>CM042029.1:10802500-15602500 GCA_023525975.1 Smallanthus sonchifolius
GAGTTTATGTCAAATGAACCCTGATAATATAAGGCTTATTAATTTTTCCCAGGGTCATAAAAACTAGAGTTAGTTAGACAAAACAAACTAATGGGTTATGCTCTTATGAAAACGACTTTTTTTTTAATAAAATTTATATAAAAATGTATATAAATTTAAACACATCAAAAGACAAATATAGGTTTAATTATAATAACTTGAAAGAAAAACAAATAAAAAGAAGAGAAAACAAAAATAAAATAAATCTAAAAAAGAAAGAAATCTATAAGTTCAAAAAAACTTGAACGAAAATGCAAACTTATGTTTTGGTGTGTATGTAATCACTAACTTGGTGTTAACACTTTAGTATTGACGTATCACGTCTATGTAGTTGAAAAGATTTAATTAGAAGCGTCTTCCGCGTGTGTTTTAAAAGTAAAATTCGTTTTGAAAATTTGGGTGTTACATCAAAACTCAAAAGTGATTATTTGGTAATCAAGAGAATATTTTCAATGATGCAATATAATATGGGAGACACTTCTTGTGAGTTTAGTTTATTAAACTATAAGCATGTATGCCTAAATTTTCAGGTGTGTTCTTTCTAAGTATGAAAAGGAAGAATGTTATTGAGAAACAAGAGCTAACCAACAATGGAGGATCAAAGAAAATGAAAAGATTGCAGGGTTTTTTTTTGTTTTGTTTTTATTTGCAAGGTGGTGAAGCTAGGTGTGAAATAGTAGAAGTGAAAGCTGTCCCTATCAAAGAAAAGGAAAGCAAAATGTCTGCTTTTTATTGCTTTAGTGTAATTATCCCTATTTGAACAATTTTCATTTATATAGGTTCGTTACCGATGAGACTAATAAATCGAATGGTTGGACCGGATTTCTAATTTTTTTCAATTTAAAATCTTAACTTTTTAATTTAATATTTAAAATAATAATTTATTTATTTAAATCTTTATGTGTCATTAAAATTATAAATTTACATCAAAATAAAAAAATATTTTATACTTCTATCTATATACATATACATAGTTTTAATTTGATATTATTTATGATGCTATCCCGTTATTAAATTCTGTCCTACGGTTCGACGTCGAGTTAGTTGCCCTTAACCCTAGTTTATTGAATTTCAAAATAAGGAGACAGCAAAATCATAGTGAGGATTTTTCTCATCATCTCTGACGATTGCCTGTACAAATACAAATACAGTTGATCAAATTCAAAATTTTGTCCGAATAGCATACAATCTACCAACATGCACCGATTGAAAGCCGGATTCGAGAAGATGAGATCCGATGACGTCACTCTTCACGCCAAATGCATCGCTCTTTAGACCGCCTTCGATTACTTCCATGGCTACGGATGCCAGCAACCACAAGGTATTCAACATCGCTGCTGCAATTTTTACTAATTTATAGTTGTTTTCTAGTATGAAGATTAACATCTATCCGCTTGATCACATTTTTTATTTATTTAATTTACATTTTTGTTTGCATGCATACCATTGATTAATTTGGAGCAAATTGTAGTATGTATAGAATACTGTTATTTGCGCTAGTTTATATTTAGTTTTATCTTTCATTTCTTCCTGCAAGTCATAAACTTGGTTTGAATATATTTCATGTATTTCTGGGTCAAATTTGGTCAAATCTAGGGTTAGTAGGAGGCATATATGTAAAAAGGGATGGATAAATTATGATTCATGAAAGGTTTACTTGATATGATAAAAAGGTTGATATGTAAAACAGTTATTTGGTTAGGTGCGCGCCTCACGCCTTTTTAAACCAAAATGTGCTCTGTTGTTTTGAATAACTCATTGCTGTTGTGAATCATTGTATCATGGATTTGTCATTCTTTCCAGAATTCAGTAAGATATTCACCAAAGAGACATGGCGCTTCTGGAGCTAAATGTCAAACCAATGAAGGAAAAAAGCGAAAGAAAGCAATTGATAAACTAAACGATGCAAAGTTTAAAATAAATTGTTTGGGTGTTTCCAGTGGGCAGTCATCTGTTGTTTGGGATCAGAGTCCTTGCGCCTTTTGCCATTCCTCTAATCAGTCAGAAGTGAGTTTTAAAACCAAAATTTCGTGTATAGCCTATAAATCTTGTTAGGCGAAGCTATCGGTATTTGTTTCGTCAATTGTGTAGGGGAGTGGACCGTTTATGGCATTTGCTCAAGGGAAGGAAATAGTGGGGAATGTGGATAGCTTCTCCGGTGTTATACATGTTCATTCAAAATGTTTCAACTGGTAAGCTTTCGTGTATAGATTCTCATAAAACTCTTTGTTGTGGGAACATTACAAGTATGTTTTATAATCACAGGGCTCCTAGGATTTATTATAAGGATGGATTTGTCAAGAACTTAGAATCAGAAATTACAAGGGCAAATAAGCTAAAATGCAGCAGTTGTGGTGAAAAAGGAGCTGGTCTTGGCTGCTATATGAAGTCATGCCAAAGAACTTACCATGTGCCTTGTGCATATGACATTCCTAGTTGCAGATGGGAGGATGTAAGCATTAAGCAACTATTTATGCACAATTTGGGATTCTGCTGTTATAAATTTGTCATTATTTTCTTCCTAATTTTGTGCAACTTTTAGGATGGGTATTTGTTGCTGTGTCCAGCACATGCATCTGACAAGTTTCCAAGTGAACAGAAGGCAAAATCTGGGAAACAAGACACTGAGAATAGGTATCATCTGTCAGATATATATTATATACTGTTTACATGAACTTTTATGTGCTTTGAATCATTTAGTTTCTGGGTTATTTTAATATGTAATCTAGCATTTGTAATTTTTTACAACATATCATTCACTCTAGAAATAGACATAGAAATAGAAAAGAAGCGCTAATTTTTTTTGTGACATCTGTCATTCTGATTGCAGAATGTCTAATCATTTGAATCCTAGTACAACTTTGTTGAATGTTGGAAAGAATTTGGTGTTCTGTGGTTCAGCTCTTTCTTCAGATGAAAAGGTGAGTATACAAAACTATTTATCATTGGCATTTGGTAATTATCTCAATGTTTGTTGATAGCATGAACGGTTATGTTTGAGATTGTTTCTTTGTTCCAGAAAACTGGCTTGTTTTCATCTTCTTGCTTTGGTTAGGCTTGTAAGAATTTGATATGTTTTAATTGATCTTTTTTGACCAATAACATTAAAATGCAGTTTGCTCTCGCTGATTTTGCAAGTAGTAGTGGGGCGATAGTGTCAAAATTCTGGAGAAATGATGTCACCCATGTGATTGCTGCTACAGATTCAAATGGTGCATGCACAAGAACACTAAAAGTTTTAATGGCCATTTTGAACGGGAAATGGGTTCTTACAATGGAATGTAAGGTTTCTGTCTAAGCGCCTTCTTAGCCCTAGTAATCGATGTTGAATTTAAGATTTTATTGAACACATTTGTTTTGTTTTTTTTAGGGGTAAAAGCTTGTATGGATGCTGGACATCTTGTGAAAGAAGAACTGTATGAAGTCGTTCTTGATAACCACTGTTCTTCTGGTGGCCCTAAAGCAGGGAGGCTAAGAATTCAAAATAATGTAAATCCAATAATATAAATTAACTACTTAGTCAGTTTATATCTTTATAGATTCTGATGTGATTTTGGTGCAAGAAACTGAATATTATTATGCTTTTGCAGGCTCCAAAACTTTTCAGCAACTTGAGATTTTACTTTATTGGGGATTTTGTACAAGCTTTTAAAGCTGATCTTCTGAACTTGGTTACAACTGCTGGAGGCACAGTTATTAAGAACAAGGATCAATTATTGCTATCATCAAAAGCAAACGCAAATCAACTTACTTTGGTTGTTTACAATGCTGACTTTTCAGATAATCTTGGTGTTGGAGATGAAGATGAAGATTCCCTGAAGTGCCAAAGATTAGGGGCAGCAGAGGATGTAGCTCAAGAATTTGGGTGTCGGGTTGTCAGGCATATTTGGATTTTGGAATCAATTGCTTGTGGTTTACTATGTCTCGACAGTCTTTGAGATCGATGCTTAAAACCGTCTTGTTGTCCTGTTCATTGTAAGCAAGCCACATCGGTTTTGGTTTATATGTTGTGGTCATGGTTTTAGCTTATTAAGTAACTCTTTGATTGGTTGGATGAAATGATCAACAAATGGTGAATATGCTGTCTAGCAAAATGTTTTCTTTGTTAGTTGTTTGGTATGTTTGACTGAATTTAGAATTCATAAGTTGAGAAAATCCAAATCCCAATGTTTACACAACTAGATGAAGATAAGCCGAGCATAACTTGTTTAAGATTGAGTTGACTCGTCTGACTTAACCGAACTCGGCCTTATTCGTTATTTTCTAAATTCAAGCTCCACTTTTGAATAACTTTTAGCTGCTCGTTTGTTATTCGTTAACTAGGTTCCCCTAGCCGAGCCCCTTACCCGTGAACGCCCCCTTCACCCTTACATGCAAATAATTATTTTTTGAGTAAAGTGCAATTTGCACCTCTGTGGTTTATGTTCGCTGACACTTTGCAACCATGTTTTAAAAGAAGTGCAATTTGCACCCCTGTGATAAAGTCTCTTTCTTTTTGCATCCCTCTATCAAAAATCCGCCCGTTAAGAAGAAGGGTATTATCGTACATTTGCCCCAAACACCCTTGTATATGTTTTTATAACCCTTTATTCAACCTAATCTCTCCTTCCCCAAAATCCAACATCTCCTTCCCAAAATCCAACAACCATCATATATGTTAAAATGCTCAAGTTAAAATTGAGGGTTTTCAGAGGGTTTGGGGGGGGGGGGGGAGGAGGGGGAGGGGGAAGATTTGTTGGATAAAAATTGGATTGGATTTACGATGAATGAATTGAAGGAGTGTTTTCTTTAAATAAAAGCAGAAACAATCTTTTGAAGATATTTGATTCTATCTGATCAAATCTTCAAAATCCAAGAAATGATCTTTACTACCTTTTTTTTTTTTGAAAGGCAAAAGAATTTTTATATCAACACAGGCAACAGCACTTAGCAAGTAGCTAAGAACCAACGGAAAACAAACAGAAGAGCCAGAACCACCAAAAGACTATAAAATAACCGACTTAATAATCATCTATACACAACAGATGTACCATTCATTCCACTTCTTCTTGATCACCTTAGATCTATTGGAAATCCATCTGAATGAGAGATGTTTTATTTCCTTCGTGATTCTCCTTGTAGATGGGGATACACCATTGAATACTACCCCGTTTCTTTCTTTCCACAACGCCCAAAGTGTGATGTATATTATAGCCGTGATAATGTTCTTGCTTTCTCTTTGAATCGACCATGTTTCTACCGATTTAAGGACCTGTTCCACCGATAGCAGTAATACTGATGGAATGCTCGCCCAGTCCATAATACCTTTCCATACTGTTTCTGCAAATGGACACAACAGTAGCACGTGATCTACTGCTTCTAAAGAATTCTTGCAAAAAGGGCATTCATTTTGGATCGTTATACCTCTCGCACTCAGACCCGACCGAGTAGGAAGGCTATTTTCTTTAGTCTCATTTTCTTTTTAAAAGACCAAACATCCACACACACATATGTGTGCAAAAGAAAGAGACCGGGAGAAGGAGAGAGGGCCACCTCCGACGGCTCCTTTGGCGGTTCTTCGTCACGAGGCGGAACCGGCAATACTACCACCAACCACTTTCATCTTCATCCCGTCCTCTTCGTTTTCTCCACTTCATCCCTACATCCCCATTTTTGTCACAACTGTATATCCGAAGTTAGAAAGAGAGAAGGGGAGCCAGCCACCTCCGACAATTCTTCGCGACGGTGGCCTTAAGGGGTGGTGCTTGACCACGACGGCTGCCTTAGACCCCAAAACAACGGATGGCGCTCCTGCGGTTCTACAAAAGATGAGGCAGATGGCGGCGGAGGGTATTGTACGAACGGGAGGATGACGACGGCAACAGCATTGAGTTTCTTCACCATTTGTTTCTTCAACAATTCTAGGTCTCCAACAGTCGAATGTGTTTCTTCAACCACAATCACTTCATTATTGTTTACAGGCTTTTGATGTAAAGGAAACAAGGGCAAAAATGACTTTTACCACATAAATAGGCGGAAATACCGACGGAATCTTGACTGAGAAACGCAAAAAGAAAGAGAAACTTTATCACAGGGTACAAATTGCACTTATTTTAAAACAGAGTTACAAAGTGTCACCGGACAAACCAAATGAGTGCAAATTACACTTTACTCTTATTTTTATATATGTTATAAAATTATAACTTTATATATATAACATAAAAAGTGGAAGTTGAAATCTTCATCCACATAAACTGTTGGAAGAACTTAAAACATAAGAAACAAAAGCATGTTCAACACACATCTAAAAATGGTAGATATCACAATTCAGAAGGCGTTCAAGTTCATCATCAAATTAAAACCACAAAAGTCTGCAAGATTGAAACCATTTGATCACATGAAACTGGGATGAACCGGTCCCTTAGAGAGCCCAACGCGGACCTCTATTCCATGGTGCAAGTCTGGGGCGCGCATTGTCTCACTGTCATGGACACCTACAACAATCATCAACACAACAGTTAAGACTGAGCAAAAGACATACTAAAATAAATTTGAAAACAATTTCACTTTCATATTATGTTCTTACCTTGAAGGTAATCTTCAACACCAAAGTCTTCCAAAGCTCCGGTATATGACTCTAATCCAAGCATAGATGATGGTATCAGCCCTGGGGGCCTTTGAAATCTGAAAGCTCAAAATGATTAAAAAAACTAATATCTCTCACCAGGAAATCAAATAATCCAAAAAAAAACAATAATTTGGAGAACTATTGGATACACTAGATTAATTGTGCTTAGCAAGTTGAATCCATGAAAATTGAAGAAACGATTAACATGGGCCCTAACAATAATTGACCCGACCAGCAAATTTCATCTTGTATAGTTAATGTAAAATTGTAGATCTTCCCGTCACATTCATCATTCATAAACTTAAACTACAAAAGTTGATTGTATATTGATTGTGTGTATAATAGATTTAAAAGGCGAGACCTTGAATATGTTCTAGATATGATATGATCATTATATAACTGGTCTAATATGCGACATTTTCTCTTGTGTTAATCTCGAGGGGCCTACACCTCTCCGAACAACCTCCTATCAACAAGTATACTATCGGAAGCTTACACTGGTGCATCCAAAGATTAATGGAAATGGATATGCCTCATGCCAAAAAGTTGTAGCTGCAACAAACTAGGGTATGTGCCTTGGTTTAAGTCGGGTGACTAACATTCATCATCGCGTTCTTAAAGACATAAATGATATGGAAATGAATATATGATGACCGAAACCCAAACGAACCAACCTTTATGCTAAATTGTCAGCTGTTAAAAAGGGGATGGCTAGACTAATTGTCCTCACATGTATAAATGAGTAAAACAAAATTCATCTTGTTCAAATTACTGAGCTGAACCTTCTTATACTGATTTACTTGATTAACATAAAGCGTCAACTAATGCACCCAAAAAAACTCATCAGATGAGCAAAACCCTAGTTTTCTTCAATTTTAAAATAATGAGAAATTATAATCATAATTTGGGGAAAATAACTAGTCTTATAGGAAAACAAAATCAAATTGATACCTAGAAAGAATTTTTCGATCGAACTCCTGCTTCAAAGGAAAAGCGGATCCGTAAGTGTTTGCAAGGACTTTCCTCTTCATCTGTTCTTCTTTCACGATTGCCTGAACAGATACAATCGATTAACTATGAGAAAAGTTTTTCAAATAGCATTCATACACAATCTAGCAATAGGTACCGATTGAAAGGCGGATTCGAGGGGATGAGATCCGACGATGTCACTCTTGATGCCTTGAAGCCCGAAACGAAGTGCATCGTTCTTCAGACCTCCGATCTCGTGTTCTATCTTGTTCGATGCTTCCATTGTTATGATGATTTTCACTTCTCTGATCCTTCGTTTCTAAAGAGAACGATAATACTCCTCAAAGAAAACTTTTCTTTGGAAGCAAGACACTGGTGTGTATAAATATATTGGGCCTCTAAAGCCCTGTAATGTTGCAAATAACTAATCATGGGCCTAATAACAAAGGCCCAAGTAGGTGAAACGAATGTCTAATATAGGCTTTGTCTCAAACTAAGGTATACGAAAATTACTTCTTGTTATATCTAACTAGAGGCATTCTTGACACATTCATTAAAAAATGAGTTTATTTGGATAAAAAATCAATTGTATATGATTCAATTTGAGTGACTTCAAATTAGTAAACGGGTTAATTTGGGTCACCTTAAATAAGTCAACGGGTCAATTTGGGTCACCCCAAATATTCAATTGGTTCATTTAGGTCACCATAAATAAGTCAACATGTCAAAATGATCAAATATTATAAAATTTTGTAAACTTAAAAATAGTGCATATGGGTCTCCCAATGTTGTCACCCCACCCCCACCCGCCATCGGCGCACCCACCCCACCCAGTACCCCACATGTCGTCGCCCCGCCCCTGCCGCCCCCACCCCACCCGCCACCGCCTGTCGCCGCCAACCACCCGTCACACCCCACCACGTCGCCACCCCCCACCCCACCCGCACACCCCACCACGCGTGCCACCACCCGATTGCCACCGCCGCCACCCACCCCACCTCACCTCACCTACCCCCACCCACCACACCCCACCAAGTCGCACTTCCTGTCGTCGCCACCTACCCCACCCCGCCCTCACCTCACCCACCCCTACCCGCACACCCCACCACGTCGCCACTACCCGATTGCCGCCACCCACCCCACCCGCCTACCCCCTCTCCACTAAATTGTATATGGGTCAATTTGGGTGACCCGAACCTGCCCGACCCGCCCATTTTGCCACGCCTATATGTAACACTAAAAACTAAAAAGAAGGGCCTAGTGAAAAAAGATAAAGAGAGTTCAAGTGAAAATGGAAGTAGAATTGCAGTGAGAGTCTGAGATTATTCTCTGCAAATATCTCGTAGCTCGAAACTAACTTGAAAAAAGATCGTTTAAAACAAGTTTGTTAACAGACCAAGCTAGCTCGGCTCGGATTTTTTTTTTAAAACCGAGTCAGCTTGGCTCGGATCATTTACAAACCGAGCCGCTCGGTTTGGCCCGAATAGTTTTATTTTTAATTTATTTTTTGATGTGTACGACTGTTTGTGAGTGATGAGTGTTTTTACTAGTATACTTGTCACTTCATAAAAGCAATACTTAGATATATTTTAACTTATGTCCTAATTTTAGCCCAATATTTAATGCTACTTACCGACTACTTACCAATACTAAGTCTAGGGGTATTCAATTAGCTCGTTTCTCGAAGCTCGCTAGAAAAAAACTCCAAAAAACTAGCTAAAAATCGGCTTTTGAACCAGCTCAGCTCGGTCAAGGAGTGATGGATATCATATGAAGATCAACTATTAGGGGACAAACATATACTTATATTCCTAAAACCAAATACAATTGCACAAAAGACCATCTAACCCTTCTATTGATTATCATTTGATATGCTATCAAGTGTACAAAAGCAACATTAATAGTTTACATCAAAACAAATCAACGAGATGACAAAAAGACAAACTGAAACTGCTACAACAGTAATCTGTTATCATATCTATCATTTCTTGAGCTACAATGGAGTGAACCAGTCATCAGAAAGAAATGTTTACATGTATCATTCGGCCCGGGCCGGGCCACTTGGCGTTCTTTTGGCCCATCCACTTCCATCAATTTTGACCGGATCAATGGCAAATCTAACCCACATTAACTTAACCGGTAACAGGCCGTAAATCAAATTTGTAAGCCTGCAATTCCATAGGCGAGATAACAACCCGTCCTTGAGAAATATCGGGTACTTGCTCACTATATCCAAGCATCTCTGTATCATCATGCAAAAGATTTAAAGAGGTAGCTTTTGCATTCAAAACATCAAGACCCCGAAACATGTTCAACAGATTCAAATTCTCATCATCTATCCTTGAACAATCCGCTTTTCCTTTTCGACAGTATGATGAATCCCAATGTCTTCTCTGCAATATCAAAACCGACCTCGGTTCTTCAAGATTCTGTTGTGTGTACTTTAACGGTCTCGGGACCTTAAAACTTACAACATGCAAGTCACATGGCAATGGGGATGTTAAGGGTGAGAAAGATCGGGGGGCTGCTGAACTGATATTTCTTGTGGTTTTTTAGCTATGAAGGCATGCAACGGATGGTTCAAGTGGGCCCCAACACGACGGGAGAAAAGGGACGGGCTTATGGGACCTGGGTGTGAAACCGGGTCCAGAACCGAGGATGTGTTGGATTCAAATGTGATGTGGAAAACTACATTCATCGGATGGTTATCCATCACTCCTTGACCGAGCCCACGCCCATCGTCTCGTGACAGCCGTCGATCAAGCATGATCTCAAACCATCCGTTTTTAGGACTAGCCACACCCAATGATTGCCTCGTGTGTACAGAAAAACGACTTCCTTTAGATTCTTGCATAAAAGCAAGTGACGGCATTGGGTAGTAATTTCCCTGAAGAGGAATTTTATCATATGTTTCTTTACGACGAAAGCCATTCAAATCCGAATAAAAGATCCTCTTGTTATCGATATCTGTTTTATACCTAACAACCAATTCTTTATCATTAAACTCATGCCCAATAAGCTCCACATGATACTCGTTTTCAATCAAAAACTCCTGCACGGACCCTTCACAATTGTAAACACGGGTGCTGTGAGAAACGGGCGATTTGGCCCAACCCGTTTTCGGAATCGAAAAAACTTCTTGCACCAGAAAACCTTCGGAAACTACAATGTCACTACCGGTTTCAGTAATCGGTGTGGCATCACCATTTGGTTTAAAAAGGTAGGCCCCACTCTCCGGACTAGTGTACATAGCCAGCTCAACATCTATAAGATTCTGGGTCCCACCTTTGGTTTCAGTTGCTTTCTGTAGCAACCCGAATTTGGAATCAAAAGTAAGAGCTTGATACCGATTTCTAATCTGTACCGAATCACCTTCCACTTTGGAGCAGCTATATGGGGCAAAACACTCTGGAATTTTACCAGTTGATGAAAATTTTAACTTCGCTGGTTTGGCTTTTTCACATCCTACAAAACCGTTAGCAATGTAATAAGTCTGTAAACCCATAGCAGGAACAGAAGCTCTAAAATATACTCTGTGCCTTCCCGTAAACATCTTTATCTTATTATGCTGCAATTCAGGAGATATTTGACTTTTAACACAAGTCCAATTCGAGTCGAGAATAGTTACATCGGGTCTCTCAACAATAAACATCACAATCTCGTTTCTTGTTTGCTCAAGAGAATTAAGAATCACCGCTGATTGCACGGTTCCTTGATTAGCACTAATCGGTTGGCACACTGGTTGGGCATCATATCTGGACCTAACCTGAGCCGGCTCGAACTGTGATGGTTTCTGATCATTTTTATCATGATGGATGCCTAGCAGTACTTCAATAGCTTTAGACATAAAAATCTGAAGATCTTGCAAGGAAGTGTGCATACGCATCCCATAGTCTTGAACCACATGATCTTTAGCCGTACCGGTCACACCATCATGGTGCTGAAACAGAGCCAAGTTCCTTCTTGCAGCGGTTAACTTATGGGTGAAACCAGTTGGCAATTTTTCACACTGGGCAGGTTGGCAGAACCCGAGTAAAAAGACCATTGTCATTTCAGTAGCCCGTAGAGTGTGCTCAAGTACACGGTCAACTGATTTGAAAAAAGGGCGTGAAACATAATACCCACTCCAGTAATCTTGCTGTCTATCAGCATAAGTAAAAAAATCACCTGATAAAGAAGGAAACCCGGGAACCTGACCCGACCCGATTTCACCAGGACGTGAATAGTTTATTTTTTCAGCTTCTTCTCTTACGGTTCGAAAATAATCTTCTAAAGTTCCAAACTTTGCCTCGGCGTTCAATTCTGGAGTTGAGTTTATATAATCAAATAACATTTGATAATTCCTAAATTGAGCTTCTGCTTCATCAATGCTGATGTAACGAAAATCATCTCCAAGTGGGACCAGAAGGGTGTTGGTTCGGTAAAGGGTTGACTTTTTCTTGTACTGATCCAGAAGTTTAAGGGCTCGTTCCTTCACATTTTCTTGGGTTGTTTCTTCAAGATGTTTTCCCCAGGGGCAACGTTCATACATAAATCCATACATTCTTGCAAAGGCAAACTGGCAACATTCTGCGGGCTCGGGCCCACAAGTATGTGGAATATCATAAGAGTAAAATGGCATCATGTGAACAAAAATATCGGTTGTTTCATAAGTATCCCAACTTTGCCTCCATATGTATTCCAAATTTTTATGTAAAGCTAATTCCTTTTTTAATTCGTAATGAGTTCTTTGTATAAGCATGTTTTCAAAACCCATACGCCTAAGAAGATATGCCATGGTGGATGAATAGCCAAAGGGATCTATTGCCCATGAATTTTTTGGGATCACACCAATTGTTTCATTTAACCACATATTTCCCTGCATCGTCTGAAGTAAAATAACAAGATATAAAGTCAAACTTCAGCATAAAAACAAAAGTACGAAATTAAGATGTCAAAGAGTATCATATGTCTCATGCAAAAGGATTTGTGGAATTTCCAGTTGTTAAACTTGATAAAGTTTTTGAGTGATGATAAAGCTATAGTGCTATACCTTGAAAATCATTTTAATGTAAAAGGAGCTGTTTTATCATATAAGATGCTTCAATCAGCTAAGAGAACTAAATGCAATAAATCAGTGTGAACAACAAAAAAGATTGCTCAAAGAATCACAACTATCAGGAGAAGAATTTCAATACATGTTCAATGATAGCAAAATAATGTGAATTGGCCTGCAACAGACATTAAAAAAAATGAAGTTTAGTAAGGTTAAAAAGTCAAGAGGAAGTGCAATCCGTCTATGTATGGGTGTATGTGTGTGTGTGTGTATGTATATGTATATGTATGCATGTGATGTTTATCTTTCAGGACTGTAAGATACTAAGATATAGGTATCATACATGATCCACCATGATTATGATTTAGGTCAACATAAAGACACTTGTGATCCATTGTTAAATACTTATAGAATAACATAACATAGCAGAATGCAAATAGACATGTCTTTAGAATCAAGGCAGCACTTAGGGATACTTGTAATTTAAAAGTCGAAGACTATAAGATTAAAATAAATTAAAACAAGAACCAAAAACAATACATAAGCAAGTGAGACTGAACAGTTCTTGAATCACTATTACCTCATCATTCATCACCCAACCACCTCCAACAATTTCTAGCTGCCCATTCAGCAGTAAGTGAACCAGAGATTCTCTTTTTGCATCTGATGCATCCCTCCACCATCTCTCTAGGTAGGACATCTCTTCCCATATAAACTTCCTCCGTTCATCCTAAATTTACCATAACAAACCAATCATTTCAATAACTAGCCGATTGAACACAGGTTATATTAACCTCCAACAAGTTAAAAATAAAAGTATCAAGTAAATCTACATAGGTTGTAAAGCAGACAAAATGGATGTAAAATGTGTAACTGTGTGCAATACACATCCTCTATATATACAGAAGAGGAGAACAGAAATCTTAACTAACTAACTAAATACTCAACAGAAAGCCAACTGCTCATAATAAAGACAACTGAATGCTAGGTCTCAATAGCTCTAATAGATTAAGCACCTTGGAAAGGGTTTCAACAATTGTATCGAGAATATGCCTAGACTGTCGATCATAGTACTCCTCAACAGTAAGCTTCCATCCAGGATCATTATGTGAATGCGGTACAACAAACACCTTCAATTTCTCAGAATCCCATTCGTCCCCTTTATACGAAACCATCCACCCCTGCTTCCACGGTCCGCCATCAACATCCTTGAATTCGATTTTATCATACAAATCCTTCGTAGTCAGATCAACGGCATCAGGTATCAAAGATACATTCGAGTGATTCGCCGATGAAACCCCGGCGGAATAGGTTTTCCGATAAACCGGCTTACGTAACCTAATGACACGCGAGTTGGCGGTGCGGAAGTGCGGGAAGATAGGTTTACGGATCCCGTAGAGGTAGAAAACAAGGAGGAAGAAGAGGATGGATGCAGCAAGTGCGATGATGAAGAAATTGGCGAATATGAAGTCTCGAAGGGCAGCGCGTTTGCGAGATTTACGAATGTGTTTAGTGGATTTGGTGTTTGATGATGTGAAAGGGAGGAGAGAGCGGGTCCAGCTGCCGCCGACTGCACGACGGACGTTGGAGATGCCGGCGTGAGAAGTGGAGAAGGCCATGAAGATCGGATCGGCAGAGCCGCTGAACGAAACGGCCTCTCTCAGTCGGGTGTTTGAGTCTATTCATAAGTCTTTGAACGTCGTCGTTTCTCGTTTACCAATCAACCACTTAACCCGAATCCCCGATTAAACATAGATTTCAAATATATATTTATTCGTATATCATAAACAAAATAAATATTCGGATGTAACTGGTGGAGGTGGGCATTATAACCGGATCCGGATCAGATGGATTATCCGAAATAGGATTTTTTGGAACCGGATCGGATATTTTTGGAACCGCCGGATCTGGAACCGGTTATATGGTTTTCCAAGGAACCGGATAAAAACCGGACAAATTTGGAACCAGACAAATCGGACACAAAAAATCCGGACAAAATCGGATAAAACCGGATAAAAGGTTCCAATAGGTTCCAAACCTCACACCCCAAAACCGGATCCAATCCGGAACCGGTTCCACCAGATCCGGTCCTTGACCAACGTTGACTTATCTGATCCGGATCCAGTTCCAAAAAAAATCCGATTTGTGCACCTCTAGTAACTGGTAATCGTGATGAATAGTCATCTATTTTTACCAGATCGACACGGTACAACAAAAAGTGTTTGAAGTAGGACAAGGGGTAGTTCAGACAACTATTTATGACAGCAAGCATTCTAAACTCGCTCCCAAGAGTTATGGATAGTTGATATTGATTCACCCAACCTTTTATGTTTCATTGCTTAAAGCGGCTAGAGGAGAAGTTACGTTACAATGACTAGTAGGATCAAGCTTTTGTCTAGCAACAATTTTAGAAAGGAAGTTAGTGACGTAATTTTTTTTTGCTTGAGATTTTGATTCAATGGAAAAGATATCCTGTTACGAATACGACTTAGGAGTCCTTGGCTTCCCTGATTTCATCCGTGAGGTCAAGGATCTATAACGTTTAACAAACTGTACTTTACAAATTCATTGGCTAACCGCGAAAAAAAAAAGACAGAAAATGTATTGGAACAAAAGGCGGGTTTGTGTTGCAGCAAAACAAAAACAGAAGCAATTAGATGGGCAGAAACCTCAACTGTAGCATGAAGCCTATTTACACAACTTATGCCTCATATACCATTGTTTGTATCAACTTCACAAGCCACTTGTTACATTCTGCCTCAAGTAGCACTTGTTCTGAGCTAATTTATGACACCAACATTCTACAAAACAAGCAATAAGATATTCTCTTAATTGGTCTTTATGCTTTATTCTTAGGTATCTTGTTATTTCAGAGGGTAATTCAAATATGAAATATGTACCTTTAAGTTCACACTGAGTGCTACTGTGTAGAGGTTTCTAAGAACCTGTGAAACCGTTGTACTTTCGCTTGCCGATATGGCGATTGTCTGCATCTCGAGACTTTTCTTCCTTTTCTTCTCTTGAAGAAATCTTCTGTGTCAAGGACGTAGGAGATCTGTCAGCACTCAACTGATTAGAATGCATAAAAGATTTATCAAGGGATGCAATATTTCATGAAAAATGTTGTCATAAAAAACTTAAGACATAATTCGAATGTTGGATACAATTCATGAAGCAAACAGAGCAAATTCAAATACAAGATTATAACCTACCAGTCGAATCAATCATGTATCAATGGAAATTATATCATATGATTATGTAAAATTTACTCTAGATTCTTACCCAATTTGTGTTGTTTCTTGGATTATTTGAAGAGCCTGTTGGTTTTGTAACTTAATAGTAGCCACATGGTAAAAAGTTTTTATGTTGGTACTAAGGAGTCGTTTGTTCCCAGTAAATGGGGAAGAACCAAATCACTTTCTTTTGCTATTAGTTATCTTAATTAACTTGTTTGGTGAGCCGAGACTATTTCAGGTGGTGTTTGGATTGAGGGTTAGAGAATGAAAGAATGGGAATGGAAAAGATAGGTGTTTGATTTTAGGGAATGGGTATTAATGTAAAAAACCATATCCTCAAAATCAGGGATTCTTTATACCTGTCAAAGGAGATGGGTTTAGAAATCGATTCTCATTTGGTTCTACCAAGTTATCAAACACATACTCGGTGATTCCTTAATACAAACCAAACACCACCTTAGAAACTAGAGCTTAGTGGTGAGCCTCAACCCAAATAATAACTGGTGTTTGGTAATGAGGAGCCATATTCCCCTATAAGAGATTAACGATTTAACCTAGAATGAAAATTATTTGGTGAGATTATTGTTAGTTTCTAAGGTTTGGGAAGAGATGGCCGATGTCTCAAAATTCAGCCAATCACTTTCTTTGATAGTAGTTATTTTTATAACTAAACTTGATCTGTCCTAACACATGATAAATATGCTTCAGCATAGACGATCATTTAGGTCCTTACATCTTGTAAAGTTGTTATGCATGTGTGTGTATGAGTGTGCAGTTTTGTATATGTATGTATATATGATGCAATTAATTGTTTAGAGATGAAAAGTTTCATTGAAGCTGAATGTAGCATGACTGCCAAAAGTCAACTGACTGGAAAGCAAAATAGGCATGCCATGGGATGCAACAGGCTGTCAGGTGACTATTTTTGTTAAATACATCTAGTTTCAGTCAAAAAAATAAAGGAACAGTTTGACTTGTTTTTAAAGCTCAGAAGAAAAAATCAGCTGTTTTCACTAAATTTTCTTACAGAAACAAAACTAATCAGCCAGAAATTCATGAAAGGAAACCATCTCTTTAAGGGGAAATTCTGAACTGTCAAATTAAAATGGATTTCAGCAAACTACATAACACAATTCATATTTTTCAAAAGAGTAAGACCCAGGACTAAATCACAAAATTAGATTCTACTTAAAAAAGCAAACAATTCTAATCCAACAAGCGAATCAGAATCCGTCCTGATACGCAACTGTATTTTGAGATATGTAACTTCTACTTGATATTTCTAACCATATTTGTGATAAGACCGCTTGATAATAGGAAGAAGACGAACCGTAATTAGATCAAACAGATAAAATGAACAGTATAACAGTCTATATTCGGGAAAGATCAACTCTCCCAATTGATACCAAATCAATTATCAAATTTAGTGTGATGAAAATAAAAACCTAAAGCCCTATTTATATATATTTTTTTAGCAGATCCTACCTAAACAACCTAAACTCCACTGTGGGGATCGAACCACCGTCCCTTGGGATAGAGGGGGGCACCAATACCGCCAGGCCAAAGCAATTTAAAAATCCTAAATAAATAAAGGGTTAATACCATAAAAAACCAACATGCTTTCTCATATCGCATGAAAAAGTTCCTCACCTCTATACTTGTCTAAAATGCAAGTAGTTGTGCAAATAATTAAAATAATGACTAGATACCTCTTAAACAGGTATTCCAAATTTGTAAAAAATGCTAAAATGGATATTTTTTATCATATAAGATGGTATAGATAAAAAAATTAATGTGGTGGAATTTCACGCAACAAAAGAATCTACATGACATCCACGTCAACAAAAGACCATCTACATAGCCACCACGTATGTCACGAATATGCTAGTAGCCTATGTTTATCGTTAATTATACGAAAACGTGCATTTAAGATGAGTTCAAGGAGTTTAATACACCAAAAATTGGTTTGGGTGACTTTTTCACACAAAATAAAAAAATATATTGGTTGTTTATGGTAGTAACCCTTAAATAAAAAATACTAATTCTAATCCTTATCTAATTATAAGAACAAACTTACCAACCAAAGAAAGGACTTTAGTACTTATCTCGCAATAAGACTAATAATAACTATATACACATCTCCACCGTATCAATTTGTCGCCTTGTTGCAAATTTAATACCAGATTCATTGATAAAAGAACTTATTCACATGAAGGATATGTTGGGTTCGAAGGCCTTTAGGCCTATTAGGGTTAAGTTGGCTAGTAGGGCCGGCTTAGTTTCTAAGCGGGCCTACTATTTGGGTTTCTTGTTCCCTAAGTCATTTAACCTAATTGTTCTCTATTTAAGTCGTGTCTATGTAATTGTAAAAGGTGTGCACTGAAATATAATAAGATCCCTAGTTGCAAAGTGGATATAGGTCTACCGACCGAACCACTATAATTCTCGTGTTCTCTTTATTGCTTTTTAGTGTGTGTGTGATTGTGTTCCGCTGCGTATACCTAACAAGTGGTATCAGAGCTTAGGCTCTCAGTTTTCTGTTCGATCTTCCTACCTGCAGTTTTCTGTTTTTTGGAGGTTATTTAAAAATCGTGTATCAGAAATTTAATCATACATCACGTTCGCGATTAGGGTTTCTGGTAACCCTGAGTCGTTTTCTCTGCCAAGCCACCGTCGCCGCCGATTAGGGTTCCCACCCTTTGGGCCGCCGTCACCGCCGCGATTAGGGTACAGCCCTAGAATCGCAGCCGCCGATTTCTGTTGTTGATCGACTGCTACTGCTGATCTATTCTATCGATTTTTTTTAATCGATTGACAGTTTTTTTATCAACTTTAGAACTTGGTTACTTTGATCTTTTAATTTTTCGTTTGACACTATGGGCGAAGACGGGAAATTGGTGATTGAAAAGTTCAACGGGTCTGACTTTAGTTGGTGGAAAATGCAAATAGAGGCATTACTAGGGCAAAAGGATTTAGATGTGGTACTTGAAGAGAAACCTGAGAAGATGGAAAAAGCTGAGGAAGTTGATCTCCGTTGGGCCTTGAATGACGTCAGAATTATTCCAAAGCTTGAAACGAAGTTGATCTCCGTTGGGCAATTGGATGAACAGGGTTTAGACGTGAAGTTTGGCGGTGGAAGGTTCTGAAGAATAATCTCGTGATAGCTAGGGGATTCAAGAAGGGGTCGCTATACATGGTACCTGTTCCGTCTGGGGAAGTGACCACCCCTATTAAGACGAACACTAAAGTCGGGCTCGCCGATTCGACAGTTAAACGAGTCAAGTTTGCAGAAAGGGACTCTGGGACTTCAGGAAATTCGGTTGAGCGTATTCGGAGGTCTGAACGTGTACGGGATTTTGGTGACAGTGGGAGCACGAGGGGAGTTCCGACACAGTCTGGAAATCGACGTTGGGTTCGGAAGACTAAAGTTCCGAATGAAATCTCTCCTGTTATGATTCTGCTAGTGGGGAGTGTTCCTCTGAGGATTCCTGTATCTGATGATTCGAGTCTATGGGAATCAGTTGGGATTGAGGATGTAAAGACGGAGTCTTTTGAGACTGGGTTGAAGCCATCTGGGGCTTCAACCGGCCCATCAGGTTACTGATGTGTTTGGGCCGACTGCAACTAGGTGAAAATGGGATGTGTGGATTGAAGTTCGTTTGTTCATTGAGAGCTGTACCTGAAGACTTCTGTTCATGTTACCGATTACTGTTTACTGAAGACATGGACTGTTGTGTACTCGTTGGCGCACTTGGTGTTTATCGCAAGGCCTTCGAGTGGGAGATTGTTGGGTTCGAAGGCCTTTAGGCCTATTAGGGTTAAGTTGGCTAGTAGGGCCGGCTTAGTTTCTAAGCGGGCCTACTATTTGGGTTTCTTGTTCCCTAAGTCATTTAACCTAATTGTTCTCTATTTAAGTCATGTCTATGTAATTGTAAAAGGTGTGCACTGAAATATAATAAGATCCCTAGTTGCAAAGTGGATGTAGGTCTACCGACCGAACCACTATAATTCTCGTGTTCTCTTTATTGCTTTTTAGTGTGTGTGTGATTGTGTTCCGCTGCGTATACCTAACAGGATACCTAAAGAAGTTTGCAACACCTCAAGCCCAAAGTGATAGGCTAGCCCAATGACCCATAATTAAACTTGTAAGCATGGTGAAAATTATTGGCAACCCACATCTTAAGATTTATAGGGTGATTTTCCATCCATGTAGAAAACTTACCCCCACCCACAAATATATCCTCATATTTCTTTCCATCCATGTTTTTTCTCCGTTAAGATACTCTATATTATCAAACAAATATAGTAGGGATGAGCATTTTGTACCGAGTACCGGTACCGTACCGATAGATTCGGTACCGGTATCGGTACCCACTTTTCCATAAATTCGGTACCGGTACCGGTACGGTACGGGTACCGAAAAATGTACCGAAAAAGATGAACATTTTGTAACGAATACCGGTACCGTACCGATAGATTCGGTACCGGTATCGGTATCCACTTTTCCATAAATTCGGTACCGGTACGGTACGGGTACCGAAAAAGATGAACATTTTGTAACGAATACCGGTACCCTACCGGTACTGTACCGATAAATTCGGTACCGGTACCCACTTTTCCATAAATTCGGTACCGGTATTTTTGGTACCGGTACGGTACCGATCTCATCCCTAAAATATAGTGCAAGAACCCAATTATTTAATGGCAAAACCTAAGAATGCATCATTATCGCACCCAATACACGCACACAATCCTGAGCTTTCTCAAGCCATAAGGGTTTCACCTCCTTATGTTAACTTTTCTTCTAATATAGTACTTTTGTAGTACAACTGATTTCACCTAAAATGTCTAAGCCTCGACTAGTTTTGAGAAAAGTTGCTATGGTTGTGGATATATATAAATTATTTAGAAAAAAACTTGAAAGAAATTTATGACTTGATTTAGTTAGCAAATCATGCAATTGGAAGCATTTCATGACTGAATTCATGAATTAACATCTACAAATTTATTAGAATAATTGATTCTTTGTTTCTTACCTATTTTGGAACGAATTGGTTTTACAAATTATGTCATTCATAAGACACGATTGCTCCTTCAATAGTTTCCATTATTTGCTTCTTTGTTCTTTTAACTATTCGGTTTGATGAATGATTTGGTATTACAAATACTGACATGCATAAGATACGAAGGTTCCTTCTATAGTTTCCATAAATTAACAAGAGTACACGGCTTAGCATGAAAGTAGATTAAGATCAAGGACACAACATATCAGCATATGAGACTTAGGTAAGTACTCCAATTTAAACAAGTGCAAATTATGTAATCATAATCAATTTAGTATAGCACTAAACCTAAATGGAATTCACGGTTGTTGGATTTCATAGCTAGATAATAGATATAGACACTTAAACAAGAAGTAACACTATGTTAATTAATGAATCAACATAAATGTTATCCGACACCAACATAATCCATGTTGAGATCAAATGCAGACAATGAACCATAGGTTGTGGACCTGTGGCATGCTTGGTTTTAAAAAGCGAGAAGCGCACCGAGGCGACGAGGTCTAAATCCGAGGCGCAAAGCGTAAAAGCCCAGGGCTTTTCGTACACGAGGCGCACATACTATAAAAAAACATTTAAATTATGTATATACACATTAACTGATGTTAAACATCTAAATTCCCAATAATGTTAAACATATTACTTGATATTAAACATCTAAAACATCCAAAAGAGGAAATTATTACAATAAACCATGAAAATGACTAAAATTACTAGTTATTACCACCTCCAAAAGTCCAAAACAGCAACAAAACATACCAAAAAAAAGCCCTTAAGCGCAAAAAAGCCCCTCAAAGCGCCGAGGCGCGCGCTTCTTGTTCTGAGGCGCGCCTTATGTAACCTAAAGCCCCAACCCCTGCGCCTTAGGTCGGCGCGCCTGAGGCGCGCTTTTTAAAACCAAGGTGGCATGTACAACTCATATGGCTAGATCCGTGTAACTTACTAACAAGAAGCGAATTTATAAGCCCATAAACACTAATCCATTACAAGGTAGACCATGATCTATCTTTATATGGAAACACAAGGCATTTTCCTATTTTGAGAAGATTTGCACCAATAAATGTTCTCTATTTACCAAGTCTTCTATATAATTTAAAATAATATAAAGGATCTCCAAAAGTTCTAGTATAATCTTAATAGGCAAGAAGCCGTAAAACAACCAGGAATGGAAATATGGGTTTCAGAACGCCAAAGAAATTATGTTGCAAAGTTCCAGGAAAGAAGACAGGGTTCATGAAGAAGGAAACAAGAGAAATAAATCAGAGAATATTCACTTCATCAAATAATAGTTTTGTGCCCACACACGAGATAAAATCTCTTATTTGTGTTTCCAGAATATAAATTATTTATTTGAGTAGTTCAAGATGGGATTGGTGGGACATTCTTGTTTCTGCAATAACAAATAGATAGAAGATATATTTAAGGAAAAAGGATGAAACAGGGAAACAAAGGCATAGTCAAAAACAACAAATGAAACAGCAGATGCACCTGTGCAGTTTAGTAATGCATAATATTGATGAAATTAGCATACAAGCAAAGAAAAAATAGAAAGTACCTTTGACGAGCTGCAAGACATCTTATACTCCAAACCATTGACCACATGAACACCTTCCATGGCAGAAGATTCATCCATGTCCGAGTTTTGGCATTTATTTCTGCACATAGTTAGAATTCTGACGTAATTAGAAAACAAATTAACGATTACATCAGTTAAACTGAAAAATGGTCAACTAGAAGTGTTAAAGAATATTCCATGATAAAAGGTTCACTTGGTTTTTATACTATGAGCAAAAGGCTCATTTATTTTGAGCCAAAGGGTGTATTTTACCTCTGCAACATAATACCAGATTCCTTTATTCCAGGCACAACAGAAAGAAAATCATTGTGAAGATAAGCTGAAAAATTAGGATCCACAGAAACCGCAACAACTTCAGCCTTTTCATTGCCATCATCCATCAGCTGGATAGTTAAACAAGATGGGCCAGATGACTGCAAAAAATAGAAGAAAATACACCAAAAATGCATTCATGCCAGAAAAGGGAAAAGAATTAACTGAGGGAAAAGGCGAGAAAGCTTACACACTGAAATCTGAATATGTATTCATCATGAAGGATGTTATGTACATTTTCATAGTATACAGAATCATAAAATTTCTCAGGCTTTCGAGATCTTTCATACTCGTATAGTTGAAGTAGTTTGTTGTCCACCTCATCACCTGCAACATTTTGAAGCTGCATGCATACATGGATTAATTAGAACCTTTTCCTGAGAGATATAAGAAATTTCGTACATACCCCTCAAATCTTACAAACTATCATGCACACATATGTATGTATACATCCAAAATACAAGATTTCAATGCAGAAAATACAATGCTTAAATCACATTTTGGGTATATACGATATTTTATAAGTTTTGACAGGTATATATGAAATTTCCCCAAATGAATTAAGCATAAGATTAAATGTGGGTGCATACCTGTTTCACAAGCTTATAAATCAGCTTATCCAAAGTAAATAACACATAAGATTGATTTCCGAGAATGGCCCGACAGTCATCTTCAAATTTTGCATTATCAGCAGATCCATCAAGCAGATTATATAATGCACTCATAAATCTGCAAAGTACAATAATAATATAGTGAGAAAAATATTTGTTAATAAGATTCTGAGTAAAATATAAAAAAGTGGAGTTGAGTTACCTGGAATACAAATCGGGTGGAGAAGTGTCCTTAGCAGCTCTCTTCTTTGTTTCAGCAGATGCTGAATTAGTTCTAGCTGATAGTAGTCTGTCATATAATACCTGACAACATAGAACAGTATATTTAAAAAATAAAATAAGACTATGAAATATAAATAAAAAAGATTGAAAAGAAGAGAGAGGACTGTGTTCTTACTTGATGAAGCCTAAAAAGCACATAAAATGATTCGTTTCCATAGAAGACGTTACAATCTTTTTTCCCACCATCATATAATGAAGAAGCCACACGTTTCGCAAGTGGTTTTGCAGTAAGCAAAAGTTGATCTGAAGATAGCAACGATGTGGCATCTCCACCACCAAAGTTTGCATCTTCTATACCCTCAGCCTCACCTTCACTCTCTGCTTTACCGTCAATATCGTCATGGTCTCCATCTTCTTCATGCTCTTCCCTAGACGCATCATCAGCAACAGACTCACTTCCTGACACATCACCACCTTCTGGAGCATTCTCACTGTCCTCATCATCAGCATCTGGATCAATCTCTACACTATGCTTTGCTTTAGCATGTGACCCGTTAATATCTGGATAGGCAGCCAAAAAATGATCAAGATCATCATTTGGTGATAACTCTCCCTCTTCCTTCTCAAATTTAGCGAAACTTCCATTTGCCACTGTTGGGAGTCTTGAAATATCACCATGCTGTAAAACAGAAAAGATATATCAGATATTTAGACATGAGAAACATCATTGGAAAAGTGAAACAAGTGGCAAAAGGAATAAAAAACAAAGTAAAACCTGAGATAAAGGAACTTCATTATTGTTTGACTTAACTTCATGGCCATCCTCATGAACGTTATTTGGTTTAGAAAGAAGGTTATCATTTACAAGACCAATTACTGGAGTTCTAACCCCAACACCTGTGCTCTTAGATCCATCTTCTTTAGGCAAAGTACCCCCATTTACCAAAATGTTCTTGCTTGAATCCAATCTTTTTGGTGAAATACTATCATCTCCATTGCAGGGTGGTTTTCCTTGCTTAACAGTCAAGGTGCCACTATCACTACCCGGACTTCCATTACTCTCATCTTCATTTTTTGCAGGACCACGTGTAGATATCTCAACATCTTCAACGTTATCAGAATTGTGGGGCCGAGAAGGAACACCAAGAACTGGTTCCAAAAATGTAGTCCAAAGTTCCATTACTTTGTTCAGTTGTTCCTTGGTTGTGCAAATCTCCTCACATGAATATTTAATAAGCTTAAATAAGTCTTCATGAATATCAATGTCAGTAAACTCAAACTCAAGATTTGGCATAATAGAGTGTCGATTTCCAGCAGCAATACTAAGGAGCACATCATCATCTTTCTGGCTCTTTTCCTTTATTTCTTTGATCTCAGTCAATAAGCCTAGTCATACAGAAAATGAAAAACGAATATCAGTAAGAGAAGCAACGCCAACCTTATAATCAATAAATGTCAAGATTCACTTACATTTCGTGCTCAAATTCTTTGAATCTTGTTGCTTGAAATAAAAACTCCGGTGATCAAGTGATTTGTAATGATTCTTTGCATAAACATCAGCCCAAACCTTGTTAAAATCTGATCTACACTTTGTCCATTCCTCTTGTTTCTGCTTCAGGCGAATTAATATAATAGGCAACGAAACAGATGGGTTTTTACGCAGTGTGTCCATCACTTCAAGACCATGATCGCCATAAAGACGTTCAATGCAACGTAAATTCAGGGCTACAAGTGTATATAACAAAATTAAATAATATAAGAACAAAAATACATAAATAAAATACAAATATTCATAAGAAAGATAAACAAGATGATTACCGGTGAAGTGGTCTTCAATACGAATGGGACCCTCGGAATTAATCGAGCAGTCATTAATGCTGTTTAGTAGTTCCTCAGCATGTTTAACAGTTGAACTCACAGACTCCAACAACATGTCTAGCTCAAACCTAACAAAACACATTAAGATACATGCATAATTAGATTATCTATACATGCCTAGCCAAAGGACTTGTAGCCCAATGGTACCAAGGTGTGTAACAAAGGTGTCCCTCCCCAAGAGGTTGAGCGTTCAAGTCCCATGGTAACAAAGGTGTAGAATTTGGTAGGATTAGCGGGTGTGTGAGTTAGTCGTTCTAAGTTAGTCGTTCTAAAATTTCTATATCTGATTTTCTTTATATTAACAGTGTTAATTAATAAATTACCTGTCATCTTCACATCTAAACAGGCTCTCCTCGTACTGGTTTCTACGCATATGCTTGAATGAATAATCCTCACTACCAGAAGTCACAGATACCCAGTAATCATTCAGTACCTGAGTACCAAGTTCTGATCTTTGACTTACTGATGGAATTGGGTACTACAAAAGACAATATACCAAATATGGAACTGTCAAAACATGAAAGTAAGTTACTTGATAACAGTAAAAAATGTAAAAGACAAAGTACACTTACATCATCAGGAAGAAGTCTATAACTGGGAGTGCATCTTTGACAATTAGAGAGGTCAAGTTCTTGTATAGATTTCCCCCAGTACTTCTCTTTGTACCTGTCTTTCTCTTTACTAGCTTCAATTTCACGCCTGTTTTCTCTTTCTTTCTCCTCTGTTCTTGTAGACTTAGAAACATTCCATAAAGCTTCTGAATGAACCAAATGTGAAACAATGAGAGAATTTTTTTTCCACTCTAAGTGTAAGATCAATTTAAATTACATTAAAAATATGTGCAGAAACCCAAAAAAAGGAAAATAAAAAAAGCAGCAACACATACTTTTGTCCATAACACCAGCTAGGAACCCATCTGCAAACAAGACATGTTAATGAGGACGCAAATGAGTTCTCAAAAGAGAAGAAAGTATAACAAAGAATAATCAAAAGGCCACCTATGTTTTCGCAACGTTCCAAAAATGCACTGAACCCTTCCATAAGATCTGTGTGTTTCCCAAGTAAATCAGCAACCTGGAAAAGAAAGTTAAAAGATATATCAGATTTACATTGTCTAATTAAAGAGAAAAAAAACGAAAGGCTCCTTTTGGAGTATTGTAATTTTGCACGTAAATCCAAAGACAAGGCAAATGGGTATATAAAAAATATAAAGCACCAGATACTTAACATACCAGGCTCTGTAATTCCTTCCTTGTGATTATTTCGGTACTATATATATGAAGACATTTCAAAAATGCTTGATAATCATCTGGATTGCGTAATCTATTCTTCACATTTTCACAGAAGGTAAATTCATGGCTGTACAGACCTAAATGAACAAATACCATAATATGAGACAACTTTAAAGAAGAAAATGTGAATCAATGTGATTTAAGTTAAAAAAAATATCAACTACTGCTAGAATGTTAAAAGAAAATTGATTGCAAGCAACCTCCAACCCCTTACTCTTGAGTGTAAGCAACTTTCATATTCTTCAAAACTCAAGAACCAAACAGGCAGTATTGATATAGTTTAGGGCCAATCACAAACATATGAAATAGGTAGGAAAAAAAGGTGATGATTTCTAACCGAAACAGATGAAAAGCATATTTATGAGTTCAACAACTGAAAAGACAAAAAATCTACTCACTTTTGATGGCATCTTTATCGTCATACGGGGCCGAGCCTGAATGTACTCCAAAATCTTCAACTTTTCGTGCAGATTTTCGTTTTTCAAGACGGTCCCTGTTGCTATCAAGATCATGATCTTTATAATCCTGATCATTATTTCTCCTATCCCTGCTCTCCTTTTCAGCACGCTTCCTCTGCTCCTTGTGAAGCTTCATCATTGTTTTATCATCCATATCAGGACAATCAACACTTGTGTCCCGTTCAGCATTGATCCTGTCTCTTCGGCCTCGTTGCTAATGCAAAAGATGATTAATCCCATCGAATACTAAAATAAGTATTAACTAGCCATGATACCTTATCATGTTGTCCCGCTCTAAGTGGGCCCAAAGCTGAACTCCGTTCATCATATCGTTGATAGGAATGACGTAATGAAGCATGGTGTGCAGATGCAGCAGCTGAAGCGTCTGGCAGAAATCTTGTGAATTCATCAAGAAGATCAGGATGATCATCAAAAAGTGAAGCAACCTGCACAGTTTACAAGTAGTGAAATCAAATATAATTTTGTATACCATTAAAAACATTTTTTAAAAAATCTTACAAAAATTCACCTCACTGTAGACTTCATTAATACCCTTGTGTTCCTTTCTATACATGTTCAAGATGTCCAAAAATGACTTGTAAACTTGATCATCGTTTTGAAAGCGTTTCTGCAACCGGAGGGGTAGGATGATTATAATAAAAAATCAAAACAATTGTTGTTCTTTCACCAAATAAGAAAACCAGCTCCACCTTTATTTTGTTTACAAAGCTTATAGCCTCTTCAAACTCCACAGTTCGCTTTGGTGGGGCCTCGTCATCCTCAATGACAGTTATTTCATATCCCTTGGGCAAGAAAGTGTTAAACCCAAAAATTAGATTATTGTGGCCTTTAAACAATTCTTTCACCCTTGCTATGACACCAGTAGTATCAATTCTGCATCAGATAGGTTCTCAATTAGATCAAATTAACAACAATATAGGCATCCTTCCAACAGAAAATTATTTACCTTTGAGCTTTAAAATCTTTCATCACATCAAGAAACATGTCATATTTCTCCCGCTGGTCCTGGAACATGTCTTTGACCTCCTTTAAATAAGTCAACGCGTCATTGGTTGTGAGTTTTTGTGCACCGCCACCACCTCCCCCTCCTACACCTACCCCTGCCCCTCCTGCTGCTTCACCGCCTCCTCCCGGGGCTTGTGGTTGGCCATATCTTCAAGTTAAATAGAAAAAGGTGAACATTTATTAGTTTAGCATTCAAAAAAATGTTATTACAAATAAGCAAGTTTTGGCTACTAATTCCCCTTTCCTAATAAAATTTGGTCAAATTCCCAATCTGGAAGAGTGAATTGGAGGATGGATAGTGATCTTTTCAATTTACTTTTGCGTTTTCTCCGGTTTGTTTTCTGTCATGTGAGTATCATACTTCAGAATCCATGTAACCCTAAAAAACTGTAATCAAAAACCTACTCATACTGTAAAGTTTACAATAACAGTCTTCACCTACAGACAATAGAAAGAGGGACATAGATGAAAACAACACAGCCAAAACAACGATCCATTGCGAATGCGAATTTGAACACCAACCTAATCACATAGCACAATTTTATTTTGCTAAAAAAGCATATAACGTCAAATAAATCTGTCAAGTTCAAAACTAAACCCTATCAAAATTTAAGCAGATTCAAAGCCACAAGTAATTAATTAAAAATATTTCCTTAATACAGAAAATAAAATGAACCCTACCTGAAATCACCGCAAAACGTAGAGCGATACTTAATCAGAACACAAATGAGCATCTAAACCACAAAATTAAAGCAGATAAAAACGAGAACTTACGATTCTCCTCGGGAAGAAGCAAATGGCCGCTTAAATTGAGAGTTATTATAAGCATCATCTCGTAATCGTTTCATCCCTACAGCATAACAAGTTTGACGTGAATCAGAAAAAAATTGGATACACAGGGACTAAATCTGTTTGAATGAAGTAACCCTGAGGGCGGAAATTGGGGCAGATCTAAAGGCAGAGCAGAATGGAAGACCTTCGGATCGATGTTTTAGAAAGAATGATTAGCAAAAACAAGGAAGGGGGTAGAAACAGAAAAGAGGTGAAGAAATATTTGTATTGTGCGAGTGAAGATGATGAAGATGAAGAGAAGATGATAATCTGAATTACGTGACACTGTTTGTATAAAGTAAATAAGAAATTGCAACGTTTTTAAGTCTCGGCAGATGGGGAGGACTACTGACTTTTTATTTCAAAACCGTCATTTTGCTTTTTCTTTTTTTTTTAATTTATGTGTTTGGGCCTAATTCCTGCATTTAGACATTTAGTGGATGGGCCACGGCCGCAAACGGTAATTTGTTTATTGTATATGGCTAATGGCCATGTGGGATTTATTTTTTACTTTATTTATTATAGGGCATGATGATTGGGTAAAGATAACTATGGAGCATTATATGATCTTACTCGACTATCGGTGTGATGGATTGTCGGTAATTAACGTGATTAGCATGTTAGACATGAACGTGTTAGAAAGCGGGTAAATTGTATTAGGTTAATAACGTGTTAGACATATGGGTAAGCTAACTTGGGTTATTAACGGGTAAGGCATGTGGGTATTTGTCATGGGTTAATAATGTGTATCACCGTTGGCAGGTGGACATAGGATGAATCATTATGCGTAAGGTGAATAATAATGTGTATCGGTGTGGGTAAGGTGAATAATAATGTGTATCACCGTGGGTGGGTGGACATATGTTGAATCATCATGAATAAGGTGAATAATAATGTATATCAACATGGGTAAGTGGACATAATCTAAGCCACCGTGTGTAAATGGATTTTTATGTTTATAAGCCGGTGTACTTTAATGTAAACTCACTAAATGGGATCTAATGTTATGTGATACATACTTTCAGATAACGCGCCTCAAGTTGACGCTTGATCAAAATCACCCTCTGGACGGGTCATCGAACATTGCTTTGTAAATACCGGGTGTTATATAAATGTCATACTTTGTATAACTTGTTGGCTCCAATAACTTATATATTTTGTAAAATAGACAATTGGTCCAACCACCGGGTTCCCGTTTCACCGGTTTCTGGCCCAACCAGTAGGGTCGTTGCAGACCCGTTTCAACACATATAATCGGACTAACCAAGTCTTCGGTTCTCGGTCCTACCGGCCGGTCCGGGTTTGAAAACACCGAATATATTGTTAAAACCTTACCATTTTATTGTATGATAATGTCTCTACTTAGGTTGATCAAGTGAAAATCATATAGTAAAAAGGTTTGGTCGATCCAGTTGTTTGCAACTCTCTCATCTTGTTTGCTTCATCTTAAAGCTCGATGGGGAATCAATGATCAATAGATTATAGATGAAACAGACGCTTCAAGGTATGACATTTATTTAAAAAATTGCTCCCCAAATTGTTCTATGCATTATGTTTTCACAAATATGCTTCTTAAATCGGTGTACCTATCGAATTCTCAATCTGCATTATGCTTCGCACATTTGATATTTTCTGATAATCAACTATCAAATCCAAAAAAATTGTGCACACCAACTGTTTGAGTTTATTCCTCAAAGAACACATGCTTATATAAAGGAGATGACAGTAAGGTAAAGAAGAGTACATATTTCATTCTATCGTGTGGTCAGTAGTATTAGGCTCTCGAGGATTAACCAAAGAGTAGTAAGCTCCAGTTGGCCCTTTGGCTAGTAACGAACCATGGTTCCCTTTTTCAACCACCTTCCCTTTTTCCAAAACCGCAATGGTGTCACAACTTTGTATGGTACTCAACCGATGTGCCACCACTACGCTAGTCCGCCCCACCATCATTCGCTCAAGTGCATCTTGCACGACCTTTTCTGATCGACTATCTAGTGCGCTAGTGGCTTCGTCTAGTAACAGAATCGTGGGGTTTTTCGATATTGTACGGACTATAGCAATGCGTTGTTTTTGTCCCCCTGATAGTTGTACCCCTTGATTACCACACCCTGTATCGTACCCATCTTTTAAAACCGCTATAAAGTCATGAGCATTTGCTGCTTTTGCAGCCTCGATAATCTCTGATTCGCTAACGTCCTTGGAAGCTCCATATATGATGTTTTCACGTATAGTACTGGAAAATAAAGCTGGCTCTTGGCTCACGAGTGCGATGAATCTCCTTAGAGTTCTTAAATGGTATGAATTTATATCTCTTCCGTCGACTTTTACAACACCTTTCATCAGGTCGTAAAAACGCTCGATTAAGCCGATTATGGTTGATTTCCCGGATCCACTTTCCGGCTTCAATATTGATGGAGAAGCCGTTAAAGATCCTGATATCAGGCCCAGCAGGGTAAGCGAAGTGAACATCACATATCTCTATATGGCCTGTAATGATCTCGGGCTTCATACCATCATGATCCTCGGGATCTATCAAGGTGTTACGGTCTAATACCTTGAAAACCGACTGCACTCCATCAAATCCTTTGGCTAGATCATTTGTCATGGTTCCAGCTTCCGCAATGACCTTACCTGTGTTTACTAAGACCATAAAAGTCTGCAAAAATTATTTTGCCTCAAGCTGACCGTTGCTAATCAACTTCCCACCATACCAGAAGCCTAGAGCCCAAGTACAACCCATAAGGCTTTGAGAAAACCCAAGCCCGAATCCAACATACCAAGCTTGTCGGATGCTTTCGCGCATTGTCGCCTTTTGGGTCCCTAAAAGCATGTCAAGGATTCGTGTTTGAGATGAGAAGGCGATGATTGTACGCAAGTTTGAGACAGCTTCGGCTGCGAGCTTGCTGCTTTCCTCCTGTGATTTCAAAGCTTTTCGCGAAATGTTTTTTAACAGAACCCGTTTGCAATAGTAGCAGAAGATTATCATTGGCTGAACCGCTATCATAACCAATGCCAGTTTCCACGCGATCACCAACCCCATCGTGCAGGCAACCATCACCACAGAGAATGTTTGAATCAGAAGTGAGCATCGATCACCCACCAAAGATCGCACCTGAAATTAAACTTAACCGTAGTTGGTATACTGTTTGTAACTTGTAACTAATGGAAAAATCAACTATTAAGGCAAGGTAAATTGAATGTAAAACCATACCATATTGGCTTCAGTAGCGAGTCTGGAACAAATGGCCCCACTTGAATTTTCATCCTGATCGAACCACCCGATTTCAAAGGTGAGTATCTTTGACAACATCCTTTCTCGGACCCTCTTGGTTAAGTATTCTCCCATGGCTGCAAAACTGTAATGTTGAATGGTGTTGATTACCATTGAGAGAATTGACAGACCTGCAAAACACAGGGTATAAATCATTGTTTTGTGCTTGATCTCATCGTGATCTGTCGAGAAATAGACTGATATCATTGACCCCATTGAGAAGTAAAATGCTGGCTGGACTGCACCAAATAGAATCGCTCACAAGCTCCCAACTAACGCCTGCTTCCACTCAGGACTGTTCATTGCTAAAAGCCTCTTAAACGACAACATCGGAAGTTCTTGGTTAGTATGCGAGGTAAAGTTACCCGTTCCACTACGATTGACTGAGGATGCAGAGCTCGAGCACCTATAGCTCCTTGTGTTGTGGTCATCAAATGTTGAGGAGAGTCCATGTGTGTAAGGACTAGAGATTTCTTCATTTTGCTTGGTTTCTTGAAGGCGAACAAGTGACGTGTAGAAACCGTTTTCGTGTTGAATGAGGTCATCATGGGATCCAGACTCGACCACTTGACCATTTTGGACCACAGATATCATGTCTGCATTTCTAATTGTGGAAAGACGGTGAGCTATGACGATGGTGGTTCGACCAATGCTCGCATGGTCAAGTGCCTCCTGAACGAATCGTTCGGATTCTGAGTCCAGTGCACTTGTTGCCTCGTCCAAAAGAAGAATACGAGGTGACTTGATTATTGCACGGGCAATTGCAATTCTTTGTTTTTGCCCACCTGACATTTGAACTCCTCTTTCGCCAACCTGTTATTTACATTTTACAACAAATAAATTACAAAAGGATAAAAAAGATATATTTCTAAGCTTTTAAGCAAGTTTTAACTTTTAATGGATTCATCCGGTTGATTGAGGTCAATAATTGGGCCGGCCGGTTTACAATGCAAAATGTAAAACCAAAAGACTTTTGGCCAGATACGCGCAGCGGCGTACCCAGAAATTTTTTCCATGTGGGTCGATTGTCTATCACAAATTAATAATTTTTTTATGTACGGTTCAGGTCGGGTCTGGTCACATAATATATACATTGTCACTAATTACGCTAATCAAATAATCACTACTAGTATACTACATAGTCAAAAATCAAAATATACACACATGTAGGGTTGTTTAAAAAGTTCACGGCTCGTGGCTCACTTGAAAAAAAACTTGACAAGGTCAAAATCAGTTTGTTTGTAAACGAGTCAAGTCGGCTCGGCTCGTTTACAAGGTAAGCTCGTTTTGTAAACGAGTCAAGCCGGATCGGCTCGTTTACAAGGTAAACTTGTTTTGTAAACGATCCAAGCCGCTAATTAGATTTTTTATTTGGCTAAATTGTTTAAAGGGTTAAAAGAGTAATGAGTGAACTAAACATGAGCTTAATTGTCTAAATGAATAATGAATTAACTAAATGTCGGCTTATTTGTTTAAATGGCTAAGCTTTAAATCCAATTTAGTCCAAATGTCCAATTAAGTTTTTAGTTTAAACGGGGGTCGGGGTTAAAAATTATTTTTTCTTGGGGTCGGCTAAAATTTTATGGGGTCGTTGTCAAAATTTTATGGGGGTTGGTCAAGATTATACCGTATATATAACAAATAAATCTTTTTTTTCATCGGTGTCGGCCGACCCCCTAATATAGGGTAGGTCCGCCAATGGATACCGCATATACAACAAATAAATTACAAAACAGTTAAAGGATAAAAAAGATATATTTTTAACTTCTAAGGTTTTAAGCAAGTTTTTAATAGGTTCATCCGGTTTGGTTGAGGTCAATAATTGGACCGGCGGGTTTACAATGCAAAATGTCAAACCAGACTTTGGCCAAGATACGCGCGTCGTAAAATATTGAGACTTGTGATTCATGAGTTTGCATTTGTCGAGGTTTGCCACACACCCCACGTTTCCTGTCTGATCCAAAGTATCCGGAGAATCTGGAGATGTGATTATGTATGACTAGGATAGCATAATTTAAATTTGTAATTCTTATCGAGATGATTGGAATTTGGATAGCATAAATATTTTATTATTAGTTTATTATTACTTTTTATACTTTTCACTACTAAAAATATACTTTTTTCCATTAAGGCGGACTAAGTTTTAATGGTGAATGGGTGATTAAGAAGCGAGCATCCTAAACAAAACAAGCAAGACGCACCTATCATTTTTAGATTTTTGTTTTTCGATTGGTTTAGACTGGTTTTTTGCCCTTTTTAGATTTTTTTAGACTAGTTTAGGCTAGGTGACATTCAGACAAGTTTATTCCATGTTTCTTCGCCTTTGCGCATTGCTGCACTCAAGGCGGATCTGTGACGCGTCACTTACGCGTGCGCCTTTAACAACTATACTAAGAAAAAATTTCAGACATTCAGGCAAATTTTTTATTTTTATAGGAGTATAACTTGAACCAATGATCTTCTCAAATTTCCTCTTCCACTTGGCCACCAACTCCATTGTATTCGGATATTTAGGGGGTGTTTGGGATTACTTTTCAAACTACTTATTAACTTATTACCTTTTCTAAAAAGGTAATAAGTTAAAAGTCCATTTGAATAAATAAAGAAAAGATTATTTTTAGGGGGTGTTTGGGATTACTTATTTCCTTCTCCTTATCTCCTTTTATAAGTAGTTTTGAGAAGTAACTCCCACTTACTTCTCAAAATCTCCTTTTTTCTTCTCAAAATCTCCTTTTATAAGTAGTTTTGAGAGGTAACTCAAACAACTTATTAATTTATAAAAGTTAATAAGTTAATAAGTTGGTTTGAAAAGGCAATCCAAACACTCCCTTAAAAGAGATAAAAAGTTATTTTTTAAAAGTAGAAAGTTTTAACTTTTATAAAAAGTCGTAAGATACTTTTCAAAAGTCAAACACCTCCTTAGTATACTCAAAATATTTAATGTTGTTTCATACCTGGGTGTCATAGCCCTGAGGTAACTGAGATATGAAGTTATGGGCATTCGAAGCTTTTGCAGCTTCAATGACCTCTTCCATGGTGGCATCTTCCTTGCCGAAAAGTATGTTCTCTTTTATGGTGGTGGCGAACAGAGCAGGCTCTTGACTCACCAAACCCATTTGTGATCTCACCCATTTTAGTTGAAGCTTATCAATCCTCACCCCATCTACACAAATCTCTCCTCCTTGAGGATCATAAAACCTCAGCAACAACGCGATCACTGTCGATTTACCCGACCCGCTCCCACCCACCAACGCCACCGTCCTCCCTGCCGGAACTTTTAAGTTAAAATCTTCGAATATCATCGATTCAGGCCTCGATGGGTACGCAAACTTAACATTCTTCGATTCGACTTCCCCATAGACTTGTTGTAGTATCTCCCCTTCCAAGTTGTCTGAATCGATCTCCGGAACTCTTCCGATCTCTTCTCTTATACGTTTGCTGGCTGCCATTGCATCGGAGAAGTACTTCACGTTGGACATTGCAGAACCAAATGATCTGTCATTATTACATTCATTAACATAATCCATAACCCATCACTAAAATTAGAAATGAAATAATGCAGACAACGTGTTTGATAAAATGCCAGAATGAAAAAAAAAGTTAACTTTCTAGAATAGTAATCAAGTTTCAAAGCTTTCTAATTAGGTCACTCAATACGTGTTTTACACAGTATACACCCTCGGGTATACTATGGTGAGTGACCTAATTGGAATACTTTTGAAACTTGGTTACTTATCTGTGGTGTTATCCAAAAAAACACCAACTTACAGCCCACCAACGGCGATTCCTACTCCAACTGACCACACCTAGCTCCATGATACATCACTAATCTACTACCATACCAAGCCACGAAAACGACACCATTGCTGCCAATTGCAAGACCTTTAGCCAACCCTTGCTTTAAACCTAACTTCACTGAACCTTGCAGAGCATGAGAGTAGTCTTTAATGGTCTTGTTTTCACACACAAAAGAATAAACTGTCCTGACTGAAGAAACCGCCTGCTGTGCCACTGTATCATACTCCTCCCTGATCTCTCTTGATAACCTCATCAGAATCCTTCCATAAATCAGACCAGGTATGACCAAAATTAAAACAAATGGCAGCCCAACAATTGCTAGCCTCCATAGCAAAAAAAATGACACAACATACGCCCCACATAAAGTTGACATATTCATCACAAACATCGGCACCTTTTCACTGATGAATTCTTGAATGATGAGGCTATCACTAGAAACACTGGTAATGATATCGGCTGGGCTTGTAACATTCAAGTCAAAATACGCGACTTCTTGCCTTAAAACTGCTTTCAAATAAGTCAATCTCAATCTTGAAGCCTGCCTTTCTGATGTTCTTGACCAGCAATACCCCTCTGCAAGTAACAAAACTTGGATTCTAAGTTTCTTTGATCGAAAACGATTAAAATTTAAAACCTACCAAGAAAACATGCAACCCACTTTCCGATAGCCAAGTAACAAAAATAAACAGCATTCTGTAAACAAGAAACTAAAACAAATTAATTAGATTATTTTTTTGACCATAATTTATATTTGATATCAGTTAACCTTGTTGATTTTGTCTGTGTAGACGTCGGCGGAGATACAGAAGAACTGTCTCCAATGCTGTTCATGAAGGTGCTGGTGAAGAACAACATGGCGGGGGTCCCAATTCCACGGCTATGGCAGCTATAAGTCCGACAGCCATCAGAACCTTGTCGGTTGTATCTGCATGCATGAAAACCGACCGGAATGACCCGTTACTCACCTTCTTTATATTTTTCCTCATGTTTACAGAAAAGTTGGGAGTTTAAGCCTTAAGGTAAATGGGAGGAACTGTCAAACAGTGTGCATTTATAACTCAGACGTGTGTTGTTTGATAAGTTGAAGATATGTTTTGATTTGCTTTTTCTTGTTCATATCCTAATAAATTAATAACTCCAATCACAACAATGTCTGGCTTATTGAGTTTCATTATTTATTCTTTAATATGAAACAAGTAACAACTGTTGCAGACTAATTCAAATAATTGTAGCTGTTGAAAGGAGTAGTCTTCAACTAATAAAGTAGTTGGAAGGAGCATCTCTCTCATCGGTCGTTGTAATGATGGTATACGTAATCGTTGGTGATCAATAAAATCATCCTTTCAGCTTAATACTCTAATACTGCGAGTTCGATTATCATAACTCTAACATTGTGGTTTGTGAGGTTGTTCTTTGTTTATTTTACTAAAAGACAAGTAAATGGCAGATTACAACCTCTTATCCCAGTATTTAAAGGAGAAGGGTATGAAATTTGGGGTATATAAGGGTAAAAATATGATCGATGTATTTTAGATACATTTTATTTTATGTTAATTATAGCAGGGGCGGAGGTAGTACTGTGGCAACGGGGGTCAACCGACCTCACTCGTTTTCAAATTTTTATTAGCCGTATATTGCACGAATGCAGAGCGACCCCGGTTTTTTTCGAGGTTGACCCCATTGGTTTTAAAAAATATATATATTTGACACCAAACTTTGAAAAAAAATTATTTTATTTTTAAAATTAATTAACTCTATTAATTAAGCATATAAGTTATATTTTTTCTGTACGTTCAAGTAAATAAAACAAATTTTTTTTGTATTGAAGTATATGAAACAAATTTTTTTTTCTGTTCATTCAAGTAAATGAAACAATTTTTGTTGGCATTGAAGTAAATTCAAGGAATTTTTTTTCCTTACATTCAAGTAAATGAAACAATTTTTTTTTCCGAACCGACACTTTAGAGGTTCACCGGTCGGACCGGATTTAAGAACCCGTGTAATACACTCTGCTAAAGCTTTTATGTATATGAAAACAAATGTTTTTAAAACCGGACCAGACATCAAACCGGTCGTTTTAAAGGTTCACTGGTCGAACCGGTTCAACCGGATTACATTATAAATATTATAAAAATCTAAATTATATATACATATATAATTTAAAATAAAATTTAAAAATATCAATATAACATTTTCTATAAATAAAATACTTCAATTATGTAAATCAAATAAAAATAAATTACAAATATTTCAACTAAAATTGAAAAGACAAAGACAATGTAAACAAATCATATTTATTAAATAACTTAAATACTGTAAATAAAATAAAAAATTATGTAAATCATATTTAAACTTAAGAATATAGTAATGCATTTAATGCACGTCTGCACATACCCGTTTAGTCATATCACTTTTAAATTATTGCAGGTCTCTATATATATATTTTTTTAACGGCAAATTTTATTCAATTTTTTTTGTTTTTTTTTTGTGTTGGATGAGGTTAGAACGCATAACCTTTTGATTGTGAGACTCTCCTCTTACCACTACACTCTAACCCCCACCCATTGCATGTCTCTATATACTTTACTCTGAATACCTAATCAAGAGCTCATTTAGTTTCTTCTTTATTTTCTACTGCACTCTCTCTCTCTCTATATATATCTTCTAACGCAAAACCTCTTCAATTCTTTCATCTAAAACAAACTGCTTCAGTTCTTCCAAAGCTCAGAAGCATGTTTCAAATCTCTATTATCCTTGTTCAGATCTTGAGCGGATGACTTGCCTTTGCTAGCCGCAAAACATAAAATGGTAAAAAAGAAATTCGTTTAGATCTCTATTCTCCTCGTACAAACAAGAAAATTTTAGGGGTATCTAAAATTTCGTTCAGGCGTATCGGAAAAATAAAACAGTAAAGAAAATATAAAAAATTTCACTACGCGTCGAAAGTTGAGGGTACCCCTGCCCAAAGGCTAAATCCACCCCTGTTGCCCACGATGATTTGATCCATAATCCATTAACATTAACCCAACTAGTTAATTAGTACTAAACCTAATTATAAGAAAAACCACGCAAAAGGAGGCAGGGCACGATCATAATTCAACTCAGAAGGCTCATGTTGGTCTGTTCGATGTTCTCATTCGGCCATTGATGTTCGATCTAACCCTGAGCTAAATTCCAAAGACGATTTCAATCACAAATTCACAACTATAATACCAAATTAAACACTCCAACACCGATTATAAAGCAACAACAAGGTTAGTTTCTAATTTTTTTAATTCTAAATTTAAAATTTTAAGTATTACTTAGTGTGTTAACCAATTTCCAACTCGGCACTACTGACAACAATGTCAGGCTTATTGCATTTATTTATTTTTATTTTATTACAAAATAATAACCTTGAAAAGCACGTGTATACACATGATTTTGAAGTAGATGGCACGTTTATGAAATCATAATATGACATAAGGTTTGTTTTACACATGTTTATATTTTATTTGTAGGTAATCATAAATTGTTTCTTTTAACATTTTTGAAAATACTTATTGTCATGTTAGTAATAAGAGGATCCGGTATACCCACGTGATGGGTGGCGTGATCCTATGTGGTAATAGGAATCACACTGTGATACCCAAGGCACACCGCCCCCTCAAAAAAAAATCACGCCGTTATTTTCATACGTGATATTTCTCACGCGAGTATTCGACTTTTGTAGCCGTTCAACGGTAATATATCCGTTAGAATTTAAATTAAAATAATAATATTAATAATTTTTATTTTTACTCACTATAAATACTCAATTTTACTCCATAATATTTACACTCATTTTCTACCAAAACTTACTAATCTTCTATACTCATTTCTAATATCCCCAACTCAAAAATGAGTAACGACCCGAACCAGAACCAACACTTTTGGGCTCAATACGCGGCTCGTGATAACGCGTTTGGGGCCAACCCCAACTTTCAACCCAACCCAAACTTCCAACCCAACCCAAACTTCCTATCCAACCCAAACTTCGTACCAAACCCGAACTTTCAAATGTTTAACTACCAACCCCAAATGTCTCAACCGGGTACACCACTAGAATTTGTACCCGAAACTCAAGAAATGCCACAAGAAACCGTGAACGAAAATCTAAATGTCTCACGAAAAAAAGGAAAGAAGAAGGTTTCGCAAGAGACTTCTAGCCGGACGAATACAAAAAAAAAGTGGGAAAAAGACGAGCCACTATTCTTGGTTAAGGCGTTTATAGACGTCTCGGAGGATCCAATAATTGGTAACAATAATTTTGGTTTTGTATTTTTTAAAATTTTCCATTTTTTATTTTTATGATTATTAATTTGAATATTTGTTTTTTGTAGGCAACGCCCAAAACAAAAAAACATTATGGACAAGGGTTCAAGAAAAATATGAATCTTTTATGGGTGTACCGCCCGGTTACCGAAGTTTGGACCAATTGAGTTCAAAATGGACTCATATAAATAGGAAGGTGGTAAAGTTCCACGGGATCTATCAAGAAGTTTTGCGGGATCGAAGAAGCGGTGAGAGCGATGCCGATATTTTGACGAGAGCAACGGTCCGGTTTAAAGACGACCATGGTGGCGAAACACCTATTCAATATTGGGAGATTTGTAGGAATTCGCCAAAGTGGCAAACACTATACATTGCCCCCACTCGAACCGGCTCGTCCAAAAAAAGAACATCAACCGACATCGACGCTAGTCCGGGCGATTCCGATGGTAGATCTAAGTACGACCTAAACATAGATGCACCGGAAGATGTGGAAATACCCCGTCCGATTGGGAAGAAAAAAGCAAAAGCCTAAGAATCGGGCTCGGGCTCAGGCTCGGGATCGGTTTCAAGACACGACGAAATCGGCGAGAAAATGGTCGAACAAATGACAAGATTTAACAACGCCCAAGACGAGAGGATGGATTGGAAACGAACAAAACAGGAGATCGAAATTCTTGGTATCGATCTTGAGTCACTAACAACCGCCCAACGTTTTTTGATTGAAAAAAAACAAAAGGAGAACAAAGAACGCCATGGTATCCCGTAGGTTTTGGTTATGTTTTTTTTTAATTAATGTAATTTTTTTTTATTAATGTAATTTTATTTTATTAATGAATATTATTTTATTATGTTTAATTTTATTTAAATAAAAATTCAAAAATAAACATTAAATTATCACACCACCACAATCACATGGGTATACCCCTTGTCATGTGATTATGGTGTGATTTTTCCAGAATCTGACGTGGCGCCACGTGGCGTGCACTTTATTATCACATGACACCATAATCACATGGGTATACTCCTTACCCTAAGATGCGTTCGAGTGTAATTAGTTGTGTGCCCCCTTTAACCTTTACCATTTTATATTTCCAGGATTTGGAATTATATTTAAAAATTCATTTTTTCTTCTTCTAATCTTAACTATCTTTAATGTACTTTAAATCTTTATAAAAATTATAAAATTAGATTCAATATTTTCATACTATTTAATTTGGTATGAGTCTGCTATATTGTTTAAAAAATAACGTTATGATGTTATATAATGTATTAATCCATTACAATGATGTATCCACTTTTCGTACATGATTGATCGTTTTCATGAGTTTTGATGCACAAATATAATAGTGTGTTTAACAAATTACAACATTACGTCCGTTTTATAGGTTTGATTTGTTGTAATGAGCCTTGATGCACATGTATAGTGCGTCTTACTCATTATAGTGGTGTATTTGTTTTTCAAGTTTGATTCAGTGTTCTAATCACATTTATATGACAATGTGTCTAACCATTACAATGACGGGTCCACTTTCTAATTTGATTCGATGTTGTAATGAGTTTTGATATACATATGTATCACGTATCATCTAACCTATTATGAGAATGTATTCACTTTCTAGGTCTGATTCGCTGTTGTAATTAGTTTTGTATACTTTTACATAACGATTCATGTACTCCATTTATTATAACCATGTATTCAAATTTGCAGTTTTAAACGTCACACAAGACTTATTAAAAACCAATAATTCTAAAAATATGAATATACATTCACACTATTTTTTAATATATTACAAAGCGAATGAAAAACCTTTAGTTTGATTTAAATGTTACCTAATAAACAGAAACTGTCATGATATCCTATAGAATTTGATAATAGGCAATATTAACTTGCAAGTTAAAAACACATTTAAACAACTCATCTCAGTTACAAGTATCTGTATTGACTTGACGGAGTCATGATAATGGTTTTGGATCCATAAACCCAAGGGTTGATGAGAGATTGAGTTGTGGAATGAGACTAAAATCCATGAAAAAAGATATATAAAGGAAAACTAACCTAGTTGACTAGATGTCTCAGAGGTTCTTGTTTGATAAGCTTACTTGAACTAATGTTAGCAGGTTTTGCAAGGTATTAGAACCTTGGTTTAGTGTGTTTATTATATAAGGGCTAGATTGGTACTAGAACCTGTGGTGCTTGAGTATTCTGGTATAGCTTACGGTACGCTCGTGCGACGTATGGTACACCGATCATGCTTTGATAATGATGATTATGGACATTAAGGTATAATAACTTGTTAACATGTACACTCACTTAGCTTTGCTAAGTATGTAATTTACATATACTTTCACACGAGGTCAATGTCAGGTTGAAGGTTGATTGATAATCAAGTCTTTGAGGCGGGCTATCAAACATAAATTTTTTTAAATTCTCGGCATGGGTAACTCTACAGTACAAGCAACTAAAGCAACCGCTTTAGGCCCCCAAAAATTGAAGAAACTATTTCAATCTATATTTTAACGTAAAAATATATGTGATAATTTGTCAACTTTTGTGTTTTTAAAGAGAAATTATAATCTATAAACTTTTGTGTGAACATTATATTTTTTCACGCTACATAAAATTCATATTAGTAGTTTTATATATTTGAAAACCTTTCACAAAAAGCCACAATTTTAATGTTCACTTTAAGCCCCAAAACACGTTGAACCACCCCTAATTCTCGGTTGTCATTATGTGTAAACTGAAAAGATCATATAAAGTATAAAAGTACAATATTTTAATGATTGGTAAGGCTTTTGAATTGAATTAACATGTGTTTAAATTGAAACTACACCTTTAATTTATTAAATTGAAAAAGTTGACCAATTTCGGCGGTAAAAGTTCAATAATGAATCATTGTAAAAGGAAAAATCAAAAATGAAAATTTATTCTAGCGAACCAACAAGCAAGCTACATTCACCTCGAACTCGGCTCGGATGTTTACACCAACCAACTACCTCAAGTTGAATTACAAGCAAGTTTTTACTAAGCTAATTACTAGCAAGTTACACACCCTACAATGATTGAAAAAAGCAGTATCGCCCTAAACTTAGAAACAAGCACGCAACAGATGCATTTTAAGATCGGGTATACTAGTCGGTTATGCCCAACTACATATATCACAAGGAACAAATAAACGCTGTAAAGTCATTTGATTAACCAGACTACAAATTTTAGTTTGCATGTAACATTATCAAAATTCTTTCATCTTCCTTGTATAAAACGTAAATCAGAGAAACACACCTACCTTGTTAAAGGGTCAATCAAGCCGAGAACTTTTGTTCATATAAAGCTTGCTAATTGTTTCCGGTAAATTCACCCCATAACTTGGTTAATATTCGTTTCTAGAAAATTTCAAAAGCATGTTTATTTATTGACATTACTATTACCATTTGCATGCTTGTGAAAAGGCCAAAGGTTTACCAAACGCTCCAAAACCCCTGCACTTTTAAAGTAACCGGAGAACCCCTGAGGGATGGTTGGTGGGGGGAAGTCTTCAGCAGGCATGGCAAAGGGCCGAACCATTTCCTCCATTTTATCCAGTGTTAGATATGCCCCTACTTCTTGCAGCCTTTCTGGACCCATTATTGGTAATGTGTGCTCCTGGTGCAGTGAAGCTGCCTCGGAGTCGTTCTTCTATACAAAATAAAACAAAACAAATCATATGAGTGGAAGAAAAGGAGATGCAACTTGGGGAAAAAAACTGCAATTTCTATCTGAAAATGAATTACCTCCAAGGGGGATAAATCTGCACCACGGCTAAAAGTCATCTCAAGACGATACCTTTTTGGGTCTTCCAAATTTTCCTGCAGTTCATACGATAAGAGATCAATCTTATTTACTTGAACAATAAGTAAACTTGATTCACCATTTTTTGAATAAAAAAAAGCGTATATACACCAACCTCGGTATTTTCAAACATCCTTAAGACAATATAACTCATGTAATCAAGTTCCTTTGTCTTCAAAAGGCGTTCCAAAGCATTATCACAAATGAGGCTGGCTTCCCCTTGAAAAGATTCATCCAAGTTAGAGTAACGAAGAACATTCATCAATGAGTGGATATGAGATTCCTGTCAACATATATATTTTTCAGAAAAAAAGAAAGATAATAAAAAATACAAGTAAAATCCAAGAATAAGAAAGATGGTAATTTGACTTACCGATGTAAAGTAAAGGCGGGTCCTGACGTGTCTCTCGGGTGTCTTCACATTAGCATATCTAAAGAAATGAAAGAGGAAAGATCAATGCTTAAAAACAAGTAGCTCTTCAAGGTACTGCGTTTTGCATTTAAATCAGATTAAGATTTGGAATTAAAGGATTATGTACTCACTTTGGATCCAAACGGTATTTTATCTCCTTGTCATCATCTTCATCCTGATCCATTGACCTATCACTAGTGAAGCTAGTTCTTCTTGATTCTTCATTCTTAATCAGAAATTTTGGGTGATGATCTGAATGTTCTTTCTCATTCTTGATGGAGGTCGTTGAGCTTTGACATTGATTCTTTAATTCTGCAACATTGATGGCTTCTTCACGTGTATTCCTCAGATCGATCAAGATTTTACCCAATAAGCGTCTAGCAATCTATAAAGTTGGCAAGTAAGCACCATATAATTACAAGTAGATATCAACATCACCTCAAAGTTTTCTTGTAAAAAGTATAGGAAAATGAACGATAAATGAAACCCATCCTTACAAGCTGAAAGTCATGTGATTATAATTCAAGAGTGTAAAGATAGTATTAAGCTAACCTTGGAGCCTATCTTCAATTTCTGCATGGGATTGATGCCATACTCATTTGGAATAACACCATCAGCAAGTAACTGTAATTAAACAATTCCAGATCATTCAAATTTCAAAATTTGAAAAAAAAAATATTCTTAACAATAGGGAACAAACAATTAAATTGATATCTAATTTATTTTTTTTGGCTCAAACCAGGTCGTATGTATTTTTCTCATGGGTCAAACTGGATTGAAAAACAAAGTATGATTGAAGAACGGACGAAAGTGTATATTGGGTACACTTGCTTTACCACCACCTACAGGTCACCGCAGCATCACCACCCCCACCAGTGTCACCCCACCACCGTTCACCGTCAGCACCACCACATTCGTTGCCATTATAGTCGCCACTAGCGACCATATAAATAACCGCTCTGGCCCAACCCTGTTTTTGACCCGAATCCATTTTGTCTGTTTTCTAAAGTCATCCATTTTGACCCAAACCCACACGTTTTGACACGTTACAGAACCCACACCCTGCCTGTTTTTCCACTTATTATAAAGATATTCTAGGACATGAAAAATGAACTTAAACCATGACATATCATCTATCATGATAATTATAGATTAAAGAATCACTTTTTGAGGGGAATATGTATTATTTCTCGTAAATATACCTGAGCAACTTTGAAGAGCTCATCCAGTCCATCTATATTAAGATGTGCATTGTGCAAAAGATCGTACCTGTTGAAGGTTGCAAAAATACGAGCAGTCACAGAAAGAAGTTATACCCAACATCAAAATGTGAATGTGTAATGTTACTTACTTGCACGAGTCATAAACATCTGGAATCTGCGTTATATCGTATCTACTGTTAAAGGTGATGAAAAGGCAAAATGTTAATGAATCTAATTATGAGCTGAATATTATTTTTGCAGAGTAACTTTTGCTGTATGCATGAAAACAGAAAAGCTTACTCCTTGCGTTCATTATACAAGTCACGTTCCAGCTTTCTCCAGCGTGCATACATTAAAAGAAAGCCTTCACTTCCACAAGGTAATCCAGCAGCAATTCGATCAATGTCTATATTAGTTTTACCAAGTGCTCTTGCTTGATCATATGGTGGAATTACATCATATGAGGTTGTCTCGGCAAGTTTCTCATCTTCATCTTTTGCAAGTAATCTCACTTGTTCCGTAACTTTTTTAGTCAGTTTCACCTATTAAATACATATCAAGTCAGTATGGGCATTTTGTGACATCATAAAAATACATAGAGAAAACGAAAGTATCAACCAAGTATGGAACATTCTTTTCTGACAGTTCAGTAAATAAAAATATAGCAGCAGTATAACTAGCAATTGCATGAGTACAGATGTACAGTACTTGATGTAAATAAGCTTTGGGAATAATAAAAAAAACATAAATAACATTACTAGTGTAGGTAGAAGCTCAGAAGCATTCAGTGGAAGTCCAGCCCCATCAACCATCCAGGGTTTTTTAGATGATCCATTTGCCTGCGCCGCCTTAACTCCAGATGTTATCAGGTCGTTCAATCTAGCCTATAAAATCCAAAAAATTCAAATTTATATATAGGAAAGGAAAATGAAATAATTAATTATGTCTTTCTGATATCTAATATCAGATGACTTCCATATTTAAACTTGCAACTTGATTTTATGAAGTTGATACCCACACCAGCATGACAGATTTGCATACAAAAATTAGAACGTGCTGAGAAAGATATTCAGAATACAAGTAACCTTAGCTTCTTCCATCTCAATACTTGCATTATCGAGCCCATCTAACATTGAGGAGTCCTTGCTGACAAGTGAAACCTTCAAAAGAATTTGTTCTTTTCAGTCATAGCCTAAGGTAAAGTTGCATCGTCAAACTGTTATATAAAATATAGAAGACTACAAACCAATATTGGTGTTAATTGTCCTTCTAAGTCTAAGAGCCCCTTGGCAAATGCAGCAGCTGACATCTGTTGACAATTTTAACCCAAAAACAGGTTCATTAAGTTGTCAAAAGAAACTATATGTGGTACAAAAATGGTAGGACAAGTGTACAACACTTCAAATGACGGTGTCAAAAGAATATATGTAAATCAAAGTTTGACACCTGTACACGGCCCTCATCAGAGCTGTAAATCTTGAGGTCATGCCGGTAAGTACTGTGGAGGCGAAGCAGTCCGGTACCTTCACCTGAAATAATTGTATATTAATTAATATTCTTCTCATATACCTAATAATGATGTAAATAAGTAAATGCATTGCTTCTTGACATGCTAGATATGTACTGAACTACTATTTGGGATATTATTTGAATCATCAAAATACTGGGAGTAGAAAACTAGCGTTCGTCAGTCCTTGTTTCCTACATAAATTGCTTATCACCGGTACCTATGAATCAATTTTTTTATAACCACCTTACGATATGTACTGAACTACTATTTGGGATATTATTTGAATCATCAAAATACTGGGAGTAGAAAGCTAGCGTTCGTCAGTCCTTGTTTCCTACATAAATTGCTTATCACCGGTACCTATGAATCAGTTTTTTTTATAACCACCTTAGGTAAAAGGTTCAACATCGATCATTTGAAAGGTAAAAATCTTGCACCGGAAAGTCAACAATATTTACCTGGGTACATATTGTTGCGGAAATATCTGCCAAGTTCTTCAGCCTGTCAATGAGAAATAAATAGGCAATGACCACATATTTAAATGATGATTAAAAGCTCCTGCTGTTCAAAGACAGATAATCAAGCTACATGATACAAACATATATATATATATATATATATATATATATATATATATATATATATATATATATATTTATGTGTAGTAGGGAATTAAAAATATTAAGACCTGTTTCCGGCCAGCATGTGTAAGAACACCTCCATATTTCAGAACCATGAGGGCTTCAATGGGGCGTTCTTCTTCAGTGTCACCTTTTGCCACTTTAACCCACTTGAGTGGCTTAAGTTGAACCTTCCGATAAATGCCAGAAAAATGACCTCCCTGGAAACAGAGAAGTTGTCATTTACCTAAAACAACTATCAAGTTTAGAAATAGAGCACAAGAAGCTAAAGCTCTAATACATTTAAATATTGCTGATGATAATAAGTAGATTTAAAAAAAAAATCCTTCTTATTATTTGGAAATCATTATCGGTTTAGCAGTTAGAACAACTAGCTTTTTTAATAATCTACTTGAGGTTATCATTGCTTTAAATGGGAACAGAAAGAAATGGTGTTCAATAAAGTAGTAGCAGGAGCTTTCCAACAAGCAATATTCGTTTAAATCTTCTTTTAACATGAATTTATATTCATAATCAGCAACCTATAGAAAATTTGATCAAACAATTGTAGTTTTTACCATCAATGAAACTTGGTTAAGAAACATCATTGATCATGATATGAAGTAAAGGTAAAGTGGACATAAATATAGAATTGTACTAAGAATGACAAATTTAAATTTAAACCTCTTCAAGAACTGCTTTAACTTGACGAAGCTTTTCTGCATGTTCAATGTCTTCTGCTTCACTATCACTTCCAGGACCAGGTCTGTCAATAAAGTAATAACAACAAAATCGGTAACTAACAACTTGAATGAATCTAGAGCCTTAAGAAAACTGTAAGTTCCAAATTAGTCTGCAGTTCCTCGCGTTAGAAAGGTAAATTCACAAGTACATAAGAACTCTCAGAAATAGGGAATTAATCTGATTGATGTCACATGATTAAGATATTTGGAGAAGTAACATGAAAAGTAAAAAAACATAAGCCACTTATAAAAATAAGTGCGAGAGAGCATCCATCTTAAATTGTCACAATGATGTTGACTTAAAATGATTTTATTTTTCATAGAAATAATTTCAGATATTGAACAAAATATGTCCTTTCTACTTCAACCTAAGGCTTACTTCTACCCCTAGCCTTTATGCGAGATAGCGTTGTTTGGTGGGGGAGGGAGATCATTCAGAAAACTTTGAGACCAAGCATAGTTGTCAATAGCGAATAGCGGTAAATAGCGACAAGCCACCTATACGCTACGTAGCGAATAGCGGGCGCTATTTCACGTTTAGCAATACACTACTAGAAAGTTTTAAAAATATTTTATATTCAACTATTGTAGGATATATAGCAATTATAATCAATAATCATCTAAATCTTCATATATTAGGGTTATTAGCAACCCTATTTAAATTAATCAAGTAAAAAACTGTTTAAAAACATTAAAAAAAAATAAAAAAGGGAATATTCGCTATTCAGTCGCTATTCACTCGCTATTCACCATATAGCGACCATAGGCCGCTTCGCTACATAGCGCGCTATAGTGAGCACTATGGTCGCTATTGACAACTGTGAGACCAAGGTAAGTAAAAACATTAATTGTTCAGGGAACAGTAAATGCTTTGCAAGTGAGGAATACCTGGTACGAGGTACTAATATCCGTGTAGCATCTAACAAGTCCTGCAATTGGACTGCACTCTTGAGTTTTGTCTGCAAGAAAAAAAATTGTTGACTAAAGATAAGTAAGAGGCTAACTAGTAGCTTTTAGAAACAAATAGATAGTAAAGAGTGATCATATCAAAATCACCTCTGCTCTAGGTCTTCCCCCGTTGTATTTCAGCATTAAATTCAATAATTTTTCCTCGGTGACCTTCAACTTTACCTTTTGCTTTGGAGTTCTATCACCACTGTCCAACAAAAACATAACTATCTACAAAATAACAATAAAATTGCTCGGACAACATAGAAAAGAAAAGCAAGGATATATGTATCTTACTGGCGAATTATAGCAATCACACAGCGTAGCTCCTCGGACTGTCCAAATGAGCCAATGATCCCACTTCCCTGACGTGTTAGCCCCTCACAAGGCTGAGCTGGCTCATTGACCTTCCATGGCAAAACTGGCGGAATTGTTGTTGAAAGATGGGGAGCTTTGGCATCTAGAAACATCTTTCTCAACACACAAGCAGCATCATCATAATATCTGTAGTTTTGCGCACCACAAGAAATTAGCAAGACAACAACAAAGTAAACATTTGGTAAACCAGATTTTCAGTTGATGGCATTGAATAGTGATTATTGTCATTTTATCCACAAAAAATGGAATGAAGGAATAAGCAGCAGCACATGTACAAGCCTATAATAAATTATGCTTATCATGTTGAGCAGACGGTGTACAGATACTCATTGGACTTCGGAATTCATAATCAAGTAAATGATGTCTGGCTAACAAGGTAATTCTAATATATGCAATCCAATAAAGATAATCAACAACCAGTGAAGGTACACGTAATTAGTGCTTATTACTTGTAGGAGTTTTTGACAAAGCTCCACCCATTTACATCACAAACATATGAACGACCTTCACAGCGCAAGAGATCAAACCCACACACCTGCAAACATGAGTAAGCCATATCATCAAACACTAACCAAGTTGGTAAATGGACATCTAGGTTCTACATGTTGCAAATCTATAACTACCATCAAACTTACCACCACATTCACCATATCTTTCATATAAAAAACATGTAAATTCTCTCTCCTCATTATAGCATCATCTCTCCTTAAAAAAGAAAGACGGTGAGTTTGGTGGCAAGTATGATGATGCCCATCTCTTAACAAACAATAAAACTTGCTTACCAGATTGTTAAGATATGGTAGATAATCAAATGGAAGAGAAAATAATTCAAAACGTAAAAACTGATAGATTTGTACATAATATAAATGGCACAGGTGTTTAGGTGAAGGAATGTCACAAGCGAGAAGATCTCGTAAGTGGCAGAGGAATCACACGTACACACAAATTTCAAGAATATATATAATAAATGTCAAAGTAAATGCAAGAAAAATAGCACACACCAAGTCTAAAGGTAGGAATAACAATATAATATAACATACCCCTTGCCTGAACGCAATACAAACTTCTCTTGCCATTTGTTTCTCATTTGGAGTAAGAAGCACTGGATACCTCACCTGTCAAAGATAACAAATTCAAACAACTATCAAATCGACACTGTTAAGCCTTCTAATCACATGTCTTTTCTATGAAATTGAAAAATATGTAAAAATATTGCAGCACAAGTGAATCCCATGTGTTGTAATGAACACACAAATTCCATGAGATAACCTTGGTACTTTGTACAAGCCCCAATAAACTATTCATATACTACAGTTCCAACAATATGTTGCTGATATCCCTTCAGAAGAATTATCTTTCATGTATTACTTACTTCTTTGCCATCTGGATTTCTCATAACAACACCGTCAACAACAGGAGACTTTCTTGCCTCAGCGTGTGCATATTCTGCACCAACTGTATACACCTACAGCATAAACAGTAACCAGTAAGCAAGACTTTTATGAGTGCATAACAACTATGTAATCACCAAGAAAACAAGTGCACTGATACCTAAATCCTTGTCATCCAACCATGGAGGACTTGATACTCACAAAAAACTATTGTAGCATAAAAAAAGGTAAAAGGAACACTTGTTAATTTAGTGCATCCTTTCAAATTTTTATTTGTTAAAATTCATAAAACCTGAATTTGCCGAGTCCCAACACCCACACATGAAAAGCCACAAGGCTATCAGTAGTAATATAAAAACTCATTAGTGCTTTTAGATGATAAGGTGAGAACATAATTCTTTATATGTTTAGACATCATGCACATAAAGGAATAACGGAATAACACGGAACAATGTAGCACCATAGCAGATCATAACTTCTGGTAATTTGTGAAAAGGCAACAGTACTTTTATAGCACTGGAATATAAAAACCTATGCATCATCAGTCAGAAGCATCAGCAATATACAATTATACATTAGTAAGTGGTTTGACCAACATAATCAAAATCGTAGCCCCTGCATCAATACAGATAAACCGATTTTCAGTTTTATTTTGTTGTATACAAGGCCCTACCATTAGAAACCTAAGGATTCATCAAATTCACTCATCCCATCCTACACTAGAGATAAAGAGACTTCAGATTGTCCAACAACAGTAAATAAGCTGTCAGTTCATTTTTCGGCTTAAATCATGTGTCATTTTCCTTAAGAAGCATGGAGAAGAATGGAGGTAAAAGTTACATATTGCATAATAAGCTTTATTTCAAAATCTAAACCCAGGCAACCTCAGTGTAACACAATACTATCCATGTTTCAAGATTAAAAAATCAAGAAAATAACATAAAAAAATGTCCAGTCAACAATTTAAATAACCTTAACATCTGTTCCTCCAGTTGGCATAAATTCTTCGTATATATAAGAACCCTCTCATCTCACTCTTCTGACCTCTGGATGGAACTCACTTGATCTATTACCAACCTGAAAGAAAGGTGCACTTCTGACAGTTTTCAGCATAGGAATTATGAGTTAAATACAAAACACACATAGCAAACATGAAAGAGAAGATTTATATATGCTATGTCATATGGAGATATTTTAAACAACAAACATGGGCAAGTAACTCGAGATCTAGTCATAAAAGTTAAACTAGGGGATTCACAGACCTACTATTTAACAGCCCAGCAAATATATTTGACACATTTAAAATCAAACAATTAAAACCAATAACTGATTTGTAACTTGATATCTAACAGAAAACATGTTACACCTAAATATTCAGCTTCAAAGATTACTTAATATAATGTTGTAAGATTAAAGAACAAAGCATGAATCTATGATCATTTCCACGTGTCTCACTAAAATTCATAAGCGAAAGATAAAGGTGAAACAAAGAAAAAAGTGAAAGCAAACATAAACAAAAAAGAAGAAAAACAAACAAAACCACTTGATACTATATGCATTTTGTCTATCCTACCACACTCAAGAATCATTACTATAACATTGTTCATTCTTATCCCAGCGCCCAAGCTGTTAAGAAAACCTTGTTCTTCCTTCTTTCAATGTTCTGATTTTCAGTATGCCACTATGCTAGTATCTATCAAGTATCATATTACAGAAGCACACAGTATAGCATAACAATTTACAATTGGGTGTTAATTCCGTAATGTGAAGTAGGGCCATCTCTGAAACTAGAAAACAGGAAATTGTCACTTAATTTAAGAGTTTCTCTAGTTCAAAGTTCAAGCTTCCACAGAAATATCAAGTCAGAAAGCTCACCTTTCGAAACAATTCTTTCATGCCACCCCCTGCTGAGCTGGGGTAATATATCATTATTCTGTGATCATCACCTTTATAAAAGGGAAAGCAGAAAAACAACCATACTTAGTTATGGACACAGTAAAACAAAAGCTTACATAAGTGTGCACAGTGCTCACAAACAGGAAAGTTCTAGAAGTGTGAACTAGTGGTTTATAGAAAAGAAATTTAAAGCTTAGAAAGATTAGAACAATATATTGAGGCACATATGAAATGCGTAGAAAAAACAAGACGATAGTTAAGTTTGAATAAGGTAAAATAAAAGAACTGTGGCAGATGCTTACCATGAACAGGTTTCTCCACAAAAGGCTTCCAAAATCGCTGCCCATGAACCTCAACAAAATCTTCTTCCTCAACAAAATATTCCAACTCTTCATATGGTTTATCCCTATTTACAAATGCATATCTTGGGACTGGAATTCCACACATTTCGAGGCACTTGATTTTTCACCGGAAAAGGAAGAATTAAAAATTAAAGAATAGTAGACAAGAACGAGAATCATTATTACTAATGGTGGAAGAATAAGAACTAACTCACACACTTATAGTTTCATCCTCCTAGCGAACATAGAAACATTACAAGTATGTCCAAATGGTATTATAAAAGGTCAGTGAGCACCATACCTCATACACTTTCCTCCGGTCATGAAGTAGGTGTTGTGGTGCCAGTTCATTTACAAGGAAAGGTCTGAAGAAAGAATAAGTAAAAGGTAACTTGAGTAACCCGCGTTTTGTTATACTGCATGTAGCTGTCAAAAATGTTTGCACGCTAAGTAAATCACACGTATGGTAATGAAAACGCAACATAAAAACATTTGTTACCTAGATAATGAAGAATACTAATCTCAGAAAGATTTGAGATATACTTCTGGCCTGTTTTGCCACTTTGGGCAAGATCACAATACATGAAGGAGAAAGGGCAATGTGTTTGCGCATGTATAGAATACGGTGCTTTATAATGATTGCATAATACATGATTACATGGTCATCTAGAATTAACAAATTGTATAATACATGTTCATCTAGAACTCATAGATGCACATATGATGAAACAGATAACAGATATAGGAAATAAAGTTACGACATAAAGTTTGAAAAGGAAAATAGAGGTTGTTTCAAGAAAGAACCACATCCTTGTTTTCAATAATCAGCACTATTCTGAAAGTAAATCTTGTTGAGAAAAAAACTTTTGATCATATAACGGTAACAGGAACAGATCAAACATTTAGTAGATGCTCCAAATGTAATTATCATCTCTACAACTATCAGTAATGCCAGAAAAAATTCCTAAAAGTATGAACTGAACAGTGAATGATTTATACTCTTGGAAATTATCATACTTCAGGATTCAAGTCTACCTAAAATTAAGCATAAATGTAAAAAAGATTTTCACAGATGTAGTGAATCCACCTAAAAGGAACAAAGCACCATTAATATCACACAGAGAAACTCTTGACAAGTTCGTACACTTGTATCTCTGAAGCACATGCACTGCTAAAAAGTCTGTTCGATAATCCAACACAAGTACACAACTATACAAAACTCACTAATGAGTAATCTTAGTATAACAATGATCTGGATATGCATGATACTAAAACCCTAAACTAGTTGGCATGCATGAAAGGCAGCTCTTATCATACATGCTGACAAGAAAAGAAGAAATTCAAAGACAGAGAAACAAAAAACACATACTTCCTTAGTGCAGCATATGCTTCAGCTTTCTCAAGCGGATATCCAGAGGAATGGAAAGCAATTAAACAATCACATCTTGGCCACCTGAAAGAACAAACTCAATGCTATAATCCGTAAGCGAGAGGAATGTCCTAAGGATACCTTTTTTCAGTAAGAATGTTTGGCAAAACTTATACTTGTTTACATGTATGCTTGAAAATAAAAACCAATAATGGCAGCCACTAGTTTGCCAACAATATACATCATACAATACCAAAGTCAAAGGTGGTATATATTGACTTGTTAGTTGCTATCTGACATATACCTCATTCTACTGTCCTCGTGGTTAGAATTAAGAAGCAATTCCTTTGACTGGAAAGCAATTTTCTCATTTCATGAAGGGAAAATTCCTATCCATTAGTTTCCAACAGCAAAGTCAAGATAGAAATCTTTTGGTTATAGATAAAAAGCTTATAGCTACAGTGTAAAACTAATTTAATTTATATCTTAGCAAAAAGAAAATTAAATCCAGGTATTTCCTCAGCACTATATATGTGAATAAATTTTTTTAACAGTAAGACAAATAATCAAGACTAGAACTGAGAAGAATTAATAACTTACTGATATTGATAATTATTATAAGAGAGATATATACCTCTCAATAGGCTCCTCCAGGATAACTCTGTCTCCAAAATAGATGATCTACACGATTATACAACACATCAATGTTATTATCGAAGTTTTAGCCTATAAACTGACGATATCAACGATTTCAATCAGATCATTTATAAGTTATTTGCATGACAACAACACCACCACAAAAAACATGATGTCTAATCGCCAACTTTTTTAGAGAATCGGATCGCGATGGAGCCACTTGCTACTTTACAACTTCAGAATATCCGAATCTCACTTCTATTTCAGCCTAAAGCGTAACCGAATCAAATAAAAAAATACAGCTCTACAAGTAACGAATAGCTAATTAGTAATCACTTACCTCAAATTCACCAAACGCTTGCAGCCTCTCCAGTATTTGCCCCATCGGAGCCGAGAAAACCTAATGCCGCCGTCACCGGAAGAAAATAAAAGTAAAAAATAAATAAACGAAAAATAAAAACGAAATCAAATCAAATCGAAGGAGAAACGAGAGAACACAGTAAACAAATTCGTTTTACAATCTCATCCATCAGAGAACCGGATGTGTGTGTGAAATTAACGAAAAAGAAACAGAACCTCGGGGCCGCATTTCACCTTCTTTTCCATAACACATACACCGACTATGACTTTCTTCCCGGCGCCATTATTCTCCCTCCCTTTCACCATCTCTCTTTCCTCTCTCTCCAAATGTAGGTTTAACTTTTCAAACTGATAAAATTCAACACAAACACGATATAAGTGTAAAAAAATACAGTATATATGTATGTATATGTGTATATATGGAAATATAGAGATTGAGAAGCAAAAGTACTACCAGAAACGCGAGATTCTCGGCTGAAAGAAATAACAAGGAAATCAGATCGTTCAGATCATGATATCGATATCACGAGAAGCGATAGACGATTACGGTAACGGAAACATGCCAAAAAAAAGTTGCGTATTTATAAGAATATCCGTGAAAAAGTAGATTTTTTTTTTTTAGAGATAAGGGGTATGGACCGGACCATGTGGTGATTCTAGAATATACACACATATACCTCTTTCAGGGGAAAGAGAAAAAATCCTTTTTGGCGGTCATACTCTATTTTTCTACTTTTCTTTTGCAAAAAGGTTTAAAATATTTGTAAAGATACAACAATAACGTATCAAATATGAGATATCTTCGTCACGGCTAAAGAAACACCCTTAATACACTGTACAGACGTCAGACATCATAAGACCTGTATGTGTGATGTGATTTACTGACGTGACCATTAACAAAGCTATACGACACATACAATTTTTTTTTGGTAATATCATATGACTCGTACGGCCCGAGACGATCATGTATATAACATGGGTCTAATATACAAATATATACAATAACAAATTAACATCCCCTAATATTTTATCAATTTGATTTAAATAATTAAGGTTGAAAAACAAAACGACCAAAAGATCTAGTTCCAGCTCCTAGTTGGAGAATGCCAAAAAAGGATGGGACAATTAATTAACATCACATATGCACATAGGGTTATCTTGTCATAAATGCAATCTTTTGATGTGACTATATGCTAACTTTAATAATTTTATTATAATCTTTTAAATACAATACCTTTTTTTAACGGTAATTTGGATCACTATCGAACCATTGATCCACCCGATCATCCCCACTGTCACAGGAGAAAACCCATCATAGATGAGAAAAATCTCCTGGCCCAACTTGGACCCTTCTTTTTTTATCACAAGTGGTACTTAAATTCAAGACCTTCCCATTTTGATTAAGTTTTAGTTATACACATTTGCTAATAGACTAAGCTAGTGATTGTTTTTAAATTCAATACCTATCATACTCATTATTATTATTAGGGTGAAAGACACCTTACCCATTTACTTATCAAAATTGCTCAATATAATTATATCAATTCAAAACTACTCATTTACTTAGATTTCATTGAAAATATCCTACTCATTTACTCACCCACTTAAAAAAACATTTATATAAAAATAGTGAGTGTGGTAGTGGTGGGGTCAACTAGAGAGATAGTGGAGAGAGAGTGAATTCACCCGAGTACAATTACTCGGCGGTGTGTTGAATTTGCAGAAAACGAATTGAATTTCTTAGATACTCTGAAAGGCGTATGATCACTTTCAAATCAAAATTATTTGGTGGTTCACCCAGATGTTTGATCGGATACAAATCTGTCCCACCCCGCCGAAGGCGGAAACACGGAGGTGAGATGAGAGCGGTGCATCGAACACTTAGGCGCAAAAGAATACTAATGGGTACACTGTAAATTTCAAAGAACCACTACAAACATACCCAAGAAAGTACAGTGTCATACAAATCACGAAAACCAAAATACAAATTCAGGTTGTCTACATAAACCAAGCATTCCAATTGCAGAATACAAAACCAACAACCAAGTCATAATCCAAAATAAAGTCCCCAAAAGCAATTCACCAAACTAGTCATTTGCTTCAATTCTGTTTACTTGAAAAACATGTTTTAAAAACGGTCAACTATAAAAATAGTTGGTGAGTACGCAGGTTTTGCGACTCAATAAAATAAGTCAATGAATTTCAAAATGTAAAAGTAACCATCCGCAGATGATAAATTACACGTGTTAAGATTTTAGTTACCCTGAGCCGCAATCAAAACCGCCAGACTAGTTGTTGCCCCTGTATCCATGTGTTAAATGCAAACACCTACTATGGCTAATTATGCGCCCAAATAACCCTACAAGTCTGGTTGGCGCGACCAACCCTTGGCGGGGGTGTCAACCCAAATAGTACTATTCATAATTCTCATTAGCTATTCAAGCTAATTGATTGCGTTAAAGTGGGGACTTAATGCATCTAAAAATAAACACAGGTAACCCTAATCCCAAGTAACAACATGTAGTGAAACAGCTTTTCCCCCGTAAAACAGTAAACATTTAAAAGTGGGGCCGCGAAACTCACCTGAGAGTGAAACGCGAAAAAGTGCGGTAAAAACAGTAAAACAGCCAACGGTGGTATCCTAATCGAGTCTTACTAACAAGTAGACACAAAATGTATTTAGGAAACCTAATATGTGTGGCTAAGTCAACAAAAGTCAAAAGTGGCTATGCAGTCAACTGCATAGTCAAAACCCGTGCACGTGCGTACGAACCGTTAAAAATTATAAAATCGGCTTTTATATGAATTAATAACCTTAAAACTTTAAGTTTTAGATTTTAATAAATAACATCAGTAGTTAAAAAGTCACATTTGATAAAATCTCATGTCACGGTTTCGTTTGATCAAAAACGCGATTACGCGCGTAAAGTCCGGTTTACGGTTTAAAAATCAGATTCGTCCGAAATTAGGGTTTTAGTGTGATATTAGCACCCAATTTAAAAGTCAAATTTTATGTTTTAAATGGGGTTATACTTCTGTCTAAAATCCCTTAGAATTTTTATAAAATCAATTTTATATAAAAATTTTCCAAAATTAATAACTTTTTATAAAATTTAAATGGACCATAATTCCAAAACCATACTTAGACATAAATTTACTACTTCAAATTTATACCAATTGATCATATATATAAATAAAAATTTCTGACCAATTTTCATATTTTTTCAATATCCAGATTATTTAATATGAATTTAATATTGTTAAAACTTTACAAATTCGGGAAAAATAGTTAAACACATCAAAACTTCACCAAATTTTTACCATATTAGTTTTAAGTCAATATAAGATCCCATACCAAGTTTCAAGTCCTGATTTTATCCAAAAGTATCCCTAAATCGTCCATTTAAACTTTATAAATATTAAACGCATACTTAAACAACACTAATTTTTATGAAATTTGGACAGGAATCTTAGTTCATCATATAAAAATCACTGTCAAATTTCCAGAAATTTTCAATACTCATAAGTATTTTTTCCCAATTTCCATGTATTAAACTTGTGTGAATTTTAATAAATAATCTATAAAGAGTTAGATAACCAAATTTTCCAGATCCTCATTTTAAAACATATTCTACTGTATAAAAACAAATTTGGGTGCTAAATCAACTATTTTTAAAAAGCCACCAAAAGCATGCTTGTTCTTGATCATTTAAGCTAAACTACAAGTTTGATCAAGTATTATACCTTCCAAATTCAACAAATGATGAAGAAATTTGATGCTAAGCTACTGAGTTTTTCTTGATTTATAACCTACAATCACAATGTGGTTCAATTCCAAGATCAAAGACAAAAATCAACAAAATGCTCTTTTAATTCAAGAAAATGCAAATATGAACACCCAAGTGTTCATACACTTTGATCATCAAATCTTGCAAGCTTTTCACTAGATAACTCATTGTGGATGATTACAACTAGTTTTTATCCACAAATCCTTGTTAAAACCACAAGATTTAAGCTAAAAACTCTTAAAAACAATAAAACTTAAAAATCAAAGTGAGTGTGTGTGTTCTTGATGTTCTTGAGAACACATGCAAGATCAAAAACAGAAAATTTAAAGTGTTAAAACACATGTTTATACCTTCAAATCACTAGAACAAAGCCCATCAACAACAATGATCCAAGGATTCAAGGTTGCAATGGATGATTTGAGCTTGTTCTTGAGCTTAGAATTCAAAATGAAGAGTTTGGGAGTGGTGGTGGGTGCTCACAGCTAGAACAAGAAGGGAGAAAGGAAAAAAATGGGTGGGGGGTTGGGTATTTATAGTGGAAAAGCAAGTCTAGCTTTAAAAGACCAAATGTATAAAAAAATATCCACTTTTTATAAAATTTACACCCCTAAACACTCTAATAAATATTTTTATCCAAACATAAAATTCTAGTATCCAAAATAATGAATTTTAGAAATTTTGAAAACATAAAAACTCAAAATTTTTTAAAAAGTTATACCGGGTATTTAACGGAAGAACCACCTGTGATCGTTAGTTAAATCAAGAATCACAAAAGTTAGCACATATAATGTTATAAAATATCATTCTTAACTAAAATATAAATATAAAAATTATTTTCGAGAATTTAATTTTTACCGTTTATTTAACGCGTTCGCAGTGTACGCAGTGTACGCAGTGTATGCACTTAACTGGGTTTTCTAGTTCGGACCTTAGTGTTTGTCTAAGGTAGTATTCCTAAAATTTATAGAAACACTAAAAATATATAAAATCATAATATTTAAAAATATAACGTATAAAAAGTCGAGAAACGGTAAGGACCTAAAAAACCGCGGTTGTCACAAAATCAGAGTTTTATGAACACAATATGCTGAATTCTGTGATGAAGGAGATGAACCAGAAAAAGAAACGTACGATCAATTCTTGAGTTAATCTGGGAAAACCCAGCATCATCTAATTTGAATTCGAATTAAATTAATAATCCCATTATTTTGACAACAATTTTATGTAGAAATTATATAAAATTAATTTTCTAATGCATTTTTTATAAAACAATATGTGTCAAAATAATTTTCGGGCGCGCTGACCCTCGATCCCAGCCAGGGACTCTGCCCCTTAGACCCCGCCAGGGGCTGCCGCCCCTCAGACTCCGTTATATTAAGATAAAATCAAATAAGCGTGCACTCCACACCTCCTAACTTATTTGATATTTATGATAATATGTATTGATCAAACAAGTTAATCCAATTACACTAAAATATCCAACACGGTGTAGCCCGTTTACCTGGCCAACCTCTCTCTTACTCGGCTTAGCCCGGTACCCCCTTATGTTTTTGTTCTCGAACTAATTTGACTAATAATAGACGTGCGGTGAAGTTTTGTGAAATAAGGTATTATGCTATTATGAACATTGAATAATTATCAAAATTGAAAGGAAAAAAAAGAAGGGAAACACTACCTTGATTAATTTTATTTGACTAGTAATACATATTTTTTGTCAAATTAGAAATCAAACCAACTAGAACTCTATCACATGAATACATGATTTTAGTTTGACTTTACTATTTGACATGTAAATAGTCAAAATTGAAATTCAGTAAGTTTGACTTTGTTCCACAATTAAGAAAAACCAATAGTTTTATTTGACTAATAATACATTTTTTGTCAAATTAGAAATCAAACCAACTGTTATGTAACTATGATCAATAAAACATTTTTTAGCAAACAAATAAACTGTATTTATTTTAATACATAGGGTATTTTGTATTTTTAATTTCAAAGTATCATATTATATTTCTAAAACACTAAGAATATCTTTCCGGATAAAGAAAAAATAGAGCAGCATAACTTGTTTTTTACATGTTTATTTGTTGAATTGACTGTTACAGGTAGTTGATTTTATTATATTTACTTAATAATAAATCAATATGATATTTCAGTGTTTTATAAGTAACAATTATGTTAGTTTAGAAAAATAAAATGATATTATAAAATTCAGAGTACATATAAAAGTTTAAAATTTTCAAATGTTAGATATGAAAATTAGTGCTTACAAAGAAATTTATGTGAGTTCTTACATACTCAAGAGTCATGTAATTACTATAAGATTATAGTAGTAGTGTAATTACTCAAGAGTCATGTAATCAGATGAATGGGTGGGTTGGGTAACGAGTCAAAATTGGTTTGGGTCGAAACATAGTACTTTTTTTTACAAGTTGAAACAGTTATTGTTAAGTTGATATGAAGCAGATTTTGCCAAAGAAACTTAATTATTTCTTTTAATAACTAATGCGTCAAGTCAAGTAGATGGTGATGATCTATTAATATTTTTCTTTTCAATTGTATGTATATACTTGAAAGAAAAGTAGTTCTGCATTCCACCATGAAATTCTGCATTTCAGGTGACTGTAATCTTTTGCTGATTTTTTCTTTATGTCCAGGAAATCGTCTTTGAAAGAAAGATAGAGCCCTAGATTTGTGGTATTTGAACCTTTGTGCTGTATTTGTAGTTTTTTTTTTCATAAAATCTCTACTTAGTCGTTGCTAAAACACTTTTTTTGCGGTTCAAAATCTGGGGTTACCTACTCATCAGAGCTAAGTGTTTACATTATCTATGTAATGTTTTTAATGTCATTAATATTCGTCACGTGTGTGTCTTTTTACATACTCGGGAAAATGGGTTCGGGCCAAAACAAGTATTTCTATGTACAAGACGGTTAGTCCCTTGCAAATTGTAAAATTGTTGGTTGCAACATCGCGCGGGTTTCCTATCATATTAATTTAAGGATCCAATCATTTTTCCAACTGAAATGATAACGGATACTATGAAGTAGACTCTTTCTTATCTTATTATAAGAACTCCTTATTAGGGATTGACTAATTTTTCATAAAGTTGAGATTTTTATAAATTACAATTGGGTATTAAACCTTGGTATAATGTGTTTTGATATGATGATTTCTTAAACTTAGTTTAGCGATACTGTCAAGCTTTTTGTCGACTTCGCCGGGTTCCCCACTAGTATTTCTAAAACACTAAGAATATCTTACCGGATAAAGAAAAAATTGAGCAGCATAACTTGTTTTTTACATGTTTATTTGTTGAATTGACTGATACAAGTAGTTTATTTTATTATATTTACTTAATAATAAATCAATATGATATTTCAGTGTTTTATAAGTAACAATTATGTTAGTTTAGAAAAATAAAATGATATTATAAAATTCAGAATACATATAAAAGTTTAAAATTTTCAAATGTTAGATATGAAAATTAGTGCTTACAAAGAAATTTATGTGAGTTCTTACAGACTCAGGAGTCATGTAATTACTATAAGATTATAGTAGTAGTGTATGACTCATTTAAGTACATGGAATTATTCAAAATATATGTATAAATCTTTTCATCAAACATCTGTTAAACATATTAAATGTTTGCATGATTTCGCTTTCAAATAGTCTATTGTAAGAAATTTATTATTTATTAGTATGGAGATGATGTCTATAATCAAGTGTGCTACTTTAATGGACAGTCACTCATAAAGACAATATATATTGTTTATCCTTGTGGTCCTTTAGTGTTTTTTTCTAATTACACATTAAAAAATATACTAGAAAATTAGCCCTGCGTTCCGCGACACGAGAGGCGGACCTAAAACGGTTGAGTCGGTGACATTAACATGGATAAACACAAAAATAAACGTGGTTAAGTACATAAAATAAACGTATAAAGTTACAGTGACTCGGTTTTTGAGATCAAAACATAGATAAAAGACAGTTATATAACGTAACTTATATTTTTCAGTCGGTGTCGCTCTCATTCTTCACGATACTAGCACGTTACCGTTAATTGATATAACCCACGACGCCTAAAAAATACTCTACATTGAATACGACCCCGTTTTTAACGAAGATTATATTGGGACGTCACAAAAAAAATAATTAATGAACGGAAGTTATTAAGGAAAAACTACAGGAGGTAAACGCGAAACTTTAGAAACTTGAGGGGGTTAAAACTTCAGTTTACAAAGTAAAAGGTTAATATTGTCATTTTTTAAAAGTGAAGGGGGGAGTTGTCGGTGGCCAAAAGCCATCGACACTTACGTTTAAGTATTAGTATAACTTGAACTACTCTAAATCATAGAATCCACAATATATAAATTGCATTCTTTTATACCGACATGTGCTTATTAATAATAGTAATGTCACGTCATGTAAATATGAGTCTTAGCATCTATACTATATAATAAATAAAAGTTTTTTCATGTCACTTGTCGTCTCCATATTCATCCTTATTATTTTTTCCCGCCTCTCTCTCTTATTTAATGTATTTCTATCTTTTACTAATAGTATATATTTAAAGAACAATACTAAATATACTAATAAAAAATTATTTTAAATTATCTCTTATTATAAGAAACTTTAAAATTTAATTATGTAACTTCTATTTTCAATCAAATACTAAATGAAAGTCAAATTATATTAAATAGTAATTAACGTATTTTCAAAACCCAATTATATATTAACTTTTACATATTTTGAATTTGTTTTCTTTCTTAAGTATATGTAATATATTTTTACAGTTGTAAAATATATATACATAAAGATTTAAAAAATTTATATATTGATATTTTTTACCCCGTGTGTAAACACAAGATCTAAACTAGTATACAATATAAGTTTAATTACGATGGAAGTGTTAAAAAACAAGTAATTAAAAAAACAAATTTCGAGTCTCCCAAGATAACTCGTTTGTTTCCCCGAGTACCTTGAAAGAGAATATTATGAGGATCAGAAACTTGCTAGTGTTGCAAATGTATCAGGTGTGTCTTCAACCAAGGAGCACCTTGGTATTTATAGCTAAAAAAGGTCGAAACAGTTCAAAAGAATTAAAACAAAAATAATTTGCATTAACATATGTGTATCTAAAGCTGTGGAACTGAACTTTTTTACCCGGAAGTCACTGTCATGCTGACCAGATTTCCTCCTTGTGAGTAAAATGACCCTCCTGAGTAAGCTGATCATGTTGACCAAATTTACTCTTCCGATGTAGGTTTGGCTCTCCTGAGTAAAGTAGTCATGCTGACCAGACTTACTCCTAAGCTGACCTCGCACCAGCCTTCAAAAATACTAAGGCGGCTCGCGGTGATGCGAGTGTGCCATTAAAACGCCCACGCCACGTGTGCGATTCCAGGTGCTTCACACCCTATAGGGAAACAAAACTACTTAGGATGCTCCCACTAATATACCACTTTAAGATTGGTCCCCCACATATTTTTTTAGAAAGGCAAAGCAAACACCTGGACCACCCCGGGTAACCCGATGACTAAAGGCAACTCTGCCTCGCGAGCGCAGATGACATCGGGTGGCCCAAGCCCTAACAACACCATGAACCCGGGGGAAAAACCCGATAACCCGCCCGCCCGAAGGCATGAACTAGCGGTAAAACCCGTTCGGCTCAAGGATCGAACTTGCGTTGCCACAAGTCTCCCTTCATTGCCTCCGATGCCACCCCAAAATGTTGCAAGTGGAGATTGAACCTAGGTCTCCTTTGGAGAGCCCAGACTTTCTACCATTACACAACTTTGGAAGTAGCTAGATTGGTACCCCACATACGTGGGACAAGTTTCCACACTTTACGTTACAATTTTCGTAACTTTACACAACCCTAAACACCCAACTTTAAGCATCTATATCTCATTCATTTTAGCTACGTTTTGGACGAGGTTTTGTTCGTTGCGAAGCCCTCACAACATAGAACACAAACCCAGAAAGAAATACGCAAACTACATTGTTTGCAATTATTTATTTATGTTCAAATTTAACAAAAAACCATTTTTTTAACTTAGTGAAAAACAAATGTTTTTATCCAAAATTTCTAACAAATATTTCTATAAAAACGGTGAAAAGTAAGTTTCAAAGTAAATCTAAAAAATCATGTAAAAAACCCGGAATGGTAAATTTAATTAAACAGGGATAGAATAAAAACTTATTAATCATAGAGTCGTAGTAACTTTTTATATTTATTTGAAATACTGTTTTTGACATCTATTAATAGAATATGTAGTTGAACATATCGTCAACGAACCCCTCAAGGGCTTATAAATATGTTTTAGTTATCAAGCTTAAATATTTAAATCTATTAGTTTATCATATTTAATAAAAGTAGATAGTGTAAGTCGACAAGTTGATTTTCGTGCTTTAAAAAAAATGAAAAGTGGTTGTAGTTTAGGTCTTGCAAGTGGATCAAGTGGAGTTGGAGTGGACTACCAGGTACTAACTACTTTATTAAATCGGGAATGCATACCTAACGGTCCAACTTCAGGACTTTGAATATATATATATTATATAATTATATAATACTTTTTTAGTTTTTATTATCTTGTCATGAATGTGAAAAATGATAAAATCAAAGTGTGTAATAGCAATTCTCGTTATCGAACTGAAAATTAAACCGGCTATCGAACTGAAAGTTCAATGATTAATCGATTTTAAAAATCACTTAATAAAATAAGGAGGTAAATATATTAATCGATTTTAAAACCCGCTTATTAAAATAAGGTGGTAAGTACCAAGTATTGATACTTTTCACTGATTTGTCACCTCTTCAAAATTGGATGGTTCATTGAATTTTTAAAACAATACATAGTTATTTGGTATACTAGAAACGTTTTGGCCCGATTGAACTCTAAGTCTAAAATCTTTTATGAATACGTTAGCATTAATATATGAGAATGTGATATAAACATTTTTGAAATTACCAGATATATGTATAATGGATTTTCAGACCAATCCAAAACTCATAAGAACATATAGTTACTCTTGTTGTTGTTACCGTGTTTTTTTCCCAAAAAGTTCAAGGAAAAAGAAATTAGTTCGGAATATTCAAAGTTTCTCCGCTATAGTATTAGTCTAATATAATATTTAATATAGAACTAATTTTAAATAGATAAATAAGAATCACATAATTCACTTATATAAATATTTTGCAAATATGGGGGTATGCAGTTATGTAACATCCATTTATTTTTATTATTTATAAAATATATAATATTAGGTAGACTAAATTACAGAAAGCAACCTTTAAGTATATATTAAATTACACCCGCATAACTTTATCTTCACTAATTACGTTAGACACCCTTTATCTAAATGGTTTGTATCAAATTATAACCTTTAGACTAACAGAGGTTAGATTTTTCAGTTAGTTTTGTTTGTTTGTTCTTATCTGTTTTCGTTTCCAGATCCACACACATTCGATAGAAACTTTGATTAATGTTTTTGTCGATAATTTGACTTAAAAGCAAGAAGATAAGATTGAAGACAATAGCATTGATTAGCATTATTCATGTTTAAAATTAATTGCAATCACATAAAACGTGATTACAGTAAATTTTTTTATGAAAAAACGTGATTACGTAAAAATAATTACGTAAAAACGTGATTACGTAAAAAAAGTTATAAAAAAAGCACGCATGAAGTGTGATTATTTTTAAAACAATCGACATTTATGCCCTTTTTTATCTGGACGACTCGTTATTTTTTCAAAGTAATTACGTTTATGCCACCGCGTTACCCCGACCTTAGATCATATTAATCGGACGGTTGGAGGCCCTTCGTACGCTTTAGGCTATTTGTACGATAACCGTCCCCTATATATATATATATATTAATTTGTTAATCTATAATCTATAATATATGATAAATAAGGGTTTTGAGGGGACAATTGTCACTCACACATTCATCATCAATATTTTTTTCCCGTCTCCCTCTCCTATTAATTATACAAGTTTTAAAAAAAAATTATAATTTTTGTCTCCCGCCTCTCTCCTCTTATTAATTATTCAAAATTTTATTTTTTTTTATAGTTTTTGTTTCCTATTAAATAATAATGATTTTTAAAATTACTTTTACAAAACTTTTTTATTTTAAAAAAATAGGTTTAATCATAAAACATTTTTATAATTTGTACATTTCTTCATTCTTTTCTATAAAACATTTAAAAAAAATAACTATATAACATTTTTAGAATTTACAAATTTACATATGAACTGATGTTTTATAACAAGTTGTATTTATTCAACTCATGTAATACATGAGAATTTCCTAGTAAGGGACATGAGATAACTCATGTTTGGGTCTCCTAAGTTATAGTCTAGGTCATGTGTCTAATAACCTAATTCCCTATAACCAAGGCTCTCATACCAATCTGTCACACCCCAACCGACGGCGGATTATACGTCGGGGCGGACGCGGTTGTTCAATAGCACAAGGTTGACAATTAAAGTTTCAATATTTCATTAATAAATAGATTCAAAGGTTCAATACAAAGAATAAATCAAATACATAGCAAGAATACAAGTCTAATTGATTAAGCATTCTAGGTCCAAGCATCCTATGTGATCACGATAAAGTCTCATGTTGTAGAACCTGAAACATGTGAAAGAATCTGTCAACTACAAAATAGTTGGTGAGATACAAAGGTTTTGACACAGTTTAACAAGTATTTGAGAAGAATTTACAATTCACTATGATATATGCATTATATAATTCAAGTACGAGAAACAAGTATATCTTAAACATTGTGCACTTCAACCCTCCAACCAAGTTTAGGCATAACCCGCAGGTTACCCTTATAAGTCTCAAGTTTAAAGTTTAATTCAGTAACAATCACCAAAGGCTCCCCCCCGAAGGGGTCAATCAATCAAGGTGGATTGGTCAAATGCAATAGATCTATCATTGTTACTATAGGCTTGATCAAAGTTAATGAATATGTTAGTTTTAAGTTTAATCTAAGCATACAAGTCTCAAGTTTAACATAAGAATAAACACGTAGTCATAGTTGTACAAGAATTGTATAAGTTTAAGAATTTTGAACATGTTTCACCCCAAAAGCATAGAAAGGAAAAAGGGGCTAAGTATACTCACTTGGATTGATGAAGAGTATCCTACAAGAGTAGGTGTTTGCAAGACTTGGAGAGGTAGAATATCCTCACAATAAGCCTAAGAATATAAGTCTAAAGTTTCAAGTATGATCTTATAAGTCTAGGGCAAGAATTCTAAGATTTTCAGGATTGACTAGATTCGACTAGGGTTCCAAATGGGAGATGGGAACGATTGTGTTTATGAAGTTTAAATCAAGTTTAAAATAAAGGTTTTGAATAAATGACACAAAACTTTTGTACAAATGTTTAATGAATTTATAGTTTAGAATAACTAAAATAATTATTCAGAAAGTTTTACAACTATAATTTACATACGTTAGGTGATAATAGTCAAGATAGTTTTCTAAGTGTTTGTAAATGAAGTTGAAGTAATGGTTAAACAAAAGGCTAAGTAGTTTTTAAAGATTTATGATAATTATTTAAAGTATGGATAGTTATTAAAGTTTAAAAATAACTATTGCAGGGATAGATAACCAGTATTTATAAAGTAAATAATTATTAAAGGTTAGTAATAACATTTAAAGAATAAATCATGGTTAAGGGTTTATAGAAACCTTTTTAAGAGAAAATTTTTTTTGTTAATGATGAATAATTATCTAAAAGATTAATTATTATATCATCATAAATCATTTAAGATTTATTAAAGTGTCTAGGTATTAAGTATTTATTATCTGGTAGTTTAGATAACATATATTTTTACGTTATAAGTTTTAAGGTTTACAAGTTGATAAGTTTATAAGTTTATAAATAATTAAATAAATAAAGTTTATAAATATTTAGGGAAATAAACAAAACATATTTATTCTCCTGTTTAAATTTATATAACAAGATAAATATAAGTGTCATATAAGTTTGTAAGTTTATTTATTTTCTTGTAATAAATAATTAAATAAGTTTTCTGTTTTATTTAAATAACTAAGGAAGTTCAAGTTAATATAAATTTTATATAAATGTATAAGTTTATAAGTTCTTGCTTTAATTAAAGTTTATTAATTTATTTTAAAGCTTTAAAGTAATAAATATTACAAGTTTTAATTAAGTTTAATTACAAAAAAAAATGTTTCAGAGTATAAAAGTATAAATAAAAATCGTTTATAAGTTTATAAAAGTTTAACAGATTTTATAAAAATAATGGAAGTATTAAAACTGAAAAAAAAAGAATTAAAACATCAAAACTCGGGCTGACCGAATTCGAACCCGGGCCAGCCGAGTTTACACACAAGCGTACAAACCACCTGACTACAGGCTTCGTTGTGTATAAACATGGAAACAAAAATAGGTAAACAATACTTCTAAACACCCTCTAATTCTGAAGAACCCTAGAATCGATTTCTGCCAAATACATGCCGATTCGCCCTCTGTTAATGCAATTAAACAGAGGGCTTTCGATCTCTAAGGTGTAACGATCCTGTTAGACACAAGAATTACCTGAAATGGTGTCGTAATGGAGGAGATCGGGTCCTGACTTGGAGTCGACTGCCGTGGAGATGAATCGAGTAGTGCGGGTATGAATCGATGGAATTGAGGGTTTAGGAAGTTTGTGTGTGATTTCGTTGAGGTAGTACGGGTGCTATTTATAGCCAATTTGATCATTGAATGGGCGAATCGGTTAGGGAGGTGGGGGTTGCGTCGAAGGCTTTGAATTCGGAGCATGCGGGTGCTAAGCTCGAAATCGAGCATTGATTACGGTTAGGTTACAGTCGCACGCGTGAAAGGAACTTGAGGTTCATTGCATTTGGCCGGAAATACGGGTTTTCGAGTAAACGAGCTCAAAACCGGTCTCGGCTGGGATCGAACTCGCGACTGATCTCAGGATCAGAAGTTTGGGTTTATTACAGAACAAGTCCCTGAAGTTTGTAATTTTATCGTTTTACGTTTAAAAGTTAAGTTTTAGTTTAAAACCAGTTTCAGAAAATGGCAGTTTTGGTCCCTGGACTTTATAATAAAGTGTTTTATTTTATAAAAATCAAAGTAAGATTTATAAGTTTTATTTCCTTTTATTTTCCTTTTATTATTTTATACTTTTATAAAATAATTTCTAAGATTTACCAGTTTAAGTGTTTTAGAATGAGTTTATAAATTTATATGGTTATAAATTCATAAAGTTTTTAATAATTTATTTACAAGGTACATACTCTTAAATAAGTCTCATATATATATATATATATATGTATATATATATATATTTATATTTATATATATACCCCAAGTATTATTGTTTTTCTTAAATATATATCCATTAAATCAATATTTATTATTCAAGAAAATAGTTTTGATATTAATTCAAGTTTTGAATTAATAATACGTGCAAAGGTTTTAGAAAAAGATAGGTCGAAAAAATACCGGATATTACAGTCTCCCATACTTTAGGGAATTTCGTCCCGAAATTAGAGTAGAAGGGTTTAGTTCAGGATTTAAGTCTATGATACGCACAAGGATAATGAGAAAGATGCTCTACGTTCTCAAGTAAACCCTGGGTTACGTTTAGATTTTTAAATAAGTTGTAAGGATAGGGATAAGATTGTGCTCGAGTTTCTAAGTTTTCAATGCATATGGTTATCAAGAGTTTCCCTAAGAAACATATAGTTTTATTCAGATAGATGAAGATTCGTTTTCAAAAGCATTGGAGAGGATGACTGTTGAATTTCTATCCAAGATTTAAAGTGAGATGTATTCACTCAGGATGGATTCGATGATAGTTCAAGAATTTGAGTTTGTAGACTAATACGTCTAAGGATTGCTACGGTACCTAAGTTCCGTGGCTACTTTTTACGATAAATCTTAGATCATAGCACACGACAGAGTTTACTATGTCTTCCCATACACTGATTTTCATACTTACGTGTGCACCCGCAAGCATTCAAATCGTCGCATAGTCCACATAGGTCCTTCCGTTTGTGTGTGGATCAAGAAGGAGTACAAGAATTTGTTTAACTCACGACTAGAGTTTCCACATAAGAGTGATCATTGATTAACGAGTCCCTCAGAGAGAAGCGTCATTCAATGAGTAAAGAAAAGAATGTGACAAGATTTAGAGTTTCAAAGTTTCCTCGTGATTGATTAAGAATACTTCAATCATTGAGTAGTTTAAAGTCTTTACACTTTCCTCGAGTTTGATCAAGAATACATCAAACCTTGAGTAGTTTAAAAGTCTTATACGTTCATCATGTTTGAATAAGCATACGTCAAACATGGAATAGTTTAAAGTCTTATACGTCCATCGTGTTTGAACAAGCTTACGTCAAACATGGAGTAGCTTAAAGTCTTATACGTCCATCGGGTTTGAACAAGCATACGCCAAACATAGAGTAGCTTAAAGTCTTATACGTCCATCGGGTTTGAACAAGCATACGTCAAACATGGAGTAGCTTAAAGTCTCGTACGTTCATCATGTTTGAACAAGAATACGCCAAACATGGAGTAGTTTAAAGTCTCATACGTTCATCATGTTTGAACAAGAATACGTCAAACATGGAGTAGTTTAAAGTCTCATACGTTCATCATGTTTGAATAAGAATACGTCAAACATAGAATAGTTTAAATTGTGTTTGATCAAGAATGCGTCAAACATAGAATAGTTTAAATTGTGTTTGAACAAGAATACGTCAAACATAGAATAGTTTAAATTGTGTTTGAACAAGAATACGTCGAACATAGAATAGTTTAAATTGTGTTTGATCAAGAATATGTCAAACATAGAATAGTTTAAATTGTGTTTGAACAAGAATACGTCAAACATAGAATAGTTTAAATTGTGTTTGAACAAGAATACGTCAAACATAGAATAGTTTAAATTGTGTTTGAACAAGAATACGTCAAACATAGAATAGCTTAAAGTCTCTTAGTTTAGCTTCAGTGTATAGAAGTATACGATTACGTTTTGAGTATAAAGCGGTTATATAAATACTCTAGTGTTTAAGAGAGGTATGGGACAGCGTTTGGAACATGATTAACCGTTATACGCTTTCTCACAGAAGATTCGAGTTGTTCAGAAGATTAGTGGATCCCGATGTTTGGTTTAGATAGGAGTCAGGGGATGTACTCTGCTAAGGAGAGTAATGTCCTCCTTCCTGCTAGTGTCTAGTATCAAGAGTGAAGTTTTCTCGTATATATGGAATGTACGTTTATCAAGTCTTATAGGGTTTGGTTAAGATGAACACACAAAGTTTTCAAGACTAAGAATCCAAGTATAAGTTTGAAAATAGGATAAGTCAGTTGAGTTTCAAGTTTCAGTATTAAGCTTCACATGATCCCTTATTGGACATGCTTCCTTTGGTGGTTTAGAAGGTGTTTAGTTTCAAGAATATGGGATTGAGTATTTGTACAAGTTTTACATGACTCAAAAGTCTACGACCTTATAGTGGTGTATACGAAGTTTAATGTTTTAGCAACGTGTATTTAAGCTTTTAGTCCCCGTTGTGATTTATAGTAAGTCTTTTACGAGACAAGAGTTGAATGAGGAAAGTCTCCAAGCATAGGGTAACGGGAAAAGTTTTGATAAGGTTTATGATAGTGTGTTTATAAATAATTTTATCTCGTTTCATAACAGCAGGTATAGTTTTATTTTATATAGAGTGTAATTAAGATGTTTAAAAATGACGAGTTGGACATTGATAAATAGTATAAGTAAGACTTATGAAAAGGAATGTATGATTGTCAAACGAAAAGTTGGTCAAGTTTAGAAGTGTGAAGCCTATATGAGAGGTAAGGATCATAGTTGATTACGGAAGTGGTTCGTAAGTCGAGTTGTTTTAAAAGAGTGCTTACGAATTAGAAGGTTTGTTCAAAGTTTATTCTTCAAGTATGCGTGTGTCACTTAGGATTTTTATAGTTTAATGCAACGTTGTTAATTATCTCAAGCACTAACGTGAACTACTCTTGACGAAAGTGTTTGGGTAGAAGTGTTTTGTAGTGCTAGAAGGAAAGTCAAGCTAGTAAGTGATAACAAGGTAAATTTCAAAATGACTTTCGTTAAATGTTTCAAAATTGGGACTTCTAGCCCTTACATAATACAATTTAAACGGAAAATTAAAGTGTGTAAGTAAGTCGATTTAATATGTTCAAAAGGTTTTTATTCATAATACTGAGTTATCACAGTATTACTTTCAAAAATAGTTTTTTTTATTGGAGGTTGATGGGCTAACGAGGAGGATTCCCGGAAGAAGGGGTGGTCACTAGGACTCACTTAAGTACCCTATTTCCCTAACCAGAACTTCCTCATGGGCCTACAACTCCTCTCAGTTGTTGTCACCGATGTTTGGGTTTACGGTACTATGTCGAGGTTCATTGTGGGCTTAGAGTCTTAAACGTGGAGCTTGTTTATTCTATAGTAGGCTCCTTCCTCTTTAAGGAAATTACTTAGGTTACGAATTTCTTTGTTAATGTACTTTAGATTTTAAAAGACGTTAAGTTTTGTTTACAAGAAACGGTGATGTGTAAGTTTTAAAGATGTAATGAAAGTTTTGAGATATAGAAGTGTGGCAAAGTTTGAGTAAATCATCAAATGAGGTTTTGAGTGGTAATATGAAAACACAAGAGTTTCCCTTTAGGTGTCAAGTTTATGAAGTTTGTAAAAGGACTTGTAGAGTAATACATAGTTTTAAACGTGTTGGTATTACAAGGATCATGAAGTTTAAGGACGTATGAAAGTTTTGACATGTATAAAAATGTAACAAAAGTTTTTGAGTTAGTTATCAAATGAAACTTGGTTAAGTGCTAAGGAGGTAAGGTAAAAATACAAGGGTTACCTCTTAGGTGTCATATTTATAAAATAATGAAGTTTTATAGAAGATATTGTAGGGTAATACATAGTTTTAAGGGTTGTATTACAACGATCATGAAGTTTATTGGGTAGTATCTGTACAAATATAAGTTTATGTATATAGTCTTTAAGTATAGTCTCGTAAGAATTTCTTCTTGAAGGTAACTCCTTTAGGTCATGACGAGTAAGCATGCTGTCATGTGACAAGATGGGACTTAAGAATCATAGAATAAGGGTTATAGAGGAAAGTTTTTGAATCATGAATTTATGAAGCGTAAAGTATTTGAGATGGTACTCATTTAGTGTATATCACTAAGTAAGTACTTTGACATATCAAGAGAGATCTAAGCTCACTAATGTTTAGAGAAGTCATGCATTCCTATAGGTGGATACTCATCCCAATAATTCCCAGGAAAGCATACGGGTCCAACGGTTGATTTGGATTTATACGAAATGCTTACCTTGACAGAATTTCCCAGAATACAGGTATTCACCCTTCCGGTCCGCACAAGTTCTCGCACATTATCTAAAACTTAAATATTCTTGACGAGAGTTTAGTGGTGGATTAGGCTTAAAGCCTAAGAACGTGTCCTCGATGTAGTAGACTTCTTGTAGCACGTAGGTAAGTAGGAACGTAGGACCTCCAAGCATTCACGTATAAGATTTAAGAATAGAATGATGAGAGAATTTCCTAGTAAGGGACATGAGATAACTCATGTTTGGGTCTCCTAAGTTATAGTCTAGGTCATGTGTCTAATAACCTAATTCCCTATAACCAAGGCTCTCATACCAATCTGTCACACCCCAACCGACGGCGGATTATACGTCGGGGCGGACGCGGTTGTTCAATAGCACAAGGTTGACAATTAAAGTTTCAATATTTCATTAATAAATAGATTCAAAGGTTCAATACAAAGAATAAATCAAATACATAGCAAGAATACAAGTCTAATTGATTAAGCATTCTAGGTCCAAGCATCCTATGTGATCACGATAAAGTCTCATGTTGTAGAATCTGAAACATGTGAAAGAATCTGTCAACTACAAAATAGTTGGTGAGATACAAAGGTTTTGACACAGTTTAACAAGTATTTGAGAAGAATTTACAATTCACTATGATATATGCATTATATAATTCAAGTACGAGAAACAAGTATATCTTAAACATTGTGCACTTCAACCCTCCAACCAAGTTTAGGCATAACCCGCAGGTTACCCTTATAAGTCTCAAGTTTAAAGTTTAATTCAGTAACAATCACCAAGGGCTCCCCCCCGAAGGGGTCAATCAATCAAGGTGGATTGGTCAAATGCAATAGATCTATCATTGTTACTATAGGCTTGATCAAAGTTAATGAATATGCTAGTTTTAAGTTTAATCTAAGCATACAAGTCTCAAGTTTAACATAAGAATAAACACGTAGTCATAGTTGTACAAGAATTGTATAAGTTTAAGAATTTTGAACATGTTTCACCCCAAAAGCATAGAAAGGAAAAAGGGGCTAAGTATACTCACTTGGATTGATGAAGAGTATCCTACAAGAGTAGGTGTTTGCAAGACTTGGAGAGGTAGAATATCCTCACAATAAGCCTAAGAATATAAGTCTAAAGTTTCAAGTATGATCTTATAAGTCTAGGGCAAGAATTCTAAGATTTTCAGGATTGACTAGATTCGACTAGGGTTCCAAATGGGAGATGGGAACGATTGTGTTTATGAAGTTTAAATCAAGTTTAAAATAAAGGTTTTGAATAAATGACACAAAACTTTTGTACAAATGTTTAATGAATTTATAGTTTAGAATAACTAAAATAATTATTCAGAAAGTTTTACAACTATAATTTACATACGTTAGGTGATAATAGTCAAGATAGTTTTCTAAGTGTTTGTAAATGAAGTTGAAGTAATGGTTAAACAAAAGGCTAAGTAGTTTTTAAAGATTTATGATAATTATTTAAAGTATGGATAGTTATTAAAGTTTAAAAATAACTATTGCAGGGATAGATAACCAGTATTTATAAAGTAAATAATTATTAAAGGTTAGTAATAACATTTAAAGAATAAATCATGGTTAAGGGTTTATAGAAACCTTTTTAAGAGAAATTTTTTTTTGTTAATGATGAATAATTATCTAAAAGATTAATTATTATATCATCATAAATCATTTAAGATTTATTAAAGTGTCTAGGTATTAAGTATTTATTATCTGGTAGTTTAGATAACATATATTTTTACGTTATAAGTTTTAAGGTTTACAAGTTTATAAAGTTGATAAGTTTATAAGTTTATAAATAATTAAATAAATAAAGTTTATAAATATTTAGGGAAATAAACAAAACATATTTATTCTCCTGTTTAAATTTATATAACAAGATAAATATAAGTGTCATATAAGTTTGTAAGTTTATTTATTTTCTTGTAATAAATAATTAAATAAGTTTTCTGTTTTATTTAAATAACTAAGGAAGTTCAAGTTAATATAAATTTTATATAAATGTATAAGTTTATAAGTTCTTGCTTTAATTAAAGTTTATTAATTTATTTTAAGCTTTAAAGTAATAAATATTACAAGTTTTAATTAAGTTTAATTACAAAAAAAAATGTTTCAGAGTATAAAAGTATAAATAAAAATCGTTTATAAGTTTATAAAAGTTTAACAGATTTTATAAAAATAATGGAAGTATTAAAACTGAAAAAAAAAAGAATTAAAACATCAAAACTCGGGCTGACCGAATTCGAACCCGGGCCAGCCGAGTTTACACACAAGCGTACAAACCACCTGACTACAGGCTTCGTTGTGTATAAACATGGAAACAAAAATAGGTAAACAATACTTCTAAACACCCTCTAATTCTGAAGAACCCTAGAATCGATTTCTGCCAAATACATGCCGATTCGCCCTCTGTTAATGCAATTAAACAGAGGGCTTTCGATCTCTAAGGTGTAACGATCCTGTTAGACACAAGAATTACCTGAAATGGTGTCGTAATGGAGGAGATCGGGTCCTGACTTGGAGTCGACTGCCGTGGAGATGAATCGAGTAGTGCGGGTATGAATCGATGGAATTGAGGGTTTAGGAAGTTTGTGTGTGATTTCGTTGAGGTAGTACGGGTGCTATTTATAGCCAATTTGATCATTGAATGCGCGAATCGGTTAGGGAGGTGGGGGTTGCGTCGAAGGCTTTGAATTCGGAGCATGCGGGTGCTAAGCTCGAAATCGAGCATTGATTACGGTTAGGTTACAGTCGCACGCGTGAAAGGAACTCGAGGTTCATTGCATTTGGCTGGAAATACGGGTTTTCGAGTAAACAAGCTCAAAACCGGTCTCGGCTGGGATCGAACTCGCGACTGATCTCAGGATCAGAAGTTTGGGTTTATTACAGAACAAGTCCCTGAAGTTTGTAGTTTTATCGTTTTACGTTTAAAAGTTAAGTTTTAGTTTAAAACCAGTTTCAGAAAATGGCAGTTTTGGTCCCTGGACTTTATAATAAAGTGTTTTATTTTATAAAAATCCAAGTAAGCTTTATAAGTTTTATTTCCTTTTATTATTTTATACTTTTATAAAATAATTTCTAAGATTTACCAGTTTAAGTGTTTTAGAATGAGTTTATAAATTTATATGGTTATAAATTCATGAAGTTTTTAATAATTTATTTACAAGGTATATACTCTTAAATAAGTCTCATATATATATATATAATTATATTTATATATATACCTATATATATATATACCCCAAGTATTATTGTTTTTCTTAAATATATATCCATTAAATCAACATTTATTATTCAAGAAAATAGTTTTGATATTAATTCAAGTTTTGAATTAATAATACGTGCAAATGTTTTAGAAAAAGATAGGTCGGAAAAATACCGAATATTATATTAGGTACCTAACTTTTAAGCTTAGATGGATATATAAACTTGAAAATTTGGAAGTTGGATAAAGAGATAAGATGATCAAGTCTAACGACCACCTAAACGCCCCCTCCCCCGAACTTGATATGTATTTTTGTTTTGAGAGAAAACGGCTATGTCGAGAATGAACCGAACGACAAGCGGCAATGTTGTTGTCACACCCGTAACACAGGACAGTCATCTACCAGATTAGTACCTCCAACAGATATGTTCCCAGGTAAGAGCGACGGGTCTAGGAGAGATCTATACACCACTTTTTTCTAGACAAAACATTCTGTTTGTCAGATAACTACATACCGGTTGAAGGTCGCCTTCTAGTTACAGTGACGTTGTTAACAAAACACACAACGGAAGACTTAACATAATAACTTATTTCATTTTATAATGTAAAGAGTGTACAATAGGGACTCACTGGCAAAACACAATACAATCAAACTCTGGACTTATAGCTCACGAAGAATCATGCCAAACCTGCCCTCAGTCACCCCTATTTCCAACATTTGTACATTTCCTGGGATGCCATCTACTAGCTAGGGTTCACCTGTGCTAAAAAACATTTGAAAACATTTTGGATCAGATTACGCTGGTGAGTTCATAAACAAAATCATCTTAATGTGTATTGATGTAAGGTCAAATATCTCGTATTTAAGAGTCTAGTTCGTACAGTTTTATGGGTGTTGCTTTGTATATCATGTCGGTTTTACGTTGGTATTTGTATTTGTGTCTATCACAGGTGTTTGGAACTTAAACGCATATTTTGAAGGCATCTGGGAGAAAGTAGGAGGAGCTAAAGGTGAAACTATGCAAAAGATGGAGCCTAAATAGAAAGTTCCAAAGTCCAGAACTTGGAAAGGGCATATCTCAAGCTATAAAATGAGTTACGAGACCCATAATATATCGATTTGGGATAGCTCGAGGAGCCGGATGTAAAAATGAAGATTAATTCTGGATTTGGGCGTACCATACGGTCAATTGGCCGTACGGTACGGTCGGACGTACCAAAGCACCGTATAGAAAGGTCGTTAACAAAAGGTTGAGCGTACGAGGAACAGATCCAGCGTATTTTTAGGGATTTTGGCCCTATTTTAAGTATACCTTTAGGGTTACGAAAATAATCAATTCCCAGCCGTTTTTGGGTGTTTTGACGACGATTTACGGAGGCAAGATCAGTTCTGGATCAAGTATTGAAGCTATGCTCGCGTGTCTGACAAGCATGTGTGGCTAAGCTGCGTGTGGCTTCCTCCCGACGGATGGTTCATTTAGGTTTTCGTATTTGATTCAGTTGTTCACCTGTTTTAGATTGATTAGTTTCTGATAATAACTGGTCGATTGATGTATTGGTTGAGTTAAACAATTTTATCTATGTGTTTTGAGTTTATTTGCTTTACAATCTTGTTCAGTTGATGACAAAACTTAGTAGCAGGGTTGAGTGACTAAAGTGGGTAACTTGACACTGATAAATTGAGTGATTGAATTATACTAGTTATGACAAACTAGTTTCATAGGTTTTCTAACAAAGAATATGACTTCAATTACTATTTCAACTGATTTTCCAACACTATGTCTATGTGTTGTCTAAACTGAATAACTGGATTGTATGTGAAACCTAGAACCTGAAGTCTGTAGGAAGTTACATCTTTATTTGATCTGTGTTTTAATTATCATTTACTAAACTAAGCAATTAATCTTTCCACTGATTCCCTATGGATTCGAAAACCCTACTTCCCTGTCTACGGTCTAAGGTTGATAAGTAGTAGTTTTTATAAATGTTTTTTATTGACCTTGACACCGCGATCATGTATCCCTGATCAAGGATGAAGGCCCCGCATGGGTCTTACAACCATCCTTTCCAACCCATCACCCAGAATCGCCCTTAGATTCCCGGGTCTACAACATACATATATACAGGAACCCTCCGGGCGCGGTGGTCACATACGTACCAGATCTCGAACAAGAGGATCAGTCTTGCCCCTAGGCCCCCCTCAATCAATGGCCATAATAAGTACTTATTATAGGATATACTCACGGATAATGTTGGGATCTCAGATGCAAAATCATTTATAAAACATTTCATAGAGCACAGTTTAGAGGAACTCACCTCAAACAGAACCTCCTCTTGTATCGAATATCACAATCAATACTTCAATAGAACCCTAGATCATAACCCACCTTATCATGATTAGCATCCCTATCTTAGGTTTACACAAAGAAACCTCAGGGTGTTCAGAAACCTTACCTTGACACTATCTATGGTAGTTTGCGGACGAATTGAGAGAAACCGGACTCTCGGGAACGGATCAGAACCTCGAGAATCGAGCTAGCAGCTTAAGTGTGTGTTAGAAGTGTGTTTGTGTATGCAAAAGTGGCTGAGATCGATCAACTATTTATAGGGTGACACTCGGACCCGTAGCGGACCGCTACACAAAGCTGTGTCGGTCCGCCACCCAATGGGCGGTTTATTTGGATTGGTGCCTACATAGCGGACTATTATGGTTTCGGCTAGCGGTCCGCCACCCTTCTACGTGTCAAATTTCAACCGGCGAGTCACAGGGGCACGTGTCACCATCCGGGTCTTTCCTTAGCCCGCACGTAGCGGACCGCTAAGGCTTAGGGTAGCGGTCCGCTACCCCTTCTACTTTCAAAATTTTCAAGTTTAGTCCTCTGTCTCTGGAGATTTAAAGTTTTAACCCTCGAACTTTATATTTTGACACTTTTGACCCTTGGGAATTATCCGGATGTTACAGTTGCTTTGACAGTCGATCTAGACAACGAACAGATTGCGAGCAGGAGGCACAACCGAGACAATGAAAGTAAACTACGGCAACTGAAGCTCTAAAGGTAGGATCAAAGCTCAGGCCAACATAAAATGTGAAAGCGACATTAGAGGGAACATTCAATAAGTCAACTAACAAGACAATAGGAATAAGACGCTTCTGATTCACCAGATAACGGAGCTGAGACAGGGACCATTGTCCACATGCGATGACCAAAGGATGTTGCCTGAAAAGGAAACTGTCTCGAGAACAAGCCCGAAAAGCACACCTACAACGTCACCTCAAGTAGTGGTAGTGACTGGACCTCAATTAGCCGAAAAGCAGGGACACTAGCACTATAAATACAGGCCTTAGTCGCCTAGGGTAATAACAACACTCACACTCTGCTCACACTATAAGCTCCCAATACTTACTCTTACACCGGAGGTTGATTACTGGAGAACCCCTCTTACAATGAGACTAATGATGTTTTTGTTCTTAGCAGGTCTGAAGCCCTCAAAGATCAGGAATGAACCTCGCTATTAGAAGTCCCCATTTTCGTTACAGCAATAGTATGCAATTGATAAATGGTAGTTGGCTTTTGAGAGGGGTTGTTTAATGGTTTGGCTTCCGTCAAGCATTTAAAATTTTCAAGAAAAAAAAAAGATAAGAGGACAAAAATGATGTATTTAAAACTCAAAGGGGCAAACTTGAAAGATGAAATGAAAAAATATTCAAAGGGCAATCCGATAACGGTGTGTGCGCCGCTCCGGAGAAACTGCGAGATGAAGTGATGAATACGTGGTCATTCACTACTCGTTCCATAATCAAGTTACCGAACTTCTCGCCGTCGAAGAGTCACCGGAACAAACCCGGAAACCGTTCAACATCCGTCACAATCTTTAATTCCTCATCAAAAGATATATGGCGGAAGACACCAAAATCAACAACTCTAACGCCGTCTTCTCATCAACCGTATCGCCGAAAACCCGAAGTGGGTTACTTAGACCACAGCGTCGACATGGACGAACTCGTATCATCTATCAATCAAACAACAAATGAACACGAACTGTTTGCTGTATTGTCTCCTTACAAAAATCGACAACTTTCCGTACGGTTCATGGTAACCGTCCTTTCCCGTGAAACCGACTGGCAACGATCACTTGCGTTGCTTGATTGGATGAACGAACATGCTTTATACACCCCTTCGGTGTACGCGTACAACGTGGTATTGCGTAATGTGCTTAGAGCAAAGCAGTGGGAGATTGCACATGGACTGTTCGACGAAATGCGTCAAAGAGCACTTTCCCCTGATAGGTATACCTATTCGACTTTAATCACTCAGTTTGGGAAAGAGGGTAAGTTTGATGACGCATTATCTTGGCTTCAGAAGATGGAACAAGATCACGTGTCTGGTGATCTTGTACTGTATAGTAATTTGATCGAGTTATCGCGTAAGCTATGTGATTATTCCAAAGCTATATCAATATTCTCTAGGTTAAAGCAATCTGGCATTTCCCCCGACCTCGTCGCTTACAATTCAATGATTAATGTTTTCGGTAAAGCTAAGTTGTTTCGTGAAGCCCGATTGTTGCTTCAAGAAATGCGATCAGTTGGAGTTGAACCGGATACTGTTAGCTATTCTACCCTGTTAAGCATGTATGCTGAAAATCAAAAGTATCTTGAAGCTTTATCAGTGTTTTCGGAGATGAAAGAAGTCAACTGTTCTCCTGACCTTACAACTTGCAATATCATGATAGATGTATACGGGCAGCTTGATATGGCGAAAGAAGCAGATCGTTTGTTTTGGAGCATGAGAAAGATGGGGATCGAACCCAATGTGGTCAGTTACAATACCCTCTTGAGAGTGTATGGTGAAGCTGAGCTTTTCGGGGAGGCGATACATTTATTTAGATTAATGCAAAGAAAAGATATCAACCAAAACGTTGTCACTTACAACACTATGATCAAGATTTATGGTAAAACTCTTGAGCACGAGAAAGCTAATAATCTTATTCAAGAAATGCAGAACAGAGGGATAGAACCGAATGGTATAACATACTCCACTATAATATCCATTTGGGATAAAACTGGGAAACTGGATCGTGCTGCAACACTGTTCCAGAAGTTAAGAAGCTCGGGTGTTGAAATTGATCAGGTTCTTTATCAAACTATGATTGTGGCTTATGAAAGAGCAGGTTTAGTTGGGCATGCAAAAAGGTTACTTCATGAACTTAAAACTCCGGATAACATTCCACGAGCAACAGCGATTACAATTCTTGCTGCAGCTGGTCGCGTAGAAGAGGCCACATGGGTTTTCCGCCAGGCGTATAATAGTGGAGAAATTAAGGATATATCAGTATACGCGTGTATGGTTGATCTTTTTTCAAGAAACCGAAAGCACACTAGTGTTATTGAGGTGTTTGATAAGATGAGAAAAGCAGGGTATTTTCCTGATTCTAATGTGATTGCTCTTGTTTTAAACGCGTATGGGAAGCTGAGGGAATTTGAGAAGGCTAATGCTGTTTATATAGAGATGCAGGATGAAGGTTGTGTTTTCCCTGATGAAGTTCACTTTCAGATGTTGAGTCTTTATGGTGCAAAAAGAGATTTTGAGATGGTGGAATCATTGTTTGAGAGATTAGACTCTGATCCCAACATTAATAAGAAGGAATTGCATCTTGTTGTTGCTAGCATTTATGAAAGGGCAAATAGATTAAATGATGCATCTCGAATCGTCAATAGAATGAAACATATTGGACTTCTGAGACGGGTGTGAACTGTGTTTCGCTCAACATAACGAAAGACGCAGAGTATGGAAATATGTTAACTATTTTTATGAAATTATGTAAATTATGATTTGGATTGTCAAGTGTTGTTAATTTATTAAATTATGAAGTCTCCCTAATCGGAGTTTCTGAACCTATTGTTTGTAGATTTTGCACTCCCTGCTACTTGAACTTGTATATTTTCTTTTTATTTGGTCTCACCTTCTTTAAAATAAGTCTACATTGACTACAAGATTAAAGTCATATAGCTTTCATTTGATTAAAGAATTCATTTGACTGTCAATCCTAAGGAACCTCTACAAAAAATACATCTTAAAGCTCATCCCAAGTCTAAGTAGTCATAAATAGAGAGTCTACATTGCAGAAACATAGATTTCTTTCTATTTATTAAAATTCTAACCTTTTTATGCACACAAACAAGCCTATAAGACGAGAAAAATCATTTTTATGTACACAAACAAGCCTACAAAACAAGAAAATCAATAATCATTTTCTTGGATGAGTTACACATATAGCCATGTCAGAAAAAGATCACTTATTTAGTCACAAGGTGCGCTATTAAGAATCGTGTATATACTTTTAATTGCACATCAGAAATTTTCTCATAATAATAAGTTAATAACTTAAACTAATATGATACGTGACACCATAACACGTATGTATTGTTATTCGTATATCTATACTATATAATAAATAAAGGTTTTCTATGCCACATGTCATTTATACATTCATTCTCATCATTTTTTTTCCGACTCTCTCTCTTATTAAATATATTTCTATTTTTAATAATGATACATTTTTAAAGAAATATTAATCTATATACTATATTAATGAATAAATCTTCTCACGGATTTTGACGAGTGTATGTTTTAACATATTATATTGTATTTCACGGGTTTGTTCAACCCGTGTAAAACACATGTTTTAAAAAAAATTATTATTTAATATATAATATTATATTTATTCAAACCGTGTAACACACGGGATTTAACCTAGTAGAATGAATATATCCAGGTTCTGGGCAAGTAAAACAAAGTAAAAGTAAGATACATGACCAAAGATTCGTGTTTCTCATGATTATTATTGCGATTGAGGTATAACAAAGTAAAAGCCGACACGTGACCAATGATTCACGTTTCTCATGACTATCATGACGATAGACGTATAACACACCGATAAATAGCTACTTTTGTGATTTTATTAATTAGGGATACCAGTTAGTAAGAGTAAGAATACATAAACCAACACCATAAATAATTAAGTAGTTGAAAGCATTTGAGAGTTGATACAGAAAGACCAATTTTATTTGACACAATTCAGATTTGCCAAAATAAGCTTCAAGTTTTCCCAAACACCAGAGAAATTAAGCAGCAAATTTAGGAGTTGCCCTGTGCTTGAGGATCTTCTTCTCCAATTCATCCTTCTTAGCACCCACAACCCTTTCCACCTCGTTTCCTTGTTTCAGCAACACAAGTGTAGGCATTGCCTGCACCCCAAACTGCTGTGCAACATCCTGCAATCATCCATTTATCTTAACCGTCAGAACTCACCAATCTTTCCGATCCAACAAGATCACGGCTGGTAACTCAATTTCGGAGTCACAGAATCGAAATTGGAGCAAAAGCAGTTCAAATTTGGACACATTCAACCTCCGATTCCAATCCCGTAAGTTCAATTTAATACGGATCAATTTAGGGTCTTTAACGACTCTCTGAAAGACTGAAATTAATAGGCGTAACCCTAATCCCTAAGTTTTAGACTACCAATTACCATAACACAGTGGGATGAATAGCTGATTGACCTAATGAATTCACCAAACAGTCCGGTATGACGGATGATAAATAATCATAAATAACATACCTGTAATTCATCGACATCGATCTTGATGAAGTCAATTTCTTGATATTTAGAAGAGAGGGAGCGTATAAAGGGCTCTAGCACCTTGCAAGGTCCACACCATGACGCCGAGAAATCTACGACCATCAGTTTAGGGGATTGCTTGGATTGATTGTAATGGAGCTGCCAGCGGTTAGAAGAATGGAATTCGATAACTCGTGATTCTCCAGATGATGCATCGCCGTCGTTGGGAGCCTGTTCACTGTCTCCCCAAAACGCTGATAACACCGATCCCATATCTTTCTGTTTACACCCACAGAGACTTGGAGAGAAAGTATGCAGACGTTTTAAGCTAAGTGCTGCAGCTTCGGTTTTAACGTTTTATAAGGGATATAGCTCTGGTTAAATTACATAAATAGTCCCTTGACTTGTATTTTCGACATGTTCATCCCTTGTTAAAAATACACACATACGGACGTGGTACAAGTTATAACTTAGGGGCTGTTTGCCAACTTATTAACCAGTAAGTGTTGAACTAGTAAGAGGTCTGAATGGGTAAGGGACTCTGAACCAGTTAAGTGCTAAACCATTAGTGTTGTTTGGTTGGGCCTCTGAACGATTGTGCAGAATGACTACTTTACCCCTCTAAACTGTTTTTGTGCTGAATGAAATTTATCTGTTTGGTCAGAGTTCTGAATGATTGTACTGAATGATGAATAATTTTAAAAAGAAAATACAAAACATCATAGAAAATCCAAATTATACATAAATCCATGGAAACATACTGAAATCCAAATAGAAATTAATACTTTGCGTACAATTTTTATTTTAATCATTTTCAACTAGTTGATTAGCTATCTGGTCACGCAAACTAGTCATATACTCAATGCCTTGTGAGCCCCATTCAATGTCGTGAACGAACCGGCCATCACTTACTCCACCTTGTATTTCAGAAAACACAGTGTTCTCGTCGTACGCCATAAATAATTAATCATGAATATTGCATTTCCTTATAAAATTATGAACGGCGAAACAAGCAATCACTATGTCCCATTGTTTTGGAAAAGAAAATGGAGCCATTTGCTTGGGAATCTCGCCTTGAAAACACCATGAGTTGTGCGTGAGCATGATTGAATATTTCTTCCTTAGTTAACGCACTACGTCCTCGTCAAAAACCGGCTAAGCAGTATCTCGTATTGCAATAGGGAGTCATAAATCCACGGGTGTTGGTGTATGCAGGGTCACAAAGATAATATTTATCTGTAAACGTTAGTATCAAAACACTACACCTCTGACTGATTCAGGGATGTGTTGGGGCAAAAGGGGGAGAAATTAGGTCATTTTTTCATTCAGAGGTGTGTTGGGACTGAATGATTAAGAGGTTTTTTTTTATGAAACAAACACCACACCTCTGACCGATTCAGAGGTGAGCTCTTAATGAGCTGATTAAGAAGCTATCAAACGGGGCCTTAATTCTAAAAACTCTATAACCAGAACGAGAACGAGAACACGAATGGACATCTTTTGCGATGGTTTATGAAGTTATTACTTATTATTGAGTCATATAATTTGTTAGAGTTTATTTTGGATTTATTTGTGTTAGTGTTTATCTGAATGGGTCCATATAAACATGGGTAGTTTAATTTATCTATTTGTTAGGAATAAGAATCTAATTAGGTTGGGTTTGTTGGTTATTTAAATAGGAGTCGATTATTTGTAATGAATCAATCATATATTTAATTTAATAAAAACAAAAGAGTCGATCAAGGTTTGATCAAACCGAGTTTTGTGTTCATGTTTTCTTCTTCTATTTTCTAATTATGGGCTAATAATATCGACAACTCGACCTCTTATATATGAGCTATAATGTTGGGTTTTTCTTGTATGAGTTCTATTAGTTGGATTTTTTACTCGACGAGCCAATGAGCTACCTCGTGTCCACTTGAAAATTTATACGAGCAAAATGGATTTAGTCAAGCTGTTTTTACTCAAATTTTTATCAAACTAATTTCAAGCTATAATTGATGATACAATTTTTGCATACCCTAAATCTAACAAACCGAGTTTCCTTACATGACAACAACAATATATTTAGGCAAAGCTATACACACAGTAACCCTAAACTATTTAGACACCAGATGTTACACTAGTCGTATGAGTTGTGATTTTCTAATACGGGCCGACCGAGTTGTGTTTTTATTTTACAAGGTCGTATGAAAGAAGCTATATATGCTGTATAGCTTTTTTGACCGACTAAGAATACCTGATGGATGCCGTACAATCTTATGTGACCTGTATGGTGAATGAGTTGTTATATTACTATAAATAAACACTCCATGCACAAACCAGTTCCGGTTTCCGGCGTCTCATTAGATTCAATTTGTTAAATGGTGAATGAAATCTTCGAACAAACGCCCTTCATCGTGACCCGACCCAACAAGAATCCCTTCTTTGGAAACCTATCATTTGATCAAAACTCTTTTATAAACCCAACCCTCTTGACATTTTACCATCTGCAACAATCGCTCAAAGGGTTTTGAGATTTTTCATAATGAGTTTTCGGAATTCATTCATCCCATTCTTCATCTGTCTCTCGATTCTTTCACCTGATTTCCCCCTCCAATCATCAGGTTTTCGGGAAATGTACATCTCGTTAATCATACCCTTTTCGCTTTGTTGAATAACAATGGATCATCGATTCATTTCTGATCTTCCAATGCTGTTGTGTTTCAGGAGATCGTCGGTGATCAGATTGCCAAACGGTAATTCCTATCATCATCATCATCCTTTTGATCCATCTCGGGTCACCCAAATTTCGAGGCATCCAAGGTTTTTTGTTGCTCACATTATTGGCAATTTCATACTTTAAATCAATATCATATGATTCTACATTCATACAACATGTATTCTTTTGATTTCTGTTGGGACCATACAGGGCATACTTATACAGAAACTTTTTAACAGATGAAGAGTGTGATCATCTGATTAAAGTGGTTGGTCATCACTTCCCATCTTACTATCCTGTTTCTTTAGTTAACTTGATGCAAATTATGGTTCTGTTATTTCTAATAAACCTATAAAAAGAATTTGTTGTTTGGTGCTTATCTTGCTAACTTGGTCATGATTTCTGGTGATTAGGCAAAGGATAGGCTACAAAAATCTATGGTTGCTGACAGTAGAACCGGTAAAAGCATCGAAAGCAGGGTTCGCACCAGCAAGGGCATGTTTATTAGGAAAGCTCAGGTCAGCAAGAGCTTCACTACAATTTTGTTTTATTATTATTTTTTTTACTATTTGTATGAAGTCAACTAGCATTAGGATGACGTTTAATAAGAATGTCGGACCTCAAATATCAGCAACGCATTTTGGGTGCATTGGCTGTGGATGAAAGTAAAACTCCACAGTTGAACATGCTTGGGTGAGAGCAATATAAGGATGGGTGACCCTCCTGGGAAGTTTTCCCTAGAGCAACCAAAAGTAAAGTAATTCCGTGAGCTCCTAATGGGCAAAATGGATAAATATTGATTGGTATGGTATGTCAGATGTTAAAGTTAACTCGTTCTTTTCTTGTAATAAGTTTATTTTCCGTTGGATCAATGCTTGGTATGCTGCTAATTTGTTAGCGAACTTAGTAGCGAACTTACTAAGTTCGCTTGGTTAGTATATAAGTTCGCCCTGTTTAGTAGTTTGTTAGCTTTTATTCTTTTGTCTATAAATAGTTTCTTTGTAACATTATTCAAGTGATCAATGAAATCATTTCAGTTTTACCCCCAATCATTCTCTCTCATTTTCTTTCTCTCGATTTTCATTTTCGCTTGTTTTAGCGACCTCGTTTATCATTCTCGCTTGTTTTAGCGATCATTCTCGATATCATAACATGGTATCAGAGATTATATGCTCGATTCTGTGATTTTCTTCCTTTTTCCGCACTCATTCTTCGTTGTTTCATTCGTTTTCCCATTTTTTGTGTCAATTGGGGGTCGTTTCATGTTTTGATCCGTTTAAAACATTCGTTTTATGTTTCTAATCATTCCTACGGTTGAATTTCTTCATATACTTCTCTGATTTTGAGTTATGACGATTTCTGGATCGATTTCACGTTTTTCTGTTCGTGCAGGCGAACTTGTCGTTCATCAGGTTGTCTGTTACGGACGAACTTATTAAGTTCGCCTGTTCCTTTCCTGTTCCAGTGAACTTAACAAGTTCACTTCTTTGCGAACTTAGCAGGTTCGCTTATTCCAGTCTTCATTTTCTTTCTAATTTTGTCATGCCTGCTACTGTTGATCCCGCAGTTGTTGTTCCTATGGATTCTTCTAATCCTTTGTTCTTACATTCATCTTATCATCCGGGTCTCTTACTTGTTTCTAAAACTTTTGACGGCTCTTCTTTCGGATCTTGGAAACGTGCCATGTCCATTGCCTTATCTGCTAAGAACAAACTTGGTTTTGTTGATGGGACTGTTGTCAGACCTACTTCCTCTCCTAATCTGGAGTTATGGAAAAGATGCAATGATATGGTTATTTCTTGGATTTTGAACACTTTGTCCATTGATATCAGTGAGAGCGTTTTGTATGTTGAGACTGCTCGTCAACTTTGGAAAGAGTTAACTGACCGATATGGACAGAGTAATGGGGCCAAGTATTATCAATTGCAGAAGTCTGTTTCTGCTATTTCTCAAAGGAATGATGATGTTGCTACGTATTTTACCAAAATCAAAGTTGCTTGGGATGAGCTTAATGCAATCGAGCCTATTCCTCCCTGCACATGTGGTACTTCCCAACTTATGGCTAAGCGCGAAACAGATCAACGTTTGATGCAATTTCTGATCGGTCTTAACCCTTGTTATGACATGATTCGTGGGAATATTATCATGATGAAGCCTCTTCCCTCAATCAATGAAGCTTATGCTTTTCTCATTCAAGATGAGAAACAGAGGGAGCTTCATTCATCGGCTCAATTTATTCCTCAGAATGCTTCTATGAATGCTTCTATGCAGGTACCAAAGAATTACAGTGCTCGGAAAGGTTCTGTTTGTTCTCATTGCAAGAAGCCAGAACATGATGCCAGCAAATGTTATCGTTTAATTGGGTTTCCTAAAGATTTCAAATTTACTAGACCCAAAGCTGCTGCTAATGCTGTTTCTGATGCTGGGGTTACTGTTCCTACTTCCGGTGCTCCTAATGCTCTTTCTTCTGAACAGTACAACAATATGTTGCAACTTTTTCAGCAGAATTCTAGGGTTCATGGTGGTGTTCCTAATGTTCAACCACTCAGCTTTGCAAATTTTGCAGGTATTATTGTTTGCAATTTGACTACAGTCGATACTACTTTCATTGATACCGGTGCAAGTAATCATATGTGATTTGATTTCAAATTACTTTCTGATGTTCAATTGCTTAACTCACCCGTTTATGTTCTTCTTCCAAACGGGCATGTCTTAACTGTTACGCAGGTCGGAACAGTTAATCTTACCAAGACGTTTTCTATCTCTAATGTCTTCTTTGTGCCTCAGTTCAAGCACAGTCTCTTATCTGTTCCCAAACTTTGTAGGGATACAAAGGGTCTTGTTCAGTTTTCTGAAACTACTTGTTTCTTGCAGGCCCCTTCGCTGAGCAGTCCGTTGGTCCTGGGAGATCTTCTCAACGGCCTTTATCTTTTGAATCCAAATAAACTTTTCTCTGTTATAGTTGATTATTTTTCTCACTGTAATTCTGTTGTTTCTTTGAAACTTTGGCATACTCGTCTTGGTCATTTACCTTTGTATAAACTTAAGCAATTGAATGTGTTTACTGGTGCACATGATTGTTCTATTGATGATTATTCTGTTTGTCCTAAGGCTAGACATCATAAACTGCCTTTTGCATCTAGTAGTATATCCAGTTCTCAAATGTTTGATCTTATTCATATTGATACGTGGGGACCGTATTGATCTACTACATTTGATAGATATAAATATTTTTCGCCATTGTTGATGATTTTACTAGAACTACTTGGATTCATCTTTTAACAACTAAAGGAAATGCCTTTCCTATTCTTCAAGGGTTCATTGAAATGGTTGAGACTCACTTTAGTATCAAAGTGAAGCGTGTTCGATCTGATAATGCTTTTGAACTTGGTTCGGGTATTCATCATGCCGAGTATTTTAAACAAAAGGGAATTATTCATCAGACTACTTGTCCTGGGGTTCCTCAACAGAATGGGGTGGTGGAACGTAAACATAAGCATCTTCTCGAAACTGCTCGTGCTCTAATGTTTCAATCCAAGTTACCAATAACTTTTTGGGGTGAATGCGTTCTCACTGGTACTCATTTGATTAATATTTTCCCCACACGGGTTCTTAAGGGAAAATCTCCTTTTGAGATGCTCTTTGGTAAAGCTCCTTCATACACCCACCTTCGCACTTTTGGGTGCTTGTGTTATGCTTCTACTTCTACACCCGGACGAGATAAATTTCAGCCTAGAGCTCAAGCTTGTATTTTTATTGGCTATCCCTTTGGAAAGAAAGGTTACAAGCTTTATAATCTTGACACTCGACAAGTTCTTGTTTCTCGGTATGTGACTTTTATTGAGCACATTTTCCCTTCTTTACACTCTTCGGACCCTTCTTATTTGTTCCCTTCTCTAAATGATCTGTTTGAGGAGACAGATCCAGCTGCTGTTTCTTCATCTTCTTCGGCTACTCCTGAAGTTGATTCCACTCCTCCTCCTGTTTCTCTTGTTCCTCCTAGTCCACCTCCGGAGCCTAGGAGATCTACTCGTTCTTCTGTTCCTCCTTCTTATCTGTAGGATTATGTTTGTAATTCTGCTTCTTCTGTCGATTCGTCTTGTTTTCATACTTTGTCGAGTGTTTGTCAAGCTTCTCATTTTGTTAATCTTGCTAATCTTTCTCCTGATTCCCAGCAGCACCTTTTAAATCTTGATTCTGTTCAAGAACCTTCTTCTTATCAGGAGGCTGCTAACCATCCTGCTTGGCAAGAGGGTATGACTAAGGAGTTTAATGCCTTGGAAAGTAATCAAACTTGGAGGTTGTGCATTTACCTAAAGGTAAAAATGCCATTAAGTGCAAATGGGTGTATAAAGTCAAGTATAATGCTGATGGTATTGTTGAACGTTGCAAAGCCCGTTTGGTTGTTCGTGGTGATACTCAGAAAGCAGGAATTGATTTTAATGAGACTTTTTCTCCTGTCGTTAAGATGACTACTATCCGTAGTCTCATTGCTGTTGCCACTAAACGACAATGGGGTTTATATCAATTGGATGCCAATAATGCCTTTTTACATGGGGATCTTGACGAAGACATATATATGCTTCCTCCTCCTGGAATTCCTTTATCCTCTCCTGATCATGTACTTAAGCTCAAGAAGTCTCTTTACGGTTTGAAGCAAGCTTCAAGGCAGTGGTATGGAAAGCTTTCTGATGCTCTTAAGACCAAAGGTTATATGCGGTCTCCCAATGATTATTCTTTATTCTCTAAGACGATGGGGGATTCCGTTGTTCATGTCGCTGTCTATGTTGATGACATTCTTCTTACTGGTAATAATGATCAAGAGATATCTGCTTTGAAGGCTTTCTTACATTCCACTTTCTAGATCAAGGATCTTGGCACTCTCAACTACTTTCTGGGCATTGAGGTTCTCAAATCTCCCTCTGGTCAATGGTCTTATAATGACTCAACGCAAATTTACGAAGAATTTACCGACTGAGTTTCCTATCGACGATGTTTTTTCTGTTTCGTCTCCTTTGCCTTTACATTTACAACTCAAGCTCAACGAAGGTCAAGTTCTTGATGATCCTTTGGCCTATCGTCGACTTGTTGGTAAACTCAATTATCTCACTCATACTCGGCTGATCTTGCTTTTGCGGTTCAGTTTCTCAGCCAGTTTATGAGTGATCCGCGTGTTCCTCATTGGGATGCTGCGTGGCATACTCTTTGGTATGTCAAAGGCATTTGTTCTCAAGGGTTGTTCTTTAATGATGATCCCGATATGTCTTTGTCTGCTTATTGTGATTCTGATTGGGCAGCTTGTCCTAATACTCGGCGTTCTGTCAGTGGCTATTTCATTTCTCTTGGGGGCAGTCCTATTTCTTGGAAATCCAAGAAGCAAGCTACTGTTTCTCGTAGTTCTGCTGAAGCTGAATATCGTTCTCTTCGCCGTGTCACACAGGAACTTGCTTGGTTGACTCGCTTGTTTGTGGAGTTTCGGCTTGATAATCTTACTCATGTTCCTCTCAAATGTGACAGTCAGGCGGCTATTCATATTGCTAAGAATCCAGTTTTTCATGAGCGAACTAAGCATATCGAGTTGGATTGTCATTTTGTCCGTGAGAAGCTTCAAGCCGGTTTGATTCTGCTTTCTCACACACGGACTTCTGATCAACTTGCGGATTTATTCACAAAGAGTTTGGCTGGTCAAACGCATTCAGATATCATTTCCAAGTTGGGGTTGTATACACCTCCAACTTGAGGGGGGTGTTAGCGAACTTAGTAGCGAACTTACTAAGTTCGCTTGTTTAGTATAGGGGCGAACTTATTAAGTTCGCCCTGTTCAGTAGTTTGTTAGCTTTTATTCTTTTGTCTATAAATAGTTTCTTTGTAACATTATTCAAGTGATCAATGAAATCATTTCAGTTTTACCCCCAATCATTCTCTCTCATTTTCTTTCTCTCGATTTTCATTTTCGCTTGTTTTAGCGATCTCGTTTATCATTCTCGCTTGTTTTAGCGATCATTCTCAATATCATAACACTATTTGAATTTTTTTTTTTGCAAATTGAAACATGAATCAGGGGGTATTGAGTTTCATATGCTAATAAATAATGAAAAGTAGTTTTGTACTAGTTGTTTATATATGAGAACATATCCTATTGCAGGATTCATATTATGATAACAGTAATGCATGTAAAAGGTTCAATTATCAGCTTTTCAAACTATGAAATATTTGACCTTCAGAATCAAAAGTAATATGGTATATATATTTTTTGTTTGAAGGATGAAGTGGTTGCTGGTATTGAATCAAGGATTTCTGTTTGGACATTCCTTCCTGTAGAAAACGGGGAGGCTTTGCAGGTGTTGCATTATGAAAATGGTCAAAAATACTTGCCACACTGGGATTACTTCCAAGATAAGACCAATCAGGCATTGGGTGGTCACAGGATAGCAACTGTACTTATGTACTTATCTAATGTTGAGAAAGGTGGCGAGACGATATTCCCCCAATCAGAGGTATGTTTAATTTACTTAATACTAAACACTATTATTGATTATGCGTGTTATTGTTGTTTATTTTTTTTTCCTGTTTTAATTGGTTTTCTGTTGGTTTCCAGATGAAAGAATCTCAACTGAAAACTGATGAAGATTCTAAGTGTGCAAAAAAGGGTTATGCTGGTATGTCAATTCATCAAGATAGAAACTATGCAGTCTTAAGACATCATGTTGCTTTTGATTTTTGAAATTCAAGCATATAAAGATAAGACACTGCACTCAACACAACGCTCATTGGCTTTGCAAGAGTCAAGAATTGACGTGGCAAGATGGGCGGGTCAGGCGGGGTTAGTAATGGGTCCAAATGGGTTCTGTTTGAAATGGGTCATTTTAGTACAAGTCAAAACAGGCTGGGTCCAACTGTCTCGCATTTTGCATAGATAGTTTGTTTTTGCAGCAAGACATCTGAACCATTCAGCAAATAGCGTGATTGTGGGTCCCATTTGTTTGCTACAAGCAAAAGTGAAGATGTTAAGATATATAATCCGGCTGACTTTCAGGAGTCAAACATGTAACTTTTTTGGATCATAATGAGCATGTGTAAAACATAAAATCCACAATCTAAAGTATGATAATTTCTTGTAAAGACAGAGTCTTTTAGAGTACTTGACAACACATTTCTTTTGACTTTGCAGTCAAACCCAAGCAGGGCGATGCTCTATTGTTTTTCAGTCTTCATCCTAATGCCACAATCGACCCTCTGAGCTTGCATGGGAGTTGCCCGGTTATAGAGGGTGAGAAATGGTTGGCAACCAAATGGATTCATGTCAGGAGTTTTGATCGTAAACGAGTTAGTGCAAGTAAAAATGGAAGACTGCAGGGAGGAAAACCTCAATTATCCTGAATGGGCTCTTCATGGTTAAATGCGACAATAATGGTCCCTATATGATTGGCTCTGCTGATAGTTCTGGAAATTGTAGGAAGAGCTTAGTTTTGTTGATGATCAGATGATGATGATGATGGTTTTTTGCATACATGTTTATGGTAGTTATAATCTCTTTTTTGTATATTAATGTAATCTGAGTTTTGAATATGTTTGAAGATATAAAGGTTAATAGTTTTTTTTTGTTGCAAATAAAACCTTTTTTTGGCTGTGACTGGTTGTCTACATTGCACTTTTGCCAATGGGTTTCTATCTTGCAGATATTCTTATAATACTACAGATATTATCAAGCTCAACAGGGGCGAATCCAAGTTACATTACATGACACCTGAATTTCTTTTTTATGATATATCATAATGCTCATTTTTATGTGTTATTTGCGTATCGGACGCTTGAGTGATACTGATTCATTTAACATTTTTAAAAAGTGACACTGGTAAAAGAGAATCTCGGATTGGCCGATGAATGAACCACAGGAGGGAGATTCATGGGATTCAGTTTTGAGGGTCTTCATCAAATGGTGTTTTAGAGGTTTGTTGGTTTGTAACTTTAAATCCAAATAAAAAAACAAAACAAAATTAAATTATAACTTGGTTTCCGTGTGAATTTGGTATGCCAATTCGAAAAAATCAAATATAATACAATAACGAAATAGTTAAAAAACTTGACAGAAGGTTTTCATATAATTTGTATACAAAAGTTTCCGAAGTGATTAGTTTGCATAATTAACTAAATATTTATATTATTATAATGTCCCTTAGAATGTTATACTTGTCATTTAGTTACTGAATTTTAATTTAATTGATCTATTTGTTTATTAGTAGCTTATTTTTTTTATTAAAAAGTAGGCCTCCAAGTTCAAATCTTTTCTTCAAAGCTTTAAAACCTGAATATCAAACTAAAAATGGTGACAAGGTTCAATGCCAATTTTTACCCAATTGAGTTTATAAGGCCATATGTTATGGTCTTGCCGTAGAAAGAAGAGGAGGTGTGAGTGTTAGAAGGTTAATTGGTCAATAGTGTCATTTAGTAAAGTACAGGGGTGCTTTATGAAACTATTCTTTAGTTTCATTAGTTTTATTCATGTTTACACTTTCTATGTAACTTGAGGGGTGTAATGTGTCATTTCTGATTGTTAGTTTGTTAAGCTTGATAGTTGGTTGATAAAGATGTGATTAGCTGAAAGTTAGGTCAAGTTCTTGTTCAATCCATTCTGGATTTCAATTCTTCTTCTTGTAATCGTTTTCAATTTCATCAACAACACTTAATCGTTTGAAGGTTCTTGATTTGAGATTTCTATTTCTTCGATTGATTTTATATCAATTGGTATCAGAGACAGGTTCAGGCTCGATTCGAAGAAATTGGTAGTTGATTCCGCAAACCGAAATCAAGATGGCATCGGCGACGTTCGTATTGGAGAAATTCAATGGAAGAAACGACTTCAGTTTATGGAGGGTTAAGATGAGGGCATAACTAGTGCATAATGGCCTAGTGGATGCGCTAAAGGGGGAAAACAACCTTCCGGCTAATCTGAATGAGAAGGAAAAGAAAGGGATAATGGAGAAAGCTCATAGTGAGATAGTGCTAAGTCTTGGTGATAGAGTATTAAGGGAGGTTTCTAAAGAAGCCACTGCAGCAGGGATATGGACCAAGTTGGAGACACTCTATATGACTAAATCCCTGGCCAACAGGTTATACTTGAAAAAGAGATTGTACACTTTTCACATGGTTGCTGGTAAGTCTCTTGATGATCACACAGATGAATTTAACAAACTTGTTCTTGACTTAGAAAACATAGAAGTAGCCCTTGAAGATGAGGATCAGGCCATCATTTTCTTGACATCATTACCTAGTTCATATGAGCACTTTGTAGATACACTTATGTATGGCAGAGACACCTTGTCTATGGAAGATGTTTTTGCAGCATTGAATTCTAAGGAATTAAAGAAAAAGAATGATAGCCAAGATGAAACCAGTGAAGGCCTATTTGTAAGAGGAAGGGGTGAACAAAGGGGTTTTAAGTCTAAGGGGGCGAGTAGATCAAAGTCTAAAGTGAAGAGGAAATGCTTCATTTGTAATTCAGATAAGCATTTAAAGAGGGAATGTCCAGACAGATACAAGAAGAAACAAAGATATGAAGGCAGTTCCAAATATGATTCAAGTGCAAGTCCCAACAAAAATCAAGTCAATAACACTTCAACTGATGACTCTGCAGATGGTTATGAAAGTGCAGATGTATTGGTGGTGACTGATAAAAGGTCTAGTGAGGGTTGGGTTATGGACTCAAGGTGTTCATTCCACATGACCCCATGCAGGGAATACTTTAAAGATTTAAAGTGTAAATATCTTGGCAAGGTAAAACTGGGAGATGGCAGACATTGTACCATCAAAGGGTATGGAAGTGTGATCTTGAAATTGGACAGTGGAACTGAGGTGGAGTTACAGAATGTAAGGTACATCCCTGAATTAACAAAGAATTTAATTCCACTTGGTACATTTGAGAGGGAAGGCTATAATGTTAGTCTTAAGAATGGGAAGTCTAAGGTAATTAGAGGGTCTTTGGTTATGTTGTCTGGAACAAGGAGGGAAAATAACATTTACATTTTAGATGGTCAAGCTCTTGTGACTTGGGCATATGAGTAGTCTGGGAATGATAGAATTAAAGAAACAAGAGGTAATTCAGTCTCTAGTAAATTGTGATTTTGGAACATGTGAAAACTGTATTATGGGCAAGGCTCATAGGGTTAAGTTCTCAAAAGAGATTCACAAAACAAAGAGTATTCTAGAGTATGTGCATGCTGATCTCTGGGGTCCCTCCAAGAATGTATCCCTGGGAGGGGCATCTTATTTCCTATCCATTATTGATGACTATTCTAGAAGAGTGTGGGTGTACATTCTGAAGAACAAGTCTGATGCATTTGAAAGATTTAAAGAATGGAAGGTTCTAGTGGAAACACAGACAGAAAAGAAGGTTAAAAAGGTTAGAACAGACAATGGCTTGGAATTTTGCAGTGGTGCATTCAACAGATTCTGCAAAATGAATGCTATAGGCAGACATCTAACTATACCAGGGACTCCACGTCAGAATGGGCTTGTTAAAAGAATGAATAGGACCTTACTAGATAAGATCAGATGTATGCTGATTGAGTCTGGATTACCTAAGAGCTTCTGAGCTGAGGCGGTGAAGACTGCAGTATACTTGGTAAACATGTCCCCTTCATCAACTATAGAAATGATGGTTCCCATGGAAAAATGGTCAGGAAAGAAGACTAATTATGATAATCTGAAGGTGTTTAGCTCTTTGGCTTATTCACATATAAGTCAAGGAAAGCTTGAACTAAGGTCTCAAAAGTGTATCATGATTGGATATCCAGATGGGGTAAAGGGGTACAAGTTACGGAGGCTAGATAATGAGATACCCAGGGTTATTGTGAGCAGAAATGTAGCATTCAAAGAAGTAACGTACAAGAATGTGGTTGGAAATTCTAGTTCCAGTCAGAATGTGAATGATGAAGTGCAACTTGAGGTGGAGCACACTAATTCTGACAAACAAGATGCTAGTACTAGTGAGGCTATTGATGATGGGAATATAGCCACTAGTGGATATAGCATAGCCAAAGACAGACCTAGAAGACAAGTAATGTTACCTGCCAGATTTAGAAGTGAAGATGATATTTCTGCATTTGTTTTTACAACTGCAGAAGAGGAATCCACCAGTGAGCCACTTACTTGTAGTGATGCTATATCTTCTGTAGAGAAAGAAAAATGGATAATTGCCATGAAAGAAGAGATGAATTCACTGTATAAGAATGAGACATGGGTGTTGGTTGATAAACCCAAGGGTCATAAAACAGTTTCTTGTAAATGGATCTTTAAAATTAAAGAAGGATTTCAAGGGGGAAAAACCTAGATATAAGGCTAGGTTGGTGGCTAAGGGGTTTACTCAAAGGGCAGGGTGGACTACAATGAGATCTTCTCACCTGTAGTAAAACATACATCAATCAGGGTGGTTCTAGCATTAACAGCTTCTAAAGACTATGAATTAGAGCAGCTTGATGTTAAAACAGCCTTCTTACATGGAAATCTGGATGAAAAGATATATATGAATCAACCTCAGGGTTTTGAGGTTGAAGGGCAGGAAGAGAAAGTGTGCTTGTTGATGAGGTCTTTATATGGCCTAAAATAGTCCCAAGACAGTGGTATCTCAGGTTTGAAGAGTACATGGTGTCACATGGGTTTAAAAGAAGTAACTTTGATAGTTGTGTGTATTTGAGGGAATATGAGCAGGGTGAATTTGTATATCTGTTACTGTATGTTGATGATATGCTAATTGCCTGCAAGAACAAGGAGGTGATAAAAGTCACTAAACAGTTGCTAAAAGGGGAGTTTGAAATGAAGGAACTTGGTGAAGCAAAGAAGATTATGGGAATGGAAATTACAAGGGATAGAGATCAATGTTTGATGTTTCTAAAACAAAATTCTTATGTCAAAAAGGTGTGTATCAAACTATGGGATGGAAAGTAGCAAAAAAGTGACCACTCCTATTGCTCCTCATTTTAAGCTGTCAAGTGATAATTCTCCAAAGACAGAAGCATAACAGGCTAGAATGGAGAATGTACCATATGCAAGTGTGGTAGGAAGTTTAATGTACCTCATGGTTTGTACTAGGCCAGATATTGGATATGTAGTTAGTCTTGTAAGCATGTTTATATCTAATCCTGGCAGAGTTCATTGGGAGGCTGCAAAGTGGATACTGAGGTATCTAAAGGGTACAACTGAGGTTGGATTGATATTTGGTAAGGGAAAGGTTGTTGATCAGATTCTTGGATATGCAGATGCAGATTTTGCAAAAGATTTGGATACTTGTAGATCCATGACTGGTTATGCTTTCACAGTTTTTGGTTCACTAGTCAGTTGGAAGGCTACTCTACAACATGTTGTTACTCTATCAACAATTGAAGCAGAGTATGTTGCCTTAACAGAAGCTGTCAAAGAGTGTTTATGGTTAAAGGGTTTTTTGACAGATTTAGGGATTTATGTTTCAAAAACTGTGGTGTTATGTGATAACATTGGGGCTTTGCAATTAACCAAGAATCAGGTTTTTCATCATAGAACCAAGCATATCAATGTAAAATTACATTTTATAAGGGATATAATTAAGTCAAAAGAGATTGATGTTCAAAAGGTAGATACTTTGGATAATGGCGCTGACATGTTTACCAAAGTTCTACCAGGATCAAAGTTTAATTTATATCAGTGAGGTTACTTAAGTGGCGGTGGTGACGTGGCAAGTGCGGGGTTGAAGGCCAGGTGAAGGTGGTGGTGGTGGTGGGTTGCAGTGGTTCATCACCTCAAACTAGTGACGTGGCGACGAGTGCGGGGACTGCAGCCACACCGCCCCCTACTTGTGGCGAGACCCTAACACTTAGTCTAAATAAAAAAACGAGAATAAATATTTTTAAGCATATTTATATGTTAGTTTTTTATCTTAAATAAGTTTTTACCTTTATAGATATGATATAATACATGAAATAATTTCATTTATTTTATATTCATATATCATCATAAATGTCTTAGATTGTACAAACCTAATTTAATTTTTACCCTTTTGTGATATTTATACGTGAATTTTTATGGCATATCTATTTCATTTTCTTAAAATATGTTAGATTTGTATATTTCAAAACATTTATAACTAGTAATTGTACCCGTGCTTCGCGGCGGGAGCGTGCTCGTTTTTTCACGCATTACACGGCAGAAGTGTGGTCGTTATCGGTTCGGCTCGTCCAAAACCATAAAAGTGAATACAAATACCGGTTACGATAATACCAAAACACCGGGAACAATGTTGTTCACTCCTAAACTGTTGGGTTTCTCATGCAACGTTAACGTCGTTCGCTATAGCTTACGATATAATAAAATATACTTGATTTTGAATACAATTTCGTTTTTTTTTAAACCGGAACATTAAAAAAACTAAAGATAGCCGCATATTATATCTTTTTTAAGTTAACGAACGAAAGATATCGTAGAAAAACGAAATAATTATAAAAACGATACCTGCGCTATGTGATGGGGTACGTATTGTATACTAAATGAAAATGTTAAAACGTGCGAAAGAAGATAAAAAAAACAAACTGAAAAAAAGAACTAAAAAAATAGATTAAAAAATAACAAAAAAACTAGAAGAACATGGAAACGCAAGGATCGAACCTGGGTGGGTAGATGTGAAAGATTTAAACGTTGGTTGGCTACCAATTCCACCAACCACCTTCTTTGTTTGTGAAGTGAAGTGGAAAAGTAAAAGAAACATATAAAAAAACTATGGTAATGTAAAATAAATAGTTACGAATCAAAGCTTGTCACATGGCAGAACCTCCCACATCATTCAATCACATGAAGGAAGTATTCACTCCATTTTAAATTGTACAGGGTATATAATAACAGTAAATTTAAATTGTATTGTTGGTCAAAAAAAGAATAAAAATATATAAACGACAAATTTCAGTTAGACGATAGTCTTCTCATCAAGGAACCCCAGTTTCCCTCCCCTTTGCCCCCTTTCACTTTCTCCCTGATTTAGTAATCTGTTAATCTCATAATGTCAATTACTGTTGTTTGAATGCACACATTATTCACCATATATCCTCTACACATGTATCTCCATCTCTGTGTATAGAATTTGAGTGTTTTTAATCGCACTCGATTTGTGTTTTCATGTTGTTTGATTCTTTTCCAGAAAATGGAGACGTTGAAGAAGGCTTACGCGGAGATCATACTATCTGCGTAACACCAAAGACGAAGCGATTCGGATGCTTCTTCGTTTCAAACAAATGATCGATGTCAAGGTATTGATATATATACCGTAGGTTGGATCTCGTAGCTTCCGAAGTCAAATTTGTTGTTTATGATTGAACATGGACTGAATGATTTTTACTAAATCATAACTTTACTGTGATAAATTAAATGTTATTTTTTGCTTTCAAGTAGGTAACAGAATCTAGAAATCCTCCGTGATTGATTCTGCTTGAAATTAGGGTCAGGAGTTGCACACCGCAGGGTTCGAACTCTCACTGGTTAGCGAGGAATACACCATTTACCATCAGGATGTGCCCTTGAGGACCGATATAGACGCCTATTGCCTAACTATGATGTGTATATACCTATTGCCTAACTATGATGTAGGTTTATATCGTTATAATATTTTCTGATTTCTACAACCGAGCAATGCGTTAGGAACAGGTGTAAGTCACTAATGATGTTCAGCATTGTTCAAGAAAAATCAAGAACTCTGTAATCAATCTATCGAGGCCGTAGTTGAATCTCTTGTGCTTGTTTAATATTGTGAAAGAACATATCTACAACTTGCTAACAGTTGCATACCAAAATTTGGTGACACCGGGAGGGAGTCGAGTATTTTGGAAAAATTATGTTCAAGTGTTCCTCCTATTTAGTTGAGATAATTCTAGAAGGTTGGTTACTTAAACTAGTTTTTACTACTTTACTTATCACATTTACTTTTAACCCTGTTGAGGCTGCAATATATCTCAGTTCATCTGTACTAAGTTGTACTCATAGATCACAGTTCTCATTGTGGGATTAGGGACCAGTTTATTTCTAATTTGAAATTGCAGAAGCCTTTAGATTGATTGCTACTGAAATGTGACAATGATAACTTTGAGATTTAGATCCCAAGACAGTAAAGACTTTTCTTACTTAGTTTGGGACTTTCTTGAGTTGGTGTTCATATCAAATTGCAACTTATCCTAGAAATCTGTTTTAAAAATTAGCATACTAGAATACTCTTATGAATTATCACACAACTCTTCTTTATCTTGTTGGACCAAACTTGTTTCTTAGATGAAATTATCTTATGCACTGATGGTGTCATTTTACTATTCTAACATGTTACTCTATGTTTATTTTTATATCTGCTATAACAATGCAAAATATATGAACTTATATTACCGACACAAAACTGTCTGAACTTTCCCTGATTCAGACATCTGAAGCAGAAACAACAGCCCTGGATCAGCAAAAAAGGATCGAAGACCTGGATGCCCAGCTTAATGAAACAGAAAAAGTGATAGTTGATCTTAGAGCAGAAATAAGGAACGCACATGAACGATTGGAGGAAATGAAGAACAGTCACATGTTACAGTCAAATGGACCATCTGAAAACAAACACTTGATTCAGGAAAATACAGATGTCACCGAACACTTCAGATGCTATTCTCAATGCAGTAAAAATTACAATCCAGCAAAAGAGGTTACAACATCAGGTCCGAATTTAGCTTCCATAACCGTTGGAAACAAAGAGACCGAGTAATATAGAAATGGATATTCTCAAAGAATTCGAGCAATTGCGAGGAATCTGGATCAGAACATTAATGGATCAGAAGCCTTTTCCACTAACAGCAGGGTTTCCGAAGATCAAACTGTTAAAACTCAAAGACTTCCAAACAGTTTTAGATATGCACAATCAACCCACAGACTTTCTCGCTTTTATCATGAGAAGTTGAATCTCAAAGAGAAATCCAGCAAAAGTGATGCAAAACTTACAGAAAATAATGAAAATAGCGCATGCACCCTCCGTAGAAGCATTAGAAAAAAGAAAGTTAGATATTGGGATGAAATATCTTCATTACTCAAGCCACGTGCTTCTCTTTCCCGTTGCAAGAAATACTTGGTCAATGACACCAAGTTGCTGAATGATTCAGTGGTTGAAAAACATGAAAGTGCTGCAAAAGAATCAGATGGAATTGCTTGTGATACTGATAACAACAGGTCACTGAAGTATACATTCAGCAGGAGGCATAAGAAGGTTTTATCATCCAAGTCTGATAATTGTTCTTCTCATGGAAAGAGCGTTTTGACTCGTCAAGCGAGTGAGAAACCAAGTTTTAACCACGAAAGCGAGAAGCCTAATCTGATTGAAGATTCATCTGAATCTAGTGATAACCAAAACATGATTGATATTGCATGCCAGGTTAGTTTCTCTACCAAAACTATCTCGCACCATAATTAAAAATATTCGTCCTTTAAACTTGTGTCTATGTTTTAGAATAGATGATCAGACACAATAATATCAATTGCTGCGATTCTTATAATATCTAACTTGTTAATAAAAATTTTAAAAATTTATAACATAAGATCACTAATTACTAAAGAAAAAGAAGTTATAGTCAATTTGTAAATTTTGCATCTATTCAGATATGAGTGCAGGCTTCATGTTCATACAGGGGCTTAATTTATGCAGTTGATTTCATTGTCTGGAGAATGTAGTTGGTGAAGGCATTCAGTGCTTGAAAATGTCATATGCAAGCAATGAGAGAGTCCTAGAGGTGGATCATATTTAATTCATGCAACATGGATGCAGGTATTTATATTGAAGTATATAAGATTTTGATTTTTTTTATGTTATATATTTATATGTAGTTGTATTTTATAATTTTTCTAATTACATACTCGAACCTAAACATATATAGATTACATACTTGTAATCATATCAATTACGTCTTTTTTGTCTAATTATATTTAAATTAACCAACTTAAATGATCAATTCGAGATACAAAATGACGTAATTGATATATTTACAAGTATGTAAAAAAATAGAAGTATCTTTAAATTATCTTGGTCTGATCATCTTTAAATACCTGCATCCAATGTTACATGAATTGATTATTTAAAGATAATAGTAGTTCAACATAAATATACCTTTATCCCATGAATTGATCATTTAAGTTGGTTAATTTAACCGATATGCTTATTCTAATAAATGATTCTAAAAAATGTCACTTGTCATTATCATATTTTCTCTCATCAAAATCTTCTAATTTTTTCTATTTTAAGTAAGTTTGAACTTTAAAATCTAATTATGTTAGTGTTTTTTTTCACAAAAAATAATATAAAATTTGAATTCTAATTATTACATAATTAAGGAAACATTAACATAATATAAAATTTTACAAGCGTATAAGTTTTATGATTGTAAAGTATATAAAATTTATAATTCTCAACAACTCCATGTAATAAATGGGTATATAACCTAGTTTTATATATATAGTTCCTGTTGCCAGGGGCGGATCCAGGAATTTTTTTCAGGGGGTTCACTGTTTTTAGATGATCCAATTTCATAGGGCCGGACATAAAAATTTTCGGTTCGGTTCGATTGGTCGGGTCGGGTCGGGTCGGGCAGGGGCGGCTCAACCATTTTTGGAGGCCTAAAGCAAAGAAAAAAACATGAAAATTATGCTTCAAATGTTCACAAAATCAACTAATTTGTATTTAAGAGTCATCTACTCATTTGTTTCTATCAATTTTTTACCTCTAATCATATGAATGCTCAAAAACACACATTTAGTTCAAGAAAGAGTTCTTAGTTTTATAGCTTCACAACCGGATCAAGCGAGCAGCAGTGGGCGCCGTCGTAAGGGGGTTCACCCTATAATATTTTAGGGGGTTCACCCTAGTTTTTTTACCTACCGTTACACTAAAATTTCAAAACTCGGGGGGTTCCTGTGCACCCCCCTCGCTTCACTACATCCGCCCCTGCCTGTTGCCGGCCAGAAAAAAAAAACTAACTACTTTTTTTCTTGTCATTTGTTATAATCATAGTACTATTATTATATTTTAAATTAAAAATATAAATTATATAGACAATTAATTTAAATTAAAATACGCTAACTTTTTTTGACTTAAACCCTCTCGATTAAAGTAGCTATATTTTTTTTTTGGAATTTTATTATCAAATGTTGTTTTTGTTGACATCCATCATCTTTAGTAGAAATTATAGTAGCTATGTTGTTTTCTATTATTGTTATACCTATGCTTTATAGTAATTACCTTTTGTTTTAATTATACACCATCCAAATATTTGTTTCATATAGCCTTTTCTTTTATCTAAAATGTGTAAAAAATCTGGTTTTATAATTTATTCATCGATTGGCATTATTTGTATGAAAGTAAGGTCGTGGAATGACAAAATTAATATAATTATCGTTGATCGACATAAAGTGTTTTTAAAGATGACGAGATAAAGAGCACCCACTCACAATGAGGACTCAATGAATCTAATTGTTGACAAACCTTTGTAATTTAGTTTTTATGATCAAGGTCATAAGGTAACAAGAATACAGATCGCCTATAAATTAACATATGATTGAAGTAGAAGTGAATTTGTATTATTTTCATGTAATTAAGGTTGAATAACATTATGTTCCTGTAACTTCAAAATGCGGTTTAACTTTATCGTCAAGTTTGTTAGATACTGCAATTTAGACAAGCGTGTTCATATGTAATTCAATTAGAGAAACATTGTATAAACCTATCGGCGGGTGTATAATACTACAAACAATCAACTTTCATAAAACATTCAATAGTTGGTGTTGAACAATAGGTATTGAAATTTACAAAAATGGAAGAAACAAGTTAGACAGGATTTTTTAGCCACACTAGTGAAAGGGTGGTCACCCATAAAATGTTATATACGTATGTACTGTCAAACATAAATTGTGATACACAAGTAAAATAATTATATGTGAATGTATGTCATAATATATATATATATATATATATATATATATTAATATAATTAAAGTCTGATACATAAATAAAAAAAGTGATATGTGACACATAGCGTATGTAATTCTTTTTCTTAAATAACACATTAAAAGGTTTGCTTAGTTATATGATTTTCTTTCTTTATATATATAGTATGATGGGGAAACAAAACATAATTATCCACCGATGGAATGTCGCAACCATGAAAATTGTACCTTTAGAATCATTAAAAGCTAATGAACCGGTACGGCATGGAATGGTATTTTGTTTCTCATAAATATTTTTGTTTATTTTACATTATTTATTCTCTTATATAGGAAACATGAGGAATTATTAAGAGTTAAGATAAAAGGGAGCCAATCAAAATAATATCCAGAAACTCTTCGAAGGAAGAAGAGAACCAGAAAAAATATTTTATTTGTCATTTAATTATTAAATAAAAACTTCTAGTAAGCTAGAAGTTAGAACTACAATCATATATTTTGTTAGACATGAAATAAATGCACACTATCATGTGCATATAAAAAATTGTCCACATTGATGACCGTAAAAGAAACCTCGTCCACATATATATATTTTTTTTGTAAAATAGGTTTATTTATGTACCGAATATAATATTAAATTAGTAGCCGAAACTTTCATAGTTATGGCATTTGTCATTTTAATTAATGCTATAAATAATTGCATTTTTAGTTTTGAAGAGGAAAAGACCAATTTATACATTCAAATTACGATGTTGACACTCAAAGTAAAGTGTCAAATTTTAAAATACAATCCCCAAGAGTATATATTTTTTTTATTTGTGTATAAAATGAGAAATTAGAGGTTTTTGTCACGCATAAATTATGAGTTACTAATTACTTCTATTACAAAAATTATAATTATTGAGATCACATTGGCCTTGAGATGTTAGTATGTTACGATTAGAATGAACTTAGTATAATCACAAATGTGATTAATCTTGTAATTTCAGGAATATTATTTATTTATAATTTGAATAAAAGGAAATCTAATAAACCAACCTTCATTATCATAATAAAGTCATGTGTGCCGTTACGGAATATAGTCATTTCCTCATTTATTCTGAGGTCCCAACCCAACCCAACCAATTTTCTTCATAATTCACAAGGTATTAGTCGGCCCACCAATCTAACACAACTGGTTTAATAAAGTTTATCTTTCAGGTGCAACAATGTATATTTTTTATACTTGATGCGTTAAACAAGTATTATGAGTCGTCATTACTAAGAAACCAATGGCTTAGCCTGGCTTATCTATTTATTCATTAAACTACTATGGATTCTATGCTGGATTAGCCGTGTTTTGAATTGGAACAATAAATTTATTTGAAGACTTATTTTGTATTTGAAGAGGCTTAAGGATTAATTTTACTTCTCCGCGCAGCTATTTCAGGTTTAGGGTAGGTTAAAAGAAGATGACAACAAAAATAATGCATTTATTTTCTTCTAAATCTTATCCCTAAAATATAATATAGGGATTAAAGTATAAAATAATAACCAACTTTATATACTTTTCCAATAAAGTTACTTTGTCCCCCTTGTAACTTTACTAGCAGAGGAGAGCCGTTTGTAAAATTAAAATAAAACACTTTTAATACCAAATTACAATACATAAATAAAAGAAAATAGTATATTATAATTTTTTGCAATTGAATTAAAGCAAAATACAAGAATAAGATGAAGAACAAAAAGAACGGGTGGCTCAGGTCTCGTGTTTAACACGTGTCCCTTAAAAAGATTTTGAGTTATTCAAGAGAACTCGTCTATCTAACAAGGGACACCAACCGAAACAATTAGTCCTACTATGGAAGACTCTAGCACCCTAAAATTACCTTGATCAATAGGAGCAGAAAAATAAAAAAATGCAGGAAATAATTGTGTTTTTGAGAGAATTTTTGTGAGATTTGGCATTTTTGAAACTAAAGAGCACATTAGTATTAATAGTGGAACTAAATCGAAACAACTCAATCAAGAATTAAACGAAAAAATAAATTACATTAAACGTCTACAATGGAACTTATTCAGTTTAAAGTTTATATTTGAAACTACTTTTTCTTCAATTTCAGCTCATCAGTCGCGGCTCAACAAGGAGGATAAGCAACAACAACTGTTCGATCAGTAGGAATCACATGCCAACAGTCACAATTGATCAACAACGACCAACCAGCGGCATCAAGTGATGTGATGACATTAGTAAACACAACTGTGACGTCATCATCAGTGGTAATCGACCCGATTAGTGAAGTAGCATCCACCGCAGCATCAGCAACTACCAGTGTGACGCATCAGTTGCAACTGATGCAACATTAGTAGGAACAAGCGATCCGTCAACGGTAACTTGCACCGAACCAACACAGCCAATCATAACTAATTAGCAGCAAGTTGAAGTGCAAAATGCGTAAAAACTTCACATTACGCCCACGCCACCACGTGTGTACGTGTGCGAGTTGAGCACCCATGTGGGGTCCCCGCTTGTGTTTGTTTTTAAGGAAATAATTATTTAAAAGGCCCCCACATATATACCACTCTAAGTTTCTTCCTCTGTTTAAATCGCTAGTATGAAAATTAAAAATTGTTGCCAGAAATTGTTTCAAAAGTCACTAAGAAATTGTTTCAAAAGTCATAAATTGTGGGAGAAGTTCATATAAATTAGTGTAAAAACTGTAGTAATGAAATTGCAAAAAATTTAAATAAATCAGTACAAAATGCCGTATGTAATTACAAAAATGGTCAATATGAAAATTAAGTAAATGTGAGTATATATGACATTTTGAATTTGGTTTAGGTGAAAACTTAAAATTGGGTGCACATACATGACATAATAGTTATTGATTTATTATAATAAGGATTTGAGGATGACGGGATTATCTTATCTATACTATATAATAAATAAAGGTTTTTTCATGCCACGTGTCGTTTTCATATTCATTCTCATCATTTTTTTCCTGCATATCTTTTATATTAAATACACATATAAATTTTAATAATATATATCTTTAAAGAAAATACTAATTATAGTAATAAAATACATTTATTTTAAATTATTCTTTATTATAAAAAACTTTGAAATATAATTATGTAACTTTTATTTTGAATCAAATAATAATGAAAGTCAAATTGCATTAAATAGTAATTAACATATTTTCGAAACCCAATTATATATTTTGAATTTTCTTTTCTATCATTCGTATATGTAATATATTTTTACACATGTAAAATATATATACATAAAAAATTAAGAATTTGATGTATTGATATTTTTTATCCCATGTGTAGACACGGGGTTCTAAGTTAGTTACATTAATGTTTAAGAGTTCAAAGGAGCAAAATTATTTTTTTATGAATTTGACTACCTTAATTATCTTTTATACACACATGTCAATTATATAACTAAATACAAAAAAGTAACTGAATAATCTATATCTATATCTATACTACTTAATTTTTTTTTTGAAAAGTAAATTTCTTTTATTCCTAAGGGAGTGGGACTTGAATCCATGACATATTCAATCCTTAATAAACAAGTAAATTAGGTGCATTCTAATTTTTCCGCTTCTTTCCTATTAATAATCAACTCAATTATTTTAGTCAACTAAATTAATTATTTGTTTCAAATTTTATCTACACATTTTTTAATTTAAAAGTGTGTGCATCATCAATTAATTTGTTCATTCATATTTTTATGAACTCTACAAGCTGGAAATAATTTTATTGCCAACTATGATTCAAATAAAAAACGTTTAATCATATATTTATATATTCACATTGTTTCATTTTGACGAGTATATATGTTAATAGATTACATTATATTTTATTAAACCCGTGTATTACACGGGTTTTAAAAACATAAACTTCTAATATACTGGTTTTAAAAACATAAACTCTTTATTACTACGTATTTAATATTACATATTTAAAAACATAAACTTCTAATACACGGGTTTTAAAAACATAAACTTTTTATTACTACGTATCTAACATTAAATTTATTCAACCAGTGTAATACACGAAATTCTAACCTAGTTATATAATAAATAAAGGTTTTATATGCCACATGTCGCCACCATATTCATTATAATCATTTTTTTCTCACTCTTTTTAAATAAACTCTATATTTTAATAATAATATATATCTTTAAAGAAAATATTAATTATATTAACCTTTTATTTTAAATAACCTTTTATTTTGAATCAAATAGTAATTAAAGTCAAATTTCATTAAATAGTAATTAACGTATTTACGAAACCTAATTACAATTAATAACAAAATTTCTTTAGAAATCTAATTATGTAAACAATCAATTTCTTGTTTAACTAAATCCTCAAAATAGTTTTTATTTTATATAATTTCATATTGTATTTATTTTATAAACTTTTACTAAAGCTTTAAATCTATATGATATTTGATTAATGAATTGTTCAAGTCTTTAATTAGTTTCTTGTTTTACTAAATTCTCAAACTTTTACTGTGTTTATGTTGTAATAAATATGTAAAGATAAACATAATTAATAGATGGATGGTGGCAAATAATTTAATATCTTTGACCATATATTATTTCTCACTTGGGATAATCGCTAGCTAAGATCCATTCCATTTTATGGACTCATGGTGTTGGCTTTGCTTTGTGATTTTCCCAAAGTGTTCTTATACTCGTCTCTTTCTGTATCTAACTCTCTGGCGATGAATACAACATCACCAACACCATTTCTTCATCCTAATTACTTCCGTTCATATCATCGGAGATAACCAACCACCCATATATGGATAATCACTACAAACCTCAAATAAAAACCAACACATTCCGCCATTGGTTTTCTAAAACACACAACTCCAAACCCCCTCCTTCTATTTTCAAACACTTTTCAGGTTCTAACTAAGTTATAAACCATCTTTCAAACTCATACTCATGTTGTTGAATTGACCAGAACTGGTTTGATTTTACAGATGAGTCTGGAGATGAATACGAGGAGGATGATTCGTTTATGTCATCAGAGATGGATCCCTGCATTTCAACCGATGAATTGCGGTAATTAAGTTATGTTATTTATGTATGTAGATGGTGTCTATAACGTGTTTAGTTACATATCTTTATGTTTTAGAATATTTGTGGCTACTTGGAATGTTGCTGGAAGATCTCCAGTTGGGAGCTTGGCTGTGGATTTAGATGAATGGTTGAATGTTAAGGAATCTGCTGACATCTATGTTCTCGGGTACTATGTTTATGATTAGTTAGTTTTTTTCAACAACTTGCATCCTGTAGGATTTGAACCCTCAGCTTTTTGGTTGTAGGATAGACTATTTAACTACCTGGATGGCCCGTTGAGGACTTATGATTAGTTAGTTAATTTGATGATTACTGTATATACAGATTTCAAGAAATTGTGCCATTGAAAGCGAAAACTGTGATTGGAGTAGAAGATATGACCGAAGCGACAAACTGGAACCGGCTTATTGGACAAATACTGAACAACAAATGCGCATGCCGATGGATGACACCTATGCTAGATCCAATGAAAAGTGAGCACTATAACTATTTCAACAATGCTTTAGGTGAACCATCAATGACAAATGTTGAAGAAGAAGAGGTTAATCGTTGTGGTAGGTACACGTTAATGGCGAGCAAGAAGATGGTAGGAGTGTTCATAAGTGTGTGGATAAATACATCATTGTTCAAGAAGTATAATATATCAAGTGTGAAAGTGAGTGCTGTGGCTTGTGGGATTATGGGTTATTTGGGGAACAAAGGGTCGGTTTCTGTTAGCTTGTCGATTGAAGGAACGAGTTTCTGTTTTGTTGTTGCTCACTTGGCTTCTGGTGAGAAGAAAGGGGATGAAGGGAGAAGGAATCACCAGGTTTCCGAGATTTTTAAACGAACAACTTTCACTCGACAGTTTCGAGATGAATGCATGCCTCAACCTCTCACAATCCTAGGACACGAGTAAGTAGGGCGTGTGTGTATACACCTAACAGTTTCGACCCATTTACTTATAAATTTATTGATTTGGGTTATAAAAATATACCTGTTTTGACCAATTATCTAACCAGTCCGGCCCATCCATTTCGGCACGTTATGTGAGTCCTTTGATTATTGAAAGATGCGATTTTAAGATAGCAATTTGTATTGTTTTATGGAACAGCCAAATATTTTGGTTTGGGGATCTCAACTACAGGTTATACTTGGAAAATGATTTAGCTAGAGAGCTAATAAAAAAGCAAGATTGGAGGGCCCTTCAAGAGTTTGATCAACTAAGGCAAGAACTAGGAGATGGTGGAGTATTTCAAGGGTGGAGAGAAGGGAACATAGAATTTGCACCTACATACAAGTATTCCACATTCAATAGCAATCGCTACTCGGGTACACTTCCTAGCAGTGTAGGCGAAAAACAAAGGACACCCGCTTGGTATGAACATCTACTCCAATGTCTTCTTCCTATCGTATATAAATTAAATTAAATTACAAAATAAAAACGCGAGATCATATAATTATATTGTTCATGAAACAGGTGTGACAGGATCTTGTGGTATGGGAAAGGAGTAAAACAACATTCTTATTTTCGTAGCGAGAGCAAGTTCTCAGATCACAGGCCTGTATCTGCTCTTTTCTCTACACATATTGAACTCATCAAGTCAGATGTAACACGTACAGTTTCGTCTAAACAAACAGTAAGTAATTCTTTCAATCTCATGTTCAAACTTACTCAATAAATTAGTGCTTAATTATTTGATTAATGATAAATCCTAGGAACAAGAAAGAGATAATGAGGAGGCTTCATCTACAATGCGTTCACTAATTTCTAAAGAGCTAGAAGCATTGCCATCAAACAAAAAAGGCCATAGAAGAAACAAAAGGCTATGATGCAGAGTTCATGGGATTAGATATTCTCTCAGTGATAAAACATTACTAGTTTTCTAATTTATTTTATTCTTTTATTATTCAGAAATCCATAGTAACCAACAGTTTATGTACACCTTCACTTGTGATGATTATGCGAAATAAATATCGACATTGAGGCAAGTGTTGTACACATCGGTAATTTTCATGAAGGCAAATCTCACATCATTTGAGATATTGGGCCATAAAGAATGTTATAAACGCGTTTTGTGCACAATAACTGTACATAAGAGGAAAAATCTACAGTTAAGTGTGTTTGGGTGGAAGAAATCCTAGGATCACATCCTGAGAGGTTTCCATTGGCAACCAAAAACAAAATCGTGAACTTATCATGGTCAAAGCAGAGAAATATTGATTGGTATAAGAGGTCGTTTGTTACATATAATAAGTGCCGCATATAAACAACACTTAGGTAAAATCAACAATTAGTGTTGTTTTGGCGTATTGACCTTTTTAAGGGAGTGTATAGGTACTTGCAAAGGGGTTAATGTTTCTTTTTTACTTGTCTATTTGCTCTATTATCTAATAGCTACTAGGGGTGTATAGGTACTTGCAAAAGGTGGTGAGTTCGAGTGGTGATCTCACCCCAACAAAATATAGGAGTTAGAGCGGTGATCTCACCCCAAGAAAAGGTGGTGAGTTCAAGTCTTGGGGTGTCAGATCCTGGATTATCTAGGTGTTGCTTATTCTATCCTAAATGATCTAGGTGTTGTTAAAAAAATAATCAATAGCTACTATATAATTATTTGCACTTTTTCCGGTATGCTTTACTTATCATTGTAAGTTGTAGTATACAACTTTTAGTACTAGTTGTTTGCTCTATTCTTTTAGCTATATTTTTGGAGCGTGTGAGGTATGATTTGCCCCATCACACCATTCTCAAATCTAACTAATAGTTTTGCTATAAGTAATATTATACTAGATATGTTTGGTTGTTTGTTAGTTGTGATTTAAGGTGCACAAAAAAGCCGGAATAGGAACCGAACCCGCCCAAATACCCGGAACCGGAACCAGGTACATAGGGTATGGTTTTTCAACCAAGAACCGGACCTGGAACCGGTTCCTTCTAATACCCGATTTTTCGGAACCGATCATACCCAGAACCGGGTTCCGGTTCTTGAGGATACCCACCTCTAGATTTCACAGTTTCGACAACGAAATTGAAAACTATGTTAAAATGTGAAATCATATGATTTTTAATGTGTCCGTATCAAATAAGAGAATCATAATGTGTCTTGAACAAGAACCAAAAAGAAAACATAGTTGCGATAGATCTCGTATCAACTGGAATCCACTAAATTGGGAGAGATCTAAACCAGAAAGTAAATCAAAACGAAACAAATGCAATGAACGTAGCCGGCACATGATTGATAGTGGTTTGGTTTGGTTTGGTATCTCCATTCAGTTGGGTTGGGTTCAGGAACGTAGAATGACCATTCATACATGGGCTTTGGCCTGTTTACATCACCATTCGTAAATAATCAAGTCCACAACGACTACACTCCGACTCCAGTCTACATTCTACAAACACGCTTTTGTTTTAAATATTACATAATACATATGGGGGCAGTTAAGTTCAAAATCAATAACACAAAGTAAACATCCATATTTGTTACTTTAATCACGACGTATAAGAAGGTTATATAACCGTATGGGGTTAGGATCTCTTGAGAACTTATGAGTACTTGAGAACTCGTAAAAACTAATTAAAACATTTTTTTTATTTTCATTATCTTCATTATTAAAATACAACATAAAAAATGATTTCTCTCTTCAATTAATTCATCACTTCTCTCTAAATTACTTAAAAAAAATTATTCACATGTGTAAATGGTAAACACTTACACATGACGTCAGTGAAAAATCTACCCTTTTTGACGATGACGGGCGTCAAAACTGGAGGCGGATATGGATCGTAAAAAGGCGTACAAAACTTTCGATTGTGTTTTAAGATCAGTTAGACAGAGGGAAGGGGTGGGGGACGATGGGGATGGCACGGGTAAATAAAAGGTTGCGACGGGTAAATAAAAGGTTGCGACGGTTGTTGTGATGGTGTTATATAATTGGGGACGAACGGTTGTCGACGGGGAACGATTGTTGACGGCGGATGTTGTTGACGACGGTGGAATAGATAACGAAAGCATGGAAGGACGGAAGACTGACGGAACCCTTAACAATTGAATATTATATTAATATTAGGAAGGACATAATATATTAGAAATGTTGGTTGCAAATTGTATATATTAGTAATGTAGTAAAATAAAATAAAAATGATTTTGATTGGTTTTTGACGAGTTCTTAAAATACTTACGAGTTCTCAAATAATCCATTCACTAACCGTATAAATTTATTTTATTTTAATAATATATAAGATTATATAATTGTTTCTTTTTCTCTCTTCTACTATATTTAGTAGGATTAAGCATAAACCGATGAAACTTATCGAACTTTTTAAATCGAAGCAAGTTGTTCAGTTTAAGATCCAAAACAATTCTGTTATTGTTTGATTTTCACGGTTTGACGGTTTCACGTTTGGTCCGGTTTGAAACTTCGAATAGTTGTGTAAATGGAACAAGCCATTTAACCTTTTTATTATTTAGTTTTTTTTAATATGTGGTTATCTATACTATATAATACATTTGAAAAGGACAAGTTAGTAATTTTATTATTTTTAAGAAATTTACTTATACACATTTTATAACATATGGTACAAGTGTTTAAAGCTATAAACGATGAACCGTTTAAAAAAAAAACTGAATGCGGTAGTTGCCCGCATCACCCCACGTCTACAAAGCCCTAAAACCTGTACATCGGGGTTAAGCACTATTTCTATCACAAGAAAACCCTTCTCTCTGTCATTTGCCATCTGAAGCTTCACCCCATCTCCATCCCCCGACATCACCCGTGCGCTCTTCGTCACAGGATTCTACACCTCCAAATGGTGAGATTTTTGCTTCCTCTGTCTTTGCAAGGTTTTTTTTCTTTCTCTGATGCTAGGGTTTAATCCATGTTTCCATTTTATCTATAAAGTTAATGGCATGTCATCTTCTTCCTTTAAGCACAACCAGTTGCAGGTCGACGCCAAACTCAAAAACATTTAACCTAGTTATAAGGCGGTTAAGAGTGAAAGATTGTTACCTCATATGAATAAAACCAATTGTCGACTCATTTGATTTATGGAGGCAAAATCAAACCGAAATCGGATCTTTAAATCGTTTTAATCATTTGCTTTCACTGTTTCTTTCGGTTACGGAGGCTCATTTAGTAATTGGAAGCAAAACATAATTATTGAACTGATGGTGAATCATGATATTACCGGCGAAGACGACAAGGATGGTAAATTTTGACTTTCAAAGTCAAAATTGATTATGTTGTTTAATTTGTTTATATATCTGAACAACAATTCAATAAATAGAACAAAGAGCACGATCATGATTCAAAATCTATTATTATTATTGTTAACATAATTGAAATACTAACATATTGATTTTGATTGTGGTAATGGTTAGGATTATGAGTGGATGATGCTTGCCTTGGTTATAGGGTTTTCAAACTAGGCTCCTACCTTTAAATCTTGTAAATCGCTAATTGATGGGATGCTTCAAATGGATAATCATCTGTTACTGAATTTCCCCTTTTGTATTTACATGTGCATACCATGGATAAATCTTTTCAGAATGTATTGCAGGGTAGTGTAACAGTACTAATAAAAATAATTATGATATCTAATATATTATTTTAATTTAATGTATGACTTAACTATTATATATCTCATTTTTTATTTTATCAATTGTCTAGATTTGTAAGATGGTTGAATTGAATTTTCAACTATTTCTCCTTTTTAATATTGATATAATATATAAGGGGAAATTCAGTAACAGATGATTATATTGGTGATTGAGTTTAATTGCAGATGCTAGGCACAGTTTTCCCAATATACATGCCCACGATGTAACGCCGTTATTGTTCCCTTCTATGTTACAAGGTAACCTTTAAGCTTTTATATTCATATTTCGAATAGAAATGGTTGTTCTCACAAACTAAATTTCCTTTTTTTACAGTCCATCGCAAAGTCCTTGCAGGTAGATAAACCCGATCAGGAGTTGTGATTTGGAATTTCAATCTTGCCGTCATCATCATAAATCCAGGTAAAGTTCCTTCCATGTGATAATTCCTTAAATTTATGTCAAGGAAAATAGGTGATTAATGGATTACTGACTGTTTCTTGTTCGGGTTGTTCACTCCTTACGTGTTCTTTTTCAAAGGTTGCTAACTTGCTACCAATAAAAGATATATAGTATCTTGAGAACTAACATCTGTCTATTAAACGTGCAGGGCATTTATGAATCTCAATTTCCGTCGTTTAAAGAAACTAACCCTCAACTGCAAAATTCTACAGAAATGACTTTATGAAAGCTCGATGAGGCTAATTACAATTCAAGAAAGTCATTAGTTTTTATTAGTATTAGTTTTGACATCTAATTATAATGTAGTTGTATCTTATGCATTAGATGTTATACCATATGGTTTAAGAATTGTACTTTTTCTTGATCGATGTTTCAACGTCCCCGCCTTAGCCCACGGAGTGTATTTACGTAAAGGTTTTGATTTTAATTTATAAATATTCGAGGACGTTAATATTTTTCGCATTTACGTAATCAGCCAATTTATGTTATGTTTAACAAAGAGTCGTGTAAAAAGAATGCTAAATGGATCAAAGGTCTTATTATTACTTCCGGATGTACGATTTCCCAAATAAATTCTAAAAGTGTAACTTTATTAAAATTTAAGGTGTTTGACACTTTGATCATATGCTCCTGAATTGACAGAGTTGTCTTAGTTTGTTACTTTGCAATCAAAACAAGTCTATAAGCGAGAAGTCCTAATTATGGAAAACATTTGATGTTAAAGAACTTTTTTGTTGCCACCGCAGCATCACGCGGGTCTTGATACTTGCTCTTAACGTTTCTGGCTTTTATAAACTTTCGAAGATATTAATTTTTTCTGCGGTTTAGCGCCGCAACGCGCGCGGGCATTTTACTAGTATATATATATATGTGTGTGTATTGTAATCATAAAGCATCTTTATCATTTTAAAACTTCTAATACAAAATAATATTTTTGAAAAGCTAATCTGGCAACCCTCGAAACCAAACCGTTAAACTATCAAAATCGAACAATTAAACTGGCCAGGCAGCCAACCCACCAACCCGACTGGTTTGATTTGTCGTTCCTCGAAACTCTAGTTAGCAATTTGACTTAGAAATTTTCATCAAAATAGTTGAACCGAACCGTGGACATCGATGATCACTACATATATGGGCTTATGCGATTCTTTATTAAAAATTGGTTAAACATTAAACATGTTTTTTAATTATATGTATATAAGGGTATGTGTAATGGTCTTATCACATGTGCAGTGAAGGGTAGCTCGCCGCAGCAGGGGGCGGTGTTGTCGCACCCGCCACTGGTCCACCTCACCCTCAACCCACTACAAATGCTTGAATCGTTGGTATTGTGCGATAAAAAGTGAAAAATGCGATGATAATCCACCGCAATTTTGATATTGTACGGCGACTCACAGGTGTGTGTGTGTTGGGGGGGTGGGTTGGGGGGAGGGGTGGTGGTGGTTACCGCAAGCCAACACATATTCCACCTCGCCCCTTGACCACATAACCACAACACACGACCTAATATTAAAAGAAAGTTAAGCCACCCAGTTGGACGGAAACTATTAAAATCAGAAATTTTGGTGTCTCAAAAATTCAAAGTGTTACTTAGGGACGAAAGATGGTTTTTGGGCCAAACCTCATAGACGATTCTTTTAATTTAATGAAGAAATTATAAGGCTCATTGATCATAAGGTCCTGAGTTCGAATCTCAAAAGGGTGTTTTCCCAGAAAAATTTGGGTTTCCTCCTGAATTGGTGACTTGGTGTTGGAATATGATCGGGTGGTACCACTGGTGGAACGATGATACTACAGTGGTCCGTCACTGATCCAAATTTGCTGTTAAAAAAATCAAGAAATTATAACCGGTTTATTTGTTTTGACCTGTCGAACATACATATTCTTTATTTGCTGAAAACAATGTATTAGTGACAACTTGTGAGGATACTAAAAGTGGCGTACCAGATTCATTTCATCTCTCTTATATGGTTACGAAGCGATTGAAAACTAAATAAATTGAGACCTGAAAACCATGAGAATCGAACCATGTGCACTCTTCATGAAAACACGGTCTAGACTCTATCACAGGTTTCCTTTTTTCCTTTCGAACATACTTGATGCGTGAATCGTAATCTACTAAAGTGACATCAAATTTTATATATTTTATTTGTTTTCTTATCAAAAAATTTTTTTTGCCTCGTAAACAGTTATTTTTTAAGATATTCTACATGCTAAAAGTATTATATTTTTAGCACAGAGTGATTTTTAATATTTTAATCGTGTATGGAAGTTCGTCAATGCCTTTTTAATTATCTTATTTTTTTTTAATTCTCGTTCTTAAAAATAGTTAAAAAAACATTTTATGAAAAAACTAAAAAATGTTTAAAAAAAACTAAAAAAATGTTTTTAAAAATGCTTTTTTTAATATGTATTTGTAGGAAAGTTAAAAAAACGTTTTTAAAAAGGTTCACAAAATACATTTTTACGAAAAAAAACTAAAAAAATGATTTTAAAAAAGTACAATAAAAACGTTTTTAAAAAAGTAGAAAAAAAGATTTTATGAAAAAACCTAAAAAAGTTTTTATTGGACATAAAATATTAAATTAGTTCATTTAGAAAAAAATGACTAAAATTCCTCTATAGTTAACAGAAAAAGTTAACATGGTTAGTGTTATGGACTGAAATGGTTACAAAAATATAATCCAAGGGCTGATAAGTTAAAAGATTTTTTTTGGACTAAAATGATTAAGGAGGCCAAAGCACGGTCAAGAACGAAATTTACTCAAAATTAAAATAATAATATAATTTTTTTGGAAGGCAAAATAATCTTTATTCTAATAAATGATTCCAAATAATTACACGTGTCATTACCATGTTTTTTCTCACCAAAATTATCTAATTTTCCCTAATATTAAGTAAGTTTAAGTTTTGAAATTTAATTATGTTAATGAGCTTTTTTCAGAAAAAATAATATAAATTTTGAATTCTATTATTACTTAATTAATGAAACAAAAAATTTTATTTATGGTTTTAGTTTTATATACATACATATACGTGTGTGTGTATTAAAAGGTAGGGATGGAATTAAATAATTGATAGTTGATAAATAAAATAAATATGAACAAGACAACAAATGTAATATTCAGGATTTTTCCGATCTATATTTTTCCCTGAACCCTTGCACGTATTATTGATTCTGAACCTGAAAATTTTATTAAAAAAAACTATTTCTTAAATAATAAATATTGATTTGATTTAAATATATTTAAGAAAAACATTTATACTTGAGAGATATATATATATATATATATGTAAATATATATATGAGGCATATGTAAAATATACATAGAGGTATGTTAAACTCTTAAAACTTTACGGTTTATAATTATAATTAACTTATCCTAAATATTTAAACTTATAAACTAATAATCTTATAAAATATTTCATAAAGCTTTAAAATAATAAAATTTATTTGGATATTTATAAAAATGGAAATATATCTATTTTATAAAAGTTCAGGGATGAAATCTGTCATTTCAGAAACTTGTTTAAACTAGAATCCATGTTTTATACCTAAAATAGTAAAACCCTGAAACTTCAGGGGCCTGTTTTGCAATAAACCCAAACTCTCAGATTCAGAAACTGATCGCAAGTTCGATTCCTCCCAGGGCCGATTTTGAGCTCCATTTATCGGAAACGCGTAATAAGGCCGAATTGAATGCTCCTCGACCCTCAATTCCGGCGTGCGACCAAAGCCCAACGAGTTTCAATGCTCGAATTCAATGCTAAACCCGCGTATTTCGAATTCAAACTCGTTTTCTTACAACCGTAAACTCCCCAACGGTACCGCCATTAAATGACGAATTTGACTATAAAAACCGGTTGGAACCCATAAACGACAACACACTCTATATTCCCATTCCCTTATTTCCATCAATCGCGCCTACACTGCTCGATTGGATCTCCGGTCAGTCGCTCAAGAGTTGGTACCCGTTCTCCCTCGTCTCGACCTCAATTCAGGTAATTCGAATGACCATAGCCTTCGTTTCCATCCGTATACCATTAGCCCTCTGTCAATTTGCATAAACAGAGGGTTAATCGGTTCGTATTTCAGGGGTTTGATTCTAGGGTTCATAAGGATAATAGGGGTGATTTGAGATTCTGTTTAAAAATTTCTTTTTCGAGTATAAACACTAACGAACCCGTAGTCGGGACGGTTAGTGTGTGTGTGTGCCTCGACCTGGTCAGTGACCCGGGTTCGAGCCTGGGTAAACCGGTTTTGCCCATTTCATTTTTTTTACCTTTCTAAAACAGTTTTTAAACTTTTAATAATTTTTATAAATTATGTGATACTTTTATAAACCTGAATTCGATTTTTATTTACACTTTTATATTCCGGGAGTATTTTAATTAAATTAAACTTAGTTAAAACTTATAATAGCTAATTCTTTAAAATAGTTTTAAAAGCTTAAAAACTATAAATATATTTTTAAAACTTTATAAAACTTATATTCTAAACAGGAGATGTTTTATAAAATTCGAAACTGTAAATTTTTATTACATTCCTAAATTATTTCGGTTTTGGAAACTTTGAAAAAAATAAATAAATATACTTTATTTATTTATAGAATGTTTACAAACCTTAAAAAACTTAAAGCTAAAAGAAACTTATGATTTATAAACCCCCATAAATGTAGAATGCATATAAACTTATGATAAGCTTTATTTAAATAGTTATAAACTTACAATTTAATACTTATGGCCTCATTTAAACTTTAAGAATATTTATACATCTTTTATTAAGATGTAAACTCTATGAGAAATTTTAATTGACTTTTTTATAAACTCATGAATGCATATTATTTATTTAAACTTACAACTAAAATCTTAAACACTTTTACTTACAAGTTAAATCATAAAATAAATGTTTAAAACACTTAAATACTTAAATAAATCTTAAATGATTTATATGGGTTAATTAAAATAATTATGTTTATAGATAATTATTTAACCTTAATAATTATTTATCTTTAATAATTATTTAGTCTTACACTTGAGTTATTAATTTATAAATACTTCAAAAACTATCTTGGATGATTACTACCGAGTTTGTGTAATTAACAATTGTGAGACTTTTTTGTTATTCTAAACTTATTAAACTTTGATATTCAAGTCTTGTGTCATTCGTTCAAAACCTTTATTTGAAACTTTGATTTAAAACTTCGTAAACACAATCATTCTCGCATCCCATTTGGAACCCTAGTCAAAATCCTGCAAATCTTAGAACTCTTGTCCTAGACTTATAAGATCATACTTGAAACTTTAGACTTATATTCATAGGCTTATTGTGAGGATATTCTCCCTCAAAGTCTTGCAAACTTACTCTTATCGGATACTTTTCATCAATCCATGTGAGTATACTTAGCCCCTTTTTCCTTTCTATGCTTTTGGGGTGAAACATGTTCAAGATTCTTAAACTTATACAATTCTTGTACAACTATGACTACGTGTTTATTCTTATGTTAAACTTGAGACTTGTATGCTTAGATTAAACTTAAAACTAGTACATTCATTAACTTGATCAAGCCTATAGTAACAATGATAGATCTATTGTATTTGACCAATCCACCTTGATTGATTGACCCCTTCGGGGGGGAGCCCTTGGTGATTGTTACTGAAGTAAACTTTAAACTTGAGACTTATAAGGGTAACCTGCGGGTTATGCCTAAACTTGGTTGGAGGGTTGGAGGGTTGAAGTGCACAATGTTTAAGATACTTGTTCTCATACTTACATTATAGAATGCATATATCATAGTGAATTGTAATTCTTCTCAAATACTTGTTAAACTGTGTCAAAACCTTTGTATCTCACCAACTATTTTGTAGTTGACAGATTCTTTCACATATTTCAGGTTCTATAACATGAGACTTATCGTGATCACATAGGATGCTTGGACCTAGAATGCTTAATCAATTAGACTTGTATTCTTGCTATGTATTTGATTTATTCCTTGTATTGGAACCTTGAAGTTATTTAATAAAATTATTTAAACTTTAATAGTCAACCTTGTGCTATTGAACAACCGCGTCCGCCCCGACGTATAATCCGCCGTCGGTTGGGGTGTGACAACAAATGTTGTGTACAAAGAGCAATTTAGAAATTTGTGAACTATAAATTTACTTTTATTTTTATTGATGTACAGAATAAAAATATTTCAACTATGTAAATTTGTATACACATTCTAAAATTATATAATATCTATTTTACACATTATTTTAATTTTTTATACACATTATTACACTTTAATTTTTCTACTAAACAACCTCATAATATGCTTATATAACCTAGTAATAATATATAATCACAAAAATTAACCAAAAAACCTAATGGGGCGGGGGTCAAACGTTAAAACGTACACACGATTTTTCTCGGGAACACTAACAAAAGATGAATAAAATAAATATTATTTATGCATTCTCAATTGTAACACATTTTTAAAAGTATAACAAAAAAGTGGAAAAACTAAAACATTGCGTGAATAGAAGCTTATATAAAAACAATAAAATATATATTTAAGACATTAACAAAGTTTTAATGTTAAACATTAAGTTTTTTTCTAAAAGAGTGTAGTTGATAAAAATATTTATCAAATAGGTGTAGTTGAAAACTTGTTTATCAAAATAGGTGTTTTCTTTATTTTTAACTAATCTAATAACTATTTCTTTTATAAAAGCGTTCATTTTCTTAAATGTTTTTTTAACACCGTGGCTTTTCCTAAAAATTTTTTTAACACCGTTTGTTTTTTTCTAAACGTTTTATATAAGCTACATTGTTCAACTTTTTTTATGACCATTCACTTTTCTATACCTGTGTCATTTTTCTTAAACGCTCTTTTTAAACTCATTACAGAAATTAAATAAGCCATTTATTCCCTTTAATAAAAGTCTCAATTACTTAATGAAATTGATGGGCGACTTAAAAAAAACAAGTCTTTAAAAATCTATAGTATAAAATTATAATACGTTAAAAAAAGAAGTCTTTAAAAAATTATATTTCGGTGGCATGTACGAGCCTTATCGAGCCCGATCCCGATCTCGAGCCTAAAATATGGCTTGTTTTCCTTCTAAGATCGTTTAGGCTCGCGGGCCTTAACGAGCCTAGTAAAATTTTATATTATTTTCTTATATATTTAATACTAGGTTAAAATCTCGTGTATTACACGGGTTAAATAAATAAAATGTTATATATTTAGTAATAAAAATTTTATATTTAAAAAAAACCGTGTAATACACGGGTTGAATAAACCAGTATATTACATCGGTTGAATAAAATATAATGTAATTTGTTAACAAACACATTTGTCAAAATATGTTTTTAAAAATGTAATTTGTCATGACAGTTATAAGGTCTGTTAAGTTAGTTTAAAAAAAAAATCCAACTGAGTAATAATTTTTTTAATTTAATTGATAGATGTTAGTTCATATTAAGTTCAACTGATTGATGATATAATAACTATTTATAGTTAAATAATAAGTATTCGTAATTATATTTATTAATATAAAGATCATTATTTAATAGGAGAGAGAAATACAAAAAAATCTAGTATTTAATAGGAGAGAGAGGAGGGAAAATAAAGATGAGGAGTAAGCAGAGAGTAACACGTGTCTTGAAAATGTTTTCATTTATTAGAGTACTAAGATATTGTTCAATTTAACCCCCCAAATCGAGCTCAAGCCGAGCTTTGGATCATTCAAGACTTCCTGTAAATGAGCTCGAGCCGAGCTTTTGCTTGTTTAAACGTCATGAGTGAAACCTAGCCTTGCCGAGCCGATCTCGAGCTTTATTTTCACTCCATGAGCCGAGCTCGATCCAAAATCTTTAGGCTCGAACGAGCCGAGTTCAAGCTCGAGCTCCAGGATGATCCAACGAGCCGAACTCAATTAATGACAGGCTCGGGCTTGATTCATTTACACCCCTAGCAATAAATAAAAACAATAATCACTCATAAGTGTATAATTAACAAATCAAGAAATCAAAAACACAATTATTCAAGAATCAAGTGTCACAATCAATAATCAAATAATTAACTAATCAATATTCAATTCAAATATCATCAATTTTTCATCTCTGTTTCATTCATCAATCATAACTCATTTATACTATATAGTAAATAAAGGTTTTTGTATTCCACGTGTCGCCACCATATTCAATATCATCATTATTTTCCCGCCTCTCTCTCTCTTATTAAATGCACTCATATCTTTTAATAAATGACTAATTATACTAATAAAACATATTTATTTTAAATAATTTTTTATTGTAAAAAAAACTTTGAAATTTAATTATGTAATTTTTATTTTCAATCAAATATTAAATGAAAGTCAAATTATATTAAACAGTAATTGACGTATTTTCAAAACCCAATTATATATTATTTTTTACACATTTTGAATTTTGTTTTATATTCTTAGTATACAGTAATACATTTTTACACCTGTAAAATACATAAATAAAATTTGAGAATTTTATGTGTTGATATTTTTCACCCGTGTGTATTACACGGGGTCTAAGCTAGTAATAAATAAAAGAAAACTTACTTGATTGAAGATGGACAAGAAACAAAAAAAAAACTACAAATAATTGGGTTCTCCGCTTTTTTAAATCAATCGAATTTGCGTTTCCAAATTCCCGATTTCGAATTGCCGACCCCAAATTCATCAGCCTTGATTTATGAATGATCGATGTGTTGGGTTTCATACACGGGTTTCAAATTTTTTTTGATCTAAACGCAACAGGAGAAATATGTAAAACCAGTGTAGGCCAAACCCTATACTGTCCACAACCAGATGCAAACATAACTGAACAATGTGATCATGAAACAACGAATAGTAAACATAGTCAGGTTGGACCCTGCTTTCAGTGTCGCTGTCCTAGGACCCCAGCCAAGGGAACGTTGTCCCCTTGGAACCCTCTTTGCTTAGGGGTTTCGCCCCTAAGTACCAATGATGTTCTAAATACTTAAAATTATAATAAACTAAAACAAGTGTGCACTTCTCATCTTCTGAGTTGTTTGATGTATGTTATGATTTACTTTGGTCACCAAAGTCAATTCAGTTACACTAAAATAACTAACACAACTTGGGATTTAAAGATGCAAACAAAAAAAATGATATTTTGTAGTGGATTTCCTAGTCTGAAGGCAATAAGCAATGTGATCATCACATCAAGCAAAGCTTTAGGAACATGTTTAAGTGAGTTATTGTATTATTTTCAAAGAAGATGAAAGTTTTGACTAAAGTAGCTTTCATCTCAAAATCTTTGGGTTCATTGAGTTCGTAACACATTTTCAAAACTACATTATTATTTGTTTATTATATTTGGCTAACTAGTAGCGTTTTTAGGGTTGTTGGAATTACACACTTCACTTTTTATTAGGGGTGTAAACGAGCCAAGTCGCTCGTGAGCTACTCGAGATCGGCTCGTTAAAAACTCGAAATAAGCCGAGCTTAAACGAGCCCAAGTACGAGCTCGAGCCTAAAAAAAACTTGTTTAGTAAACGAGCTCGAACCCGAGCTTTCACTTATCGAGCTCGACCCGGCTCGCGAGCCTAAACGAGCCTATTATTTATATATTTTTTTAAATAATATATTAAATATACATTTATAAAATAATATTAGTATATATAAAATTATGATAAAAATAACTAAATAATATATATTATGTTATATAAAATTTTATAATAAAATTTATACAAAATAATTTTATATAAATTAATTAATAAATAATAAACGAGCTGAGCCCGAGCCGAGCTCGAGCTTGAGCTTGAAAAACTACCCACAGCCCGAGCTTTAGAAATAAAGCTCGAATCGAGCCAAGCTCGAGCTCGAGCTCACGGAAAGTCTCGAACTCGGGCTCGGCTCGGCTCGTTTACACCTCTACTTTTTATAATTAACTTTTGAAAAAGAAGTTTTCCAACACATGCTCTGAGTGTTCATTTAGTTAACTTATATTCTTTGACATCCTTTTTATTGATCATTAGTTTAGATCCCGTGTCTACACACGGGTGAAAATTGAAAAATATCAATATATAAATTTTTAAATTAGTATAGATTTATTATTGTACTTAGTCATGAATCACATGATGAGATTAAGTGTTGTTTGAAACAAATAATATCTGGTATGAGTGTCTATATGTAAAACTTTGATGACGTACGTAACTGCTTTTAGAATGGAATGCCGAAACTTCATGTATGCGTGTGTTGGACTTTATCTCGTATGGGCTAGAGATCCTAACAAGTGGTACTAGAGCCACGTTACACCCTAGTTGTAAAGCGGACGGAGTTCCCTAGTTTGACCATGATTCACCGATGAGACAGTTTTAGTCCAACTAAGTTAGAGTGCGTAGGGCGACTTAGTTACTACAAATGGACGGTTGATAAGGGGATGTCTGATTGCACAATCATGGATCGAGGGAATGATTCTCGTTTATAAGTTCAATCTCGTATGAAAATACACACATATACACACACACATATAAGGGAGGGTTCCGGAGAAAACCACATAGTTATGCGAAACCTAGAAAAAATCAATCAAACTAATAACATAATTTATAAAATGTTTGATCCCTACCCTACACATACACACAGTTTCGCTTCATGTTAGTTTCACTTGTTCGTCTTCTTCGCAGAAACCCTAGTTTCTGCATGTTAATGGCGGCTAAACACATATACGATCAAGATCTTAAATTTTTACGTTCAAAACATTTGTTTAACTCTTGTGAATCTAGATCTATGGTCTATTTCCCATTTAACACATAAAAATCCATTCTTTTTGTGTTAAAACTCAAAAACCTCGTTTTGAACAAAAACACAGGTCTAGGACGAATGATTACATGTTAATGCTTAATTCTTCTTCTGCAAATATAAGGCACATGTTATTTCCCCCATCTTTTTTAAATGGGTTACTTTTTTGTACGTCATTATTAAAAAAAATTATACCATAAAATCAGGAATTTTTTTATCTTTAATACGAGTATGATATTGTTATATATTATATATATATATATATATATATATATATATATACTATGTAATATACCCATGTATCACATGGGGTTATTTAATAAAAAATAAAAATACAATAATGTGTAAAAAATTAAAATAATGTGTAAAACAAAAAAAAAAAAATTCTTTGTTTCCTTAATTAAATAATAATTAGAATTTAAATTTTATATTATTTTTTCTGAAAAAAAAACATTAAGATAATTAAATTTTAAAATTGAAACTTACTTAAAATAGTGATAATTAAAAGATTTTAATGAGAAGAAATATAGTGATTGACATCTCATTTATTAAAATAAGAATTAAAAAAATCATTTTATTCAAAAAAACCTAGAACCGTGTGTTTTTAACATGGAGTTTTAGATATATGGTGTTTTAGTTTTTCTGATTATGGTGTTTTAACTTGGACGACAAATTTCTTCTTTTGAGTTTTACTCTCACTCTCACTCCTACATGTATGCGTAGAGTGTAAATTCGATGAATGGTTTGAAAATTCAAAGTAAAATAAAGATTGGACCAACGACATAGGGTGACAGATTGAACCTTGGCCTCTTGAGGTCATGTATTCAATTCTGACTCTAGGGAGTTTTCCCCAGTGATGGGTTTCCTCCATAAACTGATGATATATATGGTGCAACTGATATGCGAGCTTTCCACTATGTGAACGTGCCAGTCGATCAAGCTCTTGTTGTTAAAAAAATATATATCGGGTTAATTTCTTTGTCTATCATTTACTACTTTTGGTTACATTTAAAAACCATTTTAAGCATGTTTATATTTTGCTGTTATCTATAAATGAAATTACTGATTCATTTTTGACACATGTTACGAGTGTTTTAAAACTTTCTTCGAAAAACCTTTATCCAGTGGGTGTGCACACCAACTTCTATTGTAAATAGATTTTTATTGAAGTGGTGTTTGAGATACAGATATGTGATCAATAACCTGTATCAAAATATTCTCACTTTCTTAGCATTTTTTATTGTAGACTACACATGTCACCTTATACGCCCTACAAAAACGAAGTTGATACTCCAATAGCTTTTCTAAATTAAAGTGGAAAACATACAACTTTTTTGCTGTAAAGCAATAGGTTTTGCTGTTGACATGTTGTTTGGTACGATCAATTACACAACAAATTTGAGACAATATTTTTACTAGGTAAAACATGAGACCAACATAAACTACAAGCAAATATATAACATAACAAAAAAAAGACACCAAATGTTCATTCTTTTAAGCTTAACTAGGATTATTCATTAAGTAGCCGAGTCGGTTAGTATCAACCCAAGCTTGAATGTGTAACGATACAAGCTCGGCCCATATTATTTGATCCGGGTTGGAAGCTAAACTTGTGTTCAACTTGAGCCAACTCTTGGTTTAGGAAGTTGACTCGTTTTTTTCTTCTTTTTTATTTATTTTGATGATATTTTATATTTCAGTACAAGTTAATAGTCTTAAATTATGCAAGATTCAAATAGCACATTACCAAACTACCGATATAAGTATGAATTTTATTCAAGTGAGCCAGTGAATGAGTTACACTTGGCTCAAACTTGTGTACGAGTCAACTAATTACTTGAATTTAATTACAAGCAAATTTTCATAAAACTCATTTAATAGCGAGTTTCGAGTCATGAGCTACTTATTCAACAGCCTACCTCATAAAATAATATTTTAATAAAAATTTTGGTTAGGATTCTCAACTCTTTTGACACGTATTGCCTATCTATGCATATTTTTTTCCATCTCTCTCATATCATAAACGTTATGAAGTGAAGTCTATGGATAGAAAGGACGGGGTGACACAGCCACTTTTCTTTGCACTACGAGTGTGAGATATAAAATCGCCAAAAGTAAAAACAATAAAAAAATGTATACGCGGGACTTTATTAGGCCAACACTACCGCTATTGATTTGACTTTGGAATACTATTATCCAATGTTTTTAAACCCGGACCGACCGGTCGGACCGGGAACCGTGACCTCCACCGGTCCGGTTACATGCTCTGAGACCGTTTGCTGGTTGAACCGGGCGGTCCAAGCGATTCAGCGGTCGAACCGCGAACCGGTGGTTAAACCGGGTAGTTTAATTTTTATTTTTTTTACTATTTTTTTATCTTTTTTATCCTATAGTCCTCCTACTTACTTCTATTTACAATTTTAACTCAATTTGGCTCTTTCCTTTTAACTTATACGCTGCCACAGGTCCTCCAAAACCCTAATCAAAATTAAAATTGAATATTCAAAAGAATTAAAATTCCTACAGACCTACAACACTCGTCCTTGACTCAAAATTGTTTAAATGGTTGTATATGTAGTATTTGAAATTTTTTATATTTTTCTATATATTTTTATGAATATTTATATTATTTATTGTGTCATCCGGTTCTTGAATCCGGTCCGACCAGTGAACCTCTAAGACGTCCGGTTCGTTGTCCGGTCCAGTTCTGAAAACATTGCTATTATCTTATAAATATCAACTATTATAATATCAACTATTTGGATAGGCTATGTGAAGTACACTCTAGTCAAACGACCTAACGTGCAATGTAATATTTTTTGACTTAACGATCGTTAAATTTTATCGTTAACTTTGGTCACGTACAATATACATGAAGGTATTTTGAGGCTTTCACACATAAAATGACTATTCATGTAATTTGTTTATATGAATGAGGGTTTAAAGAAATAGTCATTTTACGGTAAAAAGACAAATATACCCTCATGTGCGACCTGACTTAACGGTAAAATTTAACGGTCGTTAGACTAAATGACGTAATGTGCAAGGTTTTTTAAACATAAATCATGTTTACTTTAATTTACTTAGTTAAAGGAGGTATACTTAAATTTATGTAATACTTAAAGGACGTAAATGTAACCCCCAAAAATTCTTAACCAATTTAAACTTTTCAAATACACTCATATCATCAAGGAATCAATATTCACATATAACTAGGGTATATGATCATAATCAAACCCTTATTACTCTTCCAACACCCTCTTAATCCAAATGACCCGTTTAGAAAATTACTCAATTCTATCAAACTTCTCAATTTACAAATCATCATAAAATTTTGGGGCCTTATAAGTAATTGTGTGTCAAACAACTTCCAAAACACTTAACTAACCTCAACTTTACATCATAACATCATTAAATCAAAAAAACCCCAAATTCTCCTCAAGAACCCTAATTCTTGAATCCTTAAATTAGATGTTTAGATAATGTTATATACATTTCAACACTTCAATTTAAGCTAGATAACTAATTATCTATCAATAGCTTCATCCAATTTTAACTAAATTCGGATTTCACCTAAAGACCCACTAAGAACACTTCAATGGTGAATCAAGGATAGTAATGGAGGCTTACTTGATTAATAGAAGATGATGAGTAGATCAACACCTTCAATTTGTACATGCAACAACTTCAAAATCGAACTCAACTCTAACCTCCTTGTTCTTCCTTGCAAAGTTCAAGAACACATACACACAAAGGGTATAAAATCACAGGCCCCCCCTCTTTTACAAATCTGAGTTTTCAAATTTACAAAACAGCCCCTTTAATTTCTTATTTGACTCCTTTTAACCAAACTATAAGAAAATTACTATTAACCATAAACCTCCAATTTTCCTTTTTATTTATTTACATCCTTGTAATATAATATGATTATATTATATGATAATTCGGAAATTGGTTCGTTACAGTAATTTGTAATTTACTCTAGATAATAAGTGTTGGGATGGGGTCAGGGGCGGCTCAACCAATTTGAGGGTCCAAGCGAACTCAAAACTCGAGCATCTTTTCCAAAAGTCATATATTAAACTCTCATCCCTTTTGTGTCCATATCGGCTTCTTGTTTCTGTTTTATTTTTCATTTAAAATAACCGAATTTATCCTTTCGTTTACGATTTGAAATGGAAACGTAGAATATTTTTTTACAAACTAGAGAGGAACAATCAACAATAAGAGATTGGTCACAGATTTATCGCAGATTATAACAACCTAACTAATCAAAAACTCCAATTATCAACAATTTGTCACATATTAGGTTTTATCATAGATTTATCAACAGCTTTGTCAAGAGGAATTTGAAGAAGAGAAAAGAAAACAAGAATCACGAGACCCCGATATAATTATCGGATAATGAAAATCACGTATTATTAAACAAACGTACAAAGTGAAATTCCCCTCATAGCGAAGTTGGAGGTAGGGTGTGGGGGAGGGGAGGGTAGGATGGTGGCAAAACGTTTCCTCTACCTGTAGGATGGAAAGGCTGCACCCGATTAGACAAAGGAAACATCATAAAAGCATCTCTCTTAATTATGGTAAATATAATTACGATAAAATCTAATTAATATATAATATTGTCATAACAAAGCCCAAAATTTAAAAAGGATATTATATGTTTTGACCCTCACTCGCTCACGAAATTATATTCGACTTTCTAAGAGGTCATCTGACTCGATAGTATTCTCACCTCATGCACACCTAATTGTAGAGTTACGATGAAATCCAAAGTGATTGTGGCCCCACAATGCGTGGAGTCCCCAAAAGAGTTTTGATGAAAGACCATATGTGATCTTTACTATATATTCGTCTCGTACAAACATCCAAAAGGAACCACAAAAGAGGAATATTTATAAACTCTATGAAAATAGCATGTCTCTCTCTAGGAATACTTTACTATAGTCGATAGGAACATTCTTTGGTCCCCTATCCTTAACATTACTATGCTTAGACAATCAAGTGGCCAACTTGATCATCGGAGAAGACTTTTGGGTTCACACCTTTAGATCAGATCAGGTCTAACGATGTTTCTTGTCATGTTTATTGATGCATCCTCAGCGGAAACATGACAAACCTTACATGACTACCCGACAACAATCCAAAACACATCTACATTTTTCTAGGACATATGAATTAAAATAGTTCAAGGAAGATCATTAAACACATCAACCTGGAGATTCCTAATATAAGCAAAAAGCACAAAGGGATAAAACATACATGAATTACGTGAAACATTCCACCATTATCCAAAGTCGCTTGATTGAGAACTGTTAACCATGCCAAGAGGGTGAATGAGGCATCACTAAATTCCAGGTTGAGTGATTCTTGAGGAAAAGCAATAGATTGTATTTGCTACAGTCTAACACGGGCGTCTCAACTTTTTTTTAAAGCAAATGTGATTGAAACACACCAGAGATACCAACGATCAAACGATTTATTCAAGATAACCAAACAATTACAATACAATCAAGAGTAATTGGAATTACAAAAAGAAGATTTGAAACGAAAATTATGAATTAAGAAAAATGACCTAATCGAGTGTTGAACGACGATCTCGTTAGTGGTGACTGACCTCGAGTGTTGAATGATCGACCATGGAGAAGCTCGGATCTAACTAGACTGAAGCCGGCGTAGGAGTTCTGGACTCCCACCCACCCCTACCCTAAAAAACCTTACTCTAAAAGCTAAATCCAAAAACCTAACCCTAAAAGCTAAACCGGACATTTTTTACGAGTTTTTTTAACGAGGACGACGTGGGAAACATGCTCTCCGAATCACTTTTTTAATTTTTTATTTATATTTTGAGTTATGATTATTTTTATTTTTTTTGCCTTTAATGAGGAGTTCTCTAGTTCTCTCACTGAGGAAGAGTTTTCTTATGAACTTCTCCCTATCATTATATATATAAAACTTTTTTTTCTCTCTCTCTCTCTCTCTCTCTCTCTCTCTCTATATATATATATATATATATATATATATATATATATATATATATACACATACAGAGAGAGAGATAAAAAAAGTTTAAAATACAAAGGGTTTTTTTGGTGCGAAGGCAATAGCAAGTTATGTACAATAATCGGACCCTATATATGTATTATATTTACTAGGTTAAAGCCATGTGTTGCATGGGTTGAATAAATACAACTTGTTATAAAACAATATTTTTATAAAGATTTGTATATTTGATGTTATTAGTCATCTGTGAAATAAGAAATAATTAATTTTTTTAATGATTTAGTCATTTTTAATAAAATATTAGAATAAATGTTAGATATTTAATTATTTAACATAATCATTATTTAATAGGAGAGAAAAAAGAAAAACAAAGATCAAGATTTTATCAGAAGTCGACACGTAGTAAATATAGTTATTCATTTATTATAATATAGGTTAGATACCTGCATATTATACAGTGTGAATAAATGCAGTGTTATATATATACTTAGTAATAAATATCTAATATTACATAATTTTTAATACAAATTTTATAAACGTTATATAGTTAATTTTAAAAATATTTTATAAAAAGAATGAAAAAAATGTTCAAACTATAAAAATGTTTTATGAACAAAGCTATTTTTTTTAATTAAAAAATCTTCTATAAAAATAGTTATAAAAATCATTAATATTTAATAGAACAAATGCGGGAAACAAAAATTATAATTTTTTTTATAGAAACTTGTATCATTAAATAGGAGAGAGAGACGGAAAAAAAAGTTGAGGATGAACATGGGAATGACATGTGACACCCTAAAACCTTTATTTATTAGTATGTATAGATATAGATATAGATTATGTTTTATAAAATGTATTCTATTTATTATAAATAACAGGTTGATACCTAGCCGAGTGGTGAAACCAGAATCTGATTTTCATTCATGATCAAACAAGTGTCTTTACCCAAATCTGTGATCTGATTCAATTGAATGAATCAAGAATGGCAATAGCAGCAGCCATTACTAATGCCATCCTAATGATTTCTCACTTTGGTACCTTTTATCACACAACTTGCACACGAATCTTAGTTCATCATCATCATCTTTATTTGTCTATAATCCTTGATTGCATGTTTGAGATTTGAGAAACACCCAATTGAAAAAAAAAATACAAGAAAATAAAAATAATTCACAAAAGAAAATAAACAAAAAATGTTACCTATGAACAAATTAGGAATGAGCATTTGGTACCGAATACCGGTACAAGTATCGATAGATTCAGTACCCACTTTTTTTTATAAATTCGGTACCGACATTTTCACCCAAGTAACTCCTTAGCACCAGCCCGGCATTAGCCACGATCAAAGCATACAAGCAACAAGGACTCGACACGTGTCCTAAGGCAAGGGTAAGTTTGTATGCGTCATAATTACGCACAAGCTAAATAGTCACACACAAATTACACAACATATATATCTAATTACACACAATAACTACGATACTTATATAAATAATCATGTTTCCTTTGCGAACCCGGCTTTTCAACCAACCAACCACGGCTTCACGAACCCGTCTACTCAACCTGTCGCCCTTGCATCGGTGTTTCCGTATTACCTGCCACTACCTGAGGATGAACCCATTGTCCACCCCTTCCACTCTAATACACTTTTAAGTTAGTATATTAATATATCAACCCATGTTTCTAACACTCAATCATCATGCTTTTTTGTTTCTCCACGTTCTATATATGGATAATTTTTGGATGGGGCGATGGGCATGCCGATGGGCCCACTTTTAAGCTATGCACGATCGAAATTATATGAGAATTGAGTGTTTGAGACTATTTACCCGTCAAAAGAAAACAAGGCCTACGCATATTCAGCATATTGAAATTTTAATCCCGACTTTAAAATTAATTTAAGAAAATTAATAGACTTTTCATGAACATTTAAACAACCAATATTTATGTGTAAAAATTTGTTATTTAAAAAGAAATTATATCATAGACATGTTAATAATTATCAACTAAGTACTTTTAAAGTTTATTACGATCATTAAACAAGTTAATAGTTATCATTTTACTCAATTTGTTTTGGATATTATCCCGTAAATATTGAATTAACCATTGTATTATGTGCTTGTGTTTTTGTAGGTTTTTTTCCCCTAAATACTAGTATGTTAGACCCAATAACCTTAGATATATATGACCCATAATATATAATCTCATTAAGATTGATTATTATAAGTTAATTAACATGCATTATTACTTCTATTACAATATACAGTTTGATACTACTTTCTATTTTATAAACTACCTTCGATCCATAGCTCTATCATAGCATCGGTTGTAGTTACTACTCACCAATTTGTTGAGTTTGGTCGTGTTTGGTTGGTTTATTAAGAAGGATTGAATTATGAACATTTTACATATATATATATAATATATATATATATATATAGAGAGAGAGAGAGAGAGAGAGGAGGGTTAGGCTACAAAGGGTTAAAACCCTACAGAGTGTAGGAAGGAACCAAAACACGACACGTGTACAATGGGAGAAAAGAGGGAAAGGGCAGTTGGGTCAAAAGTCTTTAAACAAAGGAAGTAATCTACACATGCAAGTCACATGTAATTTCCCCCAGTTTTTTTAAAACATCCATAACTTTTTTATACGTAATTATTTTTAAAAAGAAATTTCACCATAAAATCAAGCGTCTTTTTATCTTTCCAACGAGTATGGTATTGCTATATTTCAAAAAAAAATGACCAACTGGGTGTTGTTTGAAATTGTGAGGTTTTATGGTGTTTTATAAAGTTTTATGTTTATGGTGTTGAAATTTAAGCTAAACTGTAAAACACCATAACAGAAGCAAAACGACATAAACATAAACACTCCAAAACAACATGACTAAAAAAGCCAAAAAAATACCATTTTAAAATTTTTCATTGTGAAAACGTCATGACAAAAAAACCTAAAACGCCATATTCAAATTGGCATCTAGGTGTAAAACACCATGACCCAAAAAACTATTTGTTGAAAAACACCATGACTAGAAAAACTCAATGTTGAAAAACACCTAGTTGAAAACATCATAGATGTGTGTTGTTTGAAATTGAAAGTTTTTATGGTGTTGAAATTTTTAGCTTAAGTGTAAAACACCATAACAGAAACCAAACCATATATATATAAATTCTTAACTATCCATATATATATACCATTTTCAAGACCTAATAATAAAAACTTAAAATAAAAATAATTTTAGTATAAGATTAAAAACATTTAAAAATGTTTCAAAATTTTAGACCATAGGATATTTTACAAGTACAGGGTATCATTCTGAGATGAGGTTAGTAAAGGTCAGACCATAAAAAGCCTTTGCGCCATTCTTCGGCATTAGCGGCTACAAGGTCCCCAAGCATTCAACCACCATCTTATAATTTTACTCTGTCCGTAACCTGTCTAAACTCTATTTTAAAATATTTTCAAAAACGCTTCCAATTTTATACTTTTTTTTTTTGCCTTTGCGCCATTCTTCGGCATTAGCGGCTACAAGGTCCCCAAGCATTCAACCACCATCTTATAATTTTACTCTGTCCTTAACCTATCTAAACTCTATTTTAAAATATTTTCAAAAACGCTTCCAATTTTATACTTTTTTTTTTAGTGTTCAAGTTATCATAGCATATCAACACTTAAAACTATACTCTCTGGTAAGAAAATCAGGGAGACTATTGTCACTTCTTTTTTTATAAATAATTTGAAAATCAAAAGGGGCTAAATGAGATTGCCATCTTGCAAACATTTGTTTTGAAACATCATGTTTAAAATCTTTTACAAACATAAATTTTGCTGCTTGACAATCTGTTTTGATAATAAATTTTTGATTGTATAAATCATCTTGAAAATTTAAAACACTCCATTATTTCTTTATTGCTGATATTATCAGTTCCTTTGAGGGCTTGGATTTTCCTAACAATATGTTTGAAGGGGCTAGGAGTTTCCCTTTGAGGAGTATTATCCCGTTGTTCTTTATAATCAAAAATGGTTTTTTCGATCAATTTGATCGTATCATGGCTTTCTATATATATATATATATATATATAAATTCTTAACTATCCATCGGGCCGTTAAATCGTCAAAACCAAACCATACTAAACATAAACCGGCTGAACAGACTTATTTTGATTTAGACATTTTGATCAGTTTTAGCGATTTGTAAACACCTCTGACTAATTCAACCCACATATGTCGATTTTTTTATTATATGTATATTATAATTATAAGCGTATGCTCCAACATATGCTAAATAAAATTCTTTATTAAATAAATAAAACTAGAATGGAGAACATTAATTATTGCGTTTTATTAGAAATAAAAAGATAATGAGGTAGTAAGAGTCTTGGGAGCAATAATGAGTTGTTTTGGGCATCGAGTATCCGAAGTATTTTAGGCTGTTGATGGTGCATGTACATGCAGCGCCAACTCAAAAAGCCAAACCCAACATATCGATACACGATTCGGTGCTGTCGACTCTCAAATTCTTACCTTCAAAACATTAATTCCATAATATTATGAAACAATGGCGCTACAAAATTATTTAATGTTTATTTACGATTTATAATCACAATATCTATTTATCTCTCTATCTACATCTATACATACTAATAAATAAAGGTTTTGGATTGACACATGTCACTCTCTCATGCCTCGTCATATTGGTTTTCCCGCCTCTCTCTCCTAATAAATGCACATATATCTTATTATATAATAATGATATTATAAATATATTATTAAAGAAGAATAATAATTATATTAAATAAGAATATATATTAAGAATTCAAAATATAACTAATTAAAGAAAAATACTAATTTATACTCCCTAATAAATAAAGGTTTTTATAAAATGGTTTTCCCACCTAAAGTTTAATTATAATTTAAGATTTTAAACCTCTCACAAATAATAAATGCTTAACAAATATAATTGCTAAAATTATTTAATATCATTTGACTAGAACTTAAAAACCGTTTGATTTGAAAATTTTGAACTTTGTATTATTTAAATTATAACAAAATCAATAAATTAACTCTCGCAAATTTACTATAATTAGAGAATTATTTTTTTTTAAAAGTTAACAACTTATCTTTGTTAAGCAAATAACAATTAATCAAAATCAACTTTCTAGAATCTAAAAAATTTACTTTTTGTAATTTGATTTTGTGATTGTAATTGTAATTTTATTTTTTTTTACTATGTAAAGTAATTCTTATGTAGAAACTTATGAATAATATGTGTTTCTTTTCATTAACCGTGTAATACACGGGAGCTAACCTAGTATATACTATATAATAAACAAGTAAAAAAAGACACTTGTCAAATTTCTAGCTCTTCTTATTCTTATTTTCCCGTCTCTCTCTCCTATTAATGATCAACTTCACTATTTTAGACAAGAAATTGATTATTTGTTTCAAATTTTATTTACACATTTTTAAATTTAAAATTTTGTTTAATATCAATTAATAATTTGTTTAATCATATTTTTATGAATTTTATAAGCTAAAAAGAATTTTATAGCCAACTAGGAATCAAGTATATAAATTTTAATCATGTATTTACATACTAGGTTATAGACCCGTGTATTACACAGGGTTATGTTTTAGAAATATTTCTATAATATGTCAAAGTCATAAGTAAAAATGACATTCCAGCACCAACTCTTAAAGCAACTAAACCAGACAGGAATGTTCCAGCCCTAAGCTGTAAACTATCATCATCTAAATTAAAATAACACTTTATTTTTCTTTGTACAAATCACAATCATTAAAACCTCTAAGCATGCATTTTGACCTTAGTAAGCAAAAGTCAAATGTACATGCTGATTTAAATCCAACCTACTAAATTCTAAAAAAAGAAACAAATGAATGGGGTGTAATAATCATGTTGTTTAAAATCAAGGTAGTAACGCGTCAGAGAAATCTGAGAGTTGAAAATCCAAACTACAATAACTATTCCCGGACAATCGGACATGATGAATTTGAACTGCAACTAACAAATTAAAAAAAAAAGATGAAGTACTAGAAATATGGAATTTAAATAAGGAAAAATTTACACTTAAATGATAAAATATGTAAATACAAACCTTACGTGTAACATAAACCAAAGCCCCTAAAATTGAAAACAAATATTAGCCTTGCTTCTGCAAAATAAAATAACCAAATTCAAACTTGCAGTTGCAGATATGCATAACATAATCATGGATGATGAAGGATGATAAGTCATCTACGAAAAGAGAACATGAAGAAAAAATGTTTCATCCTTTGCACACATCTCCTGGATACTAATAGAGGACCCATTGTTGACATTCAATAATCCTACAAATTCACTCAGGTTCATAACTTGAAGTATCCCGTGGGGCTACGGCTGGGGGTTTAGGGTTACAGTGGCTCATAATTGGGTGGTGGGTGGTAAGGCGAAGCGCAATAGCAACCTCACCAAAGTCAAAACCACTTTTTGTTTACAAATTCAAATTCAGTTGTGTGTATCATAAAAAAAAGATTTCAGTCTTGAAAAAAATTCTCTTGCATGTGGACACAATGGCTAGCTAAATCTGATTGTGTTGAGACCTACCAGCTATTAGGAAACTGAAATCCACAGGTTCAGGCCTTATCAGATACCAGCCTACTCACACCATAATTAATTCAACCTGTCAATAGAACAATAATTAATTCAGAGATGGATGAACATTTTTACATGCATTCATCTTCCCATTAAATGAAAAGAAACACAGTGCATTTTAGATTCATTTTCATCATAGCCAACAATTCTACTTACAGAAAGACACACCCACACACACACATATGAATAAAAGCCAGTTGTTAAACTATAACTTTGAAAAATAAAGGTTTAAGCCGAATGCATCGCCGAATTCTGAGAGAGTAGACTGAAGAACCATTCCATCTAGGGTACGAACGGTGCAATGAAATATGACCTGCACAAAAAAACATCAATAATATCATGTAGTTGTGCTCTTTCTGTGTTACCTTTATAAGATATGATGATAATATATTTGATATAACAATCATACACAAAGTTGCATAATAATACATGGTAACTTAGCTATGATAGTCTCAAAACATTTAAACAAACATGAGCAAGTTATAGACTTATAGTTAATATTAAGTAATGACATTCATATGTTACTTATAACACGACAATCTTAAAAACCATATTTAACAATTTTTAGATTTACATATTATATGGGATAATAAATGCAGCATTATAAGCATACCATTGCCATAGAATTCTCTAAACCAACACTTATCCCAAAGAATGTTATTTTTCTTTCTTCCTTGAAATTCAAAAGAAAATTTGCACATGTCGTATTTCATGCAATTTTCATCCCACAACACCATGAGGCAGTCAAACAGGGGGATATAATAAAATAAAACATTACAACATTCAACACACCATTTTGTCATGTTGGCCTTCTAAAAAGTTAAAAGGTAATAAAATAAAACATTACAACATTCAACATTCAGCACAAACCCACCCCGCCCAAACCACCCAAACCTTAAAAGGTAAGTATTAAGGGATAAAAAATACATACTCATTTACAGCTCATATATGATTGATTGACAGCTCATATTGTAATTGATTCTATTCATTATTAGCTTTCCTTTTCTTCTCCATATTATTAGGAGATTTATGTGTATATATTCTTGTAATCTTGTTTTGTGTAAATAAATTGGATTGTACATTAAAAACTTTATCTCCAAACTCAACAGTGAGTTCACTATTAAGGACATGGGGCGCCTTAGTTATTTTTTGTAGCTTGAAGTTTCCTACACTAACACGGGCCTCTTTCTTAGTCAAGCAAAATGTGCGTATGACATTCTTTCCCGTGCCAGTCTTCTTGATGCAAAGCCGGTGGCTACTCCTCTTACTACCTCTGATATTTTTCCTCTCAAGGAAATCCTTTTCATGATCCTACATTATATCGATCCTTAGTAGGGGCGCTTCAGTATCTGACAATTACTCGACCGAATATTTGTTATGCGGTAAATCAAGCAAGCCAATTTCTTCACTCACCAACTACTACTCATTTCCAATTGGTAAAACGGATTCTCCGGTATGTCAAAGGAACCATCTCTTATGGTCTTACCTTTGATAAACCTTCAACTACCAAGCTTGTTGGTTATTCTGATGCAGACTGGGCTCGATGCATTGAAACGAGAAGATCAACCTATGGATATTCTATTTATTTGGGGGGAAATCTTGTCTCATGGAGTGCCAAAAAGCAACCCACGGTTTCTCGTTCAAGTTGTGAGTCCGAGTACCGAGCCATGGCCAATACGGTTGCTGAAATAATTTGGATCACTCACTTACTTCGCGAGCTTCATGCCTTGCCACCGGATCGGCCCACACTGCTTTGTGGCAATCAGAGTGCTCTTTTTCTAAGTCAAAATCCAATTTCTCATAAAAGAGCAAAACATATCGACATCGATTATCATTTTGTTCGTGAACTCGTCTCATTCGGTCGTCTATATGCCAAGTTCGTTCCAACCAAGCTTCAAGTGGCAGATATTTTCACTAAAAGCTTGCCTAGACCTCTATTTGAACACTTTCGGCTCAAGCTTCGTGTTGGTCCCCCACCTTTTCGCTTGAAGGCGGGTATTAAGGGATAAAGAATACATACTCCGGGTTTTAGTCCGGAGTGTGTTACGCTAGCAAGTCTTGGCCCGTGTAGCGGCGCAACTGCTGTCAAGTTGCAGCAGGCTCCATGGTTTCCCGGGAAACGCCTAGCCCCTCGCTCTGAACCCGCGGGCCCAGTTCAGACAACGTAGTGGTCAGGTATTGAGGGGTGATGGGTCTCCGACTTGTCGAAGATGCGACTGCCACTAAAAAATGAAAGTCACCGTTCAAAAAAAAATTCTTGTAATCTTGTTTTGTGTAAATAAATTGGATTGTACCAAGCTTACAGTAAGAAACCAAAACCTAATCATAGTAAGTGCAATTGTTTATTTTTGGCCTTAATAACAATATACATTGCATAAAAAATTAGAAATTTACGATCATGCTCTATATCCAAATCAGAAAAGATCAAAACCTGTCGTCTATTTGATTCAAATACAAATGACCTTAATTACGAAATTTTACACAAAATCTTAACAAATATCACATCAATCCACAAAACCTAAACTAACCCTAAGATTAAGAAGGGCATTAAGATAAAAAAAACATAAACATATCAAAACAAAATAAAACAGATGAATAATCATTGAATAATGAAGAAACCACTATACCTAAAGTGGAAGGAAAAACAATCGGCGGCGGCAGATGACGGATTTCAAACTTCTGTTCAGCGGCGGTGGACGCCAAATAATAATTTATAGGGGAATCTGCGCAGGACATAACCCTAGGTCATTGCTCCGCCTATCTCCGACGTCTACCACCATGATGGATTGCAAGTCTGCCAGAAGAACGACATAGACGCACATATTGGAGTTCCAATACCATAAACCTTCACCTGTCGTAGTTATCAACTACTACCACCATCATCGGCGACCTTATTGACCACCACAGTCTCCATCATCGCCGTATAACCCAAATACAGAGGAGAGAGAGGACGATGATATAAAGAGATCAGAGATAGAGATAGATGAGAGAAGGAGGCGTGCAGAATTTTTGGTTTTCTAATAGAATGGACCGGGTATGGATCCGCGTGGAATATAAAAAACAGGGAAATGGGTATATGCGGGAAAACACTTTTTCATAGTGGATCAATGATTGACACTTGTCCCTAATTAATTTTATTTATTAGATAGTTAGATTCACGTTGTTCCATTTTGATGAGTGTATGTGTTAATATATTACATTATATTTTATTCAACCTGTGTAATGCACATGTTTATTCCGTATAATACACGGGTTTATTCAACTCGTGTATTACACGAGTTTTTAAAACATAAACTTTTTATTATTAAGTATATAATAATACATTTATTCAACTCGTATAATACACGGGATTCTAACCTAGTTTTCTAATAAACGAATAGTTATGAAAATGACATTATAGACCGGGGATGGTTCAGGAGAAAATCATATATTTATGAAAAACCAGCCAACCAATAACATAATTTATATATATATATATATATATATATATATATATATATATATATATATATATATATATATATATATATATATATACATGGATCAAATGAAAACTGTAACATAGTGTTACATATATATAACCCTTAGTGTTACGTATATGTAAGACTACTCATTCTCGTATTTATGTTTAACATATATATGTAATAGATACTTAATACCCTTTTGACAACTAAAAGAAAAAATAATTTATAAAATTTTTGTGGTTTGGTTGTTTTTTTTATCTTGTATCGTATAACTACGTGATTTTCTCTATAATCCTCCTTATATACATACATATATGTATGTGTGTGTGTATTATCGACGACATGGAGGATCAAATAAAAAGTAGGTTTTGATAGCGAATAATGAATATGGATATGACATATGGCACCTACGGTTTTTAGAGAGTGGTATTTTTTTAACATACTATCAAGTCTCTCTTTCCTCTCATCCACTTTTTATAACAACATTTAAGTTTCGTTTTAGTTATAATATTTTCTTTTACATGTTAATTTCTAAGACGGCCAACAAAATGATGTAGGAAAATCAATACTAACCTCCTTCATATGCTATAAATAGTTTCATTGAGAAACACAACACACAAAAAAAAAAATATAGTACAGAAAAATACAGCAAAATATCCATCCTGGAAAAATATAATACGGTTTTTAAATTGACATTTTTATATACTATACTCAAATTAAAAATAAAAATGGTTTGATTTTATGTACATTAAAAAAAACTAATGTCATATGAAAAATTTATAACCGTTTAAAAAGTGGAGTAAGTTGAAAAAAGTTACCAATTGTGAGTCTTCCATAAATGCTTTTACAGACCACATTTTTTTGTCTAGTTGAATCTCAACCCTTAATTAACAAATTTAACCTACGTAGGCAAAATTCATTTTTGAGGGAACCTCCCTCTTTACAGCGAACACACACCCTTTAAAATCCAGTTATTACGCACTTTATCGGACTTGAATCTACACCAGCTTAATAAAGTAAACACCAGGTGCATCAGAGTCTATAATTGTCTCAGTTTATACACTTGTCAATTAATTAGATATACATTGTAGTTGGGTGGCTAAAGCTCATTAAGGTAATAAATTCTAGACTTGTAATTAATATGTGAAAGTGTGAGTATGTTAAATAATATTTTTTTTGAAAGGCAAACTTCTTTAATTATGTGAAAGTGAGACTTGAATTTATTACCTTCTCAAACTTGATGTTTCAATAATATTTTTCTGTACCATGGAACCACCAACCCCAAGTATGAGTATGTTAAATAAATATCATATGATGAACGTTGTTTCTAGAAACAAACAAAAGATTCAAAATTGAGAATTTTCATTGTGTAGTCTGCTTAATCAAATAAAGAAAAACTTCAAAACTAATTCGATTACACGTACGGGCCATGTTTTTCAAAATTGCATAGATCTTGTAATCATCTCGAACTTGGAAAAGAGGACATCGACAAAGTACACAAGCCATGCTTTCTAAAAAAGAACACGAATCATGTCTTCTGAAGAGGAAAAACATGGACCGTGTTTCCTAAAAGTGTTGATCATGATATACATCGTCAAGAAATTTCATATCTTTGATATATGACAAGACTTATGGGATTATACATGTATCTTGACATGATTACTATTAAAGTTAGGGTCATTACACAATTAAATCTGGATACAATAAACCAGGCTTGGCTCAATCTTTTTTTAGTCCTAAAGCGAATTAAAAAGTTGGGCTCGTTTCATAAAAAAATATTTTTTTTCTTAGAGTCTTAACACATTAGAATATAATAATGTCTTTATTATATAATTTTTTAAAATCACACAATCATACGTATTAAAATCGAAGTTGGTTTTAGTTAAAATAAAACTCTTTTAGGTATACTGTTTTTTTGTTCTTCTTATTAAAACCTAAAAATTAAACGAAGATTGGGCTTAAATATGAGTGCACTAATTGACCATTTACTTTTTTGTACAGTCGAATCACTAGCATGGTCAAGACATTATCACAAATAGGAACCTAAATTTATCAAATCAAAGATAACGAAAGGAATAGATGTAAAATAAAGAAAAAGATGATGTGGGTTGACAAATGACTCGCGAAAGATTAAATTGTCTATACGTTAAATGTATTGATAAAGAATTGCGCATATGATATTGTGAGGAGGTCACTGTGAGGAGGTCACATTAAAAGACACTTAGCGTGGTAAGTGATATCATGATAAAGACTATGCACCAAGAGCCACATACTACTGGTATATGCCCATGTGAAGAATGTGCCAACAATATGGGCTTTCATGAGCTCGTTAAAAGTGTTAAATGAGGTGTGTTTACGGACTGACGGGAGAACTCACTACAACAATATCTCCCTATCTCGACGATTTTTTTTACCATATAGCGACGACTTGTCGTCGGGATAAGTTATACCGACGACATGTCGTCGGTATAGATGTCGTTGGTATAGATGTCGTCGGTATTGCCTCGTCCCAATAGGTCAAAGATGTCGTCGGTATAGGTGTCATCGGTATAGGTCGACCTATGCCGACGACATGTCGTCGGCATAGGGTTTAATTAAATAATTCAAAAAGAAATTTTATACCGACGACAAGTCGTCGGGAAAGACCCAACCTATACCGACGACATGTCGTCGGCATAGGTTTTTCTGTATTTTTTTAATTTTTATTAAATTTTCAAAATTTTCCAGAAATATTTAATTTCTAATTACCAAAACCTGCAAATCAAATAATTCAAACCATTCAAAAATTGAAATCTGAAACATACTGTTCGATACAAAAACCTGTTCGACACACAAATCAAATATTCAAACATAAAGTTGTCCGACACACAAACATAAAAATTGTTCAAACATTCAACAAATAACACCGACAACCAAGGCAAAGGCGCAGCAACTTCAAGCTAATTATCGTCGCTGCTAGTTCGACGTTCCCACATTCGACACATTTCATCCATTTGCCGTTGCATTTCAAGCATTTGTTGATTATGCACACGACGTTCTTCATCTTGTTGGGCTTCACGTTGTTGTTGATCTTGGACTTGTTGTTGAAGTTGAGTTACACTGTAACATCCCAAAAATAAAACGACAGTTATAATAACGGAATAAACGAACGATGCATGACGGGTCGAGTCGGATGGGTCAGCGGGCTATAAATAGCCTATGCCACCCCTTTTCTCTCATTTGCAACTTTTAGAGAGAGAAACCGTAGAGAGAGAAAGTTGGCGGATCGACCCGAGACTTCAGCAAAGTGTTACTCCATAACTCGTGAGAAGAACCTCCGGATCAGAAACTCGATTCAGGTAACAATCCGACCTAAATCTGAGTTTTAGTTCGTTTTTGGGTTTTTCGGGTTTTGGGTGAAAAGGTAAGGTTTGAACGGATAAAACTGAAAGATAATCAAGGATTTGAGTTCCTTAATAGAAAACGAACGTTTTGAATGCAAACAGGTTCGGGATCTTGACATGATCAGACCCGAATGCGAAAGTTAGGGTTTTTCGCGAAGAACAGGTCGTGCGCACTTGTTAAGTGCGCACGGAGCAGGTCCTGCGCACTTTCTAAGTGCGCAGGAAGAGGGACCTGCGCATTTGATAAGTGCGCAGGAGGAGGGACCTGCGCACTTGATAAGTGCGCAGGCAGCAGGGTCTGCGCATTTGCTAAGTGCGCAGGCAGCAGGGTCTGCGCACTTGCCAAGTGCACAGACATCAGAACTGGTTAAGTGAAGTCAGTATGTTAGAATGGTTAAACCGTTAGAGTCAGGATTGGTCTGATGTGTATTTAATTAATCAATTCAGATCGGAAGTGACGTTGTTGGACCTTCGTTTAAGACAACCCATATTAGCGTATCAGGTGAGTTCTAGAGCCCTCTTTTAAATGTTTTGTTAAATGTTTTGGGCTGGTGTGCATACTTACGAAATGATGTTTTAACGAAATGATGTTTTAACGAAACGATGTTTACGAAAGGAAAGGTTATGAAGTGTTTTTTGCCAAAAAGGTTTACGAATGTTTATGAACGGTCTAAATGAGGAAATGTTTAATGAAAAGGGAAAGAGGTAAAGGTTTAAAGAAGTCATTACAAATCTAATCTGTCGAATGAATGGAATTGACGAATGAAGTCTGAGAATGTGATTCCCAGCCTTGTGGTAGATTATGGACAGCGAGCCTAAGTTTTTATAAGAACAACAGGGCAGTGTCTTGGTGGCCTGTCGATGGTTTTGATGTTGTACAACTGGTAAGGGAGTAACGACGGTTACTCGGGTGATGATGATCATCCTAAGTGAATAAGGTAAGGGAAATCAATGACGGCGATACGTAACGGTTGATTCCCAAAGGAAAGATGCGTGTTGGGCAATGACGGCGATACGTAACGGTTGACCCCACGTAGTGAATGGTTGGGCAATGACGGCGATACGTAACGGTTGACCCCACGTAGTGAATGGTTGGGCAACGATGGCGATACGTAACGGTTGAACCCACATAGTGTATGGTTGTGGCAATGACGGCGATACGTAGCGGTTGCCCACAACACCAAAGGTTCCTTCGGGGACACTGTGACGCGTAAAGTAAGATACAAAATTAGATAATGATAATGTATGACTTAAATGAATGTTAAAAGTTTTAACGAATGATCCGTTCAACGGTGTTTATGATAATGATGTTGATGATGATATGGGTACGAAACCTTTTTTTAAAGATGTTAGATTATTACATGCTTTTGTGAAAGGTTTTACTAAATGAATGAATGATATGTTTTTGGCAAATGTTGATGTTAAAGTTTTTATGAAATGCTAGAACTCACCAGCGTAGCTGAGTTTTAGTGTGCACATTCAGGTTAAGGCAGGTTATGAGGATGTACGGTGATGCTTGGCTAGCGAGAGGAGTTACCCGGCTGACTATGAAGACTGGCATCCCGTTATGTTTTAGTTATGATGTATTTATGTTTTAAACAATGTTTACGCTTCCGCATGTATGAACAATGATGACGTTATGTTTAAATGAAATTTTCCGCTGCGTTATTTGATATTCATGTTTAAGAACTTTTGTGAATGAGTAAATCCAACAAGTGGGGCCTCCTGGGTTTGGGGCCTTACAAGTTGGTATCAGAGCAATAGTTTGAGAGATTCGAACACTCCCAGTGTCTGAACTTAAACTTTGAATGGGACCGAAAGCGGATGCCAGTACGGGTAACTCGAGCCAAAGCATCAGGTATGAAAAGTAGAGTATGTGTATGTAGTATGCCTTAGAAAGGGGTAGGTAAGGACTTGTGTTCTGATGGAATCACAAAGGTGGTCAAATAGAAATCTAAAGGTAGTGTAATGGTTAATTGCAGATGGCCAGTGTATATTAACATCTTACAGTGCTTATTGAATTATATTTGTTAACTAGCGTGATAACATTGGATTTCTTGTCTTATAGAACGAAATGGCGAGGAGAGGGAACGGAAGGCGTGGTGGCCGTACCGGTGGTCGTACCGGCGGTCGAAATGGTGGGCGTAGCAGGATTCCTGCGCGCCAAGAGCACAGTGAAGAAGGAAGTGTTCACACTGAACCGGAGGTTAGTGTGCATGAAACTGAGCAGACACAAGTTGCAGAACAACCTTTCACTTTTGAACCAGAAGTGAAAGCAGCCATAGCTCGAGAGTTCTCCGAGTTGATGAAGAATTCTCTGCCAAGTCTATTGGCTGAAGCATTAAAGAAAGTTAGTGGGGAAGGCGGATCTAGTGCGGCAACTGGTGCCCAGAACAATGAGACCGACAACGCACCGCCTGCTCGCGGGTGCGACTATAAGTCATTTAAGGCATGTGACCCGCCGGTCCTGACTGGGAAGAAGGACGCGGTGGCTACTTTTGATTGGGTGATACATATGGAAGCCGCCATCCGTCTGAGCGAGTGTCGAGCAAATCAAGTAGTGAAGTTTGCTGCTAACTCCTTGAGGGAGGAAGCATCCCACTGGTGGGAAGGTGTACGTCAGGCTAAGGGGGATGAGGTTGTTGACTCGATGATGTGGAACGACTTTAAAACTCTGGTAATCAAGAACTTCTGTCCAAGGAACGAGATTGAGAAGGTAGAGAGGGAATTTCTGGGTTTGAAGGCCGGGAGCATGACGCACCGGCAGTACACAACCCGATTCAATGAACTGGCACGTCTGGTGCCACATCTTGTTACGACGGAGGAAAGAAAAATTTCCTGCTACATTCAAGGGTTGCCGGACCAGGTCCGCACCTATGTTAAGGCAAACGCCCCTACTACCTATGATTCGGTAGTAGAACTGAGCGGCGTGGTATTTGATGATCTGTCGCTGAATGTCGTCGCCATTGAGGAACCGAAGAAGAGACCGAGCTTCTCAAACAAGCGAACTGGTGGAAAGATGTTTGGGACTCGTGATAAGAGGGCTCGGGTAGATGAGCTGACTGTTTGTAAGAAGTGTGGAAGGGAGCATATTGGTGAATGTAGACTGGGATCTAACTTGTGCTTCAAGTGTGGCAAGACCGGGCACTACTCCCGTGAGTGTCCACAACACTTCAAGTGCTATAATTGTGGGGATGCCGGTCATCTGAGTAGGGAATGCCCGAAACCGAAAATGGGCGAATCTGGGAAAGGGAAGAGTGCAGAGAAAAGAGAAGAGAGGCCACGAGCGAAGACTCGTGCGTACCCGCTGACGCAAGACTAGGCCAGAATGGACCCCGACGTGGCGTCAGGTACGTTCGTCCTTGACAACACTCTTGTTTCTGTGTTATTTGATTCGGGTGCCAGTAAGAGTTTTATATCTTCGACTTTTTGTAAGAGAGTGAAGTACACTGTCAGTAAACTAGAAAGGGGCTTTAGCGTAGAAACCGCTCAGGGTAGAACTGCGAGAGTGACCGAGGTAGTTGACAACTCCACGATAAAGATAGAGGGTCATAGGTTCCCTGTCAGATTGTTTGTTATGGTTTTGGGAGGGTTCGATGTCGTGTTAGGTATGGATTGGCTAACTGCCAATGAAGCGCAAATTATATGCAAACGAAAGATAATCCGACTGGCTCCGGATGGTAGCAAAGTCGAGGTTTTTGGAGATCGTGACGTCCCGATGCCAAACGTCATCTCGATGATTAAGGCAACAGATTACTTGAGGCGCGGATGCGAGGCTTATCTGGTGTACGTGATTGACAAATGTAAGGAAGTTAAGGAACTGGACAATGTACCCGTGGTACGCGAGTACCCGGAGGTGTTTCCGGAGGATTTGCCTGGAATACCACCCGACAGAGAGATTGAATTCCGAATTGACGTAGTACCAGATGCCCAGCCCGTGGCTAAGGCTCCATATCGACTAGCACCAGTGGAAATGAAGGAACTAATGACCCAATTAGACGAACTACTTGAGAAGGGATTTATCTGACCGAGCATCTCGCCTTGGGGTGCTCCGGTGTTGTTCGTAAAGAAGAAAGACGGTTCGATGAGAATGTGTATTGATTATCGCGAGTTGAACAAACGTACCGTGAAGAACAAGTACCCGTTACCAAGGATCGACGACCTGTTCGATCAATTGCAAGGCGCAAGTTGGTTCTCAAAGATCGACCTTCGATCCGGGTACCATCAGTTGAAGGTGAGGGAAGAAGACATACCGAAAACGGAATTTCGCACACGTTATGGACATTTTGAGTTTCGCGTAATGTCTTTCGGATTGACGAACGCCCCTGCAGCGTTCATGGATTTGATGAATAGAGTTTGTCGACCAATGCTGGATCGATCGGTGATCGTGTTCATCGATGATATCCTCATCTACTCCAAGAATGAGGGTGATCACGCGTGTCACTTGAAGGAGGTATTGGAAGCTCTGAAGAAGGAAAAGTTGTTTGCTAAGTTCTCCAAATGCGCGTTCTGGCTTAGGGAAGTCCAATTCCTAGGTCACGTCATTAACCCGAACGGCATTATGGTTGACCCAGCAAAGATAGTAACGGTAAGGGAATGGAATGTTCCTAAGACGCCAACTGAAATCCGCAGTTTCTTGGGATTGGCAGGCTACTATCGGAGATTCATCCAGGATTTCTCGAAAATAGCTTCGCCGTTGACGAAATTGACTCGGAAGGAGGTAAAGTACGAATGGGGTTCGACCCAGGATGAGGCGTTTGAGAAATTGAAGGAAAAGCTAACTCAAGCTCCAGTCTTGGCCCTTCCCGAGGGCAATGAAGACTTAGTGGTATACTCTGACGCTTCGGGTCAGGGATTGGGATGCGTATTGATGCAACGCGGGAGAGCGATCGCGTACGCGTCACGGCAGTTGAAGGTTCATGAAGCTAATTATCTGACTCATGATTTGGAACTTGCTGCTGTCGTATTTGCATTGAAAATCTGGAGGCACTACCTTTACGGGGTGAAGTTTACTATTTACTCTGACCACAAAAGTTTGAAGTACTTCTTCGAACAAAGAGAGCTTAATATGAGACAGAGACGATGGTTAGAACTCCTAAAAGATTATGACTGTGAAATCATATACCACCCTGGAAAGGAAAACGTGGTGGCTGACGCTCTAAGCCGAAAGGATGTGCCTACTCCTATTAGAGTGAAAGCTTGCCAGTTGGTTGTAACATCGGATGTGATGAGAGAAATTGAAAAGGCTCAAGATGAGGCGCTTAAGGAGGAAAACATGAAGAAGGAAAGGATGGTTGGCCAACAGGACAAGTTGGAATATAACACCCTTGGTGTTAGGACACGTTTTGGACGGATATGGATACCTATGGGTGGCGAACTTAGGACCAAAATCTTGGATGAGGCTCATAAGTCTCGTTACTCTATCCATCCCGGTACCAATAAAATGTACCAAGATCTGAGAAAGGAATACTGGTGGCCTGGAATTAAACGTGATGTGACGAAGTATGTAAGCAAGTGCTTGACTTGCTCGCAAGTAAAGGCCGATCACCAGAAACCGTATGGAAAGATTCAACCACTTGATATACCGGAATGGAAGTGGGAACACATTACCATGGACTTCATAACTAAGCTACCTCGCACAGCTAAAGGTCATGATACCATTTGGGTAATTGTGGACCGTTTAACGAAGAGTGCTCATTTCCTACCTATTCGCGAGACGTTCTCGTCGGAAAGGTTAGCGGAAATATTTATTAACGAAGTAGTAGCACGGCATGGGATGCCTTTGACGATTGTATCTGACCGGGACACACGATTCACATCGAGGTTCTGGAAAAGATTTCACGAGGCGATGGGTACGAGGCTTAATATCAGCACAGCATACCACCCACAAATGGATGGTCAGTCCGAAAGGACCATTCAGACATTGGAAGATATGCTCCGTGCTTGTATTATCGACTTCAGTGGCAGTTGGGACAGCCATCTGCCGTTAGCCGAATTATCCTACAACAATAGTCATCACACGACGATAGGCATGCCGCCTTACGAAATGTTGTATGGGAGAAGGTGTAGGACCCCGGTTTGTTGGGGTGAGATTGGGCAGAAGGAGTTAGGAAGTCTGGAAGTCGTAAGAGAAACGTCGGAAAGGTTTGATCAAATCAAGGCACGAATGAAGGCCGCACAAAATCGTCAGAAATCCTATGCGGATAAACGACGAAGGCCTATTGAGTTTGATATTGGTGACAGAGTAATGCTGAAAGTGTCACCATGGAAGGGAATCATACGATTAAGAAAGAGAGGAAAGTTAAGTCCGAGGTTTGTCGGACCGTTCAGGATAATGGCACGGGTTGGTGAAGTCGCTTATCGGTTAGAGTTGCCTGATGAGTTAAGTGGGATTCATCCTACCTTCCATGTATCACACTTGCGAAAGTGTTTGGCGGATGAATCGGCTCACGTACCACTTACTGACATCGAGGTCGACAACAGCCTTAATTACATCGAAGAACCCGTGGCCATCCTTGATCGAAAGGAGAAACGTTTACGTAATAAAGTTATCCAATTGGTTAAAGTCCAATGGAAGCATCGAAAGGGATCGGAAGCCACTTGGGAAACGGAGAAGGAAATGAGGGAGTCGTACCCTCATCTATTTGACTTATGATAAGGTTTCGGTGACGAAACCTATTGTAAGGGGGGTAGACTTGTAACATCCCAAAAATAAAACGACAGTTATAATAACGGAATAAACGAACGAGGCAGGACGGGTCGGGTCGGATGGGTCAGCGGGCTATAAATAGCCTATGCCACCCCTTTTCTCTCATTTGCAACTTTTGGAGAGAGAAACCGTAGAGAGAGAAAGTTGGCGGATCGACCCGAGACTTCAGCAAAGTGTTACTCCATAACTCGTGAGAAGAACCTCCGGATCAGAAACTCGATTCAGGTAACAATCCGACCTAAATCTGAGTTTTAGTTCGTTTTTGGGTTTTTCGGGTTTTGGGTGAAAAGGTAAGGTTTGAACGGATGAAACTGAAAGATAATCAAGGATTTGAGTTCCTTAATGGAAAACGAACGTTTTGAATGTAAACAGGTTCGGGATCTTGACATGATCAGACCAGAATGCGAAAGTTAGGGTTTTTCGCGTAGAACAGGTCATGCGCACTTGCTAAGTGCGCACGGAGCAGGTCCTGCGCATTTGATAAGTGCGCAGGAGGAGGGACCTGCGCACTTGATAAGTGCGCAGGCAGCAGGGTCTGCGCACTTGCCAAGTGCACAGACATCAGAACTGGTTAAGTGAAGTCAGTATGTTAGAATGGTTAAACCGTTAGAGTCGGGATTGGTCTGATGTGTATTTAATTAATCAATTCAGATCGGAAGTGACGTTGTTGGACCTTCGTTTAGGACAACCCATATTAGCGTATCAGGTGAGTTCTAGAGCCCTCTTTTAAATGTTTTGTTAAATGTTTTGGGCTGGTGTGCATACTTACGAAATGATGTTTTAACGAAACGATGTTTACGAAAGGAAAGGTTATGAAGTGTTTTTGCCAAAAAGGTTTACGAATGTTTATGAACGGTCTAAATGAGGAAATGTTTAATGAAAAGGGAAAGAGGTAAAGGTTTAAAGAAGTCATTACAAATCTAATTTGTCGAATGAATGGAATTGACGAATGAAGTCTGGGAATGTGATTCCCAGCCTTGTGTAGATTATGGACAGCGAGCCATAGTTACCAAAAGAACAACAGGGCAGTGTCTTGGTGGCCTGTCGATGGTTTTGATGTTGTACAACTGGTAAGGGAGTAACGACGGTTACTCGGGTGATGACGATCATCCTAAGTGAATAAGGTAAGGGAAATCAGTGACGGCGATACGTAACGGTTGATTCCCAAAGGAAAGATGCGTGTTGGGCAATGACGGCGATACGTAACGGTTGACCCCACGTAGTGAATGGTTGGGCAATGACGGCGATACGTAACGGTTGACCTCACGTAGTGAATGGTTGGGCAACGACGGCGATACGTAACGGTTGACCCCACGTAGTGTATGGTTATGGCAATGTTGGCGATACGTAGCGGTTGCCCACAACACCAAAGGTTCCTTCGGGGACACTGTGACGCGTAAAGTAAGATACAGAATTACATAACGATAATGTATGACTTAAATGAATGTTAAAAGTTTTAACAAACGATCCGTTCAATGGTGTTTATGATAATGATGTTGATGATGATATGGGTACGAAACCTTTTTTTAAAGATGTTAGATTATTACATGCTTTTGTGAAAGGTTTTACTAAATGAATGAATGATATGTTTTTGGAAAATGTTGATGTTAAAGTTTTTATGAAATGCTAGAACTCACCAGCGTAGCTGAGTTTTAGTGTGCACATTCAGGTTAAGGCAGGTTATGAGGATGTACGGTGATGCTTGGCTAGCGAGAGGAGTTACCCGGCTGACTATGAAGACTGGCATCCCGTTATGTTTTAGTTATGATGTATTTATGTTTTAAACAATGTTTACGCTTCCGCATGTATGAACAATGATGACGTTATGTTTAAATGAAATTTTCCGCTGCGTTATTTGATATTCATGTTTAAGAACTGTTTGTGAATGAGTAAATCCAACAAGTGGGGCCTCCTGGGTTTGGGGCCTTACATACACGCTCATCCACTTCTTGCCAATGTGGTTGTGGAGGAGGGTACTGAACAAATCTGGTGTGGGATTACTCACCACACGACCGACACCCCGGATATGGCCACGTCGATGACCCAATGCACGCTCCATGCATGCAATCTCATCGACAGCAGACGAGTCACCACCAGACTCAGCAGAGGATCTTGTATACTCTTCTTGGATTCGGTCCTGCATTAAACAATGTAATAAACAATCACTTGACTATTTTACTAAAATTCGACAGCATAACTGCTGTAAAATGGATAACCAACTTGTTAAACTATAAGTTATAAACGACCCAAATTCACAAATTCCAATCAACCAACACTAATAACAACAAATACTAGCAAAAATATTCAACAATTGGGCTCGAGTTGGATGTTCTAAGTCTATTAAAGCGTGTTTGAGTCATTTTGACCCGTTTAAAGTTACAGTTGGATGTTCTAAGTTTATTAAAGTGTGTTTGGGTCATTTTGACCCGTTTAAAGTTAAAGCTGGATATTTTAAGTCTCTAAAAGTGTGTTTGGGTCATTTTGACCCGTTTTAAGTTACAGTTGGATATTCTAACAACAAAATCATTTGACTTACATAATCTGATGATGCATTCGTGTTGGCCCAACCGGTCCCTTCTTTATAATGGGTCGATTTAAACACATTAATTGGGCCGGTACCTTGTGAAAAACAAAAAGAATATCACTAAGAATTAATAAGCATGTTTATATAATACTAACAATTGTATTTTCATACCTCCATGTGTCGGCACTAGGCGTATGATTTGCTGCCATGGTAACTTGGGTAACGTTGTTTTGATCGGTTTTATTTGTTCTTCATCGAGCGGTTTTTATAGCTCGCATCTAAAAACAGCTCATTAATCAAAGTCTCCCAAGTTTCTTGATCAACATCTTCTGGTGGATTATTCATCTCCGCCTCCACATCATCGTATCCCCCATTCTCCACGGAGTGATTTTTCAACATGTTCTTATGATCTTTATACGCCCTCTGACACTCGGCGGTGATTCCGAGTTCAACGCCTCGCCACTTATCAGTGTTTCTCTAGGAGTCTAGATCAAAATAATCCTACAAATGGAAAGTAATTATAAATGTAATAGTTATGAAATTGTAAGTAATTATAAAACATCTATACTTACTATAAGAGTGGGATATACGGCCCGTTTCTTCTCAATTGGAACCTTAGCCCAATTAGGATAATATGGCGGAACAACCTTTTCAACCTCCAACGAGATAGCACGGATAAAATCCGTAGCGTTGGGACCCACAAACTTGTACCCCCCAGCATGAAGTTCTACATCAATGGGAAGAGGCTTCCTCCCATTTTGCTCAAATTTCTTATACAATTTTAGGTTTTTGCCTTTACATCGTCTTTTTTGGGAGGAACTACCTACATTGACACATGACATTCAAAAGTTAGGCAATTATAAATACATCTATTAAACTATAACAAGTAACTTACCACCAGATCCAGTCGCACAACCCGAGTTGAAGTGATACGGACCACCGTCTCCACCATCTCCACCGTGTGATTGAGCCATTGTTGCCATTTTTCCTACAACAAAATTTATTAGTAAGCACAAATAATTATTAATTAACAAAGACAAATAGTATATTTTTAACATACATTCAATCAGAATCATCACTAAAATAACGTGTGTCAACAACATCATCATCTTCTTCATCGTCGTCATTTAGTTCGTCTTCATCATCTAAATTGTATGCATCTTCTTCATCTTCTTCATCATCATTAATAAAACTTTCATCGAGATCAATCGAGGCAACATGAATTGGGTCACCACCCTCATTTAAAGTTGTACGCATAGGCAAGTAGCCTAAGTCGACAACCAAGTTACCAAAAAATGACGTGTAATAGATTGACTATCAACATGGGGAATTGGAATTTGGTCACCACCTACGTGACTTGATTCACCACCTTCGCATCCGGTGTCGATAACCAAAGTATAATCATTTGATTGAGTGTCGTGCAATATATTTATCTCATTAACAACAGTAGGATGATCCCAAAGCTTCCGATGGTGAACGTCCTCAACAACCCTCCATTGGCCAGTGGTTCAAGAAGGATCTCGAAGATAGAACACTTGTTTAGCCTGTGTGGCTAATATATATTGGACATCATCATACCATTCTTTGCTAACATACCAATCACGGCCAATGTCAATTATAGTAGTATTGTTTTGCTTAATTAATCTTTTACCTCTCGTGTCGAACCATTTACAATGAAATAGAACAACCGAGTAACCATCTATGTAGTTCAACTCTATGATCTCTTCTAGTTGACCATAAAATGGAGTATCGTCTTCTCCTATTGTAACCACACCACTGTTCTGAGTAGTGCGTCGGGAATCACGATTTTGTACCACAAATCTAACACCATTGACTATGCAAGCAGTGTAAGAAGATGCGTACAAGGGACCATGTGCCAATGCCCTTAATTCTTTGTTATCGGGTGTAGAAGATGAAGATGAAGATGAAAATACATTTGCTTCATATTTTAACCTTGAAGAAAAATCGGTTTGCATATTGCGTTCAGGAAATTTAGATTCAAATTCACTGGTAGATGGACAAAACAAAACTTAAATTAGTAGAATTAAATGAAAATATAATAATAGTTTATCACGGGTAGATGGACAAAAACACTTACGATTTGTAGGCTTTGATTTCATCGCAGTTGTTCAACACAAACCATTGTAATGATTTGTTGGCATGTTCAGAGAGCGCCTTGATTTTCTTTTTCGATATTGGTCGACATTGTGAAGAAAACACTTGAAACTGCCTTTTGGGAATGCCAGCATCTGCATTTCTATCTGGTCGGTTAAATTTGGTCTGCATACCGTCCAGATACATATAGCAGAATGTCAAGGCTTCATCTGCAACATAACCCTCCACAATTGAGCCTTCGGGTTTGGCTTTGTTTCTATATGCTTTGAGCTTTTTCATGTATCTTTCAAAAGGATACATCCATCTCATATACACAGGGCCACCAAGAATAGCTTCTTCAGGTAAATGAAGAATGAGATGAACCATTATGTCAAAAAATGTTGGAGGATATATCATTTCCAAATTGCATAATATCTTAACCACTTCCTCATTTGCTTCATACATGTCTTTCACATCTACTGATCGTGCACAAATTTTTTGAAAGAATGTGCAAACGTCATTGATTGTTGTTGAAACATTTTTGTGCAGACCCGATCGTACCCCTATTGGCAGCAATCGTTGCATGAGGATGTGATAATCATGGGACTTTAACCCAATTATATTTGAATTATTGGGAAGTACCTTATTTTTGAAATTCGATCCAAATCCATCAGGCAGTCTCACTCCTCGAATAAACTGACAAAAGCGTTCTCGATCACTAGGTGTGAAAGAGTAAGGAGCTTGTGGTTGGTACAACTTGTTGTTTTTTTGTGTTAGCCATAGGTTATGTCGAATACCCATATTTTCCAAGTCTTTGTGGGCTTTGTGTGTGTCTTTTGATTTATCGTTCATCAACAAAGTACCCAATAAACTCTCACACACATTTTTCTCCACGTGCATAACATCAAGATTGTGTTTTAAAAGCAGAGAAGACCAATAATCGAGCTCAAAGAAGATACTTCGTTTAGTCCAATTCAACTCTGATGTTAGGCGCTTTCTTTTTACCCCTCCATACATTGGATGTTTCCCCGGAACACGATCTGGGAGATTTTTTAGTTGTTCTAATATTTAAGCATTAGTCAATCGTCGGGGAGGATGTTTTGTCTCTTTCTTGCCATCAAACGACATATCGTTCCTCTATTTATGCTTTCTAGGCAAAAATCTTCTGTGTCCAACAAAAGCTATCTTATTCGTTATAGCGCACGAAGGTGTGTCAACGTTACACGTAGGTCATGCTTTATAACCTTGACCACTCCATCCAGACAAGCTACTACGAGCAGGATAATCGTTGATAGTCCATAACAGTGCAGCATGCATCCTAAATACAGTTTTGGTTGATGCATCTCTCACCTGGACTCCTTCAGCCCACAACATTTTCAACTCATCAACCAACGGCCTTAAGTATACATCAATGTCCTTACTAGGTGATTTAGGCCAGAGAATCAGCAAGGTTAACATGAAAGAAGACTTTTTCATACATAACCACGATGGTATATTATATGTTGTTAACACTACCGGCCACATACTGTAAGTCTGACTCATGTTACCGAACGGATTAAAACCATCGGCAGCCAAACCTAAGCGGACATTCCTTGGTTCTTTAACAAAATCCCGATATCTCTCATCAAAATCTTGCCATGCCTTCCCATCAACCGGATGTCGCATCATACCATCTGTTGAGCGTCCAGTATTATGCCAGATCATTTCTTTTGCCGTTAATCTTGAACTATACCTTCGTCGAAGCCGTGAAATTAAAGGAAAGTAGCGCAACACTTTATGTGGTACTTTCTTCCCCTTTGTGTTTTTATCAACCCATCTACTCTCATCACAAACCAGACAGTTTTGCATTGATTCATTCTCCTTCCAAAAAAGTGCACAATCATTAATGTAAGCATGGATAGACTGATATCCTAACCCAATCTTACGCAGTTTCTTCTTAGCTTCATAGTGTGACCCTGAAACGTGATTTTCCTTCGGCATTGCAATTTGTAGAAGCTCTAACAGTTGGTCAAACGAACTATTCGTCCATTTGTTGATAGCTTTGATATGCATCAATTTGGCTATGAAGTTTAGGGAAGACATTTGACTACAACCGAGGTATAACTCCTTATTTAGCTCCTCAAACAACGCATCAAACTCTGGGTCTAAACCAGTTCCATCTTCATCTATATTATCCTCGTTTGTATTTTGCTCAGCCATCACATCATCTATGGCATCAAACATCTCATTATTTGTTGTTGTAGTTATTGGAGGAGTTGGTGTTGTTCTTGGGGCAAAAAGTGATGCTATCTCCGCCACACGAGGATGTTGTTCACCATGATAAATCCAATTCTGATATGATTGTGGAAACCCACGGTCATGTATGTGGCCATATATCGTGTTCAAATCATGTCGACACGCATTACAACAACGACTACACGGGCAAAACGCTCTACCTCGACCGTCGACATGGTTCTTGGCCGTCTCTATAAAGTTGCGAAGACCGCTTAAGAAAGCCGGAGAATTCTGATTTCCTAGTGTAACCCAGCTTTTATCAATTGTCATATCTAGTGTCATATCTATTGTGTTATAAGCATACACATATACTTGCATGTAATAAATGATATAAACGAATGTATATGATTTGATCGGTACTCTAAGGCGGTGGATCCTAACCCACTTTTTGAATAATCTATCTCATATGTATACATTTTAACGAGTTGACTATTTAAGAAAAAATCAGCAGCATTTCACCTTAACTCCCCAAGTATGCAGATAAACCGCAAACTCGAAGGAGTAAGGAGAAATATCTACCAATTTTTTCTTAAATGTCAACCCGTTAAAATATATACATATCCTAAATAAGATAGAATATTCAAAAAGTAGTCCCAAAGGGGACAATCCAAAATTTATCTCTATCAGATAAATTTCGGACGGGTATATTCTAAAAAGTTATCCTAAATAAACATACTAGTGTACACAACATGAGACGTACATAAAGGTATAAAAGTCGGGATGCGTACCTTAAAAAAATTCAATGAAACACAAATAAGATGTTATTTACACATCTCCAATCGCAATGAGTTCCGAACTTGCAACAAAATTAAATAAAGTTACATATACATACAAAGATACATACATACATTCACAATTACATAAATACATACACAATTATATACATACAAATCATACAATTACATAATCATACATACGAACATACATACAAATATACATACATATTATATACAAACACACATAAATAAATGCCCAAATTCTAAAATTACATATACAAACACAATTACATACATAAAAATACATACATACACGTATATACATACATAGCATTTACAAACATATATAAACAAAATACCTAAATTACATACATAAACACAATTCCATACATAAACATAAACATAATACAAATACATACAAACACACATGCATACATGTATATACATACATAGCCTTTACAAACATACATAAACAAATACCCAAATTCCCAAATTACATACATAAACACAATTCCATACATAAACATAATACAAATACATACAAACACACATACACATATATACATACATATTATATACAAACATACATATATAAATGCCCAAATTCTTCTATAAATGCCCAAATTCCCAAATTTCATCTAAACCTAATTTCATCATAAAATTACATAAATATTTATAAAATCATACATCTAAACCATATATACATACATACAAATAAACACAAACATATACATACAAACATACATCTAAACATAATTTATAGAAAAACATATATCTAAACCAAATTTGTAGAAAAATTACTAACCAAGTTTGTAAATTAACTTCTTCTAAGCTTGAAATCCTTTAAAAATGGTTAAATCTTCAAACACCTAATAAAAACCAAAGAAATTAAGCAAAAAACACAAAAATATTGATTTTCTTGTTAAGATTGAACAATATATGTTAACTCACCTCAAAACCGAAGAGATTGGTGAATATTGCTCCACAAAATACCCAAAAACACGAAAAATCGCCTGTACCGATGACATGTCGTCGGTATAGGCTCAAAAGTCGGCGCTGTGGGTTGCCTGTACCGATGACATGTCGTCGGTATAGGCTTCGTAGGGTTTTGACCAGTCAATAAAGTAAAAAAGCCTATACCGACGACATGTCGTCGGTATAGGCCATTTTATAATTTTTTTAATTAAACAAAAAAAATTTTGACCGACGAAAACATTATTATATTAAAAAAACAAAAATAAAATCAAAATAACCCTATACCGACGACATGTCGTCGGTATAGGTTTTCCCCAATAATTCATTGGGCGCCTTTTTTTCCCCCATCTGGCTCAACCCTGTACCGACGACATGTCGTCGGTATAGGGTGTCCCTGCCAAAATTTTGGTTTTGACCTATACCGACGACATGTCGTCGGTACACGGTGACCTATGCCGACGACAATTGTCGTCGGTATAGGCGGCGTCGGCACAGGGTCTTTTTCTTGTAGTGACTAGGAGATTTGACACGAACTCAAATAAAGCGAGAACTCGAAAACCGTGTCAGACACATGAACCTAGACCCAAACAAACATGCAATTTTGCAAAACAACTTTACAAAACTTGATTTTTTTTTTAAATTTACAAAAAAAAAACAAAAAAACAAATGGATATAAAATTAATATGTTGAAACTGTAAAACTTGATGTTGGTTTCTCTTTATCTTTTAAATTTTGACATAAAATATCCAATGACATACAACTTATATATATTTAAAATTTATAAAAGTAAGCAAGTAAGCAAGTCGACCCCCCATGAACCCGCCTAGTCGACCCGAACTTAACCCATTTAAGTAAACGTGTTTACGGGTTCGAGCGAAACTGACACGAACCCGCTTAGACTAAACTCAAACCCGTAAATTTTGTGTTAAGTTCATGTCGTGTCAGAAACTCACAACGCTACATGATTATACCTTCCCATAAAGATGATGATTATATATGTGCTCCTTCACCAGGTCAATAGTACGTAGTTGGTTTTCCCCTAATTGTTCTCCAATGCCTATAGTGTTGGTGATTTTAGTGTTATCAAGTAATTTAGTGTATTTGATTTTACTTGGTGACCAAATGAGAACTCATGTTGAAACATTAAACAAGTTGGTAAGTGTGGAGTACACATTTGTTTGATGATCTTATTGAGGGATTTAATCTTGAATTAGTTAATAATAAAAGTTAAAGGGTCTGTTTTGAAAGTTTTATAAATTAGGTTTTATTTCTTGAAGAACAAGTTAGAATAGTATTATAAATAGGGGTCTAGGTTATTATGTTATTTGTCCATTTTTCTTGATTGTTTGTTCATTTTGTAAGTTCGGTTGGTAATAAGAAAAGTGACTAGTGCCAATCGAATCACTAGTGAACTCGTCTCCTCCTTCCCTTTGCCTTTTACGAAACCCTACGGTCACGAACATGAAGGTAACGATTAACCGGGTTTACAAACACGCATATGATGATTAGAGGTTAGCGATCTCCCCTTACTCCGCACGAAAATCCGATGACCGGCCTCTTCCCTCTCCCTTTCTCCTCTCGGCAGCCGCAAACAAGAAAATGGGGACTCCCCCCTTTGCCGTAACCCTATAGGGGTGTTTTTCGGACCGGGCTTGACCCTCGAGCGCTACTGGTTAGTCCTCGGGCTTGGCCCGTCTTGGATTCCTTTACAAAACTCTCCCTCGAGTCCCGTTTATTACACAATAACACCCGTCTAATATACACATAAACTAAAATGTACCTCCTCCGTTAAATCGTCTATTCTCTAAAACAGTTATTTACAAACCCGCTCGCTAAACGAGAAACCGGGATGTTACATGATGTTTTCTACATGCCTAAGTTGAAGGTCAATCTTCTAAGCTTAGGACAGTTGGATGAAGAAGGACATAAGATAGAAATATTCAAGGTTCAGAGAAATCTGAATACAAAAAATCAAGCTTAAGGTATGTTTTAATCCTAAAAGTTTTGAAGATAAAAAGAAAGAAAGTCCTAATATGAAGAAGAAATCGATTGTGAAAGTGAAGGAAAGTCCGTTTCATTTTGGAACGATTCCAAAAGATTTATTTGGAAATCTCAAACATGAAAAAGAAAAGGAGCAAGTCAATAATAGAATGGTTGATGCTATTTCAAAGTTAAGTACAGAAGGAGAGAATGCTAAGTTAGAAGAACCAGTGAAGCAAGTATGCTATAGTCAGTTGAAGAGGAGGAACAGAAACAAGGAGAATAATAATTCAAGTTTAAGGGGGTGAATGAGGGATTTAATCTTGAATTAGTTAATAATAAAAGTTAAATGGTCTGTTTTGAAAGTTTTATAAGTTAGGTTTTATTTCTTAGAGAACAAGTTAGAATAGTATTATAAATAGGGGTCTAGGTTATTATGTTATTTGTCTCTTTTCCTTGATTGTTTGTTCATTTTGTAAGTTCGGTTGGTAATAAGAAAAGAGTCACGGGTTTGTCCCCCAAATATCTCGTGTTCGTGTTTGCTTGATATAATTGTTTGAACCATCTGGCCAACACTTATGACGTCTGGTGCAAAAGACCTTGTTGAGTCAAGGGAGCGAATCCCACTTAACAACAGGGTCCGGGGGCAGCGCCCCTAGTTAGCAGGGTTCTAGTGGTGGCAACCACTAGTGGGGTCCAAGGGGTAACGCCACTAGATAGGGTTAAGCTGTTGATTTTTTTTTCATGTTTTGTTATGTATGAAAAACTTAGTTTGAAAGTGAAAATTGATGAAGGATGGTCCTTCAGATCAGTTTGGTCATGCTTACCAGTTTTACTCATCTTGAGTAAAGATTGCTCTTCCTAAGTAAACTTGCTCTCGTGAGTAAGTTTGCTCACCTGAGTAAGTTTTGCCTTTCCGGAGTAGTTGCATCTCCAATGTATCTGTTTATCCATTATATAAATGCCAATTTTGGTCATTGTATGATATACGAAATCTTCTAACAGACTTTCACATATTGGCTTTTAATTATTTGATTATTATCCGATTGAATTCCGTGTATGCTACGGAACTAGTTTAATTTAAAAGTGAACTAGCACGATCGTCAGAGAAATTAAGTCACATCATATACACTAACCCGTAACTCCTACCTAATCCTCTCTAGCAGTTTGGTAATTGGTGGGCTATTCCCTCCTAAGATTTTAAGATTAAAACATCACGATAAAGATAAAGATACAACTTTATATGATGTGACCAGATTTAAAATAAGGATTTAAGTTAATAAAGAAGAAAGGGCGTTCTTCGTTTGATTTCGTTTATGTGGACTCGATCGGGGCCTCTGGTGGTCTGGTTCATTTGGGATCCCTCCGTTTTCAAATCTTGTTCCTCTACGCCGGCTCGGAACTACCTTCTGACCAAAGGGTATCTTTTGGGGGCTAATACAGAAATAAACATCCTTAATGTTTACGCCCCCCAAAATCTTCTAGCAAAAATGATTCTGTGGGAAGAAATCAGGAACCTTATAATCTCTTCCACCGGTATATGGATTCTTATGGGGGATTTTAACGCAGTGCGATTCCCCGAAGACCGTCACAACTCCAAATTCAATTCTAGATGTGCCTCGGCGTTCAACGAATTCATTCATTCTTCTGGCCTCATTGAATACGCACAAAAAGGGTTGAAATTTACATTTGAGTATGGGAACGGGAAAAAACACAGCAAGATTGATCGAGTTTTAGTATGCAAAGAATTCTTCAATACCTGGCCGGCAACCTGCCTCCGGGCTCTCCACAAATATTCTTCCGACCATTGTCCGCTTTCGCTTACCTCAGGTGATTTAAATTACGGTCCGAGGCCTTTTAGGTTTTTCAACTCCTGGCTTGAAAAACCTGGATTCGTGGATCTTGTAAAAGAGGTTGGTAAAATTCCGACGGTTGGGGCGATCCCTGACATTGGCTTGGCAAACAAACTTAAATCGATCAAAGAGGCAATAATAAAATGGAAAAAAGATAGATCAAAAAAAGAATTCGAAGATGAAGCTACGCTGGCAGAGGAACTTCAAAACCTGGAAGAAGTGGCAGAACTTCGTAATTTGTCCGAAGAAGAGCTTTGGGTCAAGGCCGAGTGCAAGGCTGCTATGCAAGTGCTCGAATCGCAAAAAACAAAAGATTTTAAACAGAGATCCAGAATTAAATGGGCTGCATTGGGTGATGAAAACTCTGCTTTTTTCCATTCATGCATAAAGCATAGGTTAGCAAAAAATCTGATACCTGGATTAGTGATAGATGATCAATGGTGCGACAAGCCATCATTGGTTAAAAAAGAAGTCCTTAACTTCTTCAAGAGAAGGTTCTCCGGTGGCACAGACCAAAGGCCTCTGATTCAAAATCTCGAAGTCAAAACCTTGTCACAAGGGGATAAAGACTTGCTGATAAAGGTATTCACAAAGGAAGAAATCAAAAACGCTGTTTGGGACTGTGGCACAGACAAATCCCCGGGCCCGGACGGGTTTAATTTCCATTTTATCCGATTCTTTTGGGAGCTCCTCGAGGACGACTTTTTCAATCTGATCCGATGGTTTCATCTGGAATCCAAGCTCAGTCACGGGTGCTGCTCATCCTTCATCACGCTTATTCCCAAAGTTAGCGACCCGACCACCCTGGAGGATTACAGACCAATAACTCTTATCGGGGTTATTAGTAAGGTCGTATCTAAAATTTTGGCTAATAGATTAAAGTGTGTTATCGGGTCAATTATACACGACACGCAATCTGCCTTCCTGAAAGACAGATTCATTCTTGATGGCCCCTTAATCGTGAATGAATTGATTAGCTATGCGAGGAAAAGGAAAAAAAGGGCTATGTTCTTCAAGATCGATTTTGAAAAAGCATTCGATAAAGTCAACTGGGATTTTCTAGACTTCGTTATGGAAACAATGGGTTTCCCCTCATCATGGCGAGGGTGGATAAGGGTGGTCTTATCCTCGGCCAGGTCATCGGTGTTGGTGAACGGATCGCCGACTTTTGAATTCCAGCACAAATGTGGTGTTAGACAGGGTGACCCACTCTCCCCGTTTCTTTTTATCTTGGTAATGGAGGCCCTCTCGAGTTTCATGTGGAAAGCTGTGGACAAAAAATTCTTCACCGGTTTGAAATTCCATAATTCTGGCCCCATCATGTCTCATTTGCTTTATGCAGACGATGCTATTATCATGGGGGATTGGTCTCCGAAAAACGGGATAAACCTCACACGGATCCTCAGGATTTTTCATATGGTGTCGGGGCTCAAAATTAATCTCAGGAAATCGAGGCTTTTTGGCGTCGGGGTGAGCCAACAGGAGGTTGCGAATATGGCCTTAGGTATGGGCTGTGTGTCGGACACTTTCCCATGCAAATACCTTGGTCTCACTGTCGGAGCCAACATGAATAAGGTAGCTCACTGGAAACCGGTTATTGATGCCTTTGAATCTCGCCTAGCAGCCTGGAAGGCGTGCTCCCTGTCCATCGGAGGCCGCATCACTCTCATTAAGAATGTCATGGAAAGTTTACCAACTTACTACTTTTCATTGTACAAAGCCCCCGCCAAAGTTATTTCAAGGTTAGAATCCATCCGTAGCAACTTTCTTTGGGGTGGGTCCTCTTCAACATCGAAGATCCACTGGATAGCTTGGGAAAATGTTACACAACCTCTAGAACTTGGTGGTCTTGGCATTGGAGCTCTTAAAATCATCAACTTAGCCTTATTATCCAAGTGGGCTTGGAGACTCAAAGTGGGCAGGCAAAAGCTTTGGTGTAAAGTCATCGACTCACTGCATCACTCCAAAGCAAATCGGGCTTTCATTCCCTGCAAATCTGGATCGTCCGGGGTTTGGCCGTCGATTGTAAAATGTATCTCAAAGAAAATTTTCTTCGGCAATTTCTTTCATAGCTTTCTTAGAGCTAAGGCTGGGAATGGTCGGTCCATTCGCTTCTGGCAGGATGTTTGGCTGTCCTCAAAACCCCTTTATGATATGTTCCCCAGATGCAAAAATTTGCTCTTGTGGCCGATTTCTACGTTCCCGATGCATCTCCTCCTGCCTGGGCGTGGTCCTGGAGTCATGCTCCAAATGACCATTCAGAACTGCAGGAATTTGCGGAATTATCATCTCTCCTGTCCAATGTTCGCTTATCCGAAATGGGGGATAATTGGTCATGGTCGGCTAACAAATCTGGTTCCTTCTCGGTGGCCTCTGCTAAGCTTCTTTTGGCTCCTTCTCATGAGGCTGGGCCGGAGCTTCCAAAATTTTCTTGGAACAAAGGGGTCCCTTTGAAATGTAATGTGCTTCTTTGGCGGGCAAACATGGAAAGACTTCCAACATTGGAAAACTTAAGGAAAAGACATATTCAGGTAAGCGACATCATTTGTCCTCTTTGCAGCCATGGCATTGAAACTGCAACTCATACATTCACTGCATGTTATATATCCTCCGGGGTCTGGCAAGGATTATCGTCTTGGTTGAAAATTCCTCCTATTTATGCCTTCTCAATCTCGGACCTTACTTCTATGCACAACTCTATAGAAGTCTCACCTGCGAAAAGAAAGTACATTCAGGGGATAATCACGACTGCATGTTGGGTCATATGGAGAGCCAGGAACGACAAAGTTTTTTCGGGGTCGAACCCGAGGATTGAAAACATCATTGCCGAGATCCAGTCATTAGCATATCTGTGGATAAAAAGTAGATCAAAGAGCTTGGAATTCTCTTGGAAAGACTGGATAAATTTTTCTGTAACTTAACCTGTAAATTCTGTTTTTAGCTTTTTCCCTTTTCCGGTTGTTCTGTTTTTGCCTCTGCTTCTTGCTTTGGCGTTTTGTTTATTGAAGTTTGCTGTTAAAAAAAATAAAATTAATTCATTAAATGATAGGCACAACCTTAAGAATTTATGAATGATGAACAATGTCATGCTTTCCCTATGATCACATAATCACTATAAAAGATAATTTTCAAAGACTAAAGATTTACCAACACACTTTCACTATAATTTATAATAACTCGTTATATTTATTCAACTTTGAATAGCCGGCACCTATCTTTTACCTCCCAACTTTGATTAGCGATACCTATCTTTTACTTTCCATGTGTGTACACCATGCAAGTTAGAAAGATGAAAAGTAAGTAGCTAGTGAGCGGGTCAATTAGATAATAAAGAAAGAAGACAAAGACGTGATAACATTAGCTCATTATTGTTTCTAGCAGTAATGTTTATTAGTATGATTGCCTTTGCAAATAATTAAAAAAAGTAATACCCAATTTATGATTTTAACAACTATGATATGGTCGTTTATTTTATGTGAAAAGGTAATCTTTCACATTTATTTTGTTGTTTAAAAATAAAAATTTTAAAGCCCGTAATTTCTAAAATAATTGTTAAAAATTATTAACTATATGAAACATAAACATTAAGCTTTTGAGATGTCTATGTGGTTTCAAAACATGTGTAGAATCAACTTGGCAAGAAGATAAAAATCCTTTAATCTATTATAAAAGGTGATGTATAATCTTAAGGCTATGTTATACCTTTGTGATTGGGAGTGTGATCAGACTACGTAGCGGTCACGTCATGATACACCACATCGTACATAGTGAGTGGGGGCGTTATTGGCCTTCCAGCAAGTGATGGCAAACCAACAAAATCAATGAGCCAATCAAACTACGTCACATCACCCTTTCCATTTTTTTTTATTTTTTATTGTACTATTTAGTTTAGGTATTAATCTGATTTTTCTTAAATAACTCCCGCTCATTAGCTTTAAAAAAAAAAAACACACGGGTTTGCTTAATTTTTTTCCTTAACATTCTGGTATAAATTTTAACGAAAATGAAGTTGTTTTTTAAAAAAATAAGTATTTTCGGTCTCGTAAGTGGTATACCAAAGACATCTTACATCGCGCTTTTCTGAACTCCTACATACCATGCGCCACTCTGGTCAACGTAGGCTCCTACAAACCATGCGCCACAGATGGTGCCCTCCTTGCTGACAACAACCACTATTGGAGTATCGCCAGGGTCCTCCAATATCTTATCTTTACTAGGCCCAAAATTACCTAAACGGTACGATAGGTTTGCCTATTGCATTCAGGGTGTGTCAGACTACAGTTTACATCTCACACCCATCCATGGTTACTCTCTCATAGCTTACTCTGATGCAACTGGGGGAGGGTGACCAAACTCATGACGTTCCACGTCCAACTATTGTGTTTTTATCAGAGGCAACTTGATCTCTTGGTCTTCTAAACTAGGGGGAGTGTTTTCCTCAGCAATTGCGTTCCACGTCTAACTAATTTAGAAGGTGCTAATTGTATCTTAGCCTTTATAAATAGGGCACCTCTTTATAGTATTATTCATTCGTAACAATATCATAAACATCTTACTTCTAATAAACAATTCCACTTAATGTCATGTGACAACACCATACTTTTTCTTACTGAAATATTTTAATTTTCTCTATTTTAAGTAAGTTTAAATTTTAATATCTAATTATGTTAATGTTCTTTTTTTTCAAAAAAAAATATAAGATTTGAATTCTAATATAAAATTTAAAATCTAATTTCACTACTACAAAAGCAGGTATTCGCTATGGATTTTTGCCACGACAAAAATTCGTAGCAAATTTTGCTACGAATTAGCTACGGACATAGTTTGCTACGGTTTAGCTACGAATCTTCCGTAGCAAATGAAATTCGTAGCAAAATCCATAGCAATATCAATAAAATAAATATTTGAAAAATAATTTAGTAAAATTCGTAGCAAAATCCGTAGTAAAGTCAATAAAATAAATATTAAAAAAATAAATAAATAAATTTGGTAAAATCCGTAGCAACATCCATAGCAAAATCTAGACAATACACATTTAAAAATACTTTACTAAAATGCGTAGCAAAACCAAAAAAAAATATATATTTAAAAAAATAATTTCTTAAAATCCATATCAAATCTAAAAAACTAATTAATTAAGAAAATAATTACTAAATTAAAATTTTTGTCCTTTGTGTTTGGCAAAAATACTTACGAATTTTGTCCTTTCCGCTAACATTAGTTAAGTTTTTCAGTTAAGTCAATGCACATGAGGGCATTTTAGTCTTTTTACCCCTAAAAGACATTTTTTTTATAAACTAAATAGATTTTTTATATTTAACAAATTATATGTTGATAATCAATTAGCATTAGTATTGATTAATTACGATAAAATTGTGTCAATAAGGAAATTAGTGTTATTTAGGACCAGTTATGGATCATTAGCGTCAATTAAGGTCAATATCGGTCAGCTAATGGTGTTTAGGGTTAATTAGCGCCAATATTGATCGACGATGGTCAATTTTGAACAATTAGTGTCAACATTGGTTATTGATGATCAACTAGTGTCAACTAGTGCCAACTTAGGATAATAAGGGCAATCATGGGTAGATATGGTCAATTATGATGGCCAATAGGCGGTGGTAATTAGGGCTGATAATGGTTAATAGCAGTAATTAGGATTAATGAGGGTAAATTATGGTAAGTTAGTAACAATTAGGTTAATTAGGCTTAATAAATGTTAATAAGGGTAGGTATTGATCAATTATGGTCTGTTAGGAGCAATTACCGTCACCTATTTTAATTAGGAGCAATTAGGCTCACTTAGGTTAAAGTAGAGGCATTTAGGACCAATAAGAGTTAATATTGGTCAGTGATCACCTATTTAAACCAATTAGGATAATTATAGACAATTAGGGGCAATTAAGTTCAATTTGGATTAATATCCATCAACAATCACCAATTATGATTATTTAGGAGAAACTAGAGACAATTATGGGTAATTTAAGATAACTAGGGTTATTTAAGGTTAATTAATATCAATATTGTTAAATTAGGCAAGGGTCAATAATGACATGCCGTAATGGACCCTATTGGGCCTTCATATTCATGATATCTCTCAATAGACCGTGATGGGCTTTTATCATGCCAAATTAATGTCCTAACGGGTTGGATCGGGTTATAGTGAGTCATAATAGATCACAAATGGGCAATAGTTGATCATACATGTCTTAATGGACCTTACCGGGCCTTAACAATCATGATAGCTCTTACTGGACAATGATTTGCTTTATTATGCCATATTATGTTTTAACGGGTTAGATCATCTTACAGTGAGTCATACAAGATTATAATAGGCAATATTACCTCATACATGTTTTATTGGACCTATTGTGTCATAATATTCATGATAGTTCTTAATAGTCCATGATTATCTATTATTGACCCGTTATGATCGAACATGACTTACAACAAGTTGATCTAACCTAACATTTATCTAATATGATTATTAAAAAAAGACCCAATATGACAGTTTAAGAAATGTGTGGTACACTATTAATAATTATGATATATAATATGACTCACTACTCAATCTAACCATTTAAGATCTAAAATGGCATATTAAGGTGAGAAAAATAACGATGATACACATTAAAGTTAATTTAAATTATAATAAATAAAGTTTATTATTTATTTAGTTTTGTAATTAAAATACATAAGTTAAGACCTAATAAAATAAAAAATTACCATTCATATTTATTTATATAAATTTTATACTATTACTTAAAAATGCAATAATATAGTTTTTATAAATTTTAATATTTTTATTTTTATATTTACACTTGATACTTGTTATTTTAATTTAATAAAATATAAAAAATTGACTTTTGTTTCCCCAAGGCCCAAAATCAGTTTCCTCCTAGTTTAATTTTAACCCACTAAATTTTAACCTGTTAACCCCAAAATTTTTGATTTCCCTCTTAATTTATTTTATTTCCCGCTTTATTATTTTCATTCTCCCTCTCTTTTCCTCACCCTAAATTGACCGCCTCCCAAAATTCATATGCAGTAGCCGATGTCCGCACCACCGTCTAGCCTCCATTGATGCATTTTGTTTACTGCTACACCATCGTTGTCGTTATCTACAACCGTCGACCCAACACCACCGCGAGTCCGCCAATGCGGCTCCTAAGCTTACGTGCTCAATATGCTGCTCGCCCATCTTGAATCTCGAATTCAATCCGCTGCTCATTATAAGAAGTCAATCATGTCTCTCAATTTTTGTCAGTGAATGTGCTTCAATTCTTGATATTTTTTTGGTTATTTTTATGAAACTGATGTTCTAGTTCAGGGGATCACTGAAATTTGGAGTCGAATTGTTACAACCTTCATCATTTAGGGCTAATCTTATATTTTAAAACTCAAAAGATTTGAAGTTGCACGACAATTTCTCTTGAACAGGTTTAATTTTGATCTAATTTATAGTTTTTTGGCATTTTGATTTCGATTAGTGTTTTGATCTTGATTACTTGTGTTTTCAGTTATCATGATGGGGGTTACATTGATCTAGGTGCAAATAGATGTCAATTAAATGCTGCTAAAATTTGTTTGTTTGAAGATGACGATGAGATTGAAGTCCACCACGATAATGCTTTCATTTTATTGAATCAAATTCATTGTTGGTGAAGTTTGAGAAACAGTTATAACTTGCTACTAAATAATTTGGTTTTTTGTATGAACAAAACTTAACATGGTAGTTGTCTTTGTTTAGAACTTTAGATGGTTTACAAGTTTAAGTTTCGGGCATATTTGTTATCATAGGATATTTGAAAGATTGTTCCATTATTATATCTTCAATCACTGAAACAATGTCTTGATTAGTAGCTAACTAATGTGTTATATAATGCTGACTTTAGTCGATGTGATTCCAGATCTAAGTTCATCAAAATCTGTAACTGACACAACATCATGTCCTCTACTACTCCTGAGATTCCTGGTATTTTTCATGATTTTTTAATATTTATTATGGTTTATACATCTGATACAATTGTATTGTTTCTTTTATCCTGCTAATTGGATATTGTTTCATGAGGTTTTTAATGTGGCTTCTGTGTTCCTTAGTGTAATTGCTCCACGAGGTTTTCAATTTTTGGCATATTAGTTATTTCAAAGGCCAGATTATAAATTAAATCATGATATATCTGAGTTACCATATACTTATTTGTTGTACTGGAAAGCCCAACACAAGCCATGCACTTGATGAGAACCTTTGTGAAGCAAGTATGCTATTATTGGAGGTTGACAAAGTGAATTTCAAATAAAAGGGCAAACTTAAATGTCGTTCTTTTACCGTAGTTGGGAGTTTCTTGAAGGTGAAAATGGGCGGTGTGGTAACGGGTCAAACCGCATGCAGCTTATTCTTACCCAGATCCTTACTACAGGGTCTGTTCACTCCCTAACCATATCCAACTCAGTCGTATCCGGTGCAACCTATGGTATAGTAATGGGTGCATTTGTTACTTTTTAGGTTTTTATAGGAATGTGGTTGATCATCTGTATGACACATTTTTTGTTGTTAGCTTTATTAGCCAAACTTAAATATTAGCAATGAATCTTCAAGATGAGATGGTGGAAGCTAAAATTGAGGGCTTATGTTCTCAACTACAAACTTTATTTTGTTTTCGTGTTCGTGTTGTGCATAATCAACTTGTTTAGGTATACATGAGCATTTTCAATATGTGCATATTTGTTTTTATTTAAATTTTTTGTTAAACTAAGGTCATTCTAAATCCTGTTTCAGGTTACTTCAAGCTCTATGAGACTTGTGAGTTCAATATCAAGAGAATTAAGATACGAGTGGCATGTACCTGTCGAGGGCTAACTACACTATTAATGTTTCAATGCAAATGCTACCAGGTAATTAGTTTTAATCTAAATATCTGTTTTCTTCTAGATTTTGTTTTTGTCATTTAAAGAAAGACAAGGGTCATATCAGGTTCAATTACAAGCTATGAAAATGATAGTCGTACTAATGACATTACTACCTTCTTTCTTATATGTACTATTGGCATGAGGAGATGAACGTGACAACGAAGGATGCAAATTGGTACCTTATGCTAGAAGGTCCTCAAGAGATCCACATTCAAAAAGATTATCCTTCATATGGGAGGGTTAAACTGATTTGTTGAACATAAACTTGTGATTATGGAAGACACTTTGCATTAGAGAAGATCCTTTCGTTTTATAACTAAGAACAAAATAAACTAGCAATGAGGAGTATTCCATGGGATTAAACATACATATGTGCAAATCAAAGTTGAGGAAAAATTTCAAACAAGATGCACATGTAACTATATAAGACATGTACATGTATCTAAAGGTGATTTGATTTTGGCTTTAATAATAATTGTACAATTTTCCATTTTTAGATAATTTGTACAATTATGTCATTTGATATAAAATGATAGTTTAATTTGTATTTGTGTCTCTTTATTTGATTTTGAATATATTTACGTATAGGAAAAAGCTGGAGAATAATTAATATATATAAATATATATTATTTGTAGCAAAAATAAAACAAAATATGTAGCAAGATCCGTAGCCAAATTCCGTAGTAGAACTGGTAGCAAAAATGTAGCAAAGTTTCTTTGCTAAACCGTAGCTAAATTTGTAGCAAACTTTGTAGCTAAAAATTCGTAGCAAACTTCGTAGCTAACAATCCATAGCTACAATTTGTAGCAAAATTCCATAGCTAAGAAAATCCGTAGCGAACATTTTCGTAGCAAAATCTGTAGCTAAAATAGCTACGTCCCATTTTGTAGCTAAAACCGTCGCAAAAATATGTTCCATAGCAAACCAAATTAGCGACGATACTTATAGCTACAGACTAAATCCGTAGCAAAACATGTATTTGCTACGGATTTGGCCGTAGCAAATGCTTGTTTTTGTAGTAGTGTTTTCCTTACACATTATTATATTTTTATTTTTCCATCAAACACCTTCATGTAATACATGAGTATATAACCTAGTTTTTAATATGATGTTCCTATTAGAGTTATAAGCATAAATGTATAATTTGTATGTGTACACAAACAACGTATCTTTGTGTCGTTCCTAAAATAATTGATTTGTGGATAAATGATGTATCATCGCCAAAACAAAATTACTTCGTTTTAAAGAATAATGTTTTATGTTCTTACTATATTAAATTTTTGTATCTTTAAAATCAAAGATCAAAAAGATAATGATTTTTAGATTATCGGTTTAGATCTCGATTTATATGTTCACGAGGTTATTAAAGCCTCGAAAACAACTCCTATAAGTAAATTATTTTAGGGTGATTCTAACCGCACACGGAATATTACTAATTAGACCCGCCGCCGCCTTATACGCCATCGTATAGGTCAATACGAGGGCGTATAGAGTTCAGTCACTGCCAACAGAATGCCACGTGTTATTCTCTGTCTGGCGGCTGGTCCAATACGTGGCGTATTGACCTATACGCAGCGTATGAGGCACGGGTTATATTTTTGATTCAAAAGTTAGAAGGTTTGGGAGTTTTATGAATCCTATACGTGGCGTATTGACCTATACGCCACGTATAAGTATTTTTTATTTAATTATATTTTTTTTATTTTATTTATATTTTGTTTATTTTCATTTTAATTTATATAATTTTGTTAATATAAGTTTGTTAATCAAACAAAATATTAAACATTACAAACCAAACAAAATATTAAACATTACAAACCAAACAAAATATTAAACATTACAACCAAAGAAATAAACTAAAATTATATACATTACATCAAAAAATTAAATATATACATCAAAATGTTTTACATACATAACAACGAAAGGAACAAAATACAAATAAAAGAACTAAACCTAATCGGCTCCGCCGTCACCCTGACCGGCTCCGGTGTCACCCTGACCCGCCCCGCCCTCACCCTGAACGGGGTCGTCCGGATAATGACGTGGCGGTGGTAGTGGGGGTGGCTCGATGCCGGCAGCTCGTGACTGATTCACGAGCTGTCCAACCGCCCACATCATCAGGTCCTCCATGCGATCGAGTTGACGACCCTGTCGCCGTGAGTCGGCAACAAGCAATGCCTGGGTAGCCCTATCCAGCCTAACAGACCGACGTACGTGTCGGGGATGCTGTGGAGGATGCTCGTGGACCTGCTCGACGTGTGGCGGCTCGTCCTCAATCGCCACACCCTGTAGCGGCTGAGGCATAGGCGGGTCCCTCTGTCCAGGCATCTGCGGCAACGGTACCGGGACCCAAACCTGGTCCTGGACGGCCCCCACGAACCGAAGGCCCTGCGGGAATCGGTGCGTGATGCGCATGCCGCTCGCCGTGCGACGGTCTAATCGGACAGGGGGAATGGGCGGTAACATCGCAGGCTCATGGTCGTCAAATGGTATGACCGACCGCATGATATGCATGATGAAAGCACCGCCATATAAAAGTCCGCGCTTCTGTCGCATATAGGCAGAAACAAAATAAAGCGCCATGCTCGTGGACAGGTCGCACCGCCTCCCAGTAAGCAGGCATAAAAGGAAGAAAAGATCTCTATCAGTGCACCACTCACGGCTTTTCAGACGCGGTGCGATCGACGTCGAAATAAGCCGGTGCAGATATCTATACAAAGGGTCTCTAATACCCGAGACCCTCCCCTTGGTACCCAACCAAGGACTATCTGAAATCAAGCCCCAAAAAACAAGGAGTTCCTCCTTGTCCACCTCCGTCACCGCCTCGGTGAAAAGCGGCGTGACCGTCTCAGGCTCGTAGTATAAGCCCGTCGTGACGGCCCACTGACGGAGGGTCTGACGGTAAACGACCCCAAAAATAGAAAAAGAAATACGATCCGGATCAATATCCGACGCCTCCCCGGGTAGAGGCTGCAGCCCAGTCTCTGAGTAGATGAACGTCGAAAGAAACCCGACGACCAGCTCTCGGTATGTATCCTCAAAAGAAAGATAAAAAAGACGCGACCATGGCGTGTCCTGACCGATGATGGCCCTAGCTCGCTCGGCCTCTTGCACCTCCTCGAGGAGGGCCCAATCCACCGCCGTACCTGGACCCATCTGCACTTCCCGGAGCTTCTGGCAACGGGAATAAGCCTCCGTATCGAGCGTAAAATCCAGAAAAGGGTAGTGCACAAGATCGTTTAGCTGATCCATCTCAATATCATCATCATGATCCGCCATATCTGATAATAATTAATTGTTTTTAATTTTTTAATTTAAATAATAAATAATAATAATAATATATCGTTTAAATTTTAAATAATAAATAATAATAATATATTGTTTTTAATTGAAATAATAAATAATAATAATAATATATTGTTTAATTTTTAAATAATAAATAATAATAATAATTAATTTTTTTTATTTTAAATATTAAATAATAAATAATAATAATATATTGTTTTTAATTTAAATAATAAATAATAATAATATATTGTTTTTAATTGAAATAATAATATATTTTTAAAATTTTAAATAATAAATAATAATAATAATTAATTTTTTTATTTTAAATAATAAATAATAATAATAATTATTAATTTTTTAAAAACCTATACGCCACGTATAGGCTTATACGTGGCGTATAGGCGGTTGCCGAGCAAAATAAGCCATACGCAGGCCAATTAAGCCATACGCGGGCGAGTTGCCGGGTAAACCAAGCCATACGCGACCTAAACCAGGCCATACGCAGGCAAGTGACCGGGTAATCCTAGCCATACGCATCGTATAGACTTATACGTGGCGTATGGCTTCATCGTCTTCCTAAGACGAACTATACGCCACGTATGGCCCTATACGTGGCGTATAGTTCTTAAGTTCAAACCTAAAAATCGCTAATCTACCCAGTTTTACCCGCTAATATTCAATAAAAACCTAACATTAATGATCGTGGGTGTAGAGACGTACCTTTTCGAAGTTTTTTTGAGACGACAATCCTAATCAACGAGCTTTTTTGTCGGATGCGTATAGGTTTGTGTTTGTTTGTTTTGGGTCGTTTGGTTCTGTACGCTGCCGTTTCACATCCAACGACATCCAACGACTAACTGGTGCGGCTTTCACATCCTGCCAATCTATTGTGTGACGTAGCATATCATACTCTTGAAAGGCGACTCTATCAAAAACAGTTCTCCACCATTCCTCTTTATTGTCCATCTCCTGTAGAAGTTGTTGTCTGATAAAAAGCCACCGGTTTTCATTTAACCCTAAGCCCAAAGCTACCGATCGAAAACCACAGTTACCGTCGGGATTTACATCATGTATTTGTGAAATGTATGGATGAAAGACAGACGGCATCGACAAGCACACGACAACCCACAACTACTGAAAAGTTGGCAACCACACGTTGCATTTTGTTTCCGTATATGTGATAACTTGTACCACTCATTTTCTAACAAATTTAGAGCTTTATGTGAAACCTTACCGTGCAGGTTATCAAACAATTCAATAGCTATGTGGCTATCCATTTTTCTTATGAGGCTTGTTCCAAACGCAAACTGTAATTGATAATATTGATCTGTTACAGTTTCATCAACAAACCCAACAAGTCTATCTAGGGAGCTGTTAGCATTTCTAAGATAACTCTTTAAAAGCGAATGCTGGCTCTCGACTCGGTTCGTTGTTTGTTGACCAAAATTGAGGTTTTTGTTGGACCAGGCGGATACAAACTTTTCTTTATACGGGTCCAACCAATTTTTAGTCACATAATGTATAACTCCTGGAAAAATATTGAATAAATATTTAAATATTTAATAATTATTCAATGTTGGGTATAATTTTGAGACTGATGCTGTCAATCGAAATTACAATATCGAAACTACTAGTTTCGGTTGAACAGTTTCGGTTGAACATTTGTTCAACCGAAACTAGTAGTTTCGATTGAACAAAATATCAAATATTCAAAACTTACTTCCTCTTTTGGCAGCATACAGTCGTTCGTAAAGCCGGTTGAAGTTGTACTGGTATATATCTGGCGTGTGAGACTCACATAATACCGACCATGAATACTTGAAATTTGCCCAGTCTTCGTCTGTAAATGATGCCCTGCAATGTTTTGCGATATTCTCGTGTATGTGCCACCGACATAGTTTCTTTGAACAACCCGGAAATATTTTATCACATGCGTTCATAAGAGCTTTGTCCCTGTCTGTTACTATCACACGCGGCTCCATACACTTTTGCAACATTGCTTTTATTTGCAGTAGCACCCAGACGAAGTTTTCCTCTCGTTCTTTTGATATAAATGCATGAGCGACGCAAAACGACTGGTGTGTGGAGGTCACACCGACCACTTGGACAAATGGAAGTCTATACATGTTTGTTTTGTAAGTCGCGTCGATCATCAACACATGCGGGAACGCACGCCACATCTCAAACGATTTCGGATGAACAAAAAATATGTCATCCACAATATTTGTGGCAGGATCTTCCCGAGTATAGTAGACGCATTTTTTAGAAGAAAGCAGGTTTTCCAGAATCTGCATTGGAGTTTCACCGACTCTCGTTTCGTTTTTTATCTTTTGTATCGCATTATAAATGTCCTTTTTAATGCAACTACTCTCTGGGTTTTGTTCCCTTATTGTAACATTTCTGATTTTAGTATTCCTATTTCAATTCAATGTAATGCAATTTCAAGTTCTATACTCGTGCAATGTCTCATTATTTTCTCGCCGTAAATTTAATGCAATAATTCTATACAAATTCGCAAGTCTTACTCGGTTATATACATTTAGACACTATACAAGAAACTATTTTATTCAAACTTATCAAATCTGAAAAGTCAAGGACTAAAATTGAAAAATGTCAACAAACCCTAGTCTAGCACGGTCGTGCTTCGTCCTAGCACGGTCGCGCCAGGTGCTTTGGCACGGTCGCGCGACCTGCTTTGGAACGATCGCGCCCGGTGCCTAGGCACGGTCGCGCCTATATTGGCACAGTCGCGCCTGCGTAACAGTCGAAACGTAAATGTGATTTCAAAACGCTCAATCATTCGAAATTCAAATCCGATTACGTTTCTTCTTCCTTTAACGTGAGTTATACCATTCTCAATTATTCAACGCCTCAGTTTCATACCATCAATCTCGAATTCTCTCTCAAACAATTCAAGCAAAACTCGAATCCTGTTCTGAGACGCAAATTCCCCCGATCAAGAAAGGATTACGCATCTCCCGGATCTCTCCAAGATTCTGGACTCTCTGGCCTAGCCGGAATTGCAGCCGAAGTCGCCGGAAGCCGTTTTCTCCGTCGCTGGAACTCCCTTCTACCGATCGTTACCAATTCTTTCCTGTTTTAGGTAAGTAAACTCTCCATCTCATTCGTTTCAGTATCATCATCAAAATCCCCCTATTAATCTGGGCTTTCATTACAGAAATCGTTCGAATCAGAATTGTTATTTTAAATAAAAAGGATTTAATCGATTCCACTCTTAAACACGATGTTCATGCAATTAATTTATATGATTAGACTCGTAATATCTCTTTAATCGAAAGCCCTATCAATCCCATCGTTATAAATACAAGAAATTGTCAATTCGTGTCTGACTTGGAATAGACACGGTCGCGCTAATCATCTAGCGCGGCCGTGCCTCGTGTAGCGCGGTCGTGCCGACTATCAGCGTGGTCGTGTCCTCCTGTCCAGACCTTGTCATGCCCTCTGGGCTAGTCTCTGTTGTGTCTAAAGATCATAGACACGACCGTGCCTGGTCAAGGCACGGTCGTGCCTGTTGTCTGGTCTAGATTGTGCTTCTGTTGGTCAACCCGGTCGCGCCCGTGGCTTGAGCACGATCGTGTCCTTCCGAGGCACGGTCGTGTGAGACTCAGATTATTTTAGCAGAATTATAATTTTTATATTAATCAGGAAATGTTTCAGATTTTATAAAAATATGTGTTCTGTATTTAAAAATGGATTAAAAGTTTAATCTTGGCATAAATATAATTTATGGAAAAGTGTATAAAAATTAAATTTATATTTATTTAAATGATGTTTTAAATAATTAAGTTACAAAATTTATAAATAATGATTAGTTATTTAATTTACATTTTAAATCAAAATCATTTATTTATTATTACTTAATTTCAATTAATATTTACATTATTTCATAAACTACAATTATATATTTATTTATTCAATTCAAACCTAATCAAATGGTTACAAACATATTTTACTTCAAACTTTATATATTTTATTTAATACTTTTAAATACAAATCAATAGCTTTATATACAAATTCAACTTTCACTTTAGGCCTAAACTTTGTACAACTATTTAATTCTATACACTTTACTCTTAGGTTAAAGTGTGCATTCCAAGGATCATATTTGCTATCTATATTTCCTTGTTAGCTTCACTTCCATACCATGTGAGTATTCACAACCCCTTTTTACTCTTTTACACTTTTGGGGTGGAACATGAACTTTATACATATTACACATTTCACAATTACATTTACTCAAACAACACAAGTACTAAATCCTACATACATACATGTGTGCAAAATTTGAGCTTTGTGCCCGAGTGCTAGTTGTGCTAGTCTTTGTGAAAACTATGTGCAATCATTAACTATACAAGCCGACGGTTTTCAATGATAGATCTATTGAGTCTGACAAACCCACCGAAGTGGAGGTGATTGATACCGACAACACAATTTGCATACTAGTTACTAAGGTTTGATTGTACTTGATTACACAATAGCAGCTCCCCATAAAGGGTCTGTTTTGAAAGTTTTATAAATTAGGTTTTATTTCTTGAAGAACAAGTTAGAATAGTATTATAAATAGGGGTCTAGGTTATTATGTTATTTGTCCATTTTTCTTGATTGTTTGTTCATTTTGTAAGTTCGGTTGGTAATAAGAAAAGTGACTAGTGCCAATCGAATCACTAGTGAACTCGTCTCCTCCTTCCCTTTGCCTTTTACGAAACCCTACGGTCACGAACATGAAGGTAACGATTAACCGGGTTTACAAACACGCATATGATGATTAGAGGTTAGCGATCTCCCCTTACTCCGCACGAAAATCCGATGACCGGCCTCTTCCCTCTCCCTTTCTCCTCTCGGCAGCCGCAAACAAGAAAATGGGGACTCCCCCCTTTGCCGTAACCCTATAGGGGTGTTTTTCGGACCGGGCTTGACCCTCGAGCGCTACTGGTTAGTCCTCGGGCTTGGCCCGTCTTGGATTCCTTTACAAAACTCTCCCTCGAGTCCCGTTTATTACACAATAACACCCGTCTAATATACACATAAACTAAAATGTACCTCCTCCGTTAAATCGTCTATTCTCTAAAACAGTTATTTACAAACCCGCTCGCTAAACGAGAAACCGGGATGTTACATGATGTTTTCTACATGCCTAAGTTGAAGGTCAATCTTCTAAGCTTAGGACAGTTGGATGAAGAAGGACATAAGATAGAAATATTCAAGGTTCAGAGAAATCTGAATACAAAAAATCAAGCTTAAGGTATGTTTTAATCCTAAAAGTTTTGAAGATAAAAAGAAAGAAAGTCCTAATATGAAGAAGAAATCGATTGTGAAAGTGAAGGAAAGTCCGTTTCATTTTGGAACGATTCCAAAAGATTTATTTGGAAATCTCAAACATGAAAAAGAAAAGGAGCAAGTCAATAATAGAATGGTTGATGCTATTTCAAAGTTAAGTACAGAAGGAGAGAATGCTAAGTTAGAAGAACCAGTGAAGCAAGTATGCTATAGTCAGTTGAAGAGGAGGAACAGAAACAAGGAGAATAATAATTCAAGTTTAAGGGGGTGAATGAGGGATTTAATCTTGAATTAGTTAATAATAAAAGTTAAATGGTCTGTTTTGAAAGTTTTATAAGTTAGGTTTTATTTCTTAGAGAACAAGTTAGAATAGTATTATAAATAGGGGTCTAGGTTATTATGTTATTTGTCTCTTTTCCTTGATTGTTTGTTCATTTTGTAAGTTCGGTTGGTAATAAGAAAAGAGTCACGGGTTTGTCCCCCAAATATCTCGTGTTCGTGTTTGCTTGATATAATTGTTTGAACCATCTGGCCAACACTTATGACGTCTGGTGCAAAAGACCTTGTTGAGTCAAGGGAGCGAATCCCACTTAACAACAGGGTCCGGGGGCAGCGCCCCTAGTTAGCAGGGTTCTAGTGGTGGCAACCACTAGTGGGGTCCAAGGGGTAACGCCACTAGATAGGGTTAAGCTGTTGATTTTTTTTTCATGTTTTGTTATGTATGAAAAACTTAGTTTGAAAGTGAAAATTGATGAAGGATGGTCCTTCAGATCAGTTTGGTCATGCTTACCAGTTTTACTCATCTTGAGTAAAGATTGCTCTTCCTAAGTAAACTTGCTCTCGTGAGTAAGTTTGCTCACCTGAGTAAGTTTTGCCTTTCCGGAGTAGTTGCATCTCCAATGTATCTGTTTATCCATTATATAAATGCCAATTTTGGTCATTGTATGATATACGAAATCTTCTAACAGACTTTCACATATTGGCTTTTAATTATTTGATTATTATCCGATTGAATTCCGTGTATGCTACGGAACTAGTTTAATTTAAAAGTGAACTAGCACGATCGTCAGAGAAATTAAGTCACATCATATACACTAACCCGTAACTCCTACCTAATCCTCTCTAGCAGTTTGGTAATTGGTGGGCTATTCCCTCCTAAGATTTTAAGATTAAAACATCACGATAAAGATAAAGATACAACTTTATATGATGTGACCAGATTTAAAATAAGGATTTAAGTTAATAAAGAAGAAAGGGCGTTCTTCGTTTGATTTCGTTTATGTGGACTCGATCGGGGCCTCTGGTGGTCTGGTTCATTTGGGATCCCTCCGTTTTCAAATCTTGTTCCTCTACGCCGGCTCGGAACTACCTTCTGACCAAAGGGTATCTTTTGGGGGCTAATACAGAAATAAACATCCTTAATGTTTACGCCCCCCAAAATCTTCTAGCAAAAATGATTCTGTGGGAAGAAATCAGGAACCTTATAATCTCTTCCACCGGTATATGGATTCTTATGGGGGATTTTAACGCAGTGCGATTCCCCGAAGACCGTCACAACTCCAAATTCAATTCTAGATGTGCCTCGGCGTTCAACGAATTCATTCATTCTTCTGGCCTCATTGAATACGCACAAAAAGGGTTGAAATTTACATTTGAGTATGGGAACGGGAAAAAACACAGCAAGATTGATCGAGTTTTAGTATGCAAAGAATTCTTCAATACCTGGCCGGCAACCTGCCTCCGGGCTCTCCACAAATATTCTTCCGACCATTGTCCGCTTTCGCTTACCTCAGGTGATTTAAATTACGGTCCGAGGCCTTTTAGGTTTTTCAACTCCTGGCTTGAAAAACCTGGATTCGTGGATCTTGTAAAAGAGGTTGGTAAAATTCCGACGGTTGGGGCGATCCCTGACATTGGCTTGGCAAACAAACTTAAATCGATCAAAGAGGCAATAATAAAATGGAAAAAAGATAGATCAAAAAAAGAATTCGAAGATGAAGCTACGCTGGCAGAGGAACTTCAAAACCTGGAAGAAGTGGCAGAACTTCGTAATTTGTCCGAAGAAGAGCTTTGGGTCAAGGCCGAGTGCAAGGCTGCTATGCAAGTGCTCGAATCGCAAAAAACAAAAGATTTTAAACAGAGATCCAGAATTAAATGGGCTGCATTGGGTGATGAAAACTCTGCTTTTTTCCATTCATGCATAAAGCATAGGTTAGCAAAAAATCTGATACCTGGATTAGTGATAGATGATCAATGGTGCGACAAGCCATCATTGGTTAAAAAAGAAGTCCTTAACTTCTTCAAGAGAAGGTTCTCCGGTGGCACAGACCAAAGGCCTCTGATTCAAAATCTCGAAGTCAAAACCTTGTCACAAGGGGATAAAGACTTGCTGATAAAGGTATTCACAAAGGAAGAAATCAAAAACGCTGTTTGGGACTGTGGCACAGACAAATCCCCGGGCCCGGACGGGTTTAATTTCCATTTTATCCGATTCTTTTGGGAGCTCCTCGAGGACGACTTTTTCAATCTGATCCGATGGTTTCATCTGGAATCCAAGCTCAGTCACGGGTGCTGCTCATCCTTCATCACGCTTATTCCCAAAGTTAGCGACCCGACCACCCTGGAGGATTACAGACCAATAACTCTTATCGGGGTTATTAGTAAGGTCGTATCTAAAATTTTGGCTAATAGATTAAAGTGTGTTATCGGGTCAATTATACACGACACGCAATCTGCCTTCCTGAAAGACAGATTCATTCTTGATGGCCCCTTAATCGTGAATGAATTGATTAGCTATGCGAGGAAAAGGAAAAAAAGGGCTATGTTCTTCAAGATCGATTTTGAAAAAGCATTCGATAAAGTCAACTGGGATTTTCTAGACTTCGTTATGGAAACAATGGGTTTCCCCTCATCATGGCGAGGGTGGATAAGGGTGGTCTTATCCTCGGCCAGGTCATCGGTGTTGGTGAACGGATCGCCGACTTTTGAATTCCAGCACAAATGTGGTGTTAGACAGGGTGACCCACTCTCCCCGTTTCTTTTTATCTTGGTAATGGAGGCCCTCTCGAGTTTCATGTGGAAAGCTGTGGACAAAAAATTCTTCACCGGTTTGAAATTCCATAATTCTGGCCCCATCATGTCTCATTTGCTTTATGCAGACGATGCTATTATCATGGGGGATTGGTCTCCGAAAAACGGGATAAACCTCACACGGATCCTCAGGATTTTTCATATGGTGTCGGGGCTCAAAATTAATCTCAGGAAATCGAGGCTTTTTGGCGTCGGGGTGAGCCAACAGGAGGTTGCGAATATGGCCTTAGGTATGGGCTGTGTGTCGGACACTTTCCCATGCAAATACCTTGGTCTCACTGTCGGAGCCAACATGAATAAGGTAGCTCACTGGAAACCGGTTATTGATGCCTTTGAATCTCGCCTAGCAGCCTGGAAGGCGTGCTCCCTGTCCATCGGAGGCCGCATCACTCTCATTAAGAATGTCATGGAAAGTTTACCAACTTACTACTTTTCATTGTACAAAGCCCCCGCCAAAGTTATTTCAAGGTTAGAATCCATCCGTAGCAACTTTCTTTGGGGTGGGTCCTCTTCAACATCGAAGATCCACTGGATAGCTTGGGAAAATGTTACACAACCTCTAGAACTTGGTGGTCTTGGCATTGGAGCTCTTAAAATCATCAACTTAGCCTTATTATCCAAGTGGGCTTGGAGACTCAAAGTGGGCAGGCAAAAGCTTTGGTGTAAAGTCATCGACTCACTGCATCACTCCAAAGCAAATCGGGCTTTCATTCCCTGCAAATCTGGATCGTCCGGGGTTTGGCCGTCGATTGTAAAATGTATCTCAAAGAAAATTTTCTTCGGCAATTTCTTTCATAGCTTTCTTAGAGCTAAGGCTGGGAATGGTCGGTCCATTCGCTTCTGGCAGGATGTTTGGCTGTCCTCAAAACCCCTTTATGATATGTTCCCCAGATGCAAAAATTTGCTCTTGTGGCCGATTTCTACGTTCCCGATGCATCTCCTCCTGCCTGGGCGTGGTCCTGGAGTCATGCTCCAAATGACCATTCAGAACTGCAGGAATTTGCGGAATTATCATCTCTCCTGTCCAATGTTCGCTTATCCGAAATGGGGGATAATTGGTCATGGTCGGCTAACAAATCTGGTTCCTTCTCGGTGGCCTCTGCTAAGCTTCTTTTGGCTCCTTCTCATGAGGCTGGGCCGGAGCTTCCAAAATTTTCTTGGAACAAAGGGGTCCCTTTGAAATGTAATGTGCTTCTTTGGCGGGCAAACATGGAAAGACTTCCAACATTGGAAAACTTAAGGAAAAGACATATTCAGGTAAGCGACATCATTTGTCCTCTTTGCAGCCATGGCATTGAAACTGCAACTCATACATTCACTGCATGTTATATATCCTCCGGGGTCTGGCAAGGATTATCGTCTTGGTTGAAAATTCCTCCTATTTATGCCTTCTCAATCTCGGACCTTACTTCTATGCACAACTCTATAGAAGTCTCACCTGCGAAAAGAAAGTACATTCAGGGGATAATCACGACTGCATGTTGGGTCATATGGAGAGCCAGGAACGACAAAGTTTTTTCGGGGTCGAACCCGAGGATTGAAAACATCATTGCCGAGATCCAGTCATTAGCATATCTGTGGATAAAAAGTAGATCAAAGAGCTTGGAATTCTCTTGGAAAGACTGGATAAATTTTTCTGTAACTTAACCTGTAAATTCTGTTTTTAGCTTTTTCCCTTTTCCGGTTGTTCTGTTTTTGCCTCTGCTTCTTGCTTTGGCGTTTTGTTTATTGAAGTTTGCTGTTAAAAAAAATAAAATTAATTCATTAAATGATAGGCACAACCTTAAGAATTTATGAATGATGAACAATGTCATGCTTTCCCTATGATCACATAATCACTATAAAAGATAATTTTCAAAGACTAAAGATTTACCAACACACTTTCACTATAATTTATAATAACTCGTTATATTTATTCAACTTTGAATAGCCGGCACCTATCTTTTACCTCCCAACTTTGATTAGCGATACCTATCTTTTACTTTCCATGTGTGTACACCATGCAAGTTAGAAAGATGAAAAGTAAGTAGCTAGTGAGCGGGTCAATTAGATAATAAAGAAAGAAGACAAAGACGTGATAACATTAGCTCATTATTGTTTCTAGCAGTAATGTTTATTAGTATGATTGCCTTTGCAAATAATTAAAAAAAGTAATACCCAATTTATGATTTTAACAACTATGATATGGTCGTTTATTTTATGTGAAAAGGTAATCTTTCACATTTATTTTGTTGTTTAAAAATAAAAATTTTAAAGCCCGTAATTTCTAAAATAATTGTTAAAAATTATTAACTATATGAAACATAAACATTAAGCTTTTGAGATGTCTATGTGGTTTCAAAACATGTGTAGAATCAACTTGGCAAGAAGATAAAAATCCTTTAATCTATTATAAAAGGTGATGTATAATCTTAAGGCTATGTTATACCTTTGTGATTGGGAGTGTGATCAGACTACGTAGCGGTCACGTCATGATACACCACATCGTACATAGTGAGTGGGGGCGTTATTGGCCTTCCAGCAAGTGATGGCAAACCAACAAAATCAATGAGCCAATCAAACTACGTCACATCACCCTTTCCATTTTTTTTTATTTTTTATTGTACTATTTAGTTTAGGTATTAATCTGATTTTTCTTAAATAACTCCCGCTCATTAGCTTTAAAAAAAAAAAACACACGGGTTTGCTTAATTTTTTTCCTTAACATTCTGGTATAAATTTTAACGAAAATGAAGTTGTTTTTTAAAAAAATAAGTATTTTCGGTCTCGTAAGTGGTATACCAAAGACATCTTACATCGCGCTTTTCTGAACTCCTACATACCATGCGCCACTCTGGTCAACGTAGGCTCCTACAAACCATGCGCCACAGATGGTGCCCTCCTTGCTGACAACAACCACTATTGGAGTATCGCCAGGGTCCTCCAATATCTTATCTTTACTAGGCCCAAAATTACCTAAACGGTACGATAGGTTTGCCTATTGCATTCAGGGTGTGTCAGACTACAGTTTACATCTCACACCCATCCATGGTTACTCTCTCATAGCTTACTCTGATGCAACTGGGGGAGGGTGACCAAACTCATGACGTTCCACGTCCAACTATTGTGTTTTTATCAGAGGCAACTTGATCTCTTGGTCTTCTAAACTAGGGGGAGTGTTTTCCTCAGCAATTGCGTTCCACGTCTAACTAATTTAGAAGGTGCTAATTGTATCTTAGCCTTTATAAATAGGGCACCTCTTTATAGTATTATTCATTCGTAACAATATCATAAACATCTTACTTCTAATAAACAATTCCACTTAATGTCATGTGACAACACCATACTTTTTCTTACTGAAATATTTTAATTTTCTCTATTTTAAGTAAGTTTAAATTTTAATATCTAATTATGTTAATGTTCTTTTTTTTCAAAAAAAAATATAAGATTTGAATTCTAATATAAAATTTAAAATCTAATTTCACTACTACAAAAGCAGGTATTCGCTATGGATTTTTGCCACGACAAAAATTCGTAGCAAATTTTGCTACGAATTAGCTACGGACATAGTTTGCTACGGTTTAGCTACGAATCTTCCGTAGCAAATGAAATTCGTAGCAAAATCCATAGCAATATCAATAAAATAAATATTTGAAAAATAATTTAGTAAAATTCGTAGCAAAATCCGTAGTAAAGTCAATAAAATAAATATTAAAAAAATAAATAAATAAATTTGGTAAAATCCGTAGCAACATCCATAGCAAAATCTAGACAATACACATTTAAAAATACTTTACTAAAATGCGTAGCAAAACCAAAAAAAAATATATATTTAAAAAAATAATTTCTTAAAATCCATATCAAATCTAAAAAACTAATTAATTAAGAAAATAATTACTAAATTAAAATTTTTGTCCTTTGTGTTTGGCAAAAATACTTACGAATTTTGTCCTTTCCGCTAACATTAGTTAAGTTTTTCAGTTAAGTCAATGCACATGAGGGCATTTTAGTCTTTTTACCCCTAAAAGACATTTTTTTTATAAACTAAATAGATTTTTTATATTTAACAAATTATATGTTGATAATCAATTAGCATTAGTATTGATTAATTACGATAAAATTGTGTCAATAAGGAAATTAGTGTTATTTAGGACCAGTTATGGATCATTAGCGTCAATTAAGGTCAATATCGGTCAGCTAATGGTGTTTAGGGTTAATTAGCGCCAATATTGATCGACGATGGTCAATTTTGAACAATTAGTGTCAACATTGGTTATTGATGATCAACTAGTGTCAACTAGTGCCAACTTAGGATAATAAGGGCAATCATGGGTAGATATGGTCAATTATGATGGCCAATAGGCGGTGGTAATTAGGGCTGATAATGGTTAATAGCAGTAATTAGGATTAATGAGGGTAAATTATGGTAAGTTAGTAACAATTAGGTTAATTAGGCTTAATAAATGTTAATAAGGGTAGGTATTGATCAATTATGGTCTGTTAGGAGCAATTACCGTCACCTATTTTAATTAGGAGCAATTAGGCTCACTTAGGTTAAAGTAGAGGCATTTAGGACCAATAAGAGTTAATATTGGTCAGTGATCACCTATTTAAACCAATTAGGATAATTATAGACAATTAGGGGCAATTAAGTTCAATTTGGATTAATATCCATCAACAATCACCAATTATGATTATTTAGGAGAAACTAGAGACAATTATGGGTAATTTAAGATAACTAGGGTTATTTAAGGTTAATTAATATCAATATTGTTAAATTAGGCAAGGGTCAATAATGACATGCCGTAATGGACCCTATTGGGCCTTCATATTCATGATATCTCTCAATAGACCGTGATGGGCTTTTATCATGCCAAATTAATGTCCTAACGGGTTGGATCGGGTTATAGTGAGTCATAATAGATCACAAATGGGCAATAGTTGATCATACATGTCTTAATGGACCTTACCGGGCCTTAACAATCATGATAGCTCTTACTGGACAATGATTTGCTTTATTATGCCATATTATGTTTTAACGGGTTAGATCATCTTACAGTGAGTCATACAAGATTATAATAGGCAATATTACCTCATACATGTTTTATTGGACCTATTGTGTCATAATATTCATGATAGTTCTTAATAGTCCATGATTATCTATTATTGACCCGTTATGATCGAACATGACTTACAACAAGTTGATCTAACCTAACATTTATCTAATATGATTATTAAAAAAAGACCCAATATGACAGTTTAAGAAATGTGTGGTACACTATTAATAATTATGATATATAATATGACTCACTACTCAATCTAACCATTTAAGATCTAAAATGGCATATTAAGGTGAGAAAAATAACGATGATACACATTAAAGTTAATTTAAATTATAATAAATAAAGTTTATTATTTATTTAGTTTTGTAATTAAAATACATAAGTTAAGACCTAATAAAATAAAAAATTACCATTCATATTTATTTATATAAATTTTATACTATTACTTAAAAATGCAATAATATAGTTTTTATAAATTTTAATATTTTTATTTTTATATTTACACTTGATACTTGTTATTTTAATTTAATAAAATATAAAAAATTGACTTTTGTTTCCCCAAGGCCCAAAATCAGTTTCCTCCTAGTTTAATTTTAACCCACTAAATTTTAACCTGTTAACCCCAAAATTTTTGATTTCCCTCTTAATTTATTTTATTTCCCGCTTTATTATTTTCATTCTCCCTCTCTTTTCCTCACCCTAAATTGACCGCCTCCCAAAATTCATATGCAGTAGCCGATGTCCGCACCACCGTCTAGCCTCCATTGATGCATTTTGTTTACTGCTACACCATCGTTGTCGTTATCTACAACCGTCGACCCAACACCACCGCGAGTCCGCCAATGCGGCTCCTAAGCTTACGTGCTCAATATGCTGCTCGCCCATCTTGAATCTCGAATTCAATCCGCTGCTCATTATAAGAAGTCAATCATGTCTCTCAATTTTTGTCAGTGAATGTGCTTCAATTCTTGATATTTTTTTGGTTATTTTTATGAAACTGATGTTCTAGTTCAGGGGATCACTGAAATTTGGAGTCGAATTGTTACAACCTTCATCATTTAGGGCTAATCTTATATTTTAAAACTCAAAAGATTTGAAGTTGCACGACAATTTCTCTTGAACAGGTTTAATTTTGATCTAATTTATAGTTTTTTGGCATTTTGATTTCGATTAGTGTTTTGATCTTGATTACTTGTGTTTTCAGTTATCATGATGGGGGTTACATTGATCTAGGTGCAAATAGATGTCAATTAAATGCTGCTAAAATTTGTTTGTTTGAAGATGACGATGAGATTGAAGTCCACCACGATAATGCTTTCATTTTATTGAATCAAATTCATTGTTGGTGAAGTTTGAGAAACAGTTATAACTTGCTACTAAATAATTTGGTTTTTTGTATGAACAAAACTTAACATGGTAGTTGTCTTTGTTTAGAACTTTAGATGGTTTACAAGTTTAAGTTTCGGGCATATTTGTTATCATAGGATATTTGAAAGATTGTTCCATTATTATATCTTCAATCACTGAAACAATGTCTTGATTAGTAGCTAACTAATGTGTTATATAATGCTGACTTTAGTCGATGTGATTCCAGATCTAAGTTCATCAAAATCTGTAACTGACACAACATCATGTCCTCTACTACTCCTGAGATTCCTGGTATTTTTCATGATTTTTTAATATTTATTATGGTTTATACATCTGATACAATTGTATTGTTTCTTTTATCCTGCTAATTGGATATTGTTTCATGAGGTTTTTAATGTGGCTTCTGTGTTCCTTAGTGTAATTGCTCCACGAGGTTTTCAATTTTTGGCATATTAGTTATTTCAAAGGCCAGATTATAAATTAAATCATGATATATCTGAGTTACCATATACTTATTTGTTGTACTGGAAAGCCCAACACAAGCCATGCACTTGATGAGAACCTTTGTGAAGCAAGTATGCTATTATTGGAGGTTGACAAAGTGAATTTCAAATAAAAGGGCAAACTTAAATGTCGTTCTTTTACCGTAGTTGGGAGTTTCTTGAAGGTGAAAATGGGCGGTGTGGTAACGGGTCAAACCGCATGCAGCTTATTCTTACCCAGATCCTTACTACAGGGTCTGTTCACTCCCTAACCATATCCAACTCAGTCGTATCCGGTGCAACCTATGGTATAGTAATGGGTGCATTTGTTACTTTTTAGGTTTTTATAGGAATGTGGTTGATCATCTGTATGACACATTTTTTGTTGTTAGCTTTATTAGCCAAACTTAAATATTAGCAATGAATCTTCAAGATGAGATGGTGGAAGCTAAAATTGAGGGCTTATGTTCTCAACTACAAACTTTATTTTGTTTTCGTGTTCGTGTTGTGCATAATCAACTTGTTTAGGTATACATGAGCATTTTCAATATGTGCATATTTGTTTTTATTTAAATTTTTTGTTAAACTAAGGTCATTCTAAATCCTGTTTCAGGTTACTTCAAGCTCTATGAGACTTGTGAGTTCAATATCAAGAGAATTAAGATACGAGTGGCATGTACCTGTCGAGGGCTAACTACACTATTAATGTTTCAATGCAAATGCTACCAGGTAATTAGTTTTAATCTAAATATCTGTTTTCTTCTAGATTTTGTTTTTGTCATTTAAAGAAAGACAAGGGTCATATCAGGTTCAATTACAAGCTATGAAAATGATAGTCGTACTAATGACATTACTACCTTCTTTCTTATATGTACTATTGGCATGAGGAGATGAACGTGACAACGAAGGATGCAAATTGGTACCTTATGCTAGAAGGTCCTCAAGAGATCCACATTCAAAAAGATTATCCTTCATATGGGAGGGTTAAACTGATTTGTTGAACATAAACTTGTGATTATGGAAGACACTTTGCATTAGAGAAGATCCTTTCGTTTTATAACTAAGAACAAAATAAACTAGCAATGAGGAGTATTCCATGGGATTAAACATACATATGTGCAAATCAAAGTTGAGGAAAAATTTCAAACAAGATGCACATGTAACTATATAAGACATGTACATGTATCTAAAGGTGATTTGATTTTGGCTTTAATAATAATTGTACAATTTTCCATTTTTAGATAATTTGTACAATTATGTCATTTGATATAAAATGATAGTTTAATTTGTATTTGTGTCTCTTTATTTGATTTTGAATATATTTACGTATAGGAAAAAGCTGGAGAATAATTAATATATATAAATATATATTATTTGTAGCAAAAATAAAACAAAATATGTAGCAAGATCCGTAGCCAAATTCCGTAGTAGAACTGGTAGCAAAAATGTAGCAAAGTTTCTTTGCTAAACCGTAGCTAAATTTGTAGCAAACTTTGTAGCTAAAAATTCGTAGCAAACTTCGTAGCTAACAATCCATAGCTACAATTTGTAGCAAAATTCCATAGCTAAGAAAATCCGTAGCGAACATTTTCGTAGCAAAATCTGTAGCTAAAATAGCTACGTCCCATTTTGTAGCTAAAACCGTCGCAAAAATATGTTCCATAGCAAACCAAATTAGCGACGATACTTATAGCTACAGACTAAATCCGTAGCAAAACATGTATTTGCTACGGATTTGGCCGTAGCAAATGCTTGTTTTTGTAGTAGTGTTTTCCTTACACATTATTATATTTTTATTTTTCCATCAAACACCTTCATGTAATACATGAGTATATAACCTAGTTTTTAATATGATGTTCCTATTAGAGTTATAAGCATAAATGTATAATTTGTATGTGTACACAAACAACGTATCTTTGTGTCGTTCCTAAAATAATTGATTTGTGGATAAATGATGTATCATCGCCAAAACAAAATTACTTCGTTTTAAAGAATAATGTTTTATGTTCTTACTATATTAAATTTTTGTATCTTTAAAATCAAAGATCAAAAAGATAATGATTTTTAGATTATCGGTTTAGATCTCGATTTATATGTTCACGAGGTTATTAAAGCCTCGAAAACAACTCCTATAAGTAAATTATTTTAGGGTGATTCTAACCGCACACGGAATATTACTAATTAGACCCGCCGCCGCCTTATACGCCATCGTATAGGTCAATACGAGGGCGTATAGAGTTCAGTCACTGCCAACAGAATGCCACGTGTTATTCTCTGTCTGGCGGCTGGTCCAATACGTGGCGTATTGACCTATACGCAGCGTATGAGGCACGGGTTATATTTTTGATTCAAAAGTTAGAAGGTTTGGGAGTTTTATGAATCCTATACGTGGCGTATTGACCTATACGCCACGTATAAGTATTTTTTATTTAATTATATTTTTTTTATTTTATTTATATTTTGTTTATTTTCATTTTAATTTATATAATTTTGTTAATATAAGTTTGTTAATCAAACAAAATATTAAACATTACAAACCAAACAAAATATTAAACATTACAAACCAAACAAAATATTAAACATTACAACCAAAGAAATAAACTAAAATTATATACATTACATCAAAAAATTAAATATATACATCAAAATGTTTTACATACATAACAACGAAAGGAACAAAATACAAATAAAAGAACTAAACCTAATCGGCTCCGCCGTCACCCTGACCGGCTCCGGTGTCACCCTGACCCGCCCCGCCCTCACCCTGAACGGGGTCGTCCGGATAATGACGTGGCGGTGGTAGTGGGGGTGGCTCGATGCCGGCAGCTCGTGACTGATTCACGAGCTGTCCAACCGCCCACATCATCAGGTCCTCCATGCGATCGAGTTGACGACCCTGTCGCCGTGAGTCGGCAACAAGCAATGCCTGGGTAGCCCTATCCAGCCTAACAGACCGACGTACGTGTCGGGGATGCTGTGGAGGATGCTCGTGGACCTGCTCGACGTGTGGCGGCTCGTCCTCAATCGCCACACCCTGTAGCGGCTGAGGCATAGGCGGGTCCCTCTGTCCAGGCATCTGCGGCAACGGTACCGGGACCCAAACCTGGTCCTGGACGGCCCCCACGAACCGAAGGCCCTGCGGGAATCGGTGCGTGATGCGCATGCCGCTCGCCGTGCGACGGTCTAATCGGACAGGGGGAATGGGCGGTAACATCGCAGGCTCATGGTCGTCAAATGGTATGACCGACCGCATGATATGCATGATGAAAGCACCGCCATATAAAAGTCCGCGCTTCTGTCGCATATAGGCAGAAACAAAATAAAGCGCCATGCTCGTGGACAGGTCGCACCGCCTCCCAGTAAGCAGGCATAAAAGGAAGAAAAGATCTCTATCAGTGCACCACTCACGGCTTTTCAGACGCGGTGCGATCGACGTCGAAATAAGCCGGTGCAGATATCTATACAAAGGGTCTCTAATACCCGAGACCCTCCCCTTGGTACCCAACCAAGGACTATCTGAAATCAAGCCCCAAAAAACAAGGAGTTCCTCCTTGTCCACCTCCGTCACCGCCTCGGTGAAAAGCGGCGTGACCGTCTCAGGCTCGTAGTATAAGCCCGTCGTGACGGCCCACTGACGGAGGGTCTGACGGTAAACGACCCCAAAAATAGAAAAAGAAATACGATCCGGATCAATATCCGACGCCTCCCCGGGTAGAGGCTGCAGCCCAGTCTCTGAGTAGATGAACGTCGAAAGAAACCCGACGACCAGCTCTCGGTATGTATCCTCAAAAGAAAGATAAAAAAGACGCGACCATGGCGTGTCCTGACCGATGATGGCCCTAGCTCGCTCGGCCTCTTGCACCTCCTCGAGGAGGGCCCAATCCACCGCCGTACCTGGACCCATCTGCACTTCCCGGAGCTTCTGGCAACGGGAATAAGCCTCCGTATCGAGCGTAAAATCCAGAAAAGGGTAGTGCACAAGATCGTTTAGCTGATCCATCTCAATATCATCATCATGATCCGCCATATCTGATAATAATTAATTGTTTTTAATTTTTTAATTTAAATAATAAATAATAATAATAATATATCGTTTAAATTTTAAATAATAAATAATAATAATATATTGTTTTTAATTGAAATAATAAATAATAATAATAATATATTGTTTAATTTTTAAATAATAAATAATAATAATAATTAATTTTTTTTATTTTAAATATTAAATAATAAATAATAATAATATATTGTTTTTAATTTAAATAATAAATAATAATAATATATTGTTTTTAATTGAAATAATAATATATTTTTAAAATTTTAAATAATAAATAATAATAATAATTAATTTTTTTATTTTAAATAATAAATAATAATAATAATTATTAATTTTTTAAAAACCTATACGCCACGTATAGGCTTATACGTGGCGTATAGGCGGTTGCCGAGCAAAATAAGCCATACGCAGGCCAATTAAGCCATACGCGGGCGAGTTGCCGGGTAAACCAAGCCATACGCGACCTAAACCAGGCCATACGCAGGCAAGTGACCGGGTAATCCTAGCCATACGCATCGTATAGACTTATACGTGGCGTATGGCTTCATCGTCTTCCTAAGACGAACTATACGCCACGTATGGCCCTATACGTGGCGTATAGTTCTTAAGTTCAAACCTAAAAATCGCTAATCTACCCAGTTTTACCCGCTAATATTCAATAAAAACCTAACATTAATGATCGTGGGTGTAGAGACGTACCTTTTCGAAGTTTTTTTGAGACGACAATCCTAATCAACGAGCTTTTTTGTCGGATGCGTATAGGTTTGTGTTTGTTTGTTTTGGGTCGTTTGGTTCTGTACGCTGCCGTTTCACATCCAACGACATCCAACGACTAACTGGTGCGGCTTTCACATCCTGCCAATCTATTGTGTGACGTAGCATATCATACTCTTGAAAGGCGACTCTATCAAAAACAGTTCTCCACCATTCCTCTTTATTGTCCATCTCCTGTAGAAGTTGTTGTCTGATAAAAAGCCACCGGTTTTCATTTAACCCTAAGCCCAAAGCTACCGATCGAAAACCACAGTTACCGTCGGGATTTACATCATGTATTTGTGAAATGTATGGATGAAAGACAGACGGCATCGACAAGCACACGACAACCCACAACTACTGAAAAGTTGGCAACCACACGTTGCATTTTGTTTCCGTATATGTGATAACTTGTACCACTCATTTTCTAACAAATTTAGAGCTTTATGTGAAACCTTACCGTGCAGGTTATCAAACAATTCAATAGCTATGTGGCTATCCATTTTTCTTATGAGGCTTGTTCCAAACGCAAACTGTAATTGATAATATTGATCTGTTACAGTTTCATCAACAAACCCAACAAGTCTATCTAGGGAGCTGTTAGCATTTCTAAGATAACTCTTTAAAAGCGAATGCTGGCTCTCGACTCGGTTCGTTGTTTGTTGACCAAAATTGAGGTTTTTGTTGGACCAGGCGGATACAAACTTTTCTTTATACGGGTCCAACCAATTTTTAGTCACATAATGTATAACTCCTGGAAAAATATTGAATAAATATTTAAATATTTAATAATTATTCAATGTTGGGTATAATTTTGAGACTGATGCTGTCAATCGAAATTACAATATCGAAACTACTAGTTTCGGTTGAACAGTTTCGGTTGAACATTTGTTCAACCGAAACTAGTAGTTTCGATTGAACAAAATATCAAATATTCAAAACTTACTTCCTCTTTTGGCAGCATACAGTCGTTCGTAAAGCCGGTTGAAGTTGTACTGGTATATATCTGGCGTGTGAGACTCACATAATACCGACCATGAATACTTGAAATTTGCCCAGTCTTCGTCTGTAAATGATGCCCTGCAATGTTTTGCGATATTCTCGTGTATGTGCCACCGACATAGTTTCTTTGAACAACCCGGAAATATTTTATCACATGCGTTCATAAGAGCTTTGTCCCTGTCTGTTACTATCACACGCGGCTCCATACACTTTTGCAACATTGCTTTTATTTGCAGTAGCACCCAGACGAAGTTTTCCTCTCGTTCTTTTGATATAAATGCATGAGCGACGCAAAACGACTGGTGTGTGGAGGTCACACCGACCACTTGGACAAATGGAAGTCTATACATGTTTGTTTTGTAAGTCGCGTCGATCATCAACACATGCGGGAACGCACGCCACATCTCAAACGATTTCGGATGAACAAAAAATATGTCATCCACAATATTTGTGGCAGGATCTTCCCGAGTATAGTAGACGCATTTTTTAGAAGAAAGCAGGTTTTCCAGAATCTGCATTGGAGTTTCACCGACTCTCGTTTCGTTTTTTATCTTTTGTATCGCATTATAAATGTCCTTTTTAATGCAACTACTCTCTGGGTTTTGTTCCCTTATTGTAACATTTCTGATTTTAGTATTCCTATTTCAATTCAATGTAATGCAATTTCAAGTTCTATACTCGTGCAATGTCTCATTATTTTCTCGCCGTAAATTTAATGCAATAATTCTATACAAATTCGCAAGTCTTACTCGGTTATATACATTTAGACACTATACAAGAAACTATTTTATTCAAACTTATCAAATCTGAAAAGTCAAGGACTAAAATTGAAAAATGTCAACAAACCCTAGTCTAGCACGGTCGTGCTTCGTCCTAGCACGGTCGCGCCAGGTGCTTTGGCACGGTCGCGCGACCTGCTTTGGAACGATCGCGCCCGGTGCCTAGGCACGGTCGCGCCTATATTGGCACAGTCGCGCCTGCGTAACAGTCGAAACGTAAATGTGATTTCAAAACGCTCAATCATTCGAAATTCAAATCCGATTACGTTTCTTCTTCCTTTAACGTGAGTTATACCATTCTCAATTATTCAACGCCTCAGTTTCATACCATCAATCTCGAATTCTCTCTCAAACAATTCAAGCAAAACTCGAATCCTGTTCTGAGACGCAAATTCCCCCGATCAAGAAAGGATTACGCATCTCCCGGATCTCTCCAAGATTCTGGACTCTCTGGCCTAGCCGGAATTGCAGCCGAAGTCGCCGGAAGCCGTTTTCTCCGTCGCTGGAACTCCCTTCTACCGATCGTTACCAATTCTTTCCTGTTTTAGGTAAGTAAACTCTCCATCTCATTCGTTTCAGTATCATCATCAAAATCCCCCTATTAATCTGGGCTTTCATTACAGAAATCGTTCGAATCAGAATTGTTATTTTAAATAAAAAGGATTTAATCGATTCCACTCTTAAACACGATGTTCATGCAATTAATTTATATGATTAGACTCGTAATATCTCTTTAATCGAAAGCCCTATCAATCCCATCGTTATAAATACAAGAAATTGTCAATTCGTGTCTGACTTGGAATAGACACGGTCGCGCTAATCATCTAGCGCGGCCGTGCCTCGTGTAGCGCGGTCGTGCCGACTATCAGCGTGGTCGTGTCCTCCTGTCCAGACCTTGTCATGCCCTCTGGGCTAGTCTCTGTTGTGTCTAAAGATCATAGACACGACCGTGCCTGGTCAAGGCACGGTCGTGCCTGTTGTCTGGTCTAGATTGTGCTTCTGTTGGTCAACCCGGTCGCGCCCGTGGCTTGAGCACGATCGTGTCCTTCCGAGGCACGGTCGTGTGAGACTCAGATTATTTTAGCAGAATTATAATTTTTATATTAATCAGGAAATGTTTCAGATTTTATAAAAATATGTGTTCTGTATTTAAAAATGGATTAAAAGTTTAATCTTGGCATAAATATAATTTATGGAAAAGTGTATAAAAATTAAATTTATATTTATTTAAATGATGTTTTAAATAATTAAGTTACAAAATTTATAAATAATGATTAGTTATTTAATTTACATTTTAAATCAAAATCATTTATTTATTATTACTTAATTTCAATTAATATTTACATTATTTCATAAACTACAATTATATATTTATTTATTCAATTCAAACCTAATCAAATGGTTACAAACATATTTTACTTCAAACTTTATATATTTTATTTAATACTTTTAAATACAAATCAATAGCTTTATATACAAATTCAACTTTCACTTTAGGCCTAAACTTTGTACAACTATTTAATTCTATACACTTTACTCTTAGGTTAAAGTGTGCATTCCAAGGATCATATTTGCTATCTATATTTCCTTGTTAGCTTCACTTCCATACCATGTGAGTATTCACAACCCCTTTTTACTCTTTTACACTTTTGGGGTGGAACATGAACTTTATACATATTACACATTTCACAATTACATTTACTCAAACAACACAAGTACTAAATCCTACATACATACATGTGTGCAAAATTTGAGCTTTGTGCCCGAGTGCTAGTTGTGCTAGTCTTTGTGAAAACTATGTGCAATCATTAACTATACAAGCCGACGGTTTTCAATGATAGATCTATTGAGTCTGACAAACCCACCGAAGTGGAGGTGATTGATACCGACAACACAATTTGCATACTAGTTACTAAGGTTTGATTGTACTTGATTACACAATAGCAGCTCCCCATAAATGCCTTATTTTTCATGTCTTGTAAAGGATTTGTTTACAACTATATGCTATCTATATACAACTGTGTTATACTCACCAACTTTTTAGTTGACTTTATTTTATTCATGTTTCAGGCCCTAATATGTGAGAATGATTCAAGACGTACTCAATATAGGATTTGGACCTAGCAATATTAAATCAAGAAGTTTATGAGTTGTTTTATTTTCTTGTTTGGATTTGGTTTGTATTTGGATTATTTGAAATGGAAATTTGACTTTAACATACTTCAATTTAGTCAACCTTGTGCTATGAACAGTCTTACATGTCCCGCCCCGATGATTCCGCCATCGGTCGGGGTGTGACACTTATAGTTGCCAGAATGTTTCGTGGCAACATGTTTTGCGAATACAACTTCGCCACCAAAAGTTGTTCCGACTGAGACAGTCTCCTCGCAAAGGAGTGCGCCTCAAGATGTTGACTAGGATTGTGGTTATGACTGTCATCCTTCACCGTTAATTTCCAATCACCAGTATTTTCTTGGTACTCTCCTTCTAATTTAAAGGGACAACCTATTTTCTTGCTACCGGCACGTCTAACCGTGGCAGTAGACGCACGTTCGCCGTGGCAGTAGACGCACGTTCGCCGTGACGGTCACACACAAGCCACACCTTGATAAACGGTTCCGTCGGATCGTCGCCTTTTCTCCTCGATCGTCGGGTGACAAGGACGTAACCATTCTCACGTCCTATCCTGACCGCCCAATCCACCAACTGTTCACGAGACTGAAAATTCTGGTCAGTTTTATACGACACGTTTTGATGATTTTGTTCCTCGTCTTCGGACACGAAGTCGTCGGTTTGTTGTGTCGGGTATGAGACTTCACCGTATACGTAGTCGTTGGTTTGTTGTGTCGGGTATGAGACTTCACCGTATACGTAGTCGTTCGTGGGCTGTGTAAGGTAAGACGGTTCACCGTATACGAACTCGGGATTGCTCAGTGGCTCGTTCAAATCTGGAAGCCTTACCCGTTGATGAGAATAAACGTCGGACGAGACCTCCTCTCGGTTCACCTCTTGAACGCCAGAACTTTGCGGGTTGTTTTCCACCGACTCGTTAGAATATACCTGAAAACCGTAGTTACCATCCCACCACCAAGACATGTTTATAATTTTTGTGAGATTGTTTGGAATTTTCTTTTGAAAGTATACGTTCGAATGAGAATATCGTGTGTCATTAAATACACAAAATTTGGGCCCTATACGCATCGTATAGGCCAATACGGTGCGTATAGGGTACGAGGTACTTTCTGCAACTAGTTATCCATCACATCTCTATACGCCGCGTATAGGTCAATACGAGGCATATAGCGAGGTGATGGATGACTAGTTGCAGAAAGTACCTCGTACGCTATACGTCCTCGTATTGTCCTATACGATGCGTATAGGATTGGAATGACCATGTTGTAAGAGAATGTCCGGTATGGGAAATTGTGAAGGGCTATACGCATCGTATTGCCCTATACGATGCGTATATGGCCAAGTCCAAATAGCAATTCTCGTGTGCCATTAGTAGTCCCCTTATTTTAAGATTCTTGTAGATGATTAACTGTTTTGATAGAGATACGGAGTAATAATCACCCCATATCTTATTTTTAACAATAATAAAATACTTTTTATAATTTTATTTAAGAAATTATTTTAATTGCGTAACTATATCAACTGCATTTATATAAATTTTATTTAATATAAAAATATATTAGTAATAAAACTAATATACCATAAACTTTTACCAATCTTGGTCTAGTGGCACATACTTTTTTTATCTTCGTTAAATTAGTGTGGGTTCGAGTCTCACAAAATAAACAATAGGTGAATTTTAAGATTACACTTTAAGGAATCTTTGTTGTTAAAAAGAATGTAAGGTATGAAACTAGTATATTATATACATGTCATACTCACAACTTGTATGTGCTATGTCGATTGTTCATAATGTTGACTAAATTAGAAAGATTAATATACTATTGAGAACGTTTTATATAAACGTGAAAAAAGATTAATAAAATGTTCATATTGTAACTAGATCTAAATAGGTTAAGCATGATTACTTTTTTATGATATACTCCTGTGCAACGGGTTAGAACGGCTGGCGCGGGTCAAATCGGCCTAGGATTGAAACCAAATTTTTAGAAAAAGAGAACCCAAGGACTATATTTTGAACGGTTGGGTTGAGTAAGTCTCGGGTTTAGTCGGGTTAGGTTCTATTGGTTTCAAGTTAGGACCGAAATGAACAATTTCAATGCTGATGAACAGTAGCATACAACGCAAGCATACGACGAAAACACTTTTTTACTCTTTCATGTACTAAGGTATTTCACGTAGAAAAGAAAATGTTTCATACTAATGGGTTCGGGTCCGTAACCATGGATTCCAAGACACGAGATCTTGTAGCACTTACCAACGAAGAGATTTTACTTGTTTCTAAAATTAAAAAAAAAATACAATCTATCAAATATACCAATGTAACATTTAATTAAATTCATTATCTACTAGATATTTACAGAATTATCATTGATGGAATTCAACAATTGATCAATGGTTTAAAATTGGTTTTGTTGGTTCTCGCACAACTTATGTTTTTTTTGTTGGAACCTTCCCCTTCATGCATACATGTATATTTTCATACTTTTTTTTTAATTCAGAAGGAAAGAGATAAAGTCAAAGAAAAAATGGAAATAGATAAATAAACTTCACATAATAGTAATCAAGTTTCTCATATGTTACATTTTAGTCACTCAAACCTTTTTGTCTCATTTTATTCACTTAAGTTTTTCATCTGTTTCATTTTGGTCACTTATACTTTTCTTGTCTCATTTTAGTCACTTAATTTTTATATATTGTTCCAATTTTATGCAATTATGAGGTTAACATGCTATTTTTTTTATGAATATAGTGAAAATGTTCATTTACTCTTTCTGGATTTCATTTTCATCATATCCACAAAATAAAATCAGGAAAAAAGTAACTAGAATAACATGTGAAACTTGAGTAACTAAAATGAGACAAAAAAAGTTTGAGTAACTAAAATAAAACAAATAAAAAACTTGAGTGACTAAGATGAGATAAAATAAGTTTAAATACTAAAATGAATCAAATAAAAAACTTGGTTGCTATTATGTAAAGTTATTATTTTTTTACATATTTTATACGGTTCTCAACTTGGTTCTTAACATAGTATAGGTTTGGAAAAAAATGTGTTATACACACGTGTGTAGATGAAAACTTGTATTCGAAATGCGTATGCAAATACGTCACCATGCTAAAGCCGTAGTGTATGGTTTAATTGTTCTCAATCTGCACGTCTCGTGTATGTATCATATCTTGCCTCATTCCAGTTGTTCTAATAGCAAATCTCCATGTCATTTTACTATTTTTTTAAAAAAAATTATGTATTTTAATTTATGTGTAGTTTAAAACTGACAATAGCTTACCATTTATTATTTTCTTGTTGTTTTAAGATTTTAATAGCATCCTTAAAAATTGCAACAAAAAAATGTTTTTTAAAACCTATACCATAAACTTATTAAAATAAATCTAAAATCATTTTTCAGATGCAAAGATTATACTATTAGATGTATAAAGTAATTGGCTATAAAAATGAGAAATATAACATTTTAAAAAACATTATACTTGTTACATATGGATTAAGAAAGAAAAACTATTTTGGTCATAAAAATTCGTGTGAGAATTATCAAGTGTTTTTGGTACAATACCATTTTAAGAGTTTTACAAATATAGTGGTTTACTTTTAAGTGAATATCAACTAACAGTTAATGATGTTGATATGTTATTTTCTTTATTAATACAAAGTTGTCTTTTGGAGAGAAAAAAAAAGACATGTGTAAACCCACAATCCACCACAAATTGTGTTGACTACTCAAGTATATTATTATCAACATGGTTCATTTAAAAAATTACATGATTACATGTAATACTTAGTTTAATAAAATAGGTTGACGTTTGATTAAATCATTTAAATGATAGTAAAAATTAAAATAAAAGAGTTCGAATTCATCCTTTATAAATACGTTAAAAACTTCCTTCTATCATTTAAATAATATTTTCTATATTATAATTCCTTTATTGAAAGAGTATGTAGGTAAAATATGTATGTAAAAAGTTCAAATAAAAATGGGTTTTAAACTAAAAAGAGTGAGAATGATTTAAGTGTATTAGATTAAATTGTAGATCAAATTAAGTAGGAATTAATTGTTGAGATCAAATTGTAAAAGAAAAACTTGTTCTAAGGGTATTTTAATCATTGCCACTTTTGTTAACTTTTTATCAAATTTCTCCCATTTTTTTTAAATGTTCATAACTTTTACATACAACATTATTTTTTTTAAATTACATCATAAAAACAAGCGTTTTTTTGATTTAAAACGAGTATAATGTCGTTGTATACAAAAACGAAAAAAAAATTACGTTTTATATCTCATTGTGTAATTGTTCGTTATTGTGTATGTCAGGTAATTGTGTCAATGTCAAGTCACCGTGTTAAATATTTTTCATCATTGTGTTTAATATCACGTATTTTTCTATTGTTAGGTCATTGTGTCAAATATTTCCATCACTTTGTTATATATAATACATAAAAAAGTGACAAAAATAACATGAAATTATCTAAAACGTAAACACAATGATAAATACATATAACACAACGATAAACGAATATTTGACACACAGACCAAACATGACATTTAACACCATAAAAACGAGTGTTTTTTTATCTTTAAAACGAGTATAGTGTCGTTTTATATATAAAAAAAATACGTTTTCCAGCTCATTGTGTAATTTGCTCGTCATTGTTTCTAATGTCAGGTCATTGTGTCTAACGTCAAGTCATTGTGTCAAATATTTTTCATCGGTGTGCCTAGTGTCAAATATTTTTCATAATTGTGCCTAGTGTCAAATATTTTTCATAAATGTGTCTAATGTCAAATATTTTTCTAATGTCAGGTCATTGTATCAAATATTTTTCATAACTATGTTATATATAGTACATAAAAAATAGTGATAAAAATAACACGAACTTATCTAAAACATAAAACACAATGATGAATATATATAAAACAATGATGAAAATATTTGACACAATGACCTGATATTAGACAGAGTGACCAGATCTGACACTACACAATGACCTGACATATTTAACACAATTACCAATATGCCCTCCTATAAAAACAATAAAATGACACATGTTAAGCCCAGAATCCTTCTTACCATTTTTACTTTTAAAACATTTTTTACCATATCGTAACCCAAGTATGTTTATTTTTTTTCGAACAGCGAACATTGAATGTTGTGACGTCGCACCCCCCGTCACATTGGAGTGCCTCGTCCAACTCCGGTCAATATGTTGTCTTAACTGGGCCCACTTGGCGTCAAAGTTAGAGAGCATCCAAGGAAAAATCCCACCCAATACGGCCCTTCCGGGCTTGAGGGAGAGCCGAGGCTCGAACCCTGGATTGGTGTTGGTAAAACCCAGGTGCATCAGCATAAGAGCTAGGCTTCATTTGCATGACTCATAAACTAATGAGAAGAACATGGATTAAACCTGGATCACAAAGAACACCAGGTCTCTCTACCACCAACCCATTGGCAACCCAAGTATGTATATAGCTTATCATATTTGATAGTGTTTTCCATTTAATTGAATTCCTTAATTCTCTTTTCTTTTAAATCAAATATTCAAAACCGACCCTTCCATCAAACCATTCCATCGATTTGTTCATGGCTCAAAAAATCATCAATTTTTATTGAAGATGAAGACGGAGAAACCGTGACTTTAGACTATAAAGTTTTATTTATAAGGGTGTAAACCAACCGAACTTGACTTATTTATAATTAATTAACTATTTTGGTTATTTTATTTATATATATTTATAACTATTTTTACATATATTAATAAGTTTAATTCTATATATTAACATTTTTAGTATATATTATTTAGCTATTTTTATCATAATTATTTATATATAAAAGAGTTATTATATAATTAGGTATTATATTACATTAAATAAAAAGTAATATATTTATTTGAATAATAAGCGCATAAGCCTATCACGCTTGGCATGTGAATCTAAGACTCCGACTCCAGATTAGGTTCGAGTTCATGCTTAAGCTTGAACTCAGCCTCTCACTTACCGTTCTCTAATAACTAATAATGTGTCGAGTCATTTACACCCTAGATTTATAAACTTTTTACAAATACAATATCTAATAAACCCTTCAGGATAAGAAAATCAAAGTCATGAAATTTGTTATATTTGTTATAAGAATAAGTTTTCTTGCAACAATTTATTATTTGCTTTCTCAAATGTGTATTTGACCATAAAATAATTAGAAAATTAAATACAATTACTTTTAACCATAACACTAAAACTGATAAATCAGGCCTTAACCATAATCGTCATTAGTGACGAACAATTTAGAGTCAGTACTATTTTATTAGACAAAGTCAAAACAGTTAGTTCAATCAATTGAGCAACCACACATTAGTTATCATACACCCCTTCACACGCTAACATAACTAACCATTATTTGACACATATAAATAGTAACACACCATCTCCCTCTCAGACTAACCTTAAACTCCCGACTCTCCTCCCACCCGTGACTCCTGACACCCTCACAACTTATTTTGTGTTAATATGATTAAAAAAGTTACGGACACAAACAAGAAACTCAGCAATGGATCATTCCGGTCGATTTTCATGCACGCCGACGACGCCGATATGTTTTTAATGGCTCTGGGGGTTTTAGGTGCCGTCGGCGACGGAATCTCGATGCCGACCATGTTACTTATCACCAGCACCATCATGAACAATATTGGAGACTCCTCTTCTTTCTCCATGGATGTCTTCACTGATAAAATCAACGAGGTCAGCAACAAAAACACACACTTTATATGTCAACGGTTAAATCGATTTTATATGGTAAGAATTTAACTAACGTTTTAAATTTTACTTTTTTACAGAATGCTGTAAATCTTTGTTACATGGCTATTGGGATTTGGGTTGCATGTTTTCTTGGTAAGTTAATTTCTTCTCTGATTTTCAACCTTTTTTTTTTTTTTTGTAATTTCCCTAAAATTATTATCTTTTTTTTAACGGTTAACTCTTAGTTTCTGGAATTCGAACTCATGACCATCAGATTAGAAGCCTGATCTTATTTGTGATTTTTACTGCAGAGGGGTATTGCTGGGCAAGAACAGCAGAGAGACAGGCGTCAAGATTGAGGTCAACGTATTTGAAAGCCGTATTAAGGCAAGAAGTGGCCTATTTTGATTTGAATGTTACAAGCACAGCCGAGATCATTACAAGTGTTTCTAGTGATAGTCTCGTGATTCAAGAAGTCATAAGTGAAAAGGTACGTTGAATGTTGTCAATCGGTTAATTCCAAACACTAGGGTGTTGTTTTAACTGTCGTTTTTATATGAAAAAGCAGGTGCCGATGTTTTTAATGAATATGTCAATTTTTGGTGGGGCATATATTGTGGCGTTTATATTGCTATGGAGGCTAGCGATTGTTGGGCTTCCGTTTATTATAATTTTGGTTATACCTGGTCTGATTTATGGACGGGTTTTGATGAACTTGTCGAGGAAGATCAGGGAGGAGTATAATAAGGCTGGTACGGTGGCGGAACAGGCGATTTCTTCCGTGAGGACGGTTTATTCGTTTGTTGGTGAAAACAAGACTTTATCGGAGTATTCTGCTGCTCTAGAAGGCACTGTGAAGTTAGGGTTAAAGCAAGGTTTGGCTAAAGGGGTGGCGATTGGCAGCAACGGTATCGTGTTTGCTGTCTGGTCTTTCTTGTCGTGGTACGGTAGTCGGTTGGTGATGTATCATGGGGCTAGCGGTGGAACGGTGTTTGCTGTTGGAGCTGCTATAGCCATCGGTGGACTGTAAGTTGTTTTGTTTTTCAGTCTGGCATTTTATCAAACAGCTTGTCTGCATACCACCCAATTTGGGGTTTTAGATTTTAAAGGGTAAATTTACAAAAAAGGAAGGAGCCACCAACCCTTTTTTTTTTCTTTTTTTAAATTCAATCAATTTGCAGTTACATACTTACATTATTATCATGTGAAACGAAAATGAAGCTAATGGTGGATTTGACTTTTATTATTCTAGTTATGGTGATAGCTCATTTATTTTCTTGTTTACATCATTACACTTAAGCATATATTTTTTAATGATTGGTTTGAAGAATCTTAACAACTCTGATAACGACAGATCATTGGGCTCGGGTTTGTCCAACGTGAAGTACTTCTCCGATGCGATGGCGGCTAGCGAACGTATACGGGAAATCATCATAAGAGTGCCCGAAATCGATTCGGACAATATGGAAGGGGAGATACTACAAGAGGTCTCCGGGAGAGTGGAATTTAAGAACGTTAAGTTCGCGTACCCATCAAGGCCAGAATCTTTGGTATTCAAAGACTTTAACTTAAAGGTTCCAGCTGGGAGGACGGTTGCGTTGGTAGGTGGGAGTGGGTCGGGTAAATCGACAGTTATCGCGTTGTTGCAGAGGTTTTACGATCCTCAAGGAGGAGAGATTTATGTAGATGGGGTTAGCATTGATAAACTTCAACTAAAATGGGTGAGATCGCAAATGGGTTTGGTAAGTCAAGAGCCCGCTCTATTCGCCACCACCATAAAAGAAAACATACTTTTCGGCAAGGAAGATGCCACCATGGAAGAAGTCATCGAAGCAGCAAAAGCTTCAAATGCTCATAACTTTATCTCTCAGTTGCCTCAGGGCTATGACACCCAGGTATGAAACAATATTAATTTTTGTAACTTTAAATGTGTCCATAAAGAAGTAACACCACCTTGTGAACATGTTTCTTTATTCTTTTTTAAACTATAAAATGAATTGGTTAAAGAAACACAAACACATAAAGGTTAAAGATGTTAGTTTCTAGGTAGCTTCTCCTGGCCTTGTGTGAATGAAATGAAAAGAGTCTTGATGAAGATAAGTAGAATAAGTACAAAATTAAAATCTATTTTATTCACTCTGTTGATCCTTTTGGGTGAAAGTTCCCTGCTTTAAAGTCAAGTTAATTAAAAAATGATGGGGTGTGGGACAGAATCTCAAGTTCCAAATAATATAATGAATATTGTATACCTTTCACTTTGATTGAGAAATATGATACATTGAAGCGTATCTTCCTTTTCACATGTTATAATTGTCAACTCCAAGGTATTATATACGTTAGGGCTGACATAACAGGTCTGACACGAGTATCTGTAATGTTCGACACGAACACGACCTGTTTAGAAACAGGTCACCTGTTAAGGGACCTGTTTAGAGAGAAAATAAATATCACATATGTAATAAAAGAAAAAATGGTAAAAGTTCATAAAAGTTTAAAATGTCAAATCATAGCATCCATTAACATAATAAATCCTAAACATTTTTAAAACAAAAAACCCTTAAAAGTATTAAAGATTGGTTGGAGTGTTGGACTTGGGCCGAGCATGGATGCAAAGAAAATGTTAACATGTTACTAACGGGTCTTAACAGGTTGTTAACATGTCGTTAACCTATTTAGACACGAATTTAGCAGTGTCTTAACTGTCAACTTGTTTAAGACACGAAACCTGTTAAGGTCAAACACAAGACATGTTAATTATGTGTCATGTCGTGTTATCAGGTACATGTCAGAAATTGTCAGCCTTAATATACGGTTTTCGAGAATAATGAAGCAGAATATACAACAACAATTATTGAAATATATATCCGTTTATGAAATAATAGAAATGAAATGTTTTTGTCTTGTGAAATTTAAAAATAAAATAACGTACACATGTGTAATTAATGTACAGTTTATATGACTTACACATAACATACACATATGTAGGGTAATGGTTAAAAAATTAAAAACATATAAAAAATTAGCTTAATGATTTTTATGTACATAAACATATATATTTGAATGTAAAAAGTGTAAAATTTGTAAAGTATAAATCATAGATTAAAAAATTATATAATTTAGATTTTTCCTTTTTGTTCTGTAATAATTTAGTGTTGTGTCACGACCGCCATGTATATATATATTATTAAAAATATACCTTTCTTGATCTTTTGGTCGTATATATTATTAAAATAAGATCAACCTTCCCTATATGAAAACTCCCTTCCTATATATTATTAAAATAAAATCAACCTTCCCTACATGAAAACTCCCTTCCACTACCCATATGGCCACAATAAGCCATGTTTACTTCATATGTAAATTAAATTGAATCTCCTGAAACTTTTATTAATTTTATTTATTATAAAATTTGTTGTAAATAACAGGTGGGTGAAAGAGGAGTTCAAATGTCTGGTGGGCAAAAACAAAGAATTGCAATTGCTCGTGCAATAATCAAGTCACCTCGTATCCTTCTTTTGGATGAGGCCACAAGTGCACTCGACACGGAATCCGAACGAGTGGTCCAAGAGGCACTTGATCAAGCAGCCGTTGGTCGAACCACCATCGTCATAGCTCACCGTCTCTCAACCATTAGAAATGCGGACGTGATAGTGGTGGTTCAGGATGGTCAAGTGGTCGAGTCTGGATCCCATGATGACCTCATTCAACATGAAAACGGCTTCTACACATCACTCGTTCGCCTCCAAGAAACCAAAGGGAAAGATGAACCACAGAATCCTAATTACCCGACCGGGCCATCATCTGTCACCTCAACATTTGATGTTCACAACACGAGTAGCCGTAGGCAGTCAATGGTTAGTCGGTCAAGCTCCTCCAGCTCAGTAAACCGTGGTGGAGGCGAGAACATTACCTCCTCAAGGGTCAACCAAGAATTTCCAGTTCCGTCATTTAAGAGGCTTTTAGCATTGAATATTCCTGAATGGAAGGAAGCATTGATGGGGAGTGTGAGTGCGATTCTATTCGGCGCGATTCAGCCACTTTACGCGTTTGCTTTGGGGTCAATGATATCAGTGTATTTCCTGCCTGACCATGATGAGATCAAGCGCAGAACAATGATTTATGCGTTGTGTTTCGTTGGTTTGGCAGTTTTCTCGTTGGTGATCAACATCATTCAGCATTACAACTTTGCAGCCATGGGTGAGTACTTAACAAAGAGGGTTCGAGAAAGGATGTTGTCAAAGATACTCACCTTTGAAATCGGATGGTTTGATCGGGATGAAAATTCAAGTGGAGCCATTTGTTCCAGGCTCGCTAAAGATGCCAATGTGGTATGGAATTTAGATTACTTTTGTTTTACTGCAAGTAATTAGTGGTTTTCATTATAAAAACAAACCTTTTACTTACACAAGTTATAAAAGGGCTGACACTGTTTGTTAACAATGAATTTGTAGGTGCGGTCATTGGTGGGTGATCGATCTGCGCTTCTAATTCAAACAATCTCTGCTGTGTTGATTGCGTGCACAATGGGATTGGTAATCGCGTGGAGACTTGCATTGGTTATGATCGCGGTTCAGCCGATTATAATCGTTTGCTTCTATTGCAAACGAGTTTTGTTAAAGAACATGTCACAAAAAGCCATGAAATCACAAGAAGAAAGCAGCAAACTCGCAGCTGAAGCAGTCTCGAATCTGCGTACAGTCACAGCCTTTTCATCTCAAACACGAATCCTCAAAATGCTCCAAGAGACCCAAAAGGCACCAATACGTGAAAGCATCAAGCAGGCTTGGTATGCTGGATTTGGGCTCGGGTTTTCTCAAAGCCTTATGGCTTGCACTTGGGCACTGGACTTTTGGTATGGTGGGAAATTGATTAGCGAAGGTCATCTTGGGTCAAAAGCGCTTTTCCAGACGTTTATGATCTTAGTAAGCACCGGGAGGGTCATTGCGGATGCTGGGACCATGACAAATGATCTAGCCAAAGGGTCTGATGCAGTGCAGTCTGTGTTTGCGGTGTTGGACCGTTACACTTTGATAGAACCTGAGGACCCTGATGGTAAGCAGCCCGATATCATTACAGGCCATGTAGAGATACGTGATGTTGACTTCGCATACCCTGCTCGTCCTGATGTCATGATCTTTAAACAGTTCTCCATCAATATTGAAGCCGGGAAATCTACAGCATTGGTTGGACAAAGTGGATCTGGAAAATCGACCATAATTGGGTTAATCGAGCGTTTTTATGATCCAATCAAAGGCTTAGTCAAAATCGACGGAAGAGATATAAAGTCGTACCATTTAAGAACTCTAAGGAAATATATTGCACTCGTGAGCCAAGAGCCCGCATTATTCGCAGGTACAATACGCGAAAACATTACATACGGGGCTTCAGAGGAAGTTAGTGAATCCGAGATGATCGAGGCTGCAAAAGCAGCTAATGCCCATGATTTTATCACGGCTTTGAAAGATGGGTACGACACGTGGTGTGGTGATCGAGGGATGCAACTCTCTGGTGGACAAAAACAACGTGTTGCTATAGCGCGTGCCATACTGAAAAACCCGGTGGTTTTGTTGCTAGATGAAGCTACTAGTGCACTAGATAGTCAATCAGAGAAAGTTGTACAAGAAGCACTGGAGCGAATGATGGTCGGGCGGACCAGTGTGGTGGTTGCACACCGGTTGAGTACCATACAAAGCTGTGACACAATTGCGGTTTTGGAGAAGGGGAAGGTGGTCGAGAAAGGGAACCATGGTTCGTTGCTAGCGAAAGGGCCGGCTGGAGCTTACTACTCATTGGTTAGCCTTCAAAAGGCTCCTACTACTAACCATACGATTGACTAAACTTTGGTGGGTCGGTTTGGTTTTTGTGAAACTTGAGGATTGTATATACTAAGAAATGTTTGTTAAGACATCATTTCTTAACACAGGAATGATCCTGAAATAGTTGATGTATTTGTAACAAGTAAATATTTGGATTTTAATCCAATAATCTGGATTCACGTTAATGTTCAATTGTTAGTGTGATGGTTGGCAAGATAGTGTTTTGAGTAGGGGTGCTAAACAGGCCATCCTCCTGGGTCGGAGGGTCAAATCCGATATTGACCCGAAAATTTTGTGTTCTTCTTATCACGACAAGCGTGCAATTTTGGTTGCCACGACAAGAATACGACTTGTTTAATCTAGAAAAATACTTTGTTTATTCGTTTCATATTATATTCTAACTAGAAAGATGCCCGCGCGCTGCAGCGCTAAACCGCAGAAAAAATTAACATCCTCGAATGTTTATAAAAGTCAGAAACGTTAAGGACATGTATCAAGCCCCGTGCGTTGCGGCGACATAATTGAACCAAGAATAAAATTAGCGTAGAAATGTTGTAAGTACTTTGATTAGGAAATAAACTTTATAAATTGCTTAAAACACAATATACATATTTTCTTATTTATTTATTGTTTCTAGAAAAACATTTATAAATTTTGATATCCACATACACCCAACTTATTTCGTTTTTTCTATCTGTATTAAGAAAAAATAATAAACAACGAAGCACCATGAAAGAAAGAGGACAACTATCTAAAACCTAAAACAGTACACAATTACACATAAAGAGGGGAATTTAAAACTCTATTCTCAACCAACTAAACGAATAAATTCGAATTAAAGATCCGTGAAATCAAAGCAAACACAAAATCAATTATCGAGCAGGAAACAATTAGGCAAAAGACTAAGTTGATCCAAAATCTACACTGATCAAAACAAAATTGAATTCAAATTAAAATCAAAAGTTGGTACAAATAAGAAATTAATTACTAAAATGAGTTACAACTATTAAAAATGATCATCATGAAAAGTATGTTCTTATCTATCAAAACATGAGATACAACTTGTCTGTCCATAAAGTATATTTGATGTTTTATTGCAAGAGACTTTGGGAGTAGGAATAACATAGTAAATAGGATGTTTAGGTGGTAGTTTACCTGGAATTTGTGATAGGTATTGTGAACCAAATGAGTTTTGAAAATACACCTGCTAGGAACACCAAAATACAAAGTATCTAACCGAAGACATTAGCTAAAGGTTTATAGGTTGCGAAACTCACCAAGCTTCCATAATTACTTCATTATAAAATCTGTAGAATGCAATATGGAGTTTGTAACTGACTTAATGATAGTTAACAATTAAATTAAATCTATATTAAAGGTTGTTATAAAAAAAAATATGACCCGTCTTCATTTGGTGAAGTCTAAATCTTCATGGGTTTTGTGTTTGTTTTCCCCGGTGGCTATAGAGCTGAAGGTTCGTGATCCAAAAAACCAAACCAATAAATATGTGTAGAACATAAAAATAAAAGTGATTTGTGTGAGCATACCAAAAAAAGAAGGGGTGGGAGGAAGAGTCAACGTCACAGTGAAATGGCCATGGTCCTGTTTCGTGCACTACAAAGTAACAATTTACGAATATTGATTAATGATAATATACAAACGATAAAGATAGAAATATTGAATAAACATGCAAACTTGTCTTTGATAGTTATTTATTTGATCTTCATACATACTGTTTTATAAATTTTACCATTAATTTAGTTTTTTTATAAAAAAGCAAATGATCAAAATGATTATTATCAAATGATAGCCAGATAACTGAATATGTAGAAAACAAAACACTTGTATCTAACTGAGTTCTTACTGGTTTCTTGATGGTTTGTCAAAAAATGATGACACTCAAAAAGTTATCTATGAAATTTTAACAGAATCAAATATTTTTACATAATTAGTAACAAATGACTCAACATAACAAGTCAAATAAATACTCTGTGTAGCCCACGAATAGTGCATACATTAAAGTAATTGGCAACTATGTATACATGAATAATAATAGGTAAATAATAGAACAATGATCAGCATATCTGAAAATAGAACTGTGTAAATTACCTTCACACCAGCCTTTACACAGAAATTAACAACACAACTATACAAGTGCCTCAACCCACATTAGAATTATTACCCAAATCGGTGAATTTTAGATTATTTAATCTCAGTTAAGTTGAGGAAGTCTGTTTTATCAAGAACACAAACTTGTGTAAAGATGTGATCACAGAACATAAACATGATTACCTGTCTTGAGTCATGATCAGAGTTTCTTCTAGGTTCATTTTCAGAATTATCTTGGAGATATCTGGACCAAGACCCCATTGCCTTCTATCTTGGTATCCCCCATCAAAATCTACACGAATAGGACGGTCTATGTAATTCAAGAATGGTCCCACTTATGTATTTCACAGCATCTTCAGTATATTCCCTAGAGTAGTACCTGAAAATTGCAAACTTAAAAAGTTACCTCTTTTGGTTATAAATTAGAATATAGGTAAGTTGAAATATGTTACAAAACTATTATAATAGATTATGAGGTTTTGACTTACATGACAAAGCAGAGGCCGCAAGGCGTTTTGGTGTTCTTATCCAAACCCATGACAATCTTTTTAAATTCTCCTGCTCGAGAAAACAAATCATAAAGTTGTTATTCATTAGTGTAGAAAGACATGTTGCCAATATAGACAATGGTTGAAGTCTGGAGTGCATGTTCATATTCTTCTTGTGTTCCTGGAAATCTTTTGTCAAGGTATGCTGAAATCTTGTTTGGATCCTTGACATAGAAAATACAAATGTCATGTAGAAAAAAGTGTGTATAACTATAAATATATTGGAATATGAAAGACAGTTGCAATTAGTTTTGTCAAAAAACTGATTTTACAATGTAACAGGCTTTAACTTTCTTTAATCTGTAAGGACATCATGATATTATAACCGTCCATCACCCATCACAAACACAACACCTCAAGTCATAAACAAAAAAACTTAACCTCATAAGTAGGGATAAGACCCAATCCAAGAGGCAAAACCTGCACAAAAAATAAATAAATTTAAAATGGCCCTAAAGACAAAAGAAGATGATGACATGTGAGGACAATTTAACCGCTAACCATGTTGTTCTATCAATCATATTTTTCATTCTTTCTGATGTCCATGATCTATAAAATATCCATGTTTGTTTAAGGATTCAACTGATAAACTAAGGGTATATATCCAAATGCTCAAGTACTTCCAAATTTTTAATTGTCAAGCAATTTCACTCTGCACATTGTTTAAGCAATTTCACTTTGCACTTCGATAATCATTTTTTGTTGTTGCAGTTACTAACTTAAAATCAAATTGATTACTCAAAACTCATTATCAACACTTACATGATAAAAAAAGAAGAAGATTGTAACTATGGTCAGATATATCCAAATTCCCAACATTGGTTCCTAACACACACCCAAATTGATTACTCAAAACTCATAAGCAAACACACCCAAATTGATTACTCAAAATTCATAAGAAAACACACAATTACCTCACACTTAGCCTCTAATCTAACGACATCCCAAATCGAATCACCCACAATCGAACCTGAATTGACAGTCGGATCCAGGGGCGGAGCTATGGCTTGTAGTATGGGGTCACATGACCCCACTGAAATTTTGATTTTATACACTACATATACAAGCTAAATTGGAATGACCCCATTGAATTTTTCATGTTGATCCCATTATAATACTCAGCAAGAATGAGTTAAACAACTAGATTTTCATGTCTCAGTGGTATCTTGGCTAAATCTTAATTCCCTTTACATTTAAAGGTTCCGGATTCAAAACCATGTTAAAGCATTTTTTGTTTTTAATTTAACATATCAGAAGTTCAGAAGCCTCCTCACTCCTTCATGGGCTTTTTTTTTTCTCTCAGTTTTTAAAATTTACCCTGTATGCGATGTGAGTTTCAGGTACACACATTTCTTCTGTCACTTGTTTGATTTGATGATAGAATCATTGAAAATACATGGATGTTATATTTATGATGGTAGCAGAAATTAAAAAAACGATTTACAGTTTTCACATGTGTAATTGAGTAAAAATAAAAAGAAAATGCTATTTAGTATCTTCATTTAGACTCGTCAAACCGTAGAAATCTGACCAAAATTGAAATCATTTTCGTAACTCTTGCGAACCATATCAAATTGTGATACTGGCTTCTTAAAAATCTGACCCGACCCGAAAAATTTGAAGTCGGCTTCTTAGAAACCCGATCCTTGAAAAATATTGACCCCATAGGAAAAAAATCTTGGCTCCGCCACTGGTCGGATCAGATCTCGGAGACAACCCACCCCTTGCATAAACCAAAAGGATTTTCTCGACCTTATGCCGCATCACCATGATCGAGGCTGAGGTGGAGGCGGTTGAATCAGGGTTTGAATCCGCCTATTTTTCTTCATCCAATTCCTAGAGAATCGTACGTATGGAAGGCGTTTCCGATAGAGGACCCAAACATGCCGCCATTGATGAGAAGAAAGTAAAGGTCTAGGGTTTGAATTCGATTGAAGAGGTGGATATTCATCGTCATGGTATAGATATAGGCATTCTTCCATACGTGGGGTAATGGGAGCAACTGCCACAATCTGATAAAACTGATGGTAACTGCAAATGAAAGGGAATAACCGTGAGTTTATACGGTTCATATATTTTTGCTTTAAACACTTGTACCTTATAAAAGGTGTATACGTAAATGTCTTAAAAATGATGAAATTACTAAATTGTCCTCCTTAAATGTATTATATATAGTATAGATACTATGAATTAACAACCAAAAATGTAAATGTATATACAAGTTTCACATTAACCAAATAGATTAAAGTCAATCAATCTCATAGGTCAATCTACGATGTCATGGAATGCATCCAAATTGTGATCTTGGTGATTCAACAATAATCTACACCGATTCATAGCAATTCACTCTCACGGGGCTAATTACAATCATCTAGACGTTATCTAAAGATGAATGGTCTTCTCGGTGAATCAACCACATAGGGGCGGCTCAACATATTTTGGGGCGTTAAGAAAACATAAAAATTGTGGTTTTTTGAATATATAAAAATTATAAATGTAGTTTTATGGAGCGTGAAAACATATAATGTGATTTTATGGAGCGTGAAAACGTATATTGTTAACACAAAAGTTGACAGATTATTATTTCTCTCTAAAAACATAAAAGTCGATAAATTATCACATATAGTTTTACGTTAAAATATAGACTTGAGGTAGTTTATTCAATTTTTGGGGCTCTTAAAATCTAGGGGCTCTTAAAATTTAGGGGCCTAAAGCAGTTGTTTTATTTACTTGTACTATATAGCCACCCATACAACCACAAATCGTCTTTTAGATCAACATAAAAATCATAACAAAAGTACTATCACAAATATTCATTGGTTAAAGAGTATAATGTCACACACCCCGCCAAGGCGGAAACACGAGGGGGCGACGAAATTGAATCATTACACATGATCAAAAAAATTTCTATTAAGATGATTGAATAGTTAATTACATAGGTTACAAGAGATCAAACAAACAAGTAGAACAAATAATTATTCTTCTGTTAAAATCTAGCTAAGTCTACTAAGGCATGAGTCCTTGATCCTAGCATGAGCTTATCAACATCCTAGTTAGGTTCACCTGAAAAACATGCTAAAATATGTCAACTAAAAAGTTGGTGAGAACATAGGTTTAGATAGATACATAGTAATAGATAACAAGATGAAAGTCATAAACAAGTTTCACAATTCCAAGTAATTAAACTTTTATACATGAGTCTACAACCAACCCTAGTGATCGATAGCTCTCCCGTCCAACACCTTGTCAGGGTGTTAGACTAAGTGTAAGTGTCAAGAATGCAGTTTCTGAACATCCAGCTCCTTCCAAGTTGATCAGAATCCACAACTTGAAGGGCTAGATGGGCTTGTCAGGCCAATAAATCTATTTACGTACTCCCGTGGCTTCCCCGAAGTTAATGGTTGTGTAGTTTTAGAAATAAGAGAGACTTTGTAGTAAAAAGTGACACAGTATAGCAACATGTATAAACCATTTTGGTTTTACTAGAATTAAAAAGTATGTTATTGACTACAAAAGAATAGTTTTGATTTCAGAATTTGATTTCATTTTGATATAGGAGCATGTTTTTCACCCCAAAGTAGAAAGTAAAAAGGGCTATGAGCTCACCTTGCAAGTGAAAGGGGTTGAACTTGAACTTGTAGTAACTTAGAATTGAATGACTTAATGATTCCCTAATTAAGTTTGTTAAGTTAATTAGAAACAAGTTTACAATAGTAGAGGGGTTGTTATTGTAATTAGTTGAAAGTGATTATTGTACACTAGAGTGGTTATCATTCCAGAGTAGTACCTCCAACAGAAAAGTTATCAGGAAAGAGTTGGTCGGATCAAAACCCTGTCTTTTCCTAGCCAGAACTTTAATGTTTGTCAGATAACTACATACTGGTTTGAAAGTTACTATATTTGTATACTAGACCAAGTTTAGGGTTTGTTTGGTAAGTATGAAAAGTATAAGTGTTAAATTGAAAATATAAGTTTAGTAGAGATAGGAACGAAATAAGTTAAATATTATAGAGGTTTAATTTGAAAATAAGAAGTTTTAGTAAAAACATGATTTTTGCAATTGAAAAGAACAATAAAGATTAAAACCAGGTTTTTAAATAAAATTTTGAACAAGTTTAATTAAAATAGGGCTTTTGATCTTGGATAGATCTTTAATTATAACATAAACATGTTAGGGAATCATAGATCTAGCTAGTTATGAGAAATTTTTGAAAGAAAGAGCATGAACAAGCAAGAACACGAAATTTTTTTTACTTAGAATGAAAGATTTTAAGCTAGAATCTTTCAAAAGATGAGAAGAACGACCTTTAGTAGCTAGAGAACCATAAAGGATCGTTGAGGTGCGAAGAATAATGGAGGAATAAGGGCTCTATTTATAGAGTGAGATTAATGACTTATTAGCAAAAATTAAATAGTTATTTGGACTAGGATTTCAAAATATTTTAATATAATTAGTTATATTTAATAAAATTTAATTAAAAATAAATAAAAAATAGATCACGTTAAAAAAAAGATTAGGATGAAGTTTTCAAGTTAGTTATTTAAGATTAGATTAGGATTAGTTATAATAAAATAATAGTTTTTATTTATTTGAGATAAGTTTAAAACTTTTAATTGAATTAATAAATAAAATGATAATAATAATAATATATAATTGAAATTACAAAAATTAACCAGATTTCGAAGACGTTACAAGAGAAACCCTGAAGTTTACATATGTGTAACTTTTGCCCTTGAAATTTGATTTTAGTCAAACAAGTTACAAAGTTGAATTGTTTTGATCAGGACATCCAAAGTTACTATAAGTAGCAAGTTCAAGAATGAATACGAGAATCAAAATAGAATACTCAAGTTGTTTTAAAGCGCAGTAGAATACTTGCTTTAGACTAGACATGAAAATTTAAAATGAAATGATATCACAAGTGATATGATGCATAAAATGTTCATTGTATAAGAAATCAATCAATGTTAGAAGGTACGATTTTAGGATCAGACATAAAAATCAGGAATGTCACATATAATCGTCTAAAGTTCAAACAAATCATGAAAATCAAAGTTTTACCGCTGTGATCACGAGAAAGAAACTAGTAAGCATGACAATTAAAGAAATGATTTTCTTTAATGTTTGCATCTCCGACTCTGATTCCCCGTCTATTTTATTCTTCCTTCTTTTCCTAGTCGTAGCCCATCAATTGTGAGCCCACATAACTAATTGAAAATTAAATGCAGGCCATTTTCATTTTTTGTAGTTTGTTTTCTCGTTTGTTGTATTCGCAGGAGACAAACACCAATCATTAGGCAATCAAGACACCCTTTTATTTTTTTATATATTTTTTAGGGCGATTCTAACCACACACGGAATATTGCTAATTGGACCCGCCGTCGCGCGATATGTCCTCGTATAGGTCAATACGATGGCGTATTGGGTTTAGTCTCTGACACCAGAATGACACGTGTCATTCTAGTGTCCCATACGATTCGTATTGCCCTATACGCCTCGTATGAGACAGGGCTCAATATTTTTCTTCAAAAGTTGGAAGATTTGGTGATAAATAATCCTATACGTGGCGTATAGACCTATACGCCACGTATAGGATTATTTATTTAATTATATTTTTTTAAAATTTATATAATTTTGTTTATATAAGTTTGTTAATATAAGTTTGTTATCTATTTATAAATTTTATATATTTTATATTTTTTTTAAACATTTATTATATTTTTACAGTATAATCAAACAAAATATTAAACATTACAAACCAAACAAAATATTAAACATTACAAACCAAACAAAATATTAAACATTACAACCAAACAAGTAAACTAAACATTATATACATTACATCATAAAATTAAATATATACATCAAAATGTTTTACATACATAACAACGAAATAAACAAAATACAAATAAAAGAACTAAACCTAATCGGCTCCGGCCTCACCCTGACCTGCCCTGGCCTCACCCTGACCTGCCCCGCCCCGCCCTCATCCTGAATGGGGTCGTCCGGATAATGACGTGGCGGTGGTAGTGGGGGTGGCTCGATGCCGGCGGCTCGTGACTGATTCACGAGCTGTCCAACCGCCCACGTCATCAGGTCCTCCATGCGATCGAGTTGACGACCCTGTCGCCGTGAGTCGGCAACAAGGCCATCAAGCAATGCCTGGGTAGCCCTATCCAGCCTAACAGACCGACGTACGTGTCGGGGATGCTGTGGCGGATGCTCGTGGACCTGCTCGACGTGTGGAGGCTCGTCCTCAATTGCCATACCCTGCAGCGGCTGAGGCATAGGCGGGTCCCCCTGTCCAGGCATCTGCGGCAACGGCACCGGGACCCAAACCTGGTCCTGGACGGCCCCTACGAACCGAAGGCCCTGCGGGAATCGGTGCGTGATGCGCATGCCGCTCGCCGTGCGACGATCTAATCGGACAGGGGGTATGGCCGGTAACATCTGAGGCTCATGGTGGCCAAATGGTATGACCGACCGCATGATATGCGTGATGAATGCACCGCCATATAAAAGTCTGCGCCTCTGTCTCATATAGGCTGAAGCAAAATAAAGTGCCATGCTCGTGGACAGGTCGCACCGCCTCCCAGTAAGCAGGCAGAAAAGGAAGAAAAGATCTCTATCAGTGCACCACTCACGGCTTTTCAGACGCGGTGCGATCGACGTCGAAATAAGCCGGTGCAGATATCTATACAAAGGGTCTCTAATACCCGAGACCCTCCCCTTGGTACCCAACCAAGGACTATCTGAAATCAAGCCCCAAAAAACAAGGAGTTCCTCCTTGTCAACCTCCGTCACCGCCTCGGTGAATAGCGGCGCGACCGTCTCAGGCTCGTAGTACAAGCCCGTCGTGACGGCCCACTGACGGAGGGTCTGACGGTAAACGACCCCAAAAATAGAAAAAGAAATACGATCCGGATCCTCAATATCCGGCGCCTCCCCGGGTAGAGGCTGCAGCCCAGTCTCTGAATAGATGAACGTCGAAAGAAACTCGACGACAAGCTCTCGGTATGTCTCCTCAAAAGAAAGGTCAAAAAGACGCGACCATGGCGTGTCCTCACCGATGATGGCCCTAGCTCGCTCGGCCTCATGCACCTCCTCGAGGAGGGCCCAATCCACCGCCGTACCCGGACCCATCTGAACCTCCCGGAGCTTCTGGGACCGGGAATAAGCCTCTGTATCGGGCGGAAAATCTAGAAAAGGATAGTGCGCAAAATCGTCTAGCTGATCCATCTGAACATCATCATCATAATCCGCCATATCTGATAATAATTAATTGTTTTTAATATTTTAATTTAAATAATAATAATAATAATAATATATTGTTTAAATTTTAAATAATAAATTGAATTAATAATAATATTAATATATTTTTTTATTAAATAATAATACATAATAAATTTAAATTTTAAATTAAAAACCTATACGCCACGTATAGGCTTATACGTGGCGTATAGGCGGTTGCCGGGTAAACTGAGCCATACGCAGGCCAAATAGGCCATACGCGGGCGAGTTGCCGGGTAAACTGAGCCATACGCGACCAAACTAGGCCATACGCAGGCATGTGACAGGGTAAACTGAGTCATACGCAGCGTATAGACTTATACATGGCGTATGGCTTCATCTTCTTCCTTAGATCAATCCAGAAGAACTATACGCCACGTATGGTCCTGTACGCGGCGTATAGTTCTTAATTTAAAACCTAAAAATCGCTAATCTACCCAGTTTCACCCGCTAATATTTAATAATAACCTAACATTAATGATCGTGGGTTAAGACACGTACCTTTTCAAAGTTTTTTTGATGGCACAATCCAAATCAACGAGCGTTTTATAAGCGGGTCGCGTATGGCTTTGTGTTTGTTTTTTTGGTTCGTTTGGTACAATACGGGGCCTAAACCAGATAAATCAAATGTATATACGCCACGTATAGGTCAATACGTGGCGTATAGAATACCAAAGGTTAGGAAAGATACGCCACGTATTGATCTATACGTGGCGTATAGAAATTTGAATTTCGAGAAATTTTGAATTTTGAAAGATTTGAATTAAAATTAATTATTATTATATTTAATTAACATTATATTTAGTTATAACTAAATAAAAATATTTAAAATGACAATAAAAGTAATTTAAAAAGAATTACAATACAATTTTAAACAAATATCATCCGAGATTCGTGAAATATTGTGGAAAACTAGATTTATTAGTGGCCATTATTTTCTTAAATCGTTCTATACGATCATTGTATTTATTTTCCCATTTTGCTGCATCATCATTTCGGTGCAAATTCCAAAGTGCATTCGGCGTAGGAATCGGAAATTCTCCGTCTAACTTGACGTGGATGAAATGAGCATTTTTGACGTGAACTAACGATAAGACTTGATGTTGAGCGTGAACGTTAGGACCAAACCACAATGGAAAAAATGATTGATTACCGTTGATGCTTAAAAGATGAACAATCACCCCAAATCTTTGAGCAATTAGGAGTCCTATGTATGGCATCGACATCCAACGACTAACTGGTGCGGCTTTCACATCCTGCCAATCTATTGTGTGACGTAGCTTATCATACTCTTGAAAGGCGACTCTATCAAAAACAGTTCTCCACCATTCCTCTTTATTGACCATCTCATGTAGAAGTTGTTGTCGGACAAAGAGCCACCGATTTTCATTTAACCCTAAGCCCAAAGCTACCGATCGAAAACCACAGTTACCGTCGGGTTTTACGTCCTGTATATGTGAAATGTACGGATAAAATATAGAGGGTATCGAATCCTTAAAACATTTTATATTGTTAACCGCATCATTCCCCGTAATCAATGGAAACCCAAGATGGGCGTTATCATCTTGCGGTTGCTTTCCGTTACCCTTAGTTGAACGACTGTGTTGAAAGACCGAACTCGCTTGTATAGAGTCTTGTGACGCAATATACGAGCTGTGTCTCGCAGGGTCACATTTGCTTTGTTGGGAACCTGTCAATGAGTTGTTTCTCGCGACATCCTGTTTCCTTTGTTGTTGCTTTTTCAAAGTTGGACGACCGCGAGTATCTTCTTGTACCATAGGCGCTTTCTTGTTACTTTTGCTCGGAAAGACAACCCCTGCAATTCTCGACATCATACTTCTTTTGACCTGATCGGGTTGTGACATAATTTTGTTTCTCACTTGTCCCAGTACCTTATCCACGTCTACATTTTCATCATCGACAAACGACGGTTTTAAATCAAGTTTCCTCCAGAAGACGTCCACTGCATCTAGAGGGATTATGTCACCTGTATAATAATAATAATAATAATAATATATTGTTTAAATAATAAATAATAATAATAATAATATTAATATATTGTTTTTATTATATTTTTTTAATTGAAATAATTTATAATAATAATAATTAAATAGTCAGAACAGTTTACCTGTAGCTTCGATATTTGCTAGACGACAAGCACACGGCAACCCACAACTACTGAAAAGTTGACACCCACACGTTGCATTTTGTTTCCGTATATTTGATAACTTGTACCACTCGTTTTCTATCAAATCTAGAGCTTTATGTGAAACTTTACCGTGCAGGATATCAAACAATTGAATAGCTATGTGGCTGTCCATTTTCCTTATGATGCTTGTTCCAAACCCAAACTGTAAGTGATAATACTGATCTGATACAATTTCATCAACAAACCCAACAAGTCTATCTAGCGAGCTGTTAGCGTTTCTAAGATAGCTCTTTAAGAGCGAATGCTGGCTCTCGACTGTGTATGTTGACCAAAATTGAGGTTTTTGTTGGACCACGCGGATACAAACTTTTCTTTATACGGGTCCAGCCAATTTTTAGTCACATAATCAATAACTCCTAGAAAAATATTTAATATTGAATGAATATTTAAATACTTGAATATTAAATATTTAATATTTAAAACTTACTTCCTCGTTTGGCTGCGTACAGACGTTCATAAAGTCGGTTGAAGTTGTACTGGTATATATCTGGCGTGGGAGACTCACATAATACCGACCATGAATACTTGAAATTTTTCCAGTCTTCGTCTGTAAATGATGCCCTGCAATGTTTTGCGATATTCTCGTGTATGTGCCACCGACATAGGTTCTTGGAACAGCTCGGAAATATTTTATCACACGCGTTCATAAGAGTTTTGTCCCTGTCTGTTACTATCACACGCGGCTCCATACACTTTTGCAACATTGCTTTTATTTGAAGTAACACCCAGACGAAGTTTTCCTCCCGTTCTTTTGATATAAATGCATGAGCGACGCAAAACGACTGGTGTGTGGAGGTCACACCGACCACTTGGACAAATGGAAGTTTGTACATGTTTGTTTTGTATGTCGCGTCGATCATCAACACGTGCGGGAATGCACGCCACATCTCGTACGATTTCGGATGAACAAAGAATATCTCCTCCACACTATTTGTGGCAGGATCTTCTCGAGTATAGTAGACGTATTTTTTTGAAGAAAGCAGGTTTTTCAGAATCTGTATTGGAGTTTCACCGACTCTCGTTTCGTTTTTTATCTTTTGTATTGCATTATAAATGTCTTTTTTAATGCAACTACTCTCTGGGTTTTGTTCCCTTATAGTTGCTAGAATATTTCGTGGCAACATGTTTTGCGAATACAACTTCCCCACCAAAAGTTGTTCCAACTGAGACAGTCTCCTTGCAAACGAGTGCGCCTCAAGATGTTGACTAGGATCGTGGTTATGACTGTCATCCTTCACCGTTAATTTCCAATCACCAGTATTTTCTTGGTACCCTCCTTCCATTTTAAAGGGACAACCAATTTTCTTGCTACCGGCACGTCTAACCGTGGCAGTAGACGCACGTTCACCGTGACGGTCACACACAAGCCACACCTTGATAAACGGTTCTGTCGGATCGTCGCCTTTTCTCCTCGATCGTCGGGTGACAATGACGTAACCATTGTCACGTCCTCTCCGGATAGCCCAATCAACCAACTGCTCACGAGACTGAAAATTTTGGTTAGTTTTATAAGACATATTTTGATTATTTTGTTCTTCGTCTTCGGAGTCATCGGTTTGTTGTGTCGGGTAAGAGACTTCATCGTATACGTATTCGTTCGTGGGTTGTGTAAGGTAAGACGGTTCACCGTATACGAACTCCGGATTGCTTAGTGGCTCGTTCAAATCTGGAAGCCTTACCCGTTGATGAGAATAAACGTTGGACGAGACCTCCTCCTGGTTCACCTCTTGAACGCCAAAACTTTGCGGATTGTTTTCCACCGACTCGTTAGAATATACCTGAAAACCGTAGTTACCATCCCACCACCAAGACATGTTTATAATTTTTGAATTTTGAAAGCATACGTTTGGTTCGAATGAGAATTCTGCATGGTTAAATACACAAAATTTGGGCCCTATACGCATCGTATAGCCCAATACGATGCGTATAGGGTACGAGGTGATGTGACTAGTGGCAGAAGGTACATTGTACCCTAAACTGCAGCGTATTGCCCTATACGAGGCGTATACGATGTTTGAATGACCAGGCTGGAAGATAATGTCGGGCATGGGAAATTGTGAAGGGCTATACGCATCGTATTGCCCTATACGATGCGTATATGGCCAAGTCCAATTAGCATTCTCCGTGTGTGGTTAGTAGTCCCATTTTTTACTCTGATTCTCTTTGTTATTGAAAGACAAGGTGAATTGAATAGTAAGTAATTTTGATACATTTATATTTTTGCCCCTTATTTGAAACAAATTTACACTTTCGCCTTTTATCAATGTTTTGAAAACCGGACCGGACCGGTCGGACCGGGAACCGGGATCTCCACCGGTCCGGTTACATACTCTGAGACCGTTTGCTGGTTGAACCGGTCGAACCGCGAATCGCGAACCGGTGGTCGAACCGGGTAGTTTAATTTAAAAAAAAAAATTACTATTTTTTTTATCTTTTTTATCCTATAGTCCTCCTACTTACTTCTATTTACAATTTTAACTCAATTTGGCTCTTTCCTTTTAACTTATACGCTGTCACAGGTCCTTCAAAACCCTAATCAAAATTAAAATTGAAAATTCAAAAGAATTAAAATTCATACAGACCTACAACCCTCGTCCTTGACTCAAAATTGTTTAAATGGTTGTATATGTAGTATTTGGAATTTTTATATTTTTCTATATATTTTTATGAATATTTATATTATTTATTGCGTCATCCGGTTCTTGAATCCGGTCCGACCAGTGAACCTCTAAAACGTTCGGTTCATTGTCCGGTCCGGTTCTGAAAACATTGCCTTTTACCTCTTATTTGGAATCAAACCACAAGGTGAATTGAATAGTAATTTTGATACATTTACATTTTTGTCCTTTATCTGGAGCAAATTTACACTTTTACCTTTTGCCCCTTATTTGGAATCAAACCACAATTAAAATTAAATACTTAATACAACTAAAAACTCAACTTGGAAAGGTATTTTCTTTATAAATTTTTTAATACATGTCCAATGTTTTCGCCGCAACGCGGTGCGATAGAGTTAGTCTACGTTTTAACGCCACCGTGACGCGTGGTGGTTCGGGTTACTATAAGTTTCAGCGTCGTCGCAACGCGGCCACAACACATGACGGTTTGAGTTGTTGTACGTTTCAACGCCGTCGCAACGCGAAGCGGGTTCGAGTTGCTGTACGTTTTGACGCCGCGGGTAAATCCCCTAGTTTACTTTAACAAAGTTATAAATAATAACCGGTTTAAGGTTTGAAATCGTGGATCAATATCATCTCGTTATCCCATGTTCACCTTAATTGCATCCTTTTATAGCTCTTTTTATTTCTAAGCTACAAAATATAAAAACCAAACATAATATATTTTGTAACCATATTGATGCATTTAATAAGTAATTAATTTGAAATAAAGTATCTAAAATGAACTGATTAGACATCTGACTATACATGTTTTTTTTTTGGCGTTTCTAGCCCTTAGCTCTTATAAACATGGTTTTTTTGGTGTTTTCTTTTTATTTTTTGTATTTTCTTTTTATATAAAGATAAAAAATCCATTAAATCCCGAATTGAAACAATCGATATGCAGAGCTGAAGTGGAATTAGATTTTTTTCCTTTTATAGAAAAAATAAAAAACTATTAAAATCCCTAATTGAAACAAATCAATAACTGATAAGCAGAACTGAATTGGGATTACATTTTATTTTGATTTTATTTTTTATTTTCCTTTTGTAAATAAAAAACAACAAAAACCCATTACAATCCCTAACTGAAACAAGTGAACAATCAATAACTTAATCAATCGATAACCCCTTCTGCGAATTTGGAGACTTCTTTACAATCTATACTATATAATAAATAAAGGTTTTTTACTGTCACGTGTCGCCTCCACATTCATTCTTATCATTTTTTTCACGTCTCTCTCTTATTTAATGCACTTCTATCTTTTAATAATAATATATATTTAAAGAAAATACTAATTATACTAACAAAACATATTTATTTTAAATTATCTCTTATTATAATAAACTTTAAATAGTAATTAACGTATATTCGAAACCCAATTATATATTAATTTTTACATATTTTGAGTTTGTTCCTATCCTTAGTATATGTAATATATTTTTACACATGTAAAATATATATAAATAAATATTTAAAAATTTTATATATTGATATTTTTCAGTTTTCACCCCGTGTGTAGACACGTGATCTAAACTAGTATGTAATATACTAGGTTATATACCATGTATTACATGGGGTTATTTAATAGAAAAATAAAAATAAAATAATATGTAAAATTTTTTTAAATAATGTGTAAAACAAGAAATAAAATTATTTGTTTCCTTAATTAAGTAATAATTAGAATTCAAATTTTATATTATCTCTTTTGAAAAATAAAAACATTAATAATCTTAGTAAAGGGAAATATGTAATACATACGTTTTAGAAATGGAAATATGCAATTGATTTTTTTATTTGGATAAATATGTAATTAATGATCTTAGCAAGAGTAAATCTATATCTATACTCCCTAATAAATAAAGGTTTTTGTGAAATGGTTTTCCGCCTAAAGTTTAATTATAATTTAAGATTTTAAACCTCTCAAAAATAATAAATGCTTAACAAAGATAATTGCTAAAATTATTTAATATCATTTAACTAGAACTTAAAAACCGTTTGATTTGAAAATTTTGAACTTTGTATTATTTAAATTATAGAAAAATCAATAAATTAACTCTTGCAAATTTACTAAAATTAGAGAATTAAATTCACAATTTTCAAAAAATCTAAACAACTTATCTTTGTTAAGCAAATAACAATTAGTTAAAATCAATTTCTAGAATCTAAAAAATTTACCTTATGTAATTTGGTTTTGTGAATTTAATTGTAATTTTTTTTTCACTATTTAAAGTAATTCTTATTTAGACACTTATAAATAATATATTTTCTTTTCATTAATCGTGTAATACACGGAAACTAACTTAGTTCATAATACAACTGGGTATGGGTTTGGGATTACCGACACCCGATCTAAACCCGGCTCATCGTCATCCCTAAAAGCACGAGAAACGGCCACATAGGCCTCAAAACCGACTAAAAATGAGCTATTGTATATGCTCTTATGTGGCGTCGTTTTTTACATTTACATGTTTCATTTAGGGATTTCTTTTATTGTTTCAAATGGTTTTTTTTTTCAAGTTAAAAGCCCACCAAATCTCCTTTAATTTCCATATCACAAAAGAAAATAAAAAAATCTGACACATCATCACTAATCTATAACAAATTTCATTTTTCACAAGATTGGAACACAAATTAAAAGTTAGGTGGTTTTTGAGGTATAAAAAAGTTAGAGTGACTTAATTGAACACTTATAATTTAACTTGGTTACTATTATATATGATTTTTTTCGTTTAGACAATGTTGAATCCTTGTGTTGATGTAATCAGAAAATATATTACTTAGATTTTTTTTTTGTATTTTCTTGGTGAAGGAAAAAACAAAAGGCTAAAATGATATAATTAAACTGAATATAAGATACCTGATAAATAAGTTATTACTAGGAATTTTACCCGTCGCGTGTTGCGGCGGCGTCGAAACGTAGACTGACTCAAATTTATAACGTCGAATGAAAACATATTATATTTGACTCAACTCGAACAAAATGCACGTTGAAACGCAGACTAAATGTAAACGTAACCTGGATCGTTTAAGAACAAAATTTACATTTAAACATGGACAGCTGTAGATGTACATAAAAATAAGCAAAGAAACATATTAGGTTATAACGACTCATTTAACGCAAAGAAAATTGAATAAAAACAAATGAAAAAAACCATAGAAAAAAATGTCTTGCCGTTAACACTAATGTAACTAACTAAATAAAAGTAACGTACGGACTTGAAGTGGATCAATTTTGAAGTTCGAACCATAGATTTAAAAATATATTATGCTTCTCACATTGCACATAACAATTAAAAAAACGATCAAAAGAGAAAAAAGATAAAAAAGGAACAAAGAAAAAGAAATAATAAAGTAAAACAAAAAAAAAGAAGGAAAAAAAACTTATTAGCCAGGCTAGAACCTTTGATATTGAAAGAAGTGTGAAAGACATACAAACCACTACACCAGTCTAGGTAGACGGTTGTTACGTGCCAAATAAAATAGAAAACATGAAACATAGAAGTGTTGGTGGCAAGGTTTAGTAATTTCTAAGATTTTTAAAATGAACTAGAAGAAGATTGAGCTAAAGGACCACTTTGGTTTTTATTTTGAAATTTACATAACACTGTAAAAGGGGTCAAGAAATAAAATGTTACCATTAGTAATACAAGAAGTGTATTGAATTAAAAGAAAAAGAAGATGAGATGTCGGGTTTTTGGTAACCCAAAACTGAAAAAAACCCTCTGTCACCATACCGTTCAGAATGAAACACACAACTAATAAAACCTTATGGCTCAACGTGGAATAGTTTATTAAAAGCGAGACTCGAACCCATAACCTCTCATTTAGAAAGTCATGAGACTACCCCACTCTGGGAATAAAGGGAGATAAAAAAGAAACTGTCGTGAGGTTGCTGCCGGGAAAAAGGAGGCAGAAAGGCAACAGCCTCTGATTTTACACAGGCAAGGCCCCCCTAGCGGCTGGAACACGCAAATCAGGCTGTCGCGAAAATCAAGGGCAGCTTCCTTGGAGTTGACGGCTGTTGAAGAAAAAGAAATAATATATTTTAATTTTTACCACTTTATCCCAATGGTATCCGGGTCTTTTCGAAGAGCTTGTTACGAGCCATTAAAATAGAAAATTATTTACACTTTTCTGTTCGGATTAAAGTAGTACTTAAGTGAGATACCCAAGTTCTTAACTTATACAGTTATACTGATCAGCTATCTCCTAGATTTGTTGTTTGGACAACGTGGAACATGGATATATAAGTAGAAAATAAAGGGAGACTTACTCCTTTGGACAATGTGGGATGAGTAAATCACAAATGAAACAAAGGAGAAGAGAAGTGATCGGGAAAAAAAAGCGGAGCTGTCAAGTCTCAAACTCGCAACATCATCTATGGCATGGAGAGGGTCTTACGAGCTATTGCGCATCACTACTTTTGTGTTTAAATCATACACATAATAATTAAATAATAATTATTTTTTTATACGGTTTTCTAACTCTGATTTTCAATTAACCTTTGAGTTTTTCGAACGATAACCCCTGTATGATTGGTGCTTGATTGATTTAGACAATCATATATGATTGGAGTGGTTAACTCCGTCTCCGTCATATCGTGACAGTTTTTTTCTTTAAATCTTTATTTGTGGTTCCAAAAATAAAACGCAACCCTTTCGAAGGTACCATAACGGTGAGCCCAGGGGTGGACCTACCAAGGGGCTATGGGGGGCAGCCGTCCTCCATAGAAAAAAAAATTAGTGTAAAATACACATTAAAATCCCGATCACCCCCATAAAATTTTAAAATAGCCTCCGGTTGCCCCTTAATGAAAAAAAATTTAGTGTTATATGCACGTTATATATCACTACTCAATCGACCCCAAAAAATTCCGACCCCCATGAAAAAAATTTCTGGGTACGCCACTAGATGAGCCAAACATAACGCTACATCCCAACCCTTTCAAGGTACCAATTGTATTATTGTTTTCCGTTATCATTCGTTTTCTATCGTTCAATTGCTTGATATGATGTGTCGATGCCATTTCTTTCAATTCAAACTTGTTATGAAATACTTGGATCTTTATATCTGGAATGATTCTCTTGAAGAATCACATGCATGCAAACCAGTTCAACAAGTCTGGTTCTTTTGGTAATTCTGACAATGTTTGCATTTCATGGGACATGAATGAAGAAAGAGAAATACTTACTCATATCTTTGTCCTAAAAATGCATTCATTTCCTTATTGTGAAAAAAAATTGATTTTATTACCTATCAAACGGGGACATCTCCGAGATTTCGTGTGTCCCAGACGAGTACTAAAAAATGGACTTTTAAATATATATTTTTTTCAAAGATCGATGATAATTGTAATAACAATAAACAAATACAAAACAAGGTTAAACAATAAACACAACAAAGTTATTATACATATACACATAATTTTATTTTTTAAATTTGGTAAATTTAGGCCCCTCACGAAAACGGGTCCCAAACAACCGCCGATAACAGCTTGGGTTCCAAGACGCCCTGCCATGAACAATCATTACAAATATACAATAAAAATGTTCCAATTCTGCTTTATTTCAGGTTTTAGATTCCTGCATTGGTTTTGTCAAATTTGGCACCTTATGGGATTGAGAAAGATTATTATTTGATTAACCATCAATGCCAACTTAGCCTATGGCCTCTTGGCCTTGTGGCGTCTTGTGTTTGTTTCCACCAAAGTGGTGTGGGTTCAAATTCATGAATTAAACAATAGGTAAAATTTTTGTGGGGTGTGTTCGCCGTTCAAAAAAAGTTATGTTTATCGAATTTGCAAGTGCAATGCTTGTTAGGAAATTCATTTAACCGCTGGATTCGTTAAATTCTATTGACTCGGATCTAACTATTTAGGTTGAAATAGGTATATCTCAAAAGTTGGGTGTAAGCCCCGAAGGGTTTTGCCAATTGGCAACCTAGTTTTACTAAGAGCATGAGGTATATCCATGTGAGTGTTAATGGTATGAGTAAAAAGTACATGTCACGTGGGCGCCACCACTCTCACATGGGATAGGTATACCCGTGGCCGGTGAGAGCATTAATTACTTTTTTTTTATTTATACAAGTTATATTAATTGTATATGTACGTGGCCGGAAAAACTTCACGCCGACATCCTCTCCCGTGAGCCTACTCACACCACCATCTCACCCCATGTAATCATCAATTGAAAAAAAAATTGTGGCAAATTTACTACTGTTTGTTTCTTTCTGTACAATTTAGTACCTAGCCAATTTGGCCTGGTGTGATTATGATGTTTAAATCAAGCAGATTGATGATTTCTTAACTTATTTCAGGGACGATTACGACAAAATTGGATGTTGGATTCAGGTACGACTTCAAGATTGGATTCAGGGAAGAAGGCCGGCTGGGATGGGACTCAGGGACGATTTAAAATTAGGTATTTTTTTAATCTTTTTCTCCAAATTAAACTTGATTGGTTGATTATTTGCTTGATTAATTTAGGTATTATTTGATTATGTATTATGTATTATAGATTTATAGTGTGTTTGGTTAATGTTAGCTTGATTGCTTGAATATGTTGAAAACTTGAAACTTCTTGAGTTTGAGTTTTTGCCTTGTTGGTAGATTAATATTAGATTATTGAAACTTGTTTGTTAATGTGTACTTTAGGAAGTATGAGTGATATAATGGAATGATTTCTGAAAAGAAAGGATGAAGTTTTATCTTCTAAGTCTCCCAAATATATTGATTTGGATAATCTTTCTTCGGATTTCGCCGAACAAAAACCAATTTCTTCTTTTCACCCTAATCAATGAAATGAAATCACAAGGGCATACTTAAATGACTATGTCAAGCAAGAGGTCATAGTTTTCCACAAAGAATGATTGGCACTAAGGCAAGACATTTTCGTCCTAATTGGTTTGATACCTATGGGAATTGGTTAGATATTGGTTTAGTGGTTGAAATAAATCAAATAGATTTGATCATCATGTGAGTAAGGTTAACAGTACACATAACAATTCATTAAAAAATGTGAAGATTTGAGTTGACAATATCAATCGATACATATTGGCTTTGAAAAACAAAGTGATAAGCAAAAGTATAAATACCGACTTAGATTAACTTCTTCACCTTCTCTTGCCCAAATATTATTGAATCAAGGATTATCTTTCCATGGTCATGATAAATCAAAAGATTCTTTAAGTAAAGGAAATTTCTTAGAATTATTACAATTAATGGGAAAAATGAATGAAGAACTTGGAAAGGTTATTTTAGGGAATGCATCTGAAAATTATCAAATAACATCCCTAAAAATTCAATAAGAGCATTCACAGCCGGTGATGTATATGTTTGTGAGTGAATTTTGTATATTTTAATGAGTGGTTTAAAGTGGTTGTGAGTGGATGAGAGAGAAATGTATAAATTTTTTGTATATTTATGAAAACACTATTCACGTGTATAATTCTTTTTAATATTTTTTGAAAGTGGTTGTGAGTGGAGGAGAAAGAAAATGTAATGATAAAGGTATAAAAAAATATTATTTAATTGAAAAGGAGAGAGAAAATTTAGTGATTTTTAGTGTAATTATAAGGATAAGGATAAAAAATGGGCTGCGAATGCTCTAAGATATTAAACATTGTTTTGCACAAAGGGTACTAAAACTAAATTTTGAAGATCTAGGCGATGATGTATTTTCTTTATTAGTCAATGAATCAAGTGATATATCTAAAAAGAAACAAATAGTTGTAGTTATTCGATATGTTGATAAATGTGGGGTTGTTAAAGATCGGTTTATTGGTCTTGTAAATGTAATGGAAACATCTACATTATCTCTCAAATATGCTATTGATGATTTATTTTCTCGACATGGACTGAGTTTAACTAGGGTTAGAGGTCAAGGTTATGATGGCACAAGTGATAAAGTTTGTGAGTTCAACTGATTGAGAACTTTAATCTTGAAACAAAATGTTTCAACATTTTATGTATATCTTTTTGCTGACCAAATTCAACCAGTTGTTATGGCGGTTGCAAACAAACATATGGGTGCTTAGAGACTTTTTGAAACAGCAAAGTGTTTGACGAATGTCGTTTATGCATCTTGCAAATGAGTAGACAAGCTTTGGTGATTTCAAAAAAAAATTGGAAAATGACATTGGTACAAGAAGTGGTTTGAATCAACAAATTTCTCTTATCAGGGTCGGAGATACTTGATGGAATTATCATTATAAAACAATTACTCGTTTGGTTACTTTATATCAGTCCATTATTAAAGTGCTTAAATATGTTGAAGAAACCGGTAACACTATTGCTAGCAAAAAAACAAGTGGGTGGACTTCAGTCAAATATGAAAAGGTGTGATTTTATTTTTTACTTACACTTGATGAAACATATTTTAGATTACATAAACACCTTCCAATTAATGTCTTCAAATGAGAGAGCAACATTTGTTGAATGCAATCTACTTGATTAAAACGACCAAGAGATATAACTCGAGAAGTCTAGATTAGAGGATTTTAAATCATTTTTTTGGAAGTCAACTCTTTTTGTGAGAAACATATACTTGAAAGAGTAAACATGAATGAGTACTACATTAACCCAAAAAAACCAAAACAAAAGACAAACATCACGTATCGTCAATATTATGAGTATGATTGTTTCAACATAATCCTTATCCTTATTCTAATAAATGATTACAAAGAATGCCACGTGTAATCACCATATTTTTTCTCATCAAAATCTTCTATTTTTTTCTATTTTAAGTAAGTTTGAATTTTGAAATTTAATTATGTTAATGTTTTTATTTTTCAAAAAAGATAATATAAAATTTGAATTCTACTCATTACTTAATTAAGAAAACAAAGAATTTTATTTCTTGTTTTATACATTATTTTAATTTTTTTACATATTATTTTACTTTCATTTTTCTATTAAACAACCACATGTAATAAATGGGTAGATAACCTAGTGCTTAATATGCAAATCCAAGAATTTGGAAACCGTTTTCGGTAACATTTGAATTACTTATTTATATGACTAGTTTGAGTCCATATGATAATTTTCGTGAGTTTGATACACCAAAGATATTGTTGTTAGTCGAGATGTATACATATGATTTTAATGAACATGATAAAAGAAACCTTGACATTAAACTCCCGGCCTGTATTGATAATTTGAAAGTGGATACGAGATTTTCCAACTCGGATGGTATATCTAGTCTTGTAAGATTGAGGGTTGAAACAAAAAAAGACATTTCTTTTATGTTGGTGTGCCATTTATTGAAGTTGGTTCTCGTTTTACCCGTCGCAACGGCAAGTACTGAGAGATGTTTTTTTTACAATGAAGTACGTGAAGTCCGATTCGTATAATAGAATTGTTAATGAGAAATTGAGTGATAGTTATATTTGTTTAATGATTATTGATGTACATTTATTATGTTTTTGAAATTTAATTTGGTTTTATCATTTTATTATGTGAGCCGACTGAACCGATTTTTTTAATATTTAGCGATAGACAACTGACATCCAAAAATTTTCGATCCCCATCAAAAAAATTCCTAAGCCCACCACTCGCAGGGGCAAATACATCTTGTTGGAATGGAGTGGACAGGCACCCCGTAAGTCAGCCAACCCTTCACTAAAAATTTCCAAAATATGTTTGTAAAGACCAATTTTAGCTAATTTCGAATGAGGGGGGGCACACTACAAAACAAAATTAAGGATAAAAGATATACTATAAAACAAAACTAAGAGCAATGAGACACTCTAACCTTGGGTTTAACTTGTGATTACAATGCAAACTATGTACTAATTTTCAATTTTTTATGGTTAAAACGATTATATGGGATATCATTACATTTCATAATCTGTTATGTAGCTATTAAATATCTATTATAATAAATAAAAGTTTTGAAGTGGCATATGTCATCATTTTAGAGCTTCTATATCTCTGTTTTTCCGCCTAAACATTTTTTAATTATTTATTATTATTATTTTTTTAAACTCCTAAATTGACTAAATACCATTTAAACGTTTTCATATTTCTTATAATTTTAAATTTTAAATTTTAAACATTAAATATGGTATAACTTTTGGTTGACCAATTACTTCTTTTTGTAAATACAATATTATAATCAAATTTAACCAATTCATAATAATTCATAAATTTAGAGGTGTTAATTTTAATTTTTTAGAATATTATGAATTGTTTGTTTTATAAGTTATCTGCTAACTGTGGTCCTCTAAAATCTAATAATAATATATCAACATATAAGATATTTTTTTGTTGTATTCTTTTCATGATTCAGAACGTGTAATACATGGGAATCTAACCTAGTATGTAATATAAGATTACTTATATGTAATATGATGTTACATATATGTAATAATATATTACTTATATGTAATAATAAGATATTACATTATTTAATATGATACCACCTAAATGCAATATGATATTACATTTTTTAACGACAAATTTCTTTACTTAGTGGGACTTGAACCCATGACATTTAGGTCTATGTGGATTCCAAATTAATATTATCTTGTTCATGTCGTGCTTCATAATCTGAAACCCGAGAATGGTTCTTTTTCTCTAATTGTTTTAAAACCTTAATTGCTTTCGTTTGTTTTGGTAATCAAGTTTACAATCAGTCCTTTACAAAATCAGTTTTACTTTTAATCATCTAGGTTATTAGTGTTTTCATAATTAACAGTTTCCACGAATTTCCTATGAATTCGACAACCCTACTTTTCTATATTACAGTTTAAGGTAGATAAGAAACTGAGTTTTAAATATATTTTTGATTAGCCATCGCGAGCAAATCACGCTTTGGAATGTGGGATTTCTTTCACATTAAACGTATATATGATTTTTCACATTAAACGTAAATTTCTTTCACATTACACGTAAATGAAATCACTTTTAATTTTAATGGAAAATCACGCTTTGGAATATGGGATTTCTTTCACATTAAACATAAATATGATATTTCACATTAAACATATCTTTCACGTTAAACGTAAATGAATTCACTTTTGATTTTAATGGAAAATCACGCTTTGGAATATGGGATTTCTTTCACATTAAATGTAAATATAAGATTTCTTTCACATTAAAGGTAAATGAAATCACTTTTGATTTTAATGGTAAATCATGCTTTGGAATATGGGATTTCTTTCACATTAAACGTAAATATGATTTTTCACATTAAACGTAAATATGAGATTTCTTTCACATTAAACGTAAATGAAATCACTTTTGATTTTTATGAAAAATCACACTTTGGAATATGGGATTTCTTTCACATTAAACGTAAATATGATTTTTCACATTAAACGTAAATATGGGATTTCTTTTACATTAAACGTAAATATGATTTTTCACATTAAACATAAATATGGGATTTCTTTCACATTAAACGTAAATATTGAATCACATTTTGATTTTTCACATTAAACGTAAATATGAGATTTTCACGCTTTTGATTGTAATGTGATTTTTTCACATTAAACGTAAATATGTAATCACACTTTAAATATTTACGCATGTATAATTAATAACTGGTAAAATGATAAAAAAAATATCTTTTCCACTCAAATTAAAAGGAACACGCGATGCGTTGCTATCCTTTCGTACGTTTCGTATGAATAAGGCCTTTTTGTATTTCAAACGTATTCTATATGTGTGTATATGTGTGTGTGTGCAATATCAAATTTCCTGGTTTTGATTTTTGAATAAACAAATTTATGGGTTTTTGGTTTTGTTGAATGAACAAATTTATGTGTTTTTTTTCAGATAAACAGGATAGAAAACACGTTAATATCTATGTATTTTTTTATTTTTGGATAATGTGATTGTTCGTTAGATATGAAATAACATAAGTTAAAAAAAACAAATAATATTGTATAAAAAAGTTATTAAAGTTCAAAAAATAAGAGCGGAGAGGAAAGGTAGTTTATGTAGGAAGTCGTTGGCATAAATAAATAAAAACACTTTTATAAAATCAGTTACAATACAGAAATAAAAGAAATCGGTAAATTACAGTGCATCTTATAACTGAAAAAAAAATACAAGAATGAAATGATGAAGAAGATGGTGGCTGATGATTCGTATTCAATACGGGTCCCTTAAAATTAATTTCGTCTCCCAATAGAACTCGTTTTTTTCTCAAGTTACAACAGTCGAAGCAGTATGTACTATCGGGATAGACCGAAAAATCGTACCTTGAATAAAGAAGAAAAAACTTGAGAACTTGCTATATAAAAAAAAGTATGTACTACCGGCGGTGACATGACAGAACGTTAATCACTTTTCCGTCAAACCATTGTAGATAGCTTTAAGGAGTTATTGTTTAAATAGCCAATCTATTACTTATAGAAAAAGAATCCAAAACATATTTTTAATTCCCGGACCACACCCTCGTATCTAGACCATCTACATTGCTAACCCATTTTGGTTTATCCGGACACATCCGACACAAATAAATGCACACAGTTCCAACTACTGTTTATAAACTCCCATTTGTCGTCAACCTCGTATTACTCTGTTAGCATGAGTAAGAATGGGAAAGGGACAGACAGGAAGATCAGAAACGGATCATTCCGGCCAGTTTTCATGCATGCCGACCGTGCCGACATGTTTCTCATGGCTGTCGGATTTTTAGGCGCCGTCGGTGAAGGAATCGGATTACCGGCGATAATTTTTTATACCAGCACCATCATGAACAACATCGGAGACTTCTCTTCTTTACCCTCCGATGTTTTCACTGACAAAATCAACCAGGTCAATTTTATTTACACGTCATTCATATATCGATTATGAATTTATGATAAATAAAAAAATCTAATCGTTTTTTAATTTATTTCTTGTTCACAGAATGCTGTAAGCCTTTGTTATTTGGCTATTGCGATATGGGTTGCATGTTTTCTTGGTAATTTTTTTTTTTGAATCTTTGAAGATACACGGAAATATAAAATAAAGCTGTTTTATATTGTTGCAGAGGGGTATTGTTGGGCAAGAACAGCACAGAGACAGGCATCAAGATTGAGGTCAACATATTTGAAAGCTATTTTAAGGCAAGAAGTTGCCTATTTTGACCTGAATGTTACAAGCACAGTCGATGTCATTACCAGTGTTACCGGTGATAGCCTCATCATTCAACAAGTCATTAGTGAAAAGGTAAATCCTAACATTTGGGTTCTTATTAATTATTAATGTTTTTTCTAACTTGACCCAGATTCGATCGGTTTTAAAATACTATCAACTAGCTGGTTAAACCGGCGTTCGTTCCACGACGGGTGTCGGGTCGATCGCTAATAAAATCTAAGTGAAAACGTAAGTTCGGTTCATCACAATACCACAACGGTTACGACACTCGCCCGACGTTCCACGACGAGTCTCGCCGTAGGCTAGATACAAAAAAAAATGTCTATTTTGAATATAACTTCGTTTTCAAAAAAAAAATTATATCAAAATGTCGATAAAAGAAAAACTAAAAACAGTTGCCCGTTTCGTTTGTTAAAAATTATAACAAAGAAATTATGAGAAAATTAAACCGGTTAAAAACGTATATTTCAAATTAAATTAAAAAAACAACGGGTGTAAAAAATTCAATGGAACTGAAACTGTTCAACAAGCCTTTCGTTTAATCTGATTCAGTTCATTGGTTTAACCGGTAACCGTCCGTTTTAAATGAAGATGATTCAGATGAACCCATCCGGAGCAGTTACGTAGCCTGTTGCGGTCCATTCCAATCCTGAGAACCGTGCTTGTTAAGAAACAGAGCAAGTGGAACTATCATGGTTTCACCGATTGAATTATTTTATTAGACTCAACTTGCTGACGTGGGAAAAAGTCAAAATCCCAAAATGTAACAAAAAATTGGAAATATTAAAGGGAAAATTCCCCGAATGAACGTTTTCTTTATTGATTTTCTAAAAATAAACAAAGAATAGTCAACTCCTCCAAAATAAACATTATTTTTCGTCGAGATACTATAAAAACTCGGCGACTTCGTCGAAATACGTGTCTTGGCCCTTTAACGTACACGTTTAATTTTTCGCCTAAATACGTCCAAAACTCAGTGTTTCGCCTAGATTGCATTCTAAGCGTTTTCGCCTAGTTATGAACAAATCCCAGCATTTTCGCCTAGTTATGAACAAAACCCGACGAAAACATGTTTCGGCGATTTTGTCGAGTTTTTAAAATCTTTCGTCGAAAATGACACGTGTAAGTTAAAGGACGAAGCCATGTGAACTCGGCGAAGTCGCCGAGTTTTGGTTGTATTTCGGTGAAAATTGATGTTCATTTTAAGAAAGTTGAAAAGTCTTTGTTTATTATTGGGAAAAAGTTTTCAAAATTGTTTATTCTAGGAATTTTCCCGATACTAAATTATCGGGATGGGTTTTCTTTTCATACTAATTAACGTTAATAAAAAAAATTTGCAGGTGCCGGCATTCGTGATGAATATGACAACTTTTGGTGGGGCGTATATTGTTTCATTTACGTTGCTATGGAGGCTAGCAATTGTGGGGCTACCATTTATTTTAATTTTAGTCATACCCGGTCTGATTTACGGAAGGGTTCTGATGGGGTTATCGAGAAAGATGAGGGTGGAGTATAATAAGGCCGATAGGGTGGCACAGCAGGCGATTTCTTCAGTTAGGACAGTTTATTCTTTTGTGGGTGAAAAGAAGACGTTAACAGAGTACTCTGCTGCTCTGCAGGGGACCGTTAAGTTAGGTTTACAGCAGGGTTTGGCTAAAGGGTTGACGATTGGCAGCAACAGTGTGGTTGTTTATGTCGTGATGTCGTTCTTGTGTTGGTACGGTAGTAGATTGATAATGTACCATGGAGCTAGAGGAGGAACTGCTTATGCTGTAGGATCTTCCGTCACCCTTGGTGGATTGTAGGTTCCTTTATTTTCGTTCTGTATTTCATCGAATTGGTTTTTAATAATCTAAATTATGACTCATTGGTTAATAATAATCCAAACTTTCACTTTTGTTATCAATGACAGTGTTATTTACAACAAACATGAAAGTTAAGATTATCACCGGTCAAACTGTTAGTTTGGATTGTTATAAGCCAACGAGTCATAGTTTAGATTATTAAAAACCAATTTACTGGTATATTTGATGACAGATCACTGGGTTCTGGATTGTCACACTTGAAGTACTTTTACGATGCAATGGCTGCGAGCGAATGTATAAGGGAAGTGATCGTAAGAGTTCCGGAGATCGACTCGGACAACATGGAAGGGGAGATATTACATGAAGTATTTGGGGAAGTGGAATTTAAGAACGTTAAGTTCGCGTACCCGTCAAGGCCGGAATCTTTGGTGTTCAAAGACTTTAACTTAAAGGTTCCGGCTGGGAGGACGGTGGCGTTGGTGGGTGGGAGTGGGTCGGGTAAATCGACAATGATCGCATTGTTGCAGAGGTTTTATGATCCACAAGGAGGAGAGATTTATGTAGATGGGGTGAGGATTGATAAGCTTCAGCTAAAATGGTTGAGATCACAAATGGGTTTGGTGAGTCAAGAGCCTGCTCTATTTGCCACCAGCATTAAAGAAAACATACTTTTTGGCAAGGAAGATGCCACCATGGAAGAAGTTATTGAAGCTGCCAAAGTTTCAGATGCACACAGCTTCATTTCTCGGTTGCCTCAGGGCTATGACACTCAGGTTGTTGTTCCAACCGAAATTATTCTTGTCAACCTTTTTTTAGTCGGGAAAACACCACAGAATAGTAATCAAGTTTTCAAAAGTGTTCCAATTAGGTCACTCACCATAGTATACCCGAGGGTGTATACCGTGTAAAATGCGTATTGAGTAACCTAATTGGAACACTTTTAAAACTTGGTTACTATTCTATAAAGTTACACCTATTTTAGTGTGTGCTGACATTTGTTGTAAATAATAGGTTGGGGAAAGAGGAGTACAACTGTCTGGTGGGCAAAAGCAAAGAATTGCAATTGCGCGTTCAATAATCAAATCGCCTCGTATCCTTCTGTTGGACGAGGCGACAAGTGCACTCGACTCAAAGTCAGAACGAGTCGTTCAGAAGGCACTTGATCATGCAGCTGTTGGTCGAACCACCATCGTCATAGCTCACCGTCTTTCCACAATTAGAAATGTAGACATGATATGTGTGGTTCAAAATGGCCAGGTGGTCGAGTCGGGCTCCCATGATGATCTCATTCGACTTGAAAACGGTTTCTACACATCACTAGTTCGATTTCAAGAAGCAAAGCAAAACATTGAACCACCCGATCCATACACACCAGAACCTTCGTCGGTCTCCTCCAGACTTGATGTCCACAATGCGAGTAGCATTCGGCAGCCCGTGGCTAGCCCTGCAAACTCAGTCAACCAAAGAGGAGGAGATAAGTTTACCTCACCGGCCAACCAAGAATATCAAGTAACACCTTTTAAGAGACTTTTAGCAATGAACATTCCTGAATGGAAGCAAGCACTGTTTGGGAGTTTGAGCGCGATTCTAGTTGGTGCAATTCATCCTGTTTATTCTTACATAATGGGTTCGATGATATCGGTATATTTCTTGGCAGATCACGATGAGATCAAGCAAAAAACAATGATTTATGCACTGACTTTTGCCGGTTTAGCAGTGTTCTCTATGGCGAGCAATATCATTCAGCATTACAATTTTGCAGCGATGGGTGAGTTCTTAACGAAGAGGGTCCGAGAAAGGATGTTGTCAAAGATACTTACCTTTGAAATCGGGTGGTTTGATATGGATGAAAATTCAAGTGGCTCCATTTGTTCAAGGATTGGTACTGATGCCAATGTGGTATGGATCATTTTTCATAGTTTGTGTAAAATCATTTGTTCTTGTTTTATAAATGATTGTATGATAACAATAATAACGATGATTTTACAGGTGCGATCTTTGGTAGGTGATCGATGCTCGCTTATAATTCAAACAGTGTCAGCAGTGACACTCGCGTGTACAATGGGGTTGGTGATCGCGTGGAGACTGGCATTGGTTATGATAGCAGTTCAACCTATTATAATCATGTGCTTCTATTGCAAGATAGTTCTGTTAAAGAATATGTCACAAAAAGCCATGAAATCACAAGATGAAAGCAGTAAGCTAGCAGCCGAAGCTGTATCCAATTTGCGCACAATCACTGCATTTTCATCTCAAGTGCGAATCCTCAAAACGTTTGAAGGGACCCAAAAGGCACCAATGCGAGAAAGCATTCGACAAGCTTGGTATGCTGGATTTGGGCTCGGGTTTTCTCAAAGCCTTATGGCTTGTACTTGGGCTCTAGCATTTTGGTATGGTGGGAAATTGATTAGGGAAGGTCATCTTGTGGCTAAAGGGCTTTTCCAGACATTTTTGATCTTAGTAAGCACTGGCAGAGTCATCGCGGAAGCTGGAACCATGACAAATGATCTAGCCAAAGGGTCTGATGCATTGCAGTCGGTGTTCACGGTACTAGACCGTTGCACCTTGATAGAGCCTGAGGATCCATGTGGGAACAAACACGAGATCATAACAGGCCATATAGAGATACACAATGTTGATTTCGCCTACCCTGCTCGTCCTGACATCATGATCTTTAAAGGGTTCTCCATCAATATTGAAACTAGAAAATCAACCGCGTTGGTCGGTCAAAGCGGATCCGGGAAATCGACAATAATTGGGCTAATCGAGCGCTTTTATGACCCGATAAAAGGTGTTGTAAGATTTGATGGAAGAGATATAAGGTCATACCATTTACGTACTCTAAGGAAAAATGTTGCAATCGTGAGCCAAGAGCCTGCATTATTCGCGGGTTCTATACGCGAAAACATCATCTACGGGGCTTCAGATGAAGTTAGTGAATCAGAGATCGTCGAGGCTGCAAAAGCAGCCAATGCTCATGATTTTATTACGGGTTTGAAAGACGGGTATGGTACGTGGTGTGGTGATCGAGGGGCACAACTCTCAGGAGGACAAAAACAACGCATTGCAATAGCGCGTGCAGTACTGAAAAACCCCACGATTTTGTTACTAGACGAAGCAACTAGCGCGCTAGATAGTCAGTCAGAGAAATTAGTCCAAGACGCGCTAGAGCAAATGATGGTTGGGAGGACTAGCGTGGTGGTGGCGCACCGGTTGAGTAGCATACAAAGCTGTGACATGATTGTTGTATTGGAGAAAGGGAAGGTGGTTGAGAAAGGGAACCATGGTTCATTGCTTGCGAAAGGACCGGTTGGAGCTTACTACTCCTTGGTTAGTCTTCAAAAGCCGGATCCTACTGTCCATAAGGTGGATTAAACTTGAGATTTTGACTTGGAAGAAATATATAAATCAAAGTTTCAGCAACTCATTTTGTGACATAACATGATATATATATATATATACACACACACACACATAATATGTTAAAAGAGTTTTCATAAGTAGCATAAAAGTTATCAAAACAAACCATTAATCAAATGAAACGCCATTAATCAAAACACCTTTTATATTAGTTCATAAAAAGTATCGAAACAAACCATTTACACACGCTTCCATAACATTCTATTACCATTGCTTTACGTCTTCATCTGCAAACGGGGTAACTTTATAGAATGGTAATCAAGTTTCAAAAATGTTCCAATTAGGTCACTCAATACGCATTTTACACGACCCTCGGGTATACTATGGTGAGTGACCTAATTGGAACACTTTTAAAACTTGGTTACTATTCTATGGTGTTTTCCCTCTACAAATCAAACTTTTATCTTAAAAATAGAATCAACCAAGAGTTAGCTAACGAATGCCATATAAGAAGAGAATACTTTCTTTAGCTTGAAAATGAAAATGAATCAACAGTTGATTGGACGAAAATACAAGTACTCAGATGAACCTCTGCTACCAATATCCATGTTTTAACAATGGATTAAGCAGAAAGTATTTTGGTAACTAAGCATGGACATTGCTCCTCAAAAACAACATTTGGAAATTATTACTACCAAAACCATCAATCAACTTCACACAACCATCACTACTCTTGCCAGGTGTCAACATTTTAAGGCTTAAGAGCCAAGGCAAGACCAAACTTTGCACTCTTGTCAATAGCTTTAGTGTCAACTTCTCCTGAAAGGGTGAAAAGGGACTTTGGACGCCACTCATGCTGGATCAGCGCATTTGCCTTTCCAAAGTTGTTGACCCGAGCCTTGACCGTGGTCAATGGGTCCAACGAATGCTGGGTGCCAACTGTGATTGTGTTTTCATTGGTTGAGAAGCTGTGGTTCACCTCTGCACCTACCAATGTGTTGGTCAGGGGCTTAACAATATGGTAGTAGGAAGCATTGAGTGTGTCACCCTTGTCATTCCTGTATAAACCAACATAATACTCCAAATGTCACTATTCCAGTACATCATTTACAGTTGCAACTAATTAGGTAACCAACTTTATCACATAAGGAATCTGTCCTTTTTTTGGGAACGGTCAAAACAGCATTTTATTAACACCAGTCCCACTTACCAGTCTGAACATCAATGATATTTTGTAGACGTGGTTGGGTTATGGCTAAAACTTGGTAACCTTTTTAATGCAGGTAAGAACGGGTTATAACCCACAAACTTGGTAATTTCTATTATAACTGAGGTGTTGTGAATGAGTAAAAGAACTATATTATCACAATAATAATCTACATTTTTAATGAACATTTTAAGGAGATTTATGCGATTTAAATACGCTTTGGGAGACTTTAGACCCATTCAAGTCATTTCCATTTTTAGATAATTTTTTAAGTTTTAACCATTAGACCTGTTTGACAGCATATAAAACTTATATATCTTACAAATATAGAACTTTCCTAACTAATTTCATCAGGAAAAGTCTAAAACAGCACGAGGCGCGCCTCGAGGCGTACGCCTTTCACGTTTTTTTGAATGCCTTTCCCTTTGAGGCACACGTAAAAAATGGCCCCTAAGGCGTCGCCTCAGAATAGGTTTCTCACCACCTCGACCATTTTTTAAGCCATGATAATATATAACCCAAATCGAACAAAAAATATATTCGACCGTTTCTCACCACCTCGACTTGCCATTTCAAACAAAAAATATATTCAGACTTGAAAGCACCTTAATTGCGCCACTTCCAACCGTTTCTAAGTACAAACAAGAATATCATATGGGGAAGAGTGATGGGGGTGTTTGATCAAAGTAAGGCTGGCAATTTGTGCCAGGTTCGGGTTGGCGGGTTAGAACCAGGTTGGCCATGTGTAGGCTTGTAAACGAGCCAAACAAACACGAACAAGGCATGTTCATGTTCATTCGTTTAACATTAACCGAACACACGATTGAACACAAACAATTAAACGAATTTGTTCATTAAGAAAATGCACATGTTGGTTTATGACCCGAACCTGTTTACCCACAACCCTAACCCATGCAGAACCCCTAGGGAAGTTACTCACTTTTATAGTCGCTTGAGGAAAAAAAATCTTAGCCAGAAAGCACTAACAACTTACAGGGTCAAAGCAGCAATAAGATCAGCATTGGAGAAGCTTAGGCCCGCATTGTATTTGGTGAAGTTTCCGGTTTTGGTGTCAAAAGAAACATCAGCTCCAATTGAGTGTGTGTTGTTTCCCAACACACCAGAAAAGTTCACGATGGGATTTGCATCCACCCCAACACTAGCGCAGATTCCAGCATAGTCATGCAAGTATTGAAGTTCAACCTAGTATTATAATGAAATACAATCATGTTTAATCCTTTTAAATGACTTATAATGAAAAAAAATATGCAACATCAGTTGCAAAATAGATCGCTGGCTTCACAACGACAAAAAGAAAAATTGCATACCTTGCCAGACCTTTGATCAGGAACTTTGAAGCTAATTATTGTCTTAAGCCCAGGTACAGGTTCATCAACTGTGATGGTCGTGGAGAGCTAGTGATGGTGCAAATAATTCAGTTAATATTCATATTTCATAAACATTTGTAAGGTACTAAAACAGTAAAACCCAATCAGCTCTTCAAAAACCAAATAGTGAACCATAAGTGTACAAAAAAGAAAAGGAATTCAATTAACTGGTGCAAGAAACACCATGTTACAGAAAGAGGTTTTTATGCAACCTCTTACGTATCCCAAATTCATTTAAAGGTTTTTTGATCGGCAGTGAGGCACTACAATATGAAACAAAATACGACCAAAAAGGAAGGTTTAACTTAAGATGCAAATAGTCTTGTGGAATTCAACCCCAAACACTGTGTGTGGACTTCAGAGTAAACTACCATGATCAATACCCAGCATTGCATTTCGAACAGAAAACACAAGTGACAATGTTACTTGAACAAAATATATAAGGACTGTCATACATTGGAGTTGGTGTCCACTTTGATATCAGTAGTAATGTTGTTCCTCTTCAATTGTGTATTGACATCAGCAAGAAATAGTTCACCTTTCTTCGTTCCAGATGATGTGATTGCCTACATGATGTGGAAGTTGAGAATGTGAGTCCTGATGCAAACAGCATTAACAAGAGAAATAGGGAAAACCACAAGTTGTTTAAATGCAAAAAAAATGTGCATCTGAGTAAGCAAGGCTGCAAGAGAAGTATAAATATTTAGCACTACTAGATTAGCAGTCACATCTCTCTATACTGGCATCTCACAGATCATGGATGAAAACTAATTTACATCAAAAAAAGGCGAAACAGGCGAAACAAGCCACAATTGAAGTTGCATAAGAGCAAGAATACATTATATACCCATTTCAGCCAATCAGTTTGGTGCACCGTACTTTTTTATTGAAACGTGTGCTTCAGTTTATTTGCATTTAAACGTGTGCTTTCAGAATCTATAGTAGTCCTGATGCAAACAGCATTAACAAGAGAAATCAACTAACAAAACTTTCAGAGATATAGTAAACATCACAAGTTACAACATCGGTATATGTGTATCATATGTTCACCATGTGGTAAGAAATATACCAATTCCATAAGATGTTCGTTCAAAGGCCCAAAACTACTATAGATTCTGAAAGATGAACAATAAGCATGCTCATTGGATATGCAATGTCATATAACACCAGATAACTGCTTACACATACATGAGCTGCAGTGTATAACTATAGAGTCTGAAAGATGAACAATCATATAACCAACTATCTTACAAGTGGATGGCAGTCCATTAACAAATAGAATTTGATAATCACATAAACAACAATTACATTCACAAACGATAACCTACTGACGATTTCTAACAATGTCAAACAGAAATTAAAAAGAAAAAATCGATTGAACTGATCTACAAATAAATTATAGAAAAAGCTACTTACAACTCCAGTAGGTGAATAGGTGGTGATGGTGAACTTATGGTCCCCCTGGTAATCCTTGTATAGAAGATCTGCATCACACAAAAACACAGATTCAAAATCAACTTCATCTGATCCCAAATTTCAACACAAAAACACGCATATATCCAACTAAACAATCGTATACACATATATTATACATAGAAGTATAAAATCTCATATACACATCGAGAGAGAATCGTACCTCTGGCTTTTTTGCCGATGTCGGAGTAGAGTCCTGGACCTTTAACCATGATTGGTAGCTCCAAATTAGAGATCCAAAAAGAGAAACAGAGAGATTGAGGGACACCGGACGAACAACGCTAAGCTATATGATATGAGCAATGAGAAAAACCTAAAATGGCTAAACCTAACTGATTGTACAATTTTAATTGCATGATGTACAAGTAAAGAATGCGTTTGGGCTCTGAAATTTGCATATTCTAGCTTCGAATGAAAAAATAGCCTAATAAAAAAAAGACGTTTTTTTTTTCTTGAAACGTAGGCTTCGGTTTATTTTTTACCGTTCGATTTGGAAAAGCGGTATCCACTTGATTACTTTCGGGCCGTTCGATTAGGGGATTGATTCTGCGAGACGAGGGCATTTTTGGAAGTTCATTACACATGACGAGGGCATTTTCGGTATTCACTTAATAGGCCTCTAAGTAACGTTGTGTTTCCGAGTCTTATTTAAAAAGGGGAAAGAAAGGAAAGCAAATAAACCATTGTTTCAGAGTTTTTTTTAAGGAGGAAAAGAAAAAAAATGAATGAAAGAGTGACTAGTTTTTTTAAGAAGAAAAATGAAGGGAAAAAACATGGCTTATTATCATCCTTTCAAATTAGAAAGATTTGGAAAGAAAGAAAAAAAAAGGGAAGAATTCACTTCTTTTCTTTTCCTTCTTTTAGTAAACTCGGAAACAAAGCATAAGGGCTGTTTGACAACCTCTTAATAAGAGGTTGCCTTTTAATCGTTCAGATGTAAGGGGTGTTTATTTCACTAACAGTCCACCTCTTAATGGTTTATTTTACCTCTTAATGGTTTAGCACTTGTCAAACAGCCCCTAAGTCTAGTATACCCCTTTTAAATTAGAATTTTTAAAACCAAATCAAATACCTTGCGATTTTTTTCACAACATGATGAAAAATTGAAAGTATAAAACAAAAATGGTTGGTACAATCAAGAATCAAAATTGCAATAATGCCTTTTAGTGCAAGATTTCACCATGCATTGGCACATGTTTTGAAGCCCAAATTAAAATGTTTAGAATTACTTCGTAAAGAAACAAGTCAATTTTGATGTTTTCTAAGATGTCAATTATTTTTTTCAACACTTGTGTTGTAACTTATGAGTGGTCACCTTACCAATATTATGAGACTTGTAAAACATGATCTACCTTGAATAGAGAGAAGCTAGAGTTGTGATCACTACTAAAGATTAATGAGACAAAATGATCACTACCAACTTAGTGAGAAGTTGTAAAGGTGATCTCTACCATTTAGAGATAAATTCTTAGTAAAGACAAACTCTTAACGAAAATAATAGAGTATTTGTAAGATGGATTAATTAATATTGAACAAAACCATTACAAATGTTTGTGTTATTGTGTTGGTCTTTCTTATATTTTATACTTGTTCACAATAATCTTTCAACTAACAAGATCTTAACAAGTAATATTTTATAAATAAATAAAAATTTTAATAGTGATTATAAAATTTAAAAATAACATATTTAGCCTCCTTCTAGGTTCTCACACTTATTAGACTACCATTGTACTTTATGATTTGTTTGATTGGAATTTTGATTGAAGGGAAAATGGTCAAATTTTGCCTTTTGAAGTTCAAGCTATTATTTGACATAATCAAAATTTGACACGAATATATTCACTATGCAACCCTATAATGTTTTTATGATTATAGTTTAGTTTAATTGTCTAAACCAAATTCATTTCCTTAATTTAACGTCGATAGGTATATAATTTCTCACTAAACGTCTCGGAATCATTTGAGCCATGTACACCCACAGGTTTTCCATGTATTTTTTCAATTTTAGCCCAAGAAGGCGGAGTATTGGCTATGTAACTAGCCCATGTATTATCTCCGACGGTACAATTATTGTTCCTATTGTTGTATCCTGTGAAACAACGCAATTAGTCACGAAATTGCCATAAAAAAATTGATTTTTCTTATTTTTGTGTGATTCTTGCATTTGGTTTGAATTCTTTTACTTTATGTTATGTGTACTTCGTGCATTTTATCAAAATCTATATTGTATAAACGCTGTTTCCCATAGATTACAGATGCTATTTTATTTATTCTTTAAAAGAAAATAGATAATTTTCTTTAAAACTTTCATATGCTTTTTATATACAGTTTACATTAAAAGAGATTCACATAAATTGAAGCATCATGCACCTGCCTCAACACTTTCTAACAGGCTACTAAAAGAATTTCACAAACCATATATACTACACATTCACCTTCTTCTCTTCTGCTCATTGCCTATAATCTCAACAACAAGTAGTACACCAATGCAATGGGCAATGCAACAAGCAATCCAATAATTATCCTGCAATTAGATTCAAGTCAATGATCATCGATCATCGAACTTTACATGTTAAAATAAACAACCACTTTAAATACCCGGCGCTCAAGATTTCTGGGTGAACATTATACTCCTTCGCGAATACAAATGGGACGATTCCTTGAGGAAGAGCCGCCTGAGCAAATAGTAGTTTATATATTAATCGGTTTATATCTATATCATTGACTTAACAACGGTAATAATAAAAATACAAAATGATGGTTGTACCTGCATAACTGCAATTTGGAATGGTACACCCCTTAATCCAATGGCAAAAGAGGGGCCAGCCATTATGGCGGGCCCAACAATGAATCGCAAGACCATGGCTAGTAGTGCCAGCCAGGTACCACAGGCTACTATGCGAGCTTGTGATGCCATGAACAGACCTATAAAGTAATACAGAATATGAATTTTTTTAATTCTTTTATCTCTATTAGTGCGAAAAGTACTTATTATGTTGCACCTAGGCTGAACATTGCCATTCCAAGTCCTCCATCTGATATTATAGATACAGAATCTTCAACTACCTTTGGCAGTTTTACATTGCACCTGCATTACAATTTACACCCGACTCACGTATTATTATCTTCGTGATTTGAATTCTATTCGCGGATGATATTAGTGTGCGCTTACCCAAAGCTTATAAATGTCCATGCAAGGCCTGCTACGGTTGCATGCGAATTAGGATTAGTTAGAAGCTTCTTCCCAACAGTTGATAAAACCAGCATTATTTTTCTTCTTCTTCGAATACGCGTGTCTGTTTCCTGTCTTTCATCTGATCCTTGCCGGGCCTCCGGTTCTTCTTGAATCAAAAGGCAAATAAATGATGTGAGCACAATAACAATATCAAAAATCAACACAACTTCATAGAACTTAGTTTTATACATACAAATATAAATAAAAAATCAAATAAGCGCGTACCTGTGGCTGCTGATGTTTGCATCATGTGAACTTCCCTTGCAGTTGACAACTCAAACAGAAACAGCAACAAATTATACCAAATCAGGCTCTGAAGTACAACTACCTGTGCAAGAAGCACTTGTGCTTCTTCTCCATATAACGCCTTCAACAACGGGATCCCCAAGATCAAAGTATTGGGTAATGTGGACAAAGAAATACCCGTTATGATCCAGTTTAGATTAACACCGTTGGATCGAACTCTAGTGACCATAGCAACCCCAATCAAGGCAATGGTTTTTTGAAGAACATCAGCACAAATCAACTTGATGTTCAGTTTGTATGGATTGCATTTAGATATCACTTGGAACGACAACAGAGGAATCGAAAACTTAGCAACAAATTTGTTTATACCTACACACTGTTCATTGTTTAAAAGATTTAAACATTTAACAGAAACATAACCCAAGATCATTGCAACATACAATGGGATTATAGCTGCCACAGTATGATAAACATCATTCAAAGAAATCATGATTTTTTGTTGGATTTTCTTACTTTAGTTTATGATAAAATATAACCATCCGTGTGAGAGTGATCTTTATAAATAAACAAAAGTACTTTGTGCTACATCTTCCAGGAGAAGCTTTGTTGTCTGTTCATTTAGCCCGTACGCGCAACATCCATCCTGTAAATCTATGAAAAGAATCATAAAGGTTGCTGATTTTATTAATGCAGATGGCTCTACATATGTTACTTTATGTTTGTAATGTAGATTTAAAGTTGGTTAATTAACTAATCATGCAATTAGTCAAAAGTTCAGGTTCTATTCCAGTTTTGGCTGTGCTGTAACTGGTGTTTGCACATTTGTTTATTGTTCTTTTGGCACAAGTGGGACTAACATGTCTAGTTAAGTGGGCTTGTCTTTATAGGTTACCCATATTTTAGATGTAATTAATCCCAAAGTTTAAGACTTTTTAAGTGTTTTAGATTTTACGCGAATTTCTTACTAATTATGTTTTATGATGTGGTTAAGCATGGAGGAATATTGATATGAATTGCAAGCGAAGTAAGGGGAACAGTAAGTACATATGAAGCCAGAATTTCTGCTTAAAATGGTTAAAAGTGTTGGAATAAGTGTTGTTGTGATTTTGCTTTTCATGGTGTCGTTTTGCTAGAAATGTCCCCAACAGAATGCCTCTTTCTTCAAGAGTATGTAATCTGTAATTCTGTATGGGAATGGTTTGGCCATTCTTTATTGGGTCCATAATTATTAGATTGGTTGAAGGGTACCCGGTTAAACCGAACCGAAACCATTTAATACCGAACTTAATTATGAAATCGGTTATAGGCTATGGAAATCTTAATTCAGTTAAAACCGAGGAACCTAAATTACATGTAGAATGTATTGGGCTATGGATTTTCTTATTTGTATAGCTCATTAAACATTTAGCTCATTACCGAACCGAGGAACCCGAAATCCGAAACAATGAATATCCATCTTGTTAAATTTCCGGTTTTTCAGTTTGAAACTAAAATAGAACCAATTTAGAATTTGGTTTTCGGTTTGGTTTTGTCAGCTTTGAATTCGGTTTGGCTATCGGTTTCGACCGAGGAAACCGAAACTTGAACCAATGAACACCCCTGTTTCAAAGGTTACAAACTTAATATTGGGCAAGGCAGGGTAGGCCAAACCTACATACATAACATCAGTGTCACGTAAAACCGGTAAAAAAATTTATATGTTATTAGTATATGAATTCTTATGCTTGTTTTTATGTGTTATTTACATATCTGAAAACTTAAATAATATCGGTTCACCAAACTTTAAAAATAAAGTGTTACTAAGAAAAAAAATCTTCTTTCCTTCATCTTCAATTTTCATTGATGATGCAACACATATTACAAATTAATTCTTTTTAAGGGTCTAGATATGTTATGATTTTTGTGGCTAAACTTTGGGACTATTTTACATGTTTAAAAGTGTTAAACCTCATTAATTTATCCCTTAACACGAAAATTTCGGCAAGAACGATAAAATTGTTGTATAATTACCAACATCTTAGCCATTAATCTCTCACCCACAAAACATATGGTCAAAACCAAAACTACAAACCCATGGCACCCCTCAATTTTCTCAAACACAACTTTCTATATTTAATATGATTCAATGTACTATAAATTGAACACATTCCACCTTGTTAATTCATTTACTCAACCTCCAACCTCGACCACCTTCAAAAGTCGTCACATAGACACGGAATAATTTGGTTTTGGTAGCTGGACTGGTTTAAAACGATCTGATCTTAAAAGATCAGATTTCAACTAGACGACCAGACTAGCTACCATTAATTAATATCTTCCGATAATCAAAGATGGAAGTGTCCCGCGGATGTCTTGTTTTATGTTTCATGGTTACATCAATTGTCTCATTGTCAATGGCCCATGATTACAATACCTCTATTGCCATCATCAGAAGTCCACTTCGTAAGAAAAACCGTTGCGTGGCCTACAACCCTATTGACAAATGCTGGAGGTGTGATGCCAATTGGGCTAATAACCGGAAAAGGCTTGCTGACTGTGCTTGTGGGTTTGGCCACGGGACATTCGGTGGCAAAATGGGAAGAATTTATGTCGTGACTGACTCATCAGACAAAAATGTTATCGATCCTAAACCAGGCACACTCCGTCATGCGATTCTCCTGCCCGAACCACTCTGGATCATATTCTCGCGAGATATGACCATCAGCCTCACCCAGGAGCTTATCTTTACGCCTGATAAGACGATTGATGGTCGTGGGTTTGATGTACACGTGGCGGGTGGGGCTGGTTTTATGCTTCAATTCGTTCACAACGTCATCATCCATGGTCTCCACATGTATGATATCGAGGAGGCATCCGGTGGCACGATTAGGTCGAGACATGATCATGTCGGCAGACGAGGGAGAAGTGACGGCGATGCCATTTGCATCTTTAGATCCTCACAGGTTTGGATCGACCATTGTTCCTTTGCCAACAGTTACGACGGTCTTATTGATATCGTTGCAGCTTCCACTAATGTCACTATTTCAAACTCTCTCTTCGTCAAGCACGACAAGGTACATTTGTGCTACCTTAAACTTTAACACCTCTCTGGTTTACCTGTGTCGTTTAGAATTTTTATAAATTGGGTATATGTATATACAGGCTTTGCTTTTTGGCGCAAGTGAGAAGACCCCAGAGGATAAGATACTGAGGGTGACACTTGCTTACAATCACTTCGGAAGGGGATTGACACAGCGGCTGCCAGCGGTGAGATTTGGCTTCGTACACGTGGTGAACAACGACTACACAGAATGGCAGTCTTACGCCATCGGAGGTGGTGACGGCGCCACCATCATCAGCCAGGGAAACCGGTTCATGGCTGCTGATGGTGCATGCAAGCAGATCACAAAAAGAGAGCAAGTCCCAGAATCTGTATGGCGTAAATGGACATGGAGAAGCGAGGGAGATTTGTTGCTCAACGGTGCGTATTTCCGGCAATCAGGAAACCCAAATTGGGCTAAAAGATACAAGGGTTACCCATTGATTCCGGCAGAACCTGCTGAAAATGTGCACCGCCTTACAAAATTTGTCGGTGCTTCACTTCATTGTAAGGCGGGGTCCCCTTGTTAGGAAGGATTGCTAGGCCTTTTAAGAATGTATACAAGTAACACATGTACAGTTTTAATGTAAATTCGATTTAGGAGGAAAGCATTGTTCTTGTTTCCACAGAGTAACATATTTTATTAAGGCTAATCTATACTAGCATATGCTTATCTGGGTCTCTTTGTGGTGCTAAGAAACAGTAACTGAATATGTGTTGTGTTCTAAAACCTAATTGCTGTCAGATTCATCCATCAGATCCATGGAGGTGGGTTGCTGGGGGTTCTTGTAGCCACTAATTTCATTTTGATACCTCTTCTTGTCTACCTGAGCTTTCACGTCACCAGGGATAGCAATGGGTTGGGTTTGGGACGGGTTTAGGTAATCCCAACCCCATACATGTTTATAAAATCTTGTCCCAAACCCGGCCCAAAACCCGTCAGGTTTCTATCGGGTATTGGGTATACCAGCGGGTTTCGGGTAAACCCGTTAGTTTCTAAAAAATACCCGTTGGGTATACTCAACCTAAACCCGTCAGGTATCTATGAGGTATACATAAAAATTGTAACTAAAATAAAAAAATTAAAAAAATAATGTCGGATATATACATTTAAAATAAATACGGTACATATACTTAAAATAAGGACAATATATACACTTAGAATAAATAAAAAAGAAAGAAAACTATGTCGGGTATATAATCGGGTAAACGGGTATACATTATCGGGTAATCGGGGCAGGTAAACGGGTATATCACCATATCCCATACCCGTCCTAAACCCGCAAAAAAATTCAAAAGTAATCCCCAACCCGGTCACATACCCGATTACCCGACCTCATACCCGTCCCAAATGTTGCGGCTTTTGGGTTTCCCATCGGATTCGGGTTTCATTGTCATCCCTACGCTTCACATGGTGCCTTCTCTTCCGCTGTTAATCAGAATACATTTTATATATTTCCACAAAAAAATAAATATCAACTAGTTAAGAAGTTTGGAAGGCCCGTTATAAATATTAACTAGTGTTAAGAATTAGAGTAAACTTAGTTTTTTTCTTAATGTGGTTTGGTTATTTTAACTATTTTGCTCTGATAGTTTGAAAATGGTCAAAATACTCTTTGAAGTTACCATTTTGTTGTCATTTTGCTCTTTGCCACTAACTTTGTTAAACATTTCAATTAAAGTTAAGGGTATTTTGGTAATTTTTCAGATAAGTATTTAACTATTTATTATTAATCCTTTTTCTTTCTTTCATTTCCCCTTTCTAAACACACACACCTATACAAAAATGCTCTCAATATTCACCAAAATGCCCTTAAACTTAACTGAAATATTTAACGGAGTTAGTGTCAAGCAAAATGACAACAAAATGGTAACGTCAAGGAGTGTTTTGGCCATTTTCAAACTATTAGAGCAAAAATGTTAAAATGGTCAAACCACATGGAGCAAAAACAAAGTTTACTCTAAAAATTAAGATAACGTAATCGTTATGTATAAACTCTTGTATAGATTTGTAGATAAAAAATCGTTTAGATCGTTATAATTCATAGGTCAAACATAACCTTGTAACTGTGAAGCAACATGTGTGTAAAAAATAGATCACATGTTGATTATCTTAAGATGTTCCATTTGTTCAAAATTATAAGTCGATGATGCTCTATAACAAGCTAGATATTCAAGTTGTAAGTCATCAGAACATCTGAGTCAAACGTTTCAAGAGGTAAAGGGCAAGTGTTTCAAGTTGTGAGTCGGTAGGACATTTACTAACCAACTAAAGATCATGACTAATTACTTTTATGTCGGTTGTTGAACACATGTACAAAGTGTAATCTGAAAAGTGTCACACAAGAGCTTGAAAGACTTAAACCGTGTATAATGATAAAATATTTGAGTGAGTTGTAATTTTTTTTCAAGTTCATCTCAAACAGTGTACATTTTATGCATAGGGTTATATCGGTTCAGCTTGGTTAACGTTCGGCTATGAGACATCCTTAACCATAACCACAACCGATTGATCGATTAACCAAAGAACCTTAACCTTAACCATAACCGTCAGTTAATTTCGGTTATCAGTTAATTTAGTTCGGTGACGATTCGATTATCGGTTAACGGTTCAAGTTTGCTCACCCTTTATTCCTGTGGATAGATGATTCCAACTTTTCGTTTGCTCCCATGATTAGGGTATAAATGTATAACATATATCAAACGACGATATGTTCAACTCTTAACATTTTTTTGGTGTTTTTGAAAAAAAATGTACATAAGCAAAACAACCCGCTACACCGGTTTCAAGTTTGTTTGTTTTTTTTAAGTTGATAAGCTTGCTAGAACTTATTGAATTTATATGTAAAAATTTTCACAAAGATGGTGACTTTAGTACTATCATAAAAAGAAATCACTATCTACTTTAAGATGATAAAACTGCATTTTCACCCAAAATATTAATAAGTTAGAAATAACCAAATATCGTTTTAAAGGCACCCAAGAAGACGTCTTTCTCTGCTTATGGTAACAACTGCTGAATAAAGAAGATGACCAAGTTTGACTTAAGAGCACCAGCAATGGCTGGGTTGTAGCTCCATGGACGCCGACATGGAAAGAGATCTTGTTCAGAAAAACCTTAACGGCAGTGAAGAAGATGATGCAGAAGACCAAAAAAGTCAACCACAGATGGTCAACCTGCACCAAACATTAGCTGTTTTGACCCCTTATCCAATCCACCCATTTTACCACTCTAATCAGAATTAACAAAATATGTTACATTCTTTATTCTAATTGAACAATCCGAGGTTGCAGGCAAAACCTAACCATTTCAAGAGTCAGGCATCAAAACAGAAAGAAAACCACAATGCAAAACGGAGGCGAAAATTTTATCTCAGCTTACTCAACTAACAGTAAATGGAGGAAGAACAATCTACCACTGAAATATCAGCTATGAAAAAAGAAAATACATCTAAAACAAGGCAAACATGTTCCTTAAACTCAACCTTAAACCATATCATCTCACAGTAACACATCAATGTCTAACCATTAAAACTGCTTCCTTTTGTTACTAAACAGTTTGTCTCTTTGTGAATAAGCATACATAAGAACAAAGAAAATCCCTACAGACATCGAAAAAGACGCCCATGGAAACGGTGGGTCGTCAAAACAAACAAGCGACGCCTCCAAATCTTGAGACGCGTGATATACAAGTGAATGAATTGCATAAAGATCATGATCTGAAGACCTCAAGTAATACAAACCCATTTCAAACTCCAAATGTGACAATGAAGAAATCACTTTATCAACTTTGTACTTAAACAGATTCCATCTTTGTATAAACTCCGAAAGTTGATTATGTGGCAGAAGCTTTCTCTCCCCACCATGAGCAGTTATGGATTCAAGAACATCAATTGCACTTGTAATGGTGTAATTCAAAGATGTTAACAAAACATTTCTTCTTGCAGCGTCTTTTTGTATAAAAGACAACGAAGAAAGTTCTGAAAACGGGCCAAATGGCGTGTGTCCCACACTCCATGTGTAATCAACCATAGTGCTATTATGTTGTGCACTCCAAACCAAATGGGTCGGTGACACGCCCCACATACTCTGTAAAATCGAACCCACAAGTGGCCTTTCAAGCTCACGAGTTTGCGTGAAAACATGACGCCCGTTACAACTATAATCACTAACAGTTTGTGTGTTCTTAGTCCTAACTGCAATAACCATATCTTTAAACGCAATAGACTGGTGGTAACGATCTAGCAGCAGAATCGAATTCACTTCCAAATCAAATATATAAACAGGCAAAACCCGTCCGAAATCTTCTTCTGGAAGATTCGCTAACCTCCTAATCTCATCGTGTGACTCGGATAAAGTCTGATGAAGGCGTTTAGAATCTAAATACTCACTAACAATTAAAGTGTAATTCTCAAACAAGTACCTAGACGTATACGATGTAATCGAAAGCGAAATAGCAAAAGAACAGATCGAACATTCCGCCATATCGATGTCGTATTTCTTAAAACTCAATGACTGATCCCCAAACAACAATCCACCACTGTTAGCCTCATCCCTAAAATTCTTCTCAATTTGATTGAAATCTAATCCTTTAGAGTCCTTATCAGGGCCATGTATATGTATAAACTGAACAATCAATTGATTCTCAAAAGGAACAGGGATTCTTAAAGAGGGAACAAGAAGTACCTTATAGGCACTCCAAATCAAAGAAGCCATATCTGCAAGTAAAGATTTTTGAGATTTAGGTCTTCCGTGTAACGCTGTTAACGGATGAAATTCGCCTCTAGGTAACACGCCGTCACCGGATAACGCCGGCCCGTAGTCAACCGGTCCAGCGCTCAAATCGATCCATAAGTACCGGTTTTCTCCGGTCCAGATGCTGCCGGAGCATCTGGTGACGCCGAGTGATGAATCGCCGGTATCGGTGTATTTGTAAGCGTAGGGTTTCGATTGAGAGCCTAAATTGAGTAGGTAGATGTAAACTCCTTGAAGAGGTTTTTCCTTTTCGAAATCGTGTTTGATGATTGAGTCGATTGAGGCGTGAGAGATTGAGATTAGATTGGATCTGAGAGGTGCTGGTGTGGTTGCGATTTCTGATTTGATTTTGTCTGAGAGTTGGGAGGAGAGGGAGGAGGATGAGAGGGAGACTTCGATGGAGGGGGAGTGGGTGAGGGAGAGGCGGTGGTTGGTGTTGGTGAGGAAGGGGGTGATGACGTGGAAGTGATCGGAGGAGACGGCGGCGGAGAGGAAGGAGTGGAGGAGGGCGGGAGAGGTGGAAGGGAAGGAGGAGGAGGGGCCGACGAGTTTGACGTAGATGGGGAAGGATATTTGGAGGGAGAGGAGAGAGGCGGTGGTTGGGGGTGGTCGGAGAGTGGAGGAGAGGGATTTTTTGAGGGCGGAGGAGAGAGAGGGGAAGGTGTCGTTTGTGGCGTGTGGATCGAAGCGTGATTGCTGAGATAGGAAGGAGTCTAGGCCTAGAATTGGGGTGGAAGTGGTGGATGTGATCAGGAGTAGGAGGAGGAAGACGGTGGTGGCGGCGACGGGTCCGATGGTGGTCATTTTGAGGGTGGGATCGGAAAGTCTACGAGAGTCGAACTAAAATAGTCAAGATTTTCCCATCTCGAATTTTAATGTTTAGTTACATTACACAATACACATACTCGCATAAGTTATATCACTTCACAAGACAAAGAGATCAAAATGGTCACATTATTCGTTAAATAGGACTACAAGTATTACCCACCCGTTGCGCTGGTGGTCGTCAAAATATACGTTCGTTTCTCAACGCCTTTAATGAAACTAAAAGAAAGCATTTCAATATGTACATTCATAATTTCATAGAAATCATATTTTAAAAGTTATAAATACCAAAATATGAAGAAGAAAAAATCGTGATTAAAGAATCCGTTAGCTTCACGTGTTAAAATTAAGAGATGGTTTAAAATTTTGCAACCAATAATATTAGACATGGTTTGTGGGGGGAAGCTAACGAATTCTTTAGACGGCGGGACATGTGGAGGAGTTGACGGTTTCTTTAAACACATGGGAAACCTTCCTTCACAGCTTGAAGTCTTATATGACAGAAGAGGATTGTATTATGGGAAACCTTCCTTCACAGTTTGGATAGCACCTAATTAATTAAGTATGCTCATTATAAATCAGTTTGAGGTCGGGGTAAAGCTTGATTTTAGAAAGAATGCTTCATGCTCGACGAGGCGATCAGAAACACTCCAAGGCCTTGAGGCAACGCTTCATGCACGTCTAGGTTAAATTTAGAGTGGAAAGGAGACTCATATATAAAAATGTGACGAGGCAATCGGAAAAACACCCCAAGGCCTTGAGGCGACACTTCATGCACGTCTAGGTCAAAATTGGTCAAATTTAGAGTCCAAAGAAGACTCATATAAAAATGACCTTGACCGAAGGATGAATATATTATGAATGGTTTCCTTGCTGAAGTTAAATGTAAAAGAGAATAGAGAGATACAACATAAAGCTTATTTGGTTGTCATAAAGCAGTGACTTACATACTTGAAACTCTCGGCTCTGCTTTCGGGACCTAAAGCGGCTCATGCTTTTTAAAACCAAGCGGTAAAGAAATAGTTGGGTGTACATGATTTTCATATACAGAAGTCCCCCAGTATGCTAGACTTCAACGGATATTCTGCTATACATTTAATCAAACAAAGCCTCGTGACTTGGTTCGCAGGTCGCTTCTCTTTTGGTACATGCCCAAACCATATTTTGATTCGGTTACACCTCACCTACAAACTAGTGTCTCAATCAGCTTTATCGATTCAATAAGCTTTAAAAAACTGCAGTTAAGTTCTTGATGACACATTCCATTCAGGGCTCTTCAGTTTAGGTGATCAAATATGTACACAAAAACAACCTATTTAACTGTCAGATACATCCCCATCACCAGAAGTTGATGGGCACCAAAATTTTGAACCAGTTACATGCTCATCTAATGAGCCAGAACACACAGCATTATTAAAATCTCGAAAACATAAAGCACCATATTCTTGATTATAACCAGTAGTGACAATTCGAAAACCATCTGCAGCCATAGCACAACAACCAGAGCTATCGCGAGGTGAGCAACTCAGGAAATTTGTTTGATTACCCGTGTCGGCAGCCCAGATACTAACATGCGTATCTTCAGGACCACCAGTGACTATTTTGTATGGGTCCATGTGTAGGTGTGTTACTGGACCTATATGTCCATCCAGTTCTGCCATTGGTCCAGCTTCCCCAGTCCCTGCATTTTTCCTTATGTCCCAAAGCATAGCTCTGCATAAAGTAAACAGAAATTTTGACCCATTTAGTTATGAATGGGTCAATCTGGGTTGTGTTTCATCTCAAACGGGTCATATAAAAGCATAGCTAAAAAGAAAATGGGTCAAACAAGTCAAAATTTCAAACTTGCAAGTCACCAAATGGGTCAAACAAGAGTTAGTTTATTACCATAAAAATATCGCTTTTGTAATCAATTAACAAAGTTAACTATTTATAAAAAAATTAATATGAACAAAACCTCTTCATCTTGCCACCCCTAGTTATGCAATAAAAACTGCTCTTTCTATCCCATGAAAGTTGTTGACATGATCGATAATATTAAGTAATTGAAGTTCAAAAATTATATCTCAGAATAGCAACTTCTTTGGGATGTTTGAAGAATGTATTAAAAATGATCATAATTAAAAAAACTGGTATGAGGTTAACCTGCTAAGTCCACCAGTGCATGCTAAAAATTTGGAGTGCATAATGTCAAATGAATACAATTTTCCTTGGTTTGTTGATGTCCTGAAGGCTGGTTTCATTGTCCTCAAGTCAACCGCTCCAATGGAGGAACCAGATGCTATATAGAGTAATGAATCATGGCACTTCATGCCAACTGGCACACCAGGGACAGATGTCATGCCCACACAGCTAGAATTGCGATCGGAAGATGATATTGAGGCATCCCATACTCTAACCTGTATTTTTAATTAAATGTTATATAACTTATAAAGTGCATTTAGCAGAACTCTTTAACAATACCTTAGAATCTTTTGACATGCTCACTATAAGGGAGGCCCTGTGCCTGGAAACAGATAAAAAAAAAAGTGTTTAAATGCTCAAGCATGAATATGTGGGTGTGTGTGTGTAAACAGCATGCAATGTGTAAAATATGATATATACCCGGTAACAGACATGAACACTATAGGTTTCTCATGACCATAAAGTGTAGCCTTCAAAGCATGTTGACCACGCTTTCCGGTTGACTTGAGTGACCAAAGGCGAACTGTACTGTCTTCACCTCCACTTGCAAAAACTTTTCCATTTTCATCTCCCAACAATTTATCAGAAAGAACAGTTACAGGGCCATTGTGACCTCTAAAACATCGCTGGCAACTTCCCTGGAGTCATAAAGATTTTTTTTTTCTTTTAGAGTGATATATACATTTGATTTTCTATGAAAAGGTTAAAACACGAAGAACAGGCTACAAGCGAATCAATATAAATAAGAAGTAACAAACTTCACAAATCAACCAAGAATATGCATTTAAAGATTTAAAGCGAATCGCCTAGAGATTAATATCCATACCTTCCACCATAGTCTTATAGAGTGATCACAGCTTGACGTGACTAAAACATCATCATTTATATGTGCCTCATTCCGAAATAACGATGTTTCTTTCAAAGGAAACAATCTGCATACGAAAGGCCATTATCATTAACGAGGTTCAGAAAGAAACTGATAACTGAACGTGGCAAAATGCATGCTTAATTTCACAATTTTTACAAATAATTTAAGGTCAAAAAATAAGAAAAAGATACCTCATGCTGGTAATTCTTGCACGATGATCATTAAGTGAGACAAAGGAAGCTTTTCCTTCTAGAAGATTATCAATACTAAAAATCTGTATTAGGGAACCCTGTAAATTTGTAACAAACAACCTTAGCGCTTCATGCATTACAAAGCTCCAACCAGATTAATATGAACTGGCGTATGTGATAATGCATACCTAACGTGTTGTGTAGATAATTATCATAACTACCATGCCCTAACTAGTGTGCTATATTACTGCTACAATAACATGATAACAGATTTATTTATCCAGTACCTGCGATAGAAATAAAGAATTCTTGCTTAATAAGAGGTCACTGGATTTTGCCTCCGTGTGTACGTAAAAATCTAAAGGATCAACAAACTTAAACTGCTGCAAAGCATTATATCGCGCCAAATATGATTCTCTTAGACCTGATGTTTGTGAATTGATATAGGGTTCCAACTGTGGCCATCGCTCCCTTCAATTTAAAGTAATAAATTACAATTAGCACCAGTATTATATCACCCAAGTGGAGGGGGGCTAAACAATAAACACTGTCTAGAGTCAAAACTGTTATATTTTTAGTCTCAAAAAGGAGAAGACCCATGTGACGTTCGAGATGGTGGGCCAAACCACATCGGATACGACGAGTCCCTAAGGGGGATGTTTAATTGTTTATACCACCTTAGGCGAATTTCACATCGGCCTAGGACAATAGAGATGTTGGAATCATACAGAATGACTTTAAATACCATGGACATGTTTGGGGCGCTCTGGTTGTGGATTAGAGGAGAGCTCCATAACTAAACGTGCTTGGTGGGATTGATAATAGGACGGGTGACCTCCTAGAGAAAAGTCTTCACCCATGTCACCAAAAACAAAGTCATAAGATCCCGACGGGCAAAGCTAACGATATTGGTAGGCACGAGGGGCCGGGTGTTAACAGCCCCCCACCCGAAATTCACAAGACCCCTAGTCCACTTCCAAATATAAGGCAAAACTGTTATCTTTTTCTTCCTTGATGTAGCCAAATTGTTATTTTTTCAGTTTATGTAACAAAATTGTTGTTTTTTCTCCGTCAATGTAGCGAATCTTGTTATACAATGCATTAGGTATGATTGTTTGGATGATACACTGGGGAAACAATGAATTGGGGATGTTTATTTGATCCAATTTACCAAACCCGCTAATATTGCCACATATATGTAGGAATATGGATTTCGTGTATGCTTGGACTCTCTGATAATCGCATTAGATCTCTTTCAGATTGAATTATTTCTGTGGTATACACTAATATTCAATCGGATAAGATTTAAAGATTCAAGAACAAATATGTGGAAGTGTTAACAATTTTGTATATCTAATAATTGACCAAAACTAGTACATATAGGGATGAACATATGCAATAAAACGTCATGACTGTTGACTGATAACCGCCACAACCGTGAATCGTATGGAAATTAACTGTTGTTTCAATTAGTTCTGGATGACCATTCGGATGACCAAATCTACTCCGGATGAACCAGCCAGAGGCGTTGCCCCTTGAACCTTGCTAACCAGGGGTGTTGTCCCCAGACCCCCGTTGTTCAGTGGACTTCGCCCTTTAGATACAACAAGGTGTCTTTGGCACCAGAAATCATAAGATCATCAAACAAGTGTGCACTCCACACTTTTCGACTTGCTTGATATTTCATTATAACTTCTCATCTTGGTTTTAAAAAGCGAGAAGCGCACCGAAGCGACGAGGTCTAAATCCGAAGCGCAAAAGCGGACCGATTTTCGTACGCGAAGCGCACATGTTTAAAATAAATCTATAAATTATATATAAAGCACTTATAACACCTAAAACACCATAATATATATATATACACACACACATGTGGGCTATTTATTTAGTTTAGGTTTTTATTGGGTCTGTTGGTTTTATTTTTTATTTGGGCTGCAAACTTATTTAGATAAAAGCCCAAGTCTGTACAAACTTCACATGTTAAGTAAGTGGGCTGACTTAAGCCCAAGTTATGTCCACCCCCTTATTAGGTTTAGGTTTAGTGTATATATGTCCAGCCCCTTATTAGGTTTAGGTTTACTTAGTGCACAACCAAGCAGCCGCCAGCTGCAAGGCTGGTAACATTCAGAACAGTTTCTGTACAAGAAGCTCACAAACAAACAGCTGCAAGGGCTGGAACAGTTGCAGCAAACACCCCCTGGTAACCATTCAGCACCAGTTTCCCCATATCTGTCGATTTGTAAGTCCATTTGTTTGAAATACAAAGTTATGTACAAGAAGCGCATGTTTTAGTGCGATTTTTTAGCGAGTCTTGTACAGAGCTTGAGTTGTGTTACATGACTCGATGAGGCTGTCACCCCTACTCGAGTTGCGAGTACTCGCACTTAAAGAGCAGTTTTTAAAACCAAGCTTCTCATTTGGTTTTTAAGTAAATCCAATTACATAAAAATAGTTAGATAAAACTAAAATTACAGACACAATAGTGCCTAGTGCAGCCACTAAACATATTTTATGGGCCCACCACTGCTCACAAGTTGTAAAGATAGGTTATAAAACACAAAACAGAATAGCAGCAAGTTAGTCAATTTGTATTTCACACAATAGAGTTGCAAACTTGCAATTCATACTTCCTACATCTGCTTACAAATTTTTCCAATCAACCCAAAGAATATCGTTTAATCCAAATAAATCATATGCTGAATAACAATAATAAAGAACACAATAGAGTTGCAAACTTGCAATCCAGAAATCGATTGAGAAAATAGAACCTGAACAAGCGTCGCCAAATGGAATCAGAATAAACGAGGCGATTGAGGAATTTACAAGAGATTGCCATGTTAAAGATGTCTTGGAGAGTGAGGTAGCTTGCGCAGTGAACCAGTGAATCCATATCCATATCCGTGACCTTCGTTGTTGAATCATGATTCGCCATTAGTTGGTGGTGTTCGGTATTCAATAAACCCTAGATGCTCAAATTCGCAACTCGTAGGGTTTATGCAGGAGTGTCATTCAAAATCAATCTTGTGATAGGTATACCAGAATTGGAAATATGAAACTGTTGGGAACGGAAAATAGCTGCCGAGGTGTCAATTCCTCGACCCGGAAACAGGGCGGTTAGGTTGTGCCGGGCTTGTAAACGAGTGTCATCGTTGGTTCGGGTTCGGCTCATTTGTTTATCTTAGTGAACTGCAACGTTAGGCTCGTAAAAAGCTCGAGCTAGCTTGCATATTTTTTAATTATTCTAATTTTTTTTCCTTTTACGCATTGATATATAAAAACGACAAAAGTAATATTTTTAAAATATCACGGAATTTATAATCCAAATTCAATGAATAACCAAGTTCAATAATTGCTTATTTGTCACATCTAGGGCTGTAAATGAACCGAACGAAGCATTGTTCGTGTCCGTTCGTTAAGCATTGAGCTTGTTCACGAACACTAACCGAACTGAATTTCATGTTCGTGTTCATTCATTAAGCAAGTAGGTTTATTCACGAACGCTAACGAACAAAGTTTTGTTTGGGACTTTTGATGACAACCATAATGTTTTTCGAAATGGACATTTAATAATATCATTTTATCATCAATTTTTATGTGCATGTATCGAGCTGATAACTAGTTAAAACCAGGGGAGCTTACATGATTTAGGCTTGAGAACTTAGAAGACCTAATCGTGGATAGGGGAATGACATATAATTTAGAATAGGATTTCCTACTTTACTTACTTAGTTGTTAGAGTAATAAAATAAAATAACAATAAAGGAATATAAAAAGTTTAGATAAAATAAAATAGAAATATACAAAAATATTTAATGAATAACATAAACAAACGAACATGAACATACATAAACGAACATAGATGAACGAACGTTCACGAACACAATTGAACGAACAAGACCTCTGTACATGTTCGTTCATTTAGTTAATCGAACGGAATTCTTTATTCATGTTCGTTCATTTATTAAACGAACGGTCGAAAATGAACTTTCCGTTGAACGGTTCACGAACTGGTCGCTGAACGTTCGGTTCGTTTACAACCCTATTCACATCTTTAACCTGACTATTAAGCTCATTCACCGGATACAACCTCTTAAAAGTCTAGGAAACCAACACCAACCTAAAACGTGGATCTAAAATATACGCAATTAACATAAACACCCTAAGTTGCCTTAGTACAGTATTTCTCAAAGTTTCGAAGACGTTATTTTTTTACGCGGTTTAACGCGCTGCAACACGTAAATGTTTCGCTTTATCATATAAAGTTTCGAATACGTTACTTTTTACGCGGTTTAACCCGCTGCAATGCGCGGGTTTTAATCACCCACCCGCCTGACGCGCGTTCTAACCCAGGCAACGACTGTTTTTAAAGTACTTTTTTTTTTTACCTTTGTTTAACTTTTTTCTACCTTTTTTTACTATTTTTTACGTTTTTTATTTACTTTTTGAAATTTTGTTAAATGGTTTTCTTTGGGTTCATTAAATAGTTTCTCAAAGTTCGCGATCGTTTTTAAAACAACGTGACTTTTTTGTAGTTTTCGAATATACCATCACGTCGTCCTTATGTTTATCTACATTTTGATGTGCGTTACGTTTAAAATGATCATTTTTAGTGGTTTCGCGCTCCGACAAAATACACAGGTACGTGGCAACGTTTCAATATTATTTTGTTCACGGTTCTACACCCCGCAAAGCGTGTTAGTACTAGTTATAGAACAAATGCCGGAAAATTAGTCATTTCTTGTTATTTCAAAGTTCAAAGTGTCCAAACAAAAAAAAAGTAATGAACTTTTTAAAAGCAAATATTTATTTTGTTGTCCAACTAGATGGTAATTTTTAATAAAAATTCAAACGTATATTGAATTATCTGGATTGTCCCTGAGATTTCGTATACTCAATACGACTAATACAAAATTGATCTCTTAAATATAAAGTTATGTATATAAATATATAAATTCACTAGGTTAAAATCTCGTGTATTACACGGGTTGAATAAATATAATACTAACTAATAAAAAAATTATTTTTTTAAAACTCGTATTTTACGTAGGTTGAATAAACCCGTGGAATATAATATAATCTGTTAACACATACACTCGTAAAAATGTTTCAGAAGATTTATTAATATAAAGATTAATATTTTCTTTAAAATTATGTTATTAATAAAATATAGATTTGTATTTAATAAGAGAGAGGAGCGGGGGGAAAATGACGAGAATTAATATAAAGGCGACACGTGACATAAAAAACATTTATTTATTATATAGTATAGATATAAATTAATGCGACGATAATTGTTATATGAATAAACAAACAAAACGGATGTAGTAAAATGAACTACTTTGCGAATTAAACGAACCGTGAGATGAAAAAAAATTAATTTTTAAACTTAATTGGGTTAATCATGCACCCCTCTAAATATGTTATCCGGTTTTAAAATGTTGATTAATTTATTGGGGCGCTCTAGAACAAACAAATGCTAATAAGTTTATAATTTTTATTTAAGTATGTTAATCAACATCCTGTACATAAAAGCCAAATTTTTTAATGTTAATCGACACTCTGTACCTAAATAAAATATAATTTTTTTTATTTTTAAACTTAATTGGGTTACTAGGGTAGAGTTCAAATGCTAACCCAATTTTATAAGAAAACCATGCTAACCTAATTTTAACCATTGATCTTGTTTGATCAATAGTTAATATACATTAATGACAAATTTGTAATTGTCTAAATTAAAATTGATTTATATTAATTACAAAAGGGTATAATAGGAAATTACTTTGCAAGTCAATTAATTAGTTTCCTAAATTTTCTCACACACACTCTCTCCTATCTCTCTCTTATGAAAATCAATTAATTAGTTGAATTATATAACATAGCATGAAAATTGATAATGCATGAAACAAAAATTATAATAAAATTATTTATGAATCAGTAACATATTGATACGTATATATACAATCAATCTAAATAATGAATTATTACAATGGACTGCATTGTACCAAACAAACATGTACAACCTATTGATACGCATATGTACTCAAATCCAAATACCCATTGCAAAACGTATATCTGAGATAACAAATGGCAAAACCTCATTGAATATTGAAAAAATATAACCAAATGGCAAAACCCCACTGCAAATCTGAGATAACAAAATTGTAAAACTTCATGGAATTTCCTAAGCGGTACATATGTGTAACATAGGTCGGTACGTATACGTAACACATGTGTTACGTATGCGTATCGACTGTGTTACATATACGTACCGACCTATGTTACATATATGTACCATAAGGAAACAAAAATAAATCTTGTAATACAATCGTTTCCTACAAACTATTTCCTACAACATGTCTGACAATCACGTATAATTTTCTCTCAATCTCGTAGTTGCAATCCACCCAGGCGGATGTTTTGGATTCATTTGATTCACAGAGTTCAACAACAATCTAGCTTTCTTGATATCCGATATCTCAGCATCGCTAGCCATCAATCACCATTTACTCCATTAGTATTGAGATTTTTGAACTTCAATGCTCTTGAGACATATAACCTGTGTTATATATAAGTTTCCATCAATAAAATGTTTAATAAACAACAAAACCAATATCCTTTAATTGTTTGGAATTTCAATGCTCTTGAAACACAAAACCATGAAATTGGCACATAAAGTTACTAGTTCTTTTCCCTTGTTATATCAATCCAAAAACTACTTCTTTTCCCTTTGTTTTCCACTCAAGTTACTAGTTAATGTAGCATAAATAAAATATGCAATAAAAGATACAACTGGTAGATTCTTAGCTATGGGAGGGAGGACTCAAGGAGTGAAAAGGTGTTTGATGCATAAGTTGTTCATTCAAATATGTAAACTAACATAAAATATGTTAACACATAATTTAATTTTTAAACGGTAGTTTTATGTAATTACTTATCTAGATGATATTTCTCAGCAACAAACTCAGCAAATACCAAATACCTCTATTAACAGCAAATACTGAGTAGTGGCAGAAGGCAAAGTTGGAGGAGGCTGCCGGCTGCGACCTGTTGCTTTGCTTCTTTCCCTAATTCAGTAATCGTGTTTTTTTCTTTGTTGTACTTGTTATAGTGTTATTAGCCCAACAAAACAAGAAGTCATCAAAAGGTCCATCATTTTATATCCTACTATTAGTTATTAAAAGGGCCAGAAGCTGTTGAAGGCCCATACGAAATCTGGTTGAAAAAAAAGATTTTAAAAAAATTTAGGGAAGGGATTCGAACCCACAACCTCCGGGTTATAAAGCAAAGCCAAAACCACTACACCACCTGTTAAACTTTGTAAGGGGGTTCACCTTATAATTTTTTAAGGGGTTCACCCCAGTTTTTTAAGCTACCGTTCTATACAAATTCCGAAACTCGGGGGGTTCCTGTGAACCCCCCCTCTCCTAAGTAAGTCCGCCCCTGGTCACAAGCATACACATATATCGTGATGGTGAAATATATGTAAATACTATAACTCATTTATTTTTATCGTGGATTATTGAAATGTTTGTTTCGTGGAACCAATTTCCATACGCATTTCAGAGAGGTAGCTACATAACTATTACTTTGAAATGTGTAAATATGTATAGTGTAGAAGTGGAAATAATGTGCACGTGACCTGCAATCTTTTTTCACAAGTTTGGACAGCAAAGTAGACCCCTCCCCCACCCGGCCACCCCTTCTTTTCGGGGTCGATGTTGTTCTGTTGTTACGGCTATCGAACCAGGCCTTAGGGTTGTGTAACGGGTCTGAAAAGGTGATGATAATTTGTCAGTTCTGCGCATCCAATCTGCTAACTCATGCCGGAAAACAGACCTCTTGGGGGCTGATGCTGTTTAACGGTTACAACTAGCAAACATGTCTGCAAAGGTGATGATAATTTGCTACTTTTAACGTGTTCTTATTTGAGTCCGAAATGATGTAATGGTTTAGCTAAACTTTAATCAAGGTAATGTGATTTATCTTGTGAATCATTCTTTTTGTAACAATTCGTGAACATGTTTGTGTAAAAAAGGCAAGCGATGAGGTTTAATCTTGCCATATAATAAGTTGGAATGTATATTTCTATCTACATATCATTTTATTTTATTGTTGGACCCAATTGGAAAAATGAATTGGTTCATAAGTTAACTCAAAGGTGAAGGTTGATTTAAGAAGTTCTTCGTATAAAAGGGACGCTATATAAGTCGTTATTGTAAGTTTTTATGAATTATATCGTTTCATCACCCGTGTAATACACGAGTTTTTAACCTAGTCTATACTATATAATAAATAAAGGTTTTTTCATGACACGTGTCGTCTCCATATTCATTCTCACCATCTTTTTTCCGTCTCTCTCTCTTATTAAATAAATTTCTATTTTTTAATAATTATATTTTTTTAAAGAAAATATTAATTATACTAATATAAACATTTATTGTTAAATTATTACTTATTATAAAAAACTTTGAAATATGATTATGCAACTTTTATTTTCAATCAAAAAGTAATGAAAGTAAATTACATTAAATAGTAATTAACGTATTTTCGAAACCCAATTATATATTAATTTTTACATATTTTGAGTTTTGTTTTTTTATTCGTAGCATATGTAATACATTTTTACACCTGTAAAATATATAAATAAATAGATAAAAATTTTATGTATTAATATTACACACGGGGTTCTAAGCTAATTTTTATAATACATTAAAATAAAATCAATGTTCAAATTACCAAAGCTATATTTGATTTTAGTTGTATTGGCTTAGTATTATTATTTTTGCGTATTTTACATAAAAAAGACATGATTAATAAGTAGTTGTTAAAACATTGAAAAGCTATTCTAGGACAATTAAAAATCATTGATCATCTGAGAGATGTAATTATTAGGGATCTACTAATGGCACACAAAATTTGCTATTTAGACACGTCGTCAAAGGCAATACGTCTCGTATAGGTTAATACGAGGCGTATAGCCCCTAACCTTAAAAAACAGACATGCAGGAGTTAGTTATGGTCTGACGGCTGACCTTAAAAAAACGCTCTCATGGCTCCCGCAACCACTCAAAATTCGGTTGGTGGTTCTACTAGCGATGTCACGGTGGTGAGAGTACTTTCTTGCTCCCGAAACCAAGAGATATGGGCTTATTTCAATTTATGCGAAATGTTGAACGGTTCACAAAAGGCGCATTGCAAACGTTGTGGTAAAATTTTGGGTGCTGCGGGAAATAGCACTTTGAAGAAACATATTGGTAGTCACACAAAACACACTCAAGGTGAAGGATCAAACTCAAATTGGTAGGGATGGAGGGGGTTGGCAATACAATGTCGAGAGGGTTCGTGAGAGAATGACACATTTCGTCATTAAAAAAGGGTTGCCTTTTGATCACTTTGATAACCCGTGCTTGATGAGGATGATACAAGAGACGCTTCAACCGAGCTACACAAATGTAAGTCATTCTACTTTGAGAACAGATTGTTTAAAAATGTGGAAAAGAGATTAAAAAAAATAATAATCTTAGGTTTTGCAAATTTAAATTCCGGCATTAACTTAACCACAGACGTTTGGTCCGCTCCACATGGTTTACCCGAATCGTACCTTTGCGTTACCGCACATTGGGTTCAACCCGAGTCGTGTCAAATGATGAATCGTACGATTGGTTTTGATTATTTTGGATATCCACATACCGGTGAAAATTTATTTTATATTTTAGACTTGGTAATTCAAACTTATAAAATTCAACCAAAAATATTTTCAATATCTTTTGATAATGCTTCAAATAACACAAACGCGGTGGAAAAATTAAAAATAAAATATGAACCGCGTTGTAACGGTGTTTTCTTTCATAGTCGATGTGTTGCACACATTATTAACTTGGTTGTGCAAGACGGTCTAAACGTTTAAGAAATAAGAGACGTGAAAGAAAATTTTAAAGTGATGTTACGGGAAGTTTTTAACAAAAGCAAAAAAGATACATGAACTATACAAACTTGTGCCAACAAACGGATTTCATCTTTTTAGGTCTGAATTGGGACGTACCTACTAGATGAAACTCGACATGGAAATCGTTTGAATCGACTTTAAGGAAAAGAGTTATTTTAAAATATTTCAATGATGAACTTATCCAAAAGAAACGTTGTTCCCAAAAGTTTGATAATATAAGTTGGGATACAATCGATAAACTAACTAATTTTCTTGAGGTTTTTAAAAAATGCAATCACATGTTTATCGGGAGTTTATTATCCCACGTCTTCGCTATTACTTCAACAATTATATTTAATATGTAATAAATTAAAAGAGTTTGAATATCACGGCCCTATTTTTGCAAAAAATGGTAATACCTATGAAAGATAAATTAAAAAAATATTTTTTTAAAATGTCGGCTGTTGTTACATGTTCAGACGCCTTAAACCCAACTAGTGTTGAATATTAATTGGATCAATATCGGACGATTTAAATATGTACGAGGAAGACCCAAATTTTGAATCAAAGGCAATAAGAGATTTTAATAATAGGTTTGATTATTATTTATGCAAATATGGTGGAAGTGGTGATCTATCAAATATACGTGAATCAATGGCTTTGGGTTCAAGTTCTTGTAGTTCAAGGAACCCGGTGCTAAATTTATTTAACACTTTAAGAAACGAAAATACTAAACGAGCTCGTGGAAACACACCAAGTAGCAAGCCAGGGAGATATCAAGTTACTGATTTTATTTCAACTCTAAGACCTGAAGAGTTTGAAAACTTTGATAGCTTGAGTTGGTGGCAAGGAAGGGAAACACAATATCCCGTTTTAGCCGCAATGGCCCGTGACCTACTAACCGTCAAAGCTTCCACGGTAGTTTCGGAATATATATTTGCTTGAATGACCATTTGGATGCCTCCGAACGTGTACAACATGTTGCAAACTACTAGAATGCGAGCTTGACATTGAACAAGAAATACACGAGTTCGAAGCAGAACAAGGGGCGGCGAATCCACTTTCGGACGAAGAACAAGCTTACGATGAAGCACACCGTATCTCAAGCGAAGAAGACTGAAAAACGAAGTTACGAAGGCTAAGATAGTAGACGACGAATAACGAGTCACAATAAATAAATAAAAAAACCAAAGATTTTTTTTAGGCATTGACACTAATATCCCTAAATACATAAAAGTAACATAAGAGTTTGAGACAAACGGTTTTAAAGATAGAACCATAGATATAAAAATATAGTATGCTTTCACATTGCATCTAATAGTTAAAAAAGATTAATCAAAAGAAAATAAACAAAAAAAACAAAGAAAATAAAAGTTTATAAGGCATGTGTTTTGAACCCATGATCTGAAAAGTTGTAAAGGACTAACAAGAGTAGCAAAAACCACTGCATCAGGTACATCCTCTTAGTTACTATAGAGATAGTCTCATATAAGAAATAAAACCGGTGACGATGGCTGTGATGGTGGCTTTGATTTGATTGGCCACGGTCAATGATTTTAAGGTTTAGTAATAACTTCACAGGTGTGCACGTATGTATTCAATACTTATATAAAGTACAAGAAAATTTCGCACGTTCACAAAGATTCAATCAATATTTTTTTAATGTAGATTTTCACCAACAATCCACCAAAAACATATAAAAAAATATTATACGTGTCTATGCACGCATACACATAGTGAGTGCATCATAGGATATCTTTAAAATAAGAACCCAAAAGCCATAATATACAGGGGTTTACTGTAAACCGTTTAACCTGTTTTTTCTTAATAAAATACTTATTCATATTGATATATTTAAATATAAAATAATTTTATTATTATTATTATTTTAGAAAGGCAAAGCTAAATCTCCCAAATTCAGGATCAGACCCGACTCAACCTAGGCTGAAAGCAAGAGTCAAACACTAATATTCGAACTCAAGACCTAAAACACTAATATTCGAACTCAAGACCTATTAGTCTATGAGCTCTATCCCAATAGCCAATCCAGGCTACACTCAGGTTGAAGTCTTAATGGTTTTAATATAAAATGAAGGGGGAACTTCGTAAAAATATAACCAACTTTTCAAACTGTTTCAATTAAGTCACTTAAACTTTTTTTGTCCCGATTTAGTCACTCAACTTTTAGGTAACCTGCTAATTAAATACTTTTTACCTGTTTAACAAATTTTCATGTTGACGTGACATTTAACATGTTGACGTATGATTTATTTTTTGTTTTCTATTTTTATTTAATATGCTACCGTGAAATTAATATTTATATTTTTTTAATTTTAAAATTAAAAAAAAATATTTTTTGAAAGAATTTTTTTTGAAACATCACGTGAGTAGTGAGTGTATGAAAGAATAAGAACTTTTTTTTTAAATTTAAAATAAAAAATTATATTAATTCCACGCTAACATATTAAAAGAAAAAGAAAGCGAAAAATAAATGTCACGTCAGCATGTTAAATGCCACATCAACATGGAAACCTGTTAAACAGGTAAAAAGTATCTGATTACATTTCACAAGTGAGTAAATATTCACATGTGTGTTAACTTTATGTATTGATATTTTTCACTCTGTGTGTGGAGTGACTAAATCGGGACAAAAAAATTTGTGTTACTTAATTGGAACAAAAGTTGGTTACATTTCTATGAAGTTTTTTCTAAAATAAATTGGCTAAACTATTTTTAATTAAATTAATATCATTACGTAAAAGGATTAACTATGGGCCCTAAAGGCTAAAGCCATTGACAAGCGTCGATTACTCTAGTTATATATATATACATATATCAAATACAAATATACAATGTTTTCTTTTCCCTAAAAAGTTTATGAATCCTAGGCTTTGAGGTTTGATTATATCAACTCAATGGACAGGTTTAATGCTATGTAATGACAATTTCATTATCAATTAGTTTGCTAAAAGCTGGAAATGATAACAGAGGGATTTAGGGAATATGTTATTGTGATGTCTTTTTTTTTTTCATTAAAAGCTTGTAGATCAATTGCTTTAACTCAGATACCTTTATGAAATTCACTAGCTTATATACCCATGTATTACATTGGGTTGTTTGATAGAAAAATAAAAATACAATAATGTATAAAAAATAATGTGTAAAATAGAAATTATATAATTTTAGAATGTGTACAAAAATTTACATAAATTAAGTATTTTTATCACGTACATCAATAAAAAATGAAAGTGCAATTATAATTCGTAAAATTCTAAATAATTTTTTGTACACATAATTTGTTGTTTTGTTTATAATTTTATCGTTTTTATCAAATATCAATTCTTTAAATTCATCCCTACCTTTTAACACACACACACACATCTATACTTTTATTAATTATATGTTTTTGGTGAGAAAAAATATAGTGATGACACGTGTCATTTTTTTGGAATAATTTATTAGAATAAGGATTATTTAAAAAAAAGAGAATAAAATGAAAAGTTGTATTCTCCTTAATATGAATAATATAATAATATTGCTATTAAAAAAAATTTGTGTAATGTATTATGCAATTAACTGTGCGGTTATACCGTTTACATTATTTGTTTATCCCATTTCACACGATGGTGTGTTATGTCTAACAAATTAAACGGTGTGGATGTGTGTTAATGTTTGTAGTGGGTTTTAATTATACATCATATTGTGAGTTTACTACATTTTACACGGCGTGATTACATGTATAAAAAAATGCGTGTATAAATAAATACAAAGACCCTCACCCATAAAACTTATGTACGTGTGTGTATATATATCAGTTCCTCATGGGTTTCTACGATTTAAAAGGGAGCTAAACATCAACAAAATTGTAGATAGATAACTACTAATTAGATGCATTTAAGATGTATGTGTTAATACAAAATGTCTCAAAAACCTATCAAACACTTTTATGAATATATAAAAAGTATAAACTTTGTAATTTTATCGACTTATACGATCTCATTCAACGTTTTATTTAGTTTTTTTAAAGTTCTTAAACGTATCCTTTTTTTATTTAATCAATATTATATATAGAGGGAGAAAGAACAATTTTTTATATATTGAAAAAAAAAAATTAATATTAAATCTAGTAATAATAAACATGTGAATATTTACTCACTTGTGAAAGGTCACATGAAACTTTATAGATGGATTAAAACGTATTTAAACATGAATAAAAGTGCTTTCCTTACCACTGATAAAGTTGTGTAACACATGAGTAGACAAATTAACACACACATTAGTATAATATGCTAGTTTAGAACTCCACACACAGAGTGAAAAATATTAATATATAAAGTTATTAAATCTTTATGTATATAGTTTACAGGTGCAAAAATTTGTTACATATACTAACAAAAGAAAAATATTCAAAACATGTAAAAAAATAGTATATAATTGGGTTTTTAAAATACATTAATTACTATTTAATGTATTTGACTTTCATTAATATTTGATTAAAAATAAAAATTACATAATTAGATCTCACAAAGGGGTTTTCCTAGAAAAAATGGGTTTCCTACTGAATTTGTGACTTGATGTTGGAATATGATCGGGTGGTACCACTGATGGCACGATAATACTCCAGTGGTCCGTCAGTGATCTAAATTAGTCATTCGAAAAAAATTAGATTTCCAAGTTTCTTATAATAAAAGATAATTTAAAATAATTGTGTTTGATTAATATAAATAATATTTTCTTTAAATATATATTATTATTATTAAAATATAGAGATATATTTAATAAAAGAGAGATAGAGGCGAAAAAAAAATAATAAAAATGGTTATGAAAACGACACGTGACATGAAAAATCTTTATTTATAATATAGTATAAATATACCCCAAGTAAAGCCTTAAATATTTGATAAACTATAATATTTAACTCATAAACCTGTCACAATATATACATCTAAATACAAATTTGATTAAAAAAATATGAAAAAATCATAATTTTTATTTGTGCATATCCACAATTAAGAGGTTCACAAACCGGGTTTTTGGCCCGAACCGGTTTCAAACCGGCCCGGACCGGTTTGAGTTGACCAAAAGTGAAACCGGTTTTGACTAAACCGGTTCGGATATAAACCGGTTTTCCACATGTAGAATCCCGAACCTGTTGAACCGGTTCAGTTCGGTTCTGGACCGGTTCGGGTTGGTGAACCGGTTTAAACCAGTTTTATTAAAAAAAAAAAAAATTGTTTAAATATTTAACAAATAAAAACATAAAGTTCAACGTTTATTCATACCGTAGGAGTTCGGAAATCACAAAACATTACAAAATTAAACATTACAATTCGACAAAAAGAAAAAAAAAAAATATATATATATATATATATATATATATATATTTTGTTTCATTTTAGCCGTCATTCTCGGAGTTACTAGTGGATCCTCGTAGTCTATCATCTTCGGCGAGTTCTTCATTTGTAAGTGGGCTCGCCAATCCTTGGTTGACCTCAGATTCGTGTATGAATTCTTCAACTTCAATTTCGTCTTCAAACGAACTCCTATCTTGTCTCCTATCTACCGCATCCAAATGGTCTTTCAAGCAAATGCACATTTCCATTGCCGCGGGGGTGAGTCTAGTTCTTCGAATAGATAAAACCCTGCCACTAAGAGAAAAAAACGGATTCCGAAGCTACCGTGGAAGCTTGGACGGTTAGTAAATCACGGGCCATGGCGGAAAGGACCGGAAAAGTAGATTCGTTTCCTTTCCACCAAGCCAAAATATCAAAGTCCTCAAAAACATCCGGACTCATAAATGATAAAAAGTTTGTTCCCGTATACCTTCCGAGTTCGCTACTCGGGGTGGACCCTCTAGCCCGTTTAGTAAATTCATTTCTCATTTCGTTATACAAATTTAAGTTCACATTCCTCGAGCTGCTACTTGATGCATCCGCTCCCATCGTATCATGTGGGGTTTGTGTTGTACCATATTTATGTAAATAAATATCAAACAAATCTTGCAAACATTTGTTAAAATAAGTTTTTGTTACAGTTGAAAAATGAATATCTTCGGCATTCAAATCCAAATCGTAAGTTATTTTATCAATCAAGGTTTCAACACCGTAAACATTAATTGTAGGGTTTAATGCGGCGGCACAAGTTATAACCGGAGGCATTTCTTTAAAATATTTAACAAATTTTTCTTTCATCGGTTTTATCATTCTCGTAAAAAGAGTATTTTTATTTTCAAGTTCGGCTAATTTGTTACACATTAGAAATATTTGTTTAAGAGCCAAGGGACTTGTGGGGTAATAAACCCTGGATAAAAAAGTAGTGGCGGTTTTGAAAACTTCGAGCAATTCGGTTATATTTTCAAGAATTTCCCAACTCGTAGACGGAAAACTTTGAATTTTACGACGCGGTTTTGAGGAAAGTATATCATGAAAAATTGATAAAGTATCTTTTTGACGTATAGCACTATGAAACATTTTATAAGTTGAATTCCATCTTGTTGGGAGGTCCCAATTGGGACCTAAGCAAATCAAACCCGTATCGTTACATAATCTAATATATTCATGGTATCTTTTTTTACTACTACTAAAAACGTCTTTAAGCATGACTCGAAATGCATTACTTAATTCAATAACGGGTCCAACCGCAAGCCCGTCTTGCACGGCTAAGTTGATGATGTGTGCAATACATCGACTATGGAAAAAAGCGCCGTTGCAAATCGGATTATATTTTAATATTAATTTTTGAACCGCATTTGTATTATTTGAGGCATTATCAAAAGATATTGAAAATAATTTATTTTGTAATTTAAATTCGGTTATCACACCATCTAAAATGTGAAATAAATTTTGACCCGTGTGCGGATATTCAAACATCTCAAACGCGATTGTACGTTTCATCATTTGCCACGTATTGGGATCAACCCAATGAGCGGTAACGCAAATATATGAGTCGGGAATACCATGTGGAGCCGACCAAACGTCGGTGGTTAAGTTCACACCGGTTTCCAATTTTTCAAAACCTAAAATTAATTCTTTTTTTGCTTTTTTCCACATTTTTAGACAATCACGTCTAAGAGTACTACGACTTACTTGATGATAACGTGGTTGAAGGGCTTCTTGAATCATTCTCGTCGTGAGCGGGTTGTCGAAGTGGTTGAACGGCAAACCTCTTTGAATAACTAATTTCGTCATTCTATCTCGAACAATATTTGGATCGAAGTTCCAAATTCCACCCTCGCTTGTCATAGATGCTTGACCCTCACCCGGAATATTCTTCAAAATCGGACACGATTTTTCCAGATGAGTTTTTAGAGTAGAATTTGATTCATTTATAAAAAAACCACCACAATTTTTGCAACAAGCACGTTCCAACCCGTTAGACAACTCACATAGATCGTAGTTTGACCAAATTGTGGGGTTCCTCGTTGTTGGTATGATTTTCACAACGCTAACTTCGTTAGAGGAAACACCAAAACTTGATTCTGCCATAGCGTTTTTTTGAGAGTTTTTTTGAGCGTTTTTTGAGCGTTTTCGAGCGTTTTTTATAAACGAGAGTGTAGAGAGCGGGTTTGAGAAGTGTGATTTAACCAAAACACCCACTACCTATTTATAATGTGTTTGGGTGTTAAAATGGGTGAAAAAAACGGTCAAAAACGGGTCTAACGGTCAAAAAACGGCTATCCCAACGGTTATATTTTGAAAGTTACCGTTAAACCGGTTTAAACCGGTTTGACAAACCAGTTCCCCAAACCGGTTCACAAAAAACCGGTTTTATATATTTGCCTATTAAACCGGTTCATACCGGTTCCACTTAAACCGGTTCGTATTCGGGTCGAAACCGGTTTAACTATTCCAAACCGGTTTTTTTGCCCACCTCTATCCACAATACATCAAAATGCATAAAAACAAATATAAGAATGTGTAATAAAGCCGTACGCAAATTATTTGATAAAGACACGAAAACATGAAATTTAATTCATGTTGATATTTACGTTATTTTATATCAAATTCAGCCAACGCATAAAGGTGTTAACATCAAAGAGGTATTTTCCCATTTTCTCCCGACAGTTGTCGTTTTTGTTATGCCTTATCTATTAATCAGAAAAAAAAACAGTTAATACAAAAAAAAAGGCAAATTAATTTTTAATAATCCAAACTATTACTAATTGGTCGATAATAATACAAACAAATAGTTTGACTGATAATAATCTCAACTTTCATTTTTGTTGTCAATTACAATTCTAATAGCATAATCATCATATATTTACACTTGATTTATCCTCAATTCCCACTCAATTTCACGTGTACGTTTCTTCATTTCATATTATTAAATCGTTATTTTGAGCGAAAATAAGTGTAAATCGATGGTAAATTTTTTATAATGATGCTATTAAAAATGTTATTAACAACAAAAATTAAAGTTGAGGTCATCACCAGTCAAACTGTTAGTTTGGATTATTATAAGCCAATGTGGATTGTTAAAAACTAATTTGATAATCTCTATTCTAATAAAAAAAACTAAATTTTTTGTCACTTGTCACTCTCACATTCAACCTCACACTTTTTTTTCCGCCTCTCTCTCTTATTAAATACACTTATTTTTATAATAATGATTTATATTTAAAAAAAATTATTAATTATACTAATATAACACATTTATTTTAAATTATCTCTTATTTTAATAAACTTTAAAATTTAATTATGTAACTTTTGGTTTTAACTAAACAGTGATTTAAGTCAAATTATATTAAATAAAAATTAATGTATTAAAACCGTGTAATATACGGGTTTTTAAATATATAAACGTTTTATTACTAATTATATATTGTTATATTTTATCAATCTTTGTAATACACGAGCTTATTAATATATAAAATTTTTATTACTAAATATATAATATTATATTTTATCAAACGTGGTAAGGTTTAAGTTGAACGTGACACATAAGTACTACTGAATCCGTTGTTGTAAAACGGCCCACTGGAAAACCAAAACCATGGCCCCTGGTATTCATTCCTCTCCAAATCAACTCTATCTTTCTGACCAAATCCAAATCACAACAATCTCTTTATCTTTTCTCTGCATTATAACAATCAACAATTAACATACAATTAATTACCCATTTTTTTATCAGTCTTACTTTTTTTTTTCTTGTTTTTTTATATAAATCTGGTGGATTGGATTAGACACACAAGAGGTGGTTTAACTGCATGCGTCATTAACAAATGGGCATGGAGAAAATGTCAGGTGAAAGGAAGAAGAGGAGGAGAATGAAGCATAAAAAAGTTACAGCTGTTCAAAAGCTTTATGATGCATGCAGAGATGTTTTTGCTGATTGTGGCCCGGGGGTTGTTCCTGCTGCTCAGGGTATTGAACGACTAAAAGATATTTTAAGTAAGTTTTTTTTATATATTTTTTTTTTTACATTTTTTGATTGATTATATATTGAATTTTTTGAATATGAATGACCAAAAAAGAACTATTCGTGTAGATTGTTTGTTAACTTTTGAAATTAGTCAAATGTGTTAATTTTAATTTTTTTTTAACTAATATTAATTTTGGTTTTGATATGTTGATTTTGATTAGAATGGTTATGAATCTTGGTTTATATTAATGTCCACATGCATCTTTGCAGTTTTTGCATCTGGATCTGTCTGGAGACTTTTGAAAGTTTATTTCTTGGTTGATAACATATTTGATTTTGTTAAATTGAAGTTATTTAATCTGAATCTGAATGATGAAAACAAGTTTTGATCTTTGGGTGATTTGAAGGTTGAATTTACTTTTGCTATATTTTCAATGAGTTTGTTTGGTCAATTTGATGTCTTGTAGGTTGTTTGGTTGACTTTTGAAATTAGTCCAATTTTGACCTTGTGTGGAATGGGTTAATTTTGAATTTGGAAATGGATAAAGAATTGATTGTATGAACTGTTGGAAGTGGATTGCTAAATAAAGTTTTAGAGAAGAAAATTGATAACATCTCTGCTTGTTTGGATTTAGAAAGCATTATGTTTTGAAATTTAGAAAAATTAGAAGTTAATTCTAATTATGGAAAGGATTATGTGAAAATGATGAAACATATAGAAGCTTTAATGCTTTGTTCAATTTGGTATCTTGCACACACATTTCATATCTTGATTTAATAATCTTCTGCTTGTAATGGTATGTATCAAATTTTCTTGAAATTAGTTAAAATCGTTTGACCGGATAATCCATCTTTAACATCTGTCAATCTGAATGGGTTTCCGTGTGTTACTCTTTTGCGTGTTACTTTTATGCGGTGGATTAAATTCTTGTTACGTATGCGACGGTGGTGAACCGCTTAAATCTTTGTCGTTTTCGTTTGCTTTAAATGTAGTTATAGACACTATTGTTCGCTATACAAAATCTTTTTTTCTTTTCATAAATCTTGATTATGTAAGCTGTTTTAATAGATTTATTATTTTTAATCTTGGTGTGTTAGATTTAAGATTGACCATTAGTATTTACAAAATCACGTGATTATACTTATGGTTTTTTAAATCGACTTGCACGAGTACTTCGATTGAGTAAATCTCGTGAACAGCAACAAATCAATGTCATCAAGAGGTTTAAGATCAATATGGTATTTATAACGTCATTAAAACGTGTTCTTAATTGAATCAATATATACCAAATATAATGCTCTAGAACAAACATCATGAGATGATAGGGTCACAAAGGTCAAATGCATGATCATATTACGTTGTTCTCAGTGAAGAACTTAGCGGTTGGATTTGTTTAATTTTTCGTTTTCATTTTGCAGACGGAATGACTGAATTTGATGTTGGTGTACGGTCTAATATGCCCTATTTCAAGGTTCAAGAAACAGGGGAATTTCCTAAAATCACATACCTACACCTTTCCGAATGTGAAAAATTTTCGGTATGCTTTCCATTTGTCAATATTTATTAGCTATTCTTTTACTTACATATTTTGTTTTAGATTTATCAATTTAAGAAGTGATCAACAATGACTAAAAGTAAAATCAGTAGTACCAGGGTGAACATGGAAATTATGATTCATCTTTTCAGATTGGAATATTTCTATTGCCGCCAGCGGGTGTCCTGCCCCTCCACAACCACCCTCAGATGACGGTTTTCAGTAAGCTTCTGTTAGGAACCATGCACATCAAAGCATATGATTGGGTGGATGATGTTGCTTCAAGCTCTGTTCCTAAAGCTGATTCATCAGAAAGTGAGTTCTTAACTGTGTGACAAATTTTTTTTCATCGCCGTATTATTGTGACTTAGGTATAAATCATTTCATGGAAGAATATCGCGATTATGAGTAGGAAAAACAGACAATAAAAAGGATAAGACATGTAAGTTGTCACCCAACTGCCAATATTGTTGAAACTATCTTTTTACAAAACAGTACAAGTGTGGAATTTGAACCGATAACATTTAAAGGAAGGAGTCTTTACATAACTATAAATATTGCGAGAACTCGTAGAACCTAACAAAATAATTCATTTATTTGTGTATTTATCTTTGATTCTAAGATGACTATTAAAATACAACATTGTTCATATTTGAATTTACACGCGTAAATTTATGTGTACTCATATATTATAAGCATCTATACATGTGTAGGTTGACTATCATCTTTGACTTACACGTGTACGAAACTTGTTAGGGGTAATAGAGAGGATAAAAAGTAAGGAATTAAATAATCAGAGAGAAATCATTTGATCTTTTATAATTGCTTACTATAATTTATTTTTTAATAATAAATGAATGGTTTATACTGGTTCATATTTGTGGTTCTAATTTATCTTAAGCAATGTCTATATGTGGTGAAATGGTCTTGTGTTTCATTCTCCTCTACAATGAAGACACATTGTGTGTGTGTGGGTGGGGGGGGGGGGGGTTATGATCTCATCACATGTGTCTAGGTTGACCAACCGGTCCACATGTGACCAAATAGGCAGGTTTTGGTCAAACAGGTCGGGTCGGGTCGACCTGAAATTTTTTTTTGTTCAACTTTCTATTCACTTCGGATTCACGGTTTAAGCTCACAAAAATCCGTGCCTTATCAGGTGAAGCGGGAACCGTTAAGGTACGTTTGGCAAAACTCAAAGTCAACTCTGACTTCACTGCCCCATGCAACACATCAATTCTTTACCCAACAGATGGTGGTAATATGCATTGCTTTACAGCAATAACATCATGTGCTGTTCTTGATGTTTTGGGCCCGCCATACTGCGATCCCGAAGGCAGGCACTGCCAATACTATCGTACCCATCTGTTCACTACATTTTCAGGTTTGTTGCCCATAACCGTCGCTAATTAGCCAACTCCCACTTCTCTAATTCCATAACCATCGGTAAAAATAAAAACTTTTCAACTGTTTGACAGCTGATGATAAACAGTTGCCTGATGATGATGAGAAGGTCAAAGACTATGCATGGCTTGAAGAGATGGATAAGCCCGCGGGCTTATCCGTGATCGGAGCAAGGTACAACGGGCCAAAAATCGTGGAGAAGTGAGTAGTGATCCGGTGTTCAAAATGCCTGCACAAAACGGAAACTTTTGTCTGTTTTTGTTTTACTTTTCTTTTAGTATTTGTTGGGTAAAGATGGTTTTGCTTTGCTTTGACTCTTCTTTGAAGATCTTGTACATAATTTGAGCATAACTATATAAAAGGATACATCTTTTCTTGAGTGGAACCACCAAATTAAAGTACAATGCAAGTTGCTGGAGGTACAGATTTGGTTGTTCTGTGTCGGGAAAAAAGTGTTCATCATAAAAGAGACATCACCGTACTAATATTGAATTGTTTTTTAGACAAAACATGGAACCACTGGCTTTGGTCCAGTGGTAAGGCAGTGAATGATTGAACGAAGTCACGCAAGTTCAAACCCGAGCCAACCCGGGTTTTAGTCCGGAGTGCGTTACGCTAACGGGTCTTGGCCTGTGTAGTGGCGCAACTGCTGTCAAGGGGCAGCAGGCTCCATGGTTTCCCGGGGAATGCCTAACCCCTCGCTCCGAACCCGCGGGCCCGGTTCAGACAACGTAGTGGTCAGGTATTGAGGGGTGATGGGTCTCCGACTTGTCAGAGATGCGACTGACACTCAAAAATGAAAATCGTTAAAAAAAAAAAAGACAAAACAACCTGGTTTTATAAACTGGTTCTTTTGGTTCCGTACGTTACTGGTCTAGTGATATTTGCTAGATTTGGTTTGTTCCTATTTTTTAGGAGAAGCCATTTGAAATGATGTTTCGATCCATTAACTGATTTGGGCTTATAAATTATTATTTTTTAAGTATGAAATAAGGGAAATTTAGATGTAAAAGAAAAAAATTGTAGGGGTATGCGGAAAGGGTATAACGGTTGAGAAAATGTTGGACTAATTTTGTCATGGTTCAAAAGATGGAGAGGTATAACGGTTGATAAAATGTTGGACTAATTTTGTCATGGTTCAAAATATGGAGGGTTTGTTTGGTTATTTGGATCGATAAAAAAAGCTTTGAGGCTATCTATTGATGTTGCCCGTTCATGAAAAGATAAAACGATTAAGCTATTGAAGATGAATGAATTTTCGAGGATGTGGTTTTTGGTTCCATCGAATTTAGATTAGTTAGTGATTTCTATATTCAAGATTAAGGAAAAGTTACAAATGTCTATTCACAATATACGTGCTTCTTCTCTTGAGAGAAACACACAACAAAGTTTAGGCCCCTTTATATACGGGGCCTAAAGCGGCCGATTACTTTCGCACACAATTAGGTCGCTTAAACATGTAGATACCTTGAGCAATTAAGGTAATATTTATTTTTAAAACTTTCAACCGAAGGTATACTTCATTCTACTTGTAATTTCATTGTTTTGTATCATATCAAGCTTTCAAGTTTCTTGGTTTTATATGATAGCTGAAGGTGTTCAGTTTTCCTTTAACGTGTTGTCGAATTTGTCGCAAATTCAATCAACAGTAATATGAAAGAAAAAATTATGAGTTAGGTAAATCAATTAGGTTAAACCATGATTGTGAACTTAATTTACATATGAGCTTAAGTTGTTTAATTTTTATTTTAAACACTCATAATATAATTTTAATAACTAAATCACACTAGAAAGCAAAAAACCTAAAAGAGACAACAAATATCATCAATTTATTTATTTACTATGTTAGAAACCCCGTGTATTACATGGTTAAATAAATACAATGTTATACATTTGGTAATAAAAAACTTAGAAATGTTATATAATTATTTTTTAAAAATGTTTTATAAAAAGAATGAAAGAAATGTTCAATTTCTTAAAATGTTTTATGAACAATCCTATTTTTTTAAATGAAAAAAGTTTTATAAAAATAATTATAGAACTTCATTATAGAAAAGAGAGGTGGGAAACAAAAATTTATAAAAAAAACAATTAAAGAAAGTTTGTATAATTAATAGAAGAGAGAGACGAAAAAAAATGAGGAGAATAAATAAGAGAGTAACAAGTGTCCCTCTAAACCATTATTTATTATATAGTATAGATTTTAATACCGAGCCATGATTCATACACCATCCAATTAAGCATTTAACACCACTTGATGTGACTTTTTTTTATTTTTACCCATGATTATCATACATTATTAAATAAGTCAAATTAGTCTTTTTTTATTTTTTAATTTAAGTTAACAAAATTTTAATTTAAGTTAAATATAAATCAAATCAGTCACTAAATTATTGAAAATCTAAAGTGCCTTTTTAATTTATTTTCAAAAGAATATTAAAAGCGTTAATAAACGGGTTAAATAAAAAAAAAGTAAAAGAAAATAGATTCTGAAAAAACTATGAAAAGGGAGGCTAAGTTATACAAATAAGAAATGTATTTATTTTCAAAATTATAGTTATGAAAAAAAAAACTGAATTCTTTTTTATTTGTAATAATGTTTTTTTAATATTTTTTTAAAAATGTTTCCTAATTAGTTTTAAATGTTTTTTTAAATAATGTATCGTCAAAATATGAGGATTTTTATTACTTTTTAGTGAAATGACTTTGTATAAACTCATTAAATAATGTATCTTGAAAATCTTTTAAACTAAATTTTTTTATAAAACATATCTCTCAAACACGTAATACCCTATTTTTATTATGCACTTTTATATGTCTCGCTCAATTTTTTTTTTTAAAATACTGTTATTATAAATTTCTCCTAGTGTCTATGTTACTATAAAATCAACAAAATAATATAAATAACGACTTCTATTTACTAGTGCAATTGTGATTATCTTTTAATTTAGAAACTGGTCAGGGCCTGTATATTGCAATTGTGGTTATTTTTTTTTATCATGGAGGGTAAATGAAGGGAGTTTTGCGCAATAATGTGCAAATCATCAAATCACAAACGTTAAACGTACGAGTTATCAAAGATGCTTTAAGATTTCAATTTCTTTAACAACATAATTCACATACGTACACGTACTACAACACCATCCGTATCTACATTTCGAACACGCTGCGGAATGCACTATTTTAATAAAAAAAAATATTAAATGATTTACTCTTGCAACTTCTAAACTATGATGCTTTCTAAAATTTTGAAATTGACATTGCGACGTGCCTATTTTTATTTACGTTTCGACGTAAATTTTCGTAACATTATTTTTAAACCAACCGGTTGTTTTAAACGTTATATTATAAATACATCATTGCGAAGTTTTTTATCAACGTTTAAACCGACCCGCCGTTGTGCGCCGCCGGCGTGCTTATTTTTATCTACATTTCGTTGTATTTATTTTTAATAACTTCACTTTCGTAGACAATGAGGTAACTTTTTCGTTACTATCGAATATATCGTTACAACGTGTTTTTTAACGCCACGTAGAATGTACCGTCGCGGTTTGCTTACTTTTATTTACGTTTCGAACCCTCCGCGGAGCGCGGGTGGTCACCCACTAGTTGTTTTATACTTGACATATAATATATATATTTTTTAATTTTAATATATAAGAATTTATATATTTACAATTGTTATTTAGAGTTCGAAAAAAAAATTATCTAGAATACAACTCAATTTGTAATAAAATATATATTGAAATACAGATAAAAAAAACTATGTAAATAGTATGAATTAAAAATTAACTTTTAAGCCAGCCCACTCAAGTAAACCCATTTCTACCATTACATAATGACTTGTATTTAGAAGTGTAATTGCGATTATCTTTTTATCTGCGAACTGGTTAGGGCCTTTCTCTTATAATTTGAGTTCGTTTTTTTAAGTCGATTGCAAGGTTAAGTTTAATTTTTTCCTTGACACTGCAGTATAAATTTGTATTCAAAATAATTTTGTTTTTGTTCATAAGCTATGCAGACACAAATCGAACCAGTTTTAACCGATCAATATCAATAAGATCTATAAACCAAAAATGTTAATTTTTATAAATATAAATTAATAAGAATGATAAATAAATTGTCAAATCGATCAAATAAAAAAAATTAAAATTGATATAATACGCATGACTTTTTATGCATACTTTTTATTAGGAAGGTGTATGAAACTCCATTTTAATATTTTGAGATATTATCATTTACGAACGACGAACATAGAGACAAAACAAAGAAAGAGCCACCAGCTTACATATGACGCGTTGTTGAAACTTCCTCCTTTTCCTTCTGTGATCGAGAGTTGAATTTTGGGGGCGACTCACGGAGGGTACGGCTTCCTCGCCGCCACCACCACCGACGGCTGATCGTCATCTTCCGATTCACCTCCGTCTCCGACACCTCAATCTCTTCTTTTTATATCTCCGAGCCAACAAGTAATCCTCGTCACTTTATCCATTTTAATTGTCGTGTATGTAATCACGTTGATTAACAGAACCTTAGGGTTAAATAACACGTTTACATGTTCAATTGTTACTTTCCGTACGTTTATTGTTCAAAAAGCTGTTGATGTGTTATGCAGCTTATAGATCTAGGGTTTTATTACAGGTAGCTTGATCGTCACACTTGATTTTGTTATTTTTTAATTTAATTCGCATAAAATTCATTGTGGATGAGGTGGTTATTCGAATTCCTAACTGAATTGGTGTTATTGTTTGTTGAATTGGGGTAACAGTTGACCAAGATGTCGACGCCTTCAAGGAAGAGATTGATGAGGGATTTTAAGAGGTTGCAGCAAGATCCTCCTGCTGGGATCAGTGGTGCCCCATATGATAACAATATAATGCTATGGAATGCAGTAATATTTGGGTATGTGAAAGTGTGCATCACTGTTGGTTGATACTACTTTAGTAGATAAAGATGAATATTTTTACTGATCTGTTTATTTCAATTGCAGACCAGATGATACTCCTTGGGATGGAGGTGAGTGAGATGCTCTGCATGTTTTAGTGTGCGCGCGCAAACAACACATTTGCGTGCGTGTGTGTATGTGTGTGATGAGAAAAGAAGCCACACTCTTGGTTGTATAAATACTTATATGCATGTCGAAATGTCTATATTTGTTATGAAAAAGAACAGAAAGACAGGATTAGAGCTAGGTAACAGAGTATGAAGGAGAAAAGAAGTGAATGCGTGTTTCTTTTAAATATTAACGACCTTACGACTATCCTTTCATCAAGCATTCAACATGTAGGCTTCAAGTAAAAAAGTCTCATTATTTAGTAGTTTACTGATAGAGCATTCACATCGGGATCTCAGTATCTATCTCCATCTTTATGATTTAGATTTTAGAGTTTTCTAATTTGAACCTACATCAGATCTCTATCTCCATCTTTATCTTTAAATTTTTAAGTTTAGTAAATAGAGATTCTCTAAATATAGAGATCCATTTTCATAAATCTCAATATTTTTGTAAGTGTGTAGGAAAGAGAAAAAATAATAAAATAAGTGTATGTGAGTGAGTGAGATAGAGATAGAGATAGAGAATGACATGTGGTTAATACGTATTGTTCTTCTTTTTTGAAGTTAGGGAGTTCTCCATATACATGTACTAACTGGTTAATCTTGAATATGCATATGTCCTGAATGTGATCCTTGGTTTTAAAAAGTGTGAGGCTCTCTGAAGGGCTAAGGTATCAAAAGGCGAGGCACTCAAAATTATAAAAATATAAAAAAATTTAATTATATATGACATTTTCTGCTTGTTAATCATTAAACTCAAAAAATATACTTCGAACACACTTAAACATTCTTTAAAAAAAAGTAAATAATCACATTGTGATCAATGTGCTCTTAGCCTGAACAGTGTTTTTTGATTACTTGTGAGATGTTTGCTGGAGTCTTGTAGGTGTTCTGTTATTTAGTTGACAATTTAGCTTTTAAAAATTCTTTATATTTTTATCGTGTCGATATGCTGCATTATTGTATTTCTTGACAACAAACACCTGTCAATCTCAGGTACGTTTAAGCTGACCCTTCAGTTTTCAGAAGATTATCCAAATAAACCACCAACAGTGCGTTTCATTTCTCGAATGTTTCATCCAAACAGTAAGTGGTCGTCATCTTCAACTTAATTGAATCTTCTGTTTACTGGGTTTGTCTTTGAGATTTATGATATATCATGAATAACATTGTATGCTAAGGTTATAATTCAGCAGCTTCCTTGAACCTTATAGAATGGTTATATGCATTTTGCTTTTACATATATTTGTCATTCATAAATCATGTTGCCGTATTTTCATGCCAATTTTGCCGTGTGCCAGTTTATGCAGATGGAAGCATATGCTTGGACATCCTTCAAAATCAATGGAGTCCAATTTATGATGTTGCTGCTATTCTGACCTCGATTCAGGTTCGTGCATGTTTATGTTTTCTTGCAATATTTAAATCTTGGTCAACCTTCTACCTTGCAATGATTTTTTTAACCCTTTGCTTTGAAATGCAATGATGTCAGCCAATTTGTATTGTAGGTTATGTACAAGTAATATTATGTTTGTTTATCTTTTGTTCTAAGAATGTATTTTAATGATTTGGTTTCAGTCATTGCTCTGTGATCCAAATCCAAACTCACCCGCGAACTCAGAAGCAGCTCGGTTATTTACTGAGAATAAGCGCGACTATAACAGAAAAGTGAGAGAAGTTGTGGAGCAGAGCTGGACTGCTGACTAGACATGACGTCCGGTTCATGTCTCTTTACTTATGGTCTGTATCTCTGTATTATTCATGATCTGATAACCGTTATAACAGTAATAACGAGTGTTGTGGAAACTATGTTCGTTTAAAAGTCCTAAGCTTCTATTACCTTTTATCTGCCTTTCGCTGCTTCGTGTATTAGACTCGTGTATAAATTGTTGTTTCATTTTCTACTCGAGAAAATCTTTAGTAGCACCATGAAGTCTTGTGTTATTTATAAATGTGATAGGTTATGAAATGCTTTAAAGGGTAATGTATGTGGTATGTTCATATTGATTTGGATTATGTTTTAGTTAGTATTTGTTAGATATTTAGAGAAATGATTTGTATAAATGGTATGATATATTAACTTGTCATATTAATTTTTTTTAATGAAAAATATTGTTCAAGTATAATCTATACATACTAATAAATAAAGGTTTTGGGGTGCCACATGTCATTCCCATGTTCATCCTTAACATTTTTTTCCCCGCCTCTCTCTTCTATTTAATAACACAAGTTTCTATAAAAAAATTATAATTTTTGTTTTACGCGTCTCTCTCATATTAAATAATTATTATTTTTGTAACTATTTTTATGAAACAATTTTTAATTAAAAAATAGCTTTGTTCATAAAATATTTTTATAGTCTGAACATTTCTTTCATTCTTTTTATTGGCCCATAAATTGACCATCCGGGTAAATTCATGAACATTTTTAAAAAACAACTATATAACGTTTCTAAATTTTGTATTAAAAAATTATGTAATATGTAAAAAATATGTAATATTAGATATTTATTACTAAGTATATATAACAATGCATTTATTCACTCTGTATAATATACAAGGTTTCTAACCTATATTATAATAAATGAAATAACTATACTTGCTACGTGACGACTTCTGATAAAATCTAGATTTTTGTTTTTCGCTTTTCTCTCCTATTAAATAATTATGATGTTAAATAATTAAATATCTAACGTATATTCTAATATTTTATTAAAAATTACTAAATCATAACAAAATTTCAATTATTTTTTATTTCACAGATGATTAATAACACCAAACATACAAATTTTCATAAAAAATATTATTCAACCCATGTAAAACATGGGTTTTAACCTAGTGATCTCATATACATTAGTTATTCCTACATTGTTTTATTATTGTTCTGATATTTTGTGAATTGTATATTATTAACTAGTTTAAATCCCGTGTCTACACATGGGGTGAAAAACATCAATATATAAATTTTTTAAATCTTTATGTATATATTTTACCTATGTAAAAATATATTATATATACTAAGGATACAAACAAACTCAAAATATGTAAAAAAAATAATATATAATTTAGTTTCAAAAATATAATTTAACTTTCATTACTATTTGATTGAAATAAAACTTACATAATTAAATTTCAAAGTTTCTTATAATAATAAGGGATAATTAAAAATAAATGTGTTTTATTAGTATAGTTAGTATTTTATTTAAAAATATATTATTATTAAAAGATGAAAGTGCATTAAATAAGAGAGAGCGGCGAGAAAAAAATGATAGTCAATGGTATCTTGGTCTAGTGGCAACAAGTGTTTATTCGATTAAAATAGTACTAACTAAAGTCATACAAAGAAAACAATAGATGAATTTTAAGAGTAGAATTCAAAAGAGTGTATGTTGTTCGTCGTTAAAAAATATATAAGGTAAATGAATATGTTATTATGTGAATCTTAGTTATATATCCATTCATATCTTACTACTTTAATAAATGAAAATATTTTCAGGACACGTGTAACTCTCTGGTTACTCTTCATTTTTATTTTCCCCCATCTCTTTCATATTAAATATTAGTTTTTACATTTCATATGAACTAACATTTATCAATTAAATTAAAAAATTAATACTCAGTTGAAAAAAATGTTTTAAAAACTAACTTAACAGATCTTATAACTGTCAAGACAAATTATATTTTTTAAAAACATATTTTGACAAATGTGTTTGTTAACAAATTACATTATATTTTATTCAACCGATGTAATATACTGGTTTATTCAACCCGTGTATTACACGGGTTTTTAAAAATATAAATTTTTTATTACTAAATATATAACATTTTATTTATTTAACCCGTGTGATACACAAGATTTTAACCTAGTTCTCATTATTAACTCTATTTAAAACCCATGGGAGGGAATAGTACCTGTACAAGATACAATGCATGATTTACAAGTTTCATGCGTTCATATTGTTGGCGGCTGCTGTGTTCGTCGGCATGGTACATCGATGAGTTATCTTTCTATATCTCTCTCTTTTCTCTATTGTTTTTACCGATCACTGTTGTCGGGTTCTCCGGAACCCTAGGTGGCGGTGGTAGTGGTTTTTCGCAGCTACATAACTGCTGGCAGGTTCTTCATGGCTTTGGTCGGCCGGTTCGTTGTCCCTCTACCTGTCTCTATTTTTTTCTTTTGACTTGCCGCCTTTACCGATCACTGTTCCCAGGTTCTCTGGTACCCTAGGTAACGGCGGTGTGGTGGTGGTGGTTCTTCACGACTAAGTCATTGTTTCTCAGTTCTCCTGAACCCTAGGTGGGTTTCGATGGGTTGTTACAGCTTCCCTAAGCCAGATCCGCCAGCTGTCTGGCGTTTTCCATCTTCTAATTTTGTTGGTATTTTGGATTTTGCAATTTGTGGGGTTTTGGGATTTGTTAGATGCCTATGGTTTTGATAAGAGGCTGTGATGATTGGCTTTAGTTTGTCAGCATGGATTGAAATGGAATTTTCAAGTCCGCATCTTGGCGAGGCATTGTAGTTGTTTTTGTGAAAGGAACTTTAGTTTCTTTAACATTAAGACCAATAGATATGCAGCCATGGCGTGTTTCTTTCCATTTGCTTGATTGTTTATTTGTTTACAAATATGAGCCTCCCTGAATCGACGATAAAATCTAGACATCTGAACCCCATTTGAAATTCACATGGCGTTAATGTTCGTTAAGAATTGAACTTCTGATTCGTATGGTTATGTAGCATGCTAATTTTCGATATATTATCTGATGAAAGCATTGTAAAATGTTTCTGTTTTTTATCGAAAGTTCAGTTTGGCGTTTGAAAGAATTTGAATTTGACACATTTTCAGTGTTGAAATGAATTTGCACTTCGTTTAGAAGTGCCTTTTTTTAATCTCAGTGGTTTTTGGTTACTTTTTAAATTATGAGGTGTTGTTTAATCTGAAAGTATTTTCAAATCATTTGAATTCAGTTCACTTGCAAATTCAGTTACTTGTAAATACTAAAATTTTTCTTATTGCTAATTGTTTTATTTGATGTTAAAGTATGATTATATTGTCTGATGAGAATGCATCATAGCAATGGTTAAAGCATTTGGGAAACCAATATCCTTTGGATGCACAGCAACCGAATCTGTGATTGCATATTTGGATTCTTATTCGGATGAGAAGTGAAGGATGGTGTTGCTAGATTACATAGTAAGTTGTTGTTATTATTATTATTATCATATATTTTCATATCTTAATGCAAAGATTAATGAATTTGCAAGCAGGAATTATATTTAGTGCTTTGTTAATTACCATTCTGTATGCAGGAATGATGGATCATGTAGTTCGAAAGAATTGGGGATAATTCAGCATAACTTTTCCTTTTCTTTTTTGTCGTTTTCGAAGGTGAGCGAGGGTGGAGTGAGAATACGCCTTGCAAAGTTGTATAATACCATAACAATGAACCAAGATGTTGTATAGACTGATAATTAAAATTATTGATGTTTTTAACATTTTGCATAATATACATTAAAGATTCTTGATTTCAGTTTAAAAAAACAAATACATGCTTCTATTTCACTATCTCAGTAGAATCAAGTGATTTGTGTCGTGTGATTCTCTTTAAACTGCAGATGCATGCCCTTTTGAGCCACCAAAGATGAAAAGGACGAAACTAAGTAAATCTGAAGTCAAACAGTTGATGGAAGATGTGGTAAGGTAACCACCGTATTCCCTCTTGATAATTTTTTTCTACTTATTTTTGTGTGATTTGATTGTATTAGTTTTTCGGTGTTAAACCCATGTGGATGTTGACTGCAAACAACCAAGTTTTAGGTTGTGATAACAGTTTATTATGTGGCCCTGCCTTTTGTTATGAGTATGATTCGGGTACTGGGCTTCGTCCTTGAGAAAATGTAACATTTTTTATGTTATTAATATTTTCATATTGTTCATTGTCCTTGATTTTGTATGCATGCAGGAAAGCAATACCATTGTGAACCTTGCTTCTGCACTAGAGAAGGAAGGAATCAGTGCGTTTCTTTTTTATTTTTCTGGAAATGGGTAAGTAGAATATTGAACAGATAATTGTAATTTCATTGAGATAATTTCATATATTGAAGTGTTTTAAGTATAGCTATTAACATCTAACATGTATGAACAATCAATTTTACAAAGGGTTTTAAGAAGTTCAAGTAAAAAAATTAATATAGAGGATTGGTGTTTGACTGTTCGTTTCATTGTGTAAGATTTGAAAATATGTGATTATTGTCATTGCCTACAATAATATATAGGATTAGTGTTCGACTGTTCGTTTAATTGTTGAGTTGAATAATTTGTGAACAAAACCATAAGATTTGAACAATTAAAAGCATTTGAATGAACTAAAAGTGGTATGGTGAAACAAGATTAGATGTATATTACCTTGCATTAAAAAAGGGGTGTATATATATGTACATATATATGTATCATATTCTTTGATTATGCAGATTGGACACTAGGAAAGGAATTAATATAATGTATCTTGAATCATGCTCTATTTTATAGTTTTAATTCATTATTATTATTATTATTATTATTATTATTTTTGGCAGGCTTATGAAAGTGAAAGAAGTCTCATAAAGGATTGCAGGCTTCTTGGAACATTTAGAACTTCTGTACCAAGAAAGCAAAATGGAAAGTGGTTGAAGAGTATAAGAAACTGAAGCTAGAAGCAGAGGAAAATTATAAGGTATGTGACATTAAGCCCTTTGTTATGCACAATTACCATTGAAAATATTTTTTTTTCTTTTTTTTAGCTGCATGTTATGAAATTTTTTAATTTGTATTTTAGTTGCAAGAATTCCTCATGGACCATGGCTTGGCGATTGATATCCGACGGTAAGTCTTGGTTGTTGTTTGAGTAATTGTCTAGCTAAAGGTGGCAAAATTGTCGGGCTAGGTAATGGGTCAAAACGGGTAATTTTTTATGTTGGTGGCAACAAAGTGGGTTGGTCTGCTTTCTCAAAGACTTTTAGCTCAATTATTTTTTGTTTACAGTTATAGTATGGTTTTTGAATTAACTGATTTAGTAAGTTGTTGAAAATACACTTGTAGTGTCTTTTGTCCTTTTCAGACCAATTTCGTTTTTTGATTGAAAAAATTATAATATGAATCTATCTGTTTATACGGTCAAAATTTCCACCTCTACTAAGATGATATGAGAAAAAAGATCGTGAACGTCGTGTTTTGAAAATACACTTGAAGTGTATTGTATTGAAAATACATTTGTGCCTTTTAATTTTTTCAGGCCATTTTCATTTTTTGATTGAAAAAACTACAATACGAATCTATCTGTTTATATAGTAAAAAACATGAATTTTGTGTTTTGCAGAGGGCAGATTGCTTTCAAATGCCAAGATGTGTTACTAGCAAAAGAGAAGTTTGACAAACAACTCCCACCATCACGATCACTTTTTTCTAGCCAAACATCATCAATCTTACCCATTTAAACTTCATATTTCAGAGGCATCACAACACCTATGGAGGTCAAGACACCGACATATGAGACCCCAAAGAAGAGTTCAGGGTGATTCTTATGAAATTCTTGAGAAGAGTTCGAGGTCAGATGCATCGCCCCCTGCGTCTACTGTTTGAATGCAGCTTTTGGGTGAGCAACAAACTTCTTTGTACATTCTACTTACTTGAATGTGGTTTGATAGAATATAAATTATAATAGTTGTAAGTAGAAGGCATTAGAAATACTACAGTCTCCTTTCGTTGTATCAGTGGCTATAAACTTTTGTTCATGTAACGATTTATTAGGTGTGCCAACATGTCCGTTAAACTAAACGCCGTAACGCGCGCATGGTTAATACTAGTTAAATTAAAAAGTTATGGCAAATCTCATTTCTTTAGGTTAATATAAATTCATGACCAATTGACCGTTGATTTCAATAGTTTTTTTAAATTTTAGAATAGGATAAACTAATTCAAATGCAATCCTAATATAACCTTGTAACCCTCATCACAATTAATTAAATAAAGTTGTATGAGATTAATTATTTTTAATTTTTATATATAACTACTAGGTTAAAAAACATGTGTATTACACAAACATAATAAAGAAAAAATAAATAGTAATTAGAAATGATGATTTAAAATTATAAAACAATTGAATAATTTAATTGATGATGAACAAAATTTTGAATTAAAAAAAATTATAAATAAAAATTGAAATGAACTATTAATTTAGTTGTCTAAAATAATGAAGCTGATTAAAATGTAAAAGTAATTTTGATGATATAATAACTATCCATAATAAAAATTTATTTTTTAAAATTGATATGTATCGTTAGAAATTATAATTATTTGTAATTAATTTCATATTAAATTTATATATTATTAATATAATAACTATTCGTAATTAAATTTATATCAAATATCTAAATATATATTTTTTGAATATCGTTATTTAGTAAGAGGGATAAACGAAAAAAATAATGACGATGAGACACCATAGAGTAACACGTGCTCCTATTTTAATAGGGAAGAGAGGCAAAAAATAATGGTAAAAAGACACGAGATTAACAAATAATAGTTACTTATTTATCATAATAAGGATACAGTAGCTAAAAATATTTTATACATTAAAATATACAGTGTTTCAATCTACTCAATACATGAGTCGAGTCGGTCAATAAACTAGTATAGATACGTACACACACGTGGTTGTTTTTAAATAATGTATATAAAAAAACATAAATTGTTAAATCTAGCATCAAATCAAATTTCGCCGACACTTACATTAGGTAGCACATAAATAGGGGAGAACGATCATACTTTGCTATCCTCCCAATCTATAATCATTGCTTAAAACGAATCGACTACAGTTCAGAGAAATATCACGACTTATATAAAACATAATTTAAATTAATTAGTTTGTAATCATCATGTTTGTTCGAAAATAAATATAGTATCGGCTTAATAAAAATAATAGTAAAGTGTTATTTTCATCCAAATTTTTTTTTTTAGCCTTTTCATATATGAGTTTTCAAAATCTAGTTATTTTATCGATCATCAAAGTAGAATCAGGTCGTGAAGCATGGTGGGAGGCGAAAAGCCTTGGCAGGAGATAAGGATGAGGAAAGCCGGAAAAACCCCTGGCCCAGGTAAACGAGGTAGGAGAAAGGAAGACCCTCGTGAAACTACCTTCTATGTGGCAAACCTTCGAAATGGTACCATGGCCATCGATCTGGTGTCATGCTTTGAAGCATTCGGGAGGGTGGTGGATTCATATGTTGCTGCAAAAAGAGACAAGGCATGTGGTCTATTTGGCTTTATAAGATTCTCAGATGTCGATGACAAGTGGGAGTTGGAGCGTACTTTGGCAAACGTTACCTTAAACAATGCAAGGCTCGTGGTTAATGTAGCTAAGTTCGATCAAGATGGAAAGCCCTGCTCTAGAGATAAGGTTAACGTAGCTAATTCCCCTCAGCGGTTCCAGGTGCATAGAGCGCCGGCTATGGCGAGGGTTAACAACTCTTACATGGATGCTCTCCTTCGAAACCATGACACAATTGTGCCTTCGGTTCCGGAAGACGCTGAATTTGACGCTGTTCAGTGGTATGACAAATCGGTGATTGGTAAGATGATTGATTTTAACCAGCTTTGTTCCCTTCATCAGTCCATTGCCGTGTTTAGTGATGAATCTCAAAGTTTAGATACCTGGGGGGTCTTATGGTGTTAATTACTTTCAAAAAGGAATCTGAGGCCAAAGATTTCGTCTCAGAAAGTCGTGAATGGGAAAGATGGTTCTCCTCGGTTGAAATTTGGACCGGTCAGTCTTTGGTTCAAGAAAGGATAGTATGGTTACGTATTTTTGGTGTGCCTGCCCACCTATGGGAATCTCAAGTATTTGATGCGGTGGCATCCAAATTAGGTATGGTGGTGGCGCCGTATAAGGCTTCATTCGGGGATGTGGTTCTTACTTACCACTCGGTGGGAATTCTGGTAGGGGAAGGATGGTCTCTGCCGCAAGAGGTCCTTCTTAATTGGCGGGACAAAGCCTACAAGTGCCGGTTCCAGGAGGAAGACCAGGACTAGTGCCCAGGATGGAATCCTGAAAAGCCTCTCCCCGTCGATTCCTCTATCCCTCCAGTCGAGGAGTCCCGGGCGTCTCCGGTCATTATTGAAGTTGAACAGCCGGTTGATGCAGATGTGGTTCAGCTGTCAGAAGATGGCAATCATGATCAATTTAATTCTCTTGGGGGAAAAGGAGTCGGAGTGCATGGGAAATGGTTTAAAAAACTGTGAGATACCCAAAGGTGGCAACTAATTCAATTTCCAACATATATTGGTTTAATTCAAAAAATAATCCTGGGGCATCGGTGGGCCTTTCAAAGTCTCTTGGCCCAAATGTATCCGAGGTGGCCCAGAGGATTAAAACAATTGTTAGGCTGTCCTCTAGGAAACGGCCTAGGATGGATGTTATGGGCAGTGATCCATTTGACATTGATCGATTCATCAATGGCCCTTCTTCCCTCACAAGTCCTGCCCATCCTCGCGTCATCGGTGTTTCTAGCGGTCCTTCCTCCCTCCCGGACCTAAACTCCAACATTATCATCTCGCAATCGGAAGGGAGTGGGGAGCACATCCCTGACTCATGTGCACAGTTGATGAAGGACGCTGGTCTCGCATCGGATTCTAGAGTTTCAGACGAAATTGAAGCCACAATCGAAATGGGGAAAGAATTAGGGGTTAACCTGGATAACTTTGAAGATTTGGTTCGTAAGACCATTGAAGGTGAATTGGTGAAAGATGTGGCTCAATGAATTGTCTATCTCTGAATTGTAGGGGGCTTGGCGGACCTGTAAAGGCCAACTGGATTCGTAACATCAAAAGGAAGGAGGGTATTCATTTCATGGGCTTCAAGAAACTCAACTTGAATACATTGATAAGATTCCAATTGACAAGATTTGGGGTGATAGCGACTGCGAGGCATTCGGAGTCAAATCGGAGGGGAGATCTGGTGGTCTGTGTTGTATTTGGAACAAAAGCCCATTCAAGGTAAACTATATCAAATCTGAATCTAATTACATATTAATCAACGGGCGTGGAAAGGGGTTGAAAAAGCGGTCAATTTTGTAAACGTATACGGGCCGCAGGATTCGGGAAAAAAAAAGATCTCTGCGATAAGTTACTAAGCCTTAAAAATGATGTTAGAGCGGTGGGGGGTCTATGGATCTTGATGGGGGATTTCAATGCCATCCGTAGGAGTAATGAGAGATCCTCTTTAGCTAAATCTGACCCTTGAATGGCCGACTTCAATGATTTTATATCGAAAGCCTGCCTGGCTAAATATAACATGGGGTGCAAATTTCACTTGTATGCGGAGTGACGGGTCGGTCTCCAGTAAACTGGATAGATTCTTGGTCTGTGTTTCCTTCCAAAGCTTATGGCCGTCGGCTTCGGTTACGGCCCTTGATGGCTTGTGGTCGGATCATAGGCCAATTATCCTATCTTGTAAAAACTGGGATTTTGGCCCATCTCCATTCCAGTTTTTTAACTCTTGGCTGGGCCATGTGGAACTTCCATTGCTAGTTTACAACTTATGGTCATCTAAAGTGGTTAGGGGGAGGCTGGATTTCGTCTTATCAAAAAAATAATCCATACTAAGGAACGATATTAGATCATGGTGTATCAAGAAAAAGATGGAGTTGGAAATTGAATCGGTCGATCTGGATAAGCGAATCTGGGATTTAGAAAAAAAAAGCTGAGCTGATGGGCCTCTCTAATAGTGAGAAGGAATCAAGACTTCTTATGAAAAAGAAAAGGTTGGAGATAGAACTCAAAAAGAAACAAGACCTGAAACAAAAATCAAGAGTTAAATGGTTAGTGGATGGAGATGAAAACTCGGCTTTTTTTTTCATGGAGTTATTAATGGTCGTAAAAACCGCAATCGTATCAATGGAATTATGATTAATAACTCCTGGGTTACTGATCCGGAATTGATTAAAGTGGAGGTCTATAACCATTTCAAGGAAAAGTTTGCGGATGATACTCCGTTGCGACCTGTGTTTATGAACAGCAACTTGAAATGTCTCTCAGGGACGGATAGGGATTCTCTTGAGGCTGCATTTTTGGAAGCGGAAATTAAGAGGGTTGTTTGGCAATGCGCATGAGGGAAAGCCCCGGGTCCGGATGGTCTCTCCTTTGAATTCATTAGAAAATTTTGGTTGGTTCTCAAGGAAAGAGTTTTGGGGTTTTTTAAATGCTTTGAGACTAGGAAATCTATTGCCAAGGGTTGCAACTCCTCCTTCATCACTTTAGCTCCAAAAGGATCTGACCCGGTATTCATCGGTGAATTTAGACCTATCTCCCTAATTGGCATCATGGCGAAATCCCTTGGGAAATTACTTTCATTGAGAATTCACAGGGTGATTAAATCGGTGGTGGGGGATGAACAAACTGCATTTATAAAAGGGAGGAACATTTTGATGGCCATATACTAGTTAACACCATTCAAAGCTGGGCAAAAAAAAATCAAAATCTAAACTAATGCTATTAAAGGTCGATTTTGCTAAAGCCTTTGATTCTCTAAATTGGAATTTCCTGGACTCAATAATGTCTCAAATGGGTTTCAGCCCTAATTGGAGGGCTTGGGTAATGGGCTACCTCAAATCGGGTCGCACTTCCGTCCTGGTTAACGCGTCCCCTTCGGACGAATTCCCTCTTCAAAGGGGGGTGAGGCAAGGTGACCCTATCTCCCCTTCCTTTTTATTTTGGCAATGGCAGGTTTGACGTCAATGATCAAATCCGCATCGGAAAAGGGTCTATTCAAAGGGGTGAGTCTTCCTAATAATGGCCTGTCCATATCTCACTCGATGTATGCCGATGATGTGTTTTTTATTGGGGAATGGGAAAAAGAAAACATCTTAAATCTTAAACGTATCCTTTATTGGGGAATGGGAAAAAGAAAACATCTTAAATCTAAAGATTAATTACAACAAAAGTAAATTGGTTGGTGTCGGGACATCGGCTCTGGAGTGCAATGAATTTGCTTCTATCATGGGGTGCTTGCAAGAATCCCTCCCTTCTACTCACCTTGGTCTCCCGATTGGGGCTAATATGCGATTAACAAAAAATTGGGAACCGGTGGTGGCCAAATTCAAGTCGAGGCTCAACTCTTGGAAAGCAAAAACTTTGTCCTTTGGAGGTAGACTCACGTTGGTTAAAGCGGTTCTGGGTAGCTTACCACTTTACTTCCTTTCAATGTTTAAAGCCCCTTCCAAAGTAATAAAAGAATTAGAATCATGAAGGAGGCGATTCCTATGGGGTGGAAGCAACTCTCAAAAGAAAATACATTGGGTGGCATGGGATAATATCAAACCGAGAAGAAGGGGTGGATTAGGGGTGGGTGGTCTCAAAACTATGAACTTCGCCCTGCTGACTAAGTGGAAATGGAAGGTAATTAAGGATCCAAATAGTTTATGGGCAAGATGCATCAAAGCTATTCACAAGACCACATTGGATGATCCCACCTCTCTCCATCGCAAATCTATGGCGGACAATTGGGTGGCAATTGCCTCGGTGGATAAGGAGCTTGAAAAAGATGGTGTATCTATCAATAATATTATGCAGAAACTAATCGGTGATGGTAAGGAGTTTTCCTTCTGGAACTTAGCTTGGTATGGATATGTCCCTTTCAGAAAATTGTTCCCGGCTTTATTCATGCTTGATCGGAACAAAAAGTGCCTTATTGCTGATCGTATATCTCGGTCGCCTAGTGGTGCGGTGATATTCACTTGGGACTGGAAACGGGGGGCTGGTACAGGTATTAGGAGGGAAGAAATAAAAGACATTGAAGATCTAATCTTGGAATATCGATTCTCTGATGGCCTTGACAAGTGGGTTTGGGAAGGCGATCCATCGGGTATGTTCTCAACTGGCTCTTGTAGGAAACGGCTGGAGGATAGTGAGTGGCAGGGGACTGGTGGATATGAACTGGCTAAGGTGGGTTCCCCTTTCGGTTCGATGCTTTATCTGGCAACTCCTTCAATACCGACTGCCCATGGCTACTGCACTTCGGGCCAGGGGCGTCCCTATCCCCTCTGGGAGATGTTCACTTTGCTGGCTGGAGGATGAGAACGAAGATCATGCTTTTGTCTCTTGTCCGGTTGCGAAATGTACTTGGGTAAAAATCTCAAATTGGATGGGCTTAGATTTATCCTGGACGTTGTCTATCAAGGATCGGATTAAGCTATTATTGGAAGCTCCGGGGTCGAGTAAAGTCAAAAATATTCGGGCTTTGATTGGGTATAGTACGTGTTGGGTGATATGGAAGGCGAGGAACAATTGATTGTTTTCAAACAAAAGAACTTCGGTGGAAAAAAATGGTGGAGATAAATATTCAAGCCTACACATGGATGAAAGCGAGAGGAAATAAATCTCATGGTGCTTGGGAGGATTGGATTGCTAACCCCATTTTGGTGTAGTTTAAATCTCCGATTCGTAACTGAAATATGATGTATTTTGGGTGTAATTTTGGTGTTTTGCATGTGTTCGTCTTGTTGTAATTGGGGTTTGGCTAGTTCCTTGTTAGCTTTTCTATGAGTATATCTCATTGTTGTTGTAAAAAAAAGTTATTTTCATCCAACTAACTAACTTCGTCTACATTTTAACATTAAATTCCAAACTTTTATAAATTTTTAGAAAGTTATAGAAATATAAAACTATTTTTTAAATAATTTATTTTTATTCAAACATAATTTATTAAATTAAATAATACGGAATTTAAAATGAATAGTCTATTATAATAAAGAATCTAGTTATAAAAAATAAATGTAAAAGGTGACAATCGTATTAAACTAGGGGATTTATCCGCCTCGCGTTGCGGCGTCGTCGAAACGTACAGCAACTCGAACCGCCCCGCGTTGCGACGGATTCGAAACGTACAGTAACTCGAACCACCCCGCGCCACGACGGCGTCAAAGCGTAAACTAACTCTACCGACCCACGTTGCGGCCGCGTTGCAACGACGTCAAAACGTATAACCACCTCGCGTTACGGCGGCGTCGAAACGTAGGTCGTAATTTAAGTGAGTTAAAGAAAAAGGTTTATTAAAGTTGAGGGACCAAATATTAAACTTATTAAAGCTGAGGAGGCTAAATAGAAAAAATATTTTTTGTCTTTTACTACTTATAAATTGGGGTTGAAGTTGATAATAATTACCATTTTGTCATCATCTTTATTTTCTCTTTTACAATGAAAGATATCATTGTTATAATTAATCTCAAATGAAGGACAACTTTGTAATTTTACATAAGTTACTAATCATTTAACATGGTTAATCAATAACAAGGAGAATAGTGAGCATACTTATGAAAGATGATAGATTATTAGATTGGAGGAAAAAAATGTTTGTTTTTTAAGGATGAATGCATTGTTTTTACTTAAAGAAAATGTATTTTTAAGGATGCTTCTCCAATTTCCTGAACTTACTGCTCATGTCTCTAACAGATTCACCGATCACCGTTCTTCACGAAATACTTCAATCTTTATAGGTTTTGAATTCGTGATAACTTGGATTTATCAGATTAATAAATTTCGTTGGTACTCACGAAATGATCAATCGAATAAAACAACGAAATTATTCAAGAACGAGTATGAATTTATGTTGTGAGTCATTATAAATTCGATGTTCAAAATTGACCAATTGACTTTCTTTATACATGGGACGACATAATCATTTTTCTTTTAAATTATTGTAATAAAAAGATTTTACTTAAATTTCATAGTTTTTTTTAGTTTTACTGTTATTTATTCTCTATTAATTACTAAAACCCATCTCTCTCACAAAACTACACTATTTATAAATGTACAAGTCTAACACCACATAGTACAAGCAAGCAATGCATGTTTTTTTTTAATTTGAATAGTGACTCATCCATTCAACAACTAACACCTAAACTTTTTTTTTAATATTTTCATTTTCAACCCTTATACTATATATAATATACGCTTTTAGTCTGTTTCATTTTCTATTAATTTCGTTTTCCTTTAATAACTTTCGTTCGTTAATTTTTTTCCAGAATACAGAGTGTGCGGCTGTTTTTAGTTTTTTTTTTCAATGTTCCGATATAATTTTTTTAAAAACGGAGTTGTATTCAAAATGGAGTTTTTTCGTATCGTTGTGTATAGCAAGTGCCGTTACCGTTGTAGTACCGTGACGATTCGAACATATTATGAGCGACCAACATCATTGTTGGTATTGATATTATCGGAACCCATATCGGTATTCGATTTTATGGTTTTCGACGATAATGAACACGACACCCGCCGCGGAGTGCGTGTATAACCATCTAGTTAGTTTTAAAAAGATCGTAATAGTGTCATAGTGAATCAAGTTGTTAATGATTAATATCTATGTGTTAACTAATTTAAACGAAACAATAATAACAATCATTAATGTAAAAAGAATGATATTAGAAGGAATTAAAAAAAAGAAAAGAAAAAAAAAAGATCCGCTTTGTTCCGGTGAGCTTTTAGTAAAAGACTGAGAGTGAAGCTGAATACAGATACATATTATATAGTGAGAGAAAGTAGAGGGGTCCATGTTCCTCAACCGCATGACATCCGATTCAAGGTATCATCTCTATCCTCATCTCCTTCAATGTTATTCAATTTCGATTATTATGTGATATCTCTCTCCTTCACTCTCAGTGCGTCTGCAGCACTCGCAACTTAGGGTTCCGAAAGCCTTCTGGTTTTCAGGTACATTTCCAGATCTCAAGCATCTTCCTCTCAAAACCTAGCTCATACCGTATTTTTTCAAAAATTATGTTCGGATTTTGTACAGATCTCGGCTTTGTTTCGATGCATTTCTTCAATTTCTCGTTAATTGATAACTACCTTGTGTGTGGTGTTTACAATTGTGTTTTAGGTGTAGTTAGTTAAGTTATTAGATGCATTTTACCTAATACTGAATGAAAATCGATTATACTAGGCCTGTTTTCTTTTTCACTGTTCAGACTTAGTTAAATCTGTTTTTAGCAGATCTAATTGTAGCTGGAAATGTGTAGATTCCTTTTTATAGTTAAATTCTATCTATTCGTCAATTGCAGTAAACTTGATTTGAATATGCCGTGTTGATTTAGCATTGCGCAAGGGGATTCTATTTCATTTGAAATTTTAATAGAAATGGTTTTGGATTTGAAACAAAAATGGAACTTAGCATCACTGAATAATGACTGATCTTGTCAATCATAAATAGTGATGCAAGATGAAATTGAATTCAAACAATGATCCTTCATGTTGATTTAAGTTAAATTTTAAGTCGGTGTACATAGGAATGATGTTATTTTCATTTATACGTGTGTCCGGTTTCATTCCCTGTAGCTTCGTTAAAAGCTCAATTTTGGGATCATGCATAGAATTTAAACGTGCACCATTTCCAGCAGCGGCTAACTGTTGACAATGGGGAAGTCTCCTGGAAAGTGGATCAAGACTGTGTTTTTTGGGAAGAAGTCATCAAAATCTAATCTCTCAAAAGTAAGAAAAAACTATTTATTCACATCAATTGTTTCAACATAGATGATATCTGTACATCAAACACTTTGAACTGGAGCAGGGTGGGGAGCCTTGTGCATCAAGTGTTTCTCATTTGAATTTTTGTATTTATTGTGATTGAAAAAGTAAGCAATGATTTCATACTGATGTCATGTTATTTCTTGAAGAATGTTACCTCAGAAATTAAGACATCAATCACTGGTACGGCAACATCAAAGGATTATGATGCTGATTCTATGGTTATCTCTAGCCCAGTTCGCCCTGTCATTGTTTCAAGTGGGGAGCGTACGGAATTGGAAAAGAGCTCCAGTGCCAGCTTAATGCCTGATACAACTGAAGATCTTAGAAATCCCATTGAGTTAAATACTGTTAACGGTGAGGAGTTAATCAGGCTTGAGCAGGCTGCCAGAAAGGTGCAGGCCGCTTTCAGGGGATACTTGGTAATATTCTTGAGCTTGATTAATTTCGGTTGTCAACAGAATATGATGAACGCTTAGGGTTTCAATTGTTAACTTTATGTTATTTTCTTAGAACTCCATTTGATTGGCAAATGGCAATTCATAATACTCTGAGTGATGATATAACGTAGCAGGTATCTTTTAGAACTCGTGGGAGCACTAAAGCTGAGCACTTAAGCTGCATTGTAGGGGATAGCATTCTCTCTAACATCAATGTTGTATCTTATGAATTCCATGTATTTTCTAGTTCTTCAATTTGTAGTTTGGTGCCTGGTTCGTAGTGGGTGCCAGTGTCACCACAGTTTTCACTTGGCGTGAGGCAGCTACTTAATGGTGCATATTTACATAAAAACAGATCTACAATTTCAGACGACTGAAAAATTTTCTTCTCTTGAATATAAAGTTCTATATTTTCCGAATGAAGTGTCGGTCCCCGATTATAAGTTCTCGTTGACCACGGCCTATAGGAACCAGGCTATCTACCGCTTTTAACCCAGTTTGCATACTTTCTTTTGCTTTGTCCCTGAACTTTGGACACACTATAAATAGATACTCTTCCCACCTTATTTGTTTATTTACTTTCAAGATTTATCTAAGGAAACATGATTTTAGATATTTTATGTGAATTTTAGCTGTAATTATCATTTTCAATTTTGTAACACAATAGCTCTTAGGGTAGAAATGCAATCAGAATATCAGGCAAAACCTTATGCTGACAAGAGTACTACAGGAGGCTCGAAATCTTTTAAGAATAATTGGGTCAAGTTTAATTTACATTTATCTAGTTATTATTATTATTCTTATTAGAGACGTGGTTGGTGATCTCTTTTTAATTTACCATACTCATGTCGCCCTTTGTTAATTGTCATTCACTTATCTGTAGTGTGCTTCTTAGTGTTGATATGAACACTGTTTCTTATTATCAAACACGAAGATCCATTTAGTTAGTGGAACCAAGTACGTTTCCTAAAATGTCTGTAGTTCATAGTAGTTCCTGAGTGTTCATACGCATAGTACCAACAAACAAGGTTCTACTTTTATGTTCCTTTTTCTCTTATTATTACTTTTTATTTTCTTTGATAAAGATAACATTTGAAACATCAGTGAGGTTCTGGTGCAATACCTTCGCATAATGAAGATTTTCTATTGTGTGTTGCATGTTGTTGGGCATGTTGAAATTGTCATCCACACGTGCCTCCTCTTTTATATCTTACATCCCATAATTTATTTCTTATAGTTATTCGATTGTCAACCCATGTCTTATGATTGTGTTTTGACATTACTTATGAAGGCCCGAAGAGCATTTTGGGCCCTCAAGGGTATCATAAGGCTTCAAGCCCTAGTTCGTGGCCACTTAGTTAGGAGACAGGCTATTGCTACTTTGAGCTGCATGCGTGCAATTATTGAGTTCCAGGCTTTGGCTCGTGGCAGAAGGGTCAGACTTTCTAATGGTCAATTGCTTATAAAACACACTCCAACAGAATCTATGGTAATATCTTTTTCTTTATTATTTTCATTATACTCAAAAACTTAAGAGTTCTTCTCTGCGATGTGTTTTTTTAATCTTAATCAGATGCTGTTGACTTTTGCATTCACCGACTTTGACTTTTTTTTATGCTTGTTTTGTTAGGTTAAGAAACCAGCAGACTTGCTTGGAACATCCCTCCGAGTAGAGAAGCTATCAACAAATGTATTTGCCACTAAGGTGTCTACAAATATTTATGTTCTCTCTTAACACACACACACACACACATTCATTCATACATACATATTACTATTTACTATCATTAATCAAATGCCTTAACATTTCCAGAAGTTGACTGATGATTTGTGTTTCTTAACTTTAAGCTTGTTGCTTCTTCTCACACTACCATGCCGTTAACCATCCATTACGAACATATGGAACCAAACTCAGTGAGAAGTTGGCTCACACGTTGGTCATCTTCATGCTTCTGGGAGCCACTACCCCTACCAAAACAACCGCTTGATGCAAAACCTAAAAGAAAGCAGACTAAAGTACAAACTGAAGAAACTGAAACCGGAGCCGGGAGGCCTAAAAGAAGTGTTCGCAGAATTCCCGCAGCAAATATTGATAACAGCCTCTCGAATTCCACAGAAAACGAAAAATCCAGGCGCATGGTGAGAAAAGTCAACCACCAACCAGACTCTAGTCAAGGTCAAGATCAATCTCTTACTGAGCTTGAAAAGGTCAAACGCAATTTAAGAAAAATATCTGTATCCACCTCCAGACCTCCTGAGAAATCTGAATTAGACCCTGAAAAAACTTCACCCGGTTTGGATAAGGTTTCAGTCTCCCCTGCTCCAGACTCTTCAGAGAAAAACAACGGTTCAATGAACGGTTCATATGTTGAGAGCGTTGAACAACCTCAGCCCAAGCCTGACCCCAAGCCTGAGCCAGAAGAACCCCCAGTTCAAGTTCAAGTTCAAACTCCAGATGATGAACCACTTGATCAACCTCCCATCGAGCCACCATCCTTAGAAACCAATAGGAAGCATGAAACTGAACCACCTGTAGATGTGGAGTTAAATGGGAAAGAAAATCAGAAAGCAAGGAGAAGAAAATCATTACCAGCAAAACAAGAATACCATGAGAGTGTATCACAGAACACACCCACCTTGCCAAGCTACATGGCAGCCACTGAGTCAGCAAAGGCCAAACTTAGAGCACAAGCAGCGGCAAAGGCAGCAGAAGAAGGCGCTGAAGATGGCTTAACCAGGCGGCGATCTCTACCAACTTCCACTAATAAACCAATGTCGCATTCACCACGTGTTCAGAAGCCTTTACATGCCAACGGCAAAGGAGGTACCAAACCTAACAAATCCCAGATATCACCTAGAGATGGTAAGCGGCTATCATTTTCTTCACTTAATATCTTTGATGCGGTAATTAATTGATTTTTTTCCGTTCTGTTTTAGAAAAAGTGATCCAGTCAGGATGGAGGAGGTGATTGCAGGGTTCAGCAAATCATTATCTGTTGCAGGATGGGTATGGTTGTTATTTGTTGTGCTACATTGTTAGGCATTAAGAAATAACTGATGTTTGTTTGTTTGTTTGTTTGTTGTGATCATTTTCTTTTTGTTTAAGGAGGGTGTTATAGCCAATGTCTTACATGTATAGTTATGGACCTAAACTTTGTTTGTTTTGATGCTGTTGATGTGTTTTTGTCCTATTTTGTGATACATAACTTCCTTTTATATGTTAGTCCTATTTTGTGTGATTGAGATACATAACTTACTTTATTTTACGTGTATAGTTGTGGAAAAAGTTTGATTGACCAACTCAAGAACGTCAAATATGACTTTTCAGTAGTAGATGTTTCGGTAATGGCATCAAGTCAGAATCGCGATGTATTTTGTACCTTCCATGGTTGGAAGGGTTAAACCGGGAACCGATATAGGCGTAAACTGCAACCGGTAACAGTCCCAACCACAAAACTGAAACATCCAAATCTTATAAACAACCAACCAATAAAAACTACCATGGGAAAACCAAATCCGATAATGATCATTCACTTGTAACTTTAACTTCCTTACAAAAGGAGTAACAGAAAAGATACTAGGAAAAGATCACATACACAAAATGAAATAAGGTTCAGAGAAAGCTTAAAGGAAAGGAAACCGAAAGAGAACCTAATAAAGTTAGCAGAACAGCAAAAGGATGACCAATCAGTGAGTGACATTATTATATAGCGGGTGTGGATGTTTTCTTGAAATCGATCTTGTCGACCTTTACTTCTCCATCAATGAGTTCATAAACATAGACAACAACCCGTAAGCCATCAATGTCCATCAGAACAAAACTAGGGTTCACATCATATGTGATGCTGCTGTATGCACTGGTGGCTGAACCAGGGTTTATGACCACACCAGCCTCGTGTTTGTAAGCCTTGAACTGATGTGTATGACCACTAACCAAGATGTCAACATCTAATTGTCTTTGAAGCATGGCTAAAGAATCCAAATCTCCCCATGGAACAACCTAAACAGAGTATAAACAGATTAATTCCCCTAAATGAAAATTTACATGTGTAAGTGTGTGTTGTTTAAATTTTAATTTTATGCAAATACAAAAACTTGGAATAAAAAGAATGAGAGGTGCATATGATGGTGGTCTAGCTAATCATGAAGAGTTAAACATGGATATTCACTTCTGGTATAGGTGGTGAAATAAGCAGGTCGGATCGGTCAAACGGGTATTTTGGTACGGTTCGAATGGGACAGATCTGGCCAACCTTAACAACTTTTATCCCATTTGGTATACATTGTTTTAAACGTGTGCATGTGTTAAACAAGGTTATACTTGTGGAAACTTTGGACCCATTTTCATACCAGTATTTCTTGTTTTTACACATTCCAATCATTAGAAATCACACATAACCCAGAACAAACATATGGGTGGAACTGCCACCTTTAATATCAGGTAGTAATGTAGCATGACAACTTACAATAATCAGAGTAGTTATTCCTCAATCCTCATTTCTTCTACATAACTTTTAATAAAAAGGTCATTAGCCCGTTATAGAGTGATTTAACTGTTCAAATCATCATATTTTAAGTTTCTGTTACCAAAAATCTCTTATTTTAACCAGCATTCAAGAAAATGCTACAGAAAAGTAAGAGATCATATACAAAATTGGCAAGTATGGTATTTCAACCATCCTAACATAGTGTCTTTCTTTTAGCTATTTTCACAAAATGGAAAGTTGATTGAAGATGAAGAGATCACGTTCTTGTAGAACTTGTATGATCTCATCAGGTTACATAAATTTTCAAGGTATTATATAAGGTCATAATATCAATAATTGATGATGGCCAAGTTCAAGGTGGCATGACTAACCTGATGACCATGACACAATCCAAGCTTAAATTGGCCAATAGTAATCGTTTTGGTCTCTGGGTAACGAGAATCTTCATCATATTCACCTCGAGTTATATGCAAACTTGGACACAGACTCTTCAGATAATCATGAACTTCCTGCTCATGGAAACATATAAACCAGAGAAAATGTAAAGGGAAGCCAGCCAGACCAATATCCAAAACATATCAAGGTTTAGTACAAGCACACAACTGCTCACACACAGTTCACAAACGACTTTCTTTTGATAATCTTTCATAAGGCATGATAAGATATACAGAGAAAATGTGACAAGTTTGTAAATCTGACAATCATATTAACTTGCATTGTAAGCACAAGCTGATAATTGCAGCGTTAAGCAAATAAAAGAAAAGGATTATGATAAAATATGCAGATTAAAAAAGTAGGTGATCATGATAACTGAAGTGCCAAACTCAGAAACAAAAACACATAAGAAAATCACACTACCAATGTATAAACGATAAGTCTATAAGCACCAACTACTTCCACGTTAAGAGCTTAATAATCATTCGCAGAACAAGGAATATAAAAGAAAAGGGCACCTCACAATCAGATTCAACTTATTGTTCCAAAGAATGGTTAATATTTCAAATTATTGTACTTAACATTTTGTTTATAAACAATAAACATACTTACAAATACAACAAAGAAAAAGGTAAACTAACTCAATATACTCAAAGAACCAATCACATTGGGATGATTCCTTAACTAGGGTTCAGAAACAAATATTCAAGTAAATGGTTTCAAAATACTAAAATGCTAATCACAGTTATCTGAAATAAGAGTCAAATTAAACATAAATGATCACAATATACTCAAACAACCAATCACATTTGGACAATCCGTTAATCGAAATCAAAGTACTGTAAGAGCAAGTGATTACTTACTTTGATACAAAGATTACCAGTGCAAATGATATGTTGGATTTTGCCAGGAACAAGCATAGATTTGAACTTGGCAGGTAGATCAGGGGCCCTATTCGGAATATGTAAATCCCCAATTGCCAATACCAATACCATCTTACACAGACCTCAACTTCTCGCAAGGATCCTATATTTTAGTAAACCCTAAAAAACAAGAATTAGCCAATTACAGTGACGATTAAATTACAGATGAAATCAGCGGGATCACAGAATGATCCTAGGGTTTAGTAAACCCTAATACATACACAAACTGAAATCAAGTAACTGAAAGTGACAAATCGAAACCAGAGATTAACAGAAGGGTATTCAATTACCTCAAGTATTCAATGATTGAGTCAACTCGTCTGCAAATTTACAGTTTTTTGGTAATAATTTCGAAAATTAAAATCGATCGTCGATGAAGAGAGGACTTCGTAATGAACTAGAAAAAATGCTTTCACATTTGAAAGAAAGTACAAAAACGACTTCTATTTTCTCGGTTTGACGTTTCACTCCCCTATAAAATGACATGTTTCAACAAATCGAACTAAAATGTTACTAGGGATAACTAACGCAACTAAACCTAGTTTATTTTTAGCTAATTGGACTATTTGACTTGTTTGTATTTTTATTTCATGTATAACGTTCTTTCCATTTGAAAACAATTTAATTTTCACTCATGTGACTGATTCAAAATAATTTTTTAACTGGTTTAACATGTTTTCAAATTATTAATTACATTATAGAGTGTTGCAGCTTACGCTAGTTAGGTTGCTTTAAAAGGGGTTAAAGACAGAAAACCAGTAAAATATGTATTGGATATGAAACCTCTGCTACTATGCTAGAGTGACTCAACCATTTAGTGATGTGTCATCCCTTAAAGGTTAAGTTTGATTGTATACTTTATAGTTGTATGAAAAAAGGCACATACACGCATTTAGGTATAAATAAACTACTTGTCTATATATTTTGTTAAGCAACTTAAATCATTATTTTTTTCTCTCCTTTTTAATTAAATAATATTTTTTATACATTTATCATTACCTTTTTCTCTCTCCTTCACTCACAACACTTTCAAAAAATATTAAAAAATTTATGAAGGTGAACAGTATTTTTTCCAAATATACAAAAAATTACACATTTTCTCTCTCCTCCACTCACAAGCACTTTAAACCATTCCTTAAAATATAGGAAACCCCACTCACTAACATATGAGGAGCTTGGTGTGAATGCTCTTAAAGAGACAAGTGAAAATGTCCTAGAAACATTTCAATTTCTTAGCCAAACTGTGAATATAATGCAAAAAGAAAAAAAGTAAATTGAATAAAATACTCTCTCTTTATTTGCAATGACTTGTGTCTTTGTACTATGTCCATTTCTTGAGTATCACCTCAATTTTGAATCAACAAATAATACATTTTATTTTATAATAAAGTATATACCATTTCAGTTGCGGGTATAATCCCGAAAAAGAATTAATCTTATGAATAAGATACACGTAGAGTCTTATAAAACACAACATATGATAGTGAATTGATTATTACTTTAAACTTGAAGGTTAGTAATTGAAACTTATGAGCTTAATTGACAATTAGAACTTGAAGACCGTCACATGTCAGTTGCTACAATACTGTTAGTTCAAGGTTGTTTCAAGTTTCATATCGTAAGCTTGTGTGTCACTTTAAAAAAATGTGATAAAGAACATTTTAGCAAGGATGGCAAGTTGGCAACACGGATCAACAATAACATTTCCCGTCTCAACTTTCGCCCCATCGTGGTAGGGAAATAGGCTTACTTCTCCGCCCATAAAGGGGAAATGGGAGGCTCAACCAATTTGGCGGCCCTTAGAGTATTCACATTTGAGTCTTTAAAACTCACTTTCTCTTTAAATTTAAAGGAAAAAAAAAAGAGAAACAACTATTTGCATGTTTCATCTGGTTCTCTAAAACAAGAAACAATTATAGAGAATTAAAAGAGATTATCTACGTATACATATTCACTATAATTCTTTATATTCAATCTATATAACTTTTGTGAGTGAAAGAAAAAGAAAATATAATAAAATAATAGTAAACAAGTATTATTAAATTGAATAGGGATAGAATATAGAGAATGGGATGTGACACGTTTTTAAAAGATGTTAAAATTTTAGAAATAAATGTGTTTTTAGTTAAATTATAGAGATGGGGATTATGAAGTAGATATCTCCATCCCCATAATTACACTAAAATCATTACATTTTTTCTCTCATTTTTAATTAAATAATATTTTTTATACCTTTTATCTTTCCCCCACTCACAACCACTTTAAAAAAATATTAAAAATTTATGCGGGTGAACAATGTTTCCCCCAAATATACAGAAAGTTTATATATTTTCTCTCTCCTACACTCACAACCACTTTAAACCACCCTAAAATATAGGGGACTCACTCACATAAATTTACACGACCAGTTGTGAATGCTCAACGAACTAAAAACTTGTTCAAACACACACACACTCACTCTCTCTCTCTCCTCATACACATACACTATCTCTTTGCTTTCTCGGTGGCGACGAAACCAATTATTTCTCGCAAAGCCATTCACAGGCCAAACTAGTGATTTCCGGTAAAGCCAGTCACCGACCATGAACACAAAGACGAAACCTTATCAAAACCAAAACCAGTCTCTATCCCTACTCGCTCACCACCTTTCCCTAATAGAAACCCCAAACACACATGCACACATATAAAATCATTGTAGATGGTTTTGAGATTGGCCAAAAAGACCTGATCTGATTATGGAAGAGCTGTGGTGGAGACCGGGGAGGTCGTTGGCTATGCAGAAGTGGTAGAGCTGTGGTGGATATCGTCGATGATGGTAGAGATGAGAGAGATAGAGAGAGAGAGAGAGAGAAAAAGGAACTAAAATATAAGGGATTCACTCACATAAATTTGCAGGACCGGCTGTGAATGCTCAACGAACTAAAAACAAGTTCAAACAGACACACACACACTCTCTCTCTATCTCTCTCCTCATACACATGCACTCTCTCTTTGCTCTCTCGGTGGCGACGAAACCAATGATTTTTCGCAAAGCCATTCACAGGCCAAACTAGTGATTTCTAGTAAAGCCAGTCATCGACCATGAACACAAAGACTAAACCCAATCAAAACTATAACACCCTTAATTGAAAACCAATTAATAAAACATTAAAACGCACACGGAAGCTTTTATCCCATAATTTTTTTTTTACTTTCTCGCATACCGCGAGAACCTAGACATCTCCACTCGCGTACCGCGAGGGAGTCAAGAATTCCCTGACTGAGAGCCAGGTCTCTCGCGTACCGCGAGAGAACCCTCCATGGCTCTCGCGTACCGCGGGGGAAGCCTGTAAACAGAAACTTTCATTTTTCTGCTCAGTTCTATACTTAACCAAAATTTTCAAGTTTTCACCAATTCAACATTTCACAAAAAAATCCCCAACATTTGGGTTTTTGACCAAACTTTCATTTATTAAAATGTACACCACAATATCATTTCTTGTATCAATATATACAACTTTTTAAGGATTTTCATCTAAATCCCAAGAATCATCAAAATGTATACGAGAATCCTTCAACGCCTTGGAACTTGACTTGGACTTAAATCGGAGCGTTTCTTACATAACCACATGAACATATCACCATTAGTAATGAAGATGAACATATCAAGCAAGTATTTATTACTTGTTTTCACCAATTCACCCATTTGAACCGTTTGCACCCATTTGGTCAATTAAGGTTCTTAACACTTGCATTTCCACTAGAAGTTTCATTCTTTTCATATAACATTCATATTACACTATTTCATATCCATTATGGCACTTAAGCCATAACCTCATATCCATTATAATACTTAGATCATAACCTCATATCTATTATGGTATTTTAACCATAACCTCATATACATTATGATTCATAGATCATAACCTCGTATCCATTATGATTCTTAGATCATAACCACATTCACACATATCCATTATAGTATTACACTATAACTACATTCATTCATTGCACATATCCATTATAGCATTTCGACTATAACTACATTCATTCACATAACCATTATGGTATTTCCACTATAACCACATTCATTCATTTACACATATCCATTATAGTTTATCACTATAACTACATGCATAATCTTCCACATACTAGTTCATTCAATAATCACACACATTCATTTCAACACATAGTATGCATCATAACACATATACCACTAATTTATCAACATTACTAAGTAAGTGCATGGGCACTTACCTTTTGGGTTAGAAGATCTCTGTCACACCCCGCCAAGGCGGAAACGCGAGGCGTAACGTTCATGGTTTCCAAAGCATATGATTACCGCAAACACATACATGATAAATGGATACATGAACAAGTTTAAAGTTTTACATTCCAAAATGTAAATTGAGTTTACAAAAAGTGAAGATTTCGTAAATATGACTCTATTACAATGAGTTATACAGCAGAAATCCCCCAAATATTGTATCCATAGTGCATGCATGTAATCTACATTGCTAACCTTGCGATCATGTTCAATTTCCTGAAAAACATACTTGAAAATGTCAACACTAGGTTGGTGAGTTCACAGGTTTAATCAAATAGTTCTTTGTAAAATTCAATTGTTCGTAAATAGTTTCAGGTGCATGTGATAATCAGAATAAGAATTGTTTGACCCATTTGTAAACTAGCTAGGAATACAAATAATATGTTCCTACATGAGCCGTAACCAAACCATGACAATTGTTCTTCACCCCTAATTTCGTTATCCGGTTCTATGCGGCCATAAATCCTCCAGATTGTGGTTAGCTCGACTAACCATGACCAGGAGACGTCACTCTCCATAGTACTATTCATAGGACCCTAGGCTACAGTTAATGGTTACTAAATTGTTCCAGGGGACTTTAGCGGCCTAAAATCGTTTAACTCATGTAAACATAAAAGTCGAGTCTTATTCTCTTGTTATCACATAAAAATAGTTGTAAGTATGTTCTTCCCCCAAATATTGAAAACAGTAAAAAGGGGCCGTGAAACTCACCTTAAGTTTGTGTATGCTTGCAATGATAATTGTTCTAGTCAAACTTGACTATTCGTACCCTAATTACAAAAAGGGTAATTCGTGTTATGACCGAATGTCTCATATGCAAATTGTTCACCGACTTAGCAAATCTGATTGCTTTTGTTTAAATATCTTTTTAGTTTTTCAACACTTGTTTCGTTATAAAATAGTTCTAAGTTACTGCCCAATGGGCTTGAAACAGGTATCGAAACTACCTAGTTTCGATTGAACAGAACAGATGTCGAAACTACCTAGTTTCGATTGAGCAAACTGGGTATCGAAACTACCTAGTTTCGATTGGGTAAGAAAGGTATCGAAACTACCTAGTTTCGATTGAGTAATAGGTATCGAAACTACTTAGTTTCGATTGAACAACAGGTATCGAAATTACTTAGTTTCGATTGAGTAAACAGGTATCGAAACTATAGTTTCGATTACTGAAATTTTGATTGACAGAATCAGTTTCAAAACTTTATTCATACATATACGCATATATTCATGTTTTAATCTTGAATTCGACAAACTTTTCTGGTTATTTTTCTTACGTTCGAGTAAACTGTATGTTTAGCTACGGTTTTAAAGAAAATAATATGAATAATATTGAGTTTTTACCTCTAAACAGAGATGATGATTTTTGAGAGAAACAGAGAAGATGGTCTTGAATTCTCTTGGTTAGAAATCTTTGGAAACTCCTTATAATACTGAAATATGGTGGATTTTGCCTTAAAACTTGACTTCGATTTGAAGAAAATTGGGGAGATTGCCGTAAGAAAGTGAGAATGATGAAAGGGGTTCGTGAGAATGGTGATTGAGGTGGTATGGTTTATATCTGAGTTTTGAAGTCATGAGGTATGGGTTTAAAGATAAAGAATTTGAATGAGAGGAAAACGGTAGTGTGAATGGGGAAATCTCTGGGATTTCGGTCGAGAAAGTCAAGGGTGGGTTGAGGTTAATTAATCAAATAATTAGATTTAAGTGTAAATTTATTTAATTCATTAAGTGTATTAATATTAATTAGAGTTTCAAATGGTAATTTAATTTGGTTTAGGTTCTCCACGGTATTATAATTTTAACAAGTTTATGGCTCGTTGAAGAAAATATTGAAATCTTGGGTTGTATAATTCGTTGAGGTGATTATTTGTCGGTATGAGTACCTAAAGGTGGCGCTACATAGTAACGTCTTCGAAAAGTCCATTATTTTACTTTTACGTATATTATATGATTTAGTCTTAAAATAAATTATAGTTCAACGTAAATTTTGTGTAATATATATATATATTTTTTTTTCTGGTTATTTAATTTAACCACTAGTGTTTGTATTTAGTCGGGTTATCCTGGTACGTGAACCGGTAACTCATAGAATTACCAAATATGAAATGAGACAATGTACGGTTTTTGCTAGACCTTAATGTCCTTGTTTATGAAATTAAGTAAATCGCGAAAACAATTATACTGTAAACTCGTTTATAACATGTACGGATATTGACCTGAAATGTCGGGTGTCACATTCTCCCATGTTAAAAGAATTTCGTCCCGAAATTCAATTTGTGTCCTCTTGAACTGGTGTATCCTTAAACAAGGATGGGTATTTTGTTTTCATTTGATCCTCTCGTTCCCATGTATACTCAGGACCACGCTTTGAGTTCCAACGTACTTTAACCAGTTTGATACGACTACGTCTCAACCTTTGAACTTTCCAATCTGTAATCTCAATCGGTTCCTTGATGAAATGAAGTTTATCATCAATATGAATTTCATCTGGCGGTATGATCAAGGTCTCGTCTGCCAAGCACTTCTTGAGATTCGATATGTGAAACGTGTCATGTACGTTGTTTAATTCTTGCGGTAGCTTGAGCTTATAGGCTACAGGGCCAACCCTAGCCAGTATTTCAAACGGTCCAACGTATCTAGGGTTGAGCTTACCACGGTTACCAAACCTTGCAACGCCTTTCCATGGTGAGACTTTTAACATTACTCGGTCACCAATTTGAAATTCTAATGGTTTCCGTCTGTTATCAGCATAGCTCTTTTGTCTATCTCGGGCCGCTTTCAAACGGTCCTTAATTTTGAAGATCTTATCAGTGGTTTCCTGGACAATCTCAGGACCTGTCAAATGTTTTTCACCAACTTCCGCCCAACATAGCGGTGAGCGGCATTTACGACCATATAAAGCTTCAAACGGAGCTGCCTTAATGCTCGTGTGGTAGCTGTTATTATAGGAAAACTCTGCCAACGGTAAATGAGTATCCCAATTACTTTCGAAATCAATTACACACGCACGGAGCATATCTTCTAATGTCTGGATAGTCCTTTCACTTTGACCATCCGTTTGTGGATGGTAGGCTGTGCTCATGTCTAAGCGCGTGCCTAAGGCTTCTTGTAACGATTTCCAGATTCTAGACACGAATCTGCTGTCTCTATCAGAGATAATAGAAATTGGCACTCCATGCCTAGTCACAATTTCCTTGATATAAAGCTTTGCAAGTTTCTCGGCTTTATCCGTCTCTTTGATGGGTAGAAAATGAGCTGATTTTTTCAGACGATCGACAATTACCCATATCGCGTCATACCCGCTCGACGTCTTGGGTAATTTCGTGATGAAATCCATAGAAATCTGTTTCCATTTCCATTGGGGAATTTCGGGTTGTTGTAACAAGCCAGACGGTTTCTGATGTTCGGCTTTTACTTTTGAACACGTTAAGCATTTACTGACATATGTGGCAATATCTCCTTTCATATTGGGCCACCAATATAATTCTTTTAGATCCTTATACATCTTATCTGAACCCGGGTGAATGGAGTACCTGGACTTGTGGGCTTCATCCATAACCAACCCGCGTAAGTTACCGTTACTCGGCACCCAAATTCTGTCCATGAAGTAAAACGTATCATCCGACTTAGACTCCAATTGTTTGATCATTCCACGTAGTGCCTCATTTTGGATGTTCCTTTCCTTTAGTGCCTCTTGTTATGCTATTCGGATTTGAGTAGTAAGACTCGTATGAATTGTTAATCCGAGGGCACGAACACGAAGAGTTTTAACTCGTTCTTTGCGACTTAAGGCGTCTGCTACGACATTGGCTTTCCCGGGATGGTACTTGATATCACAATCATAGTCGTTTAGTAGTTCTACCCACCGACGTTGTTTCATGTTAAGTTCTTTTTGATCAAAGATATGTTGGAGACTCTTGTGATCAGTAAAAATAGTGCATCTCGTACCATAAAGATAATGTCTCCAGATCTTGAGCGCAAACACAATTGCGCCCAACTCCAAGTCGTGGGTCGTATAATTCTTTTCGTGCACTTTTAGTTGTCGCGAGGCATATGCGATGACTTTGTCTCTTTGCATTAACACACAACCAAGTCCTTGGTGTGATGCATCGCAGTATACGACAAAATTGTTGATTCCCTCCGGAAGAGATAAGATCGGTGCACTACACAGCTTCTGCTTCAGTAATTGGAAAGCTGACTCTTGCTTGTCACTCCAATCATACTTCTTTTCTTTCTGGGTTAATGTGGTTAAGGGCAGGGCTATTTTTGAAAAATTCTCAATGAATCGTCTGTAGTAGCAAGCCAAACCCAAAAATTGACGTACTTGTGTCGGAGTCTTTGGTGCTTCCCAGTTTTTGATCGCTTCTATTTTAGATGGATCAACGTGAATTCCTTCCTTGTTGATGACATGTTCAAGAAAATGCACTTCTCGGATCCAAAACTCACACTTAGAGAATTTAGCGTAAAGATTCTCGTTGCTAAGTAGTTCCAAAATTAATTTCAGGTGATGTTCATGATCCTCCTTGGTTCGTGAATATATTAATATATCATCAATAAATACTATCACGAATTTATCCAAGTATGGCTTGCACACTCGGTTCATGAGATCCATAAAAACAGCTGGTGCGTTCGTCAAACCAAACGACATAACTAGGAATTCGTAGTGGCCATAACGAGTCCTAAATGCCGTCTTTGGCACATCTTCTTCTTGTATTCTTAGTTGATGATACCCCGAACGTAGATCGATCTTAGAGTAGAAGCTAGAACCTTGTAGTTGATCGAACAAATCGTCTATTCGAGGAAGTGGATATCGGTTTTTTATTGTAAGCTTGTTTAATTCTCGGTAATCAATACACATCCTAAAGGTTCCATCCTTTTTCTTTACGAATAGGACCGGAGCTCCCCAGGGTGAGAAACTCGGTCTTATGAAACCTTTATCAAGCAACTCCTGAAGTTGATTTGATAATTCCTGCATTTCAAAAGGTGCTAATCAATATGGTGATCGCGCAACCGGGGCGGCTCCTGGTACCAAATCGATTCGAAATTCGACTTGTCTCGGTGGTGGTAATCCAGGTAAGTCTTCAGGAAAGACTTCAGGATAATCCTTAACGATTGGTATATCCTCAAGTCGACGTTCCTCGGGTTTCTTCTCGACGACGTGAGCCAGGAACATGCAATAGCCTTTACGTAGGTACTTACGAGCTTTCATGCAGTTTATCATCCTTAATGTCACTCCACTCTTCTCACCTTGAACCGAAAGAACTTCTCCGTTCGGGAGTGGAATTTGGACAATCTTCTCAAAACAAACAATCTCGGCGTGATTCTTCGACAACCAATCCATGCCAATAACAACGTCAAAACTTCCCAAGTCAACAGGTAGTAGGTCTATACTAAATGTGTGGTTCTTAAAACATAAGGTACAACCCTGAATGACTTCTCCAGTTTTAATTAATTTCCCGTTTGCTAATTCAATTGTATAACTTTGGTCTAGTTTGCTGGGCTTAATACCGAGTAAGGACTTAAAGTCATTTGACACAAAACTCATATCAGCACCCGTATCGAAAAGTATAGAGGCATAGTGATTATTTATCGAGAACGTACCAGTGACAATGTTCGGATCCTGTCGAGCGTCACCAGCCCCCATCACAAATGCTCTTCCACGGGCCTGATTGTCGTTTCGGTTCTTCAATCTCGGACAGTCTTTTCTGAAGTGTTTTGGATCTCCACACTCAAAGCATCCCTGATTCATCTTTCCTGTTCCTTGTTTAACCTTTCCTGCTACTTGATTAATCTTATTAGGATTTGCATTGCTCCAACAGTTATGGGCTAGATGCCCATACTTTTTACACTTTCCACATTGGGTACACTTTTCACTGTGATGATATCCACACTTGTCACACCTCGGTCGTGTTCCAAGATATCCATTTTGTCCTTCAATGTTGGCAGCATAGGCTTTCATAGTTTCAGGTCTCTTGTAAGCCTGATTCTTGTTTTGATTACTTGGTTTTCCAAACCATTTTCCTCTTTTCTCTAGATTTTCCTTCCTCGGTCTCCTTCTTTTCAAACAAACCATCACGCACAGCATTATCTCTTAGCTTGAAAGCTAGAATTATAGCGCTCTTGGCATCCATAGGGTTTGATGAAGTCACCAGGCTTCGGATTTGAGGTGCGAGACCCCACAAATATCTTTCAACCTTCTTGTATTCTGGGGTAACCATGTGTGGAATCAAGATTGCTAACTCATTGAATCTGTCAGTGTAACCAGCCACATCATCTCCTATCATTTGTAAATTCCACATTTCAGATTCGATCTTTTGCAACTCATTTCGAGGACAGTATTCCTCAGTCATCATGGCTTTCAGCTCCTCCCAAGTTAGTTGATATGCAATCTGCCTTCCTAGGGTTTTCACTTGTGAATTCCACCAAGTTAAAGCCTTATCAGTGAGCGTGCATGTAGAATACTTCACCATGCAGTCAGCGGTGCATTCACTAATATCAATCACCGACTCCATCTTTTCTATCCATCTCATTAGCACAACTGCACCCTCGGTGCCATTGAAGTTGCGGGGGTTGCAAGATAGAAAGACCTTGTAGGAGCACTTCTTATTTGGAGCATCTCCGGAACCTCCGGCTGTACCGCTACCTCCTGCATCTCCTCGTCGGTACCGCTGCCGTTTCCTCCTCCTATATTTCGATTCGCTTCATACTGCTCTATGGCGGCAGCTACTCGCTGTGCTATGAGTTGCTCCACGTTTGGGGAAATCGTCTCGTTGTTATCAATAGTAGTGTCACGGGGTGTCCTACGCTTAGGTGCCATGACGTTCTTTCACATGACCACATCAGTACCAAAGTTTTAAACTACGTAATGTGCTACGGACACAACCCGCCCGTAATAGGTCTAAAAGAAGATGTGGGAGTACAACCCAATCATCATGGCAAGTCCCGCCATGACAAAGCTAGCCCTAGCCACAAATTCTGCAGCCAAAGTCCTTTCTTCCAGCGCCTCCACCATGTCTCAAACCGCGAGAGTGAACTGCCAGTCCATATCAGCTCTCAACTCTAGGTAGTCAGTGGCACCCTGTATGTCTCGGGTGCTGTCCTCCAGAGTCTGTACTCGAGATCCGAGCCCTTGACGTAGTCGCGTGGCTGCATCCCCATGTGCCCGGATATCATCTAGGAGGTCATCAAGACGCTCCTCATGCGTATGAACGCGTGCTACCAATGTAGGCACTGTGAGCTCCATGGCTTCCCCAGTGTGGGGTAGGGGTGTTGAGGAGTTGGAGGACTCTCCAAGCTCAAAGGTAGAGGGAATGCTCTCCATCTCCCTCCATCGTGCCAGGGTACGGGGCATCTAACGGATAGTCCCCACCGTAGGGTGGTAACAGGGTCGTTGCCTAGGTGGTTCCTCATCAGTCTCCAAGTTTTCCGGGTCACGGGCTGCCAGGGTTCTCTTGCGTGGAAATCGAACCTTCTTCCTAGCACTCTTTACCATAACTGGTCCTCCGCTTTTCTTTCGGTAGACGATAGGCGGTTCTCCCAGGGCAACATTGGGTGGTGTGGAGCTGCGAATCTTGTACTTGATTTTTGGGGCGTGTGACGGAAAGTTCCTTGTTGGATTCAGAGTCAGAGACGAGGTCAGAGTGTGAATGTGACGACATGCTTGTGACTACAATATCCACATGACATGATGACTGGTTATGCAATGCTTATGCAATGAAAACGTTTTAGTGAGTCATTTAAATTATAGACTAGGTTCCATTTTAGACACCTAGTTCGCTATAATCAATGGCTCTGATACCAAATCTGTCACACCCCGCCAAGGCGGAAACGCGAGGCGTAACGTTCATGTTTTCCAAAGCATATGATTACCGCAAACACATACATGATAAATGGATACATGAACAAGTTTAAAGTTTTACATTCCAAAATGTAAATTGAGTTTACAAAAAGTGAAGATTTCGCAAATATGACTCTATTACAATGAGTTATACAAGAGAAATCCCCCAAATATTGTATCCATCGTGCATGTATGTAATCTACATTGCTAACCTTGCGATCACGTTCAATTTCCTGAAAAACATACTTGAAAATATCAACACTAGGTTGGTGAGTTCACAGGTTTAATCAAATAGTTCTTTGTAAAATTCAATTGTTCGTAAATAGTTTAAGGTGCATGTGATAATAAGAATAAGAATTGTTTGACCCATTTGTAAACTAGCTAGGAATACAAATAATATGTTCCTACATGAGCCGTAACCAAACCATGACAATTGTTCTTCGCCCCTAATTTCGTTATCCGGTTCTATGCGGCCATAAATCCTCCAGATTGTGGTTAGCGCAACTAACCATGACCGGGAGACGTCACTCTCCATAGTACTATTCATAGGACCCTAGGCTACAGTTAATGGTTACTAAATTGTTCCAGGGGACTTTAGCGGCCTAAAATCGTTTAACTCATGTAAACATAAAAGTCGAGTCTTATTCTCTTGTTATCACATAAAAATAGTTGTAAGTATGTTCTTCCCCCAAATATTGAAAACAGTAAAAAGGGGCCGTGAAACTCACCTTGAGTTTGTGTATGCTTGCAATGATAATTGTTCTAGTCAAACTTGACTATTCGTACCCTAATTACAAAAAGGGTATTTCGTGTTATGACCGAATGTCTCATATGCAAATTGTTCACCGACTTAGCAAATCTGATTGCTTTTGTTTAAATATCTTTTTAGTTTTTCAACACTTGTTTCGTTATAAAATAGTTCTAAGTTACTGCCTAATGGGCTTGAAACAGGTATCGAAACTACCTAGTTTCGATTGAACAGAACATATGTCGAAACTACCTAGTTTCGATTGAGCAAACTGGGTATCGAAACTACCTAGTTTCGATTGGGTAAGAAAGGTATCGAAACTACCTAGTTTCGATTGAGTAATAGGTATCGAAACTACTTAGTTTCGATTGAACAACAGGTATCGAAATTACTTAGTTTCGATTGAGTAAACAGGTATCGAAACTATAGTTTCGATTACTGAAATTTTGATTGACAGAATCAGTTTCAAAACTTTATTCATACATATACGCATATATTCATGTTTTAATCTTGAATTCGACAAACTTTTCTGGTTATTTTTCTTACGTTCGAGTAAACTGTATGTTTAGCTACGGTTTTAAAGAAAATAATATGAATAATATTGAGTTTTTACCTCTAAACAGATATGATGATTTTTGAGAGAAACAGAGAAGATGGTCTTGAATTCTCTTGGTTAGAAATCCTTGGAAGCTCCTTATAATACCGAAATATGGTGGATTTTGCCTTAAAACTTGACTTCGATTTGAAGAAAATTGGAGAGATTGCCGTAAGAAAGTGAGAATGATGAAAGGGGTTCATGAGAATGGTGATTGAGGTGGTATGGTTTATATCTGAGTTTTGAAGTCATGAGGTATGGGTTTAAAGATAAAGAATTTGAATGAGAGGAAAACGGTAGTGTGAATGGGGAAATCTCTGGGATTTCGGTCGAGAAAGTCAAGGGTGGGTTGGAGTTAATTAATCAAATAATTAGATTTAAGTGTAAATTTATTTAATTCATTAAATGTATTAATATTAATTAGAGTTTCAAATGGTAATTTAATTTGGTTTAGGTTCCCCACGGTATTATAATTTTAACAAGTTTATGGCTCGTTGAAGAAAATATTGAAATCTTGGGTTGTATAATTCGTTGAGGTGATTATTTGTAGGTATGAGTACCTAAAGGTGGCGCTACATAGTAACGTCATCGAAAAATCCATTATTTTACTTTTACGTATATTATATGATTTAGTCTTAAAATAAATTATAGTTCAACGTAAATTTTGTGTAATATATATATATATATATATATATATATATATATTTCTGGTTATTTAATTTAACCACTAGTGTTTGTATTTAGTCGGGTTATCCTGGTACGTGAACCGGTAACTCCTAGAATTACTAAATATGAAATGAGACAATGTACGGTTTTTGCTAGACCTTAATGTCCTTGTTTATGAAATTAAGTAAATCGCGAAAACAATTATACTGTAAACTTGTTTATAACATGTACGGATATTGACCTGAAATGTCGGGTGTCACAATCTCGCACCACCTTCTAGTTTTGCAATTTGATTACCTAAACATATACACCTAGTTTAGTAATCTAACATTCATCAAAATCACATTACAATTGAGTTCACAACCCAAATTTCCATTCCTAACCCAAACTAACCCGTTTGGGTTATTCCCATAACCAAACACCATCTTTCAATACAAACTCACCTACTTGAGTTTTCTTTCCAATACCTTGACACTAATTTCTCATTCAATAACTTTTATTAGGTCAATTTGGTGTTCATTCAAGTGTCTAATACCACCTAAACACTTAATCATCACTAATTCAACATTCTAGCATCATGATCCAAACACCCCCAATTTTCACCATATGAACCCTAACTTCTCATAATCACAATCAAAGGGTTCTAGGATGTTAATCACCACTCTTTACCTTTAGTTTAGCTAGATTATCCACAATCTAACACCAATTAACCACATGCATTCAACATTTTTGGATTTCTACAAAACCCACCCACTAACACATTCAAAAGTGAAATCAAAGGAAGATAATCACTTACTTGATGTTAGGAAGGTGTTGTGTGAGCCAAAAACCTTCACAAATCTGAGGTCAAACGCACGATTTAGCTCTACAATCGATTTTCTCCTTTTTCCTCTTGCTCCCAAACGACCCCAACTCAAAAATGAGTTCAATTTTGACTTTCTACTAGTCAAAATGGCAGAATTTTGCCATTTACACTTTTGGCCCCTCAACTTTTATTTCACACGTTTCATTCCATAATTAGTTAAAAACTAACATAACCCATTACTAACTTGAAACCCACTTGTTTTAACTTATTTCTAATATATTATTTTCATCATAATATTTATTAGAATATTTTATTTATTTAAAAACGAAACCCGAATTTTGGTTCGTTACAAAAACCAAAACCACTCTATCCCTACTCTCTCACCACCTTTCCCTGATAGAAACCCCAAACACACACACACACACACATATAAAATCATTGTAGATGGTTTTGAGATTGGCCAAAAAGACCTGGTCTGATTGTGGCAAAGCTGTGGTGGATATCGGGGAAGTCGTCGGTTATGCAGAAGTGACAGAGCTGTGGTGGATATCGCCTGCGATGGTAGAGATGAGAGAGAGAGAGAAGCAGGGAGGGTAAAGAAAGAGAGAAAGAGAGAGAGTAAGTAGAGAGATAGGAGATTTGAATTTATATATTTTTGTTTTATTTTCTTTTTTATTATCAGGGGAATTTTAGCCTTTTTCATAATTAAATTTAGAGCGAATTATAAATTACGTTATTTAAGTATTACCCAAATTTCAGAATTAGTCATTTAACTAAGATAATTACAGAAAATGTCCTTTATGTTTAAAAAACCTTGCACGTTACGTCTTTTAAACTAATATGCGTTAAATTTCAACGTTAAGTCAGGTCTCGTGCCACGCACATGAGGGTATTTTGGGGCTTTCACACATAAAAGGATTATTTTTGTAATTTGTTTCTATGAGGGTCTACATGACACAAATTATAAGAAATAGTCCTTTTATGTGTGAAAACTTAAAAATACCCTCATATGCATGGCACGTAACCTAACTTAACGATGAAATTTAACGCCTGTTAGTCTAAAGGACGTAACGTGCAAGGTTTTTTTTAAACATAAATGACGTATTCTTTAAAATTATATTTCTTTTAATATCATTATTTAATAGGAAAATGAGGCAAGAAACAAATGTCGATAATGCACCATAAAGTGACACGCGTTCCTTACGTATTTGTATTTATTAGTATAAAGATTAGATAGATTTTATTATAAATAATGTATTTAAAAAAAAAGAAGTTATTGGTCAACTAAATGCTATCCTCCATTTGATGTTTAAAATTTAAAATAATAATAAATATTAAAACGTTTAAATGGTATTTAATCAATTTAGGAGTTTTAGAAAAATAAATTAAATTAGATAATTGAAAAATATGTAGGCGAAAAACAGCCTCGGCCCAAAGGGAGGGGCAGGGTGGGCCAAGGCTCTGGGCCCGGTCTTTCGAGAGACCCGAAGTTTTTAAAAATTTTGTATATGTTTTAAATTGTATATTTAGTTTATACATCCATTTTGTGTAAATCAAAGTTTACTTAGTGCAATTGAAAAAAAACCAATTCAAGAAAATGTAAAAGTCACATGTTCAAGTATTGATAACAATACCATTTATTTTTCATGTGTCTTATTTATTCTTTTTTTTCCTCTCTTTAAAAGGTTGTCCCAGAAAACACATAATTGTTTAAATATTAAACCAAAACAAAAAAAAAGACACAAAAATGTATATATTTAAACCCATTACATATTAAAAATTTTTATTGAGTCTCGTTTTTTTATTACTTGTCCCTGACCAAAAACATTTCGAGGATTCTCGGAGCCGACCCTGATGAAAAACAAAGATCTATAAGATTTAGAATAATAACACGTGACATATTAAAACATTTATTTATTCTAATTGATAGATTTAATGTACCATGCAATTAATGGAACATGTAAACTCAGCTCATTAATTCTACAAGCTTACAGTTAGCTCCATTTTATTTAGTTTTTTTGGTCCATGCCATTTGTCGATGATATTTATGGTCATCCTGATGCAAGTGGTCATTCAAACCATATTTATAAATCATTAAAGAGTTCGTGCGTGGAACAATTATACAACTCATTCTTTACGAGCCATGGTCCTTCATGATTCACATATTCTCTTTCTAGTTCTTTCATTATTCAAGACCAAAAGGAAAGACTAACATCATTTGTCGGATCTGATTGATAGAGATTTTTTACACAATGATATTTTCGTAACTAGTATGAAAACCAGTTGTATTCATCGATAAATCTATACTATATAATAAACAAGTAAAATAAGAGTACACTTGTCATAATTCTAGATCTCATCATTCTCATTTTTCTCGCTTCTCTCTCCTATTAATAACCAACTCCACTATATTAGGCAACTAAATTAATTATTTATTTCAATTTTTATCTACACATTTTTAAATTTAAAATTGTGTTTATCTTTAGTTAATTTGTTCAATCATATTTTTATGAACTCTACAAACTGAAAACAATTTTATAAACAGCTAGGATTCAAATAAAAAAATTAAATATATATTTACATATTCACATTGTTCCATTTTGAAGAATGTATATATGTTAAGAGATTATATTATATTTTATTTAACACGTGTAATACACGGGTTTATTCAACTCGTGTATTACACGGATTTTAAAAACATAAACTTTTTATTACTAAGTATATAACATTATATTTATTCAACCTCTGTAATACACGGGATTCTAACCTAGTACACTATATATTTATATATAATGTATTCATTGGTAAGTATAAACACACCGATGAATACACTCTACAAACACGGTATAAATTTTGTAATTAACGTAAAAACATATTAATGTATTCAACAGATATTGAATACACTACTAAAACCTATAGTACGTGTGTTTATTGATGAATTGAATTCTAACCTAACATGATTTAGCTTAATTGTGAAAATGTTAGTGCATAACAAAACTTTATCAAGCAAATATGACAGTTAAAAATGGTTCTCCGTTAGACTCAACATAACCTTATATATACGGGGAAAGTGAATATGCTGCTCTTAGACATGTAAGTTGTATGTGAAACTAATCAAAACTACGTCGTTTTGACTAAAATCTAATTAAAATTTTAATTTAACTTTTTTTAGTTTTTATTTCAAAAGCAACACTATTATCCATCATTTAAAATACATCCCTCTCTAGATCTAATAATTTCACAATTTCTTGATACAGCAAAAGAATCAGCCTAGCTCTAATATTTTATCACAAATTTCAAATGACAGTAAATAATTTTCATTTTAGATGACATTCTGTAGAAGTACTAATACATATGAAAAAAATAATTATATATATATGTGTGTGTATATATGTATATATATATATATATGATCACTAGGTTAATATCCTGTGTATTACACGGGTTGATAAAATGTAATATTATATACTTAGTAATAAAAAATTATATTTTAAAAAACGCGTGTTACACGGGTTGATAAAATGTAATGTTATATACTTAGTAATAAAAAGTTTATATTTTAAAAAAACATGTATATTACACGGTTTGAATACATTAGTTTTTATTTTGTATAATTTGACTTACATCACTATTTAGTTAAAAACAAAACTTATATAGTTAAATTTTAAAATTTCTAAATATAAGAGATAATTTAAAATAAATGTGTTTTATTAGTATAATTAATATTTTTCTTTAAATATAAATTATTACTAAAAAAAGAAGTGCATTTAATAAGAGAGAAGCAGGAAAAAGATAGTGAGAAGAGATGTAGACACGACACGTAACATAAATGATTGCCATTTATTATACTGTATAGAAGTATAGATGAGAAAACTCACCCTAAATAAGAAAACTTAGAAAACTCATATGGATCAATCAATTAGTTTTCTAACTATTTTTTTTATAGAGATGAGTAAAATAGGAGAGTCACTATTGCTGACTTTTATTAAGTTTCTTATCATTTTTAACCTTAATAACCTTTTTCATACGTTATTATTAGTTTAAAAAAAAATTATATCATAAAATCAATGATTTTTTATTTTTAAATTAAATATAATATTGCTATATTAAAAAAATATATATTTTGTAGTTGGATTACATATGTGTAATCTCGTATATTACATAAGTATATTACATAAATGTGTCGGAACCTGGGTAATATTACATATATGTAATCTCACAAATTGCGTACATGTAATATGATAATTTACATAAACTTTTTAAAACCTAGAGAAAAATGAAATTGGTAGTCTTTTATGAATAAAAAAAGTATTGTATAGTACGTTGATGATTGTCTTATGAACCCAATTCATAATCTCACTTTAACGACACTCGAAGTGGATTAGATTAATTGAAGATCATAAGACTGATGGTTGTGGGGCGTGGTTGGGGGCGCGAGCCACCTTGGCCGCGCACACCACAACATGGTCAGGCGATGGGGGGCGCGAGCGGTGGGCGTGGTGGGGCTAGCGAGCGCCGTTGGGGGAGGACTATTGGGGGAGAGCCGTTGGGTTAAAAAAAAAAAAAAAAATTTCTATTTATATAAATTAACTCCTCTTCACTCATTTATCTCTCAAAATCTTTATAAACTTCCTATTTTCTCTCAATTTTATAAACTATTCTCTACATTACTACAAATCATCAACCAAAAATGTCGAGAAATTGGAATGAGTATGTGGAGAATATGGAGAATTTTCAAGGTTTGGAATATTTGAATGATGAGACGTTTAACCGGCTTGTCTACAATCAAATGTCACAACCGGAGACACAAGAGGAACCGGTTCAACCCCAAAAACGCTCTCACAAAGGTTCGAAGAAAAAGGGTGGAGCGAGTGGTTCAACCGAACCGGTCGAAAAGGCCGGTCCAAAACGAAAAGCTACTCCGTGGACAAAAGAAGAGAAGCTAGCATTATGTCGTGCTTGGATTTCATTATCCGAGGATCGTAAATGCGGTATTTTTTTTTTAGGATGTTGAATGTTTTTAATTAATTATTTTATCTTTTATTATTATTTTTAATTAATTATTAGTTTTTAAATTTGAATTGAATAAATAATTAAACAAAAAATTAATTCGATAAAGCCCCCGCTCACCTGCACCACAACACCCTCAAGTGCTTCAGCAGGGACTTTATCCACTGCTTAGTCAGCATCCAGTCAGCGCCACATGGCGTGATATTAGAGGATGGATCCACTCTCAATAAAGCCCCACAACCATCAGTGTAAGTGTTTGTAATATATAATGCAAATACAATGATTGTTTTAGAAAAATAATGATAAACTTGTCCGCTTCCATGTTAGGTAACCAGTTGTACATCTATGTTATTGTTTGTGTGTATTAATATAATAATTGAAATATAAATATGCATCTATTTTTTTTTCTTAAATATAAAATAATAAATACTTACACACATAACGAATATTTTTAAGATAGTTTTTAGTAAGATATGAAGTCATGTACTTGATTTCTGGTCTACTAAGATATCGTTGGGAGAAATAATTTATTTTGTACATTTTGATTAGAAGTTATCAAGTTTGAGAATAAATTAGATGCAATTTGATGTAAAAAAAATAATATTATGAAAAATCATTTCTTACAACAATAGAGTTTTTTTCCTTACATAATCACCCTTGTTCAAAAATGAAACAATTTTCTGGGTTTAACATTTATATCACTAGTAAAGCCTCCCAAACAAGAGAAAATGTTGAGTTGTAAGCTTGGATAAAAATAATAACAAGATAATAATAAATACCAAATAACTAAGCAAATGCCCATCAATAACATTAAATAAAAAAAAAGTTAATCGCACAAATGGCCTTTATGGTTTGATCTAATCGCACGTTTGACTCCATGTCTTAAACATTACAAACTTACCCCAAACTTTTGTGATCCGGTTGCCCTTTTAACCCCTGACGTTAACACCAGTTAATTTTTAACGAAAAATTAGCTCATGTGTCATCCGTATGACTTACGATTGCCAACTTAACCTTAAAAATGAATTAAAATTAGTAAAAAAAATAGTAAAAGATAGTAAAAATTTAGCAATCAGTAAAAAATCATTAATTTTTACATTTTTATTAATTTAACTCATTTTTAGAGTTAAGTTTGTAATCATAAATCACGTGGATGACAAATAAGCTAATTTTCTTTTAAAAACTAACTGTTGTTAATGTTAGAGGCTAAAAGTGTAACCAGATTACAAAATTTTGGATTAAGTTTGCAATTTTTAAAATCTGAGGACCAAATGTATAGTTTGATCAAATCAAAATGGTCATTTGTGCAATTAACTCTAATGAAAAATATGTGATTATTTTGTTAAATAGTTAGAAATGGTTAAGTTACTTTCAATTTAAAAAACGTTTTAGCTACATCAAGATGTTGTCAATTTATAAAGATTACATGTTTATTTTAACCGACAAATTTTTTATTTAGTGAGACTTAACATTTTAGGTGTTTAAGAGGTTTTGCCTCTATCATTAGACCACCACCCCAATAACAAAAAAAAAACGATTACATATATGCACAGAGAATTACAATTCTTACCTCAAATATATCATTAATGAAAGTGTATCTTTAAACTATACAGTTGAGACTTGCGAACACCAAAAAGGCCAAAATTTATGCATTCACGGGTGATGTTTATTTTGACTTTTCCCGGGAGAAAGTGAAGATATAACCAAATCTTGAAGGGTCTTTTGGTAATTTAAGGTTTTGGTTTTTAGTTTCTGTCTGGAATGGGAACTTTCATTCTGGAAAGATAGGCAAGGCAATGACAGCGCAAATGACACGTGTCCGTCACGTGGAACGTCGTCAGCAGCCAGCTTGTCGCAGTGATTAGCGTCTTCTTTTCCTCCTTTTTTTTCTTTGAAGTGTTGCTTTTTCCCTTATTATTATTAATATATATATATATATATATATATATAACTCATACATTTCAAAATGCATTTGTGAGTGTGTCTACACTACTTGAGCTTTATTGGTTGAATTGGTCGGCTGCAACACGTGGGAATTAATGGTTGAATGTTTTTTTATTTATTTATTACCCTTTTGTGGCGGTTTTTGTAACTTTAGAGTTGTTTTAGTTTTTTTCCACTTGATAAAACAAATGTTTCTTTTGATGAATTGGTTGCTTTCCTTTCATAAAACACTTCCTCTATTCCACCCAAGTTCGAATCCATGGTTGGCAGTAATTTCTCTTACTTTTTTTTGGATTTTTTTTTATTAACCTTTCTTTGTTTTCTTCAGTTATTATTTTGTGTGTTTTTATTTCGTTTGTTTTAACGTTCTTATTTAGTATGCAATACGTGTCACGCAAATGGTTATTTTTTTCATTTGGTTTTTTACAGTTTTTAGTAATCTTATATTTTTATTATTTTTACGTAATTTAGTTTTAACATTATAAACCTTAACGCTTCCATTTTTTTCACAATTACCACGAGCTACTGCACAGCTGCGGAGCGCGAGATCTCCCCCTAGTTTCTTACACATAAAAAGTTATATATTTTCAACCTCAATATTTTGTAATTAATTAAAATAGAATTATACAAATTCTCTTTGTGGTGAATTAAAAAATATGTATTAATTATTATATTATAAACTACTTTAAAAAGTAATGAAGGAATAGTGATTTACCAGTTCAAAAGCCGTTTATAAAAGTGATCAATGCTTTTCACGCGAGATGCTCTTGACTTCTACGTGCATATAGGACATGTTTCGTTTCACCATCTTCACACTCTTTCTAGCTTTCACCTTCATCTGTATGGGTATTTTCTCATATTAATTATATTTGCGGACGATCGATAGTCCGACCATCGGTGTTCTTTTGCTTTCAACCGCCGCTAGCCAATGGTCACCATGGTCTACAATCACCGCCAAGCCGATTTTTTCCGCCTTTGCGGAACCCTAGGTGGCGATGGTTTGGTGATGGAAACGATGTGGTTGTGCTAATTTTTAAGTGTCAAAAATGGTTTTGCCTTTGTTTGTCCTAATGCTAGATTCGTTTCACAACACGAATTCACGTCAACATGAATGACCATCGTTGCCGGATTTGTTAATAGTTGGTGTTAGCAAATCGAACATTTTTGCTTGATTTGGTTTTCGCCTTTGCGAAACCCTAGGTGGTGGTGGTGTGTTGGCAATTTGAGGTCGACCTATGGAGTGTCGGTGGGTTACTTTCATTTGCACCTTCTTTGTGACACGTAGTTCCTACGAAGGATCAGACTAATGATCTATAAATTACTTTAATTCTTAATGTAGATGCTACATCGTTGGTTCTCATTCTTTAAAAACTACAAGTGTAATACGAGCATCCATCAACAGAAGGATGATCATCTCATGGCTATTGAGTAGTTGTCTTCTTATATGTTACAGATTAGTGCTGTATATTGTGGTTTCGATTTTAAAACTTCAGGGTCAATGCCTGATTCAAACAAACAAGCTTGAAGGATTTGGTCACCAAAAGCATTTGAAGCTATGATAACATAAAGAAATTATAATATAAAGAGAATTGAAACTCTCCTAGACTATTCTAGGCTAGGAAGAAGAATTGTGATGTATGAACTTCATGTTTTCCTTAATTGATATGAAAAGTATGCACCTCTTTTAGGGTGTTGGGGTGGGGGCGGGTAACTCGGATGGTTCCCGAGTAGGAGAGAAGGCAACTGGGTAAATGAGTAGATGGCCCCCATTAAACCGAGTAGACGAGTGCGGGTTCTTGAGATGTCCAAATCAAGTAAATATACTCGATCCGAGTAAGGGTAAATGAGTAGATGGTCCCTTCACCCACCTTCCAACCACCCAATACCCACTTGTACCACATGTATTAAAAGTTGTACATATAAAAAATAAAGTGGGTGAGTAAATGAGTAGGTGTTTCCAATGAAATCTGGGTAAATGAGTAATTTTGAGATGGCAAAATTTTATTGGGCAGTTTTGATGAGTAAATGAGTAAATGGGTTAACGCCCCCAACACCCTTATAAATATGCTAGAAAAGAAAACCATTATTCTAATAACTAGATGAGAAATCCTCTAAAAGCTAAAGATTAATAATTGTTTTTTTTTCTTCAAAAAAATCATATGGATCTAACCTTATACATACACAAAAAAATGTGATAAAAATAGAAAGAGAAAGAAGAGGCTTACATAATATAATGTTAAAAGTAATAAGTTCATTGAATTATTTTGTTTCCTTGGTCTTTTAGGATAACACGTATAATAATATATATATATATATATATATATATATATATATATATATATATATATATATATATATATATTAAATAAATATATCCTTTCCGTCGGAGGACTTTTATTTTAGTGATCACAGCCGCTCCTGGTCACGTCCAACCTCCACAACTTCGTGGCACCCACCAAGATATTACAATTACAATTACAAACAAAATAATAAATCAAAAGCCTGGTCCATCCATCATTTGCAAATCTACAACTTAATCACACTTCATGGTCTGAAAACTTGAAACTTATATAATAAAACAAAATCATGGATGGAGAAAGCAAAAAAAAAAAAATTTACCGAATTTCGGTGAATTTGTATCATAGTAAATTGAAAATTGAAGACATAAAAGTAGATAAAAGATTAATATAATTTTACTTTAAAAACATTTTAGTCCAATTGTAACTTAGGCAAAATTGAAGAAATCAAATGGCTATTTCATTAGCCGGAGATTTATTTAACTTGAAAAAATATTTGAATTTACAATCTTACTTTTCCAAATCAATGAATAAACATATAACTTGACTTTGTCGCTATGACATCATTTCTTCTTCTAAGCTTGTGAAAGACAGTCAATACGTGGGGGGGGTTTTGGTCAAATTAGCGAAGAAGTTCAATGGAGTGGGAACATGGATGATTTAATCTATTTTGGGGTCTCAAATTTTAATTTTGGATAATTTTTTTATAAAATTTTTCGTAAAGTAATTCCTCTCGGCTCAGATTATAAGTTATCATCTCACTCACATCAGTGGATAAGAAAAGATGTAAATTAAAAAAAATGTTACAAAAACAAAATATCACGTGTTGTCAAGGGAAGAAAGTAATGTCAAAGAAAATGTCCAAAAAATAAACACAGTCATCCTATATTGTTGAAAGAAGAAAACGGTTTAAAAAATATCTTAAAAATAGCGTACCTAACCCAAACGTTACGAATAACTTATAGGCCTCTTTTAAAACCTTTCTAATTTAGTGATTCTAAAACGCTTTTTTTCTTTATATAGACTATAGAGCCGTCCATTGGTGGGAGTGAGATTTTTTTTAAAAAAATACGACTTTTTAAACCCATACTCTCTTTGGGAGCAGCCCGAGTGTTTACTTTGAGACACTGAAACATGATTTCTTTCTCTATGGGTTGTAATCGTATGGACTCGAACCCGAGATTCTTTCAAGAAGAAACCACTATGTAAAAACTCTTTGAACACTTTATTGTTTTGTTTTAGCAATACAACATTTAGAATTGTTTTTTTTATAAATAAAATTCATTTAAATTTATCGTAAGAATAAAAATCAAATGACTATTTCATCTTTCAAAACGTGTACTTGGGGAATAAAAGTCATTAGAAAAAGAACATCTCATCCTCAAACGACGACACTCATCATCTTCCATCATTGACCACCATCCACTCCTATACTATACAACCACCGTAGTCATCCATATGTATGACCATTATCATGCGCATCCCACCATCAACCCTATCCTCTCCAAAAATCGTGCATCACCAACAACAATGTTCCACCACGCATCATTGCTACCTTTCCTCTAGCTGAATTTGCACACTCTTTTTTGTTTTATAACAACTAAAAGTATTAAAAGTGTTATTTCTAATGTCTTAATTACCGAACAAATTTAAAACATATATAGTGTTATTCTAAATTTTTAATGTAAATTACATTAACAGTTAATCGCACAAATGAATGTGATTTGATTAAATTGCATGTTTGGTCCTTAAGTTATAAAAATTACAAACATAACCCAAACATTTGTGTTCTGATTGTGTATTTAGCCCCTGATGTTAATAATAGTTAGTTTTTTATGAAAAATTAGCCATGTCACACAACTTACGATTTGCAAACTTAACATTAAAAATGAGTTAAAGTAAAAAAAATTGGTTTTCATAATTATTTACAGTTTTTTTTACTTATTTTTAAGGTTAAGTTTGCAATCATAAGTCACGTGAATGGCTAATGGGTTAATTTTTCGTTAAAACTAACTCCTCGCAACGTCAGGAGCTAAAGGCGCAACCAAATCACAAAAATTTGGGCTAAGTTTGTAATTTTTAAAATCAAAGGATCAAACATGTAATTTAATCAAACCACGTGAGTAATATATGCCGTTAACTCTTACATTAATCTAAAAATATACTCAACTTGTTTAAATAGGACTATTCTTCAAATATGTGAAACCTACAAAGTACTTCCAATGTATAATTTAATTTTTAAGACGACTAATTCTACATTGGATCTTAACACTTTGTCTAGAAGCGTTGTTGGATTGATGATTTTAACATATTCTTTTTTTCTGAAAAGTCTTAAACTCTGTTTTTCTTTTTTAAATCTTGAGTCAATTTAAATAAAGAAAGATGATTTGTATATCATCAGAATACTATTTTAAACCTACGTGTACAACATTTTAATGATACACCACATACAATACAAGACCATACAACATGACCAATATAATATATATTATAAGTTAAATAATATATACATTTAAATAAACCTTTTTCTTTCCAAAATAATGATCAGTTAATACCCTTTCTGAGATCAACACTTTTAGCGGGGGTGGAAAGAGTCATTTAGGGAATAATTCCCGCTTTACACGTTTTCCTTTTTCTCTCTCACACACTTACGGTGTTTCTTATTTTTATATATTTTAATTTTTAGTTGATATGTCCCACACCCCCGACTTGAAGGCTGAAGCCGGTGTTGGAGTGTTGTTATCTATCACCACTCATTCTTTCACACCTTCCCTTCTTGCCGATTTCATCTTCCCAATCGCCTCGTCATCATCACATTCAATTATCTTCCTTAAAATTCGCATACACGAATCATTCATTTACTTTACTCGATAAACTCCGTCGATCGTTTTTATCTTCTCGATGTAGATCGATACGGGATTCAAATTCATTAGAATCTTCTGATTTTGAGTGTTTTTTCTAATCCACAAATCCAAGATTTTCGTCAATTTAATTCGTTTTTCAAACCTTTTTGTGTAAATGGGGTGTGCAACATCAAAACAACGGCCGGTGTGCCGGAACTGTCGGGCGCCGATGGCACGGAGCTATTCAATGCACGTGCACCACCCTCCTCAATCCGACGGAGATAGCTACCACCTCGTCGCCCTCAAATCCTCCACCCTCGGGTCCCTTCAGCTTGATCCAACCAACTCCAATGAGGTCTTGCAGATTCGCACAGAACCTGTTCGACAAAATGACTCAGAGAAAGATATCACTGAATTTTCAGTTGGGGTTATTGATGCCAAGACATGGTCCAAGATGATCGAAGAAAATATCCCCAAATTCGTCCCCAGAACACCCGTCACAACGCCGCCCGGTGAGCCGGAAACAATCAATGCGTGGGAATTGATGGAAGGGTTGGATGACACAAGCCCTCTCCGACCAAAATCTGCAACCAATCACATCCGTAGCTTCTCGTTTCATGTTAATGCCAGTTCGTTCACATCTCATCTCGATGAACCTGTAATAGGCTTGCCGGAAAATAATCGCCGGACTGATAACAACTCCGATTCGAATTCAATTTTCAGTTCGAACACTACATCAACGGCATCTGAATTTGATACTGAGGTAATTTCAGAATTTAGAAAATCATTGGAATTACTACCGCCGGCGTTTTACTTAAAGCCGCCGGTTGACGGAAAGCTGCCGGAGCCGGCCCCGGACGGCTGCGGTGAAGATGATTCATTGGAGTTCACGGATTCCAAGATATCTTTACAAAACGGGTTTATCAATCATGGTAAAAACAACAGCCCTCCACGTGTCAAGGAGAAATTGGTTCTTTACTTCACAAGTTTAAGGGGAGTTAGGAAGACGTACGAGGATTGCTGCCACGTCAGACACCTGCTAAAGGCAACCGGAGTTCGAGTAGACGAGCGCGATGTCTCGATGCATTCCGGTTTCAAAGAGGAGCTAAAAGAGTTACCCGGTGGGTTTACTGGTGGTTTGCCGAAAGTTTTCATCGGGAAGAAGTTGGTCGGTGGTGCGATGGAAATCCGGCGGTTGCATGAAGATGGGCAGCTTGAGAAGGCGTTAGAAGGTTGTGAAATGGCGGGTGGTGACGGCTTTGGTAGTGGTGGTTGTGAGGCTTGTGGTGATATAAGATTTATACCGTGTGAAACGTGTTTAGGTAGTTGTAAGATTTACTACGAAGATGAATGTGACGAGTCAGATTATGAAGAAAAGGAAGAGGGTGATTATGGGTTTCAAAGATGCCCCGACTGCAACGAAAATGGACTCATAAGGTGTCCGATTTGTTGTGATTAATTTCATTTTTCGTTTTATTGTATAGTCAAGGTTTCTTATTCTAATTTCTTTGAGATTTTTTTTGAACAATTGATTGATTTTGAGTAATATGTTCAAAAATGTTTTCTTGGGCTTGTTATTTTGCTTTGCCAATTTTGGAGTAGTAAGTTGTATTGGTTTTTATACTTTGTTAAACAATGTTCAAGATCTTCTTTAACATAAATAATGAATGTAGTTTATAAATTTTTGGAGTAATTGTTGGATTTTGTTCTATTCTAAATTAGGCTTGAAGGGTTTTATTTGTGGGCTTCTATGTCTTCTTAACATTGATTTTGACCTTTTAAGGTATTCAATTATTGTATGCTTTTATAGTTTGATTATGTCAAAATATAAATATCTATAATGTGAAGATAAAACAAAAAGAAAATATAAAATGTTTTCATAGAATTTGATCTCCTTTTAAATTTCATTTTTTAGGGTCTGTTTGGTTGAAATAAATTCATGAGATTTTAATAAAATTAGAATGTAAATTCTTGTCCTTGATATGTTTGGTGGGTTAAGAAAAGAATTTGAAATTAGGATTATTTTCAATCAAATCCCTCAAGTAATGAATTCAAAATTCCTCTCCATTTAAATAAAATTCAGAATCTATATCTATACTATATAATAAATAAAGGTTTTGGTGAACACTTGTCATTCTTATATTCATCATCAACATTTTTCTTCCGCCTCTCTCTCTCCTATTAATTACACAAATTTCTTTAATTTTTTTATAATTTTTGTTTCCTGTCTATCTCTCGTATTAAATAATAATAATTTTCTATAATTATTTTTATAAAAGGTTTTTTATTTAAAAAAAATAGCTTATTTCATTATTTTTTTTATTTCACCGGTGACTGATAACATCCAACATAATTTTCATAGAAAAAATATTGTTTTTATAAAAGTTGTATTTATTCAACCCATGTAAAACATGGGTTTTAACCTAGTCTCTTAATATTTTAAGGAGTAATTTTATATTTTAGATATTTTAACATTACAATTCCATTAACAAATATGATAACCAAACATATTATGGATTTCATCCTTTAAATTCTAATTCTAATTCCAACGAATTTCACAAACCAAACACCCCCTTAGAAGTTCAATACGCATTTTTACTACACAGTGATTTCACACTTTTACTTGGTCCGTTTAAGTAGCTATGATTTGATTGTGAATTAGTGCCCCGTTCATTCAAAGTGTGGTTCTTATGTCTGTGTATCTCTTAAATGTACAGTTTTGATAATTATAACCGGTTTATGTTAAATCCCTCAAGGTCATCGAGCTATCCGGTTAAATGGTGGTCTAATCAAAACCGATCTAGTAATGCATAATTTTTTTTTTCTGTCTGTTGAAGATTAAACTCGGATTATTTTTTGAAGTCTTATTGCTAAAACCAACTCAATTATTTGTTTGTGGTGATTGATATACATCTTCTCTTTACATGAATCATATAACTATCAAATATTTTGAAATATCTTATGTTAATTAATATAACTTTAAATCTACACCTACTAATCTTTTCACTAGAATAATGATAACATGTTGCTAGCCTACCAACCCTAGAAAGAGAAGTTGTTGGTCACAATAACTTCAAGGCAAATAATTTATTAGGTTGAAATAAATACAACTTAATAAAATTGTTTTAATGTAATAATTAAAAATTGCTGAAAAACGGGCACTTCGATTAAAAAATGAAAAGATGAGAACTTTGAACAGGGCACAGGCTGTGATTCATTTGTTTTATGAAAAAAGAAAGTAAAAAGGGAGCTTCAAAAAGTCAAATTAAATTCCGTTTTTAGTGGTTTAGTTGGGTATTTTGGATGATAAATAACTCTCTCCCTTGATAATAATAATTATAAAGATATTCTTCGATATAAATATAAAATTTTATCAATATTATATTTGTCAAACAATCTTGAAATGTATAAAGATCAGTAATTTGAATTTGTTTTGAATTGTATAACAAATAAAATTTATTATTAATACATATAACAATAATTATAAAAATAATAATCTTTTAAAAGGTTTTTCCCCACATATTTTAAGTTGGCTTTCAAACAAATTCTACTATCCTTTTTATATTTAAAGTTTTACCCTATCTGTCTCACATGTTTATCTGCTTTTAACCATTTACTTTTTTTAATAATCTTCTTAGCAAAGAATTTATTTATCATCCTTTATTAGAACTAATTGAAATTATCAGCTTAAACAATTTTAAATTAAAGGTGAAGTAGTTATTTTCTTAAACAAGAATTGATTAATTTTTTAAAATAAAGTATTTGTAAATGTGTATAACATAATAAAACTATTATTTCTCCTTTGCTTTGTAAAAATTAAATTAAGAAAACTAATATGATAACAGGAGTGGTAGCCCTTAATGCTCCGGTCAATGCACGTAAAGACTATTGTCGTTTGACCAAGACAAATTATTTTTTTGTGTTTTACCAAATCACGCGTTTTATTTGACATCCTTTGTTAAAGAATTTAATATTGGTTAGAATCCTTTTAATTTTCGTGTTAAAAAAATAGCCTCATATTTAATTTAAAGAGAGAAAACTTTTTAAATTGGTCAAAGTTTAATTATATGAAAAGCCATTAGGAGCGTATAAAATATGATTAGGTATAAAACAAAATCCAAACTAAGAAATATGTCAATACAACAAAAACCAATATTCCTCCCAACTAATTATTCAATTCTAAATATTGGCCATAGACGTGACATGCTAGTGATGCCAAGTTTGGTACCCAGTCATAATGAAGTACATTTAAAACCGAGTAAATTTAAGGGGGGGGGGGGGGGTTTGACGTAGGGAAAATAAAGAGGTTAGAGCATTCAGAGCAGTTTCCTTATATTCCTTATCTTTATCCTTATATTCCTTATAATTACACTAAAAAACAGTACTTTTTCTATCTTTTATTTCTACTTTTGTCTCTCCTTATCTTTATCCTTATATTTACAAAAACCTTATATCTTTTCTCTCTCCTCTACTCACAACCACTTTAAACCATTCTTTAAAATATACAAAACTCACTCAGAGATTTATACCAAAACTGCTGTGAATGCTCTTAGAGAGGGGTATTTTGGTTATTTTTCTTTATATTTAACAAAAAAATTAACACCTATCCAGTCTAGGGACCCCGTTGTTACGTTTTGACAAAGTTATGGATCATAAGTGTAGTTTTTTAAACTTGTATTGTAATTTGTATAAACCACATGAACTATAAGTGTAATTAACTTAAAAAATAATAAACTCATGCACCGCTAAAATTTAAGGATGAACAGAAAAACCTACGTTTAGTTTACTTGTCAATTTTTCAAACTTCGTTTTTTGAACTTCATAAATAGTTAATATAATAAATATGATTCGAAATACTATGATATAATAAATATATCAATCTTAAAAAGTTATAAGATTTGCAACACATTTAGGTTACTTTTACTAATTTCATAAAATAGTTTAAATACATGTGTATTACACGGTTTAAATAAAAAAGTATTAAATAGTTAGTAATAAATGAAAAAAATAAAGGAAATATTAAGAAAGATTATTAGATAAAGAAAATATCAAATACTTGAAAAAAAACAACTAAATAGGTGAATATATAAGTGAAATATTAATAAAAGAAATATTAAATAATTGAGAAAAAATAAAGGATAAAAAAAATATTGGGCTCACAAATTATGACATGTGGTGCAACTAATTACTTATTTATTAGGTATAGATTTGATATGTTCCTTGGGAACATTTGTATGTAATCATTTTACTTAGTTAATGATAAAATAAAACTCAAATTAAAGTTGTTTCTAAATAAATAAATAATTGTTTTTTTTTTGTATAAACTAGTTTACAAATAAATAAAAGTTTTTCTATGTTACGTGTTACCTCCATATTCAATGTTATGATTTTCCCCGCCCCTCTCTCTTATTAGATACACATCTATTTTTCTAATAATAATATATTTACAAAAAAAAACATAATTATACTAATAAAACATATTTATTTTAAATTATCACTTATTATAAGAAAACTTTGAAATCTAATTATATAACTTTTATTTTTAATCAAATAGTAAATGAAGGTTCAATCCTGACGTTAGTGAATTAATAATCGGAGTCTGGGTTTTTGAGACTTTTGAAGCTCACCTTTCACTTTGGAAAGCTTCAATGCTGTCCAGGGGAGGTCGATGTACACTTTTAAAGTTGATGCTTGAAAGTCGTCCAACTTACTATTTATCAAATTTACAAAGCCCCGCAAAAAGTCATTACGGATTAGAGTCGGTTTGGAAGAAATTTTTATAGGGTGGTTGCGTGGAAAAAAAAAAGAGATCCACTAGATTGAGTGACTAAAACAAAAGTTGATACAGGGATGGGTATTGGCTCGTTAAAACATAAATAATGCTTTATTGACGAAATGGGCTTGAAGATTTAAAACCGAGAAGCATAGTCTTTGGAAAAAAAAATGATCTTAGCTCTTCATTATAATACGAAATCATGGTCGATGCTTCCATTTAAGAAAGCTCTCACCGGTGTATGAAATAATTTTGCTAGATTTGTAACATTTTTCAATTACATGTATTAAGTTTCAAAATTGCAGGTGGCGGTCACAAATTCGGGTGACTCATGGCAATGGATGGGTGATAGCTCGAATCTAATCTCGGTAAAATCGGGGAAATACCTATTGTCCAAGGAAGTGGATTCTAGTTCTGATAGCATTTTTAAATTGAACAAATAGATCCCGATTAAAATGTAACATCTTTGGGTGGAGAGCGGAAATGGATCGTCTTCCAACTCTTGTAGCGTTAACTAAAAGAAGCATTCATGTCAACTCTTGCTTATGTCTTCTATTCGGGGAGGCTTTAGTTACGTCAGATCATGTTTTCACCTCTTGTTATATTTCCTCGGTTATTTGGAACCTCACTAGTACCCGGTGTAACATTCCTCAAATAAAGGCCTTCTCGGTGAAAAACTTGTTCGATCTTCATAACACGTCCTTAATAAGAAATCCCAAAATGAGATATTCATGGGATGATCATCATTGCTTGCTAGAACATTTAGAAAGCTAGGAATGAAGTTGTTTTTGTGAATAAATTGATAAATGCAGAGAATATATTTGAAGGCATAAAAACTCTAGGATTCTTTTGGCTAAAGAATAGATTTAGTCATGAATCACTTCAATGGAAGGATTTGTGTAACTTAATTACTTGTAATTTTGTCCTAGTTCTTGTTTCGGGTTTTTGACCAGCTCCGATGTTGCCAGTTTCTATAAAATATTGCCTTTCGACAAAAAAAACCTATTATGATAAAATAATTTACGTGTCGTCTTTCAATGAGATACTTAAGCTAGTTCATAAATATATTTTTATAACAAGTTGAAAGGTGCATGAATAAAACTTTAAAACCGGTTGAAAACCGACCCAGGCCGTGGGTTGAAATCGGCTTGTAACCCTGTAGGTTAAAGACGGTTAAACACAAACTGAACCGGTTTAATCAAAACCAATTTTAGCTTTTATTAATCAAACTCGAACCGATTAGACTAAAAACTTCATTTGTGCAGCTCTAAGTTCCAATACAAACTTTGAAAGATTTATTTATGACATTTAAAAATGTAGACACTAGATCAGGAGGGCTTTAAATGTTCTTAGGTGTCTTATTCGTTGATTTAATAAATAAAGCCCATATTCGTACTTGGTTAATGGACACATGGAATGGAAGTTCTATCCACTATGGGCCTTTAGGAATTTAAATATTGCTTCATGGCCTCATGCCCTCATGGGTCACTGACACTTAACTAGCAATTAGATTCAATAATGTGTTTTTTCACGGTGATCTTGATGATAAAGACATACATGAATCTTCTCTCTTAAATGACTTTGGATAATCTGCTCAAAGTTTTAAATCTACAAGATTCTATATAAATTGAAGCAAGCCTCAAGGCAATGATATGATAAGCTTTCTGGTGCTTTGAAATCTAAGGGATACATTCGTTCTCAAATTGATCTTTCCATGTTTTCCAAAACCACATGAGATTCTATTATTCATGTTGTTGTTTATGTCGATGATAATCTTTTAACCGACAACAACAAAAATGAGATGACTAGTTTGCAGTCTTTCTTCTTGCACAATTGCGAATTTTAATCATTTGAATTAGTTAAACAATCGTTCACCGAATTCTCCTCTGTTCTTTGAACTCTGATTAAATTAGCAAGTTAATGTTTAGTAGTACGATGGTTAATTATTAGATTGATACGAGCGTATTTTCCATTTCGTCGATGCCGTGGACATGTTAGTTGTGTCTAATTATATGTTTAGGGTTTATAAAAGTTAACAAATTTGATAACATAAATTTGAAATGATATCATAAATCTAGTAATTGTGTGGTGGGTAGGATGAGAGTTGAGGTACATCACAATATGGGTACAGTGTCCTGTTAATAGTATTGAATGACCCAAAGCCGGTCCCGAGGATTCGAATGCCCTACACGAGTCAGAAAAAAAGCCCATAACAAAATATATAATTTTATAAAAGGCCCAATAATTTTTTTTAAAGCCTCAAAAATTATATATATATATATATATAAATTAAAAAAAAATTGGGCCCCTCAAAATGTTAGGCCCACGACGGTCGTGTTGCCCGCAGCCCATTAGGCCAGCCCTGAATGACCACCTCATTTCCAATATCTACATGTTGAAGTTGGATTGTGACATTTGACTGTCCAACAAAATCCTTGGGCCCATTTCTTTATACATCTTGCGTCTTTTGGTCCCATTTTATTTAAATTATCACACAAACAACATCTACTCTTTTCTTTCGAAACAGTTTTTAATCATATCCTAAAAGCGTGAAACTTGCCATTTGTCCAAACGGTCATCAATAGTAGTTTACTAGATAACACAAAGATAAGATTTGTATTGCAAGCTGGAGTGTTACTTTCCAAGTTGCCTCGGAGACTTGATTAAGATTTTAGGCCATGCATGACACGATTGCATTTAACAACTTGTCTACATGATATGTCTACTTATAATAGTCCAATCCGGGTTTACTATATGTCTTTTTCTTTAAGCTTACGTAACCGCCTGTTAAATCAGATAATATCAATAGTATATAAGGTTGTGCTAAACGTACCTCACATAATTAATGACCAAGTCTAAATTGACCAGTGTTTCTGAGCTCGCTAAAGTTGAAACAATCTTAGTTTAACCACCCAACATTGACTAGCGTATATCATTATTATCTTTTTTTAAAGACAAATTTCTTTATTCTCATGACCTTCTCAAACCTTGGTGTTCATAAATGATTCTTTTCTACCCAGTGAAGAAAAATGCAGTCCTATAATTTTTTTTCTTATCAGGGGGCCGGAATGCCTATAAAATTTCCGGCTGAATACGTATAAATTAACACTTTTGAACGAAAAATCGGGAGGGGGGGGTCACTAAGCTTCGCCCATGCTTCTACTTCTACCACTGGGCCACCAACCCCAATGGCGTATGAAAATATTATCTCACGGGCTCTAATTAAACCATCCAATTAAACTGACCACGTTTAAGTTGACTAGTGTCTCCAAGTTGATTAAAGTGAAACGGTTTTAGTTTAACCACCCAACATTGACTAGCCTATAAGCAGTCGTTATGCCACAAGCCAACCGATTAAACAGTTAGACACCACAACTTGATATTGAGACGATGAAACATTGAAACCTTTATTTGCTTGTTTAATTATATATGCCATGCATGATAGGTGAAATTAACATGAATATAAAGATACACATGCGCGCGAACGCATGCATGCGCTTATGTTATAACTTATAAACACAAACATGATATCATAATCGAAATCTATAATTCGATGGATCAAATACAAAGGTAGGATTACAACGCAAAGCGGTTGAATCGATATGATTTAGTAATAAAATGTTGAAAGTACTTAAATAATATATTTGTTCGTAACTAATTAATTAATTAAACTCCTAATGATGGAAGCTTGAGGGCTGTCGTCATCAATGGTGGACAATAACCGGGAGAGACGGTCACTAAGGTCATCAACCTCTTTGTGCAAGCTTCTCACATAGTTGCAAGTCTCCTGTAAAACCTTTGAAGCCGATGCCTACACAAAACGCATATATGCAAATGAAGATCAAATTAATTACTCATTATATAACTTTTCGTTCAAATTCGTAATCATTAATATCCTATTTTATAAGAATCTAAAGCAACTGAACAAGTGAGTAGTTTTTTCGGTTAGAAAAACATTTATGTACAAAAAGGTTTGTTGTACTGTGTATGTATGACCAATGTGAAATACATGATTACGTGTAGGGACATCAAAAATAATTTAGAAACAGAAAATTATTGAGTGTCTTTTTGATATGAAAACCCTAGTCCAACACTTCTTTTATAAACCAAAAAATGTCATAAATTTAAATTTGAAAACATATCTCATAAGTTGACATAAATGATTAGTTCCCATGATGCATACCTTGTTGGAACGACGATTTCGAAGCTCGGGAAGAAGTTGTTGCAACTTGGAGACGAGTTCGATGATCTGCTCGTCGGTGATCCTTGGAATTCCTCGAGACCTTCTGCTCGACATTACAAGCGAGTCAAGTGTTAATAAGATGTGGTTCTTGGTATGTGAAAGCAGTTGAGTAGTTGGAATATTGCAAGTAATTGAAGGTTGCTAAGGGGGTTATATATATGGTTTGAAGGGAGGTGGTTGATATGTAATATGGGTGGTGTACGTATTGGTAGTAGATGCATATAAGAGAAATTAAACAGCCCGGCCCGATCATGCTTCGGCTATGTGTGTGCAGGAATGGAGCCATGTAGGGTACATGGCTCGCCCCACCATGACTTTCGGTAAACTTAAATTTGGTTCAACCATATTTATAGGGTCATCTGTTGATTCTTATAGTGTTTTCGGTCCATTTTCATGGTCCATTTTCATTGGATTGTATTAATTCTAGTCACATGTCAAGAGTCATGACAATATATGATGAAAACCGATAATAAACACTATATATCATAGGATTTTCACCGACGGACAGATCATTCAGTAATCCTTGGAGAATGTGGAGTCCATGGGGGAAGCCGCATGTAGGTAAAGTCGTCATTGTAGCAATATAACCAATAACAAAGGTTTCACTACAATCTGAGAAATTGCACTGACGGAAAAATCCGCCAGTGATCCGTGGAGAAACTGGACGTGGATAACGGTTTCATGAACGGATCTGACGGACTTTACAGACGTAATCACTCACGCATTATGCGACAAACCAATACTAAAGGTTAATTTAAATTTCTTCATAATATATATTGGTCTAAAAGGCATGAGTTTTTTTAGTATTTAATGTTGGTAAAGTTATCCATGCTAATCACTAAAAATCACAATTTTTTAGATATTAAAGAAAGAAACACCGAGCATTCTTGTGTGCCCCCTACTCTTATCTTCTGTTGAAGTCCCAGAAGACCAAGGCATTATACATAAATATTGGGGGAAAATACGAAAATGGACATTTGACCAAGAAAATACTTAAAAATAAACATCCTTATTTAGCCTACTGTTTCATGGACATTTGTGAAAAGGCTAAAGACGGCTAAGCTAGCCGGCTAAAATTTTCGTGCCAACATTCCATTTGTCAGAGTACGAGCCAATAAGCATGTGACACGTGACAGGCTTAGCCGTCATCTAAATAAACAGTTATAGCCGTCTAAATAAACAGTTATAGCCGTCTAAATAAACAGTTTGAGCCGTCTAATGCATTTAGCTGTCTAAATAAACAGTTATAACCGTCTAAGCCTCCGAAAATTTTCAAAAAATTTCGGAGGCTAAGCCGTCTAATAGACGGCTATAACTGTTTATTTAGACGGCTAAATGCATTAGACGGCTAAAACTGTTTATTTAGACGGCTAAGCCTGCCACGTGTCGCCATATTATTGGTTCGTACTCTGACAAATGTTGGCACGAAAATTTTAGCCGGCTAACTTAGCCGTCTTTAGCCTTTTCGCAGGAACAATGTCCATGAAACAGTAGGCTAAATAAGTATGTCCATTTTAAAGTATTTTCTTAGTTAAATGTTCATTTTCGTATTTTTCCCCAGTATCTATGTATAATGCCTTGGTCTTCTGGGACTTCAACAGAAGATAAGAGTGGGGGGCACACAAGAATGCTTGGTGTTTCTTTCTTTAATATCTAAAAAATTGTGATTTTTAGTGATTAGCATGGATAATTTACCAACATTAAATACTAAAAAAACTCATGCCTTTTAGACCAATATATATTATGAAATTAGGTTAAAACCCCGTGTATTATACGGGTTGAATAAATACAATGTTATATACTTAGTAATAAAGATTTGCATATTACATATTTATGATATATTACATAGTTTTTTAATACAAATTTTAGAAACGTTATATAGTTATTTTTTAAAAATGTTTTATAAAATGAATGAAGGAAATGTTCAATTTCTAAATATATACTATCTAATAAATAAAGGTTTTTTTCATGACATGTGTCACATCCATATTCATTATCATCATTTTTTTTCGTCTCTCTCTTATTAAATACACATCTATCTTTTAATAATGATATATTTAAAAAAAATACTAATTATACTAATAAAACACATTTATTTTAAATTATCCCTTATTATAAGAAACTTTGAAATCTAATTATGTAACTTTTATTTTCAATCAAATAGTAAATCAAAGTCAAATTACACTAAATAGTAATTAACGTATTTTCGAAACCCAATTATATATTAATTTTTACATATTTTGATTTTTGTTTTTTATTTTTAGTATATGTAATACATTTTTACACATATAAAATATATACATAAATATTTAAGAATTTTATGTATTGATATTTTTCACGCCGTGTGTATTACACGGGTTCTAAGCTAGTATGTTTTATGAACAAACCTATTTTTTTAAAACAAAAAACGTTTTATAAAAAGAATTATATAAATCATTATTATTTAATAGGAGAGAGATGCGAGAAACAAAAAATTATAAAATAACAATTAAAGAAAATTTGTATAATTAATAAGAGAAAGAGGCGGGGACAAAAGAATGAGAATGCATAGGAGAGTGACAAGTGTCCCAACAAAACATTTATTTATTATATAGTATAGACGTGATATATATTTAAATTAAATTTATACTTCATAACTGTTTGTACGAGATAAACTTTGTTTGGTTTATCACATTTGTTTAAATCTAAATTAAAAAGGAAAAAAAATAAGGTTGATGGTTTTAACTTTTGAGTTTTGAATTTGATTAGCAACGGGATCAAATCAACTCAACCATATGTACGTCACGTGATCCTTTTTGATTAGTCCAGAAGTTGTCGGCGATGACTACCGGGAACATGTTTTCAAATCTTAACAGTGAAGTGTTGGCTTCAAATAAATGAGAATTAATTACACGGATGGCCCTTGTGGTTTACTCAGATTTCACTTTTGGTCTATGAGAATGGGAAATTACAGGTTTGGACCAATAGTTTGCACGTTTGTAACATAAATGGCCCTTGGCACTAACAGACGTCAAAAACTCAGTTAAGTTTTTAGGAAATGACTAAAGTGCCCTTTCTTTTAAAAACAAAAATTTATAACCACAGGGACTATTTGTGTTAAAACCCAAATACATCTCATTCCCCACAAACAAACCCTAACAAGGTGACCCTTCTTCTTCTTCTTACCAGGAAACTAGAACCAGCTCTAACACCACCTTCAACTAGGTGTACCACGACATCATGCGGTGGTGGTGGAGACCACATCAGGCGGCGGCGACGGTGGAGACCACATCAGGCGGCGGCGACGGTGGAGACCACATCAGGAGGCGGCGACGGTGGAGACCACATCAGGCGGCGGTGGGGGTGGAGACCACATCAGGCGGCGGCGACGGTGGAGACCACATCAGGTGACGGTGATGGTGAAGACCACATCAGGCGGTGGTGGTGGAGACCACATCAGGCGGCTGAGCTTGAATTCCTATATGTTTTCCTATGTACATCAATCAAAATTATCATAAACGACCACATCATGCGGTGGTGGTGAAGACTACATCAACACCATCACAACAACCTCTCAAATCCACACCCAAATTATCATAAACGACTTCACCCAAATAATCAGAGGCTATGCTGGGATTGATACGCCTCAAGCATCTGATACAACACACCAGCTGGAGACGGAGGAAAAGCCGGTGGGACCATCTGCAGTGCGAAGAAGGAGGTGTGGTTAGCGTTGGAAGGAGGCAGTCGTGATGACGATGCGGAGGGGTTTTTAGTCCCTAAGATGGAATCGGAGTTGCTCCGGTTGGAAACGGAGTCTAGTGAAGAGGAGGCGGTTGAAGATGAATAAGTTAATCGGTTTTTTTTGGAGGATTTGGGTGGCGGTACGGACGACAATTAGGCGCGGGGTGGAGGATGGTCGGTTATGGAGGAGCTGGTGGCGGGGGGTGGAGTGTGAGATACATGACAAACTTGTATTTTTACGGTCCTACTTTTTTAATAAGTTAATTCTTTTTTCTTTTTATCATTTTGTTACGTGAAGGGTATTTTAGTCATTTCATATATACTTAACTGAAAAACTTAAATGACATCCACTTCAGGGGCCATTTATGTTACAAACGTGCAAACTATTGGTCCAAACTTGTAATTTTCCATTCACAGGGACCAAAAATGAAATGTAGGTAAACCACATAGGTCATCCGTGTAATTAATTCAATAAATAGTAATTAATTCAATAAATAATTCTTAAATGCTCCAACCTTTTCTAAAATAATGATACATCCATCAAACTTATCAATAATTATTAAATACTTCACTTTTTCTAAAATAATGATACACCCATCAAACTTATCATTATTTTTATTGTTTTTTTTTTGCTAAATACAGTAGAAGCATTTATCTTTTAGATTGAAGATTTTGGGTTCAAATTCAGACATATGATGAATTATTTAGTGTAATTTACGAGTATAAGTATGGTGGATTTGTCGTTCAACAAAATAAAATAAAACAAATCACGAGAATATTCTATATTTTCTATACTATTATATCATAAAAATTACCCAAACTAGCTTGAGATGAGCAAATTAGTAACGATTGATTAGATTTGCATATTTTTTAATACATGGTCGATGATAGGAGTTCGTAAAGACGGATAGAGATTTTTAGAGGAGAATATAGATTAGCCTTAGATTACTCTTCGCGTATTGGCTTATGCAACCTTTTTTTGTGTGTTGTCCTTCCTCCTAAGTTTCGGTGCGTTTTTCTTTTTCTTCTTTGATCGATCTCCTCTCCCTTCTTATATAAAAATAAATAATAATCGGAAAAAAAAGAGAGATAGAACTTTTGGAGCCGGGGTCTCACTAGAATCAACTTTTCTGTCCTTTGGATTGATGTAAGGTTTATCCTCATCTCATGCTCCTTAGACACTCTTTGAGACTGGATTTGTTTGTTTGTTTATGCCATAAAAATTAGAAAAATGTTGTACAAGTTTTACCTCAAATAAAAACTTTAAATTAGGGCTATAAACGAACCGAACAAACACGAAAAGACCTTATTCATGTTCGTTCATTAAATAAATGAACCTGTTTGCGTTCGTCCGGTAATTCTATGTAACAAATGTAAATGAACCCAAACGAACACAAAAGAACGTTCATGAACACAAATTCATTTGAGGAGAAAATCAATATTTTCATCTCAAGTTAACATTACACAAAATTCACCAAAAAAGTAAATATAAACTACTTGACAATTAACATAATTATTTTTACATACTTGACAAAATTATCATAATCATAATAAATAAATATTTTTAATTGATAAAATATAAAATAAAAAAAAACCATTAAAGTGCGAACTAACATATTACCGAACGTTCACGAACATAAGATGAACGAACAAGACCTTTGTTCATGTTCGTTCATTTAACTAAACGAACAGAATTTTCTTGTTTTTGTTTGTTCATATAGTAAACGAATATAATAAACAAACTTTCCGCCAAACGGTTCAAGAACTATTCGCTAAACGTTTGATTCGTTTGCAACTCTTCTTAAAATTGTTTTATATTGATGTTTTTATTATATACTTTGAAATGTGAAAACTTGTTCTATTTTCACCCTTAAAATCTTAAAAAGTACAGTTAAAAGAAGTTTTGAACAGTGTGATTTATCTAAACTTTTAACTAACTACTAATCCACAAAAATGTTAAAATGGATACTATGCATGCTTTGCTTTGCTTGCTGCCAAAGACTCTACTATATATATATAGGAGTAGGATATAAATAAACTGATCCTTGTTGGTATTCAATTGCTGTATATGTATTTAAATTTAAATTTTAATCGGAAAAAGTTGAAAACATTTAATTTTGAAGGGGCCACCTCACCAACTTGGATCTTGGTTGAGATATGCTTTGATCACTATGTATCCTTAATTAACGATATCACCACAAAAGCCAATGTACGTATTTAATACCAACACCATCATATCCATCCAGGCGGCTCAATTTCTTAGTCATCCGTTCCATCAATTTATCCGACTCCAACTCACATTGTTGGATTAATGCTCCGCCTCCACTCGTTAGTGGTTAATAATCTACGATAACTGGAGCCAAGAGGCCTCCATCATGTCTTTCTACAGCTTTATACATGTTGAAACATGACCCACTTCCAGGATTTGAGCAGTGGCATGGGTGGAACCAAAGGGGTGAGGGGTCAAGAGCGAAATTGACCTCAGGGACGGCTCAACGTATTTGGTGACCCCAATCGAACTAAAAATTGAGGTCCTTTTTTCAAAAGTCATATAATGAATAAAAAAAACATACTCTTTTATTCGGGCTTGAAACTGATAATAATAAACTATAACGAAACTAATCAATTCTAAATAACCATACCAAACTAATCAGTAAAACAAAATAACCATTATGAGGTAAGAACTCGTCTGATAAAAAAAAGCAAAAATAATGAAAAAAATAAGAAGAAATCATGATTTGGTACCCAAAAAAAGCAACCATAGCGGAGAGAGATTCGAACCCTGGTATGTGAACCTCAAAAGATTAGATGCAAACAACTTAACCACTAGAACAAAACAAACAATTGTTTAAAGATAAACTAGCTTATAACCCCGTGTCTACACACGAGTTAAAAATATCAATACATAAAATTCTTGATTTTTTATGTATATATTTTACATGTTTAAAAATGTATTACACATAACAAAATTCAAAATATGTAAAAACTAATATATAATTGGGTTTAGAAAATAAGTTAATTACTATTTAATACAATTTGACTTTCATTACTATTTGATTCAAAATAAAAGTTACAAAATTTTATTTCAAAATTTCTTATAATAAGTTTATTAGTATAATTAGTATTTTCTTTAAATATATATTATTATTATTATTAAAATATAGAAATGTATTTAATATGAAAGAGAGCAAGAAAAAAATGATAAGAATAAATATAGAGACGACATGAGGCATGTAAAAACATTTATTTATTATATAGTATAGATTAAATTTGGTATAATAGGTGTACTTACATACAATGTTTTTAAACCCGGACCGGACCGGCCGGTCGGACCGGGAACCGTGACCTCCACCGGTCCGGTTACATGCTCTGAGACCGTTTGCTAGTTGAACCGGACGGTCCAAGCGATTCAGCGGTCGAACCGTGAACCGCGAACCGGTGGTCGAACCGGGCAGTTTAATTTTTTATTTTTTACTATTTTTTTATTTTTTTATCATATAGTTCTCCTACTTACTTATATTTACAATTTTAACCCAATTTGGCTCTTTCCTTTTAACTTATACGTTGTCACAGGTCCTCCAAAACCCTAATCAAAATTAAAATTGAAGATTCAAAAGAATTAAAATTCCTACAGACCTACAACTCTCGTCCTTGACTCAAAATTGTTTAAATGATTGTATATGTAGTATTTGGAATTTTTTATATTTTTCTATATATTTTTATGAATATTTATATTATTTATTGCGTCATCCGGTTCTTGAATCCGGTCCGACCGGTCCGACCAGTGAACCTTTAAGACGTCTGGTCCGTTGTCCAGTTCGGTTCTTAAAAATTGCTTACATATATATATAATTTCAAATGGGGGCCAAAAAATTTGGTGGCCCTGATTAACCCCCCTAGTCATTGGAATTCGTTATATTTTTTTTATAAAATATATATGAGTGTTTTCTAAAGAAAAATATGAGTTTGAGACCCTCGTTTTAGTCTGTAGAGAATGAACTTTATCATAACTCTCAACCAACAAGTTCTAGTTTTGCCATTGAGCAGTAGCGTGTAAAAGGAGACAACTAGAAATGCTGTAAAAATATGGGTTTTCACCGACTGTAGACACAAATAAATATATGCAATTGTTAATAATGTGTTTGCGATCTCCTTGATTAGAGATTTGCAATGACCTATTAGAAGTGTCCGAGCTAAAATAAATGAAAATGTCAATGCTGTGTTTGAAATGAAAAAAACTATGAGAAATTGAGTGGGAACTTGTTATACATAAGAGGAAGTTGAAAACTCACAAGGATATATAAGTGACAGTCTTCCTTCGATATTACTTTCAATAAGGAAGAGGTGGGAAGCATCAAAGATAGGATCACAAACAAACAAGAAGAACTTTGAGATAAGTGACCTTGTTAAGTTGTCTTGTTACCTTGGGATAGAAGTTCTACAACACAAAGATAGGATCACAATTAAAGAAGAAAGTTATGCAAAGAAAATCTTGAAGAATAATGGGTTGAGTGATTGCAACTCATCGACATTCCCTATGGAACCGGGAATCAAGATGACAAAAAATGAAGATGGTAAGTAAAGATGAGGGTGCAACTAATTTTCGAAGGCAAGTGGGGTGTCTTAGGTACCTAGCTCCTACACATACGACTGGACCTTTCTTTTCCAGTAACCATGGTAAACCGATATATGCAAGAACCAAAAGAGTAACATGCAAATGTAGTGAAACACATCATGCGCTACATGAAGGGAACATCAAACTCGGAATCAGGACCTCCCTAATACGGTTCAAAAATTAGGGGTGGATGTTGGCGGTAAAGTCTAAACCGACCCACAAGTCGGCGGGTTGGTCCGTTACACAAGTCGGTGGAAAGACTAGGGGGTAAAAGTGACAAGTGGGTCTAAGGTAGGTTTCCTAGTACTTTCATAATTTGGATGCCTTGTTTAGCAAGTAGGTTAAAAACTATAAATATTGAGTCATGGTAGACATTATGTAATTCAACTTTTGAGCGATTTTTCTGATTAATAAAATGTGTGAGTTATTCACCATAGTTTGTGTTTTTGTTGGCATCAATTCAGGACATGATATATCAGGTTTGGGAAAAAAAACTTGAGACCTCACTGATACAATTTAAGTTGTTTGAGTTAGGGTGGAGGGGCACCCTCATCGCCGACGTGCGGTTTGAGGGGCTTCCGCTACGCCACCGCTGCCACTCCCACTTTGTCGTTGGGTTTTGGTCTTTCACGACTTTCGAACGAGGCACATTGTAATATGAGTTAAGGCATGATGTCATATTTCTAGAAGTTATATTTAAGAGATTGGTTTGCGGCTTCAAGAGGCTTGGGTGTCACCACCAACATGACTTCATGAGGCTTCAAATAAGGTGTCACACTCTCATTAGAGTATGTAAGGCTTCAAGCCAAGGGTACCCTTCCACCCTAATACACATTCAAACTATTAGTTCGATTCTCATTACACGAAATTTAAGAGAATTCATTTAACGGTTACTAAATAATTATAGTCTTACAAATGTTAAAAAAATTGCATTTAAAAGTGAACATCTTTAATCAAAGAATATCTGCTATTGCAGTTTTGATTTTTTTATATATACATTTGTACCTTTTTTAAACATCATTTCAAACAATTATATTTTAGATATAAAAAGTTGTTTATTTGTTATAAGTATAGCATATATGTTTATATTGCACAAATTTTACATTTTTTTAATAGTCGTATATATTCAATAGAACCTTAAATGGTAAGGTTGGCGCACAATTAAAAAGAGTGACCAGTCAATTTTTCATCAGTCTCTGACTTTTAAAAAATTTATAACTTAAATCTAAATTTTCTTAAGTTTTGGATTTGCCTATGGACACAATTTTCAACTTTATCTCTCAAATTTCTAAAATTTCAAGTTTACCTCCGTAATATACTTTTAATATACATTTTTACATCTACCACCTAAATCTCTAGACTCTCAAGTTTATCCCTTAAATTTCTTTTCTTTTTTCTTTTACCTTTTTATATTCGTTTTTAAATTATTATTTTTTCTGTTTAACGAAGTTTTCGTTTCAATGTTAACTCTTATTCGCGTCGCATTTTATCTATTTTTCATCTCCAGAACCGAGTCGTGACAACATCATACGTTTCTTTTATGTATTTACTCACGTTATTGTCGTCGCTGCAACGCACCTAACCCCCGCCGCATCGTGTGGCCTTTAACTATGTACTTAAACACGTTAATATCACCCTAAAATCACGTGGCGACGCTCGATTCATATTTTCTAGTATCTCATTATTTACTAAAAACATGTTATAAAGTTATGCACCAAGATTAATATTTTAAAAAGAAAACAAATAATAATTCAAGATAACGAAAAACTACAATTCGAAGATTCTATAAAAGACCCGGTTCAAAAGAAGGGACTAGGAGCCAGTAGGTCACATGGTAATGTGAGGAAAAAGAAAATACAAAGTGGGCCCACATTTGCTGGTACTACAACAAGCAAGTATCTACTCCTAAACCCAGCCCATGAGACATGAAAATCGAATTATTGATTCATCACCCCACCAGTCCACCACAAACAACCTTGTTCAATTATAGGATAGAAATTGAGATTTACCAAAAATTAAATTAATAAAAAGGACGAACATGGTGCTTGATTTATCTCTCGCATTTGCACAGGGGCCGGATCACTTCGCGATCTGATGCACGCAGCTTTACTCTACACTTTGTGTAGGAGGCTGTTTCCATAACTTGAACCCATGACTTCAAGTCTCAATATTAGTTGCAGTTTAATTTTTCAATTTTAAGTCTAAATAGATATATGTAGACTTTAGTCATACATTTATCACTATGACGAAAACCATGAAAAACAATAAAGATATGTTTTAACACCTTCACAATAACATTTTTATGAATCCTATAAAAAAATGTGCTCGCTAGAACTATATCATAAGTTAACTTTAAAATCAAGGGTTATCGTAAAGTATAGAAGTCGCCCACACACATATGTAGGTGTATGAGTGAGTACTTTAATTTCGTCGGGCTAATATTTTGTTTTTGAATCAAATAAGTCGACGAACCTAACATCATTCTTTAAGTACACTTGTTTTCATAGATTTACTTTGTTTGGTTTGGTATTTTCCAAACATTTCTGTGTTGAGCAAACCAAACAAAAGAATACTTCTAAACAAACAAAAAGAACAACTTTGAACATAGTTTAATTTTGAGATTAAGTTTCATAACTATTATCAAAAATTTTAAATGTGCCAACTTATTAAGTAGTAAAAGATAAAAATGTGTGGTTTTGATTGTTGAGAAAAAAAAATTAGATGAGCTATACGGATGAAACTTATTGACTATTCAATAAGTTAACCTTTTTACACGAAACAATCATTTTCCATCCTCTAGTTTGAACTAGACTATTACTATTGCTATTACGAATATTTACTACCAATGTTTACTATTTCATGAACTTTATTTTTAATTCTCTGGTTTAATAATAAATAATTTAGAAGTGTAAATGAAACAATACCTAGAATTTAAGAGGATTCAAACTTCGACCGCCTAATTTATTTGCTTTGTCTTAGAAAATAAGAAATAAAAACGCTCAAATCTTGTAAGTGATCAAGCTACAAATGTGTGAAATTGAAGATTTAGTTTTAATCTTTTTTTTTATTAAAATATACACCTAGAAAGAAACATTATTTGGTTATGACTAAATTGGGTGGTCGAGAAATTGGAATTGGGATCCTCTTATGTCTTAATTGAGAAATATGAAAATACTGTTCATTTACACCCTTAGTTGTAAAAAACACACAAATATTTAAGCAATCAAGTTGTAATGGTATGAACTTGAAGATTTGGTTTAATATACACGTAAGAGAAATAAAGCTTAACTAAATTGGGTGGTCGAGGTTTGAGTCGTGTCTTATACACGCTATTGTTTTAATGGAAAATAAGAAAAATACTACTCGTTTACACTCCTAGTTGTGAAAAACACTCATATGTTTAAGCAATCAAGTTGCAATTGTGCGAAATTGAAGATTTGGTTTTAATTATTTTTATTAAAATATATATGTAAGAGAAATAAACATTCTTTGAGTATGACTAAATTGGGTGGTCAAGGTTTGGATTCCTTTATACGCGCTTTTGTCTTAAAGAAATTATGAAAATACCATTTCTTTCCACCCTTAGTTATGAAGTGTGAGGTTCAAATGCTAACCAATACTTATGTAATAACCATGATAATCATTTTCAAACATAGTGTTACGTATATGTATCAATTATCATTATGTTAATGTTACATATGTGTAAACACTATGTGTACGTATATGTAACATTATTTGGTACGTATACGTAAGACTAATCATTTCCGTATTTACGTTCAAAATATTTATTCAAAATACTTAAATACTATTTTAACAATTAAAAGAAAAAATAATTTATAAATTATGTGATTGTTTTATAGTGGTTAGTACGATTATCACATAAAAAGTTGGTTAGCATTTAAACCCTTCCCTAGCTATGAAAAAACACTCAACTGTTTAAGAAACCACGTTGCAATAGTGTGAAATTAAAGATTTGGTTTTTTTTTAAATAAAATATACACATAAGAGAAAGAACCATTATTTGGTTATGACTAAATTGGGTGGTCGAGGTTTGAATCCTCTTATACACGTTTTTGTCTTAAAGAAAAATACGAAAACACTATTCGTTTACACCCCTAGTCATGAAAAACACTCAAATGTTAAAACAATCAAGTTGCAGATGTTTGAAATTTAAGATTTGGTTTTAAAACGTAAGAGAAAAAGACATTATTCGACTAAATTAGGTGACTTGTTATATATATAGAATGTATCATTTAAGAACTCATAATTAATTGATGATAAACAAAATTATGAATTCAAACTTTGTAGATAAAACTTAAACGAATTATTAATGTAGTTAAAGTAACGGGTTGGATTAAAATGTAAAAACAGTCTTGAATCAAGTTTATATAGTTAATGATATAACTTCATATTAAATTCATTTAGTTAATGATATAATAACCATCCATAATAACATTTATATTAAATAACAGTGAGGAGGCACCAGAATGTAACACGTGTTCCGCATCAATATTCACTTAGTATTGAACGTGAGTTTATATTCCATAAGTTTGGGTTTAAGCATTTTGTGAACACAGGGATTTCTTGAGCCACTTAATTGCACTGTATCCGCATCAATGTCACTAGGTGAAAGGGGCGGGTTCGAGTCCCCCCGGCGCACCCTTCCCACCATTTTTAAACGTAACATTTACAACTATTTTAAAAATAATAATAACACCTAGTATTATTATTATCCTATTTTTTAAAGCTTGTCCTTTTTTTATTATTACTAACTTAGAACTTGTGTACAACACAGGGTGAAAAATATCAATACATAAAATTATTAAATCTTTATATATGTATCTTATAGGTGAAAAAATGTATTACATATACTAACAATAGAAAACAAAATCAAAAAAATATGTAAAAATTAATATATAATTGAGTTTAAAAATACATTAAATATTATTCAATGTATTTTGACTTTCATTTACAATTTGATTGAAAACATAAGCTAAATAATTACATTTCAAAGTTTCCTAAAATATTAGATTATTTAAAATAAATGTGTTTTATTAGTATAATTAATAATTTATTTAAAAATATTATTATTGAAATTAAGGAAATGCATTTATTACGAGAGAGATGCGGGAAAAATTTAATGAGAATGAGTATAGAGACGACACGTGGTATTGTGAAACCTTTATTTATTATATAGTATAGATTATTATTATTTATTATTACTACTACTACTACTATTAATGTTACTAGTACTAGTACTACTATTTTTACATTAGTGAATCCAATTACTCTCTATACGTTTAAATGGATTAAACTTACAGGGAAACGAATCGAATTTTTTTTAGTTATTTGGATTATTCGATTTGCTTTTCTAAGTTACAAAATTAGAAGCATACCAAGTTTATAGATTTACATTACGATCGATTCGTATCAAGCTAAATGAATATAAAAAAATGATAAAGCTGAGTGTTAATTTTTTTTCAAACCGAGTTGCCATATGTTTTACCTTGTTTCTTCAAATACACCTCGTTCTCCCCCAAACACACGCACACATATGTGTGTGAGTTAGTTAATTTATTGGTCCATGACGTTGTTCATGTGCTAATAACCTTCGCCTTTCGTTCAAGTATTAACTATTCTTAGGATTGGGTCCATATGAAATTCCAAGATATGTCATCGTAGATGTCTTTATTGTTGATAATGACCATACACTACAGTAACACGACGAAGGAGATATGATATGATCACTTCATCAAACCATGTACCAGAAAATTGAATTCATATGCATGGTGGACGATGTGGGAGCTAATCGATATTCCGGTCATCATCCACTACAAAACAAAGGACAATTATCTCCGTCGGTGAAGGTTTGTCGGGGAACTGCCTGTGTGTAATTACTGACAGATTATCACGGTCACTGAGCTTATTTAGCGATAGATTTAAATTTATTATTATAAACTTTTCGTTTTTGATATGTCGGTAATTACAGACGGATTTTCTAACAAGAACTAGAAAATTACTCCCCTTTTTGGACTTTGTTGGATGCGTTAAGGATAATTACGTGACCATGACTACAAAAATTCCTTTTTAGGGATTTTGTGAGATTCAACGAAAATCCATCGATAATCATGAACAATTTCACTCGAATTACGGGGACATACACATATTAGTACATTATACCGATTTTAGTTTATTTTATTAATGAACCGATTTTGATTTTTAAAAAATTCCATAAATCAGACCAATAAACGAATTTGTGAACATATTATGAGATTCCAAAAAAAATCTTAAAACAATCGTGAGTGAAATAAGCAATTGATTATCATTAACAAAAAACTAAATCACAATTTCTCTAATTAGGATAGTGATCCTAACGATCGTAAATCCACCACTGGTTTCTGTGTTTTCCTTAGAGATTCATTAATATCATGAAAAGTAAGAAACATGATGTTGTTTCTACATATTTTACTGAGGCTGAGTATCGTAATATGGCCGTGACTACATGTAAGATTGTTTGGTTACATTAGCTTTTTGCATATATGAGGTTTAACATCTTTCAGCCTACAGGTGGGGAGTTGGGTCCAATAGCAAAGCCATTTAATTTGTAGTTATTGTGGTGAAAATCCTCTTGAGATCAGGGGTTTGAGCCCCCATCTATGACGCACTTAGAGTAAACTTTAAGGAGTTGTTTATGTGTCCCTAAAATGGGGTATTCTTGTTTTAAAAAAAACATGTTTCAGCCTACCCCTTTATATTTTCATGAGCGGACGAAGCATGTTGAGATTGCTTGTCACTTCACTCTTCATCTTCTACAACTCTCAGCCATCTTGCTTCCAAATGTTCCATCAGCCACAAAGGCTCAGTCGGCTTATCCTTTTCGTTTCTTGTGTGACAAACGCTCAATGCTTATTGTTGTTGCATTGTGAGTCTGAGGAGGGATGTTAACATAATAAATTATTGTGTTAGACTTTTGTTTAGTCCGTTTAGCTAGGTTAACCTAATTAGCCTCTCTATATATTGTCTAGCTTTTCTTTGTTTTCATTGTACTCTTTTCATCTAATAATAAAACCATAGCCGCTTCCTTTGTATATCATCTGCCGTTTACATATATGTGTGTAGTTAACGGTTTCGAGTGTAGGGGTGTTCATTTGTTTGGAAATGACACCGATAAATAGATTAAATAATTTGATTTGGTTTCAAACTAGACCGTGTTTAGGGTCTCCTCAACCTTTTAAGATGCCTAAAGTAAATCTTAAATTTGATTTGTTTTCATAATATTCGTTATCCTTTTGCTTACAATCTTGATAACGACTTACCTTCCTTACTGGATTTAATATGAGCATAAACCTAAAGAAATTTGTCGCATTAAATCACCATATTGTGCTACAGAACAATATTTGTATTGAGAAAATTTATTCAAGTGAAACCAAAGAATATCATGCAAACATTTAGAAAATTTTAATTTTTTAACGAGTCAAACTTTTTTTTTGTTTTGCCAATAGTTAGAAAAGGCAGACATGTCATATGATTACTAAATTATTTGAAACAAAATAAACATTTAGTTAGTTTAAGTACAAATTAAGAAACGGTGGATGCATAAATGTGGCTCAAAACAAAGACACGTCCATTACCTGAGGTCTTTTCTTTTCTTTTTATTTGCTCATCATCTCAACACTAATCTTTGACGGCAAATTAACAATAATTTCTGTGTTTTGTGGGGACACTGGTGCATCTTTAATCTATAGTTGTTATTCTCATTACATATCTATTTGGTTCAACTCCTTGATGTACTGTTTCTTTTGTTCTGTCGTGTTTATTGTATCTTGTTCTTTCTGTGCTTTGTAATTGCTAGCACCTGGCTAGCTTGTTTTTAATAAAATTTGCTATTAAAAAAAACAATAATTTCACTCCAAAACATAAATCAAAATGTCGGCAAACAGATTTCGCAAGTATTAATGTTTTTTTATACGTCCGACAGACTACAGATAAATTAAGTTGGACTAGCGCATAATATTTGACTTTGATTATATTATTATTATTACTATTATTATTATTATTATTATTATTATTATGTTTTTCTTTGAGAAATTTTTTTAATTGAGAGTGTATACAAATTACAAAAAGCAAGACGATCAAGTGGCTCGTTTAATACAAAACTTACTTTAACCAGAGAATCACAATAATCATTTATATTTGGTGCTGATCGAATGTAGTATGAGAGAGAAAGTGGGGCGGTTAAGGTCATATAATCGACTTATTTATCATGTTTAAAACAAAATTACTATCTGACTCTTATAATTCTTTATTTAAATTTGGTTATGTATTTTAGGTTCCTTTTAATGTTAAATGTTTAATTGTGACTTTTCTTTTACTAAAACATTTTTAGAAAGTAGTGTTATGAATTAGTGGAAACATTGAATGAATATGTCTCAAATGGGATATGATTACGAAGTAAGAAACAACTTGATTGATGGATATCTTAGTACACCATGACGATTAAAATTAAGATTTTTAATCTTAAATAAATTAGATAATGATGAAATATTAAGTTGATATTATCAAATAGTAGTCGATGATCAAGACCTTTAGTATTTTATAATAGGAAAAATAGCACAGAATAGTAATTAAGTTTTAAAACTGTTCTAAATTATGTCACTAATCATAATATACCTGAGGGTGTATAATGTGTAAAATGTGTATTAATTGACCTAATTGAAACACTTTTAAAAATTAATTTTCATTCTACAAGGTTACCACATAATAATCCATAATAAGAGCATTCTTATCAGTTTCTCTATCCTCATCTCTATAATTATACTAAAAATCACTATATTTTCTCTCTCCCTTTCAATTAAATAATATTTTTTTATACATTTATCATTACCTTTTCTTTCTCCTCCACTCACAACACTTTCAAAAAATATTAAAAAATTTATGCAGGTGAACAGTGTTTTTCCCAAATATACAAAAAATTTATACATATTCTCTCTCCTTCACTTACAATCACTTTAAAACACTCCTTAAAATATAAGAAATCCACACAAAAATATATGGAAACCTGCTCTGAATGCTCCAGTAACAGTCAAACAATGTCCACATAACAATTGTGTAATGGGCTACGTTTATATTGGTCCCTTTGCAGTTTACTTGGGCCTACTGAAGAAAACTGACTCCAAATGTTTGGGCCAGTTTTTCAACGGACTGACAACTGACAAGCCTCTGTGTAAACACTGTAAAGAGAGGTCCCACTCCACTGTCCTCGTTTGGTAAACACCTAATTATTATTTTATAAAAATATTATATTATATTAACTTTATTTACATTATATTTATTTAATTTTAATCAAATATTTCATAACAAGAAAGTTTTACGAAAACAAATGGAACAAACCTAAATCGTTTAATATTTTGATCCATTGTAAAAAATTTAAAATTTTATACCTTTTACATACAAATATTAATGTTTATGTACGTAAAAAACTATTAAACTAGTTTTTTACATAAGTTTTTATATATTTAAAAGTTTTCTACATATATAGGTATGTATATATAAACAAAATGTGTTCATATTTTTTTGTTTAAAATTCATTATAAACGAATAAACATTATATTTATAATTTTATATCATTTTCTTATATTTAAAAAAATTTTAAGATTAAAAAAGTTGATGGTTCGCTTTATTTTACGTGTTCAATTATTAGGATGACACGGTAACCATAAAGAAAATTGTAATTGTGTCAACAGTTGATTCATTTATTTGATTACTAGTTTAGATCTCGTGTTTACACATGGAGTGAAAAATATCAGTATACAATTTTTTAAAATCTTTATGAATATATTTTACAGTAGTAAAAATATATTACATATACTAATGATAGAAAATAAATATCAAAATATGTAAAAATTTATACATAATTGGGTTTCAAAAATAAGTTTAATTATATTTAATATGTAATGTAATTTGACTTTCATTACTATTTGATGGAAATAAAAGTTACATAATTATATTTCAAATTTGTTTATAATAAGGGGTAATTTAAAATAAAAGTGTTTTATTAGTATAATTAAAATTTTCTTTAAACATATATTATTATTAAAAAATAGATATGTATTTAATAAGAGAGAAGAGCGGGAAAAAGAATGGTGAAAGTGATTATAGAGCCGACACGTGTCATAAAAAAACTTTTATTTATTATATAGCTAGTTTAGAACCTCGTGTCTACACACGGTGTAAAAATGTGTTACATATACGAATAATATAAAACAAAATTCAAAATATGTAAAAACTAATATATAATTGGGTTTCGAAAATACGTTAATTAATATTTAATACAATTTGACTTTCATTACTATTTTGTTCAAAATAACAGTTACATAATTGTATTTCAAAGTTTGTTATAATAAGGGATAATTTAAAATAAATGTGTTTTATTAGTATAATTAATATTTTCTTTAAATATATATTAGTGTTAAAATATAAAAGTGTATTTAATAAGATAAAGAGGTGGGAAAAAATGATGAGAATGAATATGTAGGCGACACGTGGCATGTAAAAATATTTATTTATTATATAATATAGATTTATGTTAGATTTAAAGATTTTATAACGCCGCTTTCATGATATTTATATTTTGATTTAGGATATCACTTGCATAAAAGCAATAAAGATTGATAAAAATGAAAAGAATATATAAGTTGAGGGTGAGAAAGTGAAAATCGGTTGTGCTGACAAGTGGCAGGCCTAATCAGGGCAACCATACCGTAACTTTTTAAGGCCCATTCCAATTTAAAGAAGACTAATAATAAACTGACAAGCATCAATACTTTATTTTCGGGCTTTTTCTCATAATTTACATCAATCCCTCCTAGACGGGACTCGAACTCTTATTCTTAAAAGAAGTTTTATCACTTAACTCCAAATGTCTTTGACATTGAACCCAACTTCCACCATGGACTCTCACTAACTAAACACTCAAAATTATGTAATGTTTAAATAAAAATAATCAATTCGATCCCCCGATTGGATCGGGGGCAAACGCTTACGAAAAGATCGCTTGGATTTAAGAAAAGTTCGCTCGGATTTATCTATGGTTTGGTTAGTTTATTTCGTATAGCCTATTTCCAATACTCATCGGCTTAGTCGAACCAAGCCTCCGCAATTTCATAATCCCCCTAGCAAATGGCTTGTTCTCCCCGGTTGGAATAGGTGGGTTAATTCCTTCCCTTAGAACCGTACTTGAGAGTTTCCTACCTCATACGGCTCGTCAGTCAACTCTTTTTGTATCCCATTTGAATTTACCATATTTAACTGAATAAGATTTCTCGTAGATCTATCCCATTTTTTCAGGTTAACGAAAAGAAGTTAATAAAATGAGTTTCAAATTTAAATCTCAAATTTGGATTAAAAATCCTGTTTATTTTAGTTTTATCTTTTCTCCCACCTTCAGAAGAATAAACATAGACATTTCGCCTATCGTTCTACTTTTCTAAACTATTCTTCAATCATTTTTTTCATTATTTTTATTTATTTAAATATATTGTTTTCCCTAAAATACTAATATTATTTATAAATTAAGAAACAAAATTACAATCATTAAAATAAATTACAAACTTATAATAAAAAAACGTTTATAAATACTAAAAAAATTACAATTATTAATCCTCATCGCCACAATTCCTTAGTTTTTCTCTTGACCACATTTGTACCGGTTGGAAATGATACCCCATTTTTTCTTCAAAACTCTGAATATCCGTACAATATTTTTCCTTGCCAATTCTTTCTTTTTTCTTGAAATATTTTCTTTTTTCCTCAATGGGGCTAAAAAATGTTTTCACCAACATAGCCCACTCCGGATAAATATCATCGGTAAAATAATATCCGTACTCGTAATCCACATCATTATCATAAAATATCTCTTATATTATTTGGAAAGTCGTGTACCTGTTCATGGATCTCATATATTTTTTGGATATCGTTAAATGTTTGCTTCCTCAAATATATCTTACCATAGAGATCAATCACACCTTAACATTAGTAATAAATATATTAATAAAAATAATAATACCTTCAACGAATTTTGTGAAGATATCTTGACACGCTTTTTCCGACATTTTCAGCTAATCGTCTCATGAGTCATGTGAAGTGTCAAACACAAGTTGACGGATTGTCGTCGTGCACTTTTGCAAACTTGTGAATCCTAGTTTACGCCTAGTATCTTCTTTTTGATGTCGCACTTTGCACGATATTTTAAAAGTTGGTGTGAGGTCCGGATGACTTGGTGGCTTACTCTGGTTGACGTCATCAGCTAGGGTCAACTTGGTCCGGAGTCGAGGTGTGAAGTCCTCGACTCATACACGCGTGCGTTGGACGTAATGTGGTATTTTGATGGCGCATTTTGTACCGTATTTTGAAAGTTTGTGTGAGGTCCGGATGACTTGGTGGCTTACTCTGGATGACGTCATCCGGACCTTCGGAGAGACTATCTGGTTAGCATGACCAATCTACTCTGGTGAGACAACTATAATTCGCATCTACTATTACACATAAAGTTGAAACAGAAGACTGTTACGACCTAGATTTAATATATTTTTTCTTCATTACTTACTATTTTATTTTTTCTTACTAACTATTTAATATATTTTTTTTAATTGTCACATCCTCAATACTATTTAATATTTATTTATAATTTCTAAATATTCATTAATAATAATTTATTAATTTTTTTATTAAAACATGAATTTTTAACCTAGTTACATAATAAATAAATACTAATCAAGCTCAACTTGAAATAAAGTTAAGTTACTCATCATAAGACGAATTGTATTTTTAGATGTTTAGCTTGATACGAGTTAAAAGCCAATATTCGTCTATTATACGACGGAGAGTCGATTATAATTATGAGTTAAAGGTTAACATTTATTGGTGTTTGAACAAAAATGTCCAATGTCTATTTAAGTAGCATTTGAATTGATACATGAATGTAAAAATATATAGACAATGTTATAACTTTTTAACTGAACAAGTAACAAAACATAATGCAGGTATGTGGGTCACAGAGTTGATCCCATTTGTCCACGTTTAAAGACCAGGTCACGTGATATACATGTTTTGGTTTTATAGCATTTTGTCAATATCCAAAACACCAAATCATCTGGAAGCAAATAGTTATTCATGTCTCAATTATTTTTATTACTGTTTATCTGGGATAGGTGTTTCATTCAAATCTTGAGTTTTAATTTAATTTAATTTATTATTAATAAGAATAAACTCTTTTCTATATCAACCAAACGCCCCCAAAACAAGTTAAAAACAATAGGTTAAAAACATAATGTACTAAACCCATACCAAATGTTCTTCGAGTCATACACGATGCTGTTGTAGCTGCAATAGCCTAAAGTAAGCCCCATCGCTACCTCGGCTCAACAATTCCCCATGGCTACCTTGTTCCACGATTCGACCGTCTTGAACCACCCCGATGTTATCCACACCACGTATGGTCGATAACCGGTGAGCCACTAGAACCGTGGTTCGACCTCTCATAAGCCTTTCAAGTGCCTCTTGAAGCACACACTCGGATTCTGCATCTAGAGCACTAGTCGCTTCATCTAATAAGAGTATTGCTGGGTCCTTTAGAACCGCCCGAGCTATAGCGATTCGCTGTTTTTGGCCTCCAGAGAGCTGAACACCTCGCTCACCAACCGGTGTTTTATACCCTTGGGGTAAACCGCTCACGAATGTATGAACATTTGCAGCACGTGCGGCCTCTATAACTTCTGTTTCTGTGGCACCGTCTTTCCCATAAGCAATGTTTTCCATTATACTAGCCGCGAATAAAGCGGGTTCCTGTTGGACCAACCCAATTTTGGCCCGAAGGGCCCGTAAGTTTAACCGTCTAATGTCTTTCCCGTCAATCATAACCTTTCCACCTGTCGGGTCGTAAAATCGCTCGATCAATGCTATTATGGAACTTTTACCTGAACCGCTAGCTCCAACTAGAGCTTGACTCTGGCCCGCCCTGATTCTAAGACTAAGGTCTTTGAAAACCATCACATCGGGCCTAGACGGGTAAGAAAAGTCAACACGACGTAACTCTATCTCGCCTCGTATTGTTTCAACTGTCTCGGCATCAGGATCGTCGGGGTCAATTCGAGTTGACCTATCGAGAACCGAAAATACTGAGCCGATGGCTTCACCGCCTCGGATGATTTCAGGGGCTAGGCTAACCGTCTCAGCTACTGAGTTAGCTGTAATGACCAGGACTACAAACACTTTGATGACTTTGGAGAAGGTGGAGACGTGTTTGCTTACGAGGTGGGCACCGTACCAGAGGATTAGAGCTTCAGATGAAAAGAGCGCGAGTTGGGAGATGCCGAATAGTATGCCGGAAAATTGACTCCGGCGAAGACTTTGGTTTTGAGGGACTCGGAGTTCGTTGGAGAATAAGGTCAGAATCTTGTCTTGGGCATTAAAGGCTGCAATTGTTCGGATGTTGCTTACTCCTTCCCCTGCAATCATGCTAGTTTTTGCATGTGCCTTGGCTGTGTCACCAGCAAAGCCTTTGAGAGAAAGTTGCTGAAATATGACAAACTCATATAAATAAGTCACTAATTAATCACCAAATACAAAAAATACATACTCATTTAGTGACAGATGTAATAGTGATTAGTGACAGAGAAAAGACTTAGTTTGTAGTTGATGCTTTTTTAGAGACTAATAAAAAGACCTATTTACTAAAAGGTGTGGTTATTGGTTAAAGCCAACTCTTTTTGTGTTACTTAGGTCCTTACCACTTTCGCATACGCTCTGCAAAGCAACATTTTTAGCGTCACTAATCGCATTTTTCTTGCAGTGCATATAGTGATTATAATGATATGATAGTATGTCCACTGGAAAATATGAAGAAGTTAAGATGCTTATAATCAGTCATCTAAGCTGTTTTGATTAAGTGAGTGAAAGTTGTTTATAAAAGGTTAGGGCAGCATTTGTAAGCATAGATACCAGCAGCCTAAAAAAAAGGGGCAGTGTTACTCTTCTTGAAAAGTGCAGAAATAACATGTTAAAATCAGAGATGGCTCCATCAAACAGTGGTGTGGGCCCCTCAAGTGATAGAGAAATAATAAGGTATACGACAAAAGAAACAGATGGTAGCTACTCATGTATGGATTAGACCACAACTATACAAAAATCCGAAACACTGTTCAAAATCACAAGGGCAATACGGTCATTATCTCGATACTACAGTACACCTTAAATAGACAAGAGCCTCTGGTTACACTGTAAATGCAGTCTCTTACTAAAACGACACAGGAATAATGAATGAGCTAGTGAATGAGTGAATGCCCCCATATGCATCCTCTGACATCCCCAACTTCCCTTTGAAATTTTCATAAAGTTAAGCCCAGATGTAAATTTAATCCAATTCTTGTTTAATTTTTTAACATTTTTGTTTGACGTTGATTGGGCAGAGAAAGCTGGACAAAGTGTAACTGTTTGAGGGCTCAAGAAAGTATGAGTCTTTTAGCATTGATATTGATGTTGCACAAAGGAATCTTTTACCGATTTTCAAATTTTGGGTTTTGTATGTAACGGAGCTGTTACTATATCACGAGCGTCGATTCTGAGATTCGTGGAAGCATGCATACAAATAAGGGAAGCACGTGCAAGATACCAGAATTGTTGCACCGTCACTATACCCTAGTTGTCGTTATTAGAATCAAGATTCCATTTTTTTATTGTTTAAATAAATTAATCAACTTTATAATTAGATTTTTAATTACTAGCACGTACTTACCTGAGCAAAATATGCCATGACAAGAAGAGGGAAGGTGCCGAGAATTAGAAGGGAAACCCTCCATTCCACTATGAATGCAACCACAAATGAAGTAAGGAGTGAAGTCACGTTTTGCAATATAACCGCTATCCTCTCAGCAATGGCAGACTTCACATCCGCCGCATCGGTGGCTAGCCGGGCTGCAATTAGACTCGAGTTATGTTCTTCCTCATCGAACCATCCAACTTCATTCCTCAAGATTGCTGACCAACAAACAAGATCAAAACTTTTAAAGATAATTCATATTGAGTAATTTGATCTAGCAACCTGGTCAAATGTTAACTTTTGCTGGTTAACTAAAGGAAATATGCTAGATTAATTTTTTTTTTAAAGATTAATTATATGATGGTTTATGCTATTTCTTTAAATTTTAAAAAAGAATGGAATACCTGCAAGCATCATCCTTCTTACTCTTGTAGTAAGATTCTCACCCATAATACTAAAGAAGTAATGTTGTATCAAATATGCTACAACAGCATATAGACCGGCTCCAACATAGATGAAAACGCACTCTTTAGTCTTGCTTTCCATTTTAGCAGGGTTAGTATAGTAAAAGACTTCAATCATATTACTCATCACAATGGCAAATGTTGGACCGATGAATCCAGAAAGAATTGATCCCACGGCACCCATTATTGAATAAGGCCATTCGGGTGCATTCAGTTTCAAAAGGCGGAAAAAGTACCCACTTGGTGCTGGATTTTTTTTATCTGTTTCTGCATTTGAGATCATTTCAATACGACCATCTGCACCAGTACTGTATGAATAGCTTAAGTTTCTTAAGCTTCCTGATCTGAGGCTAAGAGACTTTGTTGACAATGAGTGGCTTAACCGTGTTGACCGTGTACGGTGAGTTGAAGGGTTCGAGAAATCCCGGTTTCCAGCCATTTCTTGAAACCGAATTAACGAAGCGTAGGATCCTGGTTTTGAAATGAGTTCTTCGTGTGTCCCGCTTTCAACAACTTGTCCTTGTTGGATAACTGCTATTGAATCAACGTTTCTTATGGTAGAAAGACGATGTGCAACCACAACTGTTGTTCTTCCGATCATCAAACGGTCAAGAGCTTCTTGCACAATGCTTTCAGAACCTGAATCAAGGGCACTGGTTGCTTCATCAAGAAGTAAAATCTTTGGGTTCTTTAACATTGCTCTAGCTATTGCAATTCTTTGTTTTTGACCACCAGATAACTGGACTCCTCTTTCCCCAACCTGAAATTTTCAACTCATTAATATTATTCTGAATTCTGATTCATCAAAAGTGTACCATTTGTTTAAATTATATACTTTACCTGAGTGTTATAACCACTAGGAAGCAGGGTGATGAAGCTATGAGCATTGGCTGCAGAGGCAGCTGCTTCAACTTCAGCCATATTTGCATCCGGTTTTCCATAAAGTATGTTTTCAAGTATCGTGGTAGTGAAAAGTGCAGGCTCTTGGTTCACAAGACCGATCTGATCACGCAACCATTGAAGTTGCAGAGTTTTTATGTCCACATTGTCTATCAGTATTTGGCCTGCATAACCCTTTAGATTAAGAAATAATCTAATTAAAAAAATAACAATCATATATAACCATTATTCACCTTGATTAGGATCGTAAAATCTTTCTATTAAAGAAACAACAGTGCTCTTCCCAGATCCACTGCCACCAACCACAGCAACTGTCTTTCCAGCGGGGAAGAAAATTGAGAAATTTCTAAAGATAATGACATCTGGACGTGACGGATAACTAAAGGTTACTTCTTTGAACTCAATATTTCCATTAACTTCAGCTAGACGCTTCCCGTCTGTAGAGTTGTGAGCTATAGTGGGCTTTTGCTGGATGATTTCAAGCAATTTGTATCCAGCTGCTTTGCCTTTGCTAAAAGCTCCAATATTTGAAAAGGACTGACCCAAACTCCTGTCATGATCAACTATTTTGATTAAAAATTGAATTGGTTTTATAAACAAGATACCAATGGTATTACAGAATGTAAAAATCTTACATGCCACCAACAATGGCAGAGAAAATGGCAGTAAACGCCTTACCACCATCGGTCTGTCCATTCCTAATAAATACACCTGCATACCAGAAAACAAGTGCCCAAGACATGCAAGCTATTCCATAAGTACATCCCAAACCCAAACCCTTTGCCATCCCCGCCTTATACCCGAGCTTGAGGGTATGCTGTATCGCATCTGAATACGAGTTGAGGGCCTTCGTTTCCCCAACATACGAATACACAGTCCTAACTTGTGCAATAGCCTGTTCATAGAAAAGCATAAAACACCTTGTCATACACATATTAATCAAAACTGTGGTAAAAGGTATACCAAAATTAACAAATTAAAAAATTAGATGTTGATTAATACCACACTATGGAAACAAAGGCCAAAAGTTAAGGGGTAAAAGTAGAGGACCATAAGAGTCATAGGGTTCTTTATGATTGCAGCGCATGCTACACATTATATGATAACAAACAAAGAATTTTTAGTACTTCAATAACACTGGTACCCACAAATTAATTGATTGATTTAAAGCAAAGGCAAGTAAAATCATCGTGGCAAGAAAATACAGACAATTAAGATATTACGGTACCTCCTCGGCGATGATTCCGGCATTGGCGTACGATTCACGGCTCTTGGAAGTGAGACCAGTGAGAGTATACGCGTATAAGCCACCGGCAAATGCAATTCCTGGAATAACGGCAATACTCAGTAGAGCTAACTTCCAAGCTGACACGAAACCAACCACTAATCCAGCCAAAAATGTCGAAAGATAGTGGATAAAGTTTCCAACCTAAAATTGAAAGCACTGAAAGTCAGAATTAATTTGGACCTAAAATTAAAGGAAACTTTGTTAAATGAATCACTTGCATGCCCAGACAAACCAGTCTTTGACCGGCGCAAGCAAAAACGAAAACGCTAACGTGCACCCCAAATATAACGTCCGGCGCAGGTTAATTTATCTATGCTAACATGAACGTGTGAACTGGTTTTTCAAATTTTGCCGGAAAATACGTTTTCCAGTTGCGTGTTCCGTTCATCACAACAGAACGGAGAAGATTATTAGATTGTCAGATTATCAGATTACCTTCTCGCTAATGGCATCTTGAACAAGGAGAGTGTCCGTTGAAATACCGAAAACGATATCCCCTGTTCTCGCATCTGTATCGTAAAATCCGACGTCCTGTTTCAGAACTGCTTCCAAATACCTCTTCCTCAACGCACTCACCTGCCGTTCTCCGGTGTACATCCAGCATCCAATCTCTGCTCATTTCGATTTTGAAAATAAATAACTGAGTAACCGTAGATCTAATTTAGTTATCCGCATTAAAACGGAATTAATTTATTTTTCAAACGGTTGTAGATTTGTGTTTAGCATTAAAAAATCATGGAAAAATTGACCAAGTGACAGGTACCCACGTGCACTTGATCTGTAGTGAACCGACTTAAATAAATCAAATTGAGAATAATAAATAGCAAAACAACTTGTTTTCAGAAAATAATTGAAAACGGAGAGACGATAACGGATCAAGCGTAGCTTAATTAGTTAGGTTAGCTCACCTGCATATGATGATACGCAGACGACTAGTCCAAGGTAAACGAAATACAAAGCATACTGCATAAATTCAAATGAAGCAGATAATCAGATCTGAACTGATAAGAAATTAACAATATATAACATATACTTGAGCGTTTTTCCGATGAGAAAATAATAATAATTAATACGGAATCACCTTAGAGACTTCATCAGTCATGGTGCTCAAATCGGATTGGTTTTTGCCGAATCCGTTCACCATTTGACCGAACAATAGGAAGAAGAAAGGCATGGAAGATCCGTGAACGATGGCACCGATGCTACCGAAGATCATGAGGACGTAATCATACTTATCTGCGAATGAAAACAGTTTATAGAACGGTAGACTCTGCTCTTTCTTCTTCTCCGCCTGTGCCGGCATTGCCTTCGCCGTTTCCGCCATTGTACTACCGGCACGCTTGAGCTCTCTGTTGTGTACAGAAATTCTTCACCAATGAGACAGTGAAAATGCAGACGACAGATCAAACGCCATGAAAAAGAGCTCCGGAGAGGTTGAGTCTGAGTCTGAGTGAGACTGGACTTGTGGTCAAACGAGGTGAGGGGGGATGTGAGGTTAGTTATATAAAAGAGGAGTATGAGTTTAACCATGGTTTGGTTGAGTTAAAGGACAAAATGGGAATTTCAAGAACACTGTTTTGCAGAGTACCGCTTGTACGTTGTACCGAGGGATTCTACCCGACCCGACCCGTGATAGGAAGAAATTATGTAAATTTACTATGAAACTTCACTAAAAGATGAAGATTTGTATTCTTTCTATTATATAAAAATATAAAGTGTCCAGTTCTTTTTTCGGTAAAGTGCAAAAATAATATTTTTTTTAACTTATAATCTCAATCACATGCTTAATTTTCAAAATCAGTAACGAAATTTTATATGTTTTTTTTCTATATAAAGTAACTAATAAATAATTAGAATTCAGAAATCATATAAGAAAATCATCAATTTTTCTTTTATAAATTAACTAACAATAATCTCTTCGTTTTATTAGAAACTAGTTTTTAACCCCCGCGCTTCGCGACGGGTTGGTTTGACTCGTTTGCATTGAATAAAACTTATATTGAATCTCATACTCGTTATAGTGTATAATACAAAAACAAACACTCAAATTTGAATTGAACTTATTCTTCAATAAAATTTAAACCAGAACGTTGACTAAAAAATTTAAGAAAACGACGTATTCCGTTATTTAAAAAAACTTAACGTACGATAGTTATCATAGAAAACGTTGCCGAGCCCTTAATAAAATTTAAACAAAAACGTAGGCGCAACGCAATGGTAAAAAGAACGTTAATAGAAAGGAAACATAAAACTAAATAATAAAAAATGGAAAAACGAATTAAAAAAAATACCGCTTCATGTCGTCGAAAACCATAAGGCGAATACCGATACGGATTCCGATAATACCAATATCGACAACGATGTTGTTCGCCCATAATAGGTTCGGCTTATAACGGTACCACAACGGTAACGACACTCGCTATAGGCAACGGAAATAAAAAAACTTAATTTTAAATACAAGTCCGTTTAAAAAATATTATATCGAAACGTTGGCAAAAAAAACTACAAATAGTTGCGCACTCCGTATTTTGAAAAAAATTAACGAACGAAAGTTGTTAAAGAAAAACGAAATTAATAGAAAACAAAACAGGCTAAAAACGTATATTATATATACTATAAGGGTTAAAAATGAAAATATATAAAAAAAATAGCGCAACGTGTTCCCTCAAGTTGTTCTTTAATTCTACTTTAAAATTATATAATAGTGTTTATACAAAACAAATATGCAACATAAAGTAACAGAATTCATAGTAGTGGTTGTAGTTGTAAGAAAACAAACATAAATAAGAACAATCAAAAACATGTTTTGATGGAAACACTCTAGGGATGGATGACCCGGAACCAAAAACAAAATTGTGAACTTGTGGTGTGCAAAATGGATAATATTTGTTGGTGTGAAAGGTCTATAAGAGGTGGCTCAACATATTTTGGGGGTATAAAACGAATTTTAAAATTGAGGCATTTTAGTGAAAGTTTCTAAAATGTAATTTTATATAGCGTTAAAACCTATAATATTAATGCTTAGCCCTTATTATAGTAACCCCATATATAAACTTTCAATCATTTTGTAATCTCTTCTCATTTATCTCTAAAAACACAAAAAATTATGGATTCTCACATATATTTCCAACTTAAAATATAAATTAAAATAGTTTTCAATTTTTTTGAGCCATTAAAACTTGGGGGCCTAAACCAGTTACGTTAGTTGCTTATATTGTAGAGATGTCATTGTATATGAAAACCGTTTGTGTAAACAAGAAAGGAATGATTGTACTTTAACCATAATGTATGCCTTTTAAGTAATGAACCACTTTCGGATTTAAATACATAATATGTGTAAACATATTATAAAGTTGTAAATAACCAAAATAAAAGTGGAGGGTTCGTTGTGTAATTAAGCATTTTTTTAGTTTTGGGAAGAAAGGGCCAAATTATAAAGTCCATGGGTTGTTTTGTAATTTTGGCAAACTTGATTTCTTCCTCTGGGTGAAAGTTATTGAGAACAGAACAGACACCGAGAGTGTCTGTTTGTGTGGTTTGCTTAGAGGGAAAGAAGAAGTGAGAGCCAAGAATCATAATTAAAGAGACTGCATATGATAGTTGAAGGATTTGACCCGTGTGTTGACATGACAGTTACATGGCAGGGCGTGAATCATTTGAGCGTAAAACCACCACGGATGACCTAACTGAATTTTGTTACAGATTATCACGTTTACTATTGGATAATACCTTCTCACGTGGATCTAATGTCACGCCACTCATATCATGTGTCCCTGCTGACCGAGTAGTGCCATGTCATCAGGGTCGGTCCTGAGATTCCTCAAAATGTTTTGGGCCCGGGACATTTAAAAAAAAACAGGCCTCATAATATAAACTCATATTGACATAATAAAAAACTATAATAAACGAATAACGATTATTTTGTTATATTTTAATAAGTTTGAAAATCTAATGGGCTTTTTTTTTAATTTCTAAGTGTGTTAATAAGATAAATAGATAATACAAGTAGTGAGCATTTTTTTTTATTTCTAAGTGGTTTAATAGTATAAATGGATAATACAAGTTGAACCTTTTATAAATATGTATATACTAGAAAATATGACTCGCGCGTTGCGGCGGGTTTGCGAACCTCGTTACGCGCATTGCGGAGAGAACAATAACGTCACTAACTACATAAAAGAAAACGTATGAAGTTGCCACGACTCGGTCATGGAGTTCGAAAACTAGATAAATTGTGGCGCGAATAGGAGTTAACATTGAAACGATAAATTCGTTAAACTTGATGTGGTAAAATTAACAATTTACAAAGCTAAGGGTGAGTTTTGCCATTTTACCAAAGTGGCGGGAGAAGTGTCAAATTACCAATTTATAAAGTTAGGGGTTAGTTATGCCATTTTCGCAAAGTCAGGGGTGTGAGATTAATAATTACAAAGTTATGGGTGACTTTTGTAATTTAACTAAAGTTAAGGGAAGCAATGATCTATTTTAAAAATAAGAAAAATAAAAAAGAGAGGTGCAGGAATCGAACCTGCAAGGCTGCAACCTCCTTAAATGAAAGAGCATTAACAGGTAAATTAAAACCAACCTATCTAACTCAAGCTTTTGTAATATTCTAAAACAAGAAATATGTAACCGGTGAAGACAATCTAGAAGGTCAAACTCAAGTAAATTTTTTTTAAAATTACCGGCCCCTTAGGAGACCGGCCCCGGACGGTTACCCCCGCCCCCGCATGTCATCACATAATGTCATACAAATCAACTTGCTTGGGCGAGTTAGAATTATACCTCTTAACAAAATAAAAAATATGTGTTATATTTTTATTTATTTTTTTAACATATCTCGTACCTAGTGATAATTCGAATAAGGAATTGAAAGAATAAAAATCATATCAAATTACAAAGTTCAAGGACTTCTCTTTCTTTTTTTCTTTTTTTTTTAATTTCTAACGATAACCAACTATGATAACACAATGAAATTGCCTATATAGTATACAGTATCTTATTTTATTACCTCACTAGGTTAGAAACACGTGTATTACACGGGTCGAATAAAAGAAATATAAGGAATTACAAAACATATTCTATAATTCTACCAAATATAATCCATCTTTGATAAACATGTTGCCTACATACTAACAGATGAACTCTCCATCTTTGATAAATTGATGAGGATCTTGGGTTAGGTTTATGAAAAGAACATGGTTTTGTGTTGGTTCTGGTTTCAATGGTTGAGGGTGCCGGTTGCATCGCTGCGATATCGAATACAAATATGTATCATAACTTATGATGAAGAAAATTGATGCATCTGAAATTAAACCCTCCTACACCCTGAACATAATCAAGAACCGTTTGTATCTTTTCTAAAGAACGATTTACCTTGTTTATCTTTCTTGAAGGCCATATGGATATACCATGTCTGCATTTCCTTTTTAGTGTAGTAGGACAAACTACAAAAAAAAATTAGTAAATAAAATAGAATCAACTGCTACATATCATCTATCATCTTGTATACAAAATGTTACGCAAATCCAAAAATATAATTATGAAAATGGAAATGTACCTCCAATGGATTTAGCAGCATCCTTAAGGCTTCCAGAAAAGTATTGCTGTAGAACACTCAAGCTAACATTTTTATCTGAAGCACTTCGTTTCATATCAGAAGATCGTTTTGATCCACCAACCGTCTGCAAGGTTAAAAAGATGATGGTCGTGTTGGCTTTAACCAAATACACTCACAAGCATTTCTACCAAAGGTCCACCATATGGACCAAAGAGAGCCAAATTAACTTAGGTGTCCCAATTCTTCAATAAGAAGCCATTTTTGTAATGGTGCCAATTTTTGACACACTGATATACAATGGAGTACCATTTTGGCTATGTTTTGCTCTATAGTGAGTCAAATGGGTAGCTAAAAAGATCTAACTAAAAAGGAAACATGCCAAATGTGCCGAGGTGCATAAAATCTTCTAAATTGCTTTATAAAGAAAGTTTTAGGGGTATGTATCATTGTGATAATATTTTTCATAATCATATTTGACACATCATTTATTAAAACTGAAAAAAGAAAAGAAAAGTGTTTGCGGGTCATCCCTACACCCGACCTGCCCATATTCCCATCCCTACTTATTGGAATGAGTTTTTCTTAGTTTCTTAAAGGGAAAATGTATTATAGGAGAAGATGGAAAGTTTCTAAGTTCAATTTGCAATGGAATTCATGTCAAAATTAGGTACACCAATTAATTATCTGCATATTTTATTTTAGTACAAACTAATAATAGCATGGTGTTTTAGATCTTTCAATTCAAATTGTTTCTATACGCATTAAACTTAGTAAATGAATGTACTAATCATTATTCATTTCTAAGTTTCATCTAAAACTGAAGTCTTCCAACTAATAGCTCAATAATGTTAGTATGTTACAAGTATATTGTATCTATTTAGTAGATGATTTAGGTCCTAAACTCCTAATTAGAATGCAAATTATTCTGTTCAATTGTTGCAGTTTTAGGTTATAAGACGGGGGTATGGTGGGATCTCAGGTATGTTCCGTCTACTTTGGTGATGAGAATAAAGGGGCAAATAAGTCATTTGAGTTAATCAAAATTCCGAAACAAAATTGGAGACTACAATCTTTTATGTTAAATAAAATATAATCCAAATTGATCAAATCATAAGAAACGGGTCCGGCAACTCAAATGACTTATTTGCATCTTTCTCCCACCACTCATATCTAGGTTAAGAAACGTGTAGTACATGGATTTGAAGTTCATATATCAAAAAAGGTATGAGATCATACAAACAGAAAGTAAACTACCATATCAACATCCAAAACGAATCAAATTTCGATACTTCTAATATTATATAAATAAATATTATGCAGTAACAGAACAAACAAATAAACATACCCAATAATTTCTGAAAATTCACTGCACAATAGGAACAAATTATCAAAGATGGTTTTACTGCACAATATATGAAGCAATTATGAACAATAGATCAGAAATACTTATAGATGCCCTTGAACATTTGGTAAAGATCTGAACCTGTGTCAAGTCCCAAATTCATAATAATACTAAAAATGAAAAATAACATAAAAACTTGCTCATTTTCAATAAAACATATAATAAATGTAAATGAAATTGAAGTAATATTAAAACTACCCGGTTGATACGGTCACTGGTCTTTCAGGCCACTTCTTCCATAATCCATCAATCGGGAGTTTAAAGGGGGATGCAGATAGAAAGCTTTAGGTCACATTTATCAACAGATATTGATCATCTCTATCTTCTTCAAAATCTTGCATCTGTAGCAAATCATTTGAATTATGACTAAGCATTATCATTTAGAGTTGGATGAACTGAATGTTATTCTTGGATTTTCTTCGAGAATAAGCGTAGTAACAATAAGATAATCACATGTTTGAATATTTACCTTTCCGTTAGACGCAATCTTAAATCGATTTCTACATTTCTGCAAATACTAAAATACAAACAAACAGAGAAAGTAAGGCTAAACCTGAGCTCTATATAACATGCTAACCAAATATCACCTTTTCATGGTAGTTTAGCCTTCGGGCTTCTGATCTAGTTGGTCTATCTCTCAAGTCTCGACATCTTTAAGGGATCGAAGCTTACGTCCAGTTTCTGGATCATGATAGTACTGCAATATATTGTTAAAAATATGAACTTAACTATAAATGTTAGTTGCAAACAAACCAGGAAAGTATTGTATTTTAACTATAAATTATGTACTCACTGAATGATGTATATCATTTGAGAGGATTCGATAGTTACCTTGGCAGACGAACATGCATCGATCAGCAAACGAAATGAAAGTATATCATTATGAACCCTAGAAACGCAAAAACCAAACGATTTAAATGAAATTCCAAATCTGAAATCGAGATTGAAGGATCAAACGGTTGATTGCATGAATCGGAGAGCATTAAAATCGAATCAAAGAATCATACACGAATCGGTATAGAAAGGCAACCTGATAAGTGGGCCAAAGAGGAATTTCGATAGGAAACTGGCATGAGAGAGTTGATGATCAACTGAAGTCATGGAGTTCCATTCTTCTTCCAACAGTCTCTTCCAGTCGTCCTTCATTGTTGAGCTTCACAGAGAATGCTAGAAGAGATGGAATGAAGCGGCAGATAGAATTAGGGTTAGGATGAGGTCGGATCTTCACAGAGAATGGAACGGGTTAAAAGATCCGCGCGTCAACAGAAAAGTGTAAACGGGCAATGGGCGGGAAAATAAAGGTGTAGTTGAATGTAAAAGTGACAAAATTCTCAAATTATTTTTATTTATTAGAATAGTAATATTCATTTAATTCTTTATTCAAATACTAGGTTATATACTCATGTAATACATGAGTTTGTTTAATAGAAAAATAAATTTATAATAATATGTAAAAAAATTAAAATAATGTGTAAAATAAGAAATAAAATTCTTTATTTTCTTAATTAAGTAATAATTATAATTCAAATTTTATATTATCTTTTTTTTAAATTAACATAATTAATTTTTAAAATTCAAACTTACTTAAAATATGAAAAATTATAAGATTTTGTTGAGAAAAGATATTGTAATGACACGTGCCATTCTTTGAAATCATTTATTAGAATAAGAATAAGTAAACTCTATCTAATTTTTTCTTTTAACAAATTTACTCTTATCACACATTTTTTTTTCTTAAATTATAATGTTTATCAAAACAAAATTTATTTGCATGTAATTTAACAATTATAATTATGTAAAAAAAAACTAAAAGAACCTTATGCCAAACAAATAATTTCTAGACCAGGACCAATTTTAGTACTAGTCAATTTTCATCATTTGGACGTTGTCCGGCCCACTTGACGTTCTTTTACCAATCCAGTTTTTGCAACTCTCAACTCTCAAATGTTTTTGCTAAGTAGACAGAGATAACAAGTTAACAACCAATTAAATTTAAGATGTTAAGCTTTGTTTTATATTAGTTTATGATGATATTGACGCATTAGATTCTACAATATGTATATAAGGGTGGACGGAGTGGATGAGCGGGCTTCTTACAGGTTCCCCGGGTTGGCCGGGCTATACTGCCGCAATGCCTGCGGGTTCCGCACGGGTTGTGTGGCACGGGTATTAAAGCCCGCTGGAACCAGGTAGAAATGAACGTTAGGTAGCCGTTGGGGAGTGGAGAATCTAGCCGTTGGGGAGTGGGGTGGGGTGGGGTGGGGGGGGGGTTGGGGTCTTTAAATAAAAAAAATATTCTCTCAATACATATATATATATATATACACATCTCTACACAATATTCTCTCACAAAAAAAATTCTCTCAATACAAAAAAAAATTTATCTCACAAATAAATCTCAAAATGTTTAAGCGCTATTTACATCTCGGAATCATCTAATAGTTCGTCGTCGTCGGACTCAAGTAGTCTTGAATTTTTAAACCTCGTTGTTCAAGCAGCCGAGGTTGAAGACATTGCAAGATCGAAACCACACACTTTCATTTGATCCGCCTACCAATCCAGTTGTTTTCGATAATATTATAATGGAAATGCAATCTCACCGGTTCACATTGCGAATCCGCCTACCAATCCAATTGTTTCCGATAATATTATAATGGAATTGCAGAACGAAACCACACACTTTCATTTGAAGTTTGATCTTACGACACATGTTGCCACAAACTTGGACATCTATCTAACGGACGACGAAGACGAGTAGTTTTTTTTTAATAATTGTACTTTTTATAATTTTTTATTGATTGTATCTTTTTTATTAATTGTATTTTCATTTATGTTTATTTAATGAAATATTGTTTTAATAAAAAAATATTCTAGGGCTTATTGGTTCCACGCCCTTCTCTTATGGTTGTAGAGGGTTCAAGAGGGTAAAAATGACATGACACATTTTAATTGGGTAAAAGAGGAGGGTTCCACGGACTTTTTTTACCACTCCCTCCACCCTAATGTAAAACAATAACATGTAATAAGAGAGAGAAAGCGACATGATTAAAAAATCGATTTGTGTATCTGAAGAGACGTAATCTCAACAAGAATAGAAAGAGGACAACCACATCAATCAAATCCACCATAGAATAATCATATCCATTGAATTATATATTTCTTGTGTCAAGTACAAAGATAGAAGCCCATTTTTACTAAAAAGGAGCTTCCTATTTATAGTGTCATATTTTTAAAACTTAAATCCCTAATGACCACTTCTAACATGAGTTTGCTTTAAATGGGCTTAGGGTAAGGGGTATACCCATGTGATTATGGTGTCATGTGATAATAAAGTGCACGCCACATGGCGCCACGTCAGATTTTGGAAAAATCACACCATAATCACATGGCAAGGGGTATACCCATGTGATTGTGGTGGTGTGATAATTTAATGTTTATTTTTGAATTTTTATTTAAATAAAATTAAACATAATAAAATAATATTCATTAATAAAATAAAATTACATTAATTAAAAAAAAAACATAACCAAAACCTACGGGATACCATGACGTTCTTTGATCTCCTTTTGTTTTTGTTCAATCAAAAAACGTTGGGCGGTTGTTAGTGACTCAAGATCGATACCAAGAATTTCGATCTCTTGTTTTGTTCGTTTCCAATCCATCCTCTCGTCTTGGGCGTTGTTAAATCTTGTCATTTGTTCGACCATTTTCTCGCCGATTTCGTCATGTCTTGAAACCGATCCCGAGCCTGAGCCCGAGCCCGATTCTTGGGCTTTTGCTTTTTTCTTCCCAATCGGACGGGGTATTTCCACGTCTTCCGGTGCATCTATGTTTAGGTCGTACTTAGATCTACCATCGGAATCGACCGGACTAGCGTCGATGTCGGTTGATGTTCTTTTTTTGGACGAGCCGGTTCGAGTGGGGGCAATGTATAGTGTTTGCCACTTTGGCGAATTCCTACAAATCTCCCAATATTGAATTGGTGTTTCGCCACCATGGTCGTCTTTAAAACGGACCGTTGCTCTCGTCAAAATATCGGCATCGCTCTCACCGCTTCTTCGATCCCGCAAAACTTCTTGATAGATCCCGTGGAACTTTACCACCTTCCCATTTATATGAGTCCATTTTGAACTCAATTGGTCCAAACTTCGGTAACTGGGCGGTACACCCATAAAATATTCATATTTTTCTTGAAACCTTGTCCATAATGTTTTTTTGTTTTGGGCGTTGCCTACAAAAAAAAAATATTCAAATTAATAATCATAAAAATAAAAAATGGAAAATTTTAAAAAATACAAAACCAAAATTATTGTTACCAATTATTGGATCCTCCGAGACGTCTATAAACGCCTTAACCAAGAATAGTGGCTCGTCTTTTTCCCACTTTTTTTTGGTATTCGTCCGGCTAGAAGTCTCTTGCGAAACCTTCTTCTTTCCTTTTTTTCGTGAGACATTTAGATTTTCATCCACGGTTTCTTGTGTCATTTCTTGAGTTTCGGGTACAAATTCTAGTGGTGTACCCGGTTGAGACATTTGGGGTTGGTAGTTAAACATTTGAAAGTTCGGGTTTGGTACGAAATTTGGGTTGGGTTGGATAGGAAGTTTGGATTGGGTTGGAAGTTTGGGTTGGGTTGAAAGTTGGGGTTGGCCCCAAACGCGTTATCACGAGCCGCGTATTGAGCCCAAAAGTGTTGGTTCTGGTTCGGGTCGTTACTCATTTTTGAGTTGGGGATATTAGAAATGAGTATAGAAGATTAGTAAGTTTTGGTAGAAAATAGTGAGTAGATGATTAGAAATTAGAAGATTGGTGTGTAGAAATTTAGAAAATTGGTGTGAAAAATATGTAGTAAAAATTGGGTATTTAAGTGAGTAAAATTAATATTATTAATTATTATTATTTATTTCAAACGGTAATATTTTATACCGTTCAACGGTACAATTTGTACCAAAAAGAGGGCAATGATCGCGTGATAAATCTCACGCCACAACTTCACGCCGTGGTTTCTTGATCGAGGGGGCGGTGTCGCTTTAGCTTCACGCCGTGATTTGGGGTGCCACATAGGAGCACAGCGTGATTTGGGAATGCATACCGAATACCCTTACAAACATTGGACTTATCAGAAAGGTGCATCTTTAGTATCATATCAAGTGGTATAAATGTGTATACAATTATCACATTTCTTTACTTAAAATAAGTTATTCATTGAACATCTCTATATACGTAAATCAAATAATATATTTGCTCAAACTTACAAGGTCTATGCCTTTACGATCAAACATTGATGTTCATGTTAATTTACTAGATTCATAGCGGAATGGATTTCTCAATTACATCGTACATATGTTTTTTTTTTCTTTTTATCGTTCCTATCATATATCCTTATTCAATAATATTGATTTGTTATTTAACATGTTTGTATACATTTCACTACCCAACGTCTAATACAAAATCAGTTTTAAGTAAATAATTGTGAGAACAATATAAACAACTTGTAGATAGTAATCTATATCTATATTTATACTATATAATAAATAAAAGTTTTTTCATGTCACGTGTCGTCTTCATATTCATTCTCATCATTTTTTTCCCGTCTCTCTCTTTTAGTAAGTACACCTATATATATTTTAATAATAATATAATCTTAAAGAAAATATTAATTGTACTAATAAAACACATTTATTTTAAATTATTTCTTATTATAGAAAACTTTGAAATCTAATTATGTAACTTTTATTTTAATCAAATATTAAATAGTAATTAACGTATTTTCGAAACTCAATTATATATTAATTTTTACATGTTTTGAATTTTGTTTTATATCCTTAGTATATATGTAAATGTAATACATGTAAAATATATACATAAAGATTTAATAATTTTATATATTGATATTTTTCCACTCTTGTATAATACATGTGTTATAAGCTAGTTGTGAGATAAAGTGGGAGAGAGAAAATGAGTTGATTACAATGTTACATGTCCAACATATGTATCATATATCATAGTTAAATCAAATGATACAAGTATTCATTTAGTTTTTATAGTTTTTTACTTAAATTGGTTTTATATTAAACGCTATTTATATATATACATACATATGTATTACAAGTTACATGATAAAATATTTTATAATCGTAACATTATAGAAAATATAAAAATAAAACATAGAAGAAGAGAAGAATGACTTTGGAGTTGTCCATTGATGTTAGTTATTAAAAGCATCACTAATCATCAAGGTGATACTTCAACTTTAACTTTTGACACTTAATGTGTTCTTTCCATGTTCCAAGGTACTTTATAAGGTAAAAGATATCATTATTTTATTTATAAATATGTAGTTTAAATAAGTATCTCAATGTATTTATTTAAAAATAGCATAACCAATCAATCACTCGCTCTCAACCCTTATAACGACGTTCAATGATCAATCGGTTTGTACACATCTATACTATATAATAAATAAAGGTTTTTGTATGTCACATGTCGCCATCATATTCAATCTCATCAATATTTTTTCGCCTCTCTCTTTTATTAAATGCACCCATATCTTTTAATAAATTACTAATTATACTAATAAAACACATTTATTTTAAATTATCCTTTATTATAAAAAAACTTTAAAATCTAATTATGTAATTTTTATTTTCAATCAAATTGTAAATGAAATTCAAATTACATTAAATAGTAATTGACGTATTTCCGAAACCCAATTATATATTATTTTTTTACATATTTTGTTTTATATCCTTAGTATACAGTAATACATTTTTACACCTGTAAAATACATAAATAAAATTTGAAAAATTTATGTATTGATGTTTTTCACCCGTGTGTATTACACGGGGTCTAAGTTAGTATATATATATATATAAATATATAGTTAACTGGGGTTGGCGGACCAATAGTAAAGACAAATCCTCTTAAAACACTAAAGTTTGAAGAGATTATGAGTTCAAGTTTTAATCTCACATGATTAAAGAAATTTACCTTTCAAAAAAACTTATTCTTTAATTTTCAATCAACATTATGTTCTTTCATTGGCCCAAGCCACCACCACGGTTAATCAATGCAACAAATATTAGTCATTAGCCCTCAATGAGATCAAGCATGATCTGAGAAACATGGTCAATATGGTCAAGAAAGTAATTATCATTATAAACTATCATAATATAATTTAGATATGTAGAGTGAATATTCTTTTTATTTCAAACGAGCTTGAACTATCATATTGAATATGTTGTTTCATACATTCTGTACAAGGTGGGAATCAAGAGTTTTGATTCCACCATTGATTCTATAAACATGGATTATATCAATCAATCCATGCCATTTATTACACGTCTAGATTTCAAATATTTACTTTTGTATACTATGTTATACTTTTATAATATGATTTTAAATAATCTTTTATTATTATATATACCAAATATTCAATAAACTTTAATTTATATTTTTGTTATAGATTTCAAGGTTTTTTTTTCCAAAAAAACATGAGCTTGATCTTTTAGTTTTAGTTAATAGAACCTCCGAGGGATCAAAAAGTTTTGGTTTCACCATTGATTGTATAGACACCCAACATATGAGTCATACCATTTATCGCATGTTTAGCTTTCACATATTTAATTTCATATATTATACAATACTTAAAGTATGATTTTTAATAAACTTTAATTCATCTTTTATGATTCTATCTTTCATATATCCATTGTACATTTTATATAATATCTTACCTCATCATCATATGTCATAATAAAACACCACATGTTTAGAAGCATATCATGATTAAAATAGGAGTAAGTTTTAAATATTTTGAAAAGCTCACAAGTAGCATTTGTTTATGGATGAATGTTGTAGGTAAAGTAGACATGACCGTAAAAGGTCCGGCTTTAAAAAGGGTGACCCCAAATAGTGTGTGGAAAATAAGTCCCCTTTCTATGCTCTTTTTCTTTAGTTGACTAAATGTTGCAACTTTGCACAAAATTACATACACTAGTGTGTCTAATGATTAGCCCCACCCTATTTCTATGCTTCGTTGTTTGCCCACAAAGACTCCCTCATATATAAAAAAAATTAATACAAAGTATGCAAAAATCAGTTTTTAAATTACCTTATAAATGTTTAACTATTAAAAAAATTATGTAAGAGTTAATAATTTATAGTAACTAGAAGTTTTTCTCCGCGCTCCGCGGCGGGAGGCAGACCTTGGACGGTTGAGGCAGTGACATTAACGTGGCTAATCACAAAAAGAAACTTGGTTAAACACATAAAAGAAAACGTATGAAGTTAGGGCGACTCGGTTGTGGAGATCGAAACATAGATAAAAGACAGTTACATAACGGTACCGATGTTTTTCAAACGGTGTCGGTCTCATTATTCACAATACCAGCACGCCATTATCGGTCAATATAACCCACAATACCTAAAAATACTCTATTTTGAACATGATTCCTTTTTTAACAAAATTATATCTGGACGCCAAGAAAAAAATTAAACATAAATGAAATTATTAAAGAAAAGTCAGATTATATATACTACAGTAGGTAAACTTGAAACTTTAAAAACTTGAAGGGGTTAAAGTAAGATTTTACAAAGCGGAGGAGCCATTTGTGCTATCTAACAAACTTGAGGGTGTTAAAAAAAATCACCGACATTAGAAATTAAGGGAGTAGTAATAGTTACAATTTTGTTGATTTGGGTTATCTTTTGTCTTTAACGAGTCAAAAAGGTAAATTAAATGGTTAAGAAAACGAGTCAGAAATGTTGAATGTCAGTCAAATATGTTTTTAATTAACGTAACCGTTTATGTTGATTTTACTCATTTGATTATATTGTAATAAGGAGTTTTTATCATCGCATTTAACATACTAACCCTTTACAGAAAATAGATAAAAAAAACGTGTATCATAAAGTTAAATAAACTTTGATCTGGGAAGATGAAATTGGGTTTGATGTGAGTGGAAATGAAAAGAAAAAAGAGTCCAATCTAAAATAAGGCCCAAAAGGTCCACTAAATTGGAAGATTGGGCTGGCCCAACTTAGCCCCATATCATAAATTCATAATTAATATTCTATATCCTAAAGCAAAAGTCTATACACGTACAACAAACAAAGCAGAAGGTACTCTTCTATTGAGGTTAATAGGCCATACCATAAACCCTTCGAGTAGAAAATGGTGTTAAAGCAAATGAATCTGATTCCAAAATTTCCAATCAATCTTTTGCGACGCCATCTTGCCTTTGCTTCTCATCTTCAACTTGGTTAATGGTGATGCTTTTTCTCATTTTAATTTCAATCTCTTAATTGACTGATTAATTCCTCCTCAAACGACACCGATCATGGAGATTTCCAGCTAATTCAGATTCCGAACCCTAAAATTACGTAGTTTCGATAGTGTAGATTTTGCAAGGGTACAGCTAGGGCTTTGAATACTGAGTAGTTGGGGATAAATCGGATTTGATCGGACTAATAAAAGGATGAGTTCACAGAAGAAGCGGAATTTCCAGATGGAGGCGTTTAAGCATCGAGTGGTGGTGGATCCGAAATATGCTGAGAAGACATGGAAGATATTGGAGCATGCGATTCACGAGATTTATAATCATAACGCAAGTGGCCTGAGTTTCGAAGAGCTTTACAGGTTTCGATTATTATCCTTTTCCCTACCTCGTAATTTTGGCAATTCAATTCGTCATTTCCTGTATTTTAGCTTGGTGGATGAGGAATACTCTGATTTAGGGTTTTTGTTATTTATTTACGAGGTATCTCATTCGGACCACCATCAATTGAACATATCTGGCCAATGAGTGTGAGTATTTGAACAAATTAGACCATTGATCGAACTATATGTCTTGTATTTTATTGTTTAAAAGTGTCATACATGGACTTTGAGAATAATACAAGCTATTGTAGACTGATTCTAGTTCTGTAACAGGTAGAATGATTGATCAGTGATCACCGATATGAAGCGTAGTGTTCCCTTAGCTCTGTCATATTAGCCAAGCTTTTGTATTCTAGAATATATCTATTATGTTATACTTATTTTATCTTGTTCTTTTTTCACCATGGCACAAATTGCAGTCACCGTTTTTAAACCGCACACCATGATTGCTATGAAAATTGTATACCCGTCCCAAGTGAACTTCAAATAATACTGTGTATGCCGAGTGTAGCTATAATGTGTTAATGTCCATATTTGTTTTGTTAGTTTACAATAATTGTTATTGAATCCAATGCTAGTTGCACCAACTTCTGAAGGACCTAAAGTTCAAATATTAGTCATGTAGCCAGAGTATTTCTAATTTGTTTTATTTCATGTCAAAATTCTACCTTTTTGATTTCTTGTGTTCTGTATATTGGATTATGTATTTTTCGTACTTATTTTCTATGGAAATTGTATGTCCAGGAATGCATACAATATGGTCCTGCATAAATTTGGAGAAAAGCTATACTCTGGACTCGTATCAACAATGACTGTACATTTAAAAGAAATAGCTGCATCAGTTGAAGCATCTCAAGGACCCTTGTTTCTAGAAGAATTAAACAGGAAATGGATGGAAAACAACAAAGCATTACAAATGATAAGAGACATATTAATGTACATGGACAGAACATATATTCCTAGTACACACAAAACTCCAGTTCACAAGCTCGGTCTTAACCTATGGAGGGATAACATTATCCACACGATTAATATCCAAACGAGGCTAAAAGACACTCTCCTGGAAATTGTGCAGAAAGAAAGAGACGGTGAAGTTATCAACAGAGGTTTAATGAGAAACATAGTCAAAATGTTGATGGATCTTGGTCCTTCTGTCTACCAGCAAGACTTTGAACAGCCTTTTCTTGATGTTTCTGCCAAATTTTACCGAGGTGAATCTCAGCAGTTTATTGAATGCTGTGATTGTGGGGAGTATTTGAAAAAAGCTGAGAAACGTTTGAATGAAGAAATTGATCGGGTGGCGCATTATTTAGACGTGAAAAGTGAAGAGAAGATAACAAATGTGGTTGAGAAGGAAATGATTGAAAGTCAAATGAACCGTTTAGTTCACATGGAAAATTCAGGTTTGGTTAATATGATTGTGGATGATAAGTATGATGATTTAGGCCGGATTTACAATTTGTTCCGCAGGGTGCCGAATGGATTAACATTAATACGCGTTGTAATGACTTCTCACATTCGGGAAACCGGTAAACAACTGGTTATCGATCCCGAACGGGTTAAAGATCCTGCAGAGTTTGTACAGCGTTTATTGGAAGAAAGAGATAAACATGATAAAATCATCAATCTTGCGTTTAACAATGATAAGGCGTTTCAAAATGCTTTGAATTCTTCGTTTGAGTATTTTATTAATCTGAACCCGAGGTCCATAGAATTCATCTCCTTGTTTGTCGATGACAAGCTTAGAAAGGGATTGAAAGGTGTGACTGAAGAGGACGTCGAGGTTGCACTAGATAAGGTAATGATGCTTTTCCGTTATCTACAAGAAAAGGACGTATTCGAAAAATATTACAAACAACATTTGGCAAAACGACTTCTTTCGGGAAAAAGCATATCCGAAGATGCAGAGAGAAGTTTAATACTGAAGCTAAAAACCGAGTGTGGGTATCAATTCACTTCAAAACTAGAAGGGATGTTCACCGATATGAAGACCTCTCAAGACACAATGCAAGGGTTCTATGAATCCATGGGACCCATGTTAGCCGATGGACCCACACTCGCGGTCCACGTTCTCACAACTGGGTCATGGCCGACTCAATCAACCACCACTTGCAACCTTCCACCCGAAATCCTCACCGTGTGCGATAAGTTCAAAACATACTACCTCGGGACCCATAACGGGCGTAGATTAACATGGCAAACAAACATGGGTTCTGCGGATATCAAAGCAACTTTTTCAAGAAGCCAGAAACACGAACTGAACGTTTCCACGTATCAAATGTGTGTCCTGATGCTTTTCAACAATGCAGATCAATTGAGTTACAAAGAAATCGAACAGGCTGTTGAGATTCCTGCGGCTGAACTGAAACGGTGCTTGCAGTCTCTCGCCTGTGCAAAGGGAAAGAATGTTTTGAGGAAAGAACCAATGAGCAAAGATGTAAGTGAAGATGATGAGTTTTTCTTCAATGAAAACTTTTCTAGCAAGTTTTATAAAGTGAAGATCGGTACGGTGGTGGCACAGAAGGAATCAGAACCCGAAAAACAAGAAACAAGGCAGAGGGTGGAGGAGGACAGAAAGCCACAGATCGAGGCGGCGATTGTTAGAATTATGAAAGCAAGACGAGTGTTGGATCATAATAATATTGTGGCGGAAGTTACAAAGCAACTGCAGTCGAGATTCTTGCCAAATCCTGTTGTGATAAAGAAACGAGTCGAGTCGCTTATTGAGAGGGAGTTCTTGGAGAGGGATAGAGATGATAGAAAGTTGTATCGATACTTGGCTTGATCGAATTATTGTTATGTGATTTCAGGTTGGTGGAAATTAAGATTATTGTTGGAATGATGCTGTTCTAGTTTCGGTTTGGTACTTTATATGTCCTTTTAACTGTTTTCGTCTATTTGTACATATTTTCTCTGTGTAGCTTCTGGTTTAGATACAAATATATATTAAACTCTGTAACTCTAATTTTAAACAACTTAACATGTTTATTTTAGCATACTCGAACATTCCTGTTTACGGGTTATATTCGATTCGAAACATAACATGTTTATTAACACGTTAAACTGTATTTTTATGTTGTGACAAGATTTACCACCCTTTAAGAGAACAATTTATTAAGATGTTGTGTACTGTATTTAATTGTATAATGTATAATGAGATGTGATAAAAGTAAGATATAAAAAATAAAACTTTAACATATTTTAAAATCAATGTAGTAGGATCATTAAAGTTATTGATTGATTTAAACTAATTTTAAATGTTATTGCTACATTAATCTTAATGTAATAAATTAAATATGTAATTATTGTTATTGAAGACGTATGATAGTTTGGTAGCCTACAATCTTAGCCGGGTTCGGTTTCAAGAGTGGGACCCATAATGGTGACGCAGTCAAGAATGTATGAATGCTTCTCACCAATAGGATGAGAGATGTTAACATCATTCGGTTATGCCTTAAGAGTGTGGATATTCTCTTTGTATCTAATAAATACCAATAACCACAGATCTAGAGATGATGACCCAGGAAATGTATGCAGATTATCCTGAAACAAAGATCTAGAGATAGAGCAAAGAAGAACAAAGTGTGGTTCGTTGCCAGTCACACGAATGTCGCCAATGTTGCTACATGGATTCACCAAGGTTGAGATTAGGCTCGTCACATTAGCTATGGAGATGTTTAGTCACCATTCGTCTTCTCCGTTTTGATCCAGATCCACAAAACCAGGAACTCATTAGAAGGACTCAAAGACCAGGGTATAAGGGTCACCATCTGACGCTCAAGTTAGTATTGGATTCAACCGTATAGAGTATGAGTGTGAGACGTGTAACGAAGGGAGAAGAAATCCTTACCTTGAAGGTGCAATATCATTTATATAGAAATTAAATGGGCTAGGGTTTTCATGAGCCTTCATGTATTGAGCCCATATTGTTAGTCCAGCCCCAAACCAGGGATATACACTAAACCCTAGATTACAAAATAGTTGAGCATCTAGCAAGAAATTGATAAGTAATTAAGATTAACTAGAATAATTTTTCAATATTTCACAATTTTTTTTCTTCATTTAGGCATTATATCAAACACATAGTCTTCATCACGCAAACATACCTTCAAATAATTTCTTTTTTATTTTAACATGAAATAAAGCTTTGATTGAAAAGAAGGACGATAACAATAAAGTGGCAGGTAAACGGGCAACAAGTTGCACTGCAACCCTCTTTTGAATAGCAAAACCGATCCTACTAAAAACAAAGCTTTGGGTCTTAGGGGCCGAAATATTACTATGCACGACTCGTTGAACCCTGTTTAGGAATTCCACTGCCTCCGATGCTAGGAACCCAAAAGTATCAAAAGCAAAATGGATAAACACGTGTTGGTTCTCTAAACAAGTTTTCTCGTGTTTAACAACTTTGCATGATTCTGCCTTTAAAGCAGCATGGCCCGCCACAACCCCATTGTCCCTGAGCCCCACAAGAGGGCACACTCCTGTAAGGTCCACACAAGCGTGTTTCCCCCTGCCCAACTAAACACAAGAATATCAGCCGGCCATAGAGTAGACCTCCCTTCAAGCGGATCTTTCAGAAAGTTCATGGGGTCTTCTTTTTTAGCAGAAATTCCTGCCCGTTTGAGAACATCACAAAGAACATCCCTAACCAAATCATGCATGTATTTAAACCCGGGTAACTCTTTGCAAAGGACCGCATGCTCGCTAAAAGAATCCAAACAAGCCTTGCGGCAAACTGGGCAGGGCTCATCAGCCGGAAACAAGGGGATCATTAGCCGATACTTGAGGATAGCCCGGTACTCCACAGCCGACATATGCTGGCCCAGTCCTTCAATGGGGATAACTGTTAGAAAATCTTGAGCCCGAGGAGTCCGGATACATTCAAACACCGCTTTTTGGCGAGGTGATAAATCAAACTTTACTCCCAAATTCTGGACGATTATGCTAAATAAGGCATTCGCCAAAGCATGTTGGGCTTTAGGGGGCGGTGTCCTTATTAGAGAAACCGCTAAGATCGAAATCAGGAAGGGACATGCGCAAGCGATCCACCGCACACCCATAATCAGAGTCTAACCCATCAATATCACAACCCCGAAGAATGTGGTCCTGTAAACTCCAAGATTGTGCCATCGAGGCCACAAATGCATAAGCAGATACATCCTGAGCCGCACATAAACCCAAACCCCCAAAACGGATTGGAAGTGATGCCAACCTCTATTGAAAATCCCCAAAAAAAGCACCACCACAAACCACGATATCCTCGATCGCACCCCGGAGGCCCTTGTCAAAAATTGAAACAGCTTCCCTCAAATATATAGGCTGGCATGTTCTAAGGCCGAATAATAGATTTGAAACTTCCATACATGAGCGGAGCAAAAGGAGCTCGCATTGAGGGTCCCGCAAACGTGGGAGACAGCTCATCAATTCCACCGCTCAAGAAGCCCTTTTCCCAGCCAAATTACTGATGAACCCTACATCTCTGCTAACAGCGCCCCCAAGGAGTTTCATACCCATCACTGCCCTTCCAATCTCACAAGGGAACAATCCATCTTGTACCTTCACCTCATTGCACGACGGCTAAAAAACTTCTGTTTTCTTGACGTTAAGTTCAAGGCCCAAACAGGGCCCCTCCGACCTGATAATAGCTAGGGCTTTAGCCACCTCTTTAGCGTCTCCGATAATCGTATCATCATCTAGGTACCAAGCATGGAAGAGAAGCTTGCAGCAATCCCCGATCTGATGAACCAGCAGATGCAAAACTAAGGCAAAAAGGAGAGGCCCCAAAGGGTCCCCCTGTTGAACCGCAGTGGTGGACCAAATATGGTCATCTCCCACATATAACCAAGCCGGCTGCCCATATAAAAAATTCACCCATAGCGAAATGGACGGGCATCGGGTCCGAACCTCTTGCAGGAGGGCAGTCCTATCCACTTAGTTGAAAGCATTGGAGAAATCGACGGTAAGCATAGCCAACGATCCATCCGAGTGAAACTCATTTAAGAACATGTTTGCGCTATGGAGCACAGCCTCTGCCCCATTGGGAACTCCCACCCCATATTGAAAGTCACACAGATATTTAGCCATTTCCTTCCCAACACCTCTCATGGACACCTTAGAGACCAATCTCCTCCAGATCGCACCTACGGCAATATGTCTAATCCTGTTGTCCGGTTTGAGCAGCGGTGTGAGAGGTGCCGAGGCAACGAACTCCGCCAATCCCCTAGGGCATCTCCCCCCGAAACATAAATTAACCACCACAGAAATAACCCTGAGCAATTTAACGACGATCGTAGACCCCTCTCCATAAAGAGCATCCAAAATATGTTGGGCTCTCAATCCGTCCCTCCCACAAGAGGTCCCTTTGGGGAAAGCTTTAATGCATTCAAGCACGACATCATCACCCACAACAAGAGGAGACTCAGAAAGTAAGGAAACAAGCATAACCAGAGGGGGCAGGATGGGATGCTTTGCCACCAACACTTTCATAGTATCATTACTGAAAGATGCAACCCCTAAAGAGCATAATACTTTGACCGCAGCAGTGAAATGCCCATCCGCAACTTTCCTCAAACATTGTTTAACATTGTTGCACGCCATAAAATTATCGGACCGAGGGACAAGCTCTACACGACACGTGGTCGGCCCCAAAGGTTGGGCAAAAAGCGATAGGATGAGCTCCTCAAAACCATCCCCATCACGCCAAACTGCCAGCGACCGTTGAATACTATGACATTGCAAAGACTACATAAAATAATGATAACAAAATAGTTCTATGCTTCAACATTAGTATAAAATGTTTAAATCATCACAAGTCTACATGAAATAATGATAACAAAATTTGAAGAGAGGTACAAACCTAAGAACAAAGACGTTTAAGTATGGAGATGGATGATGGTGTCGGTGATGCAAGAAGACGATAGTTGGGTGGATATGACGTGACTGATAGAAAAACGGAACAACAATAATGGCGATTACAACAAAAGGACAAACAATCACAATTTTAGGGAAGAATGACGGCGACAAATCCAGGAAGTTCAGATCCCGCAAAGGCGGTTCTGCCTCTTTTTTTTTCTTTTGCTAAATGTTTCCGAGTCTCATTTAAGGAGTGAAAAGAAGGGAAAAGAAAAGAAAGGGAAGGAAACCTTTGTTCCATAGTTTTTTTAAGGGGAAAAAGAAAGGAAATGAGAGTAAGAGTGTTCAAGAATTTTTTTTTTAAGGAGAGAAATAAAAGGAAAACAAACATTATCTCAATCCACCTAAACTGGAGAGATTTGGAGAGAAAGGAAAAAAAGGGAAGAAATCATTTCATTTCTTTTCTTTTTTTTAGTAAACTCGGGAACACATGGATCGTAAACAAAAGTGCGAATATGAACTGGTTACGGGGAAGAGCGACAATATGAATGAATATGGGGAGGAAAAAAGATGAAGGAATAAGAGGATTCGATTTTCAATAAAGTAATTAAATTTAAGAGCATTGCAACAAACTTAAAAATGCAATAAACAAATATTTTATGGTATACCGAAAAAAATGAGGTTGTAGGAGCCGGGAATTTTAGTGTGAGGAGCTTATTTACTTTAGGGATGAGTATTTGGTTCTGAATATTCGTACCCGTATCTGTACCGTATCAATAGATTTGTTGTGGTATTCGTAACCACTTTTCAAAAATTTGGTACCACCGGTACCGAAACCATCTTGTGAGGCCTCGAAATCGGAAAACCTCATTCGTTGAATTTACACAATAACATATAGCTCAATCGCTAGAATATTTTAAATTAACACCATGCAGCGGAATTGCAATCATTTTTCAAACATCATAAAATGTCAACCAATTGAAACTTCCACATCATTGTCTAAAAACATAAACATAACATATGTAGGAAAGTCGGTTCTTGTGTCGAGCAGCCATTCGCCTAATCCAGCCAGCTCAAGGCGCATCATATCTTTTCTTTTTCTTTACCTAAGATGCACATTAAAAGTTAGTTAACGTTCGTGAGTCCTAGTTTAATAATACATGCAATCATCATACCTTTATCATTCATTCATGTTATTTACTTTCTTAAACATAGAGTGTATTCATTCTATTTAAGCACATTGGTTTCATAACATCTGTCTACCAACGTAGCCGTTTAACATCTGTCTACTGTCGTACCGAAATAGCCGTTATTTACTGTAGTAACCGTTTCATCCGTCCTACGGTCGTAGTCCGTTTAACATACTGTCCCCATAGGCGTCTAACGTCTGCCTGCTCTAGACGGAATAATGGCCGTTCCATATGTCTACGGTCGTAGCCGTTTCATACATCTACCGTAGTAGCCGTTTTACATTCGCTTACCAAAGTAATTGTTTCTTCCGTCCTACCGTTGTAGTCCGTTTAACCCGCCTACCAAAGTAGCTGATTCGTTTGTTTAACGAAGTAGTCATTTCTTCTATCTAGCGAAGTAGCTGTCACTTTATCACGTATTACACGTATTAACTTGGTGGAAAATATTTGAAACCTTCAAGATGAAACTTATATTAATGTAGTTCGTAGTATGTTACATTATGTGATACTTAATTACCGAACTTATTAAATTTATAATTATGTAACACGTGAAACGTAATTATGTTTTTATATTTAATTACATATATATCGTCACAGTCGTTTCATTCGTCTACTGAAATAGCCGTTTAACATCCGTCTACCGTCATAGTCGGTTCATTCGTGTACCGAAATAGCTGTTGTTTACCGTAGTAACTGTTTCATCCGTCATACCGTCGTAGTCCGTTTAATATACTGTCTACCGTCATAGGCGTCTAACGTCTGTCTGCTATAGACGGTATAACGGATGTTCCATCCGTCTGCGGTCATATCCGTTTCATACATCTACTGTAGTAGCCGTTTTACATTCGCTTACCGAAGTAACTGTTTCTTTCGTCCTACCGTCGTAGTCCGTATAACCCGTCTACCAAAGTTGTTGATTCGTCCGTTTACCGAAGTAGCTGTTTCATCTATCTACCGAAGTAGCTGTCACTTTATCACGTATTACACGTATTAACTTGGTGGAAAATATTTGAAACCTTCAAGACTAATACTTATATTAATGTAGTTTGTTGTACGTTACATTATGTGATACTTAATTACCGAACGCATTAAATTTATAATTATGTAACATGTGAAATGTAATTATGTTTTTATATTTTTTTTATTTAATTACATATATACCCAACACAAAACTTAAATTACATATATCCTCCTCTTTTATGAAATCAGTCTTTTAACCTTATAAGAAATACGACTATTCTTATTTAATTGATCACAACCCTACTTTCTGATTCTCACTTTCGATCGATTCCAACATCCAGCGTCGCTTTTGATCGATTCGAACATTTAGTTTGGTATATTTTTAATTATGAAGGGGATATGCGCAAATAAAATTTTGAGTTACAAACACTATACCACTACACCAGTAGGTCATGGGTTAAAATTTCAAAATGTGTAATACTTTAATATAATATATTATTTTTATTTAGTATATATTAAAAAAAAGGAGCAATTACATACACTCCCTAAAAACTTCATTAATTACATATATATACTCAGCTTAAAATTTTATTTACGTATGTTCCCTTTTTTAATTACATATATACACAATTGGATGATGAAATTGACCAGAAGTGACGCTGAATGTTGGAATCGATTGAAAACGGGAATCGGAAGGTTAGAGTTGGGATCGATGGAATAAGAATATTTATATTTCTGTTAAAGTTAAAAGACTAATTTTATAAAAGAGGGGTGTATATGTAATTTAAATTTTGTATTGGGTATATATGTAATTAGGGTTGAAAATATATATGTAATTCTACCTAAAAAAAAGAACAACTTATTTAAAGATTAATTTATTTATGAAATATTAATATGAAATTTATGACTCGACTAAAAGAAATGTATTGACAAATACCATGCATGGTTTGTTCATAGAAAGTAATAATATTTAAAAGTTAATGCAACATGATATCACAGTAGTATGAATATAATAATATTTTTCTTAATAACTAATTATAACTTAATGATAGTTATGAATGGGTAAAAATTAAAACAAACAATTTTTTTTTCTTACTGAGAACCCCAAACAAAAAAGTATTTCAAGGTATAATAATCAAAATCAAATTATACATGAACAATTCAAATATCACACTTATTGCGACAAATAAATCATTTTCAATGCATTTCATTTCACTAACTATTAGATATTTTATTATATCATATTTAAGTTCAAAACATTACATTTATTCAAAACCAACCGGAGGTATTCTCACTTATTTAAACATAAGTACTTATAACTTAATGAGAAAAAGGCTTCTACTTATTCTATATTAATTAATTAAAACATAAGCAAACCTCAAGCCTTTTCTCTATTTATCCCCCTTTAATTCACCATTACTAATTAAAACTATATGTCTATGTGATAAAGACTTATTATTAATTACCACCCATAATCAAGATTAATTATGAGGCATAGTAATTAAGAGTTGGATGAGTTCCCTCCTCTTTCTCGGTGGTCGTTTCTGTGGTTATGAATCCACACCTTCAAAACACGTTTAGTAACACCTATATCATTACAAAATCCCTGAATCATCTCGTCGTCTTGTTTCGACAACTTCCACCCGATCCTTTCAGCAAATTCCAGCATCTTTTGCTTCTGATCCTCTGAAAACTTTGTTCGGGTTCGTTTTTTCACATTTTGGTTTGCAGGTTGTGGTTGTAAGGCTGGATTGGCAGCAACGAACATGTGTGGTGGTGGTCCTGTTGGGTAGCGGGAGAATGAAACTGGTGACGGGGATGGTGATCTCGGAGTGCTGGTGGTGGCTAGGGACGATGGTGAGGTTTCTGGGTGATGGTTCTCCGTGACATGATGTGGTGGTGGGTGGTTGTTATCGGTTGGTTCATGGTGGAAGCTGCGGTGACAGCCGCAAGCATCGCAGAATAGGAAACTGGGGTGAGTTGGAGTGGGAGTTCGTGACGGCATAAATTCGCCGCATCCGTCTAGAACACTGACACCAGCGGCAGGGGAGTAATTCTTGTTACATTTTCCGTAAGTGAGTGGTGGGGGGTGGCGCCTGAGTGCGCCGTCTGTTGACGGTGGTGCAGGTTGTTTTCCCTTCCTATTAGGTGGCTCAGTTTCAGAACCGGTGACAATGCCGGTGGTGGGTGGTGGTGGGATGTCCATGGGTGTGTTTGGATTTGGGTATGGGGGGTGGGTTTTTATGCATGGAAAAGTGATTGAAATTAAATGATAAAGAAACAAAAAATAAAATATGGCGAATTTTTTTTGTTGAAATTTGCATTAGTAATTAAGAGAGCATTAATCTCTTTGTTGTGTATATGACCCGGAAAGAAAAAAATAACTTAAATAATGGAATATAAAAGATGATCAATTTACATTTCACATGTATCATTGATTATGCATCGGTAATTGCATTTGTCTACACGACCAAAATTGTGTAAGTGAATGTTTTCTTTTGTTAAGGGTGGATTGACTCATGGAACCTTTAATTTTACAAAATTAAAATTTGACATGTCATTTTTATTCTCTTTAATCCTCTCTCCAACCTTAAAGAGAGGATATGAAAGCATTTGAACTCATGATTTAAAAAAAAAAAATTATAAGATATTATTTATTACATGTAAATCTTCATTCTATTCTTGAAACCATCACGGGTAAGAACGGGTACAACCCGTGAGCAAAAGCCCTTGCTTGTTGCGGCGTGATGTGTATTCATTTGGTATCGTTATTATTACCATTATTTGCATGCCTTAGCATTGAATCTATATCAAAATATGTTACTTTGAGGTGTTCTTGTACTTGTAGGTTCAATGTGAAAAGCTATTTAAAGACTTTGGTTGATGCACATATTAAGTTGAGCTTGTCACACATTAAGGAAGCTCATTGAAGTTGATTTAGGCATGTTTGGAACACCCCGGCGTTCATTATTGCATTGGATCGGCGTCCCACAGACAACAAGCAGCGTATGGAATTGTGAAGAAAAAGAGACCGGCGTCCCATACTCCGGGGTCGGCGTCCCATACGCCGGACTGTAGTTATGAACGGTTTTTCACTTTCTTGCACGATCAAAAGAGGGGAATTCAGCCATTTTTGAGGAGTTCCGACTTGAGGGAGATACAAGAGGATACTTGGGACGATTTTGAAGTTCAAGAGTGCAATTCCAACATCATTTCTTCCAAATTAATCGTTCGGTTGTCATGAAGATCATGTTTGGCTAAGCAATTCATAGTCACAACTGGTGTAAGGGTTTAATTGAGACTTGTAAGACTTAACTATGCTTGTTACATGAATATTTGGATGATCATATGCACTTACATGTGGATGTCTATGATTATGTTAGTATTATCATTTTCTATGTCAATTACAATTACAATTTATGTTTAGAAATCTCCATTTATTGCATTCTAACGTAGAGAAACTCTAGGCTTGTTGTAGATGTTCTAAATGTTTGGGATTTATCATGAATTGGAATTGGGTGATGAAACATTCCATGCTATACTTTAGTATCATTTCACTTTAGAGAAACTCTAAATGTGTTGTAGATGTGCAATTGATGTAGTCATGTTTTTTTACCTAATTGATGTGTTGGTGGTATAGGTTATGTCTGTGTAATCTATCAAAGTAACAAATATATTGATAAGTTTTGCTAGTTGATAATTAAACCTTGAATCTAGAAGTGACTATTCATTTCATCATAAGAAACAAATCAATTTCAATTATATGTTCATGCAAGTGTTTTCAATTACATTCAAAACTCAATCTCATAATTTAGTTTCATGTCTTTAAATCAATTTGAGTTAAAAGTTAACCACAAACTCTTCGTGGTTCGACACCCTGCTTACCCTAGCTAGTCTTAGGTAATTAGGAACACATAAACTCTTTATTTTTGATCGGTATTTCGACGCCGATCACGGCGGTGTAGCCCTTGCAACCCACGCAACCCGTTGGACGACTCCCTCCACCCTAACAGTATCTGGTATACTTTTACTTGGCTTTCTCAAGTAAGAAGAGCGTGATAATTTTTTTATTTGAGTCTCAGTTGGTAATGGAACTACCTAAGTGAGTGAAATATCATATATTTAATTACGAGGGACCCATCCAACACCCACACCTATAACAAGGGACCCACAAAATTTTCCCTTCCTTCTCGTGAAGCCACTCACGGCTACTCCTTCACCCCCTTTCATGCAAGAGGGGGCCGGTGTTCCATAGCTTCTCACGGCGCGGCTCCCTCACCGTGAAGGTATACCTCATACCCTAATAGTAAATTTTTGCACTTCAATAACACATAAAGGTATTGGAGGCACAACCAATACCAAAAAATACTCTAAAAGATTAACAAATGAGAGAGTGTCACCTCATTTTTATTCAAATCTTACCCTAAGTATCCAAAAAGGTGGGGGCATAACCGTAAATCAATCCAAAGACTCCACACACCACACACGACTGAAAAGGAATTTGTTTCACGGGTAGATATACCCGAATGGACTTACCCGAACACTTACCCGAGTCATTGGGGGCGGTGTACCCGTCTTACCCGCTTCACTACCCAAAGGGTGCTCCCAACACCCTAATCTTACAACTACATGGATTTGAACACATATCATTTTGGAGGACACAAACACCATACCAATAAAACATCAGGTCATGGGTGTGTTAAGTGAACCTGCCTCACATATCACCCCTTCTGATCATGTATAATATCGATAATGACATAACGGTTCATTTGTTATAAAATTTTGAAAATGTTGGGACCCTCCCATTTAAGACAATATTTATTCAAAACTCTTATGTAGAGAGATTTTGATGCATGCTAGAAGGTTTGTTAGAGAGTCCACTTATACGATAACTATTTATACAATATCCTACATGGAAGCAGCTGGAGTAATGTCACAGAGTTTTCGGATCAGTTTAGCAATCGATGTTCGTGGTTGATTCATAATGACTCTGTCAACTAATCTTGCGAGAGGTTATAGATCTGATTTTATGACATAACGCCCAATTAGTAAGTGATTTGCACATGTAAATGATTTGCGGCAAGTAGAACTTCATTGTTCTACATGTCAGCACTATAGTTTTGATATATGCTGAGAAAACTCAAAGTCTATAATGTTTGTTAGCACATTGACTAAGATGGATATGATGTAATATTTGGAGACACGTTGCTTAATTATAATTAGCATATCGGTAGTAGTTCACAATTATGTATAGTTTGAGACTTTTTGTGAGAGTTATCTCATCTGGTATCACTACTGACTTGTCGTTTGAAATGACACTAGCTACATTTATCTCTATTCTAAAGAGGAATATTCTAACAAAGGCTAAAAAGTGTGAAAAATCTTTCAGAAACCTCACCACCACCCAAAAGCCTAAAACCCTCACCCCAACCCTCCAAAACCTAACCCCCACCTCACCCAAAAAAACCTAAAATCCTCCACCCCAAAAACCTAAATCCTAACAAAAAACCCTAAAAAGCCGAAAAAGTCTTCTAAAAACACCACCATCACCACCCCCCAAAAGCCTAAATCTCCGACCCACCCCCCCTCAAAAAAAAAAACTAACCCCTACCCCACCCTATCCCCAAAAACCTAACCCCCCCAAAGCCTAAATACTAAAATCTAAACCCTAAGGCAAAAACTAAACCCTAAGGCAAAAACTAAACCCTAAAAGCTAAACATAAGCTAAGATCGTAGAGTTCGACGAGACGGTTCCAACGCCGCCGAAATGAGTAAAATCGGAGTTCGTATGAGCCGGTTATGAGCGTTTTAAACGACTTTTTACACTTTTTAGCGTAACCGCACACTCTCTATTCTAATCTATACTATATAATAAATAAAGATTTTCCATGCCACATGTCGTTTCTATATTCATTATCATCATTTTTCTCGCATGTCTCTTATATTAAATACATTTCTATATTTTAATAGTAATATATTTTTTTTAAAGAAAATACTAATATTTATATTAATAAATCTGCTGACATATTTTGACGAGTGTATGTGTTAACATATTATATTGTATTCCACGGGTTTATACAACCCGTGTAAAACACGAGTTTTTAAAAAATAATTTTTTTATTACTTAATATATAATATTATATTTATTCAACCCGTGTAATACACGAGATTTTAACTTAATAAAAGACTAAATAAGTAAACATATGTGATCAACATATTCCACAACACAAGTTTTTTCCCCCAAAACCACATTCAATTTTTTTAGAAAACTACATAAATAAACATTTTACCAAATCAATTCCCCATTATTACTATTGACTCATTTTTCTTTTAAATTATCATATGAATATTAAAAAAGAAATAAGAATTAAAAAATAGGAGATTTAAAAAAAGCGATTTTTTAAAGTTTTATTATTAAATGAACGAGTTTTTAAAACTTTATTATTAAAAAAGCAAGATTTTTAAATTTTACATATAAAAATTGAATATACTACTTTTGTATTTTAAATAAATATGTATTAGAATAAAGTTTACTAATATTTAATTGGTAGTTTTTTTAATTAAGTATGATATTTATAAATAAATTTTTTAATTTGATTTTTAAATTTTAACAGTTAGTTTTTAATTAAATTAAGAAATCTATAAGTATTTTTTTAAAAGTGTATTATATTTTAAAATTCAATTTTATTAAAATGATGAGATTTTAAAAAAAAAATATATATGTTTGGTTTCAATTCTAGTTTATCAGTTTTAATATTTTTCATATTTAATTTTGAAAATTTAAATTTAAATTGTGTCGATATATTAAGTAGTGCAATTTTTTAATTTTAGAGTTTAAAATTTTAAATTTAAAAGACGATATATTGTTGTAATTTAAAATTTATCTGTACTATTTTATTTTGTTTTAAATGAGAGATTAAATATTAAATGTTTAGCGAGATTTTTTGTATAAAATGCGAGATTTAAAAAATAATAATTTAATTTTGATACGAAAATTTAATTATAACTTAAGTATTTGTAAATATGTATAACATCAAGGTTAAAGTTTATTTGACTTTCTACTGACTTAAATCAGGTTCGCACAGTTTGTGATCTTTTTTCGAACGGTTTTGAATTTTTCTTGGTTTCTGTCATTGAAGAAAAGAAACTCTATTCTTTTTTGGTATATGGACAGTTATTATATTATCAATATTGTTTTTACATTTTAATCAACTATATTATTTTAGACAACTAGATTAATTATTTGTTTTAATTTTTATCTCTAAATTTTTTAATTTAAATTTTTGTTCATCATTAATTAAACTGTTCAATCTTTTTTTATAATTCCTAATCATCATTACTAATTACTATTTAATTTTTTCTTTATTCAGTCCGTGTAATACACGGGTTTTCTAACCTAGTTTAATAACAAAAAAATTAACTACATTACGACTGTTATATAATAAATAATTTATTAAATTTATGTATTAAATGTAGTTTTTAACGGCTTGCGAATTAATAGTTAGGTATGATCAATGTTTATGCATTAAATAACTAAACATGTAATTTTATGTTATTCGGTCGAATATGATTATGAGGAAATGGTGTAGATTTAGGAGTATGATTAGTGGGTGTGCGAATTTGCCGTTAAAAAAATTAGTTACACTACTACAAATGAGCATATATATCTCTTCATATAATCCAACTTTCTAATAATACATTCTATATAATCTCTTTGTGGCTTCACGAAAGTAACATATCGCATTTTGTGGCAAAGGAACGAGGCGAAAACTAATATAAAACGGTTAAAAGTAGCAAACCCCGAACTATGTAATTACATATAACCTAGTTTCTTACAAACAATATGATTTTATTAGTTTCTCCATAATATAGCGCAGTTCACATATATATTGGGTGCGGTTCATGTAACAACTGGCACAAAAATGTCGAATATTTGACAAAAGGTAAACCCTAGGGACTATAAGTGTAAATACACCAAAGTCTAGGGTTAAAAATAAAGGAAACATATGAATTAAGTTAATATCGGACCGACATCGTACCCCATATCGGTCCGAAGTGAAACTAAGTTATGATATCGGACCGAGGCTAAACTCAGTTCAATAGCGGACCGACATCTAAGTTCATATCGGTCCGAAGTAAACTAAGGATAGATAGCGGACCGACATCCATTATCATATCAGTCCGTAATAAGTTGCTAATCGGTTATCGGACAGAAATTCAGTCATAACGATCCGACAACCTCCTCTCAGCTGCAAAATGTGGTGTTGACACGTGTCTAGTGACTCAACCCTACTGATGGGACATGGGTCTGGATATCGGACCGACATGGTCCACACATCAGTTCGACATTGCCGCCAAACATGTTCGATCCAATCAGAATAAGACGTGTAGGGCTGACGTGTACATGTCTGGATGTCGGACTGACATCCCAGACATATCGGTCCGACATGGACCCAAATCACAGCCCATAAATGGTTGTACGATCCCAGTCGATTTTCTTCATCCTACAACCAATTTCCAACTTCTAAATCTCGTTCCAGGTAATCCCTAGCCACTCCCATCGATCCCGGTCCAACTCCCGCTCGTTGTAGTGCTCGGTTTAAGAAGGAACGCTCGTAGAAAGGTTGTTACGCTAGAGAAATCAAGTTAAGAAGCTAGCTTATAAGCTTTAAACTTTAGAGGTTCATTCCTACAAACAAGGTGAATACTTTATCTTTTTCAAAACTTGTGTTAAACATTTTATTTACGAAAATGGTCAAATAAAGGTTAACAAAATAATGCTCAACGTTCTTCTACGTGTAAGCATTCAGGTCATAGGTATACGTAAAACTTGCAAGGGATACACGGGTCACAGGTGAAATTCTCGGATTGCGGCTGGTGCTTATCTTATAACAAATCCGGAGGCGTAGACCTGTCCGCTGTTATAAGTTATGACGCCAGTGTATACTGTGGTGCGATTGAAGAAGATGGGCCTGCTGAGTGTGTAGATTGAACATAAAGTTGTGATTATGAAATTAATACTTGTGTTGTGCCAAATGATTTTAATGTCAAGATATTGTATTCACCAGCGTTCGCGCTGACGTTTTATTTTCAAAATGTTTTCCAGGTTATGAATAAACATGATGAGAAAGGAGTATGGAAAGACATAAGATCTGGTCCAGGAAATAAAAGGATAGAATGCACGTAGGATTCTCAAGCCTCATGTAAAGGGAAATCCTAAAGAAAGGAGATAGGACTAAGGAACTGATCAACCATGTGTTGCACTATTTCCAGTGGCTTGTCATGTATTTGATTTCAAACACTGTTTTGTAATCAAATGAGAAGGGTATTGAAACCCTGTGTTTATGAAGTAAATACAAGGTTTTTATTTTCCAACTAAGTTTTGATATTTATAATTAGAACCCTTGATGTTGAAAGAATGGTAAAACGATCCTTTTGAAAAGACTTCCGCTGTATTTTACAAAAACTCTGAAATCAAAAAATCAAGATACCAATCGGGCTCGCACACGTCCAGGGGGTGCCTGAGGCGGGGTGTGACAGTTCAAATTATAAACAATATTTATATAATAACCATGATAACCACTCTTAAACATAGTTTTACATATATGTAATAATCATCATACTGTTAGGGTTACATATACGTGATACTATGAGTCATGTATATGTAACATTATGTGGTAGGTATATGTAAAATTTCTCATTTCCGTATTTATGTTAAAGATATATATGTTCAATATACTTAAATAATTTTTTAATAGTTAAAAGAAAAAATAATTTATAAATTATGAGCGGTTATCACATAAAAAAACTGGTTAGCATCAGAACTCTTCCCTATATATATATATATATATAGGGTGGGGATCAAATGATAACCAATCTTAAACAATCACATAATTTATAAATTATTTTTTTTTAATTGTTAAAAGAGTATCTAAGTACATATTACATATATGTTGAACATTAATACGGAAATGAGGAGTGTTATATATACGTGACACATAGTGTTACGTATATATAACGATATGTCAACAGAAAACAAAATGATAATTGTTACATATACGTAACACTATGCTATTGTTTTCATTTGGTCTATGAATTATATGCATATACAGATTATAATTTATAAATTATGTGATTGTTTGATAGTGGTTTATATACATATATATTAGGTCAGGAGGCTAAAGGTAAGACGAAATTTGTAATTTTAAAATGAATCAAAATTCACATCATTGAGGGAAGAATCAATTAATGTCTAGAGAGTTCAATGATTATGGCCCTCTTGGCTAGAAAGCAATTGACACAACAAAATACCACCAGTATTCCACACATGGCTTCTCATGCCGCCCCGCCGCTGTGACGCCGACGATAGCAAGGGACAGAGCGTCCTCATGTAGTGACATTCGAGCAGAGAAGGGGTTGGAAACATAACGGGTATATTTGAGACGAAGGAAGAGAAATTTAAGGTTTGTAGTAGGAAGGGTCCCGGGAATGGGGAGTGGGGGAGGGGATAATGCGTGCAATCTGCCTGAAACAATAACTTCCATTTTCAATTTGAACTTTCATCTGGCTTTTTACCTTATGTTATAAAAGGTGTATAAGTAAATTTCTTAAAAAATGTATAAAATTACTCAATTGTCCTCCTAAAATGTATTATATATAGATATTTAATTACAAATATTGAAAATTAAAATATCCTTTTTATTCAAAACTATTTGATATGAAATAGAACTTGATCTCGAATCATGTGTTATGCAAGTTTTACTTCCAACAACCAAAATCAGGGAAAATTTTCTCGACATGGTCAACTTATGCAAAGTAAAAACACGAAAGAAGTAAATATATATATTTATTAATTTGGGGCCCAATCACATGTGAGATGCAATAATCCGTTACTCCATTTTCACTTTTGATCAAATGGGACCTCACACTATTAAAACAATATTGAAGATCAACACATATAGTAGAGTAAATCCGTACAACATATATTACTCCAGTAATTAAGGCATATATAGAATACTGATGTTAATTGTGTAAATACTGGTGAACTCTAGGGGCATTTTGGACCACCTTCCTTCGTCTTCCAGTTGTTGTAGCATGGGCAAACTTGTTTATTTCCGTAGAAACCCGGAGGCACACACAGACACTTCGCACAGCACTTTTGGCAGAAGAACATACACGGCTTGTGGTACTGAGTTTTGCTGCATCTCCTTATGCATTGCCCAGGGCACTCTGGTCATTTCCAAACAAATCAGTTAAAATTTCAATATCACAACCGCGTTAACGGTGAATCGAAGAGAAAACTGGATCTATGATCAGATCGGGAAACTTACGAGAGCTTGTTAAGCTTCCAGGTCCGAATCCTCCGCGATGTCCTCCATTAGCATAAACCTAATTCAATCAAAAGAAGAAATGTATTGATTATTGAATAAGACTATCTGTTATGCTTAACGACTCTGAGCCAAAAAGTGATGTCACGTAGGCGTCACGTAGCACCAGATGTTTTTACATTTACATTCACCAAACATATGTCATGGTTAGTGAGTGTGAGCATATATAGTATGTGTATTTTATTTTAAGTTTTAATATATTTTATTAATAATTTTTTAAACAATTCATATTAATTTTTAAAAGATTACTTATCATCCAAAATGTCGATCCAAATACGTGTCAAAACCACTTACGAGACAAAAAATGTTTTTTTTGAATAACCATGTTTTCATTAAAATTTATACTGGAATGTTCTACAAAAGAAGATCGTGTATTTCGTTTTTTAAGCTAATGAGTGAAAATATTTAAAAAAAATAAAGTTAATACCTAAATTAAATATTAAATTAAAAGAATTTAAAAAAAAGGCGTGGACACGCCAGGACGGCACGATGTTTACGCCGTGACAGGCTCCTCTCACGAAGGTATAACACATGGCCTATAATGATTTAAAAACACTGATCGAACACTTGACAGGCAAAATTGGAGAGACTTACAGTAGTTTGAAGCATGGAGATGGCGATGAGAGCCAAGAGGAAGACAGCGAAGAACTTAGCCATGGCGGTTGCGATTGGGGAGAGATGGGTTGATGGAAGAAAGATGGGGTGTGTTGCAGGTATTTATAGATGAAGAAACAGTGATATCGGCGTTTTGCTAGTCTGCATGCCGGTCCACATTTGCACTGTAGGGGTGCGAGCTAGCTAGGGAGCAGTTAAGTTGGATCACGGGATCAAGTTCGGGCCGACACAAGCCTAGTGGCCACATTCCCTCTCATTCCTGCTAGATATTATTAATTGGTATTTATTAAAATAAATATTATATGTTATTGGGTTTAATAAAAATATTATATATTATTAGGTTTCTTCATTAAGGATAGACTATCGATGAAGATTCCAACAATTGAGATATTTTTATTTTTATTCTTTTTATCATTGAGATAGTATATCGTCTTGATGAGGGACGTTGTACATGAAACTTAGTTGTTGAGTCTTTACTCTTTAGGGTTTTATCTTCTTCATATGTGATAGAATAATGATAATTTTGATGTGTTGTAGGTAAATTGATTCTTTTAATAATTCTTTTTACATAATTCCTTCTTTATACATATGTTTGTGGGCGTGTTTTCAATCTTCGTTACAAAAAGGATACTTGAATATTGAAATATCAGCAATTTCATATAACTATTTGTTTACCAAATGCCGGTTTTTATTAAAAATAATGCAACTTTTGCAAAATCAACACAAAAGACTCAAGTTAGATGATGACAGTGAAATTAAAAGAGGATTGTGATGGTGGGACATTATAGAAAATCAAATAAAATAAATAACGCGTGACATTTTGTAGTATATGTTTAAGTGCTTATATACTTTTAACTTTGAAAATAATGTTTGAATGAAATTAAATGATTTATGTGGCAAACCCCATGTGATTTCGCACATGCCCTTTCGCTTTTGCATCCTTGCATTTTTTAGATTTACGAATTAATATCATGCCCGCTTTTAGGCAAAGATGCCTTGGGTTTAAAAAGAAGAGAAAACTTCACTAAATAGTAATCAAGTTTTTTAATTGTTTCATTTAAATATCTCAAAGTTTTTTTGTCTTTTTAAAGTCACTCAACTTTCATAAAATTGTTATTCATGACTCGGTTTTCATGAATCATATGCATCACCTAACTGTTTTTTCATAGAAAATAAAAAGGTGTTAGTTTACGTTACACGGTGGATTGTTATGGTTAACTAACTTTTTATGAGAGTGTGCAACATTTCATTAAAAAAATGCACCTCAATTAGTATGAATACAAATGCAAAATACTAGTCTTGATACATCATCAAATTGCAATCAAGTTCACATATAAAGATGCCTTGATCCAAATGTAATACCTAAAACTCGGGTTTTTTCTTGAATTATCCCATAGTTAATCACCCAAATATGATTAAAACTTAACATGTTTGATCGAAAACAGTTGATTGAGCAAACAATTATGATGTTTGTATTGAATGTTTGTACAAGTTGAGTCTTTAATAATGGGGTAAAGATCTAGGATATTTTAATATGTGTAAATAAAAGAGTGGATCAATGTGTAAAGGGTAAGACCGATGTCGTCCGATGCATGTTATTGCATGTGCACGACCACTTGTTGGACCCGATCCGCACATGACCCCTTCATTATTAGTGTCACTCTCAGGACCCACCCCTGTACCATTTTATTAACTGCTTGAACAATCTGTAGTCTCATCCAATATAGACAAAATTATATATTCTTGCATTGTATCCATATCATTTTAATTCTTGGATCTCGATTCCAATTCAATTAATTTTCATTTACATCTATGACAAAGTAAAAACATATAACTTTTTTAAATCATTCTGCATTGATGTGATTCCCAGGGGTGTTTGTTTTATTAAACTTTTATGAAGGAAATAAATTCTATTATAAAAATTGGAGTTTGAAGTAATTAAATCTGAAATTAATTTGAAAGAACTGCAATATATGTTAAAATATTTTTACAACTTCCTTTTTAATTTGTTAAGGTAACATGCATCTGAACTTTTATTAAAATGTTTTTCTTAAAAAGGCATTAGAATAACTTCCATTTTAATTCGTTTACTGCAGACCTTGTTTTTTAAACTCGTTAATAGTGTAATAGCACAAATTTGAATAGAGATTAAGAATAATATGGTTATGGGTGGGTTAGGGTTTTATGAAAAAGATGAAGTGAGAAATTACATAAATTGTTTTTTAGTGGGTAAAAAGACTATTATACCCTCATGTGCAAGACACATGATGGTAGATTTAACAGAAAAAGTTAACACCAGTTAGTGAAAATGGCGAAATATGTGCAAAATTTCCAAATAAGAACAATTTCTGTAATTATTTAAGTTAAAGGACATAGAATCTAATTTTATATATAACTAAAGGACAATTTATGTAATTTACTATATAAGTTATAAGCTTTGTACAGAGGAAAAAAAAATCAAGAATGGACTAAAACCGCATTTAACTAAAGGACAATTTGTATAATTTACTATACAAGTGAATTTAAATTGAAACGAAAATGAAACTATTGAACTAAAAAAAAGACAAATTTAAACTTTTGAACTAAAACAGTTATTTAGATCAAACCATACGGACTAAAACCATATTTAACTCAAAATTAAAATATGATCGAATTAGAGCCTAAAATAGGATCGAATTAGAGCCACGTTATTCTCATCCGAGAAATATGCTATAGATCCGTGCAAATACATAAGCGTCAATTCCAACCCGACCCGAGTCGACCGACAGGAAGGAGTACTAGTGAAGGCAGTAGATTCACTAATCCATACCTCTGTTCTTCAATCCGGAAAGGTAATCATCTAATCGCATTGCGGTTGGATCTATCAGATTAAGCATCATCACGGCATGTATTTCTCATTTTTCCTTCCAGAAATTTTAGAATATCACTGATGATTTCCTTTCTGATTTACAGATTTACTTGTTCACACTTCAAATATGGACTCATCAACTGCGCTGTTCAACCAGCTTAAGGTACTGCAAAATTATGCTAGATTAGATTGCCTTTTGTTTTCCGTCGGATTAGGTTAAGATGATTATATTCAGTTGGAATTTATACATTGTTCTTGTATGTGAATTGGTACTGTTGTGTGTGAATTCTTTTTGGTGAACTTTGATAATCGTTTGGATTCTGCAAGTTATATAATAACTAGAGATCAAACCCTAAGGGAAGTCTCCTACACTCAGTTAGTACTGTAAATGTGTATAAAACTTAGCAATGGGAAAGAAAGAATAATTTATTGGATTCAATCAAAGTGTCATCTAATGGTGAGAATAACAACTAGGGCTTACAATGGTCTGCTTAATGAATACATGTTACAACATTTTTGAGAACTTGTTGAACATTGTTGTTCTATACTTTTCTTACTATAACCTTGAAAACAAGTTTCGGGTTTATTATCGTAATGTTTCGATAGACAACTTATTTCTCTCTTGCTGCTTAACTTGTAACAGGAAGCACAGCCATTCTTTGTGTTGGCTGGTCCCAATGTGATTGAGTCTGAGGAACATATTCTACATATGGCGAAACAAATTAAGGCTGTCACTTCAAAGTATGTTCTTTAATCTAAGAAGCATATACTTTTGTATGATATTACATAGATCTTGTGGATGCATGTATATTACTGATGCTCATTTTTTTTTTCTTTTTTAGATAAATTGTTGCATGTCTAGATGTAGAGTCATTTGCATACTTCAAGTTATTTCCCTCAAGTTTCGTTCAGCATATAATGGATATGTTGCTTGCATTTTTGCAGACTCGGATTGCCATTAGTTTTTAAGTCTAGCTTTGACAAAGCTAATAGAACTTCATCAAAATCCTTTCGAGGGCCTGGATTAGCCGATGGATTAAAGGTGGGTAAACTGTCATTATTAAGGAAGATTTCTTTAGAGAATATTATATAAGGAGCTAAACTCCAAACCGTATTAAACATTTTGGCAAGAAAAATACTCATGTATAAGATAATGTCTTGTTAAACTGTATTAATCTATCTTGATGGTCAACTGCAGATCCTTGAAAAGGTGAAAATAACATATGACTTGCCCATAGTGACCGATGTACATGAATCTAACCAGGTAATCATATTAATCTGAAGAAGGGCTTATTTGCAATTATAAGCGAATGCATAATGTATAGCTATTTAATTTTGTCAGTGTGAAGCAGTCGGCAGGGTTGCAGATATAATTCAAATTCCAGCTTTTTTGTGCCGACAGGTAAAGATTGATCCAACTCAAATGCTTTAACATGCCCTTAGCACTATCACTATCAAGAAATCTCGTTTAGTTTAAAACTTAGTTTTTTTCCTGTTTTTGTGTCGCCTAGAGATCAACACATTTTATCTGTTTTTTTTTTTTTCTGGTAGACTGATCTTCTAGTTGCAGCTGCCAAGACTGGAAAAATTGTAAATATAAAGAAAGGCCAGTTCTGTGCACCATCTGTAAGTTATCATCTTCAGTTGAGTTCATTGGCCATGGAACCATTTAGCTTGTTTAATCGCATGGAGATAGTAGGCCCATACTTATTGCTTACTATTGACCATGAATAACTTTCTGACCTGTTGACTTTGCAGGTCATGACCAACTCAGCAGAAAAAGTTAGATTGGCTGGAAATCAAAACGTTATGGTTTGTGAGAGAGGGACCATGTTTGGATACAGTAAGCTTATATGTATTTGTTTAAAATATGTGCCTGACAACCGACCTTGGATTTGATTATCAAATGTTTTTCTTTCTCCTGCGTGCCTAAAGTACTATATATTGTCTGTCATGCAGATGATTTAATTGTTGATCCACGTAACTTTGAGTGGATGAGGGAAGCTAATTGTCCTGTTGTAAGTACAATAACATTTTTATATCATTATCATCAGGTTATATGCACTATGCACCAGGGCCTTGAAATGCAATAATATATTTATTCATACATTACAACATTCTATTTCTACAATGCAGGTAGCAGATATCACACATGCATTACAGCAACCTGCTGGGAAAAAGGTGCACATGCATACATGTATTGCATTTATGATATATCTTTTTGATTTTTCTTCTAGCTAATTTTTTAAACAGCTGGAAGGTGGTGGTGTCGCGAGTGGAGGTCTTCGTGAATTGATACCTTGCATTGCAAGGACAGCAGTTGCTGTTGGAGTGGATGGACTTTTCATGGAGGTATGAGATAAAATATACTTTATTGGGCATCTGCAGTTTATGTTTTTGTAGTTTTTTTTCTTATAAGGCATATTTATGCAATCAGGTGCATGATGATCCACTTAATGCTCCAGTTGATGGTCCAACACAATGGGTAAATTTCATGACATTGAAAACACTAATATTATTATTTTATTCAACATTGTTTGACCCTGTGTTTTTCTCTTGAAAACAGCCTCTACGCCATTTTGAGGAGCTGCTAGAAGAGCTAATGGCAATTGCTGTAAGTTCTTAGTGATATATTTTTCTTTTTTAGTAACGACAATAAGCAAGTAGGTAATCTATTCTGGCATTTTTTTTAAGAAAAGGGATCAGTATAGTATATATTTCTGGCAAAGGGCTTGCCTGTTTCCTAGGCGCAGGGCATAAAAGGTGCAATAATAATAATAAAAATATAGCAAATATAGTGGCCAAAACAGTCCCAAACACCCAGAACTGGGTATTTTAACCTGGTGGGCCAATTTGGGCTGTATGAAACTTTTTAAAAGTTAAAACTAATACCTCTTGGTAAAAACATTAGTTGCACAATTTGCTAGGGTAGTGCAAGAAAACAATGCACAAAAGAACTTATTTTCTCATAAGTTCTGATATTATGCCACGATGTGCAGCCTCTTTCCGTTCAACCAAATTCAACACTCATGTCCTAAAAGTACCATCTAGATGTTAGAACATCATAACAACTAATATTTAATCCTTTTAATTGTGCCTATTTAAACAACTGAACAATTACTTACCTCACACACTGGCCCAGCAGGTCATAATAAACGGCCATAGCGACCCAATTAGAGGCCCAGCAGGTCATACTAAACGGTCATAGTGACCCAATTAGAGGCCCAGCAGGTCATACTAAATGGCAATAGTGACCCAATTAGAGGCCCAGCAGCTCATACTAAACGGCAATAGTGACCCAATTAGAGTGTTTTTAATGTATATTAGAAAATGAAGATGCTATTAGATACTTGAGCTTCATATTAATTAATTTTTTGGTTTTTAATTCTAAAAGAGGGTTACCAAGGGGAAGCAGCAATACAAAATCGATCTTACTCCATTTCGTGAGTAAAAACTCATGCAGGCTGGTTTTCCATGCGTGATCAAACGGAAGGTACATGACTTGATAATCTCAATTTGTGCACATAAAATGTTTATTATTGGGTTTATAACTTATTTGTATGCTGCTATTTGTTCACGTAAGATGTTTATTATTGGATTTTGAACTTACTGAAATGCCACTGCATTGGTCTAATAAGCATGTTATTGATTAGTTTACTATGATTTACACATGAATTACATGATTGTTTTCAGGCAAGATCCTGCGCTTAACTCAGTTGTGCCTGAACATGTGAAAGATTACAGCATCATATTTTATTAGTCCATGTATTAGAATCTATGCTTTGAGAATTACATTGTTGCTAGATTCATGGTGTGTATTAATATCTAAAAATTGGATTATGATTCGTTTCCTTGTGGACTAAATCATGCTGTTCAAATTTGGGCACGCTGTTACACATGGTTATACCTTTCATTTTTGGGTCATTATCTTAGAGACGTTGAGTTTAAATGTTAACACATTTATATATTATTTTTATGGACTATAAGTTGGCGGACGGTGACCGTGGTTTTCAGATCTTGCATGGATTTGGTTTATGGCTACAAAGCTGCTTTTATCTTTGTTAGAGGTAAATATTGGGGGAAGAAATTTAGAGAAGAAGAATTGTTTCAAATCATCAATACCTACTTTCATTCAATTCTGGGTTTAGGTACAACAAGGGATTAACAGCTTAACTACCATGGTGGTTAACTTGTTAACCTCTTATTTACAAAATACACCCTTTCCTACTATGACATGACTATTAGATACTGAAGTTTTAAACACACACATGACAGTAATTCCGCCTCGGAAGATTGTTGGCCTTAAGAATCAAATCTGGACTCATCCAATTATTTCCACATATCAACTGTTTGAGCGATGCTTGAATGCATGTCTTATCTCTAAACCTGATGATTTGTCCAAATACGTAGGATCATAGCTCTTTGGATTGTATCTTGCATACGTTAAGAAGTTGGAAAGTTTACGACGATTGAATTGCCAAAGCAGGCCCAGCGCCCAGGTTTCAACATCAGGTTCACTCAAACACACTTCCACCTTCAATTCTGCATACGATTGTTTTGGTTATAAGTTGGAAAAATCCAAGAAATATTTTTAATAAAATGCATAAGAAATTCCAGCATTTTCTGCTTCCCAGCATTGGGCTGCATCTTGTTTGTTTCCCATGACTTTATATCAACCCAGTCACCAGAGCTCGAGTTGCCTTCTTCTAGATATGCTTCTGGAGTGCTTAGTAGATGCCATGGGGGTGGATGCGCCAATAGTTCGTCTGAATCAGAGCTTTGTGTTTTCTGCCTTAATCTATATTTCTTGCCAATATTCTCAGTGTTGCCTACACCCGCCCTTGGTTACCTATGATTCTTGCCAATATTCTCAGTGTTGCCTACACCCGCCCTTGGTTACCTATGATTCTTTGGCTCTTGGTATGAATCTAGAATTAGTTAGGAGGCGTGACGACACTTTGCCACCTGGGAGTTCACATATTTGTGTTGCACACTTTCCTGATCCCCTTCTTTCTTTACAAGAGCTGGCTTAAGATTGACAATTTATTCTTTGACGCTTTTCACATCTGAACTATATTTATATATTTGGGCAGCACCAAGTTCCACATCAGCGGATCAACCGACGCATACAACCACAAAATATTTCCACAAGTTAGATTTTCCCCTTTGAGCACATACAATCAAGTAACCGTGTGAGCGGATACAGCCATTATCCCATTTTGTGAATTGTTATGAATTCTAATCTAGGCAGATTTTGAACTTGTAATAACAAGCTGGTCTCTTAACAATTCTTTTCTGCTGCTTCTCAGCTCTATTCTCATCGATGAGCTTTTCAAGGCTCTTCCTTTTTGTAAATGAACATAAATTCGCCTAGCCAATGACATCTTTCCACATTAGTGCTGAAATCTTCGAGTTTGTTGTGATTTGTTGAAAAAATAAGCACAATTACCATGAGTGCTGAAATCTTCGAGTTTGGTTGCTTTCTTCCACTTAACCAACCGCTTATGCATTGCATCAAACGATTTTGTGGCAGTGGTGCCCTTGGTTTTCAAACGTTTTTTGTCGATTGGTTTTCGCCTTTCCGAAACCCTTGGTGGCAGTGGTGTGGTGGCAGTTGTAAAACCGGGATTAATCGGCGATTAATCAAAATCGGTGAAAAACCTTGTAATTTTGGGCTAGTCGGACAATTAATCGCTAATCGTTTCTAGTCGGTCAAAATCTGGCCAAAAAACGGTGTTCCGACAAGTTTTTGTAATTTACGGCGATTTAAAAATTACATATAATAATGTATATATATATATTTAAAAATTACGTATAAAAATGTGTATATATATAACTAAAAATTAAATATAAAAATACCAATCCGATTAATTAATCCCGGTTAATCGCAAGTCGGTACCCCACTGCCCGACTAGTGATTTTTACAACACTGTGGAAGAGAGTGCGTCAGATTCCGCAACTTCCTTCGTTTTTTTCTGATCGATTACAGATGTGGAAGAGATGAAACACAATGCGGGTCGTCTCGCAATCACCGTTGTTTGCTTTAAATCGACGTTGTCTCATCGTCACCATCACTGGCCATCGCTGGCAGGTTCATAATTAGGGGTGATAGTTAGGGTATGTTTAAGTTAAATTAAAACTTGATCTTTAATCTTTTTGCAAACTTATCTAAGGTAGTTTTGTTTCTATTAGGGTATCAAACATGGGTTTAAGATTGTTGGTCTTATTCTAATTGTAGTGAATTTATGTTTATCAATTGATTGAACTACACCTACTGTATTTCTAAGCCTCCGTAAGCTCAAGTGATGGTCATATACATTTCTGATGAGCTTTCAATTGTTGTTATCGACTTGAAAGCTTTTAAACGCTGCATTCTTTGTACAATTTTCACCTCCACAGTATCTATGAAGTAGTGTAAATTACTTTATACTTAAGGCACTCTATATATTCCAACTCAGTCGTGTATATCAGAAACATTTTTTTACATCTCATAGTCTATTTATTTTCAACTTATGTTGTATTTAGTTTAATGTCAATTTTAAAAGTGTGACAACTAACAATGCGCGGCACACGGGTTTTATACTAGATAGATCAATATTTCTTTTAACATTTTTAGTGATGAACTTTATTAATTATCATTATTTGGTTGTATTTGATGTAACGGGCATGGTTTAGATAATTTGATAATATGCCCTAATAATATTATAATTGAATATATGTATCTAGGGGAACGATCATGAGAAAACTAAACAACCCAAACGAACTCTGAATGAACTCATTTTGCGCGGTGTTGTAACCGGCTCGGCGTTTAGGTTTCTTTGTGTGTGTGTGTGGGGGGGGGTTAGGTTTTTGGGGGTGGGGTTTAGCTTTAGGCTTTAGATCGAGTTTGAGGAGCCGGTTTTAACGCCGCTGGAATCAGTTCAATCGAAGTTCGTTTGGGTCGGTTTGCGCGAGTTTTCTGATGAACTCAATCATATCTATCTATTCTAATAAATAAAAATGATATTGGGCACGTGTCAGTCTATGGTACAATCTCATCTTTATTTTCCCGCATCTACCTCTTATTAAATACGTGTTTCTTAGATAAGGAAACTAAAAAAGAAATTTGAATAATGACATTAATCATAAATATCAGTATCAATCACAACTATAGATATCATTTAAGGTAATTAAATTTAAAAAAAATTCAATTCATTTCTTTATTAAATTTGGATTTTACATATTTTTTATAATCAATTATATTTGCTAAATATCTGTTTAAATTTGGTCAATTCTTTTATCTATACCTTCAAATCAGTTACTGTTTCTTTTTATTATTATTATTTCATCTTATATTTAAATTAGAATTAAGTTATATCAAACTACATTTATGAAAATGTCTGAATATATGACAAACAATTCTAATGATGCTCATGCTTTTATTCTTAAATTTGTAAAATGAAAGTTGTATTACTTTTCAATATATAACTCGTGTAATACACATGTTTTTTAACCTAGTAACACAATATCTATACTATATAATAAATATAAGTTTTTAATACCACATGTCACCTTCATATTTATTCTAATATTTTCTTTCCGACTCTCTCTCTTATTAAATACACCTCTATATTTTAATAATAATATATTTTTAAATAAAATACTAATCTTTGTATTAATAAATTTCCTTATATATTTTGACGATTGTATGTGTTAACAGATTATATTGTATTGTACGTGTTTTTTTAACCCGTGTAAAACACGAGTTTTTAAAAAATAAAATTTTTATTACTTAATATATAATATTATATTTATTCAACTCAGTTATATAGACTGAGAGTAATCTTTTCGAGATTTTAACGTGGGAGATGAGAAAATTACGTAGAACAATAGAAAGTCAAACATAAGTTAGTTTAACTATTTTATAAACAATAATAACATAAAAAAGGTAAATCATTCTTCTAAAAAAATTTAATTTCTCAAAAAGTAAGTACATAAAACTTTCTGGCTTCTGCCATACCAAACCAAACCCCTCCTTTCTAGTTTCTACACATCCCACCGGTGTGGTCCAGTCTTTTGCCACCACCCATTTTAATCAGATCAAGATTCGAGAGCCTCTAGTTTTCACTTTACCTGCTTCTTCAATTTCCATTAACCTCTAGTTTTCACTCACGCATTTGATCGAACACCTTGGTGGCGACAATGGTTTCTTTGGCATTTGTGAACGATTACACTGCTACTGAGAGCACTGTTCTTTTGAACAATCATCTTCCCCCCAAGATCCATTTGTTTGCAAATTATCGACCAAGAAAATCACATCTTGATATGACAATTGTGTGTAGTAATAGTAATGTTAGCAGAGTATGGAGGGTTAAAGCAACCGGTGCAAAGGGTTCTGGTGGAGATGACAGCGGCGATACGGATGAGGTGCTTCAAGCTGTAATTGAGAAATCCCAAATGCTTTTGGCCAAGCAGAGAGCCCTGCTTCAACAGGTCATTTTTTTTCTTCCAATTTGATGCTTAATTTTGGGGTTTTTTTAGAAGAAAATAGTTGTGCTTTATGCTATACTTTCATTTTATAAATAACACAGAGGAAGAAAGATCAACAACTTTCATTTTTGTTGTCAACCAAAAGCATAATCATCAAAGATTTACACTTGATTTTCACACAATTCCGCTCAAAATGATAATTACGAACAAAATGGGAAAATGTACGAGTGGAAATCAAGTGTATATCGAGTGATTTTTTTATGATTATGCTACTGGTATTGCGCTTGGCAGTGAAAGTGAAAGTTAGGATTGTTATTGGTCAATTTGTTGGTATGGATTATTATCAATGGGTCATAGTTTGGATTATTAAAATCCAATTTGCTTATATTAATTATATTCTGCCTGATGACATCTTACTTGTATCTAAATCAGAAAAGAAAGTCTGTAACATGATATTACTCAAAATGGAATTCTAAAATTATTGTAGGAAACCATCAATGATCACTAAAAAAACATCAAGTTAGTTTTTTTCACCTGTGTCAATCTGCTGCCTGACCCAGTAAAAATATGGACCGAAAAAGTTATGACCCCAGTGAGAAAGTTCCTGTGTCTGCCACTGCTCATTGGACTAAATAATGTTTTATCATTTTCTAAATGCAGATTGCTGAAAGAAGGGAAATGATAACATCGATAAACAATACCTTGATTAGCTCTGAGAATGAGGAATTAGTTTCTGAAGAGGAAGAAAGATTCTTTATGGAACCGGAATCTAATCTTCCTGATGGCATGGATAATCCATCTAGTAGCATTGTTGAGCCAGTTGAGTCCTCGTTACCAGACAAACCGCTCGTATCTGCTGATAAATATTATGATGATTATGATGATGATGTTACATCAAAATTTGGTATCAAATTGCCTCCAAAAAGTTATTTGGATAGCGATTCCAAGAACAAGCTTCAAGGGGCGACTTCAGAGAAAGCTACAACATATGAGTTGCCACCTTTTGTTTCTGATATCTCAACTACATACAAAGATTCAAAAGATACCAATGAATCAGCATTACATCATGTGACAGATGATGCGGATGTTAACATAGGTGAAGATGTAAAATCCCCTCCGTTAGCTGGGCCTAATGTAATGAATGTTATATTGGTTGCTGCAGAATGTGCTCCTTGGTCTAAAACAGGTATCACATCAAACGATATATTCATATATACCATTCTATATTTAGTAATATCATATTTACCCTTTCCATGGTAAATAAAATAAATCAGTTACTTTTAAAAGTTTGTTTCATTAAATAAACAAAGAGATCATTATGTGCTGATATGATTAATAATGTTGTTTTCCTATTCATTGAAATAAAGTAACAAACTGTTATAACTTATAAGTAATTGATATTTTATTTACCATGGAAGAATCGGTATATATATATGATGTTTTAAGTGTTTTAGAATGGTAAATATGATATTATTGAATTAGAATGATATATATGAAATTTTGAACTTTTAAAAGTATCAAAAGTTCTCTTTATAGGTGGCCTCGGTGATGTGGCTGGTGCTTTACCAAAGGCTTTGGCGAAGCGTGGGCACAGAGTAATGGTGAGTTTTCTCTCTACAACAATACTGTTTTACATATTAATCTAATTTATTTTTCTTGTTCATCTCTAATCTTTAATCGTCACATTTTGAGTTAATGAGATCCCATGATATACAACTATATACCCATCTATTTATATGTTTGCTTTCACAAAACGTTAAGGTAGTGGCACCTTGTTATGGAAATTATGCTGTACTTCAAGATACGGGAGTTAGAAAAAGGTATATGGTGAACGGCCAGGTATTTTACATTTTCACCCCACACGTTTCGCTTCAGTTTATTTTATAAAGCCGCAGTTTGGTAATAATAATAGAATGTAAAATTTCAGGATATGGAGGTACACTACTTTCAAGTCTATATAGATGGTGTCGATTTTGTTTTCATTGAAAATCACATGTTCCATAACTTGGGCAGTAACATATATGGAGGAAATCGCACAGTAAGCTTTTTTTTCCCTGTTATATAACCACTAATTAGCTCTTTCCTAAACTGCAATAGAAAGATAATAAATTATCATAACATCACTCGCGTTACTTATTATTGCAGGATATTCTACGCCGCATGGTTTTATTCTGCAAAGCAGCTATTGAGGTATGACTTAAACAAGATATGTTTAATTGTTCACTTGCTCCTAAAAGTATATACAATTGAAATTATATCACCTACAGGTTCCATGGCATGTACCGTGTGGGGGCCACTGTTACGGAGATGGAAATTTGGTTTTCATAGCTAATGATTGGCATACCGCATTATTGCCAGTTTACCTTAAAGCATATTATCATGAGCATGGATTAATGCAATATGCAAGATCTGTCCTTGTGGTTCATAACATCGCCCATCAGGTCGGTTTTACAATTTACAGATACCCGTGATTACAGTTTACACGTTTCTTGTTTAAATCATATATCGGTTTCAGGGTCGTGGTCCAGTGGATGATTTTTCCTATGTGGATCTACCACCAAACTACCTGGATCTTTTCAGAATGTATGATCCAGTAGGCGGTGAACACTTCAACATATTTGCTGCAGGAATTAAGACCGCTTACCGGATAGTTACAGTAAGTCACGGTTATGCATGGGAGCTAAAAACCACCGAGGGTGGTCACGGTCTTCACGGGATAATTCAAGAAAATGATTGGAAACTAAAGGGTATTGTCAATGGAATTGATAAAAAAGAATGGAATCCCAAATTAGACATCCACTTAACCTCTGATGGTTACACTAATTACAGTTTAGAGACTCTTAATACCGGAAAACCACAATGCAAGGCGGCACTTCAGAAAGAGCTGGGCCTACCGGTTCGGGCTGATGTCCCGTTAATCGGTTTCATTGGAAGACTTGATAACCAAAAAGGTGTTGACTTGATATGCGAGGCGGTTCCATGGATGGTAGGGCAGGATATACAGCTGGTCATGCTGGGAACGGGCCAGCCCGAACTTGAACAGATGCTTAGAGAAATGGAGAACCAGTACCATGAAAAAGTGAGAGGGTGGGTCGGGTTTTCGGTCAAAATGGCTCACCGGATAACAGCTGGAGCTGATGTATTGCTGATGCCATCAAAGTTCGAGCCGTGTGGGCTTAACCAGCTGTATGCGATGTGTTATGGGACCATACCGGTTGTGCATGCTGTGGGTGGATTGAAGGATACGGTTCAGCCGTTTGATCCTTATAATGAGTCGGGATTAGGTTGGACGTTTGATCGAGCAGATAGCGGGCAGCTGATTCATGCACTCGGGAACTGTTTGTTGACTTATCGCGAGTATAAATCGAGCTGGGTTGGGATTCAGAAAAGGGGGATGATGCAGGATTTGAGCTGGGATAATGCTGCTTGTCAGTATGAAGAAGTTCTTGTTGCTGCTAAGCATCAATGGTGAAGTTTGAGGCTTTTTTAGTTCAAAATGTAGTTATTTTATAAACATGATATTAGAATGGTTGAATATATCCTTCAATAATATTTTATGTTTTTTGGAAACGTATCTTACAAAATTGTGTTTCATTATTTGGTTGATTTTTTAGCAGTTAATTTAAATGAAATAAGTGACGTATTAATATAAGTTACATCAGTAATAAAACAAACATGCTGGAATAGCTCAGTTGGTTAGAGCGTGTGGCTGTTAACCACAAGGTCGGAGGTTCAAGCCCTCCTTCTAGCGTTTTTTTAATTTCCACTAAAATTATTTTTTTTACCTTATTTTGAATTATAAGACAACATCTTAATTTATCGTCTACTAGTAATCATCTTAATTTATTATCTACTAGTAATAAAGATTTAAAATTATAAACCTATATATTTATATAAGATATTATCTACTAGTAATGAAGATTTAGAAATTATAAACCTATATTTTTAGATAAAATATGATTGAAATTACGTATAAATACTTTAAGTAATAAAGCAATAATATTGAAAATGAAAAGAGATAGTTATAATTAATTAATTTTCAAATACTTCTTTGTATAATACAACATTTTATGTTCTATATCTTTATCCAAAATTAATAGTTTTACCTATCTACTTTTAATTTTAGATAATGCAACATACAATTGTCTACTTTTAACAATGTGTGAAAACTGGTTGTATGAAAAACAAACTAATCTTGGATAGTGGTTTTCTTTAAATCTTATTTATTGTCATTATAAAATTGTCTTATTTGAAATTTAAAAGAAATCTTTTTTATGATAAGGTGTGAAACTTATTCTTAGAATAAAAGTGTGATTATTAATATTACTTTTAAATATGATTTCCGCTTCTATAACACAATTACCCAATTATATCACCTTATAGTCTAGTTTCATTACATAAACCACTTTTCTAATCAATATTTTTTAGTAGCATCACTGAAACAACAACTCTTGTACTAATTTATAGTTTGACAAACTTGAGAGTTTAAGCTCATTTAGAACTTCAGGTGAATATAAACGTTCATCAAATTTATCATGAACATACTATGACCTATGACTGATCCATATCTCTTCACCATTAGAGACCCCCGGTCGACTTCTTCGTCACCTCCCTCGCCTATTTATAGGCACAAATTTGGTTTCGTGACAATTGTTACCACCGGTGACGACTCGTCATCGATTTCCTTGTCGGCCATGCACTTTCTGCCCCCACGTAACGGACCGTTAAGGTTTCCATGACGGTCCGTCACGAGCAACATGTCCACCCACCAAATCTTCTTGAGACCACCTCCCTTATTGCGGCACGTGTCGTTACCGTCATGGTGACGGTCCGTCACGAGCCACACAGACTGTTAAAATTTATTTGCGCTAACTGGCTAGCTTGATCACCACCAAGGGCGATGCCTACGTTGCATCGAGGTTTAGAGTCTTTGCTCCTAGCAACCTTAAAGGTTCATAAGTACCAAAATTAACATATACTTTACATATCCTAACTTGTATCAACGTATATTTTAAGTATTTATTTGATATTTACGAACATAACTAGAATAGATTAGATAACACCAAAATTATAAAATAAATAAATAAATAATAATAATAATATTACACCACATGGCTTAGTTGGTTCTTTTTCCAAAATTAATGATAAATATTTGACCCTATCCATTAAAAAGTTCTTGATATGGTACCTGGAAAACATTACCCACTACAAGACGTATGTTGATGTGGCGAACACATGAAAGCAAGAAGCTTCAAGTGAAGGAAACTTGTATTTTCATCCACATAGATTGAAACAATAATAAAAGCTTAAAAAAGAAGGTGGAAAGAATTTGGAAAAAAAGAAAAGGAGAGACAATATAAAAATAGTTTATTTTTGTAAGGAGATAAAAAAAGTGCTCATACTTTATTGAAAAGCAGGTGGAACAGAAAGGTTCAAACAAAAGTGTTGTGATTTGTTATACCCCTTTAGTTTTAGCCTATTGACAGTTTATCCCCTTTATATTACAGAAGTACTACATCGTGTCCCAAAAATTACGACACTAGAGATGACTTCAAGTATAACTAAATTATTATATTCAGTATCACCTTTTTTATTTCAATGTTTCATTAATTTTAAATATATTTTACCGTTTGAATAACATTTAAAATGTATAAAAAGATGAATATATAAAATTTGATTAAAACATTTTACATATCGTGCAAGACTGGCAAAACGGGTGAGTTGGATTGGGTAATAGGTGAGAATGTGTTTGGGTCAGGATGAGTTATAACCAAAATGAGTTCGAGTCAAAACGATTCATTTAAAAAAAAAGTATCAATTTGCTTCAAATCAGAATAGGTTGTAAACAAGAATTGGCTCGGGTTAAAATAAGATATCTTACAAAAGAAAAGTACCAAAATCCGGTACCCATTTAAACCCATTTTAGATTTTTATAGTTTTTATGCGACCCATCTTGACCTAAATTGTTTTAAGGTTTTATCCATTTCAATTGAATTACATATTTAAATTATATGTGAATAGAGGGTAGTAAAATGAAAGAAGTAGAAGAGGAGGGAAAAGAAAGTAAAATTGGTGAGTCAGCAAAAAGAAAACTGGAGATCAAAAAGAGCGATGAGATAGAGTTTTAAGAGAGAGAAAATCTCAATAGCCACATACACAATTTGTGCCTCTCGTTTCTTCTCACCTTGCTAACGTGGCTGTACGATCAAAACCCTGCTCCTTCACCACGAAGACCTCACAAACACCCAAAAGATCCGCACCCTTCTTTGTCAGATCTGTTCCTTTAATCCCACCGCTCAGTTCTGCCATAAATGTCGGAATCAAAAGATCCCGCTATTAAGCTGTTTGGTAAGACCATTCAGCTGCCGGAGGCTTCCACCGACGATGCTGTCTCCGTTAATAACGCCGGAGCTGTTAAGAGAGAAGAAGACCAGCCGTCTTCGGTTTCTGAGGCTGACTCTGAACGAATTGGGGAAGAACGTGAATCAGATGCTAATAATAACTTTCAGGTAACTTACTAATCGATCTTACGCTTTTCTCCAATCGTCTCATGATTTTATCCTTTTTTATATGTGATTGATGTATGTGACTATAATTAATCAAATTTTCACCATCGTTTGACCTAATTTCTATTTTTATTGCCAAGTTTCTGTAGCATAATAATTGATGATTATGCTACCAGGATTGTAAAGGTACTTTGTTGGTCAAATTGTTAGATTATTAAAATTCAATTTGCTTAAAAGAAATATAAGGCTCAAGATTATATTTCTGATTGAAAGTTGTGGTAAATGAAGGACCAATCTGAAGAAGGATCTGTTGATAAAGAAGAGGATAGAACCCATAGTTCTACAGTTTCTGAGGAGATTACAGAGCCAACTGCAACTTCCGTCTTGAACGAAAACCCTAAAACACCTTCAGCTGATAGTGAATCTGCTACTGCAAAAGTATCAAAATCAGAAGAAGAACAAAGTGAACAGGAAAAAACTTTAAAAAAACCGGATAAAATACTTCCTTGTCCTCGTTGTAACAGCATGGACACAAAATTTTGTTACTACAACAATTACAATGTTAATCAACCGCGTCACTTCTGCAAGAACTGTCAACGGTACTGGACGGCTGGGGGGACAATGAGGAATGTTCCTGTGGGTGCTGGACGCCGTAAGAATAAAAGTTTGGCTTATCAATACCGTCAAATAACTGTTACAGAAACTCTTCCCGACACGATCCTTCAACCCAATGGCACTGTCCTTACGTTTGGGTCAGACGCGCCTCTTTGTGAGTCTATGGTGTCTGTTTTGAAAATTGCAGATAAAACAATGAGACAAGATAGTTTTCGTAAGCCAGAAGAATTGGTAATCCCGGTTAATTCGAGTAATGATGATAGCACAAATAGATCATCAGCCACTGAGATGCAAAACTGCCATGGGTTCTCTCCTCAGGTGCCCTGTTTTCCTACTGCGCCGTGGCCATACCCATGGACCCCGCAAATGGGCCCTGCTTTTTGTCCACCGGGCTTTCCTATGCCGTTCTACCCTGCAGCAGCACCACCGTACTGGGGTTGTGCTATACCTATACCTGGTCCGGGCCCTGGCCCTGGCCCGTGGAGTATGCAATGGGTTCCTCCTCCAGCAAATTACCATCTTGCCCCTGCGGCTACTTATGCCGCCTCAACTTCCAGTCCTATTTCCCCAACATTGGGGAAACATTCACGAACCGAGAATGGGGAAGAGGAAATGACGAAAGAAAATGAAGCGGAAAAGAGTCTTTGGGTTCCAAAAACGTTGCGGATTGATGATCCAGATGAAGCTGCAAAAAGCTCGATATGGGCAACGTTGGGAATAAAAAATGATAGATGTGTTGGTGGGAATGGAGGAGGTATGTTTAAGGCATTCCAATCTAAAAATGAAGATAAAAGACCCATGAAAGAGGCATCACCTGCACTTCAAGCTAACCCTGCAGCATTATCTAGGTCTCTTAATTTCCAAGAGAGCTCATGATTGGTTAGTTTTGTGGCAATGGAAAAGGGTATGTGTTGCATGGAGATGGGCTTCAGTGACATGCAAATGGGAATGAGAAGAAAGGTAAGTTGATTCCATCCATTGTTCAAAGGAGAGACTATATTTTAAATCTGATAGTATTTTTGAGTTTGGTGTACATATATATTATATGTGAAATAGTGAGAAAGTGAACAAGGTAGAACAGAGTGAGTGTGTGCAGTGAAATAAGTTTAGATGCCGAACTTCACAAACGTTAATCGTCAATCTTATCTTGGCCTTGAAATGAGTTTCATGCTAATCTGCGACGTTTTATGTTTTGATTTGGTTGTATAATCTCTAGGGGGGTTCCTTTATGTCGGTTGGGAGCCAGATCTTGCTCACCTGTCGTATAATTTGGTTGACCCAAATGAACCCATATAAACGGGTCATGATTGCCTCGTCTGGGAAGTTGCTCAAAGCTTGAGAGCCTGGCTTGATGCTATAGAATTGGGTTGTTTAGGGTGTGTTCTGGAGTTGAAGCATTAGGCTTTTTCAATGGCAGGATTGACTTTTTACACACTCAAGCTTACCTAGTATTTGCCATCATGTGTTGAAACTCAAAATACATTTTCTTTACCAAGTGACCATATCATTTCAACCACCATTTTCAAGTGTAACTTCTGTCTTGTTATTATTATTAACGTGTGCTTGATTATGGTAGAAAAACACTTGTAAAGAAAACATTTGTTCTCTCTTATATATTAAACAGTCATTTTAGATCCAAACGTGACTTCTAATTCTTTGAAATTCTTATAACTCAATAGTTCAATTTGTAATCTTGATAAGAGATTCTATGTACGTCGCTTTAGTATATCTTGGGAAACGATTAACTTTTATTTTGATTCTATGAAGCTTTACGCACAAAGTTTGACTAAAATATGACAGCTAAATTGCTTTAAAGATAGAGAACAATGCTATAAAAGAGTATATTTTAGTTATTTTTTTATACAATTAAATCTAAGCTGTTATTTTATTAACCAGCTTAAAAAGTTTGAAAAAGTGAAAATAAAAAGAAAACTACATCTAAAGATTGAGGCATTCATTGTACAAAAAAATGAGTAAATTAAACTTCTAAAGGTATATATTACCATTAGTAGCAACTAATTGTTTCTCCAAAGTTGAGAATAGTATCTATATTAAAAAAAGTCAATGTAGCCTAACCCACTTGTAAAAGACACATGCCTTTAAATGGAAGGCTTCGGGTTTAGAATTATTAGTATAAAGTACAGTAAGAATAACATTGATAAAAAAAAGTATCATGTTAAAAAAGACAAGTCCAAAGAAAACCCAAATTTCACTTTAAAATAACAGGAAGCTCCTATTTTTCTAAAAAAAGAAGTTTACATTATTTGCGTTGTTTTTTAACGACAAATCTACTCTACCATACTCCTATATTAAACTAAATAATTCAACATATATCTGGGTTTGAACCCAGGACCTCTAATCTAAGAGGTAAGAGCCTCTATCAAATAGGCTAGTCCCAAGTTGACAACAATATCTACGTTGTTAATGTACATTTGAGAAATCTCAATCAATTGATAACGGCATATATCCCAAGTCCTAACACAATGTTTAAAATAAAATAGCTTAAAAAAGAAAACCAATAGAAAGATGGAGGATGGAATAATTTTATCGTCGTACTTAGGTCATGATTTTAATAATTATTTTTTAACCGACCAACGAATACTATATGCCCGGTCACCTGGGTAAACCCATTGGCGACAGGCCACCCTCGCCCGCGAATGCATGACAATGGTGACCCGGCTCACCCACCACTCAGGGGAAACTCACCACCCGAAGTCTCACTATGGTAAAACCCTAGCTCACTTGAGCATATTGTACAAAGTGAGACTCGACCCATGACCTACACATTAGAAGGTTATGGAGATGTCTTCTCCCAAAACAATTGACGTGTGACTCATTGGCTAATAATTACTCTTATACAAAATTGTTTATATATATAATGTTATTTGGGGGATGAGAAACCTTAAACTAATAAAATAAATAAGTAAAATGTGGCTTAAAATAGTAATCAACAAGTTCTCTCACCACTTTGCATTATTAAAACCTTGATGCCATTTGAAGCATTTTTTTCAATTTCACTTTTCATATAAAGAAAAAAGTGAACAATTTCGCAAATATATATACACATGTTTATCACTACTTTATCACCGGACCAGTTGCTCAAACCGAACCGACTAATCTAACACTAACAAAACCCTCTGGATAATTTGTAAAAAAATTGAATAGGGGTATTTTGGTCATTTCACACGCACTTAACATAGAAATCACTCGCCTTAAAGCTGTCACACCCCCAAAATCCACTAACGGAGTTTTACCGTTAGGAGCGTGACATACTAGGATCTCAGTCATTAGTTACATTGAACGACTCTATATGAGTTTAAGAAAAACATTAGTGTTGCTCATAGTCACAATGCAACACTATTAAATGAAAATACTGAGTAAATGCGGAATGGCGAAGCGAAAAGGTTTAACAAAATGCATGCGCTAAAACAAGTGCGTCCGAAACATACAAGTCAAAATAAATAAATAAGTAAATCCGATGTTTGAAAAATAAATGCAACTCCAATGCATGCATGCCCTAATATCGTGCTCGTACCTTAGCGACCTGAGAAAAACATACTAAAATGTGTCAACACTAGGTTGGTGAGTTCACAGGTTTCAAATGTAAGTAAAGATACTAGATAAACAATTACAATTATATCAATGGGTAGCTAGCATAATAACATGTTACTAAAGCGTTTCGAGACCGAAGCTGACTGTTTGTGTTTGATTTGCCTTCCACCATGTCTATCATGAAACAATGGTAAAATGTTAGGTCAATATTACACCCGTTCGACTTCCCGTCGTGTTAGCGCGACTAACGCGGGTGGGGCTTGTCATGCCCAGTAGTACTACTCAAGATTACATCGCTATTCCATATATTAAACAGTTCTATATGTAAGGACTTGTATGATGTGTTTGCGCTTAGTACAACAAGTGATATAAAAGAAATGTAAGATCTAACTGTTTGCGTTCATGTTTTCTCCCCCAAGTTTAAAACATAGAAAAAGGGGCCGTGAAAACTCACCTTAGAATGCGTGCAGATGAAAGCTAATTAAAACTGCTTGACTACTAACCGCCACCTATAAACATCGGTTTATAAGTGTATGTTTGTGTAAGTTGACATGAACCCTAAGTATCCAAACAATACCATTGTTTTAAGTGTTTAGAAAACATTTAATAGTTTGACCAAGTTTGACCCGACGACCCGTTGGTGATCCGTTTAGTGATTTAATGTTTGGTTTGAATACTAACACACATAGCATACAAGTAATTCAAGTTTCATGCTACACATGCCACAACTAACTTAGCATGGCAAGTTATGTCTACACAATGCACGTTCAACAAAGTTCCTACTTTTAACAATGTATGAACACAAGTTTGGTTTCAATAGATTACTTCATCTATGACACGTTTGCATGATCATGACATGTTTATATACACATACTAATGCATGAAAGATCATCACAACATACACCTTAGGTCTAGACATCAAGTTTCAAATTCTAAAAGTTTCTACTTTTAGTAACTTATGATCAATGCATACGATTTGTACCAAACAACACTTTAACAAGCCTTAATACGTTCATGATAACATGCTAGCATCATATAATAACATCATGCACATAAAAGTAATTCACATTCAACAAACACCTTTCAATAAAGTTTCCTCTTTAGGAAAGTCTACGTTTTCTAGATTTGTTAACAAGATTCAACGCATCCATTCAATTGTAAACTACTTAAATAGCATAAATACAATCATAACAATCATCATTCACATCTAGCATGGAATCCTACAACATCACATAATCAAAAAGTCTCTACTTTAGACAAGTTATGAATCATATGAAACTAGGGTTTTCTAACTAACAATATACTCATCAAATAGTTGTAACAACATCAAACAAATAACCAATTCATCAACATTATTTCAAAAACTTATGTTTGGATGCACTAGGGTTTCAATCATAACTTTTATAATAAAAAAGTAACGGAATCAGATGAAATAACTTACGTAGGAGTGTTAGAAACGCCTAGACTAGCTCGAATAAACTTTCAATTGCAAGATTGAAGATCAATAAGGGTGTATTTGGGTGGCTTGAAGCTCTCAGCTCAGGGGGGGTTTGGGAACCCCGACGGCTTCAAAGGGAATAAAGGTTTAGGGTTTTTAATTTTATAAAATTCCTTTTATACATATTTGCATGCATGTGTTTTTAAATGGATTATGGGCTTTCTAAAGGTCCATAGGCTATTATAAAATAATTAACACTAATAATAATTAAATCCTTTAACTATTATTTTTATAAAAACTCCAACTTCTATAAAAATAATTAACACAATCAGTATTTGATAAACATGCGCGATATCAAGAAAAATTCACATAATTCACGTAAAGTCACATAACACGTAAAATCACATAATTTATATTAATTATAAATTATTAATTGTTTGAAATATTATTCTTGATTAATCACCAACGTTCCGGGTTAGACTCAAGTGTGATCCGGTAATTCTACGAATTACCGCTGTGTGTATTAATTGACACATTTAATTAACCTAATTAAATGCAATGCACGCGTGACTAATTGATATGACTGAGTTTGTATGAACAATGCTTGAGATAACGATGTTTGTGTTAACGGAATTGACCTGAAATTGCCGGATGTCACAAAAACAATGAGTCAAATGGTATTTTCTTGCATGTGAACAAATGATATTTTATACATACGTTTTCACATGTTAAAAAATGGTATTCACCTTGTGACAAAAACAAACAATGATGTTTCCTATGTCGACTGATGGTATTTTCTAATACCCTTCACTTGTAAATAAAACAAATTTCACACGTTATTAACATGATTATATGTTAATAAAACACCAAGTTATTATAATAACATATGAGCTTCAAAAACCCATTTGAATTCACATATGAACAAAACCCTATTACTAATCACGTATGAATAAACACATGCAAATCACATATTAATGAACACCCTTACGATCAAAACTATGTTAAAAAACCGTAGTCGTCATCATGTGAATTAGCACTATCTGTGATCATGTGTGTTAAAGAGACGCAGAGTTGTAATAACACGTGAATCTCAAAAAACGAAGTTGGATTCACATGTGAACAAATACTATCACAACCGATATGATCTTGATGAATATCAATAAAGGTATATTAAAACAACGGCTCAATCATAAACAATTCAACACCCATGGGATTTCATAAGAAAAAAGCCTCCATTTTGTGTGTGGATGGTAAACTTTTGACTTTAATCCGTTGATGCGAAAGCATTGTGTACGCCTAGGTGAGTGATCTTATTTGATTGCATTGACATTGAGAGAATTAGGGATCTCTAATCCGGTTGGTGTTCATAGGAACTTGTTTTTATCCCTTTTATGGAAACAACTTGAGAACAAACTTGACTTCAATTCCAATTTTTTTGACCTTGTGTTCTCTAAAACTCTTGAGGAGATGGTGGTGGTCAATAGTAGGGAGAAACAACATAAGATAATGAAGGGGAAGTGGTTTTAGAGGGTGGAGGAGGTTATTGACGCTAGGAGATGGTGTTCTTAATATTTTTGCTTTTTAATACAAAAGATATAATAGCAACTCATTATTTTAACATCCATTTTAATGTATGTTAGCATTAGAAATCGAATGCGGTATAATGTGACAAAATGTGACAACTAATAAGGTCATGTATCGTTTATGTGATGTATAATTAACAAGGTTATGTAGAAATTTAATTTTTCATATTAACTATTATTTTATAAGAGACATAAGTATATATCCAGTTCCATTTATATTAAATTGGACGGAAAATGACGTGATAAATGTAACATTAAAAATGAGATGAATAAGATCAATAAACATTATAGTTTTCATAAACCTTTTATTCAAATTTCATAAATTATTTTAAAATTCAAAGAATTATAGTTCCCTGATTAACTAAACGTTCTTAATAAACCAAAATTTGTTAAGCAATTAACATCTTCAAAAGTAATTATAACAACTTCAAATCGTGAAAGTACCCAACAATATCTACTACATCACGTTTAATTTATGATCATTGATCATATTATATGATTTCGATCATTTTATTAATATCAAAATAATCAATTTTCATAACAGATCATCACTTTCCTAAGACTATAGGTTATGGTTGGTGAGAGGGAGCCAAAAAGTGATGTCAAGTAGACGGTGATCGCAATGGGTGTTTCCACACTTACACTCACTAATCTGTTATCGTTGAGTGACTATGGTGGGGTGAGTGCATATTTATAAATTTGTTAATACATTTTATTAATTACTTTTAACAATTAGTAAAACAATTACATATAACTATAATGAACAGAATATTTTATGTAAAAGCATACTTTGATTAGAAGGATACAAAGGCTTTAAATAGCCTGGAATCATAAATGGAAAGGAGAATGATTAGGCTAAAACTATGGGTCCTATAATAACCACAATTCCTATCTAAATATAGTGAAGATATAAACGGAAATTACAGTCAATACACAATCAATAATAATCAATAATTATTATCCTTAATATGCCCCCGCAAGATGGAGGATCCATCGGAGACGCGAATCTTGGACCGTAATCGGTGAAACGGGCCCCGACCAAGAGGTTTAGTGAGCACGTCCGCAAGTTGGTTAGCGGAATGAATATGAAGGACCCGTAACGAACTTTTTGCCACCTTTTCCTGAACAAAATGATAGTCGAGAGCAACGTGTTTCATACGCGAATGATAGACTGGGTTGGCACATAGAAAAGTAGCACCCGCATTATCACAAAATAATGTAGGCGGTGTAGTCATCGAGAGACCAAGTTCCAATAGTAAGTTCTGGACCCAAGAGAGTTCGGCTGCTCCATTTGCTAATGCCTTGTATTCCGCCTCGGTTGAAGACCGAGAGACCGATTTTTGACGCGATGAGCGCCATGAGAGAATGTTGGAACCGAGGAAGATGATGTATGCAGTTGTGGAACGCCCCCATCGGCAATTCCACCCCAATCAGAGTCGGTAAAGGCAGTAAGACTGATGGGAGATCCGCGGTTGAGAAACAAGCCGTGATGGATTGTGCCTTTCAGGTACAGAGAACCCGTTTTAAGGCTTGCCAATGAAGTTGGGTCGGTGCATGCATGTATTGAGAAAGCTTGTTGATCGCATAAGAGACATCGGGTCCAGTAAAGGCAAGGTATTGGAGAGAGCCCACTAATTGACGATACGGTGTAGGGTCAACGGTAGGCGAGCCATCAACAGACGAGAGTGACTCAGTGGAGCTAAAGGGTGTGGCAACGGGTTTAGCTCCATCCATTTTGAACTTGGTGATCAAATTTTGCACATGAGCATGTTGGGATAGAAACAGTCCAGTAGTGGTGGAAATAACTTCTATACCCAGAAAGTGGTGTAGCATAGGAAAAATTTTCAGATAGAGCACGGATGATATGTTGAACAAAGGTATCATTGTTTCCGGTCAAGACAATATCATCAACATACACAAAAAATATGAGATAGTTCCATCCCTATTGTAGATGAATAAGGATGGGTCCGCTAAGGATCTGCGAAAACCAAGTTCAAGTAAGAACGTTGCAAGTTCCATGTACCATGCACGCGGTGCTTGCTTGAGCCCATAGAGTGATTTCTGCAAACGACAAAGATAATTTGGAAGATCCGGATTGACATATCCCGGGGGTTGAGACATGTAGACATCTTCATGCAAGGTGCCATGCAAGAAGGCATTGTTAACATCGAGTTGCCGAATAGACCAATTTTGAGACAATGCAATGGCAAGGACCGTGCGGATAGTGACGGGTTTAGTTACGGGACTAAATGTTTCAAAGTTATCCTTGCCATATTCTTGAAGGAACCCCTTAGCAACTAGACGAGCCTTATATTTCTCAGTAGACCCATCGGGTTTCCGTTTGATGCGAAATACCCATTTGCAACCGATAGGTTTATGATGTGAAGGAGGAACAAGTTCCCAGGTGGAATTCGTTAATAGAGCATTAAATTCATTATCCATTTCCTTACGCCACTCGGGATCTTTTAGGGCTTGATGGTGAGTGGTTGGTTCAAAAGTGGAGGAAAGCGGGTGGAGTGTGGTGTGGTTAACAAAGGTGGAGTTATAGTATTTTGAATTTGGTTTGTTGTTCCGTGCGGGTAAGGGGGAGGTTGAAGGTGACAAGGCAGGAGAGTTTAAGTGGGGAGAGAATGGAGCGGCGGAGGTGGAGTGGGTAGGCGTTGCAAAGGTAGAGGGATAGGAAGGTGGAGTATCTGTTGTTGTAGTATGCTCAGCAGTAGTGGAGATAGCAGGTGGTGTGATGGAATGTGTTGGTGTAGAGGGGTGAGCCATAGATGGCATGGTTGGGCCAGGTGATGGAGGGGTGGTGTGCAAGGGCGCAGCTATGAAGGGGCCAGGGAGGGCCTCGGCCCCTGCCGTTTTTTCCGTTAGTAGTGTTAATTTTTTCGTTTTCGTCTGAAATTTTTTTTACGTATAGAGCCGGCCCCTGCTTATTTTTTTCGACCCCGCTTCTTAGATTTTCAAGCTTCGCCACTGGTGGTGTGGGGAGGTATAAGTGGGTCATTTGGTCCAGGTAGTGGGTTGTTTGAGGGATTGTTATGTGAAACGGAAGTGTAATGTCCGAGATTTCCGGCCTATCTAAAACCCTTGCACTTGTCCCTAAATTTTAAAACTAAAATATCATGTTTCCTTAAAACAATAAATATTGATTTTAAACTAATATATATTTTAAATAGGAAACCATTTATACTTAAAACATATGCATGGGTATTTATTTCAAAGAAATTATATATATAAAAAAATATATACATATATATATATAACTCTCAAAAAAAAAAAAACTTACGAGTTGGTAGACATCTTAAACTTATTAAATAAATCAATAGTAAATTTTATAAACTATTTTATAAAATTTACAAAGACTTATATAGAATCTTAAACATATACATTGTGTTTTAAAAGTTCGAGGGCTAAAGCTGTCAAAGCCTAAAACCTGTTTTAAGAATGAAATTAACATTTCAACATAAAATGAAAGAAATCGGAAAACTCAGGGACCATTTGTGTAATAAAGCCAAACTCCCATCTCAGGAAAACAGTCCCGAGTTCGACCCCAGCTAAGACCGATTTACAACCCCATTTTGCGAAATTGCGAATTCCGGACCGATTCAATGAACCTCGGCCCTCGCCTTGCGCATGCGACCCTAACCCTATGACATTCAATGCGCGACCTCGAGCTTAAAACCCGCATGATTCGCGATTAAACCCGTTTAAACCATCCGTAAACTCCCCACCTAACCAAGCATTTAAACACAAAATTGATTATAAATACCCGTTACCACACTTCGACGACATCACCCACTAACTTCGTAAGCCTTAAATTCCATCAATTCGCTCCGGCATTGCTTGAATTATACCCGTGGACAGCCGACTGCAAACCCAAGCCGTTCTGCCTCAATTCGAGTTCAATTCAGGTAATTATTGTGCCCATCGTATTCGTTACATTCCATAGATCGAAAGCCCTCTGTTTAATTCCATTAACAGAGGGCAAATCAATGTGTATTCAAGGATTGAAAAGCTAGGGTTCATGAGGATAATGGGGCCAATCTGAGAAACTGTTTAAAAATTTCTTTTCTGAGTTATAAACCAACGAACCCGTAGTCGAGATGGTTGGTGTGCGCGTGTGTGTTAGCAACCCGGGGCAGGACCCGAGTTCGAGTCGGCCAGCCCCGATTTTTTTGTATTTCTTTTTTTTTTTTTTGTACTTTTAATCAGTCTAAATTCTTTAAAAAAAATCCTATAAAATCAGTTAAATATTATTAGACTTGAAACCGAATTTTAGCTGGATATTCATATTTCAGAACCATTTTAATTAAATAAATTTAATTAAAAAGATTATAATAAATCCTTAATGTCGGCTTTAAATGCAAAGGAATATATATACCTCTATAAAACATATTCTTCTTTTTAAAACAGTAACTATTTTATAAAAAAAAAGGGTAATCCATTCTGCATTTTCGGAAATAATTATCATTATATATCCTTTAAATAATTATTATAAATCTTTAATAATTATTTGTTTCTTGAATAATTATGGTTAAACTTTAATAATTATTTAGTCTTTCATAAAGACTAAATAATTATTAAAGTTTAACCATAATTATTCAAGAAACAAATAATTATTAAAGATTTATAATAATTATTTAAAGGATATATAATGATAATTATTTCCGAAAATGCAGAATGGATTACCCTTTTTTTTTATAAAATAGTTACTGTTTTAAAAAGAAGAATATGTTTTATAGAGGTATATATATTCCTTTGCATTTAAAACCGACATTAAGGATTTATTATAATCTTTTTAATTAAATTTATTTAATTAAAATGGTTCTGAAATATGAATATCCAGCTAAAATTCGGTTTCAAGTCTAATAATATTTAACTGTCGTTCAATGTAACTAATGACTGAGATCCTAGTATGTCACGCTCCTAACGGTAAAACTCCGTTAGTGGATTTTGGGGGTGTGACAGCTTTAAGGCGAGTGATTTCTATTCTTAAAACAATTTCACCCCCACCGTTCAATAAACAATGTGAGTTGGGTTTTTGGCGGATCATTTCCCATGATACAACGAAGCAACGAGTACTATATGTTATGCTAGAGAAAACCAAAAATTATCAACACTACATCGAAGGTGATAAACCGATTGAATTTATTGAGTTTCAAGGATTTCAAGTAGTGAGTTATGTTCATACATCAATTAGTGACATAATCAATGAGCAATATAAAGTGTTCTTGTTTATGATTTAGTCATCAAATCATCCAATGACATATTATGTTTTGTCACTAATAACTGGCTGTTGTACAAATAAAATGTTTAGTGACGGTCTGTTTGTTAGTCACAAATTATGAATAACGATTGGGTTTTGTTTAATAATGCAATACACATAGTCAGGCTTTTTAGTTTTAACTCTTGAAACTTTATCGCTTTTGAAATGTAACATACACATTGGCGGATACAACTGATTGGGAGGAGTTGGACAGACACCTCGTAAGCCAGTTAACCCTCCATTAAAAGTTTACAAAATTTGTTTGTAAAGACTAATTTAGGAAAAGGGAAGGGACACGCTACAAAACAAAGTCAATGATAAGGGCACATTGTGAATCAAAGAACTAAGGCAAGAACACACTCACAAAACAAAATGAAATATCAAAACCTAGCTTTGACTTCATTCTGTAGATATAAGAAAAAAATGTTAGACATTTACATTATTTTGAATTTCTTACATAAAACGTTGATTAAATGTATAGTTGAGAAATTAATTTTTCTTATTAAGTTTATTTCTCAATGTTAATTTTATTACTTATTTGATTAACTAATTTAAAATGATTATTAAAGTTAAATTTACTTTGTTAATCATACGGGAACATGTATAGTTTCTCGTTTTATTTGACCTGACATGTTTATGACCCAACCCATTTTTTGCACTTCTAGCAGAAATTTCTAGATCTGCTACTGAACATACAAATATGAAACGAGTAACTATTTTTTGAACACTTAAATATCACAGCAGATGGATAAAAAACAAAGAAACAACTTCATTTAAAAAGGTTTTTTTCTTGTTTGATTTTAATGAGGATGTTGAAGTTTAAATTCAGTGTCGAGATGCCGGAGGTTCTTGAGAAGGGAGAGGCTGAGTGAATCCAGATCTCTCATTGATATTTGGTCCCGCGTCTTCATAATCCAACTCCATCACCTCCCTAGATTCCTATCCATCATATCCCAACACATCTACTTAGTTATTCAAAATATAAAACAATCGCGATTTCAAGAAAAAGAAATATTAAATAAACCTGAAACCGACGAGAAACAAAACTAGTAGCAAAATGATCAACACCCTTTGAAGATCTCATGATCAGTTCTCGACATGATCCTACAATAGTAAAATGATAAAATCAAACTTTAGATTAAGAATTAAATATTCAAAACAAAACCGTTTAATATTGAAGGTTTTTGATTACCAGTTTGGAAGAACATGAACATAAGAGTTAAGGTCGTTAAGACATTGAGGAAAGACAACATCCGAACCATTTTCAAGTTGTGGTTCTTTGATTGCTATAAAATTAATTCGTGGGTTTTTATAAACGAAGCTGATGGTCACGTGAGCGTTGACAAGTAGAGATAATCTAGGATCAGGTTGGTTGTTTCCATGAATAGAAATTAGTAAACTAATGCAGCTCCATTTCTTAAGATATATGTCAACTTTAAGAAATGAGGGAGTAACTTTGAATCATCAAACCTTTAAAATAAATAATTACAGGGATGGTCTATGTGGTTTGCATAAATTTACATGTATGGTCTTCGAGTTCTAGAAACTACATGCATGTATGCTTCTTTAGTTTGTCTAAACATAAAACGGATGGTCATTGATTTGGATGGACGTTAACATTTAACAAATACTTCAACTCCATTTACGGATACTTATAATACTATTTTGATTATTACTTAACATGTGTAATTAATAGTAGTAAAACTTTTGAATAATTATTTTAATTATTCAAAACTATAAACTTATTAAACTTCGATATTCAAGTCTTGCGTCATTCATTTGAAACCTCTACTTTAAACTTGATCTTATGAACACAAATCGTTCTCATCTCCCGTTGGAACCCTAGTCAAATCTTGAAATCCTAGATCTTTTGCCTTAAACTTGTAGATGCAAACTTAAATCTTTAGACTTGCATACTTAGGCTTATTGTGAGGATATTATCCCTCCAAGTCTTGCAAATACTTATCCGTGTCGGATACTCTTAATCAATCCAAGTGAGTATACTTAGCCCCTTTTTCCTTTCTATACTTTTGGGGTGAAACATGTTCAAAAACATTAAACCTATGCAATTCTTATACAACTATGACTAGATGCTTATTCTTATGTTAAACTTGAGATTTGTATGCTTAGATTAAACTTAAAACTAGCACATTCATTAACTTTGATCAAGCCTATAGTAACAATGATAGATCTATTGTATTTGACCAATCCACCTTGATTGATTGACCCCTTCGGGGGGGAGCCCTTGGTGATTGTTACTGAATTAAACTTTAAACTTGAGACTTATAAGGGTAACCTGCGTGTTATGCCTAAACTTGGTTGGAGGGTTGAAGTGCACAATGTTTAAGATACTTGTTTCTCATACTTACATTATAAAATGCATATATCATAGTGAATTGTAATTCTTCTCAAATACTTGTTAAACTGTGTCAAAACCTTTGTATCTCACCAACTATTTTGTAGTTGACAGATTCTTTCACATGTTTCAGGTTCTACATCATGAGACTTGTTTGTGATCACATAGGACGCTTTGGACCTAGACTACTTATTAAATAAATGTTGTATACTTGTTATTTCCTTTGTATTGAACCTTTGAATCTATTTATTAATGAAATATTGAAACTTTAATAGTCAACCTTGTGCTATTGAACAACCGCGTCCGCCCCGACGTATAATCCGTTGTCGGTTGGGGTGTGACAGATTGGTATCAGAGCCAGGTTATAGGGAATTAGGTTATTAGACACATGACCTAGACTATAACTTAGGAGACCTAAACATGAGTTATCTCATGTCCTTTACTTGGAAATTCTCTCCTCATTCTATTCTTAAATCTTATACGCTTGGAGATTCTACGTTTCTACTTATCTACGTGCTACAAGAGTCTACTACATCGAGGGTACGTTCTTAGGCTTCAAGCCTAATCCACCACTAAACTCTCGTCAAGAATATTTAAGTTCTAGATAATGTGTGAGAACTAGTGCGGACCGGAAGGGTGGATACTTGTATTCTGGGAAATTCTGTCAAGAAAAGCATTTCGTATAAATCCAAATCAACCGTTGGACCCGTATGCTTTCTTGGGAATTCTTGGGATGAGTATCCACTTATAGGAATGCATGACTTCTCTAAACATTAGTGAGCTTAGATCTCTCTTGGTATGTCAAAGTACTTACTTAGTGATATGCACTAAATGAGTATCATCTCAAATACTATACACTTCATAAATTCATGATTCAAAAACTTTCCTCTGTAACATTTACTCTATGATTCTTACGTTTCGTCTCTTCAAGAATGGTCGCATGACAGCATGCTTACTCGACATGACCTGAAGGAGTTACCTTCAAGGAGAAATTCTTACGAGATTATACTTAAAAACTACATACATAAACTTATATTTATAGATACTACCCAATAAGCTTCATGATCGTTGTAATACAACCCTTAGAACTATGTATTACCCTACAAATTCTTCTACAAAACTTCATTATTTTATAAATATGACACCTAAGAGGTAACCCTTGTATTTTTACCTTACCTCCTTAACACTTAACCAAGTTTCATTTGATAACTAACTCAAGACTTTTATACATCTCAAAACTTTCATACGTCCTTAAACTTCATGATCCTTGTAATACTAGCACATTTAAAACCATGTATTATTTTATAAAGTTGACACTAAAGGGGAAACTCTTGTGTTTTCATTTTATCACTCACAACTTCATTTGACGATTTACTCAAACTTTGTTACACTTTATTACATCCCGAAACTTTCATACGTCTTTAAAACTTACACATCACCGTTCCTTGTAAACAAAACTTAATGTCTTTTAAAATCTAAAGTACATTAACAAAGAAATTGGTAACCTAAGTAATTTCCTTGTAGAGTAAGAGGCCTACTATAGAACAAACAAGCTCCACGTTTAAGACTCTAAACCCATAATGAACCTCGACATAGTACCATAAATCCAAACATCGGTGACAACAACTGAGAGAAGTTGTAGGCCCATGAGGAAGTTCTGGCTAGGGAAATAGGGTACTTAAGTGAGTCCTTGTGACCACCCCTTCTTCCGGGAATCCTCCTCGTTAGCCCATCAACCTCCAATCAAAACCATTTTTGACAATGTTACTGTGATAACTCAGTATTATGTATAAAAACTTTTGAATATATTTAATCAACTCACTTACAACCTTTCTTTCCACCCTCTCTCTTGCTAGGTAATGGACTCACACTCACACTCTTCACCAGTGTATCGTCCGGGTGGAGAGTCCGACCGAGAAGAGAGTAGCGACTCGCCGGTGTACCAGCCAAGTTCCTACCCTAATGCTAGGGCAAGAGCTGAGCTCAACACCAATTGGATCAGAAACCCTAGGACATCACCACCGAGGAATCCTTATCAACCACCTCATCTTCACCACCGGTTCTCATCACCACCAAGGGACCCGTATCAAGCATCTACCCCTACCCTAAGGGCTAGGCATGCCGGGGCACCTGCCGTGGCAATGGGAATCCCGATGCCTAACATTCCTAGGTTCATGGAAACCGCGGAATTCATGAGGCGGGAGATGGAGCATAGGGCTCGGCAAGACCTGTTAAACCAAAGGATCGACGACCTGTCCAATCAAATTTGGATCCAGGAAGAAAAGATCACGACTTTGGAGGAGGACAGAGAAATCCTCGAAGACCGCACCGAGACCACTAGGGCAGAGGCTAGGTTTGCTATCCGAGTAACCCTAGCAGTACTTGTGATAGTACTGATCTGTTTCCTAGTGGAGAGCTACCTAAGGCGTGCATGAAGCCTCTATTCCCACTAAATTTTAAATTTTGCCTTATGTAAAGGCTAGAAGCCCAAATTTTGAAAGCATCTAATGAAAATCATTTTGAAATTTATCTTGTTATCACTTACTAGCTTGACTTTCCTTCTAGCACTATAAACTTAACACTTCTACCCAAACACTTTCGTCAAGAGTAGCTCACGTTAGTACTTGAGATAATTAACAACGTTGCATTAAACTATAAAAATCCTAAGTGACACACGCATACTTGAAGAATAAACTTTGAACAAACCTTCTAATTCGTAAGCACTCTTTTAAAACAACTCGACTTACGAACCACTGCTGTAATCAACTATGATCCTTACCTCTTATATAGACTTCACACTTCTAAACTTGACCAACTTTTCGTTTGACAATCATACATACCTTTTCATAAGTCTTACTTATACTATTTATCAATGTCCAACTCGTCATTTTTAAACATCTTAATTACACTCTATATAAAAGAAAACTATACCTGCTGTTATGAAACGAGATAAAATCATTTATAAACACACTATCATAAACCTTATCGAAACTTTTCCCGTTACCCTATGCTTGGAGACTTTCCTCATTCAACTCTTGTCACATAAAAGACTTACTATAAATCACAACGGAAACTAAAAGCTTAAATGCACGTTATTAAAAACATTAAACTTCGTATACACAACTATGAGGTCAGAAACTTTTGAGTCATGCAAAAACTTATACAAATACTCAAACCCGCATTCTTAAAACTAAACATGAACAAAGGATCATGTAAAGCTTAATATTGAAACTTGAAACTCAACTGACTTATCCTATTTTCAAACTTATACTTGGATTCTTAGTCTTGAAAACTTTGTGTGTCCATCTTAACCAAACCCTATAAGACTTGATAAACGTACATTCCATATATACGAGAAAACTTCACTCTTGATACTAGACACTAGCAGGAAGGAGGACATTGCTCTCTTTAGCAGAGTACCTCCCTAATCTCTCTTCAAACCCAAACATCGGGATCCACCTAATCTTCTGGACAACTCGAATCTTCTGTGAGAAAGCGTATAACGGTTAATCCTGTTCCAAACGCTGTCCCACACCTCTCTTAAATACTAGAGTATTTAGATAACCGCTTTATACTCAAAACGTAATCGTATACTTCTATACACTGAGGCTGAACTAAGAGACTTTAAACTACTCCATGTTTGACGTATTCTTGTTCAAACACAATGAACGTAAAAAGACTTTAAACTAGTCCATGTTTGACGTATTCTTGTTCAAACATGATGAACGTATAAGACTTTAAGCTACTCCATGTTTGACGTATGCTTGTTCAAACATGATGAACGTATAAGACTTTAAACTACTCCATGTTTGACGTATGCTTGTTCAAACATGATGAACGTATAAGACTTTTAAACTACTCAAGGTTTGATGTATTCTTGATCAAACCCGAGCAAAGTGTAAAGACTTTAAACTACTCGATGATTGAGGTATTCTTGTTCAAACACGAGGAAACTTTGAAACTCTAGATCTTATCACGATCCTTACTCTTTAATTATCGAATGACGTTTCTTTCTAAGGGACTCGTTAAATCAACGATCACTTTTACGTGGAAACACTAGTCATGTGTTAAACAAATTCTTGTACTCTTTCTGGATCCACACACAAACGAAAGGACCTATGCGGACTATGCGACGATCTGAATGCTTGCGGGTGCACACGTAAGTATGAAAATCAGCGTATGGGAAGACATAGTAAACTCTATCGTGTGCTATGATCTAAGACTTATCGTAAAAGGTAGCCACGGAACTTAGGCACCGTAGTAAATCCTTAGACGTATTAGTCTACAAACTCAAATCATTACACTATTATCGAATCCATCTCGAGTGATGCATCTCACTTTAAATCTTGAATGAAAGTTCATCAATTATCCTCTCATAATACATTCCTGAAAACAAATCCTCATATATTTCAATGAAACTATATGCTCTTGACAACCATATGCTTTGAAAACTTAGAAACTCAAGCCAAATCTTATTCTTATAGATACTTTCCCTTTAAGAAATCTAAACGAAACCCAGGGTATACTTGGGAACGTGAAATACCTTTCTCCTCATCCTTGTGCGTATCATAGACTTAAATCCTAAACTAAACCCTTCTACTTTAATTTCGAGACAAAATTTCCTAAAAGTAGAGGAGACTGTAATGTCCGAGATTTCCGGCCTATCTAAAACCCTTGCACTTGTCCCTAAATTTTAAAACTAAAATCTCATGTTTCCTTAAAACAATAAATATTGATTTTAAACTAATATATATTTTAAATAGGAAACCATTTATACTTAAAACATATGCATGGGTATTTATTTCAAAGAAATTATATATATAAAAAAATATATACATATATATATATATATATAACTCTCAAAAAAAAAACTTACGAGTTGGTAGACATCTAAACCTTATTAATTAAATCAATAGTAAATTTTATAAACTATTTTATAAAATTTACAAAGACTTATATAGAATCTTAAACATATACATTGTGTTTTAAAAGTTCGAGGGCTAAAGCTGTCAAAGCCTAAAACCTGTTTTAAGAATGAAATTAACATTTCAACATAAAATGAAAGAAATCGGAAAACTAAGGGACCATTTGTGTAATAAAGCCAAACTCCCATCTTAGGAAAACAGTCCCGAGTTCGACCCCAGCTAAGACCGATTTACAACCCCATTTTGCGAAATCGCGAATTCCGGACCGATTCAATGAACCTCGGCCCTCGCCTTACGCATGCGACCCTAACCCTATGACATTCAATGCGCGACCTCGAGCTTAAAACCCGCGTGATTCGCGATTAAACCCGTTTAAACCATCCGTAAACTCCCCACCTAACCAAGCATTTAAACACAAAATTGATTATAAATACCCGTTACCACACTTCGACGACATCACCCACTAACTTCGTAAGCCTTAAATTCCATCAATTCGCTCCGGCATTGCTTGAATTATACCCATGGACAGCCGACTGCAAACCCAAGTCGTTCTCCCTCAATTCGAGTTCAATTCAGGTAATTATTGTACCCATCGTATTCGTTACATTCCATAGATCGAAAGCCCTCTGTTTAATTCCATTAACAGAGGGCAAATCGATGTGTATTCAAGGATTGAAAAGCTAGGGTTAATGAGGATAATGGGGGCAATCTGAGAAACTGTTTAAAAATTTCTTTTCTGAGTTATAAACCAACGAACCCGTAGTCGAGATGGTTGGTGTGCGCGTGTGTGTTAGCAACCCGGGGCAGGACCCGAGTTCGAGTCGGCCAACCCCGATTTTTTTGTATTTCTTTTTTTTTTTGTATACTTTTAATCAGTCTAAATTCTTTAAAAAAATCCTATAAAATCAGTCAAATATTATTAGACTTGAACACGAATTTTAGCTGGATATTCATATTTCAGAACCATTTTAATTAATTAAATTTAATTTAAAAGATTATAATAAATCCTTAATGTCGGTTTTAAATGCAAAGGAATATATATACCTCTATAAAACATATTCTTCTTTTTAAAACAGTAACTATTTTATAAAAAAAAGGGTAATCCATTCTGCATTTTCGAAAATAATTATCATTATATATCCTTTAAATAATTATTATAAATCTTTAATAATTATTTGTTTCTTGAATAATTATGGTTAAACTTTAATAATTATTTAGTCTTTCATTTAACAAATACTTCAACTCCATTTACGGATACTTATAATACTATTTTGATTATTACTTAACATGTGTAATTAATAGTAGTAAAACTTTTGAATAATTATTTTAATTATTCAAAACTATAAACTTATTAAACTTCGATATTCAAGTCTTGCGTCATTCATTTGAAACCTCTACTTTAAACTTGATCTTATGAACACAAATCGTTCTCATCTCCCGTTGGAACCCTAGTCAAATCTTGAAATCCTAGATCTTTTGCCTTAAACTTGTAGATGCAAACTTAAATCTTTAGACTTGCATACTTAGGCTTATTGTGAGGATATTATCCCTCCTAGTCTTGCAAATACTTATCCGTGTCGGATACTCTTCATCAATCCAAGTGAGTATACTTAGCCCCTTTTTCCTTTCTATACTTTTGGGGTGAAACATGTTCAAAAACATTAAACTTATGCAATTCTTGTACAACTATGACTAGATGCTTATTCTTATGTTAAACTTGAGACTTGTATGCTTAGATTAAACTTAAAACTAGCACATTCATTAACTTTGATCAAGCCTATAGTAACAATGATAGATATATTGTATTTGACCAATCCACCTTGATTGATTGACCACTTCGGGGGGGGGGGAGCCCTTGGTGATTGTTACTGAATTAAACTTTAAACTTGAGACTTATAAGGGTAACCTGCGTGTTAATGCCTAAACTTGGTTGGAGGGTTGAAGTGCACAATGTTTAAGATACTTGTTTCTCATACTTACATTATAGAATGCATATATCATAGTGAATTGTAATTCTTCTCAAATACTTGTTAAACTGTGTCAAAACCTTTGTATCTCACCAACTATTTTGTAGTTGACAGATTCTTTCACATGTTTCAGGTTCTACATCATGAGACTTGTTTGTGATCACATAGGACGCTTTGGACCTAGACTACTTATTAAATAAATGTTGTATACTTGTTATTTCCTTTGTATTGAACCTTTGAATCTATTTATTAATGAAATATTGAAACTTTAATAGTCAACCTTGTGCTATTGAACAACCGCGTCCGCCCCGACGTATAATCCACCGTCGGTTGGGGTGTGACAGGAAGTGGGGATGTGAGCCTGGGGTGAGTTAGATGCTAAGGGATTAAGGTGGTGGTGGGCCAAGGGAGTGGATTGGGTTGATGGAATGCCAATAAATTTGTCAACAGTGGGAATTGTCATGGAATTGGTTGGAGACTTTAAAGGAAATTCAACCTCAATAAATTCCACGTGGCGAGAGTGATATAGTCGTCGGTTGGTGTAATCATAGCATTTGTAGGCCGATTTTGATGATGAGTAGCCTAGAATCACGCATTTTTCCGAACGGGGATGAAGTTTAGATTTGGCATATGGACGAAGCCATGGGTAGCATAAACATCCAAACGGTTTGAGTTTGTTGTAGGTTGGTTTTTGATTGTAGAGGATGGAATATGGGCATTGAAAATCAAGAATTGGAGTGGGTATGCGGTTAATGAGATAGACCGCGGTTTGTAATGCATGTGTCCAAAATGAGAGAGGAAGATGAGCATAGTGGAGAAGAGCTAAACCGATCTCCACAATATGACGATGACGACGTTCGGCCACACCGTTTTGCTCCCATGTATGCGGGGGGTGGTAAAGTGAGAAATACCTTGAGACTGAAGATACGAAGTAAGACCAATATACTTTCCACCATTGTCGGTAAAAAGAGAAATCAATGGAGTTTGAAAGAATTTTTCTACTAGCAATTGGAATTGTGGAAATAAAGTTGAGACATTGGACTTGTGTTTCATCAGATATAGCCAAATGTACTTGGTGTGAAAATCTACAAAAATCACATAATAGGTGAAACCATCAATTGATTTTTCTACCAGTCCCCAAACATCCGAATATACTAGTTGTAAGGGTTTTGTAGTAGTAAATGATTTCATGACAAAGGAATCCTTGTGACTTTTGTTTATAGAACATGAATTACAGTGAAAATTTTGAAGATTAAAATGTAAACCTAAACATTTGGCTATTTTCTTGAGGATCCGAATAGAAGGGTGTCCAAGTTTGTGATGCCAATCAAGAGACGATGTGGTTGAGACAGCATTTATTTTAGGTGATGATGGAAGATTTGCGTAGTAGACATCAAGGTAATTTCCCCCCGCATTAGAATTGCCCTAGTTCGAAGATTCTTGACAAAAAAATAGGTGGGAAAGAATTCTACAGAAACATGATTAGTTTTACATAACTTTGCAATGGATATTAATTTATTTTTGAAATGAGGAACACACAAAACATCTTTTAACGCAATTGAACCATTAGACATAGGAAGGTGTGTTTGACCAATATGAGTGATAGAGAGTGTTTTACCATTGCCAAGAACGGTCTCATCCGGTCCGCCATACTCGGATAGAGAGTGAAGAGACGCACGATTGGCGGTGACATGGTGAGAAGCCCCATTGTCAAACATCCAGGGAGCGGAGGAAACCGGTCGGGAGGTAGTGACATTAGCAGTTGGTGTAGTCAGATTTTGGGCCATGGAACTTACTATGGTTACTTGATTTTCACGAAGAAAGCGAGCGAGTTTCCTGCAGTCTTTGGCTTCATGACCTGCAAAACTACAAAATTGACAATAAACGTTGTTACGGTTTCCACGAGTACTACCATTCGATTGAGAATTGGTAGACCACTGATTGCGAGTGGTTTTGTTGGTGAAGCTGTACGGAGTATTACGGCGAACAGATAGAGGTCGAGCGTCGGACCGTGCCTGTCTTTGAGTGTAGTTCGCAGTGGCCATAAGTGGTGGTGAAGGTGCTGTGGTTTGGTTGAGTTCTTGTTCAAAGTCAACTAGCTTCTCAAAGAGTTCTGGAAAGGTGATCTTTGTATCAAGAAGACGAAGCGCTGCTGCAATATTCTTGAAATCATCACCTAGCTGGCAGAGAACATGAACCATTAAGTCTTCATCTTTCACCGGATGCTGGACGAGGGCGAGTTCTTCGGCGATAGATTTCATATCCCGAAGATATTCAGTAACGGTGCGAGTGCCTTTCGGGTTAGATGCCATTTTGGATTTTAGAGAGATAACTCTAGATCGAGACGGGTTCGCATAACTAGTTACCAGACGTTCCCAAGCTTCTCGGGCGGTTTCGACAGAGGCAATTAATGGTTTGCCCGGTAGGTGAGCAGCTGCCTATGAGGGTAGCCAGAATGATTTTATCCTGCCTGTACGATAAGTGGTATTCCGGGTTAGGTTGGGTGGCTGCGACATTAGTAAATTCCGGCGGAGGAGACATGGTGCCGGTGATAAAGTGAATCAAATCCAAGCCGATGAGGGTTGAGTGAACGTGTTTACGCCATATAGAAAAATTGGTGCTTGTGAGGGTAATGTTGAAGTGGGATGAGGCTGACAGAAGATGATGCCATGAAGTTGGCCGGAGAAGATGATTGATCGGAAAAAAAAATGGATCGGACTCGTGTGAGCGTAAGGCTCTTGATACCATATAATGAACAGAATATTTTATGTAAAAGCATACTTTAATTAGAAGGATACAAAGGCTTTAAATAGCCTGGAATCATACTGTTACAAAATATATAAATGGAAAGAAGAATGATTAGGCTAAAACTATGGGTCTTATAATAACCACAATTCCTATCTAAATATAGTGGAGATATAAACGGAAATTACAGTCAATACACAATCAATAATAATGAATAATTATTATCCTTAATAATAACCCAAAATGTCGATGTAAACACATGTGAAAACCACTTACAAGATCAAAAATAATTTATTAATAAAAACTGTGTTTTTATTAAAATTTATATGGAGTGTTCAGAAAAAAAATAAAAAAATTGTGTATTTAGTTCTTTTTTAAAATATCAAACACAAGTTATTTAAGAAAAATCAAGTTATGTCTTAGATTAAATATTAAATTAAAAAATGATGAGGTGTCAAGTTTCCATTGACCGTTCCAATTTCAATTTGTACCCTCAGTCTAGAGCCTGCTCATGAGAACCCTCTCACGACCAAGTGGGCGATGTTTCATTTCGTCACTGGTTGATGTGGTACTCACGCTTCCTTTCACAGGGTATAACACGTAGCCTAATATGATATCCATAATTGAATTCTACTTCAAAGAATGTTTATATCCAACAAAGAATAGGGGTATCGAGGAATGAAAAAAGAACCTAAACCCAATGAGACAATTGAAACCCGAACGAGTTATGTAAGGTATTCTGGTATGAAACTAGTTTTAGAAATTTTACTGGTTTAGAATGGGTTGGTATTCCCAGTCGGTTCCTTATATTCCATATTCATATCCTTATAATTACACTAAAAATAACTATTTTTTCTATCATTTCTCTCTCCTTTTTAATTAAATAATAATTTTTTTCTACCTTTATCTTTATAATTACACTAAAAACCACTACCTTTATCCTTAGATATACAAAACATTTATATATTTTCTCTCTCCTTCACTCACAAACGCTTTAAACCACTCCTTAAAATATACAAAACTCACTCATAAGCTTATACCAAACCGGTTATGAATGCTCTTACGACCATAAACAATTATTATGCTCAATACTTGCGGTTATCCCATCAAAGCCAATAGGTTATGAGTAACAAGTATCTGAGGACGAATAGGGGTGAGCAAAAAAACTGGTAAACCTAATTGAATCTGAATTACCTAATAAAATCGCACTGAAATAATTGAACCCAATCGGATTTTGTAGGTCGGTTTCGGTTATAGGCTTTACAATACCCGAGAAAACCGAACCCATCTGAAAAACTCGAACGAAATGTATGGATTAGATTGTTTTGTTTGAATGGTTGTTTATAAATATATTGTTATATATTTTTGAGTAAACTCCCGTTTTAGTCCTTGTGGTTTGCACCAATCCCCTATTTTAGTCCAATAGTTTAAAAATCCTCATTTACATCCAATAGTTTCACCATTTGTCTCTTTTTTAGTCAATCCACTAACCTCCATCCAATTTTCTGTTAAGTTTTAACTAAAAAGACCAAAATGCCCTTAAAATAAATAGTTACTATATTAACCCTACATCCACTTCTTCTGCTTCTCATCTCTACCACCACCCTCACCCACCCACCCACCCACCCTGAAGGGCGATCTCGGCTGAAGAGAAGATACGTCATTTACCCTGCTGTCATCAATCTTGAACCAAAAAACATACAATGGTTGAATAACCATATTACAAAGTTAACATCCACAACACATTATATTATTTTCAATATCCACAAACAATCACAGGCAACCGAAAAACATATTTTCCAAGACCATGACTTTTCATGCCTTTATATCCATCCCTTTCATTTATCAAACTTCTTTATCTCCTAAATTTTCCTTCAATCTCTAATCTACTCCACCCCCCATCGGATCCGGCAACCAAGAATTTCACCACTGGAAGTAAAAAGCCCCAATCGGTGGTGGGTGAAATTGGTGATGGGTCTTTCAAGAATTTTGAGAAAAAGAAGGGGAAAGTTTTAGGGTTTTCTGAATCTGGGTTTAAGGCTTTGGTTACAGAGAAAGGAGGAGGTGGAGGTGCCGCCGGAAGAAGTCGATAAGAAATGGAGTGGCCGGCTCCATGGAGTGCTCTCCATACACCATCACCTGCAACCACTACGACTTCCTATTCCTCTGGTTCTGGTTGAAGCTGCTTCCGGTGGATAAGAAGATGGAATCGTGTTAAAATATTAACCCCTTTTCCAATTTAATTCAAAAGAATATTGTATTTTGGTTTTATTATTTACTTTCTGTTTCTTCTTATTTGTACATGGGCTTAAATGAATGTGTTGGGCTGGAGGCTGCTGATGGGCTGGAGGCTTCACATTAGGGTTCGTGTATATAAAGAACGTTGTAGCAGTGTTAAAGATATCGAGTTTATATCTGCAGTTTTCTCTCTCGTTCATAATTAGGGTTTCGTCTCTATTGAGAGTTTTCTTCTTGTGTTCTTTATCACTGGTCTAGGCAAGATCGTTTCATCATGTTGATGATACGATAAAGTCTGTTAGATTGTAGTGATTTGTAGATCAGTCATCTGTTTGATGATATGCAAGTTGTATCTGTTTTTGTTCTTTGTGTTCTTGGTTTGGTGATTAATAGAGTTGAAGTTCTGTTTATCTGCTCTTGATTACCATTTTTGACATGGTATCAGAGACAGGTTTTGATTTTATCATATTCGTGTGATTCTGGGGTATTCCGTTGTCATCTGTATATCTTGAGATCTAGGATTCTAGATCTGTGGAACACAAGCGACTTGGTGGGGACGCTCATCTCAGGTCTCAGATACTTGTTTCAACTCTCTCATCTCAAGATCGGAAGGGTCTCTATCTGACTTAGGTTTTGCAAAATAGAAACCAGCCGTGACTTCTTCTGATTCGATATTGTCCGGTTGCTGTGATTCTTACTGAGATTTTGTGACCCTACGTGAAGGTCACAGATCTCGGTTAAAGGAAGCTTGGAACACTTTAACTGGGGTGCCGTTCGGTGAGATCGTTCCTACTCTCTTGCTGTACTTTGCTTACATTGCATTAGTTGTGTGGTTTTTTACTTGTTCTAGTGTGTTGTAATCAGCATTTATTTCTGTTTATGCATCACTTGAGTGTTCTTGTGTGCTTAGTGCATTCATTGCCTTCGTTGGGCCTTGATCTGCCATCACTGAATGGTGTGAAACCCTGTGACCAACCTTGGTGAGGTGTCTGTGTGTGTGCCTATCTCAAATCATTTCTTGTTTAAATTGTTTGAAATGGATGACGTCGCTATTGTAGGAACTCTTGTTAGCAAACTTGATGCTAGTGATCCATTATATCTACATGCTAGTGATTCAAGTAGCTTGACTATAGTAAATATAAAATTAAAAGGAACAGAAAACTTTACCGTATGGTATAATGCTATGATTCTTGCACTTCAAGTTAAAAATAAACTAGGATTTGTTGATGACTCTTGTATCAAATCTGATGATGATGATGTGTTAGCTAGACAGTGGGATAGATGTAATTCTGTTGTTCTTACTTGGATTTTGAATTCTGTAAGTGAAGAACTATACTTAGTACAAGTGTATTCTAGACTTGCATCTGATGTGTGGAAAGAATTAAAAGAAACATATGATAAGGTCGATGGGTCAGTTATGTTTGATCTATATCAAAGAATTAACTGTTTTTCTCAAAATGGGCTATCTGTATCTGAATATTATCATAAATTGAATATTATGTGGAAACAACTTGATCAAATTCTTCAGTTACCTACCTGTACATGTAATGCATCCAAAGAGCTTAATAACTTTAATCAACTAATAAAACTGATGCAATTCTTAATGGGTCTTGACAGTGTGTATCAATCTGTTAGAACAAATTTGTTGATAAAAGAGGTTCTGCCTACAGTTAAAGAAGCTTTTTCAATAATATCTAGAGAAGAGTCTCATAGGAATTCGAATAACAATTTTCAAAAAGGACAAGTTCAAGCCTCTGGTTTTGTTTCTAAATCCGTTCAAGGATTTTAAAAAAAAGGAAAATTTTCAAAAAATCCTAATCAGAATGTTAAATGTACACACTGTAATAAAATAGGACACAATATAGATAGATGTTTTGAAATAGTTGGCTACCCTTCCTGGATGAAACCTAGGAATGGTCAGAGTAAGAAAACAGGAACTAGTAATAACTCTGTGATTGAAAATAATAACTCTTTCACTTCTGCTTCTGCTCCCGGTAGTGTTCTTACTCATGATCAGGTGACAAAGCTGTTGAGTCTTTTGAATGAAAAGTCCAGTGATGATGGTCAAAGTAATAATGTAGCCGGTAGGTCTATTGATCCTTTCTGTTTTTCAAGTTTTTCAAAAAGAATGTATGGTTTTTCAAATATGGTTGGGTCTACTGATGGATCTGGTTGGGTGGTTGATTCTGGTGCAAATCAGCACATGGTAATGACAGATTCTGACTTAATTGATCATGTTGATGTTTCTGAGTTCAATATAAAAGTTAAACATCCTAATGGCACTAGTGCTATTGTTACAAAAATAGGGAACATAAAACTGAATAACAAAGTCACTCTATGGGATGTTTTTCTTGTTCCTAGTTACTGTGTAAACTTATTATCTGTTTACAAACTGGCTAAAGATAGCAAAATGATTGTTTCATTTGATGAGCACAAATGTTATGTTCATGATTCATTAACAAAGAGTGTCCTGGTGACTGGTAACTAACTTGATGGTCTCTATGTGTGTGGTGACTCTCATTTAACTTCTAAGGTGTGTTATAGTAGTCATGATATAACCAATCTGTGGCATGCTAGGTTAGGACACCCTTCTGAAAATGTTCTAAAAATTTTAAAAGAACCTTTACAGTTAGTACTAAGTAAAGATGATATACCATGTGAGGTGTGTCATAGAGCTAAACAACACAGGGAACCTTTTCCCTTGAATGATCACAAGTCCAAACAACTGGGTGAACTTGTTCACTTAGATGTGTGGGGGCCTTACAGGGCTCAAAGCAGAGAAGGATTTAAAATGTTTCTCACTATTGTTATTGATTACTCAAGGGCTGTGTGGGTGTACCTTTTAAAACAAAAAGATGAAGTTTTTTCAAACATTGAATGTTTTTTTAATCTGATTTTAAATCAATTTGGCAAAACAGTAAAAACATTTAGAAGTGATAATGGAACTGAATTTATGAATAAACAAATGAAAATTTTCTGTGACTCTAAAGGTATTATTCATCAGACTTCATGTGTACACACACCGCAGCAGAATGGTATAGCTGAAAGAAAACACAGGCATTTGTTGAATGTCGCTAGGGCTTTGTTATTTCAAGGTGCTTTTCCTATTAGTTTTTGGTCTGAGTGTGTGCTGACTGCAGCTTACTTAATTAACAGGATACCTTCTTCTGTGCTGAATGGTAGATCTCCATATGAACTTGTGTACGAATTTAAACCCTCTTTAAGTCACCTTAAGATAATTGGTTGCTTAGGGTTTAGTACAGTTTTAAATAATAAAGACAAATTTTCTAGTCATTCTGAAAAATGTGTTTTACTTGGGTACTCAAATAAAAAAAAAGGTTATAAACTGTGGAGTCTGGACAAAAAAATGACAGTTTTTTCTAGAGATGTAAGGTTTTATGAAACTGTATTTCCTTTTAAAGAAAATAAAATTCTCTAAGATTCTGAAACTATAAGACATGAAAATGTAAATGTTTTAAATTTCTTTGATTTGTTTGAACCGTCTGTAATCAATCATGACAAAGGTGACTATACTCCCAATGATGATGAGAGGGTTGTACAAGGAACAAGATCAGGGGTACATCGGTCTCAGCAGCCAGGGAATGAGTCTAGGTCTGCCGCAGTTGAGGCTGTCTCTCAGCAAACTGGCAATTCTAGCTCTGAACCTGGCGGGGTTGAGGGTGTAAGCCTTGGACATTATGAAAATAATCCTTCTGAGGGCAGTATTATAGAATTTGAAATTCCCACTGTCCTTAGGAGATCTACCAGGAATGTGTCCTTTCCTAAAAAGTTAAATGATTTTGTGGTAGAAGGAAAGGTTAAATATGGTATTGAAAAAGTTGTAAATTACTCTAAACTTTCTTGTGAAAATATGAGCTTTGTATCTGTGTTAAATAAGTCTAGTGAACCTAAAACGTATTATGAGGCTGTTAGTGATCAAAATTGGGTAAATGCAATGAATGATGAATTAGAAGCTCTGCATAGAAATAATACGTGGGATTTGGTTGACTTGCCTTTAAACAGGAAAACTATTGGTTGTAAATGGGTTTTTAAAATAAAATATAAGTCAACTGGTGAAATAGATAGATACAAAGCTAGGTTAGTTGCTAAAGGGTTTGGTCAACGAGAAGGTATAGACTTCGATGAAACCTTTTCTCCTGTTGTTAAAATGGTAACTATAAGATGTGTGTTAGCTCTTGCTGTCCAAAATGACTGGTCTATATGTCAACTTGATATTAATAATGTGTTTCTTTATGGTGAATTAAATGAAGATGTTTACATGACATTACCTGAGGGTTACTATTCCAAAAGTGAGTCCAAATTATGTAAGTTAAATAAGTCATTGTATGGTCTTAAACAGGCACCACGAATGTGGAATGAGAAGCTTGTTAGTGTGTTGTGTGAATTAGGGTTTGTTCAAAGTAAATGTGATTATTCTATGGTTGTTAAAACAAGTGATTCTGTGTTTGTAGTGTTACTTGTATATGTTGATGACATAATAGTCACTGGAAATAGTTTTGATGAAATTCTGAATGTAAAAAAGTTTCTGAAATCCAAATTTTTAATAAAGGATCTGGGTGAACTAAAATACTTCCTTGGTATCGAAGTAGTTAAAAGTAAAGCTGGTCTGTGCCTCTCACAAAGAAAATATTGCTTAGAATTATTAGCTGAATATGGCATGCTTGGATGCAAGCCTGTTAATAATCCAATTGAGCAGAAATTTGTGTTGACTTCTAAGTGTGAAAAAGATAAGAAATTAGTAACTAATGTAACTGGATATCAAAAATTAGTTGGAAAACTAATATACTTATCTCATACTCGAACTGATATTTCATACTCTGTGCATTATTTAAGTCAATATATGCATAAACCTTATCATTCACATTTGAATATTGCTATGAGGCTGTTAAGATATCTAAAAAAATCTCCGGGAAAGGGAATTTTGTTTAGTAAGGATGTAGATTTTGATATGATAGCGTATGCTGACTCTGACTGGGGAAAGTGTTTAGATTCCAGGAGATCTGTTACTGGGTTTTGTGTTTTTTTAGGGAAGTCGCTAATATCTTGGAAAAGTAAAAAACAACCGACTGTGTCTCGGTCTACTGCGGAGGCAGAATACAGGGCTATGTGTGCAGCAACATGTGAAGTTCTTTGGTTGATAAACGTACTGCGTGAGTTACAAGTTTCTGTTAATACTCCTGTTTCTGTTTATTGTGATAATACTGCAGCATTATCAATTTCAGCTAATCCTGTGTTCCACGATAGAACTAAACATTTTGAAATTGATTTGTTTTTCTTAAGAGAGAAAATTACAAGTGGGTATATTAAAACTGTTGGAATTGAGTCCAAGAATCAACTGGCTGATATTTTTACTAAAGGGTTGCTTATCAGTCAACATGATCTCTTATGCAGCAGGTTGAATATGTTTGATGTCTTTGGTTATTAAATTGTGGGGGGGTGTTAAAATATTAACCTCTTTTCCAATTTAATTCCAAAGAATATTGTATTTTGGTTTTGTTATTTACTTTCTGTTTCTTCTTATTTGTACATGGGCTTAAATAAATGTGTTGGGCTGGAGGCTGCTGATGGGCTGGAGGCTTCACATTAGGGTTCGTGTATATAAAGAACGTTGTAGCAGTGTTAAAGATATCGAGTTTATATCTGCAGTTTTCTCTCTCGTTCATAATTAGGGTTCCGTCTCTATTGAGAGTTTTCTTCTTGTGTTCTTTATCACTGGTCTAGGCAAGATCGTTTCATCATGTTGATGATACGATAAAGTCTGTTAGATTGTAGTGATTTGTAGATCAGTCGTCTGTTTGATGATAGGCAAGTTGTATCTGTTTTTGTTCTTTGTGTTCTTGGTTTGGTGATTAATAGAGTTGAAGTTCTGTTTATCTGCTCTTGATTACCATTTTTGACAAATCGTCGTTCTCGAATCCATGTCGGTTTCATCCACCTCCTCCTAGAATTTCAGATCTGGAACTCTTGATGCTGGTAGAGAGAGAGAGAGAGTAAAGAATGGTGGTGGCAAGATCTCATTCAGGTGGCGGTGTAGTGAACGGAGGTGGTGTGTTGGTGTCCTAGCCGGAAAAACGAGCTGGTGGCCGGATTTTTTGTCGGTGGTGGTGACAATGGAGGTTTATGTAATTTTAGAGTGGAGAAAAAAGATTGTGGTGGTAGATAATTTTGTTATTTTTTTAATAACAAGGATATTTTTGTCTTTTAACAAATAGTTAATAGAAAAAAATAAATTGTGTTAGAGGTGTGGGTTTAATTGATAGAAAAATGAAATTACAGTGACTAAAAAAGAGAAATTAAAACTATTTGACTAAAATAGGGAATTGGTACAGAGTTTACTCTATATTTTTTTTATATCAAGTAATTATATATATAAATTAAAAGAAAAGGTGGGGTAATAGTAAACTTATGTTTCTTTGGATTTTTCTCAACAAAGTTTGGTTGTTTTGATTTTTGTCACTAAAGTTGTGTAGTTTTTTTTTAATAAGTTTTTTAATATTTTTATTTTCAACCCTTATATTATATAATATACGTCCACGGGTGGCAACTAGGTATTCTTTATTACGAGGTGATACAAATTACAAGTATAAATCTACGATTAGAAACTTAATTGTTGGACCCTGGTTATTAGAAGTATGAAAGTTATTTGGTGTAAGCCGTGAACTAGGGGTTCATGGCTAAGGTGTAATGGGCCAGCCCAGAGAGCTGAGAACATGTGTATTGTGTTTTACTTGTTATAAATACACGTGTTTGTATAACCAGTTAGGGCGAGCGGCGTTGATATTATTTTCTTTGTAATTTGCTTATTGAATATACAAGTATTTTACTAGGTTGCTAAAACTTCTATAGCAAAGGGGCCGCACGTTCGATTCTTGTAGCTCTCATTTTTTTTCTTCTTTTTAACACATAAAACTCCCCCTTCTCCCTATCACACACTTTGGTAAAATAGTAAAACTCATCCCTAGCTTTGTAAATTATTAATTTTACCACCTCAAGTCTCTAAAGGCTTTACCCCTTATAGTATATATATAATCTGATTTTTGCTCATTAACTTTTGTTTATTTATTTTCATGTCGTGGTAAAAACTTCGTTAAGAACGGCATCGTATTAATTATAGGGTATTTTTATGTGTTTTGTGTTATATCGACTGACGGTAACGTACTGCTACCGTGAATAATAAGACCGACACCGACTAAAAAATATCAGTTCCGTTACATAAATGTTCTTGTCTATGTTTCGATTTCCCGCCGCGAAGCGTGTGGCAAATTTCCTAGTTTATAACAAGTTGTAAAGCCCCAAAATTTCAGAATCAAATGTGTAATAAATAATTAGAAAGTTGTTAACAATTTAAGGTCAAAGTTCTACCTAAAATTCATAATCCAAACAATTTAAGCGCAAAATCAGAAAAAATGAATTGAACCCATGTATAAAACGGAAAATCCGAAACCCGTCAGTTTTCTAAAACCGAAAATTCAGTTTTGGTTCTGTTTGAGACCAAAACCGACCCATACACATGGCCGGCCCTGGGGTAGGCCGAGCCGGGCCGCCGGCCAGGACCCATTTATTTAGGGGCCTAAAATTTTTAAATAGTTTATATATATATATATATATATATATATATATGTGTGTGTGTGTGTGTGTGTTTTATAAAATTTTATATACCGGTTTTATATATTGGGACCTTTTTATAAAAAAATAAAAATGTATTGGGCCCTTTTATAATGGTTGAACTATTTTTAAGGTTTATAATGGTTGGACTCTCTTTAATCTTTACAATGTAATGGTTGGACGCTCTTTAATCTTTATAATGTAATGGTTTGACCCTAATCCGTTTAATTATTATAATGTATATATGTAATGGTTGATTGGTTGGGCCCTATATTTTTTCTATGTTTATTGCTATAATGTTAATTGTCGTTTGAAAAAAAATTAGTTTATATTTTATTCGTATGAGCCTTTTTTTCCGGTTCGACCGAGTCACTTAAATTCTCAGGACCAACCCTGCCAATACACATCCCTAGTGTAGAGTATGAAACGTAACTTTATAGTTTGATATAAGACTCATATTACTAATACTCTTTCCATATCCCTACTCGGGTTAAAAAACACCGTGAGGAAGAACATGTGACATATGGATGGCATGACTATCATCAGGACTTTTCATGTGTACCATACACCCCCCCCCCCCCCCTTTTTTTTTTTTTCTTGAACCTGATTTTCGCTATAAAGAGGTAATCAGGAAAGTAAAAAAACCACAATGGAGTTATTTCCTCAAAGGTGATTGAATTTGCATACATCTCCCCCTAGTTTTTATTATTTATTTAACTGATAAATAATATTACAATTTCTTTCTTTCAGTACTCAAGAAGGTGTTTCCGATGATCATGACAACCAATGGAGCACAATCTTGATATCGAACGATGAAGAAGAATCAATCAGGTGCGTAAAGGCTAAAAATCTTTGTTTTATCAAATGCTTAAAACGGGTATTCGATTTATAAATGATGAAAGTTTACTAATTTTCAGTTCATTTTAACTTTTTAACATGACAGTCCGGAAGTAGTTATTATTTCGGATGACGCCTCTGAAGAGGCTACAACCAAAGGAGGGGCCGGGGGGAGATTTTTTTTTTCTATCAAGGGGGCCGGAACTTAATACCTATAAAATTTTCGGCCGAATACGTATAAATTAACACTTCTGAGCGAAAATCCCCCCCGGCCCTCACTAAGCTTCGCCATTGAATACATCATGATCATTTTCGCTAGACTGATCCTAGGTATCGGATGAGATCAATGTTTGTCCAAAATCAAAAGTGACATCAATAATAAGTTTTTAGCTTTTAAAGGATATAAGTTATTACCTAAAGCGTTTAAAAAAGAATTTACTTATATGTTACGTTTTAAAAAAACCCTAGCAAATTAAGTTTTGTTTCGCCGTCGACGGCCGGCTTAATTAAACATTTTGAAATCATACCGGATGGTTTGGTATGTGGTTTGACAAAAAGCCAGCCATAAAAAACCGGACAGACTGAGATATTTGGCTAGACTTGATTATGTGTTTATAAGTTCACGTGTCAATAACATCTTATTAAGGGTGTAAACAGGCCAAGTCACTGAGTTACTCAAGATTAGCTCGCTAAAACCTCTAATTGAACTGAGCTTATACAAGCTTAGTTTGAGTTTACTTAATAAACGATCTCGGGCCTAAATTGTTGCAAATTAGAGAACAAAACGAAATGAATAGAACAAAATTGATATATACACAAACTGAATTGTTGATTACTTTGTTCTCTGATTTTCCACAGTGATATCAGAGCGGTTAATCAAGAATGGTGCATCTATTGCTTAAAGTATATAAATTAGAGTTTGAATTTTCATATATATATATATATGGGAAGGTTCCGCTAAGAAGTGGTTTTTCGCTAAGAAACGCTAAGAAATGGGTCAAACGAACTCCGATTGAGCTCATTCGAGCGGCGTTGGAACCGTCTCATCGAACTCTAATCCGGACCTAAAAACCTAAACCCCCCTCCACCCGCACCCCAAAAAACCTAAACCCCTCTCCAACCCCACCCCGAAAAGCCTAAAACCACCACCCCCACCCTCCAAAAACCTAAACCCCCCCACCCCACCCCCCTCCAAAAAAACCTAAACCCACCCCCACCCACTCCCAAAAACCTAAACCCACCCCACCCACCCCCAAAAACCTAAACCCTCACCCCCACCCCCAAAAAAAAACCTAAACCCTAAAATCTAAACCCTAAGGCTAAAATCCTAAAATTCAACGCTAAGATCTAAACCCTAAAAGCTAAGATGGTAGAGTTCGACGATATGGTTCCAACGCCGCTGGAATGAGCTCAATCCGAGTTCGTTTGATATCGTTTTTTAATGTTTTTGTCACTTCTTAGAGTTCTTAGCCGAAAACAACTTATTATTTGATCTTCCCCCTGTATATATATATATATATATATGTAAAGAGAGATTAAGAATTTTTCCCATAAAATAACCCTTCAAATTCATACCTCTAATACAATATCAATAAAGAATGAAATCTCTGAAAAAATATGAACAATAAACGAATGGCAACAATAATCGAGTTCAACACAAAGTGTTTTCCATCAACTTCACAAACTCATTGAAATCAATCCTACCATCGGCGTTCTCATCAAACGCTCCGATCATCTTCTTACAATCTTCCATCTCTGTTCTTCCCTTCAATCCCAGAACAGAAAAAACCCTCTGCAACTCCCCTGCATCAATAAACCCATCTCTGTTTTCATCAAAAACATCAAATGCTTCTTTCACTTCTTCCAATATCGGTTCTTCTTCTTCAAAAATATTGACTACGTCTGCAGAATTCAACACCTCCGGTAGTTTTTCACCGGCAAGATGACCCAAAACACCCAAATTCGCCATCAGCACCTCCAAATCATCTCCCCGGACACCGTCATCATCGGTGTTGCTGGTGAAGGAAAGGTGCTTTCTTGACAATCTGGAATCAAGAGTCGGAATCTTGGAGTGTTGAACGAAAAACCGGTGGACGGAAAACTTGGATGTCGGGAAAAACTTAAAGATTCCGGTGACCCTGTTTAGAAGCATTTGAAAGAAGAAGTATGGGGTTAATTCAAGTCTCATGAAAGTCATGGCGTAAGGAATAAGAATGTTGGTTTAGGGTTAGATTAATTAGTAAAAGATGTTTGAATAGATGGAGGAGTTTTATGAGTTTATATAGGGGGTTGTATAGAGGTGTATGTGTTTGAAGGGTTGTTCAACTGTCAAAACGTGTGGAAGAGGAAGGTAGGACGAAACTGATAATTTTACTTAGGGGGTGTTTGGGATTACTTATTTACTCTACTGTGTTTGGGAAAGCTACTTATTTAGCCTACTTATACCATTTTTCAAGAAGTAAGTCCATCCTTACTTATTACTTATAACTTATTAACTTATAGCATAAGTCAATAAGTAGTTTTCAAAGAAAATCCCAAAGTTTTTGAGAAGTTACAAATTATGACTTATGACTTATGACTTATTACCTTTTTGAATAAGTCATAAGGAGTTTCAAATAAGTAATCCCAAACACAGCCTTAGTTTGATTAGTCCTTGCGCATTTCTACGAAGGTGTCATAATCGAAAATAATTTAAAAATAAATCGAAGCTATTGAGAAACCTATTATTGAAACGGACCGAATATTGAACCACTCGTCTTAACGGTTGATTGGTAGTTGACGTCATAAATATTATAAAAAAATAATAATAATATGTATCTGATTCGAAATAGAACATGAAAATATCTTATGTTTTGGTATAGATTTTGAAGGAAAAATAAATTGAAAAAATTTAAAATTCGGTTTGACTTGTCTGGTTCACTAGTTCGACTGAAAAAATGTTTAAATAGTCTGACGAGACCGGTTAGTCACTCGGTTCATGGTCCGGTCGTTAAAACGTTGATGATGATGTTTGAATAACCGACTTTTATTAGTTACAGTTATATATGTAATTATGCACGAATAACCCGACCGACATTGAAACTTACCTTTTATCTTTTTATTTTTTATAAATACATATATTTTATTTGAAAAGTTTTGTTATAACTTTTGCAAGTAACATATTTACTAAACCTTAAAAAGCATGGACGATGGTTAATAAACTTAAAGTCATCGCCACCAATTATTATATTTTTTCACAAGTAAATCAAAGGTTGTAGTTTGTGTAGTGGTTTTCGCAACTCTTCTTAGTCCTTTTCGGCCTTTTAGGTCATCGGTTCAAAACGCATGGCTAACAAACTTTTTTTTTTTTTTTTTTTTTTTCCTTTTGATTAATCTTTTTAAATTATTAGGCGCAATGTGAAAGCATAATACATTTTTATATGTATGGTTCTATTTTAAAAAACGATCCGTCTCAAATTCATGCATTACTTTTATGTACTTAAGGACATTAACGCAAAAAAAAAAATTCTTTGGTTTTTTTTTCTTTTGTTTTTTACATTTTCTTTCATGGTTAAACGAGTAGTAATAACCTCATATGTTTTTATGTACCTAACTATGTTTCATGTTAGCCGTCTCAACCGTTTAAGATCCGATTCACGTCGCAGATCACCGGAATTCGAGTTACACCACATTTCGACACCACCGCAACACGCACCGGGTAAAATTACTAGTTAGTTATTAACTTATTATTTATTCGCTTTTATTGATTAAAAGAATTGCGAATATTTTATTTGTTTGAAGATGTAATTTTATTTAATAGTGAAATCAGTTTGAATCTTCTCACATTCAAAGTTAACGTTAAATTAACGGTTAACCGAACAAATCAAACTAGTTTTTTTTCATTAATCAAACTATTTATAACCAAAACCAATTGGTTATGAAAAAATAAAACCGGAACATCACTTAAACGTTTTGGTTTAGCAACTCGCGAGCTACTCGAGATCGGATACTCGGTGTAAACGAGCCGATCCATACTCGGTGTAAACGAGCCAAGCCGGCTCGTGAGCTACTCGAGATCAGATCGCAAAAAATTCGAATCGAGCCGAGCTTAAACGATCCCGAGCCTAAAAAAAAGCTTGTTTAATAAACGAGCCCGAGCCCGAGCTTTCACTTATCAAGCTGGCTCGTGAGCCCAAACGAGCCTATTATTTATATATTTTTTAATTAATGTATTAAATATATATTTATAAAATAATAATTATTATATATAAAATTATGATAAAAATAACTAAATAATATATATTATATTATTTAAAATATTATAATAAAGTTTATACAAAATAATTATAGATAAATTAATTAATAAATAATAAACGAGCCAAACTCGAGCTTGAAAAACTACCCACGAGTCAAATCCGAGCTTTAGAAATAAGGCTTGAATCGAGCCAAGCTCAAGCTCACAAAAGGTTAAACGAGTCGAGCTCGAGCCTAGACGAGCTAGGGCTCGACTCGGCTCGTTTACCCCTGTTACTCACCCAACTTCCATGGAGATGAAGTTCACAAATTCAAAGAAATTCTGCTGCTATGAGTTGTCCATGCTACAATAAAAGTTGTTCATTGTTTGGTATCGTGATTATGAGTCTGGAAATTTCCAGGAAGTAACCTGGTTGGTTAGATCTCTATTTCGGTATTTCCTGAAATATTGGGTTTGGCTGCTTGTTTTCTTTTTTTTCATTTATTTATTTTTTTCAAAGTCAGTGTTTGACTGTTTGGTCTTTTCTCGTGCCATATACTATGAAATTCTTATACTTATGGATTATAACGTTGATTATTAAAAATATATCAATAAAGTGATAGCAAAAATAATTATTAGAGTTAATTACACAGATGGTCCATAGTGATTTAGTCAAATTATGATTCTGGTCCCTATCTTTGAAAATTATGGATTTGTTGTTAACAAACTTTTCATTTCGGTTTGGTTTTAATTTTCAGTGGTTCGGTTTTTGTTATTAAAAACCGTTGCTAACGGTTTGGCTCACAACTTGAGCTAAAACTATCAAAACCGGACCGTAAACACCCCTACCATAGAATTCTTACCAACACTAATAGGTACTTGGATTAAATGAATTAACACTTCAAAATTCAATCAACTGTCCCAGCACATAGGATAGGATCATTCTAAATTTCTCATTAGAACCAAAATGATCAAAACCTAAGAGGTTTATAGGTCAAGTGATGCTATGGAGATGCTCTCAAATAGATTTTGCTTCTGAGGTTTGGGAAATTAGGATTCGATTCAATTTTCAAACCTTCAAACAAGCCACTCACATGAGGGGCTTTTTTGCCGTAGAGTTCTTTTTCCCAATTTCATTTTATATCGTATCAGAAATTTCAAACTCATCCAATGTTAAAACCAAATGTCATTTTCCAATAACGATTTTAAACATCGAACCGCCAGCTAATTCAGCCACTACAATCAGTGTTACCGTATACGCCGAATTTTCGGGCACCACCAAACCGAAACCGAAAAATATTAAGATGATTTGAAGCCATAAAATTAGAAAAATAAAAATCAAACAAATAAATTGAATGAACTGATCTGTGGTTCTCAATCATACCAAAACATATGGTGTGATTATTGTAAAAAAAAAAAGACACTGAAAGCATAAAAATGTCATCCCATAACATTGAAGGCAACTCCATTAGTAGGGAGAAGACTTAAGCAGAAGGGATGATCACAAAGAATATTGATGTAAGCACAAATAAAATCCTGAAAACATAATCAAATTGATCTCCAAGAAGAACTTATGTGCTAGGCTTTATTCAAAAATTAAAATCTGAGGTTATATCGTAAATGTGTGGGCATTACAGGCAGCAATGAACGAAGTTAGGTCAAGGCTGCAAAGCGGGTCCCATAACTATCTATTGCACAACAAATTAACAGGACATCGTAAACCTTGTTTTGTAATTACGAAGCCTTAGTACTTGTGCATTTTCAACAAATTCAATCAAAAAGAATGGCAGAAAAAGTGGTAAATTAGGCATACCACCCGTTTCAGTTGACGCCGGCGATATTGTAGAGATGAGGGCTGGTCTAAACTGAGACGCGGATGAATATTTGTAGACTTCTGAATTAGGGCACTTTTATTTGGGCTTCAACTCTACATAGGCTGGGCCTTGGCTTTATTTATCTGATGTTATGCTGGAAAACAAAATTTTTCTTCTCAAGCGGGCCAAACAATATTTTGCTGGAAAACAAAACTTTTCTACACAAGATAAAACGAAAGCATTTACCTTCCATGCTGCCATCTTTGCTTGTCACGGATGGTTTCCTCCAGTTACACACCATTCAGTGGGCCACAATTTCGAGTCTGGCTTGATATCAATGTTACAAAACCAAACATGAAAATTTAATCCAAAAGACTAGTCCGATCTGATGGGGTGAGGGAGCCCATTTGGGTTATAAACCGCACATTGGTTGCACATACAACCGATGTGGGACAAGTCTCATTTTTTGCAATGGTTTTAGTCCGTAACATAATACATTTTAGTAACTCAATTTTTTTTTGTCTCATTTTAGTCACTAAAGTTTCACGTGGTGTTCTAATATTGCACAATTACGAGGATAACATTCTACTCTCTTTTTTTTGCATTTTGTTTTATAAATATGGTGAAAATGTTGGTTTATTCTTTTTGGATTTCATTTTCACCATATTCATAGAATAAAGTACAAAAAGGGTAACTCGTAACATAGTAATTACACAAAATTGAAACAAAAAATGAAACTTGAGTGACTAAAATGAGACAAAAAAAGTTTAAGTTACTAAAATAGAAAATATAAGAAAACTTGAGTGACTAAAATGAGAAAAAAAAATTGAGTGACTAAAATGAAACAGATGAGAAACAAAGTTACCCCTAAAACATATGCGATAAAAGTTGGAAAAAAATAACCGAAAAATGATTTACTTATAAATTATGATATTTTTTTAAAATAATTTTATCCGTATAATAATTTATTTTATATAAATTTGAGCCCATAAATCTTGTGGGCTAGAGTTCTTCACCATGTTAGATGACAGTTTTGAAACGGTTAATGTTTCATTCAATGCAGTCCAATGATGATGATCTTGACAGCTCCTTGTTTTTAAAACATATATATGTGGTCCAGTGATCCAAACTGAAAATCATCAGGATCCAATTCTATAAATGTTGTTTGCTTTTCTTTTTGGCTGTTTTGAATATATTACATGTGCATTAGCAGCCAGTGATCCATTTTTATATTTTACTAGCTTGTTAATTATAAAAAAAAATATAAGTTACTTATAAGAACTGCATGCACCCTACCCAATTGTATCTATGTATACTAGGTGTTTACTGGCATTCTTTGTTTGATAATCATTTATAGTTTGTTTTTCTTTTGTCAAGTATATATATGTTGTGTTCTTCCAGTGATAAACATATAACTACCTATTCGTTGTTTTGTTGTGTGTTTTTATCTCCTGTGACCATACAACAAAAGGTATCATTCACTGTAAAAGTGCATCTGGGTGGCATAATTCAATGAAATTGAAATTTGAACATTTGTCAATTTGTTTGGTTCGAAAAGCGTTTTGAATTGGAATCTAAATTTCATTCGTAACGTGTTTGCTTAAAAGATTGAAATTGGAATTAGAATTAAACCCCTCAAATTTCTTAAGTAAAAAAACTTTCAACATTTTCTAAATTGTAAAGTAATTTAACAAAAAAATTGAAATCTCCAATTAGTCACTGTTGTGCCATCCGCACCCCTGCCCCACACCTCCAATACTCCATCCACTGCCGTTGCTGCCACCTCGCCACCGACAAGCAACCACGCCACCACCACCGACCACTCCCACAGTTTTCGTCATCATCACCGCCACAACCACCAATGCCGCAACCCCCGCCCGCCGTCATCGTTTATCACCACTAAACCCCGCCCTCGTTGTCGTCGCCGCCAATCATACATGACGGCCCCACCACCACCACAGACTACCCCACCGTTGTCACCGACCACTCCCCCCCACTAACCGCTTCCTCCGCGGCCACCTACCACCCCAACCCATGCCGCACCCCCATCGTCAACCAAACCTGCCGCCGCCGCCGACGGGGATGATCGGTGATGGCGGTAGTGATGGAAGGGATGGTCTATGGCAGCGCCAGGTGAATGGGCGTGGGCGGGGCGGTGCTAGTGGGAGGTGGTGGTGGGGTTGATACATTTTCTTTATGATTGTTTTCTCATCTAATTACCTTTCAAATTCAAATTCATTTTAATAGATTCTAATTTATTAAATTTCAAGTTCTTTTGAAAAATTCAAATTTCATATCCAATTTACTTTTAACAAATTTTAATCTTTCAAAAACATTCTGTAACACACCACTTTTAAAAACAAAACTTTAACGCGCGGAAGACTAAATCCCCAGAAATTTTTTTTTTTTTTTTTTTTTTTTTTGACTCTCGCGTACCGCGAGGTATTTTGACCACCTCCCTCGCGTACCGCGAGGGAGTTCCAAAATAGCCCTCGCCGGATTTCCTTGTCTCTCGCGTACCGCGAGAGAAACCTCTCAGGTTCTTCGCGTACCGCGAGGCACCAGATTTCCAGTGAGTTTCCCCAGTTTCAGCAGATTTCCTACTTAACTATTTTTCCCATTTTTTTCAAACCCAACAACACCAAAACTCTCCCAACACCTGGGTTTTGACCAAAAACACATATGACCAAATAACATATCACCAAAACACAATTTAAGCATCAAATCACCATATACAAGTAATTTCCCAAAATCCTCAAAACCACCAAAAACATGTACGAGAACCCGCGATCACCTTGGACTTGACTTGGACTACTTCGGAGCTTTTCCTACAACCATATAAACATATCACCATTAGTAATGAGATATATATCATAACAATAAGTAATTTCTACTTATTTCATTCATTCACCCATTTTGACCCGTTTGCACCCAAAGATACACTTGGGTGCAAACACTTGCATTACACCTTGCAAGTTCCATCCTTTACTTAACATAACATCTTCACTACACTTGATAGTGCATATCATCTTGTCGAAATAACGACTATAATCATTTTCACCCAATTAACCATTTTGACCCGTTAACATTCAAATTGATGATTGTTTGCATACCACTTGTATTTCACCTACAAGTTTCATTTACTCTTTACATTATCTTTTCATTTAAGACACAAAGGTCATAACATTCTTTCCATTCTTCATCTTGGTACGTAGACCAAGATCTTACCCCATTTCCATTATGGTTCTTTGACCATAACCTCCCCCTTTTTCCATTATGATTCTTGATCATAACCTCCTCTTTTCCATTATGATTCTTTGATCATAACCTCCTCTTTTCCATTATGATTCTTTGATCATAACCTCCTCTTTTCCATTATGATTCTTTGATCATAACCTCCACATTTTCAATATAGTATTATAACCATATTCACATTCATACATACACTTATGCATAATCAATACTTTTCATGTATCATTCATACTATGCACAACATAACACATACATCACATATCACATTACTAAGTAAGTGCAAAGGCACTTACCTTGCGGATTTGAAGATCCCGCACTTCCTTCTAGTTTAGCAATTTGATTACCTAAACATATACACCTAGTTTAGTAATCTAAACATACATAAAAATTCACTTTAAAACTGAGTTCACACCCAATTTCCCATTTCCAACCCAAATTGACCCGTTTGGGTTATCCTCATAACCAAACACCCTCTTTCACCACAAACTCACCTACTTGAGTTTCATTAACTTAATCTTAACACTAATTCTTCTTTCAAAAATCATTATTAAGTTAATTTGGTGTTTGTTCAAGTGTCTAACATCTTAAAAACACTTATTCTTCATTAATTCAACATTCTAGCCTCATGATCCAAACACCCCAATTTTCACCATATGAACCCTAACTTCTCATAATCAAAATCAAAGGGTTCTAGGATGTAAATCATCATTCTTTAACTTTAGTTTAGCTAGATTATCAATAATCTAACACTAATTCATCACATGCATACTCGATTTTCGGATTTCTTCAAAACCCACCAAATATCACATTCAAAGTGAAATCAAAGGAAAGAAATCACTTACTTGATGTTAGGAGAGTGATGTGCAAGCCAAAACCCCCACAAATCAAACTCTAAATGCACGATTTGAGCTTCAATTGAGATTTCTCCTTTTTCTTCTCTTGAACATAAACGACCTCAAACACAAATGAGGTTTATTTTGACTTTTGCTAGTCAAAATGGCAGATTTTGCCATTTACACATTTGGCCCCTTAACTTCCATTTCACTCATTTCATTCCATAGTTAGTTAAAACTAACATAACTTCATTATTAACTTGAAACCCACTTATTTCAACTTATTTCATAAATATTATTTTCACCATAATATTTATTAAAATGCTTTATTTATTTGAAAACGAAACCCGGATTTTGGTTCGTTACAAATCACCTCCCCTTATTTGGGTTTCGTCCCCGAAACCCGACTTCACATAAAAAGGTTCGGATAATGTTTAAGCATTTCTTCCTCGGTTTCCCAAGTCATTTCCGCTCCCTTTCTATGTTTCCACCTCACCAAAACTTGGCTAATCTCTTTATTGCGCAAGCGCTTCACTTTTCTATCCAAGATTGCCACCGGCTCTTCCACATAATCCAACTTTTCATCTAATTCGATATCGTCCAAAGGGACAAAAGTAGATTCATCCGCCAAACACTTCCGCAAATGAGACACATGAAATGTGTTATGAAGTCTACTTAGTCCCTCCGGTAGCTCCAAACGATAAGCTACCGTACCCACCTTTGCTATCACCTTAAACGGTCCGACGAAACGAGGACTTAACTTCCCCCGTTTCCTAAACCGTATCACCCCTTTCCAAGGAGAGACTTTCAAAAGCACAAAGTCCCCCACTTGAAACTCAATCGCCCGTTTCCTATTATCCGCATAAGACTTTTGGCGATCTTGAGCCGCCTTCAAGCGTGCTCTAATTTGGTCAATACTATCATTAGTTTCCTTGACCACTTCGACACTACCAAGCTCCCGTTGACCAATCTCACCCCAACACACGGGTGTTCGACACTTTCTCCCATACAATGCCTCAAAAGGCGGCATACCAATGCTAGAATGGTAACTATTATTGTATGCAAATTCCGCCAACGGTAAATGGTCGTCCCAACTACCCTTAAAATCCAAAGCACACGCGCGTAACATATCCTCGAGCGTTTGAATCGTACGCTCGCTTTGCCCATCCGTTTGTGGATGATAAGCGGTGCTGAGGTTCAACCTTGTCCCCATATCCTCATGGAATTTCTTCCAAAAACGAGAAGTGAATCTCGTATCCCGGTCCGAAATAATTGACACCGGCACCCCATGGCGTGACACAATTTCTTTCACATAGATTTCCGCCAATCTATCCGAAGAATACGTTTCCTTTATAGGAAGGAAATGTGCACTCTTCGTCAACCGGTCCACTACTACCCATATCGCATCATAACCCTTTCGAGTCTTTGGTAGTTTAGTGATCAAATCCATGGTTATATTTTCCCATTTCCAAAGCGGTATTTCAAGCGGTTGGAGCTTTCCATACGGCTTTTGGTGTTCCGCCTTCACTCTTAAGCACGTGAGACACCTCTCAACATACTTAACAACATCACGCCTCATTCCCGGCCACCAAAAATGACACTTTAAATCATAAAACATCTTCGTGGCCCCCGGATGGATAGAATATTTGGATTTATGCGCCTCATCTAAAATAGTTGTCAATACACTTGACAACCTAGGAATCCAAATCCTATCAAAGCATGTCTTCAAGCCCATGCCATTTTCACCAAGCTTATCAACATAAGCAACCATCCGCTCTTTCTTCAAGTCACCACCAAGTGCTAACACTTGGGCCTCCCGGATTTCATCAATAAGAGATGATGAAATTGTCATCTTAAATGACTTCACCTTGATAGGTGAATGACTTGACTTTCTACTAAGCGCATCCGCCACAACATTCGCTTTACCCGGATGATAAAGTATCTCACAATCATAATCCTTAACCAATTCAAGCCACCGCCTTTGCCTCATGTTGAGGTCCTTTTGGTCAAAGAAGTACTTGAGACTTTTGTGATCCGTGTAGATCGTACACTTAGCCCCATACAAATAATGCCTCCAAATCTTGAGTGCGAAAACCACGGCCGCAAGCTCTAAATCATGGGTAGGGTAATTCACCTCGTGAACCTTCAATTGCCTAGACGCGTAGGCAATCACTTTCCCCCTTTGCATCAAAACACACCCCAACCCCGAATGTGAGGCATCTGAATACACAACAAAATCTTCGGTCCCGTCCGGCAAGGATAAAACAGGCGCCTTAGTCAACTTTTCTTTCAAGAGTTGAAAGGCAGATTCTTGCTCGGGACTCCAAACAAACTTTGTCTCCTTACGAGTCAACTTCGTCATCGGCAAAGCAATCCGAGAGAAGTTTTCGATGAACCTCCGATAATAACCCGCTAACCCCAAGAAACTTCTAATTTCCGAAGGCGTCTTCGGTGATGACCATTCTTTAACCGCCATAATCTTGGATGGGTCAACGGTAATTCCTCTTTCATTAATCACATGACCCAAGAATTGGATCTCGCGCAACCAAAATGCGCACTTGGAGAATTTAGCATAAAGCTTCTCCTTTTGCAAGACTTCAAGAATCTCACGCAAATGACAAGCGTGATCACCCTCGCTCCTTGAATAGATGAGAAGATCGTCAATAAATACAATGACCGAACGATCAAGGAACGGTCTACACACCCGGTTCATGAGATCCATGAAAACCGCAGGTGCGTTGGTCAAACCGAAAGGCATAACCGTAAACTCATAGTGACCGTAACGAGTGCGAAAAGCTGTCTTATGAACATCCTCTTCCTTCACTTTCAATTGATGATACCCGGACTTCAAGTCAATCTTAGAAAACCATGACGCCCCTTGTAATTGGTCGAAAAGATCGTCAATCCTAGGTAATGGGTACCTATTTTTCACTGTCAACTTGTTCAACTCCCGGTAATCCATACACATTCTCATGCTCCCATCCTTCTTTTTGACGAAGAGAACGGGCGCACCCCAAGGTGAAACACTTGGGCGTATGAAACCCTTGTCAAGAAACTCTTGTAATTGCTCCATGAGTTCTTTCATTTCTGGCGGTGCCAATCTATAAGGCGCTTTAGCTACCGGTTTAGCACCCGGCATCAAGTCAATTCCAAACTCTATCTCCCTATCCGGCGGAATCCCCGGTAACTCGTCAGGAAATATATCTACGAATTGGTTCACGACCGGTACATCGTGAATCTCCTTTACTCTTTCATTCACATCCGCGACACAAGCCATGAATGCCTTGCACCCACGCGCCATGTACTTGGTCGCCTTCACATAAGTGCACAACCTTACTTTACCCTTTTTATCACCTTCTATGTAGATGGACTCTCCCGACGGGGAAACAAGTTGGATCACCTTTGGTCCACATAAAATACTCGCCTTATTCTTTGACAACCAATCCATCCCCACAATAACATCAAAGTCTCCCATAGCCATAGGAATCAAATCAATAAAGAAAGTTTCGCCCCCCGCTCTCAACTTACAATCTCTAAAAATGTCGAAGACAAGGAAACTCTTATCATTAGCCGCTTCGATTTCTAAGGGTTCAACTAACTTGCTACTTACAAAAGAGGAATGCTTAACAATTTTCAAGGAAACAAAAGAACGGCTAGCCCCCGAATCAAATAGAACTAGTGCAGGTAATGAGTTAATCTTGAATGTACCTGACACCACCTCCGAGTTGTTCTTTGCCTCTTCCGCCGAAATGTGGAAGGCTCTTCCTTTTGGCTTTGGCGTCTCCACTTTCTTTCCACTTCCACCTTGCTTTAACTCGGGACAATCCGCCCTATTGTGCCCGGGTTTATAACAATTGTAGCATATATGCACTTGGCTTGAACACTGGTGAGCAAAATGCCCCGACTTTCCACATTTATAGCAGTTTAGAGATCCCTTCCGGCACTCCCCAATGTGCTCCCTTCCACAAATTTTGCACCCCCGCGACGAAGGCTTGATGAACTGCTTCTTACTAGGGCTCCCGCCCTTTATCTTATTCACCACTTGATCCACTATTTCACGTTTTCTCTTTTCTCCCCTAGCTTCTTGCCTCCTCAACTCCACCTCTCTTTCCCGACACCTGTTTATTAAGTCTACAAGTGTGGTAAATGAGGATGGAGATATGCTATCCCTGAACTCCACCGTCAGCATAGCATAAAACCTGTCAATCTTGGCTTTCTCGGTCGACACCACATCTGGACAGAACTTGGCCCGATCGAAGAAAGTCCCAGCTAATTCATCAATAGTCTCTGTCGTCTGCCTCATGAGGAGAAACTCCTCGGTCATCCTGTCAATAGCGGCCTGTGGGCAATGGTACTTTAGGAATGCCGCTTTAAACTCCTCCCATGACATGGAGGTCACCCCTCTTTCACCCCTCTCCTTTCGGAGATTTAGCAGCCACTCCTTAGCCCGCCCAGTCAATAGTGGCACGCTAAACATCACTCTATCCTCGGGTTTACACCTTGTCGTCTCAAAATTTGACTCCATGTCTACCACCCACCTGTGGCTCAGAATCGGGTCCACTTGCCCGTTATATTCCTTGGGCTTGATCACCATGAAATCCTTCAGTGTACAACCCCGAGGTTCCTTATCTTTCTCTTTCATGACCTCTTCGAGAGAGAGCTTTATAGTTCCCCTCATTTCCTCCATTAAGAGATTTGTGGCTTGCTCAAACGCCTTGGCCACTTCTTCCTTTATCATATCTTGGATCCTCGGATCCAACGGTTCTTCGTTCACATCAACATTTTCGTGGTGGTCTCTCTCGTCCGTCATCTCTTAACTGAGAAATAGAAACAAACACCTTAACACCCTTATACTATCAATACCTTAAATACTTATCACACTTACACCCCTATATGTATTTAGTATACGTATACTTATCTACTTATATACATACATACATATATAATCACCTTCACCTAATCCTTGTAAATGTTCATTGTCATATGGTTATTATAAAGACCCTTGTACATCTCGTCCTATTAATCATATTGGCCAGACATGATTAATAATACGTTATGCCCAATTGTAATTATCATATTCATATAACAAGTCACAAGACAAGTTTCGGCACACATAACACATTGTCATTCAATCGTGCACATACATATACACCATATGTAACCATCATTAATCATAACATTACTAACCTCTCATTTCCGAAAGCTCCGAGTCTTAGTCAAGTCCTTCTTGGATTCTCGTATCATTTCCCCCCCTCCATATCAAGAGCATCCGGTTTGAGTTTGGTGCCACCCACACCAAATCCCTCAAACCATTGCTCTGATACCAAGATGTAACACACCACTTTTAAAAACAAAACTTTAACGCGCGGAAGACTAAATCCCCAGAAATTTTTTTTTTTTTTTTTTTTGACTCTCGCGTACCGCGAGGTATTTTGACCACCTCCCTCGCGTACCGCGAGGGAGTTCCAAAATAGCCCTCGCCGGATTTCCTTGTCTCTCGCGTACCGCGAGAGAAACCTCTCAGGTTCTTCGCGTACCGCGAGGCACCAGATTTCCAGTGAGTTTCCCCAGTTTCAGCAGATTTCCTACTTAACCATTTTTCCCATTTTTTTCAAACCCAACAACACCAAAACTCTCCCAACACCTGGGTTTTGACCAAAAACACATATGACCAAATAACATATCACCAAAACACAATTTAAGCATCAAATCACCATATACAAGTAATTTCCCAAAATCCTCAAAACCACCAAAAACATGTACGAGAACCCGCGATCACCTTGGACTTGACTTGGACTACTTCGGAGCTTTTCCTACAACCATATAAACATATCACCATTAGTAATGAGATATATATCATAACAATAAGTAATTTCTACTTATTTCATTCATTCACCCATTTTGACCCGTTTGCACCCAAAGATACACTTGGGTGCAAACACTTGCATTACACCTTGCAAGTTCCATCCTTTACTTAACATAACATCTTCACTACACTTGATAGTGCATATCATCTTGTCGAAATAACGACTATAATCATTTTCACCCAATTAACCATTTTGACCCGTTAACATTCAAATTGATGATTGTTTGCATACCACTTGTATTTCACCTACAAGTTTCATTTACTCTTTACATTATCTTTTCATTTAAGACACAAAGGTCATAACATTCTTTCCATTCTTCATCTTGGTACGTAGACCAAGATCTTACCCCATTTCCATTATGGTTCTTTGACCATAACCTCCCCCTTTTTCCATTATGATTCTTGATCATAACCTCCTCTTTTCCATTATGATTCTTTGATCATAACCTCCTCTTTTCCATTATGATTCTTTGATCATAACCTCCTCTTTTCCATTATGATTCTTTGATCATAACCTCCACATTTTCAATATAGTATTATAACCATATTCACATTCATACATACACTTATGCATAATCAATACTTTTCATGTATCATTCATACTATGCACAACATAACACATACATCACATATCACATTACTAAGTAAGTGCAAAGGCACTTACCTTGCGGATTTGAAGATCCCGCACTTCCTTCTAGTTTAGCAATTTGATTACCTAAACATATACACCTAGTTTAGTAATCTAAACATACATAAAAATTCACTTTAAAACTGAGTTCACACCCAATTTCCCATTTCCAACCCAAATTGACCCGTTTGGGTTATCCTCATAACCAAACACCCTCTTTCACCACAAACTCACCTACTTGAGTTTCATTAACTTAATCTTAACACTAATTCTTCTTTCAAAAATCATTATTAAGTTAATTTGGTGTTTGTTCAAGTGTCTAACATCTTAAAAACACTTATTCTTCATTAATTCAACATTCTAGCCTCATGATCCAAACACCCCAATTTTCACCATATGAACCCTAACTTCTCATAATCAAAATCAAAGGGTTCTAGGATGTAAATCATCATTCTTTAACTTTAGTTTAGCTAGATTATCAATAATCTAACACTAATTCATCACATGCATACTCGATTTTCGGATTTCTTCAAAACCCACCAAATATCACATTCAAAGTGAAATCAAAGGAAAGAAATCACTTACTTGATGTTAGGAGAGTGATGTGCAAGCCAAAACCCCCACAAATCAAACTCTAAATGCACGATTTGAGCTTCAATTGAGATTTCTCCTTTTTCTTCTCTTGAACATAAACGACCTCAAACACAAATGAGGTTTATTTTGACTTTTGCTAGTCAAAATGGCAGATTTTGCCATTTACACATTTGGCCCCTTAACTTCCATTTCACTCATTTCATTCCATAGTTAGTTAAAACTAACATAACTTCATTATTAACTTGAAACCCACTTATTTCAACTTATTTCATAAATATTATTTTCACCATAATATTTATTAAAATGCTTTATTTATTTGAAAACGAAACCCGGATTTTGGTTCGTTACACATTCCGCAAACCAAGGGCAGCTTAACCCTTTTTGTAATGGAATAAATTTGTCATATAGTCTCATTTTCTTGTGTGATGAAAATTTACTAGAGAAGAAATTTGTGTAGAAAATTTTCCTACTAGGTGTGAGTTAGCGTATTGACACACCAATAACCCGGTGCGACTGTTTGCGGTTTATGCCTATATTAAATCTAGTAATGATAGCAAGTCGTTATTAAAATGAAAGAAAAATAAATAATGTTATTACGAAAATTTAAATTTTAGAATATGCTTTAGACTTGAAATAACTAATTACATGATACAAATTATGCAACAAAGAAGGTATGCAAATTTAATTTTGTCTAACATTTTACATTTATGATGTAAAAGAGGTAACTCGAAAAAGAATTATTCCAGATAATGAAACATGATACATCATATAAGAAAAAGATATGTACAAGAAAAAGATATGTACCTTCACCTGAGCATGATTTTATGACTCATCAAAAGATTGCAAAGCTTCAAAAACATGAACTCACACAAACTGATAAGAATTATTCCAGATAATGAAACATGATACATTTATATTTTTTAAAAATTTATCTATTTTATACTATATTATAATACATCACCCAATGATATCTTAAATTTTAAGTAATATAAGTTTAAATGCTTAAAGTATAACAATTGATACATGTGTTAACTAATTTCTATAAATTCGGTACCGGTATCGATATCCACTTTTTCATAAATTCGGTACCGGTACCGGTACTGGTACGGTACGAGTACCAAAAAAGATGAACATTTTATAACGAATACCGTTACCGTACCGATAAATTCGGTACCGGTACCCACTTTTTCATAAATTCGGTACCGGTACGGTACCGATCTCATCCCTACTACTCATTAAAAACGAAAATAAATAATAAAAAAATAATAGACCCTTAAACATATAATACAAAACAATGCATAAATTGTCTTTAACGTGCATCTACGTAGGTGAAAAAATCCAGTGCCTTTATATCGACCATCTGAGGTAACAAAAATAATAAACATTAATGCACTGAATATATTTAAATGTTTTAACTAGTAAAAATAAAATTGTGCTAACCTGAATTTAGTGAGAAACTGCATTTTCTGGTGGTTATTCTTCCATTTTTGTTAAATACGTATTAACTGCAGCACTTAAATAAAAACTGAATCCTAAGGTTTCGAATATCAGTTAATAATCAATTTAAGTTATTATGTTTTTGACTGATATTTTCTTATTTGAGGTGTTTGTTATTATTTAATTGAGATCTGTAAGGCATAGATAAATCACATTGATGTTACGAATAACAAAACTAACAAGAGTACTGTACAATATATCACGAGATGATTGATAAACTAACAGAAAACGAGTTTAGATTATAATATAAGTAAAGATATTAAATTGAATAGTTCAATAACCTTATTATGTATGTTCTAACACACAGAAACATAATTTCACATAATAATGTTTTTAAGAAAGAAAATTTACTTCCTTTTTTTCTAAACATATTGTATATAAATATGATTTATAAAGATAACTCTCACAAGATCTTTACAGTTCGCCAACATTGAACATACAGTAACCCTGGAATTGAGAACTTCGATGTTACTTTTATTTATTTGATCGTATAAAGTTCTCAGAATTTTAATTTTGACAGTTAAACGTGCTACAACACGCGCGTGTATAAAACTAGTTAATATTAATGTGTTAATATGATCAGAAACACAATATTATTAAAATACTTTTTAAAATAAATAAGTTAAAATTACGCTTTTAGATACACATGGGTTAACCGCAATGATGAATGGTTAATCGCAAGCTAATTAGAGGGTGTTTGGGATTGTGGTGGGAAAGTGGTTATTGACTTATCGGCTTTTTTTAAAAAACCGATAAGTAAAAAAAATTAGCACTTTTTTTTGAAAAATCCAATAAGTCAATAAATCATTATTCTCAAAAGCCAATAAATCCAAGCTTTTGAAAATGACTTATTGACTTATTAGTTTTTCAAAAAGTTAATAAGTGAATAAGTCATTTTCAAAAACACATCCAAACACCCCTTAGTGTTCCTGAACATTTTAATCGTTGAGAATTGATATTAAATTATATTAGTCGAATGAATCAAACATGAACTGAAACAAATTGATAAGAAATGTGGGCAGGACATAAACATATGAGTATAAAAGTGTAAAATGTAATTTATCTGGTTTCCATTTTTTATAATAAAACAGAGTACGGAACGGTGGATCCTGCTGATCATGATCGGTTCATCAGAAAAGAAAAGATCAGAGGAGCAGAGCATAAGCGTCTGGAAGGATTTTCAGAGCTAAATTCCAAAACTCCAATGAGTGGAATCTCTTCTCTTTCTTTCATGTGCTTCTCATCTTTTATCTTGTAATGGATATTCCAAACATTAATAAATATATTGTTTATCATAAACTTCTATCGCAATTTAATCGGTATATATTCGTGCGTTGATGGTAGATAAGAACGGGATAACTTTATACAATAGTAACTAAGTTTGTTAAGTGTTTTAATTAAGTCATTTAAAATTTTTTTGTCCTTCTAAAGTCACTCAACTTTCAGGAGTTGTTCCAATCCTATGTAATATTTTTATAAATGTTTAAATTTTTTTAAAATTGAATGAGACAAATGAAACATATATGAATCTTGTTTACTATTTAGCAAAAAAAAATCCAATTCAACTTAAATATACAAAATTTGAAAGTTGTTTATTATTTGATGAATTTTTTTTCTTCAATATTACCTCAAATTTAAATTAATTGAAATAAAAATTTCACTTATTGGTAACTAATATTCATATATATTTCATTTGCCTCATTTAATTTTAAAAAATTTAAACATTGATAAAAATATTATAAAAAAGTCTTATATGTATTAGATACTAGCTTAGAACCTGTGTACTACACAGGGTATATAAAAAATTTTAAATCTTTATATATGTATTTTATAGATGGAAAAATGTATTACATATACTAACAATAGAAAACAAAACCCAAAAATATGTAAAAATTAATATATAATCGAGTTTAAAAAATACATAAAATATTATTCAATGTAATTTGACTTTCATTTACTATTTGATTGAAAACATAAGCTAGGTAATTACATTTCAAAGTTTCTTATAATATTAGATAATTTAAAATAAATATGTTTTATTAGTATAGTTAATAATTTATTTAAAAATATATTATTATTGAAATATGGAAGTGTATTTATTGTGAGAGAGAGGCGGGAAATTTTTTCTAAGGATCAATATGGAGACGATACGTGCCATTTAGAAACCTTTATTTATTATATAGTATAGATTTAATCTGATTCTAAAACAAAAACATATAAAATTTAAAACCCAATAAACTTTTTTTAAACTAACCCAATACTTTTTTTTAGTTTTAGCTCATCTTAACCTATCTAACCTATCTAAAATTGCAAACTCGTTTAATCCAATTAAAGATAAAACATTTTTAAACCTTAAGAAAAACTAGCGGCAAGAAAATAAATTTTAAGAGACATCGTCAGGGGCTTCAATCGGTGAAGCAAAAAATGTGAACTCATAATTCTTGAAAGTTAGAACTTTGATCTTCTATGTTTTATGTAGGTCCCGGGGAGGCTTGATTACGTGGCGGAAAAGAGATCTAAACATATCTGCTCGTCGATCTGTGTTGGGAACGAAATGAGATGAGAGAAACAAACACAAAAGCATATAACATAGAAGAAGCAAGATCGATACGTAATCCATAACAAACTAGTTATCCCGTCATTACAGACTACATACCGAAGGAGCACAAATATCTCGTTTACGCTCACGGTCCGGTGCCCGAGAGAGCTTATCTCAGGCAGACCTCTCACTCTTTCTTGCCTGTTTTGTTCCAACCTACAAAAAATGAGGACATCTCCCTCTATTTATCGGGACAGAAGACAAACCTGGGTACTAATCTAAGTACGCAGGGCACAACCCATGCGTACTAGCTAATTACACAGGACACAATGGTGTACAACACTCTTCTGCGTACAAGCCTTGTATATCGATACATAGAATTTTATCTATAGTTACCAAAACATGTGTCTATATTTTACACTTTTCAACTATTATTGATTTATTGGAACTTTTTATTAGATTAATTTATATAATGATAGTTACCAGTTAGATTATATGATCTATGCATGAATCTTGATTAGTTCAATGATTATTGGAACTTTGTCACTTTGAATATATGATTTATGCTTGAATCTTGATTAGTTCAAAATTCTTGATTTCTTGATTTACTTCAACTTTTATTGGAACTTAGAATATATGATTTATGCTTGAATCTTAATTTTTGATTAATTGAAATTTATATGATTTTCAAAAATTATGCCTCATAAACCACTATCTGAAAGTTAAAAACGTAAAAAGAGAAAACTAGATGAAAAATTAAGAAAGTCTTAAGCTGGGTTCTAGATAGGTTTGTCTAAAGAAAACGTCAAGTTGATGCTAATTATGTTGAATATCATTTTACTACAATAATTTTGTTTTGTTTATTGTTATAACAATTATCGTTTTATTAATGAATTTATATATATACACACATACATACAACTTTATATTTTAGGGGCTTATTTTTTCTAGTCGCACAGGACACCAGAAATCTCAGGGTCGACACTACTTATCATCAACCTCTATATCATCCAAAGGTATGTGAGAAGATTCATCGCTAAAACACTTCCAAAGAGTAACAACTGAAACATGGTCGTAGCTTATCCTCGAGGGTTTAATCCTCCTTTCGCTATGTCCATTTGACTAGGGATGAAAAGCAATACTAATCAACAACTTGACATTCATTTCGTTTTTAAACTTTCCCAAAAAATGTGAAGCAAAACGAGTCTCTATATAACACAATATATATCGGCACACCGTGTCATGACTCCACCTCCCTAATATACATCTTCGCCATACGCTCAGATGGATAGGACTCATGTATAGTTTAGAAACGAGCACTCTTTATCAGTCTATCCATAATTACCCATATGGCAGTAAAACCCTTTATAGTCTTTGGTAGCTTTGTCACTAAATCATGGTGACGTGTTCTCACTTCCAAGTCTAGATCTCAAATGGTTAAACATTTTCATACGACTTTTGGTGCTCAGTTTTAACTTGTAAACAAGTCTAAGTACTTCTCCACGTACTTTAAGTACATAAAAAAAGAAAATCTTCATTACTTTATTACATAAATCGTGAAAATATATAATATAATATACAATATTATATTATACAGTATAATCATAATGAGTTTGGAAAAAAAGATTTACTTGGTTTTTGTTAATTGATTGAAGAGATGCGATTTTTATTATTATTATTATTATTATTATTATTATTATTATATTTTTTTGTAATTAGCAACACAAAGTATATATCTTAGCACCAATCGTAGATCTAGGAAACTTTTGTGGTGTTAGAGTCATGTGATCAAAAGGGAATCTTCTTCAAAAACTTGTAACATGGCTTGTGACCCCTTTTTAAGATAGAATAATTTCCATATGCAAAAAGCTATCAACTTAAATTATTTGCATATCTACCTTCAAAAAACATGTAATATTTTATCTAATAAAAATATTATCCTAGTACCGGTACTATTTGTTTGTGTTATATAAGTAAAAGTAAAAGTGTAGAAGAATGATTCAATACGCATCATGTTAAGTATTAACGACAAATAAATGTCTAAGAAAGTAATTTTCACCAAAACGTGTCATGCATTATATAACTTGTACAAATTCCACATGAACATACATGCATCCCTCGTTCCATAGATGCATGTCACTAGAGGTGCACAAATCGGTTTTTTTTTGGAACCGGATCCGGTTCAGATCCGGACCGGTTCCGTCAAAGTTGGTCAATAACCGGATCCATTAGAACCGGTTCCGGTTCGGATCCGGTTCCGGGTGTGGAGACTTGGAACCTATTGGGACCGGTTCGGATATTTAGAACCGGACCGGTTAAAAAAAACCGGTTCCACCGGTTCCGAAAAAAAAAAAAATTAAAAATTAACAAAGATACACTATAAAATACATGTTTTATTTATTTTGTAGATTTTTTTAAGTTATTTAACAATAGTTCGTACAAAAAAAATACAAAAAACATAATTGAATCACAAAGCATTAATTATTTATTATGTTTTCAATATTCTTCGTCGTAGTCTTTTTAACATCGGTTTTCATTCTTCTTCGCTTGAGATACGTTGGGCTTCATCGTAAGCTTGTTCTTCGTCCGAAAGTGGAGTCGCCGCCCCATGTTCTACTTCGAATTCATGTATTTCTTGTTCAACGTCAAGCTCGCTTTCTAGTTTTGCAACATGTTGTACACGTTCGGCGGCATCCAAATGGTCCTTCAAGCAAATACACATCTCCATAGATTCCGGTGTAAGCCTCGTTCTTCGAATAGATAAAACCCTGCCACTAAGAGAAAAAGCGGATTCCGAAGCTACCGTGGAAGCTTGGACGGTTAGTAGGTCACGGGCCATTGCGGCTAGAACGGGATATTGGGATTCCCTTCCTTGCCACCAACTCAAGATATCAAAGTTTTCAAACTCTTCGGATCTTAGAGTAGAAATAAAGTCGGTTGCTTGATATCTCCCAAGCTCGCTACTTGGTGTGGTTCCACAGGCTCGTTTAGTATTTTCGTTTCTTAAAGTGTTAAATAAATTTAGCATCGGGTTCCTTGAACTACTAGAAGTTGAACCCGAACCCATTGATTCACGTATGTTTGATGGATCACCACTTCCACCATATTTGCGTAAATAATAATCAAACATATTATTAAAAGCCGAATTGAAATCCCTTATTGCATTTGATTCAAAATTTGGGTCTTCCTCGAACATATTTAAATCATCCGATATTGATCCAATTAATGTTTCAACACCGGTTACATTAATCGTTGGGTTTAAGGCGGCCGAACATGTAACAACGGCCGGCATTTCTGAAAAATATTTTTTAAATTTAGCTTTCATAGGTTTTACCATTTTTTCAAAAATAGTGCCGTGATATTCAAACTCTTTTAATTTATTACATATTAAGTATAATTGTTGAAGTATTAGCGAAGACGTGGGATAATAAACTCCCGATAAACATGTAGTTGCATTTTTAAAAACCTCAAGCAAATTAGTTAGTTTCTCGATCATATCCCAACTTATATTATCAAATTTTTGTAAACAACGTTTCTTTTGCACAAGTTCATCATGGAAATGTTTTAAAGTAATTCTTTGCCTTAAGGCCGATTCAAACATTTTCCAAGTCGAGTTCCATCTAGTAGGTACGTCCCAATTCGGACCTAAAAAGATGGAATCCGTTTGTTGGCACAAGTTTCTATAGTTTATATATCTTTTTTTGCTTGTGCTAAAAACTTCACGTAACATCACTTTAAAATTTTCTTTTACGTCTCTTATTTCTTGGACGTTTAGACCGTCTTGCACAACCAAGTTAATGATGTGTGCAACACATCGACTATGAAAAAAAACACCGTTACAAGGCGGTTCATATTTTATTTTTAATTTTTCGACCGCGTTTGTGTTATTTGAAGCGTTATCAAAAGATATTGAAAATATTTTCGGTTGAATTTTATAAGTTTGAATTACCGAGTCTAAAATATAAAATAAGTTTTCACCGGTATGTGGATATCCAAAATAATCAAATGCAATCGTACGCTTCATCATTTGCCACGACTCCGGTTGAACCCAATGTGCGGTAACGCAAAGGTACGATTCGGGTAAACCATGTGGAGCGGACCAAACGTCCGTTGTTAAGTTAATGCCGGTATTTAATTTTTCAAAACCTAAAATTAATTCTTTTTTGGCTCTTTTCCACATTTTTAAACAATCTCTTCTCAAAGTAGAACGACTTACATTTGTGTAATTCGGTTGAAGCGTCTCTTGTATCATCCTCGTCAAGCGCGGATTATCAAAATGATCAAAAGGCAAGCCTTCTTGAATGACGAAATGTGCCATTCTCTCACGAACACTTTCGACATTGTATTGCCAAACTCCTCCATCCCTACCAATTTGAGTTTGATTTTCACCTTCTTGAGTGTGTCTTGCGTGACTAGCAATATGTTTCCTTAAACTGCTATTTCCCGCCGCAGCCAAAAGTTTACCACAACGTTTGCAACGAGCCTTTTGCGAGCCGTTCGACATTTCGCATAAATCGAAATAAGCCCATATTTCTTGGTTTCGGGAGCAAGGAAGTATTGACACAACCGTAACATCGCTAGTAGAACCACCAACCGAATTTTGAGTGCTTGCGGAAGCGGAAGCCATGAGAGCGTTTTTTTTTTGCTTAATGTGAGCGTTTTTTTTGCGTTTTTGAGTTTTGAGAGCTAGAATGTTGTGGTGAACTAACACAAACACCCAATACCTATTTATACTAAATTTCAATCCTTAAAAACAAAAAAAAAACAAAAAAACGGCCATAAAACGGCTATATAGCCGTTTTTTTTTAACCCCAACGGCTAGAACCGGTTCCGAACCGGTTCCAAAATGTCCGAAAAAAACCGGTTCCAAAAAATCCGATTTTTATCCGATTTTTAACCGGTCCGTCAAAAAACCCAGAACCGGTCCCGGAACCGGCGGTTCTCATAATATCCGGACCGGTTCTAAAAAAACCGGTTCTCACCGGATCCGGTTTCGGATAATCCATCGGATCGGTTCCGGTTCCGGTTCTTTTGTGCACCTCTACATGTCACTATATTTTATGCCACAAATAATCTTCTATCTTTGCATGAACATGGATAGTTTGTTTGGTTAATTAAGTTTATAATTAATGATAACGACTACCTTATTTGTTCCTCTATTTGCCATTTTAAACAAATACATGTTAGGTCCTAGATTCATTATAATAGCTCAAAACCGAATACTTAGAAAAATAAAAATAGACTAATTTTTTTAAGTAAAAGTTGATTTCATAAATCATTCCTAAAACTTAATATATAAGGACTGTACAATGAGTAAACCCTAACTTGAGAAAACTCGTCAAGATCGATCAAAATCATTATTTTTGCTGTTGGAATATCATTATTTCTTTTATGTATATGTGTAAATTCACGTGTGTTAAAAAGTTTACATATGTGTAATTTATGTTTACACAATTTACACATATACATTGTATAGTCACAATTTACACATATGTAAACTTTTAACATATGTGAATTTACATATACACATAAAAGAACATAACGTTGTATATGTGTAATAATAATATTCTAACAATAAAAATAATGATTATGATTAATCTTGATGTGTTTTCTCAAGTTTACACAATAAGGGAGTGCTCACTCTTGATATGTCCTCTATAAATACATTCAGCTTTACGGTTTTCGAAGAATTAGTTATTCGATTCAAACACTAAAGATGAGGTGTTCAGTGTGTATGTATCAAATCTTGTATCAAGCCTTGAGATTCAATTTTAACAAAAAGAAACTGAAATCTCAAACTCTTTCTAGAATACATCCAACACACATTATCAAACATACCATCTTTTATCTTTTGTTGAAGATTCAAGGACATGTTATGAAATCGAACTCAGTCAAGCTAATTATACAAGTTGTAGCTTCACTCACTCAGAAAAACAAAGTTATGCTCAAACTAAAACACCTCAAAATCTGAATACTTAGGCCGTTAAGTATTCAAGGCTATCTCAACGTTGACGAAGACATGTTGAATGGATTTGAACAATATCAAGCAAATCTGAACAAGAATATCTTATGTCAAAACTAATTATTCAAGTTTGGGCTTTGACACAAAGACCCCTTACACTTACACAAATTACAATAAAGACTCTACACATGACTTTCTAATATTTACAACTTTGACTCAAACTTATATTTTGTTTAATACTTTCAATAGTTCAAATATGTTAAACTTTATCAATTCTATTATAGATAAAAAAAAAAACAGGAACCGACACTGTCGTTCTTCACTCGACGAGTTTACTTGATGAGATCTCAAAAACAATGATCACTACCACATAAGTCTTGTGTCGTGATCGGATTATACAGACATATATGGATCTTAACATGTAAAATAATGCTAACAGCAATCATGATTCACAAGATTCTTTATCAATGATCACGTAGTAAGTGTTATAAATAATTGATACGACATCCATGGCCACCAATGATTTGACTAGCAAAACAACACTGCAAAACGTGTTAATGCACATGGTGATCGGGTAAGGGAGAAATGTTAGGAGTTAGAAGGTGTCATCATGTGCCTACAACAACAATAATACACATTTAATTGACCCTTATCACCCCCTTTCACATCTTCCACAATCATATTCATCATAAACAAACCAATAACACATTACTAGCTTGTACCTCATGCAATAACACTTGTACCTTCATTTCAACTACAAAAATATATAACAATCATTGTACTAGATGCAACAATATGTACATGTATTCACATGATGAATGTTGTGCATACTTTAAAAGAGTGCCATAAAGAAGATGTGAGAATTTGGCACCTAATGCATTTCTAGTTTGGTGTAAAAGCTCAAAAGTAAATATATTGATGCAAAAGTACAACTTAGTACCTGCATACTATGCTAACTTGATGGCTTTCCAGAATCAAACAATGCTTGCTGGTCCAAGTTTATCACTACTAGAGGTTCCTTGATTTCCTAGGATACCGGTGGTCCACTCATAAAGCATAAAGTACAACCTACGGAAAATCAATATTTTTTTTTGAATTTTCTAGGATAAATACATCATAGTCTGCAAGCTACGGGATTTGAACCATAATCTTTTTTATAGGGTACACCACTTAACCATCCTGATGTCCCTTGAGGACGGAATAGTGTTGTATATTAAAATTTTAACGGTTAATGAATGCACCAATGACAGAGAAGCTAGAAAAGAAATGAAAATTTGCAATGGTACACAAGGAACATGCAAAAGATAAAGCAAGAAACATCAAATGAGGTGAAACTAGACATTTAATGTCATGTGAAAATTAAATAAGCAATTAAAACAGACCCTTTATGACTTTACTGCATGAAGTACAAGTCTTTGTTGCATGGGTGCTTTTAAAAGGGAATTAAATAAAGATGCATGCATTGCATTTCCATTTAATAACTTGAGGGGAGTCCCAGAGAACAGTGAAGTTCTGTTAAATTACTATTCAACCCACCAGAAAATGAAAGACTGAGAATATGATTGTCAGAGAAGGGGTAATTTGGTCATTTTGAAAAAAAATATATGTTTGCTAAAGGGCTTTAGAACTTGAAGTTGCCAGTGCATACATGCATTTTACTAAAACTTGTATCACCTGACAAACACCACATGAAGAAGCCAGACTTCAGGCCCTACCCACATTATTCTGTCCACATGGAAAAGTGGAAGGCCAGTGCAGATCTGACCCACTAACTCATCTCTCTCTAGAATTTGTTAAATTAATATTTATAAATACATTGTGACAGCAATTTTCCCTCTCATTCTTAAAATTTGACACCCAAACCAATTCCCACAAAAATAATTGAACTATGCCTCCATATATTCCATCAAACCCCCTTCTGCAACTCTAGCAGTCTTTCCTTCAACAACCAAAAAAAGCTACAAACTTTGGATATTTTAGTTTGCACCCAAGAAAAGAAATCATCTTATGATTCCAATCCAATCATCTTTTCATAAGATTTTTAATTCTTGATTAAGTGACTAGAAGAAATTAAGAATCTGTGCCTCTGTGGTGGTGCAAATGTCTAATAAGGAGGTTGTGCATACCTTAAGAGATGATAACCAAGAGCTGCAGAAGCAAATAGGATGCATGAATGGAATTTTCCAGATCTTTGACCGGCGTTACCTTCTTGGTCAACGCTGCCGCGGCCACGACCAGAAGAGGCTACCTCCAGGTATGATTATTATAGCTTGCTGAACTGCTTATTCAAAACAACTTATTTTACATGCAAATAATCAAAAAATAGTTTGAATTAGCAGTCCCAAACAAGTAACAACTTATTGTTGTATCAAAATACAATAAATATATAAGCAGGGTTAAAAATTAATCCGAGTCACCACAGCCATCTAAAATAGTATAAATAACAAGTAACACAAAGATAGATGAATTCAGGGTACCCATTAATGGTTTACAAGATAGTTGCACATTAACATGTTTCATTATTGTCATATAGAATTGCAGAATACTCATAACAACAATAGGTTGACAAGTGCATCTGACTAGCAAAGCTTATAGGATTTTAGAAGTTGATAAAAATCATATGTTCTTCATGTCTGCACAAGTACTACTAGTAGCAGCATTTGTAGGCTATATACCATTAGTAGGCGTTTAAGGGCCCCCAATCTTAGGATTTAATTTTGTTTAACAAAAAATCTGTATGCCTGAAAGAGTTTTTTTTACTAAAACTTACTCCAACTAAAATACGTTTGATTGTGTGACTTTAAAAATTGTATATAAAAAATGTGCATCAGCATATTCCCATGTGTTACGATTCAAAGAAAAAAGTTGTATTTTTTATGATAAAGACCCCAATTTTATAATTCGCTTTTGGGCCCCAGAAAAGGTTGAGCCGACCCTGATACCATATATGTATAAATCATCATATGTTAAACATCTTGTTTCAATGTCTTAACCATTTGTTAACCTCTCTGTAGGTCAAAGTGACAATGCTGAAAAGGAGCCCAGGAATGTTAAGGTATACACCAAGACTTAGATTATAACCAGCAGACCAGTAATTTCTTTACAAAATAACTGATAAATTTGTTTAAAATTGTTCGCTTGTCTTTATCTTCTTCTTACATTTTAGCAAGTATAATCGTTAACTTGCAACAAAAATGTAAAACAGTGATTTTTAAAATTTAATTCACTTGCAGAAATACTAACCCATACCTGATTTTTTCAGGTGCAAGAAAAAACCCCAAAGGTGGCCATGAAAGAGAAGAACAGAGTCTCGGTTGAATTACCAAGAAACTCGTTTTCGTCTTCAAGCTCGTCTACCGCCATGTCATCATTAGATTATAGCAAAAGAGTTCAAACAGAAGTATCATCTTCTTGCCAAAGTGTCATCTCTGAATCCTCTTCATCTCCATTTTTACACAGAAAACAACCAAATTTGTATATACAATCACCCGATATCAGAGATGTAGTCAAAGATTCAATGACCAGAGAAACCCGTGTGGTATCAATCAAAACCGTGGCAAAAGACGAACGAGTGGGCCCTGCAATGAAGCATATTGACTCCCCGAGGCCATTTCCGCCTCAAAAACCCATTCAATATGACAGAATCGATCGAAACCTGAGGGAACTGAAGGAGACAGCACGGTTTTCATGTGACGGACGGGAATCGCGCTATCAGTTAAAAACCAACTTGAAGATCAAAGAGCTTCCAAGGTTATCATTGGACAGCAGGCAAGGGTATATCAGTAATTCTGGCAAGCGACCATCATCAAGTGTTGTGGCAAGATTGATGGGTTTGGAAGCTTTAACAACCACCACTGATGAAAGTAAAAACTTGAAAACAAACACTTGTTCAAATGAAGAATTGGTCTTGAATTCAAGATCATCAAGAAAAGAGGATAAGTTAAAGCATGACTGCACTTCTGTTTCTCCTAAGGTTCAAAAACCACAAAGGGGAGTAAAAGTCAGTCATGTAATTACAAGAATACCCCTGGAAACGGCTCCATGGAAACAGGAAGGCGGTGGTCGAGGCGCACAGAAGCCGCCATTCAAGATTAAGGAAGGCCGGCCACGAGCCGAACCGGCTTCCCGGTCAATTTATGATGAGATCGAGAAACGGTTGACTGAACACGAGTATAAAACAGCTGGGAAGGATCTCAGAGCCCTTAAGCAGATTCTAGAAGCAATGCAGAAGACAAAAAAGCGGTTAGAGAACAAAGAACACGCGTTGGATAATAGCAGCATTGATGATAGGTTGAGCCAGAAAGTTGACCAGCCAGTTTCCCCCACTATAAGTCAGCGGAAGGTCAAACAGGCAGATGCCAGAAAAGATTCAGTTGGTAGGAATCAGATGAAAGATCCAACTCTAAGAGATAGGAAGTCAACGAGTAGACCACTGTCAACTTCAAATTTTCCAGACCACTCTGGAACTGTGAGCCCAAGACTGCATAGATCCAATAACAGTATACACGGGCCATTGTCTGATTGGAGCAGGCCCAAGAAGCAACCCGGTATGCAACGAACAATACCAGGCTCAACAAACAGAAACCCAAAGGCAAAATCCATGGATCCACTGCAAGAGAGTAGTGAAACAAGAAATTTGAGTCAACAAAGTGATACAATCTCCTTCCAATCAGAACATGATTCTGAAGCCATGAGCAGTGAGTGGGCCCAAGAAGTCAATAGCCCGTTTCGACCCAAGAAAAGCTACAGGGTGAGTGAGGGTACTTTAATCTGATTAACAGACAAAAATTCACACACACACACTCACTAAGTGTAGTCATTTGAGTTTACATTACCTTTTTCTCAACATGTATAATTTTTCAACAGAGTAATTTCACAGAAAGGTTGACTGATGAGAAGTCAACAGTTGACCATGCCAAACATACCATGGAACAACCCAGCCCTGTCTCTGTTCTTGATGCATTCTACACAGAAGACACACCGTCTCCAGTAAAGAAGAAATATGATGCTTTTAACGGTACATAACTTATATTAATCTATCAATCTATCAACCTCATTTCTAATACAAATTATTAACCTTTTCATTTCTTTTTCATTTCAGATGTTGAGAATTTACACTTTGAAGAAGCACAAGATCAATCAAGGATGACTAAGTTGCAAAACAGCACCAACTTAGATCAGTATTCTGAGTTCAACGCAATGAAACTAGAAGGCATAAAGAACTTAGTTCATCAGATTGAATTAATGAACACAAACACTGAAGATGCTACTGTCAATCACACAGTAAAATCTTCATGGGAGGGTGAAATTGAAGATCACAAATACGTAGAAGAGATTATATTAGCATCGGGATGCTTAAAAGATCTGGACAACACAACCACGATAGTTCAGCTTCAGCCAACTGCCGGTTTGATTAACCCTGGGTTGTTCCATGTTTTAGAGAAAACTAAAGCATGCACAAAGCTTACAGGTGATGGATACAGCAAAAACTTCATGATATCAAAAACCAGAAGAAAATTGGTGTTTGATACCGTGAATGATGTTCTTAGCCACAAATTAGCCATGTTAGGTCTTTTTGGTCCAAATAAAGGAAGGATTCTGAATGGAGATAAGTTACTGCAAGAATTATACTCCGAAATAGACTGTATGCGAAATATATCAGATATAGGCATATATGATGAAGATGATGAAGTTACAAATATCATAAATGCAGATGTGAATAAAAGGTCACAAGATTGGGATGAATACTGTCATCAGGTTCCAGGTGTAGTGTTGGATATAGAGCGTTTGATTTTTAAAGATTTGATTAGTGAAGTTGTGAATTTTCAAGCAACGGGTCTGCAGGATTGGCCAGTTAGGACGCATTGTAGACGATTATTTACCATGTAGAGGTTAAAATCTTGCCCGTTCATCTTTTGCTGGCTTTAGAAGCATAAGTTTAGATTAGCGAAAGCATGTATGATGTATCTGCAAAGCAAAAGTGTATTTGAAGGCATATAAATTATAATACAAACTAACTGCATTTATGTATAACTTATTTGCCTCAAACCTATGTTGTCAAAAGCGCCCTAGGCGCAGTGCAGCAAATGCGCCTCGCCTGAATAATCTAAACAGGTCTAAACAGCCCTAAACAAGCCTGGAATCAATCTAAAACAGGTCTAAAGCCCCTAAAAATGTTATAATGATCATTAGTTAAATGTCTATTATGACATTACTGGTGGAAGTTGCTTGAAATTAGTTATACAATTTAAATGCAAGTAATCTTGTGACAAACATAAAAATGTTTTGTAACACAAGGAAAATAAAAAAATGATAATCGTCTAAAACTCATAAGTGGAACTACAAGCATACCTCTTAACCAAGATGTTAGTGGGAATGATCCCCACATATGATATGCATCCCACATTGACCACTCTGGAACTAGAATTCCAAACACTATGTCTGTCAGTGTTCCTAATTTACGCTGCAACATTTAGGGTTCCTTATTCTTATTCTGAATTGGCATATCCACAAATGAAAATATCAATTGTTAGGGTTCCTTATTCCTATTCTGAATTCGAATTTCAAACTCTCGACTAAAACCAGATCGGTGAGACACAAAGCCTACTGATGAATATTCACATCACCTTTCATTTTTATAGCTTTATGTCAATAAACATGACAACAATTGCTTCCGTAGCATAGTGGTAGTGCGTTCGCTTCGTAAGCGAAAGGTCGCGAGTTCGATCCTCGCCGGGAGCTTTTATTATTCAAATTTTCGTTTTTTGACACCAAAATTATTCCAATTTTTTTAGTCCGGACCAAATTCTACCATAATGTTTCTCAAAGCCCACAATCCATAAATATTTCATTCTTATTATTTCTGTTTGTCTGAAAGTTTGGGATGATTTGGGGAATATGATGAAAGATAAGGGAAAAAAATGAAAGATAGAGAATAATATCACTATGATAAGAAGATTAAGAGGTTCACAATTCAATTGTTTTCATAAATCTTCTTATCTTCATACCCATGGAAGCAGCTCAGCTTTTCAGCCATGGAACTCCATTTTTCACAGGTAAATTAACTTCTATAACTAATATCCATATTAATGACCATTTTCTTTTATCAGTTAATATCTTGCTAATTGGCTGCCCTTCATTTTTAGCAAAGAATACATCAAGAAACCATACTTGTTGCTACGAAACTTATCGCCTAGAGGCTAAAGTCTTGAAGCAGTGCTGGATGGACAAGTTAAGACGGGACTTCTGGGCTTGGGCTTGGAAGAACGAACGGGACCTCCAGGTCTTGAAAGGATGATCTGCAAAACAGGAAACACCGTGAGCCTCGCCACGAGCAGAAGGGGTTTTCTGTTCGTGACCACCCTCCGGCGTGAGAATAAGTATGTGTATAGTGGGAGATAAAAGGTGAGAAAAAAGGGATAAGTAAATTATGATATTGTGAATCGGTGAGTTAAAACATGAGTCTTACCTTTGAAATCGGCCCGACTATTTATAAGGTATCCATGGTCAAGATGTTTGGACTGGGTACCCATTGTAGGTTGTATGCAGTCAAACATCTCTCCCTACTTCTGCTAATATGACTGTTATTTCCTCATTCGTGCTTAGGGAGTTCAGGGTGTATTTAATTATCTTTGTTTGTATAGTTGACCCGTGTTTCCTGTGTACAGGTTCTGTCCCTGACACATCTTGTCTTGTTAGCTGACTTCCCTTTTTGTGTTACTTGTTCTTTCCTGACCTCTTTCTATTATGGGTTCAGGTTTCCCCATTGGTGTTGTCTTTATAGTTGACTCTTATGCCCAATGAGGCGTTATCTTAGTTATTTAGTATTATTTTCTGGTATGAGATTATTTCCTTCGTAACTTCTTTGATATTTTCTAAGTGTTGAGTGGGAGATGTCGTCCGATGTCAGATGAGTCCATCTTTCGGCCGGGACACCCTTGAGCCGCGGCACGGCCTCAGCCGCGGCTGGGGTAGGGTTTGTCGATTCCGTCCTTGTTCTTTCCTTCTAGCATGGGTTCCGTTTTCCCCATCCTTGTTGCACTTTGGCCGTGACACACACTCAGCCGCGGCAGGCCTTCAGCCGCGGCAGGCCTTCAGCCGCGGCAGGTGGTCCCTCCTGCATTCCTTACGACCGACCTTCCCCTTCTTGTTGCGCTTGTGCTTTGAGTCGTGACATATCTTTGGCCGTGACACGTCTTTGGCTTGGTGTCCCGCAGCGAAGAATGGCTTCTCAGCCGTGGCAGGTTATCAGCCGCGGCAGGCTCTCAGCCGCGGCAGGCTCTCAGCCGCGGCAGGCTCTCAGCCGCGGCCGGCTCTCAGCTTGATGCTTGATCGTCTATCCTCTTCAAGTCCCCCCAGTCCATTATCATGATATGCGAATTCATGATGATGGATTATGCTCTCGTCAGTCGATGCGTCGTCCTATCTACTGCTATGGTCCGTTCTGTCCCATCATAGGTTGAATGGTCTAATCAGATGTCCCCTCCTACAAACCTACTTTCCCTCTTATTTTTTGAATTTTAAACTTGTTTGTCTTTCTAGTTTGAATTTCAAATCTCTTACTTTCCCCTCCATTATTTGTTATATATAGATGCTCCTTGTCTTCATTATTTTCAAACTCCTCAAGATAAGAAGTTTCGGTTTTTTGCTTGGTTTGTCTCGCTGGTTCGTTGTCCTAGTTCTCTGTCGGCTTTTGCTTATCACAACTTGGCGGGTTAGTTCTTTCTTCTTTGTTTTCCTTTTATTATGGAGTGTCGTAGTGATATGGATGTTCAAACGTCCGTCATTACTACTAGGTTTTTAGATGCTTTTGTCGAAAAATATGGTATTGACCCTTCTTTAGAGCCTGTCGTTCCTCCGTCGGGAGCGACCGTTCGTGATGCCCCTCCGGGGATGATATCCTTATATACCGCCTTCTTTTCATTTTCCAACTTTCGCATACCCGTTAGCGTATTTCTTGAGTCGGTGTTGAGTTATTACGAGATTCACTTATCCCAAGTCGTTCCCTTAGGACTGATCAGAGTATATCATTTCGACATTTCTTGTCGTGCCCTTAGGATCGAGTCGGACGTTCATTTGTTTAGGGCTTTTTACAAACCAACTCGGGTGGGTGATTGGGTTACTTTTGAGAAACGAAAAGCTCCTTATCCTAGTCACACCCTTCGTCCTCCCACTAGCTTGAAAAGATGGAAAGATCATTTCTTTTTCATCTCCGCTCGTGCGATCCCGTTTGAGATGCATTGGTCCCCGCCGAAGGAGTCGCTTAGAGATCCCATTCCCAAGTCTCGTGAATATCTTAAGGTTGATTATGATAAGTTACTAGCCGTCCCGACGGCTCTGCGCCCCTTTTCCGAGCATTTCCTTGTAATGGTTGGGATTAGCCGTAACTGGGATGATCCATCCGTTCGGCCCGTACTCCGTTATAATGGGGAACGTGAGTAATTTCCTTTTAAATTTACTTTCGTGGTTGTTGCCTCTTACTAATGTTAAGTTATGTGCTTGTAGGAATGGGTTTGTTTGACCGTATGAAGTTGTCTACGACCGAACCGATTGAAGAGGACGTGGTGCCCATTAAGCCGGGCCACAAGACCATTTTGGAAAAAACTAAAGATTTCATTATTCCTCCTCTGGAGTCGGGTTCTAGACGTCCTAGCAAGAGGAAGGTTAATGTGGGTGATACATCCGGTAAGGAAGTCGCGGCAGGAGATGAGTCGCCGATCGCTCCTGGTGGTAACTCCACCTTCCAGGCTGATCATGATTATAGTTCTGAGGATGGGTCAAACCCGTCAATTGATTTGAACTATGCTAAGAACTTTTCTGGTTCTAATGTTGACATGAGTGCCCCTTTTGTTCCTAACTGGAGCTTTCACAATGGTACCTTGGTCGAGTCATCTGAGCAATGCCGCGAATTTATGTATTCTTCGCGTACTCCTGCTGATCGCGCTCGTTATAAGAATATGTCGACCCAGGAGGTGACTGATGTTGGTTTTTCTTCGGCGGTTTGCCTCCTCAACTCTTATGCTAGTACTAACGAGCGTTTGCTAGATAGTGTTCGAGCCAATCGTGATTTAAAAATAGACTTGTCTCGCGCTCAGGAGAAACGTTTGGAGTTGGAGGCTGAGAATCAGTCACTAAGGGGTGCCTTTGATGGCGAGCGAACTGTTTTTACTTCCCAAATTGCTACTCTTCGCGGTGAGATTTCGCGATTGGAGAATGAGAGGTCTTGGCTTATTTCTACCGGCATGCGGCAGGCCTTTGAGAAGGTTCGTAATAGTGATGAGTTTTTGGACATGTTAGGAGATCTTAATTCGTTGGCTGATAAGGTTGGGTACAATGGTGGTTTGAAAGAAGGTGTGGGTCTAGGCAAGAAAGGGAAAAGGGCTCAAGACTCCAGTCAGTTTCACGCGGACGCTCTTGATCGGCTTCGTGAACTTTCTGACAAGTTTGATAATTGCCAATTTCCGATGTCTGCGTCCATAGCTAGCATGGTTGGTTCTACAATTGCTGATATCCAAGCTTTTCTTGCTCCCAAGTGATGTTTGTCTTTGTGTACTGCTTATGTATGGACGTTTGTTTTTATTTTATGTTGTCCCTGCGTGGACGTTTATCTTATGTTGTCCCTGCGTGGACATTTATCTTATGTTGTCCCCGCGTGGACATTTATCTTTAGTTTCTGTCGCCCTTGCGTGGGCTTCTATCCTTGTAACTCTTTAAGTGGACTTTTCTGTTTATGCAATGTAGTCTTGTTTGTTTATAAGATCTCTTTACCTCCGTCTGACTTTGATCAGCTTATTCGTCTTTCCAGTCGCGGCTGGAAGACAGATTATTTTTCAACCTGAACTTGGCCAGGTGACTCGTCTGTCCAGTCGCGGCTGGAAGACTTAGATTATTTTTTAACCTGAACTTGGTCAGGTGACTCGTCTGTCCAGTCGCGGCTGGAAGACTTAGATTATTTTTCAACCTGAACTTGGCCAGGTGACTCGTCTTTTCAGTCGCGGCTGGAAGACTTAGATTATTTTTCAACCTGAACTTGGCCAGGTGACTCGTCTTTCCAGTCGGCTGGAAGACTTAGAGTATTTTTCAACCTGAACTTGGTCAGGTGACTCGTCTTTCCCGTCGCGGCTGGAAGACTTGGATTATTTTTCAACCTGAACTTGTCAGGTGACTCGTCTTTCCAGTCGCGGCTGGAAGACTTAGATTATTTTTCAACCTGAACTTGGCCAGGTGACTCGTCTTTCCAGTCGCGGCTGGAAGACTTAGATTATTTTTCAACCTGAACTTGGCCAGGTGACTCGTCTTTCCAGTCGGCTGGAAGACTTAGAGTATTTTTCAACCTGAACTTGGTCAGGTGACTCGTCTTTCCAGTCGCGGCTGGAAGGCTTGGATTATTTTTCGACCTGAACTTGTCAGGTGACTCGTCTGTCCAGTCGCGGCTGGAAGACTTAGATTATTTTTCAACCTGAACTTGGCCAGGTGACTCGTCTTTCCAGTCGCGGCTGGAAGACTTAGATTATTTTTCGACCTGAACTTGTCAGGTAACTCGTCTTTTTAGTATCATTCCTTAAAGACAAATATAATGGTTTTTGAATGTAATCTCTGGTGTCCGCATACACCTTGTTTCAAAATTGATTACAATGATTGCTTAAATGTTTCTTACATATAACATTTCCGGAGCTGGGCTCCATTCCACGTTCGTGGTATGTCGCTTCCATCTAAACGAGCCAACTTGTAGGAACCGTTTCTTCCTGTTTCCTTGATTTGGTAGGGGCCTTCCCAGCGTGGGCCCAACTTCCCTTGATCTTCCATCCTGCTGGCTTCATTGCTTCGGAGCACGTATTCTCCTTCTTTGAACGATCTTTTTTGCACTCTTGAGTTGTAGTATCTTTCAACTTCTCTCTTGTACTTTTCCTCGCGGATTGCTGCTATCATCCTTCGTTCTTCCAAGAGGTTCAGGTTCAACCGTAGCTCCGAATCATTATCCATTTCGTTAGCCTGGAGAATACGCTGTGTTGGCATGATTATTTCTGCTGGTATTACCGCCTCGGTGCCATATGTTAAGCTGAATGGGCTTTCTCCATTGCTTGTCTTTGGCATCGTCCTGTGTGCCCATAGCACGTGTGGTAGTTCTTCCAGCCAATTTCTTCCTTCGTTTCCTAAACGTGTCTTTATGCCCTCCACGATGCTCCGGTTAGCTCGCTCCACCTGACCATTTCCCTGGGGATGTGCCACTGAAGTAAAGATTTGTTGTATCTTCATATCCACGCACCATTGTTTAAATGGGTTGTCCGCGAATTGTTTTCCGTTGTCTGTCACAATAAACAACGGAAGACCAAACCGACAAATGATGCATTCCCAAACAAATTTCTTCACCTGTATGCCCGTGATGGATGCGAGAGCTTTTGCTTCCACCCACTTGGTGAAGTAATCAATTGCCACTATCAAGAATTTTATCTTCCCTTGAGCTATTGGGAATGGCCCGACTATATCCATTGCCCATTTTTGAAAGGGCCATGCCGCCGTGACGGGGACCATCTCATTTGGTGGTCGGTGGCACATTGGGGCGTGCCTTTGGCAACTCTCACATTTCTGAATTTCTTCAATGGCGCTTTTGTGCATACTCGGCCAGTAGTATCCTGCTCCCATTGCCTTCGCGACAACCATCCTTGGGCCTGCATGTATTCCACATATGCCGAAGTGGATTTCCCGAATTACATAGTTGGCTTCTTCTTGATTGAGGCACCTCAGTAGAGGTCCTAGGTAGGACCTTCGGTATAGACATCCCCGTTCCATTTCGTATTGCAACGCCTTTGTTCTTATCTTTCTTGCCTCAGCTCTATCGTCTGGTAGCGTACCTTTTGTGAGAAACTGGATGATAGGAGTCATCCAGGTTGGGTTCTCCGCTTCCGTGATTGTGTTGATCTCTGTGTCTGCGATAGACGGGGATTCTAGCACTTCTACTCTGACCTCCTTTGCTAAATGTGTGAAAGTGACTGAGGCCAATTTGCTGAGAGCATCGGCTTTTTTGTTTTTGCTTCTTGGGATGTGTATGACCGTACATTCATCGAATAACTTGATAATGGCCTGGGCCTTCTCCAGGTATCGCTTCATTGACTCTTCCTTAGCATCGTACGAGCCGTTGATTTGGTTTGCTACGAGCATTGAGTCTACATGAGCGTGTAATTTTCGTACCCCCATCTTGTGAGCCAATCTTAAGCCTGCGAGTAACGCTTCATACTCTGCCTCATTGTTAGAACTTTTGAAATCCAACCTTAGCGCGTAGGTCAGCTCGACCTGGTCTGGCCCCACTAGTATCAAACCAGCCCCCGAGCCTTCGTTGTTTGAGGCCCCGTCCGTGTGGAGATTCCAGGTGCTATCAGCTTTAATTTCTTGGTTACTTTTCGCCACCTGTGTTTGCATTTTTCCTTCGGTTGGTATCTCCACCAAGAAATCGGCCACTACCTGACCCTTCATTGCGGACCTTGGTTTGTACTTAAGCTCGAACGCCCCCAGCTCGATCGCCCATTTTGCTAATCTTCCCGAGATCTCCGGTCTTCTCAGGATTTGTTGTATTGGGTGCTCCGTTTGTACTTCAATGTTGTGAGCTTGGAAGTACCTCCGGAGCCTTCTTGAGGCGTGCACTAAGGATAACACTAGCTTCTCCATTGGTGAGTATCTTGTTTCTGGATCTTTTAGCGCTCTGCTGATAAAGTATATAGGGGTTTGAACATTACCCCGCTCTGTCATCAAGACTGCACTCACGGCCGCGGTTCCGGCGGATAGGTACATTGTCAGGTTTTCTTGTGGGACTGGAGCCGTGAGCGTTGGCAATTGACTCAAGTAACTCTTCATTTCTTCGAATGCCTTTTCTGCTTCTTGTGACCATACGAAACTCTTTTTACCTAGGCAATTTCTTAGAGTTACCATGAATGGTAAAGTTCTCTCAGCATGTTTTGACAAAAATCTGTTTAAGGCGACAAGACGCCCGTTGAGCGTTTGCACATCCTTAACAGATCTTGGTGAGGGCATTTGCAGCACCGCCTTCACTTTTTCTGGGTTTGCTTGGAACCCGTCCTTGGTGACAACTACACCCAAAAATTTGCCCTGTTCTACCCCAAACGAACATTTCTTTGGGTTCAGCTTCATGTTGACGCTTCTTAGAGTTTTGAATGTTTCGCCTAGGTCACCCAATAACCCTTCTTCGTTCTTGCTTTTCACCACTAGATCGTCTACATACACTTCCAGGTTTTTACCGATTTGTTCGCTAAAAGCCGTGTCCATCAATCGTTGGTAGGTAGCTCCAGCGTTCTTCAAACCGAAAGGCATTTTTGTGAAACAAAATATCCCAGTACTAGTGTAGAACGCTGTTTTGTCTTCGTCTTCTTTGGCCATCTGTACCTGCCAGTAACCTTTATAAGCATCCAAGAAACATTTTAGTGGAAAACCTGCCAGAGCGTCTACTTTGGAATCAATTTCTGGAAGCGGGTAACAATCTTTAGGGCACGCGGCGTTAAGATCCTTGAAATCTATGCACATCCGCCACGTCCCGTCTCCTTTTTTGACCATGACTGGGTTTGCCACCCAGGTTTGGTATTTCACTTCTCGTACTATGCCGGCACACAAAAGTTTTTCAACCTCTGCCAATACTGCTTGGTTTCTTTCTGGCCCCAAATGTCGTCTTTTCTGCGCCACCGGTTCCTTTGATCTGTAGGTGTTTAAACGGTGTTCTGCCGTTTCTCTCGGAACCCCCTCCATGTCTGAAGGTTGCCAGGCGAAGACATCTAGATTGTTGAGTAAAAACTGCTTCAGCGTTTTCTTCGTTTCCTCTCCCAGTTGGCGTCCCACGGTTATTTTCTGCTCTGGGAACCCTGGGTGGAGTGCCCATTCTTCCTGTGCCACACCTTCTTGCTTGTTTATGACTTTCGGGGCCATCGTTGTAACTTTTACACTTTTGCATTCCTTAGTTGAGTATAAAGTTACTATACCGGTTGGTGTTGGGAATTTGATGGCTCCGTGGATGGTGGAGATGACAGCCCCGAGTGCACATAAACCCGGTCTTCCCAGAATCACATTGTGGCTTGATTGAGAGCGTACTATGAGGAAAGTCATTGGGACTGTTCGTCTCCCCGTTTCGTCTCCCATTGTTACCTGAAGTTGTATTTTCCCTAGTGGTTGCACCACTTCCCCCGAAAAGCCAGTCAACTGATGGACTTGTGTGACGAGTCCCTTCCGAACTTCTTCATCTAGTTGCATGAAGCAATGTTCGTACATGATTTCGGATGCACTCCCAGTATCTACATAAACTCTTCGTACCTGGTGACCTGCAATGTCAGCTGATACATGTAGTGCACCTCTTGCAAAATCACCGCTTCTAATTGGGGGGAAACTAATTTCCTGCTCCATCCATGACTCCATGTGGTCGTTGCTTCTTTTCATGCCTACGTTTCCTGATGGTTGACTTACCATTAGGATCTCTTTCCTCTTTCCACTTGACTGGGGTGTAGCCTTCAGCTCTTTCAGCAGGTGTGCCAACTTGCCTGTTTTGATTGCTGACTCGATTTGCCTCCTTAGGGAGAAGCATTCGTCGGTGGTGTGGCCGTTGTCTTTGTGGAATTCACAATACTTTTCCGTGGCCTTTCTAGGGCCTGGCCTCATGGGAGCTGGTTTCACGAAATTAACCTTTTCTGTTGCTAGGATCTCGCTTGGTGTTTTGGATAGTGGTGGAAGACTAACAGTAGGCCCGACGTTGGGTCGTGATGACGGTGAATATCGAGGCTGGAATGGCACGTTCCGCTGTTGGAAGCGTGGTTGAAAATGCCCTTTGTCCCACGTTTTCTGTGGCGTCTGCCTTCTTGGGACATCCCATGTAGTTTTTTTCTGTGTGCGATCCTTCAACTGATCGCTTGCTTTTCTTCCCCGTACGAACGCTTTAGCTCTTTCTAACATTTCTTCGACTGTACTAGGGCGGTTTTCATGGAATCGCTCAACCAGCTGCTCGCTTCGAACGCCGTGGATAAAGGCCGAGATGCGTATGTCTTCACCAGCTCCTTTTACTTGCATGCTCTCCCTTACGAACCTCGGGATGAAGTCTCCTACTGATTCGTTGTCGGCTCTTTTTATGTTGTGCAGTTCCGTCGGGTCCTTGATGGATCTTCGCTGCTGGCTGAAATTTTTCAAGAAACTATCTTCCAACTGTTCGAAGCTTCCTATCTCTCCCACCGGGAGACTATCGAACCATACCCTCGCTGCCCCAGTCAGTGTTTGCATGAACATATGACACCATACAGGGATAGACCATTGTTCTACCTCGGCTGCACCTATGAAAATGGCGAGATGATCGTCTGGGTCACCCAGACCATCATATTTCCCCACATTGGATGGCATTTTTAGTTTTGGGGGAAACGTGAACTCTGCAATTTTGTTGATAAACTTTGATCTTGATCTCGCCGTGGATGGTCTGTATGGCTTGCTGTAGTCATCTTCAAAATCTAGCTTCCTCTTGGTTGTCTCTTGACGTACAGCCTCGGTGTTGTGTAGCTTATCCTTCTCTTCTTCATCTTTCCTTGGTGAGTCGTCATTTTCGTCGTCTCCGAACTCTAGACGGGTTCGGATTTCTTTCAATTGGCGATCTTTTTCTTCCTCCTGTAACATAGCGAGGATCTGCTGACGGTTCTGTCGTAAGAACTCTGGTGTAACGATTACCTTGTCAGTCCTTTGTTTTTCAGAATCATTAAGACGACTCTTCGGGTTCTTGCTTCCCTCTCCCCCGGTAACATTGCTACCGTCTGGGTACAGGACATCAGAACTTCTGGTTTCAATGTGAGGAGTTTCCTCGCCCTCGCCCATCGTTTTTTTTTTTTTTTTTTTTTTTTTTTTGTTGTTGTTGTTTTATCCCACGGATGGCGCCAAATGTTGCTACGAAACTTATCGCCTAGAGGCTAAAGTCTTGAAGCAGTGCTGGATGGACAAGTTAAGACGGGACTTCTGGGCTTGGGCTTGGAAGAACGAACGGGACCTCCAGGTCTTGAAAGGATGATCTGCAAAACAGGAAACACCGTGAGCCTCGCCACGAGCAGAAGGGGTTTTCTGTTCGTGACCACCCTCCGGCGTGAGAATAAGTATGTGTATAGTGGGAGATAAAAGGTGAGAAAAAAGGGATAAGTAAATTATGATATTGTGAATCGGTGAGTTAAAACATGAGTCTTACCTTTGAAATCGGCCCGACTATTTATAAGGTATCCATGGTCAAGATGTTTGGACTGGGTACCCATTGTAGGTTGTATGCAGTCAAACATCTCTCCCTACTTCTGCTAATATGACTGTTATTTCCTCATTCGTGCTTAGGGAGTTCAGGGTGTATTTAATTATCTTTGTTTGTATAGTTGACCCGTGTTTCCTGTGTACAGGTTCTGTCCCTGACACATCTTGTCTTGTTAGCTGACTTCCCTTTTTGTGTTACTTGTTCTTTCCTGACCTCTTTCTATTATGGGTTCAGGTTTCCCCATTGGTGTTGTCTTTATAGTTGACTCTTATGCCCAATGAGGCGTTATCTTAGTTATTTAGTATTATTTTCTGGTATGAGATTATTTCCTTCGTAACTTCTTTGATATTTTCTAAGTGTTGAGTGGGAGATGTCGTCCGATGTCAGATGAGTCCATCTTTCGGCCGGGACACCCTTGAGCCGCGGCACGGCCTCAGCCGCGGCTGGGGTAGGGTTTGTCGATTCCGTCCTTGTTCTTTCCTTCTAGCATGGGTTCCGTTTTCCCCATCCTTGTTGCACTTTGGCCGTGACACACACTCAGCCGCGGCAGGCCTTCAGCCGCGGCAGGCCTTCAGCCGCGGCAGGTGGTCCCTCCTGCATTCCTTACGACCGACCTTCCCCTTCTTGTTGCGCTTGTGCTTTGAGTCGTGACATATCTTTGGCCGTGACACGTCTTTGGCTTGGTGTCCCGCAGCGAAGAATGGCTTCTCAGCCGTGGCAGGTTATCAGCCGCGGCAGGCTCTCAGCCGCGGCAGGCTCTCAGCCGCGGCAGGCTCTCAGCCGCGGCCGGCTCTCAGCTTGATGCTTGATCGTCTATCCTCTTCAATACTCATGCACCATCATGTTTCCACCAGAAGTCAAGTTTTACAACTCAATGTTTCAGTTACTCAAGTTGCCCCAAATTTACCATTGTGAAAAGGACTGCCACAAAGGCAAGGTCTTTACAATTTTTAAATTATATAAGGCTGCAAAAAAGGGAAGTGATTTATGCTTTTTTGTAGCATGTAAACAGATTTATGGAGTAAGGAGAAGGAGATCAAACATGGACACAGATACATATGTACTAATGGAACCAGGCAAAGCTGAAGAATTTGTGAATGAGGAAGAACTCAGAGACAGATTGAAGGGATGGCTAGAAAATTGGCCAGCCACATCATTGCCTCCTGACCTTGCAAGATTTGAGTCCATTGATGATGCTGTTTCATTTCTTGTAAAGTCGGTTTGTGAATTGGAAATCGATGGAGATGTCGGCTCGATTCAGTGGTATGAAGTTAGTTTGGAATGAAAACTTTTCAATAAATTTGCAATCACAAATCAAATCAATTTCCACTTCTGTTGTGTGACTTGTTCTTGAAAATGCACCTCATCACCGGTCATTATCATTTACATTCATAACCTAGTTCCTCAATTCAATCCAATTAAGCATGCATCTAGGAGATTAAGCATAGTGCTGAACCGTTAAAGAAGCATAGCGCTGAACCGTTAAAGAGGTCTGTTGGCGAAACAAACACCTATTACCTCTGATTGGTTCAGAGGTAGCCTCTTAATGAAATTATTAAGATTCTACCAAACAACCCCTTAATGATGTGTTTTATAATGGAGCGGATATATATAGGAAAGGAAACCTATCTTGAGCATACGAGCCATATACTGATAAACCCTTGTTAGAAGTTAGAACACACTAATAACTATAATTAACAACACAATGTGATTGAAATATAACCAAACAAACCCATTTGAACAAAGCAAGAATTCAAGTTTCATAAGCTTTTAAAAACGGTTCAAGATTAACTCTAGCACAATGAGATTCTAACAAGTATCCAATCCCACCCATCTGAGAAAATCAAGATTTCAATATCTATAATAAACCCTCTTCAGCCCCATCAAAATCCATCAAGTTTTAAGGGCACCCAGATCTTGAAACTTGGAAGCTTGAATCTGCAAGTGTCAAACAACCTCCTATTAGTGGAAATAACTCATAAGAAGATGAATCAAGGTAAAAGTGCAACATGTGTGCATCATGAGGTTGTACCTTGTGTTGTTGATTTCTAGTAAAAGATGATGGCAAGAGTGCAGATGACTTCCTAGATTTAGTTCTAGCAAGAAGCCCTTTGGAGACAGGAGACATTATCTGATCGGTTGGGCTTTTATACCTACTCAAAAACACAAACTTTATTAACCCAAAAGATTTCTGTCATCAAATCTAAGTATTAACCACAAATAATCACTTACATTTCCGGGTATTTGAATGCTTTTGGGACTGTAAGACGATCAGGGGTGGTGATTTTAGCAGAACCACCGGCGGAAGTAGGGGAGTTCATCTGAAGCGGTCGAATCGGAGTCCGTGTTTCTTTTAAGGGTGACTGCGGAGACTTTTGATCCATGGCTAGAGACTCTTTTGATGGTGATTAGTGTTGAGAAGACAGAGGGGGAGAAGGTATTTTATAAGGGTTAAAGTTGGATGAAAATGTTTATTTGGGGGTTTTGTCATAAAACGACCGTTGGTACTTGGTAGAACTAAGTAGTGGGCAACGGTTCAATTTGGTGGGCCATGGGGAAAACTATTCTTTTTCTATTTATCGTTTTCTTCTAATTTTGATTTGCTACAAGTTTTGAGGTTTTGATTGTGGGGGATAAAATCTTGTTTATATTGCTGCTACTACACTTAGCAACGGATGTATCCCAATCTATTATTTTTTGTCATTGTTAGATATGTTAAATAATTAGGTTAGAATCCCGTGTATTACACGAGATTGTATATTATAAAATATAAAACTTATAAATTTATAAATACGTCTTAACTTGTCAGACTATTATGATCGTCTCGAGATATATCAAGTGGAAATGTGTGTATATAACAAATTAGTATTTTTCTTTAATTAGTTATATTTTGATAATCTATTATATATTCTTATTTAATATAATTAGTATTCATCTTTAATAATATATTTATAATATCATTATTATTTAATAAGATAGATGCACATTTATTAGGAGAGAGAGGCGGGAAAACAAATGTGAGGAGGCACGAGAAATTGACATGTGTCCATCTTAAACCTTTATTTATTAGTATAGATTTATGATAATATCTTTTAAGGTCATTCGTAGTGGTTTCACGTCTAAGAGATTCACGTTCTGCCACGTCACTGTCACATCAGCAATTGAATAATCACTATACAGAATTACTAAGGTGCGAAGTGGTGGTTTTCACGCCCCACAATTTTTTTTAATAATTAACTAAATATAAAAATTTTATTTTTAATAAATAAAAAACAAAATTATAAAATACAAAAATACATTCTTAAATAAATAAAAATTCCATAAATATATTCAAAAAAATAAATCAAATAAAAATTTCAATGTAATTCATAAAATTATATAAACTATCTGAAGATAAGAATAAAATATTAAATATTAATGATAGATTTAAATTGTGTCACATCTCCATCGCAATATTTATGATGGATTTCGATTAGGGATGATCATTTGGTACCTATATCATAACGATAGATTTGGTACCGGTATCAGTACCCACTTTTTCATAAATTCGGTACCGGTATTTTCGGTACCGATACAGTACATGTACCGAAAAAGATCAACATTTTGTAACAAATACAGGTAACGTACCGATATCGATACCGTACCGATAAATTCGGTACCGGTACCCACTTTTCCATAAATTCGATACCGGTATTTTCGGTACCGGTACGGTACCGATCTCATCCCTAATTTTGACTGCTTACATTACGATTTGAGTATAGTTTCGTGATAGAAATATAAGACATCAAAACAAAATATAAATGGGATACTAAAGCATGTTTGCTCAAGTAAATATGTGTTGCAATATAAAAAAGGATTTCATTTGATTTTCTAATAATAGCATAATGTGATGGAACAAATGTTTGAGGACCGTGTTTGTTTGTTTTGCCCTTCTACGTTTGGATTTATTGGCTACTCCTATTGTCTTTCATCGGGGGAAAAGCCTCAGTGATCAAGAAAGGTCTTATAATGTGGTGTTTGCACTATAACGTAACACTGGTTGGAGGCTAGGGCCGCTCCCCTGATGAGTTCAAATCATGACAAAACCAATGAACCTTATCATAAGTATGACAATTTGAAAGATAACCCTGTGACAATAAGGTATGATCTTTACTTCAAAAGTCCTATTGTCATTAAACTTATTAGTTTTAGAGGAGACATTTATATATATATATATATATATATATATATATATATATATATATTAGGTTAGATTCTCATGTACTACACGGGTTGAATAATAAAAATTACAAAATTCATAAAACTATAAGAATTTCTCAAGACTGAAATTACATATAAGTAACGACTTTAAGTAACAAATCAATAATATTGAAAATGAAATAAAATAGTTATAACTCATAAATTTAGATAATTTGAAAGTTAAGGATTCAAATGATGTTTCCGCAATATTGAAAATTCTATAAACATTATATAGTTATTTTAAAAAAAAATTATAAAAAGAATTAAAGAAATGTTCAATTTATAAAAATATTTTATGAACAACCCTATTTTTTAAAAAGTTTTATAAAAAAAATTATATAAATCATTATTTTTTAATAGGAGAGAAATGTGGGAAAAAATATAAAAAAAATAATGAATTTTTTTTAATTAATAGGAGAGAGACGGGAAAAAGTATGATGATACATAAAGGAATGATAAGTGTCATACCAAAACATTTATTTATTATACAGTATACATATAGATTCGTATTTCCTTCAAATATGAAACAACAATATTTATTCTAAAAAGTTCAATTTTCCTTTTTACATATTTATGTATAACTTAACCGATTAATATTGTATAAAGATAAATTAAGTTAGCATATACGTTTTTATTAATAAATTTTGTCTAGTTATAATTACACTAAAGATAAAGATTAAAATGAAACGCTCGGGGAATAGTATGCTTTCCTTCTCTTCAAATTTGCCACATTCCTGTAGCTCTGTGGATTAGAGCACGTGGCTATGAACCACGGTGTCAGGGGTTCGAATCACTCCTTGCCCACAACCGGCCCAAATTTTCATACTTTTCTCACGTACTAAATCCATACGTTGTTTGCCATGTTTTTTTTTCTTTTTTAGACTTTTATAATATATATTATATCTTTTTAACCCGTTTGATTTTATAATAAATTCGTTTCCCTTTAATAACTTTTATTTCTTAACTTTTTTAAAAAAGCAAAGCGGTCAGCTGTTTTTACTTTTTTTTTTACGTTCCGATTTTTTTTATAATGGAGTTACATTAAAAATCGATTTGTTTATTTGTATCGTACCGTACAACGGCTGTCATAACTGTTGTAGTACAGTGACGAATCGAACATACCATTACGTTTTCATTTATTAACATTATTTTTACCGAAGCGCCTACGTTTTTGTTAAATATTTTTTAACGATGGGCCCGACACCGTTTTCCAAGACAACTTTCGTTCGTTAGGTTTTTTTAAATAACGGAATGCACTATTTTCTTTAAAAAAATGCCAACGTTTTGCTTTAAATTTTATTGAAAACGGAGTTATATTCAAATTCGAGTGTTTTTTTGATATCATACATTTTAACGACTCTGCGATTCAATTTAAGTTTTATCCACGCAAACGAGTTAAACCAATAACGATCAGGCTCCCGCCACAAAGCGCGGGAGTTAAAAAATAGTTATAATTAAAGTTAGTTAATATAAAACAAAGAGTTAATTACACAAATGGGTCCTATGATTTGGGTAAAATAATATGTATGAGTCCTAAGTTTAAAAAAATGCAAGTTTAGAGCTTCTGGTTTCAATTTTATAACAAGTTTGGGTACTAAGACTAACTTCCATTAAATTTTCTATTAATTTTGAGTAAATTTACTTTTTTACCCTTGACTATTAAAAAATAAAAAGAATATATTACAGGGACTAGTTTGTAATTTACTTAAATAATAATTAAAAATATAACAATACCAAAAAACTTAATAAATAAATAAAAAACCCTAATCTTCCTCATATCTCCACCAGCTCCAGCTCCAGCTCCGTGTAATACATCCGGCGAATATCCGACGTATACTACGAACATTCATATCTGTCTCGAACACCCATCTCTGTCTCGTAGGGAGTAGGCCCGTTGATTTTACCCGTACCCGATTAACCCGACCCGAACCAACTTCACCCGAACCGATTAAACCTGTACCCAAATAACCCGTAACCGATTAACCCGAAAACCGTTTAAACCGATTGTTATTCGGGTCGGGTTTTGGTTAGACTTTCAAGCATCAAAAACCCGATTAACCCGAACTGATTAACCCGAATAAACCGAACATTTATATATTCTACCCTTTCTCTTCTCACCACCAACACCACCAAAATCCGCTTCTAAACTATGAGTTTAAAAAATCCACCACATAAACACGAATACTTCTATTTGAAGCTTTAATCTCTTGGAAATGTACTTATTTTTGTTTCACATACACGTTTATTTTATGTTTTTAAACTTAATTCATTTTTTTTTCAACCATGTGTCCCTACCCGAAACCCGACCCGATTAAACCGAAAACCGATTAACCCGAACCCGATCTACCCGAATGTTATTCGGATCGGTTATCGGATAAATTTACACACACGGAAAAAATGATTAACCCGAACCGATCTACCTGAAACCCGATTAAATTACCCGAACAACACCCCTAGTAGGGAGTATGGCCGATGAATAAAACCGAATTAACCGACCCGTAACCGAATTAACCGACATAACCGAACCGAAATAACCGAACCGAAGTAATAACCGACGGTGCGGTTTAGTGTTTTTATGAAAACCGACTTTTTCGGTTCGGGTTCGGTTAAGCTACTATTTTTCACCGAAAATAACCGAACCGCACCGATTAACCGCACCACCCATGGTTAACCGAACCGAACCGCACCAAATATAACCGCCCCGTCAATTAACCGAACCGAAAGTTATGAAAGGGTTCACTTTCATGTTTTTTTTATGTCTAGCCCAATTATCTATTTGTTTAGCCCAATTGTTTTTGCGTTTTTATATGTTTAGCCCAATTATCTATTTTTTTTAATGTATGTGGTTAAAGATTTGAACAAGCAAGTTTAGAATCTAACTCATGTATTTTGAAAGTGTCATTTGCTTGTTAATGACTATAGTCTACTGGAGCTTTTTTTTGTTATTAGTTAGAGTGATATGTTTTTTGATTTTATGATATAATATATATAAACTTTGTGGCATAATGTTTTTATTTCTTTCAAATTCCATTTGAGATGTGATCAAGAAAGAAAAATATATCAATCTAAAAAAGCATTAATTTTTATATTTGAGCTGTGAAAAAAAATGATCATGAGAGGGGAAAAAGTAAAAAATAAAAATAAAAAAAGTTGGTTAACCGACCCATAACCGAAGAATTAACCGATTAACCGAAAACCGATCGGTTAAGAAACAGTCATAACCGAAGATCTCGGTTTCGGTTTCGGTGGAGGGTGAAAACCGAACCGACCCGCCCCATGCTCACCCCTAATGTGTGCGAATGACAACGAAGGGGATGAAAATTCCCTACAAGACAGAGATGGATGTTCGTAGTAGACGTCGGATATTCGTCGAAGGTATTACACGGAGCTGGAGCTGGTGGAAATATCGGGAAGATTGAGGTTTTATTTTTATTAAGTTTTTTGCTATTGTTATATTTTTAATTATTGTTTAAGTAAATAACAAACTAGTCTCTATAATATATTCTTTTTATTTTTTAATAGTCAAGAGTAAAAAAGTCATTTTACTCAAAAATAAATGAAAGTTAGTCTTAGTACCTAAATCTGTTATAAAATTGAAATCACAAGCCCTAAATCTGTCATACATGTTATTTTATCAAATAGTAAAACCCATTTGTGTAATTAACTCTAAGACAAATTTAGAGTAAAGGTTACGAGAGTAGATTGTTGGAGTTATAATAAAAGGGCCAAACGGTAACGAGAGCTGTCACGTTGAGTAAGAGGGGCAATAATGTCATTTAAGCAAAACCCACCACTGCAATGCTTTATGGCGAGATCCCGTGCGGCACCCTCACCGAAAAGTCACTATACTTTCTCTCAACAACTCCCGCTTTCGTTGCTAATAGCCATTGATGTTGCTATACGACCATTGCTGCAGCTCTCAACAACTCTTCGATCCACCTTTCAGATACCTCATACTTTAGTAGCCTGTTCAATTCCTAATTTTCAGGTCAGAATGTTTGAATGTGCTCCTCATTTTTACTATCTGTCGAATTTGAATCTGAATTTAGGGTTTTTACGTGTTTAATGCTGATGTTTATGCGTATTAGATGTTTTAATGCGTGTGCGATGAACTGCGATCTTTTGTTTTCGTTTTGGTGTGCGATGTGTGATTTGACTTGGTCCAATTGCATAGCTGTGAGATTTTACATCTGTTGTTGATGAGACTAATTAACCTAGTTTAATAGAATAACCTGTAGATAGTTACCTTACGAAAAGTGATAGTGTGGTACTGTGATCTAGTCATGTCGGTTATCTGTTTGATAAATTGATACTTGATTAGTGTCTAGTGATCTGCCTATATCTGGATACCTGTTTACCCGTGGCGGTTGCATGTAGTGTCCTTGGGTTTGAATTTTGATTCTGTTTTAGGATTTTTATCTTATGTTTAGTTTTTTGATGAACTGGTAGTTCAATACAAAGTTTGATCAAGCAGTAACCGTAGTACTCATAGTAATATTATTTATTCTTTTGACAGAGATAAATGGCTACAGTATCAGTTGCAGATGTTGCCTTCAGAACCATTCCACACTGCCCTTTTATTTCCTCAAGCATCTGTGGGACTACTTTGAATGTACATCACAAGAAATATTCCCTGACCTGTAGAAAGCACTCCGATACTAAAAGGTTTATAGTTTTGACTTACAGTTTTATGATATTTACTCTTTTATTTTTTACCAGTCAGTTAGAATCCTGCATGTTGTGTTTGTAGAAAAATTTTACACAAAAGTGGCTACCTTTACAAATCGAAGGCTCCAGTGTGCTGTAGTGTGGTATGTTAATATGTGATACTTCTTTACTGATGTGAAACCAATGCTACAATGTATTAGATTGGCATCAATAACAGAAAACAAGTATTTGAAATACCAATTTCTCAAATTGTTTTCTGTGTTAATGATTCTGTCAGTTAGTTCAGACAACAACCCAATGTGCACAACTGAAATTCAAGATTATCGTGTGTTTATTTTCTTACAGGGTGATTCTGGTGAGGCTTTTATAGATAATACCATGCTAGAAGTCAATGAAGATGACTTAATCACAGCTCAAAAGGCACTTTATGAGGCAAAATACAGACAAGAAGCCTTAGAAAAGGAAAGACATCAATTACTTGAGGAGTTGGCTACATATAAGCTTAAGCAACAAGAACTTTTGTCAGTTATAACGCATAACAAGAAAATGGCAATCACAGAACTTGCAGAACCTGTTTTTCTAAAGAAGAAACCACTAGATGAAGATGAAATAATTGCCAATGGTGGAAGATTAGCCCTACTAATTGATGATGATTCTCAGAAATCAAAATTGATTAGTGATGGCCCACGCAGAAAAATACCAGATTGGATGGCTCGAAGGATAGATTCTGTTCGTCCTAAGTTCCCTCCTAGAAAGATTGACTTTTCGGTAGTCGATACATCAAAATTTAAGTCTTTAGAATTGCCTAATCCTGCTGAAGTATGGTCAATTGCGCAAGCAAAACCAAAAGATGGGGACACATTAACTAATCATGTTGCTGAGAAAGAGTTAATTCAAAAGAAACGGAAGGCCTTAGAACGTGCTCTGCTACGGAAGTCAATTCAATGGCAGAAGACTCCAGAAGAAATAAAATTAGGTGCTTTTTTCTTTCTTCTCTTAGCTTTAGTAAACCTTTCTTTCCTGACTATTATGTATAATTTCAGTTTTTTCTTTATGTCACACAGAGCCAGGAACTGGCACAGGGCGGGAGATTGTGGTTAGTAACTAAGTATAGATTTGCTATAGTTTTTGTTATTTAATGAACATCTTATGAAGCTTTGTTATGAAGTTTCAAGGTTTTAATTGGGAAAGCTGTAGAAAAAAGTGGTACCTGGATTTGGCTCCAAAAGCTGCAGATTTATCTAACTGTGGGATAACAGCAGTGTGGTTACCTCCACCTACTGAATCTGTTGCTCCACAAGGTCTTCTTTACTTACATTTTTTTTTACTTTTTGTTTTCATTCCTCTCTTCAACCCAACATATTATACCAAAAGAAATTGAATTAAAAAGATTAATGACTCCAGGGTATATGCCTTCTGATCTCTACAACTTGAACTCATCATATGGCACTCAGGAGGAGCTGAAATATTGCATAGAGGAGATGCACAACAACCATCTTTTGGTATAGTCTTGAAACGTAAAAAAAAGCTTGTATAGATGAAAAAGACATTGTAGCGATAAATAAGAAATTCTTTTTTCTATGTACACATGGATGTTTTTGGGTTGATGAGTTTTAATATAAACTTGCTAAAATCATAATTTCAAGTTCTCTACAACCATCTCTTTATCCTTTCTGGAGATTGATACATTTGCTTCATGGTTCACAGGTACTGGGTGATGTTGTACTGAATCATCGATGTGCTCATAAACAGGTGAACTACCAACTACTATTGTTTATTTTCATTTATTTGTTTAGACATAACGTCTCATTGTATAACTTTGGTGCATTATGTTGATTCCAGAGTGCAAATGGAGTATGGAACATATTTGGTGGGAAGCTTGCATGGGGACCTGAGGCAATTGTTTGTGATGATCCAAATTTCCAGGGTCAAGGAAATCCTTCAAGTGGTATGGATATACTTGTATGCAACAAATATATATATATATATATATGATTCACCCATAATATGCATTTCTTTTTGCATCACTTTTACCAGGCTAGGCTTTTAGGGTACCCTAAAACTTAGCTATCTGGTTGTGTTATTTTCTGTATAACCGTTACTCCGTTAGTAATAACCCTTAGTAGATGAAACTCTACTTTTGATTTGAATAAAGTCATGCGACCTTATCTGTTCATGTTATGAATTGCAGGTGACATATTTCATGCAGCACCAAACATTGATCATTCCCAGGATTTTGTAAGAAATGATGTAAAACAGTGGCTGAACTGGCTCAAGAGCAATATTGGTTATGATGGCTGGCGCCTTGACTTTGTGAGGTGAATGTTGTCAACTGATTTTGCTATTATTACATGTAATTTATTGCGTTTACTAACAAGACTGCCAACCGATTATACTTGCAATATACACTTCTCTTTGTAATCTTGTTCTGGGTGCCTATTAAAGATGAATACTTTTGAGTCACAGGGGATTCTCAGGTGGATATGTGAAAGAATACATTGAAGCTTCAAATCCCGCATTTGCCATTGGAGAATATTGGGATAGTCTGGCTTATGAAGGTGGTAACCTATGCTACAACCAAGGTAAAAAATAAAACTGAAAGATACATGTTCCTTGGATAGTACTAAAAATGTCATGCAGAAAGCACATAAGCATAAAATCTAACCTCGTTTAGATGCTTGCTGATCATGTTTGATTCATTGAGTTGAGTTCATACTTATTCGACATTAAATCACCCCTTAATAGCTGGTTTTGATTATATATTCTCAGATGCACATCGTCAACGTGTGATTAACTGGATCAACGCCACTGGTGGTACCTCGTCTGCATTTGATGTCACAACAAAGGTAATTTGTTATTTTAAGAAGAAATAGACTATTTTAGTTAGGCTGTACTTACTGGAGAATTTCTACATACATCCTATAAAAAAGAGCACAACTGTAGTAGTTATTGTACTCTGCAGGGAATACTTCATTCTGCATTGCATAACCAGTATTGGAGATTGATAGATCCAAATGGAAAACCAACAGGAGTAATGGGATGGTGGCCCTCACGTGCTGTCACATTCGTGGAAAATCATGATACTGGATCAACACAGGTCCACTCCTAACTTTTATGTTTGGGTCAGTGATTTTTAAAAAAATTCAGAACATTGGTAGCTATATATATATTTTTTGTTACAGGGTCATTGGCCATTCCCACGAGATAAGCTTATGCAAGGATATGCATACATCTTAACCCATCCCGGGACGGTAATTTTGTGATTTTAAAATAAGAGTAACCTGCTTTTTTTTCTTTTGTACCACTGTGCTTGATTTTTATTTTCTTTTTGCAGCCTGTGGTATTTTATGACCATTTTTACGATTTTGGGCTCCATGATGTGATAACGGAATTAATCGATGCTAGAAAGCGGGCTGGGGTCCACTGCCGAAGTTTGGTGAAGATTTACCATGCGAACAATGACGGGTATGTGGCGGGGATCGGAGATACATTGGTGATGAAGCTTGGTCAGTTGGATTGGAATCCTTCAAAAGAAATTGATTTGGATGGGAGTTGGCAAAAATTTGTTGATAAAGGGTCAGATTACCAGCTGTGGTTGAGAATGTAGCTCTTATTATATGTAACTTGGATATAACATGAAACTATTAAAATAATGTCAAAAGAAACTTTAATTAAGTAGTATAAATAAGAGATTGACAGAGAAAATGATGTGGACAAATCTCTATAAATTGAATGTGAATCTTTTAAAATATGTTTAGTTGATACTAAGGCTGTTAACGGTACAATTCAACCAGTTTTAACAAAAAATTTATGTCGAACCACTAACTATGGTTTTGGAAAACCATAAATCAAATCGGCTGGATGCTTAGTAGGATCGGCCGGTTTGAACTTTATTTTTTTTAGATGGGTAGTTTATATTGAAATTTTAAAATAATAAAAATACGTTCATGATTATAATACATATACATGAGTTATTGATATATTTCAAAAATAAAAAGAAATATATAAATAAAAAAGTTATACGGAAGGTTGACCGAACCGCAAAAGCTGTCAACTCACAAAAGCCGAACTATTTATATCTCAAACTAGCCAAGGCGGTTCCGTCAAATTCAAACTGTGTTTGGAACATCCATACCATTTGTTTTGTTGAATAAAAGTTAGGTTTTTAAAGAAACAAAAACTTCAAAAGTAAGAAAAGTGGAGATGCGGGGGATCGAACCCCGTGCCTCTCGCATGCAAAGCGAGCGCTCTACCATTTGAGCTACATCCCCATTCGTGATTAGTTTCCATAAATAAAATATTTCAATATAATCTTCGAAATTAGGATATAGCATGTAAAACTTTTCGATTTTGCCGGTTCAATCTCTGAAGCTGAATACGAAATATAGTTTTATTGGTACCAAGTACATCATCTTTAATCCAGATACCCGAACATGTTTGTTTAACCCATTAATCTAAACGAGTCATAACGGGTTAGTGAGTTATAATCAAGTTGTAAACATGGGTGAAATGGGTTGACACATTGAACTTTTTAGCTAAACGGGTTAAACCGTTCAACTTGAACATGACCCGTTTATTAAACAAACTAGATATAACAACCCAAAACCTGATTATTTTTGTAGTGTTTCATATTATGTAATATATTGACACCTCAACTTTCCTTTTCTTGTAAATAATGTATTAACTAAGTTTTTTTTGTCATTTTGGAGATAAATTAGTAGTGATCTCTACCATAAGCTAGCGGCGATCTTTACCATCTCAAAGAGAAGTATTGGCCATGTCTCTAGCATCTAGAAAGTCAGTGGGTACCAAGACTATGAAGAAGTTTGTCGATGACTCTATCATCTTATAGATCTAGAAGAAGAACGTACAAGTTGATATCCATGTATTTAGAGAGCACGCAATCAAGGAAACTCTTAGTTGAATACCCAGGAGTTAGATAAGGTGGATTTATTGGTTTATATCCATCCGAACCACTGTAGAGAAGACGTACAAGTTGATTGCTATCCATTTTCGTTCCCCCATGTTACTATTTGTATTACTTGCATGATCCTTTTGATGTTATAGGAATTACAAAACAACGGTTTTCAAGAAAATAACATTCACCCCATCATTTTAGGCATGGGGGAAGCTTAGTGAGGGACCGGGGGGCCCCGCCCCCTGATTTTTTTGCTCATTAGTGTTAATTTATACGTATTCGGCCGAAAATTTGTATAGGTATTAAGTTCCGGCACCCCCTGATAAGAAAGAAAAATTATAGCATTCCGTCACGGGCCCCCCTGCGTTTTTCTTCAAGCTTCGCCAGTGATTTTAGGTTCTTACAAGTACGTGTTCCTATTCAATGACGAGTGATACATAAGAGGATAAGCATAAATTCTACTAGATGAAGTTTTAGGTGTTGATAACATTCTCATCATGTGAGATGTACGCATGTTTTATTATGTTGGATCACGATTGTCGTGATAATCAACGAGTACTTTGTCATACGTACTTTTGAAGCTTAGTAGAAGCTCTAAGATGAGAAGCATATAGAAAAAGTTGGGATTTGTCTTCTATGAAGCAAGAGGATCTCTCGTGCGTTAACAAGTATTCAAGTTAAAGTTAAGACAATTTTGAGTAATTCGTAAGGAGATTCTTAGATAGATCAAAGTTGTAATCTATTGTTCTAATTGTTGGACATATAGAAGAATTTGTATCGACTCTAGGCATGTCCTGATAGACTAATTGTGTACATCAATAACTCAATTGCCAAAAGTATATCATACGTTAAAGCTAGTCCAAAGCACAAGAAGTACTAGAAGGGTAAAATTGTCATTTGATATTAGAGTTCCAAAAAGATTCTAGATTTCCAACTCCTTGTACTTAGGGGTGGCTCAACCATTTTGGAGGCGTAAGAAGAAAGTAAAAATCTAGGGCCCTTTTCCAAATATCATCATTACAAACAATAGCAGGTCTAATATTCTTTGTGAGTAGGGGTAAAAAATGGGCTTCTTAAAAGTAGGATTAGGCTGTGTATATAAAAACATTAAGCCAAATCTTCTTTTATTAAAGTAGGATTAGACATTTTAGGACAAAAACAAATAACCATATATATGTATATAATTCTTTTCTTATAAATTGGGGCCCTAATAATTTGGGGGCCCTAGACCCAAGCCTAAATTTACAAAGCATAGAGCCACCCATGTTTGTACTTAGGCCATCCGGTATACCACTCCAAATCACGACGTGCTCCTTTGCGGCAACCACAATCACGCCGTTATCACATTGCTACACCGCCCCCTCGAATTTGTTTTCACGGCGTGATGTAATAGAGTGAGAATTATCACGCGAGAGAAATGGAATTTGTTTGGGTTTGAGAGAGAAGATGAGAGTGTGTACAAGTATTGATGCAGGAAGTACAAGTGGTGTATCATATCTTACATTTAATTATCACACCACCACAATCACACAGGTATACCCCTTGCCTAATGATGGGTGGTGTGATAACGAGGATAATGACGTGGCGACACGTGGCGTGCACTTTATCATCACACCACACCATAATCACACCGGTATACCCCATGCTCTTATAAACTTTGCAATCTTGTTTACTTTTCCCTCAAGTCACATGCTTTCGGTTTCATAATCTTGATAAAGAAGATGTTAGCGAAGCCACTCCTGTTCTTGATAATAGTTGCATTGGATTGGTTTATCAACTCAACCCAACCGGAAGAACCAACGTTACAGAATTCAGAATCAAAACAAGATTCAGATTCCATCATAATGTTAAAAATCCAAAGTTAAATATCTCATATCTAACGAGAATCCAAAAGACTTAATTTAAATTGTGCAATGCTAAATAGATTATTTACTGTAGACTATAAACTTCAATGCATGAAGAAATATAAATATCGTTTCATGTTTTAAATTCACATGTAAATGAAAATAACGTCAAATAAAGAGGGACTAGTTTGTTGAACCATTTCGTAACTAGTATTGTTTCAAATGTGAACGAACGTCACACAACCCGTTTAACATAACACGCTACAATTTGACGGCTCTAGTATTCATCAGAAGCCTTAATCTAAAATAGACCACTTTTGACTTGCATCAGTCTCAAACCCTCAACTGAAATCTTCGGACGAAGTTGTAGCAATTATGTGGGCAATAGGCTTGGAGCCTTGCCGTGTTTAGCTATCCTTCCGATAAGCCGGATCTTGCCCCCTTCTAAGGGGCGAACCCACGTTATGAGCACCGTGTCATGTGACCCCATAGGTTTTTTCGTTTTTATATGTAATACCCATTATCGATTAACCCATAAGTTTTTGGAAGATGACCCCAATAAATAATCTACAAAAATGCTAGATCTACACTAAAAGCACAAAATAGTTCGATGATACAACTCAATCCGTTAAGAATTTTGCTGACCCGACTTGATATGCTAAAAGAAATTCAACGGTCCGACCCAGTTAAAATCCCCTTTGATAAACATACCTAACACAGAAAAATTGTGACCCTAGGAAAAAAAATTCCTTCAGTCACCGCCCCTTCTCAAGCATAGAAATGTAACAGTTGCATATTTGTGTATGCAAGATATGTTGTCTCACTCAAGCTTGCATAAACAATGTTTGTTCGTGCCTTGCGCATACATATGCATCTCTCTGGGCGTGTACGTGTATATGTATGTATGTATGTATAAATGTCGGCGAGTAACACAAACATATAAACTGCAGGAATTTCCATAACAAGTTAACAATAAAAGATGAAACCAAAAAACAACAAACTGGCATCCTGAAACGAATAAAGCTGACCATCAATTAGTTGATGGTGTTGAGGAGGTGAATGGTGGTTCGCTGCGGAACTCCTTAACCACTGCAGCAAGTGCCTCTGGGTTTAAACCGAGGTCACAGAGGGCAATGAGCACAGAAAGGGTGTGGCGATCTAACCCAGTGTCAACAATATTTGACATCTCAAAAACTAAGTCAAGTGACTCCCTTGCAGTGTGTGTAGAGTCTTGATCCATGAAAAATTGCTGCAAATTTAAAAACTAAGCTTTGCATCAAATAAATCATGACCCCAATTTGACATCTGAAGATCACTATTGAGAAACATACTTTCAGAACTCGATATTATTAAATTAATACATTAGAATAAACGCATAGCTTCTGATTTCGAATTCAATCGCCGGAATTAACCAAGGAAATTTATTTCATAGGCATCGTAGATTTCAACGATGTATATACAGATTGGATGTAGCTTTGATAAACCGATCTTGCAGAGATTGGAGAATGTATGTATATGTGTGTGTGTGTGTGTGTGTGTCATAAATAAACTTAATAGGTTTCGAATTTTACCTGAAATGGATCTGGAACTTGAAATAGAACTCCAATTCGACAACAAAACAGTGACGGAGGCGTGACTGGGCTTGATTTGGGCGAACGTCAGCGTACAACGGTGGTTGTCGATGCTGATTTTACGAAGAGAGGGAACAGAGTTTATAAGGTGTGAGGGAAGAAAAGAGGGATTTTGAGCCAAATTAGGGTTTGATGGTATTTTAACTATATAATCATACCACCGGCTAAACTCACTGTAAAGCTTAAATTCAAGAGTTTGTTCAATTTCTTCAAATTCCAGAGAGTAGACAGTTATTAATTTGTATATACATATCCTGTTTGATGATTAAGTTAATCCTGTTTAATTGCCTTACATACCAATTTATAAGTTAAGTGTTTTAGATCATTTATGACTATTAGTCTATTATTGACAAAGTTGGTAAAACAATCCACCAATAGATGTGACGTAACGTCTAAAGATGTTCAAAACGCTTGTAGTTTGTGGTTCGCTCGAAAACGACTCGAACTAAGGTAACGTGCTTATTGGCTCACTCATTAGATGGCTCGTTTAAATTAAATCCTAAATTATAAATACACCATAATCATATGATCATTTAGACATTTTCTAGTGAAAAAACAAAATATAAAAATATAGAGGAATTCAATAAATTATGTCCTGAATGATAAATCATAGATTGAATGGCCGAATCGGAAAAATTGGGTGCTAGTATAGCTTTGTATCGGCTAAGTTCACGAGTTGGAGATAAGCGGACTCGAACCGCTGACATCCGCCGCATGGTAAACCAACGCCTCTCAGGTCCCCCGACTGATTCTATCATAGAGTCAAATTATAGACAATAACTCCCCCGAACACAGCGCTTACAACTTTCATCGTATTGTGTTCTCCAAAGAGCAACTCTTCTCAAAATCTTACTCAAAAGGTGATGAGTTGAAATCCCATTCTAATTCTAACTAAGGATTTTTGTTGTTCCGAATGATCCAGCTACAGGAGAACCAGGAACCACAAGAATCCTTAGTTGGAATCCCCCCTTTTTCACGGACTCTTTGGCCTTAAGGACACTAGTTTTTAAACGAGCTGGCTTAGGTTTTTACAAGTGAAACACGACATCAACAATTTATCTCGTTAAATAAACAAGTGGTGTTAGAGCCGAGCCCAACCCAACTAAGGGCTTTAGTAACTTAATCGCATCACACCAACTGTCGCGGTGGATTTATCCACCAATAACAATAAAAACAAACATTGAACCCATCGGGCCTACCGATATACACAGATTCGCATCACTGTGTGATGAACCAACTTGACATTCTTTCTTCTCAATTTATTAATTACTTTCATAATTAATCAACCAACCATATCCCAAAGAATCCATGAATTAAAATTTAATCAGCATATAAAACAAATTAGGCGAATAAAAAACTAAAATAACTCGAAACCGAAAAAGAATTTAAAGTACTAGAAGTCCCAAAACAGACATTCAAAATCTAAGTCAATACCGAATTTAAAAATAAAGATAAAAGAAATGATGAAAAAGCCTCTCTTTGATTCCTCTGATTCACATTAAAAAAAAATAGAAATTAAAATTTTAATATGTAGTAATTTAATTACTGCTGTACAAGGGATGACGATGAAGAGTTTCCGTAAAAATCGACTAATTTTTGTAAGATCGAGACTTGTGTGCGTAGAAGAAGAATGTAGTCGGCGGTTTCTTTAAACAACTTATCGGCGGATGAGGTGTCGTCGGCGGCGGTGGCGGCTCCGTCGATTTCTTGAGCCGGTATGAGGTTCTTCAGAGCCTCGAGCTTGTCGGAAACAGATGACGTCCTCGTTATTGTTGTTTTCTTATGGTGAGGTCTAGATCTTCTGCAGTTTGAAGAAGCCGTTCCTTTTCTCGCCGGAAATTTATTTAATCTTCTCGGCGTCGACCCCATAACCTAAATTTGAAATTTGCAGGGAGAGAAGTCGGTGGTGGAATTCCGTTTTGGATGGGGAGTTTGTTATAACGGAGGAGGATGAGCGTTTTGGGGTTTAAGTAACTGGATCGTTTTCTTTTGCCCTCGGGGTTGAACATTATTTACGAACATGCCATTTTCGTTTTAGTTTTTATTTTAAAGTCATATTTGGTTGATTTTGTAAATAGAATAAAAATAGATGTTTATTTCAAAGGAAAAAAATATGTGATTGGTTAAAACTTAACAATTTAACTGTTTTTATAAAATCTAATTGGAGAATCTTTTTGATAAATCAAACACAAATCAGATAATTATAAAAATACATTGATAAAGATAAAAGTTTTAAATTATTGTGTGTTTATACAATTATTACGAAACGTTAATAAAATACATTTTCACCATCAAAAAGGTGGTATATATGTAAGGCTAAAATTCCATTATTGTGTTTGTATCTTTATACATGGTTGAAAATGAATGGATTAGGGGTAATTGGGTAATTAGTGAGAAAACGACAAAAGATGATATCTCACTTGACTTTGAAAGATTATAGCGGGAAAGGATGGAACCCATCTCTACAAAGCCTGCTAACCTGCAAATGGCACATGTGAAAGCACCACATTTAGGGTCCATCACATTTCTATTTTACCAAAATAACCCTTGTCCTATTTTTCTATATATTCCTATCGCCCATGTTTCATCAGTTTCATGCTTTTTAATTTTATAATAATTACATGTTGGACAAATGTCTAGACCAAAAATACTTTAGAAGCTTTAAACATAGAAAGACTTTAGTTAATCATCATCTTTTCATAATATTGTTTGTGTTTCATTGCTAGATTTCAAATTATAAAAATAAATAATGAACAATTTCTTAGTGTGAGGACATTGTATTTGAGAAATTTGGGTACTACTTACATAAATATGTACTAATTATCTTAAAGACCATAGTTAAACTTTATGCTATTTTTTAAAGGGCAAACACTAATAAAAATTAACATATTTTCTACTTTTTCTTATAGAAATTCCTTAACAATTTTTTATATGAAAAAGTCTAATATATTCTCTCTTTTTTTTCACAAAAGTCTCTCAACAAGTTTTTATACATCAAAACCAATAAACTTTCTGGTTTTCTCACAAAAATATCTTAACAACTATTTACTCTACCAAATGAATCAGTAGAAGGTGGGCAAAGAATGTAAAATTAACATGATTATAATTGCCGAGGGACTTTGATGAGAAAAAAACAAAAAAGTATGCTGGTTGTGTATTCGTATAAATTTGTTGAGTGACTTTTATAAGAAAAATTAGATAATAAGTTGATTTTTTATGTGTAAAAATCGTTGAGAGACTTTTATTAGAAAAAAACAGAAAATATATTGGTTTTTTTGTTCGCATTTGCCATTTTCAAAATAATTACTTAACATGAAAACATGTATTTAGAAACTAACTTACATCTTCATACCCTCATAGATTCATGTCAAATACGTACTAAAAAAGATGTATATTAGTGTTTATATAAATGAGTCATATGGATATTTGGAAGAGAGATATGAGGGAGGGGCAAATTAGGGAATTGAGTGGGGGGCGTGGCCTCCCTAAAGGGGGCATGTGAAATGGGGATGGGCCAGCAGGAAGGAGGGGGTGCCTAGTGCGCAAAGCGGCGCATGCACATGGAAGGGCACATGCAAAACAGGATTGTACCTTAGAGAGCAGCATGTGAGAGACAGTGAGGCAGCCTCACTTGTACCGCATGTTCTGCACATTCCCAGCAGTTTCAGTTTCTGCTCCGCTGCCACCCACCTCTGTACAACTCACTAAGCATCATGTACAAATCACCCACCTCACCATACATACCCATTCGTTATAAAACTCTTGCTGTATCTAAGATTTTAAGTCATAAATAGAATGGAAAAAAAAACAACTAAATTAAATCATAATTCTGCCTCCTACATTTAGTTTTAAAAATATGAAAAATAAAATTAGAAATATATTTATTTATGTCAGTCACATGAAAAACCGGCCATCAACTAAATTTTGTTTGGTGATTAAATGCAGTTATTATTACATGGGGAGGTTTACACGGTGGGAGGGAGGCGATGGTGCGAGGACAGAGTGGCCTACGATGGATACCATACCTATAGTGGGTCATGGCTCATGCTGCTTGCCGGTCATGAGTGAGGCCTTTTGTTTTGTATCTATTCGTCGACTTTAATTTCAATTTCTAAATTAGTTTTTTTTAAATGATGTTAAATTATATAACTTTCTATTGAACTTTCTAAATTTGGAATTCAGTTGGTAATTTTTCCCTTTATGATATTTTTTATTTACCCTTTTATTTTGGTTTTTAATAATCATGTTCTTTCTTTATTAACTTTTTTTCTTTTTACATTCTCAGCAATAATTCCTATCCTTTCAGTCGTACTAGTCTGACTAGTAAATAATCCATTTTCGCAACACTCTCAACTTCTTATCTCACGTTAATGAAATAAAATGGGTATGTATAATAATTTAATTAGTGTTTAAAGGGTATATATGATATTTTAAAGACTAAATTATAGTTTTATTATTTATATTTGTCTAAATTATTAAATGAATCATTTAAAATTTTGACTTACACACCCTCCTCGTCCTCTTCGACATCTCCCTGCCGACCCCCTGACCGTGAAGATCACCATTGGCAACCCCTGGTGCTCGGTTGTGACTAAACCTCTTCATCTTCTGAAAGATCCTTAAACTCAATGTCCTTAGCAGGCAACGTCGTGCTCAAAAAATCAAATCTGGAGGCAGGCAAGTTTCAGGCCAAATCTATGACCATCGTTATCGCACCCAGATCTGCGATAACGGTTTTTTTTCTTCATTTGCTCAGAAAGAAATAAAATCTACTAAAAAATAAATGAAATTTATATTCTCAATTAAGGATTTATGGGTTCAATTATTTGAAATTTTAATACTTTTAGTTATCATTCTCTTGAAGCACGTAGAGTTCATCCATCGAGTGTGTCATCAGTATGAGGTGGGAAAGGGTTACGGTTAGTAGTCAGATAAGACGCGAAATTAGGGATCACTTGATGTTCTCCACACATATGTGGCTCAAAATCAAAACTCTATGGTTTTGGATTTAGACTAATCGCTATCATCTTTCTCCCCTAATCTTTATAGTTTCTTTTCATAATTCAAGTCGAACTTACACTTAACCTGAGGTGTATACTAAAAAATTTCTTTATAATTTCTTTATAGTTTTAATACTTTTAGTTATTATTCTCTTGAAGCAAATGGATCCATGGAGTGTGTCATCAATATGAGGTGGGAAAGGGTTAGGGTTAGGGTTAGGGTTAGGAGTCAAATAAGACATGAAATTGGGGATACTTGTTTGATGTTCTCCTCACATCTGTGGCTCAAAATCAAAACTCTAGGGTATTAGATTGAAGAGAAATCACCATCATCTTTCTCCCCTAATATTTGTAGTTTCTTTTCATAATTCAAGCTGTATTAACTTATGTATGCATAAGTAACCCTATTACTTCCGTCTGCATAAGCAACCGTATTATTTCTGTCTGCCTAAGTAACCCTATTACTTCCGTCTCCATAAGCAACCGTATTATTTCCGTTTGCATAAGCAACCATATTACGATCATCACATTAAGGCATTCTATCATTTAGGTACACTTTGTAAGTCAATACCACATAACATATCAATCCATCATTATCATATAACTTTTTCATTTTAATCATAAAAGCATTCTTTAAAAGTGAGTATGCATATCATCGCAAAACACATAAAAGGGTCATTTAGAACTCGCTTGATGATCCGTTAATAATCCAAACTGAAGGCTTTAGCTAGGTAGAATGCTTTACAATCTGCACGAATGTTTGCACACGAAATATGACAAAACTATGAACTTACGCGTAAACTTTTGTCCTGAAACTTTCAGCCAAGCTTTCGTTTATGAGGGTTTCATTCAAAACTTTCGTCTAGACAACAAAACTTTCGCCTCCTTCAAAATCGTGTTCAACCCTGTTTTGATCCAAGTTTCTAACTTTTTACGTTCAAACTCTTTGTTTAATTCACATGAGGCTAAATCTAAGATGTCAACTTTCACGTAGAAATCTTGTCTTTATTATAAAACCCTAGATTTTACCCACTTAACCCATTTTGAAGATTTAGGTACGTAAACATACCTAAAAACATCCAGATCTTCGTGTTTTAGATTTCCTAATCATCTAAGAAGGATATGGACGCAATCTTGAAGGATTTTTCCCCACACACACTCTCTCTCTCTCTCTCACGTAAAAATCTTGTCTTTATGATAAAACCCTAGATTGCATGAACTTTGTGGAAGAATGAGGAAGGGAAGGGGTGGCGGCTAGGGTTAAGGCTCTTGGCCCTCTTTCGTGTTTACATCTTTGGTCCTTGACCTTCATTATATAAACTTCATTCCCAAAAATAAAATAATACGTGTCGGGATTTCGGAGCATTACACGTATGGATTTCTCCGACTAGGGTAGATGCGAGTCGTTGGTGTCTGTGTTCGATTACAACCCCTTTCTTCTTCGATAGCATGTTTCTAATTGTTGCCCTCTCTTTGCTTCGATTTCAATGCGTGGTAGCCACGTATATTGATGAATCGTCCACGTGTAAATGAAACTAAGTGATACAAAGAATGTGTTGTTTTTGTAAATTATTTCAGCCCCTGAAATTAAAATAAATTATAAAATCTAATTAAACTACAAGAATTATCCTTTAGGAGTACAAATACTAAAATGTCCTCATGTACAGTGCATATGAGATGAGTTAACTGAAAAAGTTAACGTCTGTTAGATTAAAGGATAATAAACAAGTGAACTTTCAAATAAAAGACAATGAGTGAAATCAATTTTTTAAATTTAGGTTAGGTATATATGAAATTTCATAAGTTTGTAGGGATAGATGTGAAATTCACCCTAATTATTTTACACTAAATTGGTATCATTGGATTTTTTTTTTCTTTTTGCCAAAAAGAAGGATTTATTTTAGAATCGGGTATCTCATCGTAATAGATAGAAGCAGAAAAAGGAATTTTCTTTTGAATGGAGGTAAGGCTTACCCTTTATATCAGATTCCTCATACCCTACTCAATGAATGAACTATTACTGGATTTGTTTGTAGTAGAACTATTTTCTCTTACCGTTTCACCTCAATATGGGTAAAACTATAAAATAAATAAAAATTTGTTGGTATAAAATCATAAAAGAGGAGTTAGTGATGTGGTTCTTGAATACTTTAGTTTATAAATGAGTGAATAACCTCTATTTAGCGGTTCCTTGATGTATGCTTCTTCTAGGAGTTTATCGTTCAGAAAGGCGTTATTCGACGTCCATTTGATAGATGGGCCGTTTGATGATTCGAATCGAGCCAACTTCAGTTCGAGTTCACTCTACAAGTGAAACGAGCAAATATGTATATTCTTAACGAGCTGAAATTCGAGCTCGAGCTCAGCTTGTAAAAGGCTCGATATAGCTCTTTTTATTTTAATATAAACGTGACAGTTTTTTTTACGTAAATGCATAATTTATAAACAGTTTTAGTACGAGCCAACCAAACGGGCTAGCCAACGCGCTTAGATTGATATGAAACTTGGGTTTATAAAGATTAAGATTGAACTATTATTTGGGCTATAATAATATATATGAAAACTTGGGTGTAATTTAAACGAGCTAAATAAGCGAGTTAACGAGCGAGTCAACAAGCAAGCCTATATTTGCTAGAGCTTGTCCCATTTACAAACTGAATCAACTCGCCTCAACTAGTTTAAAAACAAGCCAATTTCTTCTATAAGTTTTTTTTTCATACGATCTTCGAGCCACGAGCTTATTAAACGACACTACCTCCCTAAGTTTAAAAACAAGCCAATTTCTTCTCTAAGTCTCTGGAAATTGAGAAACGACGTTTTTTTTTGTAATCGGCAGGATTCGATCACGTGGCTAATAGAAAGCTTTAAGAGTACAAGTTTTCTCTGGGTGAAAAGTAGATCTATTATCGAGTCTAGATTAGACAAATTGGTATGAATTTAGAATATAACTGTTTAGTATGTGTTTATGATTATACTTTCTTTCTAGCTTCTTAATAGGATGACTGGATTTTACGAATATATTTGTCTGGTTCCTAGAAAAATTATAAACAATTCGACTAGCACTGACTTTCAAAACATTACTTTAATTAAATAAATAAGCAAGTTGACTAAAAATTTGAACATATAGGTGCCATGTGAATTAAGGTTATAGCTTCTAAGCCCCCGTGGCAGCTAAGGCACGTGATTATATTCGGAGCAATTAAATAAACTTTGATAACAACATTGTTTTGTAACGTTATCTGCTTCTATATACTACACCTACCAATGACTATTCGCTTCACTAATATTATACTTCCTAAACATACTTTCATAGATATTTATGAAAGACAAAAAATTATTAAATTCATACAAAATTTAAGATATGATTTACTTATAATTTAATGGGCTAGTGGTTCATGGTGTTTGATCCCTATGAAAATAATGTAAATTTAAATCTTTATAATTATAAGGTTAGATGGTATTTAAATATAAAAAAATGTTACTTCAAAAAAATTAAGATATGATTTAGTTGTTTCTCTATGTTATGTTTTATTTTGTCATTTATGTCATGTTAGGTTGATTTATTTGGCCTTCCAATCACTTCTCGTATATTTTTTTTATCAAATTAAAGCGCATTTTTATATCATTTGATGTAAAACTTGTTTTTATTAGATACTAGCTTAGAAACCTGTGTATTACATAGGGTGAAAAAATATCAATACATAAATTCTTAAATTTATATATATATATATATACACACACACACACATATATATATAGGAAGGATCATAAGAAAACTCAATATTCATGAGAAAACTAAAAAACAACTTATTTAAAGTAAAAAAATAATAAAAAATCATAACTCAAAAAATAAATAAAAAATTAAAAAACTGCTTCGGATACCTTGTTTACCATGTCGTCCTCGTTAAAAAAAACAAACTCGAAAAGTAATGGGTTTAGCTTTTGGGTTTAGTTTAGCTTTAATGTTAGGTTTTTTAAAGGGTGGGGTGGGGGTGGGGTGGGGGTTTAGGTTTTTGGGGGGTGGATGGGGGGTTTAGGTTTTTTGGGGTGGGAGAGCGGGTAGGTGGGATGGGGTTAGGTTTTTGGGTGGTGGTGGGGTGGGGGGTTTAGGTTTTTGGGGTGGGTTAGGCTTTTTGGTTTAGTTTAGGTTTTTGGAGGGGTGGGGTGGGGGGTTTAGGTTTTTAGGGCGTGGGTGGGGGGTTTAGGTTTTTGGGGGTGGGTGGGGTGGGTTTAGGTTTTTTAGGGTGGGTTAGGTTTTTGGATGTACTACACATATGTAGTAGGAGTTATTTAGTTTTCTAGTGAACTCACCCATATATATATATATATATATATATATATATATAGAGAGAGAGAGAGAGAGAGATAGAGATGGGAGGGTTAGGCTACAAAGAGTTAAAACCCTACAAAGTGTAGGAAGGAACCACAGCACGACACGTGTACAATGGGGGTAAAGGGGGGAAATGGCAATTGGGTCAAAAGTCTTTAAACAAATGAAGGAATCTGCACTTGCAAGTCACATGCAATTTCCCCCATTTTCTTAAAACGTCCATAAATTTTTTATATGTAATTATTTTTAAAAAAAATTTCACTATAAAATCGAGCGTCTTTTTATCTTTCCAACGAATATGGTATTGCTATATTTAAAAAAAAAGACCAACTGGGTCTTGTTTGAAATTGAGAGTTTTTATGGTGTTTTATGTTTATGGTGTTGAAATTTAAGCTAAAGTGTAAAACACCATAACAGAAGCAAAACGCCATAAATATAAACACGTCAAAACAACATGACTAAAAAAGGCAAAAAATACCATTTTGAAATTTGTCATTGTGAAAACGTCATGACAAAAAAAAACTAAAACGCCATATTAAAATTGGCATCTAGGTGTAAAACACCATGACCCAAAAATCTCTTTGTTGAAAAACACCATAACTAGAAAAACCCAATGTTGAAAAATACACAGTTGAAAACACCATAGATGTGTGTTGTTTGAAATTGGGAGTTTTATGGTGTTTTATGGAGTTTTATGTTTATGGTGTTGAAATTTTAAGCTAAAGTGTAAAACACCATAACGAAAACAAAACGTCATAAACATAAACACGTCAAAACAACATGACTAAAAAAGCCAAAAATTACCATGTTGAAATTTGTTATTGTGAAAACGCCATGACAAAAAAAACTAAAACGCCATATTCAAATTGGCATCTAGGTGTAAAACACCATGACCTAAAAAACTCTTTGTTGAAAAACGTCACGACTAGAAAAACTCAATGTTGAAAAACACTCAGTTGAAAACACCATAGATGTAAAACACCATGTTGAAAACTCACTTTAATTCGAACACATGCTTAACCAAGTTTATGTTTATGGTATTGAAGTTTTAAGCTAAAAGTGTAAAACACCGTTGTCACACCCCAACCGAAGGCGGAATACGTCGGGGCGGGACATGTAAACTGTTCAAAAGCTCAAGGTTTGCTAAAGTTTAAATATTTAAACAACCAGTTTCATATCATAAATAATCATGAATTCAACAATACAAGGAAAATAGAAATACATAAACAGTTTCATTAATTTAGATTCTAGGTCCTCGGTCCTAAGTGAAGCAGCTTGTACTTATTCTCAAGCATTAGTACCTGAAACATGATGAAAACAAGGTCAACTAAAAAGTTGGTGAGCATACATAGGTTTTGACACACAACCAAGTTAAAAGTGTTTTATACAATTCATACGATACACGTGTATAAGACATTTATGGAGAATCTATAGTTAAACAAAGTGTGTACAATCAAACCTTGTGACTGAGGCATAACACGCAGGTTACCCTAATGTAAAGTCGGTAACAAACACCCTAACCGGGTGGGTTTGTCAGACACAATAGATCCATCAATGTTAACCGTTGGCTTGTACGGAGTTAATGATTGTACTAATGTCATGTATATATAGTCTTAACTCATAGCATTCAAGCATAAAGCACATAACGCATAATATCATATTATTGAATTGTACTTAAGTCTATGCAAAAAGTTTCAAAAGTAAATCATGTTTCACCCCAAAAGTACAAAAATAAAAAGGGGCTATGTAAACTCACTTGATTCAAGAGCGTTGCTAGTACGCAAGACTAGGTAGCAAAACGATCCTTTAATGTGTATTATGAGTTCAAGGGGCTATGTAAACTCACCACGTTAACCTAGTGTATAATGTGTATTGAGTTAATAGTGTGTACAAAAGTCTATGTCTAAGTTTAGGGTTCAACGGGTTTTGATGTGTGTGGGTTTGTACAAAGAGATTTGTGTTATTCAATGTAAAGGCATACTACGCTTGTATACGAATTTAATGTGTATTATGAGTTCAAGGTATATATGTATGAACTTAATAGTCACTGACGTAGGGTTGGATTTAAATAAAATAAATAAATAATTTTATTTATTTAATTGTGAAAAATATGTTAAAATATATAGAATGTAAATATATATTTATGTTTAGAAAAAGAACTTTGATTTATGTAGATACTGTTTAATTTAAATAAATTAAATAAATAAATAATTTTTATTTATTTGTGAAAAATATGTTAGAATATATAGAGCGTAAGTATATGTTTAGGAAAAGAAATTCTACTTATGTGGTTGGTGTTTAACTAAATAAAATAACCAAATAATTTTATTTATTTAAATAGATTAAATAAATAAATAATTTTTATTTATTTATTTATGAAAAATGTGTTAAAATATATGGAATGTAAATATATCTTTAGAAAAAGAAATTCTACTTATGTGAATAGTATTTAATTTAAATAAATAAAATAAATAAATAATTTCATTTATTTAAATAATGAAATCTAAAATCATAAATGCGTTAAATGAATCAAAACAAAATCCCCAAATTCAAATCGTATGAGCGGCTCAAGAACCCTAATGGCAATCGAACTTGATACAACCTGATGATACGATTCAATAAGGGGCTAATGATATTCATTCAAAAACGAATCGAATGGCTTAAATCTTACTTGATATGGTCGAATAATGAAGGCTGACGGCTACGATTTCAGTTCCAATGTTCTTGGTACTCGATTGGGGTGCAGAGGTGAAATGGGAGTCGAATGAGCGTTTAGAGAGCTTACAATGAGTTGTGTGAAGGGGTGTGTCGTGTTTAATTCGTTTAATTTTATCAAAATCGCACGATTTGATTACGGTTTGAAAGTGACAGCTGTCGGGATCAAATCACACGAAATTGGTTTGATTTTTGGATGCATTGGGTCGTGTACAGGTCCACATTCATCCGGGAAACGTTTGCGCATGACTTCCGGGAATTTAAACGCGTTAATTTTTCGGATTGATAATGAATTGATACGAATTTGACTTTGTGAAGTCAAATTCGTTTGAATTCAAATTCGCCCGCTTGAATGATCGAATTGATATGATAATTAGGCCGAGATTAGGTCGATTTCTGTTTGTGAATCCACGAGGAGTCCAACTCGACAAGGATCCGTCACCGACAGTCTCGGATTATCACGGTTTTGGCCCCTTTGACTTTTGAAAGTCAAACAGATTAAGGAAAGTCAAAATTAATGTTTTTAGAAGTCAAAATTGGTGTTTTTAGAAGTCAAAATTGAGTGTAGGGTTCCAATTTAGGGTTCAAATGGTTTGGGTTCAAACCAGTGTGCATATATATGCGTATGTACTTGTGTAATGCTTGAGTATATATATATATATATACATATATATATATATATATGTATATATATGTACTTGTATGATGTATAAATGTATATATATATACATATGTATGTGTTCAAATATTTTATATGTATATAAGGATTCTAGAATAAACGCGGGGTGGAATTTGTGAAATTGTATTGATAATTAGGGTTTAACATAGTCCTTTGTTAAGATTGGTATTCAAACATGATTTTATTATACTAAAATGACGACATGGAAATCAGAAATGTTACAACCGTGACAGAAGCAAAAACGTCATAAACATAAACACGTCAAAACACCATGACCAAAAAAGCAAAAAAAAGAACATTTTGAAATTTGTCTTTTGTGAAAACGCCATTACCAAAAAAAACTAAAATGCCATGTTCAAATTGGCCCACGGGTGAAAAATACCATGACTAGAAAAACTCAATGTTGAAAAACACCATGACTACAAAAACTTAATGTTAAAAAACACTCAGTTAAAAACACCATAGATGTAAACACCATGTTGAAAAAAACTCACTTTAATTAGAACACAGCCTTAACCAAGTTTATATTTATGGTGTTGAAATTTTAAGCTAAAAGCGTAAAACACCATGACTGAAGCAAAACGCCATAAACATAAATACGTCAAAACACAATGACCAAAAAAACAAAAAAAGACCATGTTGAAATTTTCCATTGTGAAAACACCATGACCAAAAAAACTAAAACGCCATATTCAAATTGGCCCCCATGTGTAAAACACCATGACCTTTAAAACTCAATGTTGAAAAACACCATGACTAGAAAAAAAACTCAATGTTAAAAAATACACAGTTGAAAACACCATATATGTAAAACATCATAGATGTAAAACACCATAGATATAAAACACCATAGATGTAAAACACCACAGATGTAAAACACCATGTTGAAAAACCCCACTTTAACGTAATTTAAACAAAAACGATTTAAAAGAATATATAACACCATAGATGTAAAACACCACAGATGTTTATTGAAAAACACCATAACTAGAAAAAAAAAAACTCAATGTTAAAAAATACCCAGTTGAAAACACCATAGATGTAAAACACCATAGATATAAAACACCATAGATGTAAAACACCATGTTAAAAAAAACTCACTTTAATGTAATTTAAACAAAAACGATTTAAAAGAATATATATATATATATATATATATATAGCAATACCATACTCGTTGAAAAGATAAAAAAACGTTCGATTTTATGGTGAATTTTTTTTTAAAATAATGACGAATAAAAAAGTTATGGACGTTTTAAAAAAGTGGGGGAAATGGCATGTGACTTGCATGTGCAAGCTTTGGGGTTGAATCTTCCTATTCTACCCCTCCTGGTGGTTTCCAAGTTCCAGCTATTTACCAGAATGCCACCGCGTTAATCTCCACCACAAATGACAATGATCTAATGGCCCAGATTCCTTCCTAGACTTTGTATGGTTTATCCCTTTCTAGCCTAACCTCTACCTATATATATATATATATATATATATATATATATATATATATATATATATAGGGGAGGGTTCCAGAGAAAACCACAAGTTAGACGAAAACCAAGAAAACCACTAAAAAAACCAATTTTAACCAATCATATAATAATTTTTATTTTTTGTTTTATTTTATTTTTATTTGTTTATAAAAGTATCAATGTAATATTAAACATTTTTACCAAAAAACATTTTTACACATAGTGTTACGTATACGTAAACATAAAACAAAAAAATTGCGGTTACGTATACGTAAATCAAAAAAATTGTTTTTGGATACGTATACGTAAATAAAAAATTGCCTAAAATGATGCGGTTTTCTTGGTTTTCGCCTAAATTTGTTGTTTTCTCTTGATCCCTCCCCTATATATATATATATATATATATATATATATATATATATATATATATATATATATATATATATATATATATACTAGCTTAGAACGTGTGTACTACACAGGGTGAAAAATATCAATACATAAAATTCTTAAATTTATATATATATCTTATAGGTGGGGAAATGTATTACATAACTATGAAAATATTCAGGTAAAAAGGATTCTAATTCTAAGAATGGTGAAAAGGATTTAGGGTCATTAGATCAAATTGTAGAAAAGATTTAATGGTTGAGATTAAATTATAGGAAAAAAAGTTGTTGGAAAGGTATTTTAGTCTTGGCAACTTTTGTTGACTTTTTATCAAGTCCCCCCCCCCCCCGTTTTTTAAACATTCATAACTTTTACATACGACATTATTTAAAAAAACACACACCATAAAAACGAGTGTTTTTATCTTTAAAACGAGTATAGTGTTGTTATATACAAAAACGATTTTTTTTACGTTTTCCATCATTGTGTTATATGTATTCGTCATTATGTTTTACGTTTTCCAGCTCATTGTGTAATTTGCTCAAATATGTCAGGTCATTCTGTAATGTCAAGTCTGGTTATTGTATAATTTGCTCATTGTGTAATGTAACATCCTAGAAATTCTTAAACTAATAATTCGGGTTGGTGGACGACCCGAACCTACACTAAATGAGAATAGATTGAAAGGATCTTTATACGGGGTGCGCTTAACTACAGAAGTTTAAATACAACTTTTGATCAAACCCTAGGCCATTCGGCCTAAGCTTGGGATTCACGGCTGCCGTAAGATAGATCAAGGGGAAGCCGGCGAGATCAGGAGAATGACGACAATGGATCGCGGTGGCTTGGAGCACGAGACGTCACTACGCGTTGAGGTAATTTAAATCTTTTCTCTTTTGTTCCCTGTTTCCGGTTTGCACAACAACCCGACGAGGTTTGCTACTGGGTTCACGATTCAGTGGTAGGGACGAATAGGAGAGGGCATATAGTTGTAAGACCCCAACCCGGGCATCCTACAGTTGCTTCTCATAACAGGTCGTTTTCATTAAAAACACATTTATTGCAATTCAAACTACAGCGGAAGTCTTTCAAAACTCATTTATGACCATTTAATGTATTTAGGTTTACCTTACGAATGCCTGCACACCGATCTGAGTAAATTCGCTTCCAAGCCAAGATACGCCCATACCCGCTTACCTTTAAACAAACAAACGTACACACAAAGTCAGCTACGCTGAGTGAGTTCTAATAGTTTAGTTTAAATAAAAACCATCACACCAAGTTCTTCGGTTTAATTCACTCAGGACCCTCCGGTCCTTATAAAATATAATTACGCTTTATTAACGAATGACTAATCCATTGTCATCACACGACATCCATAACCGTTTATCACCTGAGACTCAACCCGTACTACCAATATAAATAATAACAACCTTACAATCACAACAGCATGGACTCAACATACTATGCCAACGACTCGTATCCAAGAACACACCTTAACTCAACTCTAGGTTAACATAACCTACCCTAGTCATTAACACATCCGGCCTTAACCAAGGCTCTCACAAATAACTAACACAACTTTTGCACACATCACATCACAAGTCCTGACTTAATGGCCAGTCTAACTCTACACGTCACATTTAACCCGTCACATTAACATAATCTCATACACAATAAATATGACTGATCACTAGCATGCAATTTAACACATATATGTACGCATGAAAACACATACCTCATCACTGCACCCTCGCCAGGGTTACCCTTGTCCGGGCATCAACACACCCCGAGCTCATCACTAACCTGTTAAATAAATGTCACCCCTATTGACTTCCCGAAGGACCCCGTCCTCCACAATCCCGTTTGCCATCCCATAAAGACCAAGACGCAAACACAATACCCGTCGTGTCCCGTTGACAATGACACAAGCACACAACACAAATATGAACATTTAATAACACACATCGTATGTAGGACTCCTTAACTACGCCTACACGTTGCACATGACACTAACAGAACATATCCCACGTGCAATCATAACCCTTTAGACTTTAAGTCCGACTCTCCCTGTCCAACCCTTAACATGTCGCACAATAATTCCTCGTCTCTATAACTCACACATTTCTATGAACACGCCATAACCCTACTACTCTCAATTAAGCCATTTATACCCAAAGCATATCGGTTTATAACCCGTGACCCTTAACACGATTAATTATATTAATACCACGTGAATGTGTGTACGATAGCCCCAAAACAGTAAAACGTTTAAAAGAAGGGGGATTAGAAACTCACCTTTGCTAGACGCAACTCGATCACTAGAACTTGCTTACTTATCATGCTTGTCCTTCAATCTCGTACCTAACATTTATACAATGCACGAGTCAATACACGACTCGACGTTCGTCCTTTCGCTCACTCACTCGACCCGACCCGGTGCGTTATCACTTGCGCATGCACGTCGCAATGCATGGTTTGCATGAGACGCGTAAATGCTTGAACGTGCCCAACCCGACTTCCCGGCAGCCTCCATAGCCACCGCACCACTACTGTCGGACCACCAGAGCACCGCGTTGGTCACCCGCAATCCTCCACCGTCCTCATCGCCTTAACCCAGCCGTATCCCGTAGCTCCGCCACGCGTCGCCACCTTTTCCCGAGCCTTCATCCATCGCGAACAACCACAAACGAGACTGTCGTGTCCTGCCAGCGCCACCGCCGGCCACCTTGCACGCCTTCGGCTTCCCCGAACTCTCGCCAGACTCTCGCTACCTCCACCTTACCACCTTAGGGTTTTCGGTCGAACACCCGATAGACACAAGAACATCCAAAACCGAAACCGTAATAATAACGAGTCGAGAGTAATACCTTCGATCCAAGTGACTCGTGCTAGTCGAATCACTAGAGAACTCGTCGTCCACCTTCACTCGACTCCTACGAAAACCCTAGGATCATAAACGCAAGCATCACGGTTAAACGGGGTTACAAACACGCATACGATGATTAGGGGTTCACGATTTTTACCTTGATCTTGACAAGAACTCAACGGATTGCTTCCTCCTCTTCCCCTCTCTCTCTCGGCATCCGCAAGTTGAAAATGGGGCACCTCCATTGCCGTAACACCCTTTAGGGTGTGGCACACCCGAACCGGGCTTCGGCCCTTGCGTCTCACGGCCGTGCTTGGCCCGTCTCACTTCATTTTATAAAAATGACCCCGCAAGTCTTGATAATCATACCATAACCCCCGTCTATTTATTTATATACGCTAGCGTACTGTTCCCGTCAAGTTTCCTGTACCCGAGAACCTTTATTTACAAAATGTACATACCCGTTTCCTAAACGAAAAACCAGGATGTTACAATAGTGGTGGTAGTAATCACGGAGGACAGTCAGGGGTGGCCGGTGGTGGCCCTGGGTGTGGGTTTCAGAGACTGTGAAGCGGAAAAATCACGTATGGTGATGCTAGGGGTGAATGACTAGGGTTTGTCTTGCGTGTATTGTGGTCGGAGAAGGAGACAAGGGTAGTAAGATGGCCGGTGGTGGCCGTAGGCACTGACGGCAGCAACGTCCGGCGATAGCAAAGTAACATCCCGGATTTTCGGATAAGAGCTATTTTTATATTTTATGTAAATAAATGCAAAGTATTATAAAGAGTGAGCCGGGAGTAACAAAGAGTTGTATATACATGAATAAAACAAAGGGTTACCAAGTAGTTAACGGGGTTAACGGGATTAGTGTATATGCATATATTGTGTATAGTGGACGAAAGTTGAATGAGAAGTTATTGAGACATATATGTAGATGTAAAAGATATGGTTTTGTACATTCAAGTTAAATGTAAATAATTAGCAAGTTTTACATAAAAATGACGAATGGGCCAAGCCCGGGAGACTACGAGGCGTGGGGGAGGGCCAAGCCTAGTCCGAGGGTAAACCCTTTAGGGTGTTACGCAAAGGGGGGGAACCCCATTTGTGTCACCTGCGGCTGAAAGAGAACCGAGAGAGTGAGAGCCGTCGGATCGGGGAGGAGGAAGGCGGTGGCGTGAGGGTTTGACCGGAGATCTTCCATAACACGCTAAGGTAAGCTTCGTTCATCCTTCTTCGTGTTTTGTTCATGTTTTCGGTTTAAAAACCCGACTAGGGTTTCTGTTTCGGTGGTAATAGGCACCATAGGACTGAACGACAAGTGGTGGCCGTGAAAGGGTCATGAAAACGAAGGAAACAAGCGAAAACGGAAATACGGCGAGGAATTCCGGTTACTGTTCTCGATTTCGGAGACTGAGACGGCGGCGGCAGGTGGCGGCGATGGTAGGAGGTGGAAGGGTTTGGAGACACGGTCGCGTGGATATATTATTTGTCCAATTCCGAATTTATTTGATAGGGATACTAGCAGTGCGAAGACAGACGCGCGAAGAGGGCGAATTTCGGCTACTGTTTGGTTTTCCGGTGATGTAGGTGGTGGTTTCCGGCGAGGAGACTGGTTCTTCTGAAAGGGTTCGGCGATATGAACACGTGGACATATAATTCACCTAAAACGGAGTTCATTTGGGTCGGTTTTAAGCTACTCGTATATTGACGCGCAAAAACGAACGTGCTGAAAGACAAGTATGCGTTCTGGCAGCAGCGGTGGCCGACACCAATATTTTTTTGAGGTCAGCTGTATCGAGACGAACACGTGGATAGGTGGATTGCGCGAAACGGAGCTCGTATGGTCGAGATATGAGCGAAAACAAGTTTTCCTCTCGCGTGGTACTCAACAGTTTTGTACAAAACCGCTTAGAACGGCTTGTACGCAAAGGTATGACCCCTCAGACCTTTATATTCATTGTTGGGGACTATTTTGGGATGTGAGAAAATTGTCGGGGACGACATTCGGGAACGTTTTTCGGTAGCGTTAATTTAGGGGTTTTTGTACGCGAGCGAGCGCGTCGGTTGTACGGTTTGGGACGATTTAGACCGAGCTTGTAGCTGCTAGTCCAGAATAGATGCGTTTGTGTTATTGCGGTAATAGGATTGATCTGGGTAGTTCATTTGACAACAGGTTCGCGTTGGACTATGAGTTTACGGGTATGCGACTTTGGAAGGAAAGCTTTGCAACCGATGAGTTTCTAATCCCCCTCTTTTAAACATTTTATTGTTTTGAAGCTATCGTACATACTTTCATGAAGTGTTAATATAATTAATCGTGTTAAGAGTTTCGGGTTCTACCCCGATATGTTTTGAGTATAAAATGCTTATTTAGGAGTCGTAGGGTTTATGGCGTATTCGTAGAAATATGTGAGCTAAGGATATGAGCTATTAATATATGATGTGATAAGGGTAGATCTGGGAGAGTCGGGCATTAAGCTAAATGCTTATGATTTCATGTGGGATATATATATATATATATATATATATATATATATATATATATATATATATATATTGTTCTAGTGTCATGTGTGAGGTACATGTGTAGATAACGTGTCGTGTATATGATGTGTGATATTATGTGTTTATATTTGTGTGACGTGTTTGCATTGTTGTCCGTATGACATGGCAAACGGGATTCGTGAAGGATGAGGTCCTCCGGGAAGTCACCAATGGTGACATTTATTTAGCAGGTTAATGATGAGCTCAGGTGTCACACCCCAACCGACGACGGATTATACGTCGGGGCAGACGCGGTTGTTCACAAGCACAAGGTTGACTATAAAGTTTAAATAGTTCCATTAATACTTTCAAGTTTACAATACAAGTAATGAACAAAGCATAACAAGATACAAAGTTTAATTTGATAAGAATCTAAGTCCAAAAGCATCCTATGTGATCACAATAAAGCTTCATGCTTGCAATCCTGAAACATGTTGAGTAAAGTGTCAACTAAAAATAGTTGGTGAGATACGAAGGTTTTAACATAGTTAACAAAGTCTTTGAAAAGTTTTACAATTCACTATGCCATGCATTCTATAGTATAAGTGTGAGAACAAACATGTTAAACATTGTGCATATCAATCCTCCAACCAAGTTTAGGCATAACCCGAAGGTTACCCTTAAAAGTTTAAAGTTTAAATTCAGTAACAATCACCATGGGCTCCCCTCGAGGGGTCAATCAATCTAGGTGGATTGGTCAAATACAATAGATCTATCATTGTTACTATAGGCTTGATCAAAGTTAATGGATATGATAGTATTAAGTTTAATTTAAGCATTGTAAGTCTCAAGCATAATAACACAAGAATAAGCATGTAGGCATAGTTGTACAAGAATTGTATAAGTTTTGATACATGTTTCACCACAAGATTATAAATAAAGTAAAACAAAAGGGGGATAAGTATACTCATTTGGATTGATGAAAGAGTGTCCGACAAGATTAAGTGTAGCAAGACTTTGAGGGAGAATATCCTCACAATGAGCCTAACAACATAAGTCTAGAGTTAAGTTTGATCCTATAAGTCTATGGCAACGGGTCTAAGATTCTAAGATTAACTAGGGTTCCAAATGGGAGACGGAAATAATTGTGTTTATAAAGTTTAAATAATAATTTGAAATTATAAGTTTAAACATATATGTTTTAAATAGGAATTCTTTTAAAGTTTATATTTTGATTGTACGTTTATAAATGTTTTGAAAGTGTAAATAAAACTATAAGTTTATAAAGGTTTCAAATAATGTTTCCTTTAAGTTTATAATTATTTAAATAAAGTTTACAAGTCTACAATTGTTTTAAAGTTCCTATTTCTATCTTATAAAGTTTGGAAGTTTATAAACATTTAAAAAAATAAAGTATAATTTTTTCTTGTTTTAAATTTATATAAAAACAGTTAAGTTTCTGTTTTTATAAATTATAAGTTTTATAGCATGTATAAGTTTATACTTTATTAAATTAAAGTTTCTGCTTTTATAAAGTTTATAACTTTATTAAAAGTATATTTATTTTCAACAAACAAATAAGTCTTAAATTAAATAGGTATAAATTTTATAAACATGTAAAAGTTTATAAGTTTTTGTTTTCTAATTAGTATGTACGTTTTATATACTTTTCTGATTTTATAAACATTATATAAGTTTTTCTGATTTTTTTAATAAAGTATTTATTTATTTTTAAAGTTCTGAAACAGAAATAATTCTGGAAATAATAATACACTAACGTTTCAATTTTTATAAAATATCTCATGTTTAGAATACAAGTTTTATAAGGTTTTAAAAGTATTTTTATAGTTTTTAAGGATTTGAAACTAATATTAAAGATTAAATTGTTATAAGATTTAACTAAGTTCAATTATTTAAAAATGGTTTCTGGAATTAAAAGTGTAAATAAATTTCATTTCTAAGTTTATAAAAGTTAACAGGTTTTATAAAAATATTCGATGATTTTAAATTTGTTTAAAGAAACATAAAGAATACAAAAACTCAGGCTGGCCGGATTCGAACCCAGGCCAGCCAAGTCTACACACAACCGAACAAACCACCCGGCTACGGGCCTCGTTGGTTAAAATCATGGAAAATCAATTAGTTAAACACAATCCCAATCTGCCCCCAAATTCATATGAACCCTAGAATCAAGATCCTTCCAATACGACTCGATTAACCTTCTGTTAATGCAAATTAACAGAGGGCTATTGATCCTTGGATGAAAACAAAGGGAATGGCCATAAGAATTATCTGAATTGATATCGAAATGAGGACGAACGGGTTCAAGCTTCAGAGCGGCTGTTATCGGAACAAATCGGAAAAAGTAGGTGCTGCACGACTGAATTGATTGCTTAGGAAGTTTGGGTGAGGTGTCGTTAAGGTGTTCCAACTGGTTTTTACAGCCAATTTCATCATTTAATGATGGTACCGTTGGGGAGATTACGGATGAACCAAACGAGTTTAATTTTGGATTACGCGATCGTTAAACTCGAAATTAAGCATCGGATGGCATCGGGTTATGGTCGCACGCTTGAGTAGGAGTTCGAGGTTCATTGAATTTGGCCTGAAAACACGTTTTCGATTAAAGAGGGTGAAAACCGGTCATTGTGGTAATCGAACTCGCGACCGAATTCAAATCTGGGAGTTTGGGCAATTTACACAACAGACCCCTGTAGTTTTAAGCTTCTATCATTTTATGTACAAAGTACAAATCTAGTTTAAAACAAGTTTCAGAATTGGCGGATTTAGTCCCTCAACTTTTATAAAATGTAAATATGTTTTAGTTTTATAAAGTTAAGTAAATTTTGTAAGTTTTATTATTTTATAACTTTATAAAATAATTTATAGCATTTATTAATTTATAAGTTTAAGTATTTAAAATTAAGTTTATTAATTATATCATTTATAATTATAAACTTATAAGTTTTAAGAATTTAATACATTTTAGCCATAAGATATATATATATATATATATATATATATATATAAATATATACATTTCAAGTAAGTCTCATACATACATACACTTATATATATATATATATATATATATATATATATCAAGTATAAGAGTTTTTTCTTAAATACATATTAATTAAATTAATATTTATTATTTAAAAAAATAGATTTTTAATAGGTTTCAGAATTTAAAATTAGAAAAAGGATAGGTCGGAAAAATCCTGGATATTACATCAGGGTGCGTCGATCGCCCTGACGAGGGTGCAGTGACGAGGTATGTGTTTACATGGGTATTTATATATGTGTAGGATTGCATGTAAACGTTGAGTTATTTGATTATGCATGTGGTGATATTAATGCGATAATGTTAGTGTGACGTGTAGATGTTATTATTGCGGTATGCAGAGTTAGAATGACCGTTGAGTCAGGATTTGTGACGTGACGTGTGTAAGTGTCATGTCAGTTAATTGTGAGAGCCTTGGTTAAGGTTGGGCGTGTTAATGTCTAGAGTATGTTGTGTTAACCAAGTGTCGAGTTAATACTTATTCTTGGGTATGAGTTGTTAGTATAGAAATTTAAGTCTATGTCAACGAGATGGTAATGTTATTATTATTTTTATTAGTAGTAGTAGTACGGGTTGAGTTCCGGATGTTGAACGGTTATGGGATGACGTGGGGTGACAGGGGGTTAACTATTCGTTAATGAGTCGTAAAACTATTTTTTTAAGGACCGGAGGGTCCTGAGTGCAATAAATTAATAAATGTGACGTGATGGTTTCTGTTCAAATTAAACTATTAGAACTCACTCAGCGTAGCTGACTTTGTGTGTACGTTAGATTGTTTTGCAGGTAAGCGTAGCGTTGACGTATCTTGGCTTGGGAACGGTCTACTCGGACTGGTGTACAGACATTCGTGAGGTAATTTAATAATATTAAATAGAAATAAAATAATTTAGAAACACTTCCGATGTATTAAGTTAATAATAAATGCATTATAAATGCGAATGACCCGCTATGAGAACCAACTGTAGGATGTCCGGGTTGGGGTCTTACAAGCATGTGGCCGACGAACACCCGTAGGTGGTGCGTGACGGTGCTGAGCTACAAAGGAGGGTGACGGAGGCCGGCAAAGGCGACGACGGGGGCTACTGTGACAGCAGCTGGGGCGGCACGCTGAGGCGACTGGAAGAGGATGATGGCAAGGGTTTTGGTAGCGTAGGGATAGTGTGACGAAGACAGCTCGGGGGTGCTGTGATAGTGCTAGCGACTCGATGGACAAGATGAGGATATCATGGCAGTGGTAGTGGCGCGTGGTGATGATCAGTTAGGTGGTGCACGACGGTGGAAACGAAGAGATCAGTTAAAGCCATGCCCGAGTGGGATTGTTGCATGGTGGGATTACGTGCGTTCATGGGAACCCGACTTGAGTACATATTTTACGCGGGGTTGGGGTCTGCATAGTATGACTAGGGTTTACATGGCATGTATAAGTGCATGTTCTGAGCCGGTTCCAGTACGTGGGTTCTAAATGAGTCGAGGACGATACGACGCGGGGATAGGTGAAGATAAGGGTTCAATGAACCGGTGTGACAAGAAGACGAGACAAGCGTCGGGGTTTTATTTTATGTACGCATTTTGCAACGTAGGGTTTAGAATGCATCCTAACCCTGTAATCATACGTTGAATGGTCCGGGTTGATACGAGAAGACCGTTGCGGTACTTGAGAGGGATCTTTATACTGGTGAGTTTCTAATCCCCCTCTTTTAAACGTTTTACTGTTTTGGGGCTATCGTACATACATTCACGCGGTGTTAATATAATTAATCGTGTCAAGGGTACGGGTTCTAACCCAATATGATTTGAGTATAAAATACTTATTTAAGAGTCGTAGGGTTTATTGTGTGTTCATGGAAATGTGTGAGCTAGAGAGATGAGTTATTAATGTGTGATGTGTTAAGGGTTGGCCAGGGAAAGTCGGGCTTAAAGTTAAATGGTTATGATTTCATGTGGGATATGTTGTTCTAGTGTCGTGTGTGAGGTGCATGTGTAGTTAATGAGTCTTGTATATGATGTGTGATATTACGTGTTTATATTGATGTGTCGGGTTTGCCTCGTTGTCGTTATAACACGCAAACGGGATTGTGAAGGATGAGGTCCTTCGGGAAGTCACAAATGGTGACATTTATTTAACAGGTTAATGATGAGCTCGGGGTGTGTTGAACGCCCTGACGAGGGTAACCCTGACGAGGGTAACCCTGACGAGGGTGCAGTGATAAGGTATGTGTTTGCATGCGTATATATTTGTTAATTTGCATGCTAGTGATGAGTTATATTTATTATGTGTAAGATCGTGTTAATGTGATGTGTTGATGATATTATTGTGGTATGTAGAGTAGATTGATCGTTGTGTCAGGATTGTGACGTGACGTATATGATTGTCGTTTCAGTTATTTGTGAGGGCCTTGGTTAAGGTCGGGTGTGTTAATGTTTAGGGTATATTGTGTTAACCAAGAGTCGAGTTATTACTTGTTCTTGGTACGAGTTATTATTATAGTATGTTGAGTCTATGTCGACGTAATGGTAAGGCTATTATTATTATTATTGGTAGTATGGGCTGAGTCCCGTGTGTTCGAACGGGAATGGGATGTCGTGAGATATCATAGGGTGAACTATTCGTTAAAGAATCGTAAAAACTATTTTATAAGGACCAGAGGGTCCTGAGTGGAATAAACTAATGAATATGACATGATGGTTTTTGTTTAAATTAAACTATTAGAACTCACTCAGCGTAGCTGACTTTGTGTGTACGATAGATTGTTTTGCAGGTAAGCGTAGGGTTGACGTATCTTGGCTGGGAAGCGGCGTTACTTGGATTAGTGTGCAGGCATTCGTGAGGCAAGCTAATAACGTTAAATAGTAATAAATGAGTTTTGAAAGACTTCCGCTATAGTTTGAATTGCAATAAATGTGTTTTAAATGAAAATGACTTGTTATGAGAACCAACTGTAGGATGCCCGGGTTGGGGTCTTACATGTAATATGCTCGTCAAATATTTTTCTATCATTGTGTTATATGTATTCATCATTGTGGTTTACGTTTTGTAACTCATTGTGTAATTTGCTCATTTTATCAAATATTTTTTCATTATTGTGTTATATGTATTCATCATTGTGTTTTACTTTTTCCAGCACATTGTGTAATTTGCCAGGTCATTGTGTAATATCAGGTCTGGTCATTGTGTAATATCAGGTCTAGTCATTGTGTAATGTCAGGTCTGGTCATTACGTAATGTCAGGTCTGGTCATTGTGTCAAATGTTTTTCATCATTGTGTTATATATATTCATTATTTTGTCAAATATTTATCATCATTGTGTTATATGTATTCCTCATTGTGTTTTACGTTTTCCAACTCATTGTGTAATTCGCTCAAATATGTCAGGTCATTGTGTAATTTGCTCATTGTGTAATATGCTCATTTTGTCAAATATTTTTCATCATTGTGTTTTACGTTTTACAGCTCATTGAGTAATTTGTTCGTTATTGTGTAATTCGCTCAAATATGTCAGGTCATTGTCTAATGTAAGGTCTGGTTATTGTGTAATTTGCTCATTGTGTAATATCAGTTCATTGTGTAATATAAGGTCTGATATTACACAATGACCATTATGACTTTATATTACACAATGATCATTATGCCCTCCTTTTAAAAACAATAATATGACACATGTCAAGTCCAAAATCCTTCTTACCCTTCCTATTTTTAAAACTTTTTTTACCATAATCTAACCCTACATAACTAACAATTGAAAACAAAATAAAAAAATATGTAAAAATTAATATATAAATAAATATAAAAAATACATTAAATACTATTCAATATAATTTGACTTTTATTTACTATTTGATTGAAAACATGAGCTAGTGACTTACATTTCAAAATTTCTTATAATATGAGATAATTTAAAATAAATGTTTTTATTAGTATAATTAATAATTTGTTTAAAAATATATTATTATTGAAAAAATATGAAAGTGTATTTGTTATAAGAGAGAGGCAGGAAATTTTTTTATAAGAATGAATATGGAGGCGACATGTGGCATTGAGAAACCTTTATATATTATATAGTATAGATAGGTGAAAAATGTATTACATATACTAACAATAGAAAATAAAATAAAAAAAATATGTAAAAATTAATATATAATTGAGTTTCAAAATACATTAAATACTATTCAATGTAATTTGATTTTCATTTTCTATTTGATTGAAAACATAAGCTTGGTAATTAGATTCCAAAGTTTCTTATAATATAAGATAATTTAAAACAAATATGTTTTATTAGTATAATTAATAGTTTGTTTAAAAATATATTATTATTGAAAATACGAAAGTGTATTTATTAGGAGAGAGAAGCGGAAAAAAGTTTAAAAATATGAATATGTATACGACACGTGACATTGAGAAACCTTTATTTATTATATAGTATATAGATTAATATTTATCCAAAGGGCTAGCTCGATCGTACTAAAGTATTGGAATGGTGTCACTTTTAAGTGGTTGAAAGTTCAAGTTTTATTATTGATAAATGATGTAAATTTAGGAGTCGGTTTAGTGGAAGGATGGGTTTGTTGTTAAAAAATCCTACTTCTAATAAACGATTCCGGTTAAAGCCATGTGTCATCTCCTCCAAATTTCGAAAAAATAATTCCAAAATACATTTTGTAAAATATTGATATTATAAACATGTATTTTCTGTTTCTTTAAATAACTTATGAAGTTAAATTTATTAATAACCACTTATTTAATATCTTAAAAATTCAAATCTTAAGCTATTCAATGCATTAAATAACTAATGAATTTAAATCCCTATTACAATAAAAAAAACCAAATTTTGTGCCACTTGTCAATATCATATTCATCCTCACATCTATTTTCCCCCCAAAATCACATTTACATCCTCCATCCAATATTTTCATATTTAGCTAATTTTTTAAAAAAGATTGCATAAATAAACATTTTACCAAATCAATTTCATCATTATAACCATTGACTCACATTTTTTTTAAATTTACCATCAAAAGTGAATATTAAAAAAAAACAAGAATAAAAAAATAGGATATTTAAAAAAAGAGTTTTTAAAGTTTATTATCTAAAATCGAGTTTTTAAAATTTTATCAATAAAAAACCAAAAATTTAATTTTACATATAAAATTTGAAAATACTACTTTTGTATTTTAAATAAACTAGGTTAAAATCCCGTGTATTACACGGGTTGAATAAATATAATATTATATATCAAGTGATAAAAAAATTATTTTTTAAAAACTCGTGTTTTACACGGATTGAATAAACCCGTGGAATACAATATAATCAGTTGACACATACACTCGTCAAAATATGTTAGGAGATTTATTAATATAAAAATTAGTATTTTATTTAAAAATATATTATTATTAAAAGATAAAATTGTATTTAATATGAGAGAGCGAAAAAAAAATGATGAGATTGAATATGGAGATGACACGTGGCATCTCAAACCTTTATTTATTATATAGTATAGATATGTTACTGTGTTAGAATAACGTTTGCTAATATTTAATCAGTAGTTTTTTATTTAAGTTTTATATCAAATTTATATACAAAAATATGTTAAGATATTTATCAATATAATTTTAACGTTTCACCCCGTGTGTTACACGGGGTTTAAAACTGGTTTATTAATAAATCTCAAGCTATTCATTTTTTATTTTTAAAATCTAAATAGTATTTTTAAAACACCACCATCTAAATCAATTATAATTTCCCTGACCATACTAATTTAATTTTTTTATTAACATACCGTAAAATAGTTATATTTATAACTTATAATATATTTTCTTCAGTTAACTTTTAATATGTTTTCGTACCCAATTTGTCTCGTAGTATGTTTGTCATGACCATAAATAAAAGTCAAGGACGGTCACTATGTAAGGTTGGTTTGTTTCTAAAAGAACCAATTTATACACATGGTCAACTATATGTCGCATTGTCCAGAGTAAAAAGTAGATATGGACTTAAGCTATTGATACTTGATAAGGATGGTCAAATTACCAACAAAACAATGAATTTCGTGTACAAAGAAATGTTTAGAAGTTTATAAATTGTCATTGTTCTTTGATTTTATATTGTTGTATGTAATAAAAATAATTTAATTATATAAGTTTGGAAAGATATTATAAAATTACATAATCTCTATCCCAAACCCCGTGTACTACACGTGTCTATAACCTAGTATGTTAATATTTAAAATATTTGTATAACTTATATATTATGAAATTCACTCTTTATAAACTAGTTACACATTGTATCCAAAAGATTAACTATTGAAGAATATTAAGAAAGGGAATGTGAAAAAAAAAAGTTTAATTCATGTTCAAGATGTGCATCAACTGTAAGGGATGAATCAATCCAAAGAAGATCAATAAGAACAAAAGTGGTACGATTGATGCACGGAACAATCGTCAATCGTCCACAACAAAAAGTGAATGAATACTAAAGAATCAAGCATTGAAACACCATGATGGATGGGTGAATCAACAAGTTGAATTTCGATCTCTCAAGTCAATAGTGTGTCTATACATCCTTGGTCATATAATAAGACACGTAAATTGAAGGATAAGTTGTGTGTGTTTAAATTAAGCTTAAATCACTTAAAAGTGACCATATTTTGTAAAGCTTTATTAAGCTTATAAACATGTATAATTCAATTGTAACGCATCGGATACTTTTTAGTAACACGCGTTAAAAATGTTTAATCTAGGGCTGACAATTTTTGACACGGTCCTGTTAACATGACACGACACGACACGTAATTAACATGTCACGTGTTTGACCTTAACAGGTTTCATGTCTTAAATAGGTCGACACGTTAGGGACATGTTAAATTCGTGTCTTAACAGGTTAAAGACATGTTAACCTGTTAAGACCCGTTAGTGACATGTTAATACTTTACATCCTATTTTCATCTAAATTCTAGGCCGATTCCATTAATTAAATTCGCATTTATTGGTTTTTGTTTTAAAAAGATTTTGGATTTATTATGTTAATGGATGTTATGATTGAACTTTTTAAAATTTTATTAAGTTTTGGCATTTTTTTCTTTTATTACATGTGTTATATTTATTCACTTTTTAAACAGGTTTCTAAACATGTCCTTTAACAGGTGACCTGTTTCTAAACAGGTAGTATTCGTGTTTGGAAAAAGTGACACGATTAGTTATCGTGTCGTGTTCGTGTTGAACACAATAGGTCTTCGTGTCTTATCGTGTCGTGTCTGACATGTTATGTCAGCCTAGTTTAATCCATTTCGAATAATCATTTGGTGATTTATCAACCCCATTCCCCCTAAATTGTTTGTTCCTTTCTTCTTCATTATTCCTCTGAAAAAGATGTTTGATACATTAAAATCACAACAACAGAACATTTCTGATGCCATGGCTTTACCCTCACAGCTTCCAATTTACATTGATGTGAACTTGAAGTTCGAAACATATGTTATATTTTTGTTGATTTTCATTTTCATAGCCTCAAGCTAAGAGGACAAAGACATTTTGAGAGCCTTGATGCTATCAGAGACCAGAGAATAGTAGCGTAAGGGTTGAATGTGTTTATATATCTTTTATTTTTTACAAAAGGTAAAATGGTTATTTGAGATGGATGTTACACATTTTTTTAGCGTTTATTAGTAATAACTGTTGAAAAAATTAGTGAAAAGTGTTTTTTTTCATTAACTTTGGACACAAATAATTATATGTAATTGCGATTAATATAATTAGATTTTTTTGGGTTTGTCTAAAAAGAGGCGTGAAATATGTTTTAAGGGAAGCGCATTGAATATGTATCTCAACCAAAACTGTCAGGGGTTAGTTTGCTCATTGTTGTAGTCAAGGAAAAGTTGAAGACTCAACGTATTGGAGACTCGTGTTAAGTACTACAAGAAGGCATTGTTGAACTACTCATTGAAAACACCGGTTCGAATCAAACAAGTTATATAAAGTTTTTATCTTGTTTTTTATTCGTTCGTTTGTTGTACACGATATTGCACTAGTTTGTTTCTCATCAATAAACAGAGCTATCATTATTATTATTTTTAATAAAAAAAATGACGCACTTCCCTAGTTAGTGTGTTTGGCAAACAATGAGTTCAAATATGTAATTTCTATCCTAGCTTGTGATTTGGTTACAAAATAAGAGTTAAAAGTTGATAAATGTAATACAGTTTATTCACAAATAAAACTATGAATCGGGATATTTGAGGGACCGTAAACGAAAGTGATAAAAGAGAGGAGTGGAGGACCAAAGTGATATTAATAAATCGGGCCACTTTTGGGTGAGGTTTGTGTCCGGTCTAAGTGGGAGTCCATGTGCCAGAAGGGTTTCACTTTATTCCCTTTGTTTTCCGGTCGGTTGAGCCCACTACCTAAAGGCCCGGTTTGAATTTCAGTCACTCACGCATGGTTGTACCTGCCGCATATATGATTGTACCTCGTTTCGTCGCTTCCTCAACGATATATTTACAGAAATCCGATGTTTTTTGCTTTTCTATTATTGACACATGCATACGTGTTTTTGGCGTGTGTATAAGATTAGTGATATGTGGTTGTGGTTTGTCCTTTCCTAGCTCACTTGTCAATTATCATCCATCTCTTCCTTAATTTTATCAAAAAATACATATTAACATGATCCAAAAACACTAATTTCACAAATAGGGACGGTCTATCTGTCGATAAAAACACAGAGACAATCGTTAACAGTAAGATTTATTTTGCAAAGACTAAACTGCAGTTTTCGTCCCTGAGGTTTGAACAAAAATCAGGTTTCGTCCACCTGTAACACATTTGATCCCCGACATTTGATGTTTTAACACTTTGCGTCTCTGCTCCTTAGATCCGTTAATTTTTCTGTTAGTTTTTTGTGTGAAATTACTGATTTTGGTGGGTGGTATGATGTTTGAAGAAGAAGGGGCAGGGATATATTAGTAATTTCACACAAAAACTAACATAAAAGTTAACGGAGTTAAGGACTAGGGACGCAAAGTGTTAAAACATCAAACGTTAGGGATCAAATATGTTACAGGTATACGAAACCTGATATTTTGTTGAAACCTTAGGGACGAAAAGTGCCAGTTTACTCTTTTGCAAAATAAGAGAATTATTATACGTAAGGTAATCAGGATTTAAGCACTCCATCTTTTTTAACAATATTTCTCAAAATATAATAAATAGCTTATGGGTTGCGCTATACGTACCCTCCTTAATCTGAATTTTACTTGTCGTACCTCCTTCCTTAAGTTCTCTATAAATACAGTTTTAACATTTTTTGTTTTCTTTTTTGTTTCTTTTGTCTTCTACATGTTTAAGAAAACTTTAATTAACTAACTTTATTATAGGTATTAGTTATGGGTTGAATACATAACACCAACTTAAAAAAACATATTTTATAGAAAACTTTATATGATTATTTTTTAAAAACGTTTTATGAAAAAAAAAGTACTAACTAGAAAAAAAGAGTTTTTAAATAAGTCTTAATTTATTTTATCGGATGTGGCGGATCGTGCTTGTATCTGTAGTAGTGGAGGTTAGCGACGATAGAGGTGTTCAGCGGTTCGGTTTTCGGCTTTTTTGGTTCAGTTTAATCGATTTTTATTTTGTTAAGCCTATCCGTTAGTTGAACAGAACCGTATTGTGAATTTGCCTAACCGACCCAAATTCAACCGAATAAACTGAATTAAAAAATGTATAAACCGAATTCAACGTATATATTTATCACTTATTCGGTTAAAATAATAAACCGAATTAAAAAAAAATGTATCCACTAACCGAACCGGAAATAACGATCTATGTTAAAAAAAATGTACAACCAGTAGGAGGGGGATGGGTATACGTTTTATGTTATATAAAATGATTTTAAACTTAAAAGAACAACTTTAGAAATAATTAATGATTTTTCGAATATGATAAAATGACAAGTTAAATTTTTTTAGGGGGGGGTACGACAAGTAGGAGGGGGGAGGGGTATACGTTTTATGTTATAGAAAATGCTTTTAAACAAAAAAAACGTTCTAGAAATAACAATTTTCGAATATGGTAAAATAATAAGTTTAAAAGTTATTTTTTCCCGAGGGGGGTACGACAAGTAGGAAGGGAGGTACGACTAGTAGGAGGGGGAGGGGCATACGTTTTATGTTATATAAATTACTTTTAAACTTAAAAGAACGTTTTACTAGTAACGATTTTCGAATGTGATAAAATAACAAGTTTAAAAGTAAAAAAAAAAAAAATTTGGGGGGGGGGGGGATAAGTAGGAGAGGGAGGGGTATACGTTTTATGTTATAAAAGTTGTTTTTAAACAAAAAAACAAGTTTAGAAATAATAATTTTAGAAAAGAGTAAAATGACATTTTTAAAAGTTCAAGGGGTGAGGTATGACAAGTAGGAAGCGGGATATGTATAGCCTAACCCATAGTTTATTCATACCGTAACGAGATTTGAACAGTTTAAATATCAACTGTAAGAAGAACCAAAAACATTCATCAAGTTGAAACAAGTAAACTGAAAACAATTCCAGTAATGTACATTGCGCAATTATGGGACTAACAAACATCTCTTACTATTAACAGAAACTGCATTACCTAAAACCGACCAACACTTGGTGTTTCACTCATAAAACATTACAAAGAACTTCTTCATAGTCGGTACGGGTTCTCATATGAGCTTTCTGGAACAATAGGTTCACCAGTAAACGGGTCAAATTTGTAAGGTTCACCCGTAAATGGGTCAAATCTCATTTGAGGACGAGTAGCTGGACCATCACTACCTTTTACATAAGCTGGTACTCGGTACGGATCTTCTGCAGGTTTTGCATAAGATACTGCAGATGAACCCGGGATTTGGTGTGATGGGTTTGGACTCATTTCCTCCATATTTCCATAAGCTGCTGGAAGATTTAAATATCGACTGTAAGGAGCAGTAGAGGAAGAAGAACCGGGTAATTCATGAAAGTTTAATGGACTTCTTTCATCTCTTCTAACACCTGCATGACTTGGCAGATGATAGTCCGGGTATAATGAAGAATAACGAGATGCGTAACCATCCGACCTGCATTATACACAATTGAATAAATGCAAAGGGTAATTTAAGTCGGCTGAAAATAATTTATTTAACCAAGATTCAGATTTTATTTTATCATGAAACTAAATAATTTAAAAAAGGTTCAGACCCTATCTGCATAAGAATGTTATGTAGCAACTGTAAAGTTCCCTTTTTTTGGTAGTTGCAAAAATTCTGGAGAGCATTCCCCTTTTCAGTAATGTTTCGATCAAACTTACTTTTTTTGTAATTTGTAATCATTAAAGGTTATAGGTAACATTTGTTATATTGAGGTGCAAATTTAGATATCTGGATAGTAATCAAATACTTTTGTTATATGTGTTAAATCATAGGTTACATTTAAGTTGGGACAGGAGCATATGCTACCATTTAAGATCTGAAACTTGAACCAAGTTCATTTTAGAAGACTGTCTGTTCACCTTTTTCAATAACAGAAAAAACTAAACAAAATATTAAAATGAAAAATTTAAAAACAAAAAAGGAAATTAAAGAACAGAAAATGGAAAAAGTGTTTGACCCAACAGGTCAGCCAGTCCAACCTGATTGGTGGCTTATTTGACCTGTCTGACTGTTTTAACCCGAATCCAAGTTGGCCCTTTACCCAACAGCCATTTAGCATCCTTTACAACATTTAAACGTTACAATTAGCCTTCTCCGGTTAGTTTTGTGTGCTACAAAACTATTGGGTCCATGTACAGAAATTATGATATTCCATTACTTAAAGAAATTTATGATGCTTGATTGACTATTGAATTAGGGTTTATTAAGCAATATTGGGAGAGACGGTTGCCACTCGAAAACGGGCTGAACTGTGTTCAACTTATCCTTGTTTGTGTTATCCTATAAAAAAACACTGGTCTTTTAAAAATACTAAAAAAACTAAAGTTGTTCCAGTTTATCAAATTGCTCAACAAAAATGTGGTTAACTATATAAACCAAATTGCTTCGAATACAAGAAACGAACCTAGGCACACTTGGGTCAACATGCAAGGCAAGGGAATCAACAACTGGAAGATGGGCCCTACCAGAGAGGCCCAGGCCCACTGGTTCCCTAACATTAGTGTCCCTTAATCTTGACAAACTTAAAGGTGGTTGATTCAATCCAAATTTGTCCACCTGGTACTGTATGCGAAATAAAAATTATTTGCATTGGAACTCTAGAAACTAGAGCCATAAGAACAAGACAGAATTTCATATATAACCTCCTAAAACTTCAAATTTTTGTATTTGTCCTTCCAATGTTTATAGTATCATTTCATCCTTTCAAAATACCAAAAAACTCACGTTCATTGTAAATTTAAAATACATCAAACATGCCTAATTAATCAGAATTAAAACCTAACACTCTTACATGATTATCAACTAACAAACTCTGTGACCGACACACCCTTCTTCCCCGACAAACGGAGTGCCAAAAAAGATTTCCTCCCGCCTGTTCTTACTCTCACCATATTGAAAAAGATATTCTTGATTTAGATTTGTGGGATGTTAATGATTTGCTAGATTTTGCTAAAACTAGATTAGGGGTTTGCTGACCCTTTGTGATTTTCCTGTTTTTCTGCATCTTGCAGAAAGTGGTTGGGGGTAGCTTTGTAACTAACCTATATTTGTTTTAGTAATAAATTGTTGTTTCAAAAAGAAGGTAAGTGATGGTTTGGTTGGATAATGATGCAGCGGCCATTTTTCTTTATTTTTCATGTTTGGGTAGTTGTTATTACAAGAGAATAAACCATCTCATGATGAGGTTTAATGTTTTTGGAATGTTATTGACAATCATGTAACTGGTTCTTATTTTGTTGCTTTTGCACCATACAGAAGGGCAATTAAATTACTTGATATATATCTGATGTTTCTACAAAAGATTAATGTACTTCATTTGCTATGAGGTAATTGGTAAAATGGGAATTTATTGGTGTAGAATTATAATTAATGGAATTAATAATGAAGTGAGGATATACGGGTGTTCCAGGGTTTTGAAAGGGAATATATGATATTTGAGAGGATATATACAAACTTTTGAAGTTTTAAGAGTAAATGTATGGAATTCTGCCTAAATCAAAAACTTAATCTGTAACTTTTGAGACAGATTACCTACCTTTGAAATTAGTGAAGTGAGATATGCTCCCTTGTCATGCTCATCTGCTCCTGATAACATGAACTGTAGAAAAAGATATGGCCTGATTAATTTATAAATAATTGCAAATTATTATTTTTTGTGTATAACAAAGATATAAATATTCAATAGTACAGATGTAGGTAACCTGATCAAGAACTAATATGGCTGTAGATTCAGGCAATTCTGCTAGATTAGCTAGAGATTCAACTTTGATCTGCCAAATAACAAATAAAAATATCAAAAAGACAAATGCCAGCTTCCCTAGGCATATTTTCCAAGGAAAGGAGAAACCAAATAATATATCACCGGATAACATACATCATATCGAGTAGCAATACCAAGTCGTAAAATTCTAAGTAACCGATCTCTGACAGCCACTGGGAGCAAGAGAACAGCAGCTTCATGGGGATCAGCAACTACAGGTTCCTAAAAATAAGAAAAGAATATCGAATTACTGTGCAGCCAGAATTTTTTGGTTTTTTTATTAATATCAATCTAATAAACCTTTGGAAGTGTGTCTACGTGGTGGCCATTAAAAGAACTCAAGATTGACTCGTAAGTTTGAGGTTTGTAGTTATTTAAACCATCATGGGACTGAGTGACTTGGGGATCTTCATAAACCCTTTTCCTTTTCTTGTCCATGGGTCTGGCAACTTCAACCTATTATCATATGAACAAGATTGGATGATCAAATCTCATAGTTGTTTGTTTTTCTTTTGAAAATAACTAGTTAAAAACTTACAACAGCTTACAGTACCTGTAGCTTAAATGGACTGCCCTTCGGACCTAGGATGGTTTTTTCATTTAGCCCCACTATGGCATTATCAAGGTGCTACGTATGGGAAAAAAGTTAGAAATTACATTAATATAAAAAAGATTGCAATGTTAAACTGCATGCTAAATTAAGTTTTGCCACATACTGATCTTTGAGCAAAATGAATAAATCCTACTGTAGAAGTTCTCTTCTTGTGTACCACCACTTTTTCTACCTGAAACACGAGCATGCAAACCATTAAAGTTTATGACTTGTGTACCTTAATTTAAAAAATATATATGCAGCAGTATCTCTAACCTTCCCAAAGGGCTCAAAGAGTAACCTCAAGTAGTTTTCATCAGTACTTGAGGGTAGGTTTCTGACAAATGCTATTTTTATCTGAAAATCAAAAATGAATTCTTAAATGTACATCAGATAATTCAGAAAAATCATTTATGTCAAATTACTGAAATAAATAAACACCTTAGCAAGTTCATCTGGATCAACTCCAGCATCCTCCTCAGCCCACTTAACAGATGGATGCAAAGTACCACCAAGAACAAAATCTGGCTTAGAACCAACCCTTAATGCACGTGATGCAGCCTGATAATAAAAGTCTAATGTGTTAAATTGTTATCAACAATTTTAAATTATTTGAATAAACTCTACTTTTCAACTAATATCATATGATCATTCTGAACTTTGATTGGTCAACACGATGATAAGATGAGTAAACAGAGGGCTTACAGCATGAGACGAAAACTTCACAAAACCAAAACCACGGTTCTTGAACTTTTTGCTAAGAGCTATCTCACCACCACTTGGGGGCTGTGCAAGATCAATGGAAACAACATCCGGAAAAACCTATAACCGCCAAAAATCAGTTGGTGACATGGCGTTATGATTGAATAAATTTAGTTGTTAACTAAAAACAAAAACAATATATATTTACCTGGCGGACAAAATTATTAAAATCATCAGCGCTCCACCCTATACGAAGAAAATAACTAAGATAAGGGGAACTAAAAGACTTTAACCATTCACACTAACAGTATTAAAACAAACCTTTGTTAAGGTTCCCCAAAAACAGTGTATCCTGTCCAGCTGATGGGAGAACACCAATCTTTTTCCCTTCTAGCTGAAAAATACGAGCCAAAAAGGTTAACTTAATAGTTTTCTATATTCATTTCACTTGTCCTATTTAAAGAGTATTAACATGAGGAAGAAGGAAAAAAGGCATATACAAAATTACAGAATTATAATGCACTCGCTCAAAAGGAATTAGAAAAAATAAGATAAACAAGTTGGCCAAAGAATATAGAACAGATCAGAGATCTGTAATATGATCCATAATTACACTTTGCTCACTGGCTAACGAGAATATATATATAACATAAGGTCGTAACTATGTGATCATCCTAAAGCTTTTAAGGCTATAGAATTAAAAAAAATTGTAACAAACTAACAATGTGATGGAAGCAAGTTGCTTTTACCAATTAACCGTAAATTTTGTTGAGAATATTTTTTACCATGGATGCATTTAACTCCTTCATAGCTTTGTCAGCAGCATCTTTTGTTGTAAAGCGTATAAAGCCGAACCCCTATGTATTTAGGCACATAAATAGATATGTAAGCTTTAAAAAGAGAGAAACGAATAATGAGTAAAGATTGAAGAATGTAGTATTTAATCAACCAAACTTATGCAGTAAAAATATAGAAACATAACACCTTTAGGTTGCCCGTTTGATTCTTTATCAAGCGCATGTCCGTGATTTCTCCACAAGTTGAAAACACCTAAAAGAGACAGAATTACAGAACCAGGGTGACAAGAGCAGTCAAAACCTCAAATGTAACACTATACCACATTACGAAATTATCTTTGTAGTGCAAACATTGTGATGAGAGTGATGAGTATAGAGAGATTGCTAACCTTACGAACCTTGTCTTCAGTTAGAGATCGGGCCAAACCACCAACAAAAACTTCCACACCTTTGCTTCCATCCTCTGGGAAGCCAAAAAGAAAGATCTCACTAGATTAAATAGGGAACATAAAGTCTCCCTGTTCCAAAGGAACTACATTTTCCCTTTGAAATCGGTTTAACAAACAAAAAAATAATACTTTTTCTTGGACCTAGTATTCTCGTATTAACCCGACCTAACAAATGCCATACAACTAATTGCAATTTTTTTAATAATGATTGAAGTCTGATGGGGAATATAATTTATGCTTAAATTCATCTTCTTTCAAATGTAACTTGTTTCCAAATAGTGGAAGATTTCCACAGAAAACCGAACACTAATAAACTTGTTTCACCTTCTTAATTCTTACATATGAACATGTTTTTTCTATCCAAATATATGATATTAGCAGTGTACTAAGTTCAGCTTCTAGTTAAGATTAAGGTCTAGCAGAATAAGAAAAATTAAACTTACGATGGTCAGCTGAATTATGATCCAATGAGTGGCTCATCTGCAATCATTACCAAAATTAGTCTAACAAACAAACTCTTTCCGATATTTCAAATTACGAAAACATTAGCAAATCGGGAAAAACGACTAACGCCAAAGAATAAGATTATCCGATTGATTACCTGAAAATGCTCAGGAGATAGGGCAAAGAGAGTTGTACGTTTAGGGGTGTAGCCGTCGCTGGATCCAACGCAGAAACAGGAAGCCTTCGCCGGAAAAAGAGGTAAGATTTGAGTTTTAGGAATAGGGTATCTATGGTTAGGGTTCTTGACTTTTTTTCTGTTCGGCTACAGATTGCATTAAATACCACGTTATCATCGGCTTCATTGTACATCCATTTTTTACTAAAAGATTCCCTGTTTTTTTAACATTTTTATAGGGTTTTTTTTCACCGTGCGGTAAATCTATATACCCCATAAATAACTAATTGTTTATGTCACGTATTGTAATGTTATAAAGATAATATATTTTTTTCTGTTTATTTCCTTGTAATACATGATTTCTAATATTTTTAAAAGTGTTTTGAATCTCATATGTTGGTTATGCTATAATCATTAAATTATTAAACAAGGGTATAATTGTTTAGGTAATCAGGTTGGAGAAGAAATGGGATCATCACAGGCAAAAAGGAAGATTCAACGGAAAAAAAAAAAGTAACTGGTGTTTGTGCTTGGTTCTTACACATAATTAGGATGTATGATTACGTATTTGAGTGTTTTGGTGTTCGTGTTTGGTTCTTACACATATTAGAATGTATGATAATGTGTGTTGAGTGTTTAGATATTTATATTCGTTCTTACACATAACTAGGATAATTGATTATGTGTTTGGTGTTCTTTGGTAATTTTCAAATTGTGTGTGCTTGTTTGTAAACAATGGTACAATGTGAATTCATGATCCTCATGGGTGTTTTGAAGACTTGAACTTCATGGGTGTAATGTGAATTCATGATTCTCATGGGTGTTTTGAGGCCTGGAACTTCATCGGTATAATGTGAATTCTTGATCCGCATGGGTGTTTTGAGAACTTGAACTTCATTGGTGTAATGTGAATTCATGATCCTTGTGTGTGTTTTGAGGAGTTGAACTTCATTAGTGTAATGTGAATTCATGATCCTTGTGTGTGTTTTGAGGAGTTGAACTTCATTAGTGTAATGTGAATTCATGATCCTCATGGGTGTTTTGAGAACCTCAACTTCATGGGTGTTAATTGAGATCTTTAAATCTCACATAATGTTATACGTTTTAATATTTGGGTTAATAACTAACGGGGAGGTAATTGGGTGTTATGTAAACCTTATTAAGGTTTAAACATGTAATAAAAACATGTTGGAATTGAACAAAATGGGTTGGATAAGCTGAAAAACTAATTGAACTACTTTTGAACTAATGTAAACTCTTTTGAACTACTTTCGAACTAATGTAAACCAACCATAACTACTTTTGAACTAATGTAAACTCTTTTGAACTAGTTTCGAACTAATGTAAACCAACTAGAACTACTTCTGAACTAATGTAAACTCTCCGGAACTACTATAACTATCTGGAACTGCTTTAAAATGTTGTGAGCTACTTCTAAACTCTACTGAACTTTTTAAACTACTTCTAAACTCTTATGAACTTTTAAAAATTGCTTCTAAATCTACTGAACTCTTTAAGCCATTTCTAAATTCTTTTGAACTCTTTAAACTAAACCTAACTCTTTGAAAGTAAGTCTAAAGTATTCTAAACCAAGTTTGAACACTCTAAACTCTTTTAAACTCTTCCGAACAACTTGATTCGCTGCTAAATCTATTGAAATCTTTAAGCCATTTCTAAATTCTTTTGAGCTCTTTAAACTAAACATAAACTCTTCAAAAATAAGCCTAAAGTAGTCTAAACCAAGTTTGAACACTCTTAACTCTTTTAAACTCTTCCAAACCACTTGATCAACTGCTTTAACAGTTGGTTAACTACTTTAACAACTAGTTAACTGCTTTAATTGATGGTCAACTACTTTAACATCTGGTCAACTACTATAACTGCTAGTCAAAGTCTAGAACTCTTTTGAACTTTTTGGAACTACTTTTAAACTATTACGAACTCTCTGTAACTATTTTTCAATGTTTTCAGAACCGGACTAGACAGCGAACTGGAAGACTTACCGATTTACTGGTCGAACAAGATTTAATAACCGGACATGTTATTTTACTATTAATTTAATATATATGTTGGAGTTTTTTTTTTGGAAATTGAGTATTTTCACTAAGTTGCAAAAATGACTTTTTGTCAACTTTGGACATAAATAAATATATGTTAATAAGTTTAACATTATTATTTCTTTCTAGGTTTGTGTTCTCTTGTATGAGACCTGCGTTAGGAAACAAACCATGTCCAAAACAGAGCTAAGATGAATGAGATATAGAAGCTCAAAGTTGGGTGTTTGAAGCTGTCAAAATTCAGCATTTCCTTTAGTAGGAAAATAGGGAGACTTGTCCCACATAGGAGAAGGAAGGAAACTTTGAGTGAATTATAAGTAAAGGCACTCCTCACTTATTATCATCTAGTATCTCACACCAGTTGACTAGTAACTCACATGTGCAAGTTGCTCGTTAATATTTTTGACCAGCGAACGAGCTACGGGTTGGTGGTCTATCCGGGTTCGGTATCGGGTTTTCTCGGGTCGGGTCTCGGTGACCCGGGTATTTAAGACAATTAATGCCATTAAAAGGGGGCATTGAGTACAATTCAATGTCATTTTAATTTTTTTTTGAATTCCTTTTTGATGTCTCCACTATAAATAAGAGTGTTTGCCCAACACTCTAAATACCCCTCTCCAACACAAAAATTGTATGCTTACATATAAAAGAAAGAAGAACTCCAAAACTCTCTTCATTTTCCAATGTATAATTTTAGGTTTAGAGTCTTCTCCGGTTGTACGAACAGCTTCGGCCGTTATACCCTGGGAAACATTCGAGTTCTCTTGGGAGACTCGGAATTTGTTTTAAGCGACCCGTGTTAAACACGAAGCCTCGGTCACGAATTTAGTATTCGTTTTTATTTTTGTACTTTTCTTTATTTCTTTTGTAAAAGTATTATAATTTATAGCTTTCTTTGATTATTGTATTGTATTTGAAATTTATACAAGTGTTGGTATTTACTTTTGACGGACGGTTCCTACAATCTTAAAACAAATTTTTAAAACTAACGTTCGTTTAAAAAAAATATATTATCTTAAAAATAAATAAATAAAAACCTCTGTGGGTTTTATTTTTTTTGTTTCATAGAAAATGGACTTTTTTTGTTCTAAGGTTTGGTTTTTCCTTTAGTAGATTTTGGTCCTTTTCATTTATTGAGAGCTTTTAAAAATCTATTGCTTCTAAAAGAGCAAATTTATTTTTTGTCATAAACCTTTAGTTGGTTTTGTCATTCTTTTTTTCGGAACGCGCCTTTTTTTTTAGTGGCTATTGTCTTTGCTTCTCTATTTAGCATAAATAACCTGTTGTTTCTTTTTGTGTTTTTAAATTTCTTTTTTCTCTTAAGGCTCATTTAATACCTTCTATTGGTTTTATTTGACCTTTTAAAGACTATAAAATTATAAACCTTTGGTAGGTTTAAAATCAATTGCTAATAAACCTTTTGTAAGTTTAAGACTAATTATTTAAAAACCTTTGGTAGGTTTAGTCTTGGTTTATCAAAAAATAAATAAATAAAAATAAAATCTGTGTTTAGTATCTCAAAGTTGGACTTAGAGAACCTATGATTGGTTTTAATTTTTGTTTAGGTAAAAAAATCTAATTAAAAGTGACTGAAACCTTTTGTGGGTCTCACAATTAATTAGTAGAAACTTTTAGTAGGTTTTAGTTTAGTAATTATATACCGTTTGTCGGTATAATCTTTAAATCTTAAAGACTCATAATTTTTGGAATTTTGTTTTCAGGAAATGGCAACACCAAATAACTCTTCTTCCGTGCTACCATTAGTTGGTAACCAAATCGCAATAACGGTTGCGAACCATGCGGAAAAACCTGAAAAGTTTTCGGGATTGCACTTTAAAAGGTAGCAACAGAAGATGTTCTTCTACTTGACCACCTTGAACCTAGCTCGGTTTTTAACCGAATCCCCTCCTACACCCGTTGAGGGTGAGAACGCCGACGTTCAACATGTGAGCGTCGTGGATGTTTGGAAGCATTCCGAGTTATTGTGCCGCAACTATGTATTGAACGGCTTAGTGGATGCTTTGTATAACGTATATTGCAAGATAACGACCGCAGAAGAATTGTGGGAGTCGTTGGAACGCAAGTACAAAACGGAGGATGCGGGCACAAAGAAATTTGTGGTCGCCCGTTTCTTGGACTACAAAATGGTTGATGGAAAAACGGTCATTAGCCAAGTTCAAGAGTTATAAGTTATACTTAGTGACATACACGCCGAGGGGATGGTCCTTAATGAGACCTTTCAAGTCGCTTCAATGGTCGAAAAGTTACCTCCGTCATGGGTTGACTTTAAAAATTATTTAAAACATAAACGAAAAGAAATGACCATTGAAGACCTTATGGTTCGTCTTCGAATTGAAGAAGACAATAGGTTGGCTCTTAAGGTGAGTCAAGTGCAAATTTCCGCTAAGGCCAACATGGTTGAACATGGCCAATCCTCTAAAAGCAATAAGGGCTTTAAGAGGGGGAAAGGAAAGAAAAAAATGTCAACCTTGGTCCCAAAAAGAGGGGCGTGGTAAAGAAGAAGTTTAAGGGCAAATGCTACAATTGTGGCGAAAATGGCCACTTAGCTCAAACTTGCAAGGCACCAAAGCGTGAAAAAGCGCACATGGTGGATGATGATGGCATGCCTCTTGTGGCAATGATCACCGAAGCGTCGGCAATGATAGCAGAAGTTAACATTGCGGGTGACAAACCGCAAGGTTGGTATGTTGACACAGGAGCTACCTGTCACGTTTGTGGTGGCAAAAGCCTCTTTAATACGTTTAAGGAGGTGAAGGGTGATCCAAAGCTCTACATGGGGAACAAAGCTACCGCCGATATCAAGGGTGAAGGGGATGTGATCTTGAAGATGACTTCGGGAAAAGAACTCACTTTAACCAACACCTTGTATGTTCCCGAGATTCACAAGAATCTTGTTTTGGGATGGTTGCTTAATAAGTTTGGATTTCGACTTTGTTTTGAATCTGATAAGGTCGTGTTGACCAAAAAGGGAATGTTTGTTGGCAAAGGGTATGCCCTTAATGCCATGTTTAAATTAAGTGTAATGGTAGTGAAAAATAACATGAATGACAAGGCTAGTACTTCTTCTTACATGCTTGAGTTGAATGATAATATTGATTGGTATGCGCGTCTTGGTCATGTAAATTTTAGAACTATGAAACACTTGAGTAATTTAAATCACATTCCGAAATTCAAAATAAATTCAAAGTTAAAATGCACTACGTGTGTAGAAGCCAAATTTACTAAAAAACCCCATAAATCGATTGTAAGAACTACCAAACCGCTTGATATAATTCACACCGATGTGTGCGATTTAAAAGTCATTCCCACAAAAGGTGGAAATAAGTACTTCATCACTTTTATTGATGATAGTACAAGATATTGCTATGTATACTTACTTAAGAGTAAGGATGAAGCAATAAACAAGTTTGTCTTGTATAAAAATGAAGTTGAACGTCAACTCAACAAGAAAATCAAAGTTGTGAGAAGTGATAGGGGAGGTGAATATGTCTCACCTTTCGCGGATATATGTGCACAAAATGGAATTATCCATCAATATACCGCTCCTTATACACCACAACAAAATGACGTCACGAAACGAAAGAACCGTACATTGAAAGAAATGATGAACGCCATGTTGATTAGTTCCGGGATGAGTCCGAAAATGTGGGGGGATGCCATTTTAGCGGCTACCTGTCTTTTAAATAAGATACCCCACAAGAAAAGAGATGAAACCCCTTATGAGTTATGGAAGGGTAAACCACCACCATACAAACACTTGAGAGTATGGGGGTGCCTAGCCAAAGTAACTATACCGCCTCCGAAGGCGCAAAGGATAGGTTCCAAAACTGTAGATTGCATCTTTATTGGTTATGCTCATAACAGTAGTGCTTATCGATTTCTTGTACACGAGTAAAAGAATCCTGACATACACAAGAACACTATCATGGAAGTTGAACATGCTTCATGGTTTGAACACGTGTTTCCTTGTAAACGACAAGAACACGCAAGCTCATCGACATCGGTTGAATATGAGGTTCATGATAAGAGACATGAACGACCCGAGGTGGAACAATTTGAACCGAGAAGAAGCAAACGACAAAGGGTTGAAAAATCCTTTGGACCAGACTTCATGACGTACATGGTTGAGGGCGAGCCCAATACCTACCGTCAAGCGGTTACATCTTCCGAAGGACCTCAATGGAAAGAAGCAATAAAGAATGAAATAGATTCTATTTTGCAAAACCATACATGGGAATTAGTAGATCTTCCTCCCGGTTGTAAACCGCCTGGGTACCGTTGGATATTTAAAAGGAAAATGAAACCCGATGGTAGCATTGAAAAATACAAAGCGAGGCTAGTGATCAAAGGATTTAGACAAAAAGAGGGTCTAGATTACTTTGATACTTACTCGCCGGTGACACGAATAACCTCGATAAGGTTGGTGCTTGCAATAGCGGATTTGAGAAATTTGGAAGTTCATCAAATGGATGTAAAAACCGCTTTTCTAAACGGAGATTTAGAAGAGGAAATTTACATGGAGCAACCTGAGGGGTTCTCCGCTCCCGGTCAAGAGGGAAAAGTATGTAAATTGGTCAAGTCTTTGTATAGCTTGAAGCAAGCTCCAAAACAATGACACAAAAAGTTTGACAATGTCATGAGTGACAATGGTTTCAAAATAAATGAGTGCGATAAATGTGTCTATGTGAAAGACACAAGTGGAGGTTTTTTGATCTTATGCGTTTATGTAGATGATATGCTTATCATTGGAAGTGATGATAAGATGATTAAATCTACTAAAGACATGTTGAAAGCGAGGTTTGACATGAAAGACATGGGTCTCGCTGATGTAATTCTTGGTGTAAAGATTACTAGAACCCAAAATGGTCTTGTGTTAAGTCAATCTCACTATGTGGATAAGATTCTTGAAAAGTTCAATTTGGGGGACATGGATATAGCTTTCTTTTATTATTATATTGTATTTGGAATTTATACAAGTGTTAGTATTTACTTTTGACAGACGGTTCCTACAATCTTAAAACAAATTCCGAGTCTCCCAAGAGAACTCGAATGTTTCCCAGGGTACAACGGCCGAAGCTGTTCGTACAGCCAGAGAAGACTCTAAACCTAAAATTATACTTTGGAAAATGAAGAGAGTTTTGGAGTTCTTCTTTTATATGTAAGCATACAATTTTTGTGTTGGAGAGGGGTGTTTAGAGTGTTGGGCAAACACTTTTATTTATAGTGGAGACACCAAAGAAAAATTCAAAATAAATGACATTAAATATAATTAATTAAATAATGCCCCTAAACTCTTTTGAAATATCATAAACTAAATTTGAACCCTTCCAAACTAAGCATGAGGAATAAACATTAAATTAAATAATATAGAAATAAATATATTGATACGTGTATTTGAAAGTGCTTTTAACAAAACATCATTCTAAATATAGGATTAAACTGAAGAACAGTCAAAAGATAAGGATTATTTCTACATTGTGATCAACATCTAAGGTACGGATTCCTGGACCCTTCCTCTTAACGTAAACGTTTTCTCCCTTTTCTTAAATAGTAACCTACCTTGTAAGCTATCTCCAAACATTGTTTAACCATATTACCACCACTTATTTGGATTGATATGCATGTGATAGATTACCCGTTTTGAAATCATTATCGCATGTTCCTACTTTTAAATGTAATTATTGGACCTTTATTGGCACTTATTGAGAACTAGTGCATTTCATTGATAAAAAAATTGTTACTGCTTCATTGACCTCAATACCCGAGAAACGTCCACCTATGGGGACATATAGTGTCATTGTGGCACATTTGACCTATGGTACGTTGGCTTCAGGACATCACACGAGTTTCCTGTTTTCCAACTCATTTCAATTATTACCTCAACTCTTTTAGAGTTTTAAACCACAATTTAACCCCAAAGACATACATACAACACCTCAATATATCCTCTTTGATTTGTATGTTGCCCGTTATCCAAACCACGCCAATTACCGTGTGTTTCTTATCATCTCAAACACCATTCCTTCCACCATTGTGAAATTCTTAGACTTCAATGACACCTTATATGAAGTTCAAAGATTTTAATTATGATATCCCGGGAATTTTTTTGTATTATTATAAAATTTTCGGGACGAAAATTCTTTCAACTAGGGGATGATGTGACAATCCGAACTTTTCTAGCTAATTCCGTTAACAAATCCAGTTAAATATTAACTTATTTAACCTCAACCCAAACTACAGGGACTAATCCTGCCTATATTCAAACTCATTTACACAAAAATAGAAGGACTAATTTGTAATCAACTTATAATTGGTTCCTGTTGACTTTTATAAAGTCAAACTAACCTAAACTTAACCTAACTAACCAAACCTAAACCCTAAGGACCATTCCTGCCCACTTTAAACCTTAAAACAGAAAACAGAGGGACCAATTCGGTAATATACCCAAATTCGATTTATGTTTGACTTTCAAAAGTCAAACTCACGGCTTTTATCCAAATTCGCAATTCTACGATCGTTTCTGGTTGAATTAAAACTGTTATTACATGAATGGTATCATTAACGGTCATAACCACTGAATTAATCCTCATCATTGTCGAAATTAAAACCAATTATAGGCATTAAACCTATAACCGTCGACATTTCCACCGACCATTATCAAATTGAGTTGATTTCCCTGTTATTCCCTCAAATCCCATTAAATAATATACATATACATATATATATATATATATATATATATATATATATATATATATATATATATTATTTCGTATCGTTTTATACCTCGTGGGACGTTTAAACTATTTAATAATATAATTAGTTATATTATTTACTCTTAAATATATATTATTATCTTTCTCAATTTTTGTGAATGACAAAACACCCGGTTATATTCATTATTATTTGTGTCATTCGTCGCGTAAACTAATTCCTAACTCCGTGGACACTTTCGTCCACTCTTGAATATTAGAACGTTTCTCATTCCGTGTCACTATCACAATTCCCATTTTTGTCTCTAATTTATGTGTTTATAATTTTAGGGCATTCGTAAGTCGTTTGAGACTTACACACGTGGTTCCAACTTATCCTTTGTGTGATACTACCTACAACGCAACGCAGGTGAGTTTTCACGGCCCCTTTTTACTGTTTTAACTTGGGGGAGAAAACATGATTAAATGATTTTGAGATTTTGTAATTCATATGATATCAATGTTAAAGCTAAGCGTAACACGCAATCACAGAAAGTCCTCAACTTATATCGGACCGTTAATATGGATCTTAGCGAGGTAATATTTAGTAGTACTACTAGGTTTGACAAATCCCACCCGCGTTAGTCGCGCTAACTCGATTAGAGATCGAACGGGTGAAATGTTAGCCTACTCACACCGCCAGTGTTGATAGACCTGGCAGGAGGCAATAAACAAACAGTCAGCTTCGGTTGCGAGCGCTTGAGCTGAACATGAACATAGGTTAGCTACCTATAGATACATACTGAATGAACATAAATCTGGTAAACGCTTATTTACATATATTGAAACCTTGAACTCACCAACCTCGTGTTGACATATTTTCTTACATGTTTTCTCAGGTCGCTAAGATAAGACACAGGTGCACATTAGGGCATGCATGGGATTCAACTACTTTGATTATGACTTATTTATATTTGTTTGGATTATTTTATTGTACTTGGTTTGGTTGGAAGTTTTGGACTTTTGGACTTTGGTTTTGGGCGCGTGTGTTTTGCGCATTTACTTTCTTTACGCTTCTGCATTAAAACTCTGATTAGTATAATATTTTCATTTTGAGTCCCATGTAGAGTCGTTCAAAGTAACTAATTTCTGAGATCCTGGTTCGTCACTTCCCAAAACGGTAAAACTCCGTTAGTTGAAATTGGGGGTGTGAAAGATTGGTATCAGATACATTGGTTATAGAGAACTAGGATCGCATACTAGACCATAGCCTCACACAATAGTTACATGTCATTTGGATGTTTGGCACTTATACATATTGTTACAGGAACGTGTCGTCAACTCCACCTACATCACCTAAGGCACCAGGACATAAGGCACCTATCCTATCATCCCCGGAGCCCAAAAGGCGCCGGACTAGTTCTAGTGACCATTCAGTTGACCAAGGTGAACCGAGTAGCGCACAAGCAATGAATCATGCTCGCAATTGGAACGCATACCCACAAATGATCCAAAGATGGATAGAAATGGGAAATGTCCCATCACCTTACTTCGGTTCTACTTCCTCATCATCTACTTTGCCTAGCTTGCCATGCACTATAGAACAAGCTTTTGCAGCCTTTGTATTTTATATGTCTAGAGAGTTGAGCATTGTGAAAGATGCTACTGATGAGATACCTGATATTCTGAAGAGAGAGCCTCAAATAGAGGAGAATAAGGTAGGGATAGAGCTTTTGACTGCTGAACTAGCAGTAACTGATCAGGTCCATAACCTTCTGGTGGATCGTGTGACACATTTGGAGACGAGGGTGGACACCTCGGACAATGACATGGAAGGAGTTCTAGAGAGAGTGGCTGCTCTAGAAGCTCAGCTACATGTAGCAAACCACACGCTGAAGGTCTTCAAGAGAGGGTGACGCATTTGGAAGCCCAACTACAAGCAGCCCTGTTTCCTGAGGAGATTCCACTTTCTGATGGCGAGGAGGAGCCCTTCGAGGAGGAACCGGTGGAGATGGACGATGCACAATCGTATGTTTCTTTCGATGACGAAGATGCTTGATGATCTTCCTATTCTATCTTCCTTTTCATGCCTGTTTTTGCTTATGTTATTTCTCTTTTCAAACCTAGATGGGTAAGGTTGTTCTCATTCAATAAAAGCATGAGAAGTTTAATGTTTGAGTTATTTATTTTGTAGCCTTACAATTTATTTAATTTTCAAAATATTAGATGTTGTATCTTCTTACTCGTACCTGAATAATGTTTAATATGAGATATATTTCTCATTGTTTTTCATTTGTGATGGTGAAGAATCATGTCAGGGAGAGGACGCGGAGGTCGTGCCGGTGGTCGAGGTACCATTAACATGACGGCAGCAAAGCTAGCGGCACTAATAAACGATAGTGTGGCGGAGGCTCTAGCAGCACTAAATGCTGCAGGTAAATGCTTTAGCTATTGACTAATAATGTCAATCCATCTTCTAAAAAACATCTTCCTAAACCCTATAATCCCAATCCTATTTTGTTTCTAAATCCAGGCCAGCAAAACCAGCAGAATCAGCAACCAGCCTGCACTTTCAAGGCATTCATGGATTGTAAGCCCCACGCCTTTAGTGGAGCTGAAGGAGCCGTTGGACTACTTCGATGGTTCGAGAAGGTAGAATCAGTGATTGCCATGTGCAACTGCCCCGTGGCTAATCAGGTGAAGTTTGCCGCCGGAACTTTGTAGGGCCCGGCTCTCACATGGTAGAACGCCCAGGTCCAAATGTTGGGTCTGGCCATGGCAAATGGACTCCCGTGTGAGGAATTTAAATCAATGATGAAGGAGGAATACTGTCCTCACGATGAAATCCAGAAGTTAGAGGGAGAGTTTTGGAACCTAAAGATGGAGGGTTCTGAAATTGAACTCTACACCACACGTTCACTTGAACTTGCTACTATGTGCCCGCATATGGTGACCCCTGATTACAAGAGAATTGAGCTTTACATTGGAGGTCTAGTGCCTCAAATACAAAGCATGGTTACTTCATCCATTCCTGCTACTATCCAACAAACTATCCGACTTGCCCATAAGTTAACCGATCAGGTGGTGACACGAGGGACTCTACCTCCGAGAGGTTCGGTCTCTAAACCCACCGACAATCACAAACGTAAGTTTGATCACCATTCCAACACCCACAACCACTCCAAAGGACCCCAGCCCAACCAACCCCAGTTTAATCAACCACAGTAGCAACAACGTAGGTTTGAGCCTACTAAGAACTTCAACCAGTCGACCTCTTCAGGTCAAAACCAGGGTGGTTACGAAGGAAAGTCTCCTAAGTGTAACAAGTGTAACTTCCATCACTTCGGGTTTTGCAACCGTTGCCAGAGGTGTGGCAAAATAGGTCATGCTACCAAGGATTGTAGGGGTGAGTTACAAGCTAAACAACCTTTTCAACAACCTGGATCCACAAGGGGTTGGTTTGAGTGTGGAAAGGAGGGACATATTCGGAAGAATTGTCCTCAATTGAAGAAAAGGGGTAATGGAAACCACAACCCTAACCAGAACAACAACAATGGGGGTAACAACGGCAATGGTGGATGAAATGGTGCGAAGGGACGAGCCTTCGTGCTAGGATCCGGAGAAGCTCGTTACGACTATAATGTGGTCACCGGTAAGTTTCTCTTAAATAATTACTTTGCTTCTGTCCTTTTTGACACTGGTGCTGATAGAAGTTTTATATCTAAGAAACTTAGTGATATGATAAAAGGAACCCTAACTCTGTTAGAAGCTAAGTATATAATAGAGATAGTTGATGGCCAAATAATTGAAGCAACTCACATTCTTAAGGGATGTAAGCTTGAGCTAGCTAGACATATATTTGATATCGACCTTATGCCAATTACACTTGGTAGTTTTGATGTAATTGTCGGCATGGATTGCCTATCTAAAAACCAAGCTGATATTATCTGTCATGAGAAAGTTGTTCGTATTCCTCTCCCGAGTGGAGAAACCATTTCCGTTCAGGGCGAAAGAGTTGGTGCAGTCATGGACATCATATCTTTTATGAAAGCACAAAAATGCCTTCGAAAGGGGCATACGACTATTTTGGCTCTCGTTGCTGAGCAGCCATCAGAAGAGAAGAAGATTGAAGATATTCCTATCGTTCTTGAATTTGTGGAAGTATTTCCCGAGGATCTGTCTGGTCTGCCACCGCACCGTCAAGTTGAATTCCAAATCGATCTAGCACCCGGAGCGGCACCGATCGCTCGAGCACCTTATAGGTTAGCACCTAGTGAATTACAAGAGTTGTCCACTCAATTGCAAGATTTGTTGGATAAAGATTTCATCCGACCTAGTTCATCTCCGTGGGGAGCTCCAGTACTATTTGTCAAGAAGAAGGACGGGACTTTCCGTATGTGTATTGACTACCGCGAGCTGAATAAAGTCACAATCAATAATCGCTACCCTTTGCCTCGCATAGATGACCTCTTTGATCAACTCCAAGGATCAAGTTTCTATTCCAAAATAGATCTTAGGTCCGGATACCATCAGTTAAGAGTCCGAGAAGAGGATATCTCTAAGACTGCATTCAGAACAAGGTACGGCCGTTACGAGTTTATGGTCATGCCTTTCGGATTAACCAACACACCAGCGGTATTCATGGACCTCATGAACCGTGTGTGTAAGCCTTACCTTGACCAATTCGCTATCGTTTTCATCGACGACATCCTCATTTATTCCAAGAACAAGGAAGAACATAAGGAACATCTACGCCTAATTTTGGAATTGCTTAAGCGAGAGCAACTGTATGCTAAGTTTTCCAAGTGTGAATTCTGGATCCGGGAAGTTCAGTTTCTAGGGAATGTGGTTAACGAGAAAGGAATACATGTTGACCCATCAAAGATAGAAGCCATCAAGAATTGGGCAGCACCGACGACTCCGACTGAGGTGCGACAATTTCTGGGATTGGCTGGTTATTACCGTCGATTCATCGAATTTCAAAGATTGCACAACCTCTCACTGCCTTAACTCAAAAAGGTAAAGCCTATAACTGGGGCGATAACCAAGAGTCAACATTCCAGCATCTTAAACAGAAACTTTGCAGTGCACCTATTCTGGCTCTTCCGGAAGGAACGGATGATTTTGTGGTGTATTGTGATGCATCTATTCAGGGTCTGGGTTGTGTCTTAATGCAACGCGAAAAGGTGATCGCATATGCTTCACGTCAGCTAAAGATTCACGAGAAAAACTACACCACTCATGACTTAGAGTTGGGAGCCGTAGTTTTCGCACTTAAGATATGGAGACATTACTTGTACTGTACCAAGTGCACTATCTACACCTATCACAAGAGTCTTCAGCACATTTTTTAGCAGAAAGATTTGAACATGCGATAGCGTCGTTGGGTCGAACTCTTGAATGATTATGACTGTGCGATCCGGTATGACCCGGGTAAGGCTAATGTTGTAGCTGATGCCCTAAGTCGAAAAGAAACAAAACCCAAACGAGTCCGAGCATTACAGCTTACTATTCATCCTGGATTACCTGACAAAATCCGTAGTGCTCAACTCGAAGCCCTAAAAGAGGAAAACCTATCGCTGGAAGGTATACGCGGTATGGAAGCACAACTCGAAGTCAAATCTGACGGTATTCGCTGCTTCGCCGAGCGAATATGGATTCCAGTATTCGAAAACTTAAGAGAACTAGTCATGGATGCGGCTCATAAATCTCGTTACTCTATTCATCTAGGTTCCGACAAAATGTACCATGATCTAAAGATACTGTATTGGTGGCCAAAGATGAAGGCCGATATAGCTATCTATATGAGCAAATGTCTGACATGCGCGAAGGTCAAAGTTGAATATCAAAAGCCATCCGGTCTTCTCCAACAACCAGAAATTCCCATGTGGAAATGGGAACAAATATCCATTGACTTCATCACCAAATTACCACGAACTCCTACCGGATAATATACCATTTGGGTAATTTTTGATCGATTAACAAAGTCCGCTCACTTCTTAGCAATCAAAGAGACCGACAAAATGGATAAGCTTACTCGTACTTACTTGAAAGAAATAGTCTCTCGGCACGGGGTGCCAATCTCTATCATTTCGGATCGTGATGCACGATTCACTTCTCGTTTCTGGCAGTCATTACACAAAGCCTTAGGCACGCGTCTAGATATGAGCACATCATACCATCCTCAAACGGATGGCCAAACAGAACGTACTATCCAAACTCTGGAGGACATGCTACGAGCTTGTGTGATCGATTTCGGTAACACTTGGGAGTCTCACCTACCGTTGGTGGAGTTCTCCTACAACAACAGTTATCACACTAGCATCAAGGCAGCTCCATTTGAAGCACTTTATGGACGGAAATGTCGTTCTCCTATTTGTTGGACCGAAGTTGGGGATAGTCAACTTACAGGTCCTGAACTTGTATTTGAAACTTCCGAAAAGATCGTTCAAATTAGAAACCGTATGGCGGCAGCTCGTGATCGTCAAAAGAGCTATGCCGACAAGCGTCGTAAACCCTTAGAGTTTCAAATATGTGACATGGTCTTACTCAAAGTTTCACCTTGGAAAGGTGTCGTTCGTTTCGGGAAACGAGGCAATCTGAATCCTCGTTATGTTGGACCATTCAAGATAATGAAGAGAATCGGACCAGTAGCGTATCAACTGGACTTACCTGAAAGACTTAGTGGTGTACACAACGTCTTTCACGTCTCAAATTTGAAGAAATGTCTAGTAGACGAATCGCTCGCAGTTCCTCTGGAGGAACTACACATTGATGAACAGTTACGTTTCATCGAAGAACCTGTGGAAATTATGGATAGGGAAGTTAAAATGTTAAAGCACAGTAAAATTCCTATTGTCAGAGTTCGTTGGAACTCGAAACGCGGACCGGAATTCACCTAGGAGCGCGAGGATCAGATGATGCACAAATATCCTAATCTGTTCAAACACTTCGTGTCAAATTCTCAAGGTACTATTTAATTTTCGGGACGAAAATTCTTTCAACTAGGGGATGATGTGATATCCCAGGAAAAAAAAATTTATTATTAAATTTTTGGGACGAAAATTCTTTCAACTTGGGGATGATGTGACAATCCGAACTTTTCCAGCTAATTCCGTTAACAAATCCAGTTAAATATTAACTTATTTAACCTCAACCCAAACTACAGGGACTAATCCTGCCTATATTCAAACTCATTTACACAAAACTAGAAGGACTAACTTGTAATCAACTTATAATTGGTTCATGTTGACTTTTATAAAGTCAAACTAACCTAAACTTAACCTAACTAACCAAACCTAAACCCTAAGGACCATTCCTGCCCACTTTAAACCTTAAAACAGAAAACAGAGGGACCAATTCGGTAATATACCCAAATTCGATTTCTGTTTGACTTTCAAAAGTCAAACTCACGGCTTTTATCCAAATTCGCAATTCTACGATCGTTTCTGGTTGAATTAAAACTGTTATTACATGAATGGTATCATTAACGGTCATAACCACTGAATTAATCCTCATCATTGTCGAAATTAAACCCAATTATGGGCATTAAACCTATAACCGTCGACATTTCCACCGACCATTATCAAATTGAGTTGATTTCCCTGTTATTCCCTCAATTCACAACCTGCACACCTCAAATGAATACTATTGAAGCTATTGCACACTTGAATTTCGTCGGAGTAACAACGGAGATTACCGAGAGCCAACTCAGACACCGTCGGCATCAGTTCTAGTCGACCACCCTCAATTCTTCATCCATTCTGGTAACCATCTACACCTATAGCTTAGTTTCTATGTCTGGAGCAAAAGCCCTATGTTTATTTGGGCTTACTACATCAATTTCGGCATGAACTCAATTCTAGGGTTCGTGCAAAACTGGTTTAGTCGAAATCTAGTCTAGAACCTGTATAAGTCCAATTAACTATTACCACTAGATTCGTAATCACCTGTATAATGAAAGCCCTATGACTAATTAACCTCACAACATCAAATTTGTCATGATCTTGAATCTAGGGTTCATGTGAACTCGGTCTAATCGAATCCTACTCCCGACTCAGTCTCAATCTAATTAAATGGTATGGTTAGAATCACAACTTCTCACTTGTTAAAAGCCCTATGAATCTAACCCCTACCAGTATCGAATTGATCAAAATCAAAGATCTAGGGTTCATGAGTTTCCTGTTTAATCGAATCCTAATCCACACGCGTTTTAAATCAAATTAATCTATACTAACAGTTTCGCAATTGCATTTTTAATAAAAACCCTATAATTCTAACAAGTTTTATCATCAGTATCATTCGATTGGGTTATGGGTTCACATCTAGGGTTTCGGGATTTCAATCGAATATTTAACCGAACTAAACTTGTTGGTTTTACAATTAATCACACCTGTAGGGTCGCAATACCCCGATTATCAAAACCCCTATGCAATTGTTTCTAGTCGTGGTCGAATTCGATGGCATTCGGACTGGTTTGGACCAAGTGTCGTTAAGGGGGAAGAACACCCGACACTTGAATGTTAAAACCAAACTGATCCGGTTTAGTCCCGATACCCTAGCGGGCAGGACTGGTTAGGACAGTGTGCGTGTGTGGGAGAGACCCGGGTTCGAGTCCGGGCTCCCACATTTCTTTTTAGACGATTTTCTAAACATATTTAATTATTAAAAATCAAACCATATATTATTATATTATTATATAAATGTGTTTTAGCTCGGGGAACAACCCATGGGCTCGGGTTTGAATTATTAACATATTTTTATTTTTCCCACTTTTATAATTAAAATATTATTGTTATTATCAACAAAAGAAATAATATGTTCATATTATTTTTAAACCGTAAATTTGTATAAAATAATATGTTTATATTATTTTCATCCCGTGACAAATCTCATTAAATAATATATATATATATATATATATATATATATATATATATATATATATATTATTTCATATAGTTTTATACCTCGTGGGACGTTTAAACTATTTAATAATATAATTAGTTATATTATTTACTCGTAGATATATATTATTATCTTTCTCAATTTTTGTGAATGACAAAACACACGGTTATATTCATTATTATTTGTGTCATTCGTCACGTAAAGTAATTCCTAACTCCGTGGACACTTTCGTCCACTCTTGAATATTAGAACGTTTCTCATTCCGTGTCACTATCACAATTCCCATTTTTGTCCCTAATTTATGTGTTTATAATTTTAGGGCATTCGTAAGTCGTTTGAGACTTACACACGTGGTTCCAACTTATCCTTTGTGTGATACTACCTACAACGCAACGCATGTGAGTTTTCACGGCCCCTTTTTACTGTTTTAACTTGGGGGAGAAAACATGATTAAATGATTTTGAGATTTTGTAATTCATATGATATCAATGTTAAAGCTAAGCGTAACACGCTATCACAGAAAGTCCTCAACTTATATCGGACCGTTAATATGGATCTTAGCGAGGTAATATTTAGTAGTACTACTAGGTTTGACAAATCCCACCCGCGTTAGTCGCGCTAACTCGATTAGAGATCGAACGGGTGAAATGTTAGCCTACTCACACCGCCAGTGTTGATAGACCTGGCAGGAGGCAATAAACAAACAGTCAGCTTCGGTTGCGAGCGCTTGAGCTGAACATGAACATAGGTTAGCTACCTATAGATACATACTGAATGAACATAAATCTGGTAAACGCTTATTTACATATATTGAAACCTTGAACTCACCAACCTCGTGTTGACATATTTTCTTACATGTTTTCTCAGGTCGCTAAGATAAGACACAGGTGCACATTAGGGCATGCATGGGATTCAACTACTTTGATTATGACTTATTTATATTTGTTTGGATTATTTTATTGTACTTGGTTTGGTTGGACGTTTTGGACTTTTGGACTTTGGTTTTGGGCGCGTGTGTTTTGCGCATTTACTTTCTTTACGCTTCTGCATTGAAACTCTGATTAGTATAATATTTTCATTTTGAGTCCCATGTAGAGTCGTTCAAAACGGTAAAACTCCGTTAGTTGAAATTGGGGGTGTGACATTAATCACCATTTCACCCAGGGCCGGTCCTGAGGATTTAAGTGCCTCGGCCGAGACCGAAAAAAGGCCCATACGAACACAATATATAAACTAATTTTTTTAAACAACAACTAACGTTATAGCAATAAACATAGAAAAAAGCATAGCAGCAATTCGACTTTTTTTTATATTGGGTTTTAAGTTTAAACTAAAAATTTTGCCCCGCGCTTCGCGGCGAAAGACGGACCTTAAATGGTTGAGGCGGTGTCATTAACGTGGCTAAGTAAAGAAAAAAGATCTGTGATTAAATACATAAAAGAAATGTATGAAGTTACGACGGCTTGGTTGTGGAGATCGAAACATATATAAAAGACAATTATATAACGGTATTGATGTTTTTCAATCGGTGTCGGTCTCGGTCTCATTCGTCATGGTTATGGTGGGGTGGTGTGATTAAAACAAACGTATAAAGTTACGACGGATACGTTATGGAGATTGAAACATTTATAGAATACATTATTATGTCTCAAACGTCGTGGTTTAAGAATTTAAAAAAAGTAATTTAATAGAATAAAAGTCAAAAGGAAAAAAAAAGTGGGTATGGGAAGGGGATGGAAACAGTGACCTCCAACTTCAATACCATAGTACTTACAAACTCCTCTAACACAATCTTTGATTTTAATATGAGAATAAAAATATTTAAGCATTAATGCTTTCTAGAAAAAGAAAAAAAAAATTGACCGGAACAATACTAATGAGGCACGTGGCCTGCGATGGGAGGCTCACCGACCATGCAAAATGTGGTTTAGTAAATAGGTCCAACCTTTATAAAGATTAAAAGTGTCCAACCATTGATATTGAGTTTTAAGTTTAAATAGGTCCAACCATTATAAAGATTAAAAGTGCACAACCATTATAAAAATTAAAAAGGCCCAACCATTATAAAAAGGCCCAATATATATTTTAAGTGTTTATAAAAAGGACCAAATATATAAAACATGTATTTAAAATTTTATAAAAAAACATATATATATATATATACAGGCCCCGTAAAAATTTTAGGCCCCTGAAAAAACGGGCCCTAGCCGGCGGCCCGGCTTGGCCTACCCCAGGGCCGGCCCTAATTTCACCCATGTAAAGTTCATAGACTTCAATATCACCAACACGTGAAGGCCAAAGATTTAAATCACCATTACACCCTTGTGAAGTTCATAGACTTCAATCCCCATTACACCCTCACCCATTGTATACAATTAACACATACAATTTTGCCACCAATTCAACATACACACAAGTATACATATATCACAACAACATTCAACTTGTATACATATATGCATAACACAAAAACCTATCAATTACCAAGTAAGTGTAAAGACACGTACCTTTGGCTTTAGATGACTCTGATTGATCTTCAACTTTCAACACTTGATTATCTAAACATTTACACCTTGTTTAGTAATCTAATAATATCAATACCTTTACCAATTCATACTCCTTAAAGAGAAGAGAGAGGGAGAGGGAGAGGGAGATGGAGGGAGGGAGAGAGGGAGAGGGAGATGGAGGGAGAGAGGGAGAGAGTAGAGAGAGAGAGGGAGAGGGAGAGGGAGAGGGAGGGAGAGATGGAGAGGGAGAGAGAGCTTGTTTAATTAAAAGAGGAGGAAGTAACTATTAAACCCAAAACTTTAAGTTAATTGTACAAATAGTACCTCGAAATGTGAAAAATACCAATTTGCCTTCATGTGTATGGTTGATGACCACAGTTAACGACTAAAACTGACGACCGTTAGTGCAAATGATGTAACGTGTAAAGTTTTTTTAAATATAAACGACAAATTATGTAATTACCTTAATTAAATGACATATATTAAAATTTGGTAAATATTTAAAGGACGTAAAATATAATTTGCTCTTATATCTAACTAGGTTAAAATCCCGTGTATTACACGGGTTAAATAAATAAAATGTTATATATTTAGTAATAAAAAATTTGTATTTTTAAAAACCCGTGTAATACACGGATTGAATAAACCAGTATATTACATCGGTTGAATAAAATATAATGTAATTTGTTAACAAACACATTTGTCAAAATATGTTTTTAAAAAAATGTAATTTGTCGTGACAGTTATAAGGTCTATTAAGTTACTTTTTAAAACATTTTTTTTCAACTGAGTATTAATTTTTAATTTAGTTGATAAATGTTAGTTCATATTAAGTTCATTTGATTGATGATATAATAACTATTTATAATTAAATAATAAATATTCGTAATTAAATCTATACTATATAATAAATAAAAGTTTTTGTGTACAATTGTCATTCTTATATTCATCCTCAACATTTTTTTCTCGCTTCTCTCTCCTATTAATTATACAAATTTCTTTAAATTTTTTTATAATTTTTGTTTCCCGCCTCCATCCCTCCTATTAAATAATAATGACTTCTATAATTATTTTCATAAAACATTTTTTATTTTAAAAAAATAGGTTTGTTCATAAAACATTTTTATAATTTGAACATTTCTTTCATTCTTTTTATAAAAAAATTTAAAATTTGTATTAAAAAACTATGTAAAATGTCATAAATATATAATATGTAAATCTTTATTACCAAGTATAAATAACATTACATTTATTCACTCTATGTAATATACTGAGTTTCTAACCTATATTATAATAAATGAATAAGTATACTTGCTACATGTCGATTTCTTCTGAAATCTAGATTTTTGTTTCCCGCCTCTCTCTCCTATTAAATAATAATGATGTTAAATAATTAAATATCTAAAATTTATTCTAATATTTTATTAAAAATTACTAAATCATAAGAAAATTTCAATTATATCTTATTTTAAAATATAATTTTATAATTCTTCAATCTTCATTATTTGTTATTTATAATTGTTAAATCTTCATTATTTCTTATTTTACCAATAACATCCAACATACAAATCTTCATATATACTGATGTATTATAACAAGTTATATTTATTCAACTCATGTAATACATGTGTTTTAACCTAGTTTATTAATATAAAGATTATTATTTAATAAGAGAGAGAAATAGAAAATCTAATATTTAATAGGAGAGAGAGGTGGGAAAAAAAAAAGATAAGGAGTAACCAGAGAGTGACACGTGTTTTGAAGAGATTTTCATTTATTAGAGTAATAAAATACGTAATTTCAATCATAAGAAATATTTTAAGATTTATGAACTATATAATTTTAATTATTTAACTTTATAATACACGGGGTTTTAAAGTACAATTTTTAATATAATATTTTTTAATCAAAACCAAACAATAATAAAATACCCTCTTATTTTTTTAAAAATATCGCTATAAGTTCACTCAAAACCCTAAACCCAGATTCTCATTTTCCCCAAAACCCTAGCCACACCGGCAACGACGCCAAAACAGCCACCATGTCCGAGGTCGACCTCCACCGTTCCGATAAGAAGAAAAAGAAGAGCAAGTGGAAAGATACCAACGAAAAGCCAGACGCCGCCGCAGCCGGCGATTACCTTATCAAACCACAGAGCTTCACACCAGCTATTGACACATCCGAATGGCCGATTCTTCTTAAGAACTACGACCGATTGAATGTACGAACTGGACACTACACTCCTCTTCCTTCCGGCTACTCTCCTCTCAAACGTCCTCTCGCTGAATACATCAGGTACGGTGTTATTAACCTTGATAAGCCTGCTAATCCTAGCTCACATGAAGTTGTAGCTTGGATCAAACGCATCCTCCGGGTCGAGAAAACGGGCCACAGCGGTACGCTCGACCCGAAAGTCACTGGAAACTTAATTGTTTGCATTGATAGAGCCACTCGGTTAGTTAAATCTCAGCAAGGTGCTGGAAAAGAGTACGTTTGTGTTGCTCGGCTCCATTCTGCAGTGCCTGATGTTGCGAAAGTGGCTAGGGCACTGGAGACTTTGACCGGTGCGGTTTTTCAACGACCGCCGTTGATTTCCGCGGTTAAACGTCAGCTTCGAATTAGGACTATTTATGAGAGCAAGCTATTGGAGTATGATGCTGAGAAGCATTTGGTTGTGTTTTGGATTTCGTGCGAGGCCGGTACCTATGTAAGGACTATGTGTGTTCATTTGGGGTTAATTTTAGGTGTTGGTGGGCATATGCAGGAATTGAGAAGGGTTAGGTCTGGTATTATGGGTGAAAAGGATAACATGGTAACCATGCATGATGTTATGGATGCACAATGGATGTTTGATAATTACAGAGATGAGAGTTATTTGAGACGTGTGATTATGCCGTTGGAGGTGTTATTGACTAGTTACAAGAGATTAGTGGTTAAAGATTCTGCTGTGAATGCTATCTGTTATGGTGCTAAGCTTATGATTCCAGGTTTGTTGAGGTTTGAGAACAATATTGAGAACGGAGAAGAAGTGGTTTTGATGACGACAAAAGGGGAAGCCATAGCGATAGGTGTAGCGGAGATGACTACTGCTGTAATGGCCACTTGTGATCATGGGGTTGTAGCGAAGATCAAGAGGGTGGTGATGGACAGAGATACTTATCCTAGAAAATGGGGGTTGGGTCCCACAGCTTCGATGAAAAAGAAGCTGATTACTGAAGGGAAGTTGAGCAAACATGGAAAACCGAATGAGAAGACCCCGGCTGAATGGTTGAGGAATGTTGTTCTTCCTACTGGTGGTGATTCTATGGTGGCTAGTTTGGCTGCTGCACCTGCACCTGAGCAGACTGTGGAGGAAGCTGCAGAGACTGTGAAGGTTGACAGTGAGAAGAAGAAGAAAAAGAAGAAAGACAAGAAGGATGAAGATGAAGATGGTGATGCTGGGCGTAAACGCAAATTAGAAGATTCAGAAGTTACAGAAACACCAGTTTCCAAAAAAAAGAAGGTTGAAGCAGAAGAAGAAAAGGTGGAAGGGGAGACTACAGAGAAGAAGAAGAAAAAGAAGAAGAAGAAAGATGGTGATGTAGATACTTCAGCTGAGAATGGAGATGGTGATAAATCTGAAAAGAAAAAAAAGAATAAAGATGCTGAAAATGGTGACGCCGATCAAGAAGCAAGTAAAAGCGAGAAGAAAAAGGAGAAGAAGAAAAAGAAGAAAGACGCGGAGGAAGAGTAGGCATAAACTGGTTTCATGAATTTTTAAGTTGAAGTTTTAAGTTCCTGAATTCATGTCTCTGGTACCCAATAGTTGCTGCATATTTATGGAGATAGCCAACTAGTTTCAGATAGCAAGTCTTTTAGTGTTAAGTTCTGATTTATCTTCTGTTTTGCTTGATTTGTTTTTTTCTTATGTTTTGTAAGGATTTTGCTCTGTTAAGGTTGAACTTACCTTATAATTTATCTGAATCCCTAAAGTTTTGAAATTTATCTAGTTTCTTGATGCAGCACAGTTGTCACTATGGTATATCCACATTTTTTATTTCATAAAGGAAAAATTACAGTCACTATGGTCCTGGTTGCTCTCGAGTAACACATTTGGTCTTCAAGGTAAAGAATCTGTTAGTTTAAAAATAATAAAAGAAGTTTAAAAACCCAAGCCTGATAGAAGGTGATAGTTGGTCGCCAACTCTTGTTTATTCTTCGTCTCAACTCCAGCCAACACCATCGTCGTGGAGGTGAGAATCACCAACACTTCTACCAAGTTGGATAGATTTTGATGCTGGAATTTTGCACTCTAATTGTCTTACTCGTCTGATGAGCTCTCACACTTTTTTCAAAGCCCATATGAGAGAGTATTCCAGTTTGATCAAAGATTTATCAAGAAAGAAACTAGAATTAGAGATCAAGCTCACAGGGAAGGAGCATTTTAAAGAAAGAAACATGGAAGAAAATGTTGCTTTTTAAAGAAATCATTCGACAGTCGTGGTAACCATTGTACTTGATTTCGAGTCTATGTGATTAAAGAACCACATTGGTGGTAACCATTGTACTTGATTGTGACTTTCCTATAAAAAAAGACCTTTCTTTATGGTTGCAGCAAGTTAGAACAAAAATGTCAAAATTTTCAAACTACTTTGATCATTTTTACAAGTGAAATAAATAGTAAAAGAATTGCAATCACCCTTTCCTTGATTTTTACAAGTCAAGAAGAACCACCACTCACATCAAACCACTATAAACATTGATTTAAAGCAAAAGAATTGACATGAACCCAAAATTGCAACCAGATTAATTGCATCCTAATGAGTGACCACCGTGTGTCTTCTTATGTTGAGGGTTGTAGAACTTTGGCACTTTGGCCATGGTCGGTTGCTTCTCTGACCTACAAAAAAGACGCAACAAATAAAGATGCGTCTTTGTGAGGTGTGGGAAAATAAAGATGTGATTCTCGTCGGTTAATGCATATGTAACATACCTTTTTGGGACGAAAGGTCTATCAAAATAGGGCATAGGTTGAGCCTTTGGCACAAGCTCCTTTCTCAACCTCTTTAGTTCTTCCTCTTCTGCTAACTACATGAACACACACATACCATTCAATCAGTGCAATGCAATATGAAAGGATAAACCAATAGTTTAAATTTGTTGATTTATACCTTCTGTTGTTTTTCTTTTTCAAGTTTGAATTGCTCAATGAACAAGAGCTTTTCTTGCACCTGCCATCAAACCGTTTAGTTAAAGTAAGTTGACTCTAGTCACATGGTTCAAATCTTGTAAGCATAATTTACCTGATGGTCAAACTCAGCACGCTCAACGGCCCTCATGTCGCTATGTAGAACTAAATCAACAGGCCTAGTACTTTCTTTAACTGGAGGCTTTGCCAGACTCTGAAATTACTCAAACTATGCGTTAAAATGTTCATATCTTGATGCATGTCTTAATGAGAAAATGATATTGTAAAACAAGTTCAGCCAGACTGAAATTACTCAAACTATGTGTTAAAATGTTCATATCTTCATGCATGTCTTAATGAGAAAATGATATTGTAAAACAAGTTCACCTCTGGTTCATCCGTTGTCCATGGGAGACCCTGTGCAACACGAATCCTTTGCCTTTCCTGCTCAATCATCATGTCTTGCATCTTCTTTAGGAACTCTTCTTGCTTTGTTCTTCCTCTTTGCTGTATGCAAGTAACATAACAGTGTACTGAGTATGCAAAAATAGTAAATTACTGCAAATACATCCTTTCTTGTTTGGTAGTGGTAGCCAATAATCGGGTTCAAATTCTTTACAGTTTCCATCCGTCACATGGTTTGTCCAATTAGTTAAATTAGTAAGATAGGACAGGTTAAAATCTGTATTCAAATTGCATATGGCATTCTAAATCTCTTTAATAAAAAATAAGACTTAAATGATCAAAAAACTAACCTCAGTTTTGAGCTTGAAGGGTTGTTGAGGAGTAGTCTTAACCGTCCTTCTCTTCCCTCTACCTCTAAAAGTTGCAGAGGATTCAGAGCTCTACATGATTAAAACAAAATAAATATCAAGACTTGATTTCATTATCTTTCATCATCAAAGTAAACAAAGCAAACTTTATATTCATTATGAAGCAGCCATAAAAGAAGCAAACATACATTTCGTCTGCTCCGCCTTCCACCACCAGAATTCCTGTTTGAAATACTAAATCAAAGACCACAACCCATTCAAAATCAAATCTAAATAACAATGAACAAAATTGTAAATCTCTTTCTTGTAAATCAGTGAAAAATTAAAGAACTCCAACCTTGGCTTACTGTGTTCGCTGCCTGATGAACAAGAACTGCGTGAATCCAACCCCAAGCTCTCTGGTGTGAGGAAAAGATCCGGCGAAGAGAATTCAGTCACCGGAGCCTTAGGTCTCAATCCCGGCAACTCCCATTTCGGAACCTTCATGGTTGCATCTTCAAGTTCTTCATCAGGAACTTCATTCTGGGCAGCCGTTTTCGATTTAGTTAATGTTAGCGCATTCTCAAAAGCCTTCACCAGATGCAGCACTCTTCCACAACCAGTATCAGGAACACTCTGCCTTGCTACCTCCAACAGCTTATCCCTTCTCCTCTTAACCTGTGCACTAACTATTTCACCAGATGCCTCAGCACTCCCACCTTCCCCCAAATTTTCATCCAGTTCGCTTATCAGGTTTTCCTTCTGCTCGTCTTCAATTACATTGCCGATCTTTGAAAACTCATCTTGAGAAGCCCTAAGAGTATCGTAAGCTACACACACACACTTTTTCGAATTAGAATTAGGTTTGCACTTACAATCGACGGATGATAGGGTTTCAGGTTTCTCTATCTTCGAATTCTTCTTCGCCACCACAAACTTCCTCTCCCGAATTTTGTTCCTCGGAGAAGGTGACGCCACCGGATTTGGCTTTTTCACCGCCGATTTAAGAATTTTGGTCGCCGATCTGATTGATGGAGACTTTGAAGCCATCGGATTAGGACTAGTTACTTTAGGATTGACACTCTCTGGCCGTTTTGACTTATGTGAAGGCTTTGATTTTGACGGCGTCATTGTCAATGCTCCGGCGTTAAGCCCTTCCGATTCCATCGTATATTCGCCGGAAAATGCGGAATGTTAGTTGTAAAGCAAGAAAAAAAGAATAAATCACGGGAGCTTGGTGTGTTAGATGATAATGGAATGAAGGTGAAGAACGAATATAAGAAAATATGAACGTTGAAGGGGCGCTCTTTATAACGGCTATTTTTTCTTGAGTCTTGACTTAGGGTTTATCACAATCGTTCATATGGTTATTTATTATTTTTAACCAGTGATAAACACCCACGCATTGCGTCTCTAAATAAAAGTTAAACTGAAACATAGATAGTAATAAACACGTCACAACGATATAAAATGAAGATATGGACGCTATGACAGGTTTTAGCCGTGATGTATTTGGAAATAAAGGAAAAGTTTTTTCGTTGTAAAAATGAACGTTAAGAGACACAAAAGCGTATTTAAAAAAAAGTAAAAACATATCATACCTGCTCGACTCGGTTTTGAACAAGTTTACGTCGAAACGGAGACTGGCTCATTTTTAAACAAATTTTTTACCATAACTAGATTAAAATACACACTTCGCCTCACGTTGAAATGGAGAGTAGCTCGGATGTAAACGAAATTCACACAGAAACATAAATAAAAATAAACACATTACAACGGTATATTTAAAATTAATTATAAATATTCAAACAGTTAAAATAACTAAAAAAAGTCACTTTGCATATAGGCTAAAAAATACAGTTATGAAAAAGAACTTAAAAATTGTATTATTATTTAATGAGATTGTGATTGTTGTAAAAAAAACGTGTTTTATGTTATTATTATTTTATATAAACTACACAAATGACCCCCCAAACTATTTAAAAAGGGAACAAGATAACCAAACTAGCCGGTAAAGATTCCAATCCAAAAGACTATTTCGCTCTATTTGTAATCTAGATAAACAAGTGCACTTTAATCTCTGATTCTCGTCTACTATTCTCTCAAGGCTTTATCTTTTTTTTGAACAGCAGACTTTTATAAAAGAAGTAAGCCAGTGACTTAGCAGAGAACAAACATAGAAAGAAAAGGAGGCTAACACAAAAAGATCTAAACTAAAACAAAACTAGCCTAACCAAAACACCAACAACAAGATTGACAACCATAAAGCCAAAACACCAACAATAGATTGACAATACTTAGAACTTGAAAGAGCACCAGTCTTGTCACTCCAGGGCTGTCATACTAGCCATATTTTTTTTTATCAAAAGATACTCAAGAATCTTGATTTCCTCTATGATGTTTGCAACGGAGGCAGAAAGGTTTTTAAATAACAATTTATTTCTTGCTTTCCAAATAGCCCAGCAAGCCAGGAGAACAATGGATTACACACACAGCCCTAGACTTGGTATCCTTCGGGCCCTTGAAGAGCTGAGAGTTGAGAAGATCCTTTACCGAAAAGGCATAAATAGGAGGAAGGTTGCACCATTACGTGATCTTTTGCCAAATGATAATAGCAATGTATCAAGCGGTGAAATTATGGTCAACCGTCTCTTCGGCCTCCTCACATAACACAAGTCGTAGAGTTAATCTGATTATTTCTTTGTTGAAGACGCCGTCTTTGTAGGAAGTCTTTCCACTATGGTCCTCCATCCAAAAATATTAAATTTAAGCTGCAGCCGGTTATTCCAAGTGAAGGGCTGCCCAGGAGACTCCCCTTCATTTGCAAACGTGTACCTCACCGAGCTTATCGAGAATAAACCATCCGAAAATCCAGTCCAAACCCATCTATCCGGACCGTTTACCGAACTTCATTTGGGTCAGAATTGAGCAGCAGCATTTACCTTCTGATCAGAAGCCTTGGGAGGTTGACCAAAAAGTACGAATTCATTTTGTTTTTTCGACTTAATCATGAAACTAGAATTGAAACTGTAAACAACATGATAGTAAAGGGACTACATATGTAACTTACTAACCATCGATGATCGAAAAAATTCCCAAATTTCAGAAAATCGTCTACACCTTGGCATTTCCGGTGAGACTTCTCCACCATACCGCCACCACACCATAACCGCTCGACTTCCGAAATTGATCGTTCTGGAAAAATGCAACCGACATATTCTACCTTTTCTGATCTCTATGCCCCCCAACGTCACCACCAGACCTCCCAGTATTACTCTCATTTCCCCACGCAAAACCCTAACCCTTATCAGCAACACCACTTGCAAATCGAACCACACTTTACCAGTGTCGTAACCGATCCTGATCCACCTGGTGTTGACCCGTATTTGCGGTCATACTCGATTGGCGGTGCCTACAATGCTCATCGCGCTGGTGACCTAACCTATTCTCACGCAATTGGTGCGGCGCCGCCCCCTGGTTACGTCTCGGATCTGGTGATGCAGAATTGGGCGCCAAAGGAGTCTGTTCAGCAATATAGGAACGCCTTATATGCAGTCGTAAGTCCCTCTACCTTTATTGTTCCAGTTTCCTAATCTCCGACTACAATTATATTCCATTTCGATTTCCAAGATGTGTAATTGGGAAGTCACATATGTACATCATTTTTACTGTAGATTATGATAATTTGTGAAGCACTATTTCATATTGAGAAATTTTTGTTGTCAATTAGTATCAATTTTTTACTAGGCTAGTAAGGTGTGATTGTAGATTTGTAGTTCAATGGCTGCGGTAATTTATGCATTTCTTATGTCAAATTCTATTGCTTTGGGGTGTTAAATGGAATTGGTGGGAAGGTTAACCATCAATCTTGTTATTGCAGATTTCAATAGTGAGCGACTGAGCACACCAACATAAGTAGTTGTCAATTTAATTAGTTATTGAAAACAAATTTCAGCTAATTAATTGGTTAGTGATACACTTTTAGTTTCATTGCATACTAAGAGTTGCACTTGTTAGAATGGAAAGAAGGGAACAAAATTGGAATACAAAAGCATGCCATAGTTTCCCATTTCAACAATTTTTAGTTTTAGTTTCCTAGACAAAGTTCTAAACTTGCCACAAAATCACTCACTTAGACATATTTTAGTTCTTATTTGTACATCATAACATTTGTCATGAATGATCTATGTTGTCCAAAGTGTGTGAGGCGCGCTCTTAGGCGCAGAAGCGCAGCGCAAGGAATTTTTCTGGCCTGGATAGGTGCAGTTTTAGGATACCGGGCGCGTTTTCCGGCCAAAAAATCGTCTGAACTTGTCTAAAACCCTAAATCAAGCCTGGAATCAACCTAAAAAAGTCTAAACTAGCCCTAAACAAGCCTAAAAATTGGTATTTTTATACTATGCGCCTCGCTTAAAAAATCCCTCGCTTTTTTTGCGCCTTGCGACTAGGCTCCCGGCAAGGCCTATGCGCCTTGATTAGTTTACAATAAAACTGCAAATACGATGGTTAAACAACACATTGAGATTATTGCGTGATCGAAATTCAGTAGTTAATTACTGGGGAATTGGGAATACTAGTTATAGTTTACAATGTAGAGATCTTTATGTATGATACAACCTATGAGAAGATGTTACATATATTGGTTTATGCATTTGATTCATCAACTAATCCGATAAAGTTTGCAGGGTGCAACCGTAGCTCAAGATGTTTCACAACAGCTACTACCCGCAATCCCTACTCATAGCACATGGACCAATTCAAATCCAGTTGTCCAGTCTCATAGGCACTGGAAAAAGATCCCAAAGAAAACAAAAATTGCGCAGTCTGCATGGTGTGAGATCTGCAAAATTGCGTGCAACTCGGGGGATGTTTTTTATAAACATAAACTGGGTAAGAAACACATAAAAAATGTGGAGAAGTTAATCTCGGCTGCTTCTGTTGCCAGTACTTCCACCACTACAGGCAACCCAGTCATAGGACCCTTGGAAAAATCTAAAAAGGGCAATTCTGTAATAAAAAAGAAGACGGAGACTCCACAAGACTTGGAGAATAAGAGAATGAAGGTATTGCAAGGTGGGGCCGCTGCAAATGCTGTGAGAACTTGTAGTATTTGCAATGTTGTTTGCAATAGCGATACAGTCTTCAGATTCCACCTTGCTGGCCAAAAGCATGCTTCCATGGTAAAAAAATTACATCAAGCTGGTGTTGTTTAATTAACCATGAATCTTGCCAAGAAAAATGGTAAATTTTCACCATATTTATTTCCTTTTCTTTTAGCTTCTTATAACATATTAGATGTCGTATTGTTAAATTTGAAAATCTTTAACATGCATTAGATATAAGTCATAATGTAATATTATCTTGCAGCTGGTGATATTGAATCTGAATCATTTGAAATGGTTTTTAAATCCATGATTTGCATATTGTTTCCTAGCCGGGGGTCTCTCCGGGTGCGACTGTCTGCACTATGGGATAGAGGTAAGGTTCGCCCTCATCCCACCCTCCCTAGACCCTACTCTTTCAGGGGGATTTTGCTGGGTAGGTTTGTTTGATTGACATATTGTACTAATGTGATTTAGCCCCCATTTGTAAATGTTTCAAAACATGAACCAAAACACTTGTTGTCTGTCATACCTTAGAACCAAAAAACAAGAATAAAAAGACAAGAATCTAATATGATCATGTACTATAAGAGGTAGGACCTTTAAAATGGACTTATTGAGCTTAGACATGTGTTGTAAGTTGAAATTTATGAGTTGTAATAAAGCATATGCTAAGATTGGAATCAAACCATGTGCACTTTACTTTTGTAGACGGGGAATTGTGTGCTCCTGGATCCTCTTTGTCCCACATGTTTACATTGTGACGAGAAAGACTTCCTCTTTTTAGACCTACAAATGACAACGTTAGCAGTGAAATTTTGGCAACCTGTTGCCGCCATTTCCCCTTTCAGAAAGGTTAAAACAATGTTATTTTTTAAATATATACACAAGTAAATGTGTTTTTAAATCAATTTGAAGTAGAGAATTGACATCATTTATGCATATTGTTTTAAATGTGATAAATAATGATTATTTTTCATCTTTATGAACAAGTATTTATGAGGTTTTTACATTTGTTTACTTAAAGTTGGTTCTGAACGTGTGGATACATGTTTAAATATATTTTAATAATAATAAAAATGTGTCCAAACAAACACAAACATTTTATAATATTTATTAGTAAATTATGTAAATCGACTTGAAACTTTTCAAAGGAGAATCCAAAAATAACCTTGTTGATTTAATCTTGCCATACAATTAATAGATTCAAATGATTTATAGTACCAACGGCTTCTAAACCCAATGATATTTAAGGTGTTGATAGAATTTTCTCATAAAAAATGAGGGTTCAAGTCTCATGATAGACAAAAGTAATTTAATTTTGAAGTAGATCAGTGAATTTGTAGGTTTGTTATTAAATAAAATGAATTAATAATAAAATGTGTAGACCATTATTTAGTAAAAAGAACCATAAAGTTTCCAAATCAACAATACCGAAAATGAGTATGAGTTTCTAGAACTTTTATAAGGTTATTTAATATAAGATTGCGTGAAAAGTGTGTTATCTTATATAAAAACCAACTTGGTAGTTAAAATGTCTACCTTTTAGTGTCATCAATTAATAATATGATACATAAGTCGGTAAAAAACTAATTATTTATAAGCTCAAGAATAAATATCAAATCTATATATATTATATACCTATATATATATATATTTAGATTGATTGATTTATAAATAATTATTATTTAATTTGCTAGTTTGATTTTTTACAAACATTTCATGTAATAATTACCATGTTTCTTTTGTTTTCTAACAATAAAAATCACTAAAGTTTCAATGTTGTTTTGTTGTGAATTTTTTTTTAAATTAACCTGCTTAAATGAAAATATATGAAATTTAGCTATTATTTAGTGATTTTGTTAAAGTTTAATCTAAAATAAGAGATAAAAGTGAAGAAAAATAATTCATCAAATAATAATAAAGTTCTATAATTGTTTTATTTAAGCCAAACTTGAAAGAAATAAAATACAAATCAAGTTTTATATATTGAGTCATTTAATTTTAAAAAAATTAGACACTTATGAAAAGGTTTCATAATAATCTATATCTATTCTATATTCTATGCTTTAACTTTAAAAAAATTATTTAACCCGTGTAATACACAAATTTTTAAAAACATAATTTTTTTATTACTAAGTATATATAACATTATATTTATTCAACCAATGTAATATATATGATTTTAACCTTGTAAAATAATAAATGAAACTTAAGAGCATTCATATCTAGTTTCTTTTTCTTATCCTTATAATTACACTAAAAATCACTACTTTATTTCTTTTTTTCAATTAAATAATATTTTTTATATCTTTAACATTACATTTTCTTTCTTCTCCACTCATAACTACTTAAAAAAAGATTAAAAAATTTATACATGTGAACAATATTTTCACAAATATAATTTTTTTTATACTTTTTCTCTCTCATCCATTCACAACCACTCCTTAAAATATACATAACTCACTCACAAACATATATACAGAACCGGCTATGAATGCTAAGTGGTTTTTATAGTTAAAAAATACAAATAATTTTATTAAAAGAATATTAAAAATAAAAAGGACTGATTTAGTGAAACACACCACTTTTAAAAACAAAACTTTAACGCGCGGAAGTCTTAAACCCAGGAATTTTTTTTTATTTTTTTTTATTTTTTTTTACACGTCGCGCCCCGCGACTCATACAGGCCACCTCCCTCGCGGCCCGCGAGGGACCCTTTTTCACAGAAAGTTTCAGCTGTTTTTTTGCAGCTTTCATACTTAGCCAAATTTCTATCTTTTTCCAAAATACAAGACAACAAATTTGCCCAACACATGGGTTTTAACCAAAAATCCTTTAACAACATGATCACACCTCAAAAACATGTTTTGTTTATCAAATTACAATTAAAAAGGGGAAATTCCACCAAATCATCAAAACATGAAAATATGCATACGAGGATCCGCCAACGCCTTGGACTTGACTTTGACTACCTCGGAGCTTTTCCTACATTCACCACACATATCACCATTAGTAATGAAGATAAATTCATAACAAACAAGTAAATTTCTACTTGTTTCACCCATTCACCCATTTGACCCGTTTCCACCCAAATTGTCATTTAGGCTACATATTCTTGCACCCTTACTACAAGTTTCAATTATGATCAACACATGATCCATTTTCATTATGGCACAAAGGCCATAACTCCGTTTCGTTTATGATCAACACATGATCCGATCAACCCATGATCCTTTTTCCATTATGGTACAAGGCCATAACTCCGTTTCGTTTATGATCAACACATGATCCGATCAACCCATGATCCTTTTTTCCATTATGGTACAAGGCCATAACTCCGTTTCGTTTATGATCAACACATGATCCGATCAACCCATGATCCTTTTTCCATTATGGTACAAGGCCATAACTCCGTTTCGTTTATGATCAACACATGATCCGATCAACCCATGATCCTTTTTCCATGATGGTACAAGGCCATAACTCCGTTTCGTTTATGATCAACACATGATCCGTTACCATTATAGGTTAACACTATAACTACATTCATTTATTGTACATACTAAATCATTCATAATTTATCATATCATAAGTATGCACACAATCACATAACATGTAATCCACAAAATTCACAACTTGTTTTCACACCTTTTACCCATTTGACCCGTTAACACCCATTTGGCCAATTAAGGATTTCATACACTTGTATATCACCTACAAGTTACTTTCATCATTTATAATTCCGTTTCATTTATGATCAACACATGATCCATTTCCATTATGGCACGTAGGCCATAACTTCGTATCCCAAAGGATACGAGATCGTAACTCCATAACTAATCTATCCATTATGGTACTTAGACCATAACTCCATATCCATTCTATCCATTATGGTTCATAGACCATAACTCCATATCCATTCTATCCATTATGGTTCATAGACCATAACTCCATATCAACATATCCATTATAGTATAAATACTATAACTACATTCCTTCAATTATGCATACAATTTCATGCTCATTCATACCACATAACAAATTATGCAACTTTACACATTATACATACAACCTTGCATAAAACTCATTTATCATCAAAACTAAGTAGGTGCAAAGGCACTTACCTTTCGGGTTAGAAGATCCCGCTCCGCCTTCTAGACCCACAATTTGATTACCTAAACATACACACCTAGTTTAGTAATCTAACATATACCAAATTTTCACTACAATTGAGTTCACAACTCAATTTCCCAATTCCAACCCAAATTGACCCGTTTGGGTTATCCTCATAACCAAACACCCTCTTTCACAACAAACTCACCTACTTGAGTTTCATTAACTTAATCTTAACACTAATTCTTCTTTCAAAAATTATTATTAAGTTAATTTGGTGTTTGTTCAAGTGTCTAACATCTTAAAAACACTTAATCTTCATTAATTCACCATTTAGCATCATGATCCAAACACCCCCAATTTTCACCATATGAACACTAACTTCTCATAATCAAAATCAAAGGGTTCTAGGATGTTAATCACCTTCCTACACCTTTAGTTTAGCTAGATTATCAATAATCTAACACCATTTTACCACATGCAACCATAATTTCAGGTTTTCAACAAAACCTAACAAGAACACCATAAATGGTGGATCAAAGAGGAAGAAATCACTTACTTGATGTTAGAAAGGTGATGTGTGAGCCAACACCTTCAAGTTACAAGCTTCAAACACAAGAATTTCGGCTTCAACCCGATTTCTCCTCTCTTCCCCTTCTCTTGAACGACCCCAACTCCAAAAATGAAGTTAATTTTGACTTCTAAAGGTCAAATATGACAGATTTGCCATGTTTCACCTTTAGCCCCTCTACTTTCAATCTTTTCCATTTCAATCCAAAACTTCACAAAACTAACATAACCCCATACAAACTTGAAACCCACTTGTTTCAACTTATTTCTATAATATTATTTTCACCATAATATTTATTAGAAATATTTATTTATTTATTTGAAAACGAAACTCGGATTTTGGTTCGTTACATTTAGGAAAAAGAATTAGTTATTTAATGATAACCCATTTATGTTTTAGACTAAATTACAGAAAACAACCTTTATGTATATACCAAATTACACCTGCAGACCTTAATCTTTACTAATTACATTGGACACCCTTTATCTATATGGTTTGTATCAAGTTATAATCTTTAGACTAACCGACGTTAGGTTTTTCAGTTAAATGACATATAAATGACTAATTTACCCTTCATTCTTATATTAACAAATTAATATATATATTAACTTTTTTTACGTAAAATTATTTTTACGTAATCACGTTTTTTCATAATTTTTTTACCGTAATCACGTTTTGTGTAATTACAACTAATTTTAAACATGAATAATGCTAATAAATACTACTGTCTTTAATCTTATCTTCTTGCTTTTAAGTCAAATTATCGGCAAAAACATTAATCAAAGTTTATATCGAATGTGTGTGGATCTGGAAGCGAAAACGGATAGGAACAAACAAACAAAACTAACTGAAAAATCTAATCTCTGTTAGTCTAAAGGTTATAACTCGATATAAATCATTTAGATAAAGGGTGTCTAGCGTAATTAGTAAAGATAAAGGTTTGCGTATGTAATTTATTATATACTTAAAGGTCTGTAATTTAGTTTATATTTTATTTAAACTCTCCTCTCTGAACGCGCTTTTGACTAAACAAAAACTTATGATTGTGGTTTTACCTGAATATTTGACGAACAAGGCAAGCATAGTATCTATAACTCTCTCTCTCTTCGATTACAGTTCATCATTGATGAAACAAGATATGCTCTCAATTGTATATTCTCATTCCTTCTGGTTTTCAAAACCCTAATCTTCTGAATTTGTTGTTGGATCAATTCAATTCGCTAGGGTTGTTTGATGTTTCACAAGGATCATTATGCAGCTACACTTCTCACCTAGCATGAGAAGTGTAACCATATCAGGCAGCAATGATTTGATGAAGATCAAGGTCACAGCTCCTCACATTTCTTACCGAACTCTTTTTCATACCATCCTCATCCTTGCTTTCTTGCTGCCTTTTCTTTTCATTCTCACAGCTCTTGTAACCCTAGAAGGTGTCAACAACTGCTCCTCATTTGGTACATCATCTCCTTCCTAATTCCTGTATATATAGATCTTCTTGTTATTGTTTCTTGATATCATCAACTTATAGATCTTGGTTTGATTCATTGGCATTATCAACAAAACTGATTTTGCTTTCTGAACTTTCTATTTTGTTTTAGTTGAATTTTAGATCTTATATAATTTGTAGTAATTTTCAGGCACAATACAATACAAATTTGTGTTAGTTATATCTTGCTTTTGATGCATTGAGTGGATGATTGAGGACAGATCACCTCTTTTTTAATAGGCAAATTACTAATATTTAGAGTTGGACTGACTGTGTGTAATGCATTGGTATAGGTAATGTAGAATCATGTTTACCTTCACAGATCTCCATTACAGAATCTTGTTTTCTTTTAAAGTTATTTTGTGCCTTTGCATCTACCTTTCTCTTTCTGTCTCACATGTTTATCTTGTGTAACCTTTTGTTTGATGAATGTTAATTCTTTGTACCTACTATACTGCTTTATATGTTTATGATTCGTTTCTTTTTCTTTAGGTTGCTTAGTTTGGATTATACCTTTTTTAAATGTTAGCTGCATCTACAAGTTTAATGCTTATTCATTAATTGGTATTTCCATGTTTCAGATTGTTTAGGCAGACGTTTGGGTCCAAAGCTTCTCGGAAGGGGTGATGATTCAGGGGTAAAACCGAAAAATCAGTACTGCGTTTTTTCTTTCAGTTTTTAGATTTTAAATTCATTTCAAGAAACCTAAAGGTTGTCATTTGGTGAAACAGAGGGTTGTTAAAGACTTGTACAACATCCTCAATCATGTAAAAACCGAACAAGTTCCAGTTGACCTGAAAATTCCTGATAACTTTACGCAACTTGTCTCTGAAATAAAAAGCAACACGTACAGTGCCAAAGATTTTGCCATCATATTGAAAGGAATGGTATGTCAGTTCACTATATATATGTTGTTAATTTTATGAATCTAGAATTCTTTTTCATTTCATCAATTAACATTTGTTAATGAAATTGACAGATGGAGAGATCTGAGAGGGAGATCAGAGAATCTAAACTCCAAGAATTAATGAACAAACACTTTGCAGCAAGTTCAGTTCCAAAAGGCCTACATTGTCTGTCTTTAAGGTTGGCCGATGAATACTCATCTAATGCTCATGCAAGGCGGCAGTTGCCGGCGCCAGAGTTACTCCCGCTTCTTTCCGATAACTCATATTACCATTTTATCCTTTCAACTGACAATATCCTGGCGGCATCAGTTGTAGTCACTTCTGCAGTCCAGTCATCTCGAGCACCCGAAAAAATAGTCTTCCATGTGATAACTGATAAAAAAACATATGCAGGCATGCACTCGTGGTTTGCTTTAAATCCCATCTCCCCTGCAATTATTGAAGTCAAAGGTGTTTATCAGTTTGACTGGTTGACCAGAGACAATGTTCCAGTTCTTGAAGCTGTGGAAAGTCATAACGGAATTCGAAGTTATTATCATGGAAATCATATATCAGGTGCTAAACTTGGTGATAATACTACTCCAAGATCATTTGCCTCCCAATTGCAGGCTAGAAGCCCTAAATACATATCGTTGCTTAATCATCTCCGAATATATCTCCCAGAGGTAACCTAATATATGTCCCTTTTGGTCATTTTACATGGTGCAGCATTGCTGATGTTTCAATTTTAATGCTTATTTTACACAGCTATTCCCAAATCTTGATAAGGTGGTTTTCTTAGATGATGATGTTGTAATTCAACGTGATTTATCTCCACTTTGGGAGATTGACCTTAATGGAAAAGTCAATGGAGCAGTTGAAACCTGTAAAGGTGAAGATTCATGGGTCATGTCTAAACGGTTCAGAAATTACTTCAATTTTTCTCATCCACTAGTGGCTAAAAGTTTGGACCCGAATGAGTGTGCTTGGGCTTATGGGATGAATATCTTTGACTTTCGTGCATGGAGAAAAACCAACATTAGAGAAACATATCATGCATGGCTCAAAGAGGTAAACACAAAAAATAATCATATATATGATTATATTCCTGTTCTTTAACATTATTCATACTTATGTGAATTTGGGATTTATTTTTGCAGAACTTGAGGTCGAATTTGACATTATGGAAACTTGGAACTTTACCACCAGCCTTGATTGCATTTAGGGGCCATGTCCAACCTATTGAACCATCATGGCACATGCTAGGTTTAGGGTACCAGAAGAATACAAGCATTGAAAATGTAAAAAAGGCTGCTGTAATTCACTACAATGGTCAATCAAAACCATGGTTACAAATAGGTTACGAGCATCTTCGCCCTTTTTGGTCAAAATATGTTAACTACTCCAATGAATTTGTCAAGAATTGTCACATCTTGGAGTAATGATTGCCTGTATTCAAGTGCATAAACAAAAGGATGTGACAATGATATGAGATGCTCATATTTCTTCAATATAGATGCAATAAATCAGCCAGAACTGCAACACAGTTCTTCAGATGGCTCATCTGCTGATCAATGCATCACTGGGACCAGTGTAAGAAGATTAATTCTTTTCATATGTAACACAACAATTTCTTTATTTGGACAATTTCAGCTTTCCCCATAAGGGGGTCGGTATATTTTTAGCCAATAAGAATCATGTACAGGAACAAAGAATGCCACCTGTCACTTGTATGAGCCTGAATGCACCAGAGAAGAAAGAGACCCTTTAAAGGTTCAATCTTTAGCCCAAATAGGTTAAGAAATTATGATTCTTTCCGTTTTTGAATTTGATCGGTCATCAAAGCTCCCCATTTTGTTCTTCTTTATAAGATCTTACATAATCATGTCTGATTTTAGGCAGTAGATGGTTGGAATTGCTATGTTACAGGAATTTGATTCGTCACATATGCCAAGTATTTGTATTCATGAGGAACATTTATAATGTGCAGTAAATTCTTTTTGATCCAAGATTTCTTCTTGTCTTGGTTTTTCAGTTCTTTTTGATGATACCCTTGTTATGAGGTATTAATTTCTTTATTCTTAGATCCAAGCTTTCATCCTATAACATGGATCTGCCCTCATGTTGGGTTATTTAATTCTATTATTATTATTATTATTATTATTATTATTATTAATTATTGAAAAAAAATGCTTTTTGAGCATAAACAAACATCAACAGATCATGCACATGAAAGCGCACCATATTGGGCTGCACTATCATAACTACACATGTCATGCTTACCCATATATTGGTCAATGAAGTGAATATTTGTATAATGACTAAACATGTAGTGTGACATCAAAACTTAAATTCACTTTTCTTCTATTCAAACATAGTTTTTGCCTTTTAGTTTCAAGTCTTGACAAGGGCTAGTGTGCAAGCATGTCATTCAAAGGAAAATATCTCTTGTTGCATCCATTTGAATCAAATATAAAGCTGTTTCTTATAAGAATTTGACACATGATAAAATATGATAAACACAACACATACTATCCATGGTAGAGCGAAAATGATCATATGGCCCGTATGATTCTTTATCGGCCTGTATGAGCTGATGTTTGTCAAAATCATACGGCCCGTATGATATGCTTGACTGACATTGAAATGATTGATATACCCACTTACAAAGTCATACGACCCCTATGATGTTACAAGCATGCTAGTGTACATATTTGAGAGGTGGTGTTTCGTAACCTAATCAAGCTGGAATTTTGATATTTTTCCATGATTAAGTGTTTTGTTATCAAGCCATCTCTTGATGTTAATTTGAATCAACTTTGTTGGTGACAAAACTAGTGATTAGGATATGTGGTCAATTCTTACCTTAGAATTAAACGGATACTTTTAATTTTATGTTGTATAAAACACAATAAATTAATTACATATTATGTCCAAATCATCTCAAAAAAATGACAACATGTAAAGGGTTGTTGAGATTTATATATAAAAAATAAGCAATTTTAAAAGTATTCAAGATTTTTTTAGCTTAACAAATAACTTTAACTGCTTTGTTGAGTAGGGGTATAATCATATTTATTAGATGGGGCGTCGATTAAACCATAGACTTTGGGAGGAGTAACCGAAAGAGAAAAGTATGAAGAAAGTTCGGCACATTTGGCCATATATTCCCAAAGACTTTCGATAAGTCCCCAACACCGCTATTTTGTTCTTCATTTCCCCCCTTTTGTTTTTATCTTCTTTCTTTCTTCCGATTGACTTCAATTGTTTAATTAAGCATCCCACCAACCTTTTCAATTCTTTAATTGGTGGATTAAGAATCCTACAGTCTTTGTTTCACCGAATTTAACGATCTCAGAGACAACCCAGATCAGTTCTAAAGCAAAGTAAGGGTTTTCCACTTTTCCCCAATCTTTTAATCATCATACATGAGCAAAAAAATTGAATCTTGATTTGAAATGATACCATCTTGAATATTTGAGTAGGTGATACTTTCTTTGGTGGTGGTTGACTTTAAATCCCATGACTTTCTATGATCTAGTTGAAGGTTTTAGTGTTCTATTTTTCTTGAAATATTCATTCAATCAAAATAATATGTGGGTATTTGGTTTCTTTGAAGATTGAGATATCTTGATTCCTGTATTTAATTTGCAGTCAGTAGATTTAATTGATTCATGCTTGAGATTATTCGTCTGAGTTCAGTTGGGTTTTCTTAATTGTTAGGGGATTGCTAATCAGCTAAGAGGTTGTTAAATTTTCATAAGATTTGAAGTTTTTAGAGTGCAAAGTGGGCATCATTATTGGTGGTGGTTGGTCAGAATCAACACCATCTATGTATAGCTTCTAGGGTACCTATTTGAGTTTATAAAAATTGTTTTTTTTCCTGGGATTAAACCCATAAAATTGAAGTTTGTGGGTGTTTGGATACGGGGAATTCGTGTTCTAGATATAGTGGAAGATGCCTGGAGTTCAAGATTCACTCGAGATTAAATTTCGTTTGATAGATGGATCTGATATTGGTCCAAAAAGCTTTCCAGCATCTGCAACTGTTTCAACCTTGAAAGAAAGCATCATTTCTCAGTGGCCTAAAGGTCAGTTGATTGTTCTTTGAACAAATATTCTATTTTTTTTGAAGTAAATAAGCCATAGATTATGTCCTATTGTCCTTTAAGGAATATTTATATCATCCAGAATGTTTTCTGTGAATTACTGTTAGGATTGAAAAGGCCTCGAATTTAGTCAAATAAAAAAGAAACTTTGATCCATTGTTCTTAATTTTGTTCTATCCAGATCCTTATCTCACTGATTTTCTCTTGGAAATACTTTGAGATTTTGAATTAAAATTTTTATTTTAGATTTAATTTTTCATATGCTTTTCTATTATTCAATATAAGGCCACTTATCATGGTAATTTTGACAATAGAGCATTTTCTTCAAGTTTATATGTAAAGATTATGTTATGATTATAAAATTCGGCGTTATATTTTCATGGTATAACAGATAAGGAGAATGCTCCAAGGACAGTAAAAGATGTGAAAATAATTAGTGCTGGAAAAATATTGGAAAACAATAAGACGGTAGGAGAATGCAGGAGTGCATTATGTGATGTCTCTGGTGGAATTACAACCATGCATGTTGTTATTAGTCAGCCGCCCCAAGAAAAAGGTACAAATAAAATTTTTAAACTTATGTCACGATGTTGATTAGGGTCATTGAATTTGTTCTCAAAGTATAAATCTTACTATATCATGAGATGTAGTATTAAGTCCAATTCTGCTTGTTTGAATTTCTTCTTATTCTAACATTACACAACGATCTTTTTTTGGTCATTTACCAGAAAAGAAAGCGACAAAACTGAATCAAAACAAATGCGCGTGCGTTATATTATGAGAAGCAACCACCGCGGTTAAAATTGTTTTCAGGTTGGTTAATCTATGATTTGATAAGAAAACTTATTTTTTTTCTTAGAATCTTGCATTAAAGTAAACATTTTTATTAACTTGTTGCAGATGACACTGCAGTTGATTACATAGCTGAATGAAGATCTTAAATAAAAATAAAAATCTCAGAAAAGAAGGGAAAAAGACAAATGGTAATGACCATATGTACTATACAAGTTACAGAAACATATTTACACAATTAGTTTATTTCTTTAGCTTTGTGTTTTGTGTATTTCTTGGATTTGTGAATTTTACTCTGATCTACTCTTGATTCTGTAATGGTCTTTGTGTTCTTCCGTTTGATTTAAAGTCTGATTAGATATGAATACACGTCGATGATTATGGTTTTCCATCACCGTCATTTGGAGAAATTGTAGATCAGATTGACTAACTTGTACGGGATCATGCATATGCAATGATCAAAATGACATTTTCCACTTATCTTGATCTTGGTTTTGAGTACAAGGTAGATAATCATGGATAGCCAATTTCAATAACACAAAGCCAAGTTTATTCATATGAATTAAGAATAACTTAAATCAAAAAGCTTTGATCCAAGAATGCAAGATCGAATTTTTCAGAAAATGGCTTTTTTTTTGGGAAACCTTCTTGTGTTTTTTTGGTTTGATTTATAGTGTGTTCGGACTTGGAAAATCCTTCCCAATAAGACGGCTTGGTAACAGATCGCTTCTTCCAAAGTGCGCCACATTCGTTCCGCTCGCAACAATGCAATTAGTTCTCCAGACGAAAAAACATTAGACATTTCATCTTCTGAAACCAACACTTTTGATGTTATTTGATGTACAATAATTTCTATATGCCTATTATGTATCTGCACCCCCTGGGATCGATAAACCTTTAGAACCTTATTAACCAAAGAGATATGACTTTACACTATAGTTAGCTCAGCATCAATAAAGAATGCCTAAGGAATTCCAAGAGGCCTTGTATTCATTCTAGTAATATGGTGTTGATTACTAGGGTTCAAGATTGAATTAAATGGTTGAACGCCAATTAATGCTCAGGAGAGAATAAGAAGAATAGGCCAAATCTTAAAAAACAAGTTTCGGCACACATAATTTCACCTTGGACACCATATTTTAAACAACCAACAACATTAATCATTACTAACCTCCGCCTTTAAACTCTAAGCCTCGGTCAAGTCTTCATTGAATTCTCATTTCCCCTACCTATATCAAGAACGTTATAGGTTTGAGTTTGGTGTCTCACACACTCAAGTCCCTCCCGAACTGTCAGTGATTTAAACAAAGACGCGGGTGCGAGTCTTCCTCGGTTGAAGTAAAAAAAAGTCCTCCTCCTTTATCTTATTCCTACCATCTGGGGCGAAAGGATGAGACGGAATAGCGTGTCATTTCGGAACCGTTCATAAGCTTTCCCTTGACTAATCTAAAAGTAAAGACAGCTATCTGGAGAATTTTGGGCCGAAGGCATCGCAAGATCGAGAGGAGCCATCTTGATTCGGACTAGAGGAGGAAGGAACCTGAGCCCATAGGTGTAGGAATCAATCCACTGTCTCGTTGCCAATTAGAGTAGAGCCAAAGGCAGCTATCGCGATGAATTGTTACAATGTGCCCCTCCTTCTAGGGAAGCGCGCATGCAGGTGCTGGAAGGAAGCTTCTGCACAACAGACAATGAATCTATGGTTCCCATGCCTTGTTAGACGACCCGTGCCTTCATCCAAACAGGTGCCTCCTAGGTGGAGAGGAGGACTTAGGATCGCCTTTACCAGTGGGATGAGACAGAGTTGACTCCCGCAGCCTCTTGGTAGAAGAGGGAGAAAGCCCAGTCTTCTATCTCAGTCTCAACAGAAGGTAAGAGGAAGGGCCATTCTCTCTTTCCTTCGGGAAGGGCTTAAAAGCGCCTTCATCATGTCAAGCTTCAGGCAAGCGATTGGCTCCAAGGGACTTTAAAAGAAGAGCAATGAGCGTAGTGTTGAACTCTTTCAGTAAGCAACCCTTCCGAAATAGAAATCCATCCTTGATTGCCATTGATATTTCCCCCCCAACTAGCCCCTTATTAATATAAAATGAAAGAAGTTCGGGAAACCGTCAGGCCCCACTCAAACTAGCTGCACTGCCACCTTAGAATTATTAAGAAGCATTTCTTAAAAAAAATAAAAAAAAACCTGACCTCTGATCTGTTGTCTGGTTAGGACTTCACTATAACTACCGATATCTGTAAAATAAGTCATAGTTCATAATAATAAGAATAGGCCCTTTTAGGGATCCCGAGCTCTGACTTCTATTTCTAGTTCTACTATTTAGGCAGGCAGGAGGGGAACTGCCATTCTTGGACTAAGGCGGGGAACGGATCAACAACTAAAAAGAAGTAATCTCATATCCCCTTTTTGGACTGAGTAAGGATCGGGAAGCAAGGCTTCTGAGTGTAAGTAAGTGAGCCAAGCCAGGAGTTCGCCTTTGAGTTCTAGTTGTGAGTTCCAGTCTATAAGATGGGACCTGTAGTTCCGCAGTGAATAAGTATGGATTCAAGCTCTAATCTGAGTTCTACTATAAGGACAGGACAGATGGGAACTTCGGGGATCTCAAATACCTAAATTCCGGGGTTTTAGTCCGACTTCTATCTGCTGGGGTACGGTATTAATTACTTAATATAGATATATCCGAGGCAACATATGATCATGATCGAGTAGTCTGGTTATGAGTTGAGCTTACGTATAGGATGTTTCGAGCTTGAGCGAGCTAATGCTCTTATTTCCGAGCTTTAGTAGCTAAAGTGGTAGCGAGTCGGTAGCAGCGAACGGTAGCTATCAGGACTATCTTATAGTTCTAATAGTAAACTGTAACATCAAAATTTTATAAAAAATCTAACTTTAAAAAATGACGCAAAAGCTAGGTCCCGACATTAATTGCAAAACATTTCATACCTCCACCAGTGGTAGTAGTTTTATTTTTCTCAAAATCGACTACATTCATAAAATTACTTGCCACAAAAATATCAAAATAAAAAAAAGCCTGAAAATCCAAGTAGGAAAATCCACCAAAATGGCCATCCACGTGTAACAAGCATGGCCTTGAATCACACACCACACCTTTACATTTCGAACCCTTTTCTTTCTTCTTGCTTCTCGAAGTCCAATTTTCTTCTTACCTTCCATCAATTTTCTGAAAAATTAAAGACATGGCGGCAGCCATCTCTGTTCTCTCACCTAAATCAACCACCATAGTTCAAAGCATAGACCTTTTCAAACAACCCAATTCCAAGTTCCTTAATGGGTGTCCATTAGAGGCTTTTTCTTTGAATTTCAAAGCAGCTGGTAAATGTAAATCCAAAGGATTTCCCAGTTTGGTTGTTTCTGCTTCTGCCGGATCATCAACCACCACCACTTCCGCCGGCGGCACACTTTATGTCAATTTCACTGGCTTCCCTTTCCCCCTTGGCCCTTTTCTCAATAGGCGCACTATCAGGACTGAGGTTAATTTATTTTGCATTTAGGATAGTATTTATTTTCTTCAAAATTGAAATAACACATCATGATTTCAGGCTGTAAAAGACTGCATATGGCTGTTTGAGCAAGAACAGGCTTTGGGTTTCAGCAGTGTCTCAACAAACACCAGGATGGCTGTCATCAAGCTCAAATCAGGAGGATTGTGGGTCCATGCACCAATTGCCCCAACCAAAGAGTGCATTCAGGTCCTATTCTAAAACCCAAATGTTTGCCCATTTTGTGTAAAATAATTTCAAGATACTTTCTTGAATCTTGATTTTCCCATATCATCTTCTGTTCACTTGTAATATATATATATATATATATATATATATATATATATATATATATATTTATAAATTTCCAGCTTGTGAAGGAATTAGCTTTCTTGAATATCTTAATTTTGGCATATGATCTTGTGTTTACTTGTAATAATTTTTTTTTAAAATTTCCAGCTTGTGAAGGAATTAGGAGCTCCAGTAGAGTACATTGTTCTGCCTACATTTGCTTATGAGCATAAAATATTTGTTGGGCCATTTTCCAGAAAGTTCCCACAAGCTCAAATATATGTAGCACCAAGACAATGGAGTTGGCCTTTGAATTTGCCACTAGAATTTTTCGGTATTTTTCGCGCCAAAACTTTAGAACATGAAGACCTTTCCACTCCATGGGCGGCAGAAATTGAACAGAAGGTTCTGAGCTCTCCTGAAGTTGGTATTGGGATCTATACCAAGTACTTCTAATCTTAGCATTAGCCAATAGTCAATTTTCAAGATTTTGATAAGTTGTTTTTGCTAATCCAGGAATTGGACCATACGTTGAGGTGGCATTTTATCATAAACGTTCAAAAACGCTACTTGTAACCGATGCTGTAATCTTTGTACCGAAGCAGCCTCCCGAGTGTATAAGCAATGAGTCGTTGTTGGCATCGGCGAAAAATGGGTTGGCTGTAAAACTTCTTAGCAAAGGCAAGGAAGTCCCTCAAGAACCGGTTGTTGATAACATGGTAAATAGGCAGAAAGGTCTGATTTTGGTTAAAGAAAATAAAGCTTATGGCTTTTTGAAGTTTGCTTGTAATTCTATGCATCTGATCCGTTCAGACGTTCTGTTACAGGGTGGGAAAGAATGGTTCTTCAAATCTTGTTTCTTGGTCCATCAAATCTTTTGGAACCGAAGGCTAGTTTCTCTCAAATGTCACAGAAGTTGATCGTTTCGCCCATCGTCAAAACTTTAGTCTTCAGCAAAGTTCCAGAAAAGGCATGTTATTTAGATCATTATTAGATTTGTTTAAATTTATAGATATTTGACTTTTGAAGTCAAACCTTTGACTTTTTCAGGTGAGGGATTGGATTGACAGCATTGCCAGAGACTGGAGATTCAAGAGAATCATACCAGCACACTTTGCTGCACCTGTAAACGCCAACGGGTCGGATTTTATAGCGGCTTTTGCATTTCTTGATGATCTTTTAGGGGAACGTTATGTTACTCGCCCTTCACTTCAACTTCTTTTCACATCCATAATGGGAAAAGCTGCAAGTTATTTTCCTCCAGATGACATGAAAACTTTATCGTCACTTGACCAGTTTCTAGTCTCTGTTGGAGCGGTAAGGAAGACCGTCTCAGGTCGAAAACGGCCATAAAATTATGATAGACGTGAGAATTAAAAAGAAAGATGATGATATGATGCATATTGTAGTTAGTACTTATATGATATGGTATACACAAACTTCTCATGGCACTTGTTTTCCCTTTCTTTTTCATAATGCAAAGAAAGTAACATACTAACATCTTGTCACTGCAAATGCATGCCATGCATGACAAAATAGTGGCTTAATTGGGAAAGGTTCAAGTTGAAAGGCCCATTGTGTGTTAATGGCATTGCAATAGTTGTGAGAACAATGTCATATGACAACAATATGTTTGAAACCATGCATTTCTTTATGAAAGATCCTTGTTTGAGCCTCTATTTAAGTTTACTACCTTCTATGTATGAGAGATTTAAACTTTCTTTAGAGGAGCAAGGTTATCGAGATCTTAAACATGATTGTTTCTACAAAAGAAAAGAAAAATTCTATTCAAATGTCTTAGGTTGTGTTTTATTTTTTGTAGTATTTTTTAGCTCTATGTCCGTAGGATCTCTCTTAAAAAGACATTTTCTCATAAGTCCGCCTCCAATGGAGGTCTCTGTGACATCCCTGATTTCTATGTCTGAATTCTAAGATTTATTGACTCTATGTTGATCATATATCTAATTCTTGTGACTTATATGATATCTTTCATTTCAAACTTCTAAACCCTGTCTAAAATAAATATTTTATTGCAATTTATGACGACTTACTTATTCTATTGTGATATCATATCTGATTTAGGTAAATCATGAGAAATATAACATTTTTTGTGAACCATACGCGATCTTGCAACAATGAATTTTATTTATTTATGACTATTTTGGATTTATTGATTGAAAGTAAAAAAAAGGCTTTTCTATTATTCAAGAATATTATAACTACTATATGGATCAGTGTACAAATAAACATAACATTGTTGGGTTCCACTAAAAACCGTTGGGTCCATAATTGACGTTCATTCTTGTTGGTTTCCCGCCATATCTTCACCAACAAACCCGCAAAGCTTTTAACGGTCCCTCCTTGTCAATTAGGGTCTCTTTCCCCATAACCTTGTAATCGATCCCTTTTCTGTTACGCCCCTTTTTTACTTCATCCTCATGAAAAACCTCAAGTAACAGAAAGGTATGTATTCCGTTTATGTCGTTGTTTTCTAATCCTTATAATGGTGAAATGTTGATTGTCTGTTCCCAAAATCAAATCTACCTAGATTTCCTTTTCTTTTAATTGAATGCATTTGCATCTTCACTAAGCAATATATCGTCACTAAGCGCAGGGGCACTGCGTCGCAAAGACAGGGAGAAGCAAAAACCAAAACAGTTTGAAAAGCCCTATTCTTTTAGAATCATCGTCGGTCTGCTGCAATCGCACCCACTGACCGCCTCTGCCCTCCGTCACCCGCTAACCCAAGTGCCCTCCAGAAAACTCGAAACTGCTCCCGCCAAAAATTGTAAGGTGAAAATGTGATTTATCTGCTACCCTCATTAATCTTAAATCACTAGTTTCAATTTCCTATAGATTCTTCAACAGTTAATGAAAATTGTTCTGTTTTGAGACTAAACATTCAGATTTTGTCTGGTCTCAGGTATAAGCTTTCTTCTGGTTGTAATGGCTACCCAAACCCCAGAAAGCATAAATGCAAAAAGGGCATCAGTATCAATGCATCATGTCACTTCTCGTTATCTCAGACCTTCAATGGGATCATGCCATGATCGGTGTAAACATGGTATGAAAGATGAAGCGGAATTAAAAAGACCAACAAGAAGATTGGGAGTAAGAAAAATGTTGGTGAAAAGGAATAAAGTTAAAAGGAATGTAGAGCCGGTTGAGAGAAAGAACACGAAAATAAGATCTAAACCTAAACCTTCTACAGGTCACAAAATCCGTGCATGCGAACCTGTTAAAGTTATCAAGCGGGAAAAGTCATTACCATCTGAAAGAATTGGAGTTTCAGTTTACGGTTTGTTGACAAACCGAAAAGCAACTCAAAATGAGCTCAAATTGGCTAAAAACAATGTGAAAGCAAAGCCAAATTCTTCATCCATCCTCAATGGTCAAAAAAACAGAAAAGAAATAAAAAATACAGGTAACCCAACTTCTGTAGAACAAGTGGCGTCCGGGTTGTCGCCCAGAAACAATGAACCTGTGTCTCCTCTAAAAGAGGAACATGGTACGACAAAAACCGAGCTCAACCAGTTAATAGCCGAGCAGATTACTGAAATGGCAGAAATGACCTTGCAGGAAGCTGAGAATGCAGAGATGGGATTTGTCCCTCTACCTGTTGAAATTGAGTCTCCTCTAAAAGAAAAACACAGCATGACAGAAACCAAGCTCAAGCAGTTAATAGCCGAGAAGATTACTGAAATGACCTTGCAGGAGGCTGAAAATGCAGAGTTAGAATTTGTCCCTCTAACTGTTGAAATCGAGTCTCCTCCAACTGTAACAACAAAATCAACTAATCTTCCAAGCTCTGAAAGTGTTCAATCTTCTTCAGACAAACAGGTTTTAGAAGAACATGAAAACGCTAATAATGAAGACGTTATTGTGAGTGAAGATGATTACAAGATGGTAGTTTGTGAAGACAAAGAAAATGGGGGTTCTGAAGTTAAGTTCATGAGGGGAAGGGTTGTTAAAGGTGAGTTTGAGGATGATGGTACTCCTAGGAAGCTTAAACTTGGGAGAGGGAAAATCCCAGAGGATGAGGATGATGGTCCTAGGAGGCTTAAATTTAGACGAGGGAAAATCTTGGAGGGTGATGAGGATGATGGTCCTGTGAGGCTTAAATTTAGGAGAGGGAAGATCCTGGAGGATAATGATGACGATCAGAGTATTGATAAAATAAATTTTAAAAAGAAAGTTGTTGAAGAAGAAAAAGATGATTGTAAAACTGAATCCGAAACAGTAACCTTGAAGCATCAAGAAATGCAAGAAAAGAAAGAAGCACAGGAGTTGCTTAATCATGTGATAGAAGAAACTGCAAGTAAGCTAGAAGATGACAGGAAGACTAAAGTCGAAGCATTGGTGGGTGCTTTTGAAACAGTGATCTCTCTTCAAGATGATACCCCTTCCTCTCAATCATGAGATCTTTTTCACAAAAAAACTTTCGTACATTTAAGTATAGATGAAGGACTGATTGTGCAATTTGGGTGATTTATAGGGTTGGTTTTGGATAAAGGTTGATAATTTGATGACAAGGTTATTTGATAATTAATCAAAAGCTTTTAACTAAATTAACTGCCCAAACACATTTTAGTTCACTAAATTACAAGATAACCGGATCTTGAGACAGTTAAATGGATCCAGGGTTTGAAGACGGCACTCATGTCTAAGGAAATTAGAATAAACTTGGTCTACCTGAATTTAATTGTTAATCTTGATCATATGATATGATTCTGCATCATGTGTTTTGCTCTGTATGTCCCACTGCTGCTTTGAAATCCAAGCCTGTGATACTCATTTTCCCAATATTAACTGCATGTTTTTAAGGTGTTTGTTAACAACCGAAAAGGGTAAATTCACTTATCTAAAGATGTAAGCTTTGTTAAAGCTTTGAAAATGTTTAAAAGGATGGTAAAAGGGACTCTTTTTAAAGCTTACCAATAGCATCCATGCCAGTTAATTTAGGCATGAACCGCCTAATATGCTCTTCTGCTGCTTCATCTGCTTTAAGCGTTTCACACTCAAAAGAAATCACAATCTTGTTCTTTTGGTGCTTCTGATCAACCAAATTAACAACATCCCTTTCCCATCTGTGAAGAAATGGACCGTGGGAGAATGTAATTGGAAAGATTCACGACAACATAATACCAAAACCTTACTACCCAAGCTTTGATACCAATTGTTGGAAATCAGGCCCAAGAACACGGAATTTGATCTCAAAGATCGACTCTTTCTTGTTTATTATAATTCTTGACTTACTAATTACATGGATCCTAACCATCTATTTATAATAAATAAACCATACTAATCCTACTCAAATACTTAATTGTAATCCTAAACTAACTCCAACAAACTAATAGATAAACATAAAATAACTTTATCTAAACATTCAAACTATTAGTTAATTAACTATTTCCGAATCACCCCTTCAAGTTTCACGTTCTTTCAAACCAACCCCTCTTTCTTTCGTAAAATCAAGATTAACTCCATCAGTTTAGACTTTAGATGCTTGCAAGGTTTTTGTCTAAGAAGATACTCAATTTTAAAAGGGGAGGCTATACAGACACCAACCTCCTACTATTAAGACACCATATGCTATACGGGTCGTATGATTGTATGAGTTTTGATTTTTTTATATGCACTTTATGAGTTGTGTTTTTCTCTTATAGGGGTTGTATGATAGAAAGCTATACGGTTCGTGTAGCTTTTTGATTGACACAAAAGCGGCTGAGGTGACACTGTACACCACTGACATATGTTATGCAGGCCGTGTAACCTTTTTCGCCATCTATACGACACGTATGAAAAGGTCACCTGGTGTTTTGATGGTGTATCTATAGTAGGACCCATTCTAAAATGGATCATGTTACTACATAAGGTAAGAATGGATTTGAAACTTACCCATGAGCATGTTCAACGTTACATAAGCGTGCAGCATCATGGCCTCTTCGTTCAACCACTACATCTTGTTCTTTTGTGGTCTGCAACATGTAATAACTAATTAGAAGCAACTCGTAAAAGTTAAACATGAAAACAATTAAGCAAGCTAAAGAAAAGAGCAGAAAAGAGATACAATGAAGTCAATTATAGTGAGTTTGACCAAGCGGTAGTCCTCACCCCTGCTGCATTCCCTTTCACATGCTAGCTCTGAGTTGAAGGTAATACATTTATAAGCAAAAAAACATCTCCAGTAGCAACTGGCAAAGGGATTGTAAATTTAACAAACATAAAAGAAAGAGTAATGGAGAAATTACCAGTGCCATGAATGCCGTAACAGACAGAATTAGGAAGATGAACAAAATGACCCGAGATTGACCCATTCGGTAACAAAGCTATTGATGCCACTCCTTCCATTCTCAACCCTTCCTCTATTGCTACTTCTTTTGCCTCCAGTACACCTTCTTCACCATCTTCGACATTACAAGAAAACATTAGAAAAATCATTCAGTGTCTAACTAACTTTAACCTAATCGAGCATCACCCAGAATAATAGAACAGTCCAAAAATAATAATTGAACTTACCAATTTGTGTAGGCTCGTGTTTTTCTTCCATTGATCGTTCGGGAGTGAGACTGAAAAGGGGCTGTGGGAATTGGGGGCCTCAGAAATTGATTAGGGAAGAAAACTGAAAAGGTGTATGCGCGAGAGTAGTACGTTGTGCATAAGATTGTACATTGTTGGGATAATTAAAAAAGGGGACTATAAATTGTTTTGATTTTCATGAGAAAGATTGTTCTAAATTTTTTTTTCCAGCATAACGGTCAAAGAGGTTTGAAATTAACATCTGATTTCGCTCTAACAAACTAACGAATCTAACTAGAAGCGAAACTAAAAAATACTTTCGTTTCTGAGAGTCGTTTCGCTCTCCGAACACCAACACCACCCCCTGCCGGCGCAAGTTGGAGGTGCTGCAACTCCAACTTAAGAAATCATGCTAAAAGTTGAAAAACGAATAACTTGAGAAATGTTAATAAAGAACTGGAAAATTGTTGAAGTTGATCTTGAAACCATAAATTGAACTTGAGAAAAATATTCGATTGAATGTGAATTTGAAAAATGAAAGAAACAGAAATACGAATCTAACTGAAAAGCAAAACTAAGCAGCACCGAAATTTGCTAATTTCGTTTGTTCAAGAGCAGTTTTACTCGAACTGGAAAACAAGTGAAACAAAGCAAAAATTGAAATGAAGTGAAAATCAGATTGGAGATGTTAATCATCCAAATAAAAACTTAAAGTGATGAGAAACTTCTGATGAAGTAAGCAAAATGTGAATGAGATAAATATGAAGAATGAATTTGAACAATTGAAATGATTTTTTTTTAGGAAAACATAGAATAAGGATGAAAGATGAGATTGATTGTATGGAAACAAATACAAACAAGAAAACGAAAAAACAAATGTAGATACGGAACAGATGATGAAAGTGTTAACAAATCAACAATCAACGAAATTGATTGATTGCAAAACTGTTTGAGAAAAAAAACAAAGAATGAAAACTTGAGAAGGATGATTTCGACTTCAAAAGAAATTGAAGAAATTCTGAACAAAATTAGAATGAAATCGATCAAATATCGATGAAGGTGAAATTCAATTCCAAGAATGGAACGAATGATCAATCAATCACAAAGATGATTGAGAAGTGATAAAACGATTACAAAAAATTGATTGTAATCGAGTGGAACGAGAATCTGGATCAAAGAGCAAAGCTCTAATACTGTGTTGATTGAAAATATTTGATTCTTATTCAAATTGAAACAAAGTTACAAAGCGAGTATGTATATACAAGTGAATAAGAAGATAAAACAAAAACTAACCAGATAAAGCGAAACTAAACATCTAATTTCGCTCTAACAAACTAACGAATCTAACTAGAAGCGAAACTATGATATGAGCGAAAATAATAAATATTTTCGTTTCTGAGAGCATTTTCTCTTTAAGGTAGTTTAGTTATAAAAATAAAACAGGCTTTCTTTCTACTAATTTTAACAAAACATTCACTGTACTTTAAAGTCTATAAACTTCACAATTTATAAAAATCGTTTCGTTACTATCATTTGTTAAATCTTTGTTTCAGGGGAACCGATTAAGGTGTCTATTTCTGTCCCTGTCATACATTCTATCATTTATAAATAACAAGTGAACTTGCATTTATACTATCACAACACATATGAACCATTGCCTAATGACAAGATTCCTCTTAGGTAATACTCCTATGTTGCTTCCACAAGTCAAACATTATATGTCCAAGTCTTGTGTTTAGTACTCATAAGGCCAGATCTATGTTTTCACGTCTATTCATACGTAAAAATGTAGCCTCTGTCATCAAAACCCCATTTCAAGCTCAAAGCTTATTCCTTAAAGAAAAGTAGGAGATTTGAGTAGATTTTTATACCTCAAATCCCGAATCCGTATCCTTTCTCCCTCTAGTTTTTCGGTTAAAAATTGAGAACAAGGAAGGGTTTTATATTGGTGTATCCCACTTTGAGATATTTACCTATTCAGTCCTCCCACTTCAAGAAAACTATTAAAACCACTTCTTTTATTTAATTAGGATGTTACGGTTAGTAGAGTAATTATTTGATTTTTATTTATTTTTCTAGTAACTAATTAAGGTGAAAGTTTGGAAAATCTATACTATATAATAAATAAAGGTTTTTGTATGCCACGTGTCGCCTCCATATTCAATCTTATCATTCTTTTCCCGCATCTCTCTCTTATTAAATGCACTCATATTTTTTAATAACTTACTAATTATACTAATAAAACAAATTTATTTTAAATTATTCATTTATTTTAAAAAGATTTGAAATCTAATTATGTAGCTTTTATTTTCAATCAAATAACAAATAAAAGTCAAATTACATTAAATAGTAATTGACGTAAGTTATATATTATTATTTTTTCTTCATATTTTGAGTTTTGTTTTCTACCTTTAGTATGTGTAATACATTTTTACATCTGTAAAATATATAAATAAAATTTAAGAAACTTATGTATTGATATTTTTCACCCCGTGTGTATTACACGGGTCTAAGCTAGTAAAGAATTTAGAAACGTCCAATTTCTACATTAACATACCTTACACGTGGCTATTCGAATCGATACGACTCCACGAAGCCATATGGATATAACCCAACCCCATGCTGACCTGCATTGCATCCCAGCTCCCCGCAACACAACATCCGACACCGTTTCCTCCATGATTACCAGGTAAGTTTCTGATTGCTTCATACATATTGCTAATGCATGCCTCTGAATATGGATCATCGATCTCTTGTGCTGTGTTTATAATTCCATTAATTGTTAACTAGATGGATCCATGGCGTATTCCGGCGACAGAAAAGAAAACCCCACGGCGAAGACTTGCAACAATGTTTCCTTTGTAGTCAATTCGGAATCCCCAATTTCCACTCCACGAGCTGCGATCCGACGTGTCATCCCTCTTGGGAGGCTCTCGCCGGCTCATCTTTAGTCGCGATCAAGTCCACTCAAACAGATCAAAACCGGAAGTCATCAATGGCGGGACAAATTACCCGCGTTTTGGATCCACGTAGCGACAGAGTCCTGTGGTGGAACAGAGTGCTTCTTCTGGCACGATTCGTTGCATTGGCCGTGGATCCGTTCTTCTTTTTCGCTTTGGCGGTGAATAACGACGGTGTTGGTGCGCGGTGTATGTACATAGACGGCGGGGTTGTGAGGGCGGTGAGCGTTGTACGCACTTGCGTCGATGCCATGCACCTGTGCCACGTGTGGCTTCAGTTCCGTTTGGCTTACGTGTCTAGGGAATCTTTGGTGGTTGGATGTGGAAAGCTCGTGTGGGACTCACGTGACATCGCTTTTCATTACCTTCGATCCCTTAGGGGATTTTGTTTGGATACATTCGTCATTTTACCAATCCCACAAGTAAATTTAAATTTCCGTTTACATACTCGAAGCTTCAATTTGTTGTCTATTTTTGTGTCTTCGTTCATTCTTGTATCATATAAGGCAATCCAGTAAGAAAAAAAAATAAAAAATTCAAGGCTAAACCGGTTATGTTCATGAATAGGAGTGTTATGTTCAGGTTCACCTGAAACGATTTTCAAGTTTATATAAATTTTTTGAGTTCGTATCGGGTTCAACCTGTGAACACAACTCATTTAGCACCGCTAGGCGCTAACTATGTTTTATATAATATACATATGAGATGACAAGAGAAGGTAAACCAATAGATCTCAACTCACCGGATAATATTTCACATGTTATCATTGGCAGGTGTTTTATACATTAGTGGCACCAAGATTATTAAGAGAAGAAAAGATATCAATGACAATGAAACTAGTACAACTCATATTCATGCTACAATACATACCCAAAGTTTATCACTGCTACTGTTTAATGCACCGTAGACGGTTGATCACTGGTTACATTTTTGGCTCCATTTGGTGGCGTTTTGGCCTCAGTCTCATGGCTTACTTACTGGCTTCGCACGTATGTTTCTTTTACTAATCTTAAACACATTACATTGGCGTTCTTTTCTTTTGAAACAATTCGATTTCTTTGTTTTGGCCTCAGGCGTCGGGAAGTTACTGGTACTCACTAGCCATACAACGGGTTGTGTCATGCCTGACCAAACACTATGGCGCTTGCAGCACCCTGTTTTTATCGTGCTCGAGTAAAGCCAACTGTAGAAACTCAATGTGCTTTGATGGAGATGGACCTTTCCCTTACGGAATCTATGAGTTTGCTCTACCAATAATTTTATGTGATTCTGTTGCCACCAGGATCTTGTACAGCAATCTTTGGGGTCTAACATCCTTAAGGCAAGAAAAACTTGTTCAAATATGACTAACAATATAATACCATTGCCTATAAACATGTTGCTTGATTACTTGCAGCACCATGGGCAACATTCTTGATCCATCCAGCGACGTCTTGGAGTTGACTTTATCGTGTTATATGGTGATCGTTGGAATAATTCTCTTCACAGTGTTGATTCAAAACATTCAGGTATTTAATCTTTCATGACTTGATGTTTGTATCAGACCGGAAGCAAAATAAAAGATAATGAACTTTGAGAAGAAAATAAGTACATTAGTGAATGTCAAAAGAATACATCAAACTCCCAGAGAAATTCTAAATTTGGTATGTATCACTAGATGTTGGAAACTAAAAATTGACAGACAAGAATGAAATTAACTGCCTAAATAAACATGCAAACTATATGAATCTGTCAACTCTTCAATCAGCTCTGAATCAGTAAGCTAGCTAACAGATAGTTGAATTTTCAAATGTTTGGAACCAGGTTTTCTTGTATGCACTCGAGGGAAGGACCACGAAAATGCAGATGAAGTCAACAGACATGGAATGGTGGATGAAACGCAGACAGTTGCCTTCTAGTTTGAGACGAAGAGTTCGCCATTTTGAACACCAACGACGGTCGTTTATGGGTGGTCAAGATGATATGGAAATGGTCAGAGACTTCCCTGAAGGGCTAAGAAGAGATATCAAGCGTTATCTTTGCTTAGACTTAATAAAAAAGGTATTTATATAAGCACAGCTGCACAGTCAAATTAACCGTCACTACTAGCAGACTAGCAGTTTCTAATTTAAAAAGTTGCAGGCACCTTTGTTCCAGTTCATGGATGATATTATTCTTGACAATATTTGTGACCGAGTTACATATTTCGTCTACTCAAAGGGCGAGAAGGTATCATCACACGAACCCGACACAAGAAAATATTTGCATATTTACATATTCACTTGTTTATTTATGCCACGTAGATTATTCGAGAAGGAGACCCCGTTCAGAGAATGATGTTTATAGTTCATGGTCAAGTGAAGAGAACCCAATGGCTAAGCCATGGGATGGTTGCAACCAGCATACTGGAACCAGGGAGCTTTTTCGGGGACGAGCTTCTTTCATGGTGCCTTAGGATTCCATTTATAGACCGTTATCCGGCTGCAACAGCAACATTCACTTGTATGAAAGGAACAGAAGCATTTGCACTAGATGCAAAGCATTTAAGGTACATTACAACTCATTTTCGCTACTCCTTTGTAAATGAAAGGATGAAACGAAGGGCAAGATATTACTCATCTAACTGGCGAACATGGGCTGCCGTTAACATACAACTCGCATGGCGTCGGTACTTTTTGAGGACTAGGGACGGGACAGCGGTTTACAGGGCCAACAACCATGACCGGCTGCAACATTATGCTGCCATGTTCATGTCGCTTAGGCCGCACGACCACCTCGACTAAAAAGAAACTGTAGTAATCGCAGCACACATTGTTTTTTGTGTGTTTATGATACACTGTTTGTAGTGTGTTATGTTGTTAAAACTGTAAACAATCAATGTCTAGGTTTATAACATTCATAAGATATTTAGATCAACTATTGGTGATGATGAACACAATCCATAACATCTGAAAATCAATCTGCATTGGAAACTTATAAAGCAAGAACAGAGATTACCATTTATGTAGTTTTCATCTTTCTGAAATCAAATCAAACGAAATTCCGTTCTCCTGAAGTCGATCTTGAAGATCAGTCGGGCCAAAAACGATCCCCGGAGTAAACACGCCACCTTTAGGAAGATTTTGACGCTGCTTCAAGACGATCAGCGCACATTGAACCAGAATGATGGGAGTCGTCAAGTACCCAATCTCAGGCCCCATCACTCTTGTAATGATCTCCGTATCAGGCTTTGCAGCTTCCTGCGAAGCAAGATTGGCGTCACTAAAACCATAGCCCACGAAAAGTGGCACTAGCCACTTCCTCTTCGGTTGGACCCTTCTTCCTGAACCCTCCGAACGTGAAGATTGAAGGGAATTTCAACAGAAGCCACCTCCCGAAAGAGAAGCTGCCCAGCAGCCCGATTGATAACCCGACTGCAATGAACCCGAGGACACCCAGAAGATTCTTGGCGGCGATCTTCACTCCAAAATGAGCAGGTTTGATCGTCGACCAAAAGGCTGCTCGTTTCTCTGCGTGTTTAGGGTCCTCGTTCACACCTTGAAGACCACTTGGGTTGTCTGTAAGAGTAGATAGTGTTCTCCGGACAACAATGGCGTCAGCCGATGGGAGTTTCACAGCCCAAAGTCCAAGCTCTTGTTGGTGTTCTATGGTGGATCCTTTTACAGGTGAAGGGCCAGGAATCTGAGAAAAAGGGAAATGTGAAATCAGTCAACAGTTGGATCTAATTAAAATCAATCTGAAAATCTTACCTGAGGTCGAGATCTTTTGGGTCTGGACCGTCGCAACGCCGCCAGCTTATCAGCGTTAGCCACCCCCAAAACCGCCGACTCAAACGTCCCAAAATTACCCACAATCCTTTTATCCGATTCAAGACTCAGGTACGCTTCAACTCGATTTGGTACCGCCGGCGAAACCCACTGCTTCGAATTGAACATCAGCCCGAATTCAGCCGGAACTGAATCAAACCCACAAGCCGAAACCACCAAACTACCCTTCTCCACCGCCTTGTCATGGTACACGGCTTCCATCCTCTCCATAAACTCCGGTTCACCACAAATATCCAAGTAATCGCAGCCGGCTTCAACGCAGGCAGCGACGACGGGGTCACCGTAAAGGCGAAAAGGGCCAACGCAATTGAGGACGAGCTTAGCTTGGGAAGCCATGCGGCGGAGAGAGGGTGCGTCGGAGGTGTCAGCGGTGAGGAAGGGGATGGTAGGGTGAGATGTGGAAGCCCATTTTAGGGCGTCGGAGAGTTTAGAAGAGTTCCGGCCGGCTAAGGCTAGAGTTTTGAGGGGCGAATTCGGGGAATTGAGAAACTTGAGGGTTTCTCTGATTACGTACTTGCCTGTGAAACCAGATGCTCCGAAGATGACGATGTCGTAAGTGGGTAGTTGAATTTCTGCCATGTTTCTAAATTGTAGCTTGTTTTTTTACTGGATCTGTAGTATTAATTGTTGTTTCCTCTTCAAAACCTTAAATTCGACATCAAAGGGGTAGGGTTGGTAGTTTATTGGTGCTGGAAATGTGTGCCAAGATCTATGAATGTGAAAATGATGACGGCAATGGCAAACAAACAGATGTTGGGCCTGCCCCATTTTGTCAGTCCAACTACTTTATTTGTATAACAATTTTTTTTAACAACTAATTTGGATCACCACCGGGTACCATCCGATATATTTCAAAATCAATTTATGTGGAAACTCAATTTTTTTTAGAGAAAATATTTTGTGAGATTCAAACCCAGGACTTTATGGTCACTAAGTCTTATCACACCTTAAGACGCCGTTGAGCAAACATTTAGTTATTTGGAGTTGGACAACCACCCATTTTAATTCAACACTCCGTCATCCGTACACTATAAGCAATTGATTAACACAAAGAAATTCAATTTTGAGTATCATGTTTCGACATTAAACAATAACAATATATAATTCGTTTAAGTAGATAACAAAAACAAACCCTTCTTGGAGTAAACAGTTTATTAATTAACGTGTTAGTATTTATGTAGTTGTTGGCAGAGTGAATCTTGAATGTAGAGTTGTAAAAGAAGTATACATGTTGACATGACAAACGTGTTGTTTTCTTAAATACTAACACAAACATATTTAGTAATCGGGTTACACAACATGTTTAATATGAATACATGTTACAAGTTCAATAACACAAATGATATGACTACATACATGTTTAACACCGTTAAAAAATAATAAGATATAAGAAATATGTAATTATTTATAAAATTGTAAACTACATAATTTTGATATACTGGGTAATAAACATGTCGTGTCAATCTATTTAACCCGATTAATTAGGTAAACGTGTTATAAACGATTTAAGCGGGTTGGACCAGTTTTATCATGTCATTAACATGTTGACCAACTTATGGCCCAAAATCATTTACCCAAACAGTGACACGTTTATTTTATACAAACTTTATGTTATTAAAACGATTTAAACAGTGACACGTTTATTTTAGGTTCCCACTGGCTATTGTTGTTAGTATGTAAATTATAATTGTGTTACATTCATAAGCAAATGCACATAAGAAGGTAGGAGAGGGCTGTCTGAAATGCTCGACGCTTAAAACTCGCTCGATACTCACTTGAAAAATGCTCGGAAATACGTTCGTTCGATTTTCACTCGGTTAAAAACGAGCCGAGCCGCTCGGTTTGGTTTGAAAACGAGCCAAGCACGAGCATAGGTACGCTTGCTCGTTGCTCGTTCGGTTTGGCTCGAATGATTTTTTTATTTATTATATATATAATTTATATATATATATATATATATATAAGAAAATGATCAAATGTAAACCAATACTAAATGTGTAAACCAAAAAATTAAATTCTGGCCACATATTTATTATAGTTAATTGAGTGTTTGACTTTTGGGGAATGTATTAAAATAAGATGAAAATAAATATGTGGTCAGAATTTGATTTTTTGGTTTACGAGTTTACAAATGATCCTCACCACACACACACACACACATATACATATATATAATGTGTGGTCAGAATTTGATTTTTTGGTTTACACACTTAAAGATAGTTTACATTTGATCCTTTTCTTATATATATATATATATATATATATATATATATATATATATATATATATATATATATACATACTAGTGTTATACCAGCGCGCGTTGCTGCGCTGAAACATTAAAATTAAAGTTCTGAAAACTTTATACAATCACATAAAAAAAATAACATCGACGTTCTCAATTACATGGTTTACACATGTTACTATAGATTCAGTGTTAGCGAACTGCAAAGATCTTGTGAAGGTTAACTTTATAAATCATATTTATATACAAATTATTTAGGAAAAAAGCAAGTAAAGTTTCTTTCTTAAAAACATTATCAGGTGAAATTATATTTCTATGTGTTAGAACATACATAATTATCCATTAACCTAACTACATTAGGGTTAATGGTGGGCTTTTAAAATTTTACAAATTTACCAATTAATATGTCATTCTTATTTATTTTTTAAATCGTTCAAATATGTGATACGAACGGAAATGTTTTAAAATGACAACCCATCATTATTTATTAACTTTATCAAATGGGTTGTTTATTAAATAAATATAACTTTATGTACGAGCTTTTATCAAAAGAAAATGTTAGTGGGTGGGTGATGATTATACGGAGACCTAGAAAATGAGAGTACGGTTGCTTTGCTATATGTGTATTTGAAAAACAGTCAAAGTAGTCGGATTTTATATCATTGAACTTAAGATTTTTATTTTAGCGGCGTTTGGCGGATTTTAGAATTTTTCGGGATTGTCGTGAAAATACCGTCAGTTACTATAGAGGAAACAAAAACAGAGGTGTTGATATGTAATCACATAACATGCTAATTTAAAAAAAATAAACTATAGCAATATCATACTCAAATTAAAGAGAATGAAATGCTCGTTTTTATGGTGTAACTTTTTATAAAAAATATCAAGGTATGAAAAAGTTATGATCGTTTAAAAATCGTGGATGATAGTTATTTTAAAAGTGTAATTATTGTTTAAATAATCAAAATTTGAATAAAGTTGACTGAGGCAAATGTGTAAGTATTGTTTAAAAGACATTTTTACCCCAAAAAAGTTTTTAATACATGTATTAAGTGTTGTACTTTAAGCACTCATACTTGTATTACTTAAATTTTAAGATACCATTTGGTGATGCATTATAATATAGTATAGATAAGGATCATTTGTAAACTTGTAAACTAAAAAACTAATTCTGACCACACATTTATTTTCATCTTATTTTAATTTATTACACAAAAGTCAAACAACCAATAAACTATAATAAATATGTGCTTAGATATTGGTTTTTTAGATTACACATTTAAATGTGGTTTACATATGATTTTTTCATATATAAATATATATATATATATATATATATATATATATATATAAACATATCTTTTTTGAGTTTTGTCCTAATCCTTTTTGTAATTTTTTATACTAATGAACTATGGAAGTAGTTAAGCCCAACTTAATCAAAATACCTAAGGAGTTTAATCAAAATACTTAAAAGAAGTTTCATAAAAAAAAACCTCACACTGATTAACCTAAAAACTAAAATACCATCTCGGCAGTCCGTCTCTCCCTCTGATGGACCTCTCAACTTTCCGCTATCACCCCATCTACGAGTCACTTGAATAAAAAAAGTTTCATCCATTTGTCAGCATGGTTCCCGTCTAACCTGATTATTTGGTACAGTTTATTTGGATTACATGCCTCGGATTTTGAAGATGAAGATGCTTTTTTTGGATTTTATCGAGCAAAAACGAACCGAACCAAGCGGCTCGAATATAAATCGAACCGAGTTTGAGCAATACATTCTTGCTCGGATTTGTAAATTCGAACCGAACCGAGTTCAAGCAAACCTTCACTCGGTTTGGTTCGGTTTGTGAACAGTCCTAGGCAGGAGTCTATCCATGGGACAGAACAAACTTAAGATCGTAAGAAGGCTGGTTATGTTTAGGGAGACCCGCTATGGACCGTTTTATTTTTTCAAATAGTTGTATGTTTTTGTATATGTTGTTTGATTTTTACACATGGGCAATTAATTCATTTTTTTTCCCAGATGTATCAGTTAATTATATACTCTACTAACATCGGTGAATCGTTGGCAAGCCTGATCTTGGTTCAAACAGATTTTGAGTTCACATGTGACCTTTGCTGTCAAATACATATTTATTTAATTGTTACACCTTAAAATCCAAACATACTCTTCTACAACTGTTTTATTACAACGTGTTATTTAATCACTTTAAGAACTCAAATCACATTTTGGTAGAGATAATTGAACTCTTCGAAATCACATCAAACGAAACACCATTCTCCTGTAACCGATCTTGAAGATCAGTCGGGCCGAAAACAATCCCCGGAGGAAAGACTCCGCCTTTTGGTAGATCTCCCCGTTGCTGTAAAACTATCAGTGCACACTGAACCAAAATGATCGGAGTTGTCACATACCCAATCTCAGGTTCCGTTACTCTCGTAATGATTTCTGTATCCGGCTCTTTGGAAACAAGATTAGCATCACTAAAGCCTTGGCCCAAGAACCACATCTTAAAACTTGCGCTGGCTATTTCGTCATCAGTCGGGCCATGTTGCCTAAAATACCCCAGACTGAAAACCGAGGGGAAATTCAACAGAAGCCACTTCCCGATGGGGAACCTTCCCAATAGCCCAATCGATAACCCGACTGCAATTAATTCTATGGCACCCAGAAGATTCTTGGTGGCAATCTTTACTTCAAAATGAGCAGGTTTAATTTTCGACCAAAAGGCGACACGTTTCTCCGCATGTTTAGGATTCTCATTGACACCTCGAAGACCACTGGGGTTGGCTGTAAGCATCGAGAGTGTTCTTCTAACAACAGTGGCATCAGCAGATGGGAGTTTCGTGGCCCAAAGTCCGATCTTTTCTTGATGTTCTATGGTTGGTCCTTTAGGAGGAGCATATCCAGGTATCTGTGGAGATTTGAATCAATCAACGGTTACATGTAACTCAAACCAATCTCAAATTCTATTTCAACTTCTAATAAACCAAATAACAGATTTTATTACTTTAGTGTCATGAATGAATGATATCAATATATAATGTTTTTTTTACTTTTTGAGCGACTTAAGAAAATGGTTTTGATTTTTGGCTACGTGACAAACAAAATAGTTGGGAATCTCTATCATCTGCAACATCTGTTATTAGTCTCCCATCTATCTATTGCCATCTCAACGAGTTCTTTCACAAATTCTTGAAACCAAAACCATTTTCGTAAGTATCTAATAAAAGGGAAAAATTCATACAATAGTAATAAAGTTTTAAAAGTGTTTCAATTAGGTCACTCATGTATTTTTTGTCCAAATTGGGTCACTAAACCTTCAAATTAAGCCATCATCGAAACACGAAATGTGTCAAGAAACTTATGGAGAAGAAGATGTGTGGGACGTAATTTCCAATATATGTAATTTTATTAAAAAAATAAAAAAACATGTTAGTTATATTAAAAAATAAAAATAATAATTTAAAATCCACGTCACCATTCCACATCAGCATAAAAAAAAGAAAAAAATATTTCTAATTGAAACAAAAAAGAACATGGTAAAAAAACATGTTTAGACCTGTAATTTAAATAAAAAATGACAGCTGAGTGACTTAATTAGAATATTTTTTAAACTTGAGTGACATAATTGAAACATTTTAAAAACTTAATTACTTTTTTGCAAAGTTACCCAAGCCAAATTAACATTTTTCAGTTACCAAAGGTCGAGGTCTTTTACGACAGGATCGTCGCAACTTTGTGAGCTTATTAGCGTTAGCCACCCCCAAAACTGCTGATTCAAACGTCGCAAAATTGCCCACAATCCTTTTATCCGATTCAAGAGTCACAAACGCTTGAACCCGGTTCGGTACCGCAGGTGAAACCCACTGCTTGGAATTGAACATCAGTCCTAATTCAGCCGGAACCGAATCAAACCCAAAAGCTGAAACCACCAAACTATCCATCTCAATCGCCTTCTCATAGTAAACCGCTTCCATCCTCTCCATAAACTCCGGTTCACCACAAATATGCAAGTAATCGCAGCCGGCTTCAACACAGGCTGCAACAACGGCTTCACCATGAAGGCGAAAGGGGCCGACGCAGTTGAGGACGAGCTTAGCTTGGGAAGCCATGCGGCGGAGAGACGGTGGGTTGAAACAAACTTGAGAGCTTCTCTGACACGTGTTTTCCTGTGAAACCAAACGCCTCGAAGATGACGATGTCGTAAACCTTTTCCATTTGATTTATTAGATAAAATGCGAACTGATGAATATATAGGGTTCTATGGTGTAGTGGTTAGCACTTTGGACTTTGAATCCAGCCACCTGGGTTCGACTCCCGGTAGGACCTTTTTTTTTTAATTAATAAGCTACTCTATGGAAGTTAGGTTTTCTTTTTTACTTAGCCCAAAGTAGGGGTGTTCAAAGTCGGATATCCGAAATTTTCGGATAGTGGATTTCACTATCCGAATCCGTATCCGAAATTTCGGATATCCGAAGATTCGGATACGGATTCGGATAGTGAAACGGATATCCGAAAATATAAAAAAAATATATAAAAATAATATTTTTAAATTACAAAAACAATTAAAAACCTTAAAAAACATTAGAAAATATACATATAAAAATATATAAATATAATATATCGGGTTTTGATTCAAATTTTCTTATTTTTAAATAATAAAAACAATTAAAAAATATATATAAATATAATATTTCGGATATTCGGATATCCGAACTATCCGAAATATCCGAAAATCACTATCCGAATCCGAATCCGAAAATTCGGATATCCGAATTTTCGGATAATTCGGATTCGGATTTTCGGATACTTCGGGTTCGGTTTCGGATTCGGATTTTTTTGAACACCCCTAGCCCAAAGTAGGAACATAGGATTTTCTAATATTGTCACCGCTTTTAAATACCCTTAATGGATAACATAGTTACTTCTTTTACCATAAAAATATAAAATCACAAACATATGTTTCTATTTTGTTACGCCTTTTGTAGCGATGTTAAGCAAACATAATGAAGGAGCACAACTATAACGCGTGTAATTTAAACTTTACTAAATCACAAATTTTGTTCTTTATAATTATTTGATGCATTCTTTTTGCTTTTCTACCTACTATTCAAGATTTAAACTTGACTAAATCATAAATTTTGTTCTTTATAATTACTCAAACTATGAAATAAGTTCTTTAAAATGTTGACTTTCACTCAATTTCTTTTATTTGAAAAGTTCTACCTACTATTAAAAGTTTAGTGACATGAATGATATCAAAATATAATGCTTTGCCTTTAGATCGACTTAAGGAAATGGTTTTGATTTCTGGCTACGTGACAAACGGAATAGCTAGGAATCTCTGTCATCTACATAAATCCTCACCCATTTCACTGTTTTAATGAACCCTACAAGCAGCCACAAGTGCGTCGAGCCCTTTTGAAAATGGGTGAATTTAACGGTGGCGCGCCGCCCTGTCTAGGGTTTTTCGGCGGGGTTGTGAGCACTAAATATGATACCCAATTAAACCAGGAATATTGTATTGTGATTGATTATTTTGATTAGGGTTACAAGGATGTCTCTTTATATACAGAGAGACATATTACACTTGACTACCCTAGTTTATCACTAATATCATAACTGGTCTAATATAGTAATACTTGGAGTGTTCTTCCACCAATGCGCCTTTCTTTTAATAAAACATGCAATACATTCAAGCATTATTGTGCTAGAAATAACGTATCATTTTGTTAAAACTTGTGCCTAAGTTAATAAGGTCAGATTAATTTTAGACGCAATCAACTTAACATAAGACAAGGATGTGTGGTTGTTAACAATATGTTCAATGTAAGTCGCTTCTTAAAAAGTAGTTAAACCTTACGATAAAGCTAGTTTACCATGGAGAGAAGATGTTATGTAATTCTCATATTCATCTCTCAACAATGTATTACACAGAATGAACGAAAAATATAAAGAATCAACTAAATTCCTTACATTGTTTTCATGTTTTGAGTTGATTTGCAATTCATTTATGTTTAAGCATACGTCACGTAAATTTTAACAATTTGTATAAAAAATGTGTATCAAACTCTAACAAATATGAACCATGTAAAATGATGATTATTTTACATCTAAAATTTCATCTAAGCGAACAAAAGGTGATCCGCGAGTGTAAACTCACACATTTTACAGAGAATGTAATTCACATATGAAATAGCTGCATCTTAATGAGAACCTGATGCGATAACATAAATACATACACCAACTTGTCTTCATATATCTCATGGCTATAGGCGTAATACTTATCTGACATGACTATACACATATAACAAACCCGAAAAACTGTTACTTTCATGATTTTCTCCTTAAAAAATGTAGTTCACATGTGTATTACCAATTTACCATTGTAATATATATTTTATTTTTTAAAGTACAAAGAATTACAACAAAAAAATTTGCACAACTATAACGGTATTACCGATCTATTTCTATCAAGCTAAAGCCAGTAGTCGTCTTCAAGCCTCTATGCTTTGCAGTAGCTCTTACATGTGCAGCCTCATTCCATCTTTCACTTTCTGCATACAAATTCGAAACCAACCCATAAGAACTTGAATTTTCAGGGTCAAAATCCAAGAGCCACCTACCTAAAGCCTCACCCATCTCACTGTTTCCATGAACCCTACAAGCAGCCACCAGTGCACCAAGTGCAGAACCACTCTGTGCTGGTGGAACACATTTCAAGAAGTCAAACGCTTCCTTAAGTTGACCGGCTCGGCCCAACAAGTCAACCACACAACCATAATGCTCTTCACCAGGAACAAGCCCATATTCCTCTTTCATCATCTTAAAAAGATTTAAACCTTCTTCTATCAAACCAGCATGGCTGCAAGAAGATAGTGCTGACATGAAGGTGACATCATCCGGAACGATGTTTTCTTTCTTCATCTGGTTGATTAATTCGAGTGCACCAAAACAATCACTGTGCATCCCTGATGCAGCTATCATTGTGTTCCAAGAAGCTATACACTTGGTACCCATTTGACCAAACAAATCTCTTGATGTTTTGTACATTCCACATTTACTATAGTTAGTTAGCAGAGAGTTCATGATGGTGATTTCATCCTCCATTGATGCTCGAATCACATGACAGTGAATCTCCTTGATTTGGCAGAGACACCCCAGCCGAGAAAATGCTTGAAGCAAACAAGTTAAAGTGACCACATCAGGGTACAGTTCTTTCTCCGAGTTCATCATTTTGTAAAACAAGGTTATCACTTCATTAGAATGGCCAAGATTCTCATAACCCATCATCATTGATGTCCAAGATACCAAATCTTTATGGTTTATTTGATCAAAGACCTGCCTCGCATAGTCTATATAATCACACTTTACATACAAGTACATGACTTGATTAGCAATATCGGTTTTTGACTCAAACCCATGTGTAATCATAAATCCATGGATGCTTCCACCTTGTCTAATATCTTTCAGATCAGAAAATGCAGAAACTATGGTCAAAACAGTAGCTTCATTTTCAGTCAACCCGGATCTTCTCATGTTGTGGAATAATTTGATTGCTTCATGAGCATGTCCATTTTGGAGAGAACCTGCCATCATCACGTTGAATGAAATGACATCTTTGTCCTTCATGGTATCAAAAATTTCCCTAGCTTTGTCACAACTGTTACATTTCGAGTACATATCAATCAGAGCTGTCTTGGTGACAACATCAAGCTGAACTCCGGTTCTAAACATATAACCATGGATGCTCTTACCGACCCGTAACAGGCCCAAATTAGCACAACTTAGAACCCCATTTGCCAAAGAAATCAAATCAAATTTGTAACCTTCTTGAGCCATGAGAGAGAAAAGACTCAAGGCCTCAAAAGGCTCACATGATTTCAGATGACCATTGATCAAAACATTCCAACAAGCAGTTGTCTTTGTGCTTATTTGACTAAAAACGACGGTAGCCTTATGTGGTGCCCCACACTTGATATACATGTCCATAAGACTTGTTTTGAAAACTTCATCAAAACAACTGATTCCTCTTCTAACTGCATAGGCATGGATCGACTCCCCACAGTTCAGCAACCGTAGCTGTGATGCAGCCTGCAGTAAATTCACCAAAGTCACACGATTCGGTTCCAGGTTATCAGCCTGCATATGTTGAACAAGAGCAAATGCCTTACAACCTGCATGATGATCATTGGATTGAGTATATCCGGTTATCAAAGATGTATAGGCAACAATATCTCTCTCAGTAATTTCATCAAACACCTTACATGCATCCACCATATCTTTACACATGGAATAAAACCCAATCAAAGAGGAACCTACAAACCGATCTGTATTTAAACCAAACTTCAAAATATCAACATGAATAGCTTTACCAAGTTCCGGTCTACACAACTGAATGCAACTCTTCAAACTAAATGTAAATGCTGAACCACGTATTCCAATTTTTCTTTGCCTGAAACTTAAATAAACCCTAAGAACTTCATCAAATTCACCAGCCCTAAAATACCCAACAAAAACTGAATTCCAAAGAGAAAATCTGTCGTTTGTTATTTTACTAAAAACCGATCTTGATTCGGTCAACAAACCAAAAAAAGCATAGGCGTTTAGAAGCTTAGAACCCAAAAAAGCGTTGGTTCCAAGCCCTTGAATAATTGTGCAAGCATGAAGCTTTTTCAAATAATGAACATCGTAACACCACTCTAATGAATAAGCCAGTTTTTCTGCTAAAACAGATGAATATGAAGTTATATTTTTGTAACTTTTGATTCCAATTGAGACGGGATACATAATTATACAAAGAAAAGTTTAACTTTAGCGTCGATCTGATTGATATAGCAAACCCTAGAAGAGAAATTATGCATTATTTTAGTGTTTCCGGTGCCGAGCATTCCCCGCAGATTACTGCATCTCCTCAGGGCCTCAGGCTCAGCTCCTGTAGTGTAGCACAATAGTCTGATTCTTTTAAGACTTGTTTTTAACAAAATAAAAATTAGAATAAAGTACTTTGTATTTGGTTTCTTAGTCTGAAAAAGTATACTAATGGTCTAAATTTTTGCACACACGTAACAAGTTTGGTCTCTTAACGTATGTAAGGTTAATTTTTTCTACTAAGTACATGTAAAATTTCAAAAATACCCTTACCCTCTCCCTCTCCCTCTCCCCCCCTCTTGTTTGCAACAACATCACACCCAACACTGTGAACCCGTCGACACCAACTCATTGAACCCGCTGACACCCTTTCGTCACCAACCCATCGAATGAAAATCGGTCTTCATCACTTAAACAACCCACCACCACTTCATATCGAACCCCTAGATGTCAATCGCTGTCAGAAATGGGTAATAACATCACACCCAACACTGTTCATCTCTCTCTCGCCGGATAATCGATCGGTCATGGTGGGAGGCTGTGGTGGTGGGTTTTGAGAAGAGAGGGGAGTAGATGGCCAATGAAAAGATGGGGGATATGGTGGACGGCTGTGGTGGTGGGTTTTGATCAAAAAATAAAAGGAGGGGGAGGAGATGGTGGTAACTGTGGCGGTGATGTGCCCGTTGTGGTGGTTGCCGGCGAGGTGGTTGTCAACGGTGGTTCCATGGTATGGTGGTGGTGGTTTAAGTGGTTTGCCAACTAGGGTTTCTTTAATATAAAAGATAAAGGTATTTTCGTCATTTCACAAACTTAACAGAAAATTTTAACCACATCCAAATTGAGGATCAAACCTGTTACGTGTGTGCACAAGTTTAGGCAATTGGTATACTTTCTTAGAGTTAGGGACGAAATCCAAGATCTTTTAATTAAGATCAAATCAACAAATTTTCATAATAAAAATCAAGCTCATAATTATTTTTAGTCAAAAAATCATCTCAATCTAGATGACACAAAGAAGTGTAGCTACTCATAATATTTAGAAAGAGAATAATTATATAAAAGAACATCATCAAAGATAAACAAGAGTAGTATAACATAATATAGTGCTCCAATCTTCAATCCTCTTCCTGAGAATGATCTCCACTCTGAATGCTTCAATCCTTGCCTCTCCTCTCCAAAGTCGATTAGACTTGGGTAAAATTAAATAAGAACCGATGTTTTTTTTGGATGTTTTGCATTATAAGCTGATATCTTTAACTCTAGCTTTCAATCGCTTTATATAGGCTTCGATTAGGGCTTCTTCATATGGCTCGTATAAAATCATACCACTGTACTGTCTTCAAACACGGTTACAAACTCGGAACTTACAGTGGCGGATCTAGGAAATTTTTTTAAGGGGTTCACTGTTTTTATATGCTCCAATTTTATAAGGCCGAACATATAAAAATTCGGGTCGGTTCGATGGTTCGGTTCGGGTCGGGTAAGTCATCACATAACAAAAATACGATCCTATAATGAATTTTTTCCAACGGGTTGATTTATAAAAGAAATTAGCAAAAAATTTAAACGGATTGGACGGGTCAAGACTCAATCCGTCTTCTCAAATTGGTAAAAATCAAGAGCTTCAGCAGCAAATTAAGTAACATAAAATTACACATGCTAATACTACTGCAAATTGTTTCTTCTTCGGTATCACCAAACAAGTTTATCCATACCAACTTACCAACAAATTATAAATACACCAGATGATAGATCAACTATAACCTCTACACACCACAAAGTAATTCCTGCCTCACAAAAAAAGCCTAATATAATAAAATTTGATTTTTGATAATCAAAAGTATCCCATTGAAATGCAAGACTACATAAGATTGAAATGCACACAAATACAGCCTAATAAAATAGACCCTTTTAATATGTAACTTGATTCAAATACTAACATTCACATGTAGCCAAAAAGACATTGATCACCCACACATGACACACCTCTTTATCTCTTCCTGAAACTGCAGCTTAATTGCTTATTAAAACATTCATATCTAACTATCATGTATAGTTAATTAAATTGAAACAAATAAATATCAACTTCAGTTAAAAAAAGGTTTAAAATACAGAGAGAAGTGGGATTTGAACCCACTACCTCTAGGATATAAACAAAAGCCTTAGACCACTACATTACTTGTTGAACTTTGTTAAGGTGTTCACCCTATAATTTATTTGGGGGTTCACCCCAGTTTTTTTACATACCGTTGTATTAAATTTTCAAAACTCGAGGGGTTCCGGTGAACCCCACCCCGTCTATGTAGGTCCGCCCCTGGGAACTTAGGCACCCATACGACCCGTACAGGAATGTACGTGTAATACCTGCCACAAAAATGTCCAAGATTTGACAAAAGGTAAAGCCCTATGGACTATAAGTGCAATTATCTTAAAGTTTAGGGTTTAAATTGAAAAATTAAGGATTTAAGACCTTAGCGGACCGCTAAGGTTAAACCTAACGGTCCGCTACCAGAGAAAAATTGGGTGACGGACCGCCAAAACCTAGGTAACGGTCCACTACTTGTTGGCTAAGCAATGAATCCGGGTTAGACATGTGTATAGTGACTAATGATCGAGTAATTTGACACGCGTACTCGTGGCGGACCGCCACGCCGGGTGGTAACGGTCCGCCAGCCGCAAAACTCTAGAAATCTGCCACGCGTAAGGGTGGCGGACCGCTACGCCCCTGGGTAACGGTCCGCTAGCCGCAATCTTATGTTCGGTCCAATCAGAAGCTAACATTTAGGGCTGATGTCACCCAGGGCGGTGGTGGACCGCCACCTGCTCGTGTAATGGTCCGCTACGGGTCTGTTTCCCAGCCTATAAATACTTGAACTGTTCCAAACCGTTTTCTCACAAACCAAACGACCAACACACTCAAATCTCATTCCAGAGCCCTCTTCGACGATTCCCGACGTTCCCGACTCGATTCCCGCTCCTCGTAGCTCCCAGTTAAGCAAGAAACGCTCGTAGGAAGGACGAAACGCTAGAGAAATCAGGATAAAGGAAATAGCTTATAAGTTACCAACTTTAGAGGCTCATTCCCAACAAAAAGGTGAATACTTTATCTCTTTCAAAACTTGTGTCAAATATTTTATTTACGAAAATGGACAAATAAAGGTTAACGAAATAATGCTCAACGTTCTTCTAAGAACAAGCATTCAGGCCCTAGGTATACGTAAAACTTGCAAGGGATACATGGATATCGGGTGAAATTCCTGGATTGCGGCCGGTTCCCTTTATAACAAATGAGGAGACATGGAGTCCCCGTTGTTATAAAGACATACTACCAGTGTATATTGTGGTGCGATTGAACAGACGGACCTGCTGAGTGTGTAGATTGAACAGGAAGTTGTGATTATGAAATTAATACTTGTTTGTGCCAAATGATTTTAAATGTCAAGATATTGTATTCACCAGCTTTCGCTGGCGTTTCATTTTCAAAACGTTTTCCACGTAACGAATAAAATATGATGAGAAGGATATACGGGCAAACATGAGATCTGACCCAGGAAAAAGGATGGAGTGCATGTAGGATTTTCAGGCCTCGTGTAAAGGGAAATCCTAAAGAAAGAAGATAGAACCAGCGAACTGATCAACCCTGTGTTGGAACTATTTCCAGTGGCTCATCATGTATTTGATTTCAAACAATGTTTTGTAATCAAATGAGAAGAGTATTGAAACCCTATTTTATAAAGTAAATACAAGGCTTTTGTTTTACAACTGAGTTTTGATATTTACAATTACAACCCTTGAGGTTGAGATAAATGATGAAATGATCATTTGAAAAGACTTCCGCTGTGTTTTACCAAAACTCTGAAATCAAGTAAACCAAACGATACCAATCGGGCTCGCACACGTCCAGGGGGTGCCTGAGGCGGGGTGTGACAGTACAGTCGTACGTTGCCTCCTACGATCTTCCTTCTTTTCTTCCAAGTCCACAATCTTCAATATCTATTGGTTTCTTCTCCATATTTGCTTCTATTTAGCAAGTAAACTTGTGAATTCACTAATAATGCAATTTAGAACATAAACTAATAATTCACAGTAAAATATTTACAGCTTGGGATTAACTTAAAAATAAAAAGATGTGTCGTTTATAGCACATTGTCGATGATTACCACCATTTTGACATCCACGCCTGGGCAAATGCCTCGTCTATTTTGGTTTTGCAGATACATGGTATATGTCGGATCCTTACACTTGACGATCTCAAACTGTATATTTATCCACAAGTATAGATACTGCAATTTCTTGGCGTTCCATAAAGTAGACAATCATAACCGCTTCATCTTATCATGCAGAAAATATTGGCAATCCATGAAGCTAGTCAAGAATGTGTTTGGTTATGGATTGTGATACAACAAGTTTGTGGATCTTGTGGTATTTCTTCTAAAAATAAGGGATCGACAGCCTTATATGAAGATAACATATCATGCATTGCTTAACTTAAGGAAGGATACATCAAAGGCAACACAACCAAGTATATTTTACCAAAGTTCTTTTTCACACATAATATGCAAAAAGAGCGACGATATTACCGTCCATGCTTGTTTACCAAATCACTTCCGACTTCAACATTTAAAAAATTGGTTCATGAGATCTGGATGCATCGGCTCAAGGAGCTTAACTAATAATCGTCAAAGAGAGAAAATATGTGTTGCACTCTTTTTCACTTAGCTAAAGTTTTATCCCGTTGGGTAATTTTGACAAGATTTTTAACGAGACATCTTAAAGTGCATGAAGTTGATAACCGAGGAGTGCTATAAATATAGATATGATTATATATATTATTGTGGTTATGAACGATTAATATAGATTAATTTGTTCTTTAAGTTTTCCTCCCTTGTATATACTTTATTGTATTTCATTACACTACACACCTATGAATGATAAAAAAAAACTTTCTCTCCTTATTTATCTTTCTTATATTACTAGTCATAAGGCTTGTTTTAGAACACATTTCTAATAACTATTATTATAATTTTACCCTTGTATTATTTACAGAGCTATAACTCAAAATCCCCTCAATATAAAATCATCCCAGAGAAAATACTTTTTGGTTGATTTTTTCCACGTTACAAAAGTACCAATAGTACTTGTTTTTAGTGTTTTTTTATGATGAAATTGTAGTTTATTTTCCATTCAGTTGAAGAGGAAAAGAGTAAGAAGCTTCAAAGACGTCTCTTTCTCTATTTCTATAATCTTTTTATGTAATCGTTTTATTTTTACTCTTTTTCAACGGGGTTGTTTTCAGATTTTTTTATTTTGTTTTGTGTGTTACCATGGAATCTTGATTTCATAGTCAAGTCTTTTTAATTCATATGTTGAAGTGTTTATCTACATTAAAAGTTTGGTATCTATTTGGTTGATTTAGCTCATCAGCTGTTATTTTTATCTTATATGTGTTGGGAGTAAGATAATATTTTTAAAGACAATAGTTGTATTGTAAACTGTTTTTATGAAATAAATTTAATATAATATTTTAAGTATTAGAGTCATGTATATTTGATATTTTTAAATTTGATTGAATGACAAAAATGTTTTGACTTTTTCTTAACCATCAAAATAATCATACTCTAAATATTATTAATAATTAAAAAAACTTCTTTATATTTGATTAAATAAAATTAAGAATTGCATTCTCTAATCTCCATGATGTACAAAATATCTATCTTTGTACATTTTAATTTGCATATCTGATTTAATAATACCGCATCTTCCTTCCAACAATGACGTATTGGTCCCATCTTTTTGGTAGAAGAAACTTGTTTCACACGTTCTCTCCTGCCGACTTTTTTTGTCCACAAAACATTGATTGATGCACAAGATATATGGATCAAAATGTCAAATAACAAATTAACATTTAACAGTAACAACCTCGTAACTAAAAATAAACACAAAATAGTTAGCAGTTGAATGTGGCAAATCCATTGAACAAGCAAACAATCAAAGGCTGTCATTCCATTTATATCAAACTCAAAACAAAATGTTGTTCATCTTACCAAAATAACCCAACTTTGTTCATCTTACTGTGTATAATTATGTACAACAATGGTCTCCAAAACATAAAATCTATTTGCTCACGGTGGTGGTGGTGGTGGAGGCGGTGGTTTGAGTTAACACTTCAAAGCAAGAGAGCGGTGACTACCGCCATTTTGACATCTCTGTCTGGGCAAACGCCTCGTCCGTTTTCCCCACCCGCTAAGACTTTTCTCGTCCAACGCCACCTCCCTACAAACACTCTTCTCAACAGCCACCACCTCCGCTGGTGGTGATGGCGGGCTGGGAACCACCAACCGCCGCCTGCCCCTGCCATTCTTACCACCAGTTTTCCTTTTCGACTGCCAAGAAACACCAATCTCCTTAAACGCCTCTTCAAATGTCTGAAGATCTTCAGTCACTTCTCGCCTCGATAAAGAGACAATTCCTGGTAACACATCCCTCTGAAAATCTTTCCTTTGCCTCCTCTTCCCTTGTCCCTTTCTCGTTCCTCGTTTTCTCAACAAACCGCCATCTTCTTCCTGTTCCGCCACAATCACCTCCTCATAGCAGTGGTACTCTTCCTCAGTTTCTTGCAGCTTTAATGTCATGTACTCAAAGTAATCCATACCTTCAGGAATACAATCTTCGTCTTTGTTAACATTTACTGAATCTTTGAGACCATCACCACATGCAATCACCTCTGCCAACCAGTGCAGTAAAGTGTCCGCTGGTGGTGGTGGCTCAGATGATGAAATGGAGATAATTGCCTCAGCTGCAGATTTAACAAGTTCCTGATCATCAGCATCCATGAAAACATCATCTGGTTCAGCTTCAAGGGCTGCAGGGGTCTCCAAGTCGATCTCCATTGAAGCTGTTTTGACAATGGTTTCGGGGATGTCTTGTGTTGATGAAGGATCTTCTTCTTCTTCAAAAGACAAATTCAAATCAATGCCTTGCCTTGATTCCACAATGTGTTTATTAGCATCATTCTTATCTTGAGTAAGGTTGTCTGAATCTTGAACATTGATAATGGGGACCACTAGAATTTTTGTAATTCCATGAAAATGATCAGTTTGAAGTTTCTCAGCTTTCTTGAAAAACTGCTGAGAATGTTGCTGCAAAGAATCCAAATTCATCTGATAAAGTGTTGTTTCTTCCCCCTTGGTTTTCATAAGCCAATGAGGCAGCTGTTTTTCATGGCTCTTTTTCCCATAAAAAACTTCATGTTTTTCATGGGGTTCAATCCAACGGTTATGGTTAAGAGATGAAGTGTTTTGATCCCATGAAGAAGACTGCGAAGAATCAAAAGATGGCTTATTGCTACTTGCAAAAAGTTCAACACCAAATACGGTTCTGTTTCTCGATAAATGCTCATGAGCTTTCTTTGGCTCAGCTTGCAAGTACCAAAACTTTGAATTTGTAACAGAATAATCACTGTTTTTGTTAACAACAGATGCTGCAAGAGATGCTTCTTCCATACGGATTGGTTCATTAAGATCAGCCAAATTATAGGCTCTTTTTGTGCTAAAATTATGACCATTAACTGGTTGAGATCCTTCATCATCCTCGTCCACATCAGCAGGAAGTTCCAAATCAATCACTCTTCTCTGAGTATGCATCTCTTTGGAAATCTGTGAAGAAATTTGACTTAAAAAATGACCCGAATTTGCTGCTCCTACTGGTACTGCAATTCTGTAATGCTCTTTCATTGTGACTTCATTCATCAAGTCCTTTTGTCGTTTATACAGGCGATGAAGTTCTTGAAGCTGGAACATTAAAACAACATCAGTAACACAGAAACTCTAAAAAAACTATTTTCAAGAAAATCACATTTCTTGTAGACCTGATGCCTAAAGACTGACTCCTGCTTCAAAATAGTTAGCTTCATTTGTTCTTTTGGATATCCCGGGTGCCCATCCATGGTTTGGCGCATCAAAAAGGAGTTGTAACCCTGGTTTCTGTCATCATAATACGGGTCCCACATGCCATTGCGCGAATCATTGTTTAGATCCATCATGGTACCCAGAAAATATGCCTTACTTTGTACTTTGGCAGCCATTCCTGCACTAATTACAAGCAATAGAACAATCAATATTCTAAGTACTCAACAACAGTTTCATAACTTTGATATCAGACAAATTCAAAACTTGAATCACTTTCCAGAATGTGAAATTTGCGAATCCCGATTAGATTGGAGTAATCTTGATGATAACAAACTAAAGACATAAATGATACTTGTTTGGAAAGTTATACACAAGACCAACCATGATCCATCAAACCAATGAAAATAAAATATCTCACCAAACAATCATCTGAGCATACAATCTGCCAATTATAGATGATACTAAAGTAGCTTTTGAGGTTTCACCCACCAAACAACTTCCAAAAAAGGGCACTGAAAACAAGCATATTTATTCATTAACCTAAATCCGATTATCGATCTAAACTCCACAAATTGCAACTCTAAAATCGACAGACGCACAATAACAATTCAATTCTCAGAACACGCATTTTGAACGAATTACATCAATCCAATCTACAACAAAATCTAGCACTAATTAAAGTAATTAACGGTAAATCAGGGAAGAGTCTACCTTATGCCGGCGTGAGAACGAACGAATCGTCTTCAAATTAAGCTCCAGTGAGTACGAATTTCATAAATTGAATTTACGAAATCGGAGATTTGAGGTGTCCGGAAACGATCATCGGTATAATCTCCGATCTGTCACAGATTTGTCAACTTGTGGTCTCCGGGAAGATATATTGATTTGATTCCACCATTAAATTCGTTGCAATTTGGCCAGCAAATCTGTGGAAAGAATTTATAAATGTGTTTCTGGTTTTCAGCTGATAGATATAGATATAGATATAGATATAGAGAGAGAAACATATGCATACACATCCTATATATCACCTATCAATTCACATTTCTAGATTCTTTCCACCTTCCGTCCTTTTTGGCCTTTTGGCTTCACAAAATTAATTATCACTTGTTATTATTCCATAATTTTAAAAAGAAACATAATAATAAATAATTAAATGATATTTTAACATACAAGATCCAATGGTGTTGTTTAAACAATAATTTATGTCTAAAAAATCATTAAATAATTAGTGACAAATATTTAATACGGTAGATGTTGATAATATCCTATCTTTTAGTACCAAAGCTAAAATTCATTTATATATGCTCAATATTTAGGAGACAAAGTATAGGGATGGCAATTACAAGTTTGGTCATCTAGTCTTCATTGATTATATTCGTTAGGTATAAGGTATACTTATCATTATAGGGTATACAGGTTAATTTATTAAAAATTTACATGTTAGAGTTTTCAATACATTTTAAATTTTAAATAATTTTAACACCTAAGGAGATTAGAAATATAAATCTAAAAATTAGTGGATTGGTTGCTTATTTTATTAACCAAGGATAAAGAAAAAAATAAAATGTCTACGGTATGTTTTAGGTAATTGGACCGGGCATTACCTAATACATTACTGGTCTCATACTCATAAAAATTTTTAAAACTAATTTCAAACCCGATCACATACCCGGATACTCATTTCATTATCTGTCTCGAATGTTTCAGGTATATCTTTTAGCTTATGAATGACTCTCTTTGTCCCTCCATTAACAAATATACATGTTATGCTCATAACCTTGTGGCCTAGTGACATTGTTGATTAATGTTTACAGAGCCGGACCAGACTAGTTTGTCGGACCGGAAAACCAAGCACATCACCGCTCCGGTTGTGTGTAGTTGGACTGCTTTTATTTGAACCGGTCGGACTAGATTTCATTAAAAAAAATCTTCAAAATCTATTTTTTTCTAGAGTAAATTACAGATATCGTCCTTTATATTTATACCTTTTTTCAGATTGCGCCATTTAGCAAAAAAATTATTAAATATCATCCTTTATTTTTAAAACCCTTGCATCCCATTTCCTTTACCCCAAACGACGTTAACTTTTATAGTTAAAACTCTCATGTGCCCCCCGCGTGAGGGCAAAAGAGTCTTTAACCCTAGATCTTCATCTACCATGTCCAACTATGATCATCACCACCGGATCTTCATCATCTCCTCCCCCCACCTCCTCCCCCTCATCTCCGACACCATCATCTCCATGCTCCCCCTTCCACCCTCTACGACCTCATCTGCCAGTCCCGTACACTGCCCTCCCCATCACCACCATCATCTCCACCTCCTCACCACTGTCATCTCCACCTCCTCGATCTGTTGGGCAAAAATGGATGGTTCATAAGGGGAGAACATGAATCCGGCGATGGCAGTGGGTTTGTTGATCTAGGCAATGCTCAAAGTTTGTGATTGAAGTTAGATTAGGGTTTTTTTTTTGTTCTTGTTACGGCGGTGGCAGTGGGTTTCCACGCCGGAGGTGGCATCTTCATCTGAATTTTCAATTTCCATAAATCTTCCATACTTGTGCTAATATTTTCTAGATTTTGTGGATCTAGAAATTTAGATTAAGATGGGTAATTTGCTTTGTGATGTTTTTGAAATCGATTTCCACTCTAAGAAGAGAAAAAGCCTTGACAACCCCAATTCCATTAGAAAAATGGCTGTTGATGTAGGTGCAGAATTGGATGAAACAAAGGTAGTTTCATCTGCTACAATATCCCCCTAGGGTTTCGAATTCCTTAAGGGATTATTGTTCTGAAACATTTGAATTAGGTTTTAGGGATAATGTGATTCATCCAATTGGGGGAGAGAAGAAGGTTTTAGGGATAACAGTGGGTTTAACTGGAAGGTTTTAAGAAGCAATAGTAGTGTAAGCTGGAGAAGTTCATTCATTGAGGAAATCAAACCCTAATACCATCAGCAGTAAATTTGGGAACAAAGAAGATCATGAGACGAGTTTCTTTGACTATGAGTGACTTGCATTCGATTGCCAGAAGAGAGAAGAAAGTGGAGGTAGAGAGATGGATATCATAAACTTAATTACACAAATAGTCCTTTAAAAGATGGAAAGACCAATTTGCCCTCACGTGACTTGAGTTAACTGAAAAATTTAACACCCGTTAGGCCAAAGGATGTAAGCTGCAACAAAAATAAACATAAAGGATGATGTCTGCTAATTTTTTTGCTAAAAGACGCAATCTGAAAAATGGTATAAACATAAAGGACGATATCTGTAATTTACTCTTTTTTCTATTAATCTGGTATTCCAAGTTGCATATTTTATTTATTTAAGCTTTCATATGATATTATAATTGTAAATTCTCATCAAAACAAAAATGTTTTATATTTTGTATCTAAGACTGAAACAAAAATAAAAAATTTCCTAAAATATATGTATAAAAATGGAGTATGGGAAGATATACATGATCAAATCAAAGATCAACTGCAGATATCTTCATGAAAAGAAGTTAAGAATCACCACCTGCTGCAGACATCATTGATGAGCTTATCAAAACTGCAGGTAGATATGTTTATAAACATACTGTTTCTAGTCAAGAAGGATTCAGATGAGACAACAGCCCAAAATCTTCTTTGTTTTATATAACTAAATGCAAGAAGCATCTAGGTGTGTTCAATGGTTCGGTTTTTAATTTTTTAGACGTATCCTTGAATTCGATTTGGTTAATTCGGTTCGGTTAAAAACCGAAGAAACCAAATTCAACCGTTTTCAATCAAATAACATTTTGTCTAATTTTGGTTTCTTGGTGAGGCGGCGACGAGAGGAGGGTAGGATTGCAAAGAAAATCCCGTGCGTATAACATCTTATATAGGATAATTTAAACCCTAAGTCCATGAAAATATTACTAATTACATATATAGTTATCACTTATTCGGTATATTCAGACGGAATCAACCGAATTAAAAAAGTATATCCGTTAACCTAACAAAAAACCGAATTCACAATTCAGTTCAGTTTTTTGGATAACAAATATCTATACTATATAATAAATAAAGGTTTTCAGTGCCACGTGCCGCCTTCATATTGATTCTTACCATTTTTTTCCCGCCTCTCTTTCTTATTTAATGCACTTCTATCCCTTATTATAAGAAACTTTGAAAATTAATTATGTAACTTTTATTTCAATCAAATAATAAATGAAAGTCAAATTATATTAAATATTAACATATTTTTGAAACCCAATTATATATTAATTTTTACATACTTTGAGTTTGTTTCTATCCTTAGTATACATAATATATTTTTACACCTGATATATATATATATATATATATATATATATATATATAAAGATTTAAAAAATTTATATATTGATATTTTTCAACCCGTGTGTAGACACGGGATCTAAACTAGTGTGAGAATATATAAATAATTCAATCCTTTTATGCATCTGTCATAATCAAAGCAAGTTTACAAACGTACCCAAATTCAAGAATATACATCAATCTTGTTGACTCAATCAAATTGAAACAAATGAGATCTTCTTGGTTGCACCTGAACCTCCTCCTATGAAGAACCCGTTTCAGTTGGCATTTCATCGAACAGTTGCTGTGCAGACGCAGATTTTGCTAACAATTAACAAAAATAAAAAGATAATTTGTCTGTCAGACAACCGTATAGCCATGCCAAGACCCATAAGTTGGGCTGACGACGATCCTCTACTCAGCCATGGTCTTAACCATGAAACTCTATTAATCACGCTCTGGCTACACGGTCGTGGCTCATCAACCAGACATGGGTTTCTGTCTTCTTAGGAATGAAGAATACAAAGGTACAAACCTATAGAACAGATCCTGTTCAAGTAAGGTCGTGCCTTTGTTTCTCCCTGCTCAGTCTATAAACGTACTTAATTTTTCACTTTCCAGCGATGTGGGAAGAGACGAACCCAGCTCCAACTAATCAACGGCCTTTGCACTTCGCATGTTCCTTTCTATAAAAAGATTTTATAAACCCTAATCACTGTATTATAAACTCATTTGTTGCTTTCCACATAAACTATTTGTAACTGTAGGAATTGGATTTTATACTTGCAACGATGATTGATCTTTTTATAAACAAGATTTACAATGAATTAAGAGACAAAATAAAGGGTGTGTATGTTTCAAGATTTTAGGTTATGAGAGATCGGATTTTGGGTGATGGGAATCATAATAGGGTCGGTTTGAATATTAGGTCATGTGGTATACTTGGCGTGAGAGGGGGCCGTGAGTGCCACCTCAACTCACGGTCACGGGAACACCGCCCGTGAGGGGTGTATTGGACCGTTGGACCCATTTTCTTGTTGAAGTAGCCGTTGGGTAACTAAAATCCAACTGTTATTGATGCCGGTTAACTGATTACAACAAGATATAAGCATCCATGATTCTATCCCATTATCACCAATAGCATGAAAATTTTATAGAATTGCTAGAAGTAATATGCTATGAAGAAAAGTAGCAGTTTCCATAGGCCAATGACATTATTATCGAATTGCTAGAAGTAATCACTACAAGTGATGTGGGTTCAAAATGATATATTTTATTTTCTCATTTGGTCTTAACTGAATCCCAATTTACCAAAATGATATGGTGATACTAAAATCATCAATTTATTGATGATGACCGGTTTTCTGATGTGAGTTAATCCAACCCGACCAGACTCAATAGTCGGTGCCAAAGTCCCGATAAAAGAAAAAAAAGGTTTTTGTGTTTGTAGGAGCGTCACGAGTTTATGTAGTTAGCTACTAATTTGTGTCAATCAAAAAAGTGATAATGGGTTAAAAAAACCATCAATGGTTTACAAATATATGTTTTGAAAAGTTTAAAAGGTTGATTAAAAATAATGCATTACAAAAAAAATGTTTGTAATAAAAAACTAATTATGTTTTTGTGATATTTAAAAGAATTGAATAACTATATTTAAAAATAAACAAGTATTTATTATTATGTATGAATAAAAATTGTCGGGTGTTGGTTTATAGTTGTTAACGGCGGGCAATATCGAACACAGAGAAAAGGGGTGATGAAGAGAGTTGCTTGGCGAATGATACTCGATCCCACCTCCGATGATGACGCCACATGAAAACCAGAGCATTAAACCACCTTTCCTTTCCCCGAAATTAGAGTTTGTGTTTGTCTCATTTGTTTGCAGATTTAAGGGGAGCATTTCTTCCCGTCATCACTTTCAGGCCCGATTCTCCCTTTTCGGGTCTCCCCAAAATCTGTCGAAACCTTTGATGGGTTTTGGGGGTAAATCTAAATGGGTTGCATCAGCTCCAAACATGTTGCCAACTCTACTATTTCCCCTCCTCATCATTCTTCCCTACCCCTAACCCTCACTCATTCATCTTCATTGCATCATCCCATCCCGGAAAAGATCAAAGAAGAATCCGATGACGATAATAACCCCGTCACAAAGCATTCCAACAACAAGCCTTCGTTTACGTTTAGCGTAAGATTTGGAAGATCGACTATAGCGGAACATGTTGCCGCTGGTTGGCCCTCATGGCTTAGTGCCGTCGCTGGTGAAGCCATTGATGGTTGGCTCCCTCAGAAATCCGATGGCTTCGAGAGGTTCGAAAAGGTACGTAGCCCGTCACCATTCGTTTGTTTCTAAGAGCATCTCCGTCGCTGTAAAGCGGATGGAGACGTGGCACGTCCGCATGGGAAAAAAGGGGACGACGCCATTGGAGGAGGCGTCTGAAAATGGACGTTTGGTGGTTCGGACGAGAGACTCTCTCACACAACCAACATTTTTGTAATATATACTATTTATTATTATTTTTAAATGGTGTTTGAAAGTGGACGTAGCATCGAAGGAGAAGAAATGAGTGTTTGAAATATGAGTGAAAATCTGATGTAGCAGCTGACGTGATGCTATTGAAAGTGCATGCGTTGGAGATGCCTTTAATTGCAAACAATTAATTCATCTTCTTTGTTCACGGTTTTTTTTTCATGTAGATTGGACAAGGAACGTACAGCAATGTATACCGGGCACGCGATCTCAAATCCGGTAGAATGATGGCCTTAAAAAAGGTGCGATTCGACAATTTCCAACCTGAAAGCGTAAGATTTATGGCTCGTGAAATCGCAATTCTTCGAAAGCTTGATCATCCAAACGTCATGAAACTGGAGGGCATAATTACATCCCGTTTATCATCCAACATCTACCTTGTTTTCGAGTACATGGAACATGATCTTGCAGGACTTATATCATCCCCCAGCATCAGATTCAACGACTCCCAGGTTTGCATCATTCATTAATGCATTCACCTTCTTAAACCTTCTTCCCGACATGATACGATTTTGTGGGGTGCAGATCAAATGCTACATGAGGCAGTTACTGAAAGGAGTTGAGCACTTTCACTCACGAGGAGTTCTTCATCGAGACATCAAAACATCAAACATTCTGGTGAATAATGAAGGTCAGTTAAAGATAGCAGATTTTGGTCTGGCGAATTTTGTTTCCAGCAGACAACCGTTGACTAGCCGCGTGGTAACATTATGGTATCGTCCTCCTGAGCTTTTCTTAGGTTCCACGACATATGGAACATATGTCGATATGTGGAGTGTGGGTTGCGTTTTTGGTGAACTTTTCATCGGTAGACCAATTCTCAAGGGAAGAACAGAGGTAACTGGTATTTTACTGGGTATATTTATTTGTTTACTTTATACTTATTTAGTTCTTAATCTAAGTATCTAACCACATTTTCAGGTTGAACAATTGCATAAGATATTCATGCTTTGTGGCACGCCACCGGACGAGTACTGGAGTAAACCCACACTTCCTCTAGCAAAAATGTCTAAACCCCGACATGCTTACCAGAGCTCTCTTCGTGAACGATGTAAAGAACTCCCGACATCTGCTGTCAATTTACTCCACTCTCTCCTTTCTGTAGAACCTGAAAAACGTGGGAGTGCAACATCCGCTCTTCAATCTGAGGTAACAGTTTACAATTGTTAAATCACTTCAATGGACTGAGGAATCAAGACTTTGTTTCCTTAAATGTGTTTCTTGATTTTTTCAGTATTTCCATACGAGACCTTATGCGTGTGATCCTGCAAGCTTGCCCATGTACCCACCCAGCAAGGAGATTGATGCAAAGCTTCGCGAAGCACACATGTATGTGATCATATCATCTCTTCTTTTTCTTTATGGATTAGAGTTTATAAAGATTTTTATGAGAGTTAATATAAATTTAAAACCGATGAATATCAGGAACAAACCTGGTGGCAGGCTTCGGACATCTCTGACCTCAAAAAATCTGAGAAAAGGCCGAAAAACTTTGCTCGAACAAACAGAGGTTTTAAATTTATTTCTGTATCACATAATCATTTTCAAAACTCAAACACGCGCTAATGTGGTGTTCTTTGTGGTGGGACAGGCACGTCGTAGTGCTTATTTTCATGGGCCTAGAGGACTAGCTGATAGTAATGACACATCATCAAACATTGCCCAAACCTCAGATGTAACTCAAGCTGACACTGTTTGCACACTGCCTGTGTTGGCAACCACATCAGACGGGACTCTCGGGTGGTCAACAAAAAGGCGAAAACATGTCAGTTTTGTGACCCCAACAAGTCAAGATGTTCGGTCAATAGAGCCTATTTTTGAGCATGATACAACAGTTGATCAAGATTTATCATCTGTAAGGCATCTTTAGATTTAAATCCAAGAAAATCCCTTTGCTTTGTGTTTGAAAATATCACTTTCTTAACCAGAAGGGTCGTCGTGAAGAAGAAAGGAGACGATACTCAGGACCTATGGTTATTCAATCACATAGAACTAATGGGAGGCAAGGTGTTCCTAGATCAAGATTTTCAAGAGGTACTAGCAATTTCATTTTGCAATTAATTTTACATTTTTGTTTTGTTTTGTGGGACTGGTTCTGTTAACTTGAAACCAATGTTTTCATAACCGGACAGGTCACTGAACCGGTGGTCTTATCAGTCCACCGACTGGTTTCATAAACCGATTCCTTCATAAATAATATACCAATATGTGTGTAACTAATTTAAAACAAAATATGAACTACTTTATCATTTTTGTTCTGGGTTTGCAACTTTAACAAAATATAATACGAAGCCTGTCACTATATGAAAGGAAAAAAAAAAAAGTTTAAAATATGGTCCAACCACCGGTTCGATTTGCAGCCGGTTCAAAGGTACCCAACTGAACCTATTATGTAACTGTTTCGGTCCGACCGGCCGGTCAATTAAGTTATGAAAACAGTGCTTGAGATCGACATGAAATTAAAGGTTGGTTAATAATGTGATTATGCGTGTTTTTTGGATTATAGATGCAGAATTGTGATGTAAAATAGAGGCAAAAGGAAGGATTAACAAGGGCTGCTGATTGTTTATGATACAACTGTGGTTGGATGATTGTAGTTAAGAATGAGGATAGGTAGGTGAAGAAGAAAAGAGAAATGGAATTGAAGTAACATGCATGGGGGAAATGGAAGTGGAATACAAAGCACAAGTAAAGGCTTCTTCTAATTTAAGAAGGTTGATGAAACATAAAGGCTTGGTGCTCAAAATTTCACCTCTTGTCAACCCTTGATTAATTATTCTTTGATTTTATTTGTATATTGTTGTGTTTGATATTGTTCATTTTTACCCTTTCTGTAACTTAATACTCATTGTTGTTAACTTGTTAATAAAATGCCCATTCTTCTTGACATATATAAATTTATATTCAATTGCATAATTATATGATATTAATCCTACTACATTTGATGAAAGACATAATTGTATTTGATATTTTCATTTTCTTTTCGAATAACTAATAACACAATAACCTAAGTTTTGTGTATTAATTGTTCAATCAAAGTCACTTGCATCTTTTTATAACAAAAAAAAAGTTAGACTTTACAGTATTGTTTTATTGCTGTGAAATTAGTGCTTCTTAGTAAATGAATATAACTTCTAAGATCCATTTGTTGTTCATGGCAAACTAACTATTATTGTTAACAAAAGACGATTGAAAACACTCTTTGAGATGCTTACTAAGGGAAATCTCTAAAATTGAAAGTGGAGCGCGAGACGAGGATATTTAAGTTGGAGAGATATGCAAAGGACCTTCGGCAAATTTTCATAGCCAATGGGCCTGTTAAGATGTTTTCATCAATGTTTTTGATACGTGCAGCTGCTGATCAATAGGGTTATACGGGTTAGTTGTATTGGCGGGAAAATTAGTTCAAAGAGTTAACAGTATTTAGGGAGTAGAAGTCAACAAAAGTCAAGTCAATTGTACATGTATAAAAATGGACTGTAAATGTTCAGAGAAGGCATGAAATGAAATAACAAACTCACCTTCTCTATTACACTCTTATAACAGTCTTTCTTCATTTTGATTCTTCAAGTTGTTAGTAGTGTTTGACTATTGTTAATTAATCTCCAACACAGTTCACATCAGTTTTATGGACTGTAACTTCAACTGGATCAAAAGTTATGTCATTGGGTACTTTTTTAGCCTTTTGAATTTATTTGATTGGTTCATATATACAAGTTCACTAACTTTAGATCAGCTCTATATCATAATCATTTAGTAAATGTTTTTCTACAATTATAATTTCACTATACGTACTACTCGTTTTGCATAGTTATCAAAGTGAGCAAACCTTAGATAGATATACTTTGGTTAGAATGATGTTTAGTTTGTAATGAAGAGCCTAATATAAATGATTGAAAATAAGTACTTCGGTTAACAGCGAGAAACACTTTAACTCAGATCATGAAAATGTGATTGTTGTTTGTATATTCTACTCGGTATGTATGTATTTACAATGCCACCAATTTAGTACATCAATTAAAAGGGAAAACAAGATTGTTGTTCGCATTTACAGTGTCTGTAGACGACATTGTTAAAGAAGAAGTTGAATCTTTATCAGTGAGCAATAATGGTAGGAATTTGTCCATGATTCACAAAGTCAATCTTGTTCAATCTCAAACAACAAAGCACTTTCTCAGGCAACTCTTCAGGCTTCTGAGCCTATTTTCACAAACGCAAATAATCAGTTTCCTTAAAAATATTCAAACTTTACAAGTCACAAGTACCTGAATAGTTAAGCCTAAATTCAGAATCCCATTTTTCAACCTTTCACGAAATGCGTCTAATCCCTTTCTTGCTAAGTAACTAAACCGATGAACATCTAGGTCGATTTCAAAGTAATTTGTTCCCTGAAATCACATTAAGAATAAATATTTAATACTTATATCCCATGTACAAGAAGAATTATATGATGGTGGATACCTGATAAAAGTTGTGTTGTGGTCGTGAAAGAACAGGTTTTTCGTTATAAGCATGCAAAAGGTTCCTTTCGGTGTTATTAGAAACAAGATCATCTGGGTTCCTCACACCCACCATGATCTTCAATCTGTCTCTGAATGGTACAACAGATTCTTTTCTGAATCCCTTCACCTTTTCCATATCATCTTCAATCAAACGCTGCATGCACAACAAGAAATGTTGAAAGTTTTCTTGACAAAGAACAAATAAAAGATATATTTGATGTCTTAATTACCTTGATGCTCTCTTGAAACTGAAAAGATGTATCTTTCTCATATGTTTCTGAGAGTTTGAAATATAACACAAGGCTCAAACCCTCACCGTCGCTATCGCCTTTGAACATAGCAGCAGGATAAGTAGGCAACTGTAAAAAGTAAAAAAAACATAGTTTTAAATGTTTCTAATCTGTTTAAAAAAACCAAGATGACATCAAGAAAATATAAAATTTGAACCTGAATATTGACAATGAGAAGAGGAGGTAGTTTTCCACGGCTTTTGACCGAAGGAAGATCGAGATGTTGCGCAATGTGGTTGACTTTTCTTGGAGATGTAAAGAGGTCAGCACCTATTGGGGTATAAGGACAACAACTTGGAGCAGGACTTTTTGTTTTATTTCTGCAAATTAGTTTCTCAGTTGATCACATTATTTTCTGCATAACTATCCAAAATTTTGAAAGATAAAAAATCAAAGAAATACTTGAAGAAGTTTTCATCTCGAACAGTGAAACTCGAGGGGTCAATAGCAGACCAACATCCATGGGTTGGCTTCCCATCAGTACAACATGGAATCAAACGCCCTGCTCGGGATATACCTTCAAGAGCAAAAAAACTGTAATGATCACATGAAGCTTAATACTTTTATTTTAAGATCTAAAAAACCTTACGGTTTTCACTGGTTTCTTCTCTATCAAGTGAAGTTGTCTTCTTTGAACGCCTGATGACAGATGATTTTCTTTTCAGTGTCTGTGGACGTGAGATCAATGTATCATTGATCTTGCTTGATGATGAGGTATCATGCTGAAGCAGTTGTCCACTTGATGAACTACGAAAGCTATCTATGAACATTAAATTTCAACAAACAAGAAAGTAAAATACATTTTTAAGCAATTTGAATTATTAAAGTATACTCACTCCATCCCATGAAATTTGCAACATTTCTTTTTTAGATAAACTATTAAGTTATTGATTTGGGTTCAAAAAAATTCCACCTTTCTTGTCATTTAATTAAGGTTATTTTAAGATAAGCCATGCATCCATGGGACAAAGTAAATAGTAATATAAATCAGAAAGTGAAGGATGTTTATGTTCACTTACTACCATGAACACTAAAAAAATCATCATCTGAATCAGATTCACCATTTTTGCTGACAGAATCGGACCATGATTCTTCTTGGCAAATCACTGCAACCCACATTACTTTAATTTATCGGAAACAGAGTTTTATCGTTGAAATTAAACAAAAAAAAGAAGAAAGTACCATTGGAATCAAATTGGCTGTGGTGCCATTCCTTCTGAGTGAGGTTGAAAGTAGAATTTGAGGATGCATTTCTACAAAAAGTGGTGGGATGAACAAAAACACTCTTTCCTGCATTGCTGTTCTGATTCCTCATTTTCTTATGCTTACGGATCTTTCTCCGTAGACGAATTCGCGGTTTCCTTAACTTTCTACTTTTAGAATAAGATGAAACACATCCGCCCATATATCTCTGTCTTGAAATGGTGACTAAAGTGTCCCTGAAATGCCTATTCTTTTTTTAACACAGGTAGCTAAAAGGGTCAATATTGGTTGATAAAATAAAGAGAATATACCTCTGCAAGCTACAAGATTTTGTAATGAAGCAAATAATAGGATAGTGAATGCAAGAATTCTGCAAGAACCAATCATCAAAAGGTCAAAAAGATTAAAAAAAAATCATACAAATTTGCACAATTAACTGATTAGGTAATTGCTTATATAACTTGTAAGAAACAATAAAACATCCAAAGCAACTTCAAATGTAGAATTCAAGAAAATGATCAGTCTTATTCTCTAAGTTACCCATATAAGAATCTTGTGCACTCAAAGCAATTAGCATCAATAACTTCAATCTGTAACCATGATCATGACCAAATATGTGATTTTCACAATATTTTTCCAAAACAGAAACTATACACATTACACAATTACAGATTTACCAAGAAACATATTAATTAATGTCTTTACATGAACAAGTTAACATTTTTTTTTTCATTTTAATTTGATATTTGTTAATGTTTTTATAAAACAAATATATTTCTTGTTAAAAATGCAAATAAAGAAGGCTCATATATTGAAGAAAGAAAAGAAAGAGAAATATATGTATACCTGAAAGAGATGAAGTTGTTATCATGTTATGAACATGATATTAGCTCCATCTCCCTCTGCAACAAAATGAGGAACCCCCACCAGAAAGAAGACGAAAGGTGGGTCCGGGTTCAACCTATTTTCTGTTTGTTTATGTCCGAAAACGAAAATTGAATTTGTGGTTTGAATAAAATCGATTTATAAGAGAAGAAAGAGCAGAGAGAGAATTTTGCTTTCTGTGGTGCCCATCAGCCTTTCTATTGCCACGTCATCATCTATTCTACGGCAAACAAAAGGGCCCTTTTAAGGTTTACTGTGAATCTTTTCGGCCTGTCAATACAAAACAAGCCCCTCATCTTCCATGTTATTACCTTTTATGTCCTTATAATTTCAAGTCAACCAATCAATCCTCTAGTGTTGATTCCGGTAATTGATTTACTTATTAAAAAAATAAAGATCCTGCTTCTAGAAAGACTCGGCTTAAAACAAAGCCTCTAAACTATTTATTATTTATTAAAATAAACAATAATCACATAATCAATTTTAATAACCAAACCAAACACCCTTTTAGTTACATGAGAAAAATTAAAATCAAACAATAACTTGCAACCGTTAATAAAGCAAGGATGGTTTGGTAAATCTTTTGGTATTGGTTTTTCGTGTAAGTTATTTACATCTATAAGTCAAATAAAAAAAATGGAGACTAGACAGATGCTAAATTTGTCATAGAAGCAATCTTATATTAGCTCCTTAATTTTTCTTGTTCTTTTTAAATCACAACACAAATGCCTTAAAGCAGTGATATATAGCCTTTTCACACCAATCTGCAGTTGGCTTAAACTGAACTCTCAAACCATCAAGGAGCTTGATAATCATACAAAACAAAAAACTGAAATCCATAGACTGGCTTGGAATCTGAAAGACTGGCTTGTTGAAGGATTTTGTAGATATATTTTCATTGAGATAGCAAAATGTCCCGACCTTGGCGCAGAATTCCAATGCCAAGAAAGTAGTCAAGATCGTCAAGGTCCTTGAGAGCAAAAGTATGACTGAGTTGTTAGATTAGAGTATCTACAGCTTTGGTGTTGTTATTAGTGGCGATGATGTCATCAATATAAACTAGGATATATAGGATTGTGTGTCCCAGACTTGTTAGTAAATAGAGAAGGATCAGTCTTGGATCCTTTAAAGCCGAATTTATGAAAAGCTTGGGACATGCAGAATTGGATTGTAATTCAAATCTCAAACAGAAGGATAAAATCCTTCAAGGCAATCGGCCCTTAAACTTCTTTTCTGTTTTTGTGTTACGATATTAATAAGTGTAGGGACCTAATTGTAAATAAAAGTAGTTCATTTGTAATTCTTAGACATAGAGGGACTGAATTGTAATTCTGGTATTCTTGTAACTGTGGCTGTTATAAGTCAGTTAGTTGTTAATGATAGTTTACGCTTGATTTGGATTAATCTTCTCCTCTGATTCTCTTTTGATTCTATCAAGTGGTATCATAGCCACCGCTCCTCGGTGCTCTCGCTTATCATTCTTCTTCCACCATCAATTTCACCTGCAATCCTCAATCGGCACCACCATGTCGACGCGAAACGCAACCCTAGAGCAGAAAATTCAGGAACACGACAGCACACTAGTGCGTTTGGAGGCCGCTACGGGTCAAAATTTGACGAAATTAGAGGCGATTAAGGCAACAACGATGAAGAATTCATCGGATATGGAAGCTTTGAAGAATGACTAAAATTCTCAACAATTTGCAGTTCTTCACTACCAATCGATCATCTCAGTCTAATGGATCTGGCCTTGCTAATGGTGGTCCGGATAACAGAAACATTAATATGTCAAATAACACTACTCGTTTGACAAAAATGGAGTTTCCGAAGTTCAATGGTATCAATGTGGAGGGTTGGCTCTGTAGATTTGAACATTTTTTTCTCTATCGATGAAACTCCTGAGCACATTAAGGTCAAATATGCAATTGTTCACCTAGAGGATATAGCTTTGCTATGGCACCAGTCTTTTGTTCAATCTAGAGGTGGTTCCATTGAAGGCTTGCTGTGGCTAGAGTACAAGGGATTCATTTCAACTCGTTTTGCTATAGTTATTGGTCAAGAAGCTATGGGTGCATTGGCTGCTTTAAAACAAACATGTTCTTTACAAACCTTGTGCCAAGAATTTGATTTAGCTCTTACTAAAGTGGCTATTTGTGATGAATATGCTGTGAGTTTATTTTTGAGAGCTGTTAAACCAGAAATTGGTTTTCCCCTTAGGTTGCTTAGACCTAAGAACTTACTTGAAGCATACATGTTAGCAAGGATTCAGGATGAGAATATTGCCTTATTGTGTAATAGGGGATGGGGACAGTCTTATAAGACTAGTACTCGTTCTGCCAATGTTAATAGGGCTATAGATTCTTTTCCTAAAGGTAACATTACAGCTGCCAATTTGGCATTATTACCTGCACCTCCTATTAGAGCTAAGCCTTTGAGAAGGTTAACTCCTAAGGAAATTGAAGAAAAAAGAGCTAAGGGTGAATGTTTCAGTTGCAATGAAAAGTTCACTTCCAATCATAAGTGTAAGAATAAACAGTTGTATTCTATTGAAGTGTGGGAGGAGGAGGATGAATACTCAGATTCTGATCAAGGAAGGAATGTACCTACTAATAGTTTGGACCCCCAAATTTCTTTGAATGCTATAATGGGAGTATCTTCCTATTCTACTATGAAGGTGATAGGGGCCATTGGTACTAAAACCCTACACATTCTCATTGATTATGTTCTACACACAATTTTTTGGATGAAAAAATAGCTCACAAAATGCAATGTCCTACCACCACTATTCCTGCTCTTAAGATCACTATTGCAGATGGCAACACTATCACTTGCAATAGGAGCTGTGAAAATTTGCAGTGGCTCATGCAAGGCAACTGGTTTAAGGCAGATGTCCTTATCATTCCATTATCTAACTATGATATGGTGCTTCGCATTCAGTGGTTACAAAGCTTGGATGACATTACTTGGAACTTCAAGGATTTAACTATGAAATTCAAAGTCGGTGATGTTACCTTTGAATTGAAAGGGGCAAAAGATGGAGGGGTTAGTTTGTGTTCTAGTGAAGAGGCCCATAATCTTATAGCTAAACCTCACACATTCTCTCATGCTTAATTGTTTAGTTTGCACTCTACAACTAACACAGACCCATCACATGTTCCAACTGTGAAGAACAAGAGTAATAGTTATGCTCTTGAGGCTATTTTATCTTCCTATGAAGATGTTTTTGCTATGCCTAATGCCCTACCCCCAAAAGGTTATGTGATCATCAAATTGTATTAAAAGAGGGTGTTACTTCTATCATACAGAAACCTTATAGGTATACTGCAGCTCAAAAGGATATAATTGAGAAAATGACTCAGGAATTGTTGGACATGGGGATTATAAGGGAGAGTACCAGTTCATTTTCTGCTCCTGTAGTCTTAGTTAAAAAGAAAGACGGTTCTTGGCGAATGTGTGTGGATTACAGACGCCTTAATGATGCAAATGTGAAAAATAGTTTCCCTATACCTCTCATTGATGAACTGCTGGATGAGTTGGGTGGGTCTTCTATCTTTTCCAAACTTGATTTAAGGTCTGGATATCACCAAGTAAGAATGCATGAACCAGACATCTACAAGACTGCTTTTAGGACTCATCAGGGTCACTTTGAGTTCTTGGTATTACCATTTGGCTTAACAAAAGCACCTGCCACATTTCAGGCCCTTATGAATGCCACTTTCAAGCCTCTTCTCAGGAAGTGTGCATTGGTTTTTTTTGATGATATACTAGTTTACAACTCTTCTATGGAACAACATTTAGTGGATCTGTCCCAAGTCTTACAATTGTTAAGAGCTAATTATCTATTGGCCAAGCAATCTAAATGTATATTTGCGGGATCACATGTGGAATATTTGAGCCATGTAATCACTAAGGAGGGAGTTCATACAGATCCATCAAAATTTGAAGTTGTCTTAAACTGGCCTGTTCCAAATACTGTCAAACAGTTAAGGGGATTTTTGGGATTGGCAGGATATTACAGGAGATTTATTAAATCCTTTGGATGCATTACTAGGCCTTTGACCAATTTATTGAAGAAGGATGCCTTTAATTGGCATGAGGAGGCTCAACAAGCTTTTGAACATGTGAAACTTGCTTTATCTTCTGCACCTGTTTTAGCCCTTCCTGATTTCACAAAAATGTTTGTGATAGAGACGGATGCTTCTTCCAAGGGTTTAGGGGTTGTTCTTATGCAATAAGGTCACCCTATTGTTTTCCTTAACAAAGGTATTTCAATTAAGCAACAAGCTATGTCAGTTTATGAGAAAGAGCTCTTGGCCATTCTTATGGCTGTCAAACACTGGCATCGCTATTTGTTAATCAAGCAGTTTGTAATAAGAACTTATCAGAAGAGTTTAAAGTTCTTGTTGGAACAGAAGATCAGCACACCATTGCAGCAGAAATGGTTGGCTAAAATGTTGGGATATGATTATGAAATAGTTTACAAACAGGGCAAGGATAATTCTGTTGCTGATGCTTTATCTAGAGTGGATGGTCTAGCTTTGTTTCAAATGAATATCAGTTCTATTGATCCTTGTTTGTGGCCCATAATTAAAGACAGTTGGCAGAAGGATCCCACTATTCAACAGCTTTTAGGGCAGTTACAATCTGGTTCTGTTGTGAAACAATATACTTGGGATGGTCATGTTCTTAAGAGGAAGAATAGGGTGGTGGTTGGTTTTGACCCACAATTAAGGAATGACATTCTGCACATTTGTCATGCTTCTCCAATGGGTGGTCACTCGAGGTATCTACCTACACTCACCAAATTAAAATTGTTGTTCTATTGGAAAAAGTGCAATCAAGCTGTTAAGGAGTATGTTAGAGCTTGTGTTGTTTGTCACAAAGCCAAGTATGAAAGGGTTGCTTCTTCAGGGTTATTGCAGCCTGTGCCTACTCCTACTTCTGTCTTCCGTGACATCTCTATGGACTTCATTGGGGGGCTGCGTAAAGCTTATGGTTCAGATTCTATTATGGTCATCATTGACAAATTTACAAAGTATGGCCATTTTATTCCTTTATGTCATCCTTTTGGTGCAGCTAAAATTGCTCAACTGTTCTTTGAAAACATATTCAAACTCCATGGATGTCCTAGCACCATTGTGTGAGATAGGGACTCTATCTTTCTAAGCCAGTTTTGGCAAGATTTTATGAAGCTGCAAGGTGTGGCTTTGGCTTTTTCTTCAGCTTATCACCCCCAATCTGATGGCCAGACAGAGGTTCTAAACAGATGTCTAGAGACTTATTTGAGATGCATGATTATGGAGGACCCTTTGCAATGGCCTAAGTGGCTTACTCTTGCTGAATGGTGGTATAATACCTCCTTGCATTCAGCTATTGGCATGTCTCCTTTTGAGGCCCTTTATGGTATACCTCCTCCTGTGCATATACCCTATATTCCTAATGAAACCAAACTAGATTCTTTGGAAGAATGGTTTAAACTGAGAGAACTCAAATTGGCTAGTCTTAAAGCTCACTTGGCTAAAGCTAAAAATCGCATGAAGCAATTTGCATATAAGAAGAGATATGAAAGGCATTTTTCTGTGGGTACTTGGGTCTATGTGAAACTTCAGCCTTATGTCCAATCCACATTGAAGAAACATCATTGTCAAAAGCTGAGTCCCACTTATTATGGACCTTATTTGATTGTGGAAAGAATTGGCAGTGTTGCTTATCGTTTAGACTTGCCTGATTTTGTTGCTATTCACCCTGTCTTTCATGTATCTTTGTTGAAGGCTGCTCCAGGTCCACCTTCCCAGGTCACTCCTTTACCTGCTGGTCAATGGTTTGACTTACAGCCGCGGGCTATTGTGGACAGACAATTGGTTCAAAAGCGGGGAAAAGCCTCAACTCTCATTTTGGTTCATTGGCATTCGCTACCAATTACTGAAGCTACATGGGAAGATTTGCAGGATTTTCAGCTTCGTTTTCCAGATTTCCATTCTTGAGGTCAAGAATGTTGTTAACATGGGAGATTTGTTACGATTTTAATAAGTGTAGGGACCTAATTGTAAATAAAAGTAGTTCATTTGTAATTCTTAGACGTAGAGGGACTGAATTGTAATTCTGGTATTCTTGTAACTGTGGCTGTTATAAGTCAGTTAGTTGTTAATGACAGTTTACGCTTGATTTGGATTAATCTTCTCCTTCGATTCTCTTTTGATTCTATCATTTTGGCAAGAAACAAACAAGAACAACCCAAAAGAATTGGTCTGATCCTTCACTCATTCATATGAATACATATTTACACACACAGAAGGAATGAACCGTCGTTATGATCCAGATTAAATCAACGCCTCCCTTCAAATACGGTTTCTAGGTTTTCAATTCTACCCATAAGACCCTTTGACTTTATGTAAATACATAATAACCTCTAAAACTAACTTTAAATTATTTGCACTAATGACCCGTATCTTTTGTTTTCGTATTTATCAAACTTTGATCAATCAATTAAGACCAACAAAACCGTCCATCATGCCACCTCTAGCGAGATCCACATGATAATAGTTACAATATCATTGTCGTAATCAAGACTTTCAAACATTTCAAAATCTGTAAAATTCCATACAACCTAGAATTTTCGTGACTGATAATTCATAACAAAAACATTGCATCACCACGGTCAACTTGAAACCAAGAACCTCTTTAAACTAGGCTTTAATTAACATAACAAATGGTTGGAAGATCAAGAGAGTTCCATAATGATAATTCTCTATCAATAACATTATTAGTTGTAGAAGAAGCCTCATCCTCTCCTTCAACATCCTTCTTTGATTCTTCATCTTTCTTATCAAACCCTTGATGACAAATGGACCCTTGCATTTTTGACCTTTTTCTAGACTTTGATGAACCTCCTCCCAGTCCAAGTTTCAGCTTCAAACACTCTGGTATGCCATTAAAAGCATAAAGGGAAGCCGAATACTTACGCTCGTATTTCATCCTCTTCATCGCCTCCGATATTGTTAATGGCTCTTCACCCTCTGCGTTGTAGTTAATCTCCTCATTGATGGAATTAGATGCTATTTCTTGAGCTATTTCAAAAGGAGAAAAAGTACAAGATGATCCTATTTCATCAATGAACCCAAAATCAATCACTCCTATATCATCACTACACCCTTCTTCATCATCATCATCTTCAATCACACCTCCATTGTTTGTGTCACCACTTGAACATAGAGATACTATTTGATCATAATGATTATCCAAATTAACATAATGATCATCATCTTTAACGGGTAATGATGACATAATCTCATTGTTATCAGGAATATACTCATCTGGGTCATTGAGAAAATCAGTAAAGATTGAATCTTGGAACTCATATATGTCATTAACTTCCTCCTGCTGCTTCCTGTCATCATGATCATGACTCATGGTTAGCTGGGAACTATTCTGAGATGAACCACCTGCACCCATGGCTGCTAAAGAGTTGTTTCTGGCTTTGAGCCGGTGAAGAAGTAGGTTCGTGATTTTGGAGGGAAGGGCGGGTGTGGTGAAAGATGATTGAGAACAAGGCCAGAAATTGGTTCGAGTATTGGCTCCCCTTAGCAAGCAAGCAGCTTCATCATAAGCTCTAGCTGCTTCTTCTGCTGTGTCAAAGGTGCCTAGCCATACTCTAATCTTCTGTATGGTGTCCTTGATCTCCGCCACCCACCTGCCCGAGGGCCGCTGGCGGACACCCACGAACCGCTTCCTCACCCGCCGTGGGCCGCCTAGTGCAACTGCCGAGTCTTTAACCATCTCATCCCAATTTTTGTTTTCTTCAGGATGATCACTGATCATGGTGTGTTCTTGATCATTGGCAAGTTTTCTCTTCCTAGCCATAACTTCAACTATTTTATTTTATTTTTTTGGGCTTGGTAAGTATATTAGTTGGTGGTATGTATCAAATGAATTCTGATGCACTTATATATAGGCATGGAGAAAGAAATGATCTTGTCAAAGTGAGAACAACAGCTGAAAGGGTCTTACTCTTGTACACACCTCTTTGTTCTTTCCAATATTTATTTGTTTATTTATTTTCAGTTTTGGGTCACCATTTGGAGTTTGATTGGGGGAGAAGAGAGTAAAATAGTCCTCCTTTTTAACATGTATTTAAATAATTATAGCTTGACCTAGTCCAAAAAGAGTATACTATCTAGCTTCCTTTTCATACTTCCAATTTTAATAATGCAATCTCTTTATTTTTCTTCTTATTATTGTTATTAAAATCATGAATATTTTGTATATCATTACAAGGTCGGTCCCAAAAATCCTAAAAATAGTTGAGCCCGTATAATATAAACTCAATAATCATATATAAAAAAACCTTAATATCACAATAACAGTTATAACAATAATTACTAAAACAAAAGTATTATACCAAAATGTTATATTTTACATAGTTAAACGAATTGCGAGTCACTCTAGAGTTATTGTATTACCGGAACCGAGGTGCGAAGCGCACCGCTACACGAACTTAAACACGCACCATTTTACGTACGGAAGACGTAATATATATAACGTTATTGTATAATAGTAAAATATCTTTTACAATATTAATATCTTTTACTGTAACATAAAATAAATTAATAAAGTTATAAATTATATTGAACTAAACTAAGGGGGTGTTTGGGATTACTTATTTACTCTACTTATTAACTTAAGGTGTTTGGAAAAGCTACTTATTTAGCCTACTTATACCATTTTTCAAGAAGTAAGTCCATCCTTACTTATTACTTATAACTTATTAACTTATAGCATAAGTCAATAAGTAGTTTTCAAAGAAAATCCCAAAGTTTTTAAGAAGTTACAAATTGTGACTTATGACTTATGACTTATTACCTTTTTGAATAAGTCATAAGGAGTTTCAAATAAGTAATCCCAAACACAGCCTAAACAAACTAAGAAAATAAAATAAAGAGAAAATAACAACTAATAAAAGAATTATTAATTTAAAAGTATCTTTTCTTTTTGATACTAAATACAAGTATTACTGAGTAGACATGATGTTGACCACACTTTAGACCACAAACTTTTTTTTGTAGGTGCATTAATTATAAAAGGACCCCTAGTATCATCTTCTTCGCGACACTTCTTCTTATTATCATTTCTTATAACCTGCAACTCTCCCAACTGCTAAATGCAATAAATTATACATTTAACATTTAAACTAATGTTAATGAGATTTGGTTTAAAACTTTAAATTTATAGAAGTTTTTATAAATATATGTATACAATATATATAATAATTTTTTTTTAATACTACGGGCCACAGACGGTCACCCTCCCCACCCCCCTTTGGGCCGCCCCTGATATTGATAACATCAAATTCTATATTATGAGTATTTTAAATATTTAAGTATAAGTTTTATATATGTAGTAGAGGGTAATTACGTTCAACAAAACCTAAAATTATGACAACGATTAAACACGTGTAGACACCCTGTTTAAGTTCTAGACGCCCGTTAAAAAAATTGGACACCCATTTATATTGACAACCAATTTAACACGCATTTTTTTTTAATATAACAATATTATACTCAAATTGGTTTTACTCATTTGTCCTTGTCAAAAAAATGTCAAGGTTTGAGTGCGCGTCGCATTCATCCAATCATACATAGCCTTTGATTAACCTTCATCAATAGTTGATATCCCTTTCTATGCTTTTTAGGAATTACAGACTTTTTAGTTAGCCTTATATATATTACATTAATTTATTGTGGAACCGGATGAATCAATATTGAAATATATATATCAAAACCTCCTGGTTGTACTAAACAGTGGGATCTAGCTAGTAATATGATAAGATGATATACAAAGAGAAGCTTTGAATCATCACCTCTTAAGAAACTCCTATTCATGCCAAAATAAAGAATCTCAAATTAATCAAAAAGTTGTCTCGTATATTAAATACAATATATGTATGCATGTATGTATGGTCATCAAGTTCAAGGTCATCTACCGTACTTAACACGGTAACCCAAGAAATCAACTTATGTGAACTTGCATCACAGAAGAGACAATTGGAGCAGTTTACAAGAAAAGATACGTAGCCTTCTTTTTTTATTAAATATACAATAATTAAAATCCACTGATCGAATATATTCCATCAGTCTGTGTGTTCATACATAGTTTTCTCCGACAGGCGTGTTCTACCTTAATGAGCCACGACCACTAATGTAACTACTAACTAATGGAAATAAAGAGTAAAACTATAACTTGGTAAATGGTAAGAGGCTTGTGAGTTAGTGTTTGTGGTAACTTTCAGTTTTCTCTATAACCACAATGAAATGAAGAGAAAACTGAAAGTTATCACAAACACTAAAGGTTCACCTCAGTTAAAAAAAAAGTTATATGTTATATAGTATCCAATACTCATTTTTCATGTGTTATTTATGTAATTAGTAGTTGAGTGTGGGTTCTTCGCTAATGCAAACGACAAACGGATTCTTTGAAACAAAAATCATACGTGACGCCCAACGAAAAGATTAAAAAATAGACATGAGATAGCACGGTTAGCGCATAAACGGACAGTTATAAGGTAACAGCCAATAGAATTAACAAAAGAAGAGACAAGGTTTGAAATGCCAAAAACATCAACCTCTTGAGTTGTTTCTTATGATTTTAACTCCATCCTCTTGATCTTTACCATATCTCTCTCTCTCAAATAATTGTGATATGTCTCTTCTCAGGCCGCCATATGGATCGATTGTTTGTTTCTATAGTGGATGAAACTATTAATTTGGGGTTTAAAATTTGAAGGTTTTTGTATTCAAATGTTTGATATTGATTAGGTAATTGCAATCAGGAATTGTAAAATCAAACTCTATTGTTGTAATGTTGTGTATACAACCAGCAGTTTCATCAACCCCACCCTACGGTGGCTCCGGCGACGATTATACCAGAAGGTACATGTGTTTTAAACCTCTTGATAAATAAATGCACATATTTCATTATAAACCTTTAAAGGGTTTATTACCTACATGATTGTATCATGATGTCTGGATGACGCCACTCTCATTTTCAAGAAATAGAATGATTTTTTGTTAGAAGCATAAGCATGTAATAGTTGAAATGGGGATTATTTTAATTTAATGGTAATATATATATAGGGCGGGGTTCCAGAGAAAACCATAAGTTAGACGAAAACTGAGAAAACCACTAAAAAAATCAATTTTAACCAATCATATAATAATATTTATTTTTTATTTTATTTTATTTATAAGAGTATCAATATAATATTAAACATTTTTACCAAAAAACATTTTTACACATAGTGTTACGTATACGTAAACAAAAAATAAAAAAATTGCAGTTACGTATACGTAAATAAAAAAAAATTCTTTTGGATACGTATACGTAAATAAAAAAATTGCCTGAAATGATGTGGTTTTCTCGGTTTTCGCCTAACTTTGTGGTTTTCTCTTGATCCTTCCCCTATATATATATATATTTTATTAAACTACATTTTAACAAATTACTAGCTTGGGATGCTTTCCGTTTTAATTAAGCATGGTAAAACGGGTGGGTTGGGTTAGGTAACGGGTCAGAATGGGTTTGGGTCAGGATGGATTATGACCAAAATAAGTTTGGGTCAAACGGGTCGTTTTTAAAAAAAAATATCAATTTGCTTCATATCGAAATGGGTTGTAACAAAAAAGTGGCTCATGTTGAAATAAGATGTCTTAAAAAAGAACAATACCAAAATATGGTACATGTTTGAACCTATTCTAAATATACATAGTTTTTAGGCGACCCATTTTAACACAAATTGTTTTAAGATGTTACTTATTTCAACTTTTTTTGTGTTATGGTATTACCCAATTCTACCCAAAATACAAAAAAGATTTACCCAAAATAACTCATTTCCCCTACTTTGAGTCAAGATTACCAGGTCTAGTTTTAATACGAATTCCTAAAAATAAAATGGTTATCTTTTTAAAAAAATTGGTAGTTGATATAAATTTATATTATTGCCACCTTTAAGAAAATTAAGGATCCATTTGGTTCGTGGAATTCAAATGAACTAGAAAACATTCCCTCCAAAATTGTGTTTGGTTGGTCAAGGAAGGATATGAAATCGGAAAACATTCGGTCATTTGATGGAATTCAATTTTCCTTCCTATAACCTATAACCTCCTATGAAATTTAAAACATTCCATCAAAATATTTAAACATTACCAAAAACCCTAGCTTCTTGTACATTATCTTACTAGTGTTAGAACCTGTGTATTACACGGGGTTATAAATAAAATAAATGCAAAACAAAATACAAATTGAGATAAAAAAACTGATGAATACAATTTATAAATCAGTAATTATTTCTTTGTATACAACGTTGGATGTTTTGTTTGAAATTTGTCCATCTTTGTCTAAGGCTAAATTTTTTTACCCGTCTCTGTTTTTAACTCATGAAAGTGCAACATATAATTGACCATGAGTGAAAACCGGTTTCCTCAAGAACAATCCAACCCTTGATAGTGACTGACCCCGGCTCTTATTTATTGTCATGGCGAAACAAACCGAGAGTGGAAACTGTCTTCTTTGTAGCTTGGGTTGAATAATAAAAAAGATATCATTCATATTTCTCTACATACTTCTAAGAGCATTCACATCAGTTTCTGCATATTTGTGTGATTGTATTTTACATATTTTAGAGAGTGATTTAAAATGGTAGTGAGTGAATTAGAGAGAAAATGTATAAATTTTTTGTATATTTAGGGAAAACGCTTTTCACCCGCATAATTTTTTTAATAATTTTTAAAATGATTGTGAATAGAGGAGAGAGAAAAATCTATATCTATACTATATAATAAACAAGTAAAATAGGAGGACACTTGTTATAATCAACTGTACTATTTTTTTAATATTTTTTTTCATTTTCTCGCCTCTCTCTCTCTCCTATTAATAATCAAATGTACTATTTTAGGCAACTAAATTAATTATTTGTTTCAATTTTTATCTACACATTTTTTAATTTAAAAATGTGTTTATCATCAATTAATATGTTTAACCATATTTTTATGAACTTTACAAACTGAAAACAATTTTATAGCCAGTTATGATTCAAACAAAAATCTTTTAATCATATATTTACATATTCACAATGTTCCATTTTGACGAGTGTATGTGTTAAAAATTACATTATATTTTATTCAACCCATGTAATACACGGGTTTTGAAAACATAAACTTTTTATTACTATGTATTTAATATTACATTTATTAAACCCGTGTAATACACGGGATTCTAACCTAGTGTAATAATAAATGTATAGAAAGTATTATTTAATTAAAAAAAGAGAGAAACTGTAGTGATTTTTAGTATAATTATAGAGATGAAGATAAGAAAACTGATGGGAATGCTCTAATGAGTGATATCACATATGACATAATAATGAAAAATGGGTTGAGGGCCAACGGATAAAAAAGGGTAATTTTATGTGCATGTCAAAATAGTTTGGGTTGGGTCTCCTAACATGCTTTTGTATTATGCAAAGAATAAATGTATCAAATATGATTTAAAAAAACTATATAATTTAAATAAATTGAACAATATGATTTGGAACATTGTAAACATTTGAATACATGACTTATGAGATGTTTAACTTGTTCAACCAGTTTTGACCCGTCTTTCCACTCTTGTCAACAAAATACAACCTAATTGATATGTTTTTATCTAAATATCCAATTGTCATGACACAGAACATGTATCTCTTTAAAGGGCCCACACGTATTCTATATGCTTGCCCAACAGACAAACCTTCTTTTATCTTCCCGATCAACTGCATACAGAGTGAATTTTATCTGCATATTCTAACCGCATTTCACGCAAAGCCTTCTCTAACTGCAGTAACCAATCATGGTTTAAGGTTGAGTTAACATAAACAAATATAATAGAGTCAGTTAAGATGTTACCTCATTGACACACTATTTTTCAACTCCCAATGCTTTTGTTAACTTTTATCCTCGTTTCTCTTCTTCTAACACTGCAATAAGATGAGTTGTTTGCTCTCACTGAAGGGGCTCGTTTGTTTCGGTTAACGCTTGCTCAAATTGTTTATTTTTAGAGATCCATTCTTTTTTCTCAATGAGGAGAAGGTTGATGTTGTATTGGTATATTCATAGAGCTGTATAAGATCAATAATCAGATTAACTTGATATTCAATCGCTCTACCAAAAATATAAACAATAAATCAAAGAAATAACATTAACAAAAGAAAAGAGAAGTAGCCATCCACTGTCTGCAAAAATATGCAACGAATTCCTCTTAGGGTTGTTCCAAGAAATACCATGTTTTATAGACAAAAGGAGTAATTGTTATTAATGGACCATCTGGATAAAGCATACCTTTTGTGAGTATTTGACATTTCAATCCTTACTCCCAATACTGATTCTACTCCGTTCATATTAATGCAAATCACGGTGTTCCGACCATCGAGTTCAGCCATCCTTGCAACTTTGACAGGAAGACGCTAAATTGGAAACAAGATTAAATAATAAAAAATTAGTTTTATTTATTATTATTAAGTAAATATTAAAAAGTATGAACCATACCATATGAATTTTTTTGCAGTTATAGAGAATTTATATATATCATCTTCATTGACTTGTTGATGAAGACCATTAGATTGGTGATTCACAGTATTAGCATGCAAGTCTTCAAAATTATCCGTGTACTAAACAGGTTTGAAACAAAAAAAAAATACAATCTACATCTATATCTATACTATATAATAAATAAAAGTTTTTCATGCCACGTGTCGCCTCCATATTCATTTTCATCATTTTTCCCGCTTCTCTCTCTTATTAAATACATCTCTATCTTTTCTTTTAATTGTAATATATTTTTAAAGAAAATACTAATATTTATATTAATAAATCTCCTGACATATTTTGACGAATATATGTGTTAACAGATTATATTGTATTCCACGGGTTTATTCAATCCATGTAAAACACGAGTTTTTAACAAATAGACTTTTTATTACTTAATATATAATATTATATTTATTCAACCCGTGTAATACATATGATTTTAACCTAGTTGATAATTTAACATATACTACTGAGAAATAAAAGTTAAATTTATAAGTTACAAATATAATTGTTTGTTTCCAAAAGCCAATTCATGTTTTGTATGCAGAAGTCATTTTGTCAAAAAAAAAAGATAAACCAAACTATTTGTCTAATAATCTCAGGTTGGTAAAACTGCAACAATTTGTGTCTAATAATCTCATTTTGTGCAGTTCATGTGTTGTATACAAAAACAATTTGTGCAGGCACAAATACATAAATTTAATGTGTATGGTGAAGTGCAAGGGGCTTTGGATATCTGCTGTAAATTTTAGTCTCTAGAAACTACAGTAAATTCAAATTTAGCTGCTGTTTGAATAACTGATGTAAAAACTGCAGTAAAATCAAAATTAAACGTTGTTTGGGCATAAAAATGCAGTAAAAAGTTTATAAAAATTGTAGTAAAAAGTTCATAAAAGCTGCAATAAAACTACATAAAAAAACTGCACCACAACTGCATAAAACTACTATAAAACCTTCATAAAAACTGCAGTAAAAACTGTTTTAAAAAGTGTAACACAAATACTTGCAATGTTTACCTACTAACACCCTACAACTTTATCAAGGTTGTCTCGGTCTTATTATATAACTCCAAGATTATTGCATGTCTTTGCACAATGGGGATTAAAGTGGGAAGCAAGTTCATAAAATACAATTGTCTGCAAACAGAAATACTGTCTAGAATATAACACAAAGGCAGTCAGTGGCGAATACAAAAAATTTCGGTAGGGGCAGTCAGTGGCGAATACAGAAATGAGAGCTTACTACACGTACTTGTTGTTTTATCTTTCTTTAATGAAAATATAAAACAATCATAATAGAAAGTGATTCACAAAAGCTTAGAGATAACACTTAACATATGTAAAATGTGCCCACAATCAACCATCATAATTATTTGTGTTTTAAAATTTCAATTAAACCTAAAACACCTATAACGACTTCTAATTTAATTTTCGGTGGTTTCAAGCATCAAAATAACATTTTTAAAATTAAAATAAAATATTCCTAATATGAGTCAATGATATACAACAACATCTAGTCCATCAACTAACCATAAGTGAAAGATTAGGTCAAAATACCATAAAAACCAAATTGTAAACATACTGTTTAAAACATAAAAACTGAAAACAAATTCAAGGAATCATTGCGATGATGGCCTGAGGTGTTCAAAATATGATATAGTATGTGTCTACAATGAAATATGAATGATATCGTACTACATAATTGAAAAAAAAACACGATTAATAAGGGAAACATAGATTTTCAAAAGTAAATAACAATCAGTCAGTCAGGTTAAAGCTAAGATTCGAACATTTTCTTTGAAAGAATCAATGTGAAATTGAAATGCTAGATTAAGAGTATAGATTACATGCCGATTATGATTTGATTTTAAAGGTTATTGAAGATGAAAGCAAGGCATGGTTCTGAAGAGGCGATTAGGGTTTTTTGTGTTCTTCAATATAGCGGCTGAAAGGTTTGGTTCAGGTTAAAAGGGTTTTTATAGGGTAATTAAACGGGTCTGAACTTGACCCGCGTGTTGACCCGTAAATGCTTATTTTGATTTTAGGGGGAAAAATTGTGAGGTGAAATATGGTGGTGACATATGATATCCCATTTTACTTGTTTATTATATAAGATAGATATAAAAAATGTTGACAATCCAAATTGAAATGATAATAAATGAAACCACAATCATATCTAAAAATTATTCATCAATGTAAAAACCCATATCTTTGTTTGTTGATGGTGAGAATAATTTCTTCCATAAAAATTTCTTTTTTTCCTCTCTAAAATTTTCGTTTAGAAAAATTACGTGTGTAAAATTGTTCGGATAATCTTGAAATCGTGTTTAGAATCCAACTTTTTTTATTTTTTTCTCGTTGCTTACCGTTGGTCTGCAATTGGATTGAATGACCGAGTTTAATGAACAAAGACGAGGAATCTCCATAACTTTCCTTCGTTGTTCCATTATCATCTTCGGCACATGAATCACCAGAGGGCAAATGGAGAATTCTAAAAGCGATTGTTTGTCGCGGTCCGTTTTGTTCGTTTGAAATCGACAATTGAATTTTTTTGTTACATATCAACCCTAATTTGCATACACCTAAAACTTAGTCGTGTTTACTCATTTAATGTGCATTTGCAAATATGAGTAATACCCCAAATGGGAGAGGTTCATTACAGAACACTAAATTAGTGCAAGAACAAAAAGAACAAACTTATCATTTAATTTCTTGATCCATGATTTACATTTTTAAAATTTTGTACTTGATACATATAAATATGCATGTTTATATACATTAAACACCATTCAACATTTTTTTTGATATGTTTTTATACATTTAAAAATTTACCTACACATGTATAGATTATGTGTAGGTAAAATAACCTATACATCCTACACGAGAATTACACATGTGTAGGTTGTGTAAATAAACGAAATTTGTTCATTTTTTTATAAATTTCATGAGAGACGAATAAACTTTGCATTTTTATCATTTTCTTATTTTTAAAATTTTTGTAAGATTGATAAAATGAAGGGTTCATTTTGTTCTCCATGTTCTCGCAATATTTAGTGTTCTGAATTGAACCTTCCCCTACCCCATATTAGTACACATTTAAATAACTAATGACTTCGAGCTTAAAAAAATTGACTTTATATACTTAGCTCGAGACTAAAGAAAACGAATTGAAAAAAAATGGAGAATTGGTAGTTAGAATAAAAAGTAAGGAGTCAATCTTGATTTTACGTAAAAAAAAAGGGGGTTAGTACGGACGGACTAGAAGTACAATGGGCGAAACAAAAAGAGTTTAAATTAGTATTTGAGTTTGAGTTAAATAGTTTGGTTTTATGTTTATCTATTGGTTTGTTAGAGTTAGAAAATATTTAAAAGTGGTATTTGAATAGGATTAAAAGAGTTGTTCAACAAGATTTATTTTAGTATAAATAGATGGGTTAGGAGTATTTGTATGTGTCAAAAAATCTATACTATATAATAAATAAATGTTTTTTAGTGTCACGTGTCGCCTCCATATTCATTCTCATCATTTTTTCCCGTCTCTCTCTCTTATTTAATGCACTTCTATATTTTAATAATAATATATATATTTAAAAAAATAATTATAATAATAAAACACAATTATTTTAAATTATCCCTTATTATAAGAAACTTTGAAATTTAATTATGTAACTTTTATTTCAATCAAATAGTAAATAAAAGTCAAATTAAATAAAATAGTAATTAACGTATTTTTGAAACCCACTTATATATATATATATATATATATATATTAATTTTTACATATTTTGAGTTTGTTTTTATTCTTAGTATATGTAATATATTTTTACACCTGTAAAATATATACATAAAAATTTTATATATTGATATTTTTCACCACGTGTGTAGACACGTGATCTAAACTAGTTTTATAATAAATAAAAGAAGTTGATCTTAGTTGAGATAAAAAAATGTATTCTTGATTTCCAACAATTGATATTAAAACTTTGAGAGGATTTTGAAATTTGATTTTCGAAGAAAGATGAGCAGCCTAGGGCTGAGTACGAAGAACGATCTATGCGATTGAAAGAAAAAACTAAAAGGGGGTAGTTGTGGTTTGAGATCGTGAAAAAAAAAACCAAGTAGATAGGGGAGTTTTGGAAAAGGGGCCGCTACTACTCTTCGTCGAAGAAAAAGGAGGAAAAGAATCAGATGTAGGCACATAGGTGAAACAACCAAGAAGGCACGTGGGAATTAATCCAAACAAGCTAGCACACACCTCAAATTCATAATTGGAAGTTGTAGAGAAAGAACAAGGCACACAAGCTCTAAGTTTGCAAACAAGTAGTTGAATTATTAATTTAACCTAGTAGGCACTTAGTTCAATTAGTGTTATGTGCCTCCAAGATGTGTGCAGTTTTCCTTCTTCCCATGCCCGAAGCCATGCACACGTTCAATTAGTGTTATATTCATTTTGTTTGGTTGGTCGTTCAAAAAAAAATGATCGAAGCCATGCACACGTTCACCCCTATTTTCTTAGTTTTAGTGTTTCCATTTTCTTTGGTTAGTGGAGTTAGTTTATTTTGCATGTTAATTCACTTTGCTTTGCAAGGCTATATATAGCTATAGTATTCTCTCTAAATTGCTTCAGATCTTCTTTAATCCCTTTCTAGTTATCAGAAATCTGATTGGTACATATCAGTTAGTTTAAGCAAGGATAAGATGTTCATGGGTTTTTATATACGTTCAAGGTTTTTATCGTCAGTGGTTTGCATATTTGATCATGCAGTTCTTGTCCGAATGAATGACTCATATGGAGATTTGGGGAAGATGTTGCCTGGTGGAGTAGTATAATTTTTTTTAATTTTTAATGTAGTGGGGGTGGGGTTAGTATATTTGTTTTTATTACATTTTTAAAAGAGATGACAGTTTGGTCATATTATCTTCAAGTTGGAAAATGATGATTTCGTTACCCGGCTGGCTGACCTTTAAAAAATCATACGAAGAATAGCGCGTCATCGACTTGTCAGATCTTTATCTATAACTATACTATCTAATAAATGACCAACTAGGATGAAACTTGTCATATTTGTAGGTCTCATCATTCTCATTTTTCGGACTCTCTCTTTTATTAATAACCAACTCTACTATTTTAGGGAACTAAATTATTTATTTGTTTCAATCTTTATTTACAATTTTTTTAATTTAAAATTTTGTTTATCATCAATTAAATTATTTAATCATATTTGTATAAATTCTACAAACTGAAAACAATTTTATAACCAGGTATGATCAAAATAAAAATCTTTAATCATATATTTACACATTCAAAGATTTAATATTTGTTATGATTTGTTAGACATCACGATATTTTTTGCGATATCATTATAGCTAAAGTTTTCAAGTAATTGACTAAATTAAGTTTTAGGAAAAATGTTTTCAAATAAAATTATTTTTTGGTCCTAATTCTATTAAAGATGAGAGATATTTTATACAACCGTTCTCCTTGATTTAATATTTAAAATTTGAAATCACAACAAATATGAAAACGTATAAATTTTAATGAATCAATTTAGGAATTTTAAAAAATAAAATAAATTAGACAATTGGAAAGAAATCAAAATTTTTATTTTTACTTTTTAGCAATGATGATTATATAGCAAGATTAAACCAATATATGAAACTATACATGCCTTTAATTCATGTTTTATCTTTAAGACTTGATCTCAATTATTATAAGTAAAAAAAAATTATACCATTGCTTACATTAATAAAGTTCACTTTTTAATTTAATTTTTAGACCAAAGTTAATAGTATTCAAAATCTACATTGAATTGAAGAGGGTTAAAAATGACTTGATATGTTTTTAAATACTATGCCGACAAATATGTACACTTTAGTGGCACTTGAGACTTTTCTACGAAGTGAGTTTATATTATGGTTTATTTGAGCTCTTTGCATATGCTAATATATGTTTTGTAGATGTGTCAACATCAACCTATTTCTTTTATGAACGGTCGGTTTGGGTTATATTTTATCTCTAGCAGGTAAAACGGTAATTTTTTTTAATTAAAAGTAGTCTAAAATGAGAAGACATACCGCTTGAAAGTCGCATAAGTTTAAATTTCATGCAAATAACTACATTCAATTTATTATATTATAATATATATATAATATAAATTTTTAGTCATATTTGACATATTAATCTATACATAACAAATAAGAAACTCGTTGCGTCACGTATTATAATTCTGTGAGCCCAAAATTTTTTTTCCTGTTTTTTTTATCTCAGTTATTTAATATGTTCTTTCTCAACTATTTTTTATTATTACTAATTATTTCTTTTATTTAATATATTAGTTTCTAATTCCTCTTCTAATAAAATACTAAATGAATTTGCCACTTGTCATCATGTTGTTCATTCTCAGCCATCTTTTCCCGATAAAAACATTCTCCACAAATTCTCATTATGATTATATGTGTTTATTATTATTGTTAATAAATAGCTAATTAAATGCAATTATGGTTTTTAAAATTTATGTTATTCTTAAACTATCGACCTCAATTTAGTTAACCTTTCTTAAATAAATTTCAAATTAATATTCAAAATACCAAAAAGCTACATTCCGAACTTTATTTTTAGAATCTTATAACTTTCTTTGATTGCATTTACAATCTTAAATCACTTAAAAATATGAAATCTTTAATTTAAAATCATGTATTTTACTATTTCGTATATCTATTTTGCATAATATAACGTTTCAGTATTATATTGTAAATATTTTAGGAAGATAGCAGCAGGTGAACTACTAAAGTATCAACATTCTTTTAATTTATTTCTTCAAAGTATTCTTTTTAGTTTATTTCTTAAAGATATATCGTAGTTTTTTTTAGGATAAACTCTATATATAATTCTAACACTTTTATTAAAAAAAATTTAAAAAGTGCCGACCGGTTTTTTATAAAATTTTTTACATATGTAACTGAAAATGTTATGTAACATGACAAAAAAATGAGGTTTTTTTTCCATTTTTACATATTAAAAAAAGTACTCGGCAATTTTTTATTTTTTATTTTTAATAAAAGGTGACGAAATATATATCAAACCTACCCTTTAAAAACAAATTGTTACATAGGGTTTTTTTCTTAACTCAAATGGGTTTTCATGAGTTTTCACAATTGTATATATCAATACATATACATTTTCAACCCCACTTTTATTTACATTGGATACATTATACAAATGTATGTGTATGACAACTACAATACCAACTGTAGTTTGCATCTTTTTTCTCAACTTTCGTTTTTCACTAATTAAATATGTTTTAATTTTTGACAAACATAAATATCATCAAATGTTTTATAAGAAGACATGTTCAAATATTCGTCAATTTAATATTAAGGTTTACACCGTATAATATACGAGATTAAAGCAAGTTGTTTATATAGTATGAAAAAATTAGCTTCCTATAAGTCTATAACTAAACAGGGTTACTGGGCCTGGGCCTGGGCCAGACCCTTAACCAATTACAAGAAAATATGTGGACCGCACCGATTAACGTATAATCAGGTATTCTTGAGTTGGTCCGGTTTTTTACCCGGTGGAATAAGAATTAAAAAAGGAATTGACACAAAAGCCCCTCAAACATCATAAACCCTACATATTTCTTCTACGCCGTATCTTCGTCTACATCGCTTCTCTCGACTTGCCTTCCTACGCCCCTGCTGCTACTCTGTTTTCACCTTTGTGTTGTTTGAATTTCTTCTCTGAAACAGATAATTGAAGGCCTTAAACAGAGACAGTGGTGGTCGCCAGCTATGGCAATTCTAGAGAAAAACCCTAATTCCAAAATTGAAAACGGCGATGGTGGTAACAGCAAGAAGAAACGAAAGAGGAACAAGAACAAAAGGAAGAGTGTAGAGGAAGAGTCTGATTTAGCAGCACAGGATGTTAATGTCAGTGAAAACGAGGAAGACGAGGAGAAAGTAGATGAAGTGAAAGAGAAGAAGACGAAGAAGAAGAGGAAAGAGAAGAAAACAATTGAAGAAGAAATACCAGTCGCTGATGAAAACAAACAGGAAGATGAACAAGGTTTGAACACAGAGGTAGAGGAGACGAAGAAGGTGAAGAAGAGTGGTGGTGAGTCTGGGATTATGAGTAGTGATTCTTTTACTGCTCTGCCATTGTCTGAACCAACTATGAAAGCTATTTCTGATCTAGGGTTTCAGTATATGACTCAGGTAAATTTGAGGATTTAATTGCTTAATTGAAAACCAAAAGTTGTTATTTTACAGTTGAATAATTGTTTTTGTATATTATTATGATTTCTGCAGATCCAAGCCAGGGCAATTCCTCCTCTTTTGGAAGGAAAAGATGTTCTTGGAGCTGCAAGAACAGGTTCTGGTAAAACCCTAGCTTTTCTTGTACCAGCGGTTGAGTTGTTATATCATGCTCGCTTTGCGCCTCGAAATGGGACTGGTGTTGTTGTCATTTGCCCAACAAGGGAGCTTGCAATACAGGTTACAACATCTTCTTCTGTTCATTACTTTATTGTGATTAAGAGTTTTGATTGATTATGATTTATGATTTTGATTGATTGTGCAGACTCATGCAGTTGCAAGTGACCTTCTCAAGTATCACTCACAGACTCTTGGGCTGGTTATTGGTGGTGCGGCTCGAAGAGGAGAAGCAGAGCGAATTGTGAAGGGAGTAAATTTGTTGGTAGCTACTCCTGGCCGACTTCTTGATCATCTACAGAACACCAAAGGCTTTATCTATAAGAACCTCAAGGTAGTTAGATCTTCTTTCTATTTATCTCCATGGGTCCAACTTTGTTAAGATGTAAATAGTTTAGGACTAAGCAATTTGATCAATAAACACTTTTGGTTCAAATTTTAAATTTTGGGTTTTGCAGTGCTTTGTGATTGATGAAGCTGATAGAATTTTGGAAGCCAACTTTGAAGAAGAAATGAAGCAGATAATCAAGATCTTACCTAAGGTATGGTTTGTTGCATACTGTTTTACTTGTTTTTCAGATCACCATGCATGTGTTCTTGTATAATGTTTGGTTTTAGTAACTCGGTGTGATATTTGCCCTCTTGAACTATTCTGAACTAAACTAAGTGATGTCTTTATGATTGCAGACGAGGCAAACTGCTCTCTTTTCTGCCACCCAGACAAAGAAGGTACAATTCTTCTCAAGTCGTTTAGTTAGTTGTGATCTTGTGTTGTGTCTTTAGTTCAGCTTCCGTTTTCCATCTCTCATTTATACCATCCATGTTAAATTTCCGTTTTACATTTGCACCACTTATTGAGTAATGAATGCATTTGTACAACTGAGATTCATGATTCAATGTATAATACTTTCATTGTTTTCCATGTAAGCTATATAGAACCTTCAGTTTCTTATATATATTTTACAGAGATATATGTTTTAATGAAGCAAAGGGAACTATTATTTGGTTACGAGCTAATTAGTGAATAGTTTGATGATTTTAAAAAACATAAACAAGAAAAAGATCTTAAAGTAACATGTTATGATATTTTGTGTTATTTTACATAAACAAGGAAAAAAATCCTGACTGACTTAACATTAGGGCACATTACCTTTGTATGATATTTCTTATAATTCTACTCTGTTGTCGGTTGATGTTGGTATTTATGTTCTCTTTTCCAGGTTGAGGATCTTGCACGCTTATCATTTCAGACTACTCCGGTGTATATTGATGTAGATGATGGGAGGACCAGGGTAAACAAATTAACTGTTGTATATATTTATGTTTATTTTGTTTATATGAATGAATATTTATAGTATGATGTTGTTTAGGTGACTAATGAAGGTTTGCAACAAGGTTATTGTGTGGTACCAAGTGCAAAGCGATTTATACTTCTTTACTCTTTCTTGAAAAGGAATTTGTCAAAGAAAGTGATGGTTTTCTTTTCTTCATGCAATTCGGTTAAATATCACTCTGATCTTCTGAAGTACATTCATGTGGAATGTTTTGATATTCATGGGAAGCAAAAACAGCAGAAACGAACTTCTACATTCTTTGACTTCTGCAAAGCAGAGAAAGGAATCTTGTTGTGTACTGATGTTGCTGCTCGTGGCCTTGATATCCCTTCTGTGGTATGACTATTCTTACCTAACTAATCTTTAATTTTTGACATTTTGTAAATAATCACGAGTAAGCGAGACCCACAAATCATATTGAATGTTTCTGTAGATATATTTTTTAAACTGCATATCATTAAGGATTTTTTTTGCTTATAGGACTGGATTGTACAGTATGATCCTCCAGATGAACCAAAGGTCTATTTTTATTTTCATCTTTTTTAGAACCATGATAGCATTTTCTTGGTTGATCTTACACTTGTCATCTAATAATTTCAGGAATATATCCATCGAGTAGGTCGAACTGCTCGTGGAGAAGGTGCAAAAGGAAATGCCCTACTTTTCCTTATCCCGGAAGAGTTACAGTTTCTTCGCTACCTCAAGGTATTGTGTTGAAAAATAGTTATTTAATCCATGCTCTTTTAATTTTCTCGGTGTCCACTTGTATTCTAGTTTTTGGTGTGAAATATGAACCATCTGATCTGTTTTCTAATTAATTATGACTGGTGTTTTGGTCATTAGGCTGCAAAAGTACCAGTTAAGGAGTACGAGTTTGATGAAAAGAAGATGGCTAATGTACAATCTCACCTGGTATGTAATTTGCTTTATCATAATTTGTCAAAATACAGGTTCAACTTTTCTAGTTTTTCTGTGTGTCGTATTATCGTATATAATTACAAGAACTGTATTATTTCAATAGTAATTTTATATTTTCAATAAAATGATTTGAGCATGCTTTATTCATTGAAAAATACACTTTGGGCATCCGTCTAGTTTTTGTTTAAGCTTTTTTATTAAAAAAATCCATAATCAACAAGGCACACATACACAAATTGGTCGAATAGGATGTTTAGTTTAGCATGTTTTGTTTGATGATATGTGTGATGCTGGTGTTGATGCAGGAAAAATTGGTTGGCAGCAACTATTACTTGAACAAAGCAGCTAAAGATGCGTATAGATCCTACTTGTTAGCTTATAACTCACACTCCATGAAGGACATTTTTAACGTGCATCGCCTCGATATGCAGGTTTCTATCTTTACTTTTTCCACTCTGTGGGCCTATTTCCATTTTATTTGCGTCAAGTAAATGTCACTAGGACAGTAGGACTTTGTGTTCATGAAGGATTAGGTCCTAGTTTTGACTTCCATTTGATGCTCTTGGTCCCGGCTCATGCTGTTTTCATGGACCAGTAATTTAGTTGGGTTCCTACTTGAACTTCCCAGGTCAAAACAGACCCAAAACACTAATCTGGATTTTTTGTAGATAATTGGTCATACATAATAGACATAAATTGTATACAAACCTAAAATTATATATTTTTTTAATAAAATTAATAAGAGGTTTTGTGTGTTAGAAATAAACTTTAGGCTAATATTTGAGCCTTAAACTTATAACTTTAATTTACCCAATCTTAAAATGTAACTGCTAAAAAACCAAAATGGGTTAATTTTGTGAGTTTGATTGTAACTGTGTATTGGTGGTGTTTACGATGACAGGCAGTTGCAGCATCATTCTGCTTTTCAAACCCTCCAAAGCTAAACCTGAACATAGACAGCAATGCATCAAAGTTCAGGCAGAAAACCAAAGGGAGAAGCCGAAATGGCTTTAGCGAAAGCAATCCATATGGCAGAAACGACAAAACCCAAGTCGTAAGATATTAGCAGCGGCCACCCATGGCCGCTTTTTAAGCCTAAGCAAATTTAATTTTGTCGTTTATTATTTGTATACCATGGATTATTGCCCAGTTTTGTTCCGAGATTTTCCAGCATTATAAGGTAGTTCTCGTTTTTACATCCGAAACACTGCAAGCTTTTATTAAAAAGTACAAAATATTTGAGTATTACTGACGATTCTGTTTGGTTTAAATTATTTTACTTCAATGATCTAAAAATATTTTGATATGTGCCACGATATTATGCAAGTCATGCCCAAGTTTATATCCATTTATTAGCCAGTTCTTAATTCTTAACTGTTTAATTTATTACAAGTAAGAAGCCATGGAGGTAGTAACAGAGCATACTATTTTGAGTTGAATAAACTATCCATCTGTTCAAATCTTTCTTTCTTCTGTCTATCATCTACCGAATTGGTTCATATCATATTTTCAATATAATGAATTTGAGTTATATAAGAACACCTATGATCTTTATTAGAAAGAATGGTGACTGTAATTCAGCTAATACTTTGAAAATAAAAAGTTATCGGTTTTTAAATTGAAGGGTAGAAAAACCTAGTCACCTATGTCTTTTATATAATGTAGTTGACCCAAAGCTTATTATTTCAGATCAAATAAATGGTTATATTTTATTTTTTCTTTAAATTTAGAATTGACATGAAAAATTGTGTGGAATGCTTGTTTATGAAAATGATATCCATCAATGGTATGTGTAGATCCACTATTACTACCCAGATACAAAGCCAGAATGAGAACTAATTCGAGATCAGTTTTTTTATTTAATTTTCATTTAGGATATTATTTTTTTTACTGATATTTATAATATTAATACTTACTATAATTTTACGCAAATAGTTTGATTCTGATACAAATTTAATTGTAACATGAGTTTTATTTAACATAACGAACTTCCAAAAAGGCGGGCGACGCAACTTGTTATCCGTTTACTTGCCACTTTATTGTAATCGTCATTAAAGGAATCTTCATTAGAATTTAACATTTAGCATACTATCTTAGAATATATTTGTTATTGTTTAAATGTAGTGAATTTTATATAATTATTTATTAGAATTGATAAAAAAAAAGTACACAACAAAAATCAGATAAGCATACAACTGAGTTATTCATAAAACTTAACTCTCATACGTAATTCATTTTACATTTTTGTTTATATTTTTTCTACGATTTCCCTATCTCAATTAACTTTCTTGACACTTCCTGATTCTTTTTACATGTTATAGTGTATTTTTTTTTTATCAATATTACTAACCCTTAAATAGGAAGTTCGGGGGCCAATAAGATGATGCACACGAACTTCCATTTAAATCAAATATATAATTGATGGCTATACTAAAAAATTGACTCTTTAGAGGGAGTGGTAAGGAATTAAATTTTCAAACATCTTACTCAAATTCGAAACTTGCTACTGTTTTATATTTTATTTGTTTTAGCTTCTTTTATTCTTTTATTTATTTATTTTGATGCTTAGTTTTTTTTATGGTTCTCCAACACGTGTGATAAATTTTTAAGCGGTTAAATTTTTAAGCGGTTTTTCTTATATAAGGTCTTTAATATTATCAATTCTATAACTACAACGCGTGAGTTTACGTAATGGTTTTGATTCTTTTTTTAATACAAAGTTTCGAAGACGTTAATTGATTTCACGGTTTAACGAGCCACAACGTCTAAATGTTTTTTTACTTTAATCTAATTTCCTTCATGAAATTAGCAAATGTCAAAAAAACATGAACGCGGGATAACTGAGTTCTGTTTATAACGTAACTCGACAAGTCGTAACGCGTACGGAATCGACATACTTATTTTTATTAATGTTTTGACGTAATTTTTTTTAAGGTTCAACGTCAGTGCTGCAACGCGCGAGTTTTTAGACTAGTTAATATTAAAAACCTACCTTTAATGATATAATAAAATATATACCGATTTCAAAAAGTGTTTTATGTTGGATTGAGTTCTTAATACAATTTATATCATAATGTTAAAACATAAAAAAACTATACATTTAAATATTACAGACTAGGTTAGAATCCCGTGTATTACACGAGATTATATATTAAAAAAAATAAAACTTATAAATTTATAAATATGTCTTAACTTGTCAGACTATTATGATCGTCTCGAGATATATCAAATGAAAATGTGTGTATATATAACAAATTAGTATTTTTCTTTAATTAGTTATATTTTGATATCATATCATATATTCTTATTTAATATAATTAGTATTCTTCTTTAATAATATATTTATAATATCATTATTATTTAATAAGATAGCCGCATTTATTATGAGAGAGAGACGGGAAAACCAATGTGAGAAAGCACAAAAAATTGACAAATGTCCACCTTAAACCTTTATTTATTAGTATAGACTACTTTAGACCCCGTGTAATACACACGGGGTGAAAGATATCAATAGATAAATTTCTTAAATTTTATTTATGTATTTTACAGGTGTAAAAATGTATTACTATACATATATTAAAGATAGAAAATAAAACTCAAAATATGTAAAAAAATAATATATAGTTGGGTTTCGAAAATACGGCAATTAGTATTTAATGTAATTTGACTTTTATTTACTATTGGATTGAAAATAAAAAATACATAATTAGGTTTCAAAGTTTTTTTTAATAAAGGATAATTTAAAATAAATGTGTTTTATTAGTATACTTAGTAATTTATTAAAATACATGTGTGCATTAAATAAGAGAGAGATGCGGGAAAAAAATAAGATTGAATATGGTGGCGACACGTGGCATAAAAAACCTTTATTTAGAGTTAATTACTATTTTCTCCCCTGTGGTTTGCTCAAACTAACTATTTTAGTTCAATAGTTTAAATCTTGCCAAAACAGTCCTTGATCTTTCATTCTTGTCACAATCAAGTCCAGCAGCTTAATAGCGTTAAAGTTACTCCGTTAAATCGTTGCCCATTGACCATAATACCATTTCACAACAAACATAAAGCACCCCACCCCACCTTATTTTCTCTAATCTCTAAGCTATCCCTACCCCAACCCCAAACCAACATCCCCTACTCCCTTTCACAAGCCGCTACCGCCAATACCGTAATCGTCGCCGCCATGGCCCACCACCAACGAATCGGACTGGAGGGTTAAGGTGACTTCAGTATATCTCTACTCTTAGTGCCGACAAGACCACCTCCAATTTCAGATCAGGTTAGTTCAAATCAGGCAAAGGGTTTGATCCCTCCTTTGTTTTTTATCATCGCCAAGAACACAACCGCTGCCGCCATCCCTCCTTTCCCTATCTCCGACTTCCATCACCATAATTATGTAACACCATATTTTCATACACTGTTTATTATAACATTAAACATGCGGAAGCATAAGTCCCAAGAATAATTTTTTATTTTATTTTCCTTCGCGTACCGCGAAGGACCTGTCCACTAACTTCGCATACCGCGAGGAACTTCAGAAGTGCCAGACCGGGAACCAGGTTCTTCGCGACTTTGCGTACCGCGAGGCTACCCAGTAAACAAAAAGTTTAATTTTCTGCCCAGTTCAACACTTAACAATTTTTCCATCATTTTTCAATTCAACTTGACACCAAAAATATCCCAACACTTGGGTTTTTGTTTCAAAACATTCAATATCAAATACATACACCAAAACACCATTTCATGTATTAATTTACATCCTTTTCAAGGTTTCCTATTTACCCCAAAACATCATTTACGCATACGAGAACCGTCAACGCCTTGGACTTGACTTTGACTACATCGGAGCTTTTCCTACATAACACCACATGTATCACCATTAGTAATGAAGATAAAACATAACAAACAAGTAAAATCTACTTGTTTTCACCCATTTAACCCGTTTTCCACACAATTTGATATTAGGCTACATATCACTTGCATAACACCTACAAGTTTCATTCTTTTCATTTATAATTCATAAATACACGTTTCCATTTCCATTATGACACATAGGTCATAACTTCATCACCACATTTCCATTATGATTTTTAGATCATAACTTCATCACCCATTTCTATTATGGTATTTAAACCATAACCTCATTACCACATTTCCATTATGATACTTAGATTATAACCTCATATCCCATTTCCATTATGATGCTTAGATCATAACCTCATATACACATTTCCATTATAGTAATACAACTATAACTACATTCATTCACATTCATAACACTTAACACATTATGCATACAATATTGCATATAACACAATTTATCACCAATACTAAGTAAGTGCAAAAGCAATTACCTTTTGAATTCAAAGATCCCATTCCACCTTCACGATTGACAATTTGATTACCTAAACGTATACACCTAGTTTAGTAATCTATCATACATTAAAATCACATTATAATTAGGTTCACAACCCAATCTTTCATTTCCAACCCAAACTGACCCGTTTGGGTTATACTCATATCCAAACACCTTCTTTCCACCCAAACTCACCTACTTGAATTTCATTACCATCCCTTAACACTAACTTTTCATTTAATCTTTAACATTAGATTAATTTAGTGTTCTTTCAAGTGTCTAACATCATATAAACACTTAATCATTTATTAATTCATCATCCTAACATCATAATTCAAAAACCCCCAATTCTCTCCATATTAACCCTAACTTCTCATCATCAAAATCAAAGGGTTCTAGGATGTTATTCACCATTCTTTACCTTTAGTTTAGCTAGATTATCAACAATCTAACACTAATTTACCCCATGCATTCCTAATTTTTGGATTTCTACAAAACCCATCTATGAACTCATAAATGGTGAACTAGAAAGGATGATGATCACTTACTTGATGTTAGCAATGTGATGTGTAAGTCAACACCTTCACAAATTCAAGCTCAAATGCACGATTTTGCTTCATCACCCTTTTTCTCTCTTTTTCTCTCTTGCAAAAGAACGACCCAACACATCCCAATGAGACCAATTTTGACTTCAATAAGTCAAATATGATAGATTTGTCATATTTACACCTTCAACCCCCCAACTTCTATTTCATCCATTTTCATTCCAAAATTAGTTAAAAAACTAATATAACCCCATCACTAACTTGAAACCCACTTGTTTCAACTTATTTCTAAAATATTATTTTCATCATAATATTATTTAAAATATTTATTTATAACGAAACCCGAATTTTGGTTCATTACAAATTACAAGCCAACATAACCAGATCGACCCTCGCTTTGATTTGGGTTTCATGGTGGTGGCGTTCGAAGACGACTGTTGGAGTTGGGTTCAATGTTTTTGTGCTAATGATTTCTTATAAGTATGGTTAACTTGGAGTATTATTTCTCTTGGAACACAAATTTGATAATCAGGGCTTTGAAATGATTTGGGATTGTTAATTGGTGAAATATTTTTAAAACCTTAAAAACCTAAATCGCCATATTGTTAAATGATTTAGCTTTTTTGTTGATTTTCTTGAAATTTTTATAAAAATAAAATCTTGCTTTTATAATGAAAGGGTATTATGGTTAATGGGCAAAGATTTAACGGAGTAACTTCAACGATGTTAAGCTGCTGGACTTGATTTTGACAAGAATGAAAGATCAATGACTGTTTTGGTAAGATTTAAACTATTGAATTAAAATAGTTATTTTGAACAAACCAGGGACGAAAATAGTAATTAACTCCTTTATTTATTATATTGTATAGATTACAAATTATTTGAGAAAAATAAATTATATTTAAAAAAACATTAAAACTCCCGATATTTGGTGATCCAGGAAGTCAAACCTAACTAGACGACGTCGCATAAGGTCCTGCTTAAGCATATATGCAACGTTGGTCCGAATCTGATCTGATACCGGAAAATCGGAAGCCACCAAAACAACTCACCACCAATCATGTCGTACTACCCGAAAGGTCACCACTACGAATCAGGAGACGATGTCGACGACTTTGATGACTACGATCCCACCCCATACGGAGGGGGTTACGACATCACCCTCACCTATGGTCGCCCTCTTCCTCCCTCGGAGGAAATCTGCTACACTGCCACCTCAACTTCCTCCGCCGGCTTCGACTATGAATCTTCCAACTACTCCTCCTACGCCGAGCCTACCGCCTACGGCCAAGAAGCTCTTGACAATGAATACAAGAGCTATGTTCGACGCAAGCCCCATGGTGGTGGTGTGACTCATCAATCCGGTGCCGGTTACGGCGGTGGATCTGGTTATGGACGGCGGCAAGATGAGCCTACATCGGAATACGGATCTGGATCTGGATATGGACGGAGGCAAGAAGAGCCGACTTCCGAATTCGGATCTGGATATGGGAGGAGGCAGGAGGAACCGGCTTCAGAATATGGATCTGGTTATGGCCGTCGGCAGGAGGATCCAGTTTCGGAGTATGGATCTGGCTATGGCCGACGGCAGGAGGAGCCGGTTTCTGAACATGGATCCGGTTATGGCCGTCGCCAGGAGGAACCGGCTTCTGAATACGGATCCGGTTATGGCCAGGAGGAGCCGGCTTCTGAATACGGATCCGGTTATGGCCGTAAACAGGAGGAACCGGCTTCTGAATACGGATCCGGCTATGGCCGTAGACAGGAGGAGCCGGTTTCCGGATACGGATCCGGCTATGGGCGTCGACAGGAGGAGCCGGTTTCCGAATATGGATCCGGCTATGGGCGTCGTCAAGAGGAGCCGGTTTCCGAATATGGATCCGGTTATGGCCGTCGCCAGGAGGAGCCTGCTTCTGAATATGGATCCGGTCATGGGAGGAGGACTAACTATGGGGAGGAGCAGACTGAGGAAAGTTATGGTGGCGGTAGGGAGGACGAATATCAGAGACCTAGTTACGGAAGGCGTGATGATGAAGATGAAGGTTATGGTGGGCGTAAGAAATATGTAAGTTAGATCAATCCTTTAACACAAATTACACCATTCCTGTTTTTATTTAAGTTGTTTGATCTGATTGTGCCTGTATAAGTGCTTGATTTTCAAATTTAGAGTAGAATATGATGAAATCATTATTCTGAATTACTTTAGAAGCTTAATCTAGATTAAATTGGTTATGAATTGTTCAGTGACAAGGTTTTGTTGGTAAAGCATGAATCTTATCTTATGCGGGTTGAGTAGAGGAGTTCTTTAAATCATCACACACTTGTTACTCTACTCTTATGCAAGTACTCTTTCTGTTGTTAACTTGTTAGTATGGCGTGATTGTAATGTTATAGTGATTTTGTACCTTCCAATGAACAAAGCATGAGCCTTAATTGAATTCAGTCTGCATTTGATTTGTTATCACTTGAGATTCTTCAAAGGGCACATGAAATGGTATTCTAGTTCCTAAGAATCGATAACTTTGGTCCTATGCAGTCTATATCGGTTATCGGTCCTATGCCAGAATATCGGTCCCGATATTATCGGTGATATTTACCGAGATATCGCCGAGATTTTGATTCCATAATATCGGTTGTCTCACCGAGTTTCTCGGTTTACTAATCTTGGCCCTTTTTTTAACATTTTTCGGCCCCAAAGCCCATTCCCTTTTAAAAATGTTGGCCCAATGCCTTGTACCCATCGCCAAAACCATCGAAGTAAATGCCCTAACTCCCTAATACACCCACGTTCGCACTTTGCACACCTGCTAGATCATGTTTCTAATATAAAGTACTGACACTTTTTAGTTTTGACTGTTAATATTATATATGTGTGTGTGTATATAAGTTTATGCATGATATAAAAGCTACCGATATCCCATCGTGAGAACCGATATCTCAAATATCGGTCCTCGACCGATAACCGATATTTTTCCGCATTAACTGCTTAGCTTTGGTCCCTGAAATATGCAATTCTTGTTTTCTTAATAAAAATGTTTCACTTTTGTTGTTTATGTGGAAACACAATTACTTGCATATCCTCCCAAAAAGTTAGTGTTTTGTGGGAAGCCTAGCACTAATTTGATATTTACCTCAGCTTAGGACTACAGCCATTATTCACGTCTCCCATCTAAGTCGTCTGCCAATGATAATTTTACAAAATAGTTACCCATTTTGCTTGATGAGATATGCTGATGGAGTGCACTGAATTTGCAGGGAGATGATGGTTCTGATGACGATGATGATGAGAAGAAGAAACACAGGCACCACCGCAAGCACTATGATGATTGAAGAGCTGAAGTTTGGTTTGTGGGATTGATTGATGCTTCTCCATAAGCTACTAGTATGAATAAAGGAGTGGCATTTTAAATGTGTGATGTTTCATGTACTACCTGCGCAAACAACTGGTTTCTGTCTTCTATGTATGTTTTGGGAAAACCTTCTTTGCATTGTGTGTTTGAACTGTTGGTTTTCTTTGGTTTTTATTAATGAAAATCCTAAACTCCTGGGGTTTGTAACCTCAGAGGTATGGTTTCAGACAACTGAATGTTCTAATCTTTGAATTCTTTGTGATCCATCCATGGTTTGAAAAAGAAAGCTCGAGGCGTGAGGTGCAAGAGGCGATATGGAAATCTTGTTACAGGTCGTGTCCTGACACGGCTTGAGGCGTCTTGTTTGGCTGAGGTAATGCTTCAAGTGCTTCATGTATAATGCGCAGGGGCGGCGGGGAGGGCGACTGTCCAGGGCCCGGTAATCCGAGGGACTCGTAGTTTTTAATTTTTTTTATATATATTTATAAAAAAAGGCCTAATTTTATTAACATTAGAAATTCTTGTATTTACCCATTTCAAAATTTAAAAAAGGCCCAATTAGATAATAAGATTAACGGGGCTTGGGAAGGGCTGTGAAACAAAAGAAAAGAAGCGACCTAGTGGAGAAGAAATTGAATTCCAATCGGTGCAACCTCACAGGAAGGAACGGACGACAACACAACGACTGGAAAAAGGACTCTTAGCGATCGGAATAGGGTTGCACGCGCAGAGACCGGACCCGGACAACACAACAACAGCGCTTGCGGAACAGCACAACAACAAGCAGCGATCGGATCGTTGTACAGGACTGCAATACATTTTTTTAACAGTAGGTATAAAATTTATCATGTATTCATGTTTGATTGGTATTATTACATGTATATTCATGTTTGATTGTTGATTTTGTCATGTTTGATTATTGTTTTTTTGAATAGAAAAAAAATTGATTGTTTATATTATGATTTTGACTTGATTATAACTTTATTACTTTTTTTAGAAATATGCCTCTTAAAACCAAGTACTTATCCGGATATGAAAAATGTAAAAGGAGAAATTAGAGGAAGAAAAAAGAAAGTCTCAAGAAGGAGCTATACGTAAGTTCTTTAAAAAACAACCACAAAATTCTAATGTTTAGGAAGATGAAGCTAATGCTAATGTAGATGAAGCTAATGTTGTTGAGGAAGATGATGTTAATTTGGATGAAGATGATGTTAATGTAGACGAAGCTAATGTTGTTGAGGAAGATGATGTTAATTTGGATGAAGATGATATTAATGTAGACGAAGCTAATGTTGTTGAGGAAGATGATGTTAATGTTAATCTTAATATTGATATTTTTGATCCTAGAACTTGGGATGGACTTAATCCTAACATGATCAATGATTTGGTTAAGTTAGGTCCAAAACGAGATTTGACTATTGTTAAGGGTCCATTGGATAAATTTGAAAGACGGTTTTCTAAAATCTTATATACTAGAATTCTACCAAATAAGGAGACTTGTAATAGAGATTGGCTAGTGTATTCGAAAGAGCTTGACAAACTATTTTGTTTTTGTTGTATGCTTTTTAGACATGGTTATTCTAAAGGTGGGTTGGATAGTGAAGGTTATGCGGATTGAAAACATGCTAGTGATAGACTTAAAGAGCATGAAGTTAGCTTTGATCATTTGAAGAATGTGAATCAATGGTTTGAAATGCGTCAAAGGTTGGATTGCAACGAAACAATTGACAAATTAGCGTACGACCAATATAAGAAAGAAATAGATTATTGGAAACAAGTTATTTTTAGGATTATTGCACTTGTGAAATTTCTTGCTAAACATGGTTTAGCATTTCGCGGATCAAATGAGAAGTTGTATCAAAAGAGTAATGGAAATTTTTTGGGGTTGATTGAGATGTTGGAAGAGTTTGACCCGATTATGAAAGAACATGTGCGACGTATCATGAATGATGAAACTCATGTACATTATCTTGGGCACAAGATCCAAAACGAGTTAATAATATTAAATCATAAATCATCAAGAAGATAAAGCAAACAAAGTATTATTCTATCATATTTGATTGCACCCCCGACATGAGTCACTAAGAACAAATGTCCATCATTGTGAGGTATGTTAATACCAACTCTAATTCTTTTACCGTTGAGGAATCTTTTCTAGGTTTTTTGATTGTTGATGATACCACTGGTAAAGGAATTTTTGATGTTACAGTTGAGGAATTAAAGTCTATTGGTCTTGATATTGATGATATGCGCGTTCAAGGCTATGATAACGGTTCAAATATGAAAGGGAAACATAATAGAGTTCAAAGAAGATTTTTGGATATAAATCCTAGAGCTTTTTATTCTGCTTCTAGTTGTCATAGTCTTAATCTCGCATTATGTGACATGGCTAATAGTTGAACTAAATCTAGAGATTTTTTTGGAGTCATACAATGGATTTATACTACCTTTGCCAATTCTACTAAAAGGTGGCAAGTTTTGAAAGACAATGTTAAAGGTTTAACTCTTAAGTCATTGTCTACCACTCGTTGGGAAAGTCATGTAGATAGTGTTACACATATTAGATTACAACTTGTAGATGTGAGAGAAGCTTTGCTTCAAATTGGGGACAACGATAATGATGCTAAAATTCAAAGCGAAGCTAAATCACTAGTAACGAAAGAAGTTGGTGAATTTGAATTTTTGGTATCAATCGCCATTTGGTATGAAATATTAACAAAGGTGAACGTGGTGAGTAAAATGTTGCAATCGAAAGATATGCTTCTTGATGTTGGTATTGAAAAAGTAGACAAGTTGATTAAATACTTCAAGAATTATAGAGAAACGGGGTTTTCTAAGGCGATTGATGAAGCTAAAGAAATTGCAAATGAATTGGGTGTTGATACGGTATTCCCACAAAGGCGTCCTGTAACACCTGCCCTGAAAATGTCCAAGATTTGACAAAAGGTAAAACTCTAGGGACTATAACTATAATCATCTTAAAGTTCAGGGTTTAATTTGAAAAATATGGAAATTAAGACCTTAGCGGACCGCTAAGGTTACACATAACGGTCTACTATGGGTGTTGGTTTAGGTGGCGGACCGCCACCATATAGGGTAACGGTCCGCTACTTAGTCACTAAGCAAACAATCCGGTGATGCCACGTGTATAGTGACTAATGGTCGAATTTTATGACACGTGTACTCGTGGCGGACCGCCACACCAGATGGTAACGGTTCGCCAGCCGCAAAACTCTTAGAATCTGCAACGTATCAGGGTGGCGGACCGCTACGCCTAGCGGTAACGGTCCAGCGGTCCGCTAGCCGCAATCTTATGTTCGGTCCAATCAGAAAGGGATATGTAGGGCTGACGTCATGCATGGGCGGTAGCGGACCGCTACGCCCAAGCATAACGGTCCGCTACGGACCCCGGTTCACCCCTATAAATAGTTGGACGACTTTGATCGTTTTATCACAACACAGATCGTCCTTTACCCTCACATCTCATTCCAGAACTCCCGTAGACGACCCCCGACGATCCCGGTCCAACTCCCGCTCCTCGTACTTCCCGATTAAATAAAAAACGCTTGTCGAAAGGCCGAAACGCTAGAGAAATCAGGTTAAGAAGCTAGAAGCTAAGCTTTTAACTTTAGAGGCTCATTCCTACAAACAAGGTGAATACTTTATCTCTTTCAAAACTTGTGTCAATTATTTTATTTGCGAAAATGGCCAAATAAAGGTTAATGAAGTAATGCTCAACGTTCTTCTACGAACAAGCATTCAGTCCATAGGTATACGTAAAACTTGCAAGGGATACACGGGTCTCGGGTACAATTTTCCGGATTACGACCTGTGCTTATCTTATAACAAATAAAGGGCATGGAGTTCTCGTTGTTATAAGCTATGACGCCAGTATATACTGTGGTGCGATTGAACAGGACGGGCCTGCTGAGTGTGTAGAGTGAACATGAAGTTGTGATTATGTAATTAATACTTATTTGTGCCAAATGATTTTATGTCAGGCTATTGTATTCACCAGCGTTCACGCCGATGTTTTATTTTCAAAATGTTTTCCAGGTAACAATTAAATTATGATGAGAGGTGTTTACGGGCAGACATAAGATCTGACCCAGGAAAAAAGATGGAATGCACGTAGGATTCTCAGGACTCGTGTAAAGGGAAATCCTGAAGAAAAGGAGATAGGACCAGGGAATTGATCAACCCTGTGTTGTACTATTTCCAGTGGCTCATCATGTATTTGATTTCAAACTATGTTTTGTAATCAAATGAGAAGGGTATTGAAACCCTATGTTTATAAAGTAAATACAAGGCTTTTGTTTTTCATCTGAGTTTTGATATTTACAAATACAATCCTCGAGGTTGAGACAAATGAGGAAATGATCCTTTTGAAAAGACTTCCGCTGTATTTTATAAAACTCTGAAATCAAGTAACCAAACGATACCAATCGGGCTCGCACACGTCGAGGGGGTGCCTGAGGCGGGGTATGACACGTCCGGTACGTAGGAAAAAACAATATGATGAGACTTCAAGTGAAGAAGTTTTATTTTCACCCGATGAGTATTTTAAAGTCAATTACTTTTTATGTATTGTTGATCAAACGACTGCTTCCCTTGAAACACGATTCGAACAATACAAAGATTTTGAAAAACTATTTGACTTTTTGTTTCCTAAAAAGTTGAGGGAACTTGATGAAAAAGATCTCGAATCGTGTTGTTATCACCTTCAAGATGCATTGAAGTATAAAGAAGAATCTGATATTGATGCCAATGAATTATACTTGGAGTTGAAGTTGTTTGAGACATTTTTAACTAGTCAAATCATTAGCCATATTGATGCTTTAAACAATCTGAACCGGTTCGGTTTTTTTCCTAATGCATTAATTACGTATAAAGTTTTGTTGAGTATTCCGGTAACGGTGGCTTCGGCGGAGAGAAGTTTTTCAAAGTTAAAGTTGTTGAAGTCCTACTTAAGATCGACAATGTCCCAAGAAAGACTTAACGGTTTAGCGATGATATTTATTGAAAGTGATATATTAGAGACTATGAATTATGAAGACTTGATCGAGAGCTTTGCTTCCAAAAACGCTAGGAGAGCCTCACGATTCGCATAAGTAAGTAATCTCGATAATTTTGGTACACTACTTTTGTTTTAGTAATTATTGTTATAACTATTATTGTCGTATTAAGGTTTTTTTATATAATATGATGATAAGTTTCATGTATTAAAAGGTGTAATATGTTATATTTATGCAATTTGATATGTGGAATATAAAGGTTTTGTGTAGTCATGCATGTGCAGGTGTTGGAAGCTTAAAATGCGTTCTTTGAAGATATTACGGAAGAGTTGGATGGAAGACGGAAGAAACGGGGCAAAACTGCAGGCCAGCGTAAGCCTACGCCACATGGCGTAATCCTACGCCGCCAGTGTAATCCTACGCCCCACCAGCGTAGGCCTACGCCTAACTGTTTTCTTCACAGCTTGCTTCAGGTCCTCAGCGTAAGCCTACGCCCTCCCAGCTTAAGCCTACGTTGGGTGCGTTTCAGACGCGGGGTTTGGGCGAAACAGCCCGATTTTCAGGTTTAATTAGGTTTTTCTTCCCCAAAATTGAAATCAATCTTTTACACCATAGTTCTTGGGCGATTTTGGAGTTCTTGGAGGCTAAAGAACACGATTCTAACATCCGATTGAAAGATTGAAGATGATTTCCACCACCATGAGCGGCTAATCCACCGGTAATCATTCCCGGGTGGATTGTTTGTAAGTTTTAGGGTTTTATCATGTGCTAGCTTTGAGAAACAATTCTTGTAATCGTTTAGTTTGAACACTTGAATCTTTGTGTTTAGTATGGTTATGAACTCATGGGAGTCGATAAATTCTTGCACCATTGACCCCGTTAGATGATAATTGCTATGAACTTTGATTTATGTTGAATCTATTGATTAATCTAATTCTATATTGCATACATTTGTCTCGATTTCATTCGTGAATATTGTTTTACACTATTTGCCGATGATGTATGAATGTTGATGTTCTTGGTTAGATTTGGTTAATTAGATTTGGATAACCATTCGATTGTTTGAACTCAAATGTTGGTGTGATAATCCCTAATTACTTGTGAACTTGAAACCCGGGTGTGATACCCTTTTTAATTATTGTTTACAACTTAAACCGTTTTGTTTGGTACTTGATTTGTTTGTTGAGTTTATAAAGTTTTCACTTAAATCATTGATTGTGTTTGGTCAGAAAGACCCGTTGTAACTTCATAATTTGCATTGTTAATTGAAGTTGAGCACCGACCACAAACTCTTCGTGGTTCGACACCCTTCTTACCCTAACTAGTTTAAGGTGATTAGGACACTCTATTTCTTTATCTTTGACCGGTCCCTTCGACACCGATCAAATTTTGGCGCCGTTGCCGGGGAGTGTGTGCGCTTGGTGTTTTATTTTAGTTGACTCTTGTGACTATTTGTTACTTGTTTTGTTTAGTTAATCTTCTTCTATTTTTGTGTTACGCGTGGTGTTTGTTTGTGTGTGCAGGTGACAGATTAGTGCATGCGTACCCGTTCATCCGGGAGAACTTCACCGCTTGTGTTTGAACCGGAAATTGAGAGGATAGCAAGGCAAAACCGAATCCAACAACAAAATTTAGAACCTATTTCATCGGAACCATCATCCATGGATGGTCGAAGCAGTCATTCTTGATCTAGCATGAGAAACCGTGGCCCAACTCCAAACAGAGGCCCTATCCCTAACCGCCCACCAACTCCACCTCACCGAACCTCAACCCAAACCCCACCTATACCTATCAATAACAACCAACCCCGTGGGTCGGGTCCAGTTCAACAAAACCGACCCGTTAACATCCGTACCAATCCCACGTACCAAGGAAGAAGGGGACCACAACAAAATCAAATCCCTCCCGGAAACAATGAGAACGAGGGTTGGGAGGATGACGATGGTGAGTACTTTGGGTATGATGATAATGAAGATGTTGGGAATGGTGAAGGGTTTGGCGATTACGAGTATGAAGATGGTGAGAGGAGCCAATATGGAGAGTATAACGAGGGGCAAGGCTTTGGAGAGGAAGAAGAGGTGAATTATGTTCACCAAAGGGCGAGACAACCAATGGGTCGAACAGTTCGACCAGAGAGATTTGGGTATCCTCCTAGACAGGAAGGGAGGAGAGCTACTGGGGGCTACAATAATGAAAACCGAAGACAACCGGTAGCCTCTATGGGTGGAGTTAATGGTCGTTTTCGACCGGCTATTTCGGAGAATGCTTCTCCAATTGTTCCACCAATTCCAGGAATGAGGAGGTTCAAGTCAAGACCGAATTACATCAATGTCCTTCCACATTTTCATGGTATGGTCACCGAAGAACCATACACCCATTTAGCCGAGTTTGCTGCCATCTGTAGCACAATTGGGGATGAGAATTTTGATCAAAGCGAAGTCAAACTTAGACTTTTCCAGTTTTCTCTAAAAGATCGAGCAAAGCAATGGTTCATCACATTGCCGGCCAATAGCATCCACACATGGGATGAAATGCAACAAGTCTTTTTGGATGAGTACTATTCGGTTGCGAAGACAGATGACTCCCGAATTGAGATTCGGACTTTTCAACAACAAACAGGTGAACCTTTACATGAAGCTTTTACCCGTTTCAAGGAGTTGTTAAGGAAATGCCCCCACCATCAAATTGAGTTGTGGGAACTAGTAAAGTGTTTTGTTGATGGCTTGACTCAAGAGGAGAGGAAGTACTTGAAGTCCACCAGTAATGGGACATTGTTGTCTAATCCCAAAGAAGATGATTGGGATTTCTTAGAAAGAATGAGCCAAAGTTCAAAATCCGAGGCATCGGCTAGCCGAAGAGCCAAACACCCAATTTCAAAATCTGCCCCGGACTATGAGACGAAGGAGAGGTTAGCCTCTATGGAGAAAGAATTGGCCAATTTGAAAAGAGGAGAGAGAAAGGAAGTAGCGGGAGTGAAAACCCATTTTGAGGTTTGTGAGAGTTGTGGGGATTTGGGACACAAGGCCATAAGTTGCCCATTGCAAGATGGTAGACAAGAAGAAGTGAACCAAGTTTTTGGTGATAGGAAACCATATGATACAAACTCAAACTCCTATCACCCGAGCTCGAGGAATCATCCCAACTTCAAATACGGGGATGCATCAAACCAATTGAACCCAAATTTCCAAGGTTCAAATCAAGGTACTTCGTCATACCAACCTCGTCAACAAGGGAATTACAATTCGGGCGGTTACCAAAGGAGTTCATATAACAATAACCGGAACACAAATTACCCCCCAAGGAATTACAATCAAGATCATCAACAACAGGGTGGATCATCGGGGGGTGATGACGCGGTTAACTCAAAACTGGATGCACTGTTGGAGATGATGAAAGAGTCAAAAAGGGAGAATGAAATGAGAGACAAGTCTTTTGTGGCGCTGGAAAGACAAGTGGGGCAAATGGCCGAAGAAATATCTTTGCTAAAACAAAATGAAGGTAAACTGCCGACTGACAACACATTGAAGCCACAACATCATGTTAGTGCAATTGATGTGGCTCATGGTAATGAAGAAGGAGAAGAGGAGGAAATCGAGTGTGGAGAACCCTTAGTGCCTATTCAAATTGGGGAATTCAAAACTAAGTTGGCACTGCTAGATTATGGAGCGGGGGTGAGCATTCTACCAGGGAGCGTGTATGACCAATACAATTTTGGTCCATTAGAAGAATACAACACCACGTTGGTGTTAGCAAATGCTACATGCACACGTCCTCGAGGGAAATTAGTGGGAGTGGCTGTGAAGATTGGAGAATTCTACTATCCTGGAGACTTCTTAGTGCTTGATTATGCACCGCTTGCTAAGGAGGAGCCACGAGTGATCTTAGGAAGACCGTTTTTGGCAACCGCAAATGCACAAATCAATTGTCGAACCGGCACTGTTGACATGACCTTTGGGAAGCGTAAGTTGAACATTAATATTTTTTCAAATTCATTTACATATTCGGTTGAAAATAAGTGTTCAAAAGCAGTCACTACTAACGTGGGTCATCCTCACGCCAAAGCAAATGAGGGTGACACCAAAAAGAAAGGTATTATGTTTGACAGGTTTAATGTGAAAGACAAGCCGAAGGCAATCGAGAAGAAAACTGAGAGGTTGAAAGATGAAAAGAAACCACCCAACCATGTCCGACATCCGAGCGAGAAAGTAGATTTGTTCGATGTGGAATTTACAAGAGAGGAGACTTGGAGTTGGAGCGATAGCAACCAAGGTGGTGGGGGAGCTAGTGGAAGCAATTTTGTGTTTCAACCTCCATAAGGAGGTAATGTCGGGCTGAGGACAATAAACTTAGCGCTAACCGGGAGGCAACCCGGCTTGTGATTGCTTTTATTTTGTCTTTGTTTTGTTTTGTTTTGTTTTGTGTGTTTTAGTTTTCGTCACCATAGCAACACTCAAGTGTGGGGAAGACTCATGGAAAACTTACGAGTCCATTTTTGGTGATGGTTCAAGCACTCTATGATCACCTCTAATCAGGTCCACGTACTCTTTCTCATATTTATGTTGCTTTGATTGAACGAATTTGTTTTTGTTTGTTTTGGTGTGTTTATGTTTGAAACCTGGTTGATTGTGATTGGGTTGGTGCTTATGGTGATGGGAATCTTTGAGTTGGATATTGGGAGTTATTGGGTATTGGTTATTTTTGCACCCACTAACCGCACTTTTACATTTCATAACTATTTACATTGGGACAATGTAAGGTTTAAGTGTGGGGATGTGGGAAAAATCCATAAAAATTTAAAAATTTTCAAAAATGTCCTTGGTTCAGAATTTTTGTAACTAAATGGAAAATGATAGATATAATTGGAAACCTTGCTTGTGTGATTACATTAAATAATAAATAGAAAACGCGTTTGATTGGTAATGTTTTGGTAGGCCCAACCGATCTAGAGAGCTTAAATATCCTGATATTGTATCTAGGGTTAATTGACAATTAATTCAGGATGTCTTGTGGGTTCTTATCTTTGGGGCTTCGACAAGGTTGAAACTGTCATCATAGGGTGATAGGTACCACTATAAGCAAAAATTTATAAGTTTTTAAAATTACTTGGCACACCACTTTCTTTTTATGAAAATAAATCCGAAAGTTAGTGGCGCCCGCATTCCATAATTAAATCAATTGAAAGCTTGAGTTTCGCCTACGTGTTTCCCTTCGGGATGGTGACTTGGAGGATACACTCATGGGCGGGACTTAGGCGATCAATAAGTTTGGATGACTAAGTTAGGTTTATGTGTTTCCCTTCGGGATGGCGACTTGAAGGATACACCCCTATTCCGAAGCTTATGAATTTCATTGCTTAAGAACTGCAGCCTACGTGTCATATATCGTGTTCCAGCGTGATTGAAACACCACTGGGTTAGGTTCATTCATAAAATAATAATAAAAGCTAAAAACATGCACCCATCGATCCATAATTCCATAATTTTCAAAAACATATAAATTGGTGTTTATAATGGTGGGAAATCTATATGGTTTAACCCACGCCTAAACATGACCTTGAGATGGAATTAGGCTAAGTCGTAGTTTTCTGAGTATGAGACCCATAGATAGACTGTTGCTTGGTAATAAATAGGATAATAGATCACAAAATCGGGGACTCAATAGATCGGTGGTTGGGTTTAGTCGGATAGAAATACCAATTGTTACAGTCAATGCGTGATTATGTTTTAATTGTATGAGATCATGAGAGCAGGTTTCAATTATGATTCCATTGCATAATTCTTTTTCGGGACGCAAAAGAGTAAGTGTGGGGATATGATAAGTGGCCAAAGTTTCATGTATTAAAAGGTGTAATATGTTATATTTATGCAATTTGATATGTGGAATACAAAGGTTTTGTGTAGTCATGCATGTGCAGGTGTTGGAAGCTTAAAATGCGATCTTTGAAGATATTACGGAAGAGTTGGATGGAAGACGGAAGAAACGGGGCAAAACTGCAGGCCAGCGTAAGCCTACGCCACATGGCGTAATCCTACGCCGCCAGCGTAATCCTACGCCCCACCAGCGTAGGCCTACGCCTAACTGTTTTCTTCACAGCTTGCTTCAGGTCCTCAGCGTAAGCCTACGCCCTCCCAGCGTAAGCCTACGCTGGGTGCGTTTCAGACGCGGGGTTTGGGCGAAACAGCCCGATTTTCAGGTTTAATTAGGTTTTTCTTCCCCAAAATTGAAATCAATCTTTTACACCATAGTTCTTGGGCGATTTTGGAGTTCTTGGAGGCTAAAGAACACGATTCTAACATCCGATTGAAAGATTGAAGATGATTTCCACCACCATGAGCGGCTAATCCACCGGTAATCATTCCCGGGTGGATTGTTTGTAAGTTTTAGGGTTTTATCATGTGCTAGCTTTGAGAAACAATTCTTGTAATCGTTTGGTTTAAAACACTTGAATCTTTGTGTTTAGTATGGTTATGAACTCATGGGAGTCGATAAATTCTTGCACCATTGACCCCGTTAGATGATAATTGCTATGAACTTTGATTTATGTTGAATCTATTGATTAATCTAATTCTGTATTGCATACATTTGTCTCGATTTCATTCGTGAATATTGTTTTACACTATTTGCCGATGATGTATGAATGTTGATGTTCTTGGTTAGATTTGGTTAATTAGATTTGGATAACCATTCGATTGTTTGAACTCAAATGTTGGTGTGATAATCCCTAATTACTTGTGAACTTGAAACCCTGGTGTGATACCCTTTTTAATTATTGTTTACAACTTAAACCGTTTTGTTTGGTACTTGATTTGTTTGTTGAGTTTATAAAGTTTTCACTTAAATCATTGATTGTGTTTGGTCAGAAAGACCCGTTGTAACTTCATAATTTGCATTGTTAATTGAAGTTGAGCACCGACCACAAACTCTTCGTGGTTCGACACCCTTCTTACCCTAACTAGTTTAAGGTGATTAGGACACTCTATTTCTTTATCTTTGATCGGTCCCTTCGACACCGATCAGGGGCCCCCTTTTTTTTACATGTCCAGGGCCCAGAACCTCTTGAGAATTCTCTGTACCAGCCCTGATAATGCGTGGTTTTAGGTTTGTTCCTCAAACCTCTTTGTTTTTTTCTCCTGCTCACTCTCTCTTTGGGAGAGTTTCTTTATGCAGTAAGTTTGAGATTACTAGTTTACATAGAGATAAAGTAACTGTTGGTTTGAGTGCGCTTGTGGCCAAAACACTCGTGTTTGTGTATATATGGAGCTACTAGTAGGGCTGTAAATGAACCAAACGTTCAGCAAACAGTTCGTGAACCGTTCGGCGGGAAGTTCATTTACGTTCGTTTAATAAATGAATGAACATGAACAAGGAATTCCGTCCGATTAACCAAATGCATGAACATGGACAGAGGTCTCGTTCGTTCAATTGTATTCGTGAACGTTCGGTAACGTGTTCATGAACATTCATTTATTAACATTTGTTCGTTTATGTTCGTTCAGGTGTCGTTTGTTTATGTTGTTCATTAAATATTTTTGTATATTTCTATTGTATTTCATCTAAACTTTATATACTTTAATTTTAATTTTATTTTTTACCCTAAAGTTAACTAAGTAAAGTAAGTTTGATACAAGTATAAAAAAACTTAATATTAAAATGATTTTATTAAATGTTTATTTCAAAAGACATTATGGTTGAAATCAAAAGTCTTAAACTAGCCTTTGTTCGGTCCCGTTCGTGAACAAATCAATTTCCTTAATGAACGAACATGGACATGAAATTTCGTTTCGTTAGTATTCGTGAACCAATCATGAACAAGTTAAATGCTTAACGAACGAACACGAACAAGGCTTCGTTCGGTTCGGTTCGTTTACATCCCTAGCTACTAGGTTACAATCCCATATATTACAAGTGTTAAATAAATATAATGTTATATACTTTGTATTAAAAAAGTTAAAAAAACACATGTATTACATAGGTTGAATAAAACATATTTTAATATGTTAACACATACAATAGTCAAGATATTTCTTTAAAAATGAACTTTGCATAACATTTATAAATTCTGTTATGTTAACTTTTAGAACATTTTTTTTTCATTTGAGTATTAGTTCTTTTACATAGTTGATAAGTGTTAATTCATTTAAAGTGTATTTAGTTCTTTAAATATTCTTTTAGCTCAAATAAGTTAACTTAAATTACAATTATAAATATAAATACATATAAAAAATTAAGAAAAAAAAACTTAGATTTTTCTAACACCGCCTATTTTATTATTATTATTTGGCATATTGTATTTTTACCATTTAAACCATCAAATCACATTAAATTCTTTAAAAGTTTTAGAAATCACTTATAAGAAACTATTAGTTATTAGTATTCTTTCTTTTTTAATATTTTAATGAACATAATTTTAAATTGATATGGAAGTCGGAAATTATAAATATTCATAATTAATTTTATAGTATGTTTATTTGGTTAATAATACAATAACTATCAATGATTAAATAATAAGTATCCAAATTAAAATTATAATAAATATCTAAACATATTTTTTTAATATCATCGTTATTTAATAAGAGATATGCGATAAAACAAAATTTTAGGTGACCTGGAATTTTATCATGTGTCATAGATGACTTTTATTTATTAGGTAGTATAGATGCCTAGAGTTTCCTTGATTATACATAAAATTAAGCTTTATTAGTTTGTACATATAACTTAGGTGGGTGTATATTTCTTAGGTACATATAGTATTCCTTTGCTGGATTTTGTGTCTGGGTCTCAAGTACAATGTCTTCTAGGTTAGTAGGTTATGCATATAGCTTTTATATTGAATAAAGAGGTTCTTTACATGTTAAATGGTGTGTTTTTTTAATTGTTCTATATTTTAGTTTTTTAAGGATTAATAACGACAAATGTTACTTATATTTTATTTTATACCAATAAAAAATAAAACACTGAATCAACCTTGACTACTTGAACGTACATGACTCGATTACTTGTACATTACCACAAAAACTCGGTTTTGAATAAAATTTGAATCAAACGTAGATAAATATGAGCACGTCGTAACAATACATTTGAAACTTGGTAGAAAAACATAAAATTTATAAGAGAAAAACAAAATATACCTAAAATTAATTATAAAGATTAAAATATTGTAAAGTTAAAAAAAAAATAATAATAAAGGTGGTATGGATTAAAATAATAAAAAATTTAAAAGCAAAACAATGGTGACATGTATTAAAATAATAAAAAATCAAAACAAACAAAGAGGGCGTGGATTAAAATAATAAAAGTATTAAAAACAAAGAACGGTGGCATGGAAGGTGAACCGGCCGGGGATGTGGGGGAGTAGGATCAAACTCACGTTGCGGGTGTGAAGGGCTAATGCGCTTGTCCGTCCAATTCTGATTTAGGGGTTTAAGAGGCTACCTCTTAATGGTTCAAAGCCTCTTAATGGTTAAAAGGTAATAGGTCATGTAACTTGTGGGGACTTACCATTAAGATGTTACCTTTTAACCATTCAGACTTAAGTCTACCTCTTAACCAGTAAGAGACTTTGAATCATTAAGAGGTAGCCACTTAATAACCATTAAGAGACTACCAAACAGGACCTTAGATCCGCTAGACTACACACATATATAAAATTAAAAAACCAAAATACCTCTACTATTTAAAATCACTTATAAAATTGGCACAAAATGAGCTCAGTGTTTATCACACATATAGGTCACTTCATGTAAAAAGTCTTTTTAACATGTGAAGCGTATAGAGTCCATAAATAAATACACCATATATGTATATAATTACGTAATATATGTATATAATAATGTGCCGTTATGTATACAATTACACATTGTTGTATATATAATAACACACAGTTATATATGTAATTACACGCGATATATCGCCGTTTTTATTTAGAAAGTTGAGAGAATCACATAATGCATGTATGTAGGGATGAGGTTGATACTTGTATTGTAGCCAAAAATACCAAAACCGAAAATCTATATTTTAGCAAAACGACCGTACCGAATTTTAGATGTAGGTATCGTTGGTGATTTTAGTGTCATCTAGCTATTTTGGGTAATTATGTTTACTTAATGACAGAATGAGAAGTCATAATAAAACATCAAATAACTTGGTAATGTTATAACTTTTGAAACTAAAGACACTTTGTTTTATCAAGGGGGCGAAGCCACTACGGGAGTCTAGGGGCAGCGACCCTGGTTAGCAGGGTCCTTGGGGTGGCAGCTCCTGACTGGGGTTAAGCTGCCATGTTAGCTTGAAATTTTTTATTTTTTTTATGTTTTGTTATGTATCGGAAAATGATTATAGAAGTGAAAACTACTAAAGGATGGTCCTCCGAACGACTTTGGTCTTGCTGACCAGTTTACTCCTCTGGAGTAGATTGTCTCTCTGGAGTAAATTGCTTCTCCGGAGTAGAATGATTTAGCAGTTATAGAATAACGGTTGTGACGTTTTCAGCCAATAACCGTCATGACGTTCTACTGTATCTATTTACCCCATATATACATTTGTTTGGTCAGTATCAAAGACACGAAATTCCTAATAAACGTTCACATATTCGTTTTTGAATCTTTGATTTTTATCCGATTGAATTCTGTGTATATCATAGAAATAATTAAATCTGAAAACGAACCCTACGCGATTATTAGAGAATCCAGACAATTAAAAATACACGAATCACTCAAAATTCCTACATGTACCGGTATCGTTACAGGGTTTCTATACTATACCATTTAAGTACCGCATTCGTAACATTAAGATGATGGTTGATGAACAAGAGTAGAAATGGATTTTCATATTTCAAAGTTACGATCTTTCATCGAGACTTCCAACTTCACTTGGGTCAAGGGTGCTAATAATGAGCTGTCAAAAGCTAAGGAGTAAGGAACACGTCAAGGGATGCATATCTTCAACAAATATATATACTTGAAATGGTTAATTTTGCCATGAAGGTGCTAAATGGTAGCTTTTGTAGACTAATAAATCTTGCTTGCTAAAGAGGTTCTGGTGTAATGATTGAGGTGAGGCCTGAAGTTCCAAGGGACCCGGGTTCAACCCCTATCACCACCATTAATTTCTGAGGCATGCAAATGGGGTCTAGTTCTTCGGCTGATGCACCAGGGTTTTACCCACGCCGATCCAGGGTTCGAGACTCGGCTCTCCCTCAAGCCCGGAAGGGGCCGTATTGGGTGGGATTTTTCCTTGGTTGGATGCTCTCCAACTCTGACGCCAAGTGGGCCCGGTTAAGACAACATATTGGCCGGAATTGCACGAGGCTCTTCCATGTGACGGGAGGGTGTGACGTCACAACATTCAATGCCGTTCAAAAAACAATAAAATAAATCTTGCTAAAAAATCTACCTTGCTTCCACGTGTATTGGCTGCATTATTGGTGATTAATTAATTGGGAACATATATAGCACATTAGCAGTTTTCAACCAAGGACTTTTTGATGAGGCATATGTAGAAGTCATGGATCGATACAGTTTCTGTATATATATATATATATATATCTGTGCACACCGGCATAGAATATTTTTTACTTTGATATAAAAAACCAGCATTCAAAATGCAAATTTCAAAAACAAATTAATTTGAACAACTCTCAAATAGTTGTTGAAAATAAAAACCAACTTTATTGATGTTTATTAAGTACACGTACAAATAAATAAAAAATGAATTTGTCAAAGCTGAATTAAAGTGTTTTTGTCGCATATTCTCAATTTAGACAAGGCAAAGTCTTCAAATATTTGTGGAATGCAAGGTTTGGATCTTTCTTTCTCAATGCTTGTTGATTAATAACTGTTTCCAACTCAAATGGTTATTTTCACAAACTATTATACTATGTGTACAGTGGGGCAACGCACCCATGTACCCCTTTGGCGCTTCCACCTTCATTGTCTAATTAGGTCACCTCAGCTGAACAAGCCACCTCAATCCCAAACCCTTCACGCCCATTAAAGCCACGGAACCCCCACCCTTGGCGCCCCTCCTTGTAATGGTGTTTAGCGCCTTTGGTGCCACTTCCTTGCTGATGTTTATGTGGGTGTTAACCACTACCCTCAATCTTAGGCTGGCTTTTGGTAAATATGATAAATAAAATTCACTTTTATTTACTTTGTTAGAGCATGTGGTAGGGGTGATACTTTTAATTATCAAAAGGTTACTTTGTTAGAGCATGTGGTAGGGGTGATACTTTTAATTATCAAAAGGTTACCAAAGGAAATGGGACATAGAGTCGTATAGTTAAGTGTATCCATCTACTTAACGAAAAGGGTTTGGTTCCGCTTAATTCGATGAAGAGAAAGGTGGGGATAGGGGATACTACTCTTTTTTGGCATGACACTTGGCTAGGAGACTATTTTGATAAGAGACAAACAAATTTTGCCTCATTTTCGAGAGAAGAATGATATTTGGTACTGGAAGTGGAGAAGGTCTAGTAGGGGAGGAATTGAACAATCCGGTTCGGTACCGATCTCATCTTTAAAGGGGAAGGCTTCGCCGCTTCGAACCCGAGTCTCTTGGCTGGATGATGCTCCCTCTAGCCACCAAGCACCGATACCGAATTTATGGAAAAGTGGGTACCGAATACCGTACCAAATCTATCAGTACGACACGGGTATATAATCAAGTTAAAATATTTATTTTATATATTATATGTTATTGTTCTTTGAAAAAACATGAAAAGCTATTGAAAAAGAAAGTGCCATTTTCTAAGTGAAATATCTATTATTAAAGAATGGAAAATGGACTTGCACGTGATGTACTTTCTAATATGGATTTATTTGTCTCATTTGAAGTTGTTTGTTTCTAGTAAATGTTTACATAAAATAAATCAACATTTTAATAAAATCACTTATACCTCCAGTTACAAATAGAAAGAGTATCAGTTACAACAGAACTTATTAATGTGTCATATAATTTGTTTCTACCCGACCCATTTTATTTTATGCCCCCTCAAAAATACCTGGATCCGTCATCCAGAGTTGAAAGGAAGGGGGTCGGGTCTCGGAAGGATAAGAAAACGGGGCCGAGCGGAGATGGGTCGATGGAGATGGACGATTGTGTGTAGGAGGATGGGTCTGCCCACCACCAGAGTTGAAAGCAAAGGTTCAGGCCTCACAATAGTAAGCTCAGCCAAAAAAAAGAAAATTTAATAAAATGTTACTTAAAACCTTGTTAAAGAAAATGTTGTATTGTTTAAAACATTAAAAAAAAAATAAAAATAAAAAATCAAGAGCGTCATTTTCATTATGGATAGGCCATCCAAGTTGTTCATGGCTGGAAAGCTTGACTGGGTAAGAAGACATCTGTAAAACCATCAATGGCGGGACAACCATACGCGCCTTCATTTGGTATTTAAACAATCATAATCCCTAACCCAACACTTCAACTTCAATTGAGAAAATTAACCAAATTTATAATGAAATTCGGAAAAGAGTTCACTTCACAGAAGGTGCCGGAATGGGAGGAAGCTTACATGAACTACAATTACCTCAAGACAATCTTGAAAGAAATCTTGATTTTCCGGCGACGGAAGCTGAACCAAACATCTCCACCATACCGGTCAGCTCAAAAGGGGAAACTGTCTAAAAGACACTCTTTTTACAGAGCTTTTAGTGGACTAACGAATCGATTTGGTAATTACAATGACAGAGATGCCGACGCTGAAGTGATTCTTGTAAGTGAAATACAGCCTAAGGAACACCCACCGGAGGGCCAGCATTACCAAACTATGTTTTTCCGGTCATCGGAGGAAGGGGCGGAGAATGAGCTTGTGTTCTTCAGAAGACTTGATGACGAGTTTAATAAAGTTATCAGTTTCTACAAAAGCAAGGTGGATGAGGTGGTGATGGAGGCTGAGGAGTTGGACAAACAAATGGATGCTCTCTTTGCTCTTAAAGTTAGAATCAGTGATCCCAATTTTCACATGTCATCTACACCATCAAATTCAGGTAGTCACTCAAGAACATCAATAAAAACATGGGTGTTGTTTAGTTTTCTTACTAATTATGGAAGCTTTTAAGGTGTATCGCCGTTAGAGGAGATTCATGAGCTTGATGAAAAACCAGTAAGAGACCAAACAAAGATGGTTTCTTTAGAAATTCTAAATCATGTAAAGATCAACGTGACACCGGAATCTGCTGTATCAACCTTGAAAACTATATTTGATGGCCCCAGATGTGAATTATCATTCAGCAAAGGAGAGCTTAGAACCGCACAGGCGAAACTGAAACAGGCTTTTGTAGAGTTTCATAGAAAGCTCCGGCTTCTGAAAAGCTACTCGTAAGGATTCTTGTTTGATTGCATAGAAATTGAAAGCAAAGTGATATTTATTAGTTGTTTTTTGTTTGATCTTGACAGTTTCTTGAATCAACTGGCTTTCTCCAAGATCATGAAGAAGTATGATAAGGTCTTAAATTCTTGATAACGATCATAAATTGTGTTAATGTAGTGGGTCAAGTTTTGACATTTTTATTTGTTTAGGTCACATCAAGAAACGCATCAAAAGCTTATCTAGAGATGGTTAAAAATTCGTACCTGAGCCAATCCGATGAGGTAAAACCGTAAAATCAGAAGTAACTGTGGCTTAATTTGCAGTTTAATCAAAAACTCCTAATCTTTCTGGTTCTTTCAGGTTGTTAAACTCATGGAAAGAGTAGAAACTGCATTTATTACACATTTTGCGAATGCAAATCGAAGTCAAGGAATGCGTAATTTAAGGCCAAGAGCTAAAAGAGACAAGCATCGACTAACTTTTTTTGTGGGTAAGTTGTGGGTGCCAAAGAAACTCGGTTTCTGCATAAAAAAATTGCCTTGGTTTATGATACACGATTCATGGATATAGGTTGTTTCTTTGGATGCTCGATAGCGCTTGTGGTGGCAGTGATCTTGACAATACATGCCCGAGATCTTCTCAAGAGTGCCGGTCGTGACCAATACATGAGTACCATATTCCCATTATATAGTTTGTTTGTATACATTGTTTTACATATGCTAATGTATGCTGCAAACATATACTTTTGGAAGCGTTTTCGTGTGAACTATGCTTTCATTTTCGGGTTCAAACCGACTACAGAATTGGGTTATAAAGAAATCCTACTTCTCAGCTCTGCTTTATTAGTACTCACCCTTGCAGCTGTACTCTCAAATCTTGAAATGGAAATGGATGAAAGAACTCAAAGTTTCACAACTCTAACTGAACTGGTCCCTCTAGGTTTAGTCACTGTAAGAATTTCCAAGTTTACCCTCTTGTAAATTCTGTAAACCGAACACATTTGGTAACCAGTTGTAACTTCTGTTTTGTAGGTTTTACTTTTGATAATGGTTTGTCCGTTTAACATCATGTATCGAGCAAGCCGGTTCTTTCTCATAGTGAACCTATGGCACTGTGTTTGTGCACCTCTTTATAAGGTCACCTTTACCTGATTTCTTCTTGGGCGATCAGTTGACTAGCCAGGTAATTGACTAGTTAACTTCTTGTTAGGACTCCTTGTTTTGTTGGTTTGAGTCGTGCAAATGGTCTAAAAGAAGTGTTTTTTTTTTGTTTTTTTTTATCAATTTGATTTTTCAGGTTCAGTTGCTTAGGACAGTGGAATTCTATATCTGCTACTACGGTTGGGGAGACTTCAAGAGGAGATCAAACACATGTAATCGAAGCAATATTTATGAGATGTTTTATATATTTATCGCGGTTATCCCATACTGGTTTCGATTCCTACAGGTAACTTGAACTTCACACACATGTTAGCATGTTTCATTTGAACTTTGATATGATATTTGGTGTAACACACTTTGTTGTGGATCAGTGCATGCGTCAAGTGTTTGAACATAAAGATTATGGTCCGGGCATGAATGGGCTCAAGTACTTGTCGACAATTGTTGCCGTTGTAACAAGAACAATTTATGTTCAAAGGAGAGGAACAGGGATGCGAATCATAGCTGCATCAAGCTCGGGTGTGGCTACAGTTTATAACACCTATTGGGATATGGTGAAGGACTGGGGTCTCCTTTGTAAGGACTCCAAGAACCCTTGGTTAAGAGATAAACTCATTTTACCAAACAAATCAGTCTACTTTGTAGCAATGGTAATATTAATTGATTAATGTTGAGTTTATCTTTGGTTTTCGATATTGATCATAATTGTTCGTAAACTTGTAGGTACTGAATGTTATATTACGACTCGCATGGATGCAAACAGTTTTAGATTTCCATGAAGCTCCTTGGCTCCATCGAAGCACGATGATATTCATAGTTGCTTGTTTGGAGATTATTCGTAGGGGATTATGGAACTTTTTCAGGCTGGAAAACGAGCATTTGAACAATGTTGGGAAATTTCGAGCTTTTAAGTCGGTCCCCCTGCCTTTTAGCTACGAGGACAGGGACAAGGAACTATGATTCACTAGCATATGTAAACCATCAAACTAATTTTTTTACTTCATTTTCATTATATAAATAGTTTTTTAATACATGAAATACAGTGAATATTTTATATGATTGTATATTCAAAATGTTATGTTTAGTATAAATTATTTTCGTTTCCTTTGAAGTGTTTTTTATTTATTTTATGGGCTGAACTACATTTGCATTTGACGTCGAACTTGTTTTTACTTATAGAATGCATGACAGTGGTATGATCATGAAGTCTGATAAGAGTAAATTAAAATAAAAAAAATCTTTATGTATTTACCATATTACACTCGTAAACTTTAATATTCACTAATTACGTTGTACACCTTTTATATATAGATGGTTATTATCAAATTATAACATTTAAACTAACAGATTTTATTCTTTTCAATTAAATAACATGTAAATGACCAGTCTACCCTTCACATATCCTTATTCTAATAAATGATTCCAAAAAATGACACGTGTCATCACCATACTTTTTCTAATTAAAATCTTCTAATTTTTCCTATTTTAAGTAAGTTTGAATTTTGAAATCTAATTATATTAATTTTGTTTTTTTATAAAAAAGAATATAAAATTTGAATTCTAATTATTACTTAATTTAAATTCTAATATAAAATTTGAAATCTAATTTTTCCTTACACATTATTGTATTGTTATTTTTTTAATTAAATAATCACATGTAATACATGGGTATATAACCTAGTATATATATATAGGGTTGGGTTCCAGAGAAAACCAATAGTTAGGCGAAAACTGAGAAAACCACTAAAAAACCAATTTTAACCAATAATAAAATAATATTTATTTTTTATTTTATTTTATTTTTATTTTTTTATAAGAGTATCAATGTAATATTACAAATCTTTACCAAAAAATTATTTAAATACTGGCTTACATATACGTAACCCATAGTGTTACGTATACGTAAACAGAAAACAAAAAAATTCAAAAAAAATGCGGTTACGTATACGTAACCTATAGTATTACTCATTGTTTTAGTGGTTTTCTCGGTTTTCGCCTAACTTTGTGGTTTTCTCTTGATCCCTCCCCTATATATATATATATATATATATATATATATGTGTGTGTGTGTGTGTGTATATATATATATAAAAAACCCACACGCAATCTGTTTGAATGAACTTGGAAATTGCGGTGGTAGCCACTTGAACACCTCATTTGTGAACGACGGTGGGAGGTGTGTTGGGATATCATTGATGGGATGAAGATGATGGAGTTGTAACCATAATTCTTTTGGTTTTTTATTTTATAATAGTAAGGGTATTTTGGTTATTTAAAAAAAACTAACTGAAAAATCTAACGCATGTTAGTCTAAATGTTACATATGTCATTTTATGGTTGGCTTTATAGGGGCTGAGGTTGGGTTTGGTCAAAATACATTTTGTTTATAATTATATTTTTTTAAACATTTAGTGTGTTAACCATGGTTATAGAAATAATATTATTTCAATAATAACTTTAACTTTGAATTAAACGATTAAGAAATTTTATGTATCATAGACACACTTTAGGCGACTTTGGACCCGTTAGATCAGATAAAACATAACACAAATTGATTGGTTCACAAGTAAATGCATAAAAATAGCCACATGAAAGATTGATGAAAATAACATGAGGTGTGCGTGTCAGTTCTTTATAGCCGTTACTCACGTTTTACTATACTTATTTCAGTTTTATTGATTAAATATGAAATTAGTTATATATACTTCTTTTGTTTCGTTTTCAAATGGTGATAACAATGTTGGGGTTACATTTTTGACATATCTGGTGTTGTTGGCATAGATAGATGCCTATATCCAGGTCCATAACATGAATCGGGGCAGCAGTCAAGGTCGAGCAGAAGTTTGTATAGGCTCAAACGATTTAAGGAGTAGATAACGGTTAAGTTTATTAATTTGAAGTAAACTATCCATTTACGTTTGTGAATTCTCAGTGATCATTTAGTAAGTTTTTTAGGATGAACCTTTTGATTAAGTTTTAATTTTATTATTAAAAAAATCCAGACTAAACATAGGTATAAAACTAGTTTAAACTTTAAACAATGGCATTGCTCCAACATCTATGTGAGAAAACAAAACACACAACAAAGCCGGTCCACGATTCAACTATTCTATCAAGAGAAACGTACAACGGAACTGCTTTAAAAGAAATCAAACACGTTCTCGATTTTTATTAAAGTGTAAGGACACACTGTGAAATTTTATATATTCATAAAGGACATAATTTGTAATTTATTCTGTACTTTTTTATTTTTACAAACTACATACAAATGTTTTATAATCTTTTATTTTGTTTAGGATATCTCCTAACCTAAACACATATGACATATGTTGGCATGAAGACATATATGTTTTTTCTTAGTATTTGTTATTTAAATTAAATAATAATTATTATTGTGTATATTTTGTCATGCAAAATAATAAAAAAAATTACACAACTCAATATTGAAAAGAAAACACTTTACCAACGATTCATAGAAGATAAACAGGCTTCTTTTAATAACCATGATGCATAAATTTAAAAAATATTTCATTTAAAACATACTAAAAGATAAATTTATATTTTATGTAAAACCCATATATGAAGAAATCATACATTTAACCAATGATCATGAACCTAATAAAATATTAAGATTTTGATAGATTCAAACCTAAATTTAAAGGTTTATAACTATACGACCCACTTTTTTTTTCCTTTAACAACAACAATAAGAATACTCATGGAACCATTAGCGAGAAACTAGCAAAATAAACCTCATACAACATCAAAAATAAGAAAACAACCCGACGAAATAAGAGGTGATACACGTTCATTTCGCAAAACATCGGAACCTTAGCTGTCTAAATGAGGGTTCTTTTGACGATTTTTTGTAAATATTATTAATGGCATTAAATTGTTCATCAATTTTTGTTAGACGTCAGCCATTTTTGTTTAGAAAACCAATGAAAGTGGTATTGATAAGATACAGCCATACAGGGCCACAGGCTACGGAACAATACATTTATAAGAAATTACCAAAACAGCGATTTGACCGGATTAAAAAGCGAAAATGGCCATTGACTTTTCGTTTTACCAAAATAGCCAACCAATCACGTTGTGCCATGTGTCGAAATGGCGAAAATCTGGGCCAAATTTTCGCCATTTTTTTGATTTTTCGAGAAAAAAGTTTGAATTTTCGCCATTTTGAAAAATGGCGAAAAAATATGGCATATTTTCGCCATTTATTATTAAATTATTATTTAATTTTTAATATTAAAATATTATTATTTTTTAATATTTTTAAATTTTCGCCTTATTTTTTTTTATATTTTAATTTTTTTTTCAATTATTATTTTTTCATTTTTTGTAAAACAATAAAATATAATTTTTATTTAAAAAACGAATTTTAATAAAATATTATCTAAAAAAATATTTATACCCCTCCCTACCATTCATTTTTTCACATTTCATCCACTTAAACATTTTCTTCACTTCTCCACTTTATAAAATTCTTCTTTTTATTCATCAACTTACAACTTATTTTTAAGTATTGTTCATTTAATATTATTTTCGCCTTTTTCAAAATTTTCGTCATTTTCAAAAATATCGCCCCACCCAATCTTTCAAAAAATATATATCATTTTTCAAAAAAAAAAAAGATATCAATTTTCAAATTTTGAATTTTTGATATCAATTAATACGATATCATTAAAGGGTATCTTTCACCATTTTTCAAAATTTGAAAATGATATCTTTTTTAATACGATATTAATTTTCGATATCAATTAATACGATATCAATTAAAGGATATCTTCAAAATTTTGCCTTTTCCAAAAAAAAAAGCTATCAATTAATACGATTTTCATTTAGTTTAGGGAAATTACCAAATTGCATATCGGTCTAAAAAAAAATAAAAAAAAATAAATTAAAAAAAATTTATGGGAAATTTTCGCCAAAATGGCTATTTTGGCAAAAAAAAATAAAATCAATGGCTAAATTGGCATTTTATATTGGTAAAATGGTTATTTTGGTAATTTTCCCATACATTTATGTTTGATCAAGAAAATTGGTAAGATCTATATTGACTTTTGAAATTTAAAAAGTATTCAAATTTAAAATGAACCAATAGGATTCTGAAATAAAAGTTAAAACCAATTTGGAGGTTCAAGAAAAACCGACCCACTTATTTCGTTTTCAAGCAATTTTGGGTACCACAACAAGAATTTTAGGCAGATTCAACGACATGTCTCGACGACATGTCGTCGATATAGCTTTTCTCGACGACGTCGTCGAGAATGCCGTCGAGATAGCTTACCCTTTTTCTCGGCAAAGCTCCGTCGAGACTGCTTGAAAAGTCGTCGAGATAGCTTACCCTTTTTCTCGACGACATGTCGTCGATATTTCCCCATCGGTAATAACTTTTCACTTTAAAAAAAATATTAAAAAAAATTAAATAGGGCAGTCTCGACGACATGTCGTCGAGATTGATCTATTTAAATTATATTTTATATTTTTTTATAAAATCTGAAAACCTCAATCCCGATGACATGTCGTCGAGACTGGGTTATTTTTTTTTAAAATTTTTTTTTTGAATTTTAAAAATTTCCATTAATTCAATACACAAAAATTCATAACCTATCAAACCTTTTACATATTAATAAACATCTAACAAAAGTATACAAATTGTATAAGTTATTACAAATCATTCAAATAAAAGTTACAACCAAGTTTATTCATCTTCATCGTCGTCATTTTGGTTGTCGGATTGGATGCGGTCCTGTTGCATATGTTTCACGGTCTCATTCAGTTCATGAATTTGTTCTTTTAATTCGTTGAATTGAGACTCGGTGAGAGCCGAAGCATTAGTGGGCATGTTTCTAACTTTTCTTCCAACTCCTCGGGTCCAACCGCGTCTCTCACCAAGGGCACATTTTAGGACCTCTTCCTCATCAATATCTCCGCTGTCTTGTTGCATCCGGGTCAATTCTTCTCACTACAAAGAAAATACTCAATAGCGGCGACACATGTCGCCGTTAATACCACCATTTGTCGCCGCTAATACCTTTAGCGGCGACTGTCGCCGCTAATACTTCGTCGCTAAAGACCATATTGTCGCCGCTAATAGTCCTATTGTTGCCGCTAATGCTTTGTATCCCATTTTATGGGTTTTTTCGGTATTTTCAATATTTCCAGGTTTTCTCAAATAGATATATACCAATGCAAATTTCCAGTTTTTGAACCATTGACATAAATATAAAAAAACTACATATATAACATTGTCCAAATATCTTGTCTATATATCCATTACATTGATGTAAATACCAAGTCATAAATATAAAAATACTTAAAACATAAAACTAGCTAGCCCATATCATCATTCCTGTCCCCCTCGTCGGTATCATCTTCGTCGCCACCATTTGGTGCCTTATTCAAACCCATAAATTTTTGGAGTTCATCTTTAAAAGCGGGGTGTTGAAACAAACTTGCAACTTGTGCCTACAAAATAAAGTATACATTATAAGTTAAAACAAAATTATATATTATATAAGACTTAAAACATAAACATATATACCAAAACTAAAAGCCGGGTCTTGAAACATAAAAATACTTAAAGCATAAACATATAAAATTTCTTAAAACAAATATCAAACATCAATGCTTACATAAGTAAAGAGCCCTATGAATATCAAACCAATATTCATTTATTCTTACTATGTTTTAAAATGATAATGCTAATGACAAGAGGCAATGTATAGAAACGAACTCCAGTATCAATTGCAAAAAAATGACACATGTTTCTTTCATCTCTAATTCAGAATTCAGGATTGTTTACACTAAAAAATATGAATTGGATGTTAACCCGCCAACCCGACATGATCTAACACATACACACATACTTCTAAGACTTCATAATAGAAACTGAAGAAAATATATATTAAAAAAAAAAGAAAACAGACCTGCTCCACGATGGAGTTATTTGTCAAAGGAATTCTCTGCTTGTAACCCCTTCACACTCTTCAAGTTGGGATATCTGAGAATAATGGGGAATTCGGTCATCAAATCTCTATCAGATGATAGCTCCTCTAAAGCATTTTGGCTAAGCCCACTCATCAATATCACATGAATCATTTAAGAAAAGAAATCAAATATGAATCAATATTATCATCCAACATTTCTACCTTTAATACTTGAGTAGAAAGTCTTACTACTATGTCTTGGGAAATACAAATGTAAAAAAATAGAACAAAAACCATACCTGATAGTGACATTGAAAGAAATTTTAACATCATCCCTTGACTAATTAACAATCACCTGCAACAATTTAGCATTTAAGTTGTTGTCAAATAGGTAGAGCTTTGGAAGTGAACCTCCAGAAAGATATATAGTTTAACATCAGAATCAAATAAACTCAAGTTTAACATTGTTGTATATCATTCAGATGATATACCGGCCAATGCATTAAAAAAGGATAGCCCCATAAGCACATATAAGTGGGAACTTCTTAGTAAGGAACCTTCAGTTTAATTACTTATGGGTTCAATAGTGAGAGATACATTATCTATAAAATGCATACAATAAAACTGAAACCGTGTACCTTTTGATAGACCGCCAATCATGGAGTGAAAATTTAGCAAGAACTGCAGTGCCCTTGGTGACCATTTTTCATATATATTAAGAACAAAATATTAACAAATTATATGGAATATGTTCAGGATTCAAGCTTTAACCTGTGTGGGACACTTCTAGGGTTTCAAGTTCCTGAATTTTATCTGAAAAATTCAAAAATTACAGATCAATAGCAAATATCACTACAAGAAATTAATCGGTATACTTATTACGAACCCTAGAAATCAGAATCATGTACCTGTGGATGGGGTTGTCCTACCAGCCTCAAAAACTAAATAAGCTAAGCACGGTTAAACGGAGATGGGAGGGGCGGCAGAGAGGGGTGGCCGGAGTCGGGTTGGGGTTGCGGAGTCAGGAGGGGCGTAGATTGAGCTCTTGTTGAACGGAGACGGGGAAGCTGGAGACGGGGAAGCCGGATACGGGGGTGGTCGTAGACGGGGGAGGTCGGAAATGGGAAGCCTCTACTCGTCTGCTGTGGAATTGGTGTGAGATAGGGTGAGAATGGAGGGAAAGAAAAAGCTAAAGTGATTTATTCCCGCTTCAGGGTATTAGCGGTGACTGTCGCCGCTAAAGGTGTCACCGCTATTGCTCTTAAAACACCAGCCATCTGACTAATTTTCCATCAATGGTCAGATCTTCGATTAAAAGTAGAATGCGGATCACGAGGCAATAGCGGCGACTTTCCTGATGTCGCCGCTATTGCCCCGTTTTCTTGCAGTGTCTTGAATTGTATTCTGTAATAAACAAAAAATACACATATAAAAGAAATTTTAAAATCCGACAACATAACGACTGCAAAATTAATAGCCAACCTACTTAACAATACTCAATAAACATAATAATTCAACAAAACTCAATAAAAACCTATAGTAACACCAACAATAACCAATATGATTAATATTCTAGTGTATTTTCCAAACTTGGAATTCCCTCATCGATATATATACTTACAGAATCGTTTTGTACCCGATCGTTGACCCATGTGCCGTATACATCTCCAACCATCAATCAGGCTGACGGTTCCACCTTGTTGTACCTATAAACAACAAAAACAATGTTACTAATATTTGACTAACTTATGAATTCATTTTTAGAATAATATTAACAACTTTTGTTACCTCCTCATATCGCCGTTAAGCAAATGACTTGCTCCCACTAGTATTGGCGTATGGTTGTTTAGCTCGGTTTGAAGAATTTTGATTGTCAAAAGCTTTCACATTTTCCCGGTTAACCATCCCCGACGACGTGTCGTCGAGAAAATGTGACTAAAAAAGATCACACCATCGCCGGCGACGTGTCGTCGTAACTGGTCCTTCAATCTCGACGACACGGGTCGTCGAGATAGGTAGTCGAAACTGCTTAAGTTTCTAGTAGTGTACGGATAAACCAAGCATGGGTATCCTTTAGAACGGAAACAATGTTGCGTCTTTGAAACATGCGTTACGAATGCTTAATATATGAACATTCATTAATATATCACCGCGAACAGTTAAATGATATAAGTAAGAACTAACCGGATAATAAATAAAAGAATAAACCGATTAACCATAAAAAGGGTATAAAATTAATCAGATACACAAAAGGGTATAAAAAGTTATCTGTAAATTAGAGCTAGTTCACGTGTGAACAATTTTTGAGAGAATTTATCAAAAACTAGCAAACAATCTTCGATATATTTTAGGAAACACGTAGAGTATGTGCATCAACAGTTGGAGCTTTATAACATAAATGATATAAAGTACGTAAGGGGAAGAATCATAAGAAAACTCAATGTTCATAAGAAAACTCAATGTTCATGAGAAAACTTAAAAAAACTACTTATTTAAGGTAAAAAAATAATAAAAAAATCATAACTAAAAAAATAAATCAAAAATTAAAAAACTGTTTCGGAGCCCTTGTTTCCCACGTCGTCCTCGTTCAAAAAAAAAACTCGAAAAATAGTGAGTTTAGCTTTTGGATTTAGTTTTTTGGATTTAATGTTAGGTTTTTGGAGGGGTGGAGGTTTAGGTTTTTGGGGGGGTGGGTTAGGCTTTTTGGTTTAGTTTAGGTTTTTGGACGGGTGGGGTGGGGTGGGGGGTTTATGTTTTTAGGGGGTGGGTTTAGGTTTTTGGGTGGGGTGGGGTGGGGGAGGGTTAGGTTTTTAGGGTGGTTAGAGTTTTTGGGTGTACTACACATATGCAGTAGAAGTTTTTTTGTTTTCTCATGAAAATAAGTTTTCTAGTGAACTCACCACAAATACGTATACCTAGACAAGTACTTCAAAATCGTAATGTAACTTTCATTTAACATAAGTGTAATTAAACCAATAATCAAGGTCGAAAAAGTATCTTAAACTTTTTTAAACGGTATTATTTAACCAACACACGTTAATTAGAAGGCATTTAAGAAAGAAAAGGATGAATTTAAGGATGATGGGAAGTGTAATAATTGTTGTTTGAAATTAAATGAATTACACAATGGGGTGAGCTTTCATCGATTAATTATGTGTACTTGAGATCATGATATTTGAAAATGATTTATCACTGCAAGTACGGACCAACATTGAAGTCGGTTGGACGTCACTGATATCTTCAACGGCGGTAGATCGAGAAGAGGATGAAGGTATTTTGTTGTTAGCCATCTTAATTTGCCGCAATTAAACCAACGAAAAATAATGTTATGGTGACCTTGTGGATCACGTCCTCTTTCACGCTACAATTACACATGACCTAATGATCCGTATGAGATATGACTAGGTTTTATGACGGTGGAATAAATAATTATTGCCGTCAAACTAAAACTAGATTGAATCCTTTTCGTGTTAACTGTATTTTTCTGGCACTCAAACTTTTTGTCAAAAATAGATTAGTATGAAATTCTCAACGGTTACTTTCATATAAATAAATATTAGTATAAATTAAAAACCTGCACCCAGAATGTAATTTAACAACTCTTTTATAATTGTTGAAAATAAAAATCAACGTTGTTAATGCTTATTTAGCAACCACGCTTACAAACTAAAGGAAAAAAGAAGATGAATTTGTCAAAGATTAACATTAAATTGTTGAAAATAAATATTTTGTTGACGTCTTCTTAATTTAGTCAAGCCAAAAAGTTTTCCATTCTTGAAAAACAACACATGCATCCTCCTATACAATGTTTGTTAACAAGTGTTTCCAGCTCAAATGGTTATGATTACATACTGGTTGATAGGTATTTGTTTGGTATATATAAAAGTTATTTTTCCTTTTATTTTGTTGTTCCTACAAATTTAATATGTTTTATTTAAAACCATGTAAGTTCTTAGACAATGTGATTTAACTTTTTTTAATGAAGTTATTTAGAGATGTATATTTAAAAAAAATATTTTTTTTAATGTTGCTTATAAAAAGGGTAATTAATAGTTAAGCAAAATATTTATTTGATTTAAAAAAATTGAAATACTTTTATAAAATATATATCTATACTATATTATAATACATTTGAGATATAATTATTAAATTTTAAGTAATACAATTATTATTGTTTACAAAACGTATTAATGCATGTGTTAATCTATTTATAGGGCAAATCTGTCTTTTTAACCTCAATTTTTGTTTATTTAAATAATAATTACACTTTCCCTCTTACTTTAAACCTATGACTTTTTCAAAGGTTAATACATTTTTAAAAAAATTACATAATAAAAACGAACATTATATTCTTTTTAATTTGATTATAGTATTGTGATAGTTTTTTATATTTAAATAAAAAATGATATGTTACATGATTACCGGTGTCCAGGGGTGAGCAATAACCAAAAACAGACGAAACTGAACTGAAATCAACCGAATACCAATTAACCGAAATCGGTTATCTTTTTTTGTACCCTCGGTTAACCGAACCGAACCATTTATTTTCATGTATTTCATGTTTTATACCTCCACTAACTTTAACCCCATGTGTTACACGGGGTGAAACGTTAAAATTATATTAATAAATATCTTAACAACTTTTATTATACAATTGATATTGTATTTGTAATCTTTTTATTTTATTACATGTTAATATTATTTGGATGAGAGTAATTAAAATATCAAAAAATATATGAAAATTCATTTAATAAGTTGTGCATTTTTTTAAAAACATTAAATTACACGTCAAATGAAATCTTACGATGATTATTTACAAATTTAAAAATACTTCATTTTATGTAACATTTGACGTGGTATTGGTAATTTTTCTATGTTTACCAAATATTAATAGCTTGAGTCCATATCTAATTTTAACTCTTGATAATGCAGCATACAGTTGATCATGAATAAACACTGTATCTTTCAATACAAACCAACATTTGAAAGTGATTGCCCTAAACTTTTATTAATGGTCATTGTAAAAATACAACAATTTTATATTTTTTTCTCTGAAATTTTAATGAAATTCTTTTGTCTGAATATGTTAACCCAATTATAGGGATAAAAATTGTGATGATCAATGTTGTTTCAAAATATAATCTCCGTTTCTATAACACGATTACCTTGTGATTTGACCTAAAGACTTGTTACATTACCTAAACCATTTTTTCATCAATTATTATTAATAGCATAACTGGACAACCAACATTTAAAACTAATTTATGGTTTGACAAACCTGATAATTTAAGTCTATTTAGAAAATCAGAAAATTATAAACTTTCACTAAAATCATCATCAAGATGCTCTGATTGACGGATATTATTTGTACTTATGTGAAAAATCTCGCTAAACTTTTAATACTAAATTTCTCATTAAAAAATTAATAAAAAGATACAAATAAAAATTAAATTTCAACAATATATCGTCTTTTAAATTCAAAATTTAAAACTCCAAATTTAAAAAATTTCACTCTTTAGTATTTCGACACAATTAAATTTAAAATTCCAAAATTAAATATGAAAAATTTAAAACTAATAAGTTAGAATTGAAACTTGTAAACATGTTTTTTGAAAAAAAAAATCTCGTCATTTAAAAAAATTAAATTTTAAAGTATTACACTTTTAAAAATAAATATTTGCAAGTTTCTTAATTTTATTAAAAACTAAGTATTAAAATTTATAAATTAAAATAAAAAATTTATTTATAAATATCAATTTTAATTAAAAAACTACTAATTAAATATTATTAAACTTTATTTTAACACAAATTTATTCAAAATACGAACATAGTATTTTCAAATTTTATATGTAAATTTAAAAAAATCTTGTTTTTTGATAATAAAATTTTTAAAAAAATCATTTTTTTAATAATAAAATTTTAAAAACTCATTTTTTTAAATCTCTTGTTTTTTTAATTCTTGATTTTTTAAAATATTAACTTTTGATGATAATTTAAAAAAAAATGTGAGTCGGTGGTAATAATGATGAAAATGTTTATTTATGTAATTTTTCAAAAAAAAGAAGAAGCTAAATATGGAAGTATTAAATAGAGGATATCACTACAAGAAAAAGACCCTGTGCCGACGCCGCCTATACCCCGACGACAATTGTCGTCGGCATAGGTTACCCTATACCGACGACATGTCGTCGGTATAGGTCAAAACCAAAATTTTGTCAGGGACACCCTATACCGACGACAAATGGAGGGAAAAATGGCGCCCAATGAATTATTGGGGAAAACACTATCCCGACGACATGTCGTCGGTATAGGGTTATTTTTTTTTTGGGGGGGGGGGGAGGGGTTTGTGAGATGGAATATGGTGATTCCATGATCACGAAGAACCATCTTGATGAAGATTTGCCAATCAATCAAAGAAGAACGAAGATGGCGGAGGATGACTTCGACCTCGATCATTTCAATATGATCGTAGATGGCAATGCACTGCCTCATGAGTTCTTATGAAAATTGGTTTCTTGACTTTGAAGAGGCGATTGAAGCATTTGTCTTAGCCGGAAAAGAAGCTATTTTATGTGAAAGTAATGGAGGTTGGTGTTGCATTGAGTAAACGAAGAGCAACACGTTTACAAATATGTAAACGAAGAACTCAGAAGACGATGGTGAATTGAAGAAGACAATGTTAAATGAACAGCATAGTTTTTTTAGTCGGAGTCAAAAGACGACAATGTAAACGTATAATTTTTTTTTATTATATAAAGAGTATAATTGAAGAAGACAATGTTAAATGAACTCAGAAGACGATGGTATAATTTTTTTTAATCGAAGTCATATTCAAAATCGAGTATGTTTTTTTTATCACGTTGTGTAGCCGTGTCAAACTCAACCGCTTATGAGCGAACAACATCGATAGCAGTGTTATGGTTTTATCGTATCCGGTATCGGTGTTTGCTTTTATGGTTTTTGACGAGTCGAAGCGGGGTAAAAATACTAGTTATTAATTAACTGTTGCTGCATAATACGGAGAAAAAACGACCGCGCTCCACTGTGAAGCTGGGTAAAAATACTAGTTATTAATTATCTTGAAATTGTTATATTTTTTTCATTATTCCAAACAACTTGTGACATATTTCTCAAAATTTCAAGCAAATTTCTTATAAAATTTATATCTCGGACAACAAACAAACATTGCACAACATTGTTTTTGCTAATGAATGGTTAATGTCACAAAATTTTGTTATTAAAACCTTTTAAGTAGGATTACAAAGATCGATAATCCAATAGAATGGTTTTAATATTAGATAGACCATCCAGGTTGTCTGGTAAACTTGACTGGGTAATAACTAATAAGACATCTGTAAAACCATTAATGGCGTGACAACCAAACTCTCTTTATTATTTCGTATTTAAAGAAAGCTTAATACCTTCAATTTCAATATTTGACTAAATTTAAAATGAAGTTCGGAAAAGAATTTACTTCACAGATGGTGCCGGAATGGGAGGAAGTCACCTTAAGACAATCTTGAATGAAATCTTGATTTTTGGGCGGCGGAGGCTGAACCAAACATCACCATACCCGGCGCCACAAAAAGGGATATTGTTGAGAAGACACTCTTTTCACAGGGCTTTGAATGGACTAACGAATCGATTTGGTAATCACAATGACAGAGATAACGACGACGAAGTGATTCTTGCATGTGAAATACAGCATCAGGAACAGTCACCCGAGTGCGAGAATTACCAAACTATGTTTTTCAGGTCATGGGAGGAAGGAGCAGAGAATGAGCTTGTGTTCTTCAGAAGACTTGATGGTGAGTTTAATAAAGTTATCAGTTTCTACAAAAGCAAGGTGGATGAGGTTTTGATGGAGGCTGAGGAGTTGAATAAACAAATAGATGCTCTTTCTGCTCTTCAAATCAAAATAAGTGACCCTAATTTTCATAGTTCATCTACACCATCAAATCCAGGTAGTTACTCAAAAACATGATTAAAAACCAAAAATAAGAACATGGTTTGTTTTTTAAATCTTACAAATTTTGGAAACTTTTAAGGTGTATCGCCGTCACAGGAGATTCAGGAACTTGAAGAAAAACCAGAAACAGGCCAAAAAGAGATGGTTTCTTTAGAAATTCTAAATCATGTAAAGATCAATGTGACACCAGAATCTGCGGTATCAACCTTGAAAACTATATTTGATGGAACCAAATCTGATTTATCATTCAGAAAAGGGGAGCTCAGAACTGCACAGGCGAAACTAAAACAGGCTTTCATAGAGTTCCATAGAAAGCTTCGGCTTCTGAAAAGCTACGCGTAAGCATTTTTGTTTGGTTACATAGAGATTTAAGAGCATAATGATTGGTTAATTTATGTTTTTGTTTGTTCTTGATAGTTTCTTGAATCAACTGGCTTTCTCCAAGATCATGAAGAAGTATGATAAGGTCTTAATACTTGATTTCGATTGTCAGTTGTGTTAGTATGGTGGTTAAGAATTATTTTCGATCGAAAATCGTGTTAAATTTTTTCTTTGACATTTTTATTCATTTAGGTCGCATCAAGAAACGCATCAAAAACTTATCTAGAGATGGTTAAGAATTCTTACTTGAGCCAATCCGATGAGGTAAAACCGTAAAATCAAAAATAATTGTGCTTTAACTTGCAGATTAATCAACAAGGCCTAATTTTTCTGGTTCTTTCAGGTTGTTAAACTCATGGAAAGAGTAGAAAGTGTGTATATTACGCATTTTGCCAATTCAAATCGAAGTCAAGGAATGGGTGATTTAAGGCCAAGAGTTAAAAGAGATGAGCATCGAGTAACATTTTTTATGGGTAAGTCACTAAGTTGTTGGTTCCAAAGAAATCTGGTTAGTGCATAACAAAAAAAAAGATCTGATATCTGATACGTAATTCGTCAATACAGGTTGTTTCTTTGGCTGTGCGATTTCACTTTTGGTAGGAGTAATCTTAACAATACACGCCAGAGATCTTCTCAAGACTGAAGGTCGTGACCAATACATGATTAACATATTTCCGTTATACAGTTTGTTTGCATACATTGTGTTACATATGCTAATGTACGCTGCAAACATATACTTCTGGAAGCGTTTTCGTGTTAATTACACTTTCATTTTCGGGTTCGAACCAACCACAACATTGGGTTATAAGGAAATCTTACTTCTCAGCTCAGCTCTATCAGTACTCACTCTTGCAGCAGTACTCTCAAATCTTGAAATGGAAATTGATGAAGGAACTCAAAGTTTCACAACTCTAACTGAACTGGTCCCTCTAGGTTTAGTCGCGGTAAGAATTTCATGGTTTACCCTCTTGTAAATTCTGTAAACCGAACAAGTTTTGTAACTGGTTGTAAATTTTGTTTTGTAGGTTGTGCTTTTGATAATGTTTTGTCCGTTTAACATCATGTATCGGTCAAGCCGGTTCTTTCTCATAGTGAACCTATGGCGCTGTGTTTGTGTACCTCTTTATAAGGTCACCTTCCCTGATTTCTTCTTGGGCGATCAGTTGACTAGTCAGGTAATCAACTATTTGACTTCTTGTTAGAACTTCAAACGAGTTTACCCTTTTTTTTAATTGACTTCTCATGTTTTAGGTACAACTGCTTAGGACAGTGGAATTCTATATTTGCTACTACGGTTGGGGAGACTTCAAGAGGAGATCAAATACATGTAATAAAAGCAAGACTTACGAGATCTTTTATATATTTATCGCGGTTCTACCATTCTGGTTTCGATTCTTACAGGTAACTAAACTTCACACACATGTTAGCAAGTTTTATTTGAACTTTGATATGATAGTTGGTGTAACAAGCCTTGTTTTGGATCAGTGCATTCGTCAAGTGTTTGAACACAAGGATTATGGTCCGGGCATGAATGGACTCAAGTACTTGTCGACAATTGTTGCCGTTGTAACAAGAACAATTTATGTTCAAAGGAGAGGAACAACTATGAGAACTGCGTCTAGCTCGAGTGTGGCTACAATTTATAACACATACTGGGATGTGGTGAAGGACTGGGGTCTTCTTTGTAGGGACTCCACGAACCCTTGGTTAAGAGATAAACTCATTTTACCATACAAATCAGTTTACTTTTTAGCAATGGTACGTAGTTTTAATTCATTATTGAGTTTATCTTTGGTTTACGAACGATATTCATAACTGTTGATGAACTTGTAGGCAATGAATGTTATCTTGCGACTTGCATGGATGCAAACGGTTCTAGATTTCCATGAGGCTCCTTGGCTCCATCAAAGCACGATGATTTTCATAGTTGCTAGCTTGGAGATTGTTCGTCGGGGTTTATGGAACTTTTTCAGGTTGGAAAACGAGCATCTGAACAATGTTGGGAAATTTCGAGCTTTTAAATCGGTTCCCCTGCCTTTTAGCTATGAGGATGGAGAAAAAGAACTATGATTCATTTTCATCATACAAACGACTTGAACTAAATCTAATTTGAGTTGTAAGTTTTTTTGAATTTACTGATTTAGGATATACATATATTTTCTTTAAAATTTGCCTTTAAAAAAAAAAACATATATTTTCTTAATACTTAACATTAAAAGATAATTAATACAATGGTATTTTAAATGTTGTATTTAATAAGAATTCTTTTTTTTCCTTTTGATTGTGGTTTTTATTTTATGGTTGGACTTGGAACTATATTTGCATCGACTTCGAACTTGTTTTTTTTACTTATAGATTAATGTAAGTTATTATAAGGTTATACCGTTATAATTATAAATTCGATCATTAAAACTAGAGATTATATATGTGCATGATACATCGACTTCGCACTTGTTTTTTGCTTATAGAATGTATAGTTATTATAAAGATATGATTATAAATTCGATAACTAAAATATTAAACCAAATTATTTATATAAAATACAGGTTAGGAAATATCAGAATTCATTTTCTAACCCATTCAATTTTTCGAAGAAAAAAGTTGTGATTTGAAGTACGCCACAAGGACCGTATTATTGAAATGATAATAAATTTTCCATTAGAAATAGTTGGTCCCGTTTTTAACTAAAGTTTTTAATTTGAACTATTTAAAGAAAAATAAAATATAATATAATGCAAACCAATGAATTTCATCGTCAAATTTTACATAAAACGTCTTTTAACATGAGAAAATATATAGTAGGTGTGATAAACTATAAACCAATGTCTACTTAGAGCATGGGTATACCGTATGATTGTGGTGTGCTGTGATAATAAAGTGCACGTCACGTGGCTTCATCACTACCTTCATTATCACACCATCCATCACTTGACAAGGGATATACTCAAGTGATTGTGGTGGTGTGATAATTAAATTTTTTTTTGTTTTCATTTAAATAAAATAAAACATAATATTTTATTAATAAAATAATGCATTAATTAAAATAACTAAAAAAGTACATTAAGGTCGATGAAAGCCTTATTCTCTCAAATTAGTCATTTATATATCAAAACTTATATCTCATTATTATAACTAATATAATTATAAAATTATAAACATCATAAAAAACCTTGTGTATGTAACAAAACTTAAACCCTAGATTCATCCTCAAACATAATCCGGAGCAGATTCTGAAAATGAACTACAAGGTTGGTCCGACTCCATGATAAATCTAATTCTTGATCTCACACCATGATATCACGCCCGTGAAAAAAGCACGCCATGATATCACGCCCCTTCTTCACGCGGTAAGGGGGGCGGTGTTCCCTTAAGATCACGCCGTGATGAAGGTGTCCATATCGGATCACGCCATGGAAAAGAAGGGTATACCAGATGGCCTTAGAGCATTCACAATAGGTTCTTTAAATCACATCTTATCCTTATATTTTAAAGTAAATTTAAAAAACTTTTCAAATTATTCACTTCATCTCATTCTTTATATTTTTCTTTATACTTAAATTATAAGGATAATATATATAGATTGAATTATAATTTCTTATATTTACCAACTCAATATTCATCGTTTATAATTCATTTGTGAATGGAAAAGAAAGAAAGAATAATAATAAATGATTAAAAGAGTATTATTTAATTGAATATAGATGAATATAAGGAATCATATGTGGTTTTTTTAACAATTAAATTAATAAGATAAATGTGTTTTTTAATAAATTATATGAATGAGAATAAAGAAACCATTGTAATTTGTAAATGCTCTTAGGGATATGTAATTTGATTTTATCCATTAAAGGTAACTAAAATCTATATCTATACTATCTAATAAATAAATGTTTTTCATGCCACGTGTCTCCTTCATATTCATTCTCCTTATTTTTTTTCTCGCCTCTCTTTCAACATATTTTTTTATTTAATTTTATTTTATAACCAACGTCTTCAACTCAAAAGTTTCATATCCCTAAATTAGTAGAAAATTTGTCATGTTATTTTTACCTTAAACTACCACCCTCACAAAGGATAGAACCCATGAACTCAAGGCATGCCCAATGTTCAAATTGCACCCTTGATTGCTCGGGTTGTAGAACCCGTGAAGTGAAGCCGAAGCCACTACCCTTGATTGTTGCGGCGGTGATGTCGTGTACCCTAGCCTACCCGAAGACCACCCCTTCCCTCTTAATAATACTTTTTGTATGATTTAAATGTTTAAAAGAATGTAAGCAAAAAATTCTATTATTTTACTTTTTATATTTAAATGAAGAGTCTCAACAATCAAATCATATTTTTTAAAGCATACATTATCATCCTCTTAAGAGATAGATGCTATCTAAATTGGACCCAACTATCCCACCAATCTGGATTGAACCCTTAATTCAGGAAGAAACTCACAACTAGGAAAACCTCCTGACTCAACACATAATAATTGCTCTAGGTGAGACTCGAACCCAAGACATCCAGTATGAGAAGTCTTAGGGCTACCATTGCACCGAATCAAGAAAACATTATACAAGTAAAGCTTATTGCTCCAAGAAAAAACGACATCGTATGTTTGACCCACAAGATATATCTATACTGTATTATAATAGATATTGGAATGATAGAATAGTAATTTCATCAAATTTAATAGTTTTACTTACATACAAGTTTTTAATTTGTAATATACAACCCTTAAAAATATATGATTAACTTTAAACCAACTTTCACTCACAATTTTTACACGGCCATAATTTTTTCATATATTAATATTTTGAAAAAAATAAACCATAAAATCGAGAATTATGTTATTTTTATTTTGATTATTGGGTCGATTTTTTGTTTAATAACGACCAAATCACGGCTTTGTGTTTAGAGGACCGCTCCAAGCCCCCTTCTCTCCATCTCACACACGCACACACACTCAAGAAAACGAGGTATCACGCTAACGGATCTAGTACATCTTGGAAACAAGTAATGGATTACTGCTTCAGATCTCCCACCAGATTTTCAATTTCCACCGTTGTTCTCGCCATCTTGCTTTCTTCATTCACTTTCACTTGCACAGGTTCGAATGTTCTTTACATTTTTCTCATCAATTTGGTTTCTGGTTTCCCTCAATTTCGTTGATTTTGACTTTTTGGTGATCAAGATTCGTACTTCAATGCTTCAGTTGACTAATGGGTGTGGGAGATTTGGGGGACTTGATCAGATTTGTGGTTCATTTAGTAGAATATATTGGGAAAGCTGATTACTTGATTAGTGGGTTATTAGATTAGTTTTTAGGTTTTGCAGAATAAGAAAATTTGGTCTTTATTGATCAAGATTTGTTGTTCAATAGCTCAATTGAATGATGGGTTTGTGAGATTTCAATGATCAAATCATGTTAGTGTAATAAATTGTTCTTTAAAATATGCAAATGGGTTAGAGATCTAATTCTTTTTAATGGATTTTTCATTATAATTTGGATGTTTGATTATCTTGAAATCACTGAAAGATGAAAAGTTTAATCTTTATATGCCTGTGTTATTCAAGATAAAAAGAAAATTGACTTAATCATTAAATCTTCATGACCTGTATGGGTTGGTTGTTGATGTTCCTAGCAAATGGTTAAATAATAATTTGTCCTTTTATAATTTTATATAATTCAGATCATGTGTTGCATCATATAATAATTTTTCATTCTACAAGTTACGAATTTCCATCTTTTGTAATGTTTGTTAGTTAAGTTTGCAGAAGCCTATGATGCACTTGACCCGAATGGAAACATTACAATCAAGTGGGATATTATTAGTTGGACCCCTGATGGCTATGTTGTAAGTGACCAAGTGTCAAATAGTGATGTTTTTTTAATTCTAGTATATGGGGTGTTTGGGAATGCTTATAAAGACTAATTATCTGCTTATTGCGTTTTGCTACAACAAATAAACATTTTTGAGTGTTTGGATAGAAGCAAGCCGTTTATTTGAGAGTGAAATAAGCGGCCTGGGAGTTGCTTACTTATCCAAACACTCAAACTAAGTGCTTATCTTATATTTTATGTTTCATTAAAGCAAAAACAAATCCAAACACCTTTAATAATCAATCCCAAACACCTCTTAGAGTTCATAATCACTAATAATACACGTCCCATCAAGATCTTTGATATTGCTAATATCTACTGAAATAAACTTCACTGTTTCGTGCTTTTTTTCACAGGCTGTTGTTACAATGTACAACTTCCAACAGTACCGCCACATCTCACCTCCAGGGTGGACCTTGGGTTGGACCTGGGCTAAGAAAGAGGTGATATGGTCCATGATGGGCAGCCAAACCACTGAACAAGGAGACTGTTCAAGATATAAAAGTGCACCGCCACATTGCTGCAAGAAAACTCCAACGGTTGTTGATTTATTACCAGGAACCCCTTACAATCAGCAAATTGCAAATTGCTGTAAAGGAGGTGTTATCAACTCATGGGCCCAAGATCCCAACAACTATGCCAGCTCCTTCCAGGTTAGTGTTGGTGCAGCTGGAACCACCAACAAAACGGTCAAACCACCCAAGAACTTCACCTTGCTAGCACCTGGCCCTGGCTACACGTGTGGACCGGCTGTAGTTGGTAAACCAACAAAGTTCATTACTCCGGATGGAAGAAGAGTAACTCAAGCTATGAGTAAGTATACTTAAGTACTTGTATAAAACTAATAAATTATTAAAAATACAACCTTTAAAAAAAGTCTGCTGTCCTAATCTTTTTTTCTTTTTTGCCAGTGACATGGAACGTTACATGTACATATTCACAATTTTTGGCTCAGAAAACTCCCACTTGCTGTGTATCTTTATCTTCTTTCTACAATGAGACAATCGTACCCTGCCCTATGTGCACATGTGGATGCCAAAATAATGCTACTCACCCAGGAAGTTGTGTAAAGTAAGTTTTTTTTTTCAATTTAATTTGGGTACTCAAAAAGCTGATTACTTTTGTTAGTTTTGTAATTGCAGTCAATTAACGGGTTAATTGTTTCTGCAGCGCAAACTCACCATATCTAGCTTCAGTTGTTAATGGACCTGGTAAAAACAGCTTGACACCTCTGGTTCAATGCACAAAACATATGTGCCCGATTCGAGTTCACTGGCACGTGAAGCTTAATTACAAGGAATATTGGCGCGTGAAGGTCACCATTACAAATTTTAATTACAGGATGAATTACTCCCAGTGGAATTTAGTTGTTCAACACCCCAACTTTGACAACCTTACTCAAATCTTTAGTTTCAATTACAAACCGTTGACTCCTTATTCTTCTATAAGTAAGTTGACTTTCTTATTAATCATTTCTTGATTCATTGAAATGCATGTTGTAACTTATCTTTTGAAAATGTTTACAGATGATACTGCTATGCTATGGGGGGTTAAGTTTTATAATGATTTTCTGAATCAAGCTGGACCATTGGGGAATGTACAGTCAGAGTTGCTATTTCGTAAAGATAAATCGACTTTTACATTTGAAAAGGGTTGGGCTTTTCCTCGAAGAATATATTTTAACGGTGATAACTGTGTGATGCCACCACCTGATGCATACCCATATCTTCCAAACACCGGCTCACGTTTAAGCTTTTCTTTATTTACTCTATTGTCAACGTGTTGGGCGGTTTTCTTTGTGTTTGTTTGATGTTTGAAAAGCCCTTGAAGATTTTCACACTCATCTTGAAAATGTGGGTGAATTCACCTTTTGATCACACTGATGTTTTAAATGTTTTAGCTTGTAGAGTAGTTGAAGTTATAGTTTTGTTTACAGTTGTATAATTTAAACCTACATTTGGTAAGTTAAATCTAATATTAGATTTTGATTCTGTTGCTCTGTTTTCTACTTTTTAGTTCATACTCCAAATTAAAAAAGGTTGTGGTGAATGAAATCTTCTTATTACTGCACAATTTCTTGTGTTTGTTCAGAATGTGACAATTTGTGTACCTATGTTGCATTCTAGGGATGCTAAAAGGGTGGTGCTCATGAGTTGAAATAAAAAAATTGTTAGACACATGAACATGGCTCGTGTATTCATGGGTTGATATGAACACGAACCATTCTACCCAAAACGGAAAATTTATTATATTTTGTGCATATTAATGGTCTAGAACGACAAATTTACAAGAAAAAAATGCAAATGTGTTTTAAACGATTTTGTTTAAACTATAACTAGAATTTTTTCCCCGCGCTTCGCGGAACTTAAACGGTTGAGACGATGACATCGACGTGGCTAAGTACAAAAAAACCGTGGTTAAAAATTTTTTGCCCCACGCTCCGTGGCGAGAGTGGGACCTTAAACGGTTGAGGAGTGATATTAACGTGGCTAAACACAAAAAGAATTGCAGTTAAATACATAAATAAACGTATAAAGTTATGGTGAGTTGGTAGTGAAGATTGAAACATAGATAAAAGATAGTTAGATAACGATGTTTTTCAGTCGGCGTCGGTCTTATTCTTCATGGTACCAGCATGTTATCGTCAGTCAATATAACCCATGATACCTAAAAAATACGATATCTTGAATACGACTCCGTTTTAAAAAAAATTATACCGGGACATCAAGAAAGAAAATAAACAAACAAACACTTAAGTTAATAAGGAAAAAATAGATTATATATACTACAGGGGGTAAACTCGAAACTTTAGAAACTTCACTTGATCAAATTAGGGGAAGAAACTCCAACATCTTTTAAGTGGCAAAAGTGAAAAAAAAAAAAAAGTTTACTATTCTTATCAAGTTGTCCTTTAAAGCTTTTTGTTAATTGTTAATATAATACATGATAGCTCATTTACTTTTTAACCTTTTGCATTAAGTTATACAATAAAACATTTAAGTTTTTTTAACTAAAAAAATAAAACAGGTCAACCTGTTAACCTGGCCCATTTAGCTAACGTGTTCACGGGTGCAACCTGAAAACCCGAATCTGTTTATGCTAAAATCAAACCCATAAATTCCGTGTGAGGCTTGTCATTTAAAAAACACTCATATCTTTTACTATGGCTATAAACCTATAGCAACTTTTTGAGGTTTGTTGAAATATGATGTAGTTGATGAATGATGATCCTGTGATTATCAAATGTGTGAGATTGAAAGTGATGATTTAGATCAAGTGTTGTTTCTATCTGCCTCTATTAAGTATTTTTTCCAAACATTCAGATAAAGATTTAGCCGATGTTACTGAATCAAAATCCAAATGAAATTTATTGTGTTAGTAATAATAGAAAGCAATTGTGTGTAGAGGTGGGCATTATAACCGGATCCGGATCCGATCCGATGGATTATCCGAAATCGGTTTTTTTAGAACCGGATTTTTTGGAACCGGATCGGATATTTTTGGAACCGCCGGATCTGGAACCGGTTATATGGTTTTCCAAGGGACCGGATAAAAACCGGACAAAATCGGACAAATTTGGAACCGGACAAAAATCGGACACAAAAAATCCGGATAAAATCGGACAAAATGGGATAAAACCGGATAAAAGGTTCCAATAGGTTCCAAACCTCACACCCCAAAACCGGATCCGATCCGGATCCGGTCCTTGACCAACGTTGACTTATCCGATCCGGATCCGGTTCCAAAAAAAATCCGATTTGTGCACCTCTAATTGTGTGTGAATCATATATGATTTGGATCTATTCAAGATTTCCGAGTCTCAATATATAGCGACTTCTAAACATTGATTAAATCTTCCACAAAACTCATAAAAACATTTGAAAATGACTTCAACTAATTCAAAAACAAACAACGTTTAAGTTCATCAAGCTATATACTAATTACGGTATCTTTCAACTCTGCATCTCGCAACAGATACGGTATCAATGAGGCTGGTGGTTCCTCCAAGACGGCGTATTCCTCAGACTGTCTCCCGCCTAGTTTCGATAGCTGATCCGCACACTGGTTCCGTCTCTTCTGGTATGAATGAAGGTGCAGTTTCGCTCCATCATTATCTTCCGAATGGCGTCCATAACAGGCTTCCACGAATCTTCCACATCCATCAAACCCCCTCCCGACCACAGAGCAGTTTTACAGTCGGTCTCGATCAACATGTTTCACAGATTCTTCTGCTCGATTAAACACACGCCTTGATATATGCTCCACACTTCAGCCTCCAGAGCTGTATAAGATCTTCCCCATGTACCCACACAACACAACCATCTTCCTTTGCTGTCTCTGATCAGACCCCCGAAACTTGACGGACCCGGATTCCCTCTTGAACTGCCATCGGTGAGAATATCCTCTGGCTCTTAACATCGGACGCATGCTACAAAAATTGTGATTTTCCAATTGTTGTTGGACAAAAGGATGATGAAAAGGAGTCATCATTTTTTTTTTCTGAAAAATATTTTGAGTACGTGAGATTAGTGGCTCGATCAGTGCTGTTTTATATATAGCCTCTGAACTTTGCTTGCACGCAAAGTTTTGATTTCGAAATTTGAAAAACTTAACCTTTCACTTCACCGACTCCTTTTTATTATTAACTTTTTTTGGTTTTTTGTTATTATCTTTTAAGTTATAAAGGATTTAGGGAAAATGAGTTTGAAATTTGAATATGTTATATATATGGTTAAGTTTCAACTCCGACTATTTATAACTCATAAGGTTTGTTGTGAAAAAAGAAACTTGAGCGAATTATGTTAAGCTTGAAACATGGTTAAATTTCATATCAAAAACATGTAATCAGAGTTTAAGATTTACTAAATAAAAGCCCATTATTTAAACCGGCCCAATACATGAACCATTACAAATCTTTCCCTTAAACTAAAGTTAGGCTCACTCTTTAGCAGTTTAGTTTACTTCTTCAATAACTCGACCTCTAAGGCTCGAAGTAGTGGAGCCAGATACTCGTGTACAGGTTCACTCGACCCCAGTCAATTTTACGTCTCATATGTAATGTGTAATAAGAAAATTTCAAGCAACACCATTAGTTTTTATAATTGACATCATTGGAATTGCTATGAAAAAACTATATATATTTTTTACTATAGAAAAAAGTTATCTAACTTTTAACCCAACAAGGCAATAACCAAAATCAACTATAAAATCAAATGGTTTCGTATTTTAAAATTTTAACCCAAAAAGTTATTTAAACGTTTTAAAATGTATTTTGATATATTTTCAGATGACTTTGTATTTTTATTATGTGTTTTTTTTTCCAAAGACATTGTAGGCTTATTATGATATTGACTTTTATTATGTGATTCAACCCGACCCGACCAACCCGATCCGAAAATTTTGACTCCAGGTTATTATAAACCCCGGTATCAAAAAAAATGACACCATAGGAAAAATTCTTAGCCCCACACTGCCTCCAACCATGTTTCTCATCTTTTCAAACACTTCAAGCTTTACCGGTTTGGTCATAACGTCTGCTACCTGATATATGGTGGGACAAAATACCAATTGCACCTTTTCTTCATTCACCAATTCTCTTAGATAGTGAAATCGGACATCAATATGTTGCGTACTTTTATGCATTACTGGATTTTTAGAAAGCTTTATGGTGGAATTGTTGTCGCATTGTATCTCCACTGAACCAACAGGTCTGTTGCTTAACTCTTCCAGCAAATCTTTGAGCCAAACACATGATATAGCTGCAACATATTTAGTTTCAGTTGACGACAAAGTAACATTTTCTTGTTTTCTACGAATACATGCAGTGGCGGATCCAGGAATTTTTTTCAGGGGGTTCACTCTATGTTTTTTAAGGGGTTCACCTCAGTGCTTTTACATACCGTTCTATATAAATTTCGAAACTCGGGGGTTCCTGTGAACCCCCTCGGATCTTACTAAGTCCGCCCCTGAATACATGTATAACACGAAGTGCACTTTCTATTATTTTAATTTTTTAATTATTTTTATCTTTATAATTAATTTTGGATTTTTTTTTTGTTTTTCTTGTATAACTTTAAAAACATGATGTTTTACATAAATCAGAATGTATCATTGCGATGTGCTAATTTTTATCAATGTTTTTTTATTCAAAATCGAGTTTTTTTGATAATATACAAGAATCGAAGCACAAGGTAGCAGTCGTGAAGCTACTTCATGGTATTTTTTTTATAGTTTATTTTTGTTTTCCTCTTAAATCCTTTAAAATATGATGTTTTGTAATTTTAGCAACGTTTTGATGTGAATTTTTTCGTAGGGTGAATGTCAATGTACACATGATATTTTCCCTGTAGGATCGCGCGGGTTAATAAACCCACTACTTTATAAGTAGCCTAGATTATATGATTTTGTTCTCCAACTGGTTTAAATGGTTATAAATTGATTAGGTATAAATTGGTTGAGTTGATTCCTTCCACAAAGAAACTAAAATTCTTCATTTTCATAATAATATGACCGGATATTGAGGGGCAATTGCAATTTCTCAGCTTCCGAAGAAGTCTCTTATTTTGGAGGATTTTAGGTGTTCGTCCACTCGAGAAATGGCGGTGTTCTTGCACATAGAGAGAAAGAACAATGGTGTTAGGGTTGGGTGGGTGGGTTAGGGTTTTATAAAGAAGGTGAAGTGGGAAAATACATATATAGTCATTTACCAGGTAAAAACGTTATTATACCCTCACGTGTCTTACCTTCATGTGTAAGGTACATGTCAATATTTAACAGAAAATGTTAACACTAGTTAGTGAATGTGACGAAATATGTGCAACTTTCCTAAAAAATGACAGTACATAGTTACAATTTTATATATAACTAAAGGATGATTTACGTAACTTACTCTTAAACCAAACAATCGGGGTTCAGTTATTTCAACACAGTTTTTATCGGTTAATTCGATTTGGGTTCGAATAATCTTTTTTTCCACACCCCTCTGTTTTCACTTTCAATTTCAAAAGGCATAGAGTAGAATTTTTAGTGAATAAAGGATACACAAATTGTACATCGATGGTTAAGGGGCGTCGTGATCTTAACTAACCTGCAACCGCCGACTACCCAAAACTGATCGGTGGCGTTGAGAATGATGGCAGCCATACCACTCGCTCAAATTCAATCTAAGGTATTGTATGATTAATGATTATCAAATCTGTGATCTTGCTCTTAGGTTTACAAGAATTAGGGCTTACTATTACTTAACCGAATATCCATGATTTGAATTTTAAAGATTGAATCTTTAGGATATTTATTCACAGGAACTTGAAAATTGAAAATATCTCCCTGGCCGACACTTTCTGTTTCTAAATTTCTCTTTTTCAGAAAGAATGGTAGGCCCAACCCTCCTGTATTGAAGTTAATCTTATGGTGAGTATCATGAATTGTCAAATACATTTTTGATGTACAACTGTAATAAGCTAGAATGTAGATGAAGACAACAATTGAGGAATATTTTGGGCCACTGCATGATTGATTGGACTTAATTCCTTTACAGATTAATCACCAATTTCATTTGTTTATACATTATATTTATAATCATTCTTCAAATCTTGCTTAAACATATATGGACTAGATACAAATTCTAAACATACTTTAATTACATCTTTGAATCAAAATTATACAAAATTCATCTGAGGTTCAGCTTGGTGATGTTTCTCTGAGGTGTTTTTTCTATAAAACCTTCTCCTTCCATCTTTAACATTTCAAGCAAGAACTCGTTCCACGTGTCCACAGGGCCGGGCATGCACCAATGAACACAATCTGGGAAACTTTTGTTATCACTGGCTGGATGTCCGTAATGGTTCGGGTGTCCATCGGGCCTCATGATCATTGCATCACTAGTGTCCAGCAATCTAAGTTTCAACCCTTTCTTTTCTCCTTCCTTTTGTGCAGCTTTAAACTCGTTCACTTGAGTAGAATACATCATTAACTTATACCCATCCAACTTCATTTCCTGCTTCGTGAAAGGGCTCGTCCTAATGCAATTTCCTCCATTATTATAATCTCCATTCTCAAAATGTTGTGGTGAAAATGTTCTTAAAAATGTTAATCCTGTGTAGTTCTGGAGGTTTAGTAGTGTGGTGAAGGTTGTTTTGTATGCCATCTGGTACGCGTAGTAAAGACTGATCTCTGTGATGTTTTCTTGATTGCAGAAATGACAGCCGATAATTTCACCCTTTTCGTAGTACATAAAGGGCCGGAAGAACCACTGTCCGGCTGAAAATATGGTGATATCAATGTTATCTAGCTCTGATGTCCATGCTTCGTCTGCCTCGTCTAAATACAGGTTCATTAAACTGTTGCGCGTGAAATTTTCAGGATTAGGATCTCTGGTTTTGATCAATAGAGGAGACCAGATTGCTACTAGTGTAAAATTGTAGGGAGGAAATGCCCATCTTTTGATTCTTGTATCATTTGTATATGAAACCTCAATAGGATAAGCTTCCTGGTAATCAGATTACATCAGCATTAGGTTTCTAATTCTAACCACTGTATTAGTTTTGAATGATTAAATCCTTCAAGACTTTCAAAAAATTATCCAAAAAAGTTCCAGAGGCTGTGGAATTACTGAACAAGGTTCAGCGGGTCATGCATGGTAATTTTTCGGGCCCTAAACCCAAAACTTTGATTATAGTAGGATTGGATTTGCTATCCAAAAGTTTGTCGTGGCACAGCTTGTTGCGTGTTTACCTGCCACTTTATTGTAATCATCCTTCTTTTGAAATGAAATTAAAAAGTTCCTTTTTATAAAGTTCAGGGACTTACTTTTCGTTAATTTTATAAAAGTCGAAGAACGACGACATCTAAAAAAAGTAAAATCCATAGAGATGTTAGTTGCGTTGCCTTACTTTTAACAAAGACTTGGCCTTTTCCTGATATATTTTAGTTTTGCAGAAATACTTTATCTTGTGTTTTTTCCTCTCAGGCTTATTACATGAAAGCATCTAACTTTAATAATTTATTTATACTATTTGGAGCACTGAAGACCCATTCAAATGTTAAAACGGATACTTGATCATTATGTCATCTTCACCGGACATATTTTTGGGTTTTGTTGTGTAGTTAGAAAATTATTTATCAACATAATAATTGACATTATATTAAACACTATTATTGATAATGCCGTTTCGTGTCATGGCCTTTTCTGTTTCTGTTGATACGTCTCTCTCTCTTATAGTCTTATCTGTGTTTGTGTGTGTTTGGCTTTTGCTTATATTCATACATCTCCCTTACTAAACCCCTCATTGCTTTTTTATGTATTGTCACACATGTAGGAACCACCATGTACCTTCAAAATATATATATATATATATATATATATATACATATAGAGAGAGAGATTGTGTGTGTAGAGAAGTGTCAGGTGTATGATACACTTGTACATTTTATTTTACACGGTTCTTTACGGAGAATTGGTTTTTTATTGAACGACCCTCTCTAGAGTTGATTGCAAAACGGTCGCTATATTTATATGGAAAAGATCGTATGGTGTTGTCACGCATTTAAGTTCAAATGAAAAACTTTTTCAAAATCACGTTGTTTTGAGTAATTGAGCTGTAAATGAAATAAATTTTGATGTGGATGGTAAAATTAGGAGAAATAACTTGTAGGTATTTAGCTATATTTATCTAGTTTTTATGTAAATTAACTAAAACGACGTCATTTTAAGAGGTTTGTGCATGAATAGACACATATATATAATTAATAAAGGCCATGTGTTTTGTCTCAAATACTATATTTATCCATTTTGTAGCTCAAACATATGTAAGCCTCAAAAAAACTGGACCATCAAGGTATGGTCTTGAATTTTGATACTTGATTCAAACAGACAAAATACTAGATAACAAAATATTACTCATCACTTATAAGTGTTCCACAAGGGCACCACTTGCTTTAATTTGCTTTCAAAGTGAACATCCGACCCACCACTAAAACTGTAGAAAGCATGCCTATTTGTCATTTTATATATGTGTATAATGTATTTTATTACTAAACCACCATTTTTGAATCATAAACCACTTATGCATGCTGATAAAATACTATGAATCTTTGAAAACTTACAGCAGCTAACATGCAGACCAATGATTGCATTTGGTTTCTTCCCACTGAGTCTCCGATAAAGGCCAAGCTTTTCCCTCTCACAACCTCCAAAAACTCAACAGCATCAAATTCAGGTAAATCACATTTATCTGGCTGCCATCTCCACTTCAAGAAATCGGTGTCCGGCCGCCCGAATTTCATACAATTTTGTCGATCATCAATAATGCATTTCGATTCATTCGTGTAGTATGTTTCCCTTTCATCATCAAACACCCAACTTCCTTGAAAAAGATTACATTTGTCACCTTCACCGGTTGAGTTCCCGGCGTCTGACGCCGGGTTAATCAACCGGTGGTAGGAGAAGTTTCCGATATAGAGATGGAGGGTGATTAGGATGGCTAGGGTGGTTAATGGGAGGATGAAGTGATTGGTGGTGATGAGTGGTTTGTGGAGGTTGCCATTGGTGGTGGTGGTGGTGGTGGTGGGAAGTTCAATTGGATTGGCCTTCATTGGTTGAAATAAGTTAGGATGGAGTTTGATAGGCTTTATATATACTTACTCAAAGTGTTGATGGTGACAAGTATTAGCGAATCATTATCCTTTAATTTTAATTATTAAAAGAAATATATTATTATTTTATAATAATAAATATTCAAGAGAACTCTTGTATGAGCTGGATAGCAAATCATTAACCTTTCAAGGACAAACTAGGAGAATAATCTTGTTTTCCTCTTTTCCCCACCACAACATGATACACAAACATTCGTTTCATCATACAGTTTGAATCTAGTTTTCACTAGTTTTCTGTCTTTAATCCATGTCTATCCGACGTGTTTTAGTACCCGATCCTGTTAGTATTGACGGGTCGTATGAGTTAAGAAAAAGATAGAGAAACTTGAAAAAAAGGCGGATTATGTTCATCCTTGAGCAGGGCTAATATGGTAATTTTGCCTTGGGGTGAAGAGTATTTTAATAGTGTATTGGACGACACAAGTCGTAGGAGACATAGCATCTGTAAGAGCAACTTCTGTATGATTACCAACTACTAACCCTCACATGGTCAAGACAGTTTGTACCTCGACATATGTTCTTGCCAGAGATAAATGGTTTGTTTTCATGTGGTTACTGCATCAAGACATTGTACTCTGTGCATTACTTTTTGTACACCGAAGCAGTCATAACAAATACCTTTTTTGAAGAAACTTTTGCATCTTTCAAACAAATATCTTTATAAAAAAATAATCTATAAGGCATTCGTTCGTGTTGATGTTTTTTTAAAGATGGATTGACAGGCAGAAAAATGAATGAAAGAATCTTTTTGGGTTGAAATTATAAAAGTGCATATGGTCAATCATGACAATGGTTTTCCTTAAGAGTTGAGGTAAGTTGCTTGCTTCCCCATGTTCCCTTTTGGCAAATCAATTGTATGTATTGTAGACGAAGGCTTGGCCATGTGGAATAATTTCACCCACTTTTGTTTATTTGTTTATTTATTTATTAAAGAGTAAACTGTTATTTTCATCTCTATAATTTAGTCAGGCGCGAATCTTTCTTAGGGCCTAGGCCAAATTGAAACACAAGGACTTAATAAGTCCAATTGAAACAATTGGACTCAAAACGATTTTTTGAGCAAACCACGTAGACTCAAAAAGAAATTTACTCTAACAAATATTAAAAAAAAAATACACCTCATTTAACAAATGTATAAAAGACTATCATTTAATTTTAAAAATGGATGGCTTAACCAATTGGATGAGGTTAATCAATTGGATGAAAATGACAAGTTTGGGAAAGCACAGAAATTTACAGAGAAAAATAAACCATTTGAATAAAACTGACAAAAGTGACCAAACCATAGGAAAAAAAATAATTGTTTACTCTCTTTTAAATTTATTGATTTATTCAATTATTTCTTTTCATAATTTCCTTATGATGTTTTGGTGTCATGGATGTGTATGATAAAACCCAAACGATTCTAGACAGTTGTACAAATTCGAACCCGCCACTGTTAATGTAATTTTTTGAATCTTTTTCTTTCTTTTTTATGGTTTATCACATTTATTATTGAACTTTAAAAAGAGAAAACCTCTTTTTATTTAAAATCTTCAACGATGACCAATCACACACGTAAAAGAAGAGAATCCAAGAATATTGTGTGTACATAATTACATATGCTTATCTTGATTAGGTTTTGTGTTCGCCTTTAATCGGCTAAACAATTGAAAAGAAAAAACATCATTTTCATAAAATACTTTTTTATTTTATTTTTTTTGTTTTAACGGATGCTAATAACGTTTTATTCATTTTGGGTGTCGGTGACAATATACGTTTGCAACATGTAGTTTTTAAATCTCTACCGGTCGATATTAGCTTTTTATTAAATAAGTCAATTTAATTATGATTGTTGCAAATCCTTTTCAACGTTTATCTTTTAATATGTAGTCACAACAGCCAAAATAAATGGCATTTAAACTTATAAAATACCATATATAATTAAATTGAACTGTATTTTGTATTTTAAAGACTTCCATATATTATATATTAAAATTAAAATCTTATATATATATATATATATATATATATAATATTTAAAATTCTAAGAAAGTATATGAATTATATTTGTTCTTAAATAAAGTAATGCTGAAAGCTGTCATAATTACTTAATAGAAATGTGTCTATAAACAAATGATATAATGAACGTGTCAGAATTGATAAACCCAAATGTTCTGATTATGGATCTCATAAAATATTGCAAAACAATTTATTAAAAACATTTTTTTGAACGATTAATTTACAAAAGAAAACGGAAAATAGACCAAAAAGAAATTAATATTACAATCGATGTGTATATTATATCGGAACTATTTTAATGATTAAATAAATACAAAAAATATGCCGTAGAGTATAGATTCTTCCTAACACACTTTTCTCATTCTAGGATTGCAAATAAGTTGAAATGAGTACAAATCAAACAACCTTAGATATAAAGGTATCAAAGAGTTTGTAGCTTAGTAGTATTAATACGTGTACTAAAGGTGTTGGTGTTCCTCCTCAAATGATTGCGGATTCTAGTCTCATCTCATGGTAGACGTTTGTGTGGATCATATTATGCTTAAACAGTGAGTTAGCCGTTTTAAAAATCTCTAAGAAGAAATCGTGATGGTTAAGTGTTGTACCTAACAACCAAAAGGTAGGCTCGTTCACTTGGTTGCTCCCTTAGTAACATAAATACACTTGCCTTATTACATTAGCACTTAAAAATAAAAACAATAGTACACTTGAGATATCTACAAAAGTTGATGCTTTTGAAACAGGTATATCAAATAATGGGCCAGGTGTAACTTTTTAATTGAAAATCAGCCACTTGTTTTGAAAAAAATATTTAAAGAAAGTAAAAAAAATCAAAAAGATAAAATAAGAAGGAAAATATCTTATAATACACTAATGAACTAATCAAGCCTAGCCTTTGCCCTCTAACCTCTCTTGCTGGGTTAGGTTGGGCTGGGCTCAAATGCAACCAACAGCTTCTGGGCAACTTATTTTAATCAAAACAATATCTCAGAAATTAAGTAGGCAACTTCATTGCCCCATAATGTGAAGTGATTTTGGCTTACAGATTTAACATAATTAGATCACGTTTAACACAACTAGAATAAAATCAAACTAACTTTTTGTGTGGATGTCCAACCGTAATAACAGTAGCAGCTTATGAAAACTAATGTGCGTACCGCATTCGAAGATCCTTGCATTGGACACATACCCATGGAACTTGTGGTGGATCCAAACAATATGAGTGAACACAACGTATCTGACAACTATGGCATCTTATTAGAAGTTCCTCAGGCTCGCGACAACAGCATTGGTAGCAAACTGGCGTTGGTGGTGGCTGTTCATCACAAAAATACACCAAAATTTAATCATGAACATGATCTAATATGACCCAAAAATAAAACATAACAATAATAAAAACAAAGATTTACCAAAGTCTGATGTGTAGATGATTCACCATGTGGAACAATGTATACATCCGTAATTGGACAGTGGTTAGGTACTGTTTGAGAGTATATTTTCTGATCGGAAGATTCAGCATCTTCCATCTTTTGTATGCTATAAAAACTGGCTTTGCATAAAGGACATGTAGAAACTTTTTTCAATGAAGCCTGCAGTATACACAATATATAGATAGTTATATTGTGTCTGTCGTTACTTGTAATCCAAAAAAACTGACTAGTGAAGGATAAATTGATACCATGTGATCTGCCCAGTTCTGTATGCATGAAAAACAAAAGCGATGTCCACATGGCAGAACTCCTCTAGTTGAACTAAAATCTGTCCAACATATGACACATGATAGAAGCACCTCTTTAGACAATCTAGGATTGTGTTCCCTTTCATTACAGTCATCATGATCTACTCCTGCAGAGTTATCTTGATGATTAGAAGTTGTACCCAAATCTTCAATCTCTTCCAAGATCAAAGTTCTTCGTTTTCCAGGATTATGAAACCTTTGTTTCCCAGAATAACTTGAAGGCTCACAAATGTCAACATCATCGTGGTGAATTTCGGTATGTTGAAAATCTTCCTCTGAATCTGATAAAAATGCCAACTCATCACGTATATTTTTATGTGTCAGCCTGTAACTTCTTCTGGAGGGTTCACCTACGGTAGTGTTTTTCCTTTTTTGATTCACATGATGTGAGGAGGAAGGAGAGCTCAAGTCCTCCGACTGTAAGAAACAGAAACAAAGTAAAACTTCAAAAACAATTATAATACTTGCAAATTTGCAATTAACTTCACATAGCTAAATAACTACATTAATTTCAGCTTTACCTCTATTCTTCTCAAGCCAAACGAAGGAGACTCCTCTAAACAGTATTCGTTTGTCAACAAGACATCCTGCCTCGAGCATCTCTTAGTGCCTTTTTTCTTTAATCTATTAGAACGTTCCTTGTTTTGTTTCATATCAGGAAGCAGGTTCTACATTGAAAATATCATGTAGAACAATAAGTACTTCAATCGTTAATAAAAAAATTATCCAAGCAGGCCATTGAATCCAACATCTAAACAGTTAAAATTATGAAAATGTAAATAAAAATATAAGGTGGATGACCTAATAAATTATGAACAAAGAAATTGGAAGGAACAGTGCACCTAATCATTTGGAGACTAGTAAAAGGTTTACTTGTATAGTTGTATGTATAATTGAGAGAAAGAACTTTTGTAGATAGAATGTATCGCAAGTCAGCTGTCATGGATATCTTTCGAACGGACTATAACATAGGTTTTTCAGATAGGCATCAGCTTAATTCTATCTCAATGATACATGTTATGCAGATGGCTTATCATTTTAATCACTTTCCAGAAAAAGAACATGCCACTCCTTCTAGCCTCTACTCATTCCAACAGGAAGTTTTCATTCAATAGACCAAGCACAGTTTTTTGAATAAATATACATGATTAAGTGGAGCCATAAGAGAGACAGGTTGGCTGCTGATAAACACAATCCATAATCATTCTGAGACATTGAAACATATCTTCTCTAATTTCATCAGTTCATAGTTGTCTGTTACTGGGAGTGATGTAATGCCTATATATTGTTATGTTAAATATAGCCAGCCCATACTACCAAGTTTATGAGTTATGACTTAAAAACACAATATCTAATGTTGAAATCATACCATCTGATTTTAAACACGCATGCTATCTGAGCTAATTAAGTCCTGGCAACAGATTCATACAAAGTAAAAAACATAAAGATTCTCAAGTTTCAGAACAGTCAAAGAAGTTGCATCTAACCTCTTTCAACAACCAAGAATCAGTCCACGCATCATCACCACAATCAATGTCGATCACAGGTGTTTTGGAGAAGTATCTGGTGGTAGATACTTCACCAAACGCGCTTCTAACTTCATTAGCAGCAATTGGGATCTCCAACAGCAAGGGCCCCACCTCAAACCCACTACAATATTTTGAATCAAATGGAGGACAGTTACAACACATTTCAGTAAATTTATAAGTTGCCAGTTAGATCCATAATGTGGATGACAAGATGTTCTACCTAATATATGAAATTACAAAGGTGAAATTAAAGTTTAGGCACACATTGGCTTACACATCAGTGTAAACAAATAATAACAACTGTGTTAAAAGAATTGCTAATTATACCATTGCTTCATGTAGGGGCGCTCAGAGACACGCCTGCCTTGCTTTATACAATCCTCAATCCAACGATGATTCACCACAATTGTCTTAAACTTCCTGGCAAGTTTATATTTCTTGCCTTCAAATTTGTGACACACCTAATCAAGCAACCAAAAATATACAACATTCTAGGTTACAAAACCAATTGGATATCTCGAGCAACAATTAGGGTTCTAAGAAATGCAAAAGCTTAAAAACTTACCAAATGCGTTGTATAGGAATTCATTGCTCCGACATAGCTTGCACCAGCTTGAGATATTAGTTTGATAAGCTTGAATCTCTCTGATCCATGGTATCCGCTAACCGTAGCGACAACCGAATCCATAATTCGAACAAGGAGCTAAACGAAATCCTAAAATTAGCGGTTAGGGTTTCAAAAGCGCAAGATCTATCATCGAAAACCAAAAGGAAATTTTGCAAGCCTAAATCGCACAACAATAGAGAGAGAGAGAGAGAGACCTCTTAGAAGTGCCGTCTAGCGAGATCGTCAGTTTGCTGCCGCTGACGGTGGCGCAGAAGCTTAGCGGGAAGACTGAAAAGTTTGAATCGAGTAATGTCCCGTGCACTTATTCGATGGGTTTTTTAAATTTCTGCTCTATTACGAATTAAATATTTATTTAAACAATTAATATCGATTTATTTAGTTTTAGAAACATACGTGTTACGATCCAAATGATACAACTCATCCCAAAATACAAATTTGATATAGTGATTGAAGAGGGAGTCATTTGAGTTATAAATCCCAACTTTTCTTAAGGGTCCGTTGGTCACAGTTGGCTTCCAACAGGTCACCACTCCGAGTTTAGCTCTGATATTAATGTTACAATCCAAATTGTAGAACTCATCACAAAAGAATAGTCTAATGGGAGAGGCAGTCATTTGAGTTATAAACCCCACATTTGTTGCTACCGATGTGAGACAAGTCACATACTTTGCAATGGTTTAAGTCCATAACAATACGAACTCTACTTTTTAATTTATAACACCTTGTATCATCTCTCTGTATATAAAGGTGTATTGTTAGCTTTTTATTCTTTCAGTTATAAAGGCAATTTTTTGTGATCATCAACATTTAGGGTGTTGGGGGCGGGATACCCGCATGTGATCGAGTAGGGAAAAGGTGAATCGAGTAAAGGGGAACACCGCCCCCATTAAATCGAGTCCATCCGGGTAGGGGAGTCCGAGTACATGGAACAAGTAAATATACTCGAATGTGTGGGAAATTACTCGGATGTGTGGGGAAGAAATAAAGGTCTTCAACTACCTTTACCATTTCCATTTCTCAAGATAAACATTAACCTATTTCTTTATATTAGATTGAAAATGTTTTCCATTCACATGTTCAAATAAAAGAATTCAAGAAAGGCTAAAATTTCAGTTTTAAATAGAACAAATACTTGTATATAAAAATAATTCATATATAGCTTTTATTTTATTTATTTTTTATTTTTTAGTTTTTTTAATTTTTATTTGTAGGATTTTTATTTATATTTTTCTAGGTTTTTAGTTGTATTATGTTAATTTTAATTTAATGAAATTGACTTTTTTTTTATTTAAATGTTTATTTTTTTTTAAAAAAGTTGGTGAGTAAATGAGTAGGGTGTTTCCAATAAAATCTGAGTAAATGAGTAATTTTGAGGTGACATAATTCTATTGGACAGTTTTGGTGAGTAAATGAGTATTGGGGTAAATGGCCCTCAACACCCTTAAAGGCATGGGGTTGGGGATCTGTTGAATAATGTCAAACTGTCTCAGCACACGTTGTAGTGAATGGTATTCAACAACCTCCTAAAATATAATATATAGCATTCAGACATCCAACTATTAATGTCAGTTCTACAGATTGCGGGTAAAAATTGGACGTCATTATCGTAGGGTTTCCAATTAAACTGTTAAAAAATAGATTTGTTAAAAATTAATATAATTGAAAAAACCAACTGCAATATACCCCGTCCTCCTGTAGAGAATTTAGTTGAGACCGATGTATTCTCAACACGTGTGAAGCAACGTCCGTGTAACTCTGTTGCCCACACCACCTTTGAAAAAATTTAGAGAAACTATTAGAACAAATTAAACTATAAAAGTAAAAGTAAAAGTAAAATACATAAAATTGTATGTTAACATACTTTGCACCGTATGGAAAATCATATGATAGCTCACTTTCGATATGAGCTGACATACAACGTATCCTAATCCAAACCCATAGTTGTAATAAGTACATCGGGCCACCAATGTGTTTAGCATCGGCTGCGGTGGCTTTACATAAATTCCTGTATAAAGATGTTAAAACATCGCTTTCCCAACTTAACCGGCCACATTCTGATAAATTCTCTAAATGGTTTAAATAAATCAGACAAGCATAGCTGTTGGTAGAATCACAAAATAATGTGCCACCACATAAAAAAAATGATACAACGTGCACGTTGTACGCACTGCAACTCTAATGGATTATCAGGAAGAGGGGATTCTATTTGATTTAAAATACAACTTAACTTTATGAAGTTACCCTTAAAATCTAACGGTTGAGTTGTAACGCCTAACATAGTCTGAACTCTATGAAAACGTTCCGTAGCGTTCATAGCGCATTCTACACCCGTAACTGCATCACCCTCTATCTGTAAACCCCACAACACGTTAATATATTGTAGTGTCACAGTAACCTCACCAAATGGCAAATGAAACGTGTGTGTCTCCGGACGCCACCTCTCTACCATCACCTCTATTAAACTGTGGTCAATTTTACGGTACCCACAATCAAGTATTCCACCGAAACCGGCCTCGTTTATTAAATCTTTAACCGGTGGAATGATAGGAATAGAATTATACCACATCCAAAAAAAATTTATCACCACGTCTAACGGTCAACGGTTGGAGGTCGGTTCTTTTGGTAAAAAAAGTATAAGAACGATGTTGTCGTTGTAAAAACAAAACCTCTCCGATAATTGGACCGGGATTTAAATCGTAACTCATTTTTAAAGGGTTTGAGGTTGGTTTTTTATGGTTTACAAAATGAAAAGAAATTCAAATTTTGAAATAGTTTGAGGTTGGGTTTTAATGGTTTACAAAATGTAAAAACAAACTATTATATATATAGGTTGAAGTAAATTTGTTCGTATTACAAATATTTTATTTATATCTGTTTTGTTGCAAGAGATTCGAATTGCTGAAAAAAAATGTACACTCAACACACAAACTACTTTATTATAAATGAGGGGAACAATGAGCTTTCAAATCAAAATGTCTATTTAATTTAGAAGTTGTCTTGGATTCCTCTCCCAACGAATGAATATTTATTGAGAAATAGACTCACATGCATACCAAGTGACTTTTACCATTCAAAAAATTTAAAAGTGATGCAGCCATTTGTTTTAGAATCACTAGTTCATCCGCAGCCTTTTTAATTTTTACATTGTAGGTACTTTTGGAGATCCGCTGGTATGTAAAATGGAGGGAACGGAGACTTAACGGTGTTAAAGGAGATCCGCTGGTGGTAGAGAAGGATGTCAAGATCCGCTGGTGGTAGAGACGGATGTCAAGATCCGCTGGTAATAGGAGCGGATGTGAAGTACATCCGCTGCTGCTAGAAGCGGATCACCTAAAACCCAAATTTATTTTGCAGGTCACCTGTAACCCATCTTCGATCATCAAAAAACCACATTTTAACAAAAAAATTATCTATTGTATTATGGTATCAGAGTTGTAGGTTGATCTAGAACAACAAAGAGAGGCTGAAACTATTGTTTCTTTTTCTTTTATAACTAAAAAAATTGTTGTTTAAAGACTCAAAAACTGAAGCGGCTCAATTGGCAGATCTAGCTTGCTAGCACTACACTTCAAGATTTCGATTTGTTGATAGGATGAAGAGCATAGAATTATATGAGAATAGGAACAACATCAAAAAGAGCAATCAAATTAATTAACTCAATAAAGCTTGGATCTAATAGTGATCTCATTACTATCATTCTTCGTTGGTTCTTTGTTTATATGTTAATATACCAAACAAATTGGATGAATATGATTAATTCTCTCATAGATCCATAATTCCATATAATGCATTGCATTTGTGCATCGAAATTTTGGAAGGAGATGCCGAACATGGATCAATCTTGTTATGAGGTGTAACGCCTCTTCCTATCACGAACTAATAAACGAAAAGCACAAATTGATACCTTTAGGACAAAGGTTGACATGGTGGAAATCAAAATGACTTCAAAAATCTGGACCTTCAAATAACATTCCCAAATCAACAAACATGCACCATTACAGACAATCCCATGCGAAAAATTGATCATCACAAGCATAATTGAGCACAAAGCTGCCCAAAATTTGTCACTGAATCAATACAAAGGCACCTGCAAAAGCCCTACCTGATTTCTAAACCAAAGTGTGTTTGGGTGGTTGGTGAAGAAAACTAAGAGGTGACAATTGTGGCAATAAGCAGATATGACCCGAGATGGATGGTGCAATAGTATTATGTATTTGGCAAACTACTTCGATGAAAACAACCTCATGATGGTTTTCACTTGGCACAACTCTCGATTTAACTTACAACATCAACAGTAAAGATCACGAAAAAGTCGCAAATGGAAATAAAATCAAGAATTAGTTCAGATTCTGAAACAAGAGCAACCTCATCTGCGACCAAGGTGGTTACCATCTGCTGATGCTGCTGGTGGTGGCTGTTGCGCCTGTGCTCCCTGATAACCACCTCCAGTATGAGCAGTTACTGCCACAGAACCATAAGAAGCATTGTTCACCGGTTGCATAGCCTGCCCTGCCCCTTGGGGCCCAGAAGGGCCTGTGGGTGACTCAAAGCTGGTTCCTCTGTGTACATCATAACCAGGCCCACCAAACTGTGGTCTACTTGCAGGTCCACCAGGTCCTCTTTGTCTGTCATACCCAGTTCCACCAGGTCCTCTGTATGAGTCATAACCAGGTCCTCTATGTGTGTCATAACCTGCTGTGATATGCCCTCTTTGTGGATCATAAGGTGGTGCACCAGGCCCTCTTTGTGAATCATAGGCTAGAGCATCAGATCCTCTTTGTGGATCATAGGTTGGCACACCAGGTCCTTTATGAAAACCAGATCTTCTCTGCATATCATAACCTGGACCAGCAGGTCCAGGTCCTTTGTAAGCATCATAACTAGCCCTCACAGAAATAGGTCCAGATTGAGCTCCAACCGCAGTATTCCCATCAGGGAGTGGGCCCCGTCCCTGTAAGACAATCAGGTTCATTTCATCCTTATTATGTATCATCAAATTTCATGTGCAAATGGTAATATCAGGTCAACACATAAAAATCCAAACCAGATGAAAAAAATAATGATAGAAGAATTGATTTAACCTGGGGAACACCATAGGTATCATTGTAAGTGTTCTGTCCAACAGGATAATGACCAGTAGCTTCTTTGTCATTGTGTCCAGTAAAGCCACCATATGACCCGGCTGCTAAACGAGTTGAAGAAAAAAAATGAATACCATTTCAAGAAGGTAAAAAATGGCAAAAAAAACATGATTAAATTAGAAAAGATGTACCCATTCTTTTGTCAATTTCAGCTTGTTTCCTCAATTCTGCACGAAGCTTTTCCACCTCACTAGCCATGGTCATATAGTTCTTTTCCATCACCTGAAGAGATTCAAGATGCTCGTTATATAACTTCTTCTCATATTCATATGTTGCCCTGAAAAGACAACAGAACCATGAATAAATTACTGATTTACATCACCAAGTATCATTAAATTAAACACTACTGCAAACTCACCGAGAATGGTGATACTCTTGTCTAAGGCTCTCAAGTTCCGACATCAAAGCAGGAACCTGCTGCAAATCCATGTGAGCCCTCTGATTATCTTCAGTCAATTGCTGCACTCTTGAAACAAGTTCCTCCCTAGCGGCAAGCAAACTCTGTGCATCTGCCCTTGCCTTTTGCAATTCCATCTTAAGTGGCACTGCGCCTTGAAGATCCGCTTCCATCTTCCCAATTTTATCCAGGAGTCCCATTATTTGTTGTTCTCTCTCTGATTTTATAGTTCCTACATGATTATGCAACATTTGCAGCTCGTGTTGTATGGCAGCAAGATCTTGCCTCAAGGTTCCATGAGTAGCAGCAAACCTCTGGTTTTCTGTTGCAAGTTTCTGCATCTCAACATGCTGTGCAGCAAGCTTCTGTTCCATGATTTCTGGATGCGGTGGCATGTCATATGGAGGAAAACCACCATGACGAGGATGCATTTCAGGAGGAATTGGATCATGATGTCTGATGACAGGGCCAGGAAGAGGACGTCTTAAATGATGAGGTGGAGGAAGTCTACCTTTACTTCCCATTTGTAAATTATAGTTCACCCTGAGATCAAACCAACAGTAACAAATTTGATATTATATGCAGTCTTAAATCCGTTGCAGATATAACTTCAGGGCCATAATACAGTCAAATTGTTAAAGGAAATTCTCACTTCCTTCTAAGGGTGGATCATGATTCTTGTAGAATCGGTTGGGTACTTATAAACATTTGGAATCGAAACAAAAAGTGAGGTTCTACTTGCTTACTCTCTGGAACAAATATATAGGATCAAACAGAGTTGGATTGTTTCAATTCCATAGATTTAGGGCCTGGGTGTTTACTCAAAACCGGATGGAAAACCTCAACATTGATCATTAATAACTCGTTTTTCATGAAATTAAGTATCTAGATCCGCTTGCCTTGATGATTCTAACTTTGATGAGTAAAAACATTAGATAAAAACGGATCATATCGTGTTAATTTAAGCATTAGGGCTCGTTTTCCAAGTTCATTCAAAACCGAACCAAAAATTAAATATATTGACATTTATACACGACAATGGACACTATGACAAGAGCATGAAAATTAACATTCTTATGCATTTAATTCGCATAAAGGGTTAAAATTATACCCGATCGATGCTAAAATCCGACCTCCAATCCGTCGCTCTGTATTTTCTGAAACTGATTTGTGAAAATCATTGACCTTGAGAGGAACAAAATTGGCATGGGAAAAACTTCATTTGTTTTTGCCTGAAATTGAAACTTGAGTTATGAACTTCACTGAAAGATACTCGATCAAAGATAGTAACAGGTGAATATAGGGCAAGGACGAACGTTCCCAATGAATCGATTCGCAATTCCGCTAAGAGAAGAGGCTTCCAGGAAGAAAAAAAACAAACAAATGGGCCTTATTGAACGAGGCATTTCCCGGCCCAGATCAGGCTACTAAAACAAGACTTGTTGTGCCACCAACATGAACGTTCCTCTTGTTATGAACAAATTCAGCAAAAGCAAAACTGTAATTTATATAATTCCTAAGGTTGCTAAACGGATCATGTTTATGGGATGTCGTGTTTAATCCGACACGAATCCGTACGTGACAGAAAACTGACTTGAACTCGTTTATACTATTTAAACATGAGAATATTATGATAGACCGGTGTCTTGTTTTCATGACGTGTCAGGAAATTCGCACCCATAATTCCATCCCCGTCTCACATGATTGTGTTTATGACCTTTAGGAGAACAAAAGGGAGGTTTATTAGAGTACCATAAAAAAATGGGGAATAAAAGAAATTAATTCTAAGTAATCAAATTGTTTTAAAAATATAAAGCAGGGTTCTTCACCGCACAGACATCTACGTGACACCGTCATGGTAGGCAAGGCTCAAGGACGACACTACTTTCCATTGCAAATGCTTGTGGCTACATACAAAAGAAGGAATATAATATGAGAGGGGGGTGGTTGTTATCCGGAGTAGTTGATGTCTTCTAAACTGTAATAAGCGGCTCTGTGAGGGAAACCCTAAGTCTTGTAAAACAAAAAACAGAATGTGGAATATGAAAACTAGCCAAGCAATCGAAGGAAGTAGAGGAATGGCTCCATTGTTGGCATATTTGAGCAATATTTGTCTCGTCGCATGAAGGCAGACATATCGATGGTGCCAGTGAGCAGATTCCAAGCGAAGCCCCATACCCTATCTGTATGACCTTGTAGTCAACCACTTTGTCGCCGCAACATCGATTCACTTATGGCTGTCTCTAAGTCCCTTCACCTTCGATACGTCCTTCCGACTATCACAAAAAGTTTCACGTTTGAATGTCTTTTAACAAAAGGTTCCAATATATCCTTCTAATGTAACCCATATCACATGTTTAAATTCATTTTCAATCATGAAACCTTCTCGAAGTTGAGATTGTTCGCATAGCTCATTATTCAAAATTTTTAAGATTATATGTATTCCTTGTCATCACAACTTTTTATGCATAGGCACGAGATAATGATATATGTTTTTTTGTTGGAATATATAATCAGAAAACATTAAAAAAAATATTTTATTTATTTATTTATTTATTTATTTTATTTTATGTGTTTACATTAGGAAATAGGCAGGATTCGTGGACACCCAACACGTAATAACAATCCTTGAAATTTGGCGGGACTGAATGTTTGTGCTTAAGACCTGTTCGTTAAAACGATACCCTATTATATCTCTTACCTCTCCATCTCATATCTTCTTCTGCAAGTTTTTGTTAATTAAAATCACTCCATCTCATCGATTCATTTGATGTTTTGTTAACCTAATTCAATCGCTATGGATGAAGAGTACGACGTCATCGTTCTCGGCACTGGTCTCAAGGAATGTATCCTCAGTGGTCTCCTCTCCGTCGACGGCCTCAAAGTATGTCCTCACAAACTCATTTGTTGATTATATGTGTATGTATGTATACGTCTTCAATTTCTCACGCAAATTGATTTACGATAGAAATCTGGTTTGATACCTGCAGTTTGTTGAAATTCTTATTCGTCTTATTTAGATCCTGTTTTTTCTATTGCTGTCCATTTAGTTAGGATCAGATAAAAATTGATCTCGTATTGAAGATTCCGTTCATGGAGATGCGTATGATTTTGTCACCTAGGTCAATTTTGATCGTAATTGCTATCGGAAACAACATTCTGGAGAAATCGGCTTTATAATTGTTGTTTAGTTTTAGTTTCTGCTGCTATTTTCTGCAGAATTTAGCAGACATATTAAAGAGATCGAAGTCAAGTGTGAACATATGTTGTATTGAACATGAAATATATCATTCTAATTTGTTGTGCACCTGTATGATCATTGATCTTCTTATATGTAAAGGTACTACACATGGATAGAAATGATTACTATGGAGGTGAGTCAACTTCACTAAACCTAAACCAGGTATAACATACAGCTGAATGATTTATTTAAACTATTTTTTTTTATGAATGACTCATCTGACAGTAGTATTTTTGTTCTGTATAGCTCTGGAAGCGATTCAAAGGTGGCGATGCGCCTCCTGCAGAACTGGGCTCGAGCAAAGACTACAATGTCGATATGGTCCCTAAGGCATGACTACTTTTTCTCTAAAATAGATAGTTGCTACCTATGTTTACTTGCATAAATGCGAAGGGTGGCAATCTTGTCGGGTTGGCGGGTTGAATTGTTGAACAAGAACACGATAGACATCAACCCTAACCAGGACACACTTAAATCGTATAACCCGAACAAGGCCCGTTTAACCCATTTATGTAAATGAGTCCAACTGGTTGACAGATTGTTATCAAATTATAAATAGGTTGAAGGGTTGTAATAAAGTGATTACACGGGTCGGCAAGTAGACTTATTTAATCAAACGAGTTGACGGGGACCAGTTTAATTAAATGGGTTAAATACTTAAATAGGTCAACCCGGGAACGGACTGTTTATCGAATTAATAAGGTATGACAACCTAAATCTGATTACTTTCATGTTCGTGGAGTGCTTAGGGTCATGTCATGAATTGGCACCCTTAAAAATGCTACAGAATTTCATTCAATCACATTTCACTCATCTCATTTTCGTTTGCAGTACATGATGGCTAATGGCACCTTAGTTCGCGTTCTAATTCACACTAGTGTCACCAAGTACCTTAATTTCAAGGCGGTTGACGGAAGCTATGTGTTCAACAAAGGAAAGGTATGAGCATATTCTTACCATCTACACAACACCTTTTCTAAATATTTTGATTTTCTTTCAGGTTCACAAAGTACCAGCAACCGATGTTGAAGCACTTAAATCTCCTCTCATGGGACTATTTGAGAAGCGGCGTGCTCGCAAATTCTTCATTTATGTTCAGGATTATGATGATAATGATCCAAAATCACATGAAGGGATGGATGTCGCAAAAGTACCAGCAAAAGATCTTATTTCGTACTATCTTATCCTTCCCTTTTTTCATTAACTGATTGATACATACCTGATTAAATCATCAAAAGCATGTTCTTTTAGCTTCATTGATACTATTTTCACATGTTTGACTTGTTGTATGTAGGAAAAAGTATGGACTAGACGATAATACAGTTGATTTCATCGGGCATGCATTGGCACTCTACAGGGACGACAGTTATTTGGACCAGCCAGCCATAGATTTTATCAAGAGAGTTAAGGTCAGAAATCCAACTTCAATTCATGAAAAAAGAAAAAGAATTCTCAGTTTGATACCCACAACTTCTGTCATAACTTTCCAATTTCTGTCTTGAATAGCTTTATGCAGAGTCACTAGCGCGATTTGCAGGAGGTTCCCCATATATTTACCCACTCTATGGATTAGGAGAATTACCTCAGGTACAGTAATACAACCATTGGGAGAATTTATATACTTTACCTATTTAGCTAAATCTAATAAATATTTACCAGGCATTTGCTCGCCTAAGTGCGGTCTATGGTGGGACCTACATGCTCAACAAACCAGAATGCAAGGTAATCAACTAACAACCTTAAAATTTAATGTAAATAAACTGGTATTAGAAAAAAGACATAATGCATATGATTAGAGACACTACAATATATGACAGGTAGAGTTTGAGGATGGAAAAGTGGTCGGTGTGACATCAGAAGGAGAAACTGCAAAGTGCAAAAAAGTAGTATGTGACCCCTCGTATTTGCCCGATAAGGTAAACCGTTACCGTCTGTCTACTTTTCATTTAATTACCTGGTTCACTATGCATTCGTGTTTATTGCAACAGGTAAAGACGGTGGGTAAAGTAGCTCGTGCTATATGCATCATGAGTCATCCCATCCCAAACACTAATGATGCTCATTCAGCCCAAGTTATCCTACCCCAGAAACAGCTAGGCCGTAAATCTGACATGTATGTATTCCCATTTTTAACCTTGAATGAATATGGAAAATTACCCTAATTCCATTCTTCCAGGTATCTCTTCTGTTGCTCGTATTCTCACAATGTAGCCCCGAAAGGTAAATTCATAGCTTTTGTCACCACAGAAGCAGAGACGGATAATCCCGAGACAGAACTGAAGCCTGGGATAGATTTACTTGGACCTGTGGACCAGATATTCTTTGATACTTATGACAGATTTGAACCCGTTAACCAGGGTGAAGAAGATAACTGTTACATATCTACTGTGAGTATCGTATCAATTTAAATAAAAAAAATTCAATCCAATCCCACCTCTTATTACTTCAGATGTGATTAATTTTCATGTATCCCACAGAGTTATGATGCAACAACGCATTTTGAGTCCACAGTACAAGATGTGATTGCCATGTACAGCCGCATAACCGGAAAGGTAAACTTTATTACACATATTTTTTTCGTAAATATACGTCACAAACATAGTAGTCAAAAGCGCATGCCTAGGCCCTCATGTAGTTTTTTTTCTTAATTTAAAACTTAAAAAAAATAATTTTATTATAATTTTCTATGCCAAATATTTATATATCTATCTCAAGCAATTCATCAATGGGGAATTTCTGTTTTTTATATATAGTGATGAGTTCAAATGATAACTACTAAATACTCAGGAGTCATTGTGAATACATGGATTCACTAGTGAATGCATTATGCTTCGAAAAACAGTGTATTCACTTATGAATACACTATAGTTCCTAATAGTGTCACACAGTGTATTCACGAATTCATCAGTGAATCAAATGGTTCTGAAAGGATCCTAAATATTTAGTGGTTTTCATATGAAATCACCCATATATATTCCTATTATTTGGCCTTTTTTGGTCTCTAGTGTGCCCTTATTTTGCGGCTTATGCCTGGGCAACACGCGAGCCCTTAGAACCTTGCAACTTTGACTATTATTGCCACACATTCATGGAAAAACAATTGATTAATATTTTTCACGGTGTAATGTCACAGACTCTTGACTTAAGTGTTGATTTAAGTGCTGCAAGTGCTGGCGGCGACGAGTAGCAATAACAGAATCGGCCCCTACGTTCAACATCCCATTATCATCTACTTTTATCACATACTGAAGAATCTATGACAATTAGCTATTAGTGTGTTCCAGTCGTAATATCTTGGTTGAATAATGATTTGCTTAAAATGGCACTTTAAATCAATAAATTTAGGCAATTTCTTTGGCTTAAATTCAAATCAATGATCCAATCTCGTGCATCTAAGCTTACGACATTGAGAGATTTGTATTAACAAGTTTCACATTGAACATATGCTTTGAACGATTGTTTGAAAAGGCAAAAGCCAGTGTTGCAAGTCTGCATACGAAATAATTGGTTTGGTAATGAGAGCTTGTAGAATATACATATACTTACCAGAGAGACTTGTTGATGTAATCAATTCAAAGGTACCTTTTTGACCTCACCACAGTATTTGTAAAAATGTCTGTGCATGCTGTGATTTTGATACTTCCTATTGTGCTTGTGTTTTTCGTTTTGATACGACATGCTTCGCTTTCAAAACTTAGATTTTAAAATAGTAACCTCAACACTATTTACAGGGTGATACCGAGCGACATAGAGTTATCCTAAAAATAGGTATTAATTCCAAAAAAAAACTCATATATTTAAGGAAAATTGATAATATATTTTTTGAAAAAAAAAAAAGACTTATCATGCGTAATATGCATGATAACTTGCATATAATATTCTTTAAAAAAAGACTTATCATGCATTCCAGGTTATAATATCAATTCAACAAAATCCCACTTGAAATCCTAAAAAGCCTAACATGATACTCAACAAATCAAAGATGTGAGGATGATGGGACCAAATAATATACAATAGTCAAAGAGGTTGTGGTGTAGTGGTTGAGGTGAGGTCTGAAGTCCCAAGAGACCCGGGTTCGATCCTTGCCATCACCATTAAATTCTGCGGCATCGCAAATGAGGCCTCTTAGGCTGATGCACCAGGGTTTACCCACGCCGATCCAGGGTTCGAGCCTCGGCTCTCCCTTAAGCCCGGAAGGGGCCGTATTGGGTGGGGTTTTCTTTAAAAGCTCTCCAACTCTGACACCAAGTGGGCCCGGTTAAGACAACATATTAGCCGGAGTTGGACGAAGCTCTCCCATGTGACGGGGTGGTGCAACGTCACAACATTCAATGTTCGTCTTTCAAAATATATATATATATATATATATATATATATATATATATACACAACACAGAAAACGACATATAATATACAAAGATGGGGACCAACAACGACAACATATATAGTACGGGGGAGGTTCAAATAAGAAGTAGGTTTTCGCTAAGAAATCTAATAAATGACCAAAACACTTAGAAACGATATCAAACGAACTCCGATTGATCTCATTTCAGCGGCGTTGGAACCGTATCGTCGAACTCTACCATCTTAGCTTTTCGGGTTTAGCTTTTAAGGTTTAGATTTTACGTTTGAATTTTATGGTTTTAGCCTTAGGGTTTAGCTTTTAGGGTTTAGATTTTATGGTTTAGGTTTTTATGAGGAGGTGGGGGTTTAGATTTTTGGGTATGGGTGGGGGTTTTTGGGGGGTGGGGGGTTTAGGTTTTTGGGGGGTGAGGGTGGTGGTTTTAGGCTTTTTTGGGTGGGGTTGGAGGGGGGTTTAGGTTTTTGGGGGTGCGGGTGGAGGGGGTTTAGGTTTTTGGGGGTGCGGGTGGAGGGGGTTTAGGTTTTTGGGTCCGGATTAGAGTTCGATGAGACGGTTCCAACGCCGCTAGAATGAGCTCAATCGGAGTTTGTTTGACCCACTTCTTAGCGTTTATTAGCGAAAAACCACTTATTAGTGGAACCTTCCCCTGTATAGTATAAAGCTTTAGAAAGAGTATAGAAGAACATCACTAATATAAACCAGAGTAAAGGACGATATGTACAGATTGAGGGGTGGTGCTTCGATAAAAGATAATCAGTAAAACATCACAACTTGAAAGACAAAATATTCAAACTTCAAAATTTGCTAATTAAATCTAAGAAAAATGGTGAACTTGCTAGCTTAATTGCTGCAAATCACCACCCATAACCTGCAAACCTAGATGCTCGAAGACGAAATGGTTTTGCATCTGTCACTAGGCCACCAACCCTAGACCCCAATGGTCACATTTATATACTTCTATTTATAACAATTCAAATAACCAAAGAGAACATAAGAATGGAACACAAATATTTATAAGTTGATCTATTTATAATAATTCTTACTAAAAATAATGAACAACTAAGATCTATTTACATGTTTAGTAATTAATAATTATAAAATCTCACCGCTTTTATATGTAATACAAAAATATACAAACCTTTAAATATAACCACACTAGTTTAGGTCCCGTGTCTACACACGGGGTGAAAAATATTAATATTTAAAATTTTTAAATCTTTATGTATATATATTTCACAGGTGTAAAAATATATTACATATACTACGGATATAAACAAACTCAAACTATATAAAAATTAATATATATTTAGGTTTCAAAAATACGTTAATTACTATTTAATGTAATTTCACTTTCAATTACTATTTGGTTGAAATAAAAGTTACATAATTAAATTTCAAAGTTTTCTTATAATAAAGGATAATTTAAAATAAATATGTTGTATTAGTACAATTAGTACTTTCTTTAAATATATATTATTATTTAAATATAGAAGTGCATTAAATAAGAGAGAGAGGCGGGAAAAAAATGATGAGATTGAATGTGAAGACGACACGTGACACTAAAAAACCTTTATTTATTAGTATGTACAGATTATTAATTTATTAAAAGATATGAGTGCATTTAATAAGAGGGGCGAAAAAACAATGATGAGATTGAATATGGTGACGACACGTGGCATACAAAAACCTTTCTTTATTATATAGTATAGATTGAAACTCATTAATATAGGAAAACATACATTCCTGTTTTTGAAAGATAGAGGGGGAGAGACATACTCGGACAATCAAATATTCTCCTCAAGTCAAATCTTGTACCAGAAAAAACAACCATAACTAACATTTTTCATTCTCTATTGCAAGCAAATGCTAAGTTTTCCCAAAAATTAACCTCAATTCAAAAGAATGGGTCTGTTTGCAAGAGTATTCCTAACCATGTGGTTGATTGGTGGAACCGCAGGCTCGATATACTTGCTAGCAAAACGATTTGTAGAACTCGCGATGAGGGTGGTGAAGCTGCATAATGAAACATGTTTAGAGGACCCTGTATTGTGGCCAACATGGCTAATGGCCCTGATATTGGTTTCATGCGTCCTTGGGCTCATGGGAATCGTGTGTAAACTCAAGTTGTTTCAATGGTTCTTTAATTTCTTAGTTAACGTCGGAGTTATTTACATTATTGGCATCATGGTTTGGCGTTTGCTCGTGTTTGGGTGGCTCAGAAAACCCACACCAATGAGTTTTGAAGAAGTTTATAAGGATAACTCGCCTCTAGACGAGGAGTATAAGCCTATGCTGATCGAGGAGATGGCTGCAGACCACGTGTGGGAAGAGGTCGAGGAATGCTTGAATGAGATCAAGTTTTGTGAAGAAGCCAACGGTGACGATAAGTTCTTTGCCAAAGATGATTGGAAAATTGAATCTTTCTACGAATATTACTGGGTATGTTAAAGTTGCAAATTCGTCACATTTTTTATTACAATAATCATTATAGCACGTTCATTTCAGAACCAATATTAAATTTAAGGTTTTCAGGAGGGGTGTTGTGTGCCTCCGCCAAGATGTGCAAAACAGGTGATCTCATTTAAAGGTATAAGCAACAACGATGACTGCTTAAGATGGGCGAATGCAACACTAAATAAGCCAAAACATGTCAAATGTTACAACTGCAATTCATGTAAGGCGGCAAGGTTGGCCACTTATCAAACAGACCAAGACAAGGTTCGTATGTATTCGCTTATGGCTGCTGTTTTCCTGTTCATCGCCAGTCTCTTTGTTACAATGGGTGGATTCGAATAAAATGAACAAGAAAAGGAGGTTGTATTACTATTTGAACATGTATGTAATGTGAATTAATGTACTTCTATTATTATTAGTTTTAATGTTACACCTTATAATTTAAAGATTACAATGAAGTTGAATAAAAAGACAGTAATTTCTGCAATAACCAAGTCGAAAAGGCACAAGGTGCAACCTTTTAGCTAGGAGATACGTGGGATTTTGGCAAGAGAAGCTTGCATCTTGTCCTCTGAGAAAGACAAATCAACCATGGCACCCTGCAAGTACTTTTCATAAGCAGGAAGGTCAAAATGACCATGTCCACACATTGCGGTCAGTATCACTTTTGATTCTCCACTCTCTTTGCAGTGGAGGGCTTCCCGAATTGCTGCAGCTATCGCGTGTGTGGGTTCAGGTGCTGGTATCAGCCCTTCTGACCTAGCAAATTGTATGGCCCCTGCACGTGTAAATTAAAACCACGCGTAAATAATCAAGTTGATAAACACAATATGACATGTTAACATACCTTGAAAGCACTCAATCTGTGGAATTGCAATCGCTTCCATCATACCCAATTCGTAGATATGGGAAATCAGTGGCGACATACCATGATAACGCAATCCTCCTAATAAGATCAGCAAAAATATGTGTTTCAGAGGAGTAACTGATAATAAAGTTGTATACTTTATCATTTGATTTAACAAGTAATAGAGAAAAATTACCAGAATGAATAGGGTCAGGAATGAAATCATGACCAAGAGTATGCATCTTCATCAATGGAGTCAATTGAGCAGTATCTCCATAATCATACGCATAAACACCTCGTGTCAACGAAGGGCAAGCAGTAGGCTCAACAGCTCTTATAAGAGGATTAATTTTTCCTTTAAGTTTCTCGCGTATAAATGGAAAACAAAGCCCTGCAAAATTCGACCCGCCACCCGTACATCCAATAATTACATCAGGAGTCTCTCCTAAAGCTTCCATCTGCTTAATACACTCTTCCCCAATAACAGTCTGATGTAACAAAACATGATTCAAAACACTTCCTAAACAATACTTAGTATCTTCATTGTTAGCTGCAACCTCCACAGCCTCAGAAATTGCAATTCCTAAACTACCCGGGCTTGATGGATCCATGTTGAGAATTCTCCGACCCGATTCAGTTATGTTGGAAGGCGAAGGGTGAACTGTGGCTCCCCAAGTCTGCATCATCAGTTTCCTATATGGTTTTTGATCATAAGAAGCTCGAACTTGCCACACCTAAGTTCCATAATTTTAATCACACAAACGGTTAAAATGATAATCTTCTGTCATTACGTTTGATCAAACGGGCACCAAGACTAACAGTAACAAGGATTCAAAACATTTGAACGCAACTTACTTCACAATTACAAACAAACAAACATACCCAGTAAAATCCTACTCACATCATAGCTATCAGAGAACAACCATATAAGAGTACTAATAATCAAACTTACTTCACAATTGAGACCAAATAAACTGGAAGCAAATGCCAAAGAACATCCCCATTGACCCGCACCCGTCTCGGTGACAATGTTCTTGACACCTTGTTGTGCATTGTACCAAACCTGAGGGACAGCAGTGTTTGGTTTGTGTGATCCAGCAGGACTCACACCTTCATACTTGTAATAAATTCTTGCAGGTGTATCAAGCAACTTCTCTAACCTCTTGGCTCTGAATCAAACTGAAACCATTATGTTTTATTCCACCAATGAGTATATATTTTTTCTACAAAATCTAAAACAACCTGATCAGAGGGGTGGGCCGCCAAAGCCTGTAAATATCAACAACTTCATCAGGAATTACAATCAGTCTTTCATTGCTTGTTTCTTGTTTGATCAACTCATCAGGAAACAGATGAGACAGATCTTGAGGTTGTAAGGGTTCCAAGGTTTTTGGGTGCAGTTGTGGTGGAGGTTTAATGGGGAGGTCAGCAATTATGTTGTACCAATGTGTAGGGATTTCTGTTGGTGCAGCATGTGGGCTAACTGACATGGTTGCTTTTGGTGGGAACTTCATATGATTTGGTTTTCCAGTTAAAGATGATAAAAATCCATGCTTTTTCCACTCACCTGAATACGGTTAAGATGATTACAGTTGGAATAATCAAAACGCCATGGAAATTAAACATATTGGTATTCATCGGAGGCCAATCTTGAAAAGAATGTGAGTTTCTTACCTTTGAAGGAAGCATTTGGGGTCCGATTAAGGGAAAGATGAAGAGATTGAGACATTGGTGCAGAGAGTGGAAAGATTTAGGGTTTGTTATTTTAAGGTTAGAAAATAAAGACTGCAATTTGATGGCATCTGGACCACTTTCCCACGACGAAGAAGACGATTTTTTTTTTTGACAATGTGGATAGAGAAATTGCTGCTTCATTAGTTTTCGAGGCATGCAAATGAGGCTTAGGTTTTACCCACGCCAATCCAGGGTTCGAGCCTCGGCTCTCCCTTAAGCCCGGAAGGGCCATATTGGGTGTTGGTTGTTCTCCAACTCTGACGCCAAGTGGGCCCAGTTAAGACAACATATTGACCAGAGTTGGACGAGTCACTTCCATGTGACGAGGTGCGACGTCTTAACATTCGATGTTCGCCATTAAAAAAAAAGACGACTTTTATTACACATGTTGCGTTGACTACAGGGCAAAGCTGAGAAAGAAGTTGGAGAAGACAAAAGCAGGTAGTATGACTTGGCAAAGCAAACCCTTTCATCCCATTTTGGGTCATATTGGGTGTTATTTAACTTCGGGTTATTTTGGGCTCAAGTACATATTTTATTGGGTTTATATGGGCTCAACTATGGAAGAGTAAAATATTAGGCGGGTCAGGATGGATACAGCTAGAGGTGCATAAAACGGTTTTTTCTACCTAAACCGGTTTAAACCGACCTGAACCTGTTTGGTCAACGGTTGGTCAAAACCGGTTTACCTATAAACCGGTTCGGGTTAAACCGGTTTGGAGACATGGAAATCCCTAACCTATTAAACCGGTTAGGGTCGGGTTGTACCCGGTTTGGGTATTAAACCAGTTTTTAATAAAAAAAAATCAAATAAATTCAATAAAATTTTGTATATTTAATAAAAAAAATCAAAACACATAAAGTTCAACGTTTATTGATATTTGAAAAGTTCGAAAATTACAAAATATTACAAGATAAAATTATAAAGTGGGAAAACATTACAAATGATAATATATTTTTTTATTTTTTGGAATATTGATTGATTATTCTTGTGCGTTATCTTCGAAACCGGAGCTTTGTAGCCTATTCTTGTGTGTTATCTTCGGAACCGGAGCTTCGTAGCCTTGCATCTTCGGCTAGTTCTTCATCGGTGACTGGTTCAGATATTCCAAGATCAACCTCGTTGTTGTGTATGTTTTATTCGGCTTGAATTTCGTCTTCGAGAGAAGTTTGGTCTTGTATCTTATCCATCGCATCCAAATGGTTATTCAAGCAAATGCACATTTCCATCGCCACAGGGTGAGTCTAGTCTTTCGTATTGATAAAACCCTACCACTAAAGGAAAACACAGATTCTGAAGCTACCGTGGACGCCTGGACGGTTAGTAGATCACGGGCCATGGCGGAAAGAATCGAAAACGAAGCTTCTTTTTTTTCTACTAAGCCAAAATATCAAAATTCTCAAAAACGGAATGAGGCATAAACGATAAAAAGTTTATTCCAATATAACTTCCGATTTCGCTACTCGGGGTACTACCTCGAGCCCGTTTACTAAATTCATTTAACATTTCGTTATATAAATTCAAATTAACATCCTTCGAGCTACCACTTGATTATGTACCCATTGTATCATGTGGAGTCGAAAACATTTATGGTAGGGTTTAACGCGGCGGCACAAGTTATAACGGGAGACGTTTTTTGAAAATATTTTACTAATTTTTCTTTTATCGGTTCTATCATTTTTGTAAAAAAGAGTGCTTTTATTTTCAAGTTCATACAACTTGTTAGCCATTAAATATATTTGTTTAAGAGTTAATGGACTTGTGGGATAATAAACACCGGATAAAAAAATGGTGGCGGATTTGAAAACTTCAAGCAATTCGGTTACGTCTTTTAAAATGTCCCAACTCGTAGACGGAAACTTTAGAATTCTACGACGAGGTTTTAAGGAAAGCATTTCATAAAACATTTCTAAAGTTTGTCTTTGTCGTAAAGCGCTTTGAAACATATTATGAGTCGAGTTCTATCTTGTCTCGACGTCCCAATTCGGACCTAAGCAAAGATTATTCGTTTCTCGACAAAATCTAATATAATCATGGTATCTTTTTTTGCTACTAAAAATATCTTTAAGCATTACTCTAAAAGCATTTGTTAAGTTTGAAACTTCTTCAATTGCAAGCCCGGATTGAACCGCCAAGTTAATGATGTGTGCAACACATCGATATTGAAAAAAACGTCGTTGCAAGCAGGTTTATATTTCATTTTTAGTTTTTGAACCACATTTGTATTATTAGATGTATTATCAAAAGACATTGAAAAAAATTTATTTTGTAATTTAAATTCGGTTATAACACCATCTAATATATAAAATAATTTTTCGCCGATGTGTGGATATTCAAACACGATTGTACGCTTCATCATTTGCCACGTTTTAGGATCAACCCAATGTGCGGTAACACAAAGGTACGAATCGGTATACCATGTGGAGGCGACCAAACATCGGTGGTTAAGTTTACACCGGTTTCCAAATTTTAAAATCCCAAAATTAATTCTTTTTTGCTTTTTTTCCATATTTTTATACAATCTCGTCTAAGGGTGGTGCGACTTAATTGATGATAACGTGGTTGGAGTGTCTCTTGAATCATCCTTGTCAAGCGCGGATTGTCAAAGTGGTTTAACAGTAATCCTTCTTGGATCACTAACTTCGCCATTCGATCTCAAACAATATTTGAATCAAAGTTCCAAATTCCTTCTTCGGGTGTCATCGAGGCTTGACCTTCACTTGGATTTCTCTTCAAGGACAGGCAAGATTTTTCCATATGAATTCTCAAACTAGTGTTTGAATCTTTCCCCAAAAACGTACCACACATCTTGCACCGAGCACGTTCCTTCCCATTTGACAACAAACATAGATCGTAATTGCACCAAATTGTCGGATTTCTCGTTGTTGCTAGAATTTTCTTAACGGTAACTTCGTTTAAGGAACCACCAACACCACTTGCCATGCTTTTTTTTAGAGTTTAGAACTTTAGATAGCGTTTTTTGAGAGTTTAAAGAGCGGTTTTAGAGATTAGAGAGTGTAGAGAGAGGTGTGATTAAACCTAAACACCCTCCCACCTATTTATAGTGAATTAAAGATGAAAAAAGGCCAAAAAAAAGAGTCAAAAAAGTCCATAACGGCTATAAAGCCGTTGAATAACGACTATTTTTTCAATCAGGTCCCAAACCGGTTTAAAAACTGGTTTTCCGAATCGGTTTACACAACCCGGTCCTCAACCCGGTGTTCTCCTGAATTGCTTAAACCGGTTTATAACCGACGGTTTTAGGTTAACTTGAACCGGTTTATCCCTAACCGGGTAGACAAAAAAACCGGTTTTTTTGTTCACTTCTAGATACAGCTAAATGAATGAACAAGCCTAAATGGGTTTCTTAAGAAATATGTTTTTATACACTTTAGCACGATACATCATGTTTACTTTCAATAAACAAACAATATTTCTCGAATCTCCAATTGAAACAGAAGGTTCTCATCAATGAAGTGTGAACCACCGCAATCCTAAATCCATCGTAAATTAACATTAAGAAAGCTACCAACAACTAAAATCAAGAAACTAACATAATTATATATTATAATGACAGTGGTGAGTGTAACTGCTCACTAACCGCCGTCATTAATGATAGAGACAGTCAGATCATGTTTAAATTAAATTGTGGCCTTGTTAATTCAAAATTTCCGATTTTCTAGGACAATTATTACACATCTATACATACTAACAAATAAAGGTTTTTTAGTGCCACGTGTCATCTCCGCATTCAATCTCACCTATTTTTTCCCGCCTCTCTCTCTTATTTAATGCACTTCTATATTTAAATAATAATATATATTTAAAGAAAGTATTAATTGGACTAATACAACACATTTATTTTAAATTATCTCTTATTATAAGAAAAAAATTTAAAATTTAATTATGTAACTTTTATTTCAATCAAATAGTAATTGAAAGTGAAATTACATTAAATAGTAATTAACGTATTTTTGAAATCTAATTATATATATTAATTTTTATATATTTTGAGTTTGTTTATATCCGTAGTATATGTAAAATATTTTTACACCTGTGAAATATATATACATAAAGATTTAAAAATTTTAAATATTAATACTTTTCACCCCTGTGTAAACACGAGACCTAAACTAGTAGATTGGTAAATAAAGTAGTCAAACTCTCGATTGTTGCAGAAAAACACGGACATATAAAATAGATTTTAAAAACACATTCCTATATTATTTAAAACAGATGGAGGGGAATAGTATCTACAGGGAACATGTACAAGCTTCAGTGCCTCATGTACATGTCTTCCTTCTGGCTATAAGTGTTCCCCTTTTTCACCTTTTCACGCAAACAGACTCACATTAGGGTTTCACGCTACAAAGATTGTGGGTCGACGATGGAGCAGCTGTGGTGCTAATGACGGCCTTGACGGTGGCGGTGCGCACGGTGTCACAGGGCTCGACGGAGCCTGCAACGGTGGTGGTCACTTTTCTGATTCGATATATGTTCCTCTTTTTCGTCAAAATCAAAGGTATGCATCCTCAACTTGCACCGCCTCCGCTTCATCGACCTTCATTGACCGGTTCTGCAACATTTTAAAGGAAGGAGGTGAGCTTTACAGGTGGATTGGCGATAGCGGAGATCCAGGTTTGCGACTCCGCTCAGGTACGCTTTTTACGATCCCTAAACCCTTATTTCGAAACTTATCATTTTTATTTATTAGATTCGTTTGTAGGTATGGTCTCCTTCAAGGTTTTGATTTCATCGACTGCTTATGTTTACTTTCTTCTTTGTTTTTGACCTAATTTAGTTTTTCTTTTGGGTTGATTATGTGACTGCTGGTAATTTTAGGTTTTTAGTGGTTGACATCACAGGTATGTGAGTGTAATTTGTTTGCTAAATGGTAATAGGATGTAATAGATGAACTTCCTTGCTTTAATAGTTGAAAGTGAGTTTGTAGCAATTCTTCGTGGATCTGCAACCCTGCACGGCACCATTTTATGATCTTTAAAGATGCAAATGATTGTAGTCTGAAAGCTGGTTCGTGCGACGGTGGTTATATGGTAAACGACGAACCCTTCCGATTTGATGCTATTTTGCACTTTGATGTCTACAAAGCCAAGCCTTTGGATCTTCGAGGTCAGTTTAGTTTGATTTTATGTTCAACTTTTGTAGATTAGGGCTTATGTACATGAAGTATATGAGATTGGTTGTAATTGTCTTGATTCAATTTTTGGTAATTTTAGGTGATCTTCAATATGAGGTTTCCTTGGTTCAAATTGTACATATCTTGATGCACTGGGTACAATCTTTCTAGCTATGCAAAGGTCAAATAACACAGGTCAGAAGCTGGTGATCCTAATTGTGCATAATCTGGCTTTTTTTTTTGTGCAGTTATGCATTATGCCCAAATTCTGCATCACTAGGGTGTGCTTGAATTCAACGTGCAAAATAACATCTTTTCCGCTAATGCATGCCATTAGTCGTTTCCTTCTGATCGTATTTTTATCTCTTACTACTAAAATAGAAGTTCAAGTAGCTGAAAGTCATTCAAATGAATTTTAATACAAAATCCCTGCTAAATCATTGCATTCAGAACGCTAGATTTTCACTGAATTAGTTTAATTACAGTCATCATACGTTTATAAAAAAGTGAAGCTTCTAAATTTGCAGAAAAAATTCGGGTAACATTTCTCTTAATAGAAACCAGAATTTGTTTGTTAATTGCATGCATCTGTCTGTATTCAAATTGCATTCTTTATTGCAGGTAAGGTGTTTGTTGACATGTTTTGGTGTTAGACCTTTTTTTTGGGTTGAGGACTAGAGGATGGGTGGTTTGCAGGTGGTGGCAGTCATCACCGGCAGGAAGCCAATGGTCTCTCATTTGTTCTTTCACTGTATGTGTCTAAACCTAATTTTAATCCCAATTTTGTTTTTATCTACAAAAAATGGAAAAAGAAAAATGTTTTTTACTGATTTTGTTGCTCACGGGTCATTTGGCTTTAATGTATTTTTTTCTCCTTCCATTCCTTTATCGGCAACTACAACGTTTGATTCTTTTGCAGATTGCCCTTTCATTGCGTTTCCTTTGTAAATATGCATCTTTAGGCAACGATATCGTTTTTTATCACCACATTTTGATTTTGTTAGTCTTCGTGTGTTAGGGTTTTGGTTAGTACATGTGTTCGTGTAGAGGTGGAAAATGTGATTGTGGGTTGGGTTGTATTTCAAGCGGGTTCAAATCAAATGGTGTAATTCTCTCACTAGCCTTTACTTTGCAGATTTTTGATGGTCATGATGGCTGTGCAGCAGCTATATATGTTGAGGAGGACCTCCTAAACAGTGCCTTGGGAGCTATTCCTAAAGACCTAACCGAGCTGAATGGATCACAGTACTGCCGAGGGTTTTTGTGGCAGGATTTGTGAAAACAGATGAAGATTTCGAAGAATAAGGTATTTATTTGTCTTTTTTGATCTGTTTCAATCATATATATTTGCTTTAACAGTCTTTTTAAAAAAATCCAACAAGAATTAAGAACTTTGGAATCTGTCTATGGTACCATTCAAGATGTGGATATCATAACATGTATAAGAAGTACATGGACACAACCTTACTATACCTTCCGTGTTCATTGCTTTTAAAAATTTCTTTCTTTTTTGGTCGGATAATTTTAGTAGTTGTTTATACAGGTATGTTAATCTTAGTAAGGTAAGTTTCTGGTTTATTGGATGTTTATTTATTCAGGGTGCTAGGTTGGATGGTGCTGAAATGCTTTAATGTTGGATGTCACTTACAAGCATTTTGGTGTTGATATTCATAGGCAATTAAGTTTTAATGTTGCATGCTATTTTTTAATTATAAGTTCATATTTTGCCAGGAGAATATGTGGGTCTTACATGTGCTAGGTTGGATTGGTGCTGAAATGCTTGCATGTGGTCTTGCATCCCACTTTGTCACGTTAGAGGTACATTCCATTTTTAATCTTCAAGACTTATTTCTCCTTTTTATCAGAATTATTGTTGTATTGATTTTAGACGGTCAATATTTGTTTCTACACCTGTTGAAATATTCACCTTAGAAAGTAAACTTTTTTGACATTATCTGTTCAAATCCATGCATTTCCGGTTATAACATTTAGGGAACAACAAGAAGGAAACACTGATATGCAAAATAGATTAAAAAAAAATATCGGTGCAATTGATTTACATATTAATTTGGTACTTGCAGAAGGAGCTTTGAGCCTTTGACCGCTTTTCAAGCAATTTGTGGAATCAACCTTTGTTGAATTGGTTAGAAGTGTTGAAGACAAGTGTTGAATTGGTACAATGACTACCCTTAGGTCAACTGAGTTTCAAGATGAGCCTTCTTTCCTGATCAATCATTATGCAAAAAAACAGTAAATCAATTACAATGGTCTTAATAAAAACCCCATTAATGATTTGAAAGCCCATTTTGTATCACTTGATGTCATATTTTGGTACAGTTTTAGAAGTAATACAATTGCTTTTCTGATGTATTAGTGTGGTTAAAGTTTTCCTAATGCTTATAAGTGTATGTTTTACAATTTTATTGTTATTTTGGTGTCACGTGTTAATGGCAGGATTTGTAGCTAAGGGTGCGTCACACGTGTGTGTTTACTAGCTTAGGTTTTCTTGGTTACCGTTTTAGTATTTCTGTTATAGCCTTTTTCATTATAGTTCATGTGTGTTATATCTTTACGTCCGTTTTTACTGGATCTGTCGGTAGCGTCAGGTCTGCTTTATTGTGTTGAGTAATATATAATATGTGACGGAATTCGCGCCGCAGTGCTGGCGGAGAAACTTCCTAGTTTTGAATTAAAGAACAGATTAGCCACGATTTTGAGAAAAATCAGGACAATTACAAATATGATTCCCTATTTAGACGGAATCAAAAAACACATTTTGAATTAAAAAATAGATTGTCTACAATATATACTATATATAATAAATAAAGTTTTTGATATGCCACTTGTCAATATCTCATGCATCCTTAAGTTTTTTTCTCGTCTCTCTCTTCTATTAATTATACAAATTTCTTTAATTATTTTTTCTCTTTCTTATTAAATAATAATGACTTCTATAATTTTTTTAATAAAACGTTTTTCATGAATATGTAATATGTAAATATTTATTACTAAGTATATATAACATTGCATTTATTTAACACGTGTAATACACAAGGTTTCTAAAGTTTAATGTGAATTAACATTTATCAGTTACATAAAAAAAGTTAATACTTAGCTAAAAACATATTTTAAAAATTAACTTAACATCATTTAAATCTGTCACGTAAAATTTTATTCAACTCGTGTAATACATAGGTTTTTAAAAACATAATTTCTTTTATTACTAAGTATATAACATTATACTTCTTCAGCCCGTTTACACGGGATTCTAACCTAGTTTACAATACGTTATTAGCTTCCATGACCCCTACTAAATCGGACCCACTAATTGCAATACTGTCTGTTTATTCCCCTACTAAATCGGACCCCATTTGACCAGGTAGTAACCAGCCTCTCCGACATATACAAGACTATTAATCATGAAAAAAAATTCTAGATTAATACAAAAAACCAACGAGGATCAATTATTGGATATAACAATAATTCGGCCTTTTTCGACCTGCATCTACGCATACGTACGTATGTCGACAATATAATCTAGTATCTGCACCAAATAGTAAAATATTAGTGTAGATCATACCCGTATGTATTGAATTCTTCAACCCTAACCTAACCTATATATTTATTCGCGTCGTGTCGACCCACTTAAAATCGGGTCGTGTTTCAGGTCGACCCGTTTTATTTCCATTCATGAATATGAGTACTACCTAGCGACTTAGTAACAATTTAAACAATTAATACTCCGACTCAAATGAAATGTTTTTGTAATTTGTGTCTTTTTTATCGTATTTTTCTTTATATTTCATTCACAATGAACAAACCTGGGCTTAAACATTTAGCTCGAGATGATAAGAAACGAAAGGAAAGATTGAAGAATGGGTGGTTAAAACTAATAAAATAAAATTGTTGGAATGAAGAGTTGATGGAATGATTCAAAAGAGAAAATTAGTTTCATCTTTAAAAGTTAATAGTTAGAGAAAAAAATAAATTTTCAAAATATTTAACTTTAAATATTAACACTTTTCACTCCTAAATTAAAAAAAAAAACCTTAAACTGGTTAACGAGTCAATCCACTTTTTAAGCGGGTCGTGTTCGGGTTGATCCACTCTTTAAGCAGGTCGTGTTCGAGTTGACCCATCTTTTAAAGGGGTCGTATTAGCCGATCCAAAACATATTTTATTTCGTGTCGGGAATTGCTACCCCTAAATTATACTCACACATTCAAAACTTTTAGTTTTAGTATATATTTAATAATTTTGAAAAAAAGTATGTTATGCTTAAGTGGACATATTAAATTAAAAGATAAACAAAAACTTTTGTGGCTGCTGGGATTCGAGCCCAGGTCTCCACGGCCACACTACAGCCACTAGTGGTGTTAGTATTTAAATGGTTTCCAGTTGGATATAATACGAGCATTTGGTTGTCAACCGACTTTATCGTTTTTTAATTTTATACACAAATGAAAATTCAGTTTTTTTTCCCTCTTTTCATGTGGATAAAACCCGTTGTTTTAGAGAATAATTAAAAACCGTTGAAGCAAGCAATCTAGCAGACTTTGATGCTCCAAGTTAAATATGTCTAAAATAAGAGATAACATGACTGATTTATATAAACTGTGTTGAATGTTCGGTCAATTAATCAACCAATGTTATGTCTATGTAGCTAACTGAAGATCTTTATCAAAATTCAAATTAACATCGACAAACAAACCTAGACCACAAGTGGATGTTCAATTGTTCATTATATGTATTTAAAACTGATCTACTGTTATCTTGTGATCTTAATTTGATTTGCAATTTAATTAACTTCCTTATCAAACTTTGAACTTTACCTTTTTTAATCAAACAAGACGTGTTCCAGTAACCATATGCCGATCATGGGTATGATAATTATATGCCCCCACTATTTAAAGCAATTAGATTTTTGTATGGATATTTGTTGGTGTTCATCCCCGACGAAACTGTTATGGCGAGACTAAGCCAGTTCCGGCGAAACTATTAGTTTGTTTGTTTCGCTTAAGTTTGTTACTAGTTGGTTAGATTTCCAAACTTGTATTTATATCATTCTAGTAATTCATTTTACCTTTAAATGAGAATCTTATTGAAAATCATCAAGGCATCAGAGTTATGCTCTTCGATCCAGATTCTCATTCCACTCAATTACTTTCAATTTTGTGATCGTTTTATCATTTCTCAATCGTTTTTGAGATTGATTGATCATTCATTCTATTATTGGAATTGAACTTCATCCCCATCATCGATCTCTTGATCAATTTCATTATGAGTTTATTCAGAATTTCTTCGCTTAAGTTTGTTACTAGGTGGTGGTAGCAAAACTATTTACTAGTTTCGCTTTGATCAAGCGAATTTAGCTTAGTTAGTCAGAAGTTAGTTTCGCTTATGTCTTCTTCTTCATGTTTAGTTTCGCCTGCAACTATTTGTTAGATTAGTTTTCAATCTTCTACTCGAGACTATGATGTTATGGGTGTATATCTTGAGACTAAGAGGGTGTTTGGGATTGCGTTAAAAAACTGCTTATTGACTTATTGGCTTTTTCAAAAGCCAATAAGCTAAAAAAGTGTTTGGCAAACGTAAAAACACTTTTAGTTTTAACTTTTTGATAAAGCTAAAAAGCTGTTTTTTAAGAAACCACGAATTCTTGGCTTTTCAAATGGCTTTTGGCTTTTGTAATAAAATATTACCAATTTACCCCTAACAATTTCTAACAAATATTATATATATATATCATCAATAAAAAAACCCTGGAGAAGAGAGCATCCACATTCGTCTGCCATGATTGCAAGCTTCGCACCATCCTTGCATCCCCTTCAAGATTGAACGCAGGTCTTCCACCACTGTGATCGCAGGTTCGGTTCGTAACTTACTGCACCCTCTTTGATTTTGATTGCAGGTTTTCAATCACAGGGGCTTCGTGTACTGATCGCAAACCAAGTCTTCATCTACTGATCACAAAAAAAGGGCAAAGCAGGTCTTCTCTCTGTGATCGCAGGTCTTCAATCACTTTGATAGCAGGTATTACTATGATAGAAGGTTCCTGCATCCTCTTTGATTTTAACCTTTTTATTATGTTGACAAGGTGGCGATTTTTTGAGTTATATATTCTGTGAATTATGTAAATTACTCAAAGAATGCATTATATATTCTAGAATTCTTCTTTGGAGAAGGATTCAAATGGTAACTGGATTGAACTCCCTTTAATAAATAAGTGTGTTTCCATGCTACAAGCTTTATTATTGGATGAGTCAGGAATTGGTGGTGGTCTTGCTATTGGTGATGGTTCTGGTACAGGTATGGGTGGTATGGCGGCTCTTTATCAGTTATACAAATTTGTCAATGTTGTGTTTCTGTGGGTTATAAATATTTTGATAACTTTTGTTGCATCTTTATGTGATGAGCTTTTTTTTTTGAACGGCGACTTTCAAAATGAGTGGCAGTCGCATCTCCGACAAGTCGGAGACCCTGTCACCCCTCCAACCTGACCACTACGTTGTTTAAACCGGGCCCGCAGGTTCAGAGCGAGAGGCTAGGCATTCACCGGGAAACCATGGAGCCTGCTGCCACTTGACAGCCGTTGCGCCGCTACACGGGCCAAGACCCGCTAGCGTAACGCACTCCGGACTAAAACCCGGGTTGGCTCGGGATCGAACCTGCGTGGGCAAGTTCGTCCTTCATCGCCTTTAACCACTGGACCAAGCCAAATATAATTAATATGAATTCCATTTCAATGTATCACCACCAGATTCTGTTTTCTCCTTGTTTCAAAATTTGATGTAATAGGGATTTGTGTTTGTAAAATATACACCGTAATGTGTTGGAATGTGTCTAATTCTTTTTGGATTGATATGAGATGAAATATTTAGACCGCATGTACCAGTTTTTAGACAGTTATGCACATATCTTGCTACTAATTACGGATTGAAAGCAACACATAATATGTCTACTGAGGAGTCGGTCGGAATCTTCTTGATGACTTTGGCTCACGGATGTACGAATAGGTTTGTGAAAAATCTTTTAATCATTCCGGGGAAACCATTCATAGACATTTCCATACAGCTTTGACAGTCGTGCTTAAGATGAGTGCCGACATCATCAGGACAGCCCCAAACTATAATGATGATGTACCCGTACATATCTTAAATAATCCTCGGTATTATCCAATGTTCCAGTTATTTTGATGGTATTCAAACTTTAACAAATGATTTAATTATATTATATTTTTGTATTTGTAGGATTGCATTGGCGCTATAGATGGGACACACGTGAGGGCATCAGTTCGACAGAGTGAACAAGCGAAGTACATTGGTCAAAAGGGATATGCTACACAAAATATAATGGCCGTTTGTGATTTTAACATGTGCTTTACATTTGTATGGGCCGAATGGGAGGGGACCGCACATGACACAAGAATTTTCAATGAAGCCTTAGAGAGACCGGAGCTTCAATTTCCACATCCAACGGGTGGTTAGTATATTTTTTTAGTAATTTCCACATACTTGTTTAAAATGAATAACAAATGTTTGTTTTATTTGCAGATAAATATTACGTTGTTGATGCAGGATACCCAAATACTAAAGGGTATCTTGCTCCATACAAAGGTACGCACATTCGTTATCATCTACCGGATTTTCAAAGTTGACATACTGGTGCTATGCGTGCTCCTCACAGATCGAAAGAAACATTTAACTATCACCACTCATCATTGCGAAATATCATTGAACGAACTTTTGGAGTGTGGAAAGCTAGGTGGGCGTTATTGAGAGATATGAATGTTAATTACAAGTATGATCAAGTATTGTGATAGCGTCGATGGCGATCCATAACTTTATTAGAAAGGCCGGTAGGTTTGATGAAGCATTTAACCGAGCACAACAAGAATCATACAATCCCACTCAAGGTGGTACTAGTAATGAAGTTCATGAAGAAGGTCCAAGTACACGTCGTACAAATAATGATGATTTGTATATGACAGCGATACGAGATATTATTGCGCAAGATATAATGGAATCGCGGGGATGAATGAACTATGACATCATTTTGGTTTTTTTTATGAATTATTTAGAATTTATATGAACTTATTTAAATTTTTTATGAATCATTTTGGTATTTTTCTATGAATTATTTTGAATTTAGAATTGTTTTGAATTATTTAGAATTTTTTATAAATTATTTTGGTATTTTTTTTAATAATTTTGGTATTAAATATAAAAATGTATTTTTTGGTCAATTTACGTGAATAAGCTAAACCAAACACTTTTAAAAAACAACTTATTTACTTATTGGTCTTTTCCACCACAAAAGCTAATCCAAACATTTTTTTAAAAACTTATTTTAAAAAAGTCATAAGCTAAAAAACACTTTTAACAAAAAACACTTTTGGAGTTAAATAAGCAATCTCAAACACCCCCTAAGATCTCATGGGTGGTTTACTTGAGACTTTGATCTCATAGAATAAATCTTAAGACCTTGATCTTTTGGGTGGAAATGAGATTTTAATCTCATGATGTTTTGTATATTTGTCTTTCAGATTGTTAATTTGAAAGGGGAACAATTATAGGATGCATAATACTTGTATTATGTTAGTTTTTATAGAAATGATGTGAAACTTCAGATGTTTTGGAGTTTGGTTAGGTGGGAAATCAGTCAAAAGAAGATTGGTGCAGGGGTTGGCGTAGGCTACGCCAGAGCCGGCGTAGCCACACTGGGTGGAATTTGCATACGTCAGGTGAGCCGTCCTAAGCTGAGTCCCTACATTGATTTTCTTTGTACGTTTAAATGTTTAATTTTATTTTAAAAATTGGGTGTTATATAGATACAATTATGAGAAAAATAATTGCCGAGAGATGAGGGCACATATCAATTTCAATGATTGAAAATACAATAAAACGAATAAGTGAACCATGATTCACACACCTTTAAAGTAAACATTTTACACCACTTAATGTGACTAATTTATTTTTACTCATGATAATTATGCATCATCAAAAAAAGTCAAATCAGTCTTTTTTTTTTTTAATTTAAGTTAACTAATTTTTATTTTTTTATTCTAAATTTTGTCTATTATTATTTGGTTTCTTTTATTTTTCTTTAAATTTTGTATATAAACTTGATATAATTTTTTTTTAAAATTTTAAGTTAACTATTAAGTATTAAAAATGTTTTGTGATTCATATTGCCCCGCGCTCCGAGGCAGATAACAGACTTTAAACGGTTAAAATGGTGACATTAACGTGGATAAACATAAAAAGAAACGTGATTAAATTAATTTTGCCTCGTCGCTATAACACACGCTACATAAAAAATACTTTATTTTAAATACGACTCTGTTTTTAACAAAATTTATAGCGCGCCGGCAAGAAAAAAATCAAACAAACAAACCAAACTTTTTATGAAAAAATCAAATTATAAATATTATAAGGGTAAACTTGAATCTTTAAAAATTTGAGGGGTTAAAATGATATCTTACTGGTTTTTAGCTGACATAACATTTTATTTAGGAGATTCTATTCAGACATAAAATATTATAATTATTTTATTTTTATTTTTTTATTCAATCAACTTATTATCATTTTTATTCAATCAACCTATTGTCAACTTTTTATTTTTCTTTTCAATCAATTTATTATAATTTTTTTATTATCTTTTACTAACTTATTAGAATTGTATATATTTTTTTCATTTTTTAACTAACTTATTAGATTTTTTTTAATTAAACAATGTTATATATTAATGAAAGAATATTAGTTAAACTTTTAAAATAAAAACGCTGAATGTCTCAAAAAATTGTTAAAAAGAATTCTTTGTTGAAGCAGTAAAAGTCTTTATAAAAAATGAAAGAAAAGAAAAGAAAATAAAAAGAAGAAGTAAAAAATAAAAACAAAATAGTAAAAATATTAAAAAAATAAATGAAAAGAATAGAAGTCTTTTATTAATATTTTACATTTTAATTAAAAAATAAGAAGAAAAGAATTCTATAAGTTAATTAAAAAAAATAGCAAAATAAAAACTATATAAAACTAAAGAAGTAAAAATTATTTAGTATTAAAAATGTATCACATGTTCTAGAAAAAAGGAAATAAAATAGAAAAGAAGTAAAAATTAAAAGGACAAAATTTGAATTAGTGGATTGAGTTGACTGATGGCAGTCATGTCAATTGGTGTATAATATTATATGTGAGATAATTCATACACCTTTATATTAAGGGTGAAGTGAGTGGTTAATAAGAGTGGTTAATAAAAAGCTCATAAAATCTTTTTTTTTACCTAATTAAAATGTGTCATGTTATTTTTATAATTTTGAACCCTCTCTAACTCTAAGAGAAGGATGTGAAACCAATAAGCCTTTAACTTTTTTTTTGATTATTTCATTAAAATAAATAAATAACCACATTTCATTAAATAAAAATAAAAATGATACATATTAAAAACCTAAAATTTAAAAACAATAAAAAGAAAAAAAACGTGAAACATCAAAATAAAAAACTAAAATAACATAAAAATTACACGGCCAATTGTATTTTGTCGTAATTTCCCGTTTACGTTGGAGTACGATCGAAAGAAAAGGTTCGGGGATACCGTCATGTTTTTTTGGAAAGTATTCCAAGTCGTGGTCCTGTTCTTCTTTAGACGCCTTATATTCCAATTTTTTCTCTTTTTTATTATTTGTGAAAGGGATTGAGAGATAGTGTAATTTTTTTTATGTAAAATTTATATATTTATAGTTGAAAATTATTATTTTTTATTTAATACCCTCCAACGGTTAAATTTCCTTCCACAACGGCTAGATTTTGCAGGGTTGTAACGGGTTTAAATACCCGTGAGAGGATATACCCATGAAGCCCGCAGGCATTGCGGCGGTGTAGCTCGCCTCACCCGCGATACCCGTTCTCACCACTCCGTCCTCCCTAAGCATTTTACACCATTTGATGTGACATTTTAGTTGCCTTAATTGTTTTTACCCATGATGATCAATTAATGAATTTTGATTTCTTTGTTTTTTATGACTCATGGTTAAAAATTGTTTTATAAAGAATAAGGATTTTTTTTTCAAAAGAGTGTTATAGAAAACTTATTTATCAAAATGGTTGATTTGAAAATTATTTACTAAAATTGGTTTTTTTGAAAATCTCTTTTTTCTCACTCCTAATCTCATTAGATAAAAAACATTTCTTTTTGAAAAAAAAAACTAATGAAAAAGTTCCTAATAAAATAAAAAAAATTGTTGGGTCATGATGTTTTATAAAAACTTTTTTAATATTTTATAATTCTTTTATAAAAGTTTTCTTTAACTTTTTTTCTAAAATCTTTTCTAGGATAGACATGTTTTTAGCATTTCATAAAAAAATTTATTGATTTCTTTTTTCTATAATAAATTTCACTTATTTACTTTAAAAAAACGGACCATGCACCTGTCTTTAGTTTTTTTTGCCGGTACTGGTGTTGGCTTTTTTTTTAAACGGAGTTAAATTGAGTTTTTGTTTTGTATCGTAGGCTATAGCGGATGCCAAGTTATGAACGAATAACATCGTTGTCGTCATTGGTATTATCAGAGCTGGTATTTGTATTGGCTTTTATATTTTTTAAGATACAAAAATAAATGGAAAAAAAACTATTTAAAAAAACTAAACCTGTATTTTAAGATTTAAAAAAATATAACATTTTTCTAAAAAAAAATAATACCTTTTTTTGGAAAATAAATTATTTTTTCTTTCAAGATAGATTTTATTTTATTAAAAACATAGATTATTCAATATGACTAAGAGAGAGATAAAAGCAAAATTTTCATACGTGAATGGTTAAAGAGAGAATATGTATAAAAATATGAAATTAATGTGGTATATGAAATTAAAGGATGTATTATTGTCATATCTCAACCAATAAACAAGGCTTTTTCTAACCACACACGGAATATTGCTAATTGGACCCGTCGCCGATCTATACGCCCTCGTATAGGGCAATACGAGGGCGTATAGAATTCAGTCACTGCCAACAGAATGCCACGTGTCATTCTCTGTCTGGCGGCTGGTCCAATACGTGGCGTATTGACCTATACGCAGCGTATGAGGCACGGGTTATATTTTTGCTTCAAAAGTTGGAAGATTTGGAGTTTATGAATCCTATACGTGGCGTATTGACCTATACGCCACGTATAGGTATTTTTTATTTAATTATATTTTTTTATTTATTTATATTTTGTTTATTTTTATTTTAATTTATATAAACATTTGTATATTTTATTTTTTTTAAACATTTGTTAAATTTTTAAAGTATAACCAAGCAAAATATTAAACATTACAAACCAAACAAAATATTAAACATTACAATCAAACAAAATATTAAACATTACAACCAAACATAATATTAAACATTACAACCAAACAAATAAACTAAACATTATATACATTACATCAAAAAATTAAATATATACATCAAAATGTTTTACATACATAACAACGAAAGAAACAAAATACAAATAAAAGAACTAAATCTAACCGTCTCCGGCGTCACCCTGACCGGCTCCGGCGTCACCCTGACCCGCCCCGCCCTCACCCTGAACGGGGTCGTCCGGATAATGACGTGGCGGTGGTAGTGGGGGTGGCTCGATGCCGGCGGCTCGTGACTGATTCACGAGCTGTCCAACCGCCCACATCATCAGGTCCTCCATGCGATCGAGTTGACGACCCTGTCGTCGTGAGTCGGCAACAAGGCCATCAAGCACTGCCTGGGTAGCCCTATCCAGCCTAACAGACCGACGTACGTGTCGGGGATGCTGTGGCGGATGCTCGTGGACCTGCTCGACGTGTGGCGGCTCGTCCTCAATCGCTATACCCTGTAGCGGCTGAGGCATATGCGGGTCCCCCTGTCCAGGCATCTGCGGCAACGGCACCGGGACCCAAACCTGGTCCTGGACGGCCCCTACGAACCGAAGGCCCTGCGGGAATCGGTGCGTGATGCGCATGCCGCTCGCCGTGCGACGGTCTAATCGGACAGGGGGAATGGCCGGTAACATCGCAGGCTCATGCTGGTCAAATGGTAAGACCGACCGCATGATATGCGTGATGAAAGCACCGCCATATAAAAGTCCGCGCTTCTGTCGCATATAGGCAGAAGCAAAATAAAGCGCCATGCTAGTGGACAGGTCGCACCGCCTCCCAGTAAGCAGGCAGAAAAGGAAGAAAAGATCTCTATCAGTGCACCACTCACGGCTTTTCAGACGCGGTGCGATCGACGTCGAAATAAGCCGGTGCAGATATCTATACAAAGGGTCTCTAATACCCGAGACCCTCCCCTTGGTACCCAACCAAGGACTATCTGAAATCAAGCCCCAAAAAACAAGGAGTTCCTCCTTGTCCACCTCTGTCACCGCCTCGGTGAAAAGCGGCGTCACCGTCTCAGGCTCGTAGTATAAGCCCGTCGTGACGGCCCACTGACTGAGGGTCTGACGGTAAACGACCCCAAAAATAGAAAAAGAAATACGATCCGGGTCAATATCCGGCGCCTCTCCGGGTAGAGGCTGCAGCCCAGTCTCTGAGTAGATGAACGTCGAAAGAAACTCGACGACCAGCTCTCGGTATGTCTCCGCAAAAGAAAGGTCAAAAAGACGCGACCATGGCGTGTCCTCGCCGATGATGGCCCTGGCTCGCTCGGCCTCTTGCACCTCCTCGAGGAGGGCCCAATCCACCGCCGTACCTGGACCCATCTGCACCTCCCGGAGCTTCTGGCAACGGGAAAAAGCCTCCGTATCGGGCGGAAAATCCAGAAATGGGTAGTGCGCAAGATCGTCTAGCTGATCCATCTCAATATCATTATGATCCGCCATATCTGATAATAATTAATTGTTTTTAATTTTTTAATTTAAATAATAATATAATATTGTTTAAATTTTAAATAATAAATAATAATATAATATTGTTTAAATTTTAAATTATAAATAATAATATAATATTGTTTTTAATTTTAAATAATAAATAATAATAATATATTGTTTTTAATTTTAAATAATAAATAATAATATAATATTGTTTAAATTTTAAATTATAAATAATAATATAATATTGTTTTTAATTTTAAATAATAAATAATAATAATATATTGTTTTTAATTTTAAATAATAAATAATAATAATATATTGTTTTTAATTTTATATAATAAATAATAATATTATATTGTTTTTAATTTTAAATAATAAATAATAATAATATATTGTTTTTAATTTTAAATAATAAATAATAATAATATATTGTTTTTAATTTTAAATAATAAATAATTATTAATTTTTTAAAAACCTATACGCCACGTATAGGCTTATACGTGGCGTATAGGCGGTTGCCGGGCAAAATAAGCCATACGCAGGCCAATTAAGCCATACGCGGGCGAGTTGCCGGGTAAACCAAGCCATACGCGACCAGTTAAGACCATACGCAGGCTAGTGACCAAGTAAACCAAGCCATACGCAGCGTATAGATTTATACGTGGCGTATGGCTTCATCGTCTTCCTAGGACGAACTATACGCCACGTATAGCCCTATACGTAGCGTATAGCCCTTAAGTTCAGACCTAAAAATCGCTAATCTACCCAGTTTTACCCGCTAATATTCAATTAAAACCTAACATTAATGATCGTGGGTTGAGACACGTACCTTTACAAAGTTTTTTTGAGGCCACAATCCAAATCAACGAGCGGGTAGCGTATGGCTTTGTGTTTGTTTGTTTGGTTCGTTTGGGTCAGTACGTGAGGCAAAACTGATATAACAAAAGTCTATACGCCACGTATAGATCAATACGTGTCGTATCTTCAGCAACGTTTGGTATTCTATACGCCACGTATTGATCAATACGTGTCGTATATGTCAAAATTTTGAATTCCCTCTGATTTATATTCTATACGCTACGTATTGGACTATACGTGGCGTATAGAATATTGAATAAAAATTAATTATAATTATATTTAATTAAAATTAATCACACGTATTAGTAGTTTAATTATAATCAGCTATAATTAAATAAAAATATTTAAAATAACCATAAAATTAATTCAAAAATAGTTACAATACAATTTTAAACAAATATCATCCGAGATTCGTGAAATATTGTGGAAATCTAGATCTATTAGTAGCCATTATTTTCTTAAATCGTTCAATACGATCATTGTATATATTTTCCCATTTTGCTGCATCATCATTTCGGTGCAAATTCCAAAGTGCATTCGGCGTAGGAATCGGAAATTCTCCGTCTAACTTGACGTGGATGAAATGATCATTGTTGACGTGAACTAACGATACGACTTGATGTTGAGCGTGAACGTTAGGACCAAACCACAATGGAAAAAATGTTTGATTACCGTTGATGCTTAAAAGATGAACAATCACCCCAAATCTTTGAGCAATTAGGAGTCCTGTGTATGGCATCGACATCCAACGACTAACTGGTGCGGCTTTCACATACTGCCAATCTATTGTGTGACGTAGCCTATCATACTCTTGAAAGGCGACTCTGTCAAAAACAGTTCTCCACCATTCCTCTTTATTGTCCATCTCATTTAGAAGTTGTTGTCGGATAAAGAGCCACCGGTTTTCATTTAACCCTAAGCCCAAAGCTACCGATCGAAAACCACAGTTACCGTCTGGATTTACATCCTGTATATGTGAAATGTACGGATGAAACACAGACGGTATCGAATCCTTAAAACATTTTATATTGTTAACCGCATCTTTCCCCGTAATCAATGGAAACCCTAGATGGGCGTTATCATCTTGCGGTTGCTTTCCTTTACCCTTCGTTGAACGACTGTGTTGAAAGACCGAACTCGCTTGTATAGACTCTTGTGACGCAATATACGAGCTGTGTCTCGCATGGTCACATTTGCTCGGTTGGGATCCTGTGAATGAGCTGTTTCTCGCGACATCCTGTTTCCTTTGTTGTTGCTTTTTCAAAGTTGGACGACCGCGAGTATCTTCTTGTACCATAGGCGCTTTCTTGTTACTTTTGCTCGGAAAGACAACCCATGCGATTCTCGACAGCATACTTCTTTTGACCTGATCGGGTTGTGACATGATTTTGTTTCTCACTTGACCCAGTACCTTATCCACGTCTACATTTTTATCATCGACAAACGACGGTTTTAAATCAAGTTTCCTCCAGAAGACGTCCACCGCATCTAGAGGGATTATGCCACCTGTATTTTAAACGAAATAGTCAGAACATTTTGAAAAGCACACGGCAACCCACAAATACTAAATAGTCAGAACAGTTTACCTGTAGCTTCGATATCTGCCAGACGACAAGCACACGGCAACCCACAACTACTGAAAAGTTGGCACCCACACGTTGCATTTTGTTTCCGTATATTTGATAACTTGTACCACTCGTTTTCTATCAAATCTAGAGCTTTATGTGAAACTTTACCGTGCAGGTTATCAAACAATTCAATAGCTATGTGGCTGTCCATTTTCCTTATCAGGCTTGTTCCAAACCCAAACTGTAACTGATAATACTGATCTGATACAATTTCATCAACAAACCCAACAAGTCTATCTAGCGAGCTGTTAGCGTTTCTAAGATAGCTCTTTAAGAGCGAATGCTGGCTCTCGACTCGGTTCGTTGTATGTTGACCAAAATTGAGGTTTCTGTTGGACCACGCCGATACAAACTTTTCTTTATACGGGTCCAGCCAATTTTTAGTCACATAATCTATAACTTCTGGAAAAATATTTAATATTGAATAAATATTTAAATACTGAAAATATTAAATATTTAATATTTAAAACTTACTTCCTCGTTTGGCTGCATACAGACGTTCGTAAAGCCGGTTGAAGTTGTACTGGTATATATCTGGCGTGGGAGACTCACATAATACCGACCATGAATACTTGAAATTTTTCCAGTCTTCGTCTGTAAATGATGCCCTGCAATGTTTTGCGATATTCTCGTGTATGTGCCACCGACATAGGTTCTTGGAACAGCCCGGAAATATTTTATCACACGCGTTCATAAGAGCTTTGTCCCTATCTGTTACTATCACACGCGGCTCCATACACTTTTGCAACATTGCTTTTATTTGAAGTAGCACCCAGACGAAGTTTTCCTCCCGTTCTTTTGATATAAATGCATGAGCGACGCAAAACGACTGGTGTGTGGAGGTCACACCGACCACTTGGACAAATGGAAGTTTATACATGTTTGTTTTGTAGGTCGCGTCGATCATCAACACGTGCGGGAAAGCACGCCACATCTCGTACGATTTCGGATGAACAAAGAATATCTCCTCCACACTATTTGTGACAGGATCTTCTCGAGTATAGTAGACGTATTTTTTAGAAGAAAGCAGGTTTTCCAGAATCTGTATTGGAGTTTCACCGACTCTCGTTTCGTTTTTTATCTTTTGTATAGCATTATAAATGTCCTTTTTAATGCAACTACTCTCTGGGTTTTGTTCCCTTATAGTTGCCAGAATGTTTCGTGGCAACATGTTTTGCGAGTACAACTTCCCCACCAAAAGTTGTTCCGACTGACACAGTCTCCTTGCAAACGAGTGCGCCACAAGATGTTGACTAGGATCGTGGTTATGACTGTCATCCTTCACCATTAATTTCCAATCACCAGTATTTTCTTGATACTCTCCTTCCAATTTAAAGGGACAACCTATTTTTTTGCTACCGGCACGTCTAACCGTGGCAGTAGACGCACGTTCGCCGTGACGGTCACACACAAGCCACACCTTGATAAACGGTTCCGTCGGATCGTCGCCTTTTCTCCTCGATCGTCGGGTGACAAGGACGTAACCATTCTCACGTCCTCTCCGCATAGCCCAATCCACCAACTGTTCACGAGACTGAAAATTCTGGTCAGTTTTATACGACACATTTTGATGGTTTTGTTCTTCGTCTTTGGAGTCGTCGGTTTGTTGTGTCGGGTAAGAGACTTCACCGCACACGAAGTTGTTAGTTTGTTGTGTCGGGGAGGAGACTTCACCGTATACGAAGTCGTTCGTGGGTTGTGTAAGGTAAGACGGTTCACCGTATACGAACTCGGGATTGCTCAGTGGCTCGTTCAAATCTGGAAGCCTTACCCGTTGATTAGAATAAACGTCGGACGAGACCTCCTCCCAGTTCACCTCTTGAACGCCAGAACTTTGCGGGTTGTTTTCCAGCGACTCGTTAGAATATACCTGAAAACCGTAGTTACCATCCCACCACCAAGACATGTTTATAATTTTTGAGAGATTGTTTGAAATTTTTTTGAACGATACGTTCGAATGAGAATTTTGCATGGTTAAATACACAAAATTTGGCCCCTATACGCATCGTATAGGGCAATACGGTGCGTATAGGATTCGGGTCAAACCTGGTCAAACCTCGTATACGCATCGTATAGTTCAATACGATGCGTATAGCGTACGAGGTACTTTCTGCAACTAGTCAACATCACATCGCTATACGCTCCGTATAGATCTATACGTGGCGTATAGCGATGTGATGGTTGACTAGTAGCAGAAAGTACCTCGTACGCTATACGCATCGTATTGACCTATACGATGCGTATACGAGGTTTGAATGACCAGGTTGTACGAGGATGTCAGGCATGGGAAATTGTGAAGGGCTATACGCATCGTATTGCCCTATACGATGCGTATATGGCCAAGTCCATTTAGCAATTCCCGTGTGTGGTTAGTAGTCCCCATAAACAAACGCATGCTATGATTGACAACGAAACTTTTTTAACTTCCTAATCTACTTTGTACTACCGACGGAAAAAAATTGTAAAAGAGACAGGTTTAACTTCACCCCAAAACTATACAAAAACAACAAAATCTACCCTATGTAAGGGATGCTATCCGTAAGTGTTCATAAATGAGGGTACCTAAGTGAAAATTTCATCAACGGTAAAATCTTGTTTGGTGGGCATACATACCCCCCCCCCCCCCCACAACGCTCTCCCCGTCTCTCTCTTCTGTCGCAATCATTTGAAAGCGATCCACGAATCTCATCAATTTTGTGAAATCCTTGTTGTTTACTGATCAAAGGTGTGATCGAAGGATCTGATTTGAGGTGATTTTATTGTTTTAAATTTATAGAACTCCGAAATTGATTATGAATTTTCGATTCAATGTGTTTCTGAAGTGGGGTTTTTTTCTTTGTTCGGCAGTGTTGATTTAATTTCGATTATTCATGCGATTTGGTGTTTGATGGTTGAATTAGGGTTTCCCCCCTTTTGTCTTGGCTTTTCCTTTTGGTTTAAATTAAAGTTCAGTTTTGAAAGATTCGATTAGGTCAACAGTTAACGTTGAAGGAATCTTTGATTTGGATAATTGGGGATTTTCATCCCAGGACACAATTGGAATTTTAGGGTTTTAAAATTGATTGATAGGGTTTTGTAATCAAGTCTTTGTGTTTTTTTATGCATACCCATCATATGCACAACATTCTTGCAGATAATGAACAATCAAAATCTTCTCTTTATCATCATGACTTGAGTTTATAACTTAACAATTCCTAGCTAAAGATTAAGCATTATCACAGTCAATTGAGGCATAAAAAGGAAAGAAAGAAGTTAATTTAAACTAGAGGAATACTATTTGCTGATAAATTATTTATTATAATTACTGATATGAATTGTGGTAATCAATTTCTATACTTTGCCTTTTGTTTTGTGTTATCTTTTGGATAATTTTCCTGTGATGTGCAATAATCTTGAAATGATTCATCATCTTAACAGGTTACTAGCGGTCACTGCCTTTTGCTTTCCGGTCTAGAATCATTTTTCTGATTGATGGTAAACTCTCAATCCCAACATCTTTCTTTGTAAATGAACTTTAAATGAGATTATTTCCATAGCAACAAGTGAAATAAATTATGAATCAAGTTGTTTGTTCAAGCTAGGACCTTTCATGTATGTTTTTCTCTTTAAAAAACACTTATAAACTATTATAATTATGCTGACATTGTGTGTTTTCGTCTTAAATACTTAAAGTTGAACGTAACTCGTAATGCTTTATTATGTATTTGTTGCAGGCTACCAATGAGAACCTTCCTCCAAATGTAATCAAACAACTTGCAAGGGAATTAAAAAATCTTGATGAAACACCACCAGAAGGGATTAACGTAGGAGTGAACGATGATGATTTTTCAACAATATATGCTGATATAGAAGGCCCAGGTAGTTATTAGCTTATATATGTGTGTGTGATAAGAGCATACATATATTGAGACATAATTAATTCCTTTTTTTCTGACTGAGTATCCCGGATGTGCAGCTGGCACTCCATATGAAAATGGAGTTTTTCGCATGAAATTGATTCTGTCTCGTGATTTTCCCCACTCACCTCCTAAAGGTTTGTCAAAACTTTGGTAGATATGAGATCCATTATTTTACTTACAACTTACTCTTTCTGTTGTTATTCATCTTCTTTGTGTCTATTTATAGGCTATTTTTCGACCAAGATCTTCCACCCAAACATTGCTTCAAATGGTGAAATATGTGTCAACACATTGAAAAGGGATTGGAACCCTAGTCTTGGCTTACGTCATGTTCTAATTGTAAATTTCAAGAATCTTGTTTTCAGTTTTCAAATTGAAAGTTATTATGAATTAAATCAGTAAACTTGTGGTTGCAGGTAGTTAGATGCTTGCTGATTGAGCCATTTCCAGAATCTGCATTAAATGAGCAGGCCGGAAAATTGCTGCTTGAGAACTACGATGAGTATGCTAGGCTTGCCAGGTTAGCTGCTCGCTCATCCACTCCATGTTAAAATGGGTCAATTTGTGTTATATTCATTGATAGCGGGTCAACTGGGTAAAAAAAGGAAGCGGTCAAACGGGTTGAATTTAAAAATTGACCAAAGTATTCTCAAGTTCTTACAACATATTCTTAGTTGCTTTTATTGAGAACTATTGGATTATTAGTTTGATAATTACCTATTTATGAATTCACAAAAGATAAAAAAATTAAGACTTGGTGGGTCAATCTGCGCATTCTGCTTATAAATGCAAAATATGATTATATTACATTGATGTTGTTGATTTGGGTTTGTAAGATTCCTTTATTTGTCTCTATTAAGTGGTAATTTTGATATTTGACAAATTGTCAAAAAGGTCTTTAAGAAATCTTGATCCAATAATAAACACTGGTTTTCATGACTTGATCATAGGCTGTATACTGGAATTCATGCTCTAAAGCCAAAACCAAAGTTTAAAACAGGGGCTAGATCTGAATCAACTGCTGCCCTAAATGTTGACCAGACAAACACCTCGGTTTGTATTGTTGACCCGAAAACCGCCGTCTCTGGAACTGTGGTGCAGCCTACGCCTTTGGCCCCTTCATTGAACAACATGCAAGGGGCAAGTGGTCAGGAACCACCAACCACTTCCCCAAACACTGTAGTTGAGATTGGAGTTAGCAGCGGATCTGCTGTTGCAACCCATAAGAAGGAAAGCGGGCTGGCGAAAGCTCAAGCAGATAAAAAGAAGATTGATGCTAGAAAGAAAAGCTTGAAAAGATTGTAATGATTATGTTTTTTTTTCTTTTCATGTATGGTTGAATCTATGACTTGATTAATGGAATCTGAGCTCTTGCTATATTATTTCCATTTTCATTTGTGCAATCTATAATTTAATTGAAAATTTCAACATAAACAAAAAATATAACAAACAATTGGTAAAAGTCAGGTGGTTGTTTATTTGTTGACACCGGTGGCATCCTTGGCTCCTTCAGTGGCTCCTTTTGCTTTAGCCAGCATTTGTTGACCACCCTGAACATCCACATAAAATGGTTAGTGTTAGACCAACTGACTTGGTTCAGGACGTGTGGGTCTGATCGAATGAGATAACGAGTCAAAATGAGTCTGAATTAAAATAAACAGCATTTACATATTAAACCAGACCGTTTGTATAGACAGTAAAAAATTGTCTTTTTATTTATTTATTTATTATTATACTATGTTATCCGGTGGTTGAATAAAGGAAATATAAAATTGTTAATAATGAATATATATGAATTATAAATGAAATATTAAATACTAATGACGATTTAGAAATTAATAAAGAAAATATTAAATAGTTGGCAATGAAGAAAAAATAAGCGGGAAAAAGAATCTTGGGTTCAGTGAATTGTGACACGTGGCGTAAAGAGTTACTTATTTATAAGGTATAGATTTTTTTGACAATCTTTTTCCATGCATACACAATGATGGGAAGATACCTGTTGCACGTTTTCCTTTACATGTTGAATATTTTTGTCGGCCTTTTCTATCAAGTTACTCGTCTTCTCCTGTAAAAACAAATAATTACTCTGTTTATTTGAAATATTTAGCAATTTATTGAACTATTTCAACAAGCTAACATAATCTGATGGTCGTAGCTAATAATCAGCTTACCTGAGTTTGACCAGAAATTTTACCAGCATCGTATTGTGATTTTGAATCCATGTTATGTTTTGGAAAAGAATCTACAAAATGTAATTAAAAATAGAGAAATTGTAAAGTTTTGATGATGCTAACGTTGTTATATATAGGTGTTTTGCTGGACACATGCCCTAATTTGGTGGCGTGAAGGGCTCTCAATCCACAATTTTTGGTTAATCTCGATCACTAATTGTTTGTTACAAGACAAATAACTCATGGCATTCTCTATTTTTATTGTTAAATATTGCCACTTTCTATTTCTCTGGGTGTGGCATTTACTATTATGTAAGTTGGGGGTTATGTTTTGTGAAGTTAATTATTAGAAGGGTATCTTAGAAAATATATAAAGTTGAAGGTTCATATTATAATTTGGCTGATTCTAACCACACGGAATATTGCTAATTGGACCCGTCGTCGCGCGATACGCCCTCGTATAGGTCAATACGAGGGCGTATAGGGTTTAGTCTCTGACACCAGAATGACACGTGTCATTCTCTGTGTCCCATACGATTCGTATTGCCCTATACGCCTCGTATGAGGCATGGCTCAATATTTTTCTTCAAAAGTTGGAAGATTTGGTGTTAAATAATCCTATACGTGGCGTATAGACCTATACGCCACGTATAGGATTATTTATTTAATTATATTTTTTTATAATAATATATTATTTTGTATTTTAGTTTATATAATTTTGTTAATATGAGTTTGTTATCTATTTATAAATTTTATATATTTTATATTTTTTTAAACATTTATTATATTTTTACAGTATAATCAAACAAAATATTAAACATTACAAACCAAACAAAATATTAAACATTACAAACCAAACAAAATATTAAACATTACAACCAAACAAGTAAACTAAACATTATATACATTACATCATAAAATTAAATATATACATCAAAATGTTTTACATACATAACAACGAAATAAACAAAATACAAATAAAAGAACTAAACCTAATCGGCTCCGGCGTCACCCTGACCTGCCTCGCCCTCACCCTGAACGGGGTCGTCCGGATAATGACGTGGCGGTGGTAGTGGGGGTGGCTCGATGCCGGCGGCTCGTGACTGATTCACGAGCTGTCCAACCGCCCACGTCATCAGGTCCTCCATGCGATCGAGTTGACGACCCTGTCGCCGTGAGTCGGCAACAAGGCCATCAAGCAATGCCTGGGTAGCCCTATCCAGCCTAACAGACCGACGTACGTGTCGGGGATGCTGTGGCGGATGCTCGTGGACCTGCTCGACGTGTGGCGGCTCGTCCTCAATCGCCATACCCTGCAGCGGCTGAGACATAGGCGGGTCCCCCTGTCCAGGCATCTGCGGCAACGGCACCGGGACCCAAACCTGGTCCTGGACAGCCCCTACGACCCGAAGGCCCTGCGCGCATGCCGCTCGCCGTGCGACGATCTAATCGGACAGGGGGAATGGCCGGTAACATCTGAGGCTCATGGTGGCCAAATGGTATGACCGACTGCATGATATGCGTGATGAATGCACCGCCATATAAAAGTCCGCGCCTCTGTCGCATATAGGCTGAAGCAAAATAAAGCGCCATGCTCGTGGACAGGTCGCACCGCCTCCCAGTAAGCAGGCAGAAAAGGAAGAAAAGATCTCTATCAGTGCACCACTCACGGTTTTCAGACGCGGTGCGATCGACATCGAAATAAGCCGGTGCAGATATCTATACAAAGGGTCTCTAATACCCGAGACCCTCCCCTTGGTACCCAACCAAGGACTATCTGAAATCAAGCCCCAAAAAACAAGGAGTTCCTCCTTGTCAACCTCCGTCACTGCCTCGGTGAATAGCTGCGAGACCGTCTCAGGCTCGTAGTACAAGCCCGTCGTGACGGCCCACTGACGGAGAGTCTGACGGTAAACGACCCCAAAAATAGAAAAAGAAATACGATCCGGATCCTCAATATCCGGCGCCTCCCCGGGTAGAGGCTGCAGCCCAGTCTCTGAATAGATAAACGTTGAAAGAAACTCGACGACAAGCTCTCGGTATGTCTCCTCAAAAGAAAGGTCAAAAAGACGCGACCATGGCGTGTCCTCACCGATGATGGCCCTAGCTCGCTCGGCCTCATGCACCTCCTCAAGGAGGGCCCAATCCACCGCCGTACCCGGACCCATCTGCACCTCCCGGAGCTTCTGGCACCGGGAATAAGCCTCTGTATCGGGCGGAAAATCTAGAAAAGGATAGTGCGCAAAATCGTCTAGCTGATCCATCTGAATATCATCATCATAATCCGCCATATCTGATAATAATTAATTGTTTTTAATATTTTAATTTAAATAATAAATAATAATAATAATATATTGTTTAAATTTTAAATAATAAATAATAATAATATTTTTTTTAAAATAATAATAAATAATAATAAATAATAATAATAATAATAATATATTGTATTTATTTTAAATAAATAATAATAATAATAATATTAATATATTGTTTTTATTATATTTTTTTTAATTGAATTAATTTATAATAATAATAATTAAATAGTCATAACAGTTTACCTGTAGCTTCGATATTTGCTAGACGACAAGCACACGGCAACCCACAACTACTGAAAAGTTGGCACCCACACGTTGCATTTTGTTTTCGTATATTTGATAAGTTGTACCACTCATTTTCTATCAAATCTAGAGCTTTATGTGAAACTTTACCGTGCAGGATATCAAACAATTGAATAGCTATGTGGCTGTCCATTTTCCTTATGATGTTTGTTCCAAACCCAAACTGTAAGTGATAATACTGATCTGATACAATTTCATCAACAAACCCAACAAGTCTATCTAGCGAGTTGTTAGCGTTTCTAAGATAGCTCTTTAAGAGCGAATGCTGGCTCTCGACTCGGTTCGTTGTATGTTGACCAAAATTGAGGTTTTTGTTGGACCACGCGGATACAAACTTTTCTTTATACGGGTCCAGCCAATTTTTAGTCACATAATCAATAACTCCTGGAAAAATATTTAATATTGAATAAATATTTAAATACTGAAAATATTAAATATTTAATATTTAAAACTTACTTCCTCGTTTGGCTGCGTACAGACGTTCGTAAAGTCGGTTGAAGTTGTACTGGTATATATCTGGCGTGGGAGACTCACATAATATCGACCATAAATACTTGAAATTTTTCCAGTCTTCGTCTGTAAATGATGCCCTGCAATGTTTTGCGATATTCTCGTGTATGTGCCATCGACATAGGTTCTTGGAACAGCTCGGAAATATTTTATCACACGCGTTCATAAGAGCTTTGTCCCTGTCTGTTACTATCACACGCGGCTCCATACACTTTTGCAACATTGCTTTTATTTGAAGTAACACCCAGACGAAGTTTTCCTCCCGTTCTTTTGATATAAATGCATGAGCGACGCAAAACGACTGGTGTGTGGAGGTCACACCGACCACTTGGACAAATGGAAGTTTGTACATGTTTGTTTTGTATGTCGCGTCGATCATCAACACGTGCGGGAATGCACGCCATATCTCGTACGATTTCGGATGAACAAAGAATATCTCCTCCACACTATTTGTGGCAGGATCTTCTCGAGTATAGTAGACGTATTTTTTTTGAAGAAAGCAGGTTTTCCAGAATCTGTATTGGAGTTTCACCGACTCTCGTTTCGTTTTTATCTTTTGTATTGCATTATAAATGTCTTTTTTAATGCAACTACTCTCTGGGTTTTGTTCCCTTATAGTTGCTAGAATGTTTCGTGGCAACATGTTTTGCGAATACAACTTCCCCACCAAAAGTTGTTCCGACTGAGACAGTCTCCTTGCAAACGAGTGCGCCTCAAGATGTTGACTAGGATCGTGGTTATGACTGTCATCCTTCACCGTTAATTTCCAATCACTAGTATTTTCTTGGTACTCTACTTCCAATTTAAAGGGACAACCAATTTTCTTGCTACCGGCACGTCTAACCGTGGCAGTAGACGCACGTTCGCCGTGACGGTCACACACAAGCCACACCTTGATAAACGGTTCCGTCGGATCGTCGCCTTTTCTCCTCGATCGTCGGGTGACAATGACGTAACCATTGTCACGTCCTCTCCAGATAGCCCAATCAACCAACTGTTCACGAGACTGAAAATTCTGGTTAGTTTTATAAGACATATTTTGATTATTTTGTTCTTCGTCTTCGGAGTCATCGGTTTGTTGTGTCGGGTAAGAGACTTCATCGTATACGTATTCGTTCGTGGGTTGTGTAAGGTAAGACGGTTCACCGTATACGAACTCGGGATTGCTTAGTGGCTCGTTCAAATCTGGAAGCCTTACCCGTTGATGAGAATAAACGTTGGACGAGACCTCCTCCTGGTTCACCTCTTGAACGCCAAAACTTTGCGGATTGTTTTCCACCGACTCGTTAGAATATACCTGAAAACCGTAGTTACCATCCCACCACCAAGACATTTTATAGTTTTTTTTTGAAAGCATACGTTCGTTCGGTTCGAATGAGAATTCTGCATTGTTAAATACACAAAATTTGGGCCCTATACGCATCGTATAGCCCAATACGATGCGTATAAGGTACGATGTGATGGGTTTAGTGGCAGAAGGAATCTCGTATCCTAAACTGCATCAGATTGTTAATACGATATATAAGGACCGCTACTCCAAAGAGTATTACACCCTTGATCGTGAAATATCGATTGCTTCTTGAACCCTGTGAATTGTGTGAAAGTAGGATACTCCAAATTCGGGAGTCAAAAAGTTTTATAAAACGTTCTTGGTGGAAAAAAATGTGAATGAAAGATCCCACTGAATTGAATTGGGTCCAGGAATCTAAGAAATAGTGAGAATTCTTGATCTCTCTCAATATCTCTCTCAATTCTAAAATCCAGGACTTGAATTCATGTCCTGTCATTAAATTCCTCCATACGATGCGTATACGAGGTTTGAATGACAGGTTGTAAGAGAATGTCGGGCACGAGAATTTGTGAAGGGCTATACGCATCGTATTGCCCTATACGATGCGTATATGACCAAGTGTGGTTAGCATTTCCCGTGTGTGGTTAGTAGTCCCCTATAATTTATATCATCCAAAACAAAAGTCCAAAACCATTGTGTTGGACTTTCATCTTAGACAAACCCCTCCACTACTTGCATATCAACAGACCAGTCCCTGTTCTTTTATATATTAAATAATCAACCTCCAACTTATAAGATGGTAAATATTTCAAATGATCTGCCCTAATCTATACTATATAATAAATAAAGGTTTTTTCATGGCACGTGTCGCCTCCACATTCATTCTCATCATTTTTTTCCCGCCTCTCTCTCTTATTAAATGCACCTCAATCTTTTAACAATAATATATATTTAAAGAAATTATTAATTATACTAATAAAACACATTTATTTTAAATTGTCTTTTATGAAATTTTGAAATCTAATTATGTAACTTTTATTTTCAATCAAATTAAATAAAATAGTACTTAATGTATTTTCGAAACTCAATTATATATTAGTTTTTACATATTTTGAGTTTTGTTTTCTATCCTTAGTGTATGATACATTTTTACACCCGTAAAATATACACATAAAAATTTTAAAAAATTATTTATTGATATTTTTCATCCCGTGTGTATACACGGGATCTAAACTAGTCAAGTATAACTAAAGCTTAAGCTTATGGCCAACCAATTTCGGCTCCTGCAACTGTTTTGTTGATCCGGTCTATTAAGGGGTTTTCCGGTTTATTTACTAAAAGTATTTATCTAGTTTATTAATTTACATAATACAACCACACTGTAAACATATAAACAATTTAAATAAAGCGTGACAAAGACACCCTAAAGTCGGAGTGGAAAATTTATATGAATAACTCAGAATAATGAAATCTCTCCATTGATTTTTATTATACTCAAAGAAATCATATGCTCCTATTTATTTATATACATCCTTGGAACAACATGTTAACAAGGTCTAGAAGCAAACTCAAATTTCGTTACATTTTAACTTCAACAATGGAGCTTGCTTGTGTTTTCAATTTCAATGGACTCTCTCCTTCTGTCAAGCCTAGCCAACCACAAGCATTCACTCTCCTCTTCAACTCTTTCCTGCATAACCATAAAACACCATCATTTCAATTGCTAAAAGAACTTCTCAAGAAATAACTATTTATGGCTTTATGCTTAAGAGTACAAATTTCTTACATCATGAGATGTATATCAAGATAAGAAGATGAGAGTAACCCTTTGTTCAAACACCGTATGTTTGACCACACCTTCTTAACCGTCCGACCAACCTCACCGGTATCCGCACCAGCAACAAAATGTTCAAACACCGTATGTTTGACCACACCCAACACCAACTCTCTAAACAAACCAACCTCCATTAACTTAAATCCACCACCGGCTCAACAGAAGCCATACTAAGGTTAGCCATTGAGCGTATCAGTTTGTATGTTTTAACGGATGAGAAAAGGCGTTTAGTGTCTTCAAAATCATAAACCCGGTCACCAGGGTTGTGAACGGTTTGTTCCGGTTGTGGGAAGATGGTGGTCGTTGTAGTTCTTTGAGAAAAACGGAAGTGAGGGAGACAGGGAATGAAGGATCAAATCAGCTTAGCAGAGCGGCCATTTGTGGTCATAGCCATCAACGTTTACGGTAGCGACGGAAAGAAGATACTCCGGCAAAATTGTGACGAGCATGCTCACGTGTATTTATAAAGAAAATCGGTAACGGTTAGGACATAAACATATAACCCGACCCGGTTGGTCTGTGGAGGGAAGGTACCCAGCAAATAATACTGAATCGGTTTCTCGAAAGAGTGATAGAAGTGCTAGAACTAGAGATTGTTGCAGGGTTAAAATAAAATTTTATCACTGGTGCAGAATCTATACTCTATAATAAACAATAAAGGTTTTAGTTAAACAAACTTTTCCGGCTCTCTTCCATATTAATTGCATAAGTTTTCTTTAATTGTTTTTTAATAATTTATTATTTTCCGTCACTCTCTCCTATTAAATAATAATGATTTCTATAATTTTTTATAAATGTTTTTTATTTAAAAAAAATATAGGTTTGTTCATAAAACATTTCTAGCACTGGTGCAAAATCTATACTCTATAATAAATAAAGGTTTTAGTTAAACAAATTTTTTCGCCTCTCTCTCATATTAATTGCATAAGTTTTCTTTAATTGTTTTTTAATAATTTATTGTTTTCCGCCCCTCTCCTATTAAATAATAATGATTTCTATAATTTTTATAAACGTTTTTTATTTAAAAAAAATATAGGTTTGTTCATAAAATATTTTTAGAAATTGAACATTTATTTCATTTTTTTTATAAAACATTCTAAAAAGGTAACTATATAACGTTTCTAAAATTTGTATTAAAAAACTATGTAATATGTCATAAATATGTAATATGTAAATATTTATTATTAAGTATATAACATTACATTTATTCAAACCGTGTAATACACGAGATTTCTAACCTAGTTATATATAATAAAGACCATGGATAGTAAAGAGTGACTCGTGTTTTCTTAAATGAAATCTAGACCCAAGTCTTTAAAAATGCTCATAACTAGACAAGTCTTTAAAAATGCTCATAACTGTTTTTTGGGTTGATCTCAGCCATGTTAAATCCCCAAAAACGGCGGTTACATTTCTTGCTCCCCATTTTCACGTGGATCCAATTCAACACCATCCTATTATATTTGTACATCAGGGGTGGTATTATACTTTTTTTTTCTTCTCAATACATATCGTATGGTATACCTAATAGGGGTCCTATTGCAATTTTTTCTCAACACATATTGATGCCTACATGTGACTGATATAATATGTCTGAAATAATGTGGGTTTAACTTTGGGCTATACGAATCGTATTATGTGAAAACCCTACGGTGTCTGAAAACACGGATTGATGTACCAATGTTAGCTCTCTTTTCCCCCTAAACATAAACTCTAAAAAAATTAATTTGAAAAACTAGCATTTTTTCTAACAAGAAATTATAATTTTCTAAGATAAATAAACCACAATTTACACCTTACAAGATTTTAAAAACTATCATCTACTTACTACCCTAGCTTGATTATCTAAATATAATAATAGGGTAAATTTCACGGATAGTCCATGTGGTTTACCCAAATTTTAGATTTGGTCCCTAGGTTTGAGAAACTACGTAGGCAGTCCCAAACTTTGTACGCGTATTACACAGTCAGTCCCCCAACTATAATGGATGTTAGTTTGCCCCGTTAAATACCCTCACGTGCAATCCACGTGAGAGTATATTTGTCTTTTCGCACCTATTGTTTATAAATTGACATGACGGGGTATTTAGGATTTTATAAACAATAAGTGAGAAAAGACAAATATACCCTCACCTGCAATCCACGTGAGGGTATTTAACGGAGCAAACTAGTGTCCATCCATGTTAGGGACTGTCTGTGTAACATGGGTGCAAAGTTTGAGACTGCCTATGTAGTTTCTCAAACTTAGGGACCAAATCCAAAATTTGGGTAAACCACATAGACTATCCGTGTAATTTACTCATAATAATATTTATTTAAGATAATAAAATATATACTTATATATATAATAGATATATATTAAAAACTAGGTTAGAAACCCCGTGTATTAGACGGGTTAAATAAATACAATATTATACATTTGGTAATAAAAATTTTAGAAACATTATATAGTTATTTTTTAAAAATGTTTTATAAAAAGAATGAAGGAAATTTTCAATTTCTAAAAATGTTTTATAAAAATAATTATAGAACATTATTATTTAATAGAAGAGAGAAGTGGAAAACAAAAAAATATTAAAAAATAATTAAATAAAATTTGTATAATTAATAGGAGAGATGTGGGAAAAAAAATAAGGAGAATGAATAAGAGAGTGACAAGTGTCAATCTAAAACCTTTATTTATTATATAGTATAAATTTTAAAATCATATATTTTATGTTTTATATAATTAAAGTTATAAATATATAAAAAATAGTTGTGTATAAAATGAGGTTAACAACTCGAATCAAGCCGAGATCGAGTTTACAGAAATAACCACATATCGGTGAACTCAAACTTTACAGATACAACCTAAATTTTTTATTATAATTTAATGTTACTTTATATAATTACTACATAGTTAACAAAAAAAATTATAGCTAAACTAAATTTCTCACTAATACCATCGACATTATTTTGTAATATATTAAATTGTCCATAAAGTATTGATGTGAATGTTTTGATATAGTAAAAATATAAGTAAATATATTTTTAGGATGATTTCACAAGATCATGTTTTAAATTTATAAAATGATAATTACGTTAACTTAAAACACACACAATAAGCAAGTGTACATATCGCAGCGTAATATAGTTAGAAAATAACAAAGTATCGAATCAATGGACACGGTCGAGTTTCAATACTCAACTTTTGTTATCATTTAGCCGAATTAATTAGTGAGTGGGTTTTGTGTGCTTGTGAAGCAGAAAAGTAAATGACGATAAAGTAAATAACATAAAAGTAAAAATGTGCGTGAAATGTGTAGCAGAAATGTAACTAGCAGAATAGTAAATAGCATAAAAGTAAATAAAGCGAAAATGATCATATTACGAAATGTAATGCTTCGGGATTCGAATCAGCTTGATACGTGATAATGTTAAGTTAACTAAATCAGTGACATGACTACTACAAACTTGTGACCCGGGTCACCGCTAAAGCCTCGTCCTCACTACATTTGATTTGCAAATTATATTCTTTAAAAAGTGGTATGGCCTCCCGTTAGGGACAACATTTACCCTCAACCCATCGAATGGTCATCTTCGGGTTGGTTTAAGACATCAGACTCAAAATGTTTTATATTAAAGTTAAATAGGTGTAACAATGGGACCAAGTATATTTTGCTCACCGGGAGACGGTGTAACAATGAGAACAAGTATAAAGACGTACCGTTCCCAACATGAGTTCACCAATTCTTGGTCGCATAATAATCTCGTATAAAGACGTACGATCTTAGAAGTATAAACCAAACCTTGGTTTATCAATCTCTGCACGTATAAAGACGTACTAGTTTCAAAGGAAGTTTGATTAAAAAGGGTTTTACGATCTTAATCTTTAAAATCAAGACACTCACAAATATAAATACGGATTTAGACAATAATAAATGCCCATTAAAAGATGGTTTTTGAGAACGAATTAGTTAAAAATATAAACATACCACTTCATTAATAGGTTAAACATTAACATGCGCCAAACATCATCTTCACCCTAACAATACAAAGAAGTTTTAGCCACGAATGGCCATAACGACTAGCGTAATGATGAGTTTCGTAGGCTCCCCTATTGTGTAACAAGGAGGAAGAGCCCCTCTACTCTCTACTCTTTACTCTAACTACGAGAATGCTCTCTTCTTAAGTATTCTTTAGGTCTGGATTGGTGTGTGGAATGAAGAACTCAAGCATCCTATTTATAGGCCTAAAAATGTGCAATGCACGGCCGTGCAATGAGTTGCACGGTCGTGCAAAGGCCCAGGGAATCAAACAGGGTACAAAGGACACGGAACTGGGTCGTGTGGAGCAGGAGAGGCCAACGCACGACCGTGCATCCTCCTGATTTTCCCTAGTTTTGTCTTTTAGCTGATTGTTGACTATTGTTAACCAATTTTGACTTCTTAGGGGTCAATGCTTTGGGAATGAATCTTTTAGAAGCTTGAATTCTTGGTGTTTTTGATAAGATTTAGTTTGATTTATATTTTCAACACCGAATAACCTGCAATTACAAAATATAAGTGTTTTAAGCATAAATTACAAGATTATTATTCAATTAGTACTATAATATAAGATTATTATGTATCTAAAATATGTATAAATGATTACATATCAAGTATTATTATTTGTTTGATAAAGGATGGAATGATGTGTGTATGAGGTGGAGAATCATAAAATAACAAAGTACAAATTGGACCTACACGGCTGCATACTTAAAAGTTATTATTGTTTGAGAATTCACGAAACTGACCATTATTTTGAGAAAGTTAAAAAATAAGTATTTTTTAGTATGGTATATCTTTATAATCGTGTTAGATGTTAATTATATTTATATTCAGAAGTTACGTGAAATTATAGTTGCGTATTCACTTTGATTCGTGAATTACAGTGGTCATAGATGTATATATGTTTAGTGATAAGATTCAACTAAAAATTTTGTCTCGTGATTCACGGCAGGAAGCGGACCTTAAACGGTTAAGGCGGTGACATTGACGTAGCTAAGTACAAATAGAAACATGGTTAAATAAACTTTGTCCTGCGCTCCGCGACGGGAGTCGGACCTTTAATGGTTGAGACAGTGACACTAGCGTGGCTAAACACAAAAAAAGAAGCATAAATAAATACATAAAAGAAACTTATGAAGTCACGGTGAGTTTGGTGTGGAGATCGAAACATAGATAAAAGACAGTAAGATAACGATATCGTTGTTTTTCAGTCGGTGTTGGTCATATTTTTCATGGGGCCAACACGTTATTGGTAGTCGATATAACCCACACTGAGTCAGTTATGGAGTGAGTTTTGTCATTTGATTATAGTGGTGGAAGAAGTGATGGTGCTTCATCTATAAATAAAGAAACTTATATGACAAAAGTAGAAAAAAGAAAACTTGCTATTATTAAAATGTTCTCCTTTAAAACTTCTTGATAATATGTATTATAGTTTGCGTTTTATTTAGGGATCTAGCTATATTTCGTAAGTAAATGTTTTTAAGTATTACATTATTTAAAATAAATATATTTCTAAAATTTATAGTCTTAAAATACACTTAACAAAATAAAGAAGGATTAAGAAACCTCGTATTGATTGATTTAAATTATTAAAGGTTGGATTTTATATTAATTGTGTATCGAGCTTCTTTTAGTTGACATTATGATCACAAGTTAATTCGCGTTTTCGATTTACAAATTATCACTCAAAAACAAAAATTAAGAATTAATTAGATTATTGTAAAGTTAAATCCTTTAAAAGTCTTAAATTTGTTTTAGCAAGATTAAAACAACAATTATATAAAAATTTTAGATCCAAAACTTTTCTCAGCCTTAAAACACAAAATCACTTTTTGTACAATAGTCTTGATAGGACTTGCAAAATACAAGTGCAGTCAGTCCCAAAAGAGTAACTAGATCTATATTGTTTACGAGATGATATTGTCATTTTTTTTGGATGGAACAAAGTCACCATAACAACAAGATACTACTCGATAGAAGAAGACGATGGAAAGAAGGAAAAGCTGTTGTGAAGTAACTAGTGTTGTAAACGTTCAGTGAACCGTTCATGAACCGTTCGGTAAGAAGTTCGTTTATGTTCGTTCATCTAATAAACGAACGAACATGAACACAAATTTTTGTTCATTTAATTAAACGAATGAACATGAACACATGTGTCGTTTGTTCATTTATGTTCGTGAACGCTCGTTCATTTACGTTCGTTTATGCTCATTCATTTATGTTCGCCTGTTTACGTTCGTTTAAACGTTCATTCAAATTTATTTATCAACGATATTAATTTAAAATCAATTTGATTTTCATATTATAAAAGCCTTAAACCTATATTGAAATCAATTTAATAAATATGCTTACTTTTAAAATGTTAGATACAAAGATGATGATACTTTAAACTTTAATTTAGATATTTACTTTTACTTTTAGTTGGTGTTCGTTTACGTTCGTTCGTTTGTGTTTGTGACCGTTTAGGATATTAATGAACGAACATAAACGGACATGAACACACTCATTTTCTTAATGAACGAACACGAACAAGAAATTTTGTTCATTTAAGTGTTTGTGTTCGTTCATTTGTTCGGTTAAAGTTAAACGAACGAACACGCACAAGCCCCGTTCATGTTCGTTCGACTCATTTACAAGCCTAAAAGTAACAACAGAGAAACGATGAAGACCAAAATAATTTTTTAGAGTAAATTATAAATTAAGTCATTTAATTTTATAGTAAATTGCAGATTAAGTTATTTGACTTTAATAACTACATTGGATGTTATTTCTTTGAAACTTTTATATACTTTTCACTAATAGACATTAACTTTTTCTGTTAGTTTTATGTAAAATTACTAAACTGCCCTTAGTGATTAAAAAATAAAATAAAACTAAAAGAATTAATGGGACCCACTTGTCTTTTTTTAGTTTTAATTTATTTTTATTACTAAGGAGAGTTTAGTTATTTACAGAAAAATAACATGAAAAATTAATGTATGTAAAAGTTTTTAAAAAAGGACAATCGGTGTAATTATTAAAGTCAAATGTAGGGATTAACATTTGGTACCGGTAACATACCGATAGATTCGGCACCGGTACCCATTTTTTTATAAATTCGGAACGGGTATTTTCGATACCGGTACGGTACCGATATAATCTAGAGATGAACATTTTGTAACGAGTACTGCTACCGTACCGATAAATTCGGTACCTATATATTTAGTACCAGTACCCACTTTTCCATAAATTCGGTACCGGTATTTTCAGTACCGTACAGTACCGATCTCATCCTTAGTCAAATGACATAATCTATAATATATTATAAAATAAAAGGAAATAATTTGTAATTTACTCTTAACTTTTAAATAACCCCCTTTAAAATGTTGATTTTATTTAACAATAACCCTTAAACTTAGTTGGCTTAACGGGTCAACCCATTTGTTATACGTGTCATGTTCAGGTTAACCCTTTTAATTAAGGTTAGTCAACCCAAAATATGACTATTTTGTGTAGTGTTCGTATGTGTTTCAGGTTATGTCAAACAAGAGTAAAAGTATGATGCTATTAGAAACATGATGTTATTTAATGGAATTAACCTCATCGTCCAACCTCTGTTTGCATCCATCTTATAAATTCGGAGACAATCAATCTAAAGCAAGTAAATAAGCAAATATCAATCACTACTTTCCTATTTTACCCAACAGACCTATATTTTCAAAATTAAACTGCTCGATTAATTGAACCCGAATCCCATGGCTCCACCCCCGTACTGAACTGGTGCTTGAGCCATCGGTCCAAACGGATACGGTGATTTAGTTTCATTACTATCATCATCGTCATAGATCCTTTTCGTCGCCCTCTCGACAGCTTGAAGAACATCATCACTCGTCACAAATTCACCGTCTGCAAACACACCCCAACAATATAAAAAGAAGATATTACTATGAGTAAATACTTAAAAAAAAAATATAAACTTTTGTTAATTTAGTTTAAAACAAACTAACTAACCTCTGCGAGCAGCGAGTAGAACAGATTCATGAGCTATGTTTTCAAGATCAGCCCCGACTAACCCGGGGGTACGTGAAGCAACAAGCCTGGAAATGGCTTCTTTGTTTTCCTCCATTGGGACATCTCTCAAATACAAAGAAAATATCTTTTGCCTGCCTTCTTCATCCGGTTCACCCACGAGTACTTTCCTGGAAAACCGACCCGGTCTCATCAGCGCTGAATCAAGTGTCTCGGGTCGGTTTGTAGCAGCTATAACCACCACACTTGCATCCTTCTCAAACCCATCCATCTCGGTCAAAAGCTAACACATCAAGAAATAACCAAAACTATTATTCTTTTGACCTCAAAACAAAATATTTTACTTATGGTGTTTAAAGTTTAAACTGCCCAAAACTATCTTCACCTGGTTTAAAGTTTGGTCGCGTTCACAGTTCAAAGTTCTTCCACGTTGCCCGCCAACAGCATCGATCTCATCAATGAAAATAATGGATGGTGAATGTTTCCTCGCCTCTCGGAAAATGTCCCTAACACGAGCAGCTCCTGTACCAACAAAAATCTCAACCAATTCACTAGCAGAAATGGAAAAGAACGACACTCCAGCTTCCCCAGCCACTGCACGGGCCAACAATGTTTTTCCTGTTCCTGGAGGACCAGCAAGCAATACCCCTCTCGGTAATTTCGCCCCAAGTTTCATGTATTTACTATCTTCATTTATGCACAAGACAATCTGCTCTCAAATGCAAACATTACATATTTAATACCCAAGTCACTATCAAGTATCAACAACTTTAACAATTTTGATATTGAAACAAAAGGGCAAATTACCTCAAGAAGCTCGGCTTTTGCAGAATCTACGCCCTCAACATCATCAAATGTTACAGATTGTTTCTTACTCGGTTTTCTCTTCGTCATTCTCCCAAGATTAAGTTGATGGTAAAGCTGAAAACCTTGAACACCCAACATAAACCAATAGGGAGCTAGTTGTAACATGGCAAACGCGAAATTCTTCATTGAATCAGATAAAAGTTCAGGGTCTGAACCGTATGTGATCCCCTGATCCTTTAGCATTTTAATAAGCTGATACTTATCGTCTCCCACGTTTCTTGTATAAAACTTCCATTTGGGCTCAAATGCTTTCAGTAATCCTAATTGTCCCTGTTCACTTTGTGGGATTTCAACATCTTGTTCAACTGACTGCTTGGTGTTGTAATAAATCACACGCGAGTTTTCCACAAACTGAACTTGTATCACACTCCCCTCACGAATGCTACCAGCTAGTTCTGAATATGGGACAACCGTGTGACGTAGCTTTACTTGCTTTGGAAGAGCCAAAGAGATAAAGGCTACAACTATGCAAAAAGAAGCTCCAACTATAACCGTGTACATCTTTGCCCTTAGTTTTCCAGATTTCTTCTTGCTTGATTTACTCTTTGATTTAGCAGACCGCGTGTCTGTAACAGAACCAAAAGAGACAGAAAAAGACCAAATTAAGATGCAAAGTTAAGATGCACACATAAGTGAAAAGGTTGCATACCATCTTCAGTTTCAGCAACATTGCTCTCTTTCGCCCATTGACATTGAAACTTGAAGGATGTTGAAGATGGAAAAAGCAAAATAGTTAGTAACATATAAGAAAATGGTGACAAGAAGTTTAAATTTTCATGCTTTAAAATTGACATGAATGTCTGTCATTTGGAATGCGGTAATCATCTTTAACACACAATCAAAACCACTAATTAGAAAATTCTAGCTCTGCCCAAAATCCAAATGCAAAACAAAGTTCCATTAAAACCAGATTACTAATCCAAAATTCAGCAATTAAAAGCACAAACCTTTTCATCCAAGAATGATGATGATCTTATCCCCAACAAATCAGGGCAATTCATTTTGCCACCAAAACCAGCCTGGATGATGAAAAATAATAAAACAATTTGTAATAGTAAGAACATAAGCAAGAACTGAAAAAAGTAAATAAATTTGATAACTACCTTAATTAGTGAAGAGATTGGTTGTGCGGCATGCATGGGATGGAGACGACGCTGAGACAGAGGAAGCGTGAAAGACGAGGGTGGCGGAGTATCAAATAAATACTTATGAGACTGTTTGGTGGATTTTGGGGCGGCGATCGTCGACGGGGGTGTCAAGAAAAGGTTGGCCATCGCCATTAGAGTTTTGCCACCGTCCGAAAGGTGTAACGTGCGCTCTAAGCTACTCCTAAATACACGTTATACAGTAAGAAAAAATCAGATCTTAATGAAAGAGGAATGTGGCGGTTAGGAGTGTGTAGATAAATCGATCAAAGGGGTTCTGGGAAATAAAGACGGTGGCAGGCGCCGCGGAGGGTTCTAGAGCTTCCCTTAGGCAGCCGTATCGAAGTTGTTTTGATTTTTTTTTTCTCCTTAATGTTCGGAGCGTATGTTGATCCGAAAAATCAATACCAAAACGAGATATTGGGAATCATTTATTATCAATATTAATTCGAATAAATAAGTTATTATGTGATCGTTATTTTGATAATCAGACGATTAAGTCGTGAGAAACAATATCTTGCATAGAGTAGGGTAAGACTGAATACATCAGATTGACGAAATGTTTCAGCACTCCCCCGACCGTGTGCACGTGCGGAAGGTAAGTCAAATATTGGATACGCCATTTTAACAGTGTCTTGTCTGATAATTATACTTGAAATAATCTAGTTTGATAATATGACATAATTACTAAAGTAGACAATTACCTCATGTAATGCAATGGTCAACTAATTACTAGATTAATTTACTTTTAAAGTTATAATAACACGTGGATACATCATAAGTATAATTTTAGAAAGTGGCCACGAGCCAATGTTATAAACTTATAGCATTAACCCTGTAACAAGAGCAAAGGAAGAAAAAAATTATGTTTTTTTATAGAGTTTGAGGGAATGAATAATACACTACGAAACACTGTTAGGATAACTTGTTCAACTCTTGGTGTCAATAAATAATTGAACATACTAACAATAATACTTAAGTTTGAATCGCTCATTTAAGTGCAAACATAGTGGAAGAAAAACTAAGCGAAAAAGGACAGGCGGGAATGAAATTAAGCTGAGGTAGAAGGTGACGCGGTTGTGGACATGGGGTGGAGGAATGGAGAAGCGGGATGTGCATCCCGAATTGAATTTGCCGCAAAGAAGAATAGGGTGGAGAGGGGATGCGGGATGGAGATGGAGATGTGGCGTGCCCATAGAAGTCAAAGAAGTGATGGTCTTGTGCACAAAACGGTTTTTTAACCTGAACCGGTTCAAAACCGAACCGAACCGGTTTGGTCAACAAAAAGTCAAAACCGGTTTTTTTTAACCCGGACCGGTTTGAAACCGGTTTGAGATGGGCCGTTGACCGGGTTTGACCGGTTTAAAACCGGTTTGAAACCATTTTTTAAGCGGTTCGGTTCGGGTTAAACCGGTTTAAATGTATAGGTTTCAAACCGGTTTTAAACCGGCGGTTTGAACCAGTTTGAAACCGGTTTGATCTAAACCGGTTCACGACCGGTTCGGGTATCGGTTTGAAACCGGTTTGGGTTTTCAAACCGGTTTTTTTGTGCATACAAATAAATAAAATTAAACGGGCTTAGTGAGGTGTCATGCGATAAGTCCTTAGATGAAATGAACGGCTGAGATTTGAAGAATCACACCTTGTGCATCTCAGAGGATCCAAGTTTCTCCTCACACTCAAGTCACCGTCGTCGGAATAAAACACACAAAAAACCCAATTTCCACCTGTAATTATTTTGAAATTCGATTGGGAAACGTATTGGTTTTGCTAGTAACCGTCGGATCGAGGAAGAACTCATTCCTCAGGTATGAATTTTTGTCCCAAAAACACAATCACGTGTCCTTTTCTGTTTGATTATAATTTCGGAAACAGATGACGTATGCCGTCACCAATGTTTCTACTCGTCTGATCAGTTTTCATAAAATCAATGAAATCGTAGGGTTTGTGATAACTGATTAATATTATCCAAATCAGGTCATCCACCAGGAAATTAGAGAAATGGTGTTGTGGTGGTGTTGTTGTTTGAAATAGGAGATGGAGAAAAAAATAACAGATGAGAGTGTGCAAGTAAGAGTAGACAGATTTGGTTTCGTAAAACAGGAACATAATTCACCAGCCAAAAGCAAGTCGGCTTTCGAGTATCAGAGGTAGGTAATGCTGATTCATGTTCTAACCAATGTTTGCTTGAAGATGAAATTAGGTCAGAGATATTGATATACTGTTCTATACTTCTATCAATTATTAAAATTCCATACAGTAACACTAGGGAAATTTCATGAGAAAATGCTATTCTAATCACACAAAAGTTGCTGCATTTAGAACATAGTGCCACAGAGATGCAATTGACTAAAAGATCAAACTTATTACTTACTGAATTCAACAGTTTCATGCATCAAGTAGTCTATCCAAAGTTTTATAGTTTAAAATTGATTTTAGCCTCTAAAATCAAATAATCAATTTGGTTCTCAGGTTATTTGTCTTTGTGAAAAGGTTGAGTTATTCTTCATTGCTTAAAGTATAAATATGAGGATGTGAATATTCTTATGTTGATCCCTGGTTGAAAATGGAAGGGGGTTGAATACTCAAATAAATGAACACATAACTTTTTCAATGTAACACAATGCTAATTGACTGAATTGAGAATTACAAGTTTGTTCTTCCGGAATTAGAACAAACAATTGAAAAACATTTCAGAGAACACACTATGAATCTTCAAATATTGTATCCTAGGCAAACTCCATCGCGTAAGAATATTCTCAAAAGTTTGTTTTGATGTAATGAAGATGACCAATATATATGCTCAACTTTTCATCTTTATATCTTTTACTAGATTATAAACCCCGTGTATTACACGGGTTGAATAAATGCAATGTTATATACTTAGTAATAAAGATTTACATATTATATAGTTTTTTAATACAAATTTAGAAACGTTATATAGTTTTTTTAAAATGTTTTATAAAATGGAAGAAATGTTCAATTTATAAAAATGTTTTATGAACAAACCTATTTTTTTAAATAAAAAACGTTTTATAAAAAGAATTATAGAAATCATTAACATTTAATAGGAGCGAGAAGCGGGAAACAAAAAATTATAAAAACAATTAAAGAAATTTGTATAATTAATAGAAGAGAGAGGCGGGAAAAAAATTTTAATCATGAATAAGAGAGTGACAAGTGCCATACTAAAACCTTTATTTATTATATAGTATAGATATAGATTTCCAGCAACTAAGTTTGACTTTTAAGGACAGTTGTAGAAAATATGGGATTTCCTTTGAGGTTGTTAGAAATTGTGTTATTCTTTATTAACATTGACTCGTCGATACTGATGTATAGTCTAATCACTAAACTGCCCTGGTATTCAGACTCTGTTGTTTACTCTTAACTTTGAGTTAAATGAAGTGTTGCAGCTTTTAATTAGATTAGCTTGAAAGTATGCAGCTTGAGTCATCACCTTCTGAACATTAGAAAGGCGGTTAAAGATGAATAACACATGATCAACGTCTGAGTCTAAGTGCTGATCTTCCTAAGTTGAAAAAGTCTAACTGCGTATATCTAATAAGCTTTTGCATACTTTTACTTTTTCACTAATTTCTAAGTATAAGAACATAATTCATCATCAAATTTACATTATGTACAATTGGTTCTAACTTCTAACAACCTAGTCCAGCTTTTAAGAGTGTTGGTACCTGTATTTCTTAAACAATTGGTAGTAGTTGTTTTTTAACCTATGCCTTCATTTATAGTCTGCTTAACAGGGAAGATAGAAAGCTTAGAAAATGGAGGAAAATGATTGGTGTTGGAGGTTGTGATTGGAAGCATTATGTAAGAAGGAAACCTAATGTTGTTAAACGGCGTATACGGAAAGGAATCCCTGATAGTTTGAGAGGTCTTGTTTGGCAATTGATTTCTGGAAGTCGGGACCTCTTGCAGATGAACCCTGGTGTTTATGAGGTATTTCTGATCCAGGTCTCTATTTCAGTTGACTGTCTTTTAATTGCTTTGAGTTAGTCTAAATCTTTGAAAGCCGATTGCTTTTGTTGCAGCAACTAGTGATATATGAGACATCAGCGTCTGAGCTAGATATAATACGGGATATATCGCGTACTTTTCCTTCACATGTATTCTTTCAGCAGCGACATGGACCTGGTCAAAGATCACTTTACAATGTTTTGAAGGCCTATTCTGTATACGATAGGGAGGTTGGATATGTACAGGTACATCCACAAAACATCTCTAGCAATGCACAATAAGACACCTATTTCAAAAATGGTTTCAATTGCAGGGTATGGGATTTATAGCCGGTCTCTTGCTGCTTTACATGAGTGAAGAAGATGCATTTTGGCTGTTAGTGGCATTGTTGAAAGGAGCTGTCCATGCTCCAATGGAAGGATTATATTTGGTAAATTTTACCATGACCAAAACACCTTGTTTTATTTTTCATGTTTTCTTTATTTTTCTCTGTTAAAATTTTTGAGTTTGTGGTGTTGGGTGCAGGAGGGATTGCCTCTTGTTCAACAATATTTGTTTCAGTTTGATATTCTGATGAGAGAGTACATGCCAAAGTTAGGTGAACACTTTACACAAGAAGCGATTAACCCTAGCATGTATGGAAGCCAGTGGTTTATTACTGTTTTCTCATATTCTTTTCCTTTCCATCTGGTTCTTCGAGTTTGGGATGTTTTTCTTAATGAGGTTAGTGGCACATAGGAAGTAACTTATGTGAAAATATTAATCAAATGGAAAGAAAGAAAATTAGTTTGCGTATAAAGTAACTTCTTTTTGTATGTACAGGGTGTCAAGATTGTATTTAAAGTTGGCCTTGCTCTGCTGAAATATTGCCATGATGACTTGGTGAGTCGCACACTATACTTCGCTATTGAATGTGAGTAAGTTGTAAATTATATCTTATTTTTGCTAAAGTTGGTGTTGTTTGTAGGTAAATTTACCATTTGAGAAACTTATGCATGCTCTTCGTAACTTCTCTGATGATGCATTGAATCCAGATAAATTGCTTCCAATGGCCTACTCATTTAAGGTACAAACACACACACTTTGTTACAACTTACAAGCATATGCACACACTCAAACTGGGAATGAACATGCAAGAAGACCTTTTTCAATTAGGGTTTTGTATTCAGCATTTAGATTTTCTGAAAGTGTAAAAGATTGGGAATGAAGATGATAGAAAAAAATATATAATTTGTACGTTTGTCATGTTTTAAGGTATCAAAGCGTTTGGAGGAACTTAAGCAGGAGTATGAGAAGACAAATGGGAAGCTAGTAGCATCCAATGCAAAGCAAAAACAGAAGCATCCAGCTTAGATGGGGAAACAGGTGCATCGTATTTTGTAAATACCTGGAATTCAATTCTTTATAATGTTCAAGAGAATCATAAAATCTTTAAATATTGAGTGATTCGATCATGTTTGCAAATGAAGCTTTGATCTTAGTTGGCACTGACAGTTTATCAGGGAAGTTTAAGAAATCTTCCTTATTTAGATGACATTGCTTTAAGTTGCTGCTTGGACGTAAGTTCAAGTTTAAATCACAAGCCATTCAGTCAGATTATAACTAAAGTTGTATGGTTTATGTTGTTGATGTTTATCATGAAGAAGTATCTAGTTGATGGTGATTTTCAAGTTTGACAATTCAAGAGGGTGACACAAGAATCAAAACCGGTCCGTCTGGCTTGGTCTGACGGTGCATAAAAATGAACTGATTGCATCCGTGCATTGATTGACTGTATTTGGCGAAATGATGAAGTACTCTGCACCATGACAACCCTTATTAGTTGTTCGATGCACTATGATGAACCATGTCCGGCCCATTTGGCCCCGAGTAAAAGCTAGTGTCCAACGCCGATTCATTCTCTGATGGTTTTTCACTTGTTTTATAATTTCAGTCAATCATAATTGCTTATTTGGTTTTGGGTAATTTGGGGAGTGCATTCCCACCTATTTGGGGGAAAACCGATGTGGCATTTGGGGAGCATACTCTCCGTCCTAAAAAGCAGTGTTATAAGTCTATAACTTGATCAACTGTATGATATACCGTGTCTGAAAAGCACAGTATTAGGTGTGATAAATGTGTATATCTTGATAAACTGTATGATACGTCATATCTAAAAAGCTCATATAACATCCATTTTGCACCAGTCTTCCATACTTCATCGGCTTTATGACATTGGATGAGAAGCTCTCACAATTTTCGCACATAGTGGAGTTTAAATAAACATTTCTTTTTACTAGTGCCACTTTAGTCAGGATTTTGCCTAACCCAAATCTCCAACCAAATGACTAATTTAATTGTACGCCAAGTCAAATGCTTTCTTTCTAACTTGATGTATGGTATAAAGATGTCTGTTTTCCGATTAAATTTAGCAAATATTAATAATCACATGACGAAAATATAATAATAATTAAGTGGTTAAAATTAAATAATTATTTTGAACAAACATTCAAAAAGCAAAAAGAAAAGTTGCTAAAATCAAGCCAAAAGACACGCGTCACCACAGCATCCTTGTTCGGTCGCCCTGCTTTCATTGTCACCCACAACCTGAGAAACCATAGCCGTATATAAATCTAGCGCTTCGCCTTTCTGATTTCCCCGGTCGATTAGTTCCAGGTTCTGGGATTCTGATTCGATCCAATTATCTTTCTCCTCCATCTTTAAAATAATCGGTATGTTCTTCATCACCTTTTGATTGATGCCGTTTTTGTTATGCATTCATAATAACACTTGTTGTTTCAGGCTTTTGCTCCATTTGAGGCTTTCGTATTGCGGATCACTCATTCGTTTTTCATCCGTATGTTGTTTTGTATTTATATGTATGATTTAATAAGATCATTTTTTTTTGTCAGTTTTGTTGTTGTGCATGTCTTTATTAAACGATCAAAAATATTTGTATCAAAATAAACATGTTTGACCAGAAATTTATTTGACTTTTAGCATACATGTACGTCACCTCCATGGCCAATGAGAATCCGACACGTCACTTATAGATTAGCTTACCATTCAAAGTCATTTAGCCGTTAGAACTTGTAGGCTAAATCAGCGTTCGGATTTAGCCTATAAGTGACACGTGTCAAACTCTGATTTGTTAAAAGTGGGTCCTAATTTTATAGGTTTATAAGCGATCATTCTCGATATCATAACATGGTATCAGAGCTTATATGTCCGATTCTGTGATTTTCTTCCTTATTCCGCACTCGTTCTTCGTTTTTTTCATTCGTTTTATCATCTTTCGTGTCAATTGGGGGTTGTTTCATGTTTTGATCCGTTCAAAACATTCGTTTTATGCTTCTGATCATTCCTACGTTGGATTTCTTCATATACTTATCTGATTTTGAGTTATGATGATTTCTGGCTCGTTTTCACGTTTTTCTGTTCGTGCAGGCGAACTTGTTGTTCATCAGGTTGTCTATTACGGGAGAACTTATTAAGTTCGCCTGTTTCTTTTCAGGTTCGCTTCTTGGCGAACTTGATAACCTTCTTTCTTTCTGATTTTTTTTCTCATGCCTGCTACTACTGATCTCGTAATTGTTGTTTCCATGGATTCTTCTAATCCTTTGTTCTTACATTCATCTGATCATCCGGGCCTCTTACTTGTTTCCAAAACTTTTGACGGATCTGCTTTCGGGTCTTGGAAACGTGCCATGTCCATTGCCTTGCTAAGAATAAGCTTGGTTTTGTTGATGGAACTGTTGTCAGACCTGCTTCCTCTCCTAATATGGAGTTATGGAAAATATGTAATGATATGGTTATTTCTTGGATTTTGAACACTTTGTCCAGTGATATCAGTGAGAGTGTTTTGTATGTTGAGACTGCTCGTCAACTTTGGAAAGAGTTAACTGACCGGTATGGACAGAGTAATGTGGCCAAGTATTATCAATTGCAGAAGTCTCTTTCTGCTATTTCTCAAGGGAATGATGATGTTGCTACGTATTTTACCAAAATCAAAGCTGTTTAGGATGAGCTTAATACAATCGAACCTATTCCTCCATGCACATGTGGTACTTCACAACTTATGGCTAAGCGCGAAACAGATCAACGTTTGATGCAATTTCTGATGGGTCTTAACCCTTGTTATGACATGATTCGTGGGAATATTATCATGATGAAGCCTCTTCCCTCAATCAATGAAGCTTATGCTTTTCTCATTCAAGATGAGAAACAGAGGGAGCTTCATTCATCGGCTCAGTTTATTCCTCAGAATGCTTCTATGAATGCTTCTATGCAGGTACCAAAGAATCACAGTGGTCGGAAAGGTATGTTTGTTCTCATTACAAGAAGCCAGGACATGATGCCAGCAAATGTTATCGTTTAATTGGGTTCCCTAAAGATTTCAAATTTACTTGACCCAAAGCTGCTGCTAATGCTGTTTCTGATGCTGGGGTCTCTGATGAATGTCGAAAATTTCCAAGTTGGGGTTGTATACACCTCCAACTTGAGGGGGTGTTAGCGAACTTAGTTAAGTTCGCCTGATTCTATAGGGGCGAACTTACTAAGTTCGCCTAGTTCAGTTAGTTTGTTAGCATTTTATTTCTTTGTCTATAAATAGCTTCTTTGTAACATTATTCAAGTTATCAATCAAATCATTTCAGTCTTACCCCCAATCATTCTCTCTCATTTTCTTTCTCTCGTTTATCATTCTCGTTTGTTTTAGCGATCATTCTCGATATCATAACAGGGTTCAAACCTCCTCCCATACCTTTTTTTTTAAATGTAAACCCCTAAGAAAAAAATCCTGGATCTGCCACCGTGTATATGAAGTGTGGCTGAAAGTCAAATGTTTATTTTGGAAATTTTCTTATCAAACATGTTAATTTTGGTAATTTTCTCATATTTGTATTATTGAGATCATACTTTTTGGTGCAAACTTGTTATAAATTCGGTCCTAATCTCTGAAAATTACATTTTAGTTTGCAAAATATGCTTAAAAAAGAAGTTTAATTACAATATTACTGATACCGAATCAATAATAATTTATAAGCTTTTGTACATATGACTATGTGGAAAAGATAGTTATCATGGCTTCATAAAGTATCTCATAGTCTGATTCTAATGGTTTTTAAGTATCATGTATCTGTAATTAATCGCTACATTATACTCGGTTGATTCCTAGAGTCATTAACATTGTGTTTGATTTTTATACATGTTTGTAGGACAATTGAATGATCAATGGAGTCAAAAGCTGGAAAAAAGCCTAGTAGTGAATCCTTATTTTACGAAGCTCCCCTAGGTTACGGTATTGAAGACGTCCGACCAAACGGTGGGCTCAGGAAGTTCAAATCTGCTGCTTACTCTAACGTGAGTTTTCGTTTCAATCATTTTACATTGTGCAGATCGAAACCACTTGATCTATCCTAACTTTGATATTCCTATGTTTCATCTTGCAGTGCACTCGCACGCCGTCCTGAGTTTTAATACCCGTGCTGCATAACCCCTAGATAAAACTGTTCTCTTTTATTATTTTGCTAGTCATTTTTTTTCCTTTTCTTCCTCCTTGTTCTCCATATCCTTTCTTTGTAACAAAGGCAAGATGACTTCAGCCATTGGATTTGAAGGCTTTGAAAAAAGGCTTGAGATTTCCTTTTTTAACCCTGACCGTGAAGGCAGAGGCTTGCGTTCTTTGACCAGGAACCAACTTGATGAATTTCTGGCACCGGCCGAATGCACCATCGTTTCTTCATTATCAAATGATTTACTGGATTCGTATGTTCTCTCTGAATCCAGTCTGTTTGTGTACCCGTATAAAATCATCATCAAAACATGTGGCACTACTAAGCTACTCCTCTCGATCTCACTTATACTCAAATTATCTGGTGAGCTGTCTCTTACTGTGAAGTCTGTACGCTATACTCGTGGAAGCTTTATATTTCCTGGTGCGCAAGTATTTCCTCACCGCAGCTTCACTGAAGAAGTAATGGTTCTAGATAGCCACTTTGGAAAGCTTGGTATGTGCAGCAATGCATATGTCATGGGTGGTGCTGACAAGGATCAGAAATGGCATGTCTACTCTGCGTTTGCCGATACACAAACCGCTTCTGTGTACACTCTGGAGATGTGTATGACAGGTTTAAGCAAGAAGAATGCATCTGTGTTTTTCAAATCAGAGTCGAGCTCTGCGGCTGTGATGACCGAAGATTCAGGGATTAGGAAGATTCTTCCGGAATCCGAAATTTGTGATTTTGAGTTTGACCCATGTGGGTACTCTATGAATTCTATAGAAAGGGACGCGATCTCCACCATTCACGTGACTCCAGAAGACGGGTTCAGTTACGCTAGCTTTGAAGCAGTTGGGTATGATTTCAAGTCCATGGATTTGACCCTTTTGCTTGAAAGGGTGTTGGCATGCTTTCAGCCTAGCGAGTTCTCGGTGTCTTTGCATGGGAATGGGGATGAATTGAAAGATCTCAACTTGGAAAACAATGATTTGAATGTGAAGGGGTACAGTGTTGAAGAAACAAAGTTTGAAGTTTTGGGTGAAGGTGGGGGATCAATGGTGTATTATGGATTTGCAAGGGGAGGAAGTAGTTGCGGGTCCCCGCGGTCAACTCTGCATAGGTGTTGGAGTGAGACTGAGAATGAGGAAGAGTAAGTTGAAGTAAAGAAGTTGGCAAAATGGTAATGTGATTGCATGTCTACTGTGGTTGTGTTATTAACTGTGTGTGGCTGTGGGTTTGATAAACTGAGGGGGGGGGGTATTATACTATTATTCTGCTTCTGATTTTGGTGTATTCACTATCTATCTATCTGTTCTGTTTGGTCTTTTGTTTTTATTTTTGGTTATTGTTTCATGATCGTTGCAAGAAAACTGTATGATGACTTGTTATGTAATTAAGTTTCATGGTTATTTGTTTACTGGTGTTCTGGCAATTGGTAGTATTGAGATGATTCTTTTGCTTTTGTAATTGTGGAGATGATTTTTGAGCAAATTGAAGAAGTAAACATTCTATCATTTTTGACAATTTTTTTGATTGAATTAAATCTGTGAATAGATTTGAATTTTGAAGGAAATAAAGATGAGAGGAACTCATATCTATAGATTTGAATTTTGGAGGAAATAACTCAAGTCTAAATTAAGATTCTATAATATGTTTGGTTTATAAATTTCTTAAAAATTTAGTGATGGTAACAAAATTGCTCTGTTTCAATTTATTCTTCTTTTTAAATATATATTGAATGATTTTACTTTATTCTTTTCTAATGGCAAAGGCAAAATATAATATAACAAGAAAAATCTAGCAAATAGTTAGAAAATACAACTCAGACAGCTTACAAGAGAAAATCAAAATTACACCAATCATTTCAAGCAACCAAATTAAACTTTGCTATATGTTTAATCCAAGCATACGAGCTTACTTCAATCTCCTCCCATATCCCTGACCCCTTTTTTGACATTGTTGAAAATCCTTTCATTTCGAGCTTTCCAAACAGACCAAAGAGTGACTAGAATGATGTTCAGCCCATCTTTTTGTATGCCTTGCTCCGCATCACCATTTCTTTGAACTGCAGTATGTCCTTCAGTAAGCTCCCTAATGCAACAACCATGTTACACCATGATGAAACTAGTTTGCACACCTTAACCGACAAGGGGCACTCGATAAGCAAGTGATCTGATGATTCTAAAGCTAAACCACACCAGTCGCACACAGTTGAAGAGATATACACATTCTGTTTTGCGACCTCTACTTTGGATGGGAACTTGTTCAAACACGATCTCAACAAAAAAAGTTATTTTTTTGAAAGCCATCTAGACCAATGAAATAACCTACAGTCGTGTTGGAACAAATTTAATTCGATTAAAGCTTTGGCTGAGCGGACCAAAAATTCTCCTGATGGGTCGCATACCCACCGCCACTGATCTGGACATGCGGTTGGGAGGTTTACCCTCAACATGTCAATGCAATTCCACAATTCTACCACTTCTAATTCCGTGGACGGGTCACTTGTCCAGTTCTAGTTAATACCCATATCCATCACATCCCGTTACAAAATTAGTCAAGGACGTGTGCACGGGAGTTTTTCTTTTTATGTTTTTCTGAGGTTACAAAATTACCCCTATAAAATATACAATATACGATTTTACCCATTTAATTTTTCACTATTTCCATTTTTCCGTAATAACTTTCGTTCGTTAACTTAAAAAAAAGTAAGACGCGCTTGTGTTTAGTTTCTTTTTTCTTGACATTCGAATATATTTTTTTTAAACGGAGTTGTATTCAAAATTGAGTATATTTTCGTATCGTAAGCTATTACGAGTACCGGTACTGTGATGAACCGAACCGATACCGACCGAACATCGGTACATGTATCGGTTTTATCGAAACCGGTGTCGGTATTCATTTTTTTTTCGAGCGACATAAAACACGACTTTATTTTTTGGGTTACGGAATAAACTTTTTTAATTATTGTAAACTAGATCGAGTACCGCTACAGTAACGAATCGAACAGACACATCCATAACAGTATCGGTACCATTATTAATTTTTATGGTTTTGGTTTAGAATTTAGATATCTTTCCACTACCATACCTAACTTTGTAAGTCACAACTTTATGCTTTTTAATGTAATCACTACCAGTGGCGGATCTAGGAAAATTTCGAAGGGGGTTCACCCTGTAATATTTTAGGGGGTTCACCCCAGCTTTTTTACCTACCGTTACACTAAAATTTCGAAACTCGGGGGGTTCCTGTGCACCCCCCCGCTTCACTTAAGTCCGCCCCTGATCACTACCCGTACCGAAGTGGTACCATACTGCAACGTAACTTTGTAAATCACAACTTTATGTTCGTAACGTTTATTTATAAACAACTGTAAACATTATTTTATATTTTGAGCATACACCGAGTTCCCTCTGGTTCACACAGGTAACTTCGCCAACGACCATACTGGTACCGTAACAAACCGAGCCGATATCGACAGATTCCCGCTATCCCACTAGTTTCTTTCTAAAGAACCAAACAATTTTTTTAGTTACGAGAGATGCCTTGATCACGGGTTGGTTTTAGTCGATCCAACCTGCTCATCCGCTGCACCTATTTGTGTGAAAGGAAAAACACGATCAAACCTGAAGCAAATGAATACGAAAAACCACAGAAACTTATAGAACTAAGGTTCATCTGTATTCCGTTCATGGCTAATTCAAGATGTGCTACAAGTGAAACTCATTTAGTAAAATCAGTGTGTGCAATTGTACTAAAAGGTTGTTCTTGGGATACTCTCTTGAAACACCAAATCGGTTCAGTCATCACCTCAACCACCATCAGTCAGATACTTCAGAACCTCTCACAAAGCGGATCTTCTTCTTTTATCTCTTGGAATTTCTTCAAATGGGTGGAATTAAACCCTAATTACAAGCATTCATTACAATCATCTTGGACCATGATTCACATTCTAACAAAACAAAGACACTTCAAAAGTGCACACCAACTGCTCGACAAAATTGCTCTGAGAGATTTTTTATCTTCACCCACAGTTTTGAATGCTCTGGCGACTAATTGTAACGACCAAGATGTGAATTCTCATGTTTTGAGCTGGTTACTGATATTCTACGCAAATTCAAAGATGACCCATGATGCAATTCAAGTCTTTGAGCATATGAGGGTTCATGGTTTAAAACCACATTTACCTGCTTGCACTGTTCTGTTGAATTCCTTGGTCAAAGAGAGGTTGACTGATACAATGTGGAAGTTATATAAGAAAATGGTAAAGATTGAGGTAGTTCCAAATCTTCATATTTATAATGTCTTGATTCATGCTTGTTGCAAGTCTTTGGATGTGGAGAAAGCAGAAGAATTGTTAAGTGAAATGGAGTTTAAATGTGTTTCTCCTGATCTTTTCACTTACAATACGTTAATATCGTTGTATTGCAAGAAAGGTATGCATTATGAGGCTTTGTGTGTTCAAGATAGAATGGAAAAATCAGGTATCCATCCTGACATTATAACCTATAATTCGTTGATTTATGGATACTGTAAACAAGGTCGGATGAGGGAAGCTGTAAGAATGTTCAAGGAAATCAAAGGGGTTACTCCAAATCATGTTACATACACTACTTTGATTGACGGTTATTGTAGAGTGAACAGTTACAATGAAGCGATGTGCTTACGTGAGGAAATGGAAGCTAAAGGGTTGTTTCCTGGCACTGTTACTTATAACACGATTTTAAGGAAATTATGTGAAGAGGGTAGGATAAAGGAGGGTAACAAATTGTTGAATGAAATGAGCGGGAGAAAGGTTGTACCTGATAACATCACATGTAACACGCTCATTAATGCTTATTGCAAAATTGGAGATATGAAATCTGCTTTAAAAGTTAGAGGTACAATGTTGAGTGCAGGATTGAAACCTGATTCTTTTACTTACAAGGCATTGATTCATGGGTTCTGCAGGGCTCGAGATCTTGAAAACGCTAAAGAGTTTGTTTTTTCTATGATTAATGATGGATTTTCTCCAAATTATTGCACATACTCGTGGCTCGTGGATCTTTACTGCAACCAAAACAATGAAGAGATGTTGGTGAAGTTACCTGATGAGTTTTATCAGAAGGGTATAATCGTTGATATTTCGGTTTATAGGGCATTAATAAGGAGATTATGCAAGAGAGAGAGGGCTGATTATGCTCAAAGATTATATGATATTATGCTGTGTAAAGGGATATCAGGAGATAGTGTTGTATTCACTAGTTTGGCATATGCTTACCTGAAAGCAGGTGACACAAGTACTGGTTTAAAGATATTTGATGAGATGTATAAGAAGAGGTTGATGATCACTCACAAAATCCATAAAAGTTTCACTGCTAGTTATGCTAGTGACAAGGGCGTTTTGGGAATCTTCTGGAATCTTGCTGTTGAAAGAGGCTTAATTTCAAGAAGTACCTTGAAACAGATTCATCGAGGTGAAGAGAATGCTTAGGAAACAAATCTTGCAAGACTATGGAGTTTCTACTTCGAAACTGTAAGTATTTTTAAGAGTAAAGTACATGACCTAGAGATAAAAAAATGTGAAGGTAAGTGTTTGAATTTTAAACAAGTATTTATCAATCTTTATAATTCTTATTAATTGGTAGTTTGTAGGCTTACATGTTTGCCCATGTGAATGGTGAAACTCTTGGTTTGCATAGACTCTCTCTTATGATTTCGATCCTTCAATCTAAATCATATGATGTGAATCCTTAACTTGTTGGCACCCCAATCACAATAAAGCTCTTTTCCAGGCATGCCAACTGTTTTTACTACATTACACAGTTTTCACTTTGACATTTCACTGATTTGAAGCGTCGGTGGAGTTGGTGATTGTCATGTGTTTGATGAAATTGAATGTAACGATGCTCGTGTTGGTTGGGGTGGGGGTTAGGTTTATTCATTTTATTTTTATGTATATATTTCTAATCATGGACTAAATTCAGTGACCATAGATACAATTTTAGAAATTAAGACTAAACCAGCAATTTTATATAAATCAGAGAAATCCTTCATGAAATTTACTTATTTACTCTATTATTAGTGAAATCAGTTCCTTTGGTATGGTGCTTTAATTGTCATATTAAATTAAAATAAAATGCCAAAGATAAATTTATCAATCATACTTTCAACCAGTTTTGAATTACTATAGATAGAAACCATACATGATTATATAAGTTGTAAAGAAACTTAAACTTCAAAAAATAGAAATCACACATTCCAACTTCTTCCTGTTATCTCTCTCTGATCCAACTAACTTGTGGTCTTGTTTAATCTGGATTCAAGCTCCAAAAAGTTTCCAATTGTAGCGAAGAACATATTAATGCAAATACTTGCAACTGTTTTCTATAAATAGAAAGCACACATGTCATGCACCAGTTGGTTTGATCTTTTTAGCTGTATATAACCAACCCCATTTCTAGTTTATGATCAACACAATCTATCTGTCATTATTTTAACTTTTACAAACCACAAACATCAATCTCACAAGTACAATATGAACAACTCTCAGAGTAGTGCAGAACAACAAACTGCCCAGGCTAAGGCCCAAGCTCAGGTTGCTTTTAACATCTTTCTTTCTCATAGCCTCATATATGTATGCATTGTTCGATGTAATTGTTTCTCACTTTTAATAATATTATACCTTTTTAATTAATTTTATATTCACGGTTAATTGTTTTGTGCCTCTGGTTGAGTTATTTCCTGAATCCGCCACTGTTCTTGAGCATCGTTTGTTGTCAGGAAAAGGGGAGCCAGCTGATGGACCAGGCTAGCAATGCTGCACAGTCCGCCCAAGACTCGATGCAGCAGGTCAATTTTTCAAATCATCCTATAATTTTTGTAATTATTATTACAATTATTTTTATATATTTTTCTTTATTGAAGAAATGAATTTATTTGCAGGCTGGACAGCAGGTGAAGGAAAAGGCACAAGAAGCAACCGAGGCAGTGAAGAATGCAACCGGGATGAACAGTTGAACCCCATGGGTCAAATTGATCAACCCCCGTGACCCATTTTCTTTTTTTTTAATTGTTTTGATTTTTTTTATTGTCATTTTTGAACCAAAAAATCTAGATATAACGGAGCATGTTTTGATAAGATTTACAAAGCGGGCCCGGAGACTAATCTAGCAGCACTAGCATGCTCTTTCATTTTGTCATCAAAATTTCTTTTTTCATCCATGTGATGTTGAATTATAAGAAATTATATTTAATTGCATTAGTGTCCCTCATTATTTTGAATTAATTGTCCAATTTTGACATGAGATATATATATATATATATATATATATATATATATATAAAATTTCATTTTGAATTTTGTGATAACTAAATATATTTAATATTAGGTTAAATGTAGTTAATTACATCAGAATGTCTAGTAAATAAAGAAAAAGAAAAGTATCAGTGTCAAAAACTAAGGAAGTATATACTCAAAGTGAAAATACAGGATAATTAAGAAAGAATTAAGTGTTTTTCTCATTTAGATAGGTGAAAATAAAGGATAACTATACAAATACAATCGTAAATATCAAATAATGATTATTAATAGAATAAATAAACAGAAAAGTTATCACATGAATGTTGGATTATAGTTTACTTTTCTTTTTGGTGAACAAATAGGTCCCAAATTCTAAAGGCCCTCAAATAAAGGTAGTGTTAATTCGGCACGAAGATAAGAAATTTGGTTAATTGCAAATTGATGCCCTCTACTTCAATAGATATAAATCATAACTCCTTATAATTATAAATAATCAAACTTAAACGCCATAATCCACTAAGTTAAAAGTCTCATTTCGGTTTAAGATACAAAATCGAGTATATTCTCCTCACAACATAAGAAAACGCAACATGATACAATCTCAGTCAATAGAACTAAAAAACCGATCAATCATATTTGTTACGACATATTCGTTTATTAAAAACTTTTTATAAAAACTTAATTCAGATTATAAAGGTTCATTATACCTTGATATCAACTTTTGAGTTTTGGAAGTTAAAAATGCAAATGAATAAAAATAGAGGGGGTGAAATGGAAAGTAAGTAAGAAAGAAGGGACTGTTAAATAAGACGATGTGGTCGAACTAGAGCCAAGCGTTGAGCGATGAGTACAATAAGAAGCTGAGTAATCGGTGGAGCCCGCGTGACAGATGGCAACCATAATGAATTGCCACGTGTGAAGAGTGATAAGTGCATAGGACCCGCCAGCTAAGCTAGACGACGGAAGGGTGGCAAAAAATGGGCTGACCATGATCCGATTCACGTGCCATGTGGACCCATAATTGAAAGCAGGTTCGCAATTTGTCAACATTAACCGGGTCGACTTTGTGATCCCCACCACTTGTAAAGCTTTCCACTTTGGTATCGTCTTTCTTGATCAACTCCCAGTCCCAAGGGTATTATGGCAATTTCATTTCTTAATAAATTTACAAAGGCAAGTGTTTGTATTATGGCAAGTGTTTGTATTACTTATGGCAAAATATATAATAACAGGGAACCGTGTTTTACGATGGTGCAGTAAATTGCAGTGTTTTGTGACTAGCACGTATTTATTATAAAAAAATAAACAAAAAAGATGGGAACAAAATAAAAAATAACGTATTGCATACTAAAACAAAACGTTAAACCAAACCGTGCGAAATAAAAATTAAAAAGACTTAAGAAAACCACAAAAGAAGGTAAAAAAACACCCCTAGGGTTCGAATCCGGGTGGTGTGGGAAAGAAAGGAAGGAATTGCGTGCTTGGACCAGTTGGGCTAGGCCCCTGGACTCCAGGAGTGTTAATTTATAAACCTAAAATGTTAAAACACAAAAAAGGCTTGAAAAAAAAAACCATCAAGATTCGAACCTGAGTAGGAGGGATGATGGAAGGAAAAGGGGCGCCCACTTGACTAGTTGGGCTTAGCCCTTAGGAGTAGTAAATTTCAAACCTAAAATCTCGTTAAAGTAAAAAAAGAACTGAACCAATGGGAACGTAACATGTGTCTCCACCTCCCAAAACAACCAATCACAATATGGTTATGTTCACATCTTAGTAAAATGTATGATATATAATAATTTATTGAGTAAACTTCGTTTTTGGCCCTTCGTTATTGAGTAAAATGTATGATATATAATTAGAACCATGTTACTAACACCGTTAGTCTTTTCTGTTAAATTGAAGGGTATTTTTATCATTTTACTAATAAACACTAATAGTATAATTTTAAAGGGACTATTTTTGTAAATTACTTAACTTAATATACAAGATGATTAAAACCCAACCCAACCAGCCCCTCCCCTTCATCATTCATCATCATCATCATCATCGTCTCTCAAACTCACCCTACACCCTTGCAATGCACCACCGCAAAATCGACACCACCGGCCATCTACCACCATAAAATCGAAGACTCCCACCACCACTACCACCATCTTCATCACCTCTGAACATACCTCCATCCACCAGCACCATTACCACCACGATATCTAGGGTTTCTGTCAATGATAGGGTTTTTACAGGTTTGATTAGGGACAGATCTGTGTGTCTGTAAATCTAGGGCTTCGATTGATGGGGTCTTCGAATTTAGGGATTTTGCAGGGCTGCATTGGTGGTGGTAGTGAGATAAATATACGGTGGTGGTGATACTAATTGCTTACTAGGAGATTTGAAGTTGAAGTTGTTCACAGATCACACAAGTCTATGGGTTTTATGATGAATGTCTCCGGAAGTGAGTGCCTTGCATCCTTATGCGTTACCTGTGGGTTTTTGATAAAGTAGTTTCAAAGACATTTAAAAAGTCATTTCTTGAAACAGAACTTGTTACTGTCGATGGTGTGGGGGTGGCAGCGGTGGTGGTGGTGGTGTAGGATGCCGGAAGTGATCGTTTCCGTCGATGGTGTGGGTGTGGCAGTGGTGGTGGTGGTGTAGGGTGCCGGAACTCCATCTAGTATACCAGTAGCCATCAAACTTCTAACATTTGAAAGGAAGCTATTAGGGGCTTCCTTTTTAACCGGTTTCGGTTCCTGAAAGTCACCAAAAGATATGTTATTGGCATTTCATATGTGATTTGGGATTTTGCAGGTTCAATTAGAGATTTTGCAGGCTTCAATTAGGGATTTTTGCAGGTGGTCGCCGAAGTTTGCCCCACCACGGGGGTGGTGACGGTGGTTTCAGTTCCAAGTGGGGGTAGGACAGGACTTTTAGCGGTGGTGTTAGTGGTGATGGTGGTTTCAGTGCCAAATGGAGATTTGGTTGGAAGGGGATGGTGCCGGAGGTATGGGGTTGGGTGGTGCCGGTGGTGTGGGGTGGGGGTGGGGGGTGGCAGTGGCAGTGGCAGAGGGTGGTGGTGAATGTCTCTGTGTGTGTATATATATATATATTATTTTAATAATTTACAAATGGTCCCTTTATCAGTAAAAAGACGATAATACCCTTACTTTTAACAGAAAAAACTAACGGTATTAGTGATATGGTTCTAATTGAGACAATTAGGTAACCACAAGGGTCAAAAAAGTCAAATTGAAACTAATGGACCAAAACCGTTATTTTGATCAAACCATAGGGGCCAAAAACGAAGTTTACTCTAATTTATTATTTTCAACTTATATTGTGTGTTGGGGGGGGGGGGGTGTAAACGGTTTCAGGTTGACGGATTAACATGTTGAATAAGTGAATCAAACATAACTCGCATATTTATTCGTGTCAAAGGTATTTACTCTAACCCATACATAGTAGATATTTAAACAACCAATAACTCCACCTAAAAAAAACTTTTTTTGGTAATTGGTCTTTTAATTTGGTTTTGTTATGTCTCATTCTCAGTTAATAAACTTAGGTTTATATATTTAGCTTGAGATTAGAGGGCCAGATGAAAAGGATTTGAGATTAGCGACGAATAAAGTTGTTAGAAATTAAGAATTAGTGAATAATTCAAGACAAAAATTAATTTAAGTTCTGAAAATGAATAGTTAGATGGAAAATTAAAAACAAAGCATTAAACTTTAAACGTGCTTTTAAAATAACCTCATTTAAAAGCTAAATAAGAACTTTATTAAAAACCTTAAATTTAAATACCTTAACAGGTTAACCCGTGTACTTAACGAGTAATGTTCGGGGTTAATCTGTTTATTAAAGGATCATGCTCGAGTTAACATGTATAATACCGGATTATATTAGCCCAACCTAAAACCTATAATACCGGATTATAATAGCTCAACCTAAAACCTAGTTATTTTTTTATCGTGTTTTGGATAATATTAGGAATGGTCACCCTAATTAATTGTATTTAAAATAGTTATATTAAAATATAAAATATTCACTTTTTATGAAATAATTTATATCCCTACATACAATGATATTAAAATGTCAGGAGTGTTAGATGTTGTTTACGAAAGCTAATTATTTTTTATTATGTTTTGAAATAATAAAAATATTATTTAAGAGTGAAATGTAATGTTTTAAATAAGTATTTTTAGTTGCTCGTTATATAGAATCTCTTTATTTTATTAACCAACAAATAACAAACTGTTTTAATAAATAATCTCAAAACATCAATTAAGTATGTTACACATGATAGTAAAAAGATAAATTGTTTTACAAATAATAACAAATATATGATTGTAAGTTTACACTTGGTATTATAAAACTTTGTTTGTATATAATCACACTGAGCCCTAAACCCGTGGTCTTTTAATCTAAATAAAACTTAAATGAAGTTCTAAAATGACATTAAATGAGAAAAAAATCTCCAAAACAGAACACTAAAAAGCTTGGTACAAAATATGTGACATAGTTGGTGAGGAAAGTAGGCTTTAAATATTAAAAGCCACCATCATCACATAGCCGTCCAATTAATGTGATACACATGTTTTTGTGTGTTACTAATCTGGAATACACATAGAAGAATGATTTGGGTAGGATGCCAATAATGAATGTTTTCAGGTGTATGATTTGATGTAAATTGAGTAAAGTGGTGCTATTCATCGGTTTGAGAAATCTCTTATTTTACATGATTTAATATTCTAAAATCTGCTTTAACATTTTATACAATGCTTTTCAAATTGAAACATAAATGATAAGTATTAGGGTTTAATCAGTGAACATGTATTTATTCGTGATAAGGTCTCACTGAACACATAAGATCGTATAGCTTATTTACTTTTTTAACGGCTATAAGCCTATAACTTATTTACTTAAACGAGTCAAATGAGTTGTAAATAAATTATAACCGGGTCATAACCAGGTTGATAGTTTGTTAACCGAGTTAACAGATTAACTTTATAAAATATATATTTTTTATTCTAGCTTAAACATAAACTCAAACTCTTTAGACATCATAATAAAATCAAACTATTTTAATAAACCAATTTGAAAAACAATCACACTAAGTTTTGCCCAATGTTTTCAGGCACGGAGCAGGACCCGAGAACTCCAACGGTCCTGTTGAGAAATTCTAGCCATCTATGTATGGGAAGGCCAGTCAGGACGGTCATCAGCTGCTTACTTTTCTAACATGTGCAGCAGGTTTTGTTTATTTTTTTAGTAAGACGACCGGTTTAACATGAGGTGTAATATTGGTTGGTTTTAACCGGTTTAATATGAGGTGTAATATTGGTTGGTTTTTTAGCCGGTTTTGTTCCAAGTTGAAAGAAGCGACAACTCCGGTGTACATCTCATTGGCCCCAAGGTGGAATGCACACAAAGTATGACTAATCAGCCCAGCAATTCTCACCCACTAATTTTTATCCACGTGGCACCTCATGGATTCTCCTCCTCCTCCCACTTGTAACTTCGCTTCTTTATCGTGACCACAAAACTTAAAACTCAAACACAAACACAAACCCGAACCACACAACACACACAATGTTGGATCACAGCGGTACCTTATGCTTAAAAACTAGTACCACCAGCTGGGCTCGAGTCTGCGACACCTGCCGCTCCGCCCCCTGCACCATTTACTGCCGCCCTGACGCCGCCTACCTCTGCACCGCTTGCGACGCCCGTATCCACGCCGCCAACAAACTCCAGTCTTCCCAGCACGAGCGTGTATGGGTATGTGAAGCCTGCGAGCAAGCTCCGGCGGCTTTCATTTGCAAGGCCGACGCCGCCTCCCTCTGCACCACCTGTGACGCCGACATCCATTCCGCAAACCCTCTTGCCCGGCGGCACCACCGCGTCCCCGTCATGCCGATTCCCGGCGCACTGTACGGACCTCAGGCTACTGATCCGAGGTCCGTGATGGGGCTGGGAGTTGACTCTCAAAGTGGGTTTTTATCACATGAAGGTGACGATGAAGATGAAAGTGAAGCGGCTTCGTGGTTGCTGTTTGATGGTCCGGCGGTTAAAAGTCAAAATGGTAAAGATGGTGGGTTTTTGTTTAACGGAGAAGGAGGTGATGATGAGTATTTGGAGTTCATGGAATTCGGTGGTGATGATCAACAGCAATGTTATAATAAGGTGCCGGAAAAGATGTATGGAGGTGGGGAGGCGGATAGTGTGGTGCCGGTTCAGAAGAACCGGCAATTCCATCAGCATGATTTCCAGAATCATAAGTTTCAGGTGGGTGTGGAATATGAGACTTCTAGTGGTGGTGGTTATGGATATCCTCAACTTACTCACAGTGTAAGTTTTTATATAACATGTTCTTCAGTTAGGGTTTATAGAGTGGTTTCATGATATCATTTTTTAAGAAAGATATAATTACTAACCTACCAAAAAAAATCATAAAAATGAATACTTTTAAACAATTCCAGTATTATAGACATGAGATGCTAATCAGGTATCTGGTTTTTAACTTTTAAGTCTTCTGATGATAATAATAATAATAAAAAAAAACATATAAGAAAATCAAGTATCCACTTTTTTTTATAGTTCTAATAAACAATTTCACTTCATTCTAATATCTAATAATTATGTTAATGTTATTTTTTTAAATAATATAAAATTTGAATTCTAGTTATTACTTAATTTGAATTATAATATAAAGTTTGAAATCTAATTTTTCTTACACATTATTGTATTTTTATTTTTCTATTAAACAACTCCATGTAATACATGAGTATATAACATAGTTCAAGAATATATGTGTCTTATTTGCCTTTGCGGTAAAGTGATTTACTTTCCATTTTTGAATTACAAAGTGTTTGGTTAAAAAAAACATACATGTCTATAATAATAAATGATACGTAAATCAGATTCAACTATTCGTAAATGTTTGGGTATGTGACTTTTCGTCTCCAGTAATAAATTAATTATACACTAATTATATTTAAATATTTTCCTTTTTATTTGTGTCTCTAAAAAAATTACTTTTCGTTTGCCTTTAATAAATATTACGTGAATCAATTAAATTCAAATATTTATTTTAAATTTACGTAACTCGTTGTTTTTATGTATTATTATTACACTAAAAAATATACCGATTACAAAACTTAACCATTGTTATGATATCAATTCAAATCGAACATCTTTTTTATTTATTTTACCTTTAAACTTTTTTTCCTTTTTAAAGCTAAAATTATGTTATTCTTATTTTTGCCCTTTTTTCCTACTTTTAGACGGTACCTATATTTGACATTTATCATTTTTTTTAGAAAATCTATGTTCTAATACTTAATTCAAATAGAACATTTCTATATTTTCATTTAATCTTTTTTCTAGAATGCATTGATATGATATCAACAATAAGACGTGGACCACACGGTTTCTTTGAGTCTCTCTTTGTTAATTAAAGGTTGTTTTATATATTTCACTAATAGTTTTATAAACTTTATAAAGTGATGAAGTTTTTTATTTTATAAAGGATATGATTTTTACACCACTAAAAGTAAATCATCATGTATATCTTACAAAGTACATGAGGCAACATAAAGAAACATACTTGTTGGGAGATGGTGTACAAATATTTTTCCTTTTTATAAGGTAAACATTTTCAATATCACACTAGAGAATTGGCCAACTTTGCTTATTGTTATTGTCTAGGTTTCCATGTCATCAATGGAAGTTGGAGTTGTACCCGATGCAACAAGACCCGATGCTTCGTTGTCACATCCTAGGCCCTCAAAAGGGACGATCGACCTATTCTCAAACCCTCCGGTTCAAGTGGCGACCCAACTCGCCCCAATGGATCGAGAGGCTCGGGTCTTGAGGTACAGAGAGAAAAAGAAAACAAGAAAATTTGAAAAAACTATTCGCTATGCATCAAGAAAAGCTTATGCGGAAACAAGACCTAGGATCAAAGGCCGTTTTGCTAAAAGAACTAATGCAGACGTAGATGTGGATCAGTTGTTTTCGACAAACCATATGATAGAAGGTGGATATGGAATAGTCCCTTCGTTTTAAACACGAATGAGACTATAGGCATATATGCTTTTAGTAAAAGGGGCCATCATGAACATAAAAAATTAAGATGATTTTACATCATCTTAGGAAGCAAGAACTAATCGGGTTCTTTTTAATTGTAAACGTAACTACAAAATACATATTTTATGTACCTTAATTGTTTTTTGTTTTTTTAAGGTTCATGTTGTTTGAATGTTATAATAAACCTTGTAACCTCGTCTTTAAGTATTTTTTATAACGTTGTGTATCTTAAACTTATGATATTTTAGTATAAGCACCAAGATTGAACAGTTGAACTCTACTTAGATATTATTTCCAATAAAAATGTCTTATTGAAAAGTTTGGTTAGGCCCATTTAACGCCCAATGGTGGCCTTATCTATAAACGAAAAGTAAAAGCCCAAAATATATTAACTACTTTGATTGAAAATCAAGTGATCTCAATCCAACATTTAATAAAAATGATTTTAAGCTTCTTCATGAAAACTAGTTTCTTAAAGAGAGTAAATTTATTTGTGTGGTAATTAATATTTGGGTAATACTAAAATCGTCACTAATCTTTTGTTAAAATTGCATAGTTTCTTATGCATGTAGTATGCGAGCGAAGCAAAAGATGACACTTTTGCATAAGGGAAATGCGATCACTAGGCGTAGAGTTTTTTCTTTTTGTACATTGATATTAGATAGAATATTGTAATTAATCTTCAACCCAGACGTCAAAATAAAAACATTTAAGAGCCCGAACAATACTCTAAAGATTAGATAACGACCACTCAATCCCCAAGCACTACATCATCGTCAACATATAATAACTGAGAAAGAGAAATATTATCCTTACCAATATTGACGGGCTTAAAAATACCCGCAACAACAATCTCCTCAATAGCGATATGAAATCCTTCCAAATGGGTGTAGCTCTTCATTTATAACGTTAATCCCAAACATTATCCCTATCTTAAGTACTGATACTAGTCTTATTGGTGTGCAATATAAGATTATTGCATAGGTTTTGGCGAATCATTTGGCTCAGGTGATATATTCTATTCTTAGTGTGGTGTAATCGATCGACGTTTATTAAGGGTAGTCAAATCCTTGATAGCCCCCTTACCATGAATGAGGTAGTGGACTGGTACAAGAAGAGTAAAAACAAAATTGTGATTATAAAGATTGATTTTGAGAAAGCATATGATTCTCTTTCATGGGATTATTTGGAGAGAATCATGGTCTTTATGATATTTGGTACTAGGTAGATAAGTTGGATTCGAGCTTGCATATCGTCTACTACATCTTCTGTTTTGATGAATGGCAGTCCTTCTCTGGAGTTTCAGATTGAGCGTGGGCTAAGACATGGAGACCCACTTTCTCTTTTCCTTCTTATTATTGTTATGGAAGGATTTCATATCGCTATTCAGGAGATTATTGTTGCGGATCTTTTTAAGCCTGTCAATTTGGTAAGGATATATAATATACCACATGATATCATATTATGTATTGTTATACAGTACAATATAGTAATGTAACTAATTGTGTGACAAAAATAAGATAAAAAACAAGCTAGACAACAAATATTTTTTCATTCAACCTTAGTAATTTCGACCTCGTATGAATGATTGACCATAGATCGATTCTGACTTGTACTTGATGCTATTGGATGTTGTACATTTTCATCGATATATGCTTCATGTTTTCTCTAGTACAATTTGTAAATTTTGAACACGCACACATAGTAAGTGATGGGACAGCAGTTCCTGGACTCACCGGCCCCGTCAGTGTCGTGGCGGTGGGATTCGTCGTTGATTTATTTGTTTGGTGGCATAGGCCTAATGTTTGTTCTCGTAATGTTGGCTTTGTTAATGTTGGCCTGTGCTCAATGGAGCTTCACTTCGGAGGCCACCGACGGTGACGATGTAATAGATGGTAGTGATCATTTTCAGATTATGGCTGGAGACAAACTTCCGACTTACTTGGCTGCACCGGCTCATGTCCCCAACAGTATTAATCTTTCTGGTTGTTCTTGTTCTCTCTAGAGTTGCATAAAACATCTTTAGTGTTTTTGTTTTGTTTGCTAGAAATAAATAATGTATGTAATGTAAATATAGTTGGTTAATAAATAAATCGAAAACTGATTATGGATTTCTGTTGTTTCAATTTTAAAACACCCGAGAACCGGAGGAATGATCCATGCAGTTGAGACTAGACTGCTGTGAAAACAACGAAGGTTGCTGCCTGCCTTGCTGGTATTAATGTCGGTGAGAATCGGCATGTTAGTAATGAGTACTTTATATGGACAAGAGATGATGTCATCTTTTGTGTTGCTTATTCTTGACACGAGGCACTAGTACAGACTCTTGCAGCTTTATCATTTTTCTTTTCATTTGTTTATTAAAACTTTAAAATCTATTCGGCTCCAAAACAGTATATATAAACTTATAAACTCGACTTAATTACATGGATAGTATTTGTGGTTTGTGAAAAATAATAACTATGGGTACTAAGGTCACTGGGAGTGGTGAGCGGCTTCACCTGCGGGTAGCCGGCGGGTACAACTGGTACCATTCCCACTCCTAGTGGGTAACATTGTTAGCGGGTATTAGAACCCGCCGAAACATTGTTTTTAATCCGGTGGGAGGGGCGTCGCTGTCCGGCATAGATTTTTTTTAATAGTCCCTCAAATTTATAGATAATGCCGTTTTTTATTAAATTTTATCACAAGGGTATTTTGGTCATTTTACTTAAATTTAACGAAAGTTAGTTTTAATACACGATATTGTTACAAAATCGAAACATAATACTCATACTTGCAGCTTGAAACCCTTAATAATCATACATGTTACTTTTGACAAACCAAATGGACCATCTCTGTAATTAACTCATAAAAATAAATACAAAAAATGTGATGATGTAGAAATGTAATGATGTTTATAGGGTTGAAAATAAAATGAATGTTTTTAAAGAATTATTGGAAATCTAATGTTAGAGCTGAATGAACGTGTTTGTAGATGTTTTTTTTGCTCTTAGGCCATCCGGCGGTATACACCGGATTTTCACGTCATCATCCAACGTGTAACCATGAATCACGGCGTGATCCATTAGCCACACCGGCCCCTTAAAAAAAACCACGCCGTCATGCCTTCTCGTGATTTATTTCACGCGAGTGAAGTTTGCAATTCAATCCAAATAATACCGTTGAACGGTATTATTTTCAACCGTTTGAAAAAAATAAATTTAATAATTAGTAATATTATTTTTACTCAATATAAATACCCCATTTTACTCCATAATATTTACACTCATTTCTAATTTTCTACTCTTCCACTCACTCTTCTAAAATGTCTTCATCATCAAGCGAGGAAGCCCGGGTAATGACGTTCGGAGCTATGGCATCGGCAGCGGTTAGGTGGTGGCAAGAGGCGGAATCGTCCTCAAGACCATTAAAACGAAGCGCACGTCTCAACCATGACCGGACGGCTGCTAACACACTTTTACTCAAAGATTACTTTGACGAAGGTTGTTTATACGGGGATGAGCAATTTAATACACGGTTTCGAATGAGTCGGAGATTATTTTTAAGAATTAATACTGATCTCGAGAGAGACGTGCCTTGGTTTCGTCAACGTGTTGATGCGAGAGGTCGGGTTGGATTCACCTCCATTCAAAAGTGTACGGTCGCGATTCGTCAATTGGCGTATGGCACCGCTACTGATTCGTTTGACGATTACATGAAGATGTCAGAATGAACGATCAGGTCATGTATTTACAAGTTTTCTAAAGCTATAATTTTATTGTACGGTAAGAGATATTTACGTAAACCGTCGGCTAGCGACATTCAACAGTTATATGCTTTTCATGAAGCTAAACACGGATTTGTCGGGATGCTTGGTAGCATCGATTGCAAACATTGGGATTGGAGAAATTGCCCCAATGCGTGGCGAGGTCAGTTTGCACGCGGCGATCATCCTCGACCAAGTATTATGCTTGAAGCTGTGGCTTCAAATGATCTATGGTTTTGGCATTCATTCTTTGGCGTTGAACAATGACATTAATGTTCTTAATCAATCGCCTATATTCGACGATATGATCAACGGAACCGCACCAGACTCATCATTTGAACTTAGAGGAAAAAAGGTATCGAGAATGATTATATACTCTTTGTCAAATCGCTTTGTTTATTGCTTAACTAGCTTAGGACCTGTGTACTACACATGGTGAAAAAATATTAATACATAAAATTTTTAAATCTTTATATATATTTTATAGGTGGAAAAATGTAATTACATACATTAACAATAGAAAACAAAATCCAAAATATGTAAAAGTTAATATATATCTGAGTTTTGAAATTAATTAATTACTATTCAAAGTAGTTTGACTTTCATTCTTTGAATGAAAACATAAGTTAAGTAATTAGATTACAAAGTTTCTTATAATATGAGATAATTTAAAATAAATGTGTTTTATTAGTATAAATAATAATTTGTTTAAAGTATATTATTATTATTGGAAAGATGGAAATGTATTTAATAAAAGAGAGATGCAGAAAAAAAATTGTAAGAATGAATATGAAGGCGACACGTGACATTGAGAAACATTTATTTATTATATAGTGTAGATTTATGTCTTAATTTAATATTTTTTAACTAACATTAGATTGAAAAGATATAATTTATTGAGTAAACTGCAATTTACACCCATGTGGTTTAGGCCTGCTGACATATTGCAACTCTGTTTAAAACAAAGTGCAATTTGCCCCCTGTAGTTTGGTTTCTCTCTATTTGCACCTCTGTTGTTATCTTTTCTAATGAAAAAATAATACCCCTCACCTCACCCCAAATTTACCCTCTTCTTCTCCGGTGAACACCCTCTTCCCCGGTGAACTATACCGATGAATTATACCTCCGATTAACACAAAGGTTCGTGGGCAGTTACTTGGGTTTCAAGAAATCCGTGATCGAAGATCCAGTGAAAACAAACAAAATCCCGAGACAAGTACCAGAACAAGCTTGGTACATGAAACCCGTGTTCTCGATTCTTATTGGTGGAATCCTTCCTTTTGGGGCGGTTTTCATCGAGTTATATCTCAACTCCAAGATTTAACAAATCTCCAATTAGGTGGGAATTCGCTGGGCGTCGATAGTAGAGCTTCATAGTTTGAATAGGTTGAATCTCAGCAGCAACAAACTGATTGGTGGCATTCCATCAAATCTCAGGAAGATGGTAATGCTAGAATATTTGGATGTTTCACACAACAATCTAACTGGGACTTTTAGCATCACTTAGCGACATCTGTGGGCTGGTCACCTTAAATGTTTCATATGATCATTTCACAGGCCCAGTACCAGGAATATTGTTCAACACATCCAGCGCGTCCTTCCTGGGAAACGCAGATCTTTGTGCCGATTGTGGGTTGAGTTGTTTGAGAAACGACAATTTCAAACCGTGTGTCGTTCCATCACGGAATCAAACCGCGAGAGAGGAAGGGGGCGGCGGCAGACAGGAAGGGTGAGGGCGAGGGGTGCAAAGAGAGAGAGAAACCAAACCACAGGAGGTGCATATTATGTTAGGTTTTGGGTTTTGGATGAAATGACCTTAATACCCCTAACGGAGTTAAAAGATTAACGGTGTTTGTAACGGCAGATGTGCAAAGAGAGAGAAACCAAACCACAGGGGGACAGGGGGGCAAATTGCACTTTGTTTTAAACAGGATTGCAATGTGTCAACGGGCCAAAACCGCAGAGGTGCAAATTGCAATTTACTCTAATTTATTAGTTTTCTTTAATGCTTCTAGCATACAATTAAAAATATATAATAGTAATATACTGTGTTTTTATCTGTTTTAACGAACACAGTTTGCTCAAATCAGGAGTTAGGGGGGATTGGAATAGGAAATTCTAAATCAAGGAGAAAAGAGACATGAATGATATAATGATAAGATAAAATTATTATAAATCGATAGAAAGTAGCATCATCTACGCGAACACAAAACAACATAACAAATTACCAAAAACTCTCATCCAACATATTAGACCAACAGATAAATATCAGAAATGAGATTTATTATAGTTTCAATTTCAACAAAACATCACCTACAGACTGCTAGTGTTCGCCTGTTTGGCGAGTTTGAACCACTCGGTGTGGAAAGAACCGGGCACATCGGTCCTTTCATAAGTGTGTGCACCAAAGTAATCTCTTTGAGCTTGAACCAAATTAGCAGGCAACCTCTCCCTCCTATAAGTGTCGAAATATGCAAGGCTAGAAGACATACCAGGAGTACTGATACCTGAATTAATAGCCAAACACACAACTCTTCTCCACGCAGACTGGCGCTCCACCATTTCTTTAGCAAACTCAGGGTCCACCAAAAGGTTAGCCAACTCAGGGTTCCTGTCATAAGCCTGCTTGATGCGGTCCAGGAATATGGCTCGAATAATGCACCCACCTTTCCAGATTCTAGCCAACTCACCAAGTTTCAGATTCCATCCCTTTTCATTGCTCTTGGCGCGTATCAGATTCATCCCTTGTGCATAGCTGCATATTTTGGCTGCGTATAGAGCCTGCCTTACATCATTGATTAATTTTTCTTTATCCACTTGTTGATCTGCTAAAATATCGTCAAACCCGCCTGATTTGAACACCTTTGCAGCTTCTACACGTTCATCTTTTAAACCGCTAAGAAAACGTGAGTCTAAAGACGCTGCAATGGTGGGGGCGGCGATTGACAGGTCAGCAGCTTGTTGGACGGTCCATTTACCGGTACCTTTCATGCCGGTTTTATCTAATACTTTGTCAACCAAATAACCATCTCCCTTGTCATCCTTGATGCCAAATATGTCAGCAGTGATCTCAATTAAAAAGCTTTGAAGCTCTCCTTTATTCCATTCGGAGAAGACTTCATGTAGTTCCTCGTTTGAAAGCTTTCCAACAGATCTTAGCACGTCATAAGCTTCTGAAATTAGTTGCATGTCACCATACTCAATTCCGTTATGAACCATCTTGACAAAGTTGCCTGAACCACCTTCACCAATATATGTCACACATGGACCACTGTCTGGTACTTGAGCAGCTACTTTGAGAACAATGTCCTCAATGTACTTGTAAGCCTCAATGGAACCACCAGGCATCATGGAAGGCCCGTTTCTTGCACCTTCTTCACCACCAGAAACACCCATCCCGAGATACAGAAGACCTAGTTCAGCCATGGCTTTTTCTCTTCTTTCAGTGTTTTCATACCACTCATTACCACCATCAATGATGCAATCACCTTTCTCCATGTATTGGGATAAAGTTTTGATTGTTTGGTCAACAGGTGCCCCAGCTTTGACAAGCATGATAATCACCCGAGGTTTTTGGATTGAATTAACAAAAGATTCGGGATCATGGAAGCCAAAAACTGGGAGATTTCCTTCCTTTTCAGCTCGCTCCACAGTTTCGTCAACTTTGGATGTGCTGCGATTGTAAACAGAAATTGGGAACCCTTTTTCAGCAATGTTTAAAGCCAGGTTTTGGCCCATAACAGCAAGACCAGCAAGCCCAATTCTTGTTAGCTTCTGTTGATCAGCCATGTCTATTCTGTAAAACAAATTCCAACTTAGATAACATAATAAATAGATAGATAGATAAGAACAGAATGAAGATAAGGAAAGGTGATGTACAAGAATGTTATTAGACAACTGAACAATCATAACTATTGCATTACAAATATATCCATGAGAAATGTTTTGCAACATCAAAGGATGAAAAAATTCACAAGCATGTTAAACTGTCAAAGTACATACTACATAGTTTTACTTATATTACCATGTGCTCGATAGTTAAAATTACTTAAAAGTCGTTATATAATGGACAAATTTCCATCAAAGTAAGCTGCTTTTACCTACCTAGCATTACATTATGGTGAACAAAGTAATCTCCCAAATTTAGTTAGAATCTTAGTTGAACAGAGAGAACTAATCCTCTAAATATCATGCACTTTGCTGATGTTTCCTTGTCACCCATGGACGGTTCTCTTCTTCATAAGGATACTAATGTAGTAGTTTTTAATACTGAAAAGATTCCCCACATGGACAATCTTAGCCCAACTGATAAGTTTTAGATTCTATATTTCAAACAACTTCATCATGTCAGGTAACCTCTTTTACTAGGTAATAGAACATAGCACTTTTGTTTCATCTTAGGGACATGTAGACACTAGAAAATATGTTTAACTAAGAACAAACAAGTACCCATCGAATCTAGATCCACAAACTAAAACTAAAAGTCTAATATATGTGTTTCACATATTTTGAACCAGCATATTACATTTATCAAAAATTAATTGTTGTGACTATAGGTACCATGGGTTTTGCTCATATTAGGTTACCAGAACTACTTTAATCATTTGATTGTATTTTAATGTATGACTTTATATTTTCATCTACACACACCATAGTGATCTGCCTCTCATGTATATAACATTAGAAAATGATTTCTCACAAGAGATATTGCTGTCAGTTGCATCATTAATACGAAATCTTTTTGTGATTTAAAAAACTTGACAACTTCAAATAGATCCACCGCATAGAAAACTTGACCAATAGTCATCAGATAGAAGCCATTTGTGGTACATTAAAAGCCCATCATAATTCTAAGCCAGGACATATGTTAAAAGATAACAACATCAAGTATGATTTATCAAAAAAATAACAAGAATACATAACTTAATTTGACAGAAATTTACATCCAAGTTTATAACAATCAGAACATGTAAACTAATTGATGATGTCCAATGCATAAAACTTAATTTGGCATCCAAAAAGTATGAGGTTTGAACAAAAATTATAATTATATGTTTGATTGATCCTCAAAATGTCTAATCTTAAGAGGAGATAAACAGAGAACAGAATCAAGCAATCCTCCTAAACCCCCTGTACCTCTACCATGAAAAGAGGGCATCACACATGCAAGCATACTATATAAAACTCAATTTGAAATCGATCAAGCATATGTAGTTTTGAGGATTGAAATAAGGATAAACAACATACTCCATTACCTAGCATAATCCAGGCCCAATCTATACACAGATCAATCAACGCATGTACAGATCAAAGAACAAGGAACTGATCGATATGAATAAATTTTAACAATCGGAACAAAATTGAGAAAACATATATGGTAAAAGAGAAAGTGGTACCTTCTGAAGATGAAAAGATCTGAAATCCAGATTGGAAAAATAATAAAATGAAGACGCTATGAATTATTAGGGAAAGTGCAGGGCTATTTAAAGGGGGAGTGGTGGGCGAGTCAATTCTGACCACCTAGCTGTTGGTGGTTGGTGGTGAAGACATCGATCTATAAATTTGTTTCACTTCACCCCCTTCTATTTTCAATTTCATTCGATTAAACCTCTAAACTTGTTGAATTTGTGATAAAATAACGACGTTTGACCTTATTTAGATTTCAACAATATAAAAAAAACATTATGCTAAAAAGTGGCACTTTTAAATCTGAGAATAAAATCTAATGTTAAAAAGTGAAATTTATGTAAATTATGGTATCAAACTAAAAAACAATCATAACTAAAACCTTTTAAATAAGTTGGTTTTAATAGATCTAGAATATAAGTTAAGTTAATTGAAATAATTTTTTTTTGAAATATTAAAATAATCTTTCTAACATTTAGGTTTTATATAAATGTTTGCTAGAAAATGTAGCTACTCTTTTTCACTTCTGCCTTGTTAAAGAGACAAATGAAGAAGGAAGATAAAACTCTCTTGTTCATATACAGATATGTTTTATATTGTAACTTCATATAAAACAACATAGAAAACTTTCATGTGCAAATATTGTACCTTGGGAGACAGTTATATAAAGACCACAAAATTTATTTTAAAGGAACTTTGTCAAAACTAGACCTCAACCAATCATGTTTATTCATCTATTGTTCTATGGTTGTTAGTGATTCAAGAAATTAGTTAATTATATTTTTATTGCATATTCTGTCAAAAGATGTAACAAACCACCACATTGTTCTATCTAAACTGTCTTAAGAGTAGAGAAGGATTCAAAGTAGCCAATAGGGGTGTTAATCGCTTTGTTTTTCAGGTTCCTCTATATGGTTTCGTCGGTTTTGATTATTTTTTGGGTCAAACCGAACCGAATACAAAATGCCAAAATGGTCTAAGCTAAATTCAGTTCGGTTTCAAACCAAAAACCGAATTTTAAGGATATGTTATGAATGCATTAATATTTATGATGAAATCTGATTTGGAAGACGGTGAAGGCGACTGTGACCCGATGCCACGTGGATTGTTGGTTTTCTTTTGATGTGGTGGGGCCATTTGATAAAATAACACATGGATTGTTTTGAAACTTTTTCATTTTTTCTCTCTTTTGGAAATATGACGTTATCATATTTTTATTAAAGCGTTCTACCCAATATTATTTGGGTCAGAAACAAACTTAGTTGTGAAACTTTTACGAACAATATAACATAAAGGTATTGGGTGTAAATCATAATAACAGTGTTTACAATGAAAATACAAACTAACCCTTTTTATACCAAGGATGACGTCACATTACATAAGTTCTAAAAAACAACATTATATCTCCCTACCTATACATGCAACAGCAGCCCAGCTAAACAAAGCAAATAGATTTTCCATAGGATCAATCAACAAATCTGTAGCAATATGCCATGACGACTTGCACCTCACACAATCAAATTTGCAAATTGAATTGGAATCATCAATTTGAGTTGAGGAAAAGGCATGGCTTTAAGATGGTACTGCAGCTCTTTTGACTAGATAGAACCTGATCTTGACTGGTTTGTTAAAATACAACAAAATTTTCAACCAGATCAAGATTCTTAACCCATATTACAAAATATGTTGACCTGAGTTGGACTTATGAAACCTGAAGTTGATAAAGAAGTACCCCAAATAGTGGAATGATTAGAATGAAGAGTGATAACAGAATGTCTTTTGTCTTTAACTGCCTTGCATCAATGTCCCTTGCAGTCACGTTGCATGACTTCTCTACCTGTAAAATAAAAAAATTACTGTTTTTAAGTAATGATAAGTAAAACTGCTTTGACCCGAACCAAATTGATACACCTGCATTGAACCCGATCCCATTTGACAGGCTTAGTAAAACAGCTAGCAGTAAATAAGCTACCTCGGAATTGCTTGATAAGGCTTGTGTTCTTTCTGTAGTGAAGTCGTCATTACTGCTAGCTTTATCACCATAGCTATCTTTTACAGCAGGATCTTCGTCTGTTTTCTTTAAGTGATTTATAAAGATTTTGTTTTCTTGTTTCAAGGAAAATATCTGCATGCATATATAAAACCATTAAAAGACAGTTTAACATAAAGGTTCATATTTTTCAAAACTATGTATATATTGCATAGTATTTGAAACCTGCTCTTGGAGCCGTTCTCTTTCGAGTGTCATCTGCATAACCAGATCTAATATGAACTTGCTACAATGGTTTATGTTTCTAATAGTTGCCTTCTTGGTTTCCTTCATTTGATGCAAATATGTTTCCAACATTTTAACCTTACCCTTAACCAAATTGAGTTCTTTCTTGAGGTCTGCATTTGATTCAGACAAGAGAATACATCTATCCTCCATACTCTCGGTCTGAATTTTATTTACTAATGCTTTAGAGGTTTCCATTAATAGTTCAGATGTGTGGTCAGTTTCATAGAACTTTTCTAAGGTCATTTCAGCTTCCTCTTCAACATAAACCACTTCTTGTTCTAATAACCGCAGCCTCATGGTCAAAGTTGATTCAATTTGCGTCAACTCACTCACCCTTTTCTCCAAATCTATTTCTCCCTCCAAATATTTATCAAGCATCCTCAAAACGTGTCTCTGATGCTCTGCAATCTGCATGTTTATTTTCATTTTATCATTTAGTTCTACTTGATCAATGTTGTTTAAGGACTCTGTGTAGTCCTCACCTCCGGATAATCTTAGCAAGTTTTTCTCAAAATTGGCAGATTGTGCTTTTATTTCTAAGACTTGCTCCAGTGATTGTTCCAATGATTCTTCAGAATCACACAACATGTCTAACATCCCGGTTAAAGATTCTCCAAAATGTTTTCTTGAAAATAAAGACTCCATTACCTTAACTATTTCTATCTGAAGATCAGATATGTATGCCTCTAGTAATTTCACCTCTGAATCCAAAAATCCAGATAAAAGGGCGTATTCTAGTGTCTTGGTAACCAAATCAGGATCCATATCAGAAACAAAAGCCTCAAAGTCACTTTCTTTAATTTCCACATGCATTGACAGAAAGTTCAAGTTGGTCAGCTTCTTAGAAACGCATGCTATATCAAATTCAAATCTTGTTATAATCTCTCCGGTACTTTTGGAGTCTCGAGAAGTGTTTACAGATACGCAACTTCTGTTGAAATATGAATGTGGCCCATCAGAATGAAGAGATACTGCGTCATAATTGGTCGCTGCATCCATCTTGACAGTCCAGATGTAAGCTCAATTCAGGACCTGAAAGAATAGGGGTGGGTTGGGATAGAAATTCTTACTGCAAAATGAATATCATGGATTTTGCATCCAATACAATTATTAGAGCAATGAATACTGGTGAGAAGGGATTTCTTGGTCGGTCCCACTACACATTCTACGGTTAACACTCGCCAAAAACAGAAGAATGATATTCATAGAGTAGGACATTGAAGTACATATCCAAAGGAGGATTTGTAAACTTTATTCTAACATAAATCAAGACTTCTGTGGATCCATGTATTATTAGCCATTTTCTTACATTTATATGACTGAAAGATGCTTATGCTAGATCATTTATATCCCATTCAAATCTTGTTATAATCTCTCCGCGTAGTAAAGTTCAAATTCTGAAGCAACAAACTGATCATCTACAGACAGAAACAGAAGAATGGGTTTCATAAACTCCTCTACAAGTACAACCACGTAACACTAGTTTATAAACCCTAAAACCATAACACAATTTCGCCAGTATTAATTGAAGCAACTTTAAAATTTCATCTCTAACAAGAAAGGTTCTGAACAGTAAAATAAAACCGGTAATATCAGATAGAACACATCGAATCAGAAATAAATTGTAAACAAAAAACTGAAATTCGTGAAATAATACCCAAATCTGCGTACCTTATTTAGCAATTTAACCGGTTGAAGAGGCATTACTATGTTTCGCTTTATGATGTGCAGTTTCAAATTATATTCACTGTCAGTTATTCGTTTTCTTTTCTTCAAAGTTAAAACCCTACTTTTTGCACTATTTACAGGAATCACCTTAAGGTTTTACCAAATTACATAAGGACCCCTAATTTAATATTCGTATGCTGCAAGTCCATTTCATTTCCTAGCACTTGTCATCTTTAGTCTGTTCAGATCCTAGATTTGTTCAAGCTAATAATACTGGTTTGATTCATACGGATTGTATAAAATTATAATTAAACTTGAAAAATAAAATAGCAAATAAGCTTCCCTTATAATTATATTTATAAGCTTTTAAAGAGTAACAAAAATAAAAGAAACATGCATTAAACTTCAACAGGTTTCTGATAGAACTACAGCCTAATCTTGAAAATTTTGCCTGAGTTTCAAGAAAATGTGGAGGCTTTGATCATATAATATATACACGGGTTGAAACTAAATTTTTCAATGAAATTTCGGGATTGCATAATAATCATCCATCACACCACCAGCAACTCCATGTTTCTAAAGTCTGGATTTTTAAGATCGGCTGTGATATCTTGATCTTACTCGACAATTCTTTGGAGATTCCTGTTACGATCTCATATGTGTCATCAGATTCATACAAATTTTCCAAAGTGATTACAGTTTCTTCTTTAGCTAAAAAGACTTCTTGTTCTGAAGCATGTAATCTCATGGTCAAAGCTTCTTCGATCTGAGTTGACTCAGACACTATTAGACTAAGTGATATAGTATAGGGACTAGACTTGTAATATGGTGTTCTATATAAACACCTCTTTATGTAAACCCTAAACACACAATCACATTCTAATACAATCATATTACAAGGTTTAACTTGGTATCAGAGCTAGGTTACAACCACCTGAAAACATCTCCGGCGGGGCGGCCGCCGCCGCTCCGCCACACCTCTCTTTTCTTTACAAGCTTTTTTTTTTTTTTTTTTTATCGTTCAATAACCAGATCCCCACCACCAAACAACCGCGCTTAGTCTTCTCTATCCACTCCTACTGCCGCCGTCAACCACCATTGCCGCCTCCACCTATGGCGGAACCCTAGTCGCCACAGCGGCGGTACCCTATCCGCCACCACAAACACCACCGTTCTACACCACAACCGACAACCACATACCTCAGCCTACAACGTTGTCGCCGCCCTAAACCCTAACTCTAGCCGCCGCCACCACAAAAATACAAATCCGGCCGCCGTTGCCATCTCCGGCGTCTCCATACCAGCTGTTGCTGCCACCACCACAAGGTAAGCCACCTCAGCTCCTCCCCATCGCCGCCACTATACAACAATGGCCGTTTTTCCGGCGACATGCACCTCGCGAAAGCCACAATGCTTTCAGTTCCGTTTATTCGAGGGTTGCATAAAAAAAAATAGAGATCTACAATAAGGGAGTAAAAAAAAAGGGGGGGGTGAACAAACCCATAGTTGTTGAAGAACTCCGGCGAACGACGAAGTGGTGATGGCTGGAAGAAGATTATGGTTTTCCTAATGTAGTTTCGATTGGGCCTTTGAGAAAAAAAAAAAACGTGTGACAAGCGAAAGCATGGTGGAGAAGGAGAAGACCAACTATCTTTTTAGTTTTATGTTTTTATATTTTCAACGTAAATCTCTCCCGAGCTTAGTTTGCGGGGGAATATTAGACTAAGTGATATAGTATAGGGACTAGACTTGTAATATGGTGTTCTATATAAACACCTCTTTATGTAAACCCTAAACACACAATCACATTCTAATACAATCATATTACAAGGTTTAACTGAAACCCTCTTCTCAAACTCTATTTCTCCCTCTTCTCAAACTCTATTTCTCTTTCCAATGATATCTCAAGCATCCTTAGTCTGCAACTTCATTTTGTCTTTTAGTTTAGGAAGAGCATTGATGCATGTGGCACCTGAATCATCATTTGTACCTGAAAACATATCAAGAAAATGAAAAATATCAAGCAGTAACCTTCAATTGGTTCTACTGAAAAAGATAAACATCAATTTCTCATTGTTGCATAACTTAATTCCTAACTACTGTCTACTTATGTAGATTATAGTTATTCAACCAAAGAAAGTCAAAGTCACCTCGGAATTGAGGAAACCAGGTAAAAGGTCAAACTTCAGTGCTTTGACTTCCAGGTCACTCAGGTTTTGATTCATGTCACTGATACAAATGCTTCAAATTCACTTTCCATAGTTTCCATATACGACAGGAGTAAGTTTAAGTTAACCAGCTTCTCACAAACACATATCATATCAAGCTCAACTCTTGTAACAACCTCTCCAACACTTTCTAATTCCTGAAATGTATCTGCAACAGAAAAGGTTCTGGATGTGGTTTTGTCAAACTCAGATTCTGGTCTACATGCATAGACTGATACAACAGCCGAAGATGGCTCATAATTATAACGCATATCCATCTTGAGCAGTAAAAAAATCAATTCAACACCTGGAATAAGGGAAGAGGAGAACCAAGATCAAGAATTTCAAACCAACTGAAGGTATTCCCTCATAAAAGAAGAAATGAAGCATGATTCTAGCATTAAGACATCAAAAGTTAGGAAGAAAATGAAGATCTGAACCAACAAAGCATGCATTCATGAAATAATTCCAGAATCCACATACCTAAATCGGAACTTTATTGGCTTAAGCAATGTGGGATTGGCTTTTTTGGATCTCCCCCTTTGTTGGTGTTCACAGCCAAAGGCGCGGAACCGTTTCCTTTTCAACATCTCCCCATTTCAGCATTTGCAGGAAAAACTTACAGGTTTTCTAAAAGTTGTATAAAGACCCAAACTTTACATATTCTTCCAATGCAAGTCAATATCATTTCATGATATTTTTTTTGTATTTGTAAAATGTTTAATATTCCAAGTTTACTCAATTGTAAGATATTTTTGTCATCAAATTTGGTGAGAATGTAAAAAAATGTCAAATAGAGATGAACATAAATACTATATGAAGAAATCAGATAAAACGAACAATAATGTTACAAACAGTTGACTTTTGGATTTTGACTTTTACTATATGTGTGGTTAAGTGTTACCAATAGTATTCATGAACGGGACTAGTCTTTTATAGTCTCTTCTTCGCCCAAGCACACAATTATCAAGCACCCGACCAAGGATTATACGAGTATTCCGCAATGCCAACTCTTTAGCTGAAACACACGATTCAGTCGATGGACCAGCATGAACCATGAATGCTGACTCATCAACCCCACCAAGGCTGCTTTCATAGTGAGCTTGATCATGGTTAATGGATGCAGTCATAGGTTCATAGTTATGTAAAAGAGCTTCTAATACACCTAGTGCTTCAGAACATAAACTGCTTTCAACTAGCTGAGAAATGAGTGCATACATATGTTGATTCTGAACTGCATCCATCGGAATATGGTGAACCAATTGCTTCAGTATTATAAGAACAACCCGTTGATACTCAACGGGCCCTTTTTCTAAAATATTAAGTAAATGCCCGAAAGCCAGAACCGACTGCGTTGGTGCCCATTTGCTGCATAATAGTGGTGAGACACAAGCTAATAGATTGTCTATGGTTTTAAGTTTCCCTTGTGAATATGCCATGAATATGGTGGCTAATTCGTCTAAGGATTTTGCTTCACACCATATTGCCAGATTCATTGAAACCGAACGGGCCTTTTGGTGTTGCTGTAAAAGGGCTGGAGTGGAGCCTGAGCCCAAGCCCACAACTGCATCTGGGTTTAAATGTAAGCAGAGCCATGGAAGCAGACCTGTTATGTGCATCAAGAGTCGTATTTGTGGGTCCCCGAAGATTGAATCACAAGAGGGTACGGTTAGCCTTGAGAGAACCTCGATCGAGATATCATGGCTCACGGTTGACATGAGTCCTTTGAGCACTAGAGGCTGCACGCCTTCAAAAACCGGGACAGTCCCATCTGCACCAGATGGTGAACTGACGTCATCCTCACTATCAACTGCACCGTGGTCTAGCTCGTCTCGCGGCATGCTTGAAAGGAGCACGTTTTCTGTGGTTCGGTCAGAAAAGGTCAAAAGGTCAATGACACGAGCAAATAGCTCGAGTACCTGACAATAAACATGAACATAGTCGGTATGCATCATGGCCACACATCCCCAGAAAAGATGGGGGTACAGAATCACTTTCTCAGGCTCTACATTTTCCACCATCACTTGTAATGTTAAAAGAATCTCCATAATAAACCCTAAAACTTCAGGTATTGGGTTTGCTAAACATCTATGAAGGCATCTGAGAAGCGAGATACATGCGTCATGGTTGACGCGGGGTCGGAGGGCTCGATAAATCTGGTGGGACCGGCATGACAGGTGTCTGGATGTGCACTCCATGGCCCACTTGAGTGCTTCTGCTCCCCAAGTTTCTCTAAGATCACCTTGGAAAAATATGGCATCCACCATGCTTTGAACCAATGCAGACAGTAGTTTTGCACTTTGGAGCTCAACTCCCGTGACTGTGGGGTCCTCGTTTTCCCACATCATGGTTCCACGTTTTGACTGGACGTATTTAATCAGGCTCACAACCAGCTGCCGGTTTTCTCCGTCATTGTTTTCAACATTGTAAAGCTCGAGATGACGGCCACCAAGAGAATACAACAGATTAACAAGCAAACGTTGGCAATGTTCTAGAACAATGTCTTCTGAGCTATCCATTGAGACAAATGTGACATGAAAAAGCAAAGGCAAATGTTCCCTGAAATCTTCATCATTTTCATATGCAATTTCTGCAAGTAGAATCAATGCTATATCAGCATGTGTTAATAAATGCTGTTGATGCTGATGTCCCTGCAAGGCTGTGTTAAGTTCTCTAGCACTCACACCATGACTGTCTGATTCAGAATTTGGAGTGTCAGTTAGGTAATCCCCACTGTCTCGAGAAACATGCCGACTTCTTGAATTTCCTGCTGAACCTCGAAGCCTCCTGTGGCTAGGACACGCAACGGTTATCTCAGGAGGTACTGAGATCACTGGACCGGAAGTGGCTCGACTTCCTAAAGTAGTTCGACCACTTGTGTTCCTTAACAGACTATCGACAGAACCTCGAACCAGAAATGGTGACATGAGAGGTTGGTTATCCATGACAGATGCCAGCTGGGCTATTGCAGGACCCAGAGAAAATTCCAAAACAAAATTTCCATTGAAATCACTCTTTTGAACTCCTGTAGATTCCAGGCTCTCCTCGAGCATTCTTTGGGCTAATTGGTAAACCAAGTGGTCAACTGTGCCTTGTGGACAAATTCTAGCTAGATATAAGCTTACTCGTTTAGCAACCGAAAAATAAGTAGCAAATGCACCACTTATTTCTGTTGATGCATTTGAATCACAGTCTTCAATTCCTTTAGTGATTAAAAAATCAAGAACTGGACGGATATTACGCGGCTTACTAGCAATAGTTCTCCAAAGCTTCTCAATTTCATCAGGAAACTGATCAGCATGCCGCCAAGTCACATAATAAAGACTTTTTAATAATCTTTCCTTCCACCCAGAGTTTTGCAGTTTCCAGAAATCGAGATTTTCAATCCATGGAGCCATGCAGGTTAGAACTTGGTGCTGTGCAATTATATCAACTGCATCCAGTTGTCTCTGCATGATTTCTTCACAAAGAAGCTGGCTCAGTTCGGGACGATCTTTGGCAAGTTTACAAGATAACTTGTACTGAAATTGTTGGTAAGAATCAGGAAGATTTCCAACTACTGCAACTTGATAACTTCCTGTCCCTTCAATCTTATCTTCAGCCCATTCACGGGCCGATAGTGTCTCAAGCATTTGTAGGGCATCATCACGAACCTGTCTAGATGGGTCCACCACTTTGTAAAGAATCAAGCTCAATAGCCGTTGGATCTCACATTTTTGTATGTCTTGACGCATGTACACTTCAGCCAACACGCTGAAGTAACCATCCGCCACATCAGCATCAGAATAGTAGCACTGAAACCGGAAAAGAAACAAAAATTACTTGAGATCATAAGATTCATAACCAACAGGAACAATAATACATCAACTAGACAGATGTCTCACCTGATCAATGCAAGCAGGAAACAAGTCTAAATTAGAAAGAATAAGATTCTTCAAAGCTATTTTAGCAAGGGAAACACGAAGGTTACCAACTCTGCTCTTGTGTTTAGCATAAAATGGCCCCTTCGGATCGGTTGGTGAATAACCAAATGGGGCCCGCGGTGCAGACTCGATGAAGAGACTATTAATCCAATATATAATCCGACCACTCATTTTTCTTGCATTGTCAAAATCAAAACATGGGCCGTATAACAAGGAGGCCATACAATTCATGGAAGCCCATTGAACTGCCTCAACTTGCTCAGACAATTCTTTGTCAAACTTTAATTTGTCTATAGAATCTTTTGATCGAGCGTGCTGACTAGACTTGTATCGTTCAACTTCACGCCTATAATCACTTAAACCATCTTGACTAAATGTATTACCCGAATCATCACAACATGAGAGAAAAAGATCGAATAATCGTTTTCTGGTTTTCAGGTCGAATTTTTCAGATTTTGAATCCACAAACTCAGGGGCTAGTGTTCTTAGTATACATGCAAGTGAATAGCGTAGGGTTTGTAAGTCTTGAAAATTCTCAAAAGGTGTTGATATTAATTTGGTTGTTTCATCAATATGCTTCAAATAATGAAGACGGAGAACCGGCTTACAGGCCAGCATACCGGGCCAGATGTTATCTGCAACGGTTCTGTATATGTTTGAAATGTGGATACGGAGTTCTTCCCGTCGAGGTTTTTGAATCTGCATTGATATGAATAAGATATTTAAACACAATGGAACATAAGCAAAATGCATGATTCTAAATATGAACTCATCATACCTTCCATTTGGATTTTCCTTCTGTTTCCGAAGATATTTCATCCATAAAAGATGCCAACTCACTGAACATTATTTCACACACATCCAGATGTGAACGCCCTAGAGCCATAATAGCAGCATGCTGAATTGTACACAGTGCAAAATGTCTATTACTTATACTGCATTGTACATTTAACTATTTTCAATAGAAAGTTAGTGGTTAACACTCACAACAGATGCTTCAGAACCAGATTTTAGTGAGGGAATGATAAGATGGAATAATTCTCGTGTTGCAGCTGCACCAGATCCTTCCCTGCCAGGTGGACAAGAACAAGCAAACACAGCATACATGAGCCACTGATCTAGTTTGTTGTCTGCATCCTGAACCTGGTGCGCCTTTCCCCCCAATTCGACAGGTGTCACAAGCGCAAGACGCTTAGTTATCTGAACCCTAAAAATATAAATACCTAAACTTTGAATGTTGAACATTTCAGATTCAAAACATGAAACTAGACAACTTATTTAGTAAAAAAATTATTACTTTGCTTCTTGGACCGAATGTGGGCAGAGCAATGCACCATATTTAACAAGCTCACTAAGACAGCGAGCCCATCTATTCTTATCATGATTTTCAAAAAGCATGACCTCAAGTGTTGCATCAGGTGGTGCCACATCAAATTCTCGATTGGAATCCCAATAACAGTTCTGAACAATATCATCCTGCCAAACCGTGGTTTTTCACATTAATGATTCACGTGAAAGGGTTAAAAGAAAAAAAATTAAGGTGGATCACAAGAACATACCCCATTTTCCTCAAAAACATCAACCATAAGTATTGGTTCAGCTTCATCTTTAATGAGATCCAACTTGTCACATAATAAACAGTTTTGTATATCATTGCGTATATCACGCACACACCGTAGTAATTCCAATGCTGTGTGTCTAATCTGACCATCAGCAGAAGTAAGGAAGATAAGACCAATTGCATCAATCTCTGAAGCATGGAATTCAATTGGTTCTCCATGATTGAAAGAAGTTCTTTTTGATCTTAGGTTTATCTGCACATGCTTTGCACGTGAAGCATCATGTTCAATATTTTCATCTAAAAGGCAAGATCTCCATAATCGCAAGAGATCCAAAAGGTGTCCTAATGTTGTTTGAATAAGAAGAGGGAATTCATCCGGGAGCCGTAGGATGAAGTTCATCATACCTCTAACAACTGCAAATCGACGATCAGGATGGCATCTCACAATTCGATTGAGTACTTGTATTGCTTCCTCACGAACACCATGATCAACGCTTATCCCATGTTGAGGTATTATCTCAGTGATTCTATCACTTCGACCAACATCTTTAATTAGGTAAGGTACGCACTTCAACACTGATCTAAAAAGATATCCATGTGATTTTTCCTTGGTAATAGCATCTGGAGGATTATGCTTCATTAGTAGTGAAAGTATTAAACTTTAAATACAAGAATCATGCTTAGTTTTTATTAAAAAACTACCTATAGTTGTCTTTGAAGAAGTGAGAAGAGCCAGATTGTAAGTTCTATGGCATGACCTTAATATAGACTCAATTGCAATCTTTACTTTTGGAATGTAGTGCCCTAAATCCTGAGCTGCCAATGTAAAAACATATTCAAAAATAAAAATTTGAAACTGAGCAAACAAAAAATGGTTACTAATTACCTTGAAGGATTTCCAAGCCAACACGGCCACTTGTTGGAGACATTGAAATGTCAAGTAAAGCACGAAGACCAATAATCTTCGCCTCACTTGGACTATCTTGTTTAAGCATTTCTAAAATCAGATGGTTTATACAAAAATCAAGGTTGTGTTCCCCAATAGTAACACACAACTGAACAAGTTTATCATGTTGGACATCATGTGTAAGCATTCCTTTCCTAAGAATTGTAAGAAGTTGTGAAGTCACACTGTCGAGATAGTCCCACACACGGTTTGATGGCTGAGACCGCCCATGGACACCCAAATAAAATCTTGTAACATGGTGAAGACAATCCAGTGCCATGAACCGATTGTTCTTATCCTGTAAAGTACACATAATATTGTGTCCTCTGGATGGAAAATCTACAGAAATGTAGAAAACCTTGTGCATGTAAAGTTACCTTAAGTTGTTTGTACAATTGTTCTGTATGAGGACCAAAGTTACTTAGAAAAACAAGTGGATCACCAAGACAGAGAAGTAAAGTCACTAAAGGGTATGCAGCCTAACATAAAAACAACGATAATAAAAAATAAATAAAGAAAATGAAGATGTAAGAATAAACCAAATAAAAAAACTGACATGAATGAGCGAATGAATGCACTTACAGGTATATGCTTGCTTTGTTTATCTGCCCAATGAAGGATCTGCATTCTTACCCGTGCAACAGCTTCATACCACACAGTAAGTGCACGTTGTACACCAGAAGGTGGCCAGTGACATTTATTACCATCTGTGAGTGGTGCTAAAATGTTTGACAGCATTTTGCAAAGGGCATGGTGAAGTTCACCTTTTCGTTTGGTGGGAGCATGATTAAGAGGATTTGCTTTCGCCACAAAGGATGCTGACATGTTAAGACCACCATCAGTCTTGACCTGGCAAGTGCCAGTACATGCATTTATTATATTATGATATAATATTAATTAATCGACAAGAAATCTTCACAACAAGAAGAGTATGTACCACATACCCCAAGCCTTAGATGGCGCATCCCATTAATTATACTCAGGGTTTCAATTCGAGCACCACTAGTATCAATCCGACGTGCATTCAGTTCCATGATAAACCGTCCAGTTACAGGAATAAATCTATGGAAAAACAAAACACTTTCTAGGCTTTTTTCTTGTAAATAAATTTATGCCAATAATTTCAAGACTGGAATTTGCAAAATACCAATCACCTGATCAATGAAAGAGCACCCACAAGATGTGAAACTAGGTCCAGAAGGAGCCCACGCAGCTCAACCAATGAGGGATATTCAGCCTGACTTACAACCCTGCAAGAATTTTTTTTTAGCTTGGAGTACTAAAGGTATCTCCCACTTTTATCAAATTAAACTAGATAAATTAAAAGGTGTGTTTAAGCATCAGGAGCCAACTTGTAATTACCTGTCAGCATTGATTAACCAATCAAATACAAAATGTTCAAGCCCACTCCAGAGTTTTTCTGCAATTACACTAGACATATGTTGTTTGAACACCAAATAACTTAACTTTGCAGGGATGAACTAATGATGGAACTGTCAAACCTGCAAGTCCTTCAGGTGGACAACACTGCACAAATCGAATACTTGCCGAGCAAAAAATGCACTCCACCATCAGCTGAAACAAGTAGAATATCACTAAACTTTTATATTCACAAACAAGGAAATCCCATTAACAGTTGGCACCAGATAAGCTGGTCACTTAACCGTATATATTAAGCTAAAACAACGTTGTTATGTTTTCTTTACGTCACAAGAACCTTTTTCAGGAATGTAGACGTATCATTTGCACCTTTTGGGGACTCACTGCAAAAGAAACCAGAAAACAACATAATTACCAAAACATATCATCTGTCTAAATGTTGCTGTTGAGGCGTTGACATGCCAGTATGCATATAAACAGGTGAGCATCCTTTTGAGATCCACATTTATAAATATTTTTAAAGAAAAAAACATACATGTCTCTCCATCTAAGAAGCTCTTCAAGAAGAGATACGGGCATGTGTCGGGCCACCAAAGCTAACGAGTCCAACACTTGCTCATAAGCGGGATCTGATGGCCGGGAGTAATGTCCATCCTGCAGTTCACCCACAATATAATTTCAAGACATAAGAAATTCATGAAAAGATCAATTTTAAACCAACTTTTGAGTATAAGCAACAGCATGCATAGAACAGACTAACACTTGGTGTTTGCATGTAGCAACTATGTATATTACGTTCTAATTTGATCAACTTAAATGAACATTCTTACGCGTAATTGTGTCATTTCAATCCGCCGTCTAGCCAGTGGAATGAAGCGTTGTAGCAGGGCATCCACAATAAGCTTCGCCGAATTCCCCATGTCGTCTCTAAGTAAGGCCCCAATTCCAATTCCAATTCAATCTCAGATCTGTTAACCTTAAAATCAACCGATGAATGCAACCATTAGGGCTCGGTTTGTGAATAAAATTACGTAGGCTAATAAACTTGAGGAATCTGTCTTACCTAAAGGAGAAAACCGAAGCTTCGTTATCGTCATTAACAGCCCGTAGTTTCAATAGTTGTCTGTATCATCTTCTTCCTCTCAGTCTCCGGGACGAAAAAGTTCAATTTGTGACAAAAGCAGAGCGTCCGCATGTCATGGCGAATTCTGCTTAAATCCCCAAAATGCCCCTAACAAACTTTTCTCATTCTAACTGCATGTATGATGTATGTATCCCCTGACATCAGACTTCAAGTGCAGTTTCTAATTCAACTCTCTCGCCAACCATCTCCCTCCGGTGACCCTTAACGCTGGTTATTTTTAATTTTGCTACTTTTGGTGAAAAAAAGTGTTTGGATCATTATGAACTCGCAGAAGCTCTTGCAGTGGTTTGGACTCGTTAACCATGTGTTCTCGAGTTTAATAAAGAAAGCCCAACATGAGCCGCCTATAAGATTTGAGGGTTTAAACTTTAACGATATGTTCTCGAGTTTAATAGAGAAAATAAAAAAAGAGAGCGTAAAATGACTCAGGAACACAGCGTAAAAGCTTTCTTCTCCAATCTGATTTTTGTGCGTCAAATTATAAAATTAGAGAAATTGAGTGCAAGAGAAAAATGTGGAAGCTAAGGTTTCATGAGAAGAAGTTGCCGAAGTCTGAAGAAGGCTAAATGCGTTGTTACATGTTGTGACGGCTATAAAAAGTATCAACGCTAAACCTAACGATTTTAATATGCATTTTTTTTCAGTATTGTGTAGTAATCATTTTGTAATGTTATACATTTTTCGTATACTAACCCTTCAATTCTTAATTATACATGTCATGTGTTATTCCATCATTTAATTTTATAACATCCGTGCTCGATTTGACATTCAAAATCATTTTACATTATGTGTTGTTTAATTTAAAGTGGAAGAACTAATAAGTTATTAGTTTCCTATCTTAATCTGCTCTATTATCTTTTAGAAACATCTAGTGTGAAATGTGAACTTTATAATACACTTATTTGTTCTAGCTGGAATCTTGTTGCTTTTGGTGTCTTTCTTCCCCGCGATAGCAACTTATGATGAACTGCCTTCAACATTTATTATGGATCTGTATAACGACTATGTTAATATCCCTTTACTTGTATAATAATGGTGGTTTCCCGGTTCCTGGTGGCATTCTAGGCAAACCTGCGCTTGGTTGGAATGGGAATGCAGGAAACGTTGGGTTGATTGGTGGTGGTGGTGTTGCTTGAATCAAATCTGGTTGTGAATCTAGTGGTGGGGATGGCAAAGAAAGGGGTGGTGGTGGTGGTGGTGTAAGACGTTGAGGAGTCAATGAAGGTGGTAGTGGTTGGGATGGGATAAATGTAGAATCAGGTGGTGCCTGTAACGGATTTGGATTGAACATGGAATCGGGAGGTGGTGACTGGAAACCTGTGTTGAACAATGAATCTGGTGGCGGCGGCTGGAAACCTGTATTGAACATGGAATCTTGTGGCGGCGGCTGGAAACCTCTATTGAACATGGAATCTTGTGGCGGTGGCTGGAAACCTGTATTGAACATGGATTCTGGGGGTGGTGGTGGATTGAAACCCGTATTGAACATGGAATCAGGTGGTGGTTGGAAACCCCTGTTAAACACTAAATCTAGTGGTGGCGGTCGAAAACCCGCATTAAACATGGAATCTGGTGGTGGCGGCTGGAAGTCCGTGTTAAACGTGGAATCTGGTGGTGGCCGGAAGCCCGTATTGAGCATGGAATCTGGTGGTGGCTGGAAACCCATATTAAGCATGGAATCTGGTGGTGCCTGGAAACCCGTATTAAGCATGGAATCCGGTGGTGGCTGGAAACCCATATTGAGCATGGAATCTGGTGACGATGGGACTTCTGGAATGAACATGGAACCCGGTGGTGGATGGGATGGAAACGATGGAATCAATGAAGGAGACATAATTTGGTTACGGGGGTATGAGGATCGAAAATTGTTTTGTTCTGCTAAATCATGTAATTCGATTCTGATATGATTTTGATCAGTAAGTGGCAGAATTGGAGCAAGCATTCCATCAACAACAGGAGATGGTAATGGTGTTGAAGCTATAATTTCATCATTGGAATTCGCATGTGATTCCCATTGACACCGTTTTGGTTGTTCTAGAGGCTGGAATGTGAAAAACCCAGTTGAAAAAACATGATTTTCATGGGTTTTCATCTTGACTCGAATTGAGGATGAAGTGGCGGTGGAAATAACCGCCACTGCACAATTTGGTTCACTACTACTAAGCAACTTAACGGAACACTGCTTGATCTCGTCAACATGTTTGGTAGCTGAAAAAGGCAGTGTAACTCTAAACTCGCCTTTCACATTTGTTTTCACTTCCACCCGAAATCTTGGTTTCTTGGCACTCGCCTGAATCTCATCACCACCACATTCCACCGCTACCAATGCACCTTAAAATATAAACCAAAACACCATTAAATCACACGCACTGAAATAAGAATAGACGTCAAAAATACAAAAAACTACCTGAAATGAAATGACTGAATGTGGAAAAATGTTGTTGGAAGCAAGTGTCACAGTAGACAGTACCAATGAGTATAGCGTCGTAGTTAGCCTCAGTTACATCAATCAAAGTCAAAGTCAAACATAGGATCAATGTCATGGTCAAAGAAACCCATGACCACATTCTTAAAATAAACATCCCTTTATATTTAAGGAATCGAAGACCTAAAAGTTTTTTTTAATAGTGCTCACTGTTTTAGTGCTACTTGACCATGATTGTTATGGTTTAAGTCTCTTAACAAAAACCATGTGACACCAAGGAATTGAGGGAGAGTTTGTGTGCATGTATTTGTAGGTGGTGTATTGGTGGCAAACGTGGACAGAGCCATGGTGGTGGTTAGGAGTTTGTTGGTTCACAACATCCTCATGTGAGCCACAATATCAACCAACTTGTACTTATATTAATAGAAATTTTGGCCAGCATGACACGTTACTTTACTGAGCCTTTAAATCCGACCATAAATAAATTCAACATTTGAATCAACCAAATAGTTTGATAAACATATTAATTAGTAATCATAATGACTAATGAACGTGTTAGGGTACCTTGTCTCATCCACTTGGATGATAACACAGTAACATCTTCAACCCACCCAAAAAAAATATTTTTTTCTTTATTAGATGTATAATAACCCTTTCTAAAAGAGAATGGGATGCACAGTACATCCCCATGGTTGGTCCACGTATTCATGGCATTGGTCCATGCTATGACTTACAAGTTACAAGTGATAAAGCTGGTGGTACATGTTGAATCAGCGTACATTTGCAATCTGTCCAAGCTTACAGCAGGTTGGGTTACCAGATTTTTACTTGAGAAAGTGGTGGAGTTGTTTTATTCATTTGTTTCACTAAATATTAATTCTCAAAAATCTACATGCTTGAAATTATGATGTCACTTTTCTTTTTAAATTCTACATAATTAAAAACTATATTTAAATATATTTTTGTATTAAAAAAGTTTAATATTCGCTAATTTTTTTAATAGAAAAATTAACATTAATATTTTCCACATAGAACAATATTTATAATTATTTATCAATTAAAGTTATTTTATAACATTTAAAATCATGTTGTATGTGTTTAAACAATATACATAAAAGTTTTGTTTTTTTATAAAGTTTTGAAGACCTTAGTTTATTTCGTTTTTAACGAGTCATAACGTGTAAATATTTTGCTCTCTTATGTAAAGTTTTAAATACTTTAATTGTTTTTTTTCGTTTGCTGTGCAAGAACGAGCGTGGCTAAATAGTAGTTTATATTATAGTTCATTGTTATTTGATAAGATCATGGTATGATTTAATATAATGTCGGCATAAAAGTGATTAATACTTTAGATGGTATTAATTTATTTTTCTTAAAATAATAAAAATAATTATAATATTAAGAGAGCGGCACTATTTTAAATACCATTTAAAATAATTGAAAGCAACAACGTCCTTAAAAAGACGAAAAAGATATACGCCACTAGCGGTCATCAAATCAGTGAAGTTTAGTCGGTGCCGATTTTACAATCTCATCCTAACGAATTTGTAAAATGACAATAAAAGCCCCTGTTATCATGTATAGGATGATCTACACAAATTTAAGCGTAGCTCACTTTATTATTTTGCATGGTTGCGTCATATTTTATAGGCATATATTTAGCATACGAATATTCAGTTATATATTATAAAATTTAATTTGATAATATTATATAATTTATTTATTTATACAATTTAATATACAAGTAAAATTAGAGGACACATGTCATTTTCTTGTGCATCATCAACATGTTTTTCCCGCATCTCTCTTCTATTAAATATTAATCTAATTAAAGATACTTATTATTTAATTAAGGTTCTGACCCACGGTTCTACCCGAAACTGACACGGACCCTTTAAAACCTGAAATATCAGAACCTTGAACTGACCCTTTTTGCTAGAAAGGTTCTAACCCACGGTTCGTGGTTCTTGAGGGTCGAAACCATTTTTTGCTGACCCTACTGGATATATAGTATTCGTTGGACGTTAAAAAAAAACATGGACGTTACATGTAATTAAATAACAATTAATAATATGTATAAGTGACTTTCGAAAAATTAAACAGAGAACCCATACTTCCTCAATTATAACTTGCCACCCACCAATACCAATTGGATGAAGATTGAATACCGCCTGTTCTCGTAGTCTTTATCGCCGAAAAATCCAACAAAAATGTTCTACAATTTGCCGTATCGTCTGATATGATATGATAGATAAACATCAAATTCCCAAACATCTAACTTGCTTTCTCGCCAATATAATCATCAACCTCTCTCACTGTCTTAAGGTACCCTAATTTTTGTTTCTGATGGTGTCGATCATTGCGAATTGATTGATTCAAATTTGGGTTTTAATGGTTTTTTTCTGGTTGTTCAAGAATTGACAATCTTGGTCGATGTTCGTTTGATTCTTGAATTTCTTTGCAAGATTTTGAATAAAATTAAACGGGTTTAAATTTAGAATTGACTTTTGGCAGAAAAAAACTTTAACTTGTTCCATACGCGATTTGGGAATAAGTCTTTTAGGGATTTGAGATCAATTCTTCAATTTCTTGACCTACTTGCTTTGTGGTTACAACAAGTATAGTATTCCGTTTGATTGCACAATTATTCATCTTTTTTATCTTAGGGTTTTATGATTTATGATTGAAAGCTTCATGGGTTTTAATTCTTTTAATATGATATCATGAACTGAGATTAACATGGTGATTTACTGCTAAATTTGCAACTAGTATGCTCTGTTTCTTGTTGCTTGAATTTGCAATGTTGAATAAATAGTTCTTTTTTTCTGAATGTGAGCATGTTTTATTGCAGGTGGTAAAGCACATTTGATTCAGTAACCACCTGAGTAATTCAAGAGTAAACAGAGAGGGTTTACTGGTCCGCAGAACCGTTAAAATTTCTGCGAGCCTCAAGTCCTCTCTCAATTTTGGTATAAAAGCTTTTTATATTGCAATTAAGCTACATTAAAGTTATCATGGGTTCTGTTTGTTGCTGCTTGCATAATGAGTGTGAAGATTATGTTAATCCCAACAGTTCTATATACAGAAACTGCGTCTGTCTTCGATGCTTTCTTCAGAATTTCTTATATTTGGTAGGTAATAAGTATTTGTCCAATGTTCCCAATTTTGTTATTAAAAAGGTAGAACTTATTGTATGATTTTGTTTGAATAATAGTACACATCATTGTTTCAAAGAGGGGAAGAACATGTGAGGCTTCAGAGCCCGTCATCTATTCAAGGGACAGCGTCTTTTAGTTCATCAGCATCACTGGATAACTCATTATCTGGTGTGTATCGAGCCCCACCAAGACCTTTGCCTTATGATGTTGACCCGAGATACATCCGTCTTCAAAGAGACGGACTGGTTTCAAGACGGGAAAAAGGGTCAAGTCGGTCACAGGAAGAAGGTGACCCGTTAAGAGGAAGTGACGGTGATCTGGATACAGATCCGTTATGTGCTGGAAGCAAATGGAATAACTCAACTTGTGAAGATGGGACTAAAGGCTCCTACACAAAGGCTTCTGTTAAACTTTCATCTCCAAAAGAGACAACTGGATTCGCACATATTCTTTCCCCATCGGAAGATGAAGACGTTTGTCCAACATGTCTTGAAGGTACATTCGAAAACGTAGCTTTTTGTTGAGACGTCTTGCCTTTTCATACTTAGGATATTGATAATCATTATTTTCTGTATTCTATATGCAGAATATACTACAGAAAACCCTAAGATAATTACAAAGTGTTCACACCATTTTCACCTTGGTTGCATATACGAATGGATGGAAAGAAGTGAAAACTGCCCTGTTTGTGGCAAGGTAAAGATTCATTTTGTATGTTTATGTGCTTGTAAAGTAAATGGAACTCAAGATCACATCTTTTTCTTCGTGTCGTATAGTTGCAGACCCACAAAATTATAGTAGTTCTATTTTTACTTGAACTCCTTACAATTTGATTACTTGAGTGCAATTATATATATGTGACAATTTTGGATGTTTTGGCTTCTGCAGGTCATGGCATTTGATGAGACTGTTTAGGCTTAACCTGAAGTGTTCCTGCTGGAATGAGACCCGTAAAGGCGATAAAGAAATCAAGAAAACAGCTTGTAAATTCATTGTGAATACCCACATATTACCAAGTCTTCTTTCATGTAAAAAAATGGAAAATTGCTCGATATTAGTTCTGTCACAGGCTGTTTTTCCTTGTCATGAATATTGTTTTTCCCTCATTATAATATATATCATGTTCTCTTCAAAGGTGTTCTAGCTACTCTCAGTTACTGAAGAAATTTGTTGGATGATGCACGCCCGTCACAAACGCTCTTATATTCTTGTGTTTTATCTCTATGTTGCAGTTCTTTATGAAATACATGCCAACTTTGAATTTGTAGAGTAATTTGTTTGAATTCAAATGTCAAACAATACTTTTCTTTATCTAATTTTAAACAGTATGCCATGATCAATGAATGCTTATGATCAAGAGTAGCAGAAACAAAACAGAAATTTATTCAAACAAAGTAGCCTGCTCCAAGCAGATACAATACAATATACCAATGCATAAGAACAGATCAGATAATATAAAACACATATATATGCATGAATGCATAAGAACAACTTAAGTACAATCCTGTATGTAGCAATTACTAGATGAAATCACTCAATTAGCAGCCACTTGAAAAGCTCTGAGGAATACTTCTGCAGGTTGGCCACCACTCAGCTGATGCTTTCCATTAATCTGCAACAAAAAGCCATTCAGTTATATAACACCTGTAATCGAAACCAAAATTATTGCAGCAAATCATATTTTCCTAATCACCTACCACATAATGAGGGACACCAGAAATGTTGGCTGAGTAGTTCCCAAGTTCTTCATTAACCTTAAGAAAGTTCATAATAAACAAGTTCATAACTGTAAAATAACTTAATTTTTCATAAAGTTGAGTATGCATACCTCCTGAAGTCCATTGTTTGGATCTTGAAGAAACTCAGCTGTCCCTTTTAACCCAACTTTCCTTGCAGACTCCACAAGAAAGTCCCTGTATTTATAAGAAAATAAGAATATTTCTTTTTGTGTTTAAAAATATAATTCCCCCCAAAGTAAAGCTTACTTGTCACCAATAAACTTCCCCTGTGTGAAATACCCATTCATCAGCTCTTCCACAAGATTATGCTGCTTATCAAGCCCTTGCTTCCCAGCAAAAAGTATCAGCCTGTGACTATCCAGAGAACTTCCCCTATTTTCCAAAAAAGAAAATAAAACACCATTAATGAGTTCTTCAAGTAAATCCCTTCTAGACTGCGATAAAAAGTTAAAAATCGACTTACGTGAGGCCAGACAAGTCATAATCCAATCCATGCCCCTTAAAAACCTGCAATGTATACACTATCATCCCAAGAACTGTAAAGAAGGTAAAGCGAGATGGATACCTGAGTCATGCGAGCATGCATTTGATCAGCACGAGAACCAAACTTGTTCTTGTAGTAATCTTTCTTGTTAATTCCTTGTTTAGGTGCAGAAGGGTCAAGGAAAAAAGGGTGCCATTTAATCTGCAGAAATGACTAGAATAAATAAAAGAGGTTAAAGTAGGGAAGAATGGAGAGAATTAGAACCTCGAAATCGTATTGATCTTTGGATAAAGCTAAAGCTTTGTCTAGATTCTTTTTGCCCACAAAACACCATGGGCATACACTGTCTGAGCTCACATCAATCTTGATGAGCTTCTTCCCGGTATTACTTGCTGATTGAGCCATTAATTTGAAGTGTCTGCTGTATTTCTGAACATGATTTATCGGTCAATTAGCATATATTTGAACAAGGAAGGTTAATAATCCGATCATGAAGCTGACAAATTTAATCGATTGTTGTGAGATAAAAACAGAATTTGATGATGATGATGATGATGATGATGAGAGCAAAAGACTGACCTTGAAATTTGTGTTGTTGAATTGAGGAGAAACATAGAAAAGGTTTGGTTTATGGGGTATAAATACGTTCATTTGTTTTTCAAGGAACGCGTTTATTTGATCTTCATTGATAGTCAAATGTCAATCACCTACCCCCGTGGTGGGCCATGAGCAAATGGGCTCAGGGGGTAAAGTAGTACTACTGTAATTTAGAAGGGGTGAATGTGAATATATTTGATTAATATTGTATTATCTCACAACCTAAATAGCCTTATGCCAAGTCTAATTTAAAGCTTATTTGGTGAATAGGATTGAGTCAAAGTTTTATATACTAACCTCGATTAGTCTCACAAGTCTATCCGGCCCTGTTAACGAGTTAAATAAAGTAAATATTAAATAGTTAATAATAAAGATTTAAAAATTATAAAAGAAATATTAAATAGTAATTGAGATTTAGGTGTCAATAAAAAAATATTAAACAGTTTGTAAGAAAATATTAAATAGTTAACTGTTGCTACATGGATCCGCCAAGGTTGAGGTCAGACTTGTCACAACAGCAATGGAGATTGAATAGCCACACTTCTTCACCTTCGTCTAGATCCAGATCTGCGATGCTGAAGTTGGTATTGAATTCCACCATCAATGTGTATAACGTATGAATATAAAGTGTGTGAGAGGGGAGAAGATCTTTTACCATGGAGGTGAAATCCCTTTTATATAAGGAAATATTAATTAATTAACAATGAAGAAAAAATAAGCGAAAAAAAGAATTTTGACGCACAAAAATATAACACGTGACGAACTAGATAGTTATTTACTAGGTATAGATACGAAGTTCCACTCTAAAACCAATCAACAACAGTGAGACCAACTCATTCATTAGCTTATATATAATAAATTACTTTCTTTTTGAGAATTTTTTAGTGATAGTAATTTCTGAAGAAGACGGATAAATGTTAGAAATTTCTAGAAGAGAGTATAAATTACTAAATTAGTCTTGGCTTAGTTTTCTTATTTTTGCTCGTCCTTACCATTTATGTGTTACTTTTTCTTCCTAGTCGTCGACGCGAGATATATTGTAGGTGGTTGATGATCCTTTTCTACCCTTCCCCTTTCTCTTTTACTATTGATTTTTTTTTGCTTTATACTACTAAAAAAAGAAAAAAAGAATATAGATGGAACTTTTTTTTACGGAAGTCTCTTTAAAAGCAACCTCTGTATCTTTTGATAAATGTAAGGTTTGTCCTTCATCTCATGTTTCATGGCGGGGAGTTTTGCTTCAGAAATGTAGTATTATGTATTTATGTAAAGCAGACGGGGTTAAAGTGTAAATACGGGGGAGGTGAATCTAATATAACCAAACCCAGAGGGCCTAGAAGATTCTTCGGAGTCCAAAGGCACACATTTTCCGATCAAGAATACAAGAACACCGAATCCATTAGACCGTTTATCCCCCCATGGTCCTCGGTTCTTCAACGATCATTCTACATCAACCCAATTATTTCCATTCCAAAGATTAAATCTTATCCATAATTGATCATCTCCGGTCAAAGGTGATTTCTTTCCTTTCTTGCTTACATAACCTGCAATTTACGCATTTATTTTTTTCTTCGCTGGCCAAGAAAAAAATCGAAAATTCCATTGTGAATTTGTTTTTTTTTTCTTAATTACCAAAAATAATCTGATCACTATAGGTTCAAATTTCATCTTTAATCTTCTTGATCGACCTTAATTTGGGCTTGTAATAGGGTTTCTTGTTAGGGTTAAGAAAATTTGAGTAATTTAAGGTTAAAATCCTGAAAGGGTATTTCAATTTCCCATCTTTTTTAGGGATAATTGGTTTACATTATGACATTTTTCATGTGTGTTTTAGGTTTTATATTTGTGTTCATGTTTTTAGCTCTTGATTTAATCATAATTGCAAGAAAATGGATGTGACTAAAGGAAAATTGGTTTATTCTTGATGGTAGTATGATTATTGGATAATGCATATAGATTTAGTGATTTTTTTTTTGTAATTAGGTTGGTTGATCAGGGGGTGTGATCAAATGGCAATCGATGAAATATTTGGGGAAACTCGACCTGTGCTTGCCCCAACCAAGAGTGCGCTTTATGTATGGGGTTATAATCAGTCTGGCCAAACGGGGCGAAAGTGTGAAGAACAAAACTTAAGGATCCCGAAACAGCTTCCGCCTGACCTTTTTGGGTGTCCGGCAGGAGCCAATTCACGGTGGTTGGATGTGGCTTGTGGTCGAGAACATACTGCTGCTGTGGCCTCTGATGGGTCCCTCTTTACCTGGGGTTAGAATGTTAGATACTTCTTTTCTCTTTCTTTAATGTGTTATAACCCATGATAGTTGCTCTTTAATTAGCAAATAAAAATCAACAAGACGTTGGTTTCTGGTAACTCCGTAGCATGTTCTTGTTTCATTAAGGTTAATTTGACTTAACTTGGTTACATGGTTGGTTAGGAGCAAATGAGTTTGGTCAGTTGGGGGATGGAACTGAAACGGGTAGAAAACATCCTAAAAAAGTTAAACTTTTGCAAAATGAGCGTGTGATATCCGTGTCTTGTGGAGCACATTGTACTGCTGCTATTGCAGAGGCACGTGAAAACGATGGAACAATCTCTTCTAGAAGACTTTGGGTTTGGGGACAGAATCAGGTCTGTGTTGTGTTTAACCCTTAACATGGATCACAAATCAATAAAAATGAATTAACAATGTTCTTGCAAAATTGTAAAAAGCACCATCTTTTAGCATTGTGAATTCAATAGTTAAAAAAGTGAATAATTTATAATCCTTCTATATGTTATGCTTGTAATTCTGTTTCCTTACAATATTTTCAGGGATCTAACTATCCTCGTCTATTCTGGGGAGCATTTTCTCCTGATACGGTAATAATATACCTATTCAAGCTTTAAAATTTAGGAAATAACCTAATCATGACAAACATGAATGCATTTTGATATCCATCCTAAACCACTCAGGTTATCCGTCAAGTGTCATGTGGGGCTGTGCATGTTGTGACACTATCAGAGGATGGTCTACTTCAAGCTTGGGGTATAAATGTTTACAACTTTTGAACTTTCAATTGTTAATTCTCTTAATTTGGAATTGTATTTGTGAAAGTTATTACACAATGTGATAAATTAGGCTACAATGAATATGGTCAACTTGGGAGAGGTGTTACTTGTGAAGGGCTTCAGAAGGCTCGTGTTATAAATGCATATGCTAAATTCCTTGATGAACCCCCTGAGCTTGTAAAGATTACCCAAGTTTCATGTGGCGAGTACCATTCGGCAGCCATTTCAGAGGACGGAGAGGTGTAAGTGCATTAGAAATGGACTTTTTGTTGATGAAAATAGGTTCTAGACACAGGTTGATTTTACTTGGAGGCCACACCCTAGCCATTTTCGCATCTACTCATATTGCGATCTCAACCTAGCCACTATCTTCCTTACTTTCTGCTACTTGGTTCTTAGGGGGTGTTTGGTATTGTGTGTTCTGAAACTGACTGTGTGATACAGAATAATCAGAATATCAACTGTAACAGAACAAGCTGCAGGAGATCGTGTGTGCTTCTATTGTTTGAAGTTGCAATAATTAGATAATCAGTTGTTTGAGCGTTTGACAAATTTCGGTATTAAAGTATTTAACCAACACTAGAAACTCAATATTTAGATAATAACTCTCAAAACGCAATGCCAAACACCCCGTTACAGTTACTCCATATATCACTCAGATAGTTCTCATTTATTGCAGCTACACTTGGGGGTTAGGAAACATGGGCCAGCTTGGGCATTATTCTCTCCAATCAGATGACAAAGAGTTAATACCACGGCGTGTGGTTGCACTCAACGAGATATTTGTGAAGGATGTAGCCTCGGGTGGTGTGCATACATGTGCTGTGACTACAGAAGGAGCTCTATATGCGTGGGAGGTGGTCAATCTGGTCAACTAGGAGTGGGCCCACAGACCGGATTCTTTTCATTGGTGGCTAGTAACTCTGGAACTATGCTCCGTAACATGCCGGTGTTGGTCCTGCCATATGGCGTGAAACAGGTGGCTTGTGGCCATTCTCACACTCTTGTTTCAACTCAAGATGGTAGAATCCATGGGTGGGGTTATAATAGCTATGGTCAAGCAGCTAACGAGAAGTGCACTTATGCTTGGTACCCATCTCCAGTTGACTGGTAATATACCACTCATCTCTCTCTCTATACTTTGACTTTGACCTTGAGTTAATGTTTTCGAGTTTGAAACAGGTGCGTTGGCGAAGTAAGGAAGCTAGCGGCTGGTGGTGGTCATTCTGCAGTACTTACAGATGCGTGTTCCTTGAAGGAGTTGTGTGAGTTTATACTTGCAGACTCTGTTACACCATGGAATGCTTCTATGATTGAAGATGTTGCTTATCGAAGCGGTTCTGATTCTTTGGTGCGCCTTTGTGAGAGGTTAAGGTATATATACATGTCTCCGCATAAAAGTCAACCTAATAAGTTACTGTTTTCTGAACCTTTTTTATTTCATTGTAGGAAAAGTCACCCTGATGGTGGAATTTGTGACTGTTAAACCAAGAAAAGAAGCTCCTTTATGTGCCATTCACTCACTGGCTGGTGTCTGTTTATCCGTAGTCGTTAATGTTGTACTGAAGTCTGAAACATTGTATGACATTGATTTGTGTATATATTATTTAAGAACAAGCAGAAACATCAATCTGTTGTATTAATATATTAGACCTCTAATAATGTTGTTATTATCATATAAACCGGTTTGTAGAGACATACGACATCTGAGATCAATATGAATCAATATTACGTCACTATTTGCATTCATGGATATCGATATTTGGTTATATTAACATATAGAACCTGTATCAAGAAACATTATGTTTGTCACCACAATAATATAAGTGTTATTGATAATATTATTAGCATAGTTTAGGCCATATTGGATGCATATTCCAGAACAGGAATACAAATTGGCAGTGTTTAAACATATGAGATGGTAGAACCGATAAAGTTTGCTGTATTTATGCAGCAGCAACTGAACATGATAATTTTACAAGCCCAAATTAACCACTTCAATAACACACTCGATAACCGGAGATCAACTGCCTTCAGATCTTATTGGTTAATGTGGCTTATCATCCATGGTGGCATCATGGTGGTGGATACAGCACGAGTTTGAGCTAATTCCTCCTCTCTCATGGCTGCTCCGATGAATGGTCCACTGCAAAAAGTCAAAATTGATTAAAATCTTCTCTTCTGTATGTATGTACCGAAAGAAAGAAAGAATAAAAGTAGGAGGTATACCTGCTGGTTCCAAGAGAAGGAACTGAATGTGGCTGAGGTAACTGTAACCTTGAAATCTGTTGCTCACTAATTTTGTCACTCTCTTTCAACTGTGCACAGTTTAGATTGTTGGAAATAAATTATCTTGGTTAACTTGTAGACTCTTGGAATTTTTTTTATTTTTTAATTTTTCATGGGATATCCAAAAGAATCAATACTCAGCTTTATTAGTAGATACCTTCTTGGAGAGCGAGTTGTTTCGTTCTTGCAACGCCTTCTCCTGTCATCAAACATGGTATATTTTGTAAATACGTTGCATTTTTAATGAATCAAATCCTTTTAAGATGTTAGAGATTATAAGTTACCTTTTTATGGAGCTCAGAGATAGACTCATGCATCACTTGGCTCTGCATAAAATAAAGTATAACAACTAAATAGTTGCTTTTATACACATATATAATATACCAGAAAGCATAATATTAATGATCTAGTTACCTTCTTTGTGCGTATTCGCTTAAGAGCTGTATCGATTTGTTGCTCCACATTTTGAAGATCTCTAAGGTTTAATTGCTCTAATTCTTCCCCAGCATAGTGCCTAAATTTGTAAGGAGTAATATATATGATTAGCCATTGAAGGAGTAATAATAATCATTTAAAAACAGCAAATAAATCAGTCAATTCAACATATTTTACAAGTTATACAGTTTGCAAGTACTACTGAAGAATTATTAATTTTCTTTTTTGCAGTGACCACCTTATGTTTTTCTCAAGAGCTTCAATCTTTGCCTTGAGCTTTGAAGATTCAAGAGTCCAGCTTGCCTGTACTCAATTTGTTGGATATGAAAGCTGATTTAGGACATAAATTGAACCAGACTACTACAATAATGTAATAAAAATATACGAGAATCAATGTTAGAATGATAGTTTTCACGTCTTATTAGTTTAGTTTTTATCTTAGGGGGGGTGATTATTTGTTAAAGGAAAATTGTTTATATGCTTACTGTTCTGAAATAGGCAGTTTGGGATAAACAAATATGTTATTCAAAATATCTTATTTTATTTTATAAAGAACATGAAACGGTAACTAAGTTTCAATATTGTTTCAATAAAGTCTAATATTTTTTTCTACACTCAAGTTTCAATATTTGTTCTAATCCTGTGAAATCTTTTTATAAATGTTAACAAATTTTAAAATTAAGTAACCTGGATGGAAGATATATGAACTTTAGTTACTATTTACTGCTTATTTTTTCAAGTAGATTTTGGAACAATTATGAAGCTTTATTATTATTTAGTGATTTTTTTTCTTTACACTTATCTCTTATTTTAGGTTAAACTTAAAAAATAATCACTAAATAGTATCTAAGTTTCATATATCTTCTATTTAACTCACTTAATTAATTTTAAATCTTTAACTTTTATAAAAAAAATTCACAAGATTGAAACAATATTGAAACTTGAATGGTTTTTGTTAGAAAAAAAATGTGAGTCACTTTAGTGAAACACTAATGAAACTTGGATACTATTGAGTGAAATATTTCAAACTTCCAACAAATAATTTTTTTTTGAATGATACAATCTAACCTTGTACTTACAATTATTTAAACGCACGCCAGTTTCGTGTAGGGCAAACACCATACCACTAGACAACTAGGTCATTGATAATAATAATTTACTTGTTATACCAGAACGTAATAAACACAAATTTTCTTTTTAAGGGAGTCACTATCCTTATGGCATAGAGTCTTCCTTCTATGAATGTTTTATATGTAGTTCACCAAAACATAATAAAAGTTATAGCAAATTTGATGTATATACAACGTTGCAAAAATCAGAATCAATCGGCGATAAATCGCTAATAGGAGAATCACCTTGGAATTTTCATGTAATCGGTTCGTTAATCGCTAGTCGCTCCTAGGCGGTCCAAATCGGCCTAAAGATATATTTTTATCATTTATCACTTATTCTTTAATAAAATCATAAGTTTCATCCTTAAATTTATAGTTTTAACAAAATTGAACAAAACGTTTACATTTTTTTTTCTTCTATTTATCACTTATTCTTTAATAAAATTATAAGTTTCATCCTTCAAATTATAGTTTTAACAAAATCGACCAAGATTTTTACATGTGTGTGTATCAAGATGTTGCACATATAGATTTTTAGGTTGTACATATATATATATATATATATATATATATTCTTTTAAAACATATATAAAGCTTATTTATAACTAAATTTTAGGTAAATAATTCTAAAAACATATAAAAATTCCAATCTGATTAATCCCGATTAATCATTTGTCGGTACCCCCCACCTCTCACGTCTTTTACACCACTGTGTGTATATATATACATATACCTGTGTTTCGGTTTCAGGAGCAGTAAGCAATTTCTCTGCATACGAATACCTTTCATACCTCTCAAGAATCGTCTCCATACTGCATGTTGCAACTAAACAAACAATAAGAATATGTATGCAACTCCATGCAAGATAATCTTCTAAAACTTGTAAATGCTATAACAAAAAAGGAAAACATCACAGAATAGTAACAAAGTTTCAAAAGTTTTTCAATTAGGTCACTCACCATAGTATACCCGTGGGTGTATACCGTGTAAAATGTGTATTGAGTGACCTAATTGAAACACTTTTGAAACTTGGTTACTATTATACAAAGTTACCTCTAACAAAAATCATTGAACTTTTACAACTCATATCTTAAATAAAATGTCTTAATGGAGTTGTCTTATGTACGGTTATGTAATCTCAACCTTTCTACTATCACCAAAAAAACAAACAAACTCCGTCTTATGTAAAGTTGTTGGAGTACGATTAACCTTTGGATTTGAAATCACTGCTTATATTGGCCATAATTCACAAGAACATTTTGTAATCTTAGTAAGACGGGTAAAGGATCGTCAACAAGGGTGTTCTAGTGTGTTGTATGTTCTTATTCAAGACTTGTATCATTTAATGATGACTTGTATCATTTAATGATGACATGTGAATCGATAGAAACGTGTGAAGTATATGACTAATCCAATAACGAATGTTTTACTTAAATCTGTAAACAAATTCTATGATGTCATTTATAACTAGACGACCTCCTTATGATGAGAAACTTGAAGCAGAAATTACATACAATGTGCATTTGCATGCTTGGTGTTCTTGGAAACATAAAAAGGATTTGGATTTACAAGTTACTAGTGATGAGTCATGATAGTTGATCGAGTAACCTGATCATAATCGCCTCTATAATTATGTAAAGTTCAAGGAAGCAAGGCCACGGTTAGGTCCTACTCAGAGCTAGTAGGGATAAGGGGGAGCTGCCCTTTGAGGGGTCCTCTAAGAGCAGCTCCTATTACATGTCCCGAAAAAACAAGTCATCAACTGTAATCCGCGCCTATATATTTGACATTCATGTAATTATAAATCTTGCATCAAAATTGTAAAAATAAAACATCTTTCTTGTTTGGCTATGGACGTATCCTCATAACTTAAATCGAGTAAACCACATTGTTGTGTTCTTTATTATTCTTGCACTTTTATTATGTTAGTGAGTGTTTGTAGGTGTATAATGATCAAATTCTCTTAGAAACCTTCTATACAAATCATGTTTTACTTTTAGAATGGGAGGTCTATAATGATTAAATTCTCTTAGCAACCTTCTAAACAAATCATGTTTTTTCTTTTAGGATAGGAGATAAGTTTAAAGGTGTTTCTTGTAGCAACTTCATTAGTATTCTTTTTATCACTTATTTTTTCTTCATTACTAAACTTACTCCCTCTCTCTACTAAATCAGTTACATCATCTCTCATTTTTACCCAACAAGGGTACATTTAGCATACATGAGGGGTATGTTTAGCATATCCCTTAAAAGAATTGGAAGTTTATAACTATTTTCATAATGCTCATGTATAAGTAGATTGAAGTTTTTTAAAATTTAATTTATAAAAAAATAATATAAGATATGTTACATGAAAGATCTAATGGAATGATAATTTTATTGATACAATTATAATTATTATTGACACCAAACTGATTTTGAGTTTTTAATTAAAAGATTTTGGAGCAAAAAAGACAAGAAACATAAAATTGATATAAAATAAACTAAAATATGAATACATAACATCTTCTAATAAAAATTTATAACCTTAAAGTTTGTTTTGATCAACCCTTAAAAGGGCTTGAGCTCCTAATAGAGAATTAGAGATTCAAACACTTCCTATAATTTCAAAAGCGGGAAGTAAATAAATTTTTAATGAGGTAGAGTTTAATTAACATGTTTTTTAAATTAAAGGTTTAAGTAATTTTCAACGTTTAAAGCGTAAAGTTTGAACAACTTTGTTTACATTTTAAATTAGAGATAAAATCATATAATAATAGTCATATTTAGATATAGTTTCAATAGAGTTTTAACCAGCTTTTAAAATTACAGGTTTATATTTTAAATTTTCACATTTTGGCTTTTGTTTCATGGAAATAAGTTCATATCAGGAAAATTACTTGGATGACAAAACTGTATCTTCAACTTCAGAAAAAGAATTTATAAAAGTAAAAGTAATCAAGTACATGATAGCATTTGAATAGGCAAGTTAAGAGTTCTCTTTAGAGCAAAACCTAAATAGATTTTCACATAATCATGCACCAAATAAATATTAGGTGTGTGCTTTTATACAACAAATTGCTTTTAGGTCCCCCCTCCAATTAAAACTAATTATCTCTTTAGATGAACCTGGTATGCTGTGGGAAACCTGATATGAATGTACGATCAATTCTTAGGCACAACTTTCTTCTATGCATGGCATGCTTTTCTATTCAGTATGACACTTAATTATCTCATAAAGCACAAGTTAAAATCTGGTCATGAACACATTGTTTGCGAGTGATGATGAAAAACTGAACTCAATTGCAGTTGATATGTTTAGGTTTTAACTACCGTAATTCATAAGTCAATGTCAATAAGCATTCTTGTCTAACTATTTTCATGAAACCTCTCGCAAGTTCATGAGGTGTGTCCATTGACATAAGTACTGCTAAGGTCATATAGAATGAACAAAGTGACACTAGCTAATTGTTTGAAATATTCTGTATTTATCATGAGATTTTACACGGTATGGTTGTTGTATTATTCTATACGTATTTATCATATATATTTTAACAATGCCACAATACTTTGCAACAATTGGCATAAAGTCTTGTAAATTTTGTCCTAAACTTCTCCATGGGTCAAATTAACTTCTTTCTTATATCACTATAACTAATTAAGATATTTCTCACTCAAGATAATGGGTTGGAACATGTTTAGATTTTATTGAAAGTAAGAAACAGCTATATCTCATTAGTATATGAAATAAACAAACATGAATCGTATGTGTAATATCGTTACGTGATCAACTCGTATTAATTTTTCAAGTAAAAAAAAGACCAATATAGACAAAAAAAAATTAAAACAAAGAGTGAATTGACAAAAAAAGATCAATTGAGCACTTGAAATTAAGTTGAATCGCTTCAACTTGTGCCTAAAAAATGAGTAGAAAAAATAGGGTATCTTCATTTTAGTTTTATGGGTATTTGCAACCATGCTTATTTCAATTTAGGACAGAATAATCTTTGGGAAATGTTAACATTTTCTTATTAATTTTGATGCTAATTAACCTTTGAACATTTGAACCTTAGTTAACCTTTTTGCAAGATCACTGATAAAAAATGTTTTGTTGGTGTAGTGTATCAAATGTGCATCAAAAGGGGGTTTTATGGTTTGAGAAACCTTCCCCCAATTCTAGTTATATCTAAACATCTAGTTAATTTAAGACAACCTTTGTGAGTACTAGGTTGTCTTCGTTGCTTATGTACGGACAAATTAAAGATGATATGATGTTCCTAAATATTAACTCATCAGTCCGAAGAAAATTTAGTAGGATAATGTTTTAAGGCTGTGACAATATCACACAGCTCAAGAAAATTTTCAAGTTCCAACATCACAGCTAATCAAATTAAGCTTTTTTTCTAAAACAGTTTTTTTTTTAATAATATCAAACAAATAAAACAGTACAGAAAAGAAAATTAACAAAATCCATTCAAAGATAATTAAAGGGTTTTTCATAGAAGAGTAGAAGACCAAGTATACAAATATATTAATGTGTTATACACGTATATATGTATTTAAAAATGGATGCATGCAAAAAGGAGAGCGAGTGAAGAAAATTTTAAGGTTTTGTGTCAGAATTAAAAAAAAAAAACAAAAGTAACAACAAAAAATCAAGAGGGTTAATTTGTCCAGATTGTATGAACTTGAGCCGCAAAAAAACTCGGATTTAGGGTTTTAAAGATCCTAAAAAGTTGAAATCAAGAAAGAAGAAGTTGAAATCTTGAAGATGATGTTTCAGGCAAAGAAAACCCTGATCCTGTTGTGGTTTTTTTAAGCTAAAAATTGAAATAAAGATAAGAAGAAGAAGATATAAAGGAGGTGGACCTGGAGTGAGTTGAGTACTCAAAGAGTTTGCCTTTAGTGGAAAAAACGATGAGAGCAAGATCAGCATCGCACAAGACAGAGATCTCGTGAGCTTTCTTGATCAAACCTGTTCTTCGTTTGGAGAATGTTACTTGTCTGCTTATTTTATTCTCGATCCGCTTCAGTTGCACCCTTCCCCTCCCCATCTAGCTTTTTACTGTTTTAAGAAACCCTAAAAACAGAATCTAACAAGAAAAGAAGATCTAAGAAGAAGACGAGCTAATAATTAAGAGACGACAGGAGGAGAATGTTTTTATTTCTATTTTGGTGTATGCATTATATCATCATCCCTATCAATCTTGCCTCTTTCCTTACCATATATAAACAACAAAAGACTATTATTTTATACTTCAATTTCTATGTAGCCTCTAAGTCTTAAATGTAGTAATTAAGGTTAGAGTTCTAGACCTTTTTTTTAATTAATAATTAAAGGGTGGATATTTTATGAAGAATCTAATTATAAGACAATAATCGTAATAATTGATATACATGTATATATGGATACATAAATATTGAATACAAATTCAGACTAATTTGAAACAACATTTTGGAAATAATATTGGAATAAGAATTTTGGAATATGATTTTTAAGGTGTAAAAAATCGGAGGGGGGTTGAAGACAGGAATAATAAAAAGAGAGGATGGGGAAGGAGAATAGTTGCATAAAAAATGGGGATATAATACTGGTTCATTACAGATGTGTTGTCAAGTTCTAATTGGTTGGTTTCTTATCCCGGTCTTGTTTTGGGGCACATATTTTGTGGTCATTAAATTTAGATAAAGTAATCCAGCTTAAAATAAGACTTATCATTTTTCTTTTATCATTTTTCACAACATAAAGTAGGGGTGTTCAAAAAAATCCGAATCCGAAACCGAATTATCCGAAAATTCGAATCCGAAATATCCGAAAATTCGGATATCCGAAATTTCGGATATCCGAATTTTAGGATTCGGATAGTGATTTTCGGATATTTCGGATAGTTCGGATATCCGAATATCCGAAATATTATATTTATATATTTTTTTTAATTGTTTTTATTATTTAAAAATAAGAAAATTTGAATCAAAACCCGATATATTATATTTATATATTTTTATATGTATATTTTCTAATGTTTTTTAAGGTTTTTAATTGTTTTTGTAATTTAAAAATATTTTTTTTATATATTTTTTTATTTTTTTTATATTTTCGGATATCCGTTTCACTATCCGAATGGATATCCGAAATTTCGGATATCCGAATTTCGGATATCCGAAATTTCGGATACGGATTCGGATAGTGAAATTCACTATCCGAAATTTTCGGATATCCGAAATTCGGATATCCGAAATTTCGGATATCCGGTTTTGAACACCCCTAACATAAAGTAAAAAAAATTAATTATGAGATCCTTTTACTTGGTGTCGGGTTTAAAAATGAATCACAACATGGGGAGGTCAATAATTTGGCCATGAGTATCAACTGCGATAAAGCCAAAATTCCATTCAAATATCTCAGTGTAGAAGTCGATAACAACATAACTTGGTTAAATCTTGGGACCTAGTCATCGAAACAATCGAAAGTTGTCTTTCTCTTTGGAAAGCTTCGACTTTATCCATCGGTGGTAGAGTTATCTTGTTGAAATCGGTCTTTGATGCACTACTGGTTTACTAATTTTCCATATACAAAGCCTCGAAGATGCTTTGGACAAAACTGAATGTCTCAAGAAACAACTTTTTTCTGGGAGTAACTAAGGAAAAGAAGAAAATCCACTGGATTCATTGAGACAAAGTGACGGCTCCGAAGAAAGCGGGGGACTTGGTTTAGGAAGATTGGAGGATCTTAATTTCGGACCCTTAATCAAATGGTAGTGCAAACTAATCGGCTTTGGATAAACGTGATTAAAGCAATACATGTCTCGCCGGGTAGATGGGCTACCATCCCGAGTAACAAAAATAATATGGGTGTTTGAAAATTAATTGTAAATTTGAACTTGTCACTCGTAAAGGCAAACCTTACATTATCTCACTTGATTATGGTGATTTTGGGTAATAGCGAGATGTTAAGGTTTTGGGTGGATCATTGGATTGGAACGACTCCCTTGATGGTTTCTTTTCCAGCCTTGTGCAAAATTGAGTCGGACAAATCTTGCCTAGTCCGGGACAGGTGTCGAATGTCAGGTAATTCTTTAACTTTTACTTGGTTTTGGAAACGGAATATTTTTCTTCCCAATGAATTGCACGAACTTAACTGTTGTCGCTCTATACTGAACCAACTGAAGTTTCGTGACGGGCCGGATAAATGGGCCTGGACTGAATCTATGGATAGAACATTCTCGATCAAAACGGTGAGGTCTATGTTTGCTTCTCAAAGGGTGCAGTTCTCAAGCCATGCGTTTGACTGGAACAATTGGCTACCACTCAAAGTTAACATATTTGGTTGGAGGACCATGGCGGAAAGAATTCCAACCAAGATGGCGACTTTTAGAAGGAACATCCACACGAACTCAACAACATGTGCTCTATGTGGGGAGGCGGAAGAGACGGTCGATCGTATCTTCACCGCCCGCTATGTGAGTACTATACTATAGTATGGCAAAATGTTTTCATCTTGGTGCAAACTACCCCCCCCCCCCCCCCATCCCGTTTATGCCCTTTTCAGTTAACGACTTATTCAATACTTAGCTTATCAGGGGGCTTAAAGACACAAAAATGGCTTGTACAATTGATAATATTGTCGTCATGTTGAGCTATTTGAAAAGCTAGAAACAAATCCTTATTTGAAGGTCACTCAGTTTCTGCAATAGAAGTTGTTGAAGAAATCAAGGTTCTTAGATACCTTTTGATTAAAAATAAAGCTAACATGAGCTTTTTGAAATAATAAAATTGGTGGTCTTTTAAAATTTAAGTTCTAGTTTACCTATTTACCTCTTCTGATAATTTGGTTTGTATGAGTGCATTTGTTTTGTTTTGAACTCTATGTTGTTGTCCTTTTGCCAAGCCTTTGGGTTGTCATTGGTTTATGAAAGTTGTTGTGTCAAAAACAAAACAAAAAATAACCATTCAAATAAGGTATTTGAGAATGAGCATAATTGATCCCTTCTTTTTAGAGATGGTACAAGAATAAATAAGTCATTTAAAATTATGGTAACCTTAGCTGATGTGATGGACTTGACGTTGCGTCCTTTTATCATGTAGATATGTAGTGATCTTATGCGATTCTTTCTTTCAAAGGAGGAATGATAAATTTTAAAAATTTTATATGTTGATAATTATAAAAATAAAAGAATATTAAATTAAAATATAGTTTAATTTGTATCCATTTTAGACTTATTCTCATAACTTTTAAAGAAAAGTAATACAACTGATAAAATAACTAAAATATAAACTTACTATAAATAAATAAAATTTAAAATATGTTGACAATTTACCTGAAATTAAAAAATTCATTAACTGAAAGCGGCAAATAACAAATATATTGCTGTTTTACAAATAAAACATATTAAGTTGAAGTAAAATATAAGATTCTTGTGTGAAATGCAATTCCTAAAATTCAATGGAGTGATACTCGGTATATGAAGGGCTAACTCGGCTATAAGGTGGTGTTTAGTTGGATACTACAATGTTTTAGAATTACTTTGAGTATGAATTTTCATACACAAATGAGTATGGTAATTTTAGAAGTGCTAGTTTGGTTTCTTTATCTAATAATTAGTTTTATATACCCGTCTGCTAATCAGGTGTTTCAATGTAATAAAATAAGAATGGAACCAAATTATCCACCCAAATAGCTTAGTAAATAACTAGAAATTAATAAACGTAAGACAACAATTTGCTTAAAATTAACTAACAACATCATCTACTCCTTAAATAGCTTGCGCTTCGTCTGTCGTATCCCATTCGTCAGTTGTAATGAGAAACAAAATACAACAAATATACAAATTTCAACACAACATTAATAATAAATACCAATGACGGCGTTGATATTATAGATGTGACTGATTAATTACATGTTCCCCATAAAGCTTCCTCCGACATCCCATTTTTAAAATGTATTTTATGCCATAACTTTAACTAAAAGGATATTTTATTTCAAATTTAAAGTACAAAAGAGAAATTAACCTAGGTTTTATAGTACAAATGTAATTATTTTACACACATTTTTGTTTGGTCATAAATTGAAACATTGGTGTTAATATGTAAATAAAACAAACAAAAATTTCAACGGGTCTTGTACGTGTTATCCCATGAAACTCATGTCGTGTACAAGTGTTTAATTTCATGTGCCTGACATGATTTTCAGGTTCGTGAAGGGTTCTACCTGTCAACCCACACACATGACCTATTTAACACCCAATTTTATGACAAGATTTTAGTATAAATGTAATTATTTTATATACGTTTGTAGTTTTCGTTGTAAGTTTGAAATTTTAGAGTATTAATGTGGAAATAAAATAAGATTCCAAGTTTAACAAGTCATCTTCGTGTCAACCTGTGAAAAATCATGTCGTGTTTAAGTTCATGTGTCTAACATGATTTCCAGGTTGTTGTCGGGTTCGGTCCGCCAATATAATCTGGCAACAATAACCCTAGATTTGTAAATTCAACCAGATTTCGTAAATGTCGATATACAATGAGAAATAAAACACTAATAATCCAATTCTCACACGGTTAATTAACCCTAAAAGATGCAAGAAATGAACACCCTCAAATTCTTGTTTTCTTATTGAAATATAAAATGACAAGATGAAGTTTCAAATTTCCAAGGAGTAAAAACTAACAAATGACAAGATCAAGTTTTAATTAGTCAGTAGAACATGAAACCTGAATAAAACAACAATCAATTTCGATTATAGTGGCTTGAAGCTGACCTAAATCATTGTTTCTATGCCCTCCATTCATATATGTTCATCATAAACATAAACACAAACAATCAAATAGAATCAATGATTTCTTATTTTACCTTTTTGTCTCACGATTACAACTTTATTTTTTCCCTCAGCGCTTGCGACTAACCGTCAGATTAAATGGAATCCCACGTCTCGATTGAAAGCCAATCAAACTCCACGAAGACCTTTGCCCTCACATATGTGTGTTCTTCATCACCATCATCGATTGTCATTGTTACAAGTAAATGATTGTTAGATTAAGATACCTAGATGTTATATTGATGAGAAAATTACTTGATTTTAATTATTAGATTATTAGTTATGCGAATATGAATAATGAAGGCTAGCCTACTTCGATATTGAATGAATATTTTAATTATGAGAATATGGAATTACTTAGTTGATTTGATTTTAATGTTTAGCCATTTTATATTAGATTGTTAGTTTTGAGGATATGAACAGTAATGATATTGCATTTTTTATATGACCCGACCCTACCTATAAATTCTGAACACTAATATGTATTGAGCAGATAGAAAAGTTATGGGTTCGTCACTGCTTACAACTAAACACGTTTGATTGTGGAGTCTCTCATCCAAAGCCAAATTGGTTCAAAATAATATACCAACTTTTTTCATCACTATATGTCAAGCATTCTTTAATTAAGAATCTGACATCTCTCATGCTTACAACTACCTAAGGTGTTACAACTATCCCTCGTCTCATGAACTCATTGTCCTCGATAGTGTTGCCCCCATCATCCACGACCAACGCGGAATTCATTGAAACAAGCCAATCTCGGGTTTAATTTAGCCCGGGTCATCTTGAATAGTTTACGCCATCCTCTTTCCAAATTAAGTAATGAAAAAAGTTGGTATATTGCATGGCTAAAGGCTATATGGATTTAAATCCTAAATATACCACTTGTTTCAACCAGTATTGGTGGCCAACCATTGTATGTATTCGTACCTAGAATCATATGCTCCATTAAGCTCAAGATTTCCAATATTCTTTTCTATATAGAACCACAAATTAAAAAACCCTCATGTGAATCATATGACGTTGAATTAAAAAATGTTGTGATAGTTATTTTATAGACTAGGTTAAAGAATAGCATTCTGTGGGAACCACAATCATTGATAAGTGCACATAATATATGGGATAAACATCCAAACAACATCCTTGTGTACCAAGTGCGGATGTACTATCACTTTTCTTTTCTGTTTGAAATGAAGAGACATTATATATGTATTTGTATGTGTGTTTTATAAATAGTTAAGTTATTACAATGTTTAAAAACCAAAATCAGAGTATCATATGATCAAACTAGCATGTAAAATAACATCGTAACATTCATAAATATACTATCTATGCAACAAACAGCTGGTTAAGGTTTTCTAATTAAGTGATAGAACTTAGTAAAAATGTGTTTAAACTCAATCTCAAAGTGATTGAAATTTTAAAAAGGTGAAAGGTATTTTACAAGTACAATAAATTATTTGCAATTATAATTGATATTTTTTTCATTAAATAATTAACTTTGTTTAGTTAATGATGTTGATAGGAAAAAGGGGGAAACGAAGAAAGAAAACAAGAATGACAATGGTGGCATCTTCATCCTGTCTGCTATGGATGCTGATTTAATGCAACCAAGCACACACCCTATGTAACTACTGGGCTTTGGCCTAGTGGTTAAAGGCAATGAAGACTCAACCTGCCCACGCAGGTTCGAGTCCGAGCCACCCCGGGTTTTAGTCCGGAGTGCGTTACGCTAGCGGGGTTTGGCTCGTGTAGCGGCGCAACTGTTGTCAAGTGGCAGCAGGCTCCATGGTTTCCCGGTGAAAGCCTATGCCCCTCGTACTGAACACGCGGGCCCCGTTCAGACAACATAGTAGTCAGGTTGTGGGGTACGGGTCTCCAATTTAGAGATGTAACTGCCACGTAAAAAATGAAAGTTACCTATAAAAAAAAAACAGACACCCTATGTCTCTTGATGGAGTTGACATGCCTTTTGACCTTTCTCATTTGCAATATTTTGATATTTCATCTTAAATAAATTAAACACAATTTCTAAAAAATATTGGTGTGCCTTGCTTGATAATATCTATATAACCTATTTAAACTTGAGATATCTTATTTCATAAAACAGACACAAAGTATCATTAAATCAAATCAAAAAAGTTTTCTTTTAGTTTCTTTAACATTACGCAACAAAAATACACTGCTTTCTTGAAATTCATAATTTCAAGAGGATAATGTTTTTAACTTTTTAGTTTTATCTTAAAAGATTCATTTAATCGTTAATTTTCAGTACATGATATTGTGAGATTACTTGTGAGTTGTGACTACCTTGTCTTGTTAAATGGCTATTTAATTATTTATTTGTAAATTTTACATAGCTATATATATGCTGAGTCAAACATGATAATGCCGGCAGCGATAATGTTCGCTCATAGTCGGTTCGGTTCGGTTCGGCATGGTACCACAATGGTAAACACACTCGCTACGACTTGAGTTTGGTCGTTATCGCTAGACTCGTCGAAAACCACAAAAGCGAATACTGATACCAATACCGGCAATTATATTTCTCGCTCATGATCGGTTCGGTTCATCACGGTAAGTCGATACCATAACGGTAAGTGCACTCGCTATAGCCAATAATACGGAAACAAAATACTCGACTCCGAACAAAACTTAATCCCTTTTTAATACAAAATATTATATCAGAACATTCACAAAAAATCTAAAAACACTCGTGCATTCCATTTTTTATAAAAAAGACAACGAACTAAAGCTATTAAAAAAACATAATTATTAGAAAAATAAATGGGTTTAAAGTGTAAATTCCATTTAGTATGAAGGGTTAAAAAAATAGTGTCACTTACAAAGTTACGCTTGCAAGAATTTGGTCATTATCGGTTCGGCTAATTTGCAACAATGCTTGTCACTCCTTTGTAAAACCCTTAAAACATATCCCGTATATAAAAACATGTCGCAACGGCTGTCACTTCGCCGTAAAATCATAAAACATACCCGTCATAATCATTCCTCCGTAAAACTTAAAAACATAACGCAAAAAAAACCTTGAACGCAAATATAAATTACATGAGTATCTATAATTATAGGATAAAAAAAAGTACTATTCATTTACTCAATGTTTAAATATAGATATAGATATAATTATAGGATGAGGTAAATGAGTAGGTGGGGTTTTAAGTGTGAGTTAAATAGTAATAACTATTGAGATTTAGTTATAGGCATTGGGTTAGAAGGTAATTAAACACAATCTACGCATTGCTAATGTGTATATTAAATAAAAAGAATTGTTTGAAGTGTCTTAAATTTTTAGGTAAATTACAACTTAATCATTTTAATATGTATTATATAGTAATTTATGGATAATATAACATAACTTTTTTTACAATTTATTTAATAGTTAATTTTGAAGCTAAAATTGGTTTGGTAATTTTGATGAGCAAAAGTTGGTTTTTTGGTAATTTTTAACTATGAAATTTCATGGAAAGGCTATAAATAAAGGTTATAGGTCTGTTTTTTTGTCTATTTAAATAATTTAATACATAGTTCTCAACATGTTGATTTATATTTAATACATAGTTCTCAACATCAATGTTTTCAGAATCGGACCGGACAATGAACCGGACGTCTTAGAGGTTCACTGGTCGGACCGGATTCAAGAACTGGATGACGCAATAAATAATATAAATATTCATAAAAATATATAGAAAAATATAAAAATTCCAAATACTACATATACAACCATTTAAACAATTTTGAGTCAAGGACGAGGGTTGTAGGTCTGTAGGAATTTTAATTCTTTTGAATCTTCAATTTTAATTTTGATTAGGGTTTTGGAGGACCTGTGGCAGCGTATAAGTTAAAAGGAAAGAGCCAAATTGAGTTAAAATTGTAAATAGAAGTAAGTAAGAGGACTATAGGATAAAAAAGATAAAAAAAATAGTAATTTTTTTTTTTTAAATTAAATACCCGGTTCGACCACCGGTTCGCGGTTCGACCACTGAATCGCTTGAACCGCCCGGTTCAATCAGCAAACGGTCTCAGAGCATGTAACCGGACCGGTGGAGGTCCCGGTCCGACCGGCCGGTCCGGTTTTAAAAACATTGCTCAACATTGAAAGTGATGTTCATAGAGGATTTCAAAACTATTGTTTGATCTTCAGAATCTATGATGAATCATGGAAGGAAACCAATTCGTTTAACCACTACAAGACTAATATTCCTTAAGGATAGTGATTTTAGTCACATCCTTGATTTCTTTATTTTTATTTTAATATGTTCTTTCAACACACTATTCATGTAAAAATACAAACCAAATCATATAAAACAAGATTAGTGGAAAATTTTAGAAGAAATTAATGAAAAGGCTAACACGCATCACACTTTTTTTTAAAGAATCTTGTAAGAGGAAAATTTGTTTGGTAATATATCAATTACCCTTATGTTGATTGAGAGAAAAAGTAATTGATACTAACAGGTAATTTTTTACTATCGAAGTTTGAAAGTAAGAGATATAATAACCGATCAATTTAGCCTTTGGGTGTTACATTTTATCACCAATTAACTCATTCAAGGCCTGAATCATATAAAAAAAATCCTACACCTCATATACATTTTTTCATAAGATTATTTGAATGTATAATTGTAGATTAATAGATTGGAGACCTTCTCTGGTCCCCCTTATTAAAATAAATAATTGTAATTTGATCCTCTTTTAAGAAACATGCCCGTAGTGTCTTCTTTTTAAGACTGTTTTCTCGAATCGATTGTTTACCACATTTGATTAAGCATGCTTCTTTAAGAATATAAACTTTTCCGGTACAATAATAAGATGTATAGAAAAGATTAACACTTTTTCATATTTAATTTGCCTTCTCTCTTGTTTTTTTTCTTTTTATATTTCTAATTTTGGTTAAAAATGATTTTTTTGGATATGCAAATATGGTCCCCTACAAAAAGCCTTGTTCTTGGATGATTAAGTATGTGAACAATAGTTATTTAAGTGTAATAATAAAATTTAAAAGCTGTTTTTCAGTACATGTTATGGTCCCTAAATGACGACATATTTTTAATTGATGTAGCACCAATTAGGTTATAAAAAGATTACAAATGAACGTTCTCACAAATACTACCGACTCGATCCCTTTAAAATAATTTTGATCCGTACATACATATGTGTCTATATGTGTACACGTATATTGAAATGTGCCCATTCTAAATTTAATTAAATATGTATATAAATCTTTATACTAATAAACAAAAATATTAGAGGGCACGTGTCATTTTCTGATTCATTTTTGACGTGTTTTTTTCGCTTCTCTTTCATATTAAATAATAATATTTAAAAGTGTATATTTTTAAATATTTAATATAAATCTATATGTATATCTATACCACCTAATAAATAAAAATCATTGATGACACATGTCACAATTTTAGGCCACCTAAAATTTTTTTTCCCGCCTCTCTCTCCTATTAAATAATTAATATATTAAAATAATATATATTTTAGATATTTAATATAAATTTGTTTACGGATAGTTATTGTATTATTAACCAAATAAATTACTATAAAACTAATTATGAACAATTATAATTTCTGATTTTCCATATCAATTTAAAATTATGTTCATTAAAATAATGACGAATAATTGTTTTTTATAAGTAATTTCTAAAACTTTTAAATAATTTAATGTGACTGGATGTTTTGAATAGTAAAAATACAATATGCCAAATAAAAAAAACAAACGGTGTTAAGAAAATTCAAGTTTTATTTCTTATTTTATATATATATTTATATATTTATAATTGTACTAGTTAACTTATCTGTGTTAAAAGGATATATTTAACAAACCAAATACACTTTAACTGTATTAACATTTATCAATTATATAAAAGAATTAATACCCAGTTGAAAAACAATTTTCTAAAAATAATTTTAACAGAATTTATAACTTTAATACAAAGTTCATTTTTAAAGACATATATTGACGATTGTATGTATTAACATATTTTATTAAAACTGTGTAATACACATGTTTATTTACCCCGCATAATACACATGTTTTTTTTTTACTTTCTTAATACTAAGTATATAATATTATATATATTCAATACGTGTAATACACGAGATCCTAACCTAGTATACAAATAAATAAAAAAACGGATAAATAGAGAAAAGAAAATATGTATATTGTAAATAATTCTTTTATTTAAATTGAAAGAGTGTTCAAAATAAGTTGCAACGAAAATATTAGCAGATCATTTTGGAATATATATTTGTAATCAAATAAACAGTACAACGAAACTTGTTTTCACTATTTTTTTTTGTTATTATAAGTTGTGTTTTTTGATAATCATGAAAATTATGTGCTCAATGTGTTCTCTATTATTTTCCCTGTCTTCTAATTGTGTTTTTTTAGTAAATGATGTATTTCTTTCATTAATTGAGAAGGCTTTGAATCTTGTAGTATACAAGCCTCATGAGTTTTTATTAAAAAGAGTAAATTAGGTGACGTTAAAAAAATGTAGTTATCTCATACCTTAAAATATATATGTAGGTACCGGATGACAAATAAATATTTGTATTGTGATATCTTAATATTAAATTAATAAGAACTTTTTTTTTATTTTACTTCTAACAAACCACATATAAAACTATCAGAAGAAATTATATAATATCAAAACTTAACTAAAATAAAATATAATGAAAACTGAAATAAGATTACAACAAAAATATTCTCTAGTTACTTTGAAAACAAAAAACTACCTATAATTTATCTGAAAAATAATTTTCAAAAGTAGGAGAATTAAGAAACAAGGAAAACATTGTATCATAAATTATCTTTTTAGATCATTTACATATATCTTATTCCTAACTTCATTTATTACATACTAGTTTAGATCCCGTGTCTACACACGGGGTGAAATATATCAATACATATAAATTTTAAATTTTTATGTATATATATTTTATATGTGTAAAAATTTATTACATATAGTAAGAATAGAAAATAAATTCAAAATATGTAAAAATTAATATATAATTGAGTTTCGAAAATACGTTAATTACTATTTTTTAATACAACTTGACTTTTATTTACTATCTGTTTAAAAATAAAAGTTATATAATTAAATTTTAAAGTTTCTTATGATAAAAGATAATTTAAAATAAATATGTTTTATTAGTATAATTAGTATATTTCTTTAAATATATATTATTATTAAAAGATAGAAGTGCATTAATCTCCGCTTCTTCACCTACATCGAAAGCTCCAGTTTGATTATATAAAAATCCTACACTAATTCAAACCCATGTTTGTCACTGAAAATGGTATGCCAAAATAGTGTGATGTTGACTTTTTGAATTTGGTCAATCCTGATGCTTGCATATTCAAAATTGATACAGATATACTAGTTAAACCCAAGACTGCAATCTTTTCTTTTTCAAGATTCTCTCTCCTCTGTTCTCACAGCCGCCCCAATTTCACCTCTTCTTCCATGGACTCCATCTGGGTTCCCCTCAGAACTTTACAAAATGAACTAACTTACATCTGGTTTGCAGTTTGTTAAAAGCTAGCAATGGCGGAGCTTCATAGATCCACCAAGAACCGGAAGGAATTCCATGTGAAAATGAAGTTCTTCAGAACTTGCCGGAGATGGCGCAGGTGAGATGTTCGGTGGTGTGGGGGTGTTTGAAGATGGAAATGGGTCAGGCGGGGTATTTACTCAAAATAATATTTACATATATTCCTTCCTAAATATATTATTATTAGGTTTTAAACATAAAAGGATAAATAGGTAATTGTATAAGAATTAAATAAATATGTAATTAATTTTTATGGTTGGGTATATATGTTATTAAGAGACTTAAAAAGAAAAAATATGTAAAAAACTCTATCCTTTTAACAATGGATGGTAATACATCTTAAAACACCGAAGAGGAGGGGGAAAAAGATAAAAGTGTAAACATATGCGAGTATGAATTAAATATAAAAAACAATATATATAACATTACACTAGAAACAAAACATGGTTATTTTTATTTTTCATGAGTAAAAGTAACCCTTTATTTTGTCTATATAATTCGACAAAATAACACTTTTAATGGTCTAACTTCAAAAAATTACATGTTTAAGACATTTTCAATTTGTACCTCTCTATACATGCATGCATGCACACATGGGCGAAGTATAGTGAGGTCCCGCCCCTCCCCCTCTTCTTCTGATTTTTTGTTCAGTAGTGTTAATTTATACGTATTCGGGCGATTTTTCGCTCAGTAGTTTTAATCTATACGTATTTAGCCGAAAATTTAATATTTCCAGCCCCCCTGATGGAAAAAAAAAGGGGGGGGAAATTACCAAAATGGACATTTGACCAGTCAAACTTATCAAAATGGACAAACTTTTTCAGCCTACTCTGATATGGTCATTTAGGCAAAACCCCGGCTGAAGTAGGCTAGTTTAGCCGGCTTCAAATTCCGTGTCAAACCAGATGTTCAGCCAACTAGAAACTGACACGTGGCTGCGCTGATTTCCAAGGCGGCTAAAGCCCACTTTCAAGCAGGCTCAGCCGGCGTGTTTTTTTTAGTCTGTTATATGACTTTGTTAAGGAATTTGAAGCCGGTTGAACTAGTCTACTTCAGCCGGGTTTTTTTAGCCGGCTATATGACTTTGTTAAGGAATTTGAAGCCGGCTGAACTAGTCTACTTCAGCCGGGTTTTTACCTAAATGACCATATCGAAGTAGGCTGAAAATGTTTTTCCATTTTGGTAAGTTTGACTGGTCAAATGTCCATTTTGATAATTTTCCCAAAAAAAATCCCGCCCCATATGTTTTTTTTCAAGCTTCGCCACTGTATAGATACATACATAGAGGGTTGTTGAGGACGATGGAAATCATGGACGACGAGAGGTGGCAACCACCCTCAGAAATCCTTCTTCCTATCCCAGCCTCTTTGTCTCACTTGTAAAACAGAAGGTCCCCACTTTTTCAGGAGTGGGGAATTGGGGATGAGGGTGGGGTTTGTCAAAAGGGTAAAATTGTTACCAATTAAAAATCACATATCTTAAACATGCAACCTTATAAAGTTAGACCTCGAAGTTGTTATTTTTATCAAAACTACATACGTTATTTATGTAATTAATCTTTCTTTTCATAAAACTGGATAACTAATACTTATAAAAAATTATTGTAAAGCTGTGAAATGGGCTAATGCATGTAGGTTATATATATTTATAATACAGTATGATCCAGAAGGCCCATATCCAAATTCTAATTATCCTAGTATTATTGATGCTTACATAAAGTATAAAAAGAACTTAAGAGCAGGTACAATTACAAACCTGAACTTCTAAAGCATAATCTTGCTATTCAGCATGGTAAATTATGCAGAAACATTTGTACTTTCTCTGCCAAGAAGCAGAATATGTTACCATGGAGTTTTTGACGTTTTATTCTTCTTCCATGCACATGCTTGTCACTAACTTTAAATTCTCTTCTTGTAAGAGTCAAACCTCAAAAACAAGAGATTATGACATCTTGATGAGATTGACCTTATCAATAACTTTAGCTTCTTATATGCCCTTTGTGTTGTGTGACATATAAAATATTAAATCCCCAAACTTAAGACAAAATATTATTCAAATTCATAATATTGTGTTTTTCTTAATTATCACCAAAAAGAGAGAAGGTTGACCATTTCAAAGTCAAAGCATCCATCCAGGGATTAATCCATTCAAATTCTGCCCATTTGTGCTACTTGTTAACTGGCTTGAAGTATCAAATGTGTTATACCTGAAAATTTAATCAATCAAAATCAGTTTACTTCATCACATTTATTTGTAAAAAAATAAGAAAAAAACATATATATAATCTACGTTTTTACCCGATTTGTAAATTGGGGTTGCAATCCAAAGGCTGGAAAAAACCCTGAGATTGAGGATGTTGATTTTGTTGTTCATATGAACAACCATTTTCACCTCCTGCCCATGATGGTCCTGCATGATATCCTTTTTCCAGCTGCTAAAAAAGGAGATTTTTCGTCGATTTTACACATTAAAGAAGTAATCTTTATGATTATTTTGAGTAAAACTATTGTATTAATTAGTTGCAATTTGGTTCTCATTGTATGTGTATTACCTTATCCTGCATATCTTTATTAGCTTCAATCCACATCTTTTCCTGTTATTTCATTGATGATCACTTGTAATTAGTCATCCAACTAGTATATAAATTAATGACTTTTTTACCTTAACTTGGAGCTCAGAGAGCTGACTTAGCATTGATTGTGTCTGCATTGAAATCAATGAAAAAAATCATTAATCTTACTAAACCAATTACGAGATCATCCGAATATCAATACATACTAATAATCACAAAAGTTTTTGAAAAAAAAAATACCCTTATCAACTGGATCCGCTTCAAAGTACAGTCTAGTTGCCGCTCTAGTTGTTCAAGTTCCTTAAGGCTCAGTGGGCCGAGGTCCTCTCCGAAAATTTGCCTTTCATTAGATTTAATCGCGCAATTGATTAAGCCTCATTAGAGTATATTTAAGTTATGAAATTGTAAAAGCCTGATGAATTGAAACTTGCCTTTGGTATTGTTGTAGAGACTCATATTTGGCTTTCAGTTTCATGTACTCCTTGTAGCTGTTTTGCTAAATACAGAACATTTAAACTTATAATTAAAAATTAAATACGGATTGAGAAAACGTTTGAAAATTGAAAGTATGAAGAAACTAGAAGCTACCTCGGCGTTGATGGTTGATCTGTCGATTTCCATTGAACCATAAGTGCAATTCTCGTATCTTTCAAGCATCTTGAGCATGCTAAGATAAGTTTTCTCAAGTTTAGTTATTGTTTCTCGGTAACAAAGTTATTGATTTTATGTGAAGGAAGTAGTTAAAGAAAGTTTTGATATATGTATGTTTATATCTTCTTAAAAATATGGCTCATATGTGAAATCTAATATCATATGATAATGTATATTGTCTTTTGATGTTAGGAGAATAGAACTTTACTTATTTACATGCATGCAAGCACTATGTAAACATATTTTTTGGATATTCATGTAAGTATTTGATTTGTTACATGTTCACAAAGTTTGCCTATTGCCCAACAAACCAATAATTGAAGTTCACATTCTTTACTTATCTTGGTGTGCATCATTTTAGCCATATAACATTTTACAACAGTTGTAACCTATATGTGTTGTAACTAATTAAGAAGGTCTAGTCTCCTAGAATTGACAAACAAATGTGTCTCTTAATTCACATAGTTGTCAAAGGCGCACAAAATGGATCTAAACCATCCTTAGCCAGCCCATAAAGGGTTTATCTAGCCTAGAAAAGGCTTGAACCAACTTATTTCATTGGCGCCCTTTTACAGGCCATCTCACTTCTCAAAATTCTTTAATTTAATATGATCCTTTAGTATTCACTAATATGTATTTATTTGTTATTTCATGTTGAGCTACTAAATGGATTTGCTGATGGGCTTATAAAGACTTGGACTCTGTTGGTGGGCTTATAAAGACGGGTTCAGGAATCATGCGCATGTGGTGGCTGCTTCCGTTCCGGATACAAGAGAGACTACATCAAATATTTTGAAATGAGTTTCTATTTAATTCCGTATATTACGAAGGTTGAATAAATGTAATATTATATACTTACTAATATAAAAAATTTATGTCTTAAAAAACCAGTATATTCTAAATAGAAACTCATTTCAAAATAATATTATATACTTACTAATATAAAAATTTTATTTCTTAAAATTTAAAAACTTTTAAATATATTATACTAGGTTAGAATCCCGTGTATTACACACTTGAATAAATATAATGTTATATATTTAGTAATAAAAAATTTATGTATTTAAAAACCCGTGTATCACACGGGTTAAATAAAATTTTACGTGATAGTTATAAATTTTGTTAAGTTAATTTTTAAAATATTTTTTTAGTTGAGTATTAATTTTTTTTATTTAAATGATAAATGTTAATTCATATTAAACTTTAGAAACCCGGTGTATTACACAGGTTGAAAAAATGTAATGTTATATACTTAGTAATAAAGATTTACATATTAAATATTTATGAAAAATATTTTATAAAAAAAATATAGAAATCATTATTATTTAATAAGAGAGAGGCGGGAAACAAAAAATTATAAAAACAATTAAATAAATTTGTATATTTAATAGGAGAGAGAGGCGGGGAAAAAAAGTTGAGGATTCATTGGAGAGTGACAAGTGTCCCATCAAAACATTTATTTATTATATAGTATAGATACTAATAGTGAAGTTGATTATTAATAGGAGAGAGAGACGGAAAAATGAGATTGAGGAGGTCTAGAATTGTAACAGGTATTCTTCTAGTTTACTTGTTTATTAAGTAGTATAGATATAGATATAGATATAGATGGGTTTCTATCTTGAAATGAGTTTGTTCCGGGTTAATATAACCATGTTTTGACAATATTCTATGCCTATAATATAATTTTTGTTCTTTTTATTATAATGATTTCCTTTTCTCCGCTTTTACGCATTGCGCTCTTAACTACTAAGGTCAGCTTGACCCTTAACCCTATATCTGTATATTTGTGATAGTTGAACTGCTTCAAATACATATTTTAAACTTGTAAACATGTGATCCTATTGCGATCCGGTTGCACATGAGTATCCAACAACCGTGCACGCCTTTTTCATTTCATTCTGATCATGAAGAACCATCTTAATGCACATAAAGATTGGTGTAGCTAGGAGATAGGAATTTGGTTTCCCAACAGGGGCGGACTTAAGTAGGGTGGAGGGGGGTCACCGGAACCCCCCGAGTTTCAAAATTATAATAGAACGCTATGTAGAAAAACAGGGGTGAACCCTTTGGAAAAATATAGGGTGAACCCCTATCTCCATCGACGAAGAAGAAGATAAAATGGAGCAAGGGGGAGTGACGAAACCTACCTGCAGGTGGTGGCTGCGTCAATTTGAGCATGCCGGAGGAGAAGAAAATTTGGCCGGAGAAGAAGGATAAATAAAATAGAAAGTTGTCTAGATATTAAACAAAAAAATAATCTTTTCCCAAGACATCAAAAGAAAGAAGAAAACTGTGCGGTTTGTCAGATGTCATTTCAACCATTTCATTTTCTAATTAATAAATCAATATTCGTTACTTATTAGTTAAGTTTATTTTATTTAATATTAAATTTGGTTTTAAAAAGTTGGATATTAAATCTCCGCTCATTAACTTGGTATGTTATTTTCTTTTATTATCTTAACATGGTTCTTGAATCCGGTCCGACCAGTGAAGCTCTGAGCCGTCCGGTTCACTCTCTGATCCGATTCTGTAAAATTGTTTTTACTACTTTAAGAGTTTTATTTTTAGTTATTTTGATATATTCTTATGTTTCAAGTTAGCTCATTTTTTTTATCTCCGACCGGTCCGAGCACTCTGAACATTACCAACCCGAACCGTCGAACCAACCTGAAATTTTTTATGTCCGGCCATATGAAATTGGGGCAGTTAAAAACAGTGAACCCCCTGGAAAAAATTCCTGGATCCGCCACTGTTTCCCAATCAAGTGAAGAATATATTACTAGAATATCTCTTTAAATGAGTTCATGTAGAAAAGTCGTAAACAAGTTGTAATAAATTCATAAGCTTGTTAAGTTGGCCGATAAAACTAGTTTGCAAGTTGAACTTAAAAATTATATGTTCTTAATTCTAATTTTATATGTTCTTAATTCTAATTTTAAACAGATTGACCATTTTATTTTAGTACAACCCGAACACGACACGTTTGATTGACAAGTCAACCTAAACACGACATGTTTAATTCACAATCAACATGAGCACGACATCTTTATTGGTAAGTCAACCTAACCTAACTTGTGAAATTAATCAACCCAAAACATTGATTATTTATGTGTTGGATTCGTGTCGTGAGAACTACCACCCCTACCAATCAAATGCATTATGTTTTTCTGACTCATTGTTACTCTAGATGATGAAGATGTTATTGGGTGTGAACCAATATCGGGTTATTTACAAAGTGGTATTGAAAAAAAAAACTATAATAAAGCAAATAATTATATAACATTTGTCTTATGTAAAACGTTGAGATTATTTAACTATATGTTCACATAAGCGATAGCTGTAAATGCGACAGAGCAATTAGACAATATTCAAGTACCTAAAAGACCGGTCTTTATATTGGAGTTAAGTCGTCTTTATATTGGAGTTAAGTCGTCTAGTTACGCATGTGTTATGAGTTAACCCTTTTACATTTGAATAATAATATTTCTTATGTATTTCGTGTGTTATCTTTCATACAATAGTTGTGATTATCTCAAAAAGCAGGTGTCATACACTCCCTACTATTAGGGGTGTTTGCGATTACTTATTGAAACTATTTATTAATTTATTAACTTTTATAAATTAAAAAGATGTTTAGGGAATGTGATTTTTGTTTCTCCTTTTAACTTTTTAAAGGAGGGAAAAAGTTTTTGAGAAGTAAGGGAAAACTTACTTCTCAAAACTCCTTATAACTATTTGTAAAATTCACATTGGGGTTGGTAGCCCAATGGTAAAATAAAATCCCCTAGGAACACCAAAGTTTGAGTAAGTCATGGTTCAAGTCTCACTCCTAACAAGAATTAAGAAATTTACCTTTCAGAAAAAAAAAAAAAAAAAAAAAACTATTTACAAAATTTCAATAAGGAGCTTAAATAAGCAATCCCAAACATACCCTAAGAATATTAATTATATCTAAAACCTAATGAATTTATTGAAAGTTGCTAGACCTTATTTATGAACTTGCTAGGGACAAATTAAAATACCCTGCGGGTAATATATATACACACATACACCTATAATGAAAGGGGTAAAGCTAGCTACTTGTATGTATGTAACTATATATGTACAGATCATTTACAAACCCTATTAGGATGTAGGGACATTATGACTTGCCAATTTAAGCCATGTATTATATCATATTAGTTTTCATAGACATAATAAATATATATGGTTAAGTTATATTATACATATAGACAATATGCATGAGTGTTTCCAAATTAAGGTTCCAAAATCAACAAATATTCAACTAATTAACTTGCAGTTTAGCTCAAAAACAAAATCCTACACATGAGAATGAATTAAATCATTCAACCAAAAACCAAGAAGGTTTTAGTTCCTTTTAACAACAACCATGCAAAAAGATTAACTAATTTAACCTAGTATATAAACGTGTGTTCTAGATAAATTAAACTTAAACTAATCAAGATAATTATGAATTAAACTAAACAAAAGCCTAATTAAATCTAACCTACATGACCAAAACTTACACAAACACCTAACTAATTAAACTCATCATCAAACCAACACACACACATATATGTATAGAGAGAGAGAAATATATATACTTGGAAGTGCTGCAGAACTCATAGAGTTTGCCACGATTAGAGAAGATGATGAGAGCAACCTCAGCATCACAAAGAACGGAGAGTTCATAGGCTTTTTTCAGAAGCCCACTTCTTCTTTTAGCAAAAGTCACCTGCCGATTTATTTTGTTTTCTATCCTCTTCAATTCCACTCTTCCCCTACCCATAATTTTCTATCTTAATTCCCACAGGCTTCTTGATCCAAAATCTTGACACAAACTTTATAAAAAAAGAATTAAAATTTTTAGAAATTCTCCTACTAAAGAATTAAAAGATTTAGAATTATAAAGATATACAAAAAACATATGACATCACCTGGAGATGGGTTTGTTGGATTTTGTGGTTTTTAGGGTTCAAGATGTGAAATTTGGGCCTGTGTTGATTACTGCAACATTCAAAGCTAGCTTCTTGCTCTTTAACCTACTTGACAAACACAAGCAATTAAGCATCAAAGCTTCTTGCTCTTTAACCCACTGGCAACCAAGCGCGTGCTGTGGAATAAAACCATGTCTGTTGTCACCTAGCGCATCACACGTGTCGAGTTGTCACAGGTTGATGTATCGTAAGAAGCATTTTATAAGGCTGATTCTAACCACACACGGAATATTGCTAATTGGACCCGCCGTCGCGCGATACGCCCTCGTATAGGTCAATACGAGGGCGTATAGGGTTAAGTCTCTGACACCAGAATGACACGTGTCATTCTCTGTGTCCCATACGATTCGTATTGCCCTATACGCCTCGTATGAGGCAGGGCTCAATATTTTTCTTCAAAAGTTGGAAGATTTGGTGTTAAATAATCCTATACGTGGAGTATAGACCTATACGCCACGTATATGATTATTTATTTAATTATATTTTTTTTATAATAATATATTATTTTGTATTTTAGTTTATATAATTTTGTTAATATAAGTTTGTTATCTATTTATAAATTTTATATATTTTATATTTTTTTTAAACATTTATTATATTTTTACAGTATAATCAAACAAAATATTAAACATTACAAACCAAACAAAATATTAAACATTACAACCAAACAAGTAAACTAAACATTATATACATTACATCATAAAATTAAATATATACATCAAAATGTTTTACATACATAACAACGAAATAAGCAAAAATACAAATAAAAGAACTAAACCTAATCGGCTCCGGCGTCACCCTGACCTGCCCCGCCCTCACCCTGAACGGGGTCGTCCGGATAATGACGTGGCGGTGGTAGTGGGGGTGGCTCGATGCCGGCTGCTCGTGACTGATTCACAAGCTGTCCAACCGCCCACGTCATCAGGTCCTCCATGCGAACGAGTTGACGACCCTGTCGCCGTGAGTCGGCAACAAGGCCATCAAGCAATGCCTGGGTAGCCCTATCCAGCCTAACAGACCGACGTACGTGTCGGGGATGCTGTGGCGGATGCTCGTGGACCTGCTCGACGTGTGGCGGCTCGTCCTCAATCGCCATACCCTGCAGCGGCTGAGGCATAGGCGGGTCCCCCTGTCCAGGCATCTGCGGCAACGGCACCGGGACCCAAACCTGGTCCTGGACGGCCCCTACGAACCGAAGGCCCTGCGGGAATCGGTGCGTGATGCGCATGCCACTCGCCGTGCGACGATCTAATCGGACAGGGGGAATGGCCGGTAACATCTGAGGCTCATGGTGGCCAAATGGTATGACCGACCGCATGATATGCGTGATGAATGCACCGCCATATAAAAGTCCGCGCCTCTGTCGCATATAGGCTGAAGCAAAATAAAGCGCCATGCTCGTGGACAGGTCGCACCGCCTCCCAGTAAGCAGGCAGAAAAGGAAGAAAAGATCTCTATCAGTGCACCACTCACGGCTTTTCAGACGCGGTGCGATCGACTAAGGTAAGACGGTTCACCGTATACGAACTCGGGATTGCTTAGTGGCTCGTTCAAATCTGGAAGCCTTACCCGTTGATGAGAATAAACGTTGGACGAGACCTCCTCCTGGTTCACCTCTTGAACGCCAAAACTTTGCGGATTGTTTTCCACCGACTCGTTAGAATATACCTGAAAACCGTAGTTACCATCCCACCACCAAGACATGTTTACAATTTTTGAATTTTGAAAGCATACGTTCGGTTCGAATGAGAATTCTGCATGGTTAAATACACAAAATTTGGGCCCTATACGCATCGTATAGCCCAATACGATGCGTATAGGGTACGAGGTGATGTGACTAGTGGCAGAAGGTACATTGTACCCTAAACTGCAGCGTATTGCCCTATACGATGCGTATACGATGTTTGAATGCCAGGTTGTAAGAGAATGTCGGGCATGGGAAATTGTGAAGGGCTATACGCATCGTATTGCCCTATACGATGCGTATATGGCCAAGTCCGATTAGCATTCTCCGTGTGTGGTTAGTAGTCCCCTTTTATAATCTTTCGGTCCTTGTCCATTACATAATCTTTTAGTTTTGTTTTACTTCTAATTTTTTATTTGATTTACATGTAATCATCTATGCTATTTAGAAATGCTTTATAAAATAACTTACAAATTTTATTCTATAAATTCATATGCATAATCATACTAATTTCTATTTTCTCTGTTGTTTTATCATTATCGTTCATGTAGTTCTATAAATAAAAGTTCATAAATTTTTAAGCGTCCAGCTCTTGTGAGATTACGGGTAAAAATTGATGAGCTTGATTACGGTCTATGTGTTTATTCGTTTCATAAACTTAGACTTAATTAAGCTAAACTCCTATACAATGTATATATGTTTTATAAATTCAAAACACACGATCTTGTTCTTAAATTCATATTTGTTTTAATCTGAAATTTATAACCCCGGGAACATAATCATCGTTAAATAGCAATTATATCATCGTTTTCGATTGTACACCATCAACACAGTTTAAATTATATAAACTTTTTAAATCAAAGTAAGTAAGAAATCACACATTGATATCAAAATTGATCCCAACTAAATACAATCATAAGTAAAAAATACAAGTTAAAAGTTGCATGTTTGGTACATATCCACATTATCCTTGGTTAATCTTACTAACTACAAATTGGTAAACCTAAATATACAAGGTTCTTCAGCAGTCACTACTATAGGCCATGATTACAGAAGTGGAAAGATGGAAATTTGAAAGTGATAAAATCCCATTTCACAGAAGGCGTAAACTTGGTGAAGTTAGTTTAGTATTAAGAGATGAATTTAACCCTAAAGTCGAATAAACAATAGAATAATATCATCTCAATGTTAAATTCCCAGAATTATACTAACAAGAACGATAGTAACCAATATCGCAAGCTCGTGATTTTAGTGTCATCAAAATCACTTTAGTTTAGTTGGATTTACTTAGGGCATGTTTGGGATTGCTTATTTTAAGCTTCTTATTGACTTTTGTAAAAGTTACAAGGAGTTTTGAGAAGTAAGTTCCCCCTTATTTCTCAAAAACTCTTTTCCCCCTTTTTAAAAAGTTAAAAAAAGTAGTAAAAGCCACATTCTCTCAAACACCTTTTTAACTTATAAAAATTAATAAGTAATCCCAAACACCCCCAAAATATCAAATAGAAATGAGTATATATTGTTACAAGTTAAGAGGTATAGAGTACACATTTATAAAAGACTATGCTCATTTTTAGCATCTTGAACCTGCTAATTCAAGGGGGCAAAGCCCGCTATTGACAAAGAGGGCATCGCCCCTTTGGCGGGGGTCCGGGGGCAGCGACTTTAGTGAATCCAATGGGGCAATGCCCCTAGTGGGGATCAAACTATCTGGTCAGCACATGAAGGTTTTGTTTTCCTTGTAATTATACATTGAAAGTTACTTCATATTTACATGATTGGTGAAAAAGTTGAATGAAAAATGGTGGTCAATCCCATTGATGATCAATTGGAACACAGATAAGTGGAAACTGAACATCATTGACAATTGATCTTCAGTGACAACTCGACACTCAATAGCAAATGTGCATAAGTGACAACTTAGTTGGAGCCTGGTAATTTGGTCATTAGCGGTACAGTTTTCCCGCTAATATAACTATCCAACAATCAAGATTATAACTGCCAATCGTCAAAACCTTTCAAGCAACGTTTTGTTGTGTTGGTTACCCACCTATATAAGTACGAGGGACATAACTATCTTACTCGTTCTTGTTATTTCTCTTTAAGCTATTCAATTGAAAATTCATGAGTACATATCAATAAAATATTTCAATCTTAAAACGCTATTCAGGAGATAACCAAGCCTATGTGAATTATAAAACCTACACTGATATTGTGAAATTTGAATAGTATAGTATCTGAAGGATAATGCATCGTTTCGTGATAATGCACCTGCATTGGACGAGGTAGAATGTATGTTACGCAGTTATTGGGTGGTATGATGTTAGGTAAGTGTGTTTACTTATATCTTCTGAATTTAGAAGAAAGCGGTGAGTTAGTTGAGTTTGTTGTTGTTCCAGCATTTATTTATTTATACAAAGCAACATCCTATAATTACGTGTCACAATCCTAGTGGAAGAGCCCACGTGCCTGCAAGACTCAGACAAAGTGAAGAAAATAATTGTTCTTGTTCTTTGTCTGCCACTCGGGTATCCGTTCCTAAACGCTCGGTCCGTCTCTTTGATTTACAAGTTTTAACTAAAACTTTCTTCTATCCTTTCAATCCTCTTGAAAGATGGATGTGACCCTTCACAACAATTATTTAACTTTTTAAATCATATTCTTGTATAACAATATTCATACATACATACATACATCACAAGATTGTTGTTTATGACTAACTCAAAATGATAATAAACGGTTTTAAATAAAATTTGAAAACCTCAAACGATTTAAGTTGTCGGTGCTTTATAGCACTCTGGGCAAGGGAAATGTCCTCTAGATCGACATTTCTTGCAGGATAAAGACCTCGTCTTTGCGTTACCACCCACGAAAGAAACTCCATCTGGCAGACCAAAATTGAACGCGCCACCTTGTTTGAGTGATCCAGAACCTTTGCAATTTGAGCACGCGATCAACTTTAGATCACCACATCTCTTGCACATGCCTAATGAGCTGCATATATGGGCACATGTCAAAAATTTGGGTGCATGATGTATAGGAGCAAATGATGGTTTGAATTAGAGGTGTCAATTTCAACTAGTTTATAGGCAAAATTATATAAAAAGGTAGTTAAAGTAATGAATTGAACATTTTAAGCGGTCAAATGCGTTGAAAGTCACACTGTATTCAAAATGAATAAAATTTCCTACATCTTTTTTTGCTTCAAGTGTTAGTTATCATCAGCAAGATAGCCTTTTTAATCATAATTATAAATAAAGCTCTAGAAAGAAAAAAAAAAAGAAAAATGTATCCAACCTAACCCAACCCATACATGCAGTAAAAAGGTACACGTTTTGACCCGTTAACCAACCTGCGTTGACCCGCCCATCTTGCCGCCTCTACTTTGAAAAATGTACTTGGTTTTTTGTCTAAACAAACCAACATGTTGACAAAAATGCAAAAAAAAAAAAACTGATTTTTCAGACCATTGTGTTTGGGATTTTGTTGCAAGGGAGCACTTGTTCTTGTAAAAATTAAAAAACAGCACCAGACTTCACACAAATTTTGGACAAAAAAAACATGTACACTTGTTTCTTTTGCATTTACGCAATTTATAAAATACCAATTCTTGGAGATTAGTATCACACTTTGCAAAAGTGATGATCAGTTTGTAGCAAAAAACCAAGTATGAAGGCTATAGAAAGTCAATCACACAAACAAATGTTAGAGAATGGATGAGAGTGGTTGACTTTAATGGTATTTGACTTTTCATTGCAACCAAATACCAAAACTATCATTTATTATTTCCATAGTGCAAGAACAGAACACCATATGTAAAACTAATGCTTTCGTCAAATCATGGAAATGTATCTTGCCAATTTTGTTTATCCAAAATCGTACATTCCTGTGAAAAGCGATATTTTTTGGTCCTTTTTGTAATAACGGCTATCTTTTTACAGTAAAAGGCAAATACAATGGTTCATAATGTTAAATCATAGAAATGTATACACAAGATAGTGAAGGTATGGAATCAGACAAAATTGGGAATTTTACTCTTCAGCCTTTACCCTATGATCAAATATGTTCCTACTAGTATCTAAGATGACAATTAGATAACAAGCATATGAAAAAGGTTTCAATATTGTATCCACAAAATGATGAAGAAGACAAAATTAGATTCTTTTGAGAGTAGCAAAATTAGATAACAAGCATATGAAAAAGGTTTTGCAAGTAACATGGGATATGAGAGAAGGATCATTTATGTGTAATATTTAGAGGTACTAGAATGGTATTATTAGGGTAGAAAAGAATAGGGTAACTGAATTTGTGGAGGAAGATGATTATGTTGGTGATGGGAGCAAGAAGAAAATGAGAATAGTGATCCGGGTCAATCAAGTGGGATAAGTAATGAAGATTTAAAGGGCTTGAATGCAGAAACACTATTTTGGACTGTTAGCAATGAAATGGGTATAGGAGATAATTTTAATATAGGTGTAAAGATGAATGCAGAAAATGAAGTATGTGCAGTGAATGCAGAAAATGAAGACATTCGTGCAGTGAATGCAGAAAAGGATGAAGCAGAACAGGTTCTTACTATGGTGGAAATTGATGCTGAGAAAGCAGGAAGAAAGAAAATGGACACAATAAATGCAGGGAGGAAAATAGGTGCAGGAATTACAGAAAAAAATGCAGGAAAATGTGTTGATGCAGTCAAGAAGAGAAAACTTGAAGAAATTGGCAAGATAAAGAACAAACCTCAAGCAATTAGAGATTGGCCACCCGGTTGTGGACCAATCACATCAGTGGAAAGCAAGACCCTGGATGATGATGACTTTATAATAGTGGAACATGGAGACAATGCAGGAGAACCAAAGGAAGACGAGTGCATGAAGCCGGAAGACCCGTACGTGAAGTAAAAACTGAAGGCCTCTCTAACTTTAGTTTATAGGGGAGTATTAGAAGTAATAAACTAATATTAGAAGATGATTATTTATGTTATTATATGTTACAAAACAATATTAGAAGGGGAAATACTAAAAGACCAGTAAGTATTACAAAATCTAACACCGTTAGACAGTTGGAACAATTAGGGTTACAGTTATGGCATAACTGCCTAACACCGTTAGTTTGTAGTCTATAAATAAGTAAAGTCTGTGATCGAACAAGGAATCACTGTATTCTCAATTTCAATTTGTGTGTACGCATATTCTGGTGTATACTTGATCAAACTTTGTGATCAAGCTATCTGTACTTCTGTTCCACTTCCAACAAAGAATTTTTCCATTCAATCCTTAGCATATAATCCATTATTTATGTTCTAATATTAAGATAACAAGTTAGAGTTGCAAGCATATATTATTAGGGTTTCATCAGATGTCAAATTAAAACAAACACATATAAGAATTCATTCAAGTAGACGAATGCATACAGAAATGGGAATTTCAACATTTCAATTCAAACACATAAATTATCAAACAAACCCAAAATAGATTGACGATTGAATACAGAAGATGATGTGAATTGGGGGAATTTAGAGATAAAATGAAACAAGTAGTACCTGCGTTGGGAAGCAGAGATGAAAGAATCGATCTTAGGAGCAGAAATAGTGGCACATAGAAGGAGAGCACCAACTCCATAGCCTGCGACTTCACTTGCTGTTATGTGTTCCAACATCACTTTCGTTTCCAAATGTGCAATTGGCAATGGTATCGCCTTATCAGTTAGACAGTTATCACACTATGAAGGATGGAATGGAAGTGAAAGTGAAACTATGTGTGCTAAAATGCCCCCCAACTTTCATAGATGCGACTTAAAACTCCCTAAAGTAATGAAATTACCTGTGACCGTTAACATTTTAAGTCTATGTCATCAAATTTATGATTTTAACAGTTTCCGTCCAATCACAAACGACTAGATAATTGTCTGATAAGTGAGGGATAATATGGATTTTTTGTCTAAAACCCTACCTTTGAGATTAACCCCAAAACTTTCATTCTTTTTCATTTTCATCACTAAGGTTCATCAGCCACCATACTCCCACCAAACCTCCATCTGACATCGCCAATTCCAAGTCTGACAATGCCATTTCCATCTCCGACATCGACATATGGCTAATCATCTCTTTGTGGACCCTGACGAGATTTATGGTAAGTTGGTCAATTTCAAGGCTTTTGAAGCAAAAAAATAGAACACAAGATGGCATTTTTATGTAACAAAAAATTAACTGTTTTTGTTACATTTCACATAATTACAACAAATGAACCTAATTTGTTGTGTTATGAGGACACTGACGAATTGTTTCATAAAGGGAACTTGGATGATTGGTTGTGTCATGAGGATGTGGCTGATTTGTTTGATGAACTTGATGTTCATGCTCATGATGTTTGAACTTGGATAAGTGGTTGTGCCATGAGGATGTGGCTGGTTTGTTTGACGAAGTTGTGAATGAGGTGCAGATTGAATTGGAGGATATCATTGGTGTAGTTTAGGCTTAGATTGTATGTAATATATGTAATACATAGTTTTTTGGTATGTAGTATGGATCTTTGGACCCATGATGTAAGTTTTTTGTAAATATATGTAGTTTGCTTAATTGGATCTTGTCTTGTATATGAATCATGGGACAAGAATTGGTCATGAACATCTTGGACTACAGGTCAACTCAATATGGATCAAACAACTTGAATTGTCAATTGAATAGTCAAACAACTTAAATTATAGCTGCTAGAAAACATATGGATCATGCAGCTGCTACGGAACAACTCAATTGAATTGCAGGTCAACTTAATAATCAAACAACTTGAAATCCATCAAGTTGAATTAGGTGTTTTGACTGGGACTTGTTTAGATGTCTCCCACACAATTGAATTAGGTGTTTAGATTGGATGGGTCGTTTATATCAGCCGTTACAATTTTTGATTTTGTGTTTATGGAAAACATCCCCTTCCAAACCAACAGTTGCTATGTCAAATGTGACAATCCGAACTTTTAGGTTAACCTCGTTAATTGAATCCAATTAAAAATTAACCTATTTAACCTCAACCCTAACTCCGGGGACTAATTCTGTCAATATTCTAAACTTAAAATACAGGGACTAGTTGTGTAATATCCCTAAAATTCTCTGTTGACTTTACAAAGTCAAAAAAATCAAATTTTATGTTGACTTTTGATAGTCAAACTAACTTGCTCTTTACCAAACTCAACCCCAAGGACTTATTCTGCCAATTTCAAAACTTCAACTCAGAAATCTCAGGGTCTAAATATGCAAATAGACCATTTTCGATTTGGTTGACTTTCAAAAGTCAAACCACTTGAGGCTTGAATTCACGAAATCCGTTAACTTGTAACAATCATTCATGATTAGCAACATTTAACGACATATTATGGTGTTAAAACATCATCAATCCGCAAATTAAACCCAATAATGAGGATTAAACTCATAACCGTCGACTTCACCTCGTTTACTTGCAAATCTGTGCTAATTCGATCCTCACACCTGAAATCGCCTCTCTGCACACGGTGGACGACTCCCTCTGAAGTTGTTACGCGCTTGAATTTGGTCGAAGAAGGAACTGGGATCGTCGGAGACCAACACGCTCAAGCCGGAACCGTGTATTACTCTAACACCCTCAATTCGTCAACTAATCTGGAAATTGCTTGCACCCTCAGCTTCGTTTTAATCCATCAATTGAAAACCCTATGCTGATTTAACCGTATATCATCGGTTGGATCAAAATCCGTAAACTAGGGTTCATATTAAAACGTTTTGGGGCTTTTGATCCTACATTCAGTCTCAACCTATCTATCTTACATGATTAGATTCGCAATCTGTTACTCTTTGAAAGCCCCATGTTAATTTAATCCAACAATATCAATTTTGTCAAGATCCGAAACCTAGGGTTTGTTCATAATCATTTTGGGGGTTTTGATCCTAAACACTATCTCAATCAAATTAAAGAACACCAATAGATTCGCAGGGTTTTACTTAGTAAAAGCCATATGGTTTTGACAACTTTCAATATCTAAATCCTTCGAATCGATTTGGTAATCATAAACTAGAGTTACGACCCTTTTTTTCTGAAATTAAACGATCCCAAACCCGTAGTTTTACAATTAAACACGAACACAGGTTCGTCATCACTCGACTAACAAAAAACCCCTATGGTCCCTTGATCAATCGCGATCAAATTCGATGCTTTTGGGACTGTTTTCGATCATACGTGGGTTCGGGAGGGGGATTCACTGGAGTTCCTTGTTAAAACCTTTTGGATCTGGATACCATCGCGAAACCCTAGCGGGCGGACTTGGTAAGGCGCATGAACCATACGCAGGAGACCCGGGTTCGAGTCCGGTCTCCTGCGTTTTATTTTTGGGACTTTTGTTGTTATAATTAATTAATAAAAATCATTTCCAATATTATTATTATTATATATATAAGTGTTTTAGCCCCGTAGCCAACCCGTAGACTCGGGTTTAGTTTTATAACTTATTTTGATATTATTTACCACTTATAAAAAAATATATTTATATTATTTTCAACCCGTGACTTCTATTATAAAATAATATATTTATATATTACTTCGCCTCGTTTATTTCTCGTGTAACGTTTCAAACAAATTAATAATATAATTATATTCTCGAATAAAAAAATAATATAATTATTATTTTTACCACATAAAAGATGAGTTTATTAATCCTATGAACTTAAAAATAATATATTAAGTTATATTATGTTCCTAGTCATTATTTTAATGGTACAAACGCACGATTTCATTTATCTATTATTCGTAATTAGAGACGTTCGACACGTAACGCATTTATCCTAATTATTATATTAAGAAACCTTATTCCCGTGAACAAGTTCGTCTACTCTTTAATCGTTAGTGCGTTTTAAGACGTTCACTCTTCCGTGTCATCGTCACAATCTCTCATGTGAACTCTAGGACATACGTAGACGGTTCACAGGCCAACTTTCGTGCTTTCTATTGCATTCTTGTGGGGTACTATCCACTACTAGTACACAACTCAGGTGAGTTCATAGCCCCCTTTCTCTTTACTATTGTTTACAAATACTCGGGATGGAACATGTTTATATTTCAATACATACAAATTCAATACCATTGTTCTCATGCTATTACTATGTGCTTTATGTCTTAAACTACTTGGTGACCATACGTGTGTTCATGTTTAGTACAATCATTAACTTGAGTTGCAAGCCTAATGTAGTACCTTTTATGATCATTTATACGGGAATCCGATTCATTACTTAACACGAACCTTGGCGGGTTTTGTGTATACATATTACTACATTTTCAAAATGACAATCAGTTGGATTATACTTACAGTTTTCCATTTACACGGTTTGATTGTACGTCTTGGAACCTTGTATGTTTTCACAATTATGTCTTAGTTACGCTTTGAACATATTGAATTTCAAATCCTTTTTTACCTAACTTTTGTTTGGTGTCAAAACCTATGTTACTCACCAACTACTTGTAGTTGACATTTACTCACATGTTTCAGGTGCAACTGTTTGAGGACACTACTTGCTCACCTAGGACTTGGACCTAGTTTAATTTAATTTATGTTATGTCTTGAACGTTTCAGTTTCCATTTCCTTTGTAACGGATACTTTTAAATCGATGAATAAATATTGTCATTTAATAATAGACGATCATGTGCTTATGAACAACCGCGTCAGCTCCGGCGTATAATCCGCCACCGGCCGGGGTGTGACATCAAACTAGTTAAAATGTGAAACCTGTTGCATTGTCAAAGCAGGTGCAACATTGGTGGTGAAAGGGAGTTATTGAGAAGAATAGTTTCGATAGATTTAAGCTTGAGACTTAGGGTTTCAGTCGTGAAGGGAATGATCGAAAGGAAGAGTGGGAAGCCGAACTTCAAATTTGCAGGTTAAAGGACAATTTTGCCCCTCACGTGTCCTATGATGTGCACATGCGGGTGGGTTAACGGAATCGCTAGTCACTGTTACCATTTTGGACGCAAACGATCAAAATAAGAAATGTGGGTGACTCAAAGTGTTAAAAAGTTTTGAATTGAACGGAAAGTGATATCGAAACCAAACCTCAGTGACGATTTTTGTAATTTACTCAAATATATATTAGTAGCCATCGTATTTTGTATTATAACATATATATATATTAAAATGAACTGTACTAAACTAATTTTCTTCATTACTTTTTTTATATATATTTGAGGGTGGGCATTGGAGCAACTGGTAAGGTTGCTGCATTTTGATCTTAAGGTAATGGATTCAAGCCGTGAAAACAACCTCCTACACAAAGTGTAGGGTAAGGCTGCATACATCAGACCACGAAGCCATCCGACGCCTTCCCCGACCATTGCGCAAATGCAGGAGCTAAGTCAAGCATCGGGTACGCCTTACACACACACAATGACCCTCATTTTTTCTCACTTCATAATTTACTTTTTTCTTCCTTTATCCCTCATGATTAGCGATCATCTTTAATCGCATATACTACTTCACTTTCACAAATACAAAATGACAACCTTACCAAAATAACACAAGGTAATACACGATATTTAATGGTTATTGTTTACGTTTACATTTGGTCTTACTTTCTTTAATGTATAATGAAAACCAAGACATAAAACATGAGTATTCATCATGTGATTCCGCCTATAAACATCACCCGAAATGCATTATACACAAGCCTTAATCACTAAGAAGCATATCACCTGACAAATGGATTGTCATAAAGTAATTATCGTTAGAAGAGAAGTCTTGATCACTACACACTAGAGTTTTCTTGAGATTTTGGAACTATGGATCTTACATGATACTCTTTTAGATGTGTACATTTTCATGAGTATTTACGATTAAACATTTTGAAAGTGTCCAAAATATTTTCATAAAATATCATTTGACGAACATAAATCATCGATATTTCAAAATACCTCAGTCACATCACAATTCCTCAACCAAAACATCAAAAAATGCTTCCCCCCAATCCTCTTTAAATCGCCTATTTCTTATTATTCCATCTAAATCCGTTCACTTATCTATTATATCCCATGTATCAACTACTATAATCAGTCCCTCCTGATAGACGCATCAAATCCTTAATCACACTATTAGGAGCGAAAATGCCCATAGAAGTGAAGTTTGTACTTTATGTTTTGATTACAATTTGTTAAGTTTTTCATTATTTTTTTCAATCAAAATGACCTTATTTAAATTTTTTATTTTGGGTAACATATTTTGAATTTTATAAACTTTGATTACCTTTTCGTATATCCTGTTTTCAATATATTACAAGAAAAAAACTCATAAATAAGAATCTTTATGTTGTTATTTTCATTAATGATATGTAAATTAGAATTTTGATTTACATTAATATGTTATATTTCTGGATTTCCGAATTTAAGCGAAAGGCACGCATCATCTATGTATGTTGCTATTTCGAATTTAATTGGGCAAGAAAGCTGAAGCAAAAAATAGGGTTTTCAGTCAGGATCTCAAGAACATGGGAGGGGGAGAAGAGGCAAAAACAGGGGAGGAGAGCACCACGCCCTTTGATCTCAATGATTTCACCATAATCAAAGAGGGGGAAGCTGAGATTTTGATGCATACCAAAAATGAAGTCTTTTACAATAAAACCCAGGTCAATTTTTTTGCTTATAAATAACTATATTTATGCTTTTTTGGGTTGAAAATTAGCTAGGGCATGATGTTTGCTGATCTTTTTGCTTTAAAGTTTATTGCTTTATGTTTCGTGCTCTTCTAATAATTGTTGGTTACAGTTTCTGTTTAGGAAATGGGGATTTTGTGGATAAATATAATTCAGGTTGTTTGATGGGTGATTTTTTGGGGGTGGGATGTGGAGGGATTATATAAGATTGTAAAACTGTCATTATGAATTTGTACAATCAGGGCATGGTTATATAGTTTTGGGCAAAAAGCTCATTTAACATGGAATGCTAAACCAAGATTAAGAATTTCGGAAAATGTATATGTAGAAGGTCGGTGAATCTTTAAAGTGATGTGATACAAGTTTCCATATTATGTAACAAAACCAACTCCTTTGCTCCACAGAAAAATGAAACATATCTGAAGCTTAAATTCTGTGATCTGCAGGTTAACAATAGAGATATGTCTATTGCTGTTCTGAGGACATTTATATCAAAACGTAAAGAAGAACATGAAGCACTATTGGCGAAAAGAATAAAAAAGGTGTTAAAGGTATCAGAAGATCATGATTCTGGATCAGAGCCACCAAGTGATTCTCCTAAGCCCAATGGAAAGTCTAATGGTGAATGTGAAGAAATACCAGAAAACGAACCATGTGACAACTGTGAAGAACCTAAAAAACTACCAGAGGTTAAAGGCCAAGGAGAATTAAAACCACCTAGAGTGCTTGAGGTTTTAAATCTTTTCTTTTATTTCACGTGTAACTTTTTCATCATGAGGGTTGTGATTAACATAAGTGTTTTCTATGAATTGTTAGGCTCTGTCTGCTACAGGTTTAAGAGCTCTAAGATATGCACTTGAAGTAGACGGGATCGGGCAAGTTGTGGCACTGGACAACGATAAAGGTTGGATATGGTGTATATTTGTGCTATGTGCGTCATAAAATATTGAACTAGTTAAGAGGAGTGTCTGGGCATGTGTTATGAATATGATAATGTGATATTTACTATTTAGTAATAAGATTCGGATAATAAGTTATAATAAAGCCGGTTTTAGAAAAAGATTTTTGTATCTACTTTCTTTGTTTTAAGTTGTAAACTTGTAATAATAAGATAATTAGATGTTTGAGTGCCTGGCATAATATGATTATTTTAAAAATTAATAAATTAAATGACCAAAAAGGACATACATGTAATACAAAAGTAGAGATTGTCAAAAATATAAGTCTCAAATCATATTGAAGTGAGTGGTAAATAAGTAATTCTGTTTTGCCCTTAAATAATAAGTTCTTTTTGCAGTTGGTATGAATCTGATTAAATATTTTTGTTATGTTTCTTGTGTAGCCTCTGTTGGAGCTTGCAGGAGAAATATTAAATTCAACGGTTCAATTGCAATGTCAAAGGTGGAATCAAACCTTGCTGATGCTCGAGTATATATGCTTACTCATCCAAAGGAATTTGATATGGTATGAGTAACATGTTTTTAAGTTAGCAAGTTACCCTATCGAGAATTAACTTATAATCTTGTGGGTATAACCATATTTGATATTTTTCAGGTTGATCTTGATCCTTATGGTTCACCATCTGTATTTCTGGACTCTGCAGTTCAGTCAATTGCTGACGGAGGGATGCTGATGTGTACAGCAACAGATATGGCAGTTCTATGTGGAGGCAATGGAGAAGTCTGCTATTCCAAGTAAATTTATATATTCTAATTACTTTACATATTGTTCGAGGAAATTGTTTGGCTATTTGCCAAATATCTAAAATACATTTCAACAAAAGCGACCTAAAGGGTCTTGTGGACCCCAGACTCATTTGTAACAATGATGACAGATAGAAATTTTAATCGTGATTTTTTTCTAAAAAGGTAAATTTGCAATCTACATGGGATGGTGGGAATACTTGATTGAATAAAAACAATATGGACTCATTTTTTGTTGTATATGGTTAGATATGGTTCCTACCCACTGAAAGCAAAATATTGCCACGAAGTGGCTTTGCGGGTCCTCCTTGCATGCATTGAGGTATTCTGGTTTTCAACTAGATTTATATTATTTTTTTATTTTTTTTATTGAAAACTTAAATTTTCTTGTACAGAGCCATGCAAATCGGTACAAGCGATATATAGTCCCTGTGTTATCTGTTCAGATGGACTTTTACGTAAGGGTATTTGTTCGCATATACACGTGAGTATACTTTATTTCTCAAGCTATTTGAACATCGTGACATAGTTCTAAATTTTCCTGATATTATGTGATGATTCCAGGTCAGCAGGTGCTATGAAAAACACTCCACTCAAGCTTTCGTATGTTTATCAATGTACAGGTTGTGATTCTTTTCATCTCCAGCCACTCGGTAGGACAGTCTCTAAGGTGTGTGCAACCTATTCCCAAAATAACTATTTCAAAAAAGCTTAGAGATCTTACTTCTTGATCATTTATAAAACTTGAAATTTCTTTTAAATTTTTATTCCAGAATACAAGTGTTAGATATCTCCCGGGGTTTGGTCCTGTTGTTCCTCAAGAATGCAGTGACTGTGGTAAAAAATATAACATGGGGGGACCCATTTGGTCGGCTCCTATTCATGATCAAGATTGGGTGGCATCAATATTAGCAGATGTGAAGTCTATGAAGGCACGTTATCCTGCTTTTGATCGAATATCTGCTGTCCTCACAACAATTTCAGAGGTAGCATTGTTACACTTAACTAAAAGATTTTAATCATTATATGCTGTAAAATTTTGCAGAAAAAAAGTTGAAACATTTATGCATTTGGCTTGTTTCATTTGTTCAGGAATTACCGGATGTTCCCCTTTTTGTGAGTTTGCACAATCTTTGTGCAACCCTAAAGTGCACTTCACCTTCTGCAGTTGTATTTAGGTCTGCTGTAATTAATGCTGGATATCGTATTTCTGGAACTCATGTGAACCCATTAGGGTTAAAATCTGATGCTCCTATGGACGTTATATGGGATATCATGCGTTGTTGGGTAAGCTAGTTTTGTTCATTAATCATTATAAGTTTATAACCCGTGTTTAATTAAAAGCAGGAAAATGCATTTTCTGTACTTAAAATTTGTGCCTTTTTGTTGATTTTAAGGTTAAAAAATATCCTGTGAAAGCCCAACCGCCAGAGCATTCTGGGAGTGTGATCCTAGCTAAGGAACCTGTGCTTCAGGTAAAGTAATATGTTTCACTTCATTATTAGCCAAAAACCATAAATGCATTTTTCAGTATGGACAAATTTGATCCATTGTGAAATGATTACCAACAGGCTAATTTTGCTCGAGCGGTTGCATCACTTAGCAAGGCTCAAGCAAAGAAGGTTGCCCGTTTTCTACCAAATCCTGAAAGACATTGGGGCCCAAAACTGCGTGCCGGGCGGACCATCACTAGCAAACACGCGTCTCTTTTGGGTCCAGAAACAGTCGATGAGATTCTTAATAATAATGAAGAACAAGGGGAAGAGCCTGAAGCGAAACGTAAGAAGACACAAGTTTCTACTTCCATTTCATGATAAAAAGACTAAAAATGGAAGCTTTTTATACACTTTCACCTGATTTTGTTCTGCATTTCTGTGCAGAGTGAATCCAACTTGTAATCTTAGCAGTCAACTACCCTGTTGGAATATTTTGTGAAAAAGATATAAATTAGTTGAAGGGTGGATGTGTTCTGTATGAAGTTTAGAAGTGTTGAAGTTGCACAGTGAAAGTCTTGTTATTCCTGTGAGTTTTTTTTATTTATTTTGTGTCTTTTTTAATTGAAATTATATGTATTATTTTGAATGGAATTTTTGTAATTAGCTATATATTTTTCTTTCGTTTTCTTAATGTGTTTTTTGTATTGTTTTTGTCCTATACTCTTGTTTGTGGTTTGTTAGCTTATATGAGGTTCCTTTCTCTAAATATATACCGACTCAATGATGTAAATACACAACAAATATACAAGGTGCATTTTGTCTTTGATTACATGGTAACATCTTAAGTTCGTGAGTGCCCTATTCGATTTCACGAGTACACTGTCTGCCCCCACCACCAGTGTGTTCCGAAGGCCTCGAATAGCCCTCCCAGGAAATCCGCTGCTGATCAGACCACTGTCGGTCTGTCGTGACGCCAATCTTGGCTGCACCTCCACCACTGTCTCCGCTTATCCTTAACCTGAATTGCCAGTTCAAGAATTATGTTGCACTCTTTTGGCAGACGGATGACTTGAAAAAATGAGATAGCCTTTTGCTAAAATATACATTTGTATCTTTTTTGAAGTTCACAAATGAGTTTCTGGCCTTATTGTGCATAGTATGGCCCGTCTTTGGGATAACAATGGGATGTGTTACGGATGGGTCCATTGGTAATCTCAATCTAATCCTAGTCGTAAAATTGTATCCCATACCCGGCCCAATACACTTCGGTATTTGTCTGGCATCGGGCATACTCATAGGTATCAGGTATATCAATTAGTTTGTTAAAAATACCCATTGGGATTTCCAAGTACATCTTTTTACTAACTGTTGCAATTTTTATATAATTTTATGTTTATAACAACTATAGGAAATTAGAATATCATAAATTACATACATATTAGCATTACAGTAAAAAATTCTGAAATATGTAAAATATGTAAATTTCATCTTGATACAACAAGATAACTTTATGCTCCATCACATACAAAATAAAAATAATATTATCAAATACATATCCCTAAAAAAGTTAATTTTTTACATAATGATGCTACTAGAATGGCTAAATAAAAATTAAAAATTTTCTCAATATAAACATATATAAGGTTTTTTTTTACAATTATCAAATTAGATTCTAAATTAACAAAGAAATATGTATTTATTTACTAAAAACTAGCATAAAAGATTAAATATATTAATAAACCAAAAAAGTTAATAATCAGGAGTCGGTGAAGTGTGAGGTTAAGTTTTTCAAATTTCGAAATCAAAACTTTGCGTGCAAGCAAAGTTCAGTGGCTATATATAAAACAGGACTGATCGAGCCACTAATCTCACGTACTCAAAATATTTTTCAGAAAAAAAAAAATGATTACTCCTTTTCATCATTCTTTTGTCCAACAACAACTGGAAAAACACAATTGTTGTCCGATGTTAAGAGCAGACAGAGGATATTCTCAAGTTAAACACCGATGGCAGTTCAAGAGGGAATCCGGGTCTGTCAAGTTTCGGGGGTCTGATCAGAGACAGCAATGGGGAAGATGAAGGGAAGATCTTATACAGCTCTGGAGGCTGAAGTGTGGAGCATTTATCAAGGCGTGTGTTTAATCGAGCAGAAGAACCTGTCAAACTTGTTGATCGAGACCGACTGTGAATGAAACTGCTCTGTGGCTGGGAGGGGGTTTGATGAGTGTGGAAGATCCGTGTTATGGACGCCATTCAGAAGATAATGATAGAGCGAAACTGCACCTTCATTCATACCAGAAGAGATGGGAACCAGTGTGCGGAGGCCGTCTTGGAGGAACCACCAGCCTCATTGATACCTTATCTCTTACGAGACACACAGTTGAAAAGAAATCGTTGATGAAATCGAACGTGTTGTTTGTTCGTGAATTGGTTTAGGTGAAGTCATTTTAGTTTTCAAGTGTTTTCTGAAGATGTTTTGAAACTGAATACTTCATGTTTTAATATCTTGAATAGATCCAGATCCAGTATGGTTCTGTTACTAACACAAATAAATATTAATTTTGTTTAGGTTTTGATTTAATAAAATCGGTTAAATCGTCATCGGTATGCTAGAAAAAATAAACCACTTAATGAAAGCAAATAGAAAGAATACTTGGTCTAAAGGTCTTTCTTATATGACGAACTTTCATAAAGTTCGTAGGTTTGTTTTTTGTATAAGCGAGTTAGATCAAACCACATAACATGTTAGCTAAATAGGTGGTTAAATCGTTTAACCTATTTTTATAATTTCTAAAGAATATGTGTTTTATATATGATTTCATCTTCATACTTTGATTGGAAAGATACATCATAATCAAATGAAATGTATAAGTAATTGAAAGCAAAATGAAATTGATGTGTATTCGGTGAATGAAAACAAATCGACACTTTGTAATGAATAACGCCCATCAGTTTTATACAATCGAACAGACGCAACGGATTGGGAACGGTTGAGTTTTCAACCTCCAAACGTCGTTTCCCTAACTCCTACCGGAGTTTAGACATTTGACAGACAAACCAACGCATCAATCAGACACAATGCGTATATTACAGGTGCACAAAAAACCGGAACCGAACCCACCCAAATACCCGGAACCGGAACCAGTTCCTTCTAATACCCGGTTTTCCGGAACCGATCATACCCGGAACCGGTTCTTGAGAATACCCGAAATGTGCACCTCTAACCCTAAACCCTAAAACCATACCCGGTTCTGGATTCAATCTAGTTTTTTTTATATAATTTATCTATGTTTTATGACTTTATATTTTAAACATTTATCTATTTTGTAACATTTTAAGTTTTAATGTTATTGGATTTTTTAAATTAATTATTTATATGTTTAATTAATGTATTTATATGTTTAACTAAGTTTTTCGAATACCCGAAAATAGGTTCTTAAAATATCTACCTTGAATACCGGGAACCGGTTCTTGAATACCCGGTATCGGGCACATAGAGTATGGTTTTTCAACCAAGAACCAGAACCGGTTCCTTCTAATACCTGGTTTTCCGGAACCGATCATACCTGAAACCGGTTTTTGAGAATACCCTAAATGTAAACCTATAACGTATATACCTAGAGGGGAACAAAAAAACTGGAACCGCCCAACGAACCGGAACCGGTTCTTCCCAAAAACCGGTCTTCCGGAACCGGTTCTTGAAGAACCAGAACCAGGTACATAGGTTCCGGTTTTTCAACCAACAACCGGACTTGGAACCGATAAGAACCGGAACCGGTTCTTGAGAATACCCGATTTGTGCACCTCTATCCTTGTGTCTTGTGACACTAATCCATCTATGTTTTACTATTTGTGACGCGTATATGCTTAAAATTTTAATAATGATAAAACTTAAATTGGTTAAAACTAAAAGTGAAAAAAAAGGTTTTACGAGTCAAACGGGTCAGACAATCTAGTTTTTTTATATAATTTATCTATATTTTATGAGTTTATGTTTTAAACCTTTATCTATTTTGTAACATTTTAAGTTTTTAATGTTATTGGACTTTTTATGTTAGTTATTTATATGTTTAATTAATGTATTTATATGTTTAACTAAGTTTTTCGAATACCCGGAAATACGCTCTTGAAATACCCGCCTTGAATTACCGGAACCGCTAAGAATCGGAACCGGTTCTTGAAAAACCATAACCGGTTCTTGAAAAACCAGAACCGGGTACATAGGTTCCTGTTTTTCAACAAAGAACCGGAGCTGAAACCGGAACTGGTTCTTAAAAAAAACCGATTTGTGCATCTCTATATATACCTGACTTTGGTATTTGGACCGGATACATGACTTAAAACTGACCTGGGCTTCCAAGAGTTTAACAGCCCAAACAAATAAATAAACTAAAATGTATTTTTGACCCAATAAAGTAAAGACAAATAAATGAACTTACTTTGTTATTTTTCAAACTGCAGAACATCTTCATTTGTTTGTGATGATGACCAGGTCTGCTGCTGCTTTCTTCAGTATCTTGAAAGTCATCCTTGCGGACAGGAGGCGTAAACCATTGGAGTTCCAAGTAGGAGATAAAGTAATGTTAAAGGTCTCGCCTTGTCAGATTCAGTAAACAAGGAAAGTTAAGTCTGATGTATATTTTACCGTTTGAGATTGAGGAACGGGTCAGAACCGTGATGTATCAACTCAAGTTCCTGGCAGAATTGAGTAATATTCATAATACTTTCCATGTTTCAAGCTTAAGGAAAAGTTTGACTGATGAGACTCTAATTTTGCCAACCGAGAAGGTACATGTAGACGACAAGTTACACTTTGTTGAAGAACCCTCAGAGATCATGGACCACCAGACCAAAACGTTGAGGAGAAGCTGTATACCGAACGTCAAAGTAAGATGGAATTCGAGAAGAGGGTCTGAATTGACGTGGGACGTGAAGACAAAATGAAGAAAAAGTACTCCCACTTGTTCGATTCGAGTGAAGCCCTTGATCATGGTCAAATTTCTAGGACGATTTTTATTTTAACTTCGAATGTTTGTAAGCATTTGGAGAACATTTTTTACCAAAAGGAGTAATTTAACCAAAAGGAAATCTTGTAGGTATACTTTTTTCCTTTCTCTTTGAGTTTTATGAGACCGCTATTTTATTTCAACTCCAATTGAAAACTTTAAAGGCTTGTTTATCGACGCCAACCGAAATTAAATTGTAAATGAGATTTTTTTTTCCTTTTCTTTTTGTTTTGAATTTAAAGATTCCAACGCCGTGACTTTTAGAAGAGATTTTATTAGACTTTAAAGTTTTTGAATTTTCATTTTCTTAGTATGATTTTAAATTAGTATATGGATGGATAAAGAGATACAAATGTGAATGATGTTAGGATGATTTCAAATTATTATAACTTCGAATGCTAGTATTAAGCCCTTCCGCTTCAAGTTTTCAGTTTTTTTAATTAGGCCTCGTTTGTCTACTTTATGCTAACAAAAAACATATTACGTAATGTGACCCATTAATCTTTCAATAATATCAAGACCATTAACATATTTTTATCGTATTTTTTTATCCGATCCATTTTGACACGACTTAAAGTTTACCACGCCTCATTTTGATACGACCCATTTTGACACTGCCCAATTTTTAATCCGGTTATATTTTTTTGCTCTCTAACAATAATTCTTGAATCCGTCGATATTCACAAAAGTAATAAAATGGAGATTTTTTTTAAACTCACCAATTGGAAGGTTTTACATACATTCACCTGTCTCTTTCTCACTTCATAGTCGTCTAAATAAGAGTATTAACAATCAGGTTTGTCTTTCTTATTGTCAAGTTGTTGATGTTAGTATCGTTTATTTTTTAAGACAAAACAATTCTTATATTTTATCTAAATTTTACTAAATAATAAAAACTAGAATGAGGACCCGTGCGTTGCGGCGGCCTCCGAGTGATAGTGTTAGTACTTTTATTTAACAGTGGCTATGTTTTGCGATTCTTGCATTTCATAGACACACGTATTTACATAAGTTTATAGCTACCCTATTGTTCACATGACTAACCACAAAAGTAAGGATGTTTTTTATTACAAAAGATTTGTTTTAAGTTTACTTTCTGTTTAATACAAAAGACTTGATTTCTTGTGGTTGTGAGTTCCCTAGATTTTTACCATGCCCTTTTTTTCTTCTAAAACTTCCAAAGGTACTACTTGAATCCAACATAGAGAAAAAAATGCAATAGATCAAATCAATCAATTGGAACCGCCATGACTAATCAGAAGTCAAAAATATGTGTATTATTGGGGCAATCTAAGCACCAACTGTCATGACTTTTTTAACACCATTTGGGTCTCTTGTCGAAAGACGTATCAACATAAGCAATTCAAATATTTTTTTGTGTGTTCATATTCTTATAACATAATTCTAGTTGGTTTGACTTTTTTAACACCATTTGAAAGCCATCATTCTCTCAGTAAGTTTACAAATACTAACAACTTGTAACAAGTATAATTTTAGTTTTGAACCTCTTGTTACTAAAGAGGTATCAACAAAAGCAATTCAAATATATTTTTTTTGTTGACATTCTTATAATGTAATTGATTTGATATTCTTGAGCTCTACATTCAAGCTAATCTTCCAAGAGACAACAACAAGAATACTTATCGAGTAATAAAACTCATCAACACACAGTGGCGGAACTTGAACCTTTGGGCAGGGGGGAAGGGATTATTTTTTTTCCCTACTAGGGGGTCGGAACTATAAAATTTTCGGCCGAATATGTATAAATTAACACTACTGAACGAAAAATCGACCGACTACGTATATATTAACACTTCTGAGCGAAAACCGGGAGGGGCCGACGGCCCCCGGGCCCTAAGTATGTTCCGCCCCTGTTAACACATGCATTACTAAAGACCTTTAGGCGATACTTATATTATCAACAAAAAATTTTTAAAAAAATAAGAAAGAAAACAAAGAATTAGAGAAGAATAGTTCGTTTTACCTCCAAGGTTGAGGAAGAGGTCAACGAAAGTGGCTAGCGAAGGTCAAACCCTGTAACACGAAGCTGAAAAGCTGAAGAAAATCAAAATGCAGCGGCAACTTGGCAAGACACGTGTGAGTAAATGAAAAACAAAGGCTTAAATGACTTATACAATAGGTTATAAATTTGGTACAATCTGAAAAGTATTTCTTACTCACAAAGATAATTTGCTTTTTAATGCTTATTAAATTATGAAATGGATGGACCATTCTAGCTAGAGGTGAGTAATAGGGGCTGCCCTTATGGGGGAGGGGGCGTCTAGGGCCGGTCTTTTTATGGGCTTGAAGTTTTTAATTTTTTTTGTATTATATATATATAAAAAATTCTATATATTTTTAGTTTCAACCCAAGACCATTAATGCAATACTTACACATATATCCCGGATTAAAAAAAGACTTAAGTTGTAATTAAACTCACATAAAAATTAAAAGGCTCAAGCATATTTTTAAACTTAAGAAAAAATAGGGATTGTATTATGGTTTTTATATATAAGTATATTGAGTTTATATTATAGGGGCCTGCGTTTTTATATGCCCGGGCCCAAAACATTTCAATGATTCTCGGGACCGGGCCTGGTGAGTAAGAAACGGGTTTAAAACCGAATACCCAGAATAGAAATTGTACCTAACCTGTCATTACCCATTTAAGTTATAAAGGGTACGGTTACGGTATCATAAAAAAAATCATTTTAATTTTAGTCATATGAACAACCATTTTATATTTAGCCATATGAACAACCGGTAATGTTCCATAAACATTTTTAACTATATTTGGTCCATTTTGCACACTAAAACCTTTTAGTAGACTAGCACTTAATTGCCTGAACATACTTAGTGGTTCATTTTTTTATAGAACATAATTAGTCAATACAAAATCACTTAAAAGTTTATTTTCTTTTAGAGTAAACACGAATTATCTATTTATCTTACAACATGTAAAAGATGACTAAAATAGAGCATATATGTTCAGCTAAGTTAGGGTATCAAACCATAAAACCATTATGTGAACAACCTCATAAAGAATCATAAAATTACAAGAATCATTTGAAACAAAAAAATCATTCTAATGTGACTATTGCAAATACTAGCATCAGTCAGAACGTAAATTCAATGAAAAACTACTTGTTTTCAAGAAACAAGTCATCTCAAACATAATTAATAGCAAACTGTGGGATGAAGACTTGTTGTTTTAGAAAACGACAACCAGAAAAATATGAGATCAAAGTATAACTGACAATCAAGGAAAATACAACACAACAAGTGTAAGACTCTGATCATTGTTTTTGGGCTGATATACGGTTCCATCTTTATTACCCGTAAACCCGTGCCTGTTTTACCCTTTATCAGTAACCAACCCGTCCCCTACTATATGCTTTGCAGGCATCAATTTTTCCCTTAAACGGTTCAGGTATACCGTACAATACGAGTGAGACCAGTTTACACACTCCTGTTGACAAACAACCATTTATCCTAGAAAAAGCTAATACAATGATGCATCGTTTTGAAGAATGTCAAGTTATTGTCACGTTTCTCTATGAGTTCTCGTGATAGATGGTTTAATTATTAGCCCCCACACTTTTTCTTGTTATCTTTCTTCCTCACACAAGTTACTCACTTTTTCTCACTCCTTTTTATTTCTTTATTTTAAGACTAGGTTAAAATCCCGTGTATTACACGGATTAAATAAATAAAATTTTATATATTTAGTAATAAAAATTTATATTTTTAAAAACCCGTGTAATACACGGGTTGAATAAACCAGCATATTACAACGGTTGAATAAAATATAATGTAATTTGTTAACAAACACATTTGTCAAAATATGTTTTTAAAAAATGTAATTTTTTATGACAGTTATAAGGTCTGTTAAGTTAGTTTTAAAAACATTTTTTTTTCAACTGAGTATTAATTTTTTTTTGTTAATTGATAAATGTTAGTTCATATTAACTTCATTTGATTGATGATATAATAACTATTTATAATTAAATAATAACTATCCGTAATTAGATTTATTAATATAAATATTATTATTTAATATGAGAGAAAAATAGAAAATCTAATATTTAATAGGAGAGATAGACGGGAAAATAAATATGAGGAATAACCAGAGAGTGACACGTGTCTTGAAAAAAATTTCATTTATTAGAGTAGTAGATTATTAAAAAAAGATATGTGTATTTAATAAGAGAAAAAGGTGGAAAAAAAAGTGAAATTGAATGTGAGAGCGACAAGTGGCAAAAAAAATTTAGGTTTTTATTAGAATATGATCCTTTTAATTAATTATAATAAATAAAGATTTTGAGATGTCACATGTTATCATTTTTAAAGTCTTTAGGTATTTGTTTTCCACCTAAATATCTTTCAATTATCTATTTAATTTATTTTTTTAAACTTCTAAATTGATTAAATATCATTTAAATATTTTCATATTTCTTATGATTTTAAATTTTAAGCATTAAATGTATGATAACTTTTGACTAACTAATAACTTACTTTTTTAAATATATTATTTATAATTAAATTTAACTAATTTAATATAATTCATAAGATTTTAAGGTGTTACTTTTCTTTATTTTTTTGAAATATTATGAATCATTACTATATAAGTGTTTTATTAATGTTAAAACAATTTCATACGCCACGCAAACACACACATATATATTTTCAATATCATAAAAATGTATATTTCATCATTATTTAATATTTGATTAATATATATACATAATAAAACAAAATATTTCTTTTATTTTTTTTAATCCTTATTCTAATAAATGATTCCAAATAATGACACATGTCATTACCATATTTTTCTCATTAAAATCTTCTAATTTAATTATCTTAATGTTTTTATTCAGGAAAAAATAATATAAAATTTAAATTCTTATTATTACTTAATTAAGGAAACAGAGAATTTTATTTTTTGTTTTACACATTATTTTAAATTTTTTTACACATTATTGTACTTTCATTTTTATATTAAACAACCTCATGTAATACATAGGCATATAACCTAGTTAGTAATGAACATTGAATTTAAATAAGTATATTTTTTCACAAAATCTAATAAAATTAAGTTATCTGTTAAATATGGCTTTCTCAAATCTAATAATAATTTATCAACATATAAAATATTGTTGTAATACACAGAAATCTATCATAGTAATTTTAATATATCAAATTCAATTTCAATTATATGTTATAAAAAGAAATGCATTTAAATAATTATAAATTATGTTTATATTTATATCAACTTATACCCATTTTTAGTTCCGATTACAAACCAAGCACATGGCACTTCTTAGACGTGTTTGTTAAACTAACCATAAAAAAAAAATCAAAAGTCAGACGTGTGTACTAATCTACACATAACTTTATAACAAAATTCAAAAGTAAACCCTATGACTTTGAATTATATTGCAAACGAAAATAGAGTAGGGTACAATCTTTAGTAATGAATAGATGAACGCTGTAACTCATATCTCTACTCCTAGGTAACATTCTTTTTTCAAATACAACACTTTATTACTAAATAAAACATGAATATAATAAATAACACACACCCTGAGTAACAACATTTTTAAACATGTCTGGTCACCTGACACATCAACTCCCAACAGCATCCATAATCACTTAACCATGAGCCAATGACCCTCAGCGCTCGCCACTCGGCAGCGAATCATCCCTCTTACCTACTAAAGATCCACCATAACATATTACTCAATGAATTCCCATCATCATGTCCTGTTAAACTTCTGATATTTTTAAGAGCTTTCTCCTTTTCATAAAGACCTTCCAATGCATACACAAACCCTTTCCACCCTTCTGCAACACCTTCTCTTTTCATAGAAGGTAAAGCCCAATCAACAAGCTGCTTAGCATACTCCAAATCAGAAAACAAGATCTCTGTAATGGGCAACAATGGCAGCACTTGAATCCCTAGCCTGATTTCCTTAAACTCAGCTGGAGCAAACCATAACACACTGTCCCTTTTAATTGCCCAAAGAATTCCCACCACTCGGTTCTCCCGTGTGAAATCCGCCCCATAAAGCGTATCGTCTTCTTTCACATGCCACCATGCTTGTGCAGCATGAATCTCCATGGATGTAAGCAAAGATCCCAATGCTACAAGATGTGTATCTCCATAAGCTAAGCCCATTAACGCAGCAGAGTAATACGCGTTCACAGCTTCACTCGTGCTTTCTTGATTCCTTCCGTTTTCAAACTCAGTTAATCCAGCAGCCCATGAATGCAACTTCCACAAATCAAAACATCTCAACCGCGTATACATTGAATCCTGACCTTTATCCAGTGTCATGATATCCTCCATCAACGCGTACGCTTGAGGCCTATACTTTCTCCCCCAAACCGGGTCTATCTTAGCAAGAACCGCGATTCCATAAAGATAGAAACCGATATGAAAATGGTGATCATTGTAAATCCCAAAACCAAAATCAGCAGTTGTATCATTAGAACCTTGTTTGGTTATAAGCCCACCCCATGACTTATCATACAGAAAACTGTTACCATCAAATGTTCCATCCAACCATGGTTCGATTGTATCCTTCAAATACCTTTTAACTTTTGGAATCACATCAACATGATCAACTTCTTCAGCTATCAATGCCAATCTAGCCGCCCTGGCCACCAATTTCCCGTAAAAATACGACGAATTGGTGGACAAGTTACTCGAATCCAAACCCTTCACATCTTCCACAAGAGCATCAACAATTTGAGGGTATGATTCCTTCTCAACTCCTTTGATTGAATACCATGTTACCGAAACCGGATCACTTTTCAACACCCATGAACTCCCAACAACACCAACAAGCTCACCATCAATACTTTTGTATTTGAACCCATCAACAACTTTGATCGAAGAATCGTCGAGCAGACGGAGATGGAGAGGGTTCGCTAACATCAACAAATCCCCTAAACCTCTCGTCTTCCATTTGTATTGAACAGTAAAAGGTTCAGGAAACTCAGCATGACCCGAAACCGGATAACAAGAACTGAACCGATCAAGAACCGATTCGAGTTTCGAATCCGCATTCGTCAGTAAGGCAATCCGTATCACACCACGAAAGTTTTCTGACGAGATGGTTGACTTCTCACGGGTCAAACTGATGGGCGAAGACGAATACAATAACCATGTTTGACCGTTGTCAAGATTGATCTTGTACTTTGTTTTGGAAGTATTGGGAACAACAGTACGGATTTTATGAATAGTTGAAATGGATATAGGGACGGTTTGCAAGACTTGACATGTTAAATACGGGCTGCCTCTCACGAGGAAGAATCTCAAACCGGGTTGAAGGTCTAAAGTGACACTGAGATCATTGAACGAAGAGACGGCATGGGTTTGATTCGGGTTCGGGTTGTTGGAAACAGATATGTTGATATCCGGGGTAAAGATTTGTTGTGTGAAAGAAGCGTTGGAAAAGATAGATGGGTAGGAGAGAGAAAGTGTGGAGTTAGCAGATTTGATGATGTAGGGGTGGATGTATTCGTGTTGGTCGCCATTTTCGATGACGAAATTCTGGAAAAATGAGTTTGTGGGGAGGGGGGATGAGGTGAGGGTAGGTGAGAAGAAAGCGGATGGGTCGGGTAGGACGGTGGATTGTTTTTCCGGGAAGGTGAAAGGGTCGGGTTCACCGCGGTTGGTGGTGGTGGTGGTGGGGAGAGGCGGATCTAAACAGAGGACCGGAGAGTTGCATCGCAGCGTAAAAAGAAGTAAAGATGACCAAAATATTAACATATTTTATTTGAGACGGGTGAGAGGCAAATGAGGGAGGCTGTCTTTTTATCAAATGCGAAGCTCGATAATGCCGTTTTAAAGTACAAACCCGATGTTGAAAATTGGTTTGTAGTGGCGGGCCTTTGGTATTTAAATTAATTTTAAAATAAAGACATTAATTTGTAGTCAAAGTTACGTGTAAGACATTCGTAGTGGTTTTACGTCTTACTTTTTCATGTCCTGTCAAGTTAGCGTCATATCATCACAAGGACTTTTACTATCCAGAATCACTAAGTTGTGTAGTGGTTTCATCTCCCGTATTTATTTTTGAATTTTTTTTATTTTATTTTGTTAATCTTTATAAACAGTTGTCGTATTCATTTTTAAAACAATTATTTATCATTTAAAATGTCGATCTAAACACGTTAAAAAACCACTTGCGTGATTAAAAAACGTTTTTTTTAAATAACTTTGTTTTTGAAAAAATTTATACATGTTTGTTTAGAAAAATAATATAAACAACCCCGTGTAAGGGTGTTACTATTTACACCATGATCTATAACAACCTACTATATAATATCATTAAGGGTGTTGTTATTTGCACCTTACCTACAATACCATAGCTTATAAAAACATTAATTATTATTACCTAAATATTAAAACCTCTTATAAAATATTACTAAAGCATTAAATACTTCTCTAATTAACTATAGTTTAATTATAATGCAATAATTAATTTTTATTAAGATATTTTTTTTCTTATAAAACATTATCATTTGTTCTTGCTTATTTTAGTTTGATAAAATTGTGAGTACCCTTTTTATTATATATTAATGTTTTAGTTTATATATATATATATATATAGGGGAAGCATCAAGAGAAAATCACAAAACAGTGAAAACCGAGAAAACCACAAGTCAGGCGAAAACAAAGAAAATTACTAAAAAAACCAATGTTCACCTAAATAGACAAAAAATTATATATTTTAAATAATACTTTTTTTACATTATTCATTACCTTTTATCTATCATTCACCCACAACCATTTTAAAAAATATTAAAAATTTATACGAATAAACAATGTATACCTAAATAGACAAAAAAATTATATATTTTATCTCTCATCCACTCAAAACCATTTTAAACCACGCTAAAACATAAATACACATAAATGGCTATGAATTCTCTAAAGGGGTTGTATTGTAACTCTTTAAAAGAAAAACAAAAGTCAAACCTTCTCATCATTACCTTCCTTTTCCAATACCAAAATTTTCTATGTGGGGTTGCTTAAAAATTTGATGGTCTTTTCCATTATTTAATTTTTGCACCTACATATTATATTTTTTGCTCTTAAAAAATATATATGTTATATTTTTATTTTATGTTGGTGGGCTGCTTAACAAAAAAAAACCTGAGTCTTTTTTGTGGCCGTTTTGTACATACGCTTAGAGATGGAAAAAAAAAACTGGTTTCGAATCATAAACCGAACCAGAAGCAAACCAATTTAAGGTAAACTGGTTTCAAACTGCTTATAAACAGGCGGTTCAAGACCGGTTATCCTCATGCTCTATCTAAACCGGTTCAAGACCGGTTTATCTGCACCGTTTGGAGAACCGGTTTTTTTGAATCAGTTTAAACCGGTTTTTTTTCGCTGATCAGATTTCTAGCCATTAAAAAACGGCTATATAGCCGGTTTTTGACCATTTTTTCACCCATTTTCACCCAAATGACAATATAAATGGTAGGGATGTGCATGGGTCGGATTGGGGGTAAACCCAAACCCAAACATGAAAGTTCGGTTTTGGGGATTTTTAAAACTGTCTGGGTTCGGTTTTAAAACCAATTGGGTTTTAAATTTGAAATATTGGTCCTAAATTTTTTTATTAACTAATGATTATCCCACATCTAGGCCTAAATATTTTAGACTACAAAAATTATTAGTTTTTTTTTTTAAAATACTCAACATAAAAAAGAAACATTAAAATCTATATATTCAATAAATATAAATAACAACCTATTATTAATGCAAATATGTGTAATAAAAATATGTATGCGCTCTTAACATACAAGCAAACAACATAATATACTATATATTATGAAACGTGAATGCACACAATATATAATTAAAGTATATATATATGTTTGATTCGGTTCGGTTTTTTCGGTTTTCAAAAGACAAAAAACCGAAACCAAACCGTAATTTTCGGTTTTCAAAAAATACAAAACCAAAACCGTCGGTTTTAGTTTGGGTCGGTTTTTTTGGTGCGGTTTTTTCGGTTAATTCGATTTCGGTTCAGTTATTTCGGTTTTTTGCTCACCCTTAATAAATGGGTAGGGGTGTTTTGGTTAAATCACATTTCTCAAACCCGCTCTCTACAATCTCTAATATAAAAAAACGCTCAAAACGCTAAAAAAAACCTATGGCCGATTCAAGTTTTGGTGTTTCCTCTCCCGAAGTTACCATTGTGAGAATCATACTAACAATGAGGAACCCCGCAATTTGGTCAAACTACGATCTATGTTTGTTGTCTAACGGTACGGATCATTGGAACGTGATCGGTGCAAAATGTGTGGTGTGTTTTTTAAATTAAAACTCTAGTTTGAAAACTCATATGGAAAAATCTTGCCCGACTTTGAAAAAAAAATCCGGGTAAAAAAAAGAAAATAAATAAATTATAAAAAAATATTTTTATTAAATAAATAAGTTGCTTAGTTAATTAATAAAAATTAAAAGAAACCTTTAAAAAAAGTGAAAAAACTATATTACTTATCCAAAAAAATGAAAATAATTAAATAATATGTATATATATATATATATCTTTATAAAATAAATAAGTTGGTTAATTAGTTAATAAAACTTTAAATAAAATCTATAAAATAAAAGTGATAAAAAGAATAAAAGAAAAAGAAAGAAAATAATTTTTTTTAAGTAAACTTACATTACAAGAATTGTCCTTTAGGGCTAAAAAACAATCATGTACTTGACTTAACAAAAATATTTAACTCCAGTTAGACAAAAGAATAAAAATATGAAAACTATTCAAATAAAGGAAAATGAGTGAGAGTAAAGTTTAAGTAATTTATTCTATAATTTTAGAAAATATAAAGAACAAAAATTGTAATCTAGTCTTTATTTTTAGTAACTTATTAGTTTAATTTCTTAAACTCAGAATTTATTAAAAGTAAATTTCTGGCATTTTTCAAATTAGAATAATCGGATAATTTATTAAAATAAACTTACCTAAACACCTTAAATATAATAATGTCACCTTTTCCATTTAGTGTTGTGGGCAATGTTTTTAAAACCGGACCGGACCGGCCGGTCGGACTGGGAACCGTGACCTCCACTGGTCCGGTTACATGCTCCGGGACCGTTTGCTGGTTGAACCGGACGGTCCAAGCGATTCAGCGGTCGAACCGCGAACCGTGAACCGGTGGTCGAACCGGAAGTTTAATTTTTTTTATTTTTTTTTACTATTTTTTTATCTTTTTTATCCTATAGTACTTCTACTTACTTATATTTACAATTTTAACTCAATTTGGCTCTTTCCTTTTAACTTATACGCTGCCACAAGTCCTCCAAAACCTTAATCAAAATTAAAATTGAAGATTCAAAAGAATTAAAATTGCTACAGATCTACAATCTTCGTCCTTGATTCAAAATTGTTTAAATGGTTGTATATGTAGTATTTGAAATTTTTTATATATTTCTATATATTTTTATGAATATTTATATTATTTATTGCGTCATCCGGTTCTTGAATCCGGTCTGACCGATCCGACCAGTGAACCTCTAAGACGTCCGGTTCATTGTCCGGTCCGGTTCTAAAAACATTGGTTGTGGGTGCATATCTTTGCCAACTTTCATAGGAAAACGTCAACCATTTATGGGCGTCTATCCTTCTTGTTTCTATCCAAATAAATATTTTTGTCGATAAAACAAAAAAATATATTGAGTTATTCTATTTTTTTTCTTTCAAAAATCTATTTAATATAATTTTTATTTTTCATTATACCCACTAAAAGTTTTTTTATTATTTTAAAATCTCACGACCTTCATTTAGTGTTTCAATCTTATAAAACTTTTTTATAAATATTAAAAGAAAATGATTAAGCAACTTTAATAAAACATGTATAAATTTTGGTTACTATTTAATAATTAATGAACATAGTTATTTAAAAAAATACCAAAATTGACATTTAACCGGAACTAAGCCGGTTAAGCCTTCAATTTTTGCCGGTTAAGTCTTTGCATTTATCCGACTTAGTCGGTGCCTTTTTAATTTAGATGAACAAAATATCCATTTTGGTATTTTTTCTTAATAATTATTTTGGTTAAATAAACAATTATAAAGTTTGATTAGTATTTAATTATTTTTTTCTTCACTATTGTCTCATAGTTCAAGTTTTATTTCAAAAATATAATCATTAAATAATAATCAAAATTCATATATGTTTCATTTAGTTTGACCAGTAAATAAAAATATATATAATTTTGAAAAAGTTCACAAGATTAGCTAGAAATCTTAATGAAAATTAGGGAAATTTGCTAGTGTGGTTGTTTGATTAATTAGTTATCATCAGTTACGAAGTTTTTTAGAAGGATGTAGGAAACATACAATATTGCTTTATAGGTCTTAGTTGATTAGTTGACTAGATGTATTATACTGCTTAATCATAACTGTTGGCGTCAAATGTCATCGACCACTTCAATCCTCAACTTTGGAGAAATGATAAAAATCGTGTCTTAACTTTGTAAAATGTTACTTTGAACCTCTTTAAGTGTTTCAACTTTAACCCCTGTAGTATATATAATCTGATTTTTTCTTAATTATTTTCGTTTGTTTGTTTAATTTTTTTTAAACGTCCTAATATAAACTTTGTTAAAAACGGAGTCGTATTCAAAATATAATATTTTTTTGATATCGTGGGTTATATCGAGTGACGTTGGTATCGTGAAGAATGAGACCGACACGACTGAAAAACATCGGTACCGTTATATAACTGTATTTTATCTATGTTTCGATCTCCCAAACCGAGTCGCCGTAACTTCATACATTTTTTATGTATTTGACCACGTTTGTTTTTGTACATAGGCGCGTTAATGTCACCTCCTTGGCCGTTTTAGGTCCGCATCTCGTCATGTAGCATGTGGCAAAATTTATTAACCACGTTTTTTTCTTGCTTGGCCACGTTAATGTCACCGCCCCAATTGTTTAAGGCATGCCTCCCGCCGCGGAGCGTGGGGCAACATTTCTAGTTGGACATGAATCCTAAATCGATTTTTACAAAGACAAATCCGAAACCGAGGTGTTATCAACTTATTATAGAACTTTGTTTATATCAATTTGATTAATTTATCACCGTAAATCAGACGGTAAATGTATAAAGAATTTATATATAATAAATAAGTAAATAAGTTCGTGACTTGTCATAATTCTGAGTGCCCTTATTTATTTTTATTATCTTTATTCACTTTTTTTTCGAAATGTAAACATTATTAACAAAAGGGCACTCGTCAATGGCAAGACACCGGGGAGCAATACAACAATGAGGATACTAATTACATGATATTAAAGATATAACAATCTTTTTAGGTAATAGATTTATGCTTTGATATGTTTTTTATCTATAGGAGTCAAAGAGTCTTTATTTCTTTGTAAAATTTTTCCAATGTTGACCGTTTTGTTAGAGAAGATGACCTCGTTTTGAAAGGGACATCACCTTTGTTGCATTTAAGGTAAGATGATTGTTCGTAGCATGGACTGTTCTCGCTTTAAAATGCTCCAACGTGCAATTATGATTATTGAAGAACTTCCTTTTTTGATTCATCCAGTGAGACCGTCTTGCGAATCTTGATTGAGTCATTTGTAGAGAAAGCAAATATTTGTTGGACATTACATCAAGTACTTATGTGTTGCCAAACCACTGTGTCGATCAAGCACGAGGAGAATAAATGATCCGAGGTTTTCGGTATCTCGCCACAGAGAGGACAATCTTGGGAGAGATCCTGGACATTTCTTTTGCTTAATTCCACCAAAGTTGGGAGCCTATTATCTTTATTCACTTAATAAATAAAGTTTTTATATGTTTCTCTTTCTTAATTATTAAATCTTTATTACTTTTTTCGCTTTTTTTTCTTTACCTAATAAATAATTTGTTTCCCATTTCTCTTTTTAATTTCCAAATTTTTGTTACCAACTATTACTATTTAATTTAATATTTTCTTTATTTAATTGAGTTTTTTTTACCAAAAGAGTGTTACTTAAAAACTTATGCACCAAAATAGTGTTGTTAGAAAATTATTTATCAAAATAGTGTTGTTAGAAAATTTGATTTTTCTCACTCCTAATTTCATTGGATAATGCCTACTTTATTAATAACTAATTTAAAGAAAAGAATAATGTAATTTTTTTTAACTAATTTGCAAGAAAATAATACACGTAATTTATTAATAGCACATAATTTATTATAATCAGTTAATTATTATTAGATGTAATATAAAAGTTATATTATAACCTAATATTATATTTTTCAATATATCTTAATATTAAATAAAATATTAATTATCTTTTCATTTATTTGAAATTATTGAATAAAGATTTCTGTAGATATAAATATTTAAAACATATGAGCTATATTTAATTATTAACGTTAGATATATTTATTTTTGAATTAGTTGATTATTAACAAAATTCTTAATGGATTTACATTCTTTTGCAAAGATATGTTTCGATATTAAAAAAAATCAATTTAATAAATCTAATTTTAGGTTCTTTTAAATTTCTTTTTAAACATTAAAACAAATAATAACTTACAGCAGATTACCAATGAAATCGAAAAGGAATAAAAATATTTTTTGTCGACAAATTTACTAAATGTTCCCATGGATTCTCAAAAAAAATTATATTGTCATCGAAAAATTTCACAAGAATCTTCGTTAATTACCGACATAACACACAAAATCCAATATATATTTTCAGTGTTACTTATTTGAAAAAAACACATTAGATTTTATTATTTATGTAGCAAACTTAGATATGTGTATAGATTTTAACGAACTTAAATTTACTTTTTATTTTTAATATTATTTACTTTTTATTTAACGAACTTAAAAATGTAAATTAGTTACACTATTATTTTTTTGCAAATTAGTTTTAAAAAATGGCATTATCCTTTTCTTTAAATTAGTCATTAATAAATTAGACATTATCCAATGAAATTAGGAGTGAGAAAAATCAAAATTTTCAAAAACACTATTTTGGTAAATAATTTTTCAACAACACTATATTGGTAAATAAGTTTTCCACCAACACTATTTTTGAAAAAAAAAACTCTTATTTAATTCATGTAATACACGGGTTTTAACAATATTATATATATTGCTATTAATAGAAAACGTGGCCGGCTATCATTTAGTTCCATCATGGAATTTTGACATATAAAATTGTCCACTACATTTTTTTTTTATAAAAGTTGAGTTTTTTTTTTCTAAAGAGTAATAAAAAATTTATTTACTAAAAGGGTGTAGTTGAGAAAATATTTACTAAAATGGGTATAAACTTAACTTATCCTTTAATTTCTTAAATAATAGTTATAAACAGTCGCCGGGCATGGTACTCGAGACGAACGATCACGAACACTCCAAAACAACGATTTTGCAATTCTTATAATCATCTTTCAACATCAAAATATAAACATCCCCCCAAAATCTAGGGTTTCAAGTCAAATAAAAGAACTTACCATTTGTTCTACTTGATTGAAGATGATTATAGACTTCAATTTAGGATTTTTAACCTTTAATTCCTTCAAAATTTGAAACCCTTTTCTTGGCTTCCTCCTTCCTGACGTTCTTCAACCTCCATGCGCACGCACACGCACGCACGCTCACAGTTCATTTATATTTTGACCATTCGCAAGAGTGTTGACCCCTTTTAAGTAAATTTTTGAGTTTTTGTGAAAAACTTATTTACCAATTTGATGTCCTTAAAAAGTATTTACTAAAATAGTGTTTTTGAAAAAAAAAAGTTTGCATCTCACTTCTAATTTCATTGGACAAAACTTAATTCAATAATTACTAAATATTTGAACTTAGTTAACAATAAAGTTTGATTTAATTTTTTTAGAAGTTGATATATATTATGTTTAAACTCTTACAAATTTTCTTGTTTTTTATTTTTTTATTTTTTTACATTTTTCGTAATTTTGCAGTTTAAATTTTAAGTTTATATATTTTTCTTATGCCAATTCTGTTTGATAGTTTTTGATATATTTTACATTCTTGTATATTACCCTAAATTTTATTATGTATATAAAATGATAACTATATATAATCATACATATATATATATATATATAGTTATAGTTATATTTATATATAATTAAATATATAATATATAACTATTAAACTGGCCGGCCCAAATTGCAGCGGCTCACACACCCCAAGTCCGACCGGCTAACCTTCTGATACCCGGCCGAACCGGTTCGGGTTTTAAAACATTGTTTTACGTATTTCACCACGTCAATGTCACCGTCGCAACACGCGACCGCCACCACCACTAGTTAATATATAATTATGGAAATCGCTATGATGAAAACGAGTACCAAAACGTCGAATACATAATTCTATGATTGTGAATAAAATTTAAAGCAAAATATATATAAAAGTACATGTTGTAACAATATATTCAAAATTTTAATTCGTTTAAAAGTTTAAAATAATGAAAGATGAGCTACAGACTCAAAAGTGACGATTAAAGTTACATTTATTTTTTATGTCTTGTCATTTTACCAAATTATTTAGCATATCTACATCCTTTTACCTATTTTATTTGTTCTTTGTAGCACATTTTTTTATATTTCTTTGAAGTTTTAAATGAAATGAGAGTAATTTAATATAATAATAAAAATAATCGAACACTTGAGTCATCAAAATTTAAATTGAAAAATGTTTAAAAAAAAAGAGCAATATAATTCGTAAGAGTTTAAAATTATTAACTCAAACACATGTTAAAAAAATGTTTAAAAAAATTAAAACTAGAAAAAATTAAGAGTTTAAACATAATTATATCAACTGCTAAAAAAATTAAAACATACTTTATTGTTAACTAAGTTTAAATAGTAATTATTGAATTAAGTTTTGTCCAATGGAATTAGGAGTGAGATACAAACATTTTGTTTTAAAATACTATTTTGGTAAATACTTTTTAAAGGACACCAAATTGATAAATAAGTTTTCCACCGATACTTGTTTGGAAAAAAACTCGTAAATTTTCATAAATTAGTAATTATAGTCCCTAATGTTTAGTATGTATTTAATTACAACTCAAACTAAGAAGTTTCCATCATATAACGTATAATTTCATATCCTATGAACATAACAACAATCTATATAAAACTTTTTGCATCATATATTGTTTTGCACTCCAGTGTCTTTATATCCTATTTTCTCATGCTCCGACTACAACAACGTTTTTTTAACTAACAAATACCTCATTTTTGGGATTTTCTAATAATTTACACCAATCCGTCCTCACCCCATTACGACAATGTATTAGATAGAAAATATTAATTAAGATTTATCATTTCATTGTGTAATTAACATTTATTGTAATTAGTATTGTGATTGGATTAGGGTTTTTTTTATAATTATACTCATTTTACTTTTTTTTAAACAACAATTTGGATCACTAATGGGCCATTGACCCATCTGATCATCTCCATCACCCTCAGAAGAAAACCTACTATAGGTGTGAAAAACCCCTTGACCCAAACTGAAACTTTTTTTTTGTCACAAGTGGGACTTGAATTCAAGATCTTCCTATTTTAATAAAGTTTTGGGTAGATCACCTCAACCATTTGACCAACAAGCCCGACCCAACGGGAGGTCAGGGTGGGTCACGACTCTAGGCTCGGTCTTTCGAGAGGCCCGAAGTTTTTAAAAATTTTATATATGTTTTAAATAGTATATTTAGTTTATACATTCATTTTGTGTACATCAAAATTTCCTTAGTGCGATTGGAAAAACCATTGCAAGAAAATATAAATGTCACAAGTTCAAGTTTTGATAACAACACTATTTAATTTTCATTTGTCCTATTTCTTTTTTTTTCTCTCTTTTTAAAAGGTTGTCCCACAAAAACCCACAATTGTTTAAACTATTAAAACAAAACAAAAAAGACACAAAAATGTATATATTTAAACACATTACATATAAATTTTTTCATTGTAGCCCGTTTTATAATTACTTGTCCCGGCCCCAAAACGTTTCGAGGATTCTCGGGGCCGGCACTGTTGATCAATGCAATACTCATGGGTGTTAATGTTATTAAACCCGCTCGATCTTATTCTTCTTGATGAGATGGTTAACTCATGGGTGTTGTTGGAGATTCACGGGTCTTGAAAATCGACCCGGTTTCTAGTATTAAATCAAAGGAGTTAAAAAGGAATCATACCCGCTTAAATCATTGATGCACTTGTGCAAAGATGTCAAGGGTTTGGATTAAATTAAGATAGATAGATGAAGAAATTGGTATTTGAAAGTCACTTTCACGGGATTCAAACCGACTGAATTTGCAAACGAAAGGAAGGAATGAAGAAAGCAAAAGTGAAGCCGTATTTCTCTGCTGCTGCAATGGGGATAGCTTATGAACATGGTGGCAATAATATGTAAAAGAAGATGACCCACAGATTTCACATGTGAAAACAAAGTGTGAAGATCTCATTTTGTAGCTGGAGATCTCAACTAACATGCTTATATGTTCAATGCCACCGTTATACTTCAATCAATTACATTTTTTTTATAATTAAATTTGAAGTCAGTTGTTTTATTTTTAAATTGTTTATGTGGATTAGTTTAACAAACGCGTTGAACAATTGCAGTAGAATAAACCTAGCTATGTGATTCATTATATTGGTATTTTACTCGGTTAACATTATTAAAATATTTTATTAAACATTAAAAAAAAAAGAAATCCGGCTATCAATAAAATAAACTAATGACTTTTGAGCGAATCAAACAAACAAAACTAATGAAAATTGAAGATGGGAAATCGCCAATACTTTCCTTCTTGATTTGCCGACTTTATTTTTTTTACACTGGACCGACCAGTCAAATCAATAAGCCGTTATCCGATTCGTTTGTTCGAATGCTATATTTCCATGTATCTTTTGACATGTACATGAATGTTTAAAAAATATTAAAAGTCTTGATTTAATAAGTATGTTAAGTTTTATTTCAGGAACCGTGTAACCGAAGCAAACATTTTATCGGTGGGACCTTAATTTGAATCTAGTTATATGTCATCCATACCTCATAATAACATATTGTTGTGTGATTGATTTCTATCTACAGATTATTTAAAATTACGGGGTAATTTTAACCAATACTAATCACGTTTTAAAAGTGTTTCAATTAGGTCACGCAGGTTTAAAAATTGTTACAATTAAGTCATTCACCTTTCATGTTTTATTTAAATTATATGTTTTAACATGTTTTTTTTTGTTTCAATTAGGATTTTTTTTTTGTTTTTTTATGTTGATGTGGAACGGTGACGTTGATTTTATGTTATTTTTTATTTTTTAATATATATAACATATGTTTTAGTTTCTTTTTAATAAAATTACATATATTGGAAATCCCGACCCACACATCTTTTCCTCCATTTCTTTCTTGACACGTTTCATTTTTCAATGATGGCTTGATTTTAAGGTTTTGTAACCCAATTTGGACAAAAAATACATTAGTAACCTAATTGAAACACTTTTAAAACTTGATTATTATTCTATGATATTTTTCCTGAAATATTAATTAATCAATTTTTTTTTTATTAATCTATGTATAGAAAAATTAAAATATTTTAAGATACAAAATATACTTCTATAAACAAACAATCAACAATTTTAATGTTTTATGTTAATTAGGATAAATAAAATACGTCATAATCGATTTATCTAAACATTAATTAGAAACATTAAAAATTACATCGAAATAGAAGGCAAACGAGTAACAAGCTGCGTCGTAAGCTATTTTTGGATAGCAAATCCAAGTGTTTTAGAAGCAACTATGCATAATCCGTGAGAAACAACTAAAAAGCTCTACTGCCTTAGACACAATGAAACAAAAGGTGTCAAATACAAATAGAATAAATACGTATTAATTATCCAGACATGTTTTCTCGTGTTTAAAATTTACAATTTCTATTTTCTTACCTATAAACTTGAATGAAGTAATGTCCATAAAATAAAATAAAAGCCATGAAAACCCATTAATCTGTCTTCATTCGTTCACATATGCAAGTAATCGTGGTTCCAATCAAACTAGCACATGCCACACCACAAACTCTCATGATGTTTGTTTTGACTTCCCTTCTACGATCACCCTCAATCTGAAGACTTTTTCAAAGTCGCCCCCACGTTACTTCCGCACAAATCTAGGCCTACCATTTTCTCTATTCCCAACATCAACAAAACCCCACTTCAAATTGAATCATTAACTTTCCAGCCAGTCCGTGACTGTGGATGGACGGACAAGATCTGGTAAATCATAGCAAAATAATTCATTTTCGTTATTGCTTTTCAGACCGGTTATCTTCTTAGGGTTTCTGTTAGCTTCTTTCTTACTTGATTTCCTGCTGCATTTGCATTTGAATCTGGACTTGGTGGTTAGTTTGGAATTTTTCTTAATTTTAAGATTTGGGATTTGATTACATTATAGATTTGCCTACCAGGTGTTTGGTGAAATGTTAGGACTTTACTGGATCTTCAGTTTGGGATTTTTCTTGGTGTTCTTGTCAAGATCTTGAATTTTTGTATAGGCTGTTTGTTGCAATATTGGGAATTTAGGTTACTGGTTACTGAATCATATCGATTTGCCCCAAATCTTTATTTTATGTACTGATTGTCTAGTTAAACTGTATATATCCGGGAAGATCATGTTACGGAGTGAAGATTTCTAAGGGTTCTTGAGATTAAGGATTGGTGTTTTATGCTACATTGTAACATTAATGATGGGAATTTAAGAATTTTGTTGACCAGAGAAGTTGAATCCTATTTAAATGGCTTCAACATCACCTTCTCCGGGTTCTTCGCCTTCATCGATTCCTCCTGTTTCTTCAAACCCTACTTATGTCCCCCCTGTGTCTCAGCCCGATCAGGCCACCGTAGCTCCACTGCCCCCTGCTACCCCTTCTGTTTCACCTCCACCTCTTCAATTGCCTCCGGTGCCAATCATTAGTTCACCACCACCAGATGCATCACCACCACCACCACCACCAGCAGATGTATCACCACCACCACCACCAGATGCATCACCACCACCACTACCACCAGATGCATCACCACCACCACCACCGCCCACGTTGCCTGCCTCTCCTCCCCCATCTCCTCCTGCAGCACCACCTGCAAACACTCCTCCGCCATTACCACCTCCTGCCACTGCCACTCCCCCAGCTGCTCCAATTTTGTCTCCACCACCATCACCATCAGGTGGTTCTCCTCCTCCACCAGACCCAACTGCTTCTCCACCGTCTCCAACCCCACCTGACGCCACACCTTCTCCGCCACCTCCTCAATCAATTTCTCCTTCCCCACCACCACCAGAAAACGTTCCTTCGCCCCCAGCCTCTGAATCCCCCCCTGCACCACCCTCAAACCCGCCCGAAAACCCTCCACCAAATCAGCACCTAACGCCCCCTCCATCTGCTCTCCCCTCAAACACCTCCATCAACCCACCATCTTCAACAAAATCACCTCCTCCTTTACCAGCCCCAACCAATTCATCAACCCCCACAACTCCTAGTTTGCAATTGCCCCCTTCACCCACTGAGAAACCAACCGCACGAGCAACCAACACCACCACAACCGGTAGACAAAACGATTCCTCTGGCAGGTCCCCTGGTGGATCAAACACAGGCAGTGTAGTAGCAATCAGCCTTGTTGTTGGGTTTGTCACTCTGTCTCTCCTCCTGATGGCGGTGTGGTTCAAACAAAGGCAAAAAAGACGAAATCGACACCCTAATGTTAACTACATTATGCCTTCACCGTCTGCTTCCTCCCAAAAATCAGGTAATCTATTAAACCGCCTCATTATTATTACCCTACCACATTTTATATTTGGTGTGCCTTTATTGCTGGTAGTTGGTTATTAAATTCCATAACTTGTGTGGGGTCTACAGACTCCCAATTTCTGAGGTCCCAACCATCAACTCATCCGTTAGCCGGGAGCCCATCATTAAGTAATTCCGTGTACTCCCCAGACCATGGTGGCGTGGGAAACTCAAGGGCATGGTTCAGCTATGAAGAGTTAGCCGAGGCTACAGATGGGTTTTCAGGAAGCAATCTTTTAGGTGAAGGTGGGTTTGGGTGTGTTTACAAGGGGTTGTTATCAGATGGGAGAGAAGTTGCTGTTAAACAACTGAAAATTGGTGGCGGTCAAGGAGAACGTGAGTTCAGAGCTGAAGTTGAGATTATTAGTCGAGTCCATCACCGTCATTTAGTTTCTCTTGTTGGTTACTGCATCTCTGAGCATCAAAGATTACTTGTTTATCAATATGTCCCAAATAATACCCTTCATTACCATCTTCATGGTAAGTTTTGGATCTTTTAGTCATTTGGGATAATGTTTTGTCAATCTTCAAACCTTTTTATGTTTTTTATCCCGTTGTCGGTGAAGGCAGGCCGGTTATGGACTGGGCGACCCGAATTAGAGTTGCTGCTGGTGCAGCTCGTGGTTTGGCTTACTTGCATGAAGATTGTAAGTTCAGACTCTCAAGATTTGTTTTTTTTCCAATTCTATAACTTTGATGTTCCTATTGTGTATCAGGTCATCCACGGATCATTCACAGAGATATTAAGTCATCAAACATTCTATTGGATGACAACTTTGATGCCCAGGTATCTTACACTTTTCAACATGTTTTAGCAGTTGTATGTAGTGCCTTTAAGCCTGGCTTTTTGTTCCAAAAGACGAGTGGTTAACATTTAAACATTGTATTTGTTTTTTTTGTTGCAAAAAAATTGTTGGTTACTGCTTTTTAAAAGTTATGTTATTTTATTGGGCAGGTGGCAGATTTTGGGCTTGCAAAGTTAGCAATGGATTCAAATACACATGTCACAACTCGTGTCATGGGCACCTTTGGGTAAGTGACTGGTTCTAGTTAGTTAAACATACTATCTCTTGGACTAGTGTAGTGTGTCTCGTTTCTTTGCGTATATTTTTCTTTTTCTTTTGAAAACCTAGATTTTACTATAATAGGAACATAACCCTTTTTGATAATAGTACGTGTACGAGGTTGTTGAGAATTATCAAAGCAGAATTTGGCTTTTACTGTTGTATGTAAGTTGATTGAGCTAATCCTGATCTTGGTTGGTTCATGAAAAAGTTGTTAGGCTCGGAATCTTCTTTTGGCTTCCAAGCTTGCACAACTTAAGCTATAGGCTTAGTTCCTGTGAGCTCATATTAGCATGAATCTTGGTGCAGCTTGTCTACAAATAGGTTCCTACAGGCTGATATAGACTTGAGCTCATATTAGCATGAATCTTGGTGCAGCTTGTCTACAAATAGGTTCCTACGGGCTGATATAGACTTGAGTCTTGTCTTGGCGGAATTGGATTGTTCATATGAGCTCAGTGCCGCAAAAGAAACTCGACTAAAAGACAAAATTACAAATAAACTTCATCTAAAAAGTTACAGAAGTCTCCCTTTAATACTAAGATTAGTAATAAGAAAAGTAAATATTATAAGCCTAGCAAAATTGGCGGGTCGGGCTGTGTGTCGGGTCAGACTGGGTTCGGGTCAAAACAGGCTCTAACCAAAATGGACTTTTAGGAATAAAAATATCAAAACAATAGTCGTGGGTGGTGTTAACCCGTTTGAACCCATTTTAAATTAACAAGCTTTCTAAGTAAGGACCTGTTTTGCCGTTGTACGATTTGAGTTGGCCCATCTTGACCTGTTTTCTATATTGAGTTGACCTAAATGAACCCATATATTATATTGCAATAAGATTAGTAATAAGAAAAGTCTGTATTACAATAGGTGGCGTGTGTAGCGCATTTTAGTCTCATACATGATATATGCATGTCATGCTTTTTGGAGCTGGCTCATCTTGTTTACATCCATGGACGTTATCCATCTATTTGATTCTTTTATACATCCGACAAAATGACAGTTTTGTGATTTGCTCAGATACATGGCTCCTGAGTATGCTTCAAGCGGGAAGTTGACTGAAAAGTCAGATGTTTTTTCATTCGGTGTGGTGGTCTTAGAGCTCATCACGGGCCGTAAGCCTGTTGATGCATCTCAACCCCTTGGTGATGAGAGCCTGGTTGAATGGGTAGGTTTAATGGTTTATTATGAAATACTCAAATTTACAGAAATTGATTCTCTTTTTAATTTAAATTCATCGTTCTTCGTCATTATGCACTTTCAGGCCCGACCTTTACTCAATCAAGCACTTGAAAACGAGGATTTTGAAGAACTGGTAGATCCAAGGCTGGGAAAGAACTATGTGCAGGTAGAAATGTTCCGGATGATTGAAGCAGCTGCAGCCTGCATTCGCCATTTAGCCCCAAAACGACCACGAATGAGCCAGGTAGTTATCATTCAATTATTTCATTAAACACGAATATTGATTATTATTTTTTGCCTGAAATGACCAAAAAATTGAAATGATTGATGCAGGTGGTGAGAGCGTTAGACTCGATTGTTGAGTTCACAACAGATTTGTCAAACGGGATGAAACCAGGGCAGAGTGAAATATTTGACTCGAGAGAACACTCTGCACAGATTAGGTTGTTTCAAAGGATGGCGTTTGGTAGTCAAGACTACAGTTCTGAATATTTCAATAATTCGCAGACCAGCTGGCAGAGTTGAAGAGACATGAAACCTGATTTCATAACGACATTAATTTTTAACGCGCTGTCGGTATAACTAAGATACATGCCAGATACGCGATATAAGGTTGTTTGCGTGATTTTTTTACACTGCGGTTGGTGTATATAAAATCTGACGATTTTAGCATGTTGGGTGTCATTATTTTTGGGAAGTCCTGTGACAAGTTTTCCATGTAAATTTTGTTATCAATGTACTAACAATCTTTTGTTATTCTTCTCTTTTGATTTCTGTTCTTTTTTTAATCATTTCAATGACTCATGGGCAGGACTTTCAAAATCAATAATGAGTTTGTACAGTTGTTATTGCTTGTGATAGAAGCATGAGGCCGACCTGCAAAAAGAGGCATGTGACAGGATCCAAATAGTTTATCTACACAACCTGAGAATCATTTCCTTGAGATTAAAATCATATAAGTGTGTATGTCATTCACAAGCAATTTGTTTGAATATGTTCAAATAATTGTCATGTCTTTCAAGAACTTATACATATTGATAATAAAATGACAAGGGACGTATAACTGAAATAATGAAACCATACGCAGACCAGTGGGAGCGTGCAGTGGACGATGGGTGAAGGTACGATGATACATCTCAACTTGATTTTGAAGTTTTTTTTTACTTAATAAGCAATTATTCATATGGTTGACTAATTGTCGTATTTTTATTACTATTTCTTAAATGAAAGATAATTAATTAGCTGTATATCTTTTAAGTTAGAGTAAACTTTGTTTTTGTTTTATGTGTTTTGATCATTTTAACTATTTTACTCTAATAGTTTGAAAATGGCCAAATCACTACTTAAGGTTACCATTTTGTTGCTATTTAACTCTAACCGGTTTTGAGTTTTTTTTTATCAAACTGGTTTCGGTTCAGTTTGAAACCAGTTCGGGTAAAAAACAGTTATGTGCACCTCTGACCCCTAAGTACCTTAAGGATTAACCAATCTAAACACGCCACATCATTTTTACCCTAAACTATCCTAAACACAGGGGGTGGAACTCCTATGTACCCTAACATTTTTTTAAGTATTTAAAAATATAAAAATAAAATACATTAAAGATAAAATTAATTAAAAAAATAAAACATACAAATTAAAAATAAAATTAACTAAAAAAATAAAAATACATTCAAGTTAAAATTAAAACTAACAAAAAACTTACCTTTTATTAAAAAAAATACTAAACTACTCGTCGTCCGAAACCGGGATATCCAAGTTTGCTGCAATGTGTTCCATAAGATCAAACTTTAAGTCTAAAATGTGTGTTTTGATCCCGCAACTCCGAAATTATAGTATCGCCAACCACTTCATCGGTCGGAGGATCGGGAATGTAAACCGGTAATATGACATTCTCGTCATCTTTTGAAATTATATTGTGCAATATAAGGTATGCGTACATCTGATTTCCTATCTTCCCGCGCTTCATCGCCCCACCCAATCGTTGAGTTATAGCTCATTTAGCTTTTAAAACACTAAAAGCTCGTTCTTACCGACTTTTGCACTTTCTTAAAAAAATTCCAACGATTTAGGTGTGTTAGTAAAGAAGTTGATGCTTGGCATGAAGCGTCTTTGAAAATGAGAAATGGAGTGAATATTGCAGTGAAGGACAAGCAACACTCTTGTCCTTGCTTTTACTCATTGTGATGAGCTCCGTAACAAAGGAATGCATCCGCAAGACACTGAAAACATCCGCTTATAATCCCGTTATTCTTGTTAGTTTGGATAAGGGTTTTATATGGAGATGCAAAATGAACAAAATGTTTTGTCTGTTTTTTTTTTTTTTTTTTTATCATTTTGTTGTTTTTATTGAGATATGTTTTTGTTTATTTTTTAGAATGAATCAGTACCATTAATGACAGTGAGTTATGGGGAAGTTATTGTTTTGGCTCCAACAAAATCTCAAAAAAGAAGCAAAACTTGCTAAAAAACAAAGTGCATCTTCACATTAATATGCTTTGTTCTTTCATGAAACATGCTATTCTTGGACAATTGAACAACTCCAAGATTATCACAAAGAACAACAGCTTCATCCACTTGAATACCTGCAACTATACCATTTAACCAAATGGCTTCTTTTACAGATTCTGTCAAGGCTATACATTCAGATTCAGTGCTAGACAATGCTACAACATGTTGCAGAGTTTCTTTCCAAGACACTAGACTGCCCATGACCTTAAAAGCATAACCTGATATAGACCTGCCCTTGTCCATATCCTTAGCATAATCATCATCAACATAGCCTAAGATCACTTCTTTATCTGATGGTTCTTCACCATAATTGATACCTACATCAGTTGTACCTTTAATGTACCTCAACAGCCATTTCACAGCTTCCTAATGCCTTTTACCAGGATTAGCCAAATATCTGCTGACTACACTCACTCCATAGCTAATGTCAGGTCTTGTGCAGGCCATAAGATACATGAGACTTCCCACAACATTTGCATATGGGACTTTACTCATATAAGCCATCTCATCTTCACTCTTAGGACAATCTTGAGCAGAAAGTTTAAAGTGTTGAGCCATAGGAGTACTCACTTCTTTGCAATTGACCATCCCAAAGTTATTTAATACTTTCTGAACATATGCACTTTGAGTCAATCTAATCACTTTCTTTTTCTTGTCTCTAGTAATCTGCATACCCATAATTTTCTTTGCTTCCCCCAGTTTTTTCATGTCAAACTCACCCATTAACATATCTTTAGTTGCTCTTTCTTGATATGTATCTTGACAATCCAATAGCATATCATCAACATAGAGTAGCAGATATACAAAATTTCCTTCACTATATTCTTTCATATAAACACAAGAATAAGTGTTTTCTCATGACAGATAAGTGTTTGGATCTACATTCCGAGCCCTCCAATCCCACCCCAATCTGCTATGTCCAGCCAAGCTAGACACACATGGCAGAGTATTTAAATTCCGAAACGACCAATTCATACTGCATCACTAACAATGATCTTCAATTTGTTGACGTGTCATCAGGAAATAGTTTACATACGACACCCAAACAAAGATCTTCCATAGGTTGAAATACCGACACCGTGTGGTTTAAAGGTTTGAAAGACCACACGAGGTACACATACGCTATCTTTGTAGTAATTTTTCACTTGTACGTGTTTTGCAATTCTTAGAAACATCAAGAGTTGGTATATATAAGTTAAATTTCTGACTGAATTTAGTCGGAAAGCCTGACCATATAAATAATGGGAAATCCTGTTATATGGGAAACTGACTTTTTGGGGAAAGGTCAACGGTTCCGACGGATGTTCATCGGAAACAACCGGATGTGATCAAAAAGCTGTTACCAACGGATTACAGACGATGGTGGATTTTATTTAAAAAGAAAAAATAATAAAATGGTGGACCGACATGGTGTATAAATATCATCAACTTTTATCCGCGTATGATTCCTCTTTCTCTCTCATCCTCCTGTCACATAAATGGTGTTTTCCCGTACATGGCAGTCTGTGGCCGTAGGCATTCAACCCGCCCTCTCTCTCGTCACCACGTCTGCAATGCACCTCCTTCTCTCTTCCTGTTAAACGTTCATAAGCACACAAACACCTCATTTACATGTGTTCTTAGGTTACAAGGATAACATGATTGATTGAGATGACTCTCTTAAATAATATTTTCTTGTCTTTTATTATTATTATAATTATTATGATTACGGCAAATGGTTTCATGATTAGTAGTGGTGGTTTTGTCAAACCTTTGGTTGTTTTAAAGTAATAATGGGCCATGCGAAATTAGACTGGTTGCTTTTGTCGGTTGGAGGGGTTCATCTCATGTGGGTGAAAATCGTATTTTTGACATCCAATGTCAACATATAACCAGTAAAAGTGGTAACATATAAATATTTTAATATATTGAGAGACTTAAATATATAAAATAGTTTAATAACTTATATTACAAAAATGAAAAAGTATATTGTGTTTTTCTTATATTGCCTTAATTCCATGTAAGCATGCATGTACGTGGTAGTACTGGTAAAATATACATAAACATATACATATACTGATATACATGTTTGTATAAACGGGCAACCAAGTTGATATAATTTCTCAAATTTGATTTGACTGGGTGGATTTGAACTCATTTCAAAATTAGTTAATTTTTACGCAAACGTCCGATATAAGTCCATTAAATGCATTCACTCAATTAAATAAACAAACTAATGTAATTTTAATTTTGAACAAACCATTCTATATAAACTTTATACCTATGTTTGCCATCCTTATAGCAATTAGGCTAAGGGTCATGTACTCCACTCTTTGATTCCCTTCATTCAATGTCACGTTTATTGCCACATCAGCCACGTTTATTGCCACATCCCTATACATTTTACTCCACTCACATCCACTCCATCAAAGAAATACTCCACTCCATGCTTTCCTAAAAAAATATCAAATAAACCTTCACAAAAAATGGTGTCGCCACCCAATCGTTGAGTTATAGCTCATTTAGCTTTTAAAACACTAAAAGCTCGTTCTTACCGACTTTTGCACCTTCTTAAAAAAAATCCAACGATTTAGGTGTGTTAGTAAAGAAGTTGATGCTTGGCATGAAGCGTCTTTGAAAATGAGAAATGGAGTGAATATTGCAGTGAAGGACAAGCAACACTCTTGTCCTTGCTTTTACTCATTGTGATGAGCTCCGTAACAAAGGAATGCATCCGCAAGACACTGAAAACATCCGCTTATAATCCCGTTATTCTTGTTAGTTTGGATAAGGGTTTTATATGGAGATGCAAAATGAACAAAATGTTTTGTCTGTTGTTTTTTTTTTTTATCATTTTGTTGTTTTTATTGAGATATGTTTTTGTTTATTTTTTAGAATGAATCAGTACCATTAATGACAGTGAGTTATGGGGAAGTTATTGTTTTGGCTCCAACAAAATCTCAAAAGAGAAGCAAAACTTGCTAAAAAACAAAGGTTTGTGTTGGTTTTGGCTCCAACAATTACATAAAATATAAATGGATCGATTTACTTTTCTTTTATGTAATCCTGTTGCAGAGAAAACCAATCCAATCCTTTGTTCTTTAGCAAGTTTTGCTTTTCTCTTATGAGATTTTATTGGAGCCAAAACAATAACTTTCCCACAACTCACTATCATTATTGGTATTGATTCATTCTACAAAAAGAAAAAAACATAACTCAATAAAAACAAGACAAAAATAATAATGAAAGGCAGACAAAAACATTTTATACCTTTTGCATCTCCATATAAAATCTCTTATCAAAACTAGCAAGAATAAAAGGCTTATAAGCGGATTTTTTCAGCACCTTGCGGATGCATTCCTTGCTGTCGTGGGGATTATCACGATGACTACAAAGGCAAAGAAGAGAGTGTTGCATTTCCTTTACTGCATAATTCACTTTTTTGCAGGTCTCGTTTCTAAAGAAGCTTCATGCCAAGCATCAACTTCTTTGCTAGCACACCTAAATCATTGGACAAGAATCAACATGAAGCTTTGTGCTTATACTAAACTGAAAAAAAAAAAAACAAAGTTGCAAAAAATAGATTTACCAAGTCATGCACACATCGATAGACTCAAGATCAAAACGAAAGCAAATAGCACGCCCAGGGTCTCTCTCTTTCAAGGCAATCCAACGTATGAAAGACACATCACACAAGAGCTTCAAACCTTGTCCAAGCAAATCCTTAAAGGCAAATATACTCAAATTACATGCTTCTTCTTCCATGTTAAATTAATGCACGAAAGACAAAAAAAAATAAGCTTAGAAAAGTAACAATGGAGTATCTTTAAAAATACATGCATAAAAAAACTAGGAAACAGTAGGATATTACATGTATTGAATCATAACTGTTGTTTATTGTATTTTAACACCTAATATAAACATATTGATATAATACAATAGTAATGGATTTCTAAGTTTATTTAAAACCTATAGCTTTGTAATTAGATTTCTAAGATAATTTAACAACTTCAATTCAAGAGCGACAAACCCTAACGAGAATTCAAAATGCAAGACAAATTAACAATGTGATCAGGTATCAGTTGTAACAAAAAAAAATGTAAGACAAATTAACAATGTGATCAGGTATCAGATGATACTGATGGAGAATTCAAATGGAAACTCGAAGATATTGTACATTGTTTCATGTATTTAATCATAATTGTTGTTTGTTGTATTTTAACAACGCCTATAGATTTTTATTCAACTGCAATGGATTTCTAAGATGTTTTTACAACTACTACTGTTGTAACAAATCAAAATGTAAGACAGATCAACGATGTGATCATGAACATATAAGCAGATGATACTGATGTAGAATTCAGATGGAAGTTTGTAGATATCGGAGAAGATGAGACAAATAGGGTTTTCTGCAGAGGATCTTAGCGCCTTTTGAAACGAAGACGTCAATTAGGCCTTTCACACAAAGCATGGGATCCGTCACTTGCCGGACAGATACCTCAACGGGAAGGAGAAGATGGTCACATTTCAGATCGTTAATGGAGTCGGTTCGCTCTTCTCAGATCATCGAGTTCTCTGCGATCACACAAAAATGCTCGTTAGAGCGCCCAAGGAGCCGTTCTTTGCGATCACACGAAAATGATCGTTAGAGGGCCTAAGGAACCATAGGCTCCGAGGACACTCCAACACTCAAATCAGTTGGGACCTAATAAAAATGTGTGTAAAGATAATGTGAGCTAGATAAAGAATGACATCCTTTATGTTGGAGGCAACCCTTCTATTTATAGAAGGGATGGGACTTAACCCTAATGGGCTTTCAACTTAGGTCTGTTGGGTTTGTGCTCACTTATTGGATCTTGTTCTAATTATGGGTGTATCTCTACAGTTCACATGCACATCAAATGGATCGACGTGGGCCATATCATCTAATCGGGGTTTGATATTCTTCATTCTCCTTTTGCTGTTATGTTCGGTGATATTTCTTTTTATAACACAAGAATTCGGGGTACACATTTATACAAGCAAGAATGGGAAGCGAATATACATTCGATTGGATTAAATTTATAACAATCAAAATAAGATTTTCTAGGTTTGACATGAAAAATCAAAGCACAACTCATTCGTTTTTGAATCCAATTGATTGTTTTTGTCATAAATGTCTTTCAAGTAGTATTAAAAGTAATGAAAGCATCCAATCGCGATTTCGTCTATATTAAGGCAAAGAACCAGCCAAAACACCACCTGGATAAGCCTAGCTAAGTTATGTTCATATTGTTGTATATGGCTAGAAAGATTTTGTTAATGTCTTATGGCACAATCACACCTGGACATGATTATTAGTAGTTAGCTGTTTAAAATGTGCTTTAAAATTTTATATAAATGCATCCAAGTGGTTCTCACTGCTTACACAATGTATTATACTATTATTAACAAAACTGATTACATGAACGCTTTATTTTGAAGATTCTGGTTGTAATAATACACCATAGATTCAACACCAAACGATTACCAATTTTATTCAATCAAGAATCAAAACGATTACAATACATGAACTGTGAATTTGAAAGAAGAGTATAGATTATATCTTCAAGCTCTTATCAAAGAACTAACCTAATATAACCCCTAAACCGATTAACAGAAAATTAACCAATTGGGATTAAAGAATAACCGACTGATCCTTCAAGTATTGAGAAAATACATACCTGCCCTCCAACTTGAACTAAACAAAACACAACTATTAAAACTTGTCAATAATGGTCCTCCAACTTTATATCTCACATTCTCCACCTTAAAGTTGAACCATTATCCAACACCAAGCAAATTCAAACACTTAAGAAACTTACCAACTGAAAGTGCTTTTGTCAAAACATCAGCAACATTATCATCTCATCTGTACCCACATGTTTGACAATTACTTGCTTAGAATTAACAATATCTCTGATAAAGTGCATCTTCACATTAATATGCTTTGTTCTTTCATGAAACATGCTATTCTTGGACAATTGAACAGCTCCAAGATTATCACAAAGAACAACAGCTTCAACCACTTGAATACCCAACTCTGCAACTATACCCTTTAACCAAATGGCTTCTTTTACAGATTTTTTCAAGGCTATACATTCAGATTCAGTGCTAGACAATGCTACAACATGTTGCAGAGTTTCTTTCCAAGACACTAGACTGCCCATGACCTTAAAAGCATAACCTGATATAGACCTGCCCTTGTCCATATCTTTAGCATAATCAGCATCAACATAGCCTAAGATCACTTATTTATCTGATGGTTCTTCACCATAATTGATACCTACATCAGTTGTACCTTTAATGTACCTCAACAACCATTTCACAGCTTCCCAATGCCTTTTACCAGGATTAGCCAAATATCTGCTGACTACACTCACTCCATAGCTAATGTCAGGTCTTGTGCAGACCATAAGATACATGAGACTTCCCACAACATTTGCATATGGGACTTTACTCATATAAGCCATCTCATCTTCACCCTTAGGACAATCTTGAGCAGAAAGTTTAAAGTGTTGAGCCATAGGAGTAATCACTTCTTTGCAATTGACCATCCCAAAGTTATTTAATACTTTATGAACATATGCACTTTGAGTCAATCTAATCACTTGTCTCTAGTAATCTGCATACCCAGAATTTTCTTTGCTTCCCCCAATTTTTTCATGTCAAATTCACCCATTAACATATCTTTAGTTGCTCTTACTTGATATGTATCTTGACAATCCAATAGCATATCATCAACATAGAGTAGCAGATATACAAAATTTCCTTCACTATATTCTTTCATATAAACACAAGAATCATAGTTGCTTCTTTGAAAATCTTTGGACAACATAAAATCATCAAATCTTCTATATCATTGTCTTGGTGCTTGTTTAAGCCCATACAATGACCTCTTTAATGAACAGACTTGATTCTCTTTTCCCTTCTGTTCAAAACCTTGAGGTTACTTCATAAAGATTTGTTCATCTAATTGCCCATGTAAGAAGGCAGTTTTCATATCTAGTTGCTCCAATTCCATATCCAAGACTGCTATTAAAGATAGCACATAGATGAGTGTTTTACTACTGGAGAGAAAATTTCTATATAATCTATGCCCTCTCTTTGAGTAAACCCCGTTGCCACTAATCTGGCTTTAAATCTTGGTTTTTCAACTCCAGGAATGTCTTCCTTTAATTTGTAAATCCATTTGCAGGAACCACCTTTTGATCATCAGTTTTATCCACTAATATCCAGGTCTGATTCTTGTGTAGAGAATCAATCTCATCCTGCATAGCTTCTAACCATTTTTCCTTATCTTTTGACATCACTGCTTCATTAAAATTTAATGGTTCACTTGAGCTTTCAAGCTCAGCTGCCATGAATACAAAGGCAAATAAATCAACATCATTTCTGTATCTGGCAGGTGGAATTATTTGCCTTCTGGTTCTGTTTCTAGCCAGACTAGGTGAGGCACTATGTTCACTTTGTCCTTCACCTCCACCTGAATTGTTACTATCAGACATTTCTATTGTATTGCCTTCACATGGCTCCATCTCAATTTGACAACCCAAATCTTCATTACTTGAACCATTAGGACTTTTACTTCCAATTACCTCTTTGTAAAACACATCTTACTCGAAGGTCACATCCCTGCTAACAATTACTTTTGGACTTATATCTTCAAACCTTTATAACCTGAATCCCTTAACACCATTTGGATACCCTAAGAAAACACATTTATGTGCCCTTGCTTCTAATTTCCCTTGCTTAGCATGAACATAAGCAATGGTTCCAAACACATTACCTTTAAATTGCTATAATCTGTTTTTCTCCTAGACCACATCTCCATAGGAGTTTTCAAACCTAAGGCAGAAGAAGGTGACCTATTAACAAGATAAGCAGCAGTAGATACAGCTTCAGCCCAAAAACTTTTGGGTAGACCTGAGCTAACTAACATACACCTGACCTTATCAAGCAAGGTCATATTCATCCTTTCTACTAGCCCATTTTGTTGTGGGGTTCCTGGGACTGTCAAGTGCCTAACAATACCATGGTGTTTGCAGAAATTATGAAACTCATGGTTACAAAACTCAAGATCATTATCAGTCCTGAGTTTCTTAACCTTTCTTTCAGTTTGTGTTTCAACCATAAACTTCCGATCTTTAAATTTGTTAAAGGCTTCATTCTTAGATTTAAGTATGTAAATTCATACCCTTCTAGAGTAATCATCTATTAAGTATAGGAAATACCTGGCCCCTCCCAAAGACTCAGTCCTTGCAGGTCCCCAAAGATCTGAATGAACATAATCCAATACTGCTATGCTTAAGTAACTGCTTCTCACAGACTTTACCCTGTGAGCTTTTCTAAGAATGCAATTCTCACAAAATTGAGCCTCATTATCATTGAAATCAAGCAGTTGTCGCTTCTTTAATTCCATTAACCCCTGATGACTGATATGCCCTAGTCTCTTATGCCATAAATCTGCTTCACTTTCTTTCTTGACTTCAGTGACAACACTCATACTTTGTACTACTTTCCCATTTAGCAAGTAGATATTATTTTCACATCTAGTTCCTGATAAGATCACCAAAGAACCCTTTATCACCTTAGCCTTTCCATGTTTAAGGCTAACTTCATATCCAGATCTTTCAAAAGATCCAAGAGATCAAATTTCTTGTGAGTTTAGGTATGTACCTAACTTCTTTCAGAATAACTTCTGTCCCACTATCCAATTTCCGAACAACTGACCTTATTTCTCTTATTTCACAGGGCCTATCATCTCCCAATTGAACTACACCAAGATTCTTTATCTCTATATCTTTAAAGAATTCTATGTGTGGAGTCATATGATATGATCCACCTGAGTCTAATATCTACTCATTTCCACCTTTACCCCTTGAAACTACCAACACTTCAGCACTTTCATATCCATCATTTGATTCTTCCTGAGACACATTTCCCTGCCCTTTTAAAGAGGATGATTCATTTTTTTTCTTTCTTCTCTCTTGACATTCTCTTTTCAAGTGTTTATCAGAGTTACAGATATAACACCTCCTCTTGGCACCTTTGGACTTGGATCTTGCTGGCCAATTTTTCTTGTTGGTTCTTTGTTCTGTTCTTCCTCTTACAAACAACCCCTCCCCCATATCATCCCTTTCATCTGTCCTTTTTTCAATTCTTTTGAATTGAGTGCAGCAAGGACTTCTTCCATTGAGAGAGTATCTCTCCATACATAAGAGTATCAACAAAATGCTCAAATGTATGGGGAAGAGATGTTAGAAAAATTATGGCATGATCCTCATCTTCTAGGGATACATCAATGTTCTTAAGATCAAGTACTAATTTGTTAAATTCATCAGTGTGGTCCTCAAGGGTTTTACCTGAAGACATGTGAAATGTATACAGTCTCTTCTTGAGATAGAGACGATTTGCTAAGGACTTTATCATGTACAATCCTTCCAATTTCATCCAAATTCCAGCCGCAGAAGTTTCTTTGGACACCTCTCTTAAAACCCTATCACTAAGGCTTAAGATGATAGCACAATGTGCTTTCTCAAGAATGCTCTTCTTCTCCGAATCCGTCAAACCTTCAGGCATTCTTTGTTCACCTAGCAACGCATCAACAACACCTTGTTGAACCAGCAATGCATCAACAACACCTTGTTTTGTTTCATATATGTATTAACAAAGTTGTCTAATTACAAGAAGGTTTGACACCCCCCTTCCTTGCTGCAACTTGGTTAGGGAAAATCTTGTGATGTTACAAAACACGAATAAGTGAATCACTAAAATTTGCAACATCACATTAAAATACTAAAAACTAAATACCATACTTGAAAAATAACGAACATGAAATATGGGATAACAGTTCTCCAACAAATACATGTAATGAACAATATGGCTAGTAATTAATTAGAACCCCTGTGTTTTTCTTCAAGTTTCGCCACTGCGTCTACCATCATTATAAGTGTGGACAAAACCAGTCGTCTCTTGTGAACCCACGACATGATTAACAAGGATCAAGCCGTGTGCAATATCATACTTAGTCTCACAATGATCATTATTATATAGTTCCCACTAGTTGTTTTTCATGACCCATTTCTTACTAGACAAGGGGGAATACAATGAATAAATGCATAGACATTCTTCTATAACATGGAGTCGTGATGTATATCACATTCATGTAACAGATGAGTGCCTGGTTGGGGGATTTCTTTCAATTCCTGTTTAGATAAATCTAAAGACAATTACTTTCTTGTTCCGTTTACCAATCATAAACTAGTGAAGTGCCCTACCACATAAGATACCAGATTTCCCCTCAATACTCATGTACTCTACTTATCCAATGGCTTTCCAAATATTTGATTTCAATGTTAACACATGAAAAAGTGTTTGCTTTTTATCAAGATGTTTCCTGAAGCCTGCTATAACTTTGTAATCATCATATGCATCTGCATAACCAAAACCCCAACATACTACTTGCCTGATCATTGCAATGTTGAAATGGGTAACACCTTAACACATTTTGGGTTAAGATAGGTCGCGTAAAAACTATATAAATTTATAATAGGTTCAAAAGGATAACAACGGGTCAATGACATGTTTGGCGAGAAAATCACTTAAAATGGCCACCGACACCACCACCAATGGGGTTTTAAGAGTTTTGATGCCAATGGGATTGGTGGCCCATTGGTAGAGGAAAATCCTCTAGAAACACTAAGGATTGAGAAGGTCATGGGTTCAAGTCCCACTCCCATAGGAATAACAAAATTTGCCTTTCAAAAAAAAATAAAAAATAAATTTTTTTTTATTCTTTGTTAGATTGGGTTTGGTATTAAGAGGGATCGTAACCAGATTTTCGAACTTGTATAAGGTAAAGTTATGATATTTGTGAGAATTTAGAGATATTCGCCATTGGGTTTTTGAATTTGTGAAAAGTGTCGTCGGATGATGAATTGATGCGTGAGGTGAGACACGTGTTGTAGGTCCCTTTTGAGGTTACCGACGATAAATATAGCATGTTGTCAAGCAAATATTTGTACAGTGTAGAAATGGTCTATGAACCACCATAAACATGTCTTCTTCGTATGTTGCACACTCTATTATAAGTCTACTGAAACCGATAATTTTGTTGATAGATTTCTCATTGCCAATATTTGATAATTATGTACTAATAACTAGACTTAGTTACTAGTAATACAACGTTAAAGTAAACGAATGTGACAACATATTCTTGTAATGATGAATGTATACTCCAAAAGAAATCAAAACAGATAATTGAACCGACCCAAAACCAAAACCACAAACATGACCCAATCCAGATACCCACACGGTCTTATTTGAATCGTGTGGTTTTTAGGACTTCTTTCTCATCTTATCACCTAAACAGTATAACCAAGTACGAAGGCCAATGCATCTTACTTATATAATAGGAAGCGGTATCAGCCCTATAGCAGGCTCTCAATGTTGAGCTCCACGAAGGAGCATGGATCAGGTATGTCAAAGTTTTCCAGCACCTGAAAGTTGTATGAAATATGATACAAGGTCAAAAATATCACAACAAATCGATATGGATTTTGTCCCTTTCACTTTGAATTTTAAACAAATAATAAATTTACCAAAAATGACTAAAACCTAGATTATTAATATTCTAAGATAACTTTTTTTTAATAACATGATCAAAGAGGCTGTAAGATTTTAAATAAAATGCAGGCCACTTTCGACCCATTTGACCCGTTCCAAATTCTAACCAAGTTCAACCCGTTAAGAGGTAGAAAATAAGCTGAATCAACCCATTTCTAGGTAAATGGGTTGAAATTACCACCTCTAAAACATAAAATATGCTGAATCTTGGTCAGCTATGAGCCTACTGACAAGGTGGTGCACAATCAGTGACACTACCCTTCTCTAAAATAATATGTTCATATCCGCTTCCCTTGACTAGAAAGCACAAGTATGCATATTAAAAATACAAGGACGAAACATTAAGTTCTCAACAATTGGATGATAATAATTAATAATAAAAAATACTTAAAGGTCTGTCAAATTCAAGTACCTGTGGGTGAACGATGCCAAAAGTTCCTATCCGCTTCCCTTTGTAGATGATGTTAGCTTGTCTTCCCGAAAGAAACTCAGGCTCCTTCATTGGATAACAAATTTGTAACTAAACAAGACAGTTTGACAGTAGAGATGCCATAATACGTGGGTAGGCTTACGTGCAGTGAGATGACCCAAAATGTTTTTTTAGTGTCAAATATGTTACAGAATTGTATTAGTGCCAAGTTTTTTTAAAATGAGTGCTTTGATATTAACATAACCACTCATAAGTAACAAGGCTGATGAATGCAAGTGATTGTGCAATATGAAAAAGTACTCACATCTGACCGCTCAATGTAGTAACCAGTATTGTCCCCAGCCAATACAAAAGGAGTACCCGTTACTTCCATGATTCTGTCTACCAGGCCATGTATCAACTGCAGAGAAAAAAGAGATCATATCAACTGTATGAAACGAAAGATTATCAACACATGAAATATCAATTATCCACATTTTAGACAATCATAAGAATGTTTTAAAAACAGGTGTTATTTTGATATCAAATAATGAAAATGTGAGTTTAACTTCACTAGCTAGATTCGAGTTTTGACCATCAGGTGAAACGGATTATCAAAAAAAGAAAGCTATTTGAACGGGAAAATAATATATAGTTAAAACCAGTTCTGTTCAAGTGAATCTTACATATATATGAAAGAGGAAACATAAACAAATATCAGAAAGCATAATTTTACCTCAAAACCGGAAGTAGCGCCACAGTAAAGAGCTGCCAGTTGCCGATGATTTGAGGCCCCAACATCTTTTAACTCATCCAATACAGTTACATCACCTACTTCAAATATCTAGAGTTTGAATGAGAAGTAAAAAAATAACATTAGAGCTCAATTATAAACAAATAAATGAGAAGGTACCCCTCCAACTTAAGATCATGGAGATGCTATTAAAATGCTAAAGCCCATTTTACCTTAATAGGTTTCGGATGATCTTTATTGTGTGCGGCTGTTTTCAGTATACCAGCCATGAGACTGCTTCTTACAACCTATAGGATTCAAAAGTTAGGTAAGTAAAGTTTTTGGCATGACGTAATCTCCATACATTAAATCGCTAACAAACAAAAACAGTGGTGCTACTTGGCAGAAATCTAGCTGATTCTTTCAAACATTTTTCTCGTTTTTTTCAGGCAGTATTTTGTCTATATAAATGACAGTGCTGGCTGGTTAACGCCATGTTACTACCTCTACTTCAAATGAAAAATCATTGTACATCATTCTAACTTTTGAATGGCACGTACTAAAAAATCAAGTTCCTTAAGAGGCAGTTTAATCATGTTAAAACTCAGACACAAAGTGGGTTTTGTTCATTAGATTCTATCAAATGTTTGTTTTAAGTATGGAAAAGTATCATTATTTGATGTTTCTTAATTTAATAATTTCCATGTCAATTAAGTGTTCATAAAATGCCTATTGTTACAGATTTAGCATTTGCGAAAGATCATGTTGAATGATTAAGGTCAAATTATTCTTAATGCATTATTAACTATTTTTATTTCAAATATAGTAATTTAAGTTTCAATTAATATAACATAAAACTATAAAGTTATGTAAGATTAAAAAGTTTCAGGAGTTCATTCTTATCTTAAAAGTATCACATTAATGGTTAAATTTTATATCAGATCTTATTATCCAAACGAGATAAACTTCACGTAATTAATGTTTTACAAGTAATTGGAACAAGATTAATATGTTAAATACTACGGTTAATCAGCAAAAAAATGTGTTACTTCTGGATATCATACATCTACTTTTTAGCATATATCTTCACTCAAGATATCCCTGTTGAACAGTTTAATGCAACTTAAATATAAATTTAGTACTCTTATAACTTGTGAAATGTGATCTATACTCTGCTCAATATTCATGTCTTTTTGAAACAATTGCCTAATAATTTTTTATCACATGTTTTACCTTTCTAACAATTCATTCCATTTGTTTTAAAAGTATTTTTATTGAATCCACCAATGTATCACTCTAGTTCGTAACCTAGTTATAGCTTAAATGCATAAATATGTCAGTGTGGGTGAGAAACTGTACTGTCAAGAAATACAAGATTTCTGATGAATCACAAAAAAATAATAAAACTGTTAGTATCTATTTTTTTCTAGCCACAAGAAGAATAGAAATAGAAGCAAACCTCAAAATCTGCAGAGCGAGGATTTCCAATGATAACCGCAGTTGATTTGTCATCTTTACGGTTCAGCATGGGGAAATTCTCTTTGTAAGAGCATAAGATCCAAGTTAACACTTCTGTATAACCACACAGTGCGATCTAAAGAGACAAACAAACCAAAAAGACATATCAAGCACATACAACAAACAATTCACCTAAAATGATACATGTAACAATAATGATCAAACAAGATATAGTGCAAGAAATTATCTTGTCCTATTTAATTCATCAATGAAACTATAACTTCATTTACCGATATGCACTTATATATACATGTCTATATTTGAACGTGTGCATATAACTTCATTTACAGTTTTGACCAGTTTGAGATAAATATAATCCATTCATAAGTAAATGGGTCAAAACTAGAAACTGAACTGGTCCTTGTGGTGAACAATAGAATAAACTTAGCATGTTAATGCAAAATATGTACCTCAGTTCTAATAAGGTCACTGAACTGATTCAAAGGAAAGGGCTTCAAAGATGCAAGTATCTGCTTTGGAATTTTATTGAAACCATAAGCAATCGCCACGTCCTTTGGAATTTGTTACAATAAAACAGAGATTTCATGTCAGTTATACTAAAAGAAGACACTGTTATTAATGGATGGATATGATACAAAGATAAATATAATAATAGCAATACCAACATAAATGATAATAAATGTAGTTCCAATCCATACCTCTGCTACATCACATGCATGAAGAACATCACTTCTGGTTGGGGGAACAGACACGATAAAAGTGCATTCGTTATCTTCTGTGACAGATTGCTCCACATGTAACTGCATTTTGTTCAACAGCCCGGCAACCTGAAAAGAAGGTACAAATAAATAACATCCTAACAGCTATCAAGAGCATGACATATTCATTCTCTTCATTCCTTTAGTGATGTCTCTATCTAAAAAAAAACAATATAATTGTTTACGCATGTTTTACATATGGGCATGGTTTGTACCTTATTTGCCTCTAATGAAACCCCAGCTATACGATTTATGTATGACAGAGACACCTTCATGTCATAGGGTGATAATTCAGGACAAATGTAGGATTTCCCATCAGAATATGTTACTTCAACTGGTTCAACCTCAAACTTTCGTTCGCAGTACACAGAGAACATTGTAACCTGCAGTAAAAGTTGCATAATCTTATCATTTTCTTGTGGTTTAAATGACTTGAAGAAAAACAAGCAAAAGAATTCTTCTACACTAGACCATTGTGTTCAAAACAATCTTGGCTTTAGTCAAATCAGTGGCTGTGCATTCGATGAACACATTCTTGGTCTTCAAAGAGATGGCTGAGTGTGCTCCATTAATTATTGGGGGAAGAGACAATACGGTTCTGCAAAAATCAATTGATAGTTTGTAGATTAAATGATCATCAAATTGGAAAACATGATAAAACGGGACCTACAAATTAAGGTAAAAAGTATGGTAGAGTAGAATCTTCTCAATAAAACATGAACTTAACATATTTATCAAAACCAGAGATGGCAATATCAACCAATGTTTATATAAAAATGTTAGGTTCAACTGTTCAAAGTCTTTTTCATTTTTATCTTTAAGTGGTAAAAAAAGGTTAAAAGGAAATGTGTCAAATAGGTGGAAAGTTAACCAAAAGTATGTGTTTAATGCATAAAATCTCCAAAAGGAATATTCAAAAAATTAGGTTATAGACCATTTTAGAACGCATATTTGACTGACACACTAATTGTATGCAGAAAAAACTTTTAATGTTTTGAACAAAATGTGTTTTGGGCCAACCCAAACTGACATGTTACTCAGCCTGCCCATTTTGTCACTTAAATAAAATCAGAGGACAAGAAGTCTACCTTCCCAAACACAAGACTATGACATTACAATATAACTGCATGAACAATATAAGAAAACTAGAATCACCTCCAGACAGTACGAAAGAGCAAATAAAGATGACGACTATAGCCTTATAGGGAGTTATGATGTGATATCATAAGTGCTATCATTTTGAACCATACAATATATGTTGCCAATTCAAAGTGATTTATTTTGTTATAGATACTTGACCATTTATAATTCGTCTAATGACAACATATTCAGAGATACTAAAACATAAAACTTCAACGTAAATGACCGGAAATACTAAAAAATTAAAGTAGAATACCTGTTTCGATCATAAATAACAGGGAAAACAGGTGAGTCTTCAATTATGTGCAAGTACTTCTTCAGTTTCAAATCAGACTGCCATTTCAACAAGGCATCAAAAAATGAATGAAAGCACATATCACTCTCTCAACAACCAGTTAGAATCACACAGATGTATATGTATACACACAGTCACACACTCCTTAAAATGCATATATATGCATGATTACCTTGTAAAACTCCATCAGTTTATCAGCTCTGAAAGTTTCCACCTATAAAAGAAGTCATCACCACTGTATAAGCAAGTTTCTTGCTACAACCAATCAAAAATAAGCAAAGTAACCAATAATGACATCTGATTATAAATGTTGTAATTTTCCAATGTTACATACATTAGTTTGTCTTGATATATTGGTAAATGAATGTAGATGCGGGTGACTTTATATTTAATGTATGCTAATATGCACAAATCAAGTTAAACGATGCTCCTTCTTACCTGTTTTAGTGGCTTAAACTCTATCTCTGATGGTGGCAAGGCCTAGACAAATTGAGGAAAAAAAAAGAGAGAGCATTAAGTGATACAAAATTGCTGAAACAACCTTTCTAAACTTGCAACAAAAAATATCACCAAAATGTAATGACATATTTATATATTCTTTGTAGTGCTCTGGTGCATATAGATGCCTATTGGGCTTATCACACAGACGTCACTTCATGTGCATAATTCTGACTGTATTTAACAAAATCACAAACCTCGTACGTGAACGGGCCGTCTACTGTGTCCAAATCATGTGTTCCAATAGCAACCAGAGTTCTTCGCCTGAAAGTAAGGTACCAATCCAAGAAAGTATCTTGAAAGATCAGATATATACATATATACATGCATATGTATGGATCTTGCACACTACGGTTGGCAACGAAAGTAAAATTCATTAGTTACCTGCATATATTCTGATGAAGCTTATCTTGGAGATCAATAAAGCTGTTATATCTCGCCTCGTCAAAAGTTATACCTCTCAAAACAGCACAGACAACATACGGACGTATCAAAGATGTCTATGATTGAAATAAACAAAACAAAGATTATCTACCAAATATATAAAAATGAAGAGCTCTTGGTGCTTTAAACAAACATAGCACACCAGAGTTGGTTTATGAGATTACCTCAGGCTTTACATGCATTTTAAGCATAGATTCCTTACTAATACCAGCAAGTTTGTAATTAGGTACGGAATCAACACCACAAAATATGCGCAGTGACTGAACAAGTCCCTCAAGACAAAGCAAATCATATCTGCATTTTAAATGAGGATAGTAAAATCTACTTAGAAAAATCCAAATCAAACATTTTACTAAAAAGCCATACTTCATATCCTCTGACCACTCCATTAGATAAAAAAAAACCCACATTAATTGTTTTGTTTAAACTTAAACTTCTCAAATGTATAGAGGTTATGAAATTCAGGAATGTGGCTACAACATTTTTTGGTAACACATCCTGTTAGGATTTTGATTTTAAAAAGCGTGAGGCGCACGAGGCGATAGGGTGGGTCCACGAAGCCAAGGAGAAAGGCGAATTTGCACGCATCACGTACACAAAGAGGAAAGTATTTATACAACATTTGTTTATATTTATGATAGGTTTCTATTATCACTTAGCCAAAATGAAACCATAAATAAACTCTATCAACCAAATAATATATAAATAACCTTTATGTACAATCTGAAAAGCTACATGTACAACCTCCCGATTCACAAAATCTGCCAATGCACAAAAGGTGCCCCTCTCACAAATGTGCCTTGCATCTAGGCCTGCCTTAAGCGCACTTTTTTAAACTAAGGTTAGGATGTTATGTTAAGCATCTGATTTCATATTAACTTTCACTCAGAAATCATTTGACATGGAAAACAAAATAAACCTTCATTCTTTTCCTAAACTTGGCATAGTACTCTTAAATCTAAAGAGTCGTCTCAAAACTAATGTGACAAGGATGCATCCCATAGCCTTAATGATCTGTTTAGCAAATCTCCCACTAAGCTAGAGCTAGCAGGATTACTGTTTTGTTGAGCACATCACACATGAAGTCAAAAAGTCCAAAATATGAGCGACAGGAATAGTGGTTAAAAGTTACCGATTGGCAGGGACGTCAATTTTGTAGATTATTTCTTCATCGCCACCAATTTCATCCTCTTCTTTTAGATGTTTCTCCTTTCTTATAATCGCTTTCTCGGTTGTCTGGAATATCGTATTTAAAATTCGACAAATCATGCACATCTTATGTACATTGTGCTGGATTAAGATATGCAAATGCTTACCACATCGTCGAGCTCGATTCCGAATTCGAAGCATAATTCATCGAATTCATCTTGTGCTAACAAAAATAAAACGATAAAGGAACATTAAGATGAAACTATTAGAAGTTTAAGATAGCAAGACAAATTCAGATTGATACTCACTGTAAGTGCGCCCTAGGGCTTGGAAAAGAAGGTCCCTTCCGACGCTGACGGTAGGCATGATGGATCGAAATCACAGATACTAAGAATTTTCCCCCAAAATGAACTGGATAATGCGGGAGTCAAGAAGAATCGTCAATCGGAGTCTCGAAGTCAGAGGAGCTGACGGCCGAGCGGGATTGCGGGAGAAACGGCTGGAAGCCTCGAAATGCTTCAGACAGTTGAATTTCACAAAGGAGTTAGGGTTGCTGATGAAAACCCCTCTTCGGCCGATCTGCTAAATTTTAATGAGGGTTGGGCTAAATTTGAATAGATTTGGGCTGCATTCAAAATGAGATTTGCCTCAAATGTAAATGAGTATTGGGTTAAATATGGGCTAGATGCCATATACATGTGATTCGCGCTTATTCGGTTTGAACCAGATTTGATTCTTGAAACTATAAAACAAAAAACCAATTTCGTTTCGGTTTCGGTTTCGGTTTCAAATCGAATATATAATTTGATTTGGTTTTAAACGGTTTTGAAGATTCAATTTTCAGATTAATTGGTTTGAAACTAAATACTGAACGCCCGCATTGTCTGGCTTATTCCCGACTCAAACAAGTTGGTTTGGGTTGGTACAGATGGGTTGCTTCTCCCCCAAGTCGGTGGGTTTACCAATAGATAAACAAGTTGGTTTATCTAGAGAAAGGAATTCAAATTATATTAGGATCTAACAAGTTGGTTACATAATGATAAATAGCAATTTGAAAACGAGTCAAATAGGTCTAGATGATTAGCCTATAAATAGCGAGTTATAGTATAATTGTAATCAGATTTTTTAGTTATATTTTCTGATTAATAAACACGTGAAAGTTATTCACCAATTTATTTCTTAATATTGCCGATCCGGGACTTGACACACTTGCACTTCAACTAAGGTTACATACTTCACTTAGTAGTTAGAACTTGCACCTCAAAAAACTCACTTGCGCCTCGATTAAGCCCACTTACACTTCAATTAACCTAACATCCATTTAGCTAGGTTGGCTAATATTTATCTAAAATCAAATATAATATATATATATATATATGGTCCGGTTATTGTACAAATGGGGTTGTAGCATATGAAGCGTACAAAGGCACCAGCATGTGACACGTGTTCAGTGGGCGGCGTCCGCGATTACGCGTTATAATAACGCATGACCACAATCATGTATGTTCATAATAATGCATGACCATAATCATGTATGTTTTATAGTAACACAATCACGCATGCTTTTATAATAACACATGACCATAATCACGCATGTTATACGCACACACGTCAACATTAAAAAAACGATTTTTTTAAATAACAGTATAGCAAAACTATACTCAAATTAAAGAACATAAAAAGCTCATTTTTATGTTGTAATTTAAAAATATATATATAATGTTATATAAAAAAGTTATACGTGTTTTGTAAAAACGGGGGAACTTGAAACTAAGCCAACAAATGTAGGTATACCCATTTTACACTTTCAGATTTTTTTCACGCTTTAAAACAAGCTGACTAGACACACATTTTATCCAAACCCTTAGATTAGTAGATAATTATGCATAATACTTCGTACTCTTCAAATTTCATGTCAACCCACTAGTCTTTTATTAAACTAAACTAATATTTTAACATAAAAAGGTTTTTTTCCTTTTAACTTTAAAGTGTTGGTTTATTCAATTAGAGAAATACTTGACAAAATGGATGAAACCAGTAAGCATCATTTGGACCACTCCTCTTCCCAGCCGAAAATAATAAAAAAGGGAAGGATATATCTAGACTTTTCCGATATCGTTATACAAATATGATCAAAATGTAATGGACCACTCCTTTTTCCGCACTATATTATTTTATTTTAATATTTTAGACACCATATGAAAAAAGACCTAAATGAGTAATAAGGTGCAAACACTGATTTGATAAGGGTTAGATTGAACCGGCTACTTAATGGTTTGGTTGATTTCATTTAAATTATTCGGTTACTGATCAGACTTTTTAAACAGATGAATAAAATTGAATGATTGCATCATATTTTAAAATTATCTACTTCTTTTATCTTCTTCTGTTAAAATATCATTTACTGGTTTATGTTTAAAATTTTATTGAATATGATTCATAATTTCTAAACATTATACAACTCAACCAAAAGATAACTTAATTTTACATTTTATTTCAAATTAGGTATATGTGTGTGTATTTTTAATATTTTAAATTATTTATGACGCCATTCAGTTAAAAAAACAACCCAATTTAGTTCATTTAAACCGGTTGGACTTATTTGAAAGGGTGAACAGAATTAGATGGTTACACACACCTGTAACAAATTTATAAATTGTCTATTTATTTTAAAAAAGAAAAATTCTTTTAGAATGTCATTTACTAGTTCATTTTTCATGTTTTGTTTATTATAGGATTTATATTTTGTTAATATCGTAAATTCATACTAAAAGATAACCAGATTCTTATTATTATAAAAATTTTAATTTTAAAATTATTTATGATGTTATTTAATTTTTAAAAATGATTCAACCATCCTGTTATAAAAACATAACTAGTTCAAAAAGAGAGTAATCTTGGTGTAAATTTTGTCTGTTTATCTAACTAATTAATTAACGGTATAGGTTAACCATGTTAACCGTTAAACTTTAAACGGTTATTTTTATGATTTAATTTTAATAATTAATTCAAGTTTTTAAACATTGCATGTAACAATCACATTGGATGATGATCTGTGTGATTATGAATCGGACCAATTCTAAAGAAAGTATGAAATTACACCTTTTTGTTTTCCCCCAAAATCACCAATCGATTTGAGACAAACCCTAATCAAATCGAATTACTCCATCATTAAAATGCCAAATAAGAACAGTGTGTCGCTTTCACGTAACCCGCAAATACCAACCAATAGCTGTCCACCATCTCCTCCTTTCAAATTTCTCCATCCATTTAAATTTCTTTCGCCGGGAATTGATTCATGGCGACTCCGAACAACTCATTACCGGTTGAATCCAAATCCTCCATGAAGACCGCAGACACCTCTGATTCCTTACGCTTTAGGACCACCACCGTTGGAAGTGCCACGACACGGAGAAACACCGGCAATGCTTCGCCGGCGAAGAATTCTCCTTGTACGAGTCGATCACAATCGTTCAGTCGCGATATCGGCCATGTTGCTTCTGAAACCTATTTGATTACTCGTCTTGCCTTTGCTCTCCTACGATATCTCGGGTACAATACATACTCCGATTTTCGTTTGATTTTAAATTATTTGAGAAGCATTCGATTGATGTTTCTACAGAGTTTTTCATGAAAAATCTTATTTCGAGAAATGTTCATCATATTTCTAATTATTACTTTGTGTTGTCGTTGTTATTTGACGTATTCAGATAGAATTAAGCATTTACTCTGTAAAAAACAGAGATCGTTATTGTTCTGTTTTGGTTCGATTCCAAGCGTCCACACACACACATAAACAGAGCACGGAACATAGTGATTTCTACATGAATTTAGTTTGCTAGTAGCTATGATGCTTCTCTTATGTATGCTAGTTGATGAAAAGTCTCTTCTGGTAGTTTTGGGGTGCATGGAATTGGAGCTCACATGTTTCACATGTACCATGGCAAGTGGCGGATCCAGAAGTTTTTATGAGCGGGTGCACGAAGTATCAAAGCGAGTTTGGTCAAAACAAATCGGTTCAAAATGGGCCGGTTAAAACAAATACTTATTTACATAACGATATAATAAAAATACTTATACCTATTTACTTAAAAATATTGTAAAACTATTCATACTTATTACTTAAACGTGTACAGATAACTGATTAAACACAAGAATATGACACAATAAGAAAAAAAAACACTTGTAAACCATAAATAAAAAGAAAAAAAATGTAATTATAAACCAAAAGTAAAAAATACAAAAAAAACCTATAAATCAGTTGAATAATCAATAACAAAACATATTATTTACCTACAAAATTTAATTTGTTATGATTAATGTCTATTGTTTAGATATTTAATATAAGACTATGTAAAAATCAAATGAAAGTAAATGTTTAATGTGTAAATTTAGTTGTATTACAAGGGTTAATGTGAAATTTTTGTTTATTCTTTTAACATTTGGGTTTCCCACTTTTCCATGCCATTTCATCATCTTCTTCTTCTCTTTTCCTCTCTCTCTCTCTAATTTTTTTTTTCCATTAAAGCTTTAAGCTTTCATGGCTTTTTTTATAGAAAATTACCATCTTTACTTAAAATTATCATCAATCTCTTTGGTTTCTTTCTCTCTTGGTTTGTTGAAAATCAGATGACGGGTGCCTCTTAGCATATTTAGGAAGGTGCCTACCAAGAGAGATCGAAAATTTCCCACTATGCATATGAATCTCAGCGGGTGCCTCGGCCCCCACTGGAACCTACGTAAATTCGCCCCTGACCATGGCCTTAAAGTTGGAGTTAATGGATATACCAAATGTGGATTCCATGTGGATTCATGAACACAAAGAAAACCATCAAAAAGTAGTTTACAATTTGGATAAAGGTGTTGGAACTCTAGGATAACTTATAAAAGCAATGTCATGTTGAGATATTTATTGGTCCAAAAGCTGCATCACTACATCATCTCATACTTCCAAAAATTGATTTTTGAACGGAGAAGGAAAGCCTTCAGTAGTTTGTACTTTGTAGTAAATCATGACTATTATATGTATGGTCCATATTTGATTAATGAAACTTGAACCATTCTATGGACTTTAAACAATTAGGTAATACATCAAGTACAATGTAATTTCATTTAAAATTAGAATTATTTCCTAATCTTATATTTTTCTATCAGGTTAGGCCGCCGGTGGATGCTGGGGCTTCTTGCCCTACTCCTTTATGCAATGCTTTTATTGCCTGGCTTTCTCAGAGGTTTGTTTGGTAATTGGTTACTTTTTACATATAACATTTCAATCTTGAGTGTTTGATTCAAGTTATCATATTTTGCAAGCTAACTTTGTGCATTACAAATTTTCAGTTGTATATCAATTTTGCGTTTCAAGCCAAGTCCGTAGAAGTATAGTTTATGGTGATCAGCCTAGAAATAGGTAATGTTGGTTTGTAATTTGCGTAGGACATTGTGTTTCTTTATGCATTTGGCCTAATTATATCAGTGAGTGCAAATTTGTTCTTTAGGTTGGATCTATTCTTACCAAAGAATATAGACAGCCCGAAACCAGTAGTTATCTTTGTGACTGGTGGAGCATGGATCATAGGGTATAAAGCATGGGGTGCCCTTTTAGGGCTTCAATTAGCAGAAAGAGATATTATTGTAGCATCCATTGATTACAGGTGACTAGATAAAATATGGGCTTTTCCAATTGAATCTTCTGAAAACGTGACAATTTAAACCGAGATATTTTTTTTGCATGTAGGAACTTTCCTCAGGGTACAATCAGCAATATGGTTGAAGATGTTTCTCAAGGAATATCTTTTGTTTGCAAAAATATTTCTGAATATGGAGGCGACCCAAATAGGATTTATCTAATGGGACAGTCAGCTGGTGCACATATTTCTTCTTGTGCACTCTTTCTGCAGGCAATCAAGGAATTCAAGGGAGATAGCATCTGTTGGAGTATCTCCCAGATTAAAGCATATTTTGGTTTATCTGGAGTGTAAACATTACCTCTTCAACATATTTGTTATCTTTTAACTAATCTCATTAACAAATAAATCAAGACTTGCTGGTTTATAAATTATTATTTTCTGTAACTCAACAGGTACAATCTACCCAATCTAGTTGAACATTTTAATCGACGAGGTCTCCACCGCTCTATATTTTTAAGGTATTAATAATATTTTTTTTCCACAAATGGTCCAAATTGGTATGCTTTGGTCATTATTTTCACAGGCAAATAACATATTAACATGTTATGACAGTATGATGGAAGGGGAGGAATCCTTGAAACATTTTTCTCCTGAAATGATTATTGAGGATCCCATTGCTAGAAATGCTGTTTCGATCCTACCCCGTATTATCCTTTTTCATGGTACTGAAGATTCTACAATACCACCACATGCAAGGTTTTACTCCCTTAAAAGTTAAAACCCTCTACTTCATTTATTACTTTAATTTAATACATGAACATTTTTAAATATTTTGTATTTTGCAGTGTAACTTTTGTGGAGGCTCTTAAGAGAGCTGGTGTGCCAGCTGAGCTAATACTATACAAAGGAAAAACCCATACAGATCTGTTTGTTCAAGTAAGTTTTCACTTATCCTGCATATGAAATTGGAACATCATCTAGGTAATTTTGTCTAAATTGGTAAGAAAAAAATATTGTTGCATTTTTCATATATATTTTTTTGGACTATTTTAGCTGAATTTTCGGGTTTCTGTCGTATGGTACAGGATCCTCTAAGAGGTGGTAAAGACGAGCTATTTGACTATATAGTCAGTTACATACATGCTGGTGATGTTAATGCACTTGCTAAGGTTGCTATGGCACCTACAAGAAAACGGCTTTGTCCAGAACCCTTGTTGAAGTTTGCTGGTATGGTGAGCCCCTTTTAAGCCAAACCGGTTTGTTGATTTAACACGTAAGCTGCTGCAATCGGGCCCAGCAAAATTCGGTTCAATCTTGTGAAGTGAAAACGGGGCATTTTGATATCATAGTGGATTTAAAAGTTTGGAATGTTGTATACACACTGAATTTGTTGTTTGATAAGGTTTGCCTAAAGAGTTATATGTAACAAACTGAAATCTTGGGTGGTTTACTTTATTATAAACCAGTTTTATATTATGAGTTGATTGAACAAAATCTTAAACAGTCAAAGTTTGATTTGTTTGGTTTTATTTCGTGACACCTTAGTAAAATCCCAAATCATTTTGTCCACGGAACATAAAGATGTTGGATCATAAAGAATTCTATATTTTAAATAATCAATGTGTTTTGAGCTTATTAGGGTGTTGGGGGCTGGATACCCGCATGTGATCGAGTAGGGAAAAGGTGAATCGAGTAAAGGGGAACACCGCCCCCATTAAATCGAGTCCATCCGGGTAGGGGAGTCCGAGTACATGGAACGAGTAAATATACTCGAATGTGTGGGAAATTACTCGGATGTGTGGGGAAGAAATAAAGGTCTTCAACTACCTTTTCCATTTCCATTTCTCAAGATAAACATTAGCCTATTTCTTTATATTAGATTGAAAATGTTTTCCATTCATGTGTTCAAATAAAAGAATTCAAGAAAGGCTAAAATTTCAGTTTTAAATAGAACAAATACTTGTATATAAAAATATTTCATATATAGCTTTTATTTTATTTATTTTTTATTTTATAGTTTTTTAATTTTTATTTGTAGGATTTTTATTTATATTTTTCTAGGTTTTTAGTTGTATTATGTTAATTTTAATTTAATGAAATTGACTTTTTTTTATTTAAATGTTTTTTTTTTTAAAAAAAAAGTTAGTGAGTAAATGAGTAGGGTGTTTCCAATGAAATCTGAGTAAATGAGTAGTTTTGAGGTGACATAATTCTATTAGACAGTTTTGATGAGTAAATGAGTATTGGGGTAAATGGACCCCAACACCCTTAGTTGTGGATGAGAGGCGAACCATACGGTTAACCATGTTCGGATGGGAGCAATTGACATGACCTCCGGGTTAATTTTTGTAATATTTTAAAAAGATAAAGGATTTATAAAACTCAAACTAGTAGAGTTGAATAAAAAAAAACCTTGGATAGGTCGAAACTTAAAACAACTCTTCAACGTAAACGGTTTGACTGAAATAAGGTTTGCGGTTTAACATCAATCCCTTGGGTGTCTATGCCTTTCCCGCTTCTTGCTGCGGTTAAATAACCGTTCCTCTTTTTGAAAAAACTTACCATAAATCATCTTCATTTTCCAACGAAAACCCTAGAAACTTTTCTATCTTCGCTCAACCATGTCACCGATTCTCAAAATTCTGAGTCACATTCTTACGCTGTACATGTTCGGAGTAATTTCCGCTGCTTCAGATTTGTCAGAGATCCCTTCGTATCAACACTTGATTTTAGGTTACTTTCTTTTTCAACTAGCTTTAATCGTCGGGTTAAATGCGCATTTTATATTGAAATCGATGTTCTTTCATGTTGTAAAGTTAGATACAAATTTTATTTTATTTTATTTGTTTTTACCAATTTTATGGTTTCAATTAGGTAAATTGGAGCATCCTAACTCCACAGCTAGGCTCTCAAATCCTTTGATCACTGATGAAGGAAAGATTTATATATGCTTGGCAAAGAACTTACTGGTTTTTCAGAGTAACGGTTCGATTTCAAAGAGAATACCTCTCAATTTCAAATGCAATATTAGTATAACACCTGTTCTTGGTGATTCAAGAAAGGTACCACACCACTAAAACTTTTTTACATATTCTTGATTTATTGTTATTAATAAATGATTGTTGTTTATTTGGCAGGTATATTTGGTTGCAGAAAATAGGGTACTAAAAATCAATACTATGAATGCCCAACATCCTGAATCTGCAGGGGAGGTGTTTTTGGGCCCGGAAACAGGTGTCCAAGGGTTGAATGAGATTATTGGGCTCACAGTCAGCATATCTTTTTCTTGTGTTATCGTCAATATAAACAGAAGGGGACTGTTTGGTTACAGGTTTGATGGGAGTTTGAAGTGGAGTAGGGGGCCTGCAATTAGTCGAAGGGGCTACCATCAAGGTTGTAGGAGAAATCTCACAGACTGTTACTTTGTTTCGGTCGCTGTAATTGATTATTGTGATGCTAACATTTATGTAAGCACTATTGATTTTTTTTGTAAGTAAAGATTTGTATTATGTTTTTGTAGCGGTATTCATGTTTTTACTGTTGTAGGTTTCCAATAATCAAGGAGAACTTTATTCGGTGTCGCTTCACAGTCCTCAGTTTAAGTGGATTCAGGATTTTGGCTCATTGGATAAGAATTTTACTATAACTGCTGGAAACAATGGTCAACTGTATGTCACTATGCCAACTAGATCCATCATTTTTGCTCTAGATGTGTTGACTGGAACCGTTTTATGGCAGAATAGTATCGGCCCGTTAAGTGCACAAGACTCTGCACCAGTTGCTGATATTAATGGTAATTCAAGTTGTTAAGCGTATATGATATATCCTTTGTTGAATGGGGGTTTAATATTTAAAAAAAAAAATCTTGGTTGACTTACAGGTTGGATATCTATTGGTTCATTAGATGGGTTTCTTTACTCAATTTCACCATCTGGGTTTGTTAATAAATTCCCCAAAAGAAAGAGTCTGGATACTGTGATTCAAGCCAAACCAGTTCTTGATTGTTCTGGCTATGCGGTTTATATGTCTCAGACAAAAATGGAGGGAAAGATTAGCCGTACGAATGGTGAAAACACTTACGTTTCAGCAATGAGACCGTTAAAGACTGTCTTCACATTGCTGGTTCCTGCAACAGGATCTGTTTATTGGTCTGAAAGTTATCCTGGTGATCTGGTTTCCTCACAGTCATTAAAAGTTTGACTTGTTTAATGATACAATTGAAAGCAACATAATTTGACCTTTTATTATTCAAATTGATATAGGTTCAGTATCAAGTTTATTCCTTGCGAGCGATTTAAGGCCTTTTGTTATGGATGAAAGCGTACTTCTTGCTTTTCTTTCCATTTCAAGTAAGTTTTTGTTCTTCAGAGACATCATCATGTTGAATTAGTATATGGTTGAGCTTACAACTTCATTGTTTTCTATCTGATGCAGATACTGGGAATCCACTGTCATGCTTTAGCACACGTAACAACCTCGTATCTTATTAATTTATTATTGTAATTTTCCTTGATTAATCTGAACATTGTTATAATCTTTTTGTTTTGACAGGTCAGAAGCTTGCATCAAGCTGTTCAATGATGGACATCAAGAAAGTTAGCATCTACACAGGTAAGCATACCACTCAATTTCATATTTTACATCAATTAATTAACACTCATAATTCATTTTTCACAGGTAATGAGAAAGCAATCAAATTGTTTCTCTTCTATGAAACAATCCTGTTGATAATAGTAGCAACCCTGGTACGATTTTGCTGTGTATTTTGGAGGAAAAAGAAGCTTCAAAATCAAGATCTTGGAAACTTTTTGGAAAAGAGAGTAAGTACCTTTTTTTTTCTTTTTCCATTAACTGAAGCATCAGAAAAAAAAGTTTTTGAAATACTTGAATAAAAGTATCTGTTATAAGTAATGATACTGATTCAATGACAGTTAATCACGCCATCATAATAAACCATCACGTGTTGTTTTGCAGAATTCACTTCGGCTTCAGAAGAAGATATGTGATAGAACAATCACCGAGCTGGAGAAGAAAACAGCAGAGGGAACATCAACGAATGAAATGTTAGAAAAACTCTGGGATTTGGTCAAAGAAAGAGAAGGTATAGAGAGAAAGCTCTCAACCACATACAGTTTAGGAAGAGATGCAACAAGCCCACAATCAGAATCACTAATTCCGCTCTCTGATAAGAAAACCAAGAGTGTTTCTTTTAAAAGTGGGCAGAAAGAGAGTGTTACTATCTTCCATACGATTAGTGACACTTCTTCGGAGGACGATGGCAGCAATGAAGAGAAGACAGAATCAAAGGGGAAGGCTTTAATGGAGCCAGAAAGCTCTAGTGATGATGGTGGTGATCATGAGGCAGTTGTTGAAGCACAAGGAGTAAAGATTCTTGATGAGGGAGTTGATCTGCAAAGTGGTAGCAGTAGTATGAGAAAGAGATCGATTTCTTTATCCAGGAGTATTGGTAGTGGCCAGTAAATGCATTCTGCAAGACGTTTTTACGTTGTGTTTCTTGAATTTTTGTGGGTTTTAATGATGTTTTCTTTACTAGTTTAAATAGCATGATCTAAATCTTGCTTGTGAAAGTAAGGGATATGATTGATGTCTAAACTGAACATTTTTGCATATTTTCTTTTACCATCTGAACCAGTGCTTGTGAAAGCTAGATGGATGTTTCCACTGATATAACAGTCCAACTATCAATGGTTATATTTGTCAACTTTCACACTCTGTCAGACTGTCACAAGAAGTTGCGACGTTCGTTGCGTTATTCTCCACCTATAAAAGGATGACCATTGATTTATTTTAGATCATACGCAAAATCGGAAACTTTTGTTTCCACATAAAATTATATTCTCGTTCTTGTATAAACTTTCTATCTTATCTGATTATTGATTTCGTACACATAAAATACTTTATCTAATAGTGAATTCTACCCCATTCATAAAAAGCTTTCCGGGCAATTGTGAATTACGAAACCTACAATTTCTTGTTCCATTTTGGGTGTTTCTGTAAGTTTTGTATCCTTTGGTCTATTTCTAATAATGATAGTGCTTTAAGCCAATAGTGTGAATGAAACGATCTTGGCTCTTGTGTTGTACATCTATCTTTTTATTTAAAGTGAAAACCAGACGGACAATAATTTTGATGTGTTTTTGCCTTTTGAGTGATCAAAATAAGTTTAAAGAATTATAGAAGATTTTTACAAATAATAAATTTAAAATTAAGTTTTTTGTTAGATTTTAGTAATTAAAAAATTGTTTTTTTGGGTTTTCGACTAAAACGTGTTCGGGTTCTCTATTTGTTCATAGGAAGAAGACATTTGCTTTAGCAATCAAGAAACATACTTTCAATCAGTGTGATTAGAGCCTGATCGGACCGGTCAATCAGATCTGAAACCATCTATGCAAACGGTTGAGTACTATTGAACCGTCGCCAGCCGGTTATGATGTCACCGGTTGAACTGTATCCCAAATTGGTGCTTGGACTTGCTTTTCAATTCTTTTTTAATCTTTTCCATTTCAAATCTCACTTATTGATTTATTTACCATTTTAAAATCAATATTTTATTTATTTCAGACTCTATTTTGTTAGGACTGCAACTCCACACAAGAGATAAATTTGTATAATATTTTTGTTTTAAACTAGGTTTGTATAAACTTATAAAAAATAAATAAATTATTTGCGACTTCATCCCGTTTTAAAATCGGTTTTATCATTCCGATCGTATAACCTGTAACATAGGTAGTTCGATGACCGGTTCATTTATGAAAGACTGATATTAATAACCAAGATGGAACATAAAACATGCTTTTCATGTTCAAATGAAGCAAATTAAGTTTTTTTTTCTTTCGAAAAAAGCGATAAGCTAATTAAATAGACTGACGAAAATGAAATATTCTTTTAGTTATTATTTTATTTAGTTAACCCTAATTTAGTTTTCAGTGTGTTCATATTTCTTTTACAAAACCCCACTCTTGTGAAAAAACATTGGTGATATTAAAAACCCCATATGACAAAATCTTTATTTTGAATTTTTAACTTTTTAGAAAAATAAAATCTTTTAAAAGGCGTTCTTCTTCTTCTTCTTTACGCCGTTCAAATAATCAAATATCTCTTGTTATGTTAGCGAACTTAGTAGGCGAACTTACTAAGTTCGCTTGTTTAGTATAGGGGCGAACTTATTAAGTTCGCCTGGTTCAGTAATTTGTTTAGCTTTGTCTATAAATAGCTTCTTTGTAACATTATTCAAGTTATCAATCAATTCATATCAGTTTTACCCCCAATTTTAGCGATCATTCTCGATATCATAACATGGTATCAGAGCATATATACTTGATTCTGTGATTTTTCTCCTTTTTCCGCACTCATTCTTTGTTGTTTCATTCGTTTCCTCATTTTTTTTGTGTCAATTGGAGGTTGTTTCCTGTTTTGATCCGTTCAAAACCTTCGTTTTTTGTTTCTAATCATTCTTACGGTTGGATTTCTTCTTATACTTCTCTGATTTTGAGTTATGATGATTTCCGGATCAATTTCACGTTTTTCTGTTCGTGCAGACGAACTTGTCGCGAAAGTTTGTTACGGGCGAACTTATTAAGTTCACAAGTTCCTTTCCTTAGCGAACTTAACAAGTAAATGCGCAAAACAAGTGCGCCCAAGTTTAGTTTAATAAAAATTGTTTTGAATGTTTGCATGAGGATGAAATGATAGTAGGACTCCATGCCTTAGCGACCTGAGAAACATGTAATAAAAAGTGTCAACACAAGGTTGGTGAGTTCATAGGTTTACAAGTGAATAAACTATTTGAGTGTTTGCAGGATCCACATACGTAAGTCACACCTATTGCTAGCTAGACAATGTACAAGTTACTCTAAGCGTTCGCAACCGAAGCTGACTGCTTATGTTTGAGATGCCTTCCGCCATTGCTAACATCAACAATGGCAAGTGTTTAGGACAATTTACACCCGTTAGACCTCCAATCAAGTTAGCGTGACTAACCTGAGTGGGGTTTGTCAAACCCAGTAGTACTACTCAGATTTCCTCGCTATACTCCATATATTAACGGTTCGAGTGTGTAAGGACTTTGCATGTTATGTTTGCACTTAGGTACACATGTGGTAATGAAATACTATGTGATCTATGTCCGTTCATGTGTATGTCTCTCCCCGGCGGGAAGACAAGTAAACGAATGTCTGTTCGTATACATGTTTCTTCTCAACGGGAAACAAGTAAAATACTGTTTGTTTGTATGCATGTTACTTTCCAACGGAAAAACAAGTAAAATGATGTTTGTGTATATGCATGATTCTCCCCCAACAGGAAAACAAGTAAAAAATGTTTGTTTGTGTACATGTTTCTCCCCCAACAAGAAAACGAGTAAAAAGGGGCCATGAAAACTCACATGAGTTGCGTACGAGTAGCACCACACAAGGATGCAAAAGGGACCACAAGTGTTAGCCTGTGAACGGCTTACGTATTAGAATTATAAGCATAATAATAAGGAATACAATGGGATTTTTGTGACGACGACACGGAATATTTGAACGTCCTAAAATATACTTAGGATCAATGAGTAGACGGATTTGTCCACGGGAATAAAGATTTCTTAATTTACTAATTAAGATAAATGCGTTTCGAATCAAGAGTTTCTAATTACGAACAATATTATTAATTAAACATGTTCGTGCGTTTTCACCATTAAATAATGGTCTAGGAGAATAATATACCTTATTATATTATTTTTAAGTTCGTAGGAAAAACACAATATTTAATTACGTGGCAAAAATAATAAATATATTATTTTTATTCGGTGCATAACAACACGGGTAATAATATAATCAATTATATTATTTTTAAGTTAGAAGAGTTACAAAATGTTTATTAATATGACGAAACAATATCTAAATATATTATTTTAATCGAAATCTAGGGTTGAATAATAATATAATTATATTATTATAATTGCGAGAAATATTATTAAAAATGGGTTATAAAACTAAACTCGAGCCCACGGGTGGTTTTCGATACTAAAACATATTAATATGTTAATATAATAATATATGGAGTGATTTTTATATTTAGAAACAATTGTTTAAAAATCATTTAAAAGAAAAACGGGTGGCGAGACTCGAACCCGGGTCTCTCCCCCCACAACCAAACGAGTTAACCATCACAGCCGGCTAGGAAATTGCAACAAGGATCGGATCAAATGGATTTTAACAAACAAAGTTCCTGTGGTCTTCCCCTTTGCGAAACCCGAACCAAACCCATCCTAATTCCATCGAATTCAGTCTCAAATCATCAATAGATCATAGGGGTTTTGTTAATCAAGTGTTAGCGAACATGTGTGTGAGTTTAATTTCAAAAGCAAACGGTTTTGGATCGATAAATCAGGTTTAATAAAACCGAAACCCTAGAATAAGAACATGGAATCAATTCAATCGATTCTGATATTAAAAGTTATTGATACCATGGGTCTTTTAACAAGAAAACGATTTCGAATCTAAATATATAAATTAATTGGATTATAATCGTGTCCAGGTTAGGGTTCGATTAAAATGATTAAGCGATGAACCCTATATAAGATTCGAGTTCAATTCGATGATATAAGCCTTAATTAGTTTAGGGCTTTTATTCTAGAGATGGAAACGAGCTGAGGGTGTATTTGGTTACCTGATTTGAGTTCGAATTGATAGAGTTCGCTTAGAACCCAGTCGCGAGTCCGACGAATTGGTCCCCGGCGTCTCATGCTGCGATTCCGGCGAAATTGATGAGTGAAAAGGTTTCTGATGGATGCGAATAAGGTGTGCAGGAGTTTAGTTTGTGAATTCGATGATTGAAATGGTTGAATTTGATGAACATGCGTTGATGGTCGACGATTTTGCTTTGAATACCCGTAATTGGGTTTAATTCGACACATTAACGATGATTAAAGTCTTAGCTATGTTCGTTAATGGTGTTTAATGCGCTTTCAGTTACTGATTCAAGCCGAATCAGTTATAATTCGCGAATTCAAGATCAAGAACAAATGGTTTGACTTTCAAAAGTCAAACAGTAAATCAAGACTCTTGATTTTGACTTTTAAAGTCAGCAAATCGTGTTCTAGGACTTGGCAGAACTAGTCCCTGAAGTTTTCATGTGTTTAAGTTTGAATATAGGCAGAAATAACCCCTAGGGTTTGAGATAAGCTAACTATGTTAGGATTTAACGGGATTTGGTTAACAGAGTTGACCTGGAAAGTCCGGATTATCACATCAGGAGGCTGCTAACCATCCTGCTTGGCAAGAGTCTATGACTAAGGAGTTTAATGCCTTGGAAATAAATCAAACTTTGGAGGTTATGCATTTACCTAAAGGTAAAAATGTCATTAAGTGCAAATGGGTGTATAAAGTCAAGTATAATGCTGATGGTACTGTTGAACGTTGCAAAGCCCGTTTGGTTGTTCGTGGTGATACTCAGAAAGCAGGAATTGATTTTAATGAGACTTTTTCTCCTGTCGTTAAGATGACTACTATTCGTAGTCTCATTGATGTTTCCACTAAACGACAATGGGGTTTATATCAATTGGATGTTAATAATGCTTTTTTACATTGGGATCTTGACGAAGACATTTATATGCTTCCTCCTCCTGGAATGCCTTTATCCTCTCCTGATCATGTCCTTAAGCTTAAGAAGTCTATTTACGGGTTGAAGCAAGCTTCAAGGCAGTGGTATGGAAAGCTTTCTGATGCTCTTAAAACCAAAGGTTATATGCGGTCTCCCAATGATTATTCTTTATTCTCTAAGACGATGGGAGATTCTGTTGTTCATGTCGCTGTTTATGTTGACGACATTCTTCTTACTGGTAATAATGATCAAGAGATATCTGCTTTGAAGGCTTTCTTACATTCCACTTTCCAGATCAAGGATCTTGGCACTCTCAACTACTTTCTGGGCATTGAGGTTCTCAAATCTCCCTTTGGTCTTATTATGACTCAACGCAAATTTGCGAAGGATTTGCTGACTGAGTTTTCTACCGACGATGTTTCTTCTGTTTCGTCTCCTTTGCCTTTACATTTACAACTCAAGCTCAACGAAGGTCAAGTTCTTGATGATCCTTTAGCCTATCATCGACTTGTTGGTAAACTCAATTACCTCACTCATACTCGTCCTGATCTTGCTTTTGCGGTTCAGTTTCTCAGCCAGTTTATGAGTGATCCGCGTGTTTCTCATTGGGATGCTGCGTGGCATACTCTTCATTATGTCAAAGGCACTTGTTCTCAAGGGTTGTTCTTTAATAATGCTTCTGATATGTCTTTATCTGCTTATTGTGATTCTGATTGGGCAGCTTGTCCTAATACTTGGCGTTCTGTCAGTGGCTATTTCATTTCTCTTAGGGGCAGTCCTATTTCTTGAAATCCAAGAAACAACCTACTGTTTCTCTTAGTTCTGCTGAAGCTGAATATCGTTCTCTTCGCCGTGTCACACAGGAACTTGCTTGGTTGACTCGCTTGTTTGTGGAGTTTCGGCTTGATAATCTTACTCCTGTTCCTCTCAAGTGTGACAGTCAGGCGGCTATTCATATTGTTAAGAATCTAGTTTTTCATGAGCGAACTAAGCATATCGAGTTGAATTGTCATTTTGTCCGTGAGAAGCTTAAAGCCGGTTTGATTCTGCTTTCTCACACACGGACTTCTGATCAACTTGCGGAATTATTCACAAAGATTTTGGCTGCACCGCATTCGGATATCATTTCCAAGTTGGGGTTGTATACACCTCCAACTTGATGGAGGGTGTTAGCGAACTTAGTAGGCAAACTTACTAAGTTCGCTTGTTTAGTATAGGGGCAAACTTATTAAGTTCGCCTGGTTCAGTAGGGGCGAACTTATTAAGTTCGTCTGGTTCAGTAATTTGTTTAGCTTTGTCTATAAATAGCTTTTTTGTAACATTATTCAAGTTATCAGTCAATTCATATCAGTTTTACCCTCAATTATTCTCTCTCAATTTTTTCTCTCGTTTATCATTCTCGCTTGTTTTAGCGATCTCGTTTATCATTCTCGCTTGTTTTAGCGATCATTCTCGATATCATAACTTGTTACGTCACCACAACATTATGCAAATGCAAGTGTCGACACTCGGCACACTTTTTGTTTCTATTTTACATTCTTGTGAATATTATCGGGAAAATGCAAAATCTTCTCAAGCTTAAGTTCTTTCTTTTAAGGCTTTGATATTTATAGGTTTTTTCACTTTAAAATATTTGTATTTTATTTTAGTTTTTAACGTAAATAGTGCGACTTTTAGGATTTATCATGTCACATGATCCATCAACTTTTCAAATCTAATAATTCTTGCCGCTTTAGAATTTATAGATTTTGATGATGCATGTTAAAAATTGGAACTATTTGTTCTGTTTTATATAATGTAGTTATTACTGAAATCAGTAAATAAAATATTATATGAGTGGTTGAAAACAATTATAAAAAATGGAATTGAGAAAACATATATAAAATTAATTTAAATGGTTGTTATAAATATTGGTCTAAAAATCACTTTTTAAACAATTAAAATAATTTAAAACTTTACCTTTTTAATTAATGCATGAAAATACTTTCTAGTAAATTTAATTAAGTGTTATTGTTTTACATGTATAAATAAAAGAAAACAAGATTATAAAAATCATATCAAATACACAAAAATATAAAATACATTTACGACATGCATGCCATATCATATGTAACACACATAATTAGAACACCAATTATTAAAAACATTAAACACACGCGGAAGCTTTTATCCCAGATTTTTTTTAACCCTCACGGTACACCTCTCTTCGCATACCGCGAGAGACCTTGTCCAGGTCTTCGCGTACCGCGGGGAGACTGAGTAAACAGAAAGTTTACTCAACTGCCCAGTTTTCAACACTTAACCATTTTTCAACAATTTTCAGTCTTACAAACAAATTTCCCAACACTTGGGTATTGACCAAAAACATTTATACCACACTTTTAACACCATACTACATGATTCATGTACCAATTTACACCACAATTTAAGAGTTTTTCTTTAAACACCAAAAACGCATACGAGAACCCTTCAACGCCTTGGACTTACATCAGAGCTTTTTCTACATAACCACATGAACATATCACCGTTAGTAATGAAGATAAACATATCATACAAGTAATTACATCTTGTTTTCACCCATTCACCCATTTGACCCATTTGCACCCAAATTAGTCAAAAGGCTTCTTATCACTTGCATTACACTTACAAGTTTCATTCTCTTCATATAACATTCATATTACACTTTTCCATTTCCATTATGGCACATAGGCCATAACCTCATTTCCATTATGATACTTAGATCATAACCTCATATCCATTATGGTATTTAAACCATAATCTCATATCCATTATGATACTTAGATCATAACCTCATTTACACATATCCATTATAGTATTACGACTATAACTACATTCATTCACCTCTATACACATTCTTAACGCATAACACATTATGCATAACATATTGCATATATCACCTTATATCACAAGATAAGTCTACTTGTTTTTACCCATTTGACCCGTTTGCACCCAAATAGTTAAATAAGCTTCTTAACACTTGCATTTCCACTACAAGTTTCATTTTTTTCGCATAACATTCATAATCCAACTTTCCATATCCATTATGGCACTTCGGCCATAGCCTCATATCCATTATGATACTTAGATCATAACCTCATATCCATTATGGTATTTTAACCATAACCTCATATCCATTATGATTCATAGATCATAACCTCATATCCATTATGATTCTTAGATCATAAACTCATTTACACATATATATATATTATAGTATTACACTATAACTACATTCATTCATTGCACATATCCATTACAGCATTCAACTATAACTACATTCATTCCTTTACATATAACTATTATGGTATTACCACTATAACCACATTCTTTCATTTGCACATATCCATTATAGTTTTATCACTATAACTACATTCCTACATTTTCACATTCTAGTTCATGCATAAACATACACTTTCATTTCAACACATAATATGCATTATCACACATATACCACCCATTTATCAATATTACTAAGTAAGTAGTAAGTGCATAGGCACTTACCTTTTGGGTTAAAAGTCCAGCACAACCTTCTCGATTCACAATTTGATTACCTAAACATATACACGTAGTTTAGTAATCTAACATACATCAAAAACACATTACAATTGAGTTCACAACCTAATTTTCATTTCCAACCCAAACTGACCCGTTTGGATTATTCCTATAACCAAACACCCTCTTTCAAACCAAACTCACCTACTTGAGTTTTCTTTCCAATACCTTAACACTAATTTTTCATTCAATGATTTTAATTAGGTCAATTTGGTGTTCATTCAAGTGTCTAATACCACATAAACACTTAATCTTCACTAATTTAACATTCTAGCATCATGATCCAAACACCCCAAATTTTCTCCGTATGAACCCTAACTTCTCATAATCAAAATCAAAGGGTTCTAGGATGTTATTCACCACTCTTTACCTTTAGTTTAGCTAGATTATCCGCAATCTAACACCAATTTACCACATGCATTCATAATTTTTGAATTTCTACAAAACCCACCAACTAACACATTCAAAAGTGAAATCAAAGGAAGATAATCACTTACTTGATGTTAGGAAGATGTTGCGTGAGCCAAAACCTTCACAAATCCAAGCTCAAATGCACGATTTAGGCTTCAAAATCGTTTTCTCCTCTTGGAATGAACGACCCCAAACACCAAATGAGCTAAATTTTGACTTTCATTAGTCAAAATGACATATTTTTCCATTTACACTTTTGGCCCCTCAACTTTCATAACACCCATTTAATTCCAAAACTAGTTAAAAACTAGTATAACCCCATTACTAATTGAAACCCACATGTTTCAACTTATTTCTAAAATAATATTTTTACCATAATATTATTTAGAAATATTTATTTATTTGAAAACGAAACCCGAATTTTGGTTCTTTACATCATATGGATCCTCTATCGTCATACATATTAACGGGATAATACGCTGACTTAAGAAAGCTTTGACAAAAATAATATTGTTATTATTCTAATTAGTAAAAAAATCAGTACATCAAGTAAATAGTTGTTTAAAATTCAGTATTTCTTTTATAATGTTTAACCTATAAATACAAACATGTCAACAATACATTATTTGTTAAACTTAAAAAAAAAACAAAATACGTCTTTATCACTTTTGGCCAACATTTAACACATGAATTAATTAAAAGAAGTGTTAATCTGCAGATAGCCTATCAAATCTCTAACTAATAAAACAAAATTAATCCTAAAATGACATTCAACTTTGGCGCCATTATCCTTTAATTTTTTTTTAACGACGAACATCGAATGTTGTGACGTCGCACCCTCCTGTCACATGGGAGAGCCTCGTCCAACTCCGGCCAATATGTTTTCTTAACCGGACCCACTTGGAGTCAGAGTTGGAGAGCATCTAAGGAAAAAATCTCACCCAATACGGCCCCTTCCGGGCTTGAGAGAGAGCCGAGGCTCGAACCCTGGATCGGCGTGGGTAAAACCCTGGTGCATCAGCCTAAGAACTAAGCCTCATTTGCATGCCTCAGAAATTAATGGTGGTGGTAGGGATTGAACTCGGGTCCCTTGGGACTTCAGGCCTCACCTCAACCATTACACCACAACCTCTTTGGCCATTATCCTTTAATTAATCACTAATTTTCACAACCAAGATTCTCCATAGAACGAACATAAGAAACATAGTTAGTTATCGCTGCCCGACGCCAAAAAGGTTATGGTGTAGTGGTTGAGGTGATGCCTGAAGTCCCAAGGGACCCGGGTTCAATCCCTGCCACCACCATTAATTTCTGAGGCATGCAAATGAGCCCTAGTTCTTAGGCTGATGCACTAGGGTTTTACCCACGCCGATCCAGGGTTCGAGCATCGGCTCTCCCTCAAGCCCGGAAGGGGCCGTATTGGGTGAGATTTTTCCTTGGATGTTCTCAAACTTTGACGTCAAGTGGACCCGGTTAAAACAATATATTGGCCGGAGTTGGACGAGACTCTTCCATGTAACGGGGGTGCGACGCCACAACATTCAATGTTAACCGTTAAAAAAAAGTTATCGCGCCCGACGCGACCCCACAAAATCAGCAGAATTACAAATCATAATCAAATCAATCAATTTACCCGTCGGACATTCGATTCATCCATACATTTTTAAGATAGAAACAACGATTCCCAGAAAAATTAACTTTCCCCCCTTTCATCCATCCCAAATTAGGGTTCCTGTCTCATCTTCCAATTTTAACCCATTGCAATCTTCTTCAAATTCTTACACCCCCTGCTTATCCTCTGTTCCTGCAATTTGAAATTATGAGAGGATGGTTTACGAATTAGGTCATCAGAAATACGGAGGCTTCGCGGGTAATTTGCACAAGAAACGACGTCGTGGTGCTAATAATGTTAATAAGTTTATCGGCAACATGTAAGTTTTCAATTTCATATCTACAGTTTTTGTTTTGGATAATGATATATGCTAACAACAGTTTAATCTGGTATTAAATGATAAGTTTTCAACTTTTAGGCATAAAGGGGGACACAAAGTGCATAATATAGGGATTAGTAGTTGGAGTGAAAAATATCATATGGTGCATTTAATTGTGTAATTAATGAGTGTATTTATGTCTAGTGCCAGGAATTATATGGAGACAACTGAGGGGGGGAATTGGGCATCCAACCTTATAAGTCATTTGAATAGCCGGTTTCCGACTTCTATTGATACTCGCAAGGTGAGTGTACTTGTTCTAACCTATAACTTGAATTGGTATTACAATGTGGTAGTTTGTAATCTGTGTGCAACTAGTTAATGCTATAATAATTGCATCGGAAGAAGATTTAGGGCTCCGATTCGCGTTTCTCGAAATCGGTTTGTATGATAAATGATTTGTGATGGATTCATATGGTAAAGATTGTTGTAGATACTCCAAAGATGTGCATGTTTGTTCTTTATGTTAAGTAGAATTGATTACTTCAAATTGGATATTAGTACCATAATGATCGAATCGGAACAAGATTTAGGGTTCCGATACACCATCAATTTTGACCCATTTACTTATAAATGGGTCAATTGGGTCATGTTTTTATCTCTAATGGGTCAAATAGCTATATGAAGAAACACAAAGTGGTCTAGATGAAATAACTTCTACTCCGTATGAACAAAGTGTTTTGAGACAAATTCTTCAAATTGGAACAAGATTTATTCAGTAATAATTTTTACAGATTGTAGTTGGTCAAATAATAATTGGGATGTTTCTTCTTTTTAGTTGCAAAATCTTATCAAAAGGGGTAAAAGAACAGCGTGCAAAGGAATTCTAGGCTTTTTTCGCCTTAAGAACATGCATCATATTGAAATTGAGTTTCTGCATTTAAAAGGTGTAAAATTACCTTATTTCTTTGCATAAACACTTAAAAGAAGTGAGAACCTTTATTTATTAAGAGCATTCTTAAATTTTATTTGATCAATATGCTGTTTTTCATAGTTGAAATTTTATACTTATTAAAACTGTTGTAATTGTATAATGATTAGAAGTTACTTGCACTGGGTTTGCAGAACTTTATTCAGCAAGAGGTACAGGATGCTAATCTTCATCAGATAATATCCTCACATTCATCTTTGCCAGACTTGTTGGTTTCAAATTCAATTTTTCCGCCTGAAAATGAAATGAATTTGGGATACAGTCGTTATGGTCATGCTGCTTTGAACATATATAATCCTTTTTTGTGTGGAGGTGTGTTCTTCAATCTTCAGCTCTTCCATTTCCTTTTGACTCAAGATTTATAATCATTTATGTTTAAATGTCATATTCATAATGAACATGTGCAGGATCAGCATACAACGAGTATATTCAAAATGCTGCTTTTGGTGGAATAAACTTAATTTCCCCGTTGGGCATAAAACAGAGTGAGTTAGACATAATTACTTCACCTGAACAGGTGTCAACCATCACTGCATGTTCTTATGGTGATATGTTATCAGATACTGAAGCTTTTGATAGTATAACAGCCACAAATTCCTTCCAACAGCAACCTTTTCATAACAGTATGTTTTTTTCTTATCATAAGCTTGCCCAAAAAAAGGATTTTGTTTTTTAGGTATCTGACATCAACCTTCTGTTTTGTAATTTTGTTACCAATAGGTCAATATAGAAACTTTACTGGGAACAAGAGAAGTGCAAACAACATGGACCATCCATTATTATCGATGGATGATGTGCAATCTCCATATCCAAATTCGTGCAATGTCCAACAGAGTTTCCAGAACATTCCGGAAGCTAGTGACAGTTTACAGAACGTTAGTAATATCAAGGATTCATTTCAACCTCAGATTCCTGCTCAACAACATATTGGTTTGGAAAGTTCAAGTGACATATTTAGTTTTAAAGTGCTTAGTGCATATGTTATGTACAAGGATATGCCAGCAAACTTGAGAAAAGAAGTTTCTTTTCAAGATTATATGCATGCAGCAGAGTGCCAGGAGAACTTATGCAAGTGCCACCTGTATCTTGAATTATCATCCCATTTCGACAAGTGTAACGATTTAAATTGCAATATTTGTGGACCTGCAAGGTCTTTATGTGGCAGTACTGGTAATTTTCAATTGGAATCTAGAAAAAGGAAAGTTGACCAATCAGAGGCCACCAATAATATGGACTCTACGAGCACTGGAACTCTTTTAGATGCATTGCCTACAAAATGTCCAAAGTTGGAGAGTTCAAAAGTTGGGGAAGATGCTATGGATGATGGCCAGAGAAGGAAAGTCAACGGTGCACATGGTCAACACGACTCAGTAGTGGTAAATCAGAGTGATAATGTTGTAAACAATGAAATGATGGAATATCCAAAGTTGGAGAGTTCAACAGTTGGGGAAGATGTTATGAATGATGACCAGAGAAGGGAAGTCAATAATGCACATGAACAAAAGGAATTAACAGTGGTAAATCAGAGTGATAATATTGTAAATAATGAAATAGTTAAATATCCAAAGTTGGAGAGTTCATCAGTTGGTGAAGATGCTATGGATGATGACCAGAGAAGAAAAGTCACCGTTTCACATGATCTACAGGAATTAACAGTGGTAAATCAGAAGGATAATATTGTAAACGATGAAATGATGAAATATCCAAGGTTGGAGAGTTCAACAACCGGGGAAGATGCTATGGATGATGACCAGAGAAGGACAGTCAATAGTTTACATGATCAGCAGGGATTACAAGTTGTAAATCAGAGTGATAATATCGTAAACAATGAAATGATGGAATATCCAAGGTTGGAGAGTTCAACAGTTGGGAAAGACGCTATGAATGATGATCAGAGAATGGAAGTCAATGGTGCACATAATCAACAGGAATTGACAGTTGTAAATCAGAGTGATAATGCTGTAAACAGTGAAATGATAAAATCACCCCAGTTATGTTCTGGTCATCTTTCTTCAAAAGAAATGACCTCTGATGAAAAAGAGAAATCTGGATGGACCATAATAGAAGCAAATAATGATTCAAATTCTGGTGCTGAGGTGGCAGGTTTAAATTCAAATAAATCCATGGAACCAAAGGCTTCAATGGTTGATTGTGATTCGGTCCTAGAATCAGATAATAACAAACTAATAATTGTACCTTTGATTGATAATGACTCACAATTGGAGCCAGAGAAGATCAAAATACAGAGTGTGTCTTTGGCTGATTTGTTTACTGCAGATCAAATAAAAGAGCATATGTTGAGTTTTACATCTCAAAAGGTTTGTAGATCATGATTTATAAGTTTTTGTTTAATTAAACTAATGGATTCTAATATAAAAGACGCTAATGCAGGTTGTATCAGAAAACAAAGTACCTTCAATTGGTCCCAATACATGCCAATTATGTTCAATGGATAAGCTCGTGTTTGCCCCTGCACCAATATACTGTTCATCATGTGACACGCGTATCAAACGAAATGTTGGATATTATCGATCAACCAATGATTTTGGTACCCGTCATTGTTTTTGTATGTCATGTTACAGGGGATCTCATGGGAATAATATTCTAATGCGTGGGTACGGGTTTTCTATCCCTAAATCAAATCTACAAAAGGCAAAGAATGATGAGGAAAAAGAGGATTCTGTAAGTCATCCAACCGGACCCCACTGGGGTTTTTTTTATACAAGTTTAGTCCTTGGCTTTAATAGACTTGTTTTTTTGCAGTGGGTTCTTTGTGACAAGTGTCAATGCTGGCAGCATAGAATATGTGGTCTTTACAATGATGAAAAAGACGTTGAAGGGAAAGCAGAATATATTTGCCCTAAATGTTATTTAGAAGAAATAGAAAGCGGAATCCGTGTTCCTTTACCACAAACCACTGCTTCTGGAGCGAAAGATTTACCAAGAACTAATCTCAGTGATCACATTGAGCAAAGACTGTCTAAACGTCTTAATCAAGAAAGACAAGAAATGGCAAAGAATTCTGGAATTGAACCAAACGAGGTAAAACTACTTATGCCCTTAAATCTTAATATTACATTTTAGAGTTTATTCAAGTTCACTAATCTAGAATTTTGCCTGTTTAAGTAGGTACCTGGAGCTGAAGGTCTTGTTGTGAGAGTAGTTGTATCTGTTGAGAAACAGTTGGAAGTTAGGCAGAAATTTGTAAACATACTTCATGGAGAAGATTATCCATCAGGATTTACATACAGATCAAAGGTAAGATTATATATTGTGCTAATTACGTGTGCTGTGAACTGGTTATCTGACATATTGTTTTTTTCCATCAGTTGATTTTTTTATTCCAGAAAATAGAAGGGGTAGATGTGTGCCTATTTGGAATGTGTGTTCAGGAGTTCGGATCAGAGTGTGGAGGACCAAATCAACGTTGCGTGTATATCTCGTACCTTGATTCTGTAAAGTACTTTAGACCTGAGAGAAAATGTGTGACCGGTGAATCTCTTCGGACCTTTGTTTATCATGAAATATTGGTACTTCACTTTTTTGCTTTATAAATTGTTTTTTTCACATCTATTTAATTCATAGTGCTAATAATGTGCAATTATGTAAATCAGACTGGATACCTTGAGTATTGCAAGAAACGGGGTTTTGCCACCTGTTACATTTGGGCATGTCCTCTTATAAAAGGTGAAGATTACATTTTTTACTGTCACCCAGAGACTCAGAGAACACCCAAGCAGGATAAGCTACGCCAGTGGTATCTCAAATTTATATTTAGAAGTCAAATTCATATAGTAGTTCGAGTTGTAATTCCTGTAAAGTGCTCAAATTTATTTTGTTCTATGCGCAGGTATAAGTCGATGTTAAAGAAAGCAACAGAAGATAATATTGTTGTTGACCACACTAATTTATACAATCAGTTTTTTGTTCCTAGTGGAGAGGGGAATATGAAGATAACTGCAGCCCGTTTGCCCTATTTTGATGGTGATTATTGGTCAGGGGCTGCTGAAAATATAGTTAGGAAACTTGAAGTAGAAGAAAGTGCTGGTGGATTGCAGAGCAAGTTACCTAACAAGAGGATCTTGAAAGCCATGGGACAGGACAAAATTGATATTGCAGTGAAGGATGTCTTAGTAATGCAAAAGGTAAATTTTTAAGCTTATTTATTGTAGCAATAAAGTTCTTTCTTTTTAATTTTTGTTTTCTCATTCTACAGCTGGGCCAAACCATTCTACCTGTGAAGGAAAACTTTATGATTGTACATTTACATTATATTTGCACACATTGCCATGAAGTTATCTTATCTGGAAGCAGATGGTTTTGCAGCCATTGCAAAAAGATTCAGCTATGTTCTAGGTAAATAAACTCTTTGTTTTTTTTTAATATTTTCTCTAAATGATATTATTGTTTGGCATTTTAAAATCATCATGTCTGTGTTCATTGCAGATGTTTTAATGCTGATAAGAAAATTTCTGAGAGTAAACTGCACACATGCCCTTCTGGTGAAAAAAATCAACTCTCTGAGGTGAAATGAATAACTTCAAGACCTTTTTTTTCCTTTATTGTGCTTTTTGTTTAACTGATTGGTTTTATACTTTTATAGGTTGTGGTGAATGATGTGACTCTTGATACCAAGGATACAGATGATGTGTTTGTGAACAGTTTCTTTGAGACCCGTGATGCATTTTTAAACAAATGCCAGAAATCCCATTTTCAGTTTGATACACTTTCGCGTGCCAAATATTCATCTATGATGATTTTATACCATTTAATCTACAAGCCTGTTATTAAACCGACGTGCACTGCTTGCCATGCTGATATTGTGGTTGAGCTATGCTGGCATTGTGACACCTGTGCTAAGTATTATATTTGTGAATCATGCTACAAAATGAGACATGGTGCTTATCATCCCCACAGTTTAAATCCACCTTCAATGGATATCGACTGTGGGTCCATAAGTCAACAACTTCAGATGCAAAAAGATTGGAAGGTAGGAATCCAGTTTGACAGGATTAAGAAAAAGAATATTTCCTACAACTTATGCTAATAATGGTTTCCTATATTTCAATGCAGTTAAAGTTTGTGTTGGATACTTTAATGCATGCCTCTGAGTGTGATAGGATACCATGTGCATATAAAGAATGTAATGTTATGAGAAGACTTTTTTACCATGCTGCTAGATGCAATGTCAAAGCTCGTGGTGGTTGCAAATTTTGTCAACGAGTATGGACAATACTAAAGCTGCACTCACAAATATGTACAGATTCTGAGTGCAAAATACCTCGTTGCACGTAAGCTGTGCCAAAAATGTTATTTGAATGACTGAAGTACTAGTTTCAGATCAAGTTTAGCGTCTGTAATATGAATTTTTATTTATTTTAATTTTTCAGGGATATAAAGAAGTATAAGGAGTTGCTTGCAGCCCAGTCTGCAAATCTGCAGGTTACAATGAATGATCAGCAGGAAGTAGCTGCTGAGGCTCCTGTTGGATGACTTAATGTAAAGGAAATAGAGAGTTTTGCATAGCTAACATGGATAGATCTGGTTGGAGCTTTTTATAGGTGATGTTTTGTTTTTGCTGTGTGAAGATGGAACATTTTTATATAGGGTCTAGAGTAGTTGAACATCACAAACAGGTTAACTTGCCTTGTGTAGGAAAACAAGTAGTTGGACCATTTGGTCTGGAAATGATTTTGCCCAAATCATTTAAAGATGAAATTCAGTTTTCTTTTAGAGACTAGTTTTGATGTTTAATGACTCATTTCCTGGTTTATCTCACAAATCTGCAGTGGGCAATTAATTGCATATTCTGGGCAGAGTGTTGAATTGGACCACAATTGTTTTTTCATGATAAATGATACACAGTTGTATTGTAAAAGATCATAGAAAATAATATTTTCAGTGTGACATTTTCTGATTTTTGAAACAATTTACAAGTACAATGACCAAAAATATCTTTTTATTGAGAACATGACACTTCAAATCTGCAATACAAAAAGAAAAGACCAGACAAATAGAATAGAATAGAATGAACAATCCGAGTGCAACTCCGGTAACAAAAACGAGGTCACCAGCACCACACAAGAAAATGAGAAACAAGCGTGTGAAGGTTTTACATGTTTCCCTGCAAAAACAACCTAAGGATGATGATATACCACATCAATGCCATAACTTCTAAAAACTAGCTACTAGGAACTGTGACTACATAAAAACAATTAATAGACCGACTGACTGACACTAGAAAACACAACAAACAACTCTCGACACCAAAAAGGAAAGAGTTGTTAGGACTCCTATGCATATGAATATTAAAGGCTTTTTTTTCACTCTCATCATGTCGAGATAAAAGTCCATATCTTTCTTCCTATGGAAACTTCACCAGGATGTTCAATCTCTTCATCTTCAGAATCATACAGTATGATTCATATGCAGGAAGCTGCTGCTATGAGAAAGAACTTAGTACAAAATAATTTGAATGTTGCAAAAGTTATTGTCATTATAAATGTGATTAATATCATCTCCTTGCAGGTAGAGATTAAAAAACTTTTGGATGAACACAAGGCCATCTTGGAGGCAAAAACACACGACTTTGAGTTGGAAATGGAACAAACGAGAAAATCATTAGATGAGGATTTCAGAATTAAGGTTGCTGATGTGGAGAAAAAGGAAGTTGAAGTGAATCATTTGGAGGAAAAAATTCTAAACAGAGAACAAGCAATAGAAAAGAAACTAGAGAAAATTCAGGAGAAAGAGAAGGATTTTGCCTTAAAGTCAAAAGCTTTGAAGGAGAAAGAGAAGTCCCTTAAAGATGAAGAGAAAAACTTAGTGAAAGAAAGGAAAGAATTAAGCAGTGAAATGGAGAATTTGTTAAATCTCAAGACCGAGCTTGAGAAATTAAGTACTGAAACTGAAGAACAAAAATTGAAAGCAATCGAAGAACGGGAAAGACTTCAAGTAACAGAAGAAGAGCGGGCTGAATTTGTCTGTTTACAGTTGGAATTAAAGCAAGAGATAGAGAAAACCAGGCAAGAAAGGGAGATGGTTCTGATGGAAAGGGAGAATTTGAAGCAAGAGAAGGAGAAATTTGAAAAAGAATGGGAAGAACTTAATGAGGAACGAGCCGATATAAAGAAGGAATTGAAATCTGTTGCTGTACAGAAAGAAAAGATGGAAAAACTGAATCGCTTAGAAGAAGAAAAATTGAGAAATATGAGGTTGGAAACATACACTTATGTTGAGAGAGAGTTGGAATCTCTAAAGTTAGCTAAAGAGTCGTTTGCTACTAACATGGAGATCGAGAAATCTGCGTTATCAGAAAAATACAACAGTAAAGAATCCAAAATGCTGCATGATTTTGAAGTGAAGAAACAAGAACTCGAGATTGAATTCAGAAACAGAGAAATGGAGATTGAAAACTGCATGCGTGAACGGGAGAAATCATTTGAAGAAGAGAGAGAAAGAGAGCGGGCAAATGTGAAATACTTGAGGGATGTTGCGAGTAAAGAAATGAAATTAGAAAGAACACGGTTAGAAAAGGAAAAACATGATGTTTTTGCAAATCAAAAGCATCTAGAAGGTGTTGGGCTTAATCACGATGGTCCATAATGGAAATAAGCCCAATAATCAAAGTTTGGCCCTTCACGTTTTGCTTGCAGAAACAGAAGTCAACAAAGTCGGTTCTAGCATCTAAAGTTTGTTTAAATTGAATTTTGTATTTGAGTTTAAGTAGGATAGCTTGTTCTACAAGAAAATCTTATGTATAAATAGATGATAGGTTCTTTTGTATTCGGTTGAAGTTTTGAGTATTAATAAACAAGAAAAAGCCTTCGTTGGGTAGTCCTCCTAACAAAAATTACCGTGTTCTCGTTGTGTGATTATCGATTGTTCTCCAACAATTGGTATCAGAGCTACGGCTCTAAAGAAGATCAAAGGAACCCTTCAATCGAGGTGTTTAACCGATTGAATCAGGAACCTGTTCGTGACAAGCTGTGCGTAAGATCAAGAAGAGATCTGATTGGGGCGATTAACCAATCAAAGCCAGAAGCTGATTAGCTTGGTTCCGATTATAACCAACTAAACTTCTGGGCTGTTGAAATCTTGATCGGAAAGCAACGAAGAAGAAACATGGTGGACGGAGTAATACCGGTGAACAACGCCGTGGTACAGGCAAAAGAACATCAAACAGTCAATCTGCAGTGCCCTAAACTAACAAACTCAAACTATTCCTCATGGTCGGTTGTAGTTCGTACCATACTTGGGGCTTACGGACTTTCAGATGCAATCGATCAGGTGACCGGAGGAACAGTTGAGGACCGGAAGAATCAGACGGCTATGGCGATGTTATTTAAATCTTTACCAGAAGATATACTCATGCAGGTTGCAAAGTATGGAAAGGCTCATGAAGTATGGGAAGCCATTCGAGTACGTTTCCTCGGAGCGGACCGGGTCCAAAAGGCCCGGTTACATGTTCTCAGATCGGAACTTGAAAACTTAAAGATGAAAGACAACGAGTCAATCGACGAATTTTCCGGAAAGATAAGTGGGATTGAGGGACGGTTCAACAACCCCGGGTCAATCATTGAATAAGAAACCTTGTTTAGGAAACTGTTTAATTCACTTCCAATCAAGTTCCTTCCGATCGTTGCCTCAATCAAGCAATCGGAGGACTTAGAATCCATGTCGTTTGAGGAAGCTATCGGACGGTTAAAAGCGTTTGAAGATAGGGTACGTCTTTACGCAGGGAATGAAGGAGAAGCATATGGGAAACTATTGTTTTCCAAAAGTGTTTCCCAAGGAAAACAGAAACGGTTCGAAACTCGTAAAGGAGCGGGACGAGAACAAGAGTCCTCCGGGTCAGACAACCGGGGACGAGGTCGAGGCCGTGGATGTGGATATAGATGTAGAGGACGTGGATACTCCTCAAACCGGAACAACAACAACCAAGGACGAGACAAGAGTTCGGTTCGTTGTTACAATTGTAATGTATACGGACACTTCGCATGGGAGTATACTCAACCAAAGGAACAAGCTACTGTACCTCCACAAAATGTAAAGAAAAACAATGAGATAATGATAGCAGCCGTAGTGGAGGTGAATGACAAAGTGTTACTTAATGAAGACAAGGTGCACCCTAACATGTACCTTAATGACTCCAAAACCGTTGAGACATGGTACCTTGATAGTGGAGCTTCAAACCACATGACCGGGGATAAAGAACACTTCTCCGAAATAGACTCAAACATAAATGGTTTAGTCAAGTTCGGAGACGGATTACTTGTGAGAATTGAAGGAAAGGGATCAATACTATTTGATTGCAAGAAAGGAGAGCAAAGACTTGTTACTGATGTATACTACATTCCAAAACTATGTAGTAATATCCTAAGTTTTGGACAACTATCCGAAACCGGTCATAAAATAGTTATCGTCGATGATCATCTTTGGTTGTACGAGAAGGATGGACAATTATTAATGAAGGTACCGCGTTCTAGTAATCGTTTGTACAAGAAGGAGTTAAAGGTCGGAAAGCCGGTGTGTCTTCTCAACGCAATAGGTGACCAAGCATGGCTATGGCATGCTAGACTTGGTCACCTAAACTTCGAATCCCTCACTAGTATGTCAAAACTGCAACTAGCTAAGGGGTTGCCTAAAGTGTCACATAAAAGCCAAATATGTAAAGCATGCATGATGGGTAAACAAAGCCGGCTACCGTTTCAAAAAGAGGCCGAGTTCCGAGCCAGAAACCTACTGGAGTTGGTGCACACGGACCTATGTGGTCCTATAATTCCATCAAATCGAGGGGGCAAGCGGTATTTTATGCTATTAATCGATGACTATAGTCGTTACATGTGGATCTATATCTTAAAGAACAAGAACGAAGCTTTAGACGCCTTCAAGAAGTTTAAAAACGAAGCCGAGTTGCAAAGTGGTTTTAAGGTTAAAACAGTGAGGAGTGATAGAGGGGGAGAGTTCGTAAACAAGCCATTTAATTCATACTGTGAAGAAGCGGGAATTAAACAGTTGTTTTCTGCTCCCTATACGCCTCAACAAAATAGAGTCGTGGAAAGGCGAAACCGTACAGTCTTGAACACAATGAGGAGCATGTTAAAGGCGATGAACATGCCGCAAGACCTATGGGGAAAAGCCGCAAGACACGCGGTGTACGTTTTGAACCAAATCCCCACGAAAGCAGTGATAAACTCCACACCGTTTGAAGTTTGGACGGGTCGTAAACCAAACGTAAAATATCTCCGAGTGGTTGGGTGTCGAGGATTTATGACTACACCACCTGTAGGAGTAAGAAAACTGGATGATCGAAGCATCGAAGTGGTAAACCTTGGCAAAGAACCGGGAAGCCCGACCTATAGGGTATTCGACCCAGTCGCTAAACGCATTCATGTGATAAGCAACATAAAGTTTGAAGAAGGAGTCTTCTTTGATTGGGCCATGTAACACCCATAATTGGAACACCAATTATTAAAATATTTAAACACACGCGGAAGCATTTATCCCAAGAATTTTTTTATTTTATTTTTTTATTTTTTTTAACACCTTCGCATACCGCGAAGAACTTGGGAACTCCCCACGCATACCGCGAGGGATTCCCAATTACACTATCCGCAGGAAAAGTTCTTCCTCCTGCCCATCCTCGCGTACCGCGAGAGATCCATTTTAGCCTATCCGCAGGAAGATCTCTAGTAATATTCCCAATTACACTATCTGCTTTTTTAATATACAATCTCGTGTAATACAAAACCTAGTAATATAATATATAAAACAAATGGGTTAGGCCGATTTTGAAAGAGGTTAAAGGTACAACCCGTCATTCGGTTGGTCCTGGTTGTTGTAGGTTTTGGACCGAACCGGAAACCAGAAAACCAAAAATTTATAAGCCGGGTATTGGACCAATTTCCATGACATGAGCCCATGATCTTTCATGGCTTCTTGTTAAAAAATGAGTTTCCTGCAACATTCGCCCTTGAATTTAGTTGTAATCAATTTTGCCATTCCTGTTGGTGTTTACATAGACAACCTTGGATTTCTATATCTCTAGTACCTCCACACTTGAGTGTTATTGATTTAATTATTAGTCAATTCATATACTAAATATCAGGATCCTTTGTGACCTTCAGGTCACGGGTTCGAGCCTTGGAAACAGCCTCCTGCACAAAGTGTAGGATGCGGAAATGCAAGAGCTAAGTCAAGTACCGGGTACGCCCTTTAAGATCCTTTGTCTTACATATGAGATAGAAAAGGTAGAACTTAGAAGTGTTAGATTCTTTGTACCATGTTATGGTTTCAAATCACCCTTCAAGGTCTTCTGTGATGGGGCATATCAGGACTCGTGATCTTGTGCCTGCAAGGCCAGTATCATCTTTTCAGCTTGCAGTATGATTATATCTTTAACATCATATATGTGTTTCCTACTTCCCTATACTTTTTCTAACTAATTGTATGTTCAATTGACACATATTCCTGTTGTGAGATTAAAATGCTACGTTGTAAGAAAAAAAGAACCAAAGGGCTTTTAGCCTAGCAGTGTATTGGTATGCAGTAAATGTGTTCTTCCCCAGGTGGTTGAGGGATCTAGTCCCAACGCCCACCCGCAAAAGTGAACCCTGTTTCAATTGATATATTTGTTGATTAACGATCAAATTTATGTGTACCGCATCGGCAATAGAGAAAAACAGAAGGTTCTTTCTGGGAATCCAATTCATATGCATAACGTTCATAATGATAATACTTTTTTTTTTAAAAGCATAATGGTAATACTTACTTGCCTAATTGGTTATCTAACGGAAATAACTACCATTATTCAACTACCTGTGATGACTCAGACATAACAAAACTGATTGTAAAAATAAAATCGCCGTTGCCGGGGATCGAACCCGGGTCACCCGCGTGACAGGCGGGAATACTTACCACTATACTACAACGACCGATTTTGTTTGTCAAACACATTCTAGGACATATAATGGTTGCAATAAATTACGGCTTATCCAGAAATACAAAAAACTAACTAGTTTGTAGCGTAAATTTATATGTATTCGGTTGATTTATCGATCAATAGTATTAATTTATACGTATCCGATTGAAAATTTTATAGTTCCGACCCCCCAAACAGAGAAAAAAAATCTCAGCCCCCCCCCCCCTGCGTTTCTCTTCAAGCTTCGCCACTGGTTGAAACATCATGGGGCTGTCATAAAATACAACTATATAACGTTATAGTTAGAGTATACACATGATCACCATCTTAATCTTTTTGTACATTTACTAATTTAGAGTTTTGATTATTTATCAAACGATAATTAGTGGCATATATTCAAAAAAACAGTGTGTAGTTTGTTGATTTACATATTTAATTAAGCCAAAAAAAAAACTCATCCTCCAAAATTAAATCAAAATCAAACCCAAATACCTCAAATGTTATGTACCTGATCCCCATGTCATGTTCCCATGTGATCCGTGTTATGCATGCACGTAAACGCGGGTTTACTTGGAATTGCATTTTCTTGTTTATTTGAATTGTTAGTTAATTCTAGAATAGTGGGTCAACAGTTAATTGTTAGTGGGATTAGTAATGGGTGAGCTGTAACATTACTTACTAATAACTCACCACCTTTACATATTTCTTATCAGTTATGTATTGTGTTGTAATTTTCTTATTGTGATGGTATTCTTTTGTAAATTGTTTATTTACAAATAGATCTCTCCCACATTTGTGGAGTATTGCATTCTTAAATCCACACATGGTATAGGGCCTTTTTACTCCTTCCCACCCTTCCTCTTCTAAACTCCCACCCCTTCTCCTTCTGCCATCTTCATCATCCTCTTCCACCATTTCTCCCATGGCATCCTCATCTTCCACAGACAACTCTCAACACCCTCTTCCACATGCTTTCTATAAAATTATCCTCTTCAAATTACTTGTTATGGAAGAATCAATTGATCCCCATTCTCTCCTGTCAAAATTTACTTTCTCATGTTGATGGCACCTCCCCTCCACCTGCCGCCTCCTTTACTAAGGATGGCAAAACTGTTGACAACCCAACCTACGGAATATGGCTTGCGCAGGATCAGAAAACCCTAATAATCTTACATTATTCATTATCGGAGGAGGCATGTAAATGAGGCCTAGTTCTTAGGTTGATGCACTAGGGTTTTACCCACGCCGATCCAGGGTTCGAGCCTCGGCTCTCTCAAGCCCGGAAGGGGCCGTATTGGGTGGGTTTTTTCCTTTGATGCTCTCCAACTCTGACGTCAAGTGGGCCCTGTTAAGACAACATATTGGCCGGAGTTGGACGAGGCTCTCCCACGGGGGTTGCGACGTAACAACATTCAATGTTCGCCGTTCAAAAAAAAAAAACATCTGCAAGTTCGGTTTGGATGGCGCTCGAGGCTGCTTTTGGGAACACTTAAATCGAACGTGTTCACAATCTCCGGGATCAACTCAAGTTACTGACCAAAGGATCAAAAACTATTGCTGAATTTGGACGGGCTTTCAAGAACTTATGTGATCAATTGTCTTCTATCGGTCACCCGGATCCATGACGCGGACCAACTCCATTGGTTTCTTTGTGGTCTCGGCGCATCCTTTGAGACATTCTCCACCGCTGTTCGTTCATCTCGACCGACCCCGTCTTTTTATGACCTTCTTGCTCATGCAGAGGGACACGAGATGTTTCTCAGGGCCCTTCACGGACCCTCCTCTCCTCCAGTTGCCTTCACCGCTCAAACTTTTTCCCGACCTCACAGCCATACTAGTTCGATGTATCGTGCTTCGTCTTATCGAGGTCGGGGTGGCCGTTTTGGTCGTACATCTGGTCAGTTTGCTGGACGTGCACGGGGCGCCGTCCCCCTCAATGTCAACTTTGTCGAACACCAGGACACTTTGCCAACTCTTGTCCGAACCTGGCCATCTTTGCTTCCCAAAACAGCAACTCTGAAGATCAATTGGCTTGTGCCTTTTTATCTCAATGCCACGTGACATCTTCCGGACCCGATTGGTATATGGACTCCGGTGCCACAGATCATATGACAACATCTACTACTAATGTCTCCAATCCTAGATTTTTATACTAAAATAGGTCATGAGAGATTGTATAATCACATTTGGTGCTTTTCTCTCTAATTTGACACATATGGGGTTGTCGCCCTTTGGAAGGGCGACAGTTTTCTCAAACTCTCACTCCAATCATTTGATGTGTCTGGTCAGTCAATGAACCCCAAGCTGTCGCCCTTTGGAATGACGACAGCTTCCAGTCACACCTCCATCTCAGCTTAAAATCCTGGTCACTATCCTAGTCAAAGCTGTCGCCATTTGGAATGGCAACAACTTTCTTAATTGAATACAAAAGCTATCGCCATTCCAAATGGCAGCAGCTTTTGGTGTGTTGTCTAGTCAACCAGGTACAATCTTTAATAAATAAGTGTAATATATGATTCCATGCATTCCCATCTCTTTAATGAAGATTATACCTGGTTGTACCTGATTGACTAGACAACACACCAAAAGCTGCTGTCATTTGGAATGACGACAGCTTTTGTATTCAATTAAGAAAGATGTTGCCATTTCAAATGGCGACAGCTTTGACTAGGATAGTGACCAGAATCTTAAGCTGAGATGGAGGTGTGACTGGAATCTGTCGCCATTCCAAAGGGCGACAACTTTGGGTTCACTGACTGACCAGACATATCAAATGATTGGAGTGAGAGTTTGAGGAAGCTGTCGCCCTTCCAAAGGGCGACAACCCCATATGTGTCAAATTAGAGAGAAAAGCCCCAAACGTGATTACACAATCTCTCATGACCCATTTTAGAAAAAAATTCCCAATCCTAGATCTTCTGCAGGTAATGAGCAGGTCACATTTGGGAATGGTGGTTTGCTACCTGTGACTCACAAGGGTTATTCTACCCTTCCTAATAATATTCTGCTCAAAGATATATTGGTTGTGCCCCACATCACTAAGAATCTGTTATCGATTAGCAAGCTTTCTAAAGATAATAATGTGGATGTGTTACTTTCTCACCCATATTTTTTTGTTTAGGACCGTCAAACAAAGCAGGTCCTAGCCCGCGGTACCTCTATGTCTTACCATCTGACCATCAAGCTCTTTTTGCTTCATCCTCAAGACTAAAGGCATCATTTGAAGTTTGGCACTCTCGTTTGAGACATGTTTCTTTTAATTTATCGTTAATTTACAAAAACTGGGACATTTAGCTATTTCTGCTCTTTTACCCAAACCGGGTACTTGTTTACCATGCCAATTAGCTAAAAGCCAAAGATTACCGTTTGAACTTAATCTTAAACGGGCTTTGCACCCTTTAGACCTTATTCACTGTGATTTATGGGGGCCATCTCCGGTAATGTCTAACGAAAACTACCGGTATTATGTCGTTTTTATTGACGACCACTCACGCTTTTGTTGATTATATCCCTTAAATCTTAAATCCGAATGTTATAATGCTTTGGCTATATTTAAGAAGTTTGTGCAAACTTAGTTTTCGAGAAAAATTAAAGTTTTCCAAAGTGATGGCGGAACGGAATTCATAAATAATAAAGTTCGGGCCCTATTTGAAGACAATGGAACTTTACATCGGTTATCTTGTCCGTACACGCCTCAACAAAATGGAAGAGCGGAAAGGAAGCACCGACATATTGTCGAGACGGGCTTGGCTATGTTATTCAATGCCAAACTTCCCTCTTCATATTGGGTTGATGCCTTCTCTACAGCTGTCTACGTAATCAATCGATTACCTACTACCCTTTTACATGACAAATCACCGTTCGAAGTTCTTTACTCCCAAACACCAAATTACAACACTTTTCGGGCATTTGGATGTCGTGTGTTTCCGTGTCTTCGTGATTATTCGGAACACAAACTTGACCCGAGGAGCTTACCATGCATCTTTCTCGGTTATAGTCCCACCTACAAGGGGTATCGATGTCTTGATCCCATAACTTCCCGCATATATATTTCTCGCCATGCACGATTTGATGAAGACGTGTTTCCACTTGTCTCCACTGATAATGAGAATCCCATATCCACACTTCCATTAGCCACTTTTTTGGACAGAAATATTTCACCAATACAATCACATTCCCAACCAACCTATCCACCCACCCCAACCCCCCATACTCCATGTCATTCTTGCATGGATATTCCTCATCCCTACTTCACGAGCAAACTGAGCCTGCATGTCCGGTTCCAAACTCCCCCACTACACCGACTCCCCAAAACTCCGATCCTCCTGCACACTTACCATTACCAGGTGAAACTAATGTAACAAATGCGATTTCAACTCATTTACCTATGAATTGTTGATTTAGGTTGTCTTTTGTCTACAACAAGTCAAATAGAAAAATTAAGCCTAACGGGGAAGGGGTCATAGAGGTTGAAAGTCACCCAAATTATGTTTTTAATGTATGCATGTAAGGCCCCTTTTCCCGGGTGACCTCACTTGTTGGATTTACTCATAAACATAGTCATTAATTACTGAACTTTTAATTAAAAACCTTCAAACACAGCGGAAACATTCAACATTTGAGTACATTACAGCGGAAGTTTTAACATTCAAAACATTAACCATTATCTAAACAAAACATAAGGTGGGATGTCAGTCACATGTCGGGCAGCCTTCACGCCTTCGCACGACCCTTTCCTTTGTTACCTGAAATGTATACTAAAAGTCAGCTAACGCTGGTGAGTTCTAGTTTAAAGCTATTAAGTATGATCATTCTTTTCTTTATAAGTATACATAAATATATACATACATTTCTACAAATACGTATTCATAGTCTTTACTTTTCTTTCTTCATTCTTATGTGATTACATAGATATGTATCCACCTTTTCTTCCTTTATTCTTATGCGATTACATAGATATGTATTCACCTTTTCTTTCTTTAACATTCATTGGTCATACACATAAGGGTGATCAACCCATCTTACGGTACGTATATCACAAAGACATACGCCTTTGAGCTACCGTCGTAGCCCTTTTACTCGTCCGGTCCTAGAAACCATCCGCCTTAACTTTAGTCCGGCCAACCTTCGGCCGTCCTTCTTTACCGTCCTACCGTCGTAGTCCGTCATATTCGCCCGTCTGCCCTAAGGCATCCGTTTCCTACGCGAACTATTGTTTATGCAACCGTTATACTATTTTAGCATTTACTTCGACCGCCCTTTTATGCTTTTTGTACGTCCTAGCTTGCGAAGGACGTATCTTTCCCGGTTGCAAAATAGTCACGTGGTCGTCCGTCTACAGAAGTAGCCGTTAACTTCGTTTCCGTCCATAACGTATACTTACATTTATAACATGCAATATAAATAATTATACAGCAAGATTTCATTTATTTACGTTATGTCATTCTTTCCTTCATTCTTTGTAAACATACGTTTCATTCTTTGTTCAAAATTCATTCTTTATATATATATATAAAATATATATTAGTACATCACGTATGATCACATTAGCATTCATATCATTTATTCATTTAGTGCATACATTTCAGCCCCAAAACATTTAATAAGATTTGCACATAGCATAGAAGGGGGCACATAGAACTCACCTGATGAGTAGTTTCTGAAATACACTTAGCTGGCTACTGAGCGTCACTAATGTCACTCACGATCTGTATAATAAAGTCATACACGTAAGGTAGTGCTCCTAGATGACACTAGACATTACTATGCTTGAACCTAGTAGTTTCGATGGATTTGCTTATATCGAAACTTGGTAGTTTTGATAGGTTGCTTATGTCGAAACTTGGTAGTTTCGATAGGTTGCTTATGTCGAAACTTGGTAGTTTCGATAGGTTACTTCTGTCGAAACTTGGTAGTTTCGATAGGTTGCTTCTGTCGAAACTTGGTAGTTTCAATAAGTAACTTATGTATTATCTTAGCTTCGGATCGTGGGCATATCGAAACTAGGTAGTTTCGATGGGTCTGTATATATATCGAAACTGAGTAGTTTCGATGGGTTTGCGCCTGGGTCTGCACCTATCGAAACTAAGTAGTTTCGATGGGTCTGCACCTGTCGTCTTCCCCAAGAATCTGAAGTTTTTGCATGCGAGTCTGATCGAGTCAATATCTCAATTTTCTTAGATCAAAACGTTCGGTTTTCATTCTAGATGCTATTCCTAAGTTCATTTTCAAGTTTCATCCGCAAAATCGTTACATTTTTAGCCAAAACCCGAAACTTCCCAAAACGAACAAAAACTCATAATGTGATCGAATCGTTACCTGGATTGTAATTCTGATTCGGAGGTTTTGCTCACGGACTCAGCTGTAACGTGCTCCTCCAATTTCGTGACGATTCGTCGACTTTCTCTCTCTAGACCCGAGCTCTCCTTTCTCTCTCTAGAAGCTGTGTGAGTGTGGAATGAGAAGGGAAGAGGGCTGCCTTGCCTTATATATATACCTGGGCTTCCCTCGGCCCATTGAAGCCGAGCCCAAGCCCGCTCCCTTTTGTTTAAATATTCCGACTAAATCACCGGTCTCGCTATATTTATTTGTTTTATTATTTTTGGGATGTTACAATGCAACTTCCTGTAGTATTATATTTAAAGATTTAGTATATTTTTATTACAATGATATCTATTAAAAATAGTTATTTCATTAATTATTCAAATAAGAATAGAAAAAAACAAGTACGGGTTGTTTTACTAAAAAATGACTCATTTCATGCACTGTCCGGGTTGGCTCCAACGAGGAGTTCTTGAGAAGCGAGGAGTGGCATACACTTACAGTCTTATTCGCGGGTCATGCTTACTCGATGTTCACAACCGAGTCGTCGCGACGTCGTGGGGATCATTCATATGTGTGCGTGAAACATCGCCTTAGAACAATGTCATCCGTCATCCATCTTTTGATTGATATTTCATCCTTTCTAATGTTTATCTAATTATAGAGCTAATTTCATTATCATTTTTTTTGTTGCTCAGGTTTTAGGTATGTTGTGTAGAGGTGCAGTAATATGTATATGGCATTCAACAACAAGGTACTTAGTTTTAGCTTTGGTTCTTGCAATTGTTAATATAGTAGCACATCTTTCTATCGACACATGAGTTATTTAGAGTTAATAAACAATTTGTAGTTATTTGTGATTTTAAATGGGGCTCACCATTTTTGTTAAGGTGCCTTTATTTAAAATTTATGGTTTTAAAAGATAGTTGTGAAATTGAATTGAATTGATGACATGTGAAGAAAGCCAATTTTATTTTAAATTATTATTGAGTACAAACCCGTAAATTATACGCTCCGGCACAGCGCGCGAGTTCCGCACGAGCATATCCAACAAAAAAGAAAAAGTAGAAGAGGCGATTAAGAAAGAAGCTACCATACCTAGAAGCGGGAGATTAAGGCACGTGTGAAAAAGAGAAAAACCAGGAAACGGAAAAGATAGTCCAAGCACACCAAATACAGAGGAAGGAACACGAAACAAAGAAAAGTCAAAAGTGTTGTACAGGACGCAAATGAAGTGATACGTAAGTGTTCACAAGTTACGGATTGTTTACTTATTATATTAACACACGGCTTTGATTTTCTTCCATCAACCAAACAAAAGTCCAAGACGTCTTATTATCTGTTTGACGAAACAAACAAAACATCCGTTGTATTTTTCATACTTTATTATAGCTTTAAGATCTCCAATTATTTATTTATATTATCTTATTAAAGCAACACTCGATGACCTATTAACTTAATGGTTTTTTTATGTATAAAAAGTGTGTTGTTTTGTTACTTTGCCTTCAAAAATCCGAAACAGAAAACAAGTGCATTTTCAAATTTACAAATATATCTCAAGATATTGTTACATCATCTTCATGCGTCTAAACAAACAAATGTAAATATATAATATAAAAACACAAATAATGAATAAATAACACAACAAAACAAAAAACAATCTTTTCAAACTCATCTACCCTCTACAATATCAGATGACGATGATATTGACATAGAAGAAGAAATCCCATTTCTAATATCCCCAAATGTTGGATGTGATGTTGATCCTGAACTTAGCATTTCAGCATATTTTGACCATACATTTTGAGATTTCATCCTTTCTAACAAGTGAACTTCCATACCTTCTTCACTTTCACCTTCATTCTTCTTCTTGCCTTCTAAACTCTTAACAACTTGTCTCATTGTTGGCCTCATATTTACATCCGGGTGTGCACACAATAGTCCCAAATATAGCACCATTTCAACCACCTCACGATCGACCACATCCTTGGCTATCAGCCTCTCGTCTATAGCGTCAAAAACTTTGTCTTTTTGCATTAATTCCGTTACCCAACTGACCAAAGGGATGCTTCCTTCTTTTATTGGCCGTTTTCCACATATAACTTCAAGAACTAGAATTCCAAAACTGAAAACATCTATTTGTGTCGAGGCTCGGCCTGTTCTGATCACTTCAGGTGCTAGGTACCCTGCGGTTCCTACCACCCGAGTTGTGGTAGCCACTTGGCCATGCTGGTGCATACGGGCTAAACCAAAATCACCTAACTTTGCATTCATTTCTTTGTCGAGTAACACATTACTTGACTTGATGTCTCTATGTAATACCTTTGCTTCCCACCCTTCGTGTAGATAGAAGATCCCGTTTGCTACATCTTTCAAGATTTTCATTCTATCATTGAAATTCAAGATTTTGTTATCATCAAATAACATTTTATCCAAACTCCCATTTTCCATATAATCATAAACTAAGATCAAACTACCTTTTTCCTTCTTACACCATCCTCTTAATCCAACCAAGCTTTTATGTTTTAGTCTTCCAAGACTTGAAACCTCGGCCAAGAACTCTCGAACACCATCATTGTTGTCATGATTGATTCGTTTTACAGCGATCTCCTCCTCCGTGCCTCCTCCTATAACCCCTTTGTAAACCTTTCCATTACCACCAATTCCAATCACATTTTCATCACTAAAACTCTTTGTTGCCAAATCAATTTCTTGAAATGGAATTCTATGAGGCCAATACTCCAATTCCCAATCCTCCATATCAGCCCTCTCTTTTGCTAATCTCCTCTTTCTCTTTATCCAGATGAAACCAACCACACCACAAGCCACCACAACAAATAAAATCCCTAAAGTCAAACCAACAATGAACCCTGTTGACCGATAAATAGGCTCACCTGGAAGCACGAAGGAAGGCAGGCCTTGTGTAATCAGGCCATCACTGAATGAGAAATTTGAGTTGCTAAAGCTCCAACTCAAGATCTTGTGACTCTGAGTCAATGTCCCAGTAGAAGCAGTGAAGCCCACATACATGGTGTCTTCAAAAACATCAGAAAGATTCTGTAAGGGGACACATATCAAACACCTGGTGGGCTTCTTCATACCAGCAGGAGCCATGGTCACATTAACCATAGAATCTTTATAATCGATCCAGACTTGATAGTTTCTACCGTCGTTAAGCTGTACGGTCCTAAACCCCCCATCTTGATCTTCATAATACCCAGCTTCAGAGGAATTAACAGAGGTCAAAGAATTGACATCAATCCCAACGTGATTAGCGTTAATATCTCGAAACTCTTCGTTTCTAAAGACATCGAATTCAACTCCAAAGACACGATTGGTTGGATTGCCATCAACAGCCCTGCTAAAAAGGCCAAGATTCTGAGCTGAAGCAGTGTTGGCGATGCCGGTGACAGGGGTGAAGAGAAACACTAATCCGTGGCCGGGAAGGACGTTTGTGGTGGGTGCCATGGAGAAGATGAAGGAGGTGGAAAAGGGGAGAAGAGATGAGGTATTCTTGGTGGGGATCTTGCGTGGGTAAAGGGCACGGCCAATCTGACTGGGAGTAGAGTTGGTGAGGGTGAGTATGTTGGATTGAATGGTGGCGTTGCCATAGAGGGAGATGGAGGTGGAATTGAAGGAGTTGATGATGAAATCGACGGCGGAGGATCGGAGAAACAAGTAGAAGAGGAGACAGAGAGAAGAAGAAGAAGGGTGTATGATGATGTCCATGGTAGTGAACAGGGGAATGGAAATCGTGGATTTGGAAGGGGAAGGTGATAGAGAGGTGTTTGTTGACTTGTTAATTTCAACTTTGTACGGATGCATTCCCTCTAAATCGGGAAGGTGATAGAGAGGTGTTTGTTGACTTGTTAATTTCAACTTTGTACGGATGCATCTATCCGATTAAGGGGGTGTTTGGGATTACTTATTTGAGCTACTTATTACTTTTTTAAAAGTCATTTTTAAAAGTAAGAATTTCTTACTTTTGGATTTTGACTTCTCCTTCTCACATCTTTCATCTTATTTTGAATTTATCAAACAAACTTATAACTTATTACCTTATTTCAAAAGATAATAAGTTGTTTTGAAAAGTAATCCCAAACACCCCCTAATATGACATCTTCTATGTATTATTATTTAATCTATATTTTATTTTATATAGATTAAAAAACAACTTGCTTGAATAGTAACCGTCCCATTTAGAGGATGTCACGTTGCTTTGTTTTTGCTTTTTTTTTTCTTTAACTTCTCCGTCAAAGTGTTTGATATGATAACCACGTCGCTTAACCCACCCTGGTCCCTCTCTCCTTCCCTTTCTTCTTCTCCTCTACTTTCTCAGCAGGTTTCTTCATCACTAGCTCTTCGTCCATTGGCTCTTCTTCCTCCACCAGTGTTTCCTTTCTCTCTTCTCCTCTTCCACTCCTAGTCGTCACGGGCATCACAGATGCATTAGAACACAAAGACGGACCTCCCTGTCTATCCTTCAGATTCTTCGTGATGTCGCCTATCGTGCGCTGCAGGTCCATGAATGCCGATTGTTGATTCTTCAGTAACGTGTCATGCGCATCTAATCGCTGCTGATTCTATCGATGCAAATGGTTAGAAAGGGAAGGTGGACACCGGCTTCTATCGACGCTAACGGTTCGACGGAGAGGGAGAGGTAGAGGGACCGGGGTGGGTTAAGCGGCCGATGGGTATTCTTGATAGCGGCGGTGGTGGGTAAACCGAAAAAACGCTCATTGTCGTCGTGAGAAAAGAAGACGATGGTGATGGTGGGAGAAGAATACAAGGTGGTGAGGTTGGGATAGCCGAAAAACGAACAGTGATGGTGGTCGAACCTCAGATCCGGAGGTTTTTTTGCATATAAGGCTGAGGGGGGTAGTTCCACATTTCCACACTCGTCCACATCAGCGCCACATCAGATTTTACAGCTTTTCCACATTCTCCACATTAGAGAGAAATGGTTCCTGATCGCGGTGTCAAGGTCAATCAAAAACATTTATAAAAACTACTACTTATCTACCTTAGACTGTAGACATGTAAGTATGGTTGTCGAATCCACAGGGAATCAGTGGAAAGATTAATTGCTTAGATTAGTAAACTGGAATGAAAACACAGATCAAATAAAGATGTAACTCCCTCCCAAACTTCAGGTTCTAGGCTTATGTAAAACTCAGTTGTTCAATGGACACCACATAGACATAGTGTTGAAAAATAAGTTGAAACAATAAACGAAGACAGACTGTTGTCAGCAACCTATACAACCAGTTCCGTCACAAACCAGTATAATCCAATTACTCAATTTATAAAAACCAAGTTACCCATTTTAGTCACCCAACCCTGCTACTAGGTTTTGTCATCAAGCGAACAAGATTGTAAAGCAGAAAACTCAAAGCATAAATATAAATCGTTTCAATCAACTAATACGTCAGTCCGTTCTGTTATTGTCAGAAACTAAACAGATCCAAATATAAACAATTGAACAAAACATAAAAACCTAAACGAACCGTCCGTTCGAAGAAAGCCACAAGTGATTTAGCCACTCATGATAGATAAAAAATCAAATGCTTCGAATTCTTGTGTCTTCCCCTCTGGCTTGTGTAACTCCCAGCCGCTAAATCGTGCCCTATGGCAACCCCCTTTGCCGTCTTATTCTAAAATCGACTTTTTAACCGACTTATTCATCTCAGCCCACTCCAATAATCAATCCATGGCCCAAATAGATATTTCTTGGATTGTTGTCGTCCACGTTGTCCACCAAACGAGCCCACAATTATTAGTTGCAACAAAATTAATATCAATTGATATTTGATGTTTTTCTTTGCGTCCAAACTCCATCATTTTCAAGTAGTTAATTCATTTAACTAGTTTTCTTAAATTGAATTTATCCTTGACAATTCCCAAATCCCACGTTTTCCATAACCTGTGCAAAATAATTCCACAAAGTCAAAGCAATACTATTTTTTAAATACTAAGTTCAATTGATTTTAATCTAATTATTGTTAATCCTTTTTGGCATTTAGTTTACATGATTTTTATCATTTTTAATTACTTATATAAAAAAACCTATAAAAAATATAGACAAGTCAAACTAAATTAATTCATACATTATTTGGGTTAAAAACTTATGATTATATACAATTTGTACGGGTTTATTAGCTACTCATCAGTTTCACATTTTCACAATGCCACATCATTTTCTTTTTCTAATTTGATTTAATATTAATTTGTTTTAATAATTTAAAAAGTTAATAATAAATTAATAACATTAGAAAAAAGAAAAACAACATTAATAATAAAAAAAGGAAAAATACATTAATAATAAAAATATACTTTAATTGTTGCAAGAGTCGAGATGGAGCACCAAATCTTGTCGAAGATTGTTGTGTATCTCACAGTTGCGTTTGTATTGTTCGTTTACACTTTGTTGGGCCTCGCTAACTTTCTCTAATCCAAGTGTCGCTTCAAATTCTTCTTCGTTGAACTCGCAAAGTGTCCGACCATCATCTTCAATGATCATGTTATGTAGAATGATACAAGTGTACATAACACGTCTTATTCTTTAGAGCTTCCACGAACGTGCCAGATTTTTCACTATTTAAAATCTCTGTCTTAGTACACCAAAAACACGTTCAATGTCTTTTCCTGCTGATTCTTATCGGCGTTTGAAATATTTTCTAGCTTCATCTTCCGGATACGAAAACGATTTCACAAAAGTAGTCCATTCAGGATAAATATCATCAACTAGGTAATAACCGTGCTTGTATCTTGTACCTTTAAGATCAAAAGAACTATCGGGTGCAGTTCCATTAACGAAGGTGTTGAATAGTGGGGATTGATTAAGCACATTTATGTCATTGTTTGAACCCGCAACACCAAAGTAAGCATGTCAAAACCAAAGATCTTGTGACACGACAGCCTCGAGCATAATTGTTGGAGCCAGATGGTCACCTCACATATATTGCCCTCGCGCATGCATTTGGACAATTTCTCCACTCCCAATGCATAGAATCTAGGCTACCAAGCATGTCGGGTAACCCATGCACCTCCTCGTGATGTTTGTATATTTTTTGAATGTCGCTAGGAGTCGGTTTCCGTAAATATTTTGAGCCGTAGATATTTATTATACCTTTACAAAATTTGTATAAACAAATCTGTGCCGTTTCTTGGCGATCTTAATATTTTCATCTAATTCGTCGGCGCCGGATCCGTATGCCAACATCCGCATAGCGGTGGTGCACTTTTGAATGGGGGTGAACCCTCTACGACCTCTTGCATCTCATCTTAATTTGAAATAATCTATCTCTCGTTCCAAATCGTTAACAATGCGTAAAAATAGATTTCTACGCATACGAAAAGGATTTTGGAATGTCTCTGCGTTATAAACCGGCTCGTCACAAAAGTAATCCTTTATTAAACGCTCGTGAGCGCCTTCACGATCTCGGTTAACAGTGGCTCTTCGTGTGAACGTACGTGTGTTCGAGCTTTCGGCATCGTCTCTAATTATTTTAACGAGAGTAGCGGCAACCGTTTGGAAAAAAAAGTTGAGCGACACCTTCGGATTCGGAAGAGGGTGAATTGAGGGAATCCTTTTGAGAGTTTGGTTGGAATGGTTTGGAGAGAATTGTTTGATTTTTATAACTTTCAATTTATAAAATGTATATATATATAGGGGTATATTAATTTTTTTTTAAAATTAAAATTTTCAACCGTTGGGCAACGGCTCAATGCCACTCAACGGCTCTCCCACGAGCGTGCTATTCTCCACGGTGAAGCTCCACTAGCGTGGTCCACGCCATGCGGGCGTGGTGTTACACAGGGGCGGATCTATGAAGAGGCGAGGGGTACCTGATGGTACCCCTCAACTTTCGACGCGTAGTGGGAATTTTCGACGCGCAGCGGGAATTTTTTTTTTTACCGTTTTATGTATCCAAATACCCCTGAACGAAATTTTAGATACCCCTGGATTTTTTTTTTTAGATCCGCCACTGGTGTTACACGCCACCCACGCCGCCACCTCACTTTCCACGGCTCTTCCACGGACCCATTCCCCTCAACCTAATTGGTTCCGGTAAGATGAAGATGAATATGAGAAGGGGCTGCCTTTCTCTTTATTTATTTCATTATTTTACTAATTACCATTTTTTGTTTTTTTTGTGTGTGTGGGATAATTTGTTTGAATTCAGAATATGTTTACATAAATTGTTTGGTTCATGGTTCCCTAAATATTTAGACGTTTTTTTTTAATTTCTTTTTCACGTAACTCTTTAGAGTTGGAAATAAACAGCATCGTCTCCATTGGAAAGATTATCTGGAAATGTTTAAAAAATATGTTCCATTATATGAACATGTATAAGAAATTGTCCTCAAGGGATTATGATATCTTGAGAAATCTAGGTGGTAGCCTCCTTTGTCATTTTTAACCAATGTTTTCAGAATCGGATCGGACAGCGAACCGGTCATCTTACTGGTCTACTGGTCTGACCGGTCGAACCGGATGACATAATATATATATATATATATATATATATATATATATATATATATATATATATATATATGTGTGTGTGTGTGTAGAGGAAGAATCATAAAAAAACTTAATGTTCATGAGAAAACAAAAAATCTACTTATTTAAGGTAAAAAAAAAAAAAAAAATCATAACTCAAAAAATAAATCAAAAATTAAAAAACTGCTTCGGAGCCCTTGTTTCCCACGTCATCCTCGTTCAAAAAAAACTCAAAAAGTAGTGGGTTTAGCTTTTAGACTTAGTTTTTTGGGTTTAGTTTAGCTTTTATGTTAGGTTTTCTGAGGGGAGGGGTGGGGCGGGGTAGGGGGGTTTAGGTTTTTGGGGGATGGGTGGGGGTTTAGGTTTTGGGGGGGGGGGGGTGAGGGGGTAGGTGGGGTGGGGTTAGGTTTTTTTTAGGAGGGGGGTGGGGGATTAGGTTTTTTGGGGTGAGTTAGGTTTTTTGATTTAGTTTTTTGAGTTTAGTTTAGGTTTTTAGAGGGGAGGGGAGGGGTGGGGTGGGGGGTTTAGGTTTTTGGGGGTGGGTGGGGGGTTTAGGTTTTTGGGTGGAGGGTTAGGTTTTTTAGGGTGGGTTGGTGTTTTGGTTGTACTACACATATGCAGTAAGAGTTTTTTGGTTTTCTTATAAAAATGAGTTTTCTAGTAAACTCACCCATATATATATATTATAAATAGTTTAAAACAGATATAACACTTTTTATGTTTTTTTTGTGATTTTAAAACTTCAATAAAAATATTAACATTTAAGTACATATAAGGTTTAAAAATCATATTTGATTTATATAAAAAAAATGTAAGATTTTTTTTCCGAAATGACTTTAAGTCAATTAAAAGTATATATACAAAAAAAAATTAAGGCAAATTGGTTTTTAATAATTCAAACTATTACTAATTGGTAAATAATAAACCGAACTAGCAGTTTGACTGGTGATAATCTCAACTTTCACTTTTGTTGTCAATGACAGTTCTTGTAGCATAATCATCATATATTTCCACCTAAATAACACTCGATTCCCACTCGATTTCGATTGTACGTTTCTCCATTTCCTTTAAGATCGTAATTTTGAGCGAAAATAAGTGTAAATCGAGTTTACATCTATGCTGATTATGCTACTGGAACTGTCATTAACAACTAAAGTGAAAGTTGAGATTATCATCAGCCAAACTGTTAGTTCGGATTATTAATTGCCAATGAGTCATAGTTTAAATTATTAAACACCAATTTGTCAAAACTAATTAAATTTTATATATTAATTAATGTATTTGATTATAGATCTCCAGTTTTCAACACCTGCAAGCGAGTTTCCTAATATATAGAGTTTTATCTTTTTTATTTATTTTTCTTTCAAATGAGTTCATCTTCATCTTTCTCTCTCATTTTCCAAAGACCTCCAGAGCTTTTTTTCTCATCGACAAGTTTCACCTCAACGGCGTCAACTCTTCCCGACAACCTCTGCTATATCGACATTAGATTCTGCCTCCGGCATACTCATCTCCACTCGCTGGCGACCTCAACTCCTTTTCCCAGCAACCTATCTTCCGCTCAGTGTTTGTGTTGCCTTCTCTCATATGTTGCTCTTACAAAGATAAAAGATTAAAATAGAAAACCGGTCCAACCGCACGGGTTTCCGGTTCGACCACTGGTTTCCCGTCTAACCGGCCGGGTCGCTACAGGACCGTTTCAACATACATAACCGAACCTCCCACCTCTCTGGTTCCCGGTCCGACCGGCCGGTCCGGGTTTGAAAACATTGTTTTTAACCCATCACCATCAAAAGTTGAAACAAGAGAGTAAATTTTGTGTTTGGAAAGCGAATTCACATTAGGGTACTCTCTTTTTCTCCACAAGTGTTTTCTATTTTTTTTTAATGTCTATACTCGCGATTTTTATAATTAGAAGAAAATTGAGCCTACCGGTGTATAAACGTATATCTATACTATATAATAAATAAAAATAATTTATGTCATGTGTCGTGTTTACATCTTTTTTCATCATTTTTTTTCCGCCTCACTCTCTTATTAAATGGATATTTCTTTTTATAATAATGATTTATATTTAAAAAAAATATTAGTTATACTAATAAAAAAAAATATTTTAAATTATATCTTATTTTAAGAAACCTTGAAATTTAATTATGTTTTTTTTAACTAAATAGTGATGTAAGTCAAATTATATTAAATAAAAATTAATGTATTCAAACCGTGTAAAACACGGGTTTTTTAAAATCCAAATGTTTTATTAGTAAGTATATAATATTATATTTTATCAACTCGTGTAATACACGGGATATTAACCTAGTATTGTTTTAAAGGAATAGGACTTATTATTTTACACGTTCTAACAATCTTAATTAAACTTTTGTTTATTATTTTAGAATTATAATTCAGTACTTTTTGTTTTTATCTTATAATTTGTAAGATTCTATATTTTATAAACGTTGTCTTTTTTCAATATCACGACTTTGTATTTTTGGTTTTTTCTTTCTGTTGCCACACCACCAAGTGTTTGCATTGTAACAAACCGAACCGGTAGCGACTGAATTCTCGCCGCGGAGCGCAGGGGAATCCTGCTAGTGTATTATGATGCACATAACAAATGAAAAGTTGTGTATGTGACAAGTCTTCAATCATCATAAGACAACTTTTTTTTTATTTTATCTTTCATGATCACGATGCATCATAACATAACATGCGTTCAAGAACCTTTTTTCATATTTTTTGGAGCATGTTTAATCACTTGTTACATCAACCAAGCCCTAAATGTGAATAATAAACAGCTAAAATCACATTACAAAGTAAATGAATTTGTTTTTTTAACCGATTCAACTACCCTCTTATTCTACTTTAAAAACATTTCCTCAGTCTTTCTTCAGTATATTTTTTAGATTGTTTAGTTCATATACAATTGTAAACTTAACATATTAACTTTGATATTCTTTTTCATTTATGAAATTAAGATCATTAAATCTTATAACAAAAAAATTATGGTTCTTATAAAAAATTAGTTTCAACCTGCAAAAGCATACGAAGGATTCATGAAACAATGATGAACATTCATCAAGTTTTAAGGAGAGTGAATTTGCTACTATTAGACATTAGACACCGTTGTAATGGGTTAAACACATTGTATTTCACAATTTCATTCAACAACAAACCTTGGAAATTTAGACGTGCCATTATGTAAATTTGACACACCATCATGACATGTTTAGACATACCATTGTAATCAAAACTTTGAAGGCTAGGGGTATTCTTTCACAGCAACATCAATCACTTACGATGTCCCTTTGGTAAGCTCCCTACTATACCAAACCCCGCTTCAAGTTAACCAGCGCTAGTGCCTTTACCTACTAGAGCTCCTTCTTGAGCTCCTTCTTGACTTGCAGGACTTACCATGTGAAGTAGTCTCACAACTTCTTTCGGTTTAGTTAGTCCCTTCCTTCGCCCATCTAGTAGGGTGGAATCTTAAGGCACTCTCAAGCATGCCAGTTCTTTACATCCATATTCAAATTAAATAGAATAAAATTCTCGATTTCATTATATAATGTTTTAAGAAAATTATAAAGTAAATATCGACTTTTATTATTTAACTTTTGACATTTTCTCCTGCTGAAGAAAAGAAAAATACTAACAAAGATTTTACTTCTGAAATATTGGTATATGCTCTTGGAAAAGGAGAATATGTTTTAGATTTTCGAACAAATGCCTGGAAACTCGATAACGGTGGTCGGTGAGTTTGGGTTAATAACTAGAACCAAGGCCCAATAAACAATTTGGAGAAGGAGAAGTACGTTTTGGGCTTTCAGACAATGGCCCATAGCTATTTTAAAAAATGTAATCGCCGATTCGCCGTTGCCGGGGATCGAACCCGGGTCACCCGCGTGACAGGCGGGAATACTTACCACTATACTACAACGACTGATTTTGTTTAATTAAAGTTTTGAAGATTACTATATCGAATTAAAGAGCAATCACAGACTCACAGAGCACAGTGATCGAAACCAAATCATCAAACGAAACGCTACAATCATAAAATACGAAAAGCTAGCTAGTTAAAGCTCTTAGAAATGTTATTCAACTTCAGTCGGTTTGATGTAAAAAATTAACCTGAAATTAGGGTTATAAAAAGGTTTAGCTTTATTCGATGTTTATGTTTTGAATTTTTTTTTCTTTCAAAAAGTTAGTATATTTAAAAGTCTTTTTCTTCAAACTAAAATCACGATAACTTTAGTTTGGGTCATATAAATTTTTTTTGTGTAATCACATTTTAAAGTGTTATGTTTGTAAACAAAACAATATTTTTTTTATAAAAAAATATTAAGGTTTTAAAATCCGCATTCAGCTCACATAAAGGTTGAGCCCACACTACCCATTTGTAATCTGAGCAACAAACATGAGTCGATAAACAAGTGCCCGTGAGTATTTAAAAATGTTATAAAGTTTAAAAAGAATGATAACTTTTCTAACTTTATTTGTTTCGACATCCGTATTTCTACTTTATGAATATTCTACTATTACTTAAAATTGAGATGTTGTCATCGATCACTTTAACCCTTCAATTTTGATGTTTTGATAAAAATGGTCCCTCAATTTAATAAAATGACACCTTAATCCCATCAAGTTTTTAAAGTTTCAAATTTATCCCTGTAGCATATATATTATCTGATTTTTCCTAAAAAAAATTCGTTTGTTTGTTTAATTTGTTTAACATCCCGATATAAACTTTGTTAAAAAACAGAATTGTATTTAAAATAGAATTTTTTTTGGTATCGTGGGTTATATCGACTCACAGTGACGTGCTGGTATCATGAAGAATGAGTCCGATACCGACTAAGAAACAGCGGTACCGTTATATAACTGTCTTTTATATATGTATCGATCTCCACAACCGAGTCGTCGTAACTTCATACGTTTCTTTTATGTATCTGACTTCTTTTTGTACTTAGTCACGTTAATGTAACCGTCGCAACCGTTTAAGGTCCGCCTCTAGCCGTGCAGCGCAGGACAATTTATTTAACCACATTTTTTTATTAGCCACGTAAATGTTACCGCTTCAACCGTTTAAGGTCCGCCTCCCACCACGTAACGCGAGGCAACATTTCTAGTTTTAGTTAAACATAAAACCAACATTCAATGTTCTCAGTTCAATAAAAAAAGTTAAACATAAAACATTTCAACATCACAAATTTTGAGGTTCGATTGAAACTTGACATCAAAGCTATCAAAGCTGTGATGTTTGACTAGAAGACCCTGATTTGCTCCCCACTCCACCTCCAACAAAATTCAACCACATTGGGTTCAAAATCCATGATCTGATGGGCTGTTTTCTTAGCACAAATTCAAGCAACAATCGGACATTATCATCACCATCATCATCATCATCATCATCTTCTTCATCAATGTCGAATGCAGAGCTCAGTCCAGATCTAACATCCTACCAAGACGCTTGCCAATCGGATCCGGATCTCCAGTCCTTCGATTCCACCCTCCAAGACCGAACCAGCAGAGTCATCACCAATCTCGCCGTCGGCGTCGAGGTCCGTTCCCTTTCCCTTGACTCCCTCCGTGAACTCACCGGAAGTTTACTTGACATGAATCAAGAAGTAGTCAAAGTTATACTTGAATGCAAAAAGGACATTTGGGAGAACGACCAATTGTTCTCCTTGGTTGAAGATTACTTCGAAATCAGCCTACAAACCCTAGATTTCTGCACATCGCTTGAAAATTGCTTGAAAAATGCTCGATCTAACTTATCATTTCTTCAAATTGCAATTAACCAATACGATGCAGATACTAATCACATAACCATTATTGAGCAATTCAAAGAATTCAAAGGTTTAGACAGTCCGTTTTCAGATGAATTCTTCCAACTCTTTCAATCTGTTTACGAAAAACAAGTTTCAATGTTGAAAAAACTACAGACACAAAAGGGGAAAGTTGATAAGAAGTTGAAATTAACAAAGACATGGAGGAGATTGAGTAATGTGATATTTGTAACCGCTTTTAGCGCGGTCTTGATTTGCTCTGTAGTGGCGGCAGCTGTCTCCGCTCCACCGCTGGTGACAGCATTGGCAGCGGCGGTGGCTGTGCCGCTAGGATCGATGGGGAAGTGGATTAACTCTTTATGGAAGAAGTATGAAAAGGAGTTCAAAGATCAGAGGGGGATGATGGGTGCAATGCAGATTGGTAGTTATATTGTGATTAAAGATTTGGATAACATTAAAGCTCTTGTTGATAAATTGGGGGTTGATATGGAGAGTATGTTGCAGAATGCTGATTTTGCGGTTGAGGAAGCTGATCTGGAGGTGGTGGGGATGGTGGTGGATGAGATGAAGAAGACGGTGAGTGTGTTTGCAAAAACGATTGACGATTTAAGTGATCATTCGGAGAAATGTATACGCGATACAAGGAGGGCGAGAACTATGATTTTGCAGAGGATCATCAAGCATCCTAGTGACTCACTTTAACTGATTAGTTGGTTGTTTCTTGATGCATATGTACTCAAGATAGGCTTGTTTTAAGTATGGATGTAGTTAATATTTAAACATTATATAATGAAATTTGAACCTTTGTATTAATAGTTTTCAAGCTGGAATTACTGGTTCAGTGCTTGTACTAGTCTACACATTTGTTACCAGGATTTGTCACTATTTTAGTACATTTAACAGATATAAGACTTACTATATGGATGATTTTGTTGACTAAAAATTTGGATTGGAGGTGTAATTCAACACCATGTGTTAGTATTTTGGTTATAAGCCTGGAAAAAAGGTGGTTCTGTTGTCGGACCAAAGAAGATTAGACTGAAATTAATTCGGGTCAAAACGGGTTTAGACTAAAATGAGATCTGGTTGGAGTTGTTTTAAGGAAAAAAAAAAGAATTTTGGTTTTCTTGCTATGTTTACTTTTATGGTGGCTAGTGGCGCTGGGTTGGTGCAGTGGCAACAATGCGGTGACGGAGGCAACGTCAACAATGCGGTGACGGAGGCAACGTCAACAATGGCTGCGGCAGAGAGTGGTGACTGCGGGATGATGTCATCGCGATGGTGGTGTCGTCACTAGTGTTGAAGGCGGTGGCGATGGTGGCAGCTACTGAGGTGGTTTCTTCGGTGACGGTGGTGGTTGCTTTTGCGTTAGTGACGATGGTAGAAGTGGTGGTGGTTGCGGCGTCGATGGTTGTGGCGGCGGTGGTTGCATCAGCAACAACAGACCTGGGTCGGACTCCATAGTGATGAATCAAAATACATAAGAGGCTAAAACATTAAAACAGTGAAGAGATATGGTACTGAACCCGGGCAAACCTGGGTCGGACTCCATAATAATGACCCAAATAACAGATCAAGGAAAATGCGCCAAAAAGGGAATAACTAACCATACTTAAGAGACATACCTCACGAAAAACATGACCTTGTGACCAACAATAGAATGAAAGATGTTATCACATTCTGTTATGATTTCACAAAGAGGCCCACCCCATACATTAAAAGGACATCAAGAAGTTACTATAAATACATGTGAACTCAACAGAGTCAGGTATACATTGTTAACCCTAAGAAGCTTGTACTTAACAAATTATCTCCAACAAACCAATTCTTATCCTCACGTCGAAGGGTGGTCACAGGAAACAACTCTAAGTGATTCGTGGCTGATGTGCTTGTATTTTAAATATAAATAAATATATTTTTAGGATAGTTTCACAAGATCATGTTTTAAATTTATAAAATGAGAATTACTTTAACTTAAAAACACATACAATAGGCAAGTGTACATATCACATCGTAATATAGTTTAGGTAAGAACCAAGTATCGAGCCAATGGACATGGTCGAGTTCCAATACTCAACTTTTGTTATTGTTTAGCCGGATTAATTTGTGAGTGGGTTTTGTGTGCTTGTGAAGCAGAAAAGTAAATGACGGTAAAGTAAATAACATAAAAGTAAAAATGAGTGTGAAGTGTGTAACAGAAATGTAACTAGCAGAATAGTATATAGCAGAAAAGTAAACAAGGCGAAAATGATCAGATTACGGATAGTATTGCTTCGGGTTTCGAATCAGCTTGGTACGTGATAATGTTAGGTTGACTAATTCAGTGGTATGACTACTACAAACTTATGACCCGGGTCACCACTAGAGCCTCGTCCTCACTATATTTGATTCACGAATTATAATATTTAAATTAAAATAGTAGTGCATCCCGTTAGGGACAACAGTTACCCTCAACCCATCGAATGGTCATCTTTGGGTTGGTTTAAGACATCGGACCTAAATTGCTTTATATTAAAGTTAAATAGATGATTATATTTTGCTCACCGGGAGACGGTATAACAATGGGACCAAGTATAAAGACGTACCGTTCCCAACATGAGTTCACCAATTCTTGGTCGCATAATAAGCTCGTATAAAGATGTACGATCTTAGAAGTATAGACCAAGTCTTGCCTTATCAATCTCTGCTCGTATAAAGACGTACGAGTTTCAAAGGAAATTTGATTAAAAAGGGTTTTACGATCTCACTATTTAAAATCAAGACACCCACAAATATAAAGACGGATTTAGACAATAATAAAAGCCCACTGAAAGATGGTTTTTAAGAACGAATTAGTTAAAAACATAAACATACCACTAAATTAATACGTTAAACGTTAACATGCACAAAACATCATCTTCACCCTAGCAATACAAATAGGTTCTAGCCACGAATGACCATAACGACTAACGTAATGATGAGTTTCGTAGGCTCCCCTATTGTGAAACAAGGAGGAAGAGCCCCTCTACTCTCTACTCTCTACTCTAACTACGAGAATACTTTCTTCTTAAGGTGTGTGGAATGAAGAACTCAAGCCTTCTATTTATATGCCTCAAAATGTGCAATGCACCGCCATGCATTGGTTTGCACGGTCGTGTAAAGGCCTAGGGAATCAAACAAGGTACAGAGGACACTGTACTTGGCCGTGGAGGAGAGGAAACAACATTGCACGGCCGTGCATTGGGATGCACGACCGTGCATCCCTCAACTTTCTTCCAGCTTTGTCTTTTAGCTCCTTGTTTGACTATTGTTAACCAATTTTGACTTCTTGGAGGTTTATGCTCGGGAATGAATCTTCTAGAAGCTTGAATTCTTAATGTTTTTTATAGGATTTAGCTTGATTTATATTTTCAACACCGAATAACCGGCAATTACAAAATATAAACGTTTTAAGCATCAATTGCAAAGTTAGTATTCAATTAGTACCATAATATGAGAATTATTATGTATGTAAAATATGTATAAATGATGACATATCAATGGCCCTCGTCACTACCAGGACTTCCTTTAGGTTGGAGACATGACCCGAATGCTAACAACTTATTCGGGTTGTGTTACTTCAAACATCATCTTGTTACAAAATAAAAATAATTTCAAATAAAATTTTGATGTCGAGAAATATACAATGAATTGAATGAGGAAAAAACAAATAATCTTACTTATCTAATAAATAAAAATAATGTGGGACACTTGTCAATACCATTTATAAATTAACTAATATTATATTTTTCCTTGATAACCTTTTGTTTGTTCTCAATATATATTTGCTCCAGTCTATGTAGATGATCAATGTTAAGGCGATAATTTTTAACTTTTCCTTTTTTCTCTTCTAGACCATCCTCTCTCTTTGAGTCATGTTAAACTGTTTTATTTGATTGACCATTTGTATACCGATTTCGATGTGAGTAGAAGTCGACCGTGCGTGGTATCTCTTCCACATCATCCGCTATATCCTGGTTTAGATCATAGAAAGTTCTTCCATTGGTTGAACGTGTTTGGTTGGTTGAATGAGAGTGGTTGGTTTCGCTTGTTGAGGGCGTATGTTGAACGCGTTTTGTTGTTACGCGTAATGCATCCAAAGCACTGGGTTGGTTGGGTCGTTAGGATTCATTTTCGATATAAAAAATAAAGTGAGAGTTGAGAGTGTAATTTGAGATGTGAGAGTTTATAATTTGTGAGTTAAAAAATAAGGTTAAAATGTTATATTTATAGAGTTAATTTTCAAAAAAATAGCCGTTCAACGACGCTATTCAAACGGTTAAAAAAATTCGCCCCTAAGATTTTTCACGCATAGGCTTCACGACCCCCTCACGTCACGCCGATGAGGCCAGGGGGCGGTGTTTCACGGGGATCATGTCGTGAATGACGATCACACCCCCTTCACACGTAGTATACCACTTAGAGTTGAATCACTCGATGCTCTTTCCTTTTAAAACTCTCCACATCTCCTCTTTACTTGCAAATCAGAACTATGTAATTCACTAATTCGATTGTGTTTTAGGGTATATGAAAGAGGGGTTGCCATACAGTGTTAGAGTTTTGTTTTTATTTTATTTTATTTTATTCATTATGATCCTATGCTTAGATAACATTAATAACAAGTAATTAAATCAAATGAAGTTAAATAAATATTTTAATTTATATTTATTTATAAAGTTACAGTTGCCATACCAATTGTCATGTCACCATTAAAATCCGGTTAATTGACATATCACAGTTGCCATACCAATATGTTAAAGTAAATCTTGTCCTTAGTGGAAAAAAAAATTACAGATTTGGGAAAAACTTTAATCTGATTATTCAAAAATATAACAGAGGATTACTTATTTAATTTCTTTAAGAAAATAATATTATCTTGGTATGCAATTTTTTTTTCTTATTTTTTGACTTATCTATCATTAATTCAATACTCCTTAAATTGTCACGTTTTCTTATGGCTAAGCTTTGCTACCGACTCGTCTTACTTGCACCGTCCACTATTGGCTGACGCAAAAGTCATAACACAATTTTTTAGAAATTTAAACTTTCAACGATTTTATTTTCTTTTCTATTTTTGGAGAAGCATGAAAATAAATAAGTTTGAATAAAAAAGAATGTTCGTTAAAAAAAATACATAAATATAAAAATGTGATAACTCTGGCAGGCTGTATCCAGACCAGATTTTACTAGGTCATGTCTCATACCTATCAATTGCTTCGCGCCTCCTTCTCTCCTGATTTCCCTCGAATATGTCCCACCCCTCGCTTTCTTATCCTTGCTGTTTCTAGTCCCTAATAATTGGACGCATTACACTATCTCCCCAATATTATCATTTATTCAATTTCATGCCTTGGATTTTGGATACAGATATGTGCATCATATAAACTTATAAGGGTGGTTGGAGTGGTATCCTCCAACCCTCCTTTAATTTAGACCAATTAGACCAATTAGAAGATGTCACATCACTTAACCAAACTACCATCTTAAAGTAACCTACATGGTGGGAATGGTACCCTCCAACCCTCCTTTAATTTAGCCGTTCAACGGCTAGTTTATCCTTCAATTTCCAAACTTTCATCGGGTTCATATACCCGCCATCCTACCCACTACCCTTGCGACGGTCTACCCTCCTTCTACCCGCCATGAACCCGTGCTCCACTCCCACCACCCTAAGGGTTTATAAAGAATAAAACAAAGTAATCATTTCTCCTCTCATGAAATAATATATTTTAAATTTTAATCACGTACATAATTGATGGTTTTTTCTTTGATGATTTTATACAAATCAAAATAACAACACATGTTTTTAGTATATATATACATACACACCATAATTTTAATTTAAATTGCATCATAGATTACACGTATTTATGTATAATTGTCTACATGTCACATTATAGACATTATATTTTAGAAAGTTATCCATGGTGGTCTCTTTGGTATTTTAATGACTATAATTACAAGGCTTATTGAGAACTACACATTTCTATTCTCTTACAAGTAATGGAGAAAAAACTCGGCATGTTTAGGAGAAAGAAAAGCCTTGAAGATTACCTAACTAGTGATAAATGGTTATGAATTGTTCAGGGGCTAGTTTAAAGCATAAAAATAAAATAAGGGAGAAATGGTAACATATTTGTGGTTTCTTTGTACGTGGCGACACGCTTGCGTTTGCCAGAAAACCATAGTTGACGTCCACGTCATTCCTTTTTCCGCGTCTCTTTCCTCGCGCTGTGTAGCTCACAATTTGATGATACGTATTTTAAAAGTAACTTTATTGATTATATAGAAATGGTAATAATCATGTTTTAGAATACAGCTATTTAACTTTTTTGAACTAACTCAAAATTAAGCGTAATATCCTTTTAAGGTAATATAAACATTTTCATGCCTACTAGTTATCATCCACAAATTATTTATAAATATTGCAAGGTTGTTTACTTATAACTAATTCTTAAAATATTTGATTCGTAGAATTTGTTAGAATCAAAATCTAATTTTGAAAGATAACATTTTGGTTAAGAAATGAATTAAAATTCTAATTTATTTACAATTAACCTAAATTCCTCACAAATCCAATTACTTTGATAGATTTAATTTAGCATACAATTTAAGAAAGTAACTAACTAAATAAATATTTAATATACTTTAAAATAAAAATAAGTTAAAGAAACTTATATAAATCTTTTATAAGTATTTATATATCGTAGAAGCATCATATTACCGTAATAAAATTTGATCTTATCCATTTATACTATCAAGATTAAGCCCCCTATAAATCTGGAGCCTCTAAACGACTGTCATCTTTCAATTCAAGCCTTAATTTTTTTTCACTATAAAAGAGCAATCGTTTCTTCTGTCCAGTAAATCACAACATAAACTACCAAAGAAGTGTGTGTTTGTCATCAATGGCGTTCAAGCAAAAACTAATTCACCGGATGTTGAGCATCTGCAACAACAAATTCTCCAACCAGACGTTACGTAACTGCCGCATTTCTCCCTCCTCCTCCTCCGCCGCCGCTCAGGTTTTCATGCCGCCCAATCCCGATAAATTGGCACCGGATCCGGGAGACGATACGGTTTTGCAGAGGTTTTTCCAGCGGAGTCCGATGCACGTCTCTTCCTCCGGCATGCCGGAGATCCTCCGACCGGGAGGGGATAGCATGTTGAAGAGGCTGAAGGAGATGGACATTACAAGAGGCAGGATCCGTCTCGATGTTCTTTCTCCTCCGGTGGAGAGATCGTCGAAGTCGGAATTGACGGTGGCGGACGCTAAGAAGATCCTTAGGGTTTTGCAAATCGAAAAGTTGAAAACGAAATTGAGAAGCAGTCGTAAAAGTCACGTTTCGTATGACGAATATATCGAGATGTGTGTGGAAGGATGTTTGAACAGAGATGAAGGGTTAGATTTGGCGAAATCGCTGGACGATTCCGGTGATGTCATCGTGTTAGGAAACGTTGTTTTCCTCAAGCCTGAACAGGTTAGCTCTTGATTTCAACCTAATTTCATTAATTCCAGTCTATAGTTCATGTAAATTGCTGCTCTGTTCATATCAATTAGTTGTTTTACAGAATTGAATGCTAGTCATTTGGAGATTTAGGTTTTGATTTATTACATTGAGAGATTGACCGAAATCTGATAAGTTGTTTTGTATTATTGTGTGATGTTTTCTCCACAGGATGAATGAGATACCAGATCTAAAAACGTGTAGTTTCACACGTTTGTTTGAGGTGGAGACCGACCTAGAGATTGTGATCCATCTTCCTCCCCAACACCTAACTCCTTGAAATTAATAAATAATTTTTTTTTGTCAGTTCACACCTGCAACTGCTCAAATGGATTATTTTTGTGTAGAGAAGTAAATTTACTTTTTTTTTTCAGTTTTGATTAAGCAATGGTTTTCTGGTTTTACACCTTTCCCACTTCCCAGATCCACAAATCCGGATATGTGTATAACTTGCAATGCATGAAGTGCAACTTGACATAGCATACTACTGCTGGATTTGTGAAACCTGCTATGGGAAAGGGATTTGGGGAGTTGACTAATTTTTCAATAACTCGGCAGTCAAATTTGGGTCCTCTGAGCAGTAAATAGTTGCTTTAGGTTAGGGTATCTGGTATACTACCGGTGAGTGAGATTCTCACGCCCTCTCACACAAGAGGGGGTGGTGTTCCAAGCCCCTCACCCCCTTCATGCCCCCCTCAGCCAATCAACGCCCCCTCCCGCTTTCCTTTCTCCTGTGAGAATTCCAATACCATACCGCGTTATAAAATCTACACCTGTCATGTACCGGTTATTCAATACCCATCGTGTTCATGGTATACCCACGGGTATCGGGTATACCTATTTATGGTCTTATGTGGTTAAAAATTAAAACTACATCTTTGTTATCCGATCTGATCTTGAACTCGCAAATACATGGACTTGAAATATAAAAAATTTAATTACAAATTTAACATACTATTTATTATACTTTTTAAAGTTATATAATATATTAATATATTTGGTTTTATGTGGTCACTTAATACCTCCAAAAGTTTTAAACTAAATCCCATACGGGCTTTTCTGTCCCGAATGTTTGAGTTTGGGTTTTCCCAATGAGTTGAGGTTTGTTTCCATCTAAGTTGGGTTCAAGAAAAGAACAAATTAGATTTGTATGTGTGAGTTTGGTAGGCTTTCTACTTTTTTTTTTTGGTGGTCGGAGTTGACTAGGGACAAAAGAGTCAAAAATTGTCAATTGTCAAATTTGAATTTGGGTGTGAGTCTTGTTTTACCAGCAATTTTGTATTACAGGTGGTGAAAGCCATACATGGATTGCTGCACACAAACTTGCCGGCGACCCACAACCCACCTGTGAAAGAATTGGAAGAGATGGAACGGTGGAAGTCTGTCATTGACACCAGGGCGAAAAAAATGGTTCAACGAGAGCTGTGGGGTGGTCTGGCATACCTAATTGTCCAGACCGCTGGGTTCATGAGGCTCACATTTTGGGAACTCTCATGGGACGTAATGGAGCCCATTTGCTTTTATGTTACATCAATGTATTTCATGGCTGGATACGCGTTTTTCTTGAGGACCGCAAAAGAGCCATCTTTTGAAGGGTTCTTTCAGAGCAGGTTTAGTTCGAAGCAGAAGAAGTTGATGAAACGTGAAGGGTTTGATGTTGAAAAGTACAAGGAGTTGAGGAAAGCTTGTTACCCACATCAAGAGGCATGGCCAAGTGAAAATCCATTAGTAGATGAAGGGGTTAAAAAGACATATACTTGAACATAAATCCAAAATTGGAAATGTTTAGAAGAAATAGAAATTTTACTCTACTCCCCCGAAAAAATCTATATTTCTCTTTTGAGCCTGTTCGGATTGAGAAGAGGCAATTTGTAAACCCAACATAGAGAGCCAAGTTTTGTTTATGTTTTTCTGGCTATTTTCTTTGTTATATGGTAAGTTCCATTAATTAAGAGCACGAGCTAGATAAAAACGAAAGGGCGGATCAAATACAAGGAGGGACGCCCAAAATATATTGACGTAACATAAAAGCAAATGGGTTCTAAAATAAATCGTCCACATAATCCTATCCTCTTAGATCAAATACAAGGAATGATGGCTAACTTTTAATCCATTGGAAGCATTCTTCTTTTTTACTGTGAACCAGAAAGCTCTTGTTCATAGTCTTCTTTGCTTGCTAGTAGTCACAATGATAATCATCATCACTGTCTGGAACTCGCTTCAAGAAGTATCTGTAGTATACATACTGCATTATGATCTGCAACGATTATGTTTGTTAAGGTAATCAATCATACATAGAAAGTTCAACGACGATGATGTTTAGGATTTCGTTAAATAAGAACGGGTCAAAACATAAAAAATTCAACAGAGAGGATACAAAAGCATCAAGAGCCACACAGACTGCAGCATCAAGTAACCAAGGCATGTTTGCTTCAATTCTCTTCCATTCTGTACTTCTTACAAGAATGCTGCATTCAGATCATAAATGTGTGTCAAAACACCTTAGTGTGTGTGTGTATGAGAAATCTAGAGAGAAATCGAGCACCTTCCAACATAAGTTGCGTTGGCAACAAGAGCAAAAATGAACATGAGAGGATTCAAACCCTGAATGCAAGTTGTAAGGTCAAAATTTGTTGGGGCCTTTTTTTTCTTGTATCATCAATTTAAGAATAAATGAACAATGGACTCACCTCAACACTGCCTCTTTTGATCTGCAAACAGTTACAGCAAATGTGTTACACATTTTGATGAAATATATCTTACTAAAATGGACAATCATGAAGAACAAAAGACTTACATTTAAGATGATCTGAGGAATCCGACCACCCATGTATATAGCAGCCATCAACCACCCTAACAATTGGCCATAAGATGTATGACTTCCACCATTATCCTGCAATTTGATCAGCCTTGAAATCAAATACAAAAACTTAACTTTTCTGTACCACTGAGGTAAATAATCAGCCATCATACTTGTAGAATGTTCCTGTAAGCGTACACTTGCATCAAACCTTTCGCGTGTGAAGGCATATACAGTGAAGTACCCAAAAATGTTCCATAACCAACCTAACATAAACAGCCCGTATATCACGGCTGGTACAAGAAACCTGACATATTTTACCAAATAGTAGAAATCAAGCTTTATAATGGCTTACAGAGCGAGGTATTGGCCTAGGCTGGGAAGTAGTCTTTGGTATCTCAGCAGACGACTCGTCTTCTGAAGAATCATCGTTATCGACAGCCATAGCTGAAGCCGGACCACTTCTAGCTTTCCACGGACAAGCTCTATGAGGCGGGGTTGAACTTGCAGCCAATGATCTTGCTGACCTGCACACAAATTTCACAGTTTTGTGAAAATCTAGCAACTTCTCATGATAAAGGAGTAAAATCCCAGAGTACATAAAGACAGACGTAAAGTAGTAGTCCCAGTGGTGAGACAGGTTTGGCCTGATCGCACGAACTTGTGATCCTGTGATTGTTGGTTTGAGAGGTTTCTTGGCTTCTTCCACCTAATAAGAATACATTAAAGTACCAATAATTATCTACTAGAAATTGAGTTAGTTGCAGAATCAATATCTAGGAGTGACGTTTTACCTCCGGACAACCAGCATCGGACTTCCCTGATTTCAACCACGCATAGATGTGATCATAGTACAGGCTTTGCAACACCAAGATTACCGTGCTTGTAGTGTAAAACTGTTTTCCATTTTCAGTGGTACAAAATTGTGTATTATTGATCAACTATTTCTATAGATACAATAAAGATAATTACAAAAGAAATATAATTTAATCATAACTCTTAACTATGATAAAGATAACGAATCTTAACTAATATTTTCTATCTAATATATATCTCTAAAAAAAAAGAACAAGGAGTATCACACTTACCATAGCAGTGTAGTACTGTGTGGGCAACTGCATCCAAAACGAAGATAAAAAAATCAGATAAATTAAAAACAGAAGTGTGGATCTATAAATAGATGAAAAAGACTCACAGTTGCAGGTTCAAGAAGACAACCCACAAGATTAAAGACATCACTGCACCATTAAAATGAAAAAAAAAACAGGTTCAAATACTAGAAATCTTCACACAGGCATAAACACAAACACTTACCCTGCAATCCACGTTAGGAGGAAGATGAGGGAGACGCCATGGCTGGATTTAGTACGGAAGTTGGTGATGATCTGAGGGATTTCAGCTACACCCCAACAAACAAGGCTTACGATACCCAATCCAAATGAAACTTCGTCATTGACATTGCAGAGACAATCTTTGAAATACTTGTCTACCCACCACCCAACACATGGTTTATTCTCTTTAACACAGTAGGATAACAATGAGTTATTACTGATAGCATTCCACAACAAAAACTTCATGTCTGTGTTTGTGTGTGTGATTTTGAAGGTGATCTGTAATGGAAGATGATTCAGTATTTATCTGAATACCAGCGATTGATGCAGTGGCCCGGTGTGTTTCAACTTTTGTGGTACCATAAATGTAACAGTAGTAAGCGGGATGATGGCACCTGGATTTACGATCCTGCCCTTGTTTTTTTAATTACCAATAAAGACAACGTTTACGAGAATCAATGGTAAAAGCGTAATTTTTTTGAACGACGTGTGCTCAATAGTCACGTCCTACCAGGGGAGGCTCGTACATCTGTCTATCCGTACATCCCCAAGGAATTCGAAATCTGCAGAGGGTGTTTCTAGTTTTTATGAAGTGCACTTGAAAGATTCGAACTCATACCCTCCACAGAAGGGAAACTCTTTGGGAAAAAAACCCTCTGACCATCAAGTCAGAACCTTGATGCTTTTGGTAAAAACGTAAATAACAAGGGTATTTTATTGTTTCAGCCTTTCAGGCAATCTATTTTATTTTATTTTTTTTAACATGGGTGATTTATCTGGTTGGTCATGGCTTAAAATTAAACTTGTAATTCACTTAGGCACATTATTGTAACAGATTTTGATACACCAGTGTAATCAACAATGCATTAGACGTGTGAAAGCGTCGCTTTTTTAAATATATTAATATTATACTCTGTTTAAAGTAAATAAAATTTTGGATTTTGTTATTGAAAAGATTTTAGAGTTTAAAACCTTATGTATTAACATTGGTGATCCGTGTGTGTAATGTATACTTGTGGGTAAATCACATCGCAACTTACATTGATTAGCAAAGGGAGGCGATATGAGAGAGAAAAAAAAAGATGTATAAGAATGGTTTGTTTAATAAAAACATATAAACTTTGGTTTACAAACTAATATGGGTTAATACTATTAGCTTTTTTCTATCTTAATTTAGTTGGTCTACAATTCTACATAGTTTCGTAACTAAAGTTTGCAAGTATTTTTGTAAATGTAATATTTCTCATAACATTTTAATAAAATAAATTATGAGAGATGATTCGTATTTGTGTTGGTTTAAAGTTTTGTTTATTAATAGTAAAATAAACTAATAAATACTTTTACCTAAAGTTCACCTAAAAACTTGAAAAAAAGTTTATAAAATTTCAGGTTTCAAACTTATGATTGGGTTTATATTCGGCTGAGGATGTATCTAAATGCTTTTTTTTGGGATTTTTAATGGAGATTGGCATCACTTTCGACCCGTTTTAGAGGTTTGGGTTTATGTTCGACTGAGTATGTATCTACATATGCTTTTGTAGCCTCGAGGGCATAATCTTGGAGTTTGCAGGATCACATTCTTCGGGGTTGTGGTATTGGTGGTTTAGACACTGGTTATATGTGTGCGATTGATTGCTTGCATATGTCTCTTCCCGATTTCAATCTTAGCGGTTTCTTTAATAAGGACACCGCCCCCCCTAAAGCCCAACATGCTTTGGCGAGTGCCCTATTTAATAGAATCGTCCAGAGTTTGGGAGTGAAGTTTGATTTATCCCCTTGTCAAAAAGCGGTGTTTGAATGTCTTCGAGCTCCATGGGCTCAGGATTTCCTGACAGTCATCCCCATTGAAGGGATGGGCCAACATATGTCGGCTGTGGAATACCGGACTATCCTTAAGTACCGACTAATGATCCCTCTGTTTCCGTCTGATGAACCCTGCCCGGTTTGTCGCAAGGTTTGTTTGGATTCTTTTGGCGAGCATGCGGTCCATTGTAAGGAGCTACCTGGTTTTAAATACAGACATGATTTGGTTAGGGATGTCCTATGTGATGTTCTTAAGTGGGCATGGATTTCTGCCAAAAAGGAGGTCCCCGTGAACTTTCTGACAGATCCGCTTGAAGAGAGATCTATGCTACGGTCAGTTGGCATTCTTGTGTTTGGGTGGGCAGGGGGAAACACGCTTGTGTGGACCTTACAGGAGTGTCCCCTCTTGTGGGGCTCAGAGATAATGGGTATGTTGCGGGCCAGACTGCGTTGAAGGCGGAATCAGGCAAAGTTGCTAAACACGAGAAAACTTGTTTAGAGAATCAACACGTGTTTATCCCTTTTGCTTTTGATACATTTGGTTTCCTGGCCCCGGAGGCAGTGGAATTTCTTAATAGGGTTCAACGGGTCGTGCTCAGTAATATTGGACAAAATCAAGTAAAAACGAGAAACAACATAACACTCTTATCCTAGTATTTTTTTTGTCAAATAGTAAGGGCTGTTTGGTACCTCTTAATGGTTCAAAGGCTTTTAATGGTGATAAGGGGTCATGTAACTTGTGAGGAGTTATCATTAAGATGTTACCTCTTAACCATTCAGACTTAAAGCTACCTCTTAACCATTAAGAGGCTTTGAACCATTAAGAGTTAGCCTCTTAATGACCATTAAGAGGCTACCAAACAGGGCCAACTGTTAGATTTTTTTAGTATAAATACATCACAACGAGTATACCTTTTAGAATTTATACCCCTGTGAGACTAACTCACTTGATAGAGGCTCTTGCCTTTTAGATGGGAGGTCCTGGGTTCAAATCCAGGCATGGGATGAAATATTTGGTGTAATTTATGAGTAGGATAGATCTGCCGTTAAAAAAAATTTTAATTATCAGGATGTCCCATTTAAGATCTTATCCTAGTAATTGATTGGTACATTTCAAGTATAAACTTGATTATTAATTTTATGTAAAAACCGCAAATGTTAAGTCCAAACATAAAACAATAAATCTTGAAGGACAAAATGACAAGATGATGTTGCAAGTGTGTGCTCATCCATGTAGGTGGCCCTTATGATGACCAGGTTCAGTTACCAAATACTCGAGAAAAGGTGTGAGACGATAAACTGAAACTAGTTTCAGATCTAGAAATAACTATCACAATCACATTATATATATTTAATGTGTGATTATAAACAATTATATTAAGATTAAAAAATATACATTATGTTAAATTTAATATCATAAACAATCATATTTGTGAATTTGTATGGGAATCTTATTTGAAAGAAAATAATATATTATTATTTTTTTCGTATCCTAGAAAGATAAAACGTTTTACTTATTTGAAACAAAAATATTTTAATTATTGAAGAACATATAGAATATATAATAAGATAAACTAGAAATCCGCGCTTCGCGGCGGAAAGTGAACCTTAAACAATTGAGGCGGTGACATTAACGTGATCAAGCAAAAAAATAAAACTTGGTTAAACAAATTTTGCCCCGCGCTTCACGGCGGGAGTCAGACCTTAAACGGTTGAGGCGGTGACATTAACGTGGCTAAGCACAAAAAGAAACGTGATCAAATACATAAACGAAACGCATGAAGTTACGGCGACGTGGTTGTGGAGAACGAAATATACATAAAAGACAGTTATATAACGGTACCCATGTTTTTCAAGTGGTGTTGGTTTCATTTTTCATAGTACACCACCGTCAGTTGATATAACCCACGATACCAAAAATTATTCTATTTTGAATAAGATTCCATTTTATCAAAATTTATACCGGGACGTTAAAAAGAATTAAACAAACAAACGAAAATAATTAAGAAAAAATCAAATTATAAATAATACAGGGGGTAAAATGAAACTTTAAAAACTTAAGAGGATCAAAATGCCATTTTACATAGTTAAGGGGCCATTTTTACAATTTAACTAAAACTAAAGGGTTGAAGTGGTCGGTGGCATTTACCCAATCCTTCCATTGCAAGTTCTTATGCTTTGTCCTATTCTTGAGCCAAAGGAAACCAAGTGACCTTATGTCCTTTATAATTCTCTCCACTTCGATGGTTTTGTTTGAGAATTGAGCATCATTTCTAGCATTTCAAATGCACCATAAAGAGATTAAAATAATCATGTGAAAAACTTCTTTAGAGAGTATGTCGATTTGAACCGTCTTGTGTAGTTCCAAGAGATCTTTTTATCAAGAAGGCATAAATCTGAGAACATCTACACCATCTAGAGACTTGTGCCATACCGCAGTTGCATCCAAACATGAGGGAAATAGATGGTCCGAAGTTTCCGGGCCATCTTCACAAAGAGGATACAATTGAGAAGCCATAAGGTTCTTTCTTCTATTTAATGCCACCGAGGTTGGAATGCAATCCATTTCAGCCCTTCATCCGAAGATATTACACTTTGACGGAATCCATTTGCACCATTTCAAATAGATCACCCGATTCTTTTTTTTAGATGGAAGGGATATACTTCTTTTTATTTGGATAATATTGAAATCAATACATGTCTTTGATTAAGAAGAGTGGCCAAAACAAATTTCTAACTAGGGTTTTTAAACCATGGGTTTGAGGTAGAAGGAGATATATTAATATAACTAATTTAATTAGAGAATCGTAATAATCATATTAATATTGGTATTTTTTTATTTTAAATGTGATACATACCTCATAATCACATCCTTTTCTTTCTTCAACAATATCCATACAACACTACTTAAGTGTTTATACGGTTTTCACAGATTTGTACTTAAAATTAAGGGAAATTTCACAGAATAGTAATGAAGTTTTAAAAGTGTTCCAATTAGGTCACTCATTCATTTTTTGCCCAAATTGGATTACTAAAACTTCAAATCAAGCCACCATCGAAACATAAATGTGTCAAGAAACTTATGGAGGAGAAGACGTGTGGGTCGGGATTTCCAATATATGTAATTTTATTAAAAAACATGTTAATTATATTAAAAATAAAAAATAACCTAAAATCCACGTCACCATTTTATATCAACATCAAAAAAAAGAATAAAATATTCCTAATTGAAACAAAAAAAACATGTTAAAACATATAATTTAAATAAAACATGAAAGGTGAGTGACTTAATTGGAACATTTTTGAAACTTAAGTGACCTAATTGAAACATTTTTGAAACTTAAATGACCTAATTGAAATACTTTTGAAACTTTATTACTATTCTACAAAGTTACCCTAATTAAGACAAGTGTTTTTGTTGAATTGGATTCTAAAGCTTTAAGGTGAACTCATCGGGCATATGCACGAGGATGAGACATCATGATTGACTCATCAAAGTTGATAAAGTTAGAGAATATCACGTTTAACCGATGATGGAAGTTGCTAACTCCCGAAGTTGTGACGGTTAGTGTGGCACAAAATCATTGTAATTGGTTGCGGTGGCTAAGAAAGTGTAACGGTGAATATTGTATGCCATCAAATTGTGTTATTTTGGTGTTATTAAGCTAAGTTTCGTCAAAAAGATTTTGATATTTAATACCATTGCTTAAAACTTAGACGCAAAGGTTGAAGACGACGAATGGATGAATTTTGAGGGACAAATGAGCACAATGTTGTCACAAATTAAAAATATACACGTTATTCATTAGATAATTTTGGATAATTTTGTTTTCAGAAGGTCTAATTTTTGTTTCTAACAGCTATTATAAGTAGTCTATTTTAAAAGCCTTTTATTAAAATAAAAGTTAAAACTCTACCATTCAAATAAAGTTTTTATATGAAAAAATATTTCTAAAATGTAAAAGTTCGTAAAAGCTACGTGTTAAATTTATATCTTTATAAAACTCAAATTCAACTTAAAGAGCGAGAGACGGAAGGATGAGAGATCGGTGCATATGAATGAAGATATAAATTCCATCCATGTTCATGCATACCTTTAATGATCATGAAGGGTGTGTGGGGTATACATGGTGGTGTTACGTCCACCCACAACGGGTGTGTGTGGAACTCACGGAAGAACGACATTGCAGCCGGTGGACACAAAAGACCCACGGATGCCGCATTGTGCGGCAACGTTCGTGGGGCGTTTTTGAAGGACGGGTGAGAGGCACGAATGCCCACGGAGGGGTGGGGTTATAACTTAGTGTAAATTAGATGGTTATACACGCACTTCGCGACATGTGTCGGGCCAATCGTTAATAAAATTTAGATAATAAAGCGTAGGCGCAACAGTAAAAATAATGTTAATCAAAGAAACATAAAACAAAATAATAAAAAAAGGAAAATAACAAAATAAAAAATTACCGGTTTGGGTTGTCGAAAATCATAAACGTGAATACCGATACGGGTTCCGATAATACGAATACCGACAATGATGTTGTTCGTTCATAATAGGTTCGGCTCTTCATGGGACCATAACGGTAATGACATTCGCTATATGTAATGATACAAAAAAACTCGATTTTGAATACAACTCTACTTTAAAAAAAAACTATGTCGGAACATTGACAAAAAAAACTAAAAACACCTGCGCTTTCCGTATTTTGAAAACGTTAACGTACGAAAATTATTAAAAGAAAACGAAATTAATAGAAAATGAAACGGGCTAATAGCGTATATTATATATAGTATAAAGATTGAAAATAAAAATGTAAAAAAAAGGTATTTAGAATTCTTGAAAGTATATGTAGACACGTGTTACGCCTCGCTTAAAATCATATCGTGATGCCCGAGATTCTAGAAATTTCTAGCACATTCTCAAGGCATCATGATGAAAGTTTTTTCTAGAAAAAAAACACCATAAAATATTCCATGGATTACCTAGAAATATCCGAGAATTCTCCATTATTATAGGAAGTACTTGTAATTACCATGTATATTTTTTCATCAATAAACTTCTAGATTAAAATGATCAAGATTAGGGATCAACTAGTATGTGGTGATAGCCATTTGTAAACCACCGAAGATTGTAGAATCTCAAATACCTTGTAACTTTGTAAAGCTTTCTAAGCAATAAAAAACGCTTTTCTTACGTACTTCAATCTCGCGTTCCCTTTTCAAGCCAATCATCATTGAATCGTTATATATGTGAAACCAAAAGGCTTACTTAGAACGTAACACTTGACTTGCTTAACTAATATTCGTAGACAATATTTGTTTTCTTTTTCTTTCACTTTTTTTATTATTTGCGTTGTTTTTTAAAATATATTTTGGGGATTTTTATTAATATATATATATATATATATATATATATATTATTTTAGAATTATAAAAGAATATTTATTTCAATATAAAAAGTTAGATTTGTGACATATAGGTTTACATGTTCAATTATAAAGGACATGTAATTCAATATATTTTAATATTTTTAGTAAAATAATCAATTTGCAACTTAAGAATGGTTAAAGGGTTTATAACACTATCTAAAAGTTTATTGCGGATATAAAACTAGCACCAAAGATGGACATCGAATTCCAATTTCTTCAAAGTTTCCTTCTTCGGGTACAAGTTCAATGTACAACAAATAAGTGGTGAATCACAATAAACAATCGAATTAAGCACTAGGAAAAAAACAGTAGATCATGGCTAACCTACAACCCTTGATTCATGAGCTCTTGAGCAACAAACGTCCCAACGTAACGTTGAGTATAAATATTTGATTCTGAGTTTGAGTTCCCTGATTATTTCCATCAGCGAAGTGACATTTTTTCCGACACTTGATTGAGTTGGCACCGTAAACTACCCGGGGTAAATCGGAGTGCCGGCATACGATACACTTCCATATCCAATATAATATCCTAGATCTAAAGTTTTATATAATCAATCTATATATTGGGTCGGTCATTAAGATATTTCGTCACTTTTCTATTTAATTTTATTAATTTTTTACCGAAATCAGGTTGTGTTCCATTTCTTTTTCCACTCAATACTTTTCATTGATATTTTATTAAGTCATTTTGTATTTTGTATTTTCTTTTGTTGAGTATAATCCTAACTTGGCCCAGTTCAATAAATTTTGGCCTAATACATAGAGGTCCATCAAAACCTTAGCTTACTATAGAGGCCCATCAAAACCCTAGCTTACCTATTCCCTATATATAGGAAGGATTTCTTCTTCTTCCCTCTATATACATCACACACATTTTCCTTGTGACATTCATACATACACACATCCATAGTAAAATAGCTTCTGACTTGAGCGTCGGAGGGTGGTTCAAAGACATATGTCTAACCCCTTCTAACGAGTGTTTCATGGTTTTGCAGGTTAGAAGCGGGACGGAGAAGACAAGGCGTGGTCAATATATCCTCCATCATCAAGGAGCATATACATTTGTCGTCTAGAGACCGGGATATGCTTCTTCATTGACGCCATCCGTGCGACCGACAACACACCACACTTCGTTACCTCGATTCAAGCCTCCATATATGTTTTCATGGAAACCTAGATGTGATTTAATCTCTAGATATGCATTTGTTCATAGTCTCTGCTAGATCCATGTTGTTTTGTGTTCCATATGAGATTTTCTAAAGCTACAACTTTCAGATCTGGTCTCGTTCGAGTTCCATATGCCATTTCTAGATCTGTGTTCACCCTGTTCTGCTGAATATGTCAATTTACCGCATGGTTTCCCATCCTAGCCGGTGACCTCCACGCCCCCACACGTCTGAAACGGAATAGGGCGGGCATCTTTTGTCACTGGGATGGATACTCCTTAGGGCTTTCAGTGATTTCTGAATGAAATGCCGACTCCTATATCTGTTTTCATCAAATTAATCCGTGAATCATATGCTATATTGACGTATAGCACTATGTTTACTAAGAAACTCGTACCTGTAACACTAATTCAATATCGATACATGCTTCTAATTTTCTTTTAACTCTTGTTATGTGTTCTATTCCATACTATTCATGATTTCCTAGTCTTTTGATGAGTATTTGGTTTAGGCTTGTTAAACTTGTTGAAAAGCATGTAGATGCCCTTGAATTTTCTGTTAAATACATTCAATAGGTTTACATTGACAGAAGCCATAGTAGGCAATAACAAGCCCACGTTTTATTTGCTATGGAAATTATGTTACAATACATTTTCAAAAAACACATGTTCTAGTTATTTTAGACCAAATATTGGAGATATATTCTGTTACAATTGTATTGTTATGTTTGATACGAGCTTAACATTTTAGGTTTTTTTAGGACTTGACCCGTACATAAACACATATCTAGTAGTTGATCGTCTTTCATTCAAGTCACATGCATAGTCCGCATCACACAAACCCGTTAACTTCTGATCTTGCTCCCTCTTGAACAGTATCCCCTTGTCCATTGTACCTTTCACATATCGAAGCACACGTTGAATTGCTAAGTAGTGTGGCTTTAGGGGATCTTGCATATACCAACTTAGGACCACGATAGCAAACGATACAGTTTTGTAATTATGATTATTTAACTTCTTCACACCATCGATCAATTGAAGATCCGACATCATTCCAACCTGGCTCTGATACCACTTTTAAGTGATACAAATGTGGACAAAAGGGTCATCTTGCAAAGTATTGTCGAGTAAAACAAAACAATGAAGGAAATTCAGCCATAGTTGAACATGAAGAAGGCTGGGACATGGAAGCTTATGTAGCTCAAACTGAGGAGGTGACTGCCCTCACAGTAACAACCGAAAATCAGAAGAATCGACTCGATGACTGGATCATGGATTCCGGTTGCTCAAATCATCTAACCGGCAACAAAGAACGACTTCTTAATCCGACTAAATATGGTGGTAGCCGTGTTGTGGTCATTGCAGATGATTCGAAACATAATATCGCCCACATCGGCTATGTTATCTTTCCGTCGAGCAACAATAAGAGGGAGTTAACTCTAAAAGATGTCTATCATGTTCCGGGAATGCAAAAGAATTTGATTTTGGTGCCTCAAATGACAGATGAAGGTCATTACGTTTGTAACATCCCGAGTTTTAGGGCGCGAGAGAGAATTCACGAGGAATTAAAACTTAAATAAAAGGAAAGGAAGCGGGCTTGGGCCGGGGCGTATGGGCCGAAAGGGGCAAGTTTGGGCCCTTATAAACCTCAAGACCTGCCCAAAAGCCCCATTTCCATCCAGATTTTCGGATTCTAGAGAGAGAGAGTGAGAGAGAGCCTAGAGAGAGAAAGTCCCGGTTTTCGGATTTAAGCTTCAAGGATCGTTAGCAAGAGTCTCGTGGGTGTTTAGCAACGAAAAGGAAGTGATTACGGGTAACCGATTCTCCTAAATCTGAGTTTTAGTTCGTTTTTGGGTTTTTCGGGTTTTGGGTGAAAAGGTTATGTTTAATCGGATGAAACTGAAGGGTAAGCATAGATTTGAGTTCCTTAATGGAAAACGAACGTTTTGAATGCAACCAGGTTCGGGATCTTGAAGTGATCAGACCCGAATGCGAAAGTTAGGGTTTTTCGCCAAGAACAGGTCGTGCGCACTTGCTAAGTGCGCACAGAGCAGGTCCTGCGCACTTGCTAAGTGCGCAGGAAGAGGAGCCTGCGCACTTGCTAAGTGCGCAGGAAGAGGAGCCTACGCACTTGCTAAGTGCGCAGGAAGGGAAGTCTGCGCACTTGCTAAGTGCGCAGGAAGCAGTGTCTGCGCACTTGCTAAGTGCGCAGGCATCAGGACTGATTAAGTAAAGTCAGTATGTTAGAGTGGTTAAACCGTTTAGCGTCGAGTTAAGTCTGATAAGTGTCAAATTGTTATGATTGTTCAGATTGTGTGAGATACAGTAGACTATTGCAGCTAAGATACCAGGTGAGTTCTAATCCCCTTTTTGCCTTCTTTAGGGGTGGTGTGCATACTTAGTGTAAAGTGTTTATTATATTTTATATATTATAAACTGAAAGGAAAAGTTATGTTTTAGTGAAAAGTTTAAAAGAGGCAAAAGTATGTTTTGAGGAAAGTATATCTATATTATGACAAGCGTTTACTATATTTTCATATGCATAAACAAAGGCGTAATATATATGTTAGTATGTTCAAGTAAAGCAAAATATATATTTTATGGCAAGCGTTTACTATATTTTCATATACATAAACAAAGGCATAATATATATGTTAGTATGTTCAAGTAAAGCAAGATATATATTTTATGGCAAGCGTTTACTATATTTTTATATACATAAACAAAGGCATATTATATATGAAAGTTATGAACAAGATTTACAGAAAAGTTTTATGAACAGTAAAGTGAACAGCTTTCCTTCGGGAATGTGTACCAGTTTGTAAAGGTCCTTGGGACAGATGTTACTTGTACAAGATGTCAGATATGGGTTCTACCCATTAGTAAGAGTCTCGGTGGCTCGTTAACAGTTGTACAATTGGAATGAGTGACGGCGGTTGCTCGGAGGACTACGCAATCCCCCATGTACCAGTTAAGAGGTATTGATCACGAGGACAATACCCGGTGTTGATCACGAGGACAACATCGTGTCATGTGGTGTTGCCCGTAAGGACAACATCATTGGGTCACGAGGACCCAGAAGGTATTGATCACGAGGACAATACCAGTATGTAACAGAATTGACGGATAAGCGGTAGTGTCGGTTCATGGTGTAAGCCATGAGGGCATTGACCAGGTACTTGTCGGTTCATGGATGTAAGCCATGAGGGCAGTACAGTGACAAGGAATTGACGGTTAAGTGGTACTGATCACGAGGACAATACCAGCAGTGATAAGAATTGACGGTTAAGCGGTATTGACCACGAGGGCAGTACCAACAGTGACAAGGAATTGACGGATACTTTATGAATGTTTTAAATTATTTTTTTTGAAAAACGAAGTATGTAAAGTTTTGTAAAGTTTTGCCTTAAGGGCAGTATGTATGTATTAGTAAATCTTTTGTATAAATGATTTAAAGTAAACGTTAGAACTCACTCAGCGTTGCTGATTTTTAGTATGCACATCAGTTAAGTGTAGGTGGCAGTAGATGGAAGTGGATGCTTGGCTTGGCGAGAAGAGTTACCCGAAGATCAGCATCTGGCATCCTGTTTATGTTTTCTTTTGATTATGTTGATTAGGACAAGTTTCAGTTGTATTAGACATGTTATGTTTCCGCTGCGTATGTAGAGATTTAAATCGTTTTCGCTGTGTAATGTATGTCTTATGTTTAAAGTGCTATGTGTTGATGAGTAAATCCAATACGTGAGGCCTCCCGGGTTTGGGGCCTCACAAGTTGGTATCAGAGCCATAGTTTGAGAGATTTGGACATCCCCGATGTCCAGACTTAAACTGAGAATGGGACAAGTAGCGGATGCCAGTACGGGTAACTCAAGCCAAAGCATCAGAAGCGTATAGTAAGTAAAGTTTACCTTTAGAGTGTCAAGATAAGAATAGAGGCTTTAGTGGAATCATGAAAGCGAATAAATGGAAAACGAGAAGTGATGTAATGGTTAATTGCAGATGGCCAGTGTATATTAACATCTTACCTTACTTATTGTGTTCTACATATTCCCTAGCATGCTGAAATTAAATCCCTTTGTTCCCTATCTTTCAGTTAGAAATGGCAAGACGTGGAGGAACTAGAGGAAGTGGAGGAGGAAGACGTGGTGGACGTACGGGCCGCCGCGGTGGAACTAGCATATATCAAATGATTGAGGGGAGTGTCCACACTACCCATACTGACACAGAGGTTAGTCAGCACAATGTTGAACATGCGGAAGGAGATGACCAGACATTTGAGTTTGAACCAGTAGTACAAGCAGCTATTAACCGCGAGTTTACCCGATTGCTGAAAGAAACCTTACCGGCAATACTAGACGAAGCGTTGAGGAAGGCTAAGGAGAACTCCAATGTAATCCCAGCCACTGAAGGGCTAGTAGTGCTACCAGCTGCGGGAGGACCAATCCTGGTGGAGAATGTCGCACCGCCTACTCGCGGATGCGATTACAAGGCATTTCGTGGTTGTGATCCCCCTGAGCTAACTGGGGAGAAAGAAGAAGCAGGTACTTTAGATTGGATCAATGGCATGGAATCCACCATCAGCCTCAGTGACTGTCGACCGGATCAAGCGGTCAGGTTCGCAGCTAAGTCACTAAAGGGAGAGGCAGCACACTGGTGGGAGACTGTGAAACAAGCGAAGGGTGACCAAGCGGTCGAACTAATGAGGTGGAATGATCTGAAAGCGTTAGTAATTGAGAAGTTTTGTCCTAAGAATGAAGTCCACAAGGTGGAGAGAGAGTTCCTGACGTTGCAAGCCGGACTATTGACTCACAGACAATATACTTCCAAGTACAACGAACTGGCACGCCTGGTGCCTCATCTTGTAACCACAGAGGAGAGGAGGATTCATTATTATGTTCAAGGTTTGCCTCCAAAGATATGTACCTTTGTAAGGGCCAACACACCGAGTACCTTTGAGTCGGTGGTTGTTTTGAGCGGAGTTGTCTATGATGACATTGCCTCTGAAGTCATTTCTGAAACATCTAAGAAACAAGCGCCTAAGCGGACTGGGGAGGAACTTCAGGGTCCTAGTGATAAGAGGTCAAGGTTAGAAGCAGAGGGTCTGTGTGGAAAATGTGGGAAAAGGCACGGAGGAGAGTGCAGAGCTGGGCAAGCGGGTTGCTTTAAGTGTGGAAAGTTTGGACACCAATCACGTGACTGCACGGCGAAGCCTAAGTGCCACAACTGTGGGGAGCCAGGGCATTTGAGCAGAGATTGTAGAAAGCGCAAAGAGCCGGAAGCGGGAGGATCCGGAAAGGGTAAGGGTGCAGAGAAGGAACCTTACATCAACAAGGCCACAGCAAGGGCTTACCAGATGACTCAGTAAGGTACGTTGCAAACTCTTATTTGTGATATGCCAAGTTTATGATTTTATTTCCTTAAATGATTAGTTAGCCCCATCAGCTTAGAAGCCTTAGAACTAGATATTACCCGGATTAGATCCTCAGCGGTAGTTAATCACAATGGCCTTCATGACCAAGCTGCCTTGCATAGCTACGGTTTATGCCACCCATTCTGTGATTTGCTATCAGTATAGCTTATGGCAGGTTTCGAGGACGAAACCTATTGTAAGGAGGGTAGACTTGTAACATCCCGAGTTTTAGGGCGCGAGAGAGAATTCACGAGGAATTAAAACTTAAATAAAAGGAAAGGAAGCGGGCTTGGGCCGGGGCGTATGGGCCGAAAGGGGAAAGTTTGGGCCCTTATAAACCTCAAGACCTGCCCAAAAGCCCCATTTCCATCCAGATTTGATTCTAGAGAGAGAGAGTGAGAGAGAGCCTAGAGAGAGAAAGTCCCGGTTTTTGGATTTAAGCTTCAAGGATCGTTAGCAAGAGTCTCGTGGGTGTTTAGCAACGAAAAGGAAGTGATTACAGGTAACCGATTCTCCTAGATCTGAGTTTTAGTTCGTTTTTGGGTTTTTCGGGTTTTGGGTGAAAAGGTTATGTTTAATCGGATGAAACTGAAGGGTAAGCATAGATTTGAGTTCCTTAATGGAAAACGAACGTTTTGAATGCAACCAGGTTCGGGATCTTGAAGTGATCAGACCCGAATGCGAAAGTTAGGGTTTTTCGCCAAGAACAGGTTGTGCGCACTTGCTAAGTGCGCACAGAGCAGGTCCTGCGCACTTGCTAAGTGCGCAGGAAGAGGAGCCTATGCACTTGCTAAGTGCGCAGGAAGGGAAGTCTGCGCACTTGCTAAGTGCGCAGGCATCAGGACTGATTAAGTAAAGTCAGTATGTTAGAGTGGTTAAACCGTTTAGCGTCGAGTTAAGTCTGATAAGTGTCAAATTGTTATGATTGTGTGAGATACAGTAGACTATTGCAGCTAAGATACCAGGTGAGTTCTAATCCCCTTTTTGCCTTCTTTAGGGGTGGTGTGCATACTTAGTGTAAAGTGTTTATTATATTTTATATATTATAAACTGAAAGGAAAAGTTATGTTTTAGTGAAAAGTTTAAAAGAGGCAAAAGCATGTTTTGAGGAAAGTATATCTATATTATGGCAAGCGTTTACTATATTTTCATATACATAAACAAAGGCGTAATATATATGTTAGTATGTTCAAGTAAAGCAAGATATATATTTTATGGCAAGCGTTTACTATATTTTCATATACATAAACAAAGACATAATATATATGTTAGTATGTTCAAGTAAAGCAAGATATATATTTTATGGCAAGCGTTTACTATATTTTTATATACATAAACAAAGGCATATTATATATGAAAGTTATGAACAAGATTTACAGAAAAGTTTTATGAACAGTAAAGTGAACAGCTTTCCTTCGGGAATGTGTACCAGTTTGTAAAGGTCCTTGGGACAGATGTTACTTGTACAAGATGTCAGATATGGGTTCTACCCATTAGTAAGAGTCTCGGTGGCTCGTTAACAGTTGTACAATTGGAATGAGTGACGGCGGTTGCTCGGGGGACTACGCAATCCCCCATGTACCAGTTAAGAGGTATTGATCACGAGGACAATACCCGGTGTTGATCACGAGGACAACATCGTGTCATGTGGTGTTGCCCGTAAGGACAACATCATTGGGTCACGAGGACCCAGAAGGTATTGATCACGAGGACAATACCAGTATGTAACAGAATTGACGGATAAGCGGTAGTGTCGGTTCATGGTGTAAGCCATGAGGGCATTGACCAGGTACTTGTCGGTTCATGGATGTAAGCCATGAGGGCAGTACAGTGACAAGGAATTGACGGTTAAGTGGTACTGATCACGAGGACAATACCAGCAGTGATAAGAATTGACGGTTAAGCGGTATTGACCACGAGGGCAGTACCAACAGTGACAAGGAATTGACGGATACTTTATGAATGTTTTAAATTATTTTTTTGAAAAACGAAGTATGTAAAGTTTTGTAAAGTTTTGCCTTAAGGGCAGTATGTATGTATTAGTAAATCTTTTGTATAAATGATTTAAAGTAAACGTTAGAACTCACTCAGCGTTGCTGACTTTTAGTATGCACATCAGTTAAGTGTAGGTGGCAGTAGATGGAAGTGGATGCTTGGCTTGGCGAGAAGAGTTACCCGAAGATCAGCATCTGACATCCTGTTTATGTTTTCTTTTGATTATGTTGATTAGGAAAAGTTCAGTTGTATTAGACATGTTATGTTTCCGCTGCGTATGTAGAGATTTAAATCGTTTCCGCTGTGTAATGTATGTCTTATGTTTAAAGTGCTATGTGTTGATGAGTAAATCCAATACGTGAGGCCTCCCAGGTTTGGGGCCTCACAACGTTCTTTTTGGTCCTAAGGATGTAAGGGTGTTCAAAGAATTTGAGACTTCATCAGTACCAATTCTCCAAGGGCGTAAGACGGAGACTGTGTATGTTCTTAATGTTGAGTCGGCTTATGTAGAAAAGGCAAAGGGGAAGCTGGCGCCAACGCTTGGGCCACGTAGGCTTTGACAAATTGGGACTGATGGTGAATAAAGAGCTGGTAGTTGGGCTGCCCAAGTTAAACATAAAGGATGGCGCTGTGTGCGCAGGTTTCCAGTTCGGAAAGACAAAACATTTGCCATTCAAGAAAGCCGCTCATCAGACCACCGAACCATTAGAGCTTGTTCACTCCGATGTCCTTGGGCCTGTCAAACAGTCATCGATGCAAGGTATGAGATACATGGTTACTTTTATCGATGATTATTCACGATTTGTGTGGTTGTATTTCATGAAAGAGAAATCAAAGGTATTTGCTAAGTTAAGAGAATTCAAAATTGATGCTGAATTGATGATCGGTCGCAAAGTCAAATGATTACGATCTGACAATGGGGGCGAATACTTGGCAAGCGAGTTTAGTAATTACCTGAGACAAAAGTTAATCAAGAGGCAATTGACTTGCCCTAATACGCCACAACAGAATGGAGTTGCCGAGAGCAAGAATAGGCATGTGGGAGAGGCATCGAAGAGCCTAATTCATGATGAAAACATGCCTGGTGGATTTTGGGCGGAGGCGATGAAGACAGCCGGGTATGTAATTAATAGACTACCATCACAAACTCTAAATTATGTTTCCCCTTATGAAAGACTGACCGGTGTTAAACCAAACGTAAGTTTCTTTCGCGTTTTCGGTTGCATTTGTTATGTGTTTGTACTAAATCACCTTCGTCATAAGATGGACAAGAAGGCTATTCGGTGTGTGTTTGTAGGGTATGACTCACAAAGAAAATGGTGGCGTTGTTGTGACCCTAACAATGGCAAGGTCTATGTATCACGAAATGTAATCTTTGATGAGCAGTCATCATGGTGGTCACCTGAGAATAAAGTATTGCCGGACAGTGATCAACTCAAAGAAGATCTCAAGAATTCTAAGGTTGTTTTAGACTTCACTGATGATGACCAAGTACAAGTTGAAGAAAGTGTTTTGGTTCAAAACAGTGAGTCTACAGCTAATGTAGAAATTGAAGTGAACGATGAATCTGAACCGGCTTTAAGACGATCACAAAGGGTACGTAAACCTAATTCTAAATTTGCTAATGTAGCTATTGTTGGGGATGTTTGGGTAGAACCAAGTTCATTTGAGGAAGCTCAGGCTAAACACAAATGGTGGAAAGCAATGGAGGAGGAGATAGCTGCCCTATATCGAAATGAGACGTGGGATTTGGTTCCCAAGCCCGATGGTGCAAAACCGGTAACCTGGAAATGGGTGTATAAGCTGAAACAGAAAGCTGATGAGTCTGTGGAACGGTTCAAATCAAGACTTGTAGCCCGTGGTTTCTCACAAGAGTATGGTGTTAATTTTGAAGATACATTCAGTCCATTGGCCAAACTAACAACGGTTCGAGTATTGTTAGCCGTTGTGGTGAGTAAAGGGTGGACGTTGGCACAAATGGATGTCAATAATGCTTTCCTATACGGTGAGCTTGATCATGTGATTTTCATGGAACAACCAAGTGGTTTCGAAAGCAAAGAACATTCGGAGTATGTATGCAAGTTAAAGAAAGCTATTTACGGGCTTAAGCAATCACCGAGGGCGTGGTTCGGTAAGATTGCTGAATTTTTAGAGTTAAATGGTTTTATTCTAACACATGCAGATGCAAGTTTGTTTGTCAAGAACATAGGTGACAAAGTTGTGGTTATGTTGGCTTATGTGGATGATTTGATCATCACCGGAGACTTAGATGATGAAATCATCCAACTAAAGGCAAATCTGTGTGTGCTCTTCCAAGTGAAAGACCTGGGCAAGTTGGTAAGTTTTCTTGGGTTGGAACTAGCCTATACGGAAGATGAGGTAATCTTGCATCAGACGAAATATGCAAGTGACATGTTATACAAATTTGGCATGGTCTCTTGCAAGGCTGCACCTACACCAATTGAAGCTGGAGTAAAGTTGTACTCAAATGTTGGTAGAAAACTAGAAGACCCAACAGTTTATAGAAAGATGGTCGGTAGCCTTATATATCTTACTCTCACAAGACCGGATGTATCGTTTGCTATCGGGGTCCTAAGTCGCTATATGCAAGATCCCCGAAAGCCACACTACTTAGCAATTCAGCGTGTGCTTCGATATGTGAAAGGTACAATGGACAAGGGGATACTGTTCAAGAGGGAGTAAGATCAGAAGTTAACGAGTTTGTGTGATGCAGACTATGCAGGTGACTTGAATGAAAGACGATCAACTACTAGAATGTGTTTATGTACGGGTCAAGTCCTATCTCGTGGTGCAGCAAACGACAGCCAACCGTGTCTCTTTCGACCACAGAGGCGGAGTATAGGGCAACAGCCATGGCTGCCTAAGAGTGCATGTGGCTGACTCAGTTGTTCAAAGACCTGAATCAGCCTATACCGTATGGAGTAAAGATGTTGTGTGACAATCGTTCGACTATAAAACTGGCTGAAAATCCAGTCTTTCACGCGCGAACGAAACATATTGAGATCCATTATCATTTTATCAGAGAAAAGGTTCTAAAGAGAGAAATTGAAATGGAGTGGGTTGATAGTAATGGCCAAGTGGCAGACATGTTTACAAAAACTCTTTCAAATGTGAAGCTTCTGGGTTTTTGTAGCAAGTTGGGTTTATCACAAGTGAAGATTGAGAGGGAGTGTTAAATGATACAACTTTACTTTACTGGGTCCAAGGTCTGCACATGCATGTGCAGTGGTTTACTTATTTATTTTGTCCTTTATTTAATTGTTTTATTTTCATTAAGCACGTTGAAATTTGTTAGCTAGTTTGTAACATTCTCTATTTTTCTGAGCATTGTATTCATTTTCGTTTTCAATAATAACACGTTTCGATTTTGTGCATATGTTCCGCAATTATATATATATATATACACAATTCATTAAAAATAACCAAAATTTTTATACAATTTTTATAAAAATAAATTTTTTTTTGAATTTGACTCAAAGTGATCACAAACCAAGAAAACAAGCCCAATTTTGACTTCTCAAAGTTAAAACAGCCCAAGAACTCAAAAATTGACCCGTTTGACTTTCAAAAGTCAAACAGGGCCGAATTCGTGCAATTCAAGCCCGGAAACGAGTCCAATTGAGTCCAGTGGGTTCCATCTCACGCATAAACAACGAATCGATCATATCCAGACCCAAAAATCATACCAATCTGAGTCTTGATTTTAGTTGACTTTTTTTCGAGTCAAACATGGATGAATTTGATCAAAATCAAGAAATTCAAACCAATTTGAATTCCCGAAATCAAGCACCAGTCGATCGCGAGTGTACCTGGACCATTATCCAGACCTAATCCAACTCCAATTTGTCGAATTATGCCTAACTAACCTCGCGATTATCACGGTCCAAATTTTAAAAATCAAATTGAGAGATTGAGATAATAACTATCAAATTTAATCATTCATACGCATCCTCATAATCACATACGAACTCCCTGGAACTCCATTCGCACCTCATTGCACGTCTGGAGCCCGATCGATCCTCAAGAACAGCCGAACCAAATTCGTACTCGTCCGCGCTCGTTACACAACCAAAACACGTAAGTAATACATCAATCGATTCGTTTTCGTCTCTATTTCGGAAGCCCCATGTCGATTTGTGAAAACAACAAACGATCAAACCAATTTAAATCTAGGGTTCTTGATTCAGAAACTGATTTGGGGCTTGTATCATGTTTTGTTTTTCTATTTAAATAAACGGGTTACTTTATAACCAGCGAACCCACCTGGTCCAACCGGTTAAGTTACTGCGCCTTTGGATCGGGTGGCGTGGGTTCGAAACCCACAGCCCACTCATCCGGTCGGCTCCTTTTGGCGCATACCCTGAATAACAGACTCGTCTCTTCGTGTTAATAACCAACAAAACCAGATCTTATACACAAATAACCCTTCTGGTCCAGCGGCAAACGTGAAGAGCAACCACAGGAGCCACCCGGGTTCGAGCCGGGTGGCCTGTTTTATTTTTTTTTAGCGACTTTTACAACTCGGAATTTTATAAAAAAATTATTTTTATAAACCTTGAAACATTTAGAACAGAATGTAACTAGAATCGCCAATTTTTGATATAAACTCAATTTATTTCGAATTTCTTTGTTTAAAAATTGTATATTTATTTATTTTAAAAACAAAGTTTAAATTTTTATTTAAAGTAAATAAATTTCCAAATAAAAATAATGACTTTATAAAATATCTCCCATTTTTTAAACCCAACGTTATAAAGTTGATAACTTTATTTTAGGAATAAACAAAAACTCATTTTTATAATAAAATATAGTTAAATGTATATTTTTATACATAAATGTTATTTTACATTTTTATAAATAAATAAATGACGTGAAAAATGATTTATTTAATTTATATTTAAATATAATTTCCACACTATTTTCTAACTAAATAATAAATTAATTTATTTAGTTATTTCCAAATCGACGTAAATTCAATCCTTCCTTTTTTTAACTAGTTATTTTAAATTGATTAATACCACACCCGTTTTAAATACAAATCCACAAACACAACTCGTCGTACACACGTCCAATTCCATCCTACACTTAGACCAATTCTATTTTATACGATAGTGATTGGAAATCCATATGCTTTGCACACTAGGTTAACGTGGTGAATTGCAATGATCAATCTTATTATTCATTTTCGCGTGCTAGCTATACATTGAATCAAGTGAGTATTACATAGCCCCTCTTTACATTTTTACGCTTTTTGGGGTGAAACATGAACCATATTACACAATTGTTTTTACATTTTTACAAACAACACAAACACAAATCCGCTTTACATGCATGTGTGAAATTTGAGCTTTATGTTTGAGTACTAGGTGTGTCAACTGTTTATGTGCAATGTTTGTGCAATCATTAACTATACAAGCTGACGGTAAACAATGATAGTTCTATTGAGTCTGACAAACCCACCCAGATTGGGGTGATTGTTACCGACAACACAATTTGCATGCTAGTTACAAAGGTTTGATTGTACTTTAGTTACACAATAGTTGCTCCCCATAAATGCCTTATTTATCATGATTTGTAAAGGATTTGTTATTCAATTCATATACTATCTATGTACAAACCTGTGTATGCTCACCAACTTTTTAGTTGACCTTATTTTGTTCATGTTTCAGGTACTAACGTGTGAGTGTGATCAAGAAATTGCTACATTTAAGTTTGGACCTAGTTAATTTTAAATAAGGATTTTTATATGTTTTAATTTATGTACTCATTTGAATTATGGTTGTGTTTGTTTGAAATGAAAGTTGATGTTTAATATATTGCAATCTAGTCGACCTTGTGCTCATGAACAGTCTACATGTCCCGCCCCGACGTTTCCGCCGTCGGTTGGGGTGTGACAGATTGGTATCAGAGCCTTGGTTATAGGGAATTAGGTTATTAGACACCTTTGACCTAGACTATAACTTTAGGATACCCATTCATGCCATGCTTCATGATTATGTGTTATGTGCTACATGCTATGTGTTACGTGCTTATTTTAATTATTATATTATTTGCTGCTTTTACTTGTTAAAAATCCATAACATATTATACTATACTTAAACAATAAACTAAATAAATAATATCTCTACCCATACCCTAAGCCTCATAACCTGCTTCACTACCATCGTAGCATGTGGAAACGTCATGGATCTAAAATCTATAAAAAAATCTATTTTCTTTCTCGTTAAGGTTTTTAGACTTTGTTAATTTTTAAAGGACACGTGCAATCTGGAAGGGTGACACCTGTATTCTGGGTTTTCTGTCTAGGAAAGCATTTCGTATAAATCCCAATCAACCGAGGGACCCGTATGCTTTCCTGGGAATTCTCGGGATGAGTGTTTACTTATAGGCTAAAGTACGTCTCCTTGAAAGTTATATGAGTTTAAGTTAACCTTAATGTGTCATAGTATTCGAGTGATTATGTCACCATTTGAGTACAATCCAAACTGTGATCAACTATCTTATTTATTATCTTATCCTCTTTAAATCCAATCAAATTTCATAAATTCTCACATCTTTTCTTATCTTGTCAAAATCTGTAGAATGCCTCCCCGTCGTGCTCCCGTGGTCAACAACAACACCGATATCGCTGCTATCCTTGCTCAACTAGTAACTCAACTCACTCAAGCTAATGGAGTCGCACATGGTAACCCTGGAACTAATGGTGGTGGTGGTGCCAACCCACCACAATGCACCTTCAAACACTTCAACTCGTGTAATCCTCTCAAGTTCTATGGTAACGAGGGAGCCACAGGACTACTGCAATGGTTTGAAAGTATTTAGGGCACCTTCCTGAATAGTGACTGTCCCGATAACCTCCGTGTTCGTCATGCCACAAGTGTCTTTCAAAAACGGGCACTCACGTGGTGGAATGGGGAAAGAAGGAATAGGGGCGTAGAGGCAGCAATGGCCTTACCATGGGATGAGGTTAAGAGACTAATGACCGAGGAGTTCTGTCCTCGGAATGAGATGAAGAAACTTGAATCTGAGTTTTGGGATCTTGCTCAAGACAGTGGTGAGAGTCTGGCTTATACAACTCGGTTCCATGAGTTGAGTCTCCTTGTGCCCCACATGGTCACACCTTTATCTCGCTGCATTGAGAAGTACATTGGTGGATTGCCTAGGCAGATTCAGGATACTGTCTTAGGGAGAAATCCCGCAACACTTGAAGATGCTATCCGGTTATCTGCTACTTTGACCGACAACCATGTAAAAGCAGGAACGCTGACTAGAAAGGGCACCAAGAAAACTGCTGACACCATAACAACCTCTGCACCTGTTAAAGAAACTAAAGCTGAACCCTACCACAATAATAAGAAAAGGAAAGCTAAGAACTATGTTGTGGTCACTCCTGCTATCCCAGTGAACCAAGTTGCTCCCATGGCTCAAGCACCAGCCAAGAAGCCATATGTTGGGATCTACCCACTCTGTGCTACCTGCAACTATCACCACCTCCAAAGCATTCCCTGCCACCTTTGCACCCACTGCGGGAAGTATGGCCACATGGTAAATGTTTGTAGAGCCAAGGCACTTACAGGTCAAGTCAACCCTCCGGCCCGAACTAACCAGCAAGTGGCAAATCAAGGTGTTCCCGCCATTGCAAATGGGCGTGCTTGCTATGAATGTGGCAATCCGAATCACTTCCGCAACCAGTGCCCGAACTTCATAAATGCTAATCAGGGCGGAGCTCGTGGGCGTGCTTTCAACATAAACACCAATGAAGCTCAGGCCAGCGATGATGTGGTTAACGGTACGTTCCTTATAAATAATCAATATGCCTCCATTTTATTTGATACCGGTGCAGATAAGAGTTTTGTGTCATTTAACTTTGAACCCTTACTTGCAAAAACCCGATCCAAATTAGGGAAAACCTTCACCGTCGAAGTAGCAAATGGTGACTCCCTTACGATTGACTCCATTATCAATGACTGCTCTCTAGAACTTAATGATCATACATTCCCAATCAACCTCGTGCCAATGCCACTAGGGAGTTTTGACATCATCATAGGCATGGATTGGCTCTCATCTTACCATGCCGAAGTCATCTGTTTCGAGAAGTGTATCCGAATACCCCTTCCGTCGGGAGAAACACTAAGAGTCTTTGGTGAAAAGCCTTGTAAAGGACTCCAGTTAATGTCGTGCACAACTGCCCAAAAGTACTTACGAAAGAAGTACGTAGCCTTCTTAGCCCATATTGTCCAAAAGGATGTCAAGGAGAAGAATGTTGAAGACATCCCCATTATCCGAGAATTTCCCGAAGTATTCCCCGAAGACTTATCTGGTCTTCCACCCGTTCGACAAGTGGAATTTCGCTTTGACCTTGTACCTAGAGCTAACCCCGTGGCTAGAGCTCCATACCGTCTTGCACCTTCTGAAATGCAAGAGCTGGCAAGTCAACTCCAAGAGCTCTCCGACAAGGGTTTCATTCGTCCAAGTCATTCACCATGGGCTGCACCCGTCTTATTTGTCAAGAAGAAGGATGGATCATTCCGCATGTGTATTGACTACCGCGAGCTCAACAAACTCACCATCAAGAACCGTTATCCTTTGCCTAGAATTGATGATCTCTTTGACCAACTCAAGGCTCTACTTGCTTCTCAAAGATTGATCTTCGATCTGGTTATCACCAACTCCGTGTGCAAGAGGAAGATATACCGAAGACAGCCTTCCGAACAAGATATGGTCACTGCGAGTTTATGGTCATGCCTTTTGGGCTAACCAATGCACCCGCGGTCTTTATGGACCTCATGAATCGGGTGTGCAAACCATATCTCGACAAATTTGTGATCGTATTTATTGACGATATCTTAATCTATTCCAAGACAAAAGCCGATCATGAGCAACATCTTAGATTGGTTTTGGATCTCTTGAAGAAAGAGCAACTATATGCCAAGTTCTCCAAATGTGAGTTTTGGCTAAAGGAGGTTCAATTTCTGGGCCATATCGTTAACGAAAAGTGAATTCATGTTGACCCTGCAAAAATCGAAGCCGTTAAGAATTGGAATGTTCCTAAGACCCCTACTGAAGTTCGTTCTTTTCTTGGTCTTGTGGGATATTATCGTCGTTTCATTTCGAATTTCTCGAAGATTGTTGTTCCCCTCACCGCTTTGACTCACAAGGGTAAACCTTATGAATGGGGACCAAAACAAGAAGAAGCTTTCCAAACTCTCAAGCAAAAGTTATGCAATGCTCCTATATTGACCCTCCCTGAAGGGAATGACGATTTCGTTGTCTATTGTGATGCCTCCAACCAGGGTCTCGGTTGTGTCCTCATGCAACGAGGCAATGTGATCGCTTATGCATCAAGGCAACTTAAGATTCATGAGAAAAATTATACGACGCACGATCTCGAGTTCGGTGCGGTCGTCTTCGCATTGAAGATTTGGAGACATTACCTCTATGGCACAAAATGTGTGGTGTTCACCGACCACAAAAGTCTCCAGCACATCTTCAACCAAAAAGAACTCAATATGAGACAACGACGTTGGGTTGAACTCCTTAACGACTATGACTGCGAGATTCGTTACCATCCCGGCAAAGCGAATGTTGTAGCCGACGCTTTGAGTCGTAAGGACCATGTCATACTCCATTGTGTCCGAATCCAAACTGACATTCAAAGCCGCATCCTAGAAGCTCAACACGTCTCGGTCACCGAAGGTAACATGTATGATGAAATGTCGTGTGGTGTTGAACTCCAGCTTGAATCTAAACCCAATGGCTTACTTTACTACTTGAACCGTATTTGGATTCCTGATCGTGATGATCTCCGTACATTTCTCATGAACGAGACTCACAAGACTCGTTATTCTATTCATCCCGGTGCGGATAAAATGTACCAAGACCTTCGCCATCAATATTGGTGGCCCGGTATGAAGAAAGACATTGCTATCTATGTTGCAAAATGTCTAACTTGCTCCAAAGTCAAAGCCGAACACCAACGTCCATCCGGTTTACTTGAACAGCCGGAAATCCCCGTGTGAAAATGGGAGAATTTAGCAATGGATTTTATTACCAAACTCCCTCGCACTTCAAGTGGTTATGATAGCATCTGGGTGATCATTGACCGTCTCACCAAATCTGCTCATTTCTTGCCTATCCGTGAAGATTATCGGGTTGAGAAACTGGCCCGAATTTACATTAAAGAAATTGTGAGTCGTCATGGTGTTCCACTAAACATAATTTCCGATAGAGATGCTCGTTTTACCTCCCGTTTCTGGCAATCTCTCCAAACTGCTCTTGGTACACGATTGGATTTGAGCACGGCTTACCACCCCCAAACTGATGGTCAGACCGAGCGAACAATCCAAACTCTTGAGGACATGCTTAGGGCTTGTGTAATTGATTTTGGTGGAAATTGGGATTCACATCTATCCCTAATCGAGTTCTCTTACAACAATAGCTATCACACAAGTATCAATATGACTCCATTTGAAGCTCTCTATGGTCGTAAATGCCGTTCTCCAATATGTTGGAACGAGATTGGTGAAGCACAAATCACCGGTCCCGAACTAATTCAAGAAACATCCGATAAGATCCTTCAAATCCGTGACAACATCAGAGTAGCGAGGAGTCGGCAAAAGAGTTATGCCGACAAACGACGAAAACCCTTGGAATTCCAAGTCGGCGATCTTGTTCTTCTAAAGGTGTCTCCATGGAAGGGTGTGATCCGTTTTGAAAAGAAAGGCAAACTAGCACCTCGTTACGTGGGTCCATTCAAGATCCTTGAAAGGATTGGGAAAGTGGCTTACAAACTCGAGTTACCTCCATCACTTGCCAACATACATTCTACATTTCATGTGTCCAACCTAAAGAAATGCCTTGCTGATGAGAATCTCCATATACCCCTTGACGATGTGCGCATTGACGAAACGATGCACTTCGTTGAGAGACCAGTGGAGATCATAGATACTGAGATCAAGAGACTCAGGCGAAGCCGTATCCCTATTGTCAAAGTTCGTTGGGAATCTAAGCGTGGACCTGAGTTTACTTGGGAACGTGAAGACCAAATGAAGCTCAAATACCCACACCTCTTTGATGGTTCAGTCGCCTCAGCTAGTTAAATTTCGGGACGAAATTTCCTTAACAAGGGGAGACTGTAACATTCTCTATTTTTCCGAGCATTGTATTCATTTTCGTTTTCAATAATAACACGTTTCGATTTTGTGCATATGTTCCGCAATTATATATATATATATATATATATATATATATATATACACAATTCATTAAAAATAACCAAAATTTTTATACAATTTTTATAAAAATAAATTTTTTTTTTGAAACAAACCAAGAAAACAAGCCCAATTTTGACTTCTCAAAGTCAAAACAGCCCAAGAACTCAAAAATTGACCCGTTTGACTTTCAAAAGTCAAACAGGGCCGAATTCGTGCAATTCAAGCCCGGAAACGAGTCCAATTGAGTCCAGTGGGTTCCATCTCACGCATAAACAACGAATCGATCATATCCAGACCCAAAAATCATACCAATCTGAGTCTTGATTTTAGTTGACTTTTTTTCGAGTCAAACATGGATGAATTTGATCAAAATCAAGAAATTCAAACCAATTTGAATTCCCGAAATCAAGCACCAGTCGATCGCGAGTGTACCTGGACCATTATCCAGACCTAATCCAACTCCAATTTGTCGAATTATGCCTAACTAACCTCGCGATTATCACGGTCCAAATTTTAAAAATCAAATTGAGAGATTGAGATAATAACTATCAAATTTAATCATTCATACGCATCCTCATAATCACATACGAACTCCCTGGAACTCCATTCGCACCTCATTGCACGTCTGGAGCCCGATCGATCCTCAAGAACAGCCGAACCAAATTCGTACTCGTCCGCGCTCGTTACACAACCAAAACACGTAAGTAATACATCAATCGATTCGTTTTCGTCTCTATTTCGGAAGCCCCATGTCGATTTGTGAAAACAACAAACGATCAAACCAATTTAAATCTAGGGTTCTTGATTCAGAAACTGATTTGGGGCTTGTATCATGTTTTGTTTTTCTATTTAAATAAACGGGTTACTTTATAACCAGCGAACCTACCTGGTCCAACCGGTTAAGTTACTGCGTCGTTGGATCGGGTGGCGTGGGTTCGAAACCCACAGCCCACTCATCCGGTCGGCTCCTTTTTACGCATACCCTAAATAACAGACTCGTCTCTTCGTGTTAATAACCAACAAAACCAGATCTTGTACACAAATAACCCTTCTGGTCCAGCGGCAAACGTGAAGAGCAACCACAGGAGCCACCCGGGTTCGAGCCGGGTGGCCTGTTTTATTTTTTTTTGAGCGACTTTTACAACTCGGAATTTTATAAAAAATTTATTTTTATAAACCTTGAAACATTTAGAACAGAATGTAACTAGAATCGCCAATTTTTGATATAAACTCAATTTATTTCGAATTTCTTTGTTTAAAAATTGTATATTTATTTATTTTAAAAACAAAGTTTAAATTTTTATTTAAAGTAAATAAATTTCCAAATAAAAATAGTGACTTTATAAAATATCTCCCATTTTTGAAACACAACGTTATAAAGTTGATAACTTTATTTTAAGAATAAACAAAAACTCATTTTTATAATAAAATATAGTTAAATGTATATTTTTATACATAAATGTTATTTTACATTTTTATAAATAAATAAATGACGTGAAAAATGATTTATTTAATTTATATTTAAATATAATTTCCACACTATTTTCTAACTAAATAAATAGTTAATAATTAATTAATTTATTTAGTTATTTCCAAATCGACGTAAATTCAATCCTTCCTTTTTTTAACTAGTTATTTTAAATCTTTTGATTAATACCACACCCGTTTTAAATACAAATCCACAAACACAACTCGTCGTACACACGTCCAATTCCATCCTACACTTAGACCAATTCTATTTTATACGATAGTGATTGGAAATCCATATGCTTTGCACACTAGGTTAACGTGGTGAATTGCAAGGATCAATCTTATTATTCATTTTCGCGTGCTAGCTATACATTGAATCAAGTGAGTATTACATAGCCCCTCTTTACATTTTTACGCTTTTTGGGGTGAAACATGAACCATATTACACAATTGTTTTTACATTTTTACAAACAACACAAACACAAATCCGTTTTACATGCATGTGTGAAATTTGAGCTTTATGTTTGAGTACTAGGTGTGTCAACTGTTTATGTGCAATGTTTGTGCAATCATTAACTATACAAGCTGACGGTAAACAATGATAGTTCTATTGAGTCTGACAAACCCACCCAGATTGGGGTGATTGTTACCGACAACACAATTTGCATGCTAGTTACAAAGGTTTGATTGTACTTTAGTTACACAATAGTTGCTCCCCATAAATGCCTTATTTATCATGATTTGTAAAGGATTTGTTATTCAATTCATATACTATCTATGTACAAACATGTGTATGCTCACCAACTTTTTAGTTGACCTTATTTTGTTCATGTTTCAGGTACTAACGTGTGAGTGTGATCAAGAAATTGCTACATTTAAGTTTGGACCTAGTTAATTTTAAATAAAGATTTTTATATGTTTTAATTTATGTACTCATTTGAATTATGGTTGTGTTTGTTTGAAATGAAAGTTGATGTTTAATATATTGCAATCTAGTCGACCTTGTGCTCATGAACAGTCTACATGTCCCGCCCCGACGTTTCCGCCGTCGGTTGGGGTGTGACATAGTTCACCGATTCTCTAGGCATAATGACGTTGGAATAGTTGTCCTAGTTTTCAGCTTATTTTTAGTATTTATCTTCATGTATCTGCAGTTTTTAGTATTCTCAAATTAATCAAAGAGTTCCAGATTAGTTCTCAATTATCATTCTCTTGAGTGTGTAAGGTTGATTGTGTATCAACAGAAATCACTTGTTTGTTTATCAAATTCTTCACATGAACTTGAAGAAGGGTAATCATGTATTTGGTCACAAATGCTCTGCAATCCAGACCTGTAACTAGGATGAATCAGCCTCACTCCAAGTTCCTTCTTCATACGTGCATTCACCACTCGTTTCTCTCCCCTTAAACTTCCCTTTTCAGTAGACGGTTCATCTGTAACTGTTTCCTTCATCTTCATCTGGGACGGCCGTTTCTCATTGATCAGTTTATGAGCAAATGAAAACACTTCTATTCTTGGGGCCGGGTCATCATCCACAATGTTGTAAATTCTTCTGAAATAAGACAGACCATATTATTTTGAAATTTAAACGAATCAAGGGTTAGCTAATGCAATAAACATACCCTGGTGATGGTTTGTGAATGCATTCATTCAAAGCGTTGCAAATATCATCAACATGAACACGGGACGTGAATTTCTTGAATGATCTTGCTCTTTGAACATCTGATAAAGGCTCAGGTTTGATAATCGTATCAATTGCACTGAAACAACACAGTTAATCAAATTAATTATAAGAGTGATGATCTTACACTATGAACTTTGTAACGCATATATGACAGACAACCTTCTACCAGGACCGTAGATACCTCCGAGCCGAAATATATGTGCTGCCAGCCCAAGATCGCGTCCTAAACTTAACCATCCTTCCTCAGCCGCTAACCTCAGTTTAGCCAATTCACTTGGAGGATTTGGTTGATAACTGCAGCAAGATAATATTTGTATTTATACCTTGTCACACCAGTTAATAGTGACATCAAATTGGACTTACTTTTCATCCACCCATGCACCACCACAATCACCATAAACACCTACAAAACTCAAGAGAATATAACATATAAACCTTGTTCTTAGTGAAACCATTTTTTTTTATGAATAAGCCAAACCTGTTGTAGATAGATAGCACAGCCATTGAAGGCAATCACTGTTGAGTTTCCTCCTCAAAAGTTGAGCATGTTGAAGCATCTACATGATAGAAACAACCAACCACCAAATCATGTGGTAAAAATGTCAATTTGAATACCCATGGAATTTATGCCACAATTGTAGGATACATGTTTAGATTAAGTTTACCGGATCCCCAATATCTTTGGAAGGAGGGACTGAAACAATAAGGTGTGTATGTTGGTTCATGATATTTATGACTTCAAGCCTGACAGTACAAAAATTCTATTTCAAATTCTATTTTGGAGAACTAATACCATGGTTGGAAGCTTGTTTAGTTTAGACTTTAATCTGCTTTTGCTCCAAATATAATCCCAATTACTATTAATTATGTAATATGCACTGCTAAAGCTGATTCTAGGTTATATTATTATCCAAATCCAATCAATCCAAGATAATATAATATGCCCTATTTTTTAGTTGAATTGCAGGCTGCTATAGTATGAATTATCAAGTTAAAAATTCCGAATACTAACTCAGGATCATTAGCATCAAAAAGACGGACATCGAATCCCAATTTCTCCATTTTTTCCTTTTTGGCAACGCGGGTACAAGTTCCAGATACAGCCCTACTCAATTCAATGTAGTGAATTAGAAAGATTTCTACGAAAATCTATATTCAATCAAATTGAGGATGAAAAACGGTAGATTATGGTTAACCTACCATCCTTGATTCATGAGGTCTTGAGCTACAAACTCCCCAACGTAACCCATGCCGAGTATAAACATCCGATTCTCAGTTTGAGTTCCCCCATTAGCGAAGTGACCAAGTTCTACAGACGCTGCAGTACAAAATCGTAACTTTGAAGGTCTTCCAAGCGCCCAGTTTTCCGACACGGGATTGAGTCGGTACCGGAAACTAGCCGGGGCAAATCGAAGGGCGGCCATACGATACACTTCCATATCCAGCATCCTTCCTAGATCTAGATTTTGATATTAAAATAAAAAAGTTGATATTGGGCCGGCCCATCAGTATATTTTCTTTCATGTTGTACTTTATTAGTAGTAGACTAGTAGCTACTAGTTAATTGATTATATAATTAATCCGTAGTGTTACATTCATTCTTATCACGTCATCACCACATTAATATGGATAATCACTAAATCAAATCACTAGGTGTATAGTGGTTTTACTATCCGCACACAAATATATACACATATATATACATAACACACACACATACATGCCCCTTTCCCCGTGAAACGGCTCACGGAAAGAGCCCCACGCCCCCTTCACGCCCAAAGGGGCGGTGTTCCATTGCGTGCCCTTATAACATGGAACTCACAAAAGCAACAAACCATTACACTTTCATCTTGTGAGTCTGAATTCATGGCGGTAGCAACCACTGCGTGCCAACCGTTGTGGTTAAGAGGTATGTTGAGTAACCTAATGGGGGATGATGAAGATGTGGTACTACTCCGAGTAGAAAACAAGTCAGCTATTGTTTTAATGAAGAGTCTCGTATTCCATGGGCGAAGTAAACACATAAATACTAGATTTCATTTCATTCGAGAATGTATTGAGCGAGAAGAGGTTCAAGTGGAACACGTTCGAGGAGAAGAGCAACGGGCCGACATCCTAACAAAGGCGCTACCTAGAGTAAAATTTGAAGAAATGAGAATGTCACTTGGAATGGTCAATCTTGAAGGAGCTAATTGAATTAGGGGGGTGAATAATATATCTAATCCTAATTAAAAGGGAAGGTTTCGAAAGATATTAGGAGTAGGATGTTTACATTTGAATTTCAATTGTATTTGAGTCTATATAGGATAGCTTATTTATTCATTATATAGACTAGGTTAAAATCCCGTGTATTACACGGGTTAATAAAATGTAATATTATATACTTACTAATAAAAAAAATATATTTTAAAAAACTCATGTGTTACACGGGTTGATAAAATATAACTTTATATACTCAGTAATAAAAAGTTTATATTTTTAAAAACATGTATAGTACACGGTTTAAATAAATTAATTTTTATTTAATAAATTTGACTTACAACACTATTTAGTTAAAAACAAAAATTATATAATTAAATTTCAAAGTTTCTTAAAATAAGAGATAATTTAAAATAAATGTGTTTTATTAGTATAACTAGGTTAAAATCTTGTGTATTACACAGGTTGAATAAATAAAATGATAAATACTTAGTAAAATGATATATACTTAGTAATAAAAAATTTATATTTTTAAAAACCCGTGTAATACACGGGTTGAATAAACCGGTGTATTACATCGTTTAAATAAAATATAGTGTAATTTGTTAACACACACTCGTAAAAATATGTCTTTAAAAAATGTAATTTGGCGTGACAGTTATAAGCTCTGTTAAATTAGTTTCTAAAACACTTACTTTTCAACTGAGTATTAATTTTTTTATTTAATTGATAAATGTTAATTAATATTAAATTCATTTTATTGTTGATATTAATAAGTATTCGTAATTAGATTTGTATTAAAAATATAAAATTAAAATTTTTTAATATTATTATTCAATAGAAAAGAGAAGAGGAAACAAAATGATAAAAATGAACCAGAAAGTGACACGTGTGCATATGATTTTTATTTATTAATACAAAGATTGTTATTTAATATTAATTATTTAGTAAGAGAGAGAAACGAAAAAATTAATAATTAATAGAAGAGAGAGACGAGAAAATAAAGGTGAGGAGTAACCAGAGAGTGACACGTGTCACCAAAGATTTTTATTTATTAGAGTAGTAAGATTAATATTTTTCTTTAAATATAAATCATTATTAAAAAAAAGAGAAGCGCATTTAATACGAGAGATAAGCGAGAAAAAATGGTGAGAAGAGATGTGGACGCGCCACGTGGCATAAATGATTTTCATTTATTATATAGATTTATAATATCATTATTATTTAATAAGATAGAGGCACATTTATTAGGAAAGAGAGAAGGGAAAACCAATATGAGGTGGCATGAGAAAGTAACAAGTGTCCACCTTAAACCTTTATTTATTAGTATAGATAGTATGTCTTTGTAATTTCTATTCCAAAAGTTTAACAAAATTTAGAAAAGAGTCTTAGAGTTTCTACAAAAATCAATTGTATTCGAGTTTACTTTTGCCGATTATTTTCAACAGAGAAGTGAAGTGAAGTGAAGTGAAGTGGTAAAATTGGGTTAAAAGACTTTTTTTAATGTTGCTAACATGTTTAGTGACTTTTTATTTTGAACGGCAACACTAGATATTCTAGAATAATTGGGTTTTCTTGGGGCAACATCTAGGGCAGCCCACCACATGAGAGAATATTCTAGAACATGTTTAGTGACTTTAAATCTATACATACTAATAAATAAAAGTTTTGAGGTGTCACATGTCATTCTCATGTTCATCCTTAATAAATTTTTTCCCGCCTCTCTCTCATATTTAATAACACAAGTTTCTATAAAAAAAGTATAATTTTTGTTTCACGCATCTCTCTTTCCTATTAAATAATAATATTTTTATAAGACATTTTTTAATTAAAAAATAGTTTTGTTCATAAAACATTTTTATAGTTTGAATATTTCTTTCATTCTTTTTATAAAACATTTTTAAAAAACAACTATACAACATTTCTAAAATTTGTATTAAAAAATTATGTAATATGTCAAAAATATGTAATATTAGATCTTTATTACTAAGTATATATAACACTATATTTATTCACCTTGTATAATATACAAGGTTTTAATTTATATTATAATAAATGAAATAACTATACTTGCTACGTGACGACTTCTGATGAAATCTAGAATTTTGTTTTCCGCTTTTCTCTCCTATTAAATAATGATAATGTTAAATAATTAAATATCTAACATATATTCTAATACTTTGTTAAAAATTACTAAATCATAAAAAAAATTCAGTTATTTCTTATTTCACAGATGACTAATAACACCAAACATATAAATATTCATAAAAAATACTATTTTATAACAAGTTGTATATATTCAACACATGTAAAACATGGGATTTAACCTAGTTAGTATATATAGTTTGAGTTGAGAGAATATTTTTGTTAAAGGAAAAAAAATATAATAGTGTTTTATAATAATTTATTTAAATAAAATAGTTTCCTCGACAGTTGAACCTTCCCCCGTTTACCAGGAAATTGCAATATACGTGTTTGACTTTATCATAAGGCATTTTGTCCTTCTCGTTGACTCAAACAACTTTTATTCAAACACAACACATTTCAACATCATCATTCATCACCAAGGCACCAATTCAATTATCTTATTCACTCAGATCAATTCATCAATTGATTTGATTCCTCTATCTTCCCCCATGACCTTCATCCAACTAATTACTCCAAACAATATTATCTTTGATCCCCCTACGCTTCCTTCATCCAGCTAGGTCAACTCCATATATGTGACTGCTTTCATTCAATCGACTTCAATTTCTGGGCTTCTGCTAACATCTCAAACATGGCATCCCTGAGTTTTATCTTGATTTGCTGTATCCTCTTGATCATTTCTCCAAATATTTTGATTAAAGCCCAGCAACCATATATCAGGAAGTGGAATACAAACTGTAGTATCAGAAATGCTTCAACTTCTGTTCTTGGTTATGCCTGTAATGGTGTTAATCAAACCTGTCAAGCTTATCTCACCTTTCGATCCAAACCCCCTTATAACACAGTTGTTTCCATCTCCAATCTATTGAATGCAAACTCTACTCAGCTGTCACAACTCAACTCAGTCTCAGAAACATTCACTTTTGGAACCGGAGAGACGGTGCTCGTGCCCGCCAGGTGTTCGTGTTTAGGTCAGTTCTATCAAGCCAATGCCACATATGTTATTCAGTCCGGAGACACGCCTTTCTTGATCGCCAACGACACGTTCGGAGGCCTGTCAACTTGTCATGCTATTCAGGCTGAAAGAAGCAATCTTACTGTAAATATTTATCCAGGTTCAAGACTCACTGTGCCATTAAGATGTGCTTGTCCAACTGAAAAGCAAGCTGCTGCTGGTGTTAGGTATTTGCTATCTTACTTGATCACTTGGGGACAATATATTTCAACCATAAGTGCTAAATTTGGAACTGATACTGGGCTGACTCTTGAAGCCAATGAACTATCAGAACAGGATTCTAACATTTACCCCTTTACCACCCTTTTAGTTCCACTCTCTAACCCACCTTCAAGATCTCAAACCATAGCACCACCACCGCCACCAGCAACACCCCCACCGCCATCATCATCAGCACCAGGTGGTGGCGCCACCTCCGGCAATGATCATAAATGGGTTTACATGATCGTAGGAGTCCTTGGAGGGGTTGCTCTCACATTTGCTATTGGGTTGTGTGTTTTCTGGTTTTTCTTTTTAAAGAGAAAGAAAATGACTCCACCAATGATTTCTTCTGCTTCTCAGAGCTTTGAGGCGACTGAGAAACCAGGGGATAAGAAGTTGGATGTTGATGAAGAGTCGGAATTCATGGAGAGTTTAAGTAACATAGCTCAGTCCCTGAAAGTATACAAGTTTGATGAACTTAAGTCGGCCACAAAAGATTTCAGTCCTAATTGTTTGATTAAGGGGTCGGTTTACCAAGGTACCATCAACGGAGACCTTGTTGCCATCAAGAAAATGCATGGTGACGTGTCAAATGAGATTCAATTACTTAACACTATTCACCATCATAATCTCATTTGCCTGTCGGGTGTTTGCTTTAGTGACGGTCATTGGTACCTTGTTTATGAGTTTGCTGTTAATGGAGCATTAAGCGATTGGATCTATTATAATGCACTAAGCAGCAACAAATCGTTAAACTGGATGCAGAGAATCCAAATTGCTTTAGATGTAGCAAATGGGCTTGATTATCTCCACAGCTATACCACCCCTCCGTATGTTTACAAGAATCTAGAAAGCAGCAATATCCTTCTTGATAGTGACTTCAGAGCAAAGATTACAAATTTTGATCTTGCAAGGTCTGCTGAAGGGCAAGAAGGTCATTTCGCAATGACCCGGCACATTGTTGGTACTAGAGGTTACATGTCTCCTGAGTATTTAGAAAACGGTTTGATTTCCACAAAGCTTGATGTTTATGGATTTGGTGTTCTATTGCTTGAAATAGTAACAGGAAAACATGTGTCTGATCTTTGTGAGAAGGTTAACCGGAATTTGTCTGAGGTTTTATGTGATGTTCTTGTGGAAGAAAACACAGACAAAAATGAAAAGTTGACTGATTTCGTTGACCATCGCCTCCAAGGGAATTATCCTCTACAACTCGCCATGACTGTGGTCAAGTTGATTGATGGTTGCCTCGATAAAGATCCATCAGCTCGCCCAGATATGAATGAGGTTTCACAATGTCTTTCTAGGATTCTGACTACCTCACAAGCTACAGATCTTTCACTAACCATTTCAGTTCAGGGGAGATGATTTTGTAAAATGTTTTATTATGTATTTTTATTATGTGATATGATCTAGACAATATATCATCATCTTGTGCTTTCATCTGTTTTACATCTTTAAAAGTGTATGGATTACCCAGAATACACAAATAGACCAAAGTTATATTAAAAAAACTGTGATAACAAGGAAATTTACAAGAGTCAATCCACTTATTATCTTTGGAGTAAATATGATATGTGTTTCACAGAGTCAATCCCTTCCCTCAAATCAGTAATTATCTTTGGAGTAAATATGATACAAATTTGAAGAACTTGAGTCGGCCACACAAGATTTTAGTCCTGATTGTTTGATTAAGGGGTCTGTTTACCAAGGTACCATCAATAGAGACCTTGTTGCCATTAAGAAAATGCATGGTAACGTGTCAAACGAGATTCGATTACTTAACACTATTCACCGTCATAATCTCATTCGCCTATTAGGTGTTTGTTTTGATGATGGCCATTGATACCTTGTTTGTGAGTTTGCTGTTAATGGACCGTTAAGCGATTGGATCCATTATAATGCACTAAGCAGCGACAAATTGTTAAACTGGATGCTGAGAATACAAATTGCTTTAGATGTTGCGAACGGGCTTGGTTATCTCCACAGCTATACCACCCCTCCATATATTTACAAGAATCTAGAAAGCAGCAATATCCTTCTTGATAGTGAGTTCAGAGTCAAGATTACAAAATTTGATCTTGCAAGGTCTGCTGAAGGGCAAGAAGGTCCATTCGCACTGACCCGACACATTGTTGGTAGGCTCCTGAGTATTTGGAAAAGGGTTTGATTTCTACAAAACTGGATGTTTATGGATTTGGCATTCTGTTGTTTGAAATAGTAATGGGAAAACATGTTTCTGATCTTTATGATAAGGTGAACAAGAATTTGTCTGAGGTTTTGGATGAAGTTGTTGAGGAAGAAAACATAGACAAAAATGAAAATTTGACTAAATTCATTGACCAACGCATCTAAGGGAATTATACTCCTCAACTTGCCATGTCTGTGGTCAAATTGATTGATGGTTGCCTCGATAAAGATCCATCAGCTCGCCCAGATATGAATAAGGTTTCACACTGTCTTTCTAGGATTCTGTTAATCTCATAAGCTAGAGAACTTTCACTATCCATTTCAATTCAGGGGAGATGATTTTGTAAAATGTTTCTTTGTGTATTTTGTTTGTATAATAAAATCTCATGCTTTCATCTGTTTTTCACCTGTAAATGTTTAAGGATTGCAAATAATACACAAATAGACCAAAAGTATATTCAAGAAACATGATGGCAATGAAATTTTACAATTGTACATATATCCACTTATCTTTTTTTTTTTGGTAATATGATATGGCTTATGAGCTGTTACATTTGCATGTTTTAACGACCTATAACTGGACTAATTATATGAGTATCTTCAGTTTCTAAACATGAAGAAGTCGAAGATCTTCCATACATTTCAGAAGACGTTTGACTAAGAACAGACAAATTAAACACAATTTCTGTCATTCCTGGTCTATCTGCAGATTTCTCAGATGTGCAAGCTCTAGCTAATGCAGCCATATTCAAAGCAGCATCAATCGGGTAAAAGCTACCCAGATTTGGATCCATCCATAACCTTAAATTTTCTTCTCTTTTGTCTTCAACTTCAATTATCTTTCTAATTTCCTTCCATGCCATACAAATCTCTCCACCATCTCTAGTTTCCATGGCTTTCTTTCCTGAAAGCAGTTCTAATAAAATAACCCCAAAAGCAAAAACATCAACTTTTAACATGATGGAGCTTATAGCAGGTCTAGCTGAAGAGAAATTTCCAATTTTGCCCTTGAAATTGGAGTCTAGAAGTATGTTACTTGTTCTGAGGTCTCTATGTGCAATGCTCGGTTGACTATGTTCATGCATATACTGAAGACCGTTAGCAATATCTAATGCTAGATTCAGTTTTTGAGACCATGAGAGGTTAACAGTAACAGATGAACTCAAAGAAGAAGATAAATGTCTTGTAAACAGACATTTATCCAGTGAGCCCTTTTCTGCATACTCATAAACCAGAAAATAATTGCCACCAACATCAGATGAAATTCCCATTAGTTTCACTAGATTTGTATGGTGTACTCTTTGTAAAATCTTGAGTTCTTCGGTTGCATCCCGCGTTTTTTTCACAGCCAAAATCTGACCATGGATCATGGCCTTGTAAACCGACCCACCAATTCTGTAACGTTCACTGAGATTCATTGTTGCTTCCATGATCTCTTTTCTGTCATACATGATTGGTTTGCTTAAATAGCCTGAAACCTCTGGAAGCAATTTATCTTGATTCTTCTTCGTGGGCACAATCGGTTCCTGTTTTGAAACTTTCTTCGTATGAAGAAGATCAGTGAACTCAAAAGACGACTCATTATGAGCCAGTATTCTTTTGGATTTACGTGAACGATATATGTAAATCAGAATCCATGACAGAACAAAAAGAAAGAAAGATCCAGTTGTTCCAAAGATAATAAAGATTATCGGATGCTTGTTTGACTTTTTACTTTCAGAACCCGGTAGATGATGAGGTGGTGGGAAGGTCGGTAATTTAGAAACGGGTACAAGAACAGGACGACACACAGCAGCGGTGAAATTACGGAAATTATTCTCATTAGCAACATCATAAGAACTTGTATTGAACATAGTGTTCACATTCAAGATTTCATCTTCTGGTTGCCATACATAAGTAATAAGATATCGATCTCGATTCTGTTTAGGACACTTACAGAACAAAGGGAAAACCACTTGATCACCAACTGTCAAATTGGTTGGGTTTAGAGTAGGGTTCATATCTTCAACAGCAAGATAATTGGTCAGATTCTGAAACACAGAAGATGCAACAACATAAAAGCTATCATCTTTTTTTGTTGCATATGTGACATTAGAGAAATAATGATTCCCATTACAGCTACATGTAATGGGTATCAACAAAAGCTGATCATAAAGTATTTTTACATTTTCTGAAACGAGATTGCTCGCTTCTGCAATACTCAGACGGCTGATACCAAATAGATCAGAAATGTTCTCGAGAGCCATGTAAGGTGACCTGGCATGATATGTGAGGTAGGTTTGACAGGAAGGCTGTGAGTCAGCAGAACACGTGAAGTTTGTGTCTGCAGGTGTTGCAGACACATTACTTAGAGAAATTAAGAACAAAGAAAGAGCTAGCAATGGAAGAAAAGAGAATGCCATGCTAATGAGCTTCATTCTCAGGTGATCTGTTCTAATCTAATATAAGTTGTTTATTATGTGCCAAGATTACAGAAGCTGCTACTGTTACTAGTATTCTGTAGCTTTCAGTCCTTGATATAAAAGTTCACAACTTTATGACATTTTGATTTATTAACTAAAATAACTCCAAAAATCGTATAAGATGTTCATGAAATCCAATAATAGAACCAATTCAAGCCGGCTTGATAAAGGCTGACTAGAAAGTTCTAACATATTTGCAGAAGTTAACCAGAAAAAGACAGCTTTGGAATAATATATGCTGAAAGAATTTTAAAAAAGAATCTTGATGGTAATATCCGGATTTGCTAGAGAATAAAAGGACCATTTCAAGAAATTTAAAAAGCAGTAGGATTTAGACATTTAGAGAGCAGTAAACCCTAGTCTGGTTTACAAAAAAGAAACAAATGTTTTTCTATATCATATTTCGTTCTTTTCCCTATATATCGACAGTTGCAGAAAACACAAACTGGTAATCATGTAATGCCACCATTAATAGTTGATTATTTAATATTTTGCTCTTTAATTAATCTTCAAAACCCATTGATGGTGAAGTTAACTAGCAAGGAAATCTTCCAGTAAGTCGGATATGATCAAGAGTGCTTCTGAGACCATATTTAAGCACAGCTTTGTTTCCTTCTCTGAATCCATCTCCATAAGCTGCAGATGTATCTGACTCGATCTGGTGTTTAAAGAACTCACCGAGTTGCTTCTCGAAATCGGACCTTTTGCCTTTTTTTGATGATGCAGGTGCAGGTGCAGACGAAGATGATGAAGCAACACTAGTGCCACTAGCTCCAGCCATGATCTCTGAGTCCAACCACATATGAGCAAGAACTTGGCAGATCCCTTCTTCAACATCAGGTGGCAAATTAGAGTATCCTGTTTATTCAAAACAAGAAGAAAATTACTAATTTAACCTTAGTATTACACAAGAGCCAGAATTGAGATGATGGGAGGGTGGAAACTGGAAAGGATATTTTTGTCATTGTATTATGATAAAAAGAGAAAAAGCAAGAACCTTTAAGCCGGAGCCATGCATGCATCATCTCATGAGCCAGAATTGAGCCCGTTAATAACCTGAATTTATGAAAGTTTTAAGTCTTCTATTGTATATAAAAGCACTATTTATAACTATATAAAAATCATAGCTGAAAGTTACCTAGGGAGACTATACAAAATGAGAATAGCTGTCACTTCACATCTACGAACTAGCTTATAAGGCTCTGTAAACATGTCTATTATCCGTCCTGCCCCAACCCTCGGCCTCCTTATTATCTGGTATTTCAGTAAACAGAAAAAAAAATTAAAAATGAAAAACTGAAAACATTCTTTATTTACAGTAAAAAGATTTTAAGATTCATACAGTGCTGATGGTTTGTTCTTCTGAAAGACAAAGTCCTCTAGTTTCAGGCATGTGATGATGACCCTGCCAGCAATTAAAGATTAAATCTTGAAACTAATATGACGATTATATTATAGTTTCAGTAACACTACAATTGTATTTAGGCTTACATGTTTTTCTCCCTCCATGGCTTCATTTAGGGCTTGTCTTTCAACCAACAACAATGGAACTTGTTGCTCAATTTTCATATTTAATCCTACATAAAAATCCTGAATTTCAAGATAAAGAGGTTGACATTCATGAGTATCCATTATTGCAGAGTCAAGACACTGCAGGCATAGCTTTCGACCATCATCTAGCAATAAATATCTGGTGTCCCTTGGTTCCATTCTTTCACAGCTGCAACATCTAGGAGTCCCATCATGCTCATGGGCGGGGCAGTACTTTTGTAGCCAAAAAGGATGGGCGCGGTACTCAATCAGACCACCTACATTAGTTGGTATCTGCATACAATTTTAGAAAAAGAAAAAAATATATAAATATGATAGTATTTGTGAGAAGTATCGACTGACAAAAAAAGGAACTTACAAAGTTCTTGCAAACATCACATTTTGGGTGATGGTGTTCTTCATAGCACGATTTGTGGAAAGGACGGTTTTCAGACATGGAGAACTACATAGATGAGCAGGAAAGTCAAATTCAAAGTCCAAGTCCAAGTGGGTCAAAATAACAATAAAAAAGAAATGTTGTGATTTTCATGGATGGAGAGTGATTTATATTCTGAATCTAGAGTTGACATCTTTTAAAAAAAAATTTGAATCTTTCTAAAGCAGTTAGAGTTTCAACTTTCAAGATTTAAAAGGAAAATAGGAAGACCTTGTTAATGATAAGTTTGACTTGGAGTAGAGTTTGACCTCATAATCAGATATCGGTAAACTGCAAGCATGACAACGAAAACATTCTGGATGCCAAACACCTCCCATGCAACTCAAAAACCGCCCATGACCAATTTTTCCGTTGCAACCAGCACATGTCCTACAATCCCGTGTTTTAAAAGCGGTTAAATGAATCTATTAACGACTATTGCGCTTAAAAAAAATTTCAATTTATTTTTGGAAAATAAAAGGTTATAATAAAAGAATATCTACCTGTATACACCTTGAAAGAAGTTTGGCAAACGAGGAAACAGGCTTCCATAGTTATTCCTTGGCGGTGAATCCATGTTTAAGCTTAACTGAATAGCATTGGCGAGCTCTTCATCTTCCTCAAAATAAGAATTATCATCTAATAAAAAGTATTCTCAATAAAATTATATGCAATAATATATTATATAATAAATAAAATGAATGAGAATTCATAAGAAACGCATCAAATGGGAAATACAAGTATACAACCCACCAATTACTTTTTTTCCTTTATGATCTTCTTCAGAAAGAGATGGAACTTCATCCTTTTGATCTTCTTCTTCCTCTTCTTCTTCTTCTTCTAAACTTGAACAGACACTTTTGTTATCATCTTCTACAAGGGAGCATGCATCTCTTTCATCTTCTTCAGCAAGAGAAAGTGCTATAGCTCGATCAATTTCTTCATGATCAAAGTCCAGCAATTCATCCTACATGATGTAGAGAAATTAAGTGCAATATTACTACAAATACCACACATTAGTACAAAATGTTTTCAGAAGTAAGGGAGTGTTTGGCATTTCGTTTTAAAATGTGATTATCTGGTTATCACGTTTTCAAGTAGCAGATGATTAGTTTCTAGTGTTTGGGTATACCAAAACTGGTTCTGATTATATGATTATTTAAGAGCCAAATTATGAGTTTACCGCAACACAAGTAATTCGTTTTTTGGGGGGAAATTTATAAGTAAATCCTTAAACAATCAGAATTTGCCACACACTCAAGTATCACAACTTCAAACAGCAGAAGCACATTCAAACACCATCTCCTGCAGCCTATTCTTTAGCAGCTGGTTATCGAATTTTGATTACTCCATGTCACATGATCACTTTCAAAACATAATGGCAAATACCCCCTAAGTCGTAAATTAATTAAAATGTAAAGGAAGTGCCAAATACAGTAGGAGGGTCCTCCCAAATTCCATCATTTTCATATCTCTCATGATTCCGCCCTTCAGCGACTCTATGACTCGAGCCTGAGCTAGACCCTTTTAAAATTTTAGTTAGCCAACCCATACCACAAAATGTTGTATAGAATCGGGCTTGTTAATTGTTTTCTGCAATCCATATCATTCTTTAGTAATTACACAAATCATACCTTATAAAAAGTTAAGAACTCTAAAGATCAAAGACAACTTTTTTTTCTTGAAAAAACTCCAAATCAGTTGCACAAATTAAAGATTTTATAAAGCTAACATCTTTACCACCATGAACACAATCCTGCTTAAAATCAATTGAATTAAACTCTCTTTGGACCAACTGCTTATTGATCTTTATGATGAATAATCCATAAATGATCTCAACTTCCACCAACACCATCAAGTATAAAAGGGCTCAACAACTATGACTTTGAAAAAGTGAGATAAACCAAGAATCTTCCAGTAGATTTTGACCATTTATGACGTCAGTGTATAAAAAATAGATAATAATTCTGGGTATCAAAAATCTGACCTCACACAACTCAAAGAGCCAGCAGAAAGCAATGAAGATGATGAACCCAGAAACCATCAAAGAAAATGAACCCAATTATAAATCATCAAAAGAGAGAAGATTTATGAGTCCCCAAATTCTCCAATTACTCACCTCCTGCTTACAACAATATCAAGAACAATAAAAGGAAGATCTTGAATCAAATTTGAACAATAAATTTCGAATCTTTTATCATTGGAAGGTGAAAATCATGAAATCGCATGTGTTGCAAAGATAAAGTATACCATTTTTTTAGAGACGTTGGTTGAGGCACGAATAGATGTTGAAATTTAGCACTTGGATTGAATGGGACATTGTGTTCCAGCTTTTCAACAATTAGTCCGCTACATGTCAAAACTATGAAACCAACTGCTTACCTTCTTCCCCCAATTGACGAGAGAGAGACAAGAGGGAAGATATCAAAGATAGTGTGGCACTTCACTCCTATGTGCTATTTTATTATTTTTAACCTAACTTAATAAAGAAATTTAAATATGGGTTAATCTATTTGCACCTAATTACACCACTTCATGTGAACATTCTAACTTTAGACTATTGTTTTTTATTTAAAAAATATATTTTTTTTATTATTATTAATATATAATATTTTTATCTGCCATTCTAACTTGTTTATTTTTATTTAGAGTTAATTACACGAATGGTCCATGTGGCTTGGCTAAATTAAAATTTTGGTCCATACTTTTGAAAAATTATGGATTTGATCTCAAGAAGTTTTTAACTTGTTTCGCTCATGATTCCTAAATTGGATAGAAGTTAATTTTTTCCTGTTAGATGGTTGTGAAAAGATTAAATATAATATATTAAAAGGTGAGACTCACTTCTAATAAAATAACATAAAAACTCAAACGTCCCCAAAGTCACAAATCAAAATCATCTTCTTCACATTAGCCACCCACACCAAGTTCTCACAGACGTACCACCTCCGTCCATATTTGTTTTTCCGGTAGCCCGCACACGCCACTCTCTGTATAGTGACCCCCCTCCCGATTTTTTTCTCAGTAGTGTTAATTTATATGTATTCGGCCGGAAATTTTATAGTTCCGACCCTCTGATAGGAAAAAAAATCTCCCTCTGCGTTTTTCTTCAAGCTTCGCCACTAAAGCAAATCATGTTCCACTCTCCGGCAAACAAATCACCACTGCCCTAATAAAAAAATCACGTTGGCTTCGTCTCTGGAAATTGAATTTTGAGCTAGTAATTTGAAAATGGGACTTTGAAATTTATATGTGGCATCAAGAAAAGGTGTGGGAAAAAAATCTATATAAGCAGATGGAGTAAGAAGATCGTTTGATCGAATTTGGTAACGCGTTGTAAAAGAAGGATCCTTGATTTTCATTAATTTTTATGTTACTACCACTAGTAAGATTGTTGTTGTACCACTTTGAGCCTTTTTTTTTTTTTTCTTGTAGAAAGCTTGTACTAGAAACTTATGAATGTATCATAAAGTTTGCCCATGTATTTCAAGTTTCACTAAAGTATGTGGAACTAACAACCTATATATTATTTACACATTTGTAGGTTGAATATTTTTAAGCTCAACTCCAAACCTCTCTTAACTTGACTCGTGAACAATCCTAAATATATTTTAAAATGCAATGGGTCTAGTTTATTTACTTCCATGGGCCATGACCCATCCTCCGTCTGGGCAAGCGGGCTTGGGCTGGGGGCTGATAATGTTTTTGGGCTGTCTACACTCGTGATGATGGTACCGTGGTACGTGCGTCACCACACCAGCACGGGGCTATATATTTGTGCTGGTATATTTGCCAAGAGCCTTGTACCTCCCCATCCCATCCTTATGTAAATAATAATAATTATGAGGGACAAAAGAGGAATGCCATGGTTAGATCTACATGTCTTTTCTTTATATATATGTTGGTGTGCATGTTGATACTAAACGTCCTAATTTTTGTCAAGAGCTAGACTCGTGAATAAGTTTGAGCCGACTCAGACTCGGCTTGATTACTATTCGTTAATTATTTACGTTTATAATTATTTTTTATATGTGTATATTTATGATTTTTATATAAAACAAAATATATTTTATTCTTAACATAAATTTATATATAATAATAACTATTATGAAAATTTATATTTAATATCTCAAGAAAAAGCTGTATAAATGATAGACTCGTTTAGACTCGTAAGGCTTCGTACGTGATGCTCAGGCTTGAGTTTGTTTATTAAATGAGCATCAAGATAAGCTCAAGATCGTTTAAACTTGGCTCAAGTCAAGCTTTTATCGAGGCGATCTCGAGTAGCTGACGAACGGCTCAGCTCATTACACCTCTGATCATAACCAAAGAAGAAAATAATTAGTTGTTGTATTCGAATCGACCTATTTAACTCGTCTAATTAAGCATACTAACACATCATCTTGTACAATTATAACAAAAAATTTATCTTATAAGATCAATACAATTAATTTTTTTACAAATCGATTGCAGTCCACTAACCTGTTTGATTGGTTTAAATTAAGGGGAAATTACCAAAAAAGGACATTTAACCAACCTACTTTTCCAAAATGTACATTGACTTTTAGCCTACTAAAACATGATCATCAAAAACAATAGACGGCTAAGACGACTAGACTTAGCCAGCTAGAATTTCCATGCCCGAATGGAATTTGGCAGACATTACACCAATCAGAAATTGACACGTGGCATCACGGAATTTTATGCCGGCTATAGCCATTTATTTAGACGGCTCAACCGACTTTTTTTAGAGAAAAAGCTAACCATATGTTCATAGCCAGCTAATTGATTTTCTTGCTATGAACATTCTACCAATTTTTTTTCTCTTATGTACATAGCCGGCTATTTGAATCGTATAATATTAATTTTAAACATACTTAGTGTTAATAAAGGTTTGAATAATATCTTTTTATGACATACTCAACTTGAAAATACAATGATGAAGAGTAAGATATTATACTTTTTGTAAAGCACGTTCAATGGATCAAGTGAAAGGAAGCTGCGTGTACCATCAACTTCATTGTCTAGGAACTTCATTTTCAGCATGATATCTAACTTTTTATCAATAAAATAAAAATCTGAAGAAATTCGAATATGTACTTTTAGTCTTACAATCTATCCTAATAAATAAAGGTTTTGGGACACATGTCACTTTGTGGTGCATCCTTAGTATAATTTTCCCGTCTCTCTCTCCTATTAAATAGTTATATTAAAATAATATATACATTTAAATATCTAATATAAATCTAATTATGGATACTTATTATTTAGTTATAGATAGTTATTATATTATTAACTAAATGAATTTAATATAAATTAACATTTATCAATTATATAAAAAAAAAATTAATACCGAGTTAAAAAAATGTTTTAAAATTTTAACTTAACAAAATTTATAACCGTCCCGTCAAATCATTCAACCCGTGTAATACACGGGTTTTTAAAGAAATTAAAATTTTTTATTAATAAATATATGACATTACATTTATTTAATCCGTGTAATACACGGGATTTTAACCTAGTAAGTCAATAAAAGTATTCAATTGCAAAAAGTTGGTTGCCAGACACTAATTTTAATTTGCGCTGCGTAACTTGAAAATAGGTCTAGAAATGACTGCATGTGTAGACGCTTTGGGTTGACGCACAAGGTGGAATTAGCGATCCTTGCTTAGCCATCAATGGCTGAAGTAGATTCCAAGTAAAATCAACTTCTTCGGTTGGAGAGAGGTTACAAACAAGTTACCGACGTTGGAGGCTATTTCTAAACGGGGTGTTCCTATAAACTGTACCTCATGTAGCCTTTGTAATGGACCCATGGAAACTATGTCTCAAATTCTTCTCGATTTCTCAATATCATATGCAATTTGGTCCATTTGTTAGTGCTTGGTGTAAGGAAGACTTATCGCATTGAAACTCGATTGAAGAACTTGTTAATTTTTTATCGCTTGGAATGGACCTCATGGTGTAATTTTGATTTTGTTCTTTGATGTTTTCTTTGTATCATCAAAGGTTTAATGCATGCATAATGTGTTGTATATTTGTTTTGGACCTAGCTGATGCCAATTTATAAAATGATATTCCCCGCTCTTAAAAAAAACCCATTTTTAAATCTAAATACATATATAGAAGAAAAGTAGTTGATGCCTAGATGAGTTAATTAATTGTTTTCATTTTTAACGGCAATTTGGAATTTAATTGTTCTCACATTTTTCGGTTTGATTTGTTTGCATACCGTATGCTTTTATGATAAGTATATCATATTTATTTTTAGTTTTAAATCATTTAAAACTTAGTAATTAGGTAAAACAAAAGAAAAATATGTAATTTTTAAATTTTAAAAACATTAAAGTTACCCGGTAGAGGTGTTTAATCGAATATGTTAATTTATTCGAATCAAATTATATAAATTTGAAATTTTAAAATCTAGACTCGAATTCGATTTTAATAAGAATCTTACAAATAAACGAAATTAGAAAAATAAAAACAAAAAAATTACAAATATTCATATTTTTAACTATATTTCTAAAAATTTAACAATCTAATTGATACATAAATATGTAACGAACCAAAATCCGGGTCTCGTTATAAATAAATAATATTTCTAAATAAATATTATGTTGAAAATAATATTTTGAAATAAATTGAAACAAGCGGGTTTCAAGTTAGTAATGGGGTTAGGCTAGTTTTTAACTAGTTTTGGAAAGGAAATGGTGAAATGGAAGTTGAAGGACTAATTGTGTAAATGGGCAAAATCTGCCATATTGACTTGGAGAAGTCAAAATTGGTCATTTTGCATGCTTGGGTCGTTCTTGAGCAAGAGAGGAGAAAAAGGAGAAAATCCAATTTGAAGCCAAATCTTGCGTTTTAGGCTCGTTTTGAGAAGGTGTTGGCTTGCACATCAACCTTCTAACATCAAGTAAGTGTTAAACATCCTTTTGATTTCACTTTTGATGTGTTCTTGGTGGGTGTTGGGTGAAATCCGAAAATTTGGATGCATGTGGTAAATTGGTGTTAGATTGTTGATAATCTAACTTAACTAAAGTTAAAGAGTGATGATTAACATCCTAGAACCCTTGATTTTGATTATGAGAAGTTAGGGTTCATATGAGAAAAATTGGGGGTTTTTGTAAAATGAAGATAGAATGGTGATCTAGTGATGATTAAGTGTTTTTGGGATGTTAGACACTTGAACAAACACCAAATTAACTTTATAATAATTTTTGAAAGAAAGATTAGTGTTAAGGTTAAGATAATGAAACTCAAGTAGGTGAGTTTGTGATGAAAGAGGGTGTTTGGTTATGAGGATAACCCAAAACGGGTCAATTTGGGTTGGAAATGGGAAATTGGGTTGTGAACCCAATTGTAATATGATTTTGGTGTATGTTAGATTACTAAACTAGGTGAATGTGTTTAGGTAATCAAGTTGCAAAGCTAAAAGCCGGTGCGGGACCTTCTAACCCGAAAGGTAAGTGCTTTAGCACTTACTTAGTTTTGATGATATGGTGTTTGTATGCAATGTTGTATGTATGATGTATATAGTTGCATAATTTGATATGTGGTATGAACGTATATGGAAGTGTGTAAATGATAGAATGTATGTAGTTATAGTATGTGTACTATAATGGATATGTGAATATGGAGTTATGGTCTAAGTACCATAATGGATAGAATGGATATGGAGTTATGGTCTACGAACCATAATGGATAGAATGGATATGGAGTTATGGTCTATGAACCATAATGGATAGAATGGATATGGAGTTATGGTCTATGAACCATAATGGATAGAATGGATATGGAGTTATGGTCTAAGTACCATAATGGATAGAACGGTTATGGAGTTATGATCTCGTATCCTAAATGGATATGAAGTTATGGCCTACGTGCCATAATGGAAATGATAATGTGATAATGAAACCCTTAATTGACTTATTGTGTGTAAACGGGTCAAAAGGGTCAAAAATGGGTGAAAGGTGTGAAATCAAGTTGTGAATACTTGATGTTATGTATAACATATATCTATGGTAATATGTTAGGGAATTGCAAGGGAATGAAACCTTAATTGACCAAATGGGTGCAAATGGGTCAAATGGGTGAAAGTGGTGAAAACAAGTTTTATATACTTGTTTGTTTTGGTTATCTCATTACTAATGGTGTTATGTTAATGTGGTTATGTAGGGAAAGCTCCGAAGTAGGTCAAGGTCAAGTTCATTGGCGAAAAAAGGATTCTCGTATGCTTTATGGTGATTATGGGTTTTTGTTTGAAATCTTTTTTTTGACGTGTATTTTGGTTCATAAACAATGTTGTTTATGTTAAAATATGTAGTATGAATGCTTTTTGTCAAAACCCAAGTGATATGGGAATTTTGGTTGTCAAGTGAAGTGAAAAAGTTGGAAAAAATGGTTAAGTATGAAAACCTGCAGGAAACTGAAACTCTCTGAGTTTTGAGTCCCTCGCGGTACGCGAGAGTTCTATGAGGATTCTCTCGCGGTACGCGAGAGACCGGGTTTCCGGGTTTGCGTTTCTGAGACTCCCTCGCGGTACGCGAGGGAGGTGGCTAGTATGTCTCGCGGTACGCGAGGAGTAAAAAAAAAAAAAAAAAAAAAAAAATTTCTTGGGATTTAGTCTTCCGCGCGTTAAACTTTTGTTATTGAAAGTGGTGTGTTACAACTTGGTATCAGAGCAATGGTTTGAGGGATTTGGTGTGCGAGACACTAAACTCAAACCGGATGCTCTTGATATGGGGGGATGATACGAGAATCCAAGTAGGACTTGACTAAGACTCGGAGCTTGCTGAAATGAAAGGTTAGTAATGATTTGATAAAATGATAATATATATATATGGTGTATGTATATATGTATGATGAATGTTGTTAAGGTGTTATGTGTGCCGAAACTTGTTTTGTGACTTGTTATATGGAGATGGTAATTACAATTGGGCATGGCGTACTATTAAACATGTCTGGCCAATATGTTTAATAAGATGAAATGTGCAAGAGACTTTATGATAACCATATAACAATGAACATTTGCAAGGATTAGGTGAAGGTGGTTATATATGTATGTATGTATATAGGTAGGTATATATATACTTAATACATATAATAGTGAATGTGTAATGGATACCTAGGGTATTGAAAGTGAAAGGGTATTAAGGTGTTTGTGGTTCATTTTCTCAGTTTAGAGATGGCAGAAGATGCAAGTAATGAACCATTGGATCCAAGAATCCAAGATATGATAAAAGAGGAAGTGGCTAAGGCCTTCGAGCAAGCCACAACCTTGTTAATGGAAGAAATGAGAGGGGCTATCAAGCTTACCCTCGAAGACTGTTAAAGGAGAAGGAAAGGGTGCCACAGGGTTGTACTCTAAAGGAGTTTATGGTAATTAAACCCAAGGAGTATAACGGGCAAGTGGACCCGATTCTGAGCCACAGGTGGGTGGTGGATATGGAGTCTAATTTCGAGACTACTAAATGTAAGCCTGAGGATAGGGTGATGTTCAGTGTGCCTTTATTGACTGGAAGGGCGAAAGAGTGGTTGTTGAATCTCCGCAAGGAGAGAGGTGATTTGGGTGTGACCTCCATGACTTGGGAGGAGTTTAAGGCGGCTTTTCTGAAGTATCATTGCCCGCAAGCCGCAGTTGATAGAATGACTGAGGAGTTTCTCCTCATGAGGCAAAAGAATGAGTCAATAGATGAATTGGCTGGAGCTTTCTTTGATCGCGCCAAGTTCTGTCCGGACGTGGTGTCGACCGAGAAGGCGAAGATTGACAGATTTTATGCTATGTTGACTGTGGAATTCAGAGATAGCATATCTCCATCTTCTTTCACCACACTTGTGGATTTAATAAACAGGTGTCGGGAAAGGGAAGTGGAGTTGAGGAGGCAAGAGGCTAGGGGAGAGAAGAGAAAAAGGGAAATTGTGGATCAAGTGGTGAGCAAGATAAAGGGCGGGAGCCCTAGTAAGAAGCCTTTTACCAAGTTCTCTTCTCAAGGATGCAAAGTTTGTGGGAAGGAGCACTATGGGGATTGTAAGAAGGGAACGTCAAATTGTTACAAGTGTGGAAAGCCGGGGCATATGGCAAATCAGTGTCCAAGCCAGATTCGTATATGCTATAATTGTTACAAGCCAGGACACCTTAGGGCGGATTGCCCGGATTTGAAGCAAGGTGGAAGCGAAAGAAAAGTTGAGATACCCAGGCCTAAGGGTAGAGCCTTCCACATATCTGCGGAGGAAGCAAAGAACGACTCGGAGGTGGTGTCAGGTACATTCAGGATTAACTCTTTACCTGCACTAGTTCTTTTCGATTCGGGGGCTAGTCGTTCGTTTGTGTCTTTGAAATTTGTTAAGCATTCTTCTTTTATAAGTAGCAAGTTAGACGAACCCTTAGAAATTGAGGCGGCAAACGATAAGAGCTTCCTAGTGTTTGATGTTTATAGGAATTGCAAATTAAAGGCGGGGGGTGAAACGTTCCATATTGATTTAATTCCTATGTCTATGGGGGATTTTGATGTTATTGTGGGGATGGATTGGTTGTCAAAGAATAAGGCGAGTATATTATGTGGACCAAAGGCGATCCAACTTGATTCCCCGTCGGGAGAGTCCATCTACATTGAAGGTGATAAGAAAGGTAAGGTGAGGTTGTGCTCCTTTGTGAAGGCAACCAAGTACATGGCGCGTGGGTGCAAGGCGTTCATGGCATGTGTTACGGATGTGGATGGAAAGGTAAAAGAGATTCACGACGTGCCGGTCGTGAATCAGTTTGCGGATGTGTTTCCTGACGAGTTACCGGGGGTTCCGCCTGATAGGGAGATTGAGTTTGGGATCGACTTGATGCCGGGTGCTAAACCGGTAGCTAAAGCGCCTTATAGATTGGCACCGCCAGAAATGAAAGAGTTGATGGAGCAATTGCAAGAATTGCTTGATAAAGGTTTCATACGCCCAAGTGTCTCACCTTGGGGTGCGCCCATTCTCTTCGTTAAAAAGAAGGATGGGAGCATGAGGATGTGTATGGATTATCGGGAGTTGAATAAGTTGACGGTGAAGAATAGGTACCCTTTACCTAGGATTGATGATCTTTTCGATCAATTACAAGGGGCGTCGTGGTTCTCTAAGATTGATTTGAAATCCGGGTACCATCAACTGAAAGTGAAAGAAGATGACATTCCTAAAACCGCTTTTCGCACTCGTTACGGTCACTATGAATTTACAGTTATGCCTTTCGGCTTAACCAACGCACCCGCGGTTTTCATGGATCTTATGAACCGGGTGTGTAGACCGTTCCTCGACCGCTCGGTCATTGTTTTCATTGACGATCTTCTCATCTATTCAAGGAGCGAAGGTGATCACGCTTGCCATTTGCGTGAAATTCTCGAAGTCTTGCAAAAGGAGAAACTTTATGCTAAATTCTCCAAGTGTGCCTTTTGGTTACGCGAAATTCAATTCTTGGGTCATGTGATTAATGATAAAGGGATTACTGTCGACCCATCCAAGATAGTGGCGGTTAAAGATTGGTCTCCACCGAAGACGCCTTCGGAGATTAGAAGTTTCTTGGGGTTGGCGGGTTATTACCGGCGGTTTATTGAAAACTTCTCTCGGATTGCCTTACCGATGACGAAGTTGACCCGTAAAGAGACTAAGTTTGTTTGGGGTTCCGAGCAAGAATCTGCCTTTCAACTCTTGAAAGAAAAGTTGACAAAGGCGCCTGTTTTATCCTTGCCGGACGGGACCGAAGATTTTGTTGTGTATTCGGATGCCTCGCATTCGGGGTTGGGGTGTGTTTTGATGCAAAGGGGGAAAGTAATTGCCTACACGTCTAGGCAATTGAAGGTTCACGAGGTGAATTACCCTACCCATGATCTAGAGCTTGCGGCCGTGGTTTTCGCACTCAAGATTTGGAGGCATTATTTGTATGGGGTTAAGTGTACGATCTACACGGATCACAAAAGTCTCAAGTACTTCTTTGACCAAAAGGACCTCAACATGAGGCAAAGGCGGTGGCTTGAATTGGTCAAGGATTATGATTGTGACATACTTTATCATCCGGGTAAAGCGAATGTTGTGGCGGATGCGCTTAGTAGGAAGTCAAGTCATGCACCTATCAAGGTGAAGTCATTCAAGATGACAATTTCATCATCCCTAATTGATGAAATCCGGGAGGCTCAAGTGTTAGCACTTGGTGGTGACTTGAAGAAAGAGCGGATGGTTGCTTATGTTGATAAACTTGGTGAAAATAGCATGGGCTTGAAGACATGCTTTGGTAGGATTTGGATTCCTAGGTTGTCAAGTATTTTGACAACTATTTTAGATGAGGCGCATAAATCCAAATATTCTATCCATCCGGGGGCCACAAAGATGTTTTATGATTTGAGGTGTCATTTTTGGTGGCCGGGTATGAGGCGTGATGTTGTTAAGTATGTTGAGAGGTGTCTCACATGCTTAAGGGTGAAGGCGGAACACCAAAAGCCGTATGGAAAGCTCCAACCGCTTGAAATACCGCTTTGGAAATGGGAGAATATAGCTATGGATTTGATCACTAAACTACCAAAGACTCGAAAGGGTTATGATGCGATATGGGTAGTAGTGGATCGGTTGACGAAGAGTGCACATTTCCTACCTATAAAGGAAACATACTCTTCGGATAGATTGGCGGAAATGTATGTGAAGGAAATTGTGTCACGTCATGGTGTGCCGGTGTCGATTATATCGGATCGTGATACGAGATTTACTTCTCGATTTTGGAAGAAATTCCATGAGGATATGGGGACTAGATTGAATCTTAGCACTGCTTATCATCCACAAACGGATGGTCAAAGCGAGCGAACGATTCAAACGCTCGAAGATATGTTGCGAGCGTGTGCTTTAGATTTTGGTGGTAGTTGGGATGACCATTTACCGTTGGCGGAATTTTCGTATAACAATAGTTATCATTCTAGTATTGGTATGCCGCCTTTTGAGGCATTGTACGGGAGAAAGTGTCGAACACCCGTGTGTTGGGGTGAAATCGGTCAACGGGAACTAGGTAGTAAAGAGGTGGTCTTGGAAACTAATGATAGTATTGACCAAATTAGAGCACGCTTGAAGGCGGCTCAAGATCGCCAAAAGTCCTATGCGGATAATAGGAAGCGGGCGATTGAGTTTCAAGTGGGGGACTTTGTACTTTTGAAAGTCTCTCCTTGGAAAGGTGTGATACGGTTTAGGAAACGGGGGAAGTTAAGTCCTCGTTTCATCGGGCCGTTTGAGGTGATAGCAAAAGTGGGTACGGTAGCTTATCGCTTGGAGCTACCGGAGGAGTTAAGTAGACTTCATAACACGTTTCACGTGTCACATTTGCGAAAATGTTTAGCGGACGAGTCTACTTTTGTTCCATTAGATGATATCGAATTGGATGAAAAGTTGAATTATGTTGAAGAACCGGTGGCAATCTTGGATAGAAAAGTGAAGCGTTTACGTAATAAAGAGATTAGCCAAGTATTGGTGAAGTGGAAACATAGAAAGGGAGCGGAAATGACTTGGGAAACCGAGGAAGAAATGCTCAAGTTTTACCCAAACCTTTTTATGTGAAGACGGGTTTCGGGGACGAAACCCAAATAAGGGGAGGTGATTTGTAACGAACCAAAATCCGGGTCTCGTTATAAATAAATAATATTTCTAAATAAATATTATGTTGAAAATAATATTTTGAAATAAATTGAAACAAGCGGGTTTCAAGTTAGTAATGGGGTTAGGCTAGTTTTTAACTAGTTTTGGAAAGGAAATGGTGAAATGGAAGTTGAAGGACTAATTGTGTAAATGGGCAAAATCTGCCATATTGACTTGGAGAAGTCAAAATTGGTCATTTTGCATGCTTGGGTCGTTCTTGAGCAAGAGAGGAGAAAAAGGAGAAAATCCAATTTGAAGCCAAATCTTGCGTTTTAGGCTCGTTTTGAGAAGGTGTTGGCTTGCACATCAACCTTCTAACATCAAGTAAGTGTTAAACATCCTTTTGATTTCACTTTTGATGTGTTCTTGGTGGGTGTTGGGTGAAATCCGAAAATTTGGATGCATGTGGTAAATTGGTGTTAGATTGTTGATAATCTAACTTAACTAAAGTTAAAGAGTGATGATTAACATCCTAGAACCCTTGATTTTGATTATGAGAAGTTAGGGTTCATATGAGAAAAATTGGGGGTTTTTGTAAAATGAAGATAGAATGGTGATCTAGTGATGATTAAGTGTTTTTGGGATGTTAGACACTTGAACAAACACCAAATTAACTTTATAATAATTTTTGAAAGAAAGATTAGTGTTAAGGTTAAGATAATGAAACTCAAGTAGGTGAGTTTGTGGTGAAAGAGGGTGTTTGGTTATGAGGATAACCCAAAACGGGTCAATTTGGGTTGGAAATGGGAAATTGGGTTGTGAACCCAATTGTAATATGATTTTGGTGTATGTTAGATTACTAAACTAGGTGAATGTGTTTAGGTAATCAAGTTGCAAAGCTAAAAGCCGGTGCGGGACCTTCTAACCCGAAAGGTAAGTGCTTTAGCACTTACTTAGTTTTGATGATATGGTGTTTGTATGCAATGTTGTATGTATGATGTATATAGTTGCATAATTTGATATGTGGTATGAACGTATATGGAAGTGTGTAAATGATAGAATGTATGTAGTTATAGTATGTGTACTATAATGGATATGTGAATATGGAGTTATGGTCTAAGTACCATAATGGATAGAATGGATATGGAGTTATGGTCTACGAACCATAATGGATAGAATGGATATGGAGTTATGGTCTATGAACCATAATGGATAGAATGTATATGGAGTTATGGTCTATGAACCATAATGGATAGAATGGATATGGAGTTATGGTCTAAGTACCATAATGGATAGAACGGTTATGGAGTTATGATCTCGTATCCTAAATGGATATGAAGTTATGGCCTACGTGCCATAATGGAAATGATAATGTGATAATGAAACCCTTAATTGACTTATTGTGTGTAAACGGGTCAAAAGGGTCAAAAATGGGTGAAAGGTGTGAAATCAAGTTGTGAATACTTGATGTTATGTATAACATATATCTATGGTAATATGTTAGGGAATTGCAAGGGAATGAAACCTTAATTGACCAAATGGGTGCAAATGGGTCAAATGGGTGAAAGTGGTGAAAACAAGTTTTATATACTTGTTTGTTTTGGTTATCTCATTACTAATGGTGTTATGTTAATGTGGTTATGTAGGGAAAGCTCCGAAGTAGGTCAAGGTCAAGTTCATTGGCGAAAAAAGGATTCTCGTATGCTTTATGGTGATTATGGGTTTTTGTTTGAAATCTTTTTTTTGACGTGTATTTTGGTTCATAAACAATGTTGTTTATGTTAAAATATGTAGTATGAATGCTTTTTGTCAAAACCCAAGTGATATGGGAATTTTGGTTGTCAAGTGAAGTGAAAAAGTTGGAAAAAATGGTTAAGTATGAAAACCTGCAGGAAACTGAAACTCTCTGAGTTTTGAGTCCCTCGCGGTACGCGAGAGTTCTATGAGGATTCTCTCGCGGTACGCGAGAGACCGGGTTTCCGGGTTTGCGTTTCTGAGACTCCCTCGCGGTACGCGAGGGAGGTGGCTAGTATGTCTCGCGGTACGCGAGGAGTAAAAAAAAAAAAAAAAAATTTCTTGGGATTTAGTCTTCCGCGCGTTAAACTTTTGTTATTGAAAGTGGTGTGTTACAAAATACAAAAAAATGAATAAAAAAAGTGTAACAACTAACAAAATAACTAAAAACTAAAGTCGGGTATGGTACTATACTACCATAGTAGTCAAGATGTTAGATAAAGAGTGAAGAGTCGATGTCGTTTTAAAGTTTGAACTGATGAATTAAATTAATGTCATAAAAAACTAAAGAGTCCAATACTTAAAAGACTTGAAGACCTTGAAGCTCATACGATAAAAAAACATATGTATATAGTTAATTCGAATTCTAGATATTAGATTCGAAATCGACTCGAATTCGAAATCCTTATTCGAATCAAATCCTTATTCGAATTCGGTTCAAATCGAATTTCAAATTATTGGAGTCATATTCGAATAATGAACAACCCTAATACCCGAGTCACTTTACGATTTGACTACGTGTACAGTTCAATTCTGTGTTATTTTCATGGTATATTGATTATCTTTTAACCCCTGATTAAGAACAATCTCATTGTATATTTTTTTAAACAACAATGTTACTTCTATTCTACTTAATTTACACTAATATTTCTAAACTATTATATTGCTTAGGTTCTCATTTAAGAAACATATACCTATCAAATGGGCTAGCCATACCACTCATCATATGAAAATTTACAAGTGAAAATGGCATTAAAACTTGGTGTTGGTCTTTTTGACTTTGCTCTTCTGATATGGACCGTAACGTGAACACCAAACCACTTAACCACATCATTAAATTCATACCTTTTTATAGATGTCAAATGAACCAAGATGCATACAACTATATTATCGGTGAGCGCAATTATGATGGTCATGCTTTCAGGTTTCAACTTCTGTTTTCTTTTTTAAATACCAGAAGTCTCCTCTGTTTGTCGTGTTATGCTAGTTTATTAAAAAAAAATATCCAAATATAATATTCATTCGAATCTGAATTTAACCTTTTCCAGTCGTCGTGCATTTACTCTTTAAATTATATTTATTATTTAAAATATTTTTATCGGTAAATCTAACCTAACTAAAGGGGTGTTTGAGATTACTTTTCAAAACAACTTATTGACTTATCACCTTTTAAAATAAGGTAATAAGTTATAAGTTTGTTTGGACAATTCAAAATAAGATAGAAAATATGAGATGGAGAAGTTAAAATTCAAAAGTAAAAAATTCTTACTTTTGGAAATGACTTTTGAAAAAATCAAAAGTAGCTTCAAAAAGTAATCCCAAACACCCAGTAATTATCACAGTAAATAAATAAATAAATAAATAATAATGGAAAAGATGTAGAAGTGCATGAACATGCAATTTACTGATAAAAGAAGTAATTTCAGGGGTAAAAATGGAAAATTCCCAAAACTCATTACACTATTTACAAACGTATTAACTTGTTTGTTGTTCATCCTCAATTCTATTCAGGTATGACACTCAACATTGCCGTAAAGTTACGTCTCCTCCCTCCGCTTCTAGATCCGATACTCCCTACATCCGAAACCCGACCCGAACACTTGGTATGGCTATGACCACTTGAAAACGCCGGTGTTGTGAGACCAAGGCTTTTCCGACGACAACCGCATTTCTCACCGCCGGTTTTGGCCAATGCTGAGCTGGCCTTCACGGCCAATGCGGCCATCTCCTCCGGCAGAAGCGGACACCTTAACCGATTCAACGGTAGCACGAAGTACAGCTGGCCAGGTTGAAGCACGTCATCGTCACGGACGGCGGAAACGACGTCGTCAAACTCCATCTCATCGGAATTACAGATGAAAGTTGAAGGATGCTTCTGTAAAACGTATGAAACCTTGACCGGATAAGAGAATTCCTGCAGGCTGCCGTCTTGTAATATCAGTTTAGCTGTGGCGACGGCGGTTGAATCCGATGAACTGCAAATTCCCATTGTTTTTAGAGAGAGAGAGAGAGAGGGAGGATGAATATGGCGTTGGGAAAGAAGAAGGGAGGTGTGTATATTTATACAAATGAAAGTATGGACCGCCAGTCCACGTCAGGAAATGGCAAAAGCGTAATTAATAGGCCATGTGGGACTATTAAGAAATAACGGGCCCAGGACCAGCTGTGAGCTGTGGATGACAGGCTGTAAGCATCAATAAACAGTAAAACCACGGTTTTATACGTGACCAGGGAAACATCAGAGGACGATTGCAGATAAGCAGGTGTGTTTATAATATTTAGAGATTGTTTTTTACATGGTCAACAAGTTAATTCTTTTTAATGGAACTTATTAACAGGTTAACTAGTTTTTTTTAATAACGACTAATTTTTTGACGCTCTAAATCTTCTTATAAATCTATATTAAATTTTATAATCGGACTAAAGCCTTCAATCACGTTAAGAGAAACATATTTACTACACATTATTATAATACGTAGGCTAGAGCAAGTACACGTGTAAACAAACCGTGTCGAGCCTGAGCTCGAAAAAGCTCAAGCTCGGCTCGTTTAACTTACAAAGAGCTCGAGCTTGGCTTGTTTCAAACTCTAATTCTGAAACTCGAGTTTGGCTAGTGAGTGGTTTTTAAGCTCAACTCGTTTATTATTCATTAAATAGTTCATATACGTAATTATTTATATATTTTTATTATAATTTTTTATATATAACGTAATATATATTATTTAGTTATTTTTATTATAATTTTACATATATGCTAATTATTATTATTATTATTAATTTAATACATATTTTATTATATAAAATACAAAATATATAAAATTTGAGTTGAATTGGCTTGTTTACACTACAAGTTAACTATTTAAGAGCCGGCTCGAGATCGATAAGTGAAGCTCGGGCTCAGGATTGTTTATTAACAAGATTATTTTTAGGCTCGAAATTGTTTAAGCTCGAATTGATTTGAGTTTTTAGCAAGCCAACTTGACTCGTTTACGCTACAAGCTAACTTCTTAATATAGTAAACAAATACTGTGTTCGCTTATATCATTGAAGCTGGTTTCGTGTAGATAACTTCAAATATATATTAAATTACATTTAATTTGATGCCAACAGTTACGTATAGTATGTATCATACGTGGTAGCTATTTTTAGAATACATGTATTATAATTCCTTTGTTGTTTAGTGACGAAACGTATTAAGTGTTATGACGTTTGTTTTGTTTCACTTCTAAACATGGGGCGTCTTCTTGTTGGGTATAAAGACAAAAGGTATAGGTGAAGTGAAGAAGGTATTTCCGTAATATTGGATACGTGATGGTTAATATAGTGTTGTACGTGGCAAGCCCATTAAAGCCACAGAGCCACGGTGCGTGAGGAAGAGATGAGCACGTGGAAGAAGAACAATATGCCACCGCATGTATTTCATCCTACTAATTTACAATTATGTCCATCTTCAGTTACTGTTTCCTCTTTGAAGAAAAGACAAATTTAAACCAATTAGGTAAATACGGAAATCTTTTATATCTAAAAAATAAAAAATAATGAAGACACGTGTCAGCTTTATGTGCCACTTAAAAGTTAGTTTTCTTGTCTCTTTCTTCATAAATATTGGATGTTACGTGGAGGTTTTTTTTACGAAAGAGTATAAATGAAAAACTTATTTATCAAAATAGATGATTTAAGAAATATTTAATAAAATAGGTGTTTTTGAAACTTCTTTTCTCTCACTTCTAGTCTTATTGGATGAGGTTTTTATTTAAGAATTTTTTCCAAAATAATAGTTAAGGATAAAAAATATTTTGTTGAATCCTAATATTTTATAATTTTTTTAAATATCTTTTAAACGTTTTCTTTAACCTTTTTTTTTATAAAAAAAATGCATTTGTATTTTCTAATAAAAATATTTTTTTCTTATTACATTTTTTAATTAACTAAAAACTTCTTTAAAAACGATATAAAAAATTAAAAACAAAAACGTTTATAAAAATATACTGAGATAAAATAAAAATATAGTTAAGAAAGACTTAAAAGGTTTATATTCTTACATATTTACGTATGAACTTAAAATATTAAAAACATACTAGTTGACTAGATTATATAGTTTTTAAAGTATATATGTTTAATATTTTAACTATTAGTTTAAATAAAATTGTTTCTTGTCGTTAAAAAAAACTAAACACTTCTTCGAGTTATTATATTAAAATTAACATATTGAAGACGACATTAACTTACTAGATAAAATATTAAGTTACTATTTTACAAATTAGAAAATAAAAGTAAATAAAAACAATATTAAATATTAAATTATTACTGACCTTCTTCGCCGTTTCAAAAAAAATTATTACTAATCTTAATCTTAACTATTGAATATAATATTAAGAAACGATTTAAGTTTTGTTTTTTAACTACAAGAAACAATTTTAGTTAACTAATAAAACAATAGATACCATTTTTTCTATTATTAAATCAATAATTATATGAATTAAAGTTATCTAATGAGATTAGGAGTGAGAAAATAAAAAGTTTTTGAATTTATAACAAAAACCCTATTTTGTTAATATTTTTCAAACTACACCTATTTGGTAAACGACTTTTGATGAATTTTAAATTTTGATTTTCTGTCTCTTTTTTTTATTAAATAATTATGATTTTTTTTAATTTGATAAATAATATGATTAAATCATAAGTCATATTTTTTTAATTTTTTACAAAAAAATTTTAAAAAATATATGATATGTTATTTGAAAATATTTATTTAACATGTGTATTACACATGTTTCTAACCTAGTGATGTATAAAACAAAAAAAGACTAATTATTATAAATGGTTCGTGTAGTTAATTATAAGTTACACATACACGCATTGCGATGCATAAAATTAACGTCTTTAAAACTTATAAAATAAAGTCATTTAAAAATAAAACCGTTATTAAAGTTATCGTTTACGAAATAAATAAACATATTTAAAATTTTATATAAAAAATAAACCCGTATTTAATTATATTTTTAATTAACCTTCGACACGCGATCAGAACCCCACCCTTGGCCTGGTTTAGATCCATGAGTCGGTTGCCTCATGTGATGTTCTGGGGCGAGGGTGCCCCATGCCGGTTTGCAAGTCCGGTAATAATCATTTATTTAGGTGTAAAAAATTATTGTTTGAGAAAAAAAAATACCCACTTTGTCTGTTTCTCACTAGAAAGATCTTTAAAACTCACCCTTTGGTTATAGGTTTCCATTTTTTTTTCTTCTAAAAAGTACTTTTTTAACTTACGCAAATTAAGAGGGTGTTTGAGATTGATTATTTAACTTTAAAAGTGTTTATTGAGTTATAACTTTTATAAAATAAGTTTTTAAAAACTGTTTGGCTTAACTTTTGTGGTGAAAAAAACCAATAACTCATTAAGTTATTTTTAAAAAAAGTGTTTAGCTCAGATTATTCATGTAAAATGACAAAAAAAAGACATTCTTTTATATCTAAAACCATTTACTACTTTGAGGGTGTTTGGTATTGCTTATTTACATATATTATTATACTATGTTAAAATCCCGTATATTACACGGGTTAAATAAATAAAATGTTATATATTTAGTAATAAAAAATTTATATTTTTAAAACCCGTGTAATACACGGGTTGAATAAACCAGTATATTACATGGGTTGAATAAAATATAATGTAATTTGTTAACAAACACATTTGTCAAAATATGTTTTTAAAAAATGTAATTTGTCGTGACAGTTATAAGGTCTGTTAAATTAGTTTTTAAAACATTTTTTTTTCAACTGAGTTTTAATTTTTTAATTTAACTGATAAATGTTAGTTCATATTAAGTTCATTTGATTGATAATATAATAACTATTTATAATTAAATAATAAGTATTCGTAATTAGATTTATTAATATAAAGATTATTATTTAATAGGAGAGAGAAATAGAAAATCTAATATTTAATATGAGAGAGAAGCGAAAAAATAAAGATGATGAGTAACCAGAGAGTGATGTGTCCTGAAAAGATTTTCATTTATTAGAGTAGTAAGATACTTAACAATTTTTTTGAAGAAAAATTATAATTTAAAAAATATATAATATATATTTCTTTTACGAATTTATGAAGAATATCGAAAGACGGCGGCGGTGGTCGGCGGGTGTGGTGGTTGATCGACGGTGGTCGCCGACGATGAGAACAGGCGTGATGGTTGATCGGGGAGGGTTGGAGTCGATGATTGTGGAGTGGTTGTTATGATTATTTCATATTTAGGGTAAAAAGGCGGGGTAGATTGGTAATTTGATTCTCAAAAAGCCAAAAAAAATTATAAAAAAAATTGTGGCTTTTAAAAAATAGTTTTTTACCCTTTTTAAAAAGTCAAAAAAAATGTTTTTGTGTTTGACAAACACTTTTTTAACTTATTGGATTTTTAAAAAAATCAATAAGTTAATAAGTTATAAACCACCTAGATCCCAAACTCACTCTAACCAAGACGCATGCATAAAGGAAACTCCCCTAAACATACTATAATCCATTCATTAGCTTCACCAACGTTGAAATAAATTATCGAAATAAATATAAAAAGAAATGTTGTGCAGAGCAAAGCTGTATTAGGTCCACTAGCTACCGGTTTCATTTTGTATAAAGACAATTTTTTAAATTTCTAAAAATAATTCAGAAATCTTGAGATCTACACTCACAGACTGAGGCAATTTCCTCCAAGACGGGCTGGATTTCAAGAATTTAACCAGTTGCCACATTCAACAGTTCACCAAACAACCGGCAACACGACAAGAAAACTGTACCAGCAATGACTAGGACTAGATTTAAAAAATACAATTCCTAATCGTGTTCCTATGCATGCAAGTGTTGGTCGTATACAAATGTTTTTTTACAATCTGCTTATCTGTGTTGTCTGAATATCTGCAACAAGATTCACCCCCATGATCCATGGCTCCTTATTCATTAAAGTCCGGTGGTGATCCATGCAGTATGATCTGGCTGGGTTGGGCTGGTCAAACTTATACATCAAATGATCGATAATCCACACGCATGCTTGACTATTAAACAATTGTCAATGATGAATATGATACAGGAAGTTTTGGTTGTTCTTCCTATGTGGTGTTGGTTGTTGATTATTAATCTTCCCACTTGTGTAATTGAAACAACTTATAATGAGAATATGCATAAATAGAAATTTATCCAGGGCAACATTCAATTAGTGAAGAACTTAAATGGGAAAATTGCCAATTATGACATTACATCTCTAAAGATTTAAAATCATTAGTTGGTTGATCCAACAAAGCATTGATTGTTTCCGGGCATTTTAGAAGATATTACCCAAATAAGTTTCTAACAACTAGCATTTGGCATACATGTCAGGTTAATGAAGTGGATGACGATGTTAACACCTTATTTCTGTGAGGGTAATCCCGATCAATACCCAAGTTGTATATTTAATGGGTCATTTATGTAATTTATCTAAAGTTGTATTTAGAGTCAAATATGTATATAAGGGTCTTAGTGTTAGATTGGTAAATTAGAAACTGATACGTTTGTAAGGATATGTCGCTTGTGAAGCGATGGGTTATTCCAAAAGGTAGGGTTACGTATGCAAATGAAGTCATGTAAACAATGGATGACGATTATTATCAAATTCAAGTTTCTATTCAAATATTTATCAATTGTTCTTGATCAAATCTGGGCAACAATTTCATTTGCTTTATCCCGTTTTAGAGTACCCGCCTATCGTGTTTCAAGAAACCATACTCTACTCAACAATATTATCAAACACCTTTCTAGTTGTCTTGAATCCCTAATGGCCTCACAAGTGATTCAATTCGAATTCTAAAAAGGATATTGTGAACATGCACTAAAGCCCCATCTGATAGTCTAGTTAGCACTACACACGCCTTAAGAATAAAAGGGTGTGTGACCAACATATATGTTCAAGTAATCCTAGGTTTTCTCTATAAAGGGTTTATCCAGCGGAGGTTATGGGTTTAAATCCCGACAAAGGGTTCTGAGGAGGGGATTTTGTCAGTACCCTCCACGGGTCTTGGTGTTAGCTGTTAAAAAAACAGCAAATGATCGAACATAAGGCTTTCACAATACTTCACACCACACCGTGTGGGGCGTGGCCCTGAAGGCATTAATATTGTCACACTCATTGGGCAATCAAGGATAGAACCCAACTTTCAACATTTGAATTTAATATACACATTGGCCAATTATTCTAATTAAGAATAGACATCTCAACAGTTAACCCTTCCTTTTTTTATATTTTTTTAATTCAATAATTAGTTTAAGATTTGATTTTTTTTTTAAATAACTTGTGCTTGGTAATTATTTTAAAAAACCTATATACGTAGGTTGCTTATTTATTCTCTGCATATTACGGTATAAATTTTAACGAAAACATGATTTATTTTCTGATTTAGGGTTATTCAATTGATGGAATCGAGACTCTAAACTCTGGTGTCAAACCATTGCAGTATAAAAAACATTGATTTGGCACAAATTGCAGCAAAATGATTATTTGTGATCGAGCCACACATTGCTGGAAATTATGTTTTACTATCCAATACCAAACTATTGTTAGAAGCATCAGAAACTAGAAAGTTTTCAAACACCCCCTTTTTATAATTGAGCACAAAATCTTGTCCAAGAAAACAAACACAATCCAAGCTAAAAACACACACTATCATTCCAACTGAGCATACCAAACACCTTGAATTTTGACATCTTTGGGGACTTTGGCCCCCAAATCAGTATCAGAAGGCTGAATGCTTTCAAACACACCAATCACCTCACCGGTTTCAGGCTTGCTTGAGGTGACACTCAAGGTGATCTTCCCTTTTGAAGATGCAGTATTTTTTACATTCTCCTTAACAAGTTCCTCTTCATCTCCTCGCCCGCCAGCTGGCAGAGCAACTGCATTGTCATAACCCGTGGACCCACCTCGGCCCTTTGGGTCAAGGAAAGAAGAACCTCTGTAAGATGGCACTAGAAATTCCCCACCAAAGCTCTCGGGTTTACCCGTTGCTACAAGTTCTTTGATTGTAAACAAAAACGGCACACGTTCACCACCAGGAAGCTGAACCGTCACTGCAGCGTAGTCGATTCCGTCTTTTTCTTCAAACTTGATGGTGCCATCTGAAGTTACTTCCAATGGGCCCTCGATTTCATCGAGGGTGTAGGTCAGACGGGTCATCAGTTTGGTTTTTTGGAACTCTGGTGCAGAGTTCTTGCTTACACCCTCGGCTTTAACCGTGAACGATGTGGGTTCTAAACAGAACTTCTTGGCATTGTATTTGCCGGGTTTGACCGCGAAGCCATTGACTCCACCCTCAATAGTAGGGCACTGGTTGGCTGTACCTGTTCCTTTGACTTCCATGTATGTTTTGCTTTGGATTTCATCATAAGTTAGCCTTTTTGGACTTCCTTCAGCACTTGCTCCCTGTTTTAACATCAAGAATTCGAATAACATGGTTAAAATTTTGAATAATAAGATCAAGAACCCGAGATACATACCGAAACAACGAGGGCAGAAGTTGCAAGAGCAAAGCCGGCGATCTTGGCTGCATCGGTGCACTTCTGAGCAAAGTCCTTGAGATCGGCTTGAAGGGAGCAACTGACCCTTGCTCCAGCTGGCTTGACACCGAAGGCCTTGCAAAGGCTCGGAGAAGACTTAAGTTGCAGCCGGTTAGCTAGACCAACCTTGGTTGGCTGCATAAATGTAGCAGCAGATTGTAATGAGGCTGTCATTGTTGCAAACCTCAATTCTTTTCTTTTCTTTTTTTTTCTTTCCTTTTGAAAGAGTGTGATTCTAGTAACTACTTGCAGACAATTGGATTGAAGTGGGGAAGGGATTTGTGTGGTACAAATTATCTAGTGGACTTGATTGGAGCAAGATAAGCAGATAGGATAAGACAGTGTTGCATTGGCTGCTCTGAGTTATTTTTATGGCTTTGTGTCTTGACATGTGGCATTCATGCTTTCTGGTTATTTTTTCACAAACAAGTAAATAGCTACATGATTAAAGTCATTTACGAAAAGCGAAAGTTTTTTTTGAACGACAAATCTACTCTACTCCTACACTTAAACTACACCAAATAACTCACCCGGTGCCTAGGTTTGATCCTAGGACCCCATCTAAGATGGCAAGAGCCTCTACCAAGTAGGCTAGTCCCATATTGGCGAAAAGCGAAAGTTTTACTTGATTCAATTGTACATCACAGTTAAAAAGTTATTACTTTTCTAGTGCTTTATTACTAATTGGTAAAAACACATAAGACCCATACTAGTGTTTTATTTCTAAATCCTATTAACTAAATATTTCAAAAAACAAAAGCAAAAAATGAAAAACCAATGACACCAAGACATTCTCTTTCAACGTTGTTGTTCCTTCTTATCAATCACCTCCATAACCATCAATCTATCCTGCCAATATACAAGTATGTTATTATGGTCATCAAGAGTATATGATTTAGAAACCATTCAGGCAACAAATAAAAGAAAAACTTTTATTCTAACACTAGGCGATTAACGATGATCACCTGCAGCAGCAGACGTAGCTGCAGCAGCAGCAGAGGCGGAGGCAGAAGCAGAAGCTGACGTGGAAGCTGTCTCAGATGAAGCAATTACGACCCCGGGCCACGGACGACACATACAACGCTTATCATTTTCTATACCCCCATACACCAACTTCACATGCTCGACACATCCTTTCCACCCAAACTTCCTGCAGTCATCGCACACCACCCTGTAACACATTGCTCCTGTTTCTACTTTCTGCCCACAATTTATCTTTATTTATAGTTCACCAAACTTTGTTATCATCGGTAAATCATAACATGTGGGCCTTGTTGAAAATAACGATTTTCATTGGGCATTGTTGTTATACCTGTACATATAACTATACAAATCTGATGTTTATATTCTTTGGTTTAACCAATACAAACACCAAATGCTGGAAGCCAAAATTGCTTTCCTAAGATCCAATGATCTAACAAACGCGTCTTACATAGATATTGTACGAAACCAACAAGAGATGCATAATATTAATATTTACAAGATTACTGAAGATTATGTAATTTAAGGTTCATTGGACGATGTTGCTTAACAAACTACTAGTTGAGGGTGAGCTCTGCTCACTAAACCACCCCTCCTGCACCGTCACAGGCGAGCTGTCTTTATCTTTGGTTGTACAACTGTCAGTCGGGGCCCACCCACTGAGTCTAATCTGTTCCAACTCATCTGCAACTTCAGTCATTGAAGGTCTCACTTCCCCTTGAAAAGCTAAGCATTGAAACGCCAGCTCAGCTACTTTGTGAATGGACGAGGTTGTCCAAGCGTCCCTGTTTGGTTCCAGAAACGGATCTATTATTTCATCCACACAACCTTTCCCAATCTTGTCAACTGCAAGAGCCGCCAAGTTGACTTCACTGTTACGCCTTGACAAGTCAACCACTTTTAAAGCTGTGATGATTTCTACAAGAACAACACCGAAGCTATAAACATCACTTTTATCAGAAAGATGGAAGTTTTGATGGTATTCCGGGTCCACATAGCCAGGTGTCCCTTGAGGTGCAGTCGAGATGTGTGACTCATCAAGCATCCCGAGCCTAGAAAGACCAAAATCTGCAACTTTTGAACTGTAATTGTAATCTAAAAGTATATTGCTGGATTTTATGTCTCTATGATAAATCGGGGGGTTCATAGCAGAATGAAGATAAGCAATTGCTTGTGCGGTTTCTGTTGCAATGGCTAGCCTTATTGTCCATGAAAGACCATTTCCTCTTTCTCTTTGTAGATGCTGAGATAGGGTACCGTTTGGCATGAATTCATACACAAGGATTTGTTCTTCTTGTTCAATACAAAATCCTAAAAGTCGTACAAGATTCGGGTGGCTTACAGAAGACAGAAGTTTGATTTCATTTGTAACTTGATTAATTCCATATGTTTCTTTATGTCTAATCTTTTTAATGGCAACCCATTCTTGATTATTGAGTTTTCCAGCATAAACCGTGCCATATGCTCCTATACCTAATCTTTGTTTCTCTGAGAAACTGTTTGTAGCCTTTGAGATTTCTTTGTACGGGTAAAATGGTACATTTAAGCTCCCTGTAGCTTCTGAAAGCAGGCGTTTTGCACTCTTTTGTTTTCTTAAGTTTGTTCTTTTTCTGATGCAGTAACAAATGAGCGCAATTGTAGACACTAAAGAAGCTCCAGCAATAACCCCTTCAACAGATAAATAAATGGTGTTTAAGTGACCAAATGTAACATAGAACGGCTAAAAAGTGACCAAAATTTATATTACATACCTCCAATTAGAACAGCTACTCTTGTAGTTCCACCACATTCACCAGACATGTATCTTGAAGCATTGCAATCCGATACTGTTGCAAGCCAATACAGATAAATCACTTTAAACCATTTACCTAAATTATTCTTCATTTTTCAAATTTCTTGCATAAAGTAAATGAGACAGAAAATCACACTGTAGATCCTTGCTCAAATCAAGAAAACCTCAAATTGTTATAAGATTTGCATAGTCAATAGTGGTCAAGGATCCTGATTCCAGAATGATTCATTGTATGTTTGACTTAATGGTTAATACAATATTTAAATAACAAATCTTTCAAGAAAGCATCTTCTCATATGATATAATTCATATTTTTCAACATACTACACAGTTTAAGCATCTAAAGAAATCAAGAAAATTTCAAATTCAATCACAAGTAGATTACCCCTTTTCACTGCACAACGACCTTAATAACTGAATATTAATTTAAAAATCCAAAGCAGTTCTATTTTCAACATCCTCGAAAACTACAGAGATGCAAAGTCTTCTCTAAATGAAAATGATAGCTTGCTTTTGATTTTGAAGATTCAAAGTTACAGGCTTTTGGTTGAACTTTGACCTGGATTTTTTTTTACTTTGAGAGTGTTATTCTCTAAAATGTTTTTATCTAATGCTCTTTTTTTTTACTGACCGTGATAACCTGTTACCGGTAAACTGACCCCACCAATACCCCGCTAACCAATAAGACAAGGTACTCTTTAATTCTTTATTGTGTGTTATGGTGGTGGGGAGGGTAGGGTTCTTCCATAAATACTAGTATGTGGTTAGAATTGCATGATTGATTCTTGAAGAAGATGGATATTTAATAAAACTATCCATCTAGATCCACATATTTGGGCATTGCCTAAAGTCAAAGCATTTAGATCAATCACCACAACAACCAAAAACAGATGGATGGACCAAAGAAAACAAAATAAACATCAGTTCCTTATAGTCTACTACAATTATCCATAATCAATTCATATGATTCAACAATGGCAACTATGACTCGTGTTCTTATTTTCTTTCTTTGACTAAACGAAAAACAGCATACAAATCATCACCATTTTTAGTGCTTAGAGCAAAACAAACTCAAAAATCACAACTAATTTACTCTTAATCAATCCTAAAACCGAAAACTTAACAATTAAAGTAGTTGAATAAGGGACTATTACCTCGCCGGCAGCCATCACCGTCGATAAATCCATCTCCATCGTATCCTTTAACGCAATGGCATCGATAACCCACGCTCGCATTACCAGTAATCACTTTCGTACAATTCGCCTTTCGATGGCAACTGCAGTCCCCTTGGATCCACCACCCCAATTCCACCGACTGAAACCCCATCGACACAGACGAGCTCTGTCTGTTCCTCCCTAAATCAACGGTAATCGACGAGTACAGATCCTTACAACCGGCCTTATCCAATCCAGTCAAATCCATAAACTCCATGGGATTAGATTTAGGGTTATCATCTGAGTAACAAATTAAGCTTCTATTGGTTGGTTTACATCTTGGTGAGTTGAAGTGACCCTCGATTAAACTCATTGAGACCACACAATCACTCAATGTCTGGTTACAGTTATCCAGCAGCAACCCATTTCGCCGTGTGAGAGCGTAATTGTCGTTTTTGAATAGTCCGATCTCATCCAACGGTCGGGTGCAGTTCGCCGGAAAATTGAGCAGTACATGATCTGCAGTTAAATTAACAACCCGGTAATTGTTGATAAGAATTTCCCCAGCATCTGAACAATTAAGACGAACTTTACAACCTTCTGAGAATCCAAAAGGGTAACGAACCGGGATTTCATGATTACTTCCTTTACAAACCCTATCGCAATTTGCTCCGGCAGGGGAGGATGATGATGATGTGATTACCAGATTCGCGTAGAAAAGAAATAGAAGAAGAAGATGAATAAACATGTTTGAAAATGGAAGTGAAATTGAAACAGAATCGGTTGAGGTGGATCATTTAAGGGAAGAAAGTAAATGTGTGCAGTTGATGTAGGTGAGAAGTTTGTGATTTTTCAATAAATGATTTTGGAGAAAAACACAGGGCTTCTTCTTAAATTTGAATAAGGAAATTAGTGGTTGACCGTTTTTCATGAATCATAAATGTTTATAACAAGACACGCCATTGACGAATTGGACTAGTAAAGATTCAGGAACAGAGATTCCGGCAGATGGTTTTTGGATGGGACTACTGCAGTACAATATCACAGAGAAGCCGTGACTGTTGGCGTTTAACGCAGTACATGGACCGACAATGAAGATTTTTTTTACGGGTGATTCTAACCGCACACGGAATATTGCTAATTGGGTCCGTCGTCGCCTTATACGCCCTCGTATAGGTCAATACGAGGGCGTATAGAGTTCAGTCACTGCCAACAGAATGCCACGTGTCATTTTCTGTCTGGCGGCTGGTCCAATACGTGGCGTATTGACCTATACGCAGCGTATGAGGCACGGGTTATATTTTTGATTCAAAGTTGGAAGGTTTGGGAGTTTTATGAATCCTATACGTGGCGTATTGACCTATACGCCACGTATAGGTATTTTTTATTTAATTATATTTTTATTTTTTTTTATATTTTGTTTATTTTTATTTTAATTTATATAATTTTGTTAATATAAGTTTGTTAATCAAACAAAATATTAAACATTACAAACCAAACAAAATATTAAACATTACAACCAAAGAAATAAACTAAAATTATATACATTATATCAAAAAATTAAATATATACATCAAAATGTTTTACATACATAACAACGAAAGGAACAAAATACAAATAAAAGAACTAAACCTAACCGGCTACGCCGTCACCCTGACCGGCTCCGGCGTCACCCTGACCCGCCCCGCCCTCACCCTGAACGGAGTCGTCCGGATAATAACGTGGCGGTGGTAGTGGGGTGGCTCGATGCCGGCAGCTCGTGACTGATTCACGAGCTGTCCAACCGCCCACATCATCAGGTCCTCCATGCGATCGAGTTGACGACCCTGTCGCCGTGAGTCGGCAACAAGGCCATCAAGCAATGCCTGGGTAGCCCTATCCAGCCTAACAGACCGACGTACGTGTCGGGGATGCTGTGGCGGATGCTCGTGGACCTGCTCGACGTGTGGCGGCTCGTCCTCAATCGCCACACCCTGTAGCGGCTGAGGCATAGGCGGGTCCCCCTGTCCAGGCATCTGCGGCAACGGCACCGGGACCCAAACCTGGTCCTGGACGGCCCCCACGAACCTAAGGCCCTGCGGGAATCGGTGCGTGATGCGCATGCCGCTCGCCGTGCGACGGTCTAATCGGACAGGGGGAATGGGCGGTAACATCGCAGGCTCATGGTCGTCAAATGGTATGACCGACCGCATGATATGCGTGATGAAAGCACCGCTATATAAAAGTCTGCGCTTCTGTCGCATATAGGCAGAAGCTAAATAAAGCGCCATGCTCGTGGACAGGTCGCACCGCCTCCAAGTAAGCAGGCAGAAAAGGAAGAAAAGATCTCTATCAGTGCACCACTCACGGCTTTTCAGACGCGGTGCGATCGACGTCGAAATAAGCCGGTGCAGATATCTATACAAAGGGTCTCTAATACCCGAGACCCTCCCCTTGGTACCCAACCAAGGACTATCTGAAATCAAGCCCCAAAAAAACAAGGAGTTCCTCCTTGTCCACCTCCGTCACCGCCTCGGTGAAAAGCGGCGTGACCGTCTCAGGCTCGTAGTATAAGCCCGTCGTGACGGCCCACTGACGGAGGGTCTGACGGTAAACGAACCCAAAAATAGAAAAAGAAATACGATCCGGATCAATATCCGGCGCCTCCCCGGGTAGAGGCTGCAGCCCAGTCTCTGAGTAGATGAACGTCGAAAGAAACTCGACGACCAGCTCTCGGTATGTATCCTCAAAAGAAAGGTCAAAAAGACGCGACCATGGCGTGTCCTGACCGATGATGGCCCTAGCTCGCTCGGCCTCTTGCACCTCCTCGAGGAGGGCCCAATCCAACGCCGTACCTGGACCCATCTGCACTTCCCGAAGCTTCTGGCAACGGGAATAAGCCTCCGTATCGGGCGTAAAATCCAGAAAAGGGTAGTGCGCAAGATCGTCTAGCTGATCCATCTCAATATCATCATCATGATCCGCCATATCTGATAATAATTAATTATTTTTAATTTTTTAATTTAAATAATAAATAATAATAATAATATATCGTTTAAATTTTAAATAATAAATAATAATAATATATTGTTTTTAATTGAAATAATAAATAATAATAATATATTGTTTAATTTTTAAATAATAAATAATAATAATAGTTAATTTTTTATTTTAAATATTAAATAATAAATAATAATAATATATTGTTTTTAATTTAAATAATAAATAATAATAATATATTGTTTTTAATTGAAATAATAATATATTTTTTAAATTTTAAATAATAAATAATAATAATTAATTTTTTTTATTTTAAATAATAAATAATAATAATAATTATTAATTTTTTAAAAACCTATACGCCACGTATAGGCTTATACGTGGCGTATAGGCGGTTGCCGAGCAAAATAAGCCATACGCAGGCCAATTATGCCATACGCGGGCGAGTTGCCGTGTAAATCAAGCCATACGCGACCCAAACCAGGCCATACGCAGGCAAGTGACCGGGTAATCCTAGCCATACGCAGCGTATAGACTTATACGTGGCGTATTGCTTCATCGTCTTCCTAAGACGAACTATACGCCACGTATAGCCCTATACGTGGCGTATAGTTCTTAAGTTCAAACCTAAAAATCGTTTGCCGTGACGGTCACACACAAGCCACACCTTGATAAACGGTTTCGTCAGATCGTCGCCTTTTCTCCTCGATCGTCGGGTGACAAGGACGTAACCATTCTCACGTCCTATCCTGACCGCCCAATCTACCAACTGTTCACGAGACTGAAAATTCTGGTCAGTTTTATACGACACGTTTTGATGGTTTTGTTCCTCGTCTTCGGACACGAAGTCGTCGGTTTGTTGTGTCGGGTATGAGACTTCACCGTATACGTAGTCGTTCGTGGGCTGTGTAAGGTAAGACGGTTCACCGTATACAAACTCGGGATTGCTCAGTGGCTCGTTCAAATCTGGAAGCCTTACCCGTTGATGAGAATAAACGTCGGACGAGACCTCCTCTCGGTTCACCTCTTGAACGCCAGAACTTTGCGGGTTGTTTTCCACCGACTCGTTAGAATATACCTGAAAACCGTAGTTACCATCCCACCACCAAGACATGTTTATAATTTTTGTGAGATTGTTTGGAATTTTCTTTTGAAAGTATACGTTCGAATGAGAATATCGTGTGTGATTAAATACACAAAATTTGGGCCCTATACGCATCGTATAGGCCAATACGATGGGTATAGGGTACGAGGTACTTTCTGCAACTAGTCATCCATCACATCTCTATACGCCGCGTATAGGTCAATATGAGGCGTATAGCGAGGTGATGGATGACTAGTTGCAGAAAGTACCTCGTACGCTATACGTCATCGTATTGTCCTATACGATGCGTATAGGATTGGAATGACCATGTTGTAAGAGAATGTCCGGTATGGGAAATTGTGAAGGGCTATACGCATCGTATTACCCTATACGATGCGTATATGGCCAAGTCCAAATAGCAATTCTCGTGTGCCATTAGTAGTCCCCTTTTTTAATGATCGTATATGGAGATTTTTTTAGTAGAGGTAGGCGTAAAAATTATACGATAATTAATCGTGTCATTTTTTTTAGACACAAAAATGAATCTATTTAAAAAAAGTCACACGATAAGACCTGTTTATGGACATAGAAAATTAGTCATTGGTTTCTTAAAAAAATAAACAGTGATTGCATATCGGGTCGCCGATTGAAGAGATAAGGGAGCCGGGACAATGAGGGAGTTAGGGTCATCGGCGACAGAGAGAGTGAGGATTGAGGAGCGATCGAGAAAGGACGATGAGGGAGTTAGGGTTTGTTGCAGAGGAAACTGTGAAAGAAGACGATTGTTTATGTTAGAGGGAGGCGGAGAATATACGATTGTATGGAACCAGGTGAAACACCATACTTTTACTACATTAATTTATCAGAGTTTATTGCGTAAAACGGTCCCAGATTTTCAAAACATTGTCACTTTAATGACAAAGGTATATTTTATTATAATATTGTTTTTACATAAAATATTACATTATGTAACATAGTGATTCTTTAACTCCGATCAGCCACGTCCTCATGAAGCTTCATTCCACATGCTCTTAACCTGCAGTGTTTGGAAAACGTTTTTGGATTAGCTTATGCTAAGTAACTACACTGCATCATTCATTTTATTATGAACCCTTTAGGTTCTTATTGTTCAAGTTTTCTAAGGCTCTCGGCCCACGTGACCATCTCCGGACGTACCTCCGGTCATGCTTTTCGTATATTTTATGGGTGTGCTAACCCCCTCGCGACCATCTTCGGACGTACCTCCGGTCCGAGTTTTTATTTGAGACCCGCCTCGTAGGCTGGACATCTCATTCCATTCATTCATTTCTTATCGAGACCCGCCCCGTAGACTGGACATCTCATTACATTGGGATCTTGAGTATCATAGACTCACAACCTCCCAATGTATTTCTAACCAGTCCTTACCTTAAAACTTCCTAACGGTTTCCCCACGATGCGCTAAAGAGGCTTATATATAGGAAGTACCAGCGGCGTATCCACCACCCTTTAACACTTCATGAGTACTTCGTTATTCCATTTTAAGACTTAGACTCGTTTCCATCACACATTCATATTTACACACATAGCATGATCATCTATCATACATTCACATATTCGCACATTGCATATTCGCACATATAGTATGATCTCTTGTCATATTTTCATATTCATCCCTGCTCTAATTCTTTATAAAGGTTTCTCCATATTACGTTAAAAAGGTTTATATATAGGAAGTAACAGCGGCGTATCCACCACCCCTTTAACGTCCCATGAATACTCTTTTACTTAGAATTAAGCTTTCCCATCTAATTCTTATTTAGTAGCATGATGTCTTTATACTTTTATCTTAACTCTTGCTCTAATCCCTTACAAAAGTTTCGTCATGTTATGTTAAAGAGGTTTATATATAGGAAGTATCAGCGGCGTATCCACCACCCTTTTAACATCTCATGAAATCTCCTTTGCTTAAAATTAAGCGTTTCTCATCGTTTATTTAGTAGCACGACTTCCTCATTCTTTTATCCCATTCTCGTCCTAATTCCTCGTAAAGACGTCTCTATGATGTATTAAAGAGGTTTATATATAGGGTGTATCAGCGGTGTACCCACCACCCCTATAACACATCATATATATTCCTTTATTTAGAATTAAGTATTTCCCTTATTCATACGTATCATATATTGTAAACTGGGGTGATTATCCTTCCAAAGTAGTACCTCCAACAAAGATGTTTCCAGAAAAGAGTGACGGGTCTAGGAGAGATTTATACACCACTATTTCCTTAGACAGAACATTCCGTTTGTCAGGTAACTACATACCGGTCGAAAGTTCTCCCGTACGTTTACTATATTCTTATTACTTTTATTTAGTCTGTACCCCTAAACATTCATAATGGTTTCACCACGAAGTACCAAAAGGTTCATATATAGGAACTACCAGCGGCGTATCCACCACCCCTTGGATACGTCGTGACTACTCCATTATTCTCGTTAGTGTTTAAACTATTTCGTCATTATCCTATACCTTAGTTCCACATGTAGCACATAACACATAATTCATATAAACATCTATCTAAGTTACGGGTCCAGTGTATTTACAATAGTCTCGGGTCGTTTCCTACGGTTGTTCCTCGCTTAAATGTCTCTCCGGATCCGAACCGCACTCGTAGCGTACCGCTCTCGCACTTAAACACGTCGCACCGGGTCTTCTAATCCTCCTTAGAGAGTGTGTGTGTGTGTGTTGTGTGGTGTTGGTATGTGTGTGTTTGTTGTGTTTCCAATTTGAACGACAATTGCTTTCTATTTATAGGCTGAAATTGCGCCGAGGTCGGACCGACGTCTAAAACGATATCGGTGTGACGTCCGCATGTCAGACCGATGTCTAAAACCATATCGGTCCGACATGGAGCTAAGTCACTAAACACGCGTCAAAGCCTCCTGATTTGCTTCAGCAACACACGTCGGACCGTTATGCTTGGGATATCGGTCCGACATACTTTATTTTCATATTCTCCTTGTCGAAACACCCCATTTTCATATATTATGGCTCCCGTAACTCTTTTTCTAGCCCGATATATGCTTAAGCGAAGTTTTGGGCTAATTCTAGACGAATAGTCTTCTAGTTTCAAACCCGGTTGGGTTCTTTGCCCATGTTTCTTAACCGACACGCATCTCATCTTATGTTTAGGAGTTTTTGGGATGTTACACTAGGTTTTGTTTAAAGTACATAATATTACAATAACTAAATAATAAATATTTGTATTTTTTAAAATATTTAAAAATATAATTAGGTTATGACTTATTAAGACAGTATTTTTATCATGTATTTGTTAGGTATACGTAGCGAAACACAATCACACACACAAAAAGAATAACAGAACACGAGAATTAGTGTTTCGGTCGGTAGACCTACATCCACTTTGCAACTAGGGATCTTATTATATTTCAGTGCACACATTTTATAATTACATAGACACGACTTAAATAGAGAACAATTAGGTTAAATGACTTATGGAACAAGAAACCTGAAAAGTAGGCCCGCTTAGAAACTAAGCCAACTATACTAGCCAACTTAGAGCATTCCCCATCAGTTTTCATATCTCTATCTCTATAATTACACTAAAAATCATTACATTTTCTCTCTCATTTTTAATTAAATAATACTTTTTTTATATATTTAACATTACCTTTTCTCTCTACTCCACTCACAACACTTTCAAAAAATATTAAAAAATTTATGCAGGTTAACAATGTTTTCCCCAAATATACAAAAAATTTATACAATTTCTCTCTCATCCACTCACAACCACTTTAAACCACTCCATAAAATATAGGAAACCCCACTCACAAACATACGGGGACACTGCTGTGAATGATTTTAACTCTAGTTGGCCTAAAGGCCTTCGAACCCAGCAGTATTAAAGTGTCAACCTGTTTAAGACACGAATATTGTAAACTTCGTGTCGTTTCATGTCGTATTAACAGATACGTGTCATAAATTGTTAGCGCTAATTTTTATGGAGATTTTGAGTGCTATGTTCTTGCTTCTTTTATCCTCAAATCAAGCATGGCTGATATTTATTTTCAATCTTGATTTAAAAAAAATATATTTTTATTTATTGCAATTTTTTTCAACTGTGTATTAACGAGTCAGGTATGTCCAAAAATTGCGACGGTTTGGTTTTGAATAAAATCTATATCAGAAGGTAGACGAAAATCAGTTAGTATCAACGGTATACTAGGAATTTTTAAAACATTATATTTGAAAATAAAAAATCCGTTACATCGACCATAATCTATAAAAACAAACACCAGTACCGGTTCTGATAATACAGATAATTGCACCGATGTTGTTCAGTTGGTATTGATTTCATTCGTCACGGTTCCGGTACGATACAAAAAAATACCTTATTTCAATACAACCCCCTCTTAAACAAAGTTTAAACCAGAATATCGAGAGAAAAAATAAACACAACCACGTATCAAGTTTTTATAAAAAGAAATCGTTAAAAAATGAAAGTTATCAAAGAATTATCAAATTTATAAAAAAATTAAATGGATTAAAGACTTATAATTTATATAGTATAAAGGGTAAAATTGTAACTTCAAAAAAAATGTATCATGTATCGGTAGTAACTTTTTCAGACAAATAGTTTCAATTTTTTTTCTCATTTATAGTCTGGTCCACTAACTCCATCTATCCTTTCCTGTTAACTTTTTACAAATCGTGTTAGACATTTTTATATTGAAATATTTTATTGGTACACACGAGATTTCAAATGGACAGGGCAGAGAAATTGTCAAAAACGAATATGGAGATTACGTTGTGAAAAATGTACTAGAATTCATGATGAATTCGGTGATGAAATCATACCAAATAAAAAATTTATATTGGTGATGAATAGTTAGAAAATCATCACAACTCTTCATGAAAAAGAATAGCAGTTGAAGATTATATAACTACCAGTAACTGCGTTAGTAGGAACAACATTAGAAAGCATCATCAGTAGTAACAAAGTTACTACCAATCATTCAATTCATACCAAAGTACAAAGTTGATACCGATGTTTCAGTTTCTACCAATCATCATAGTTGCTACCGATGATTGGTAGCAAATTTCTATTGTTTCAACGGTTCCTTTTGATCATCGATTTTAAGCAACTTATCACCATTCATTCAATCTTTTTTCCTAAGTACCAAACTTAGCATAGTCTTGATCGAGTGTGCAGTCCGCATCTCCTAACTCGTATTGATGTATATTCTAACTTCTCATTCGGTCTTAAGTAAACCCAACAAAACTAAAATGACCTTGATGATGCTAAAATCACCAACACGGTAATAGTAATTCTAGTCTCATACTGGATTGTAAAATTTTGTCCCATACCCAGCCTAACACCCGCTGGCTATCCTGGTATACCCTTAGGTATCAGGTATACCTGTTAGTTTGTTAAAAAAAATACCCGTTAGAATTTTCAAGTATATATATTTTTTCTCATGATTCTAATTTATATAATTTTATATTTATAACAACTATAATAAGTTAGAATATGATAAATTATATGCATATCAACGTCATCCTAAAAATCTATGAAATATCTACAATATTTCAATTTCATGATTATATTAATTCAAAAGATAATTACATACTTCATAACATACAAAATCTAATTAATATCATCAAATACACGTTTAAAAAATAAAAAGTTAATTTTTCATCAAATTCGAACATGTGTCAAACACATTTATGAAACCAAAAAAATACTTTATTTATAAAATAAATTAGATTTTAATAAAATTTATATCATATTGTTAATAAAAAAATTAAATAAAACGATGTATATAGATTTTTCTTGACATATCTACAAACAGTAAAATACAATTAACAGTATTACAAAAATATTTTCACTGAATCGTTAAACAAAAAGGTTCCACACAATTTTGAAAAAAAAAAGAAAATTGTTAGCTTCGATTCCAATGGCCACGAAAAAAGGACAAAATTCCCTTGTCTCAATGACACTGCTCTTCTCACTCATGCTTATTCCTCGGTCCTTTTCGCTCTCCACTTTCCCAAAACCCATCGATTCCCTCTTCCCGCCGGCGATTCCACCTTCCTTAACACGCTTCACCGGACTCCTCTCCGCCTGTTTAAAACGCTTTTACTTCTTCCGGTTAACCTCCTCCCTCTCTTAATTTCAGTTTCATCTTCAAATTTCACCCGTACGGGATTTCTTTCAAATTAGGGTTTTCTTTTGTCACCACGATGGTTTCCGACGAGGGTGGAGCACCCTACTCGTTTGCTTTGGAATACGAAGGTCCTCCGATATCACATCACGGTCTTCCACGAGCTGTTCCAATTGACATCAATAAGATTCCCGTTGCTGCGGTTGTTCCCACATCTCATAACAGTGGTAAACTCTCTATGCCGGTCGTACAACCGATTCTTGCATCTGACATCACCACCAACTTCGCCAAATTAGGTACTACCGATACTATTGTTTCTCCGATTTCAGTAATTTCCTTTAGTAGTAGTGATGAAAACTGTAATTGTAATGTATCCGGTTCCAAAGACCTAGGGTTAGGGTTAGGTACCGAAACGGAAACCACCGTCTCTCCGGCTCACGACGGTGGGTTTGAGGAAGGGAGTTCTAGTAATCCTGATGTGTTTATTAGCTCTGGTGAGTTTTTGGATATGATTAATGGTGCAACCAACTCGTATGAGTTGTCAGGTAGGGTTGAGAGTTCAGGAACTTTAGGGTTTTCGGATAGTTTCGATAAGTCTAGGGAGTTTTCTGGGAATTCACTTGCTTTTAGACCTTCGAACGCTTGCAAGGAGAGTCTAGATTTCAATGAATTGAATCATCTGGATTGGGCGTCAAACGGGTCAGGATTGAGCTTCGAATATCCGTCTTCCCGGGTTTCTTCATCTCTCAAAACTGGAGACTGTAAGGATGAATCTGCAAGTGATTTAAGGAAAAACCCGTTGATTACTTTTCGTGATATCGAGTCTGAAGATGAAGATTTACTTGAGGATCTTGACCAAGCTCAACCTGAGGTTAGGCGGGTGAAAAGAGAACCGGAGGTGAAAACAAGAAAGGGGGTGTGTTATCGATGTCTTAAAGGAAACAGGTTCACAGAGAAGGAAGTCTGTATAGTTTGTAATGCAAAGTATTGTGTTAATTGTGTGCTTAGAGCCATGGGGTCAATGCCAGAAGGAAGAAAGTGTGTTACTTGCATTGGGTATTCAATTGATGAGTTGAAGAGGGGTAAGTTGGGAAAATGTTCTCGTATGCTAAAACGGCTTCTTAATAGCTTAGAGGTTAGGCAGATAATGAAGGCTGAAAAACTATGTGCTGTCAATCAATTGCCCTCGGAGTATGTTTGTGTAAATGGAAAACCCCTTTGTCATGATGAGCTGGCTATATTGCAAAGCTGCCCTAATCCTCCAAAGAAGCTAAAACCTGGAAATTATTGGTATGATAAAGTATCTGGTCTTTGGGGAAAGGTAAATATTCAGTCTTTAAAAAACTCATCCATGGTTGTAATATTTTTAATTACTTGGTAATTAATGGTTGTTTTGATCTTTATCTTTCAACAGGAGGGTGAGAAACCTTCAAAGATTATTAGTCCCCATTTAAACGTCGGGCCCCCAATTCTGCCTGATGCTAGCAATGGAAACACAGGCGTTTTCATAAATGGTCGTGAGATAACAAAAGTCGAGCTAAGAATGCTCCAGGTTTGTATTTTTGAACCTGCCATATATTTTTCAGATGAGAGATAATTCAGATTTTTTACAACATCTTTTATATTACAATCTTGTTGTATGTTGCAGCTTTCTGGAGTCCAATGTGCTGGTAATCCACACTTTTGGGTGAATGATGATGGTTCATATCAGGAAGAAGGACAGAAAAACACTAGAGGATATATATGGGGAAAAGTAAGTTTTTTGATATTTTTTGTATTTCTTTTCGTGTTTGTAGTTTGATTTAACAGGTTTTTAAACATATAATTGGTTTTCAGGCTGGAACAAAGCTGGTTTGTGCTGTGTTATCTCTTCCAGTTCCATCTAAGACAATTTATCCCACTGGAGAGCAATTGAGTAACAACACGCTTGGTCAATCAGTGCCCGATTATTTTGACCAGATGTCCCCTCGTAAACTTCTCTTAATTGGATGTTGTGGATCTGGTACAAGTACCATTTTCAAGCAGGTTATTCCAACTTTAGTCTATTTCATTTTTGGGTTCCAATTTTGTTTTTGAATTTATGTTGATTATAATACTTGGTGAAATATTATTAACAGGCAAAAATCCTGTATAAAGAGATCCCTTTTACGGACGAAGAACGTGAAAGTATCAAATTCATAATCCAAAGCAATGTCTATGGCTACCTTGGGATACTTCTGGAAGGGCGTGAACGTTTTGAAGATGAAACATTGAATGAAATTAAGAAAACTGAATCGATTGGTAGGGATTTAGTGTTTCTATCTTTTTTTGCTATCCTACTTGATTTTGTTTACTCAACAGGTTATAAGAAATTTCTGGTTGTCAACAGGAAATGGCGTTACAGAAAATGAGAAAACTCTATATTCTATTCCCCCAAGATTGAAAACATTTTCTGATTGGCTTCTTAAAACCATGGTGGCTGGTAATTTGGAAGATATATTCCCAGCTGCCACACGGGAATATGCACCAGTAGTTGAAGAACTATGGAATCATCCAGCAATGCAGGCCACTTACAAGAGACGAAATGAATTGGAAACCCTCCCGAGTGTTTCTAGTTATTTCATGGAACAGGTAGATTGTAAAAGTTAACATAATAACACTTTTCACACATTAAATAATCAAACTTAATTTCATATTGTGTGTGTGATATTTCAGGCTGCCAACATATTGAGCGCTGACTATATACCGTCAGATGTTGACATTTTGTATGCTGAGCATGTTACTTCTTCCAACGGGCTTTCTAGTGTCGATTTCTCATTCCCGCTATTACCAGATGAAAACAATGACACAACTGATCAACAAAATTCTCTACTAAGGTTTGTTCAAGAAATCCTAATCTTCACCATTTACTTTCCGAAGATCATATCATAATCTTTTTAAACCACTTTAATCAGGTTTCAATTAATAAGAGTGCAAGCAAGAGGCTATGGCGAAAATTGCAAATGGCTAGACATGTTTGAAGATGTTCGTGTTGTCATCTTCTGTGTTTCGTTGAGTGATTTTGATCAGTATGCCATTGATGGAGATGGGAATTTAGTGAACAAAATGCTGCTAAATAAGAAGTTTTTCACAAGCATTGTGACCCACCCGACTTATGATCAGATGGAGTTTCTTCTAGTACTAAACAAATTTGACGTGTTTGAGGAGAAACTCGAGCGGGTTTCTTTAACTTGCTGTGATTGGTTCAGTGATTTCCAGCCAATAGTCAGCCGAAACAGCCAGAACAAAAACATTAGCAGCAACAACATTAATCACAGTCCTTCAATGGGACAAATGGCTTCACATTATGTTGCTGTGAAGTTCAAGAAGCTATATTCATCGATTACTGATCGTAAGCTGTTTGTTTCAGTGGTTAAGGGGTTAGAACCAAACAGTGTGGATCAAACACTCAAGTATGCAAAGGAGATACTAATGTGGGATGAAGAAAAACCAACTTTTAACTTCAACGAATACTCAATTTATAGCTTGGATACAAGCTCTAATTCCCATTGATCCTCGGATTAAAACCAGAAAGACAGCAGTGTACATAAAAGACTCGTCATGTGAACAGAAAGGCAAGAACAATCCATGTGTTTTGATATCAATTTGGTAGGTGTTTGATTGAGTTGTATTATATGATTTCAAAATGTATTAAAATTGTTATTGTTTGTTTGTATGACTGGCAAGTGAAATCATATTTGTTACTACTTCCATTAGCAAACAAGTTAATTACTTGACAGTTGATACCAAAAGCAGTGATCTTTGTCACAAACAACTCAAGAACCAGATCTAAGGATGCTAACAACAAACACATTTCCATCTTTGTGAATTAGCTCAAGAACACAGATGTCCCCCGCTTTTATACCATTGTCCTCAACAAACATCCGCCAATCAGCATTCCCCAGAAGATCAGCATAAGCAACAACCTTCCATGCCTTGAATTTTTCATCGCTCTTAAGTAGAAGCAAACATTCGCGACGGTTATCGTGACCCCTCAAGAGTTCCCTTCTCAATGACATCGGTAGACACTGCAACGCAATCGAGAAAAGTTACCACTTTTAACTAACTGTTACTGGTTTATAAAGATGTATAATCGACAGGTAGGAAGTTACCACTCCGCGGTTGGTAGTTACATGTGATGTACTCATTAAAACCATGAAGAAGGGTTTATCACTTTTGAAATTAGCTTTAGCTTTTTTAAGTGCTAGCCTTCCTTCCTCCCCTCTCTGTGTCTTTCTTGAGCATTCACCTTCATATAAAATCAAATCAAATTAACTAGTCTCCGTTTCTGTTACCAAAAAAACTAAAACAAATAAATGAAAAAGTAAAGTGTCATTTCGTTTATGTGGTTAATTTTTTTTAGCTTTTTCGTCTCTTTCTTTTCAAAATCTAACAATTTTCATCCAACTTATCTAAACAAAATTTAACTTTAAAGTCTAGCCATTTTTATCCAATTCCGTCTACATGTTAACGTTAAAAAGAGTCGGTTTGAACTTCATAGGTTAAAATCTAACTAAATTACAACTGATTTAACATTAAAATATGGATGAAACCGACAAACCCGAAAACGAAACTTTACTCTAAATAAAATATCAAAGACAACAAACCATTAATCTTGATCACATGATTTTTGTCTCCTTCACTCGACATTACAATCTTCGATTCATCACATTTTGTTGTGTGTTTAGGGTATTTAATCTCTGATGCAGTTACATCGAATATGATCACACCAAACGTGGAAGACCCTTCATATTCGAACATCAACAAGTGCCAAAGCCCTATACCGTAATGCTCTGCAAATTTCCCCCAACCATTTTTCAGCCAAATCTCATCTTTTGACTTGTGTAAACCCACCTTCCAAACGTCACCGTTTCGAACCTTCAGTGTCACCCTCTCTGACAAATACTTTCCGTAATCCTCCATAAACTTCTCCGGTAACCTCTGTTTTTAAAATCAAATGAAATTTACTCGTTCATTCAAAAGGATTTTAAAAGAAGAGAATACAAACTTACAATGCCTGTAGATGGAGTGTCGTCGGAGGGAATGATTTTGAGAAAGTTGACTGGATTCTCCGGCGAAACTAAACGCCGGTGGGATTTCATACTTTAATCAAGATTTGGAGAAGGGGTAAATAATGAGAGAGAGAACTCTTTCGTTAGTCTCTTTCTGCATTTAAAGAAGGGGGTAATAAGTATTTTCACAAGCATCTACAATTGTTGATACATGTACAGTAAACTGAAAGTACTAGTCACGTTTTCCGATTAAGATTTTCATATCTTTTGTATTATGCTGCATTTCTTGTGAATATAATTGTTGTAGAATAGAGTTACATGAGGTGTTTTTATTTTATATATAGAACAATATTATAATATAATATTCTAAACAATCTATAATAATATTCTGGTCTACTATTTTTCTGTAACGTGGTAACGATTCTAGCTTGAAATGTAAAAACTTAAAAATAAAATAATCTCTAAAAGAGAATGAAAAATACTCCCTCATCTTTAGACCCACTTGGTATCTCTGGTCTAAAAATTGGCATGCTCCAATGGCGATGTTCGAAAGCGGACACCACACCATCACAACATTGTTGTTGGAACCTTACATTAGAGTTGTTCTAAAGAGTGAAATGAAAATTAAAAAAAATCGAATGAAGAAATAGTAATGTAAAACAAAATAAAATCGTATGAAATTCTGGTTTGTTCCTAAAACCTTAAAACCTAAAAGGCAAACATTTGATGCGTATATTACAATTCTTAAAGCATAGTTTTTGTTATTCAATGGCAAAGTCGTAACTTTTTTAAACTAGTGAACATTCTTGATTTGCTATGTCTTAAGTTTTTTTAATAATAATTTTGTTTTTAAATTAATTTTATTTTTCTCTTATAAGTTAATATGATGTTTAACAAAATTTCGAGTGTACCGTTGAGACGCGTCTATTTTTATCTACATTTTGACTTAAATTTCATTCAAAACCGATCTTCCATTATAATGTTCAAGTCGTCGTACCACGAACGTACAGGTCGCCGTAGGACGAACGTACAAAGTTGTTTAACCTTTGGAATTTGACGTATCCACGAACATCGGTGCCGTCATCTGTATTATCGGAACCGGTAACGATATTTTTTTTAATTTCAGTTGATGTTAAACACGTTTCGATATACTTTTAGGTATGTAACAACTTCATTTTTTAGGTTTTGTCTTTCGTTTGCTTTAGCTGATGAACCATAACACTACTTATATCAACGGTTGTTAGGGGTGTAAACGAGCCGAGCCGAGCCCGAGCTTGACTAGGCTCGAGCTCGGCTCGTTTAACTTACTGTGAGCTCAAGCTCTAATTTTGAAGTTCGGGCTCGGCTCGTTGGTAGTTTTATAAGCTCGAGCTCGGCTCGTTTATTATATATTAATTAATTTATATATATTTATAATTATTTTTATATAAATTTTATTATAGTTTTTATATATAACATAATACATATTATTTAATTATATTTATCTTAATTTTATATATATTATTATTTTATAAATATATATTAAATATATTAAAAACATTATATAAATAAAAGGCTCGTTAAGGCTCGCGAGCCGGCTCGAGCTCGATAAGTGAAGCTCGGGCTCGTTTATTAAACAAGCTTATTCTTAGGCTCGAGCCCAACTCGTTTAAGCTCGGCTCGTTTCGAGTAGCTCGCGAACGGCTTGACTCGTTTACACCCCGGTTGCACGTAACACATGGATTTTCTAACCGTTTTATTTTTTTATATAAAGTTTCGAATGGTAACAAAAATATCCAGGTTAGTTTTTTTATACTCTTGCGTTCCGGCGCAACGCCTGGTAAAAGTGTTTCTCTTATTCCCTAAAATCCCATATATAAATACACAAATGCAAAATTCCCAATGAAATGGTGAGGTGACACTTCAAGATTCTTCATCTTCCCCAAGAGTTGAAAATCCATACTCTCGAACGAAAGACGGATTAAGGAATTTGGCAACAAAAACCCACAATTTATAAACATCCTCAAAGTTAGTCAAAAAGCCAAGTGAAGCCGTGAGGACTTCAGCTCTCACGAAACCTTCAAGGTCATGGCTCTTCTTCCCCATTGGTCTGCAAACCGTCGTATCAGCAACATCCATACCCCTATTATTCTGTATAATCTTCACGTTACTAATAATAGCAACACCAACAGAAATCCCATGAGCTTCAGCCATCTTTTGAACGATTTCTGGACTAATCAGTCCCGTGACTCTGTCCCTAACATTAAAAGCCACCGATGCACCCCTTTCGTACTTGATTTTCGGACCATAAATGTGAACAAGTGGAACTGAATCCTCTGTATTCGAACCAGGTAGTCTCAATTGAAGCAAAGAAGTCACGAGCCAATTGATCAGAAACCGAAGCCTGGATGTGGTTTTACTGAGCCCTAACATGTTCACGTGATCAAGATGCCTGCATATTATCTCCGGTTCCCTCGTATAGGATTCCGATTCACTGACGTAATCATCTTCTTCTTCTTCGAAATTGAACGCGGTCCTTTGTATAACAGAAGTTTCGATTTCAGATTCTTCTTGAATTTCTGGACTGTGCTCTTGAGTTTTTATGAAGTTTTTGGTTTCATGAGGCTGTGAATCGAATTCTTTGTTGTTGTTCTTGTTGTGTGTAAACCAGAAGGGAGGGGGTAACGGCGATTTGAAGTTTACAGACCGAGATTCTAACGGACTGTGCCCTAAATCGATCCACATCAACTCTTCAGGCGATTCAGTTTGCGTTAAATTAGGGCTTTTCATGACGGAAAATATTCCGGTTTCTTCAAAATTAGGGCTATTGTCATGTTCCATCTCGCTTTCGTATACATCCCTCACTAGAGAAGGATTAATTACGCCGGAAAAAGCTGGCAATTGAATTCCGGTATGGGTTTCAGGTACATCTTCATCATCTCCGGTGCCGGAAAGTTGAGATAACCGGCCAATTGAATCGCCCAACTGTCTCGGAAACACTGAATTGATCTTCACAATGCCGGAGCTAGTATGACTTAATTGCTTCTGGAGGATTTTAGTTGCAGATTTTTTTATGAGAAGGCATCCGAATCCGGTCGGGTCAAACCGGAAGACTCTGTAAAAAGAAGTGATTATGAAATCGGGTCGAAATAGAGATAACCCGAGTGAATCCATGTCCAAGGGACTCAAAGCACCTGCATCAAGCAATTTTGTATTCTTTCATTTTTTCTATTAATAAGTTTGTCGAGTTGTTAAGCGTACACCACCGCTCATATCATATACGGGTTGTATAGTCTAAAAGTCAAATGATAGTTTCTGAATAATTCACATCAGTCACATCAAGACATAATACGAGTCATATTGTGTCACGTATGGCTCCTATACGACTTGTATAGGTGTCGGTGGTGTGAAGATATTGACAAGTCTTGTATGTATAACAGTTCCGTTGTCGAGTCCGCTCTCCTTTCCAAAAGAAATAAAAAATAAAATAATGTTCAAAAGAAACAAAATAAAAATAAAATCACCTGCATCAAGCAATACATGCCAATTGTTCTTTTGAGCAAATGACATCCATTGATACGAATACTTAGCACCGGTAACTCTTGATTGAACCGGAAACACAAAAAGCCCTTTTGATGAATGTTTTTTACTTTTTTTCTTGTTTAAAATCTGTTTCTTCAAATGGGTGGAACATGGTTTAAGTGTAGGCCATTTAAACCAAGCGCTGTGGACCTTAGCACCTTTCTGATTAGCACATTGAGCCATCCAATCAACCGACTGACTCTCGTGGTCGAACATGGTTAGTAGGTTGTTATTGGCGTTAAAAGGGTACGTGTCAGCTAGAAGTTTGAAAGCTGAACCTCGGCTGGCTGTGAACACGAGAGCGTATTCATTTTTAGGGACTTTTAAGTAATCCATGATCCTGGTTTTGATATCATGTTCAACCGTACTTGTCTCCATGCCACCATATAATGCATGGATTCTCAAATTTGTAGTTACTTCTGATAAAGTAATTGAACATGATTCGCAATATTGAACAACTTGAAGATAAGAAAACAACCCAAATCCACAATAATCAAGACAAACCTTAGAATCATTGTCACCCAAGTGAGCATACTCAGTAACCCTTAGCTGGTCTATCTTCTCTGATGATTTGTATGTTGGATACATGGTTAGGAACTTCGAGAAAGCTTCGTTGAGATCATGAATAGAGTCCTCGGATTCGAATGTTGTATCTGCAGCTAAAGAAGTTGCTTTAAGAAACTCTTTTTGAGCTTCTAGTCTTGCTAGTGATCTTGATCTTTCTAAACCTGTGTTTTCCACGTCATTGGTGTCTGAATCATCGATCTTTTGGGGCTCAACAAGAGACCCGTATTCGGATGCTTGTTCAAGAGCGGCTTTGATCTTAACTTCTTGGGATTTTTTAACTTGTGATGGGTTTCTTTTGATCTCTTCTGTGGATCCACTGGACCCATGTTTGCTTCTGGTTTTCTTGTGGCAGATTAGACAAACATATCGAAATGAAATATGCATGAATCTTTGTTAAAGATTCAAATGGAAGAACACAAAAAAATGGGTTGGTTTGTGTGTTTTCGCTTCTTGTGTATTCAGATTCCCCCTACCAAAGGGTTTAATCAAAAAAACATTTGATTGAAATAAAGCAAAAGCACTCAACGCAATTATGGAAGAAAAACATAGGAGCTTTGCTTTGTAAAGAAGAAAAGAAAGGACACTTATTTGGCCGGTCTAAAACGGATTCTAAAAACAGAACCATTTTCATAAAAAAAAGGTATATTTTATTCTAACACGTGAGACACATTTTTTGTATATGATTTATAAAAAACACATAATCACACGTATTATAATTAGAGTAAGTTTTAATGAAAATAAAACAATTTTAGGTGTACTGATTTTTTAGTTAAAACCTGAAAATAAAAATGAAACAAAGTTAAACCTAAAAATTAGAGGCCTCTCAGCTTGTAACTTGTTTTCCATACAGTCAAACAAACCCTTGAAATATAATTTGTGAAGAACTCATTTATGATTTGAATGTGTGAAGAAATCCAATATATATTATTTATATGTTAAATATAATAATTCATTTAAAGTATAAAGTACGTGATTCTTGCATTCAAAATCGTCGCGAATGATCTCATGAACTAATGCATCTTAAATTATATGTTTATATTTGTTTCTTTATAGCGACTTCTTTTATTCATGGGATCATAAATCTCTTTAATATATCAACCATACTAATTCCAACAATGCAAATGTTTGGCTTTTTAAGATGCACAATTTTGATAAGAGGAAAGTATTACACATTTCACAATAATAGTTTAATTATTGCAATCCATTCAAGTGGATTACAAAAAAGCCCAAAGGAATAGGTTAACCGTTACACCAATCAAGAAAAAGCATTTGGCTTCTTTTTAAAGTTAAAGTTGGACGTTGACAGTTATTAATATATAAGATTTGATTTCTTTACGGTGGAGGAAGCTTCTTGATCGTGTATTGCCTTTAGGCTTTATCTTGGGCGGTGTTTATATTTTTAAGAAGCTAATTATATATTTTAAAACATTTACTTTTATCTATAATAATGTTTGGTTTGATCATATTGAATAATAATTCCTTAATGTATGTGGGTTAAAGTTAACCATCGGATCGGATAGAAAACTGAACACTTTAGAGGTTCGTTGATCAGACCAGTTAAATCGATCGGATACACGAACCGGATAATATTATAACTAGTTTAAAACTTTTGAAAGATATAGAAAATAACAATAACAAAATAGTCTAAACTTTTTTTTATCTAAATACATTAAAACTAAAACCAGCAGTTGTTATAAGTTTTTAATCTTAAAAAATACAAATACTTTTGTGTTATTTAGATATAGGAAAATGATTGTATAAAAAAAATTAATATTTAATTTGTTTAAAAGATAGAAGGAAGATATATTCAATTTTGTTTGAAATTTCATGATTACATCTCATAAAAATTAATATACATATTTTTTAATCATATAACTAGCATCAAAGTGAAGTTGATTGGGTGGCAACCGGCAAATCCCAAACTTTTCAAAACTCTACCTTGCACGCATGGTTGAAACGTATTAATCATAAAAATTCCTGTTCATGTTCTACATGATGGGCATATGAGGGTAACTAACGTTAGGAACATGGACGCATAACGTTAAAACATCAAGCGTCAGGGATTAATAGTGCTAAAGGTGGATGAAACGTTATATTTTGTGCAAACCTTAAAGACGATAACTATACTTTACTGTTTTTAATAAAATGATTTTTTTTTACTTTTTTTAAGAATGTGTTTTTAAATCTTTTTCTTAAAAAAGTTTTTTTAGAAAAAATATTATTTTTTTTTAAAAGAAATACGATAAGTTTTAATATGATTTCTTGTGAGGGGATGGGCCAGGGGGAATGATCGACAAGTAAAGTAAGAGATGGGTACATATACCCTAACATGTAACATGTTGTATAGTGTACGTGCTATTAAATTAAAATTAATTTAAACAAAAACTTGGTAATTGCTGCTTGAATACAGATAGTGGTGCACAAATCGGTTTTTTAACCCAAACCGGTTCAAACCGACCCGAACCGGTTTGGTCAACGAAAAGTCAAAACCGGTTTGAGCCCAAACCGGTTCGGGTTAAACCGGTTTTGGAGGTGGAAATATGTAAACCGGTCAAACCGGTTCGGGTAGGTTTAAACCGGTTTGGGTTAAAAAACCGGTTTAAACCGGTTTTTATTTTAAAAAAAAATTATATTTTTAATTTTCGATTTAATTAAATAAATCATTTAATAAATGCTAATTACTATGTTTTTTAAAAATCATTTAATAAATGCTATTTAATGCTATTTAATTCATTTAATAAATGATATTTAATTATATTTAATGCTATTTAATTTCATTTAATAAATGTTATTTAATGCTATTAATGATATCTAATGCTATTTAATGCTATTTAATTCATTTAATAAATGATATTTAATTCATTTAAAAAAAACCGGTTCAAACCGGTTTTCAAACCCGGTTTAGCCAAAACCGGTCCCAACCCGATTTTCTTCAGAAATCCTCAAACCGGTTTCAAACCGGCGGTTTTTGGGCAACCCGAACCGGTTTGGTCCAAACCGGTTTAACCTAAACCGGTTTGCCGGTTTGGACCGGGTTAAAAAAAAACCGGTTTTTTTGTGCACCACTAAATACAGATGCCTTATGTTTTGGGCTTTGACCAACGTTTTGATTTGGGCCGCCAGCGTCAACCTGATTGGGGATTGCTAAAATCAAACATGTGAACTCTTCTGGTTCTGCAGATAATATCCACGTGTCATGCATGCTGCATCAATTTTTGAATAAATATTAATCTCACAGATAAACAATAAACATGTATATGTATAATTCATTAATTTGTTTCAAAAGCAACGGGATCGATGTTTGAAAACCTGAAATTCCAGTTAGTCAAGACAGGTAAAGACATTGATGATTCATATGAACCTCCCTCAGTTCTTACCAAACACCTGCAAATTTCGACAAATGTAAACCCCCCTCCAATCCCTTCATTCACACTTTAATTTGCAACCCTCCAGAATTAATTTTTCCGTCATTAATGGATTCCAAGTATGCTCATGCTCCTAATTATAAGGCAGCGGCTTTACTTTTTTTAATTGCTTTCACGGCGACGGCGGCTGCTGCTGGCGGTAGTCATGGAGGTGGAACTCTAGGAGCTTCTTATATCTTCGGAGATTCTTTGGTGGATGCCGGAAATAATAACTTTTTGCCCACGTTATCGAAAGCTAACATCAAACCTAACGGAATTGATTTTAAACCGTCCGGGGGAAAACCTACCGGTCAGTATACTAACGGTAGAACCATCGGAGACATTATCGGTAGGATCCTCAATTCCGGCCACTGCTTTAAAACTGATTCATAATTCATGAAATAATTAAGTAATTTGATGTTTTGCTTTGTTTGTAGGAGAGGAGTTAGGGCAACAACACTACGCGGTGCCGTTTTTGGATCCGAATACCACCGGAGAAGTTATATTGTACGGCGTCAATTACGCCTCCTGCGGTGGAGGGATTATGAACGCCCCCCGGGAGCATATTTGTAAGCTGTGTAGATTTTTTTAGAAAAGGTGGAGTTAGTATGAATTATTTTGTTTCCAGGTGATTTTTTAAACTATTTTGGTTTACGGAGAATTCGTTTCTCCATAAGCGGATTATGACTTTTCAAGTATGAGTCCGGTCCTACTACTACGAGTGGACTCTACGGAAATGGCTTATGTCACAATCTGAGATTGGAGAAATGGTGCAGCTTTCCCAAGTCCACTTTTGAGAGTAGCGAACTCCCTGTAAACCAAAATGGATTAAAAATTCATCCACAAACCAAATTGTTCATGGCAGTGTTTTTTAATCGGACTGAACCGGCCCGTCAGACCAATCGGATTGGGAACCGGACATTGTAGTTGAACCGCTTTCATTTGAAACGGTCGGGCAGGTGAACTGGATCGAGTTCTGACCGAATTTCAAATTTTTTTTTGTTTTTTTCTTCAAAATCTCATTTTCTTATTAATTTAGTATTTTAAGTTACATATTTTATTTATTTAAGCCTTTTTATGACATTAAAATTAAAAATTCACATTAAAACAAAAAAGTTTTATATTTTGTAACTATATACATACTTTTAATTTTTATATTATTTATGACATCATCCGGTTCTTAAATCCGGTCCAACCGGTGGATCTCTAAGACGGCCGATTCGTTGTTTGATACGGCTCTGAAAAGATTGGTTCATGCTAACTCCATTTTTCTAAACAATTCTAAATTGTAAGATTACCAGAATACTGAAATCACAACAGAGTTTCTAATGCTAATCTAAAGGTGTTTATTTCTACAGGTGAATAGATTATCAATGGATATTCAGATCGATTACTTCAATATCACAAGAAAACAGATCAATAAACTTCTCGATGCATCGAAAGCAAGAGAACACGTCATGAAGAAATCGATCTTCTCAATCAGTATCGGATCTAACGACTTCCTCAACAACTATTTGCTTCCTGTTCTCTCGATTGGAGCTAGGGTTTCATAGAGCCCCGATGCTTTCGTCGATGATCTCATCAGTCACCTCCGATCACAGCTTACTGTAAGTCTCGCGAAAATCACAAAACTACAATTCAAAATTGAAATTCAACTCCATCACAAACTATTGATTACACGATTGTAAAAACTGATCACAGAGACTTTATCAATTGGATGCACGAAAATTCATCGTAGGAAACGTTGGCCCGATCGGATGCATTCCGTATCAGTGGACGATTAACCAATTAAAGGAGAACGAGTGTGTTGTGTTGCCAAATGAACTCGCTCTTCGATGCAATGCGAAATTGAAGGATTTGGCTGCAGAACTGAACGATAATCTCCCTGGAGCTACTTTTGTTCATGCCAATGTATACGACTTAGTCATGGAGCTGATCACGAACTATGACAAATACGGTGAGAAATCGATCATTAGATCCAGGTGATTGTTTTATTTCCGATCTGATAAATCAAGTTTTGTTAAATTGCATTGTTGAATGTTGCAGGATTTAAAACGGCGAGCAAAGCATGCTGCGGGAATGGAGGTCAGTATGCTGGGATTATTCCTTGTGGTCCGAAGTCGACTTTGTGTGAAGAAAGAGACAAGTATGTGTTCTGGGATCCTTACCACCCTAGTGAAGCAGCGAATGTGCTCATCGCCTAGCAGTTGCTACAAGGTGACCGAAAATACGTGTCTCCGATTAGTCTCAGGGAACTTCGGGATCTAGATCTTTAACTAGATCAATTGCTGCTGCCGTTTTTTGTATTGTGGATTTTTGTGTAACTTTGTAGTTGATTTTATAAGATTGAATTTGATATATGTTTTGTTATGAACCTTAATCAACAAACCCAATTCAGTAGCCTAACTTATGAGGCCCAACAATTGTGCACCAAAGGAATTATCACCAAATATATACATGAGAAGAGAGAAGTTAGAGCATGAATATTGTTAGAATGAATATGTTCTTTCTCTCATATCTCTTCTTGTAGTCTCAAATCTTCCCATCCCCCTTCTTATTACTTATCATATTATTTTCAGTTTCTTCTTGTAATCATCACATAAATTCAATAGAAACATAGCATATTTAATTCCAATTCGTATTGTTGATCTAGTTGGGAAATATCCATTCACAACATTGGTGCTTTCATTGATCCTCAACTTATATGGCTTTGGAATGTTATAGAGATGGAGTGCAAGCGGTTTCTGATCTAGCACCTGCTCCTACTTGGGTCCAAGGGGCAAAGCCTCTAACTGGGGATTAGTTTACTTCTCTGGAGTAAGTTTATTACTCAGTAGTACGATCGCTCCTCTAGAGTAGAGTGCCTCTTCGGAGTAGAATGAATTAGGAGTTGTGGATTGACTGTTGTGACCGTTTTCAGCTAATAACAGTCATGTCGTTCCCCAGTCAGGCAACCCTAGTTAGCAGGGTCCTAGGGGCGGCAACGCCTACTGGGGTCCAAGGGGTAATGCCCCTGGCTGGGGACCAGTAAGTTTATTTCTCCGGAGTAAGATTGCTCATCCGGAGTGATATTGTTCCTCAGGAGTAGATTGCCTCTCGATTGGGACGGTTTTCAGCCAATAACCATCATGACGTTCTATTGCATCTGTTTACCCCATATATGAATTTGGTCAGTATCAAATATACGAAAATTCTTAACCGTCTTTCACATTTTCTGTTATTGAATCTCTGATTCTTATCCGATTGAATATCCGTGTACACGCGATATAATTCAATCTAATAGTGAATTATCACGATTGTCAGAGAATCCAAGTCACATCATATACACGAATCACCCAAAAAACTTCCTACAACAAGTTCATCAGAGAACAAACTTTGAATTTGATCTAACAATCTAGACACACTGATTGTAGGCTGTGAACTCTCTTTCTTGTAGTCCCTCCTTTTAAAAGCTAGTAATCTTATCTAGAAATCCACACACTCTTTCATTGAACAATTTATATTTACAGAATACCAAGTTACATGGGCCCCAGATGTAATGTACCACTTCCAATCCAGAAGTTGTAGAAATGCAAGCAACAATCAGCTGAGCATGGTAGGATGTCCAGTTTAGAGCATCCTCTTAAACATGTCCATTCTAAAAGCTGAATCTGATGAACTACAAATAAGGCAGTAGTCAATAATATTATTGGCTACAGACTAAAATACACAACTCATTGATACAAACAATATTATTTAAGTCTCACCTTGGATTAGTAATTTCATAGGGAAATGAGACTCCTTCCATGTTTGGTATTGGAGGAAAGTGATCTTTTTTCTCATTAACAAATTTAATTATTTGAAATAAAACTTCATGCAGAGAGGACTCGAGTGTTGCCCGCCTACCAGATGCACTTTCTGTAACATAGTAAAAATTGTGGATGATTCAATTTTCAACTCATGTGCTACAAATACAGATTTTCAAGGATGAGAGCCAACAAAGAGACCATTTTACCTCCAGGGTCTACAACTAATTTAGAATGATGTGATTTGCCGGAATATGGTTTGGGGTGTTGAGCAACATTTAGATTTATATACCACTGCTCCCAGTACAAGTGTTCAACTTTGTGAGTAAACCATGTTGCTTGTTTGTTCTTTACTTCAAAGAAAGATAAACATATCTGGATCATTAACATTAACAAATCAATCAAGATTCAAGCAGGCAGCGAAAGTGATTAATAACAAGAAATCTTAAGTTTATTGATGAAACCTAGTTTTTCTTGTTTGGGTGTTTCTCTACCCTATCAATGAACTGATCAATCTTTTCATCAACTTTCTTCTCAAGCTTGGCATCACCACATTGCACCTAGAAAAACAGTTTCCTCCAACATTAAGTAAAATGATGGAAGGTATATTCATCTATAACTTTATGTGAAATGATGCATTAATCATCCAAGGATGTGGATATTGGATATTACTTACATATGTAATTTCAAGAAGTTCAAAATCAATGTCTTTGGGCCGCACCAGTCCTAAAGCTCTGTGAAAGAAAATTGTGTGCAGGATGCCTGCAAGTCATATAACTACTGACTAAGTGTTTCATGAGTTTCATTATGCAGATATACTGCAGAGGCGGTTAAAAACTCATCAAAAACTAAAAGCATCAACTATATTGATACAAAACAAGACAACTCATGATGATAAATGCTTCTATGCAGTCATAAGAAAAACATTAGCAGTTCAATACATTTAGGAACAAAATTGTTCAAGCACCCATTATCATGGCTCCTATTTTAAACATAAAAAAGAATGAAATCTTGAAGCAGATTCTTTATTTCTTTGGAGTCCAAATGTTTTTACTTCTAAGGATGTGAACAAATGGACATTCTATCCAACGTATAACATATACTTTAAAACCTTTGATAAATTAATATTTTAGGCCTTTTGTACTATACAATTACAGTTGATCCGTAAACGAATATGAACAAATAGTGATGAATAAGGGGATTTAATCCACGCAAGCGACTTACATCGAAGAACTTCACGTATCTCAAAGTGCTCCACATCCTGCAAATAGAAGAAATTTTACAAGGAAGAAAGCAATTTAGTGATTTACAAACAAGTTAATGACAAACAATCAACAAAATATCCAGTTGTGTATGCAGATCATATATAATCATGTATATCGGATACTAAATCCCAGGTGTCTAGAAATTACCAGTTCTTTGAGTTGACAAACTTCGCAGTTCATTATTATATCTGTTGGATTCGTGAAATCGGGAACTGGATCAGATATGTGAAGAACCCTAATTATAAGCTCTGCAAAATAGCAAAATTCTACGTGTAATCCGTTTCGCTGAAGTAACTTTGTATTTTTTGTTTTTGGGGCATACCCCCTAAACTATTGAGATTAATCAAAACACTACCCTTCAACTTCACTTTACGTATGTCATTCTTTTTAATCATCGTCTCCAAGTCCAAGCTTGATAAAACGGGTTTATATTATTATATATGTTGGGCAATATGGGCCCATTACATAAATATAATTGTCAACCGCAACCGCTAGATAGTTGGCTGGCTAAAATGTTTTGGGTTGACGGGTTAAATTTGAACCCAGACATGACTCATATATTTATTCGTGTAAATGATATTAATCATAAATATTCGTGTAGTGTTTGGGGTGAACATGTAAAATATTTACTTACGGATATGAATAATATTTGGTGATTTACTTAGCAACAACTTAAATAACCAATGAATACGACTCAAATGAACTTTTTTGTAACAGGGGTCTTACTATATGTTTTTGTTCCTTATTTCTCATTCCTAATTAACAAACTTGAGTTTCTTAATTATAAAAACATAGTTATTACAAAGCAGATGTATTACACAGATGTATTAAACAACTAAGGAATAACCCAATAAAAATAAAGTTCCTTCCTCTTCTTTTAACACGGTTACACCCTCGTAACGGCCTAAAAATGGAAAGAAGAATATATAAAAAAGCTACATTCAACAATAATTAAAGATTTTCTACTTCAATGGTGCCAAACCACATCTTAATGCATTTTCTGGGATATCATATTCAGTGCGAAAACTCTTTTCATCATTCCATACACGAACATATAGCTGTTGTCCCAGGTATCGCCTTGGCCAGATTGCAGACCGCAGATTCCACATGCCCTTGTTATCCAAAGAAACCAATATTGCACTCCATGATTTTGGATATACCTGCCAACAAATTACAAATATTGTTCAAGATTTTATTTTTTGTATAAAAAATTAGAAATTTAAATGATCCAAAAGTGCAATGTTACCTGCACAGTGTGTCTTGTGGTAGCATCATTCAGATTGTAAAATCTCCTCCTAAGTGTGGAGTTCCACACACCTGAACCAAACCTATAATTTGAAAATTGTTATCATGTGATTTCAGTTGATTTTAGGAAAACGATAAAAAACTAAAAGATAAGCTTACCCAACAGTCCAAAAATCTGACCCATCAAGATGCCATGACTGAATGGTGTTCTCATTGTTTTGGAAGATGATTTCAGCATAGTCATGAAGAGTGTATCCAAGAACAGAGACACCGAGGATTGGAGAGAATGAAGGGGGTGTATCTTTGACTGAGTTTACATTAAAGACTCCGGAAATGTTATAATAATCAGCAATCTTCAATGGAGTTGTGGGGTCAACATAGGACACCTGATTCACAGCATACCTAAGCTTGCCACTAATACTTGCTTCTGAATTAGCTAGCACAACTGTTCTTGTTACTGGGATGGTACCATAATGATATGAACCTTGAGGGTTAGGTCTAGCTGCATTTGCAGTCAAGTTCCATCTAAAAAGAGCAAGAAAAAAGTTCAATCTCCAACCATAAAAATTAAAACGGATTCAAATGATGATGAAATTGGAAATCAAGAAAATGTTATACCTGATTGTTCTTGCCTGCTTCATTGACCAGTGGATCTGATAGGTGGGACCAACAGGAAGTGGAAAAGAAGCTTTGGTTTGAGAGCCATCATAATGAAGGATTCCGGTAGCCGTAAGAGTGGGTTTGGTAAAACGAGTTGAAGCAACAATGAAATAGTCTTTTACAGGAGCATTAAGTTTGACCAGAAAAGAAGCAGATTGACCGACATGAAGGTCAAATGATTCATAAGCTTCTTGCAAAGTATGTGATCCTTCTGTCTCTACCAATGTCAGTGTATGGTTTTGGATCCTAAAATTAATGGAAGTAGTCAAAGCCACATTTGACACCCTAAACATGTATAATTGACCTGAAATGCAAGCAAAGAACCAACATTATATAAAATTTACAGAGCCAACTTAAACTATTTTACACATGAATACATAAGGGTGTATATATATATATATATTAAATACCTCCTAGAACAGTAAAAGATGTTGAAGAAGAATGCCCGTTGATGAGAAGACCATCAGCCATAGGAAGAGGTTTCCCAGAGTCCAGAGTTTGAGATAGAACCTGCAAATAAAAAGTCAATGAACTGTTTTTCTACAATAAACCTTTTGTTTATGTAACAAGAACATGGAACCAAAAAAAACCTTGTGATCAGATTTCCACCAGTCACTGATGAGTAAAGTGAATTCCTCAACTGGTTTAAGATATGGGACAAAAATCACGGTCCTTGCTCGGATATTAATTGCCCCGAAACCACCAGAAGCTCTATGCATCTTGGTTGAAGGGAAGTAAGAGTAGGATCCAATTTGATCTTTCATTTGCATGTGGTATGTCCAGTTTGAGTTTGGTGGAATTAGGCAGTTTGTCCCCAACACTCCATCTTGCCATGAGGATTTTCTCTGTTTAATACCATTCCTGTTTTGCAGTTCTTAAGGTATTACATATGTGCCCAAAGTAAAAAACTTCTAGACCAAAGAGCTCAACAAGCAGCCGAAAAACAAAAAAGAACACTAACCATGTGATAAGAAAGGGCTCATCTAGCTTATTAATGACATTAACAATCACATTGTCGTTGGTTATACAGTCGATGGTTGGGGCCGGGAACTGTCCATTGATGAGTATGCCCTACAATGATTGTAACCAAGAATAGATGTCAAACTCAAACATCATAATGTAGTTTTTAATAACTAGAATTATGCTGATTATTACCCTTTGAGGAACTCCAAGAGGCGAAATTTGTCCATATGTAACTTCAAATGTAAAAAACCTGTATGGGTCTTCAGCCTTCACACAGGAGACACACAACCAAGCCAGAAATCCAAGATAAAATGACAGGTTCATGATGTGAGCGTACGACTACGTCCTTCCAAGAATCTAATAACTGTACCATTACAAGACGGTTCACAATCATGAGAAACTAAAAGCTAAGCAAACTATTTTCAGAAATTACAACTTTATAAGCTATATATAGCTAAGCCCAATAGCATATCAAGCATGCATGACTTCCTGTACAACACATAAACTTGAAATTCACCAGACATTTAGCAAAAGCATTATGAGCAAGTGAATCAAATACTTACAGAGCTGGATGAAATCCCCAAATTTGAATTGAGGAGGGAAGAACAAGAGTTAGGAGATGAGACTGTGATGATCGGAGGCAAGTCCATTGGACAATTTATATAGGAAGACAAGGCCAGAAACATCACGTCGATTAAGGAGGTAACATGGAATCGATTTCGAAAATAGAATCGAGATCTGTAACCCCGCACTTCAAGTTGATCATTAATTATCGGTATAAAGCAGCTCATAATTTTGAAATTGTGAGATCTATTTGACCCCAAAATAATTAGGTTTATGCAAATTGAGGTTCGCCAGTGAAACCCTAGAATGTCGCAGCGAAGAACGGATCAGTAATAAATGTGTTTAGTTGCTTAATGTTTGTTGATCTGAAGAAATAATTAAGAGGGAAGTGGAGGGTTAGGGTTTACGCCAATGGCACATGGAAATTGGAACGTAAGCAACGCGAAAACACAACGGGAAGCTTCGGTCTTGGAACTACTTTTTTACGCGCCAACCCGATTTTGTTTTTAAATAAAAATATATAATTAATTACACGGATGGCCTTGTGTTTTCACGTATTTTACTTATTGCCACTAGAAATAGGAAATTATATGTTGGGTAAATGCTATAAAAAACCAATATACTTTCTGGTTTTTCTCATAAAAGTCTCTAAACAATTTTTTACACATAAAAAACCAACATACTTTCTTGTCTTTCTCACAAAAGTCACTCAACAAATTTTTACACATAAAAAACCAACATACTTTTTTTTTCTCTCACAAAAGTCTATCGACAACTATTTATCTTAGCAAATGAATCCGCAAAAGTAAAGCAAAAGAAATCGACCGATAGAACCAAGATCATTTGAAACTTTTGCCTTGCTTTTGTCTATTCATTTACTAGGATAAATGGTTGTAAAGAGACTTTTGTGAGAAAAATAAGAAATTATGTTGGTTTTTTATGTGTAAAAATTTGTTAAGTGACTTTTGTGAGAAAAACAGAAAGTATGTTGGTTTTTTATGGCATTTGCCCTTATATATTTGGTCAAATAGTTTGTATAAACGTAACACATTTGATACCTGAGTTAGATGTCACTTAACTCTTGTGTTAAAATTTTCAAAAAGAACCAAAATACCCCTTAAATAAAATCCTCACTTGTCTTCTTCAGCACAGCTACCACCAACGCCACTGCTACTACTATAGTAGTAGCATTGGTTACCTAGTTTCTTGCAATCAGATGGCCCTGATAGCTCCTTGGAGAATCAAGTCTCCTCTGACCGTTCATCTCAACAGGATGAAAATATAGAAACTAACCTTGATTGTTTATCCGATAATCAAGAATCTCCATCTCTAACAGCCCCTCGATGGTCGACCGGAGAAACTGATGACGCAAGATTCCCTGTCGGCAAACCCCGATGCCAGTAATCCAACGACCATATTGAATTCGGAAAAGGTAACGACAGCCTCGGAGAATCAACCTGTTTTCAATGCGAACTACGAAGCTAGGGACGATTCGTTTTTCCAAGAAAGAGCTCCAACATCAGGAATCGATTCTGGTACTCCAACGACTTCTTTGACCTCAGATAAGGAGATGACGGTGGTGGAAGTGGTGCCAGAGAAGACAAGTGGGGATTTTATTTATTATTTAAGGGGTATTTTGGTTATTTTTTAAAGTTATAATAGAAGAGTTAAGTAACATCCAACTCAGTAGCCACATGTGTTATTACATTCGTGCAAACTATTGGACAATACCTGGTATTTTCTCATTTCTATGAGCCATAAGTGAATTCTGTGTAAACCACAATATATATAAATAATCTATGAAAGATGTAGTCTAGAGTACTAAATGAAGACATCATGATCTTAAACCACTGCCAAGGTTAGAGTCATGGTATTGGTGCCGTAAAGACATGCTTGTGGACTCACTCCATGAGTAGGAACATGCTCAAGTAAAAAGATACAAATACATCATGGTAGGGATGAGATCGATATCGTACCGGTACTGAAAGTGCCGGTCCCGAATTTTGTTGAAAAACATGTATCGATACGGGTACCGAAAATATAGAATCGGTACCTGTATTTCGGTACCCGTTACCTGTTTGGTACACGACGACAAATTTTCATAAATTATTGGTTTTCAAAATAAGAAGTTAAGAACTAATGCTACCTATGGCAATATCATCATTTTTTAAAATATCGTCTATGTCATCCACAATTGGTTTTTCAACAATATTAGATGACAACCTTATTCTGTAGTTATCTAACTTGTTCTGTAGTCATCTAACTTGTTCTGTAGTCATCTAATTTAGGACCGTTCGTACTATTTGATCAAACCTAGTGTTGGTTCCATACACAGACCATATTTTCTATAATTCTATCAAACAAAAATTAATCGATCCAGAATTTTGAGTGGGGTTGGGGATGACGGTTCGTTAATATTAGCGAGTGGGGTTTTGGAAATTTGAAAGGTGATAGATATTGTGAAATTATGGTATTACAAAATAACAAATTCTCATAAAAAGGACCCCTCGTATTTTCGGGACTAAAAGGGTACTTTTTGGTAAAGTACAGGTACCGGTACCGACAAATACCGATACCGAAATCAGAGAAAATCAATTCCCGGTACCGGCACCCGTTTTGATTTTTCGATACCGGTACGGATACCGGATACTAAAAGCTCATCCCTACATCATAGTAGTTTATATACCTAGTGATTTCTAAAGTTTGATGGGCAACTAACTCCCGTGACATATACTTGAAATTTTAGTGGTAGTCCAACTACCTAACTTATAATTGACGTCATAAAACAAGTTAAAGGTCTTTCATTTATGAAAAATTTACAATAATGAGTATAAAAATATACAATAACGAGTGTAAGTACACTATAACCTATTGCATGCTAAGGTCTCAAAGTACAAATCTAAGTCATCAAAATAGTCTTGTCATATTAACATATGGAAACAATGGTTAAAATTAGAAATGTCAGGAAAACATATCAGGTTGTAATGTCATGCATAAGAGGAAAGAAATGAAGTATCATATCAGGAAGTTCAAAAACAAATATATCAGATGCTCGAAGACCAAAAAATTCATATAAAAAGGTTAAAATATCCATACCTTAATACTGAATCAAAATAACTAAAGATAATCATAAGTTTGAATCACGTATTGTTAAAACCTACGATATCCAATATTGTGTTAAATTCTAGATTCTTGATTATTTATCAAACCATTATTATGTTACATATATCTTACTAATTGTCCAAACGTCTTAATTTCTGAAATATTTAAACTAACTTATTATTTGATGATTTGTTAAGTAGTTCGATAAGTCTTTAGGTTCCCAGTTTTTTTAATCTTATTTAACATCAAATCTAAATTCCTAACAGATTAGAACACATAATCTAGTTTTTTTTGTTAACACATATATTATAGATTCTTTCATTAACTTCTTTACTAATTTACTAACACATCTATAACATTTCTTTAATAAAATCTATAAACATAACTACATGAAAAGAACCATTCCTATAATTTACTCTAATTACTAAGTATCCTTCTCTTCTTCCAGTTTTGCAATTTATAATATGAACTATTTTCTTTCATATTTGAATGCTCATTGTGTACTCAAAAACAATAGTGGGAGTATTTTAAAAAGGAGTTGCGTTCCAAGAAGAGATCAAAATCTAGACTTTTTATATTTTACCGATATTATATTTCTTTATTTTGAAGTTGCTAACTTTAAATATATCATAGGAAAAAAAGATGGCATAATAAATTATATTTCTTTATTTTGAAGTTGCTAGCCATCAAAGTTCTGTCTTGGTGGCCAGTGGAGTTTTTTCAAACGGGTTTTTTGTAATATCCAGGATTTTTCGACCTATACTTACCTAAACCCTTGCACGTATTATTAATTTAAATCTTGAAAACTTATTTAAAACCTATTTTTCTTAAATAATAAATATTAATTATTTGATACATATTTAAGAAAAACAATTACACTTGAGATATAGATATATCTTATAATTATGGAAATTATTAAAACTTTATAAAATTTATAATTACTATTATATGATTTATAAACTTATTAATATTGAAACCTTGAAACTTATAAATTATAAACCTAAAAGTTATTTTATAAAGTTATAAAATACAAAACTTATAAAACTTATTTGGACTTTTATACGAATAAAATCTATTATTTAGTTATAAAAGTCCAGGGACTAAAGCTGTCACTATTTGAAACTTATTTTAAACTAAAACCTAAGTTTTAACATGAAATAATAAAAGCTTGAAACTTCAGGGACTGAAGCTGTAATTCGACCAAACTACTGAGGTTCAACTCCCTCCCAAGCCGGTTCCACCTCCTATTTTCCTAAAAAACGCATTTCCGGCCAGATTCAATGCACATCGGGTCTCCCTTCGCGCATGCGACCACCACCCAAGGTGTATCAATGCTCGATTCCAACTGTAACCACGCGTAAATTCGAATTTGAATTCGTTTATCCCACCCGTAAACCCCCTAACTAATCCGTCATTAAATGATGAAATCAGTTATAAATACCGGTTGCAAACGCCTTACAACATCACACTCAAACTACCTGAACCCTCAATTCCTACGAATCGAACCTGCATTGGCCATTTGAACTCGTGGACAACCGACTTCAACCCAGAACCCGTTCTCGCTCGATCCGTTATCAATCCAGGTAATTCGAATGATCATTAGCTTTGTTTTCATTTATAGATCATCAGCCCTCTGTCAATTTGCATTAACAGAGGGTTAATTGAGTCGTATTTGGAGGATCTTGATTCTAGGGTTCATAAGGAAATTGGACATGCTTGGAAATGTTGTTTAACCTTTTGTTTTTCCATACAAAGCATCAGCGAACCCGTAGCCGAGATGGTTGTGCGCGTGTGTGTAGGACTGGGGTGACCCAGGTTCGAATCCGGTCAGCCCCAGGTTTTGCCATTTATTTTCTTTTTCTTGCCTTTTATTTATTTTGATACTTGTAACAATTTTTATAAATTTAGTTATACTTTTATAGACTTGAATCCGATTTTTATTTTTACTTTTAATATCCAGAAACATTTTGTTTAAAAATAAACTTAGAAAGACTTAATATTTAAAATAATTTTAAATTTATAAAAATAATTTATATAACTTACACATTCAAACTATTTTATAAAAGTCGGGAATATATTTATTTTCTGAAATGAATAAAATTATTTTGTTTAGACTTTAAATTAATTTATAAACTTTTAAATTAATTTATAAAGTTTTAATTCAAAACAGAGAACTTATAAAAATTTAGAAAATTTATAAAACTTAGATATTATTTAGGAAACAGAGAAATTTATAAACGCATACATTTTATAACATTTATGTCTATTTAAAACTTTAATCTTGGATATTTATTTTTAAACAGAAATTAAATACACATTATTTATTTAAAAATCAAAAAACTTATAAACTTATAAATCTTGTAAATTTATACATTTTATAAAATTTATATAAACATAAATTTATTTGTTTATACAAAACAAGAGGAATAATTATACTTTACTTATTTCCTAAATATTTATAATCTTATAAACTTTATAAAATTAAATGAAAACTTTAACCATTTATAAACTTGTAAACTTTATTTAAATACTTTAAGAAACTTTACTTAAAATATTTATAAACTTATGAACTTTAAAAACTTATAATTTGAAATATAAACTTTATAAAAGTCCCATTTATCATCCTTGTTAAACTTATAGGTTCACGTTATTTATTTAAAACTCATAATCACATTTTAAAACTCTTATTTAATTACAAATTTGGTTGTAAGAAAAATTCTTAATACTTAAAAACTTAAATAAATCTTAAATGGTTTATTTTGATTAAATAAGTAATTATTCGTATAAATACTTATTTATCCTTAGTAATTGTATACTCTTAAAATAACTATTATAAATATTTAATAATCATTTATCCTTTAGATAATTATTATTTATCCTTAAATAACTATTTAATTATTAATCTTTGATAACTATTTATTCTTTAAAGAATTATTGTTAATCTTAAATAATTATTTAATCTTTCAACTATCTATTGTTACAATCTTATACTTGGAAAACCATCGTATATTATTGTAATAATTATAAGGTTTTCTAAATAATTACTTTAAGTAGTAATTATTCTAGACACAAACTTATTAAACTTTGATATTCAAGTTTTGTATCAACCAATTTAAAACTTTTATTTGAAACTTTGATTTAACTTTATAAAATCCAATTATTTTCGTCTCCTATTTGGAACCTAGTTAATCTTAGAAATCCTAGATATGTTACTATAGCCTTGTAGGGTCAAACTTGAATCTTTAGACTTGTATTCTTAGGCTCATTGTGAGGATATTCTCCCTCAAGTCTTACTACACTTAATTTTGTCGGACACTCTTTCATCAAATTCAAGTGAGTATACTTAGCCCCTTTTCGTTTTACATTCTTTATAAACTTGGGGTGAAACATGTATCAAAACTTATACAATTCTTGTACAAACTATGCCTATATGCTTATTCTTTTGTTATGCTTAAGACTTGCATGCTTAAATTAGACTTAATACTAGCATATCCATTAACTTTGATTAAGCCTATGGTAACAATGATAGATCTATTGTATTTGACCAATCCACCTAGTTTGATTGACCTTTCGGGGGGAGCCCATGGTGATTGTTACTAAACTTAAACTTTAAACTTTTAAGGGTAACCTTCGGGTTATGCCTAAACTTGGTTGGAGGATTGATATGCACAAGGTTTTGTTCTTACATTTATACTATAGAATGCATGACATAGTGAATTGTAATACTTTTCAAAAACTTTGCTAAACTATGTTAAAACCTTCGTATCTCATCAACTATTTTTAGTTGACAGTTTACTTACATGTTTCAGGTACGCTAGCATGAGACTTGTTATGATAATATAGGATGCTTTGGACCTAGATTACTTATTAATAAACTTTGTAAACTTGTTATGTGTTGTCTCATTCTTTGTATTGAACATTTGAAAATGCATTAATGAAATATTTAACCTTTAATAGTCAACATTGTGCTTTTTGAACAACCGCGTCATAGTCAACCTTGTGCTTTTTGAACAACGTGTCCGCCCCAACGTATAATCCGTCGTCGGTTGGGGTGTGCATTTCTCCTCTGTGAAGGTCGTGAGTTCGAATCTGGTAATGTGCAGTTCATAAAAACTAGAAACACTCTCTGCAGATTTTGAATTCCTTAAGGGTTATTTGAATAGACTAATGTACGAACATCCCCTGATAAGACATGCCAATTGAGCCACGCCGTTAAAAAAATGAAAAGAAAGGAACAATGTCAAAGCATTTATAAACACCTACATACTCTACGTCTAGCTCCATTCACCACTCCGGAACACGTGACATTTAACAGATCTTCACGTGCCCATGGTTTTTTAAGGCATAATATTGTGTTTTGTCAACGGAAGCTGGATCTCAAGCATATCATATATTCAAATTTTCACGCTCAAATGTGAATTAAATATATCCTAACAACTATTATTATATATTATTATCTGTCGATAACACAAATATTTTCGTAAGTATGCATGGACACATTGGCAAATGGCAATGAAGGAATCCAGAGTTTTTACTTGTAATGAGACTTTTTATATCTGTTTCAATAACTTTACTCGTATCAAAACTTCAGTTGAACTAATTAAAAGCATTCACATCACCGGTCACATACCTTAGTATAGAGAAAAAAAAGTCCGAAAGCTCAACGGAACCCGCGAACCTCTCTCTTGTTCTACTCATTAGGGCCCGTTTAATATATTCCATCTCTATAAGAGTAGAAGCACAGTAAAATAAAAAATTAATGTTTTAAAATGTCAGTTTGACAATTATACATACTACAAAAAGGAAAGTGGGTTTGTGAGCGATTTCACAGTTCAGTAAACAGTGAATCAATGAACCAATGATCTTATGCCAGGTGGTTAAATACAAATACAATCCCATTTGAATTATGGGCCAGTTTATCTAAGATAACAAAAGTTTTATGGTATTGCTTACGAATTTTGGGCCTTTTATCAGAATTTGACCCATTAAAAACCATTGGGCCTTTACAGAAATCTTAACCGCCTCTCGATACCCTACGTCTAAGTCTAACCTAACTAACTTATTATACTTGACTTGTATAGATGACTCTTATGTCATATTTTGTCTGGCGGTTGTATCATACGACTCGTATAGGTCCTATACGAGTCGTATGTTTGACGACTGATACATACGACTCGTATACTTTATTTTTCTTTTAAGAAAAATATCAAATTTATGTTAATTCACCTCAATCAAACAGAGTAGTAATTATAAGGGTATAGATTTCACTTACGGTTGTGAAGTAGACATGCCGGTGTTGTTTTCCAAACAGTTACAATTTTTAATTACAAATAATAGATTAATTTTCACAACATTTGAAACAACTTTTAAGTTTCATACACCTTTTAAAGGAAAACACTTGGATTTGATTCAAAGTAAAAAAGATTACTGATGTTATTTGTGAAATCCATATTTTTGCAATTGTTTATTAAAGTATTCTACCATAAAATGGTTCCAACTTTTAATTACTACTTGTTTCAAAATAAAAAAAAGATTGTTGCTTTACCACACTCAACAATAAACAATCAAAGTTATATTAAACAATCGAACAATAAAAAATCAAAATAAATAAACTAACAATAAACAACCAAAAGTTTATACATCAAAATAACCAGTTCTTTTTGTACATCAAAAGATATAAAAAAAAAGTAATCCCGCAATACATACTAGTCCCAAAGAGTTGGATTTGACTATTGAGGCGGATATTGTCGAGGCGGTGGTAACAGTAACCACGATCTCCACCAATGTATCTAGAGTAGAGTTAGTAGTATTCAGGTGTTTCTTTTTAATGATAAATCAAGTAGAGTTGGTAGTATTCAGGAACAATCTTAACTACTTATATATATACACACACATATTTATAGAAATTTGTAAGAATTTATATTCTATAAATAGCAATACATCATCATGTTGTGTTAAGTTTTATCTACATTTTGGTAAAAAAAATTTAAGAATTTGTCATTATGTATAAATATTTTTATAAACAAAAAACGACTTAGTTTTTATAAAATTTATACCGAAAACAACAAGTGTATATTTGAATTTATACAAAACAATATATACATATATAAAATAATATTTTAATATGATAAACAAAAAAATAATAACTTTAGAGTGAATAGTAAAATCCTAAATTTAGAATATTACTTTAGTAAGCTTTGTAAAATATGGGGATAGGAGATGTAGATAAGGAGTTGGATATGAAGTGAAAAATATTTTTTGTTAATATTTGCCTTAAATTTTTGAGATGATGAGTCATTAATTCTCTAAATGTGAATGCACTTTTTTTTAACATCAATTTGAATTACTGACAGGCTACTGGTCCACTTGATCATCTCTATCACTCTTTTGAGGAAACCCACTCTAGGTGATAAAACTCATTGGCCCAAGTTGAAACCTTTTTTTGTCATAAATGATACTTGAACCTAGGACATCCTCATTTTAATAAAATCTTAAGTACCTTAACTCAACCAATTGAATCGAAGATCATTGGCTAATATGAATGCACTTAGTTGTGTATAAAAGAATTTATTATGAGATAACTACCTAGCCAAAAACTATTTTGATTGTAAAACATCTGGTCACAATGCAAAAGGACAGCACGTATCAGCGAGTCCCCTATAGAATTGTCAGATCCAAACCTCTGTCTCTGTTTGACTTTGCTAAAATAACACCCGTTTGTTCATTTGAAAAGTATAATTTTATCAAATTTATTAGATATTTTACTTTTTTTTAACAATAGTATAAGCATGAAAGAGGACAACAATAAAACAGTAGCCAATGGCTGATAAATTAATAAGTATTCACCTTTAATCTCATTATTAGATTTCGATTATTTATACTTTTTAAACAACTTTTAAACATAAATGACTTCTATAATTATGTTAAGATTTAGTGAAAATTATGGTCAAATGACATCTTCAGGTGCATCGTTTATTGTTAAGATTTATAACCCCAAAGTCAATGAATATAGTTTTTAAAAAACTAAATTTTGCTATTTGAAAAGGGTTAACGTCACATCTTGTTTGTCGTCTGCCTTCTAGTCCGATGTAAAAACAAGTAATTAAAGAATGAAATAAGAGTACTTCAAGAGGAAGATGAAAGATAAGTATAGTTACGTTAAAGTTTAAATTAGGGATCTGTTTCTATATTTTGTATTACCAATTGTGACGTTAAAAATGTATATTTTATTAAAAAAAATCCGGTAACTGAGTTTAAATGGAGAGAACACATAAGAAATAAACAACAAGTCTGCTGGGAGAACTTGAATAAAAATCCGGTAACTGGTATTGGGTAAAGATAAGGGTATTCCCTATCTAAGTCGATTAGTACCCGTTGTAATTTAGTTTTGGTGTACGTCGTTTTGGTTTGGTGTAATAATTAATTAGGGTATTGCTAGTTCACGTTAGTTTTTCTATGAGATATCTCTTTGTTGATAAAAAAAGAGTTAGAATAAAGTGTGTATATATATTTTTTTTAAAGACAAATTTCTTTATTCGTGAGACTTAAACCCCTGATCTTCTCGATCCTTAGTGTTCCTAAACAAAGTGTATATATATATATATGATGGTTGGAAATTAATGTAAGAAGAGGGTGGGTTTAATAAATGTAATTGAATGACATAGAAAATAATTTAACCCGAAAGAGAAGCAAGGAAAGGGCTGGTTTTAATTTCATTCCAACTACCAATTTATCAACAGAAATAGAAGCATACGTACAGGTTATGATTACTGACTGTGACGCATCATATTCATGCCTGTGAAAAAGACAATAATTCCAATTAACTACCCTTTCTTTTGCATTAATTACTCATTTCCCTCTCATTTTGCATACATGCATATTTCTTTCTTACTTATTGCTAATCATATGTTAAGTTACATTCATTTTTAAACGTTTTATCACTATGTTTTATATGTTTCTTTTTTAGTTGTTAGATAAGCTTTTTAATATTTTAGATTTCAACCTCTAAAGGTTACTATAAATCTATACTATATAATAAAATAAGTTTTTTCATTCCACGTATCGCCTCTATATTCATTCTTATCATTTTTTTTCCCGTCTCTCTCTTATTAAATACGCTAATTTCTTTTAATAATAATATACTTTTTAAGAAAATACTAATTATATTAACAAAATACATTTAATTTAAATTATCCTTTATTATAAAAAACTTTGAAATCTAATTATGTAACTTTTGTTTTCAATCAAATAGTAATGAAAGTCAAATTAAGTTAAATAATAATTAACGTATTTTTTAAACTCAATTATATATTATTTTTACATATTTTGAATTTTATTTTTTATTTTTAGTATATGTAATACATTTTTTTATTTGTAAAATATATACATAAAAATTAACTTTATGTACTGATATTTTTTCATCCCGTATATAGACACGTAGTTTAAGTTAGTTGACTAATATATATCATGGTTATATTAGTAGATATAGGGTGAAAATATTGCAAACGAAATCTATTTAGAGGTGACATATTTAACAAACAAATATCAATTTCTAACTTGGTTTCGCAACTAAGTTGTATATATTTTTGGAACGAAAACAAACAATTATTAAGATTAAATAACAGATCTATCAAGGAGCTAGAACACACGACACAACATCAAGTAGGAAAAATCGAAACTACACCATTCATCCTAATCCATTTAATGATGTTTTGCCCTATTCTTTTATCCAAATGAAAGAACTTGCCTTTAGGTCTTCAAAAACTTTTCTGGATTGCTGTAAATGTTGTTAAAGATTCTATTGGTCCTTGCCTTCGATATGCACCATAACAAAGCATTGCTTGAGTTAATTCTTTATAAAATCATGTTGATAGAGATTCTCTAAAAGTTAGTTAAATATAATCTTTTATTTCTCTAGTAATTCCACATAATTAAGTATGATCTCAAGTCTTGAAAAGAAACAAGCAAATAAACATGGGACGGTGTATATGTATCTCAGGTAAAAGTAACTTAAAATTAAAAATTAGAAAATCATACAAAAAATTGAAAACTAAATGACTACATAAAAATTTAATAATTTAATTTTATATATTGATATTTTTAACCCCGTATGTGTTACACGACCAAATTTTTTTTAGCATTAGTGGTGACTGTCGCCACTAATACTCTATATCGAGAATAAGCTCCATCCCCCCTGCATTCCCTCCCTTCTCACCCCATCTCTCACTTTTAGCTCTCCAAGATGAACAACGCCGTTACCGACCACCCCTCCCTTCTCCGACCACCCTCACTACTCTGACAACCCAAATCCGACTCCGATACGTATGTATTTTTCTTAAAGGTTGATTATAACCAGGTGCGAATTTATGTAGGCTTCAGTGGGGGGCGAGGCACCCGCTGAGATTCATCTGCGTAGTGAGAAATTTTTCTCTCTTAGTAGGCACCTTCCTAAATATGCTAATAGGCATCCGTCATCCGATTTTCAACAAATCAATAGAGAAAAAAACTAAAGAGGTTGATGATAATTTTAAGTAGTAATTTTCTATAAAAAAAAGTTATGAAAACTTAAAACTTTAATGGAGAAAAAAATTAGAGAGAGAGAGTGTGAGGAAGAAAGAAGAAGATGATGAAGAAGTGGCATGAGAAAGTGACAAAGTGAGAAACCCAAAGTATTTGTTGATAATTAAAAGAATAAATAGAAATTTCATATTAACTATTGTAATACAACTAATTTTACACATTAAACCTTTTACTTTCATTTGATTTTTAAATAGTCTTATATTAAACATCTAAATAATAGACATTAATTATAACAAATTAAATTTTATAGATAAATAATATGTTTTATTATTGATTATTCAATTGATTTATAAGCTTTTTTTTTTGTACTTTTTACTTTTGGTTTATAAGTACATTTTTTAGGAGTGAGCCAAAAACCGAAATAACCGAACCAAAACTGAATTAACCGAAAAAACCGAACCGAACTAAAACCGATGGTTTTGGTTTTGTATTTTTTGAAAACCGAAAATTACGGTTTAGTTTCGGTTTTGTATCTTTTGAAAACCGAAAAAATACATATGCTTAAATTATATATTATATGCATTCACATTTCATAATATATAGTATATTGTGTTGTGTGCTTGTATATTAAAAGTACATACATATTTTTGTTACACGTATTTGCATTTATAGTAGATTACTATTTATATTTATTGAATTTATATATTATAATGTTTTTTTTATGTTGGTATTTTTTAAGAAACTAGTAATTTTTGTAGTCTAAAATATAAAGTCTCAAATGTGTAATAATCATTAGTTAGTAAAAATAATTTATGTTCAAAATTTCAAACCAAGTTCATTATTTTGGGATGTTTTTCATTTACCCCCAAAAAATTCAAGCCCAATTGGTTTTAAAACTGAAAATACCGAAACCGAAAACCAAAAAAACCAAAACCGAACTTTCGGTTTTTGGTTTGGTTTTACCCCAAAACCGACCCTTGCACACCCCTAATTTTTTTTTCTTATTTATGGTTTACAAGTGTTTTTTTTTCTTATTTATGACATATTATTATGTTTAATCAGTTATCTGTACATGTTTAAGTAATAAGTATAAATAGTTTTACGATATCTTTAAGTAAATAGGTATAAATATTTTTATTATATTGTTATGTAAATAAGTATTTGTTTTTACCCGACCCATTTTGAACCAATTTGTTTTGACCAAAATGACTTTGACCAGTCCTACTTTATGCACCCGCTCACAAAAACTTATGGATCCGCCACTGATTATAACGTTTGACTCTCGTTTTAAGCTACCACAGGGCCGAACAATGAGGGAGAGAATCAACGCTCAGTTCTTCCATAAATCCCTGAATTTCGTCATCTTTGAAGGTAAAAATTCCATAAATGAGTTTTTTTGGTAAATCCAAATGTTGTTCCTTTGATAATTTAGTAGCGACAAATGTCGCGCGCTAATGAGTGTATATTCTTTGTAGTGAACCATGGTTGTAATAAAATTAAATATATATATATATATATGGAGCGTATTAAATGAAAACACTGAGTTATTGTGAAAACTCTTAAATTCATTCTAGACCACAAATTCAATTTCTCCTTTTTCTTGATTTATTTTTAAACAAAAAGGCATTATAGTAATTTGGCTTTTACTTTATATATATACCTATTACCTCTCTCTCTCTCTCTCCTAAAACTGAGATCTCGTTTCTTTCCTCTTTTTTCAAACCCTAAAAAACCTTCAAGAAAATTCAACACCACCACCGGATCAACCTCCCTACCACCGCCTTTTGACTGTCCCATATCACATCTGTCTTCACGTCGGTCATATTCCGAGCACTGTCATTCACCAGTCCACTTAACGGCGAAGGCGGTCTCATCGTTGAGATCAACAGCGATGCCTATCCTGTGTTGGGCCACCATTCGGTGGCGGAAGTATTGACGGTAGGACGGAAACGAGGGGATGGTGATTTGATTTTGATGGCGGCGAGCGACGGTAGGTCGGATTCCACCCACAAATTTGTATGTGGATAGAAATTTAACCAGCGGTGAGGGGGATTCGGATTTGCAACTCAATCTTCAAGATTGAAGGTGTGTAATCGATTGCTTTTTTGTTTCGATTTAGGTTTTTATTAATTTTTTGTGTTTCAGACGACGAATTTCTCATTGCTTTACGTTATTGGGAACTCGTGATGTGTATTTTTGTTTTCACTTCAACTCTGTCCATGTTGTTTATAACAAAAGGTACCAATGTGGTAACTACTTTAAAATGTGTATTCTCTATATTTTTTTAAAGAAAATAATTGTTACACACAAATGATACAAGGTAATTTAGTTACTGGTATAAGATAACTTTAAGTAAAAATAAATAAAAGAAATATTATATGACGAGTCTCAAATTTGAATTAAAACATAATGTGTTTCATGTTTTTAGACATTTGGTTGATTTTGTGAACCATGAAAATAGAGTTTCTACAAAGATTTAAAAAGCCCAGATTTGAAATTTTATATGTGTAAATTGAATTTACGCATATATGTAAAAAGTCCATATTTGGTGGATCTTGTTAAAAAAGTTTTTATACATGTTTACATTGTTGCTTTGTGGTTTTAAACGGGTAGGGTTTTATACAGATTTGGAAAGCCCCAATTTAGTGTAAAGAGTTGTTATTCATATATTTTTATGTTGATTCTGATTTGAACATGTATAAAATTGTCTTTGTACAAATTTGAAAAAACCCCAATTTTAATTTACACATGTTTAACTTGAATTTACACAAGTGTAAACAGAATTTACACAAGTGTAAAGAGTTGATATTCTTGTGTTTTTATGTTAATTCTGATCTAAACATGTATGAAATTGTCTTTGTTGATGTGTATATGCATATGTAAATTGTCTTTGTTCATGTGAATTAATTTTTGTATATAGGTTTTAGATGGGTAGAAAGCACATAATGGATCTAAGATCTTGGTTCAAGACAGTGTAATAGTCTGCTTCCATGTGTAAACTGAAATTACCCATGTGTAAAAGAGTTTACCCATGTGTAAAAGATTTATGTAATTTTTATCTGATTTATGTATACATTTTTTTTCTAATAAGTTAAAACAAAATTTGATTGGATTTATATAGATCAAATAGTATAAAATTAAATTAAACCATAATACAAAGTGAGTGTGATCTTCATATGCAACATCATTCTAGTATTTAATTAAAAATAGAAACAAGAAAATCATGGTGTTAATGTGAGTGTGATCATAGACAAAACTTAGACAGAATTGCAATCACACCCACATAGATGTTTTGTAGATAAACCTGATGCCATTCAATATTCAAAAAGCACAAACTTTGAGCACTAAGGAAGCAAAACCTAAATTTACTACTACATATATAACAATCAAATAAAAGGTAGTTGAAACAATCAAATAAATATGATACTCTAGATTGAAGTTCCAAGATCAATGAGATATCAATAATTGACAGGACTAAGATAAATCAAATATGATTGAATCAGAAGCTAAGATGTTGAAACAGTATATATGAGTATGTCAAATCTTTAAGGCATTTCAATTGCTCAAAAAGAATCACTATTTCGCACGGTATATATGACTATGAATCTGGATATGAAAACTAACCATATTGTACCAATCGAAGCAAATATTCTCGAGCAGCAAGATGATTATCCGACCCCCATCGCTTCCGCAGTATGCAAACAAATCCCAAAGTGCCAAACTAGATACCAAAGCAATAAGAGCAATTGGTATTTGATACCTACACACATATCAATAATATACAACACCAACCAATTAACAGTACAGAAAAATAAAATATCAACAACAAAAGATATGAAAGTTTTCACATAACCCATTATTAATTATGAAAACGAATAAATAAAATTAGCACATGTAATACATACAAAGAGGAGGTGAAGAAGATGATGAAGAAAGTGAAATATAAGAATTCTACTTCCATCCATCATTTCTTTCAACATATTACATGATTTTGTTTTTTAAATCAGTGATAAGTGTGTGTATGGGAGGAGTGGCTATAAAAAATGGTACCAATTCATACCTATTATACTTCACCACGTCTATCACAACTTTAATAATCCAATTTATTGACTGATTCGCTTTAAGAAGAGAGGATCCAACACAGTTTGGGTTTTAAAATAATGAATAAGCAAACAGATTAAAAGTATATCTGTATAACATGGAAAAAGTTCATTTCATCACTAGATTGTAAAAATGTAAAATAGTTACCTTGTATGGATTGCATAAGAAATGTCTTGAAAGCACTTTCAAACTTATTCTATATTTGAAGGCTTTTTCACCTACTTAAGTTTCTTTACATCAAGGGTTGGATGCCTTTATGAAGTTCCATCCTTTTGGTTATGTATTTTAGTTTGTTTTACAACACTAGGTAGCAAATGTATATATAATAGCTGATATAAATAAAGAGTGAATTAATAATAACCATAAAGGGACAATATAATGACTAGGGTATGGAATTCCTGCTTTCTAGTTCTGGATGAACCTCAAACCTACATATTAACATATCTCATTAGTAATTCAAGACAAAGAAACATCCACTAAATGGGAAACCTAATAAAAACTAGATCCAAGAGAGTTGCTAACATATGACATAAAATGGGGATAATATCATCACTTTACATAAACTTAATGATGTTTTATAACTAATTAAACATAAAAAAAAGTAAGTCCAAAAAAAAGCAACTTGTGTTTACATTTCCGACATTCATATTCCCTCTAACATTTAGCTAAATCAAACCTAAACTAATTAATTAACATACAAAATATATAACAATAAATATTACCTGAATTGGGTGGTCGGAGATGGGAGCCGGAGTCGGGTGGTCGGAGACGGGAGCCGAAGTCGGGTGGTCGGAGACGGGAGTGGGCGTCGGAGCCTTGATGAACGCCGGAGACCTTTAGCGGTGAAATTGAACGGAAAAAATGTAGGTGGAGCACCGGCGACCTTTAGCGGAGGTGTGTGGTGGTGCTTTAAGGCTTTAGTGGAGGCGTGGAGATGGTGAACGGACCTTTAGTGGTGAAATTGGGAGAGAGCTTTCAGAGGTGGATAATGGGGATGAGCCAAAAAGTGAAGTCTGATGGAGGGAAATAGCCCGCCATTGTGTTTTAGTGCTCTAGCGGTCATATGAGTTGGATCATGTTAGTTATCAACGGTCATATGAGTTGCAAAGGATTTCATCCGGATTTTGAGCAATAGCGATGACATTTGGCATGTCGCCGCTATTGCTTGTATTTCTTGTAGTGTGAGAGGATCAGCAGGGATGGTCTCTCTTCATCGATTCAATGGTGTTGGAAGAAGGGGCCCGGATCTGTTGTGGAGTGAAATGAATGGAACAATTGTTGTTTTCTTGTTCAGGCGGTGATTGTGGCGGAGGATATTGATAAGTGGACCTGGTTGGGTGACAAATCCGGTTGCTTCTCGGTTGGTTCGTTCAGAAAATTATTAATTTTGGACAAGGATTTCAACAGGAATTATGTGATGAAATAGAGAAAATGGGTGCCCCTAAAGTGTAATATATTTGCATGGAGGGCGGAAGCGGAGCGAATCCCATCGATGTTGGCACTGTCTAAAAGGAACGTATTAGTTGGGGATCTCACATCCGGCTTATGTGAGACGGATGTGGAATCGTCGGAATATCTTTTTACTTCGTGCTATGTGGCATCGGTGGTTTGGAATCTAATTAGTAAGTGGTGTCGGGCTCCTCCTATCTTTGCGTTCTCGGTTAGAAACATCCTTGAGCTACATAGTTTCTGTGGGTTTGGGACTCGGGCGAAGGAAGTGTTTCATGGGATTATTCTGGTGACGTGTTGGTGCTTGTGGTTAGCGAGGAACGAAAAAAGGTTTAACGATAAGGCCGTTGCCATTGAGGATATTTTTCACAATGTTAAATCTCTTGGTTATCTTTAGTACTCCAATAGATCGAAGCGTAATTATATTAGTTGGATAGATTGGTGTAACTTCTCGTTCATGTAATCTTGGTCTTTGTTGTTTGTGGTCTTGCCCTATTGTGTTTGAGGGGGGTCTGTTAATGAAATCAGCCATTCAAAAAAAAAAAAAAATCATACCAGTGATATATATGCATGGAATTTTTATCATATCGTCAAATGCCCCACCAAATTCAACAATTTAGCAGAGAATTAAAATTAACACTCACGCAGGCACTCGATCATTCATCTAAAACTGAACTTTGATTTAAAATTTAAAGTAGAGCAGTAGAATATTAAAACACAGTAGGACAAAAATCAAACGCTCCCACCGTCCGGACTACTCGGCTCTCTGCGGTGGCAGCGGTTGTTGCTGGAGAAATAGCTGGAGGTGCTGGAGATGATGTGGCTGGTACTGTTGACTCTGCACATATATATTATAATTATTATAATTTTCATAAGAACCACCCAGAGATAAACACGGTGACATGGCGGTGGTCGTGTGACTAAACTCACTAGTCACGGCTGAAACCGCATTAAACCCTAGAATGTCCGCAGACCGCTGCGGCTGAACCTCTCGCAAACCCCTGGACCCGGTCAAGCCCAAAACCGGGTCCGGATAAGGTAAAACCGGTTGTTGGAGGTTCAAAATCGGAAGCACTGCCGACGGCCCAATGTAATTAGCCAATTCTCGTTTAGCATTTTCTAAATCCATCTGAACCTGCTTCAACCGATGCTGTAGGATCGAGATTAACCCCACGCACCCGTAGACCGGATCACGCAACCGCGCATCGGCTTCGTAAGCCAAGGAATTGACCGCGTCTTCTCTCTGTGTGGCGGGGAGGTCGTTGAGGAGTTTGGCGACGTTGCTGGCTCCGTAGACTTTGTGTACGTTTGCAAATTTCTGAGGCTGGTCTGGTGGGAAGTAGGGTGCGAAAACACATTCTTGTGTGCATTTACGACGTAGAAACTTGCACGCTGCACATGGAGAATTTGATGACATCTTCTCCTTCACTTTCACAACCGCATAGTACCACTGCACACAGATTATGAAATTTTAAATAAATATACAATAAAATTAATGATTGGGATATTCATGTTAATTGACAGATATATTTGTTGGTTATAATTAGAGACATGTTCATGTGAGTAAACTAATCAAGGAAACGAATATTATTCGGAAAAAAAAACATTGAGTGGATCAGGAGAAACCAAACAAACTAATAAAAACTGGAACAAATTTTTTCAATAGAAACATTAAAAATTACATTGAAATAGAAGTCAAACAGCAAAGCCCTTTTTAAAAGTAATCTCACCTCGATTGTTGTTGAAGTAGTAAATGTAAAACTTCTTTAGATCACAGTCTTATAGATCCTTCTCCAAAACGAAAACCTAATTAATAATTAACCTGCAAAAACATATAAAGAAATAAAGAATGATGAATCATGTGATGTGAGTTGCTTTAGGGTTGTAGTACTGATTCAAACCGCTTTATAAAATCCTGAAGGAGCATGAAATTGAAAGTGCAGACTCAGTGAAATTACACACAGACGCGCGCGTTTGAAGAATTATCAGAGAAGCATTATCCCGACGTAAATGACGCCAATTTCTGTGACTGTGTGTATGGGTATATATCGATGAGAGAGAGAGGGGGGAGGGGTGTGGTGTATCCTAGGCCGTCGAGATTTGGAGAGAGGATGGTTTTGACCATCGGATGAGAACTCGGGATGTTTGTTACAGAATGGTGAGAGAGAGAGGGACATGACCTATATGATTCTGAACGGTGACTTAAATGCCCCATGAATTTCCTCTTTGTCCCTGTACTGTTTCCATGTATTTCCATAATTACCCCTTCACTTCCATCTTCATAATTCTAGAAACAAATAATAATAAATAAGGCCAAAATTTAATTATAATATTTTATACATATTTTATAGATTTAATTCTTACAATTTCATTAACGTGTTTATGTATATTGGTTTTCTAGTTTTTATTTTAATTTCATAGTTTTATTACGACTTTTTGTCTTTTATATATTTTTTAAATTACCTTCATTCGTTATCCTTTATGTAAAAAAAATCATCTGATTTTCGTACTTTTCATTGACAAACGTCAAGTTTTTCGATTTAGTCATCTCATTTCCACTACATAAACGAACATTTTAATCTTTTTACCTCTAAAAAATAATTCTGTCATTTAATTAGATTTATAATTTTAATAAATTCTATTATTTATTAAAATTACAAATAATATTATATGTATACTCTAATTGTAATTTAGTATTTATATTTTTTGTTTTAAAAAAATACAAACGAAACCCCCTCCCCCTCCCTCTCCTCGCCACCATCATGTTGGACTACTATGTTCGAGTAACGACATTTGAAAATACTGCTAACGAGGAAAGATCTAAAGGGTTACACTTCGGACAAAGATTACAATCATTGGATATATTAAATGTTATCCATTACATGAATATATTGGAAGTCGAGATAGTTATTTATGAAATAACTATATGGACGAACAGATACGGTTAGATGCAATGATTATTTATGAAATAATAATAATAGTTATTATTAATTAGATTAATAATAAGTCGGTGAATATATGTCTAGAACATATTAATTAATTACAAATTATTTAATTGTTGTTTTTAATTATATTAGATATAACTATATGGTTAACTAATTGTTAGTTAATTGAACAATCAAATAGACAAGATCCATAAATGTAATTATTAGATAAATGTAAATAATTAATAATTACATGGATCTAACTGTAATCAAGGATTCTCTGTAACCCTAATTTGGAGAGGAGTTAGGAGGCTTTAAATGGGATTAAAGAGGAGGCAAAATAGACGGAGAATAATAAGGTTTTAAGTTTAAAAACCCTAACTCTCATACCCTCTCCCTTAGTTGTCGCCGTCCAACTCCACAAAGTCGCCACCGCCGCCATCGGGTCTTGCGTTAATCGTCGTCGCCTCCTCCACCGGCTTCCGATCGATAACCACCAGTGTCGCCACCGTTGCGAACACCGTTTCCACACGCCACCTTCCGGGTGTCACCATGTGTTTCTATTTCTGTAAGTCAAGAGTAGGTGTGCTCGGGTTCTGTCATGATTCAGTTTTGAGAGTGGTTTACGGGTGTTATGCGGGCTCTTGGAGATAGCATTTGAAGGAGTTCAAATCCGGGTAAGGAGATTCGTGTGTACAAGACCTAACGACTAGATCGTTGTCTCAACGTCTTGAGCTTAGTCAGCCAGCCGAGTACACAAAAGGTATAAAGGTTTAAACCCCCCTATGACTGTTTATTTTATTGTTAGTTTGCATCTGGACTCTGGGTGGACGATCTAGGGCTATGGCCTGGATCGGTTTGTGCATACTTTCCGCTATGTTTTATTTATTCTGATAAAAAGTTGTTTTAAAACCGTATGCACGAAACTCTAATAGTGGTATCAGAGCCAATCTTACGAACAATAAGAAACACTAATTTTTAATTCCAATCAGATTTTAATTCTGTTAAAACTTTTGTATGATAGCTTCATTAGAAACTATCTATTGAATGATATAGAATGTTCTTTAACCGAATTGCACACAATGATAAAAGGTGTAGAGATGACTATTCCAAATTCAAATCAATCAAAATGCTGATGATGAAAAGGGAGAAGAACGAGTTCAGTGATTTTGACAAGGGTCAAAAGCAAAGTTGTTGCTGGAGGACCGTTTGTCGGTGATTCTTATAACAACGTTAAGTGCTTTCGTTGTGGTAACTTTGGTCACTGGATGAGGAATTGCCCCATATAGCTGTCAGAGCTGGAGGAGTACACTGCTTTTGTAGCAGAAACTCCAAGTATGTAAAAAACTGTTATTTTTTTAAAGTATATATGAATATGGTATTCATACACAGTTAATGGTGCAGAGTCTATGGAAGAATGATGAACTGCAACAATGAGAATTTTGAAGATCACGTCGTAGTAAATTTTCAAAATTTGACTACTTTGAAACGTTAGATTTTTTGAACAATTTTCAATCTTGACTATTATGAAATTTTGTTTGGACCTTTATTTTAATTCGTGTTATCAAGTATCAGGTTTGGGTAAATCTAACGGTTCGTCTAGCCCGTGATCATGAGGGTATGATAATTTTCTATGATTTTTATAAAACAATGCAACTTCCGGACAATTATTAAGACTTCTCCACGTATCCTCTTCTTATCCTTTTGGGCTTTTGGGGCCCGTGAGATATTATATAAAGGCCTATTAAAGAAAATGAAAATTGTCCTACTAAGAAAAATTATAGAATAACATTGTAATTAACTAATTATAATTATAATATTGTCACATAATAAAATGAAAACAAATAATAATAATAATAATATCATTAGTTTCCAAAATGCGGCCTAACTAGAGCTCTCTATTACAAAAGCATTGACTTGACACAGGTATTCAATTTTCAGCCACTCGTGAAAACCCCAATTCAAAATCAACACTTTGCTTCTTCACTTTCACACACATAGATGGAAGCACCTCAAGTGGAAGCCATGGATACCGAAACAACCAGAAACAATCCTCCTCAAGCCGATGAGCAAGATACTATCGTCGATACCTGGTAACTCTTATGTCTTATCTTAATTTCATTATTAATATCTGATTACTTTTTAATAATTTCTGGATCATATCATACCAGTTGTTCATGCATCTACGATTGCACGGAGACCTTGTTGGACTACTTGTTCTGTGGCCTGTGTTAGATTCCTATTTCAAAATCATAATCATCACTCTATGGATCTAACTCGTCTTACACCTTACAACTCACTGTTTATTGAATTCCTGCTTCTGAAAATCTCCAGAAGTTTCTGTTTCTGTTTCATTCATCCTTTTTGTTTTCAGTTATTTATTCGGATTGTTATTATTATTTAGTGATTATTACCATGTCTTCTGTAAATATGTCTTAATTGCAAATGCTATAATCAAAACGAGATGCTAAACTAGAACAATTAGGATTTTGGATGATGTTAAGATCTTTATCATATTATGCATGAATCTGTGATTTTCACCTGCAAACTAATCAAAACTTATGAATTGTGCAACGGATTTGAAAATTTCCCAATTACATATTCGAACAAATTATTGTTTCAGTCATATAATATTACTCGAATGATGATATATATGATTAAAAAAGTATATGAATTTGTTTTTATCCGACTGACATAAAGTACCACTATGGAATCCACTTACAAACCATTTCCACATATCAATGATCTCAACCCTCAAAATCAAGGTATGGAATGTGATGGATTTCAAAATTTTTATTCTATGAGTAAATTAGATTTTACGTCATTTTGGTAAAATTTTAGTTTACGTTTTTTAACTTAGGTAATTATAGACTTTTGTCCTTTATATTTAGAAACGTTTGCACGTTTCATTTTCTTTGGATTAACGTCCATCAATTTAAGACGTTAAGTGTAGTCACGTGCCTCTCACATATGCCAAAATCATCTTTTTCTCGTTAATAAAATAACAAATTACACTTTTAGCCTTTATATTTATACCAAATTCAGATTTCGTCTTGAAACTAAAGTACTACTAGAAAGTGTCATATAAAACGTGTTTGCGCTTTTCATCCTTACACTATCGTCCATCTATTTTTAACGTTAAATGAAGCAACGTGCCCCTCACCAAAGACGTCGAATTGCCGGCCAACATCCCTCTTGTCATCTCCAGTCAGATAAAAAGGGGGTTTCGATTGAACATCTAAAAAAACTCATTCGAAATAGATAAAAAAAAAGAAGAAGAAGGTTTTGATTTGCTCTAGCGATTGGATTTTTAAGTCTTGTGTTTGCTTTCTTGACCATAAATCGACTTTTACATGGAGGAAATCGAAAGCAAATACAAGACTTTTATTCTTCACAATACCCAGAAATCCAATCGTTAAAGGAAATCGAAACCCCCTTTTTACCTATTTTCAATCGTTAGAGGAAAATCGAAACCCCTTTTTATCTGATTGGAGGGAGGTTGGCCTGCAATTCCACGTCTTTGGTAAGTGGCATGTGACTTCATTTAACTCCATAAATAGACAGACGTTAGTATAAAGGACGAAACATGCAAACAAGTTTAAACATAAAGGATAAATTCTTGTATTACCTTAGTTTAAATACAAAATCTGAAATTTGGTATAAACATAATAGTCAAAAAGTGTAATTTGTTCTTTTATTAATGACAAAAAGACAACCTCGCATGACCACACTTAACGTCTGAAAGTGACGAATGTTAGTACAAATGATGAAACGTGCAAATTTTTCTAAACATAAATAACAAAATCTGTAATTTCTTAACTTAAATGACGTAAAGTCGTAAACTGTAATTTGATAAATATCTAAAGTATAGAAAATGCAATTTACTCTTTTTTTGTGTAGATTTCAATATTAGGGGGGTGGGAGTGGTATCCTCCCAATTCAAAGTACCCTTCCAAACTCACCAATCACAAGATGCCACCTCATTTTGAAAAACTACCCTCTCAAACTACCCTCTTAGGTGGGAGTGGTACCCTCCAAGTACCCTCCAACCTTTTTTTTTAAAATGTAAAACAAATCAAATTAATAAACTAAAACTTTAATTAATTAATTAAAAATACATAATAAATTAAAAAGACAATAAATAAAAATTCATCTACTCTAGTCCAAATCCGGGGTGTTTCTCGCAATATGTTCCACGAGATCAAATCGAATACTAATATGTGTAGCTATATCGTGCAACTACATCGGTCCATACGTTCCTCACTGATAGTCGCTCGTTGTTCCTCCACTAAAACTTGTATGTTGTCCTCTTTTTACAAATTTTAAAAAGTTAAATCGTAATATTTATAACAAGGTTATTATTGAATTATTAATTTTATAACTCAAATATATAATCTATATTTAAATATAAAAATGAATAAAGCAATCACCAACATTCCTAAAGTATTGAACTTCAATTCAAGCAAATTAAATAATGAATATCCAATACAAGACTATTTGAGAAATTAAATAATGAATCACTACTACAAAAACAGGCATTTGCTATGGACAAATCCGTAGCAAACACCCATTTTGCTACGAATTTGGTCGTAAGCTACAAGTATCGTCGCTAATTTGGTTTGCTATGGATTTTGCTACGGAACATATTTTTGCGACGGTTTTAGCTACAAACTTAGGCGTAGCTATTTTAGCTACAGATTTTGCTACCGATTTTTTGCTACGGATGTTCTTAGCTGCCGAATTTTGCTACGAATCGTTAGCTATGGATTTTTAGCTACGAAGTTTGCTACGAATTTTTTGCTACAGATTTAGCTACGGTTTAACAAAGAAAATTTGCTACGTTTTTGCTACCAATTTTACTGCGGAATTTAGCTACGGATCTTGCTACAAATTTTTGTTTTATTTTTGCCACGAATAATTTATATAAATATATATATTAATTATTTTTCAGCTTTTTCTATTCGTAAATATATTCAAAACCACATAAAGGGATACAAATACAAATTAAACTAACATTTTATATCAAGTGACAGAATTGTACAAATTGTCTAAAAATAGAAAGTTGTATAATTATTCTTAAAGCCAAAATCAAACCACTCTTAGGTACATTTACATGTGCATCTTGTTTGAAATTTTTCCTCATCTTTGACTTGTACATGTGTATGTTTAATCTCATAGAGTACTTCTCATTGCTAGTTTATCTTGTTCTTAGTTATAAAAAGAAAGGATCTTCTCTGGTGCAAACTGTCTGACCTAATCACAAGTTTACGTTCAACAAATCAATTTAGCCCTCCCATATGAAGGATAAGCTCTTTTAATATTGATCTCTTACGTCTTGACCTTTTAGCATAAGATACCAATATGCATCATTCGTTGTCACGTTCATCTCCTCAAGACTAGTAGTACATATGAGAAAGAAGATAGTAATGTCATTAATACTATCGTCATGTAAATTTTAGATACAAAATGTAAGAACACACACTACGACATAATAAAACTAGCAACCCCAATAAAATATTAAAAACATTTGAATAACAGCAGTCAATCAAATAGGTGAAACCCCCATGTAGACTGCATATTGGTGGTCGGTAGATGTGGGAATTTGTCCCATATATGCAAAAGTGCAAGTTATAAAAATTGAAAATGACACTGCTAAACTAATAAAAAGTAAAGAAACCAAACTTAGGCAATAGATATAATGACCAGTAGTCTAATACTTTGTAGTTTCACAGAGCAGGAACTTATTCCTTAAAAAACAGCAATTAAGTATCAATCACAAGTTTGCTCTTATAGAACTAAATCAGAATAAAAATCTTAGCATGTCCAAGTAGTTAATCCCAGCCCTAGCATCACGCATAATTACAATTTCTTTCATATCACACCTCTGCTTGTCCTAATTCCTATAGACTTGCAAAATCTTCATTCCACAACAACAAAAACAACAAAACTATTAAAATAATATAAAGAACACAACAAACCTGGGTTGTGGCAGCAGTATAAATCTCCTCTTCAACCCTCTCATCTATTTTCTCTCATATCCAGTGAATGGAAAATGCCTCTTCAAGGTATCAAATCTACACAAGGTTGAACCATATTCCAGTCAAAATAATGCAACTTAAGGCTTATATGATGCATAAACTTCCCATACTTGTATCCATGCCGGACGGGTTGTTACATTATATAACTATATACTTACAGTTTTATGTTGTGCAATTCTAAATGTTCCTGGAATAGAAATTGCAGCCCCTCTAACCTTGGTAAAACCGCATCCAATATACCCACCTATAAGTGACACTAAACTAACAAGTCTACTTTATGATCCAAATCACTGATGTAAACTTGGAGCATAAAAGTAGTAGTGTAGTGGTTACATTCGGTTTTAAATATGCATGTAAAAGGTATGCAAAACTATACACACTCCTAAATATTTCTTTGTTTCCTTCAATATTCCATGCATAAGATGAAGTTGAGTTTAAAGAAACTAAAAGTCTAAAACTAACCACATCCTGAAAAAGTTGTTCTTTTTGTACCTTTTTTGATCATGTCATGCACGGAATCCATATCTGCACCAGCACAAAAGACATTATCATTACCCTATAAACAAAATTCAAAAACTATGAAAGAGTTGTTCACGCTAACGAAAGAAAAGGAGGCTTATGAGGAGTCTTTCTAGCAGGTGTTATAATTATTTTTTATCAACTTGAATGTAATCTTTTTCAATCCTAGTTGGTTATTTAGCCATTGAACATATTGTACCTATTAATTACCATTTTTGAATAATAGTTTATGTATAAAATAAAACGTAAGCTTGAACAAACTAATAAATATAATTGGAATATATTGATAAGAAGGCTAAATTAGCAAATTACCAAGTGATGAATCAAACTCATCTTCTGTATTTTGAAGTAGAAGCTAATGGAACGAAAGCAACCCCATAGCATACTCAAAAGATTCTCCTCCATCCAAATTAATATCCTCGAACTTGGTTCCTTCCGACTAAAATACAAATCAGAATTTACAATTATGTACCAATAATAAGTTCATTTATGCACTACTGACTACATGGTTAAAAGGCCGATTTTGACTTCATATGATGAAAGTACTATAAAGGTAAATCATTATTTGATGTGGGTTATAAATTACAGTTTCATCTTTCCAGCCATTACTGAATGCAAAATCCATTGGTTCAAAAGCCCTGCAGTCAAATAAAATTAAAGGAGCATACTATACGGTTACAAAAGTGAGTAATCGATTGTGAAACTGAATATTCAAAGTCTGATTGTTCATGGCCGCGGTTGAGAACTGTAGACTTGACTCAACAACAACAATAATTAGTTTTAATTCAACAATTAGATCAAAAATCCCATAAAGAAACAGTAATAATAAAAAAAATGAGTACAAACATACCTTGTAAAAAAACTTTCAATTCAGCAGATCTTTTCTTTTTCCCCAGTTTCTCCACTTACATCTTCTCAGCCCTAATTTTGCTAACTGCAGAATTTACATAAATAAATAACAATCATACATATAAAGAAGTAGCTATAAGTAAACCAGACATTAGTAGAATGATTGAGGGCATCTCCGGAATTTTGCATGATTAAATGGTGTGAAATAGATGTTAGGAGATTGTAGCCTTCATGGCTTTCTTTCTTTTAGTCACCAGCCACCGGCTTATTTGCTTTTTACCTAGAACTTGAACAATAAAAAACAAATATATATATATATATATATAACAAACAATTTAGGGTTTCTTTATGAAGAAAACCTCCAAAAACAATAATTTCTCAGGCAAAATTTTGGGTATGGTTAGGGTGATAATACCTTGCAGGACTTCTTCATATGACTGATTTGTCCTTCAATTAGGCAAAATTCGACACCGGATCCCTAACACCGGCACGATTTACCAAGTCACAAAACAACCCAATTGAAACCCTAACAGACTGAAGGCTACATGAGAGGGAAAGAAAGCAAGCATGATGGAAGGCTACAAAAGTTGAGAGTTGGATACAGAATAAGTCTTTTGAAATTATTTAGGGTTTGACGATGTGTTTTACTGATGTGATTATACAAAAGGGTGTAGCGGAGGGGTTTGGGTTCGAGAATAAAATGGAAATCTCAAATCTGGCATGGTCAATCAATCGATTTGGGATTTTATCGAGTCGAGTATTTTTCTTCGATGAACAAAGAAATCGTCTCTAGAAGGTTTCGAAGAAACAAGAGGATTGAGAGATAGATGAGATGCTAATAGTGAGGGAAAAAGCTTGTGTGAGTAGGTTTCAGGGGAAGAAAAAGAGGCAATAAGTTTCAGGGGAGGGAAAACTTTTGGGAGGGAATTTATGAAAAACAGGGGGGAAATCAAAATTTTAGTGAAGATTAAAACGTTAGGTAAATATATAAAAAAAGTTACAAGGGATACAAGTTAAATATCGTTTGTAATTGAGAGGGAAGAAAAATTTCGTGGGCTCGGTTGAGGGATATAATCAACCGATGAAGACGTGGGTTTAACTTTTAAGGGATTGAAATCCCAAAATAACTGTGAGTTTGTTGTAGCAATTTAGGGTTAACAAATTTATTTTATTAAATTCTTTTTATTTCAGATATATAGTAGGTGACAGTGTGACACTAACTAACTGCCCCTAATTACTGAATATTGAATCCCGCTAACCATCCTTGAATAATATTAATACTAACTAGGAAGACTGTTGCCATGGTAAGAGCAAAGCCTTTTAACATCAAAGTCCTGGGTTCAAGTCCCGGAAAACTTAATAAATTTATCTTTCAAAATAAACTATAAATATTGTCACGCGCTCTGCGGCGGAAATCGGACCTTAAACGGTTAAGGCGGTGACATTAACGCGGCTAAGCAAAACAAAACGTGGTTAAATAAGTTTTGTCCCGCGCTCCACGGCAGTATGCGAACCTTAAACGGTTGAGGCAGTGACAGTAACGTAGCTAAGCACAAAAAAACACGGTAAAATACATAAAATAAGCGTATGAAGTTACAGCTACTCGGTTGTGGGGATCGAAACAAAGATAAAAGAAAGTATTATAACGGTATCGATGTTTTCCAGTTGATGTCGGTCTCATTCTTCACGGTACCAGCACGTCACCGTGAGTCGATATAACACACGATACCTAAAAAGTACTGTATTTTGAATACGACTCCATTTTTAATAAAATTTATATCGGGGTATTAAGAAAAAAAATAAACAAACAAACGAAAATTATTACGAATAAGTCAAATTATATAAATTATAGGGGGTAAACTTGAACTTTTAAAAACTTGTGGTGATCAAAATGACATTTTATAAAGTTAAAGGGTCATTTGTGCCGGTAAACAAAATTAAAAGGGTTGAAGTTGTGATGGTAGTTTTCATCAACACTTCTTTTTGAGTATCAGTGTAATTAGGGTGTAAATGATTCAAGTTGGCTCGCTAAAACTTCAAATTGAGTTGAGCCTAAAATATATATAAATTATGATAAAATACATTTTTATAATTAAATATATACATTTATTATTATATATACAATTATGATAAAAATAATCAAATAATATATATTACGTTAGATATAAAATGTTAAAATAAACGAGCCGAACTCGGGCTCTACTCGGCTCGTTGACACCCCTAACACTAGCAGCACCTAAATGATCCTAATTGGTGATCATTGACCAATATTAACCCTATTTGACTCTAGTGCCTCTAGTTATCCCTAATTGCCTTTACCTGATCGCATTTGAGCCTAATCGGTACTAACCGGCCATGATTGGCCCTTTATGTCCTAATTTACCAATATTGACACTAATTACCCTAAATCACCCTAATCGCCATAAGTAATTGTGTCTAATTGCCCTAAATAATCCTAATTGGTGATTGTTGACAGATATTGATCCTAACTGTTCATAATTTCCCCTAATTGATTTAGATAGATGGTCATTACCAGTATTGACCCTTATTGGTCCTAAATGCCTCTACTTTAAGTTAAGTGACCCTAATTGCCCGTAATTAAAACTAACTGGTCGTAATTACCCCTAACTAACCTTTATTGGTCAAATACTTACTCGTGTTGGCCTTTATCAAGCCTAATTAACCAAACTAGTACTAGCTTTCCCTAATTTACCCTCATTGATCCTAATTAGTGTTATTAACCATTAGCTGGACAATATTAGCCTTATTTGAACCCAATAGTCCCTAACTAATCCTAACTAACAACAACTTGACCTATTTTCCATTATTGCTACTATTTGATCGTAATTAATATTAATGCAGATTGATCATCAACATGTTTTTAAGTAACCATTAGCGGTCCTAAATGATCATCAACATCCATTAAGTTTCCCTCCAACATTATATAGCGCATATATATTTGTGAATTAAATTTAGTCTTAAATACGGGGCCAAAATATCAAAGATCGATTATCAGTCTCTAATATAAATGTCATAAAAATAAACCCCTGATAGTATGTATTTCAGACTGGTATATCAATCACTGATACTTTAGTCCTGGATAATCACTTTTATTATAGTGTTCCTAATCGTGTTCTTTTTCTCTTTCATGTTATTCTATATTTATCTACATATTTTAATTAACATATTTTTATGTATGTAATATGCATCAAATATCTACGCATATTATCCGTTATTTACATATTTATTTACAAATATTATGTGTTGGTAAAACACAATCAATTACCCACACATATATTAGTTTTTTACATGTGCGTAGATAATTTACCTACACATAATGATAATTTGCTACATGTGTGTGTACTTTAACATTTAATTATCGTCAATTTTGGGGGGAAGTTTTCCTACCAACGTTAAGTGTGGATAAAACGTATTACCAATACATATACAAACATGTGTAGGTATTTACCCACACGTTTACATGTGTAGGTAAATTATGTGTGGGTAAACACCTCAATTTCTTGTAGTATCAACTATCAATATTGACTCTCGTTGCTCATTTACCTAAATATCGTGAAGTCTGTCAATAATCAACACCGGATTTTCTAAAAACTATTAGAAAAATCAAATTATCTCTTATATTTTTGGGATCCTTATGTTATATATCCTTAAAAAAGCTGACCTTTGAGTTTTTCGACGCCGATAAGAGAATAGGTTTTCTTTTCCATTTTAAGATGTTACAGGGTCTGTTTGTAATCAGCGATCGATTTCTATTGGTAAATTTTCATAGGTGAAAGTGTGCTTTTCTAACAATATATTTGTTTCTCCATCCTGATACGAATGTTCATAAGATTTTTTAAATTATTTTTTAAATATTTTGTTTTTTGGATTTGCTACGGATTTTAAAAAATTATTTTTATAAATATATATTTTTTTATTTTGCTACGCATTTTATCAATTTATTTTTAAATGTATATTTTCTAGATTCTGCTATGGATGTTGCTACGGATTTTACTAATTTTATTTATTTATTTTTTAAAATATTTATTTTATTGACTTTGCTACGAATTTTATTAAAGTATTTTTCAAATATTTATTTTATCGATATTGCTATGGATTTTGCTATGAATTTAATTTGCTACGGAATATTCGTAACTAAACCGTAGCAAAATATGTTCGTAGCTAATCCGTAGCTAATTCGTAGCAAAATTTGCTACCGATTTTTGCCGTAGCAAAAATCCATAGCAAATACATGTTTTTGTAGTGGTGAATAAAGCAGTACAAGAGTATTTCATTCTTATTTCAGCGGCTTGTTTCATCTCATTCAGCGGGTATATTTACCCACCCACATTTACCCGCCGAACCCGCTGGACTTGCGGCGGTGAATCCGCCAACCCGACTCTACGCGCCTGCGAACCCGCCCTTCACTCGCACCCCCCTTAATAAGGGAAACTTGTTTTGTGTGAGGTTTACCCCGCTAATAAAATATGAACTCTAGTTTAAAAAATATATCAAGTCTGAATTAATAAATATAGCAGTAAATAAGATTTTAAATAAAAAATTGAAATCTAGTCCAACCAGCATTCCAATCCATAACTATTTGGTTTAAGTGAAGGTGATATAGCCCATTCTTAATCCAACACAGGTTATGTAACCGCCTTGAGCCCCAGCCCCCGCGGAGATGTTTTTTCCTCTCTCATAAGTTGTACACCATGCAAAGACAGTTGTACCATACCAATTAATCAAGTGCAAATGTACATTGATTAATTACAAACTATTTTAAAAATATCAGGTATATAAAAATTGTTCAAAGGGGCGGATTTACAACCGACGAGTGTTGACCGGCTCTACACACCAAAACCCGGTCTATACAGGAACACAACACGGTTAAAACTTCAAACTCTAGACTGTGTTATTGAGCTTTGGCTAAGTTCCTACCTGTGGTACCATGCAATACCTTAACGAACCCAATGTACGTAAGGTTCCCGTCGCTCTGCCTAACCCAATCATCCAAGACATCACGGACCGGAATTGATGGGCCGAGGCCCAGTTCCTGAGTAAAAGTGCCACAAAAGTATTGAGGAATTCATGGTGGTTAACTCTGTTAGTTGGAACAAATAGCAGTAAACTTACAGAAGCTAGTTCTTCGACAACAATAGATCTGTTACCGTCTTTCTCAAATATTTCATACGCATCACGGGTTTGTTTTTCCCATCGATCAAGACCCTCGAGTTGATGGACACGAAGGGCGGCTGCACAGAACTCCTCAAAGTCCATTCTCCTATATTGAAGTCTGCAAAGCTGCAAGAAAACCAAGGGTAGAATGGTCAAATTGTCTAAATACCTGAACGCGATTATATGTATAGAATGATGGATAGTTACATACCGACTCTAGGAAATCATGGACACCAGAATCCTTCATTGCATCCGTAGTGTATTTCATCAAGGCCTGACCCATAGACAAGAAGTTAAACAACAACATTTGACATATTTTGTGTGCAGAACAAGAACACAAATTGTGTTTGTTACCAACCGTTTTTAAACTTTCGACACTTATGAATCCATTTATGCTTGGCTCTAACAATGAAAATTGCGCCTTCAAGTAGACTAATTCATCAAAAACTAAGGTCTGTGATAGAGCCTGCAGATTGGAAGGGAAGAGAGCTACTCTTAATTAGTATGATGCTGTTATGCCTATAATCATAAACCTATGATCAGTTCATCATATAAAAAAGCATGAATGCGCACCCTTAAAGCAGCTTTACGCAGATTCGATGCACAAATATAACGTTTCACAAACTTCAGTATTGAAATATCAAATGGCGTTTTCACTTCATTTTCATTTCGAAGCCATGGATGACCTACAACGTGTTAAGTCATTTAGTGTTAGTGATTGACTTTTCACAAAAAAAAACAATGGTTAGTTTACAACAAAAAAACATCATAGATGCATACATAATGCTTGTGCAGCGGTTAACCGTTTCCTAGGATTCTTATTCAATAAAGTTTTGACAAAATCTTTGGCCTCGAACGATAAGTTAGACCACAAGGCTTCATCAAAATTGGGCTCGTTTTTTAGTACAGATCGAAATATCCCAGACTCGGTTCGACCCCAAAAGGGACGGTTGCCACACAAAAGAACAAAAGCTATAACGCCAATGCTCCATACATCAGCTTCAGTACCATATGACCTTTGAAGAACCTCAGGAGCAACATAGTATGCACTACCAACAATGTCATCCAGCTGTTTCTCTGCAAACCAGATAATTGATCAGTGACGGATCCAAGATTTTTTTAAGGTAAATTGGATTTTAACAATCCAAACTATGACCCATTGGACGATGATAATCCATACTATCAATTTGACCGATGACAGTCCTGACTTTAACTTTTGTTGTCAAGGACAGTTCCGTTAGCATAATTATCATGGATTTGCCCTAGGTGGAGTGACGGCTTACCTGGGCAGACAAAGTCAGACAAACCAAAATCTATGGCCTTCAATTCTGCGTCGTTGTCTTTCATGGAGAATAAGAAGTTCTGATTCATCGGTTAGACACTGTTACATAGGGTTAACGGTATTAAAATACATGTTTCGAATTAACAAACATCTCACCTCGGGCTTTAAGTCCCGGTGAACCACACCTTGAAGATGACAAAACGCGACAACAGTCAACATCTGTATCAACACGCCCTTTGCATCATATTCCGTGTACTTTCCGCCCCTGTGAAATACGCGATTCCTCTGTTTTTAATAAAATATTGCCCGTTCAAAAACACAACAAGAATAACAGAAATTCTAACCTTGAAAGTATTCTATCTAAAAGCACTCCTCCTTCACATAACCTATAAGTATGAAAAAGATTCATAGACATAAATATTCGGAAAAATAAAAATTAACATAAGTATATATGAAAATTCAAGACTTACTCCATTACGAGGTAGACATAATCATGATCCTCGTATGCATCATAAAAGGTAATTAGATTGTTATGTCCTGTCAAAGCTCTTAGTATCTTTACCTCCCGATGAACATCCTCAATGGCAATGGCTGTAGTCATCTGATCAAACGGATTCAACTTTTACTTACCAAATTGAATTAAAAATAATAATAATAATAATAATAATAATAAATAATAATAATAAAATAAAGAGTAAAGTGTCGTTTTCGTCTCTTAGGTTTGGCCATTTTAGCTAGTTTCATCCAAAAACATTTTTTTAGTTTTTTCGTTCCCGACTTTTCAAAATCTAGCAATTTTTCATCCAACTGATTAACTCCGTCTACATTTTAACGTTAAATCAAGGGTCGGTTTGAACTTCATAGGTTAAAATCTAACTAAATTACCCCTGATTTAACCAAAATTGCCCCTAATTTAACGTCATAATGTAGACGAAGTTAGTCAGTTGAATGAAAATAACTAGATTTTAATAAACCTGAGACGAAAAAACTAAAAAATTATAGATGAAACTAAAATGGTCAAATCATATTGACGAAAATAACATTTTAGTCTAAAATAAAAGAATATACCTTTGACTTTGAAATAATCTTGACCGCAACTTGTTGACCTTTAAATTCCCCTTTCTTGCATTTAGCTCTACAAGTATGCCCAAAATGCCCTTTGCCAACCTCCTCCCCAATATCATACTTATGCCCAATATGCTTCGAAAACCCAAAACTCCTATTCAACTTTTCCTCCCCACTACCCATGGCCGTCCGCCGTGCCAGAACCCCCTTCATGTGCTGGGCCGGAGACAGCGGCGCAAACGCCTTCCGGAAAAAACGTTTCGGCGACTGAGACGACTTCTTAGAAAACAAATACTTTGACGGGCTTCCAGGGTAAAACGCGTAAAACGCCGATTTCTTCCGTCCCGCATTATCATTGTTATTGTGATTATGATTCTTCTTTTTGCTTGATTTTTCTATCGCCTTATCGTTGTTACGTTTAACGGCAACGGGGATTTCTTTGTTTTTGCCGTCTTTGGAGGTGAATATACCCATTTGGGGGATTTCTGCATATACGCGAACGCGTCCCCCAAACAGGAAACACAAATCAAAATTGGAAGAGCCCTGTGTGTTTTTGGGCGATTCAATTTTGAATTAGAAAATTTTGTGTTTGGTGTTTGATGGGGATTGAAAAGGGAGGGGAGGAGGAAGAGGAAGCTCTGTAATTGTCGATTTGTGAAAATCTGGTTAATTAGGTTCTCCGTTTGAATTAAAATGGTGAAATTAGCCACCTTTGAATATCAACCGCCCGATATACAACTGAATACTGATGTCCACCTTGACTCCCTCCTATTTGAAAATATACAAAATAGAACATTTGATATTGTATTTGTAATTTTTTCTATCTTGTTAAATATTAATATTATATTAATTAAAGTAATCAAAATATTAAAAAAAGTATATAAAAAATACATTTTATAATGGTGTTTTTTATAAGTTAAATAAAATCTTACAATGATGATTTACAAATTTAAAAATATTTATTTATATACAACATTTAACGTGATATTAGTAATTTGCATGTTCCATCTCTACTTTATAACTTTTGATAAGGTAACATATTGCTAAATTTGTCCCCATAGTTATCCATGGTATTCACTATACACAAGATGACCATTTGCACAAGGGTTTTAGCATAAACATGGCGTGAAAATTGGTCCAAAACATGAAGTATGAGACACCGTGTTGTAATGTTTGGCCTTCTTTGAAGTCCAAAACATGAAGCCTGAGCACATCAAGATGTTATATTCGGACACACGAATAATCTACGGTGATTTAGAAATAAACGTTTACGAAAATAGGAAAGAAGGATTTTATTTTTAAAATTATTCAGGTAAATACTAAAAAGAAATTTTGTTAAAGAATATGAGGGAGAAAGAAAAAAAAGAAATAAGAAAATTACAAAATATAATATATGATGTCAGCGTCTGCCGTGATGAAGCAAGTAAGCAAACCGGGGGGATCGATCTCGCGTCGCCTGTGAGAGTAGTAGAGCAGTGCATCACCCGACCATGTTATTTATCCTTTGCATTATATATGTATATAGAAAACGAAGTTATGAAATTTAAAATAAAAATACAAGTTAGCTCGTCACGTGGCAGGAGCAACTGTTCAGCGATTAGTGTTCCGTCTCACAACAACGAATAGGAACGCAAACATTACATTTTGTATAGTATGCTAATAGAGTAACGTATATAGTTTCTACCCAATAGACCAATATCCCTTTTAAAACAAGGAAAGGGGTTATGTAATTGTAACAACTACTAGTTTAGTCTACTGACAAAGGTGTATACCCAAGACTTTTTTAAAATGGGGAGGTTTTGGGTTCAAGTCCCACTTGTGATAAAAATTAAAAGGGGATCCAAGTTGGGTCAGAAGGTTTTTCTCACCTATAATGGGTTTCCTTCTGTGGAGGTGAAGATAATCAGGTGGGTCAGTGGCCCGTCAGTGATCCAAATTGCCGTTAAAAAAAATGTAATCGTATATATTTGGGCTTAAAAGCCCACTATATAATATATACGTCTAAAAGCAGAGTATGTTTATGAGGACATGTATCACGGGTTAACTAGTGGGCCGATAGGAATTGCATCCTCTACCCCTTTCTTCTTGTCTTGGGTGTATTCACTCTTCAAACCTAGAGAAAATTACATACATCGTCCTTTATCTTTATACCATTTTTTAGAGGTTGTCATTTACCTAAAATATTGACAAAGATCATTCTTTATATTTAAAAATCTTGCACGTTACGTCTTTTGCCCCTAACCCAGTTAAATTTGTTCGTTAGGTATGATCATGTGCAAAGCATATGAGGATACTTTGGTCTTTCTCTTTCTCCCTTCTCACTCTCTTCACTTTCTCTCTCTCAACTCCCTCTCACCACCACCACCCCAACCACCTCCAACCACGAGAACACCACCATCTTCACAACCACCATCCGACCACCATCTACTACCACTGTCTGAAACCACCACCATATTCGCGACCAGCACCACCTGAAACCACCACCGCTGGCAGAAACAGAAACAAAGCAATTGAGAGAAAAAAAAAAACCAAAACAGAAACAGATCAATTGAGAGGAAAAAAAAACCCATATTTCATTGAACATTGGTATTTGAACAAGAACCAAAGGGCAAACAGAGCAATTGGCGTCATTTGTAAGACCACCATCTTCAATCTCATTCCTGTCATCCTCAATTTTCTCCATCTCCTCAAACCAAACCCTTTCCTCTTCCCTCTTCATCAAACCCCCAAAACCCCACCTCCCCAAATCGACCTCCGTCGGAATCCGCTCCGAGCTCGCCACCCTCCCGGCCGCCTTTGACGACACCAAGGTCGGCGAAACCACCCTCAACCTCAAGTCCGCCAGACCCGACACCGCCCGCGCCGTCGTCCACCGCAGCATCACCACCGACCTAAACAACAAGCAATGAGGGCTCCCCCATCTTGCTCCGATTTCCCCACCCCACACCCCGATTTCCGATCTGATTTAAAGGAGAGAGAGAAGAGAGAGATAGTGTGTGTTGAGAGAAGAGTGTGTTAGCGAGTTTTTTTGAGTTGTTATATATATATTTTTTTATATAAATGGGTAAAAAGACCAAAGTACCCTCATGTGCCTTGCACGTGATTATACTTAACAAAAAATTTAATTGAGTTAGGGGTAAAGGACGTAACATGCAAGATTTTTAAACATAAACGATAATATCTGTCAATTTTTTGGCTAAATGACAATATCTGAAAAAAAGTTATAAAAATAAAAGGAAGATTTCTGTAATTTACTCTCAAATTTATCGTTGATTGTCACGTGGTTTGTATGTTCTTGAAAATTTGTTAGAAAATATTTGACTTGATTCATTAATAGTTGATAAATAGCGTTATGTGTCTTCTGATGTGGTCTTTTTATGAAAGGATGGTGTGAGTAAGCATTACTTTGCTTGTTGATTGGTACTCCTTGACGATCATGGTGCACACCTGTTAATCCGTTAGAGTCGCACCCGTTTCACTATATAAATGTAACCAATTCAATAATACGAATGACACGATTGACACAAGATGTTTGACTTGATTAAATATTAGTAGTTCAATAACACGAATAACACGACACATCTAACACTATTAACTAAATCATACAATTAAAAAATAACTAGACTCAATTAACACGATAAAATAAAAGTTTCAAAAATTACAATCCATATTTAATGTTAGTTTATTCTTTTACTCGATGATTTTTTTTTAATTTATCGATGAAGTCACTAAAGTTTATTAATCTATTAAAAATTAACTCCTATTTTATAGGCTTAAGAAATTAATAAGGCAAACTGAGATTACGAATTAAATCACTACAAAGAAGTCCAAGTTAGAACAACAAAATTAAAGAATGAAGTTTGAACTAGAAAATGAGCCCGCCGCCGCGTTAGGCGGACCTAAAACAGCTAAGACGGTGACATTCACGTGGCTAACCACAAAAGAAATATGGTTAAGTGCATATAATAAACGTATAAAGTTATGACGAATCGGTTGTGAGCCCCGCACTACACAACGGAAGGTCCATGCGCCACGCGGTGGGAGGCGGATCTTAAACGGTTGAGACGGTCACATTAACGTGGCTAAACACAAAAAGAAACGTGGTTAAATACATAGACATATAAAGGAACGACAAATCAGTTGTGGAGATCGAAACATAGATACAAAACAATTATATAACAGAACCGATGTTTTTTAGTCGGTGTCGATCTCGTTCAACACGGTACCAGCACGTTACCGTCAGTCGATATAACCATGACACTTAAAAAAATACCCTACATTAAATACGACTCCATTTTTAACGAAATTTATACCGGGACATCAAGAAAAATAATAACTAATGAACGAAAGTTATTGTATGTATTACATGGGGTAAACTCAAATCTTTAGAAACCTGAAAGGGTTAAGGTGACATTTTATAAAGTCGGGGGTGAGTTATGACATTTCAACAAATTGGAGGGGTTAGAAAGTATATCAACAAATTAGAGGGTTTAAAGTTGAATTTTACTAAAGTCTATCAACACGTTACCGTTCTATCGATATAATCCACGACACATAAAAAATACCCTACATTAAATACGACTCTGTTTTTAATGAAATTTATATCGGGACGTAAAGAAAACTTATAACTAATGAACGACAAATATTATATATACTACATGGAGTAAACTCAAAACTTTAGAAACTTCAGAGGATTAAAGTGACATTTTACAAAGTCGGAGGTGAGTTATGACATTTCAATTAATTAGAGGAGTTGGAAAATACATCCACAAATTAGAGGGGTTAAAGTTGAATTTTACTAAAATCTACCGACACTTACCAATAAGTTAAGACTAGAAAATATGACACGCGCGTTGCGGCGGAGCCGTACGGTGACATTAACGTGTTTAAGTACATAATTAAAACTCACGCGATGCGACGTGTTTGTGTATGTCGTTACGCATTTTGCGGCGACGACAATAACGTGACTAAGTAGATAAAAGAAACGTACGAAGTTGCCACTACTTGGTTCTGGAGATAAAAAAATAGATAAATTGTGACGCGAATAGAAGTTAACATTGAAATGGCAAATTTATTAAAGAAAAAACAAAATAAAAATAAAAAAACTAACTTTTACAAACGAATATATAAAAAGGTAAAAGAAAAGGGAAACGAAATTTGAGATGTAAACTTAAGAGTTTAGAAATCTTAAAACTTTAGAAATTTGAGGGTTATTTTTAAAATTTAGAAAGTTGAGGGGTAGTATATGAAAATGAAGGCGGTCACATTAACGTGATTAAGCACAAAAAAAGTATAATATTAACGTTGCGACGTAAACAAAACTTAACATTGAAACGACAAACTTGTTAAAAAAATTATTAACAAAGGCGATCATACAACAGTACCGACGTTCTTTAGTCGGTGTCGGTCTCATTCTAGGTACCAGCACGTTACCGACAGTCGATATAACCAACGGTATCTAAAAATTATATTTAACGATTTAAAAAAAAGTTAATGAACGAAAGTTATCGGAGAAAATAAAATTTAGTTTAAAAAAAATGTTAACGAACGAAAACTATTGGAGAAAATAAAATTTAGTAATATAGTAACGGGGTTAAAAGCATGCATTATATATAGTACAGGGGATTAAATAAAAGTATTAAAAAGTTGAGGGTTTACTTAGTAATTATGTGAAACTTAAAGGGTTAATGTTGACCGGTGGCATTGCCACCGACTTTAGTAAATGAGCCTTGCGCGTTGCGGCGGGGTCTTACAGTGAAATTAGCGTGGTTAACTACATGATTAAGTACATGCATTTGTCAATCTCGCTACACGTGTTGTAGTTGTGACACTAACGACGTTAAGTACGTTGACATTAACACCCCGCGCTCTGCGACCGGAACCCTAAACGTTTGACGCAGTGACAATAACGTGGCTAAACAAAAAAAAAGTGATTAAGTACATAAAAAAATGTATGAAGTTATGGCGAGTCGGTTAGTCCAATAAAAAGAAATGTAAAAGAGACAAATAAAAAAACTCAAAAAAATTATGGCCCAAAAGATAGGTGACATGTGACGCGACGGTGGGGAAAACACCTAGTTCTAACATTTTACAAAGTTGTACGACCCTGTCGCAACGCGCGGGACATGATTTTTAGTGAGTTAAACAAAACTTATACCGGAACGTAAAGAAAAAAATATTAAACACAAAACGAATTAAATTTGTTTAGAGATATATTTGAATTTTTAGAAAGATGAGGGGTATTATTTAAAAATATGAAAATTAAAAAGTGTAAAAAAAAAGAGTTTATAGTCGACCGATGTTGCAAAATGAGTATTAAGGGAATGAATCCATACTGGCCTAAAATTTCAAAGTTGCCTTAATGACCTCACGTCGCAGGCAAACATTAGTTCAAACTTCAAACCCCTTGCAAGTTGGATTATCCACCTATCTACGATAAATCAAAATTATTAGCTGGACGTGAAACTCTCAAAATGTAAAGACATAAACTATTCTCGTTTTTATATTATAAACACCTATAATTATGTTTCTAAAGTTATAGAAAGAACATTTTCTCCCAAGTTTTCCAAAAACAACTTAGCCCTAAATGTCTATTCTTTTGGGCAATTATATTATTAAGTAAACTTCGTTTTTTAGCCTATATGTTTTGGTCAAAATAACGGTTTTGGTTCATTAGTTTTAATTTGACTTTTTTGATTCATGTGGTTAGCTAATTGTCTCAATCAGACCACTGACATTAACTTCGTTAGTTTTTTCTGTTAAATTGAAGGATATTTTAGGGCTTCGATTGATGGGGTCTTTGAATTTAGGGATTTTGTAGGGCTGCAATGGTGGTGGTTGCTGGAGATGGTTGTCTACCACCGGTTTTTGGTGGTGGTGGTTGTTGGAAATGGTAGTCTGCCACCGATTTAGGGATTTTTTTAACCATTTTTCTCAAAATTCTTGATTCATTTCTTGAAAATTTTAATGTGGTGGTTGATGGAATGGTTGTCGACGGTGGTAATGTGGTGTGGTCGTCGGTTTTTGATGGTGGTGGTGGTCTGGCGAGATGAAGGGGAAGAAGTGGGGGTAGAGTTGGGTGTGTAAATTACAAAAATACCCTTCAATTTAACAGGAAAAAACTAACGGAGTAAGTGCTAGGGGTCTGATTGAGACAATTAGGTAACCACAGGGAGCAAAAAAGTTAAATTGAAACTAATGAACCAAAACGTATTTTGACCAAACAACATAGGGCAAAAATAAAGTTTACTCTATATTATTTGATGTGACTAGTATTAAAATACATACCAAAAAATGAAGCAATTTAGGGAAGACAGAGAATTAGATAACAAGGGATGGAGTTATTTCACACAAAGGGTTTATTACTAATTAAACTAATCAATCACAACCATATCTTCACGCTTAAATGGTTGTACAACAATAACTTCGAATTTCAAACATTATTTCAAGGTTTTAAAGTTTAAATGGTTGAATCTAGATTCATCCAAAGGATACCGGCCTTGAGGTTGTACATTCACAATTTCACACATGTAAATAAACACGAAAACAAACCGTTAAATACAAAAGATCGAAGTCATATACATATATGATACGTGCTGTAACTTTCTAAACGAATCTGGGACTGGGGTTGGGTGAGCGAATATCTATTTCTTGGGTCCAAGCGGGCCGAGGCTGCATGTGCAAATACCAGTAGGTCTGAGCCACTGAATCAGGGTCCATAGATCCGTCCCCTCCTACTCTTTGCTGTTCCCCAACCAACGATCTTTTTGGCCTCATCAACGCCCTGCAACATTACCAGACCCCACCAATCATTTATCTATCGATCTAGCTCACTGCCTTCATCACAAAAATAACTTTCCACGCAAGCACAATCAACCAAAGATAACAAGTAGCCAACTCACCTAAATGCATGTGTGCAGGAATATGTCGTTTTTGGGACCATAATTTGACTTCAAAAAGTTTATAGGATATTAAAAGATACTGTTTCTTCAACTTTTTCCAAGTTTCAATCAATTAAATTTGGGTTAACTGGAAATTAGTAAAGATCTGCTGGAAATTAAAATAACTTTTTCCATGTTTCAATCAATTAAAAGTTTATAGGATATTAAAAGATCTGCTGGAAATTCATGATCACGTCGGGTTAACTGGAATTAAAAAAGAGGTGGTTAAAGGTATTATTCGGATAAGATGCTGGAGTATTTGGAGAGCTAGAAACGCAGCGAAGTTCAATAACTTAGCGGTCAAGGTGGAGAAAATTATTAGTGAAGTTAAATCGATTGGTTTTCTTTGGTATAATGTTAGATCGAAATATAGGAATGCCTCATGGGAAGTTTGGTGTAAATTTGTAATTATGTAGTTTTGTGTGTTTTTTGCCGCCTCGTTGTGAGGTTGGTCGGTTTGTTTTAATGATATTTTCCTTTCAAAAAAAAAAATCAATTAAATTTAATTTCATTTTTTTGCCCAAAAAAACACTATAAGCTCGATATTATCTAATCATAGATGCATCTAAAATTGGACAAGAATCAACTATGACAGGACTATACTTTTCTATATAAAATTTATAGTCAGGGTCGTATCAAGTTTTTTGGGCCCAATAGAAAAATTGGGACTGTTTTTGTAAAAAAAAGAAAAAGAAAAAAATTTCTTTAGATCCAAATAATTTATTTATCATCTGTGTGTAAGCATAATTGTTGACTACAAGACTTATAATCAACAATCTCATATAGCCTACTTATTACCAAAATGGACATTTGATCAAAAACTTATTAAAAATGGATATGTATAAATAGTCAGATATTTCATTGACATTGTGATACAATAGCCATTGGTCCGTACTCTGTAAAAGGAAATATGGACATGGAAATTTATGGAGGTTTAGCCAACCATTGTCTTACAAATAGCCAGTTATTTATACATGTCCATTTTTTATAAGTTCTTTTTTTCAAATATCCATTTTGATATTTTCCCTTTATTTATCCCTTGAGTCACCTCTAGTTGTACCTTAGGTTCAGTAATCAATGCTTATGTTAAATGAATAGGTCAAGAAGCAATCGTACTTGAACCAAATGTGCTTAACTCGTGTCGATAGATGTTCATGTAAAAATAAAGTAAAAAAGAAAACGCGTTAAATATTTGCAAGAAATAATCACATTAATCAAGAAAAATCTATGATAAAAAGAAATAACCTTTTTATGTGTCGTGATGTGATACCATGATTGTTTTACTTTTGAGGATCCGTCAAATATATTTTACCAATTGGTTTTCTTGTAACTCAATTATATGAAGGTATTAACAAAAGTGTCTCTCATTAAAAAGGTTTATGGTTCAAGTCAGTGGCCCACAAGCTAATATTATAATCTTTCGATTAGGGCCCCAAACTTTGGGTCCTCAAAATCCAAAAAAAAGTTTGTATATAAATGTGTTTTTTTAATTAGGGATAATATCATATATACCCCGATAAACATGTGTAAATATCATATATATCTAATCAAAACTAAAAATATAATATATACCCAATTTAAATAATTTATTACTTTATGACCATTATACCCTTATCCATTATATGATTTTTTATAACCTTATTCATTATATGAAATTTCAATGTTAAAAATTAATAAATATGAAAATTTTAAGTTTTAGAGAAATAAGGGTAAAATGGTCATCTTTTAAGCAATTTTTAATAAAATGAGTATATATGATATTATTACATGTTTGTAAGGGTGTATATGATATTTTTAATTTTGGTTGGGTATATATGATATTTTTCAACTTTGTAAAAAACCATTTCATTCTATCTTTTTCTTATATTTTGGATTTTGTTTGACGAATTCTACAATTGCGATTTACGGTTTCTAAAAAGAAAACTAGGTGACGAGATTGAAGCCGACAATGGCGATTCTATCAATCGTAAAAAAATCAAATACCATACTTTCTTATTCTAAATCCACGTTACATTCTATTATAATTAGAAAGCAATCGGGTATTCTCTGTTCTCTCGATCGGCTTCAATAGGTTGTAATAGTTATGTTCACCTGTTTCAATCTAAAGCAGTTGTGTGACTAACTGACTATGTTTGGCTACTCGATTTCTCTAAGGTATGTGTCTATTACTCATTTTTTTGTTAAGTATATTTTGAAACTGATTAGCGTTATTTACTCTTTTTTGTTACATATTTTGAACTTCATAAGCGTTTGTTATTTGATTTCTATTACTCTTACTTGAATTGGGTGAGATCGATTTAGTATAAGAAGTTGCTTACGATAATTTTATTAAACAATTTGCGATCTAAAAATGCTAGAAAAATAAACTTAATCTAAACATATTTATGTACATACGAAAAATATAAAAATACAAAACAAAAACCTTTTATCTCCGGAAACTATAAACTTTTTAGATTATTATTGCTGGTCCCAAGCCCGGTAAAGGGGTAGGGTTTAAAAAATGATCTTAGAGCATTCTATTCCTATCTCTATAATTACACTAAAAATCACTATATTTTCTTTCTTCTTTTCAATTAAATAATTTTTTTTATACATTTATCATTATCTTTTGTGTTTTCTCCAAATATGCAAAAAATTTATACATTTTCTTTCTCCTCCACTCATAACCACCACTTAAAATACAGGGAACCTCATGCACAAATATATGGGGAACATGCTGTGAATGCTCTTAGGAAAAAGGCCCCATATTTTTAATTCGATTTCAGCCTCAAAATGATTGAGCTGGCCCTGATTCAAGTTGAGGGTTTAAGTCCCATCGTAAACAAAAATATGTGTAAATTTGCTGTTAAAAAATTGTTTTTCTTGTGATGTAATATTGTAATGATCCATCTAAAATAATTTGTCAAGAATATTAAAGTAAATGAACGCACCGAGATGCACCGATTTTGCCATCAATGATGACATGTGCTATATGTATTCCTAGCGGATGAAATTCTTTAGCCAGACATTGAGATAATCCTCTTAATGCGAATTTGCCACAAATTTATTAACATTTAACACAAAATTAAATTAAAACAAAATCAACACTAATTAGAATATTTTTGTATAAACTATAATCCAATAAACAATCCTTATAATTTATAAACCGACATGACAAAACTTGCTACATAAAATTTGTTGAAACAAGAATATATTTTCTGAAAAAAAAAATTCACATCAATGATCAAATCATTGAGATAAATGATCTGTTTTTGACAAATAACATCGGAGTTTACACATGTGTAAAGAAAGGAATCAATGAATGCTCACATAATTCAGAAAATCCGGCGACACCGGATAAAGAGGCTGCACATCCGGTGAATAATATGGTCCCTCTTCCTGTTTCCACCATTCCCGGCAACACCTACATAGAATTGAAATTTGAAGACACCTGGCACTGAATATATATATGAAAAAAAAGTATATGTATTCAGTGGCAAATTATGTACCTGTTGAGCACAGTGGAAAGCACCAACAGAAGCTACGGCCAGGGACTTCTGGAAAGAATCGAGACGGACGTCGGTGAACGGGGAAGGACTGCCGTACTGCCATGGAATAGGTTGGTAAGCGTTGTAAACCAGAACCTCGACAAAGCCTAACGAGAGAACGCCTTCGAATGCATCTCGTACGCTCTGTGCTTCTGAGCAATCGATTGGAATGGCATACACTTGCGCCTTCTCTTCCCTTGCTATTTCGTCCGCAAATCTTGATAATATACCTGAAAGGTAAATGGCTCCTAATTATAATAAAGATAATTAAAATAAATTTTATCTACAGTTAACAAGTCGTGGCTAATATATTTGATCTGATTATAGCTAATATATGTGGGGCTAGGTATATGTATATACCTAGGTCTCTGGCAAGGATGGCGACGGTGTATCCTTCGTGAGCGAACTTGCGAGCGATAGAGCGGCCGAGATTGGGACCGACACCAACAATGGCAGCGATGCCTCTTGTCGTGGTGGAGCTTGTGACGTTACGCGGCATTGGGTATGAAGTTAAGGAAGAAAGAAGATTGAAGCAGAGGGTTTGAGGTGAAACTTTTTTATTCCCCGACTGTCGGGATTTCTTCGAATGTAGAGTGATAGTGTTGTTATGGGCTCTTTGAACGTGGCTTGTGGATGGGATAATATAAGAAGTTTATTATAGAAAGGGGTGTTTGGGTGAGTTTTATGATTTTTATTTTTAGTTTTTTAGATGGGTCTTATTATTTTAATTTTTTAATACAAAGGGTATTTAAGACATTTTACACCATTTAACAGCCAAAGTAACGGTCATCTATTTTAGAGGATATCTCTGTTACAAATGTGTAAACTTTTGTACTGAACAACTACTTTCCTATTCATAAAGGCCAGAAGTGAAATTTTTGTAAAGCACATGGGCCATCCGTGTAATTAATTCTTAAAAAAAATGATATTATTATTTTATTACTTAAATTGTTTAATTATATGTAACTAGGTTATAAACCCGGTGTACTACATGAGTTAAATAAATTCAATATTACATACTTATTAAAAAAAAATTACATATTACATATATATGAAATAGTATACAGTTTTTTAATATAAATTCTAGAAACCGTTATATAGTTATGAAATATTTCGATAAGTCGGTTTCAACGCCGCTGAAATTAGTTCAACCGGAGTTCGGTTGATCCTGTTTCTTAGGTTTTTAGCGAAAATTCACTTATTAGCGGAATCTTCCCATAATATCTATACTAGACTAGGTTAGATTTCCGTGTATTACATGAGCTGAATCATGAAAATAATACAATAAATAAATATCATATGCGTCGATAAGTTATTATTAGATTTTAGAGAGACACAATTAATAGAAGACTTAATTTTAGTAGATTTTGTGAAAGAAAATGTTAATCTAAATCCTATGTTCATTACTGATTTAAAAAAAATACAAAAAAATAACACATCTAAATCTTATGAATTATAATGAATTAATTAAATTTAAATTAAAATAATGTATTTAAAAATGAAGTTATTGGTCTACCAAAATGTATCATACATTTAATATTTAAAATTATAACAAATACGGAAATGTTTAAATGGTATTTAATCAATTTAGGAGTTTAAAAAAATCAATTAAAATAGATAATATTTAAGCGGAAAAACAAAGATCTAAAAGCTCTAGAATGATTACATTTGACCTCTAAAAACATTTATTTATTATAATTGATAGATTTATGACATATTACATATTATTTTAATACAAATTTTAGAAATGTTATATAATTATTTTTTAAAAATGTTTTATACAAAGAATGAAAGAAATGTTCAAATTATAAAAATGTTTTATGAACAAATCTATTTTTTTTAATTAAAAAATATTTTATAAAAATAATTATACAAACCGTTATTATTTAATAGGAGAGAGAAGAGGAAAACAAAAAAAACAATTTAAAGAAACTTGTATAATTAATAAGAGAGAGAGGCGGTAAATTTTTTTTGAGGATGAATATGGGAGTGACAAGTGTCCACCAAAACCTTTATTTATTATATAGTATAGATATAGATTAAAATCTCGTGATTTACATGGGTTGAATAAATATAATATTATATATTAAGTAATAGTTTTTTTTAAACTCGTTTTTACACGGGTTGAATAAACCCGTGGAATACAATATAATTTGTTAACACATACACTCGTCAAAATATGTCAGTAGATTTATTAATATAAAGATTGGTATTTTTCTTTAAAAAAATATTATTGTTAAATGATATATGTGTATTTAATAAGAGAGAGACAGAGAAAAAAATGATAAGAACGAATATAAAGATGACACGTGTAATAAAAAACATTTATTTATTATATAGTATAGAGATAGATATTTATCATCTCATAATTATTAATCGCTAAAAGTCTTACGTTTACTTTTAAAAGGTATATTTGTTTTGTGGATAACGAAGTATATTTAAAGCAAGAAAAGTGAACTCTTTTCAAGAGTTGCATGTCTGTTTTGCATTTTATGTAAAGTCTTTTGGTCGTTTATTCGAGTCTTCAAATGTAAAATGAGGGACATGAGTATCATTTGGACCCGCCTTTGGTCTCGAAAGCTATATTATTTTATTCCCGTTTTCTTTTACTTAATCCCTATTATAACAACTTTTACATATTAATCTAACAAGCGAAATTAACTAAAAAAACTAAACTAAAAATCACCTATTGAACGTCAATTCTTTTTTGTTAGAAAGCGTGTTCTTTATCCTGGTGTTCTTGAGGCGACATTAGTAGCGGATCTTTGGGGAGAATATCGACTCTAATGAGTACCGATAATAAGTCCATAACGTAAGTTATGACGATAATAGCCTCAGTGACATTCTCACCAGTGACACTATCTGACGACACTAGCTTCAGATAACACTAGCCCTTATTAATAGTTTTTGCACGTTAATGGGTGATTTGGAATAAACATTTCATGGGTGTACGTGAAGTCAAATACTTAACAGGTGATGTGAAGTCAAATAATTCACGGGTGGTCTTGGAGTCAAATACTCTAAGGAAGAAAACGAGGGGTGGTCCTCGAGTATATTTGTGTTTAAATCATGTGGTTAAATGATGGGTAGGTGGTAGGACTTCTATGTAAGTAAAAAATAAAAGTAAAAACATTGTTTACAACACAAAAGTGTAAAAGCCGGGCGGTTGAAAAGTTGTAGGGGCTGTAAATCAGCAAAAGAAGATGTGGTACAGGGGGCGTAGGCTACGCCAACCCCGTCGTAGCCTACGGGGGGAAAAGTTTCCCTACGCCATGGGGCTGTGCTACGCCGACCATACGCTAACTTTTGATTGTTGAGGTTTTTGCTTTAGGTTTAACCCATGGGGGACTATGGGGTTTCACAAATATCATTACTAACTTATTTTGGGGGTGTTTGTGGGGTAGGTAAAGCTCCAATCTAAACCTCAGGATGTTCGTCAGATGAAGTTAAAACTTATGAAATCCGGGTTTGCATCTTCATTCCCCCAAAACTCTTCACTCCACAATTTTGTTTTATTTATATACTAGGTTAGATACATGTGTATTACACGAGTTGAATAAAATATAATGTAATATGTTAAAATATACAATCGTCAAAATATGTTTTAAAAAAAATAGAATTTGACGTGACGGTTATAAATTTTGTTAAGTTTATATTTAAAAAATATATTTTTTTGATTGGGTTTAATTTTCTTTTATGTAATTCATAATTTTTAATTTATATAAAATTTATTTATTTAATAATACAAGAACTATTCATATTTAAATACACCGAACTCAGAATTCCTATGTCGTGACATGGTATTCCTGCTGCTGGCAGCCAAAAACTTTGGCATAACGCTGCTTTCCTTTTATTCCTCATGGGCCCTATTTGTTTAATTCCTTCCAGCCCAGAAATTAGCCCAACAATCGTATATAGACTAGAAGAACTAGTATGAGCCCAACTTAGATCTAATTCTTAATTCTTAGCCCATCAGTTAATTGTTTTTCTGAGCACATAAAATCATGAATTGGTTGATGAGTTGTAACATTTTTTGTGTAATTATTAATAACTTTTAACTAAGTTATTATTAATTATCAGGGCAATATAGTCTTTTCTTAAATTTATCCATGGTAGTGGCCGTGCATTAGTTTCAACTTAAACATGTTGTTCAATCCTCTTATACACATATGCAACAACGATTGTGTCACTACAAAACGAACGCTCACATACACATACTCATATGAGATTTAACATATACTTAATAGTTTATACGAGTAAATCGATGAATTATTAAAAAACCAAACACAATTTTAAGAACTAAATCTTATTATACCATCAACGAAACGTTTTTTATGTTTCGAATTATTAGTTTTTTTTTTAATTTGTAACACGCATTACTTTATTTTCTAAATTTTCTGAAAAGTAATTTGGTAATTTCTTTTTCGAAGGACACAGCTAAAATTCTTTTCAGAAGAGAAAAAAAGTGTTTTAGTTGGTTATAAGATCATTAAAAAGTTATATTGAATTTTGTTTTTGTAATTTAACTTTAAATTTATACCTTTTTAGAAACAAATGAACTGAATACTAGAAAAAAAATCCTGTGAGAGCTTGCGAACATCTAATATGGAAATGTTTATGTTTGAATATTTAAATAAAATAGAAAAAAAAGTAATTTTACAATTACTAAATATTTTAAACTTATAATGATGATTAGATCAAAACTTTATTTAAAAAAAAAAAAACAAAATTGCATGAGATTCAGATCTCAAATGAAAAGAGCAAAATTCGCTTTCCCTTTAGTGAATGTCATCATTTGCCTTTTTGAAATAGGCAAACATTTTTGGGACCCCTCCTCTCCGAAAGTGAACTCTTACAAAATTTTATTTTATTTTTTTTAAATATACGGAGTATATACTTTTAACGTTACTCTGTGAGGCTATTATTTAATTAAAAATGGCTTATTCTTGACTAAACATTAAATTAGGTATTACATCATAACTATAAAGTGGCTTATTCTTAACTTAACATTTAAAAAAGTGATACAACATAACTTAGATAATCAGAAATATAATATTAATATCTTTTCAGATTAGTTGAGAAACACTCTTTGAATATGTGAGATGTGTAAAATTCAAATATTATAATTATTGTTTATCAAATATGTCTTTTACTAAAAAGCGGTCCAACCGCTAAAGTTGGTTACCGTTAAACCGTCGCTCTTCAAAACCCAACTAGTCCAGCCAATGACGGTTCATATGGGTCAAACCCATATGAACCGAACCTGCGAAATGTTTTTGATCTGGCAATTACAACACTGATATCAACCGAGCAACTATAAGTAAGAGCCTTTTAGATATATATGTGATAATTTCTACTCTCATGTAACACTTCTAAAAAGACGGTTTCCGCCCTAGATTTAATATTGAGTAAATTACAAAAATGGTTGATGAGATTTGGTCCAAAAATCACTTTTCATCCAATTAGAATTTTTTTAATCATTTTGAGCCACCCACATTTTTTATTTTAACAGATTATGTCTAGTTGGGTAACGGAGACTAACAATTGTGTTAACCCACCCTCACGTGCACACCAAGTGAAGGGCACAATTGTCGTTGCACATCACGTGAGTGGGAAAACCTCAGGGGCAAAATTAAAGTTACAAGAATTGGGTAAAGATTACAATTTTCTAACCAATCACGGGATGTTTTATTTCAAGAAAACAGGTATTATCTTGCCAAATGCAACAATTTGCAGCTGCAAAACCGAATGTTGGAATCGGATTTGGGAATCTTTCAAACGAGAATTTTATTTTTAATGGAAAAGATTACTGAATGTGACACACTGCTCATGGATTACAGAGTTTATAAAGGCAAATACGAAGTTGTTTCCGCGAAAAAAACTGGAGCTGAGAAGCATATAGAAGTAGATTTTCATGATAAACGGAATCTTCAACAAGAAATAGAAACCCTAAAATCTGAAATTGATGATGTGAAGATGAAACTTAAGGACGATTTAAATGCAACAGTGTCTAAAATGGAAATCCCGATTTCCTTTTTTGAGAAGCTTCGATTGCAAATCGATTATATGTCTCTAAAATGTTTAGAAGTAGCTTGGAATCAAAGGAAAGACACGTGCAGAACAAAGAAGTGATGTTAAAAAACCTTTCTTCATTAGAACTTGAGTTGCAAAATATATTATCAGATAAGAGTTTTCATGAACAAATAATGGAGTTGGTGACGTTTTGGTGCAAGTTATATGAGATCCGATCTCTGGTTTTGTTTCTTGTAGGTGATGGTGCTGAAAGATGGCGGAGACGAGGAACATGACCGGATATAGGGTGGTGCCGGTGCAGTGGTGTTTTTGTTTGACGGGGAATATGACCAAATCTAGGAATGGTGGTTTGAAGGTGGGTGGTGATTGAGGGTTTGATAGCATGGTAATTGAAGGATGGATATGGTGGAAGAGATGTTGCATTAGTTAGCATCGGTATCATCTTCAACCATCGCAGGCCATGGTGGTTGCCGAAGTAGTTTCAGATGGAGGGGTAGAGAGAAATATTAGAGAGAGAGAGAGTAGAGAGTTTATGGTGGTGAAATGACAATTTTAACCCCTTACGTGAGGGTGGGTTAATTAACACAATCGTTAGTCACCGCTATTGATTGGACGGAAACTGTTAAAATTAGAAATTTTGATAGCTCAAAATGTTACCCAGGGACGAAAAGTGATTTTTGGATCAAACTTAGGGACGATTTTGTAATTTACTATATAATATTTAACAGCAAAAAAACTTTTGGTTTGAAATCCAAATAATTGTTTTAAGTTGTTTACATCCAGATCCATTAAAAGATTGATGTTACAACGTATGATGGGGACCAATTATACTTTATCATACCTCAATAAACAAATATGAAAAGTGATATTTAATTAGATGAGATCAGTAATGATGCCTACCACACAATGTTGGGATTTTACGGAGCAAGAGAAACCAAGGAAGGGAGGAGCGATCACATGCGAGAATGTGCACGGGATCAAATGCCATCATCCTCTGCTCAGAATCTTTACACACGTGCTACTTTCGACCCTAATCATTACAGATGGTGGTGGTGGTGGTGGTAACAAATATTCTCTCCTTTTTTTTACTTGTAAATTCAGATCGATGTGATTTTAAACTTACATCTTAAATACATTTTTAATTACTAAACATCCTAGGCCTTTTAATTAACCTATAAATAATATAGTTATTAATTTTAATATAAACTCATTAAAAAATAAAGTTTATAAAAACTATTCGTTAAATAAAACTTTAAGTAAAGTGTTATATAATATTTCATCAAAAATTAACCTAGTTTTCTTCAATGTTATACTAAAATCGCTTATTTTTTTTTTTCTAATAACAAAAACCACTCAAATTCAAATTCGATATTGTTCCATTGTTATCACGTTTTTAAACATTACCATTTTTAAACTTTTGTGACAAATGTTATATATGAAGTTTGGTTGTTTTTTTCAAGTTTAATCTGAAATATACGATGACTAGGAAAAAAAAGTCTGTAAATAATAATCAGGTTTTATAACTTTTCAATTAAAATCACCTTGAAAAAATAATCTCTAAATAGTAATCAAGTTCCATATGTATTTCATTTAAATATCACTTAGTTTTTAAAAAGTTTAAGCTTTTATAAAAAAAAATTCATAACCATGAAACAATAAGTGAAACTTGAATGATTTTATAATTTAAAAAAGAACTATGAGTTATCTCTCATCAATAGGACTAAAATCATCAAAGTTAATTAGAATATGAATATTATTAAGCTCAAATTACTTAAAATATTAAACTGCTATATTATTATTATTATTATTATTATTATTATTATTATTATTATTATTATTATTATTACATAAAGAGCATACTAACTATTTAAAAAGTTATAAAGTTGTTTTAAAAAGGTTATTTGAAAGAGATTAAAAGTTGCAGGATCAATTTTTTAATTTTTTATCCATCTAGCTTAGAACATCACCCATGCATCCACTACAAAGAATTGGACCAATAGTGGCGACAAATGTCGCCGCTAATGCCCCCAAATGTCGCCGTTAATACTAATAGCGGCGACAGTCGCCGCTAATACGTCGCCGCTAATACTTTGACGCTAATACTCCGCATATCGCCGCTATTACCTGTAGTCGCCGCTAATGGTTGTCTATTAGCGGCGACAACTGTCGTTGCTAATACCTGTCGTCGCCGCTAATGGTTGTCTATTAGTGGCGACGGTTGTCGCTGTTAATACTCCTGTTGTCGCCGCTAATACTCTTGTCCGTTTTTACAGTTTTTTCTGCATTTTCATTATTTCCAGTTTTTCTAAAACATACATTATTACAAAACCTGCATTTTTTTGCCGAATATAACAGAAATATAACCATAAAATTACTAATATATAAAGTTAAAACATAATGTAAAGGTTTTTGACCCATTTAAGTTATTCCGAATGTTAATACAACATAAAAATTAAACAATTAATCTTCATCCATATTGTCGTCGCCCTCGTCGTTGCCCCTGCTACTTTGTCCCATTTGTGAAAGATTAAACTTGTTAAGTTTATCTCTAAAAGTCGGGTCGTCGAACAACATGTTAGTTAGTTCCTACAATTACATACAAATTTAGTTATTACATATATATGTCTACATAAAAGTTTCAAGTCAAAACAATTCATTTTACATATATATATACATGCATACAAGTTTTCCGGTCAAAACGGGTCAAATGATTCATTTTACATATATATGTCTACATACATAGAACTTTCAAGTCTAAACGGGTCAAATGATTCCTTTTACATATATATGTCTACATACATAGGACTTTAAAGGCTAAACGGGTCAAGTGATTCATTTTACATATAAATGTCTACATACATACAAGTTTCGAGTCTAAACGGCTCAAATGATTCATTTTACATATATATGTCTACATACATAGAACTTTCAAGTCTAAACGGGTCAAATGATTCCTTTTACATATATATGTCTACATACATAGGACTTTAAAGGCTAAACGGGTTAAATGATTCATTTTACATATAAATGTCTACATACATACAAGTTTCGAGTCTAAACGGGTCAAATGATTCATTTTACATATATATGTCTACATACATAGAACTTTCAAGTCTAAACGGGTCAAATGATTCCTTTTACATATATATGTCTACATACATAGAACTTTCAAGTCTAAACGGGTCAAATGATTCCTTTTACATATATATGTCTACATACATAGGACTTTAAAGGCTAAACGGGTCAAATGATTCATTTTACAAATAAATGTCTACATACATACAAGTTTCGAGTCTAAACGGGTCAAATGATTCATTTTACATATATATGTCTACATACATAGAACTTTCAAGTCTAAACGGGTCAAATGATTCCTTTTACATATATATGTCTACATACATAGGACTTTAAAGGCTAAACGGGTCAAATGATTCATTTTACATATAAATGTCTACATACATAGAACTTTCGAGTCTAAACGGGTCAAATGATTCCTTTTACATATATATGTCTACATACATAGAACTTTCAAGTCTAAACGGGTCAAATGATTCCTTTTACATATATATGTCTACATACATAGGACTTTAAAGGCTAAACGGGTCAAATGATTCATTTTACATATAAATGTCTACATACATACAAGTTTCGAGTCTAAACGGGTCAAATGATTCATTTTACATATATATGTCTACATACATAGAACTTTCAAGTCTAAACGGGTCAAATGATTCCTTTTACATATATATGTCTACATACATAGGACTTTAAAGGCTAAACGGGTCAAATGATTCATTTTACATATAAATGTCTACATACATACAAGTTTCGAGTCTAAACGGGTCAAATGATTCATTTTACATATATATGTCTACATACATAGAACTTTCAAGTCTAAACGGGTCAAATGATTCCTTTTACATATATATGTCTACATACATAGGACTTTAAAGGCTAAACGGGTCAAATGATTCATTTTACATATAAATGTCTACATACATACAAGTTTCGAGTCTAAACGGGTCAAATGATTCATTTTACCTGTGTGTAGGGGAGTGTAGGCTGCACCTGCGACTGCTCAAAAGAATCCGGCGCTTGAGATGATGAAGGTTTAAACCCAATCCCTTTAATCCATCCGCACCGAGTACCTAGGACCTTTTCAAATGCATCGACTTCGTTCAGTCCAGATGAACAAGTCCCTTGATTTGTTTGAGTTTGGGACTCTATCTCCATCTTTAATTGGGACTGTTTTTAATTTCACAAAGATGATTTAATACACATACAAATACATATTGAAAATTATACTTTAAATAAATACTTACAATTAGTTGCTCTGCTTCGCTGTCAACCGTCCCATCTTTACGTGTATGAGCAGCGCGGTACGTATCTAGTCGACTCTGAGCCTGTTTAACATTAAATATTAATTATTTCATAACAATAACTACTACATATAATACAAATAATACATGTATATAGATATATATACATATATATATATATATATATATATATATATATATAATATAGCATTACTTTTTTATAACAAGAACTACTATATGTCGACGTTCCTCCACGGTTTACGCATACTTGCTGTTTACGATTGGCTTGGTTAACTTTTGAACGTTTTTTATGTTTATCCGAACAAAAATGTTCAATAGCTCTCTGCCAATTATCCGGGTGCATCCCCTTTGGGACGTTGACCAACGCTCTCGGGACATCATCAAACCCTCCAACCTTTTTAAATTGATTTGATGCATTGGATTTGCGATCTCTGTATCGCTTTTGATAGATTGAATGAATGCCCAACTTTAACTTTGTACGGTCGGTGCTCTCATGAATCCGATTAAGATCGAATGATTTCTATAAATTAAACAAGAGAAGTTAGTCAAGTAAAATAATAAAATAAAATATAAAAGAACTTAAATAAATCATTTACCGAAAGATGTTGGTACATCGCATTCTTCTCGGCGTCTGAAACTTCATTCCAAGAAAATCGATCAAACGCGATGTTCCGCCACATATACAACCCCACTTCACGAGTGAATAAATCATTATCAATACCAACTGGGGTAAATGTAGCTTGCGTATCAAAGGTCATAGATAAATGCCCCTTGTTCTTTTCTACTTCGGCGCGAAGGTGAAGGTTTTTGGCCATCCCTAGAGTATTCCGTCGTGGGGCCGCTGCCGCTGCAATTATAATTAAAAAATATTAGTCACGATTTTTATAATAAATGAATGAATTTAGTAAATGAATGAATTTAGTAAATAAATAAGTTATAATAATACTTACCGTCCTCCTCATAATGGCCATGCCCGGTACCAAAGCCGCCGGGAGACGGTGGATCCTGGCCAACGCCATCTCCTCCATGGCCCATCACATCGGCCATGACGTACAGTAGCAAATACCAAACAAAAATTAAGCTGAAAATTTATAAGATATAAAATACAAAAATACATAATGAATAAAGTTTTCTATTACAACATGAAAATACAAATACAAATTACAACAACTTTTCTTTTAATCAAACTCCTAAGTTGTCCCCTACCCCTCAGACAGCTCTCCCTCAGATACTTCAGTATCACTGTCAGACCCCTCAGTGTAATACTCTGATTCGTCCTCAGAAACTTCATCGGGCTCGACCTGAGTAGCTTCATCAGTATCATTCTCAGAAACTTCATCGGGCTCGACCTGAGTAGCAGAATTGTTTGGAAAGAATTGCCTAAAGTCAACAAACAATTTTATACCCGATGAAGAGTTGTTGTGAACGACGTCAAGATCTTCGGTTAAGTCATTGTTAACATTTTGAACATCCGGGTCAACATCTTGTACATTCTTGACGCGCCCATCGTGTAATGGTAGATCCCAAATTCTTCGATGATTAACATGCTCGACGACCCAACGATGGTTATTGTTTTGGTTTCCTCGAGAAGGTTCTTTGATGTAGAACACTTGTTTTGCTTGCGAAGCAAATATGAGTTGGTCTTCTTTGTCCCATTCTTGTTCTGTGTTGATACTGGTGATATTATTTTCATATCTAACACCCCTTCGAGTATCAAACCACTTACACCGAAATAGGACAGTTGAATACCCATTTGGATAATGCATCTCAATAATCTCTTCTAATTGGCCGTAATATTTCTCACCGTTCTGTCCATCCATTGAAACCCCAGAGTTTTGCGTCGTGCGCCGTGCGTCACGGTTAACTACCATAAACCTAACACCGTTGACTATACAACTAGTGTAAGTAGAGGCGTTTATATCCGCACCCATTGAAAGAGCATACAACTCTGAGTGAAGTTCTGGAGAATTCTGTTTTTTCATCGAATAGACCTAAGAAATATAGAAATGTGTGTTATATGTGTATTACCTAACAAATATCTAGTAATGTGTGTAATATGTGTATTACCTTCTTGAGAAACCACCTCGGAAATTTGGTTTTAACATCATCTTGGGGGTGTTTGATCTTCGTTGCGCTAGACGGACGACATTTAGACTCAAACACCCATAACTTTCTTTTTTCGACAACAACATCTTCGTTTCTGTCGGGGCGATTGAACTGAGTCTGAACATCTCGAAGGTACCTCGAACAAAATAATAGAGCTTCTTCCGCAACATAGCCTTCAGCTATACATCCTTCCGGCCTAGCCTTGTTTCTCACATAATTTTTTAGTTTTTTCATATACCTTTCAAACGGATACATCCATCTCATACATACTGGACCTCCGCGAATCGCTTCATCAGGTAAATGCAAAACTAAATGAACCATAATGTCAAAAAACGTTGGAGGATAGATCAACTCTAACTGGCACAAGATTGTAAAAATGGCATCCTTCGCTTTATTCATATCCTCCACCAATAGTGTCCTAGAGCAAAGTTGCTTAAAGAAAGTACAAAGGTCTACTATTGGTGTATAAGTATCTTTTGCCAAAAACCCTCTAACCCCAATCGGTATCAAACGTAGCATGAGAATATGACAGTCATGAGATTTCAACCCAGTAATGTTTGTATTGTTATCTGTCACTCTCTTGTTGATATTAGATCTGAACCCATCCGGCAGTTTAACATCTTTTATAAACTTGCAGAAAAGCTTTCGATCAGTGACCTGGAATGAGTACTTTGGGTGCGGCTTACATAACTTGCCACCCGCATTTTTTTTCAACCACAACGTCTTCCGAATTTTTAGCTTTTCCAAGTCGATTCGTGCGTTTGTCGTGTCTTTGGTCTTATCGTTCATAAGAAGAGTACCCAACAAACTGTCGCACACATTTCTCTCAATACACATTACATCTAAGTTGTGCTTCAGTTGTAGAGAGGACCTATACTCAAGTTCAAAAAATATGCTTCATTTGGACCAGTTCAACTCGAACTCCTCCCGCTTTCTCGTAACACTTCCAAAATCTCGATGCTTGCTCGGTAGACGATGTAGTAGACGATCGAGTTGAGCTTCTATATCAGCAGAACTAAATTGTTTCGGAGGGGCTCTTGTCTCGGGTTTCCCGTTAAAGTCCAAACTTGTTCTCCACGGATGGTTAGCATCTAAGAACCGGCGATGACCTACATATACGACTTTATTTGTTACACGTATTGAAGGAGTGCCTTCATTGCAAGTCGGGCATGCTTTGTATCCCTGTCCGATCCAACCCGATAGACTACTGCGAGCTAGAAAGTCGTTTATGGTCCATAACAACGCCGCCTTCATTGTAAAGAATGTGTTTGTCGTTGCGTATTTAGTACGTACGCTCAAATGCCACAAGTTTTTAAGCTCATCCACTAACGGTCTAAGGAAAACGTCCATGTCCTTCCCAGGTGATTTAGGGCCTGGAATCAACAAAGACAACATGAATGAGGACTCTTTCATACATAGCCATGGAGGCAGGTTGTATGTGGTGAGTACAACCGGCCACGTGCTATGAGCCGAACTCATGTTACCAAATGGATTAAAACCGTCAGCTGCAACCCCTAGGCGAACATTTCGAGGTTCCCTCGAGAAGTAAGGGAACTTTATGTCAAATTCTTTCCATGAAGATCCATCAACAGGATGACGCATCGTACCCTCTTCTGATCGCCCAGTACTGTGCCATATCATATCTTTTGCCGTGTGCCTTGAACAATACAAACGCCGTAGTCTAGGGGTCAAAGGAAAGTATCGTAAAACCTTGTGAGCTACCTTCTTGCCCTTTGTGTTTGTATCGACCCACCGACTCTCATTACAAACAGGACAATTCTGTAATGAATGGTGTTCTTTCTAGAAGAGAGCACAATCATTTTTGCACACGTGTATTGACTCATATCCCAAACCAATCTTCTTTAGTGTCTTTTTGGCTACGTAATGCGAAGCGGGAATCTTATTGCCTTCTGGATGTGAAGATCGCAACAAATCGAGTAGCTCATCAAATGAACTATTAGTCCATTTATTCTTCACCTTGATATGCATAAGCTTTGCTAAAAAGTCAAGGAAAGAAAAATTAGTACAGCCGGGATATAATTCTGATTGGACTTCCTTTAACAGGTCTTCAAAATCATCACAGACACCACTACTCTCTGTACCCGAGTTCCCTTCGTCGAGATTGGTATCCTCCTCCATAATATCTTCAATAACGTCGGCCATATCGTTTCCTGGCACAACGTCATCTACAACTACAACTTGAGGAATTAAACTTTCACCGTGATATATCCAATCTGTGTACGTCTGACAGAAACCCCATGCATACAAATGAAACTTCACTTTTACCCAGGATAGCATGACCGAATTCTGACATTTGGTACACGGACAAAACACAAAGCCTCGATAAAAGACTTGAGTCCTTTTTCATACTCCTCTGAGCTATGGTTTAGATTTTTAAGCCAACTTTTATCGACAACCATGATGAAGCTGAAACATAATTTAAGGTAATCAAAATGGTAGGATAATGGTAGGCTGCTAAACCCACTTTTTGAATACCTTATCTCATATATGAATGTGTATTAAAACTTAAACAACTAATATATATTACTCAACGTTTCTAACTTAAATAAATAAATACATATATTAACTTAAATACATACTTACATATATACATATATTAACATACATACATACATTCATACATATAGACGTGCGTACAAGTAAATCTTATGAATAAATAACTAATAAGACAATATGCAAGTAAATCTTATGACAAAATCAGACAATGAAACATAGTCCAGACAATAACACATAAATTGTGTAAGATCTCTATTATACTTTGATAGAGTAACAACACATCAGACACATAAATGATGACTTTGCATAAGTTAAGGTTTTACAGAAAAAGTTGACTTTGCATAAGTAACAACACATCAGACACCGACGGTTGCTTAGGAAACCTTTTTTAGTCTTACTTTTAATTATATATTTACTAAAAAGTTGACTTTGCATAAGTTAAGGTTTTACAGAAAAAAAAAGACTAAAATACCACTCCTAAAAAATAGACCGTTCGATTAACTTCATTGTAACCGTTAGATGGTGGAGACACGGATCAAGATGCCAAACAAATAACTCAAACATCAAGTACACTAAACATCAAGCTAGCTATTGATAAGAACCCGGGTTAGGTTAGCTGATCAGCAAAGGGAGTTGGACATGGGGCAGTTACATGGGGGGAAATGCACATTAAAAAGGAGGGCCAAGTCCAGCAGTTTTAGGAGTAGTGGGCGATAGTTTTTAGGAGTCAGTTTTCTAAATGTTTAATAGTATTAAATAGGAGTTTAGGCCTTAGAAGTTTCTGTCGAGTATTTTATCTATTAATATCTTTGTTTTGGAGTTCTTCCCTACTCGAAAGGGTTGTCTATCTGTAATTTCAGTTTCTATCAATCAAGCCTACTACTTAGTTTCTATCATAATCTCTACACATTAAGGAACTAGATTGCACATCAATTTTTTCAATTTCATTTCTTACACAAAGATCCTAAAACAAATTATAGGGTTCATATACACAGATCCAAAACTTACATTTGTCAGTTTTGTAGAATTGAAAATGTACCTTATAGGCTCACGGTGGTGGTCTCAGCGACGTGGTCACACAGCAGTCTTGCCAGAGGTCGGTGGTCTCACGGTGGTGCTTCACGATTGCAGTACTTTCACGACAATGGTTTGACGGTGCTACAAAAACACAAGTACATAAACGATTGGTGGTGGGAGTTGGATGTGAAATTAAGAAAAAACGTACCTTTTACGATTTACGAAACAAACTGAGCTTTAATTCTCTTGTGCGTCGTTCAGCCCTGTGGTAGCTTAAAACGAGAGTTAAAGGTTATAATCAACCCTTAAGAAACAGAAATCAGCCATAGATCTTTAAGAAAAAAACATACGTACCAAACACGGAGGAGAGGGGTTCGGATTTGGGTGGTCGGAGTAGGGAGAGGTCGTCGGAAATCGGGAAACGACGATGTGTTCGTCTTGGGGAGGTAAAAGTGAGAGATAGGGTGAGAATGGAGGGAAAGCAGGGAAAGACCAATGTATTCCCGCTATAGAGCAATAGCGGCGACGGTCGCCGCTAATAGCGTCGCAGCTAATGGTGAAATAAAAGTGGTCGTCCGATTAACTTCTTGGTAACCGTCAGATCTTAGAGACACGGATCACCATCAATAGCGGCGACATTTCTGGGTGTCGCCGCTAATGATGTCGCCGCTATTGCCACATTTTCTTGTAGTGATCTCCGTTGTTTTCCTTGCCGGCGAGATGGGACTACCCATCACGCACGTGATATGCATATGCTCTCACTCCAGCGGCTCTCAGTGGAGAACCGGAGATATATAAGAATAAAGCTAGCCAGAAAAAAAAATATATAAGAACAAAGATCCACTAATCAAATATCTATATTCCTGTCATCACACTAAATCACTAACGAGATCAGTGGATATATTTCTCATTTATTATCAAATTATTTTGTCGTTAGTTAAGTACAAGATGATGAAAATAGCAATTTGAGCTGTTAGGTGATTTAAATCTCAAAGAAAACGATAAACGATTCTTATAGAAATCGAATACGTAAATAAAAATGCAGGGTCGTGAATAAGATTTCAAATGTTTTGTGCAAGTAGGAAAAATGATCCCGTAAAATGTAAATTTGTATGTATATATAAAAATCCATTAATAGGACGATAAATATCATAAAAATAAACAAACAAAATTACTAGTAAAATGAACTATTTTACATAGTTAAACGAATCGTGTGACAAATGTTTTTTTAAACTTTTAAACTTAATTGGGTTGATCAGGCCCTCTTTAAACATTTTATTAGGTTTTAAAATGTTTATTAATTTATTCTTTTTTTACATCGAAAAAGAAGGCAAACAACTAGCCCTTTTTTTACATCGAAATATTGATACCCAGTACCTAAATAAGATATTTAAAAAAAATACATAATTAGGTTAATCAGCCCCCTCTAAACATAATTAAAATATGTCCATTCCTGCTAGATTTCAGTTTGTGGCTAAGCAATCTCCCCACTGGCTGAAATCTAATCGGCATGCTACGTGACACTTTTTACTAGTTTTGATTTATATTTACGGGACCTCTTTGTACTTTTCAAGGCTTTTTATAGTATCTAAAATTTAGCCTCTTAATAGGGTTAATTGAATGTTTCTAATTGGTTACTTTTAAAATGTTTAAATTTATTATTTAAAATGATTTTGTTTAAAACCGCTACAAAATAATAAGAAAACTGTAACAAATAATACTTGGTTTGCTCTAAACTGACTGAAACGCTATAAATAACACACATTTACATCGGTTAAAACCCTTTAAAGCTGTTTAGGAAAATAATTATTTAATTACTTTTTTTACTAAAAGTCAATGTTTTTTCTTTGTAAAAATTTAGATCAAAATGTACATCTAAACGATTTTCTCTATATAACTTTCAACCGGAAATCAGAAAACTTAGAAATTACACAAGTCTCGATCGATAGCAATAATTTGACATAAAAAGGACACAGAATTATATACGAGTAATGCTATCAGGCCTCACATGTCATGTGGTCCTTACTTTTTAGGTAGTATATCCCTCAGCCTCACTTAACTATGCCTTAGACCTAAAAGATAATGAAAATATAGGTTAATTAAGAAGCTTTATAATATACTTTTAAAATACATGCATTAATTTGATGTTATTATTGTCGTATTGACTTGGTATATTTAAATATATTAATTTGTAAAACTAAAATACCGAAATTATCTTACATGAAAACGTCTAGTGTATTGAAATACCAAGCACCTGTGTGATGATATGTTGTACTTAGCGTTTGGACATGGGTGCTGAAACATATACACACACTGGATCCACATGGGAGTCAGTATATGCTTTCCGGCATTCAAACACGTGCTCGTGGCTTACACGGCAAGTCGTCAGTATTCTTGTACCTTCATCACCGTCGCTGCAACTCCCAACTCCGGCAACTTATTCCCTCATCTAATTTACACATCTTATAAATGAAAAAAAAAAGAACTTACTGTAGAATAACATATATGATAGACATGATTGATCCCATTTAAGTTGGAGAAATTGAAATTAGCATTGAAGATCTCTCTAACTTGCTAGTAGAACATTTAAGTTAAAATTTAAACCGTAACATTCGACATTTGTTGAATTATTCTCTAACAATCGGCATTGTCATTTTCGTGGCTTCAGTTGAATCCACTCGAAACGACCTTTCAAAGGAATATCATTTACAATGTCGTAATTATACCTGCATATGATCGTGATACCAGCATTCTTAGATTATTCCTATAAAAGCAAGCAAATAGCTTAATTAATTAATTACTTACTTGTTTTTAAAACGTTCGTTGAGGCCTTCCTGAGCAGCCGCAAAGAATTCTTCAAGTTCAGCTTCCGGTGGCATCTTCTCCGCCGGCAGGACTGTACGGCAAGAACCACTCGTTGCCACTGCATACTGCTTCATTGCAGTTGATTCCAGTTCGCCTGGCTCCGCGTTAAACTCACCCCGCGGTGTGCTGAAAGAAATATTACGACGCCGTTTTGGATCACAGATACGGTTATCTTAGGGCTTTAATGAACAGAAAGCACAAAAGATGAAACAGATTAATACTTTAATGTGCAAATTAATTAAACAGTCATTAATTGAAAACCTTTCGTTTCCGTCTAAATTATGTCTCGCAGGAGTTCCAGTTTCAACGATCTCCTGCAAATTCGAAACCGAAGAAACATAAAGTATATAACAATTGAGCGATTGAAATAATTATAATATAATTAAAAAGAATAAATAAATTAATAAGTATCATCACACAGTACCTCCAGATCTGAACCTTTCAGTATCTCCATTGCTCCGGTACTAGAGCAACAACACGCCGGAACACCACCGGATCTACTGCTCGCGGCGGCATCACAACAATCGTTTCGTTTCTCACAGTCAATTGTTTTAGTTTCCACTTCCACAAACGTTGACGAAGGCGACCTCAATTTTTCGTTACTGAGCTTCCTTCTCTTCACAGCTCCCGAATTATCCGCCGTCTCCTCCGTCATCATCGCCATAGCTCGATCTCTAGTCCTCACTCCTACCTGTGTTACCTCCATTACCACCACCACACCAACTCCGAAACCGACGCCACACTTCGTCACTTCCTTACCAACTTCCATTCCTCATTCCTCAAATGATCCGATCCGCAGGTACAAATTGAAATCAATCACCTATTTTTCCGGCTTTGTGACAATAGAGACGATAACGACGGAGACGCCGATAACACCAGAGATTCCGTTGGCAGCTTCTTATCATTCGTGTGGTCACACTCTTTCTTTTACTCTCTCTCTCCCCCTGCCCCTACCCCTACCTTGATTTTAGGAGTATGTAGGCAGTAGGCGTAACGACGGTATTATAATAATAATAATTTTTATTATTATTAATATACTAGTTTAGATCTTATATATACACACGAGATGAAAAATATTAAAAGAATATATATTTTTAAATTTTTATGTGCATATTTTATAGGTGTAAAAATGTATCATATGATAAGGTTAAAAAACAAAACTCAAAATATATAAAAACTAATATATTATTAGGTTTTAAAAATACATTAAGTATTATTTAATATAATTTGATTTTCATTTGTTATTTGATTGAAAATAAAATTACATAATTAGATTTCAAAGTTTCATAAAAAATAATTTAAAATAAATGTGTTTTGATAAATATAATTAATATTTTATTTAAATATTAGTTATTGTTAAAAGATGGAGGTCATTTAATAAGATAGATGCGAGAAAAAAAATAAGAATGAATGTAGAGACGACACATGACATGAGAAAACCTTTATTTATTATATAGTATAGATTCACACGTATTTTGATATTACAAAGACGACAAACGTCTACGGAACTTATTAATATTATAAAGTATTTTCTTCTAAACCGTATTTTAAATAAAAGTATATTACAAGTTCACCTTGTTTTAACTTTTAAGTTGACGCAAGGGTAAATGTTTACCGGTGATAGCCGGTAAACGGCCAAACAGAATTTGGAAATACAGATGCCAGTCATCGTGCGATTATTGTCACACGTATATCATCAACCTCGAATCTCGTAGTCCCATCATTCTTGAATTTGATTTTAAACAATTTCTTGTCTTCATTTAATATATTGTTCCCAATAATGTCCAAAATAACAATTGAGTAGCTTAAGTTTTTACAAACATGCCATATTTTGAAGATTATTTATAAGCCTAAGAGGGTAGGGTAGGGTAGGGTGGGGTGGGGTGGGGGGGGGGATACCCGCATGTGATCGAGTAGGGAAAATGTGAATCGAGTAAAGGGGAACACCGCCCCCATTAAATTGAGTCCATCCGGGTAGGGGAGTCCAAGTAGGTTGAACGAGTATATTTACTCGGTGGTTGGGAGAGCCGTTGGGGCTACGAGCCGTTGGTGGGGGTGAGGGGGTGTGGGTTGGGTGCTTTAAAAAAATACTAATTTTTTACCTATATATATTCACATTCCACACACATATATTTTTACCTATCATCTATATATCTTTCATCTCATCTATATAATTTTACACTCTACAAAAAAAATAGAAGGGTCATCCAAAAAATCAACAAAGCCTAGAAAATTTAGGTCAAAAGTTAAATCTCAACCGCGACCCGAACGAACGCAAGTCGCTCCCCAACGAACCCAACCACCTCCTCAACGACCACAACCACCTCCTCAACAAATTCCAAGCTATTTCCCACAACCTTAATATCCAAACTACTACCCTCAAAGTTCAACCGATCCAAATATGGATCCTAATTTTTTTATCTCAATTTTCGCTTGATATGGATCCTAATTTTTTATCTCAATTTTCCTACCAATACCAAAACCAACCGTATAGTGATCCAAACGAAATCATCCGTTCGGAATCCGAAGACGAATGAGAAGATGAGGATGTTGATGAAGAAACAGAAGAGGAGGATGTTGATGAAGGAGAAGATGAAGAAGTCGAAGATGAAGAAGTCGAAGTTGAAGATGACCGCGCCAAGCCGGAAAGACAACACAAAAACCGGTTACCACCAAAGAGATGGACGGAAGAAGAAGAAATTGTCGTGGTCCAAACTTATATTCACAAGACACAAAATAAAAGAAAAGGAAATCAACAAAAAGGTGACTCGTTTTGGAAGAAAGTCTTTGCGCATTTTACCGCTTTATTTGGTGAAAACGATCGAACCGTTGACCAAGTGTCTTGGAAGTGGAAGGATCTTAATAAAAAAATGACCGCGTTCAACGGGTGTTACCAACAAATGGTAAGATTTATTTTTCAAATTATATCGGTATTTTTTTATTTTTCTTATCTAACGTTTCAAATTATATATATATATATATATAGAAACAAAGAAAGCCAAGTGGTACAAGTGATTTGGACCTTGTTGAAGCGGCTTTAAGCCATTACAAGAAAGTGTACAAAAGGTCATTCACCAACTTGAAATGTTAGGAGGTTGTACGCAACAATGTTAAATGGGAAACCATAGCATTGATGGATGAGGATTTAGAAGGAAGTCAATCCTCAAAAAGAACAAAAACTTCTGAGTCGAGAACCCTTACAAACCTCTTTTCCGACATAAACGTGAACGCCGAACCGCAAGGCGACACGACACCGACAAGGCCAAAACGTCCGGGGAAGAAATCGGCCTAAAATTTGGTAGACATAGTTAAAGAATACAAGACTATGAAAGCGTTGGAGTTAGAAAAAAAAGTCTTCGGGATAAGATGGTGGAAGCAAAATTAAAAAAAGAACAAACGATGATTGAGTTGATGCTTGAAAAATAAAAGGATCGTGGCATCAAAACATTCACCGAATCGCATGATCATCTCGTAGACCCGTACTTGTCGATTGTATTGCAACGTAAACGTGAAATTGCCGCAAAGTATGGATGGCAATGCACATTTTAGATTTTAAAATTTTATTATCTAGATTTTATTTATTTTGTAGGTTTTTTTATTTTTAATTGTATTATGTTAATTTTTATTTAATGAAATTGTCTTTTTTTAAATTAAATGTTTATTTATAGAAAAAAAAATTGGTAAGTAAATGAGTAGGGTGTTTCCAATAAAATCGGAGTAAATGAGTAGTTTTGAGGTGACAGAATTCTATTTGACAGTTTTGATGAGTAAATGAGTATTGGGGTAAATGACCCCAACACCCTGAGTTACTTTAAATTATAAAAAAAAAAGTTTCTTGTTTGATAAGCAGGGGAACCCGCTTACGCGGCAAACCCCTACGCTCTGACCATTACCTTAAGTAAAGCACGGTCTAAGTCGAGTAGAAGGTCTTGTGAAGAAACTACAACTCAAGGCGTCATGCATTTGAGGCATGAATCTTACCATTTGAACCATTCCACAACAGTTGATTTGAGATGAAATGTCTTGTGCATGAAACTAAAATTTGATGTTGTAACATGCCCGTGCTTGAAAATTTCGCTACAATGCTATTAGAATATTTAGTAACTCAAAGTTGATGGGGGCTTTGGACTCATCGTTCAGTTTGTTCTGAGTTATTAAAACTGTTATCTTAATTTATGACTTAAATTTTTGTCTTACCTGCATTGTAGGTATGTGTTTATGATCGTATTGGATGTCGATGCAACACAAATATAGATAAAAAATAAAAAGTGGAATATCATGGTTAAGAATGTATTGTAATAAAAACCTATAATTTTGGTAATTTTAATGATTATATATATATATATATATATATATATGCGAAGGATATTCTCCTTGTTATTGATTTACTAAAAGAAATTAATAGTAACTTAGTTTTTTAATATTTTTAATTTTTGTCTAATTTTTTGTTTCATTCTTATATTTTGTATAATTTACGTTTTTAACATGTTTCATTGTTTAATGATTTTGTTTTTCTGTAATAACTTTCGCTTGCGGTTGTCTTTAGTTTTTTTTATACCGGTATTGGTATTATCGAAGCTGTTATTGGTATTGGCTTTTTTTTAAACGGAGAGTTTTTATTTTGCATCGTAGGCTATAGCGGACGTCAAGTTATGATCGAATAACATTAAACGGAGAGTTTTTATTTTGTATCGTAGGCTATAGAGGACCCCAGGTTATGAGCGAATAAAATCGTTGCCGGTATTGGTATTATCGAAGCCGGTATTGGTATTGACTTTTATGCTTTTGACGAGCCAAAAATAACATCATTGCTGATTTTGGTATTATCGGAACGAGCATCGGTATGCGCTTCTACGGTTTTTGACGATCTGCATTACGCGGAAAAAAAGACCAAACGGTATTGACTTTTATGCTAAAAACGACCAAATGGTATTGACTTCGGTTTTAGACGATCTGCATTACGCGGGAATAAACGACCAAACGGTATTGACTTTTATGCTAAAAACGACCAAACGGTTTTGACTTTCATGCTTTTGACGAGTCAAAAATAACATCATTGCTGGTTTTGGTATTATCGGAACGAACATCGGTATGCGCTTCTACTGTTTTTGATGATCTGTATTATGCGGGAAAAAAAGACCAAACGAGCCAAAAATAACATCATTGTTGGTTTTGGTATTATCGGAACGAGTATCGGTATGCGATTCTATGGTTTTTTACGGTTTGCAGTACGTGGAAAAAAAAACCCCGCTGCAAAACGCGAGGGGAAATACTACTAGTTACATATTAAATGTAGCACTTCAATTTCTTTACTCAAATGACTGAAATTAGTATCTATCTTTTACGTTTTTAGATCTAAAATTTTTCTATTATTATGTATTTCTATTCATTGTTTAATATTTGATGCAATCATGTGTATAAGATCTAACTAAAAGGTTTTACTAGGTACTAGTTTAGGATACACGGGTTGAAAAATATCAATATATAAAATACTTAAATTTTATTGTATATATTTTACATGTGTAAAAATGTATTACATATAATAAGGATAGAAAATAAAATTTAAAATATGTAAAAATTAATATATATATTTGGGTTTTGAAAATACGTTAATTACCATTTAATGTAATTTGACTTTAAATTACTATTTGATTGAAAATAAACTTTACCATTTCAATTTTTCTTATAATAAGAGATAATTTAAAGTAAATGTGTTTTATTATTATAATTAGTATTTTCTTTAAAATGTATTATTATTATTATTAAAAGAATGAGGTGTAATTAATAAAAGAGAGAGAAGGATGAAAAAAAAAGATGAAAATAAACATGGAGGTGACACGTTACATGAAAAACCTTTATTTATTATACAGTATAGATTGAATATTATAACCAAAATAACATAATTACTTGAGAAAATACCACCCTTCAAATAATACATTACCTAACTATAAATTTTTTATAGAAATGGCACAAAAGTTTTAGGCTTTTTATTTTTGTTTTGACAAAAAAGTCTTTTTTTTTAGATTTGTCACAAAACTTCAATAGAGTAAACTTCAGTTTTTTTTCTCAGGTTTGATTTTTTATAAAATTGTAACAAAAGTTTAATGAGTTTATTTTTTTAGTAAACTTTCGTTAATCTTTTTTTTAAACGGTATACACGACTTTCTTTAGTTTTTTTTGTGACTTTTATCACCGTGGACTAGTTTTTTTTTGTATCGTACGCTATAACGTTAACGTAACTTTTATCACCGTTGATGAGTCGAACCGATAACGATCAAACTTCTGCCGCGTAGCGCGGGAGAAAAACTAGTTAGTTTAAAAAGCAAGAGGCATATATTTATGATATCTAATTTCCTTCTTACATTTTATAAGAATGAGCTCGAGATATTCTCGTCAAGCTGTCTACTTTTCTCTCTATTTTATTTAACCTATCATCGTTGCTACATGTTCTTTGTACAATTTTTGGGTATGTTTTGAGGTATATAATTTTGGGGATGTTTTAGATGTCCTATGAGCCCCTAAAATATTTATATATAAAAAATGTATTAACACCATGATAATTGTAATAATTATAAACAAAACTAATTTACTGTAGCAAAGAAATATCTTACATAGTTAAATAAACCGTTAGCCTCTCCTATCATTTTTGTAAGCAAAGTTTCATTCAAGATTCAAGCATAAGTAATATATTAAAAGCTCGAATAAAGACATCCATAATGGTTTCACGCCCCCCTATTTCACGTCCCGCCACATCAGCACATGGCTTTCACTACCCAAAATCACTAAGGTGTGTAGTGGTTTCACGCTCCGCATTTATTTGTGAATTTTTTTTATTTCATTTTGTTAATCTTTATAAACAATTGATATTTATTTTTTAAAACAATTATTTATCATTTGAAATATCGATCCAAACACGTTGAAAAACCCACGCCTCGCATTTATTTTTGAATTTTTTTTATTTCATTTTGTTAATCTTTATAAATATTTGATATTTTTTTTAAAACAATTATTTATCATTTGAAATATCGATCCAAACACGTTGAAAAACCCACGCCCCGCATTTATTTTTGAATTTTTTTTTATTTCATTTTGTTAATCTTTATAAATATTTGATATTTTTTTTAAAACAATTATTTATCATTTGAAATATCTATCCAAACACGTTGAAAAACCACTTACGTGATGAAAAATAAAATAACCATCAATAGAATTCAGGTTTAATCATACACTCTAACTTTGCACAATCATTAACTAGCTTGATAAATTACATAGACATAATTCATGCACCTTTTACACTGATTAGATAGTTTAGGATCAATCAATCACTTAGGTCACACTACAATATAATGGAAAGCATCCAAATTGTGTTGACATCTTGGTGATTCAAAACTAAACTAAGAGAACTTCACTTCAATTCAATTTTAAGGGACTTATTACAATCCTACAAATGATATTCCTAGGAAAATGGCCAACTTGGTGAATCAAACATCAATTGTCCTTCAAATTAACATAAATGGAACAACCAACGTACTCTTGCATCTATACTACGCGCCTATGAACACATTTGACTAATAGTTCAAGCAAATTAACAAAACAAAGTCTTACAAGTGATGAACAAACCTTTAATCCACTAATGATTATCAAATGCTTAACCACACATGCTTAAACTGAAGAAAAAAAAGTCAGAAGTAGATGTGTAATATCTATTCATTTTAACGATTATCAAGTGTTAATAATCAATCTTCAATGTATCAAGGCTAATTATTCACTTCCAATTCGTCTTTCTAGTTCTCTAAGTACCCGTCCAAAACCGTTGAAAACTTTCATAAACCGCCATTTAGGCATAATTTACATCGGAGGGTGTAAATTACGCCGGTCTGCAAAGTTGTACGCCCCAAGGGCCTGTATACGATGACATTTACACCCAATTGAGAACTACCCGGCGTAAATTACGTTGGTCCCTATTTCCATTCTCCTTTTCCTTGATTTTTGATGTAAATTCCATTTCATGTGCTTCCAATTCTTGAGTATATTTCAACACTTGTACCTTATACATAAACACAAGAAACATACTAGTTTCCAAGGCATATTCATCATAAAATACGCATACTATGCCCTATTTTCAACATACATAAATCAACAAAAGAGCGGGTATGCCAGATACCCGGCAAGTAGTTACCTAACAAATGTAATATCCAAGATTTTTTTTGACATATTCTGTTCTAAACCTCTGCGCGTATTATAAATTTAAAACTCAAATTCTTATAAAAACTATCTTAATTTAATTATCATATAGTTAGGGAAAAACATTTATACTTAAGACATATATATATATATATATATATATATATATATATATATATATATATATGAGACCTACTTAAAAGTATATATCTACATATATATATATACACAAATATGTTAAAATTCTTAAAACCTTATAAGCTTGTAATTTTATAATGTAAACTTATACTTAAACTTATAAACTAATAAATCATGTTATAGAATTTATAAAATAGTAAAGATATAAAAACATTTGAGAAAAACTTATCCAATCTATAAGAAAATTAAACATGTTATTTGTTTATAAAGTCCAGGGACTAAAACCACTATTACTGAAACTTATTTTAAACTTAAAAATTATGTTTTAACATAAAATAGTAAACACTTGAAACTACAGGGACCTGAGTGTAATATGACCAAACTTTCGGATCTGAAACCGGTCACGAGTTCGACCCCCACTGATCCCGATTTTGAGTCTGAATTATTCAAGAACGCGTAATCGGTCGAATTGAATGCTCCTCGAGCTTCCTTTCACGCATGCGACCGTAACCCAAGGAGATTCAATGCGAAATTTTGGGTTTAACACCGCGTGGGTTCAAGTTTAAGTCCGATATTTACACCCGTAATCTTCCCAACTAATTCTACATTTAATGATGAAATTAGTTATAAATACTAGTTGTTATAACACAATGACATCACACTTGAACTATCTAAACTCTCAATTCCATCGCTTGAAACCTGCATTGATCGATTTGAACCCGAGGACAACCGCGCCTGTTTCAAACTCGTTCTCACTCGTTTCCTCATCATTTCAAGTAATTCGAAAGGCCATTATCTTCGTTTTCGTTCCACAATCGAAATCCCTCTGTCAATTTCCAATGACAGAGGGATTATCGATTCGTATGTAAGGGTTTTAGGTTCTAGGGTTCATACGAAATATGGGTTAGTTTGGGATTGTGTTTATCTTTTTTATCTTCCAGTTAAAGCACTAGCGAGGCCCGTAGCCGGGTGACAGTGCGTGTGTGTCTCAACTCAGCCGGCCCGGGTTCGAATCCGGCCAGCCTGAGTTTTTGTTTTTCATTTTTTTTTTGATACTTTTTAATAAGATTTTTATTTCCAATTAGTTTTTATAAAATCTGTGGTATATTAATAAACCTAAAACTGATTTTTATTTATAATTTCATTTTCCAGAAACATTTTATTTAAATTAAACTTAGTTAAAAGCTTATAGAATATTAATCTTTAAAAAAAATAATTTACAACCTTATAAAACTTATACCTTCAACGAGAATTATTTTATAAAAATAAAAAATGTAATTATTTTCTGAAATAAATAAACTTATTTTGTTTAGATTTTGAATTTATTTATAAACTTTCAAATTAATTTATAAAGTATTAATCTAAACAGAAAACATATATAACTTAAATAAAATCAGAAAAACTTTTATAAATCGTATAAACGCAGAAAAGTTTATAAAACTTATATAATAATTCGAAAACAAAAACTTATAAACTTCTACATTTTATAGAATTTATACCTATTTAATTCAAGGCTTATTTAATTAATTAAAATAAATATACTTTTACAAGTCTATAAACTTAAAACAACATTTTAAACTAAAGGAATCTTAGACTTATACATTTTATAAAAACTTATATTTTATAAACTTATTTATTTGTATAAATTTAAAAACATGAGAAATACATATACTTTATTTATTTTCTAAATATTTATAAACTTTATAAAATAAAATAGAAACTTTAAAACATTTATAAACTTATAAACTTTATCTAAACACTTATAAACTTATAAGAAACTTCATTTAAGACTTTATGAACTTATACTTTCGTAAACTTATTAAAACATAAACTTTATAAGAAAACCTGATTAACATTTTTTTTATAAACTTATATGTACCTATTATTATTTAAACTTATAACCAGACTTTTAACATTATTTAATTACAAAATAATTTATAGGATAAATACTTAATACTTAATGCTTTAATAAACCTTAAGAAAATTATATTGATAATTTTAATTAAGATAAAGTAATTCCTCATAGATAATTATTTATCCTTAATAATTATTTATCATTAAGTAATTGTTTATCCTTAATAATTATTTACCTTTAAGTAATTATTTATCCTTAATAATTATTAACCTTTAATAATTATTTATCCTAAATATTTTTTTTATTTTTAAACAACTATTATAAATCATAAATCATCATTTAATCTTTAAATAATTATTAGTAATCTTTAATAATTATTTGGTCTTTCAATTTAACTATCCTTACAACCTTATTCATAAAATACTAGAAAACCACTTTAAATTATTTTTACGTAACTTGTGTAATTATTCAAAACCTTGTTTAGAAATTGACTTAAACTTGATAAACACAATCATTCCCGTCTCATTAAGGAACCCTAGTTAATCTTAGAATACTAGATTCGTTGTCATAGACTTATAGGATCAAAACTTGAAACTCAAAAATTATGGAAATTATTTCCCTCAAATCCAAGTGAGTATACTTAGCCCATTTTCGTTTTACATTCTTCATAAACTTGGGGTGAAACATGTACAAACTTTCAAACTTATACAATTCTTGTACAACTATGCCTTTATGCTTATTCTGGTGTTATTATGCTTGAGACTTGCATGCTTAAATTAAACTTAAAACTAGCATATCCATTAACTTTGATCAAGCTTATAGTAATAATGATAGATCTACTGCATTTGACCAATCCACCTAGTTTGATTGACCATTCGGGGGGTGTCCATGGTGATTGTTACTGAATTTAAACTTTAAACTTTTAAGGGTAACCTTCGGGTTATGCCTAAACTTGGTTGGAGGATTGATATGCACAATGTTTAACATGTTTTGTTCTCACACTTATACTATAGAATGCATGACATAGTGAATTGTAATACTCTCCAAAAACTTTGCTAAACTATGATAAAACCTCTGTATCTCACCAACTAGTTTTAGTTGACATTTTACTTACATGTTTCAGGTACTCCAGCATGAGACTTGTTATGATCACATAGGATGTTTTGGACCTAGATTACTTATCAAATAAACATTGTATTTCTTGTTATATGTTGTCTCATTCTTTGTATTGAACCTTTAAAAGTCAGTAATGAAATATTTAAACGTTAATAGTCAACCTTGTGTTTTTTGAACAACAGCGTCCGCACCGACGTATAATCCGCCGTCTGTTGGGGTGTGACAGATTGGTATCAGAGCCTTGGTTATAGGGAATTAGGTTATTAGACACATGACCTAGACTATAACTTAGGAGACCCAAACATGAGACACCTCATGTCCTATACTAGGAACCTCCTCTCTAGTTTATTCTTAAACCTTATACATGAATACTCATACTTGAACTCCTATACTTCTAGCTACTTACGTGTTACAAGGATCTACTACGTCGAGATCATAATCTTAGACTCCAAGTCTATTCCAACAAGCTAACTCTCGTCAAGAATATTTAAGTTCTAGACAACGTAGAGAACTTGTGCGGACCGAAAGAGTGAATGCCTGTATTCTAAGAAATTCTGTCGAGGAAAGCATTTCGTACAAATCCAAATCAACCGTTGGACCCGTATGCTTTCCTGGGAATTCTCGGGATGAGGGTTCACTTATAGGAATGCATGACTTCTCAAAATGTTAGAGAACTTAAATCACTCTTGATATGTCAAGGTGCTTATTTAGTTATGAGCACTAAATGAGTACCATCTTAATACTTTATACTTCGTGGTTCCATAACTCAAAATCCTCATCCGTAATCCTAACTCTATAATCTTTATGTTCTTCCCTATCATGAATTACCATATAAACTTGTCATAACCAAAATTAGACTTCAAATTTTTTTTTTACAATACTTAAAACTATATGTATACATGCATTACTCTACAAAGCTCATAATTCTATGACGCTCAAAGAACTCTTGTGCTTACCCCTACCCTCATAGTACCTACCTAAACCACATTTGATAACTATCTTAAGTTTTTACCACACATTTAAACATCCTAAAATCTTTATACGTCCTTGAAACTTACACACGTCACCGTCCCTTGTAAACAAAACTTAACACCTTTTAATCCGAAGTACATTAGCAAAGAATTTGGGAACCTACTTGTTTTCCCCATAAGAAAGAAGCCTGCTAAGAATGGATAAGCCCCACATTTGAGGACTCAAAGCCCACAATGAATCCTATCATGATGCCATAAGCCCAAACAATAGTAAGTAATGACTGAAAGAAGTTGTAGGCCCATGAAGAGTTCTGGCTAGGGAAATAGGGTACTTAAGTGAGTCCTTGTGACCCACCCCCTTTTTCGGGAATCTCCTTTCTGAGCACTTCAATTTCAAGTCAAGAACCATTCTTAAACTATTACTGTGAGGACTCAGTATTATGAATAATAAACTTTGAACATATTTAATAAACCTACTTACAAACTTCTTCATGTTCTTTCTCTTACTAGGCAATGGACTCACACTCACATCCCTCACCCGTGTACCGCCCTGGAGGAGAGTCCGATCGTGAAGAGAGCAGCGAGTCACCAGTGTATCAGCCAACCTCCTATCCTACTGCTAGGGCGAGAATTGATCTAAACTCTAATTGGACCAGAGACCCTGGCTCAGGATTCGGAGCCTCTGGACCATCCCCACCAGGAAATCATTACCAAGCACCCCATCTTCATCGCCGGTTCTCAACCCCACCAAGGGACCCGTATTTAGCACCTGACCCTACCCCAAGGGTAAGGCATGTCGTGTAACATCCCGAGTTTTAGAGCACGAGAGAATTCACGAGGAAATTAAAACTTAAATAAAAAGAAAGGAAGCGGGCTTGGGCCAGGGTGTATGGGCCGAAAGGGGAAGGGTTTGGGCCCTTATAAACCTCAAGACTTGCCCAAAAGCCCCATTTCCATCCATATTTTCGGATTCTAGAGAGAGAAAGTGAGAGAGAGTCTAGAGAGAGAAAGTCCCGGTTTTCGGATTTGAGCTTCAAGAATCGTTAGCAAGAGTCTCGTGGGTGTTTAGCAACGAAAAGGAAGTGATTACAGGTAACCGATTCTCCTAGATCTGAGTTTTAGTTCGTTTTTGGGTTTTTCGGGTTTTGGGTGAAAAGGAGATGTTAATCGGATGAAACTGAAAGATAAGCATAGATTTGAGTTCCTTAATGGAAAACGAACGTTTTGAATGCAAACAGGTTCGGGATCTTGAAGTGATCAGACCCGAATGCGAAAGTTAGGGTTTTCGCCAAGAACAGGTCGTGCGCACTTGCTAAGTGCGCACAGAGCAGGTCCTGCGCACTTGCTAAGTGCGCAGGAAGGGAAGTCTGCGCACTTGCTAAGTACGCAGGAAGCAGTGTCTGCGCACTTGCTAAGTGCGCAGGCATCAGGACTGATTAAGTAAAGTCAGTATGTTAGAGTGGTTAAACCGTTTAGCGTCGAGTTAAGTCTGATAAGTGTCAAATTGTTATGATTGTTCAGATTGTGTGAGATCCAGTAGACCGTTGCAGCTTAGATACCAGGTGAGTTCTAATCCCCTTTTTGCCTTCTTTAGGGGTGGTATGCATACTTAGTGTAAAGTGTTTATTATATTTTATATATTATAAACTGAATAGAAAAGCTATGTTTTAGTGAAAGGTTTAAAAGAGGCAAAAGTATGTTTCAGTAAAGTAAGATATATCATTTGGCAAGCGTTTACTATATTTTCATATACATAAACAAAGGCATGATATATGTGCTAGTATGTTTTCAGAAAGTAAGATGTATTTTATGATAAGCTATGTTTCAGAAAGTAAGATGTATTTTATGATAAGCTATGTTTCAGTAAAAACAAAGATATATCATTTGGCAAGCGTTTACTATATTTTTATATACATAAACAAAGGCATGATATATGTGTTAAGATATATTTCAGTAAAAGCAAAGATATATCATTTGGCAAGCGTTTACTATATTTGTATATACATAAACAAAGGCATGATATATGTTAAGTTATGAACAAGATTTACAGAAAGTTTTATGAACAGTAAAGTGAACAGTTTTCCTTCGGGAATATGTACCAGCTATAAAGGTCCTTGGGACAGATGTTACTTGTACAAGATGTCAGATATGGGTTCTACCCATTAGTAAGAACCTTTGGGTTCGTTAACGGTTGTACAACTGGGATGAGTGACGGCGGTTGCTCGGGAGGTCCACGCAACCTCCCCTTAGCGGTAATGTCGGTTCATGGACGTTAGCCATGGGGGCATTGACCAGGTACTCGTCGGTTCATGGACGTTAGCCATGGGGGCGGTACAGTAGTAACAAAAGGAATTGACGGTTAAGCGGTATTGTCAGTTCATGGACGTTAGCCATGGGGGCATTGACCAGGTACTCGTCGGTTCATGGACATTAGCCATGGGGGCGGTACAGTAGTGACAAGGAATTGACGGATTAACGGTAGTGTCGGTTCATGGACGTTAGCCATGGGGGCATTGACCAGGTACTTGTCGGTTCATGGATGTAAGCCATGAGGGCAGTACAGTAAAGAGGAATTGACGGTTTATTATACGTTTTAAACTGTTTGAAAAGTAAAGTATGTAAAGTTTAGCCATATGGGCAGTATATATATATGTTTTAGTAAATCTTTTGTATAATTGATTTAAAGTAAACGTTAGAACTCACTCAGCGTTGCTGATTTTTAGTATGCATATCAGTTAAGTGCAGGTTAGTTGACGGATGTGGATGCTTGGTTTAGAGAGAAGAGTTACCCGAAGATCAGTGTCTGGCATCCCGTTTATGTTTTATGTTATGTTTCTTTTGATTATGTTGATTAAGACAAGTTTCAGATGTAATTGGCTAGTTATGTTTAGACATGTATGTTCCGCTGCGTATGTTGAGATTTTAAAACGTTTCCGCTGTGTTAATGAATGTCTTATGTTTAAAAGTGCTATGTGTTGATGAGTAAATCCAATAAGTGAGGTCTCCCGGGTTTGGGGGCCTCACATGTCGGGACACCTGCTGTGGCAATGGGAATTCTGGTACCTAATATTCCCAGTTTGTGGGAACCGCGGAATTTGTGAGGCGGGAGATGGAGCATAGAATACGACATGACCTGCTAAATCAAAGGATCGACGACCTGGCGAATCAAATATGGATCCAGGAGGAAAAGATCACGACAGGAAGACAGGGAAATCCTCGAGTGTCATACCGAAAGCACTAGGGATGAGGCTAGGTTTGCCATTCGGGTAACCCTAGAGGTTCTTGTCGTAGTACTCATCTGCTTCCTAGTGGAGAGTTATCTAAGGCGTAAATGAAGCCTCTATTTTCCTTGTTTTTAATTTTCCGTTTAAGAACAAATGTCTTATGTAGGGACTAGAAGTCCCAATTTTGAAGCCATTAATGAAAGCTTATTTTGGAATTTAATTGTATCACTTATTGACTTGACATGAATCATACAAAATCTTTCCCTTTTCCATTACAACTTAACTCTTTTACCTAACACATTCATCAAAAGCAATCCATCATAATGTCTGGGTTGCCAAACCATAAGATATTAAGTTATCAAACCCTAAGTGGTGCATATAATTGAAGAATAAACCTTGAACAAGCGTTCTGTCTTGAAAGAGTTCTTTTAGAACAACACGACTTACGAACCATTATCTCGAATCACTATGACCCTTACCCTTAAAAACCTACCATTTCCAAGCCTTGGCTAAACTAACTACTTGTCAATCGTACTAGACTCTTGAGAACTCCTTCTTGTAACTACTCATCCTTTGTCCAACCTATTATTTTTTCGAACGTCCTATTCATACATAAACAAAAGTGAATTTACAAAGTTCCCTCATGAAACAAGACTATTCATTCGTAAAACATACTTCTACAAATACTATTAGAACCTTTCCCGTCATCTTACACTAGAAGACTTTCCTCGTTAACGAAATGAATCCTGCTACATAAAAGATTCACCATAATCCACAACGAGGGTCAAAGCCTAGGCACACTTCACTACTGAAAAACAATAAACTTACATATACCCATCTATAAAAGTCAAAGACTTTAAGTCTAGAGAGACCCACCTTGTTACGTGGAACAAAAAAAATATACGACATTCAAACCCGTACCCATAAAACTCAACACCTTTCGGTTACCGAAAGTAAGCATGTACAACGAAATGTCATGACTTTAATCTAAGCTAAATGAATTGCCTTACTAAATCATACCTAAATTCCTGAATACGACCTTCGTTGTACTTTTATCTTGAATAAAACTTATAAGACTTGTTACTCGCTTCATCCTGAACGCACAAGAAACTTCATTTCTGATACTAGAAACTATCATGAAGGAGGACATGGTCCTCTGTAGCAAAGTACCTCACTTTCCTTCGAATCAAAACTAAACATCAACATCCATTTAGTCTCCTTAAACGACCAGAAACTCCTATATAGGGATGAGTAACGTATAATAATTGATTTCATTACTAAAACTTTCCCTCACCTCTCCTGAGCACCCGAGCATTGTGGTGATCACCTTATACTCAAAACGTAATCACACACCTTATTCACAAAAGTTAGACACCGGAAGACTAAAAAAAACTACTCAGAGTTTGACGTATTCTTAAACACGAGGAAAACTTAGACTACTCGGGGTTTGACGTATTCTTGTTCAAACACGAGGAAGCTTTGAAACTCTAAGTCATGCTACATCATTGCTCTTTTATTACTCATTGACGTTTCCCTTTAGGGACTACGTTAGTTGATAACTACTCTTACGCGAAAGCAATAGTCATGCACTAATCAATCTATGTGCCCTCTCTTGACCCACACAAACGGAAGGATCTATACGGACAATGCGACGATTCGAATACTTATGGGTGCACACGTAATTATGAAAATCAGCGCATGGAAAACATAGTAAATTATGTCGTGTGTTATAACCTAAAACCTATCATGACATATAGTAACTAAACTAATATGATATGACAAGGGCATGATGGCACCTCTTATATATAATTACTCTATCATACCGTCTGTGTCACGAGAAGTTTTGTATCTAGACCAATGACCTTGAAATCTTTTACCCGCCGGCAATTCTTGAGCATATTAGACTTCATTTCAAGCAAACTCAGATCATCCATTCTAAGCAATACATTTCACCTTTAAAATTCAAATGATTATTCGACAGTCCTTCTCTTTAGGATCATTTCCAAAAATTAAATATCTTTCTATAGAACGATATACTTCCCATAGAAACTCCTGGCAATCATGGACTACGAAACTTAGAGACTCGAGCGTAATCTTATTTCTATCACCACATTCCATTTAGAATTCTAAACGTAACCCAAGGTTTACTTGGGAACGTGAATTATCTTTCTCTTCATCCTCGTGCGTACTACAGACTCAAATCCTAAACTAGATTCTTCTACTTTAATTTCGGGATGAAATTTCCTCAAGTAGGGGAGACTGTAATATCCAAGTTTTTTTCGACATATTATGTTCTAAACCTCTGCGCGCATTATAAATTTAAAACACAAATTCTTATTAAAACTATCTTAATTTAGTTATCATATAGTTAGGGAAAAACATTTATACTTAAGACAAACATATATATATATATATATATATATATATATATATGTGTGTGTGTGTGTGTGTGTGTGAATGAGACCTACTTAAAAGTATATATCTATATATATATATATTAAAATTCTTAAAACCTTATAAGCTTGTAATTTTATAATATAAACTTATACTTAAATTTATAAACTAATAAATCATGTTATAGAATTTATAAAGAATTAATTACACGGATGACCCATGTGGTTTATCCAGATTTCACTTATGGTCCCTAGAAATGGGAAACTACAAGTTTTGCCTAATAGTTTACACGATTGTAACACATTTGGCCCCTGAATTGGATGGACGTTAAGTTTTTTGTTAAACTTTTTAAAAATGCCTAAAATACCCTTAGGTTAAAAAAATATATATAATATTCTCATTTGCTTTTCTTCTTCATCCTGCCACCACCATCCCCTCTTCAACCTGCTCAAATTGAACCAGCAAGCTTCATTACATGGATGGCCCCTGTGGTTTCCGGTCATTTCTCCGGTCATCTTCTCCGGCAGCCACCATGATTTGAACCCGCCACCACCAAATCTATAATCAGTTTTGTACTCTGTGTAATATAAGTTGTATAAAGTTCCGGGGTTTTAACATTCAACTTAGCCAAGAACAGCAAAACCCGAGCTTTGCCAAATCGAAATCCAAATCGAGACGCCAGGTTGGGGAAAATTCAAATCAAAAGCAAAATTTTGACACCTTCTTTTGATTTACATTTAAAACCCAAATTTTCAACACTCCGTTCTGATTCTATTTTAAAATCCTAATTTGCGTATGTTTGCAGCTTAGCTTTTGATTCAAGCATGGAGCAATTTAATCTTCTAGAAGGCAGCGACTCCTTTAATGATCCTACCATGCGAAGTGATCCTACCATGCGGAGTGCTCGTATTTAATCTTCCTCAAAATGATTATAGCTTTGATCTACGAGAAGAAACAGATGAACAAAACAAATCATTTGTTAATAAGTAATTTTTGTGTAAAGGTTGTATCACGACAAAGGAACTTGAAACTTGGAACTGTGATGAGATCCAATTGGTTGTTCTGTGTGTTTTATTCTGACGACGGCCAGGCGCTTTCCCGGCGGTTGGACGGTGGGGAGGTAGGTGGCAGCGATGAAGGTGTGGCGGTGGTGTTATGTAAGCTTATAGGGTTAGGGTATGGGTCTAGTGGTGTGAGGGAGATAAACCATTTTTATTTTTTTTAATGTAAGGGTATTTTAGACATTTTACACGCACTTAACAGCCAAACTTAACGTCCATCCAATTCAAGGGGCAAATGTGTTACAATCGTGCAAGCTATTTGGCCAAACTTGTAGTTTATCATTCCTATGGGCCATAAGTGAAATCTAAGTAAACCACATGGGCCATCCGTGTAATTAATTCATTTATAAAATAGTAAAGATATAAAAACATTTGAGAAAAACTTATCCAATCTTTAAGAAAATTAAACATATTATTTGTTTATAAAGTCCAGGGACTAAAACCACTATTACTGAAACTTATTTTAAACTCAAAAATTATGTTTTAACATAAAATAGTAAACACTTGAAAGTACAGGACTTGAGTGTAATATGACCAAACTTCCGGATCTGAAACCGGTCACGAGTTCGACCCCCACTGATCCCGGTTTTGAGTCCGAATAATTCAAGAACGCGTAATCGGTCGAATTGAATGCTCCTCGAGCTTCCTTTCACGCATGCGACCGTAACCCAAGGAGATTCAATGCGAAATTTTGGGTTTAACACCGCGTGGGTTCGAGTTTAAGTCCGATATTTACACTCGTAATCTTTCCAACTAATTCGACATTTAATGATGAAATTAGTTATAAATACTAGTTGTTATAACACAACGACATCACACTTGAACTATCTAAACTCTCAATTCCATCGTTTGAAACCTGCATTGATCGATTTGAACCCGAGGACAGTCGCACCTGTTTCGAACTCGTTCTCACTCGTTTCCTCATCATTTCAGGTAATTCTAAAGGCCATTATCTTCGTTTTCGTTCCACAATCGAAAGCCCTCTATCAATTTCCAATGACAGAGGGATTATCGATTCGTATGTAAGGGTTTTAGGTTCTAGGGTTCATACGAAATATGGGTTAGTTTGGGATTGTGTTTATCTTTTTTATCTTCCAGGTAAAGCACTAGCGAGGCCCGTAGCCGGGTGGTAGTTCGAATCCGGCCAGCCTGAGTTTTTGTTTTTCATTTTTTTTTTGATACTTTTTAATCAGATTTTTATTTCCAAGTAATTTTTATAAAATCTGTGGTATATTAATAAACCTAAAACTGATTTTTATTTATACTTTCATTTTCCAGAAATATTTTATTTAAATTAAACTTAGTTAAAAGCTTATAGAATATTAATCTTTAAAAAAAATAATTCACAACCTTATAAAACTTATACCTTCAACGAGAACTATTTTATAAAAATAAAAAATGTAATTATTTTCTGAAATAAATAAACTTATTCTGTTTAGATTTTGAATATATTTATAAACTTTCAAATTATATTATAAAGTATTAATCTAAACAGAAAACATATATAACTTAAATAAAATCAGAAAAACTTTTATAAATCGTATAAAAGCAGAAAAGTTTATAAAACTTATATAATAATTCGGAAACAAAAACTTATAAACTTCTACATTTTATAGAATTTATACCTATTTAATTCAAGGATTATTTAATTAATTAAAATAAATATTCTTTTATAAGTCTATAAACTTAAAACAACATTTTAAGCTAAAGGAATCTTAGACTTATACATTTTATAAAAACTTATATTTTATAAACTTATTTATTTGTATAAATTTAAAAACATGAGAAATAAATATACTTTATTTAAGTTTATAAACTTTATAAAATAAAATAGAAACTTTAAAACATTTATAAACTTATAAACTTTATCTAAACACTTATAAACTTATAAGAAACTTCATTTAAGACTTTATGAACTTATACTTTCGCAAACTTATTAAAACATAAACTTTATAAGAAAACATGCTTAACATTTTTTTTATAAACTTATATGTACCTATTATTATTTAAACTTATAACCACACTTTTAACATTATTTAATTATAAAATAATTTATAGGATAAATACTTAATAGTTAATGCTTTAACAAACCTTAAGAAAATTATATTGATAATTTTAATTAAGATAAAGTAATTCCTCATAGATAATTATTTATACTTAATAATTATTTACCTTTAAGTAATTATTTATCCTTAATAATTATTTACCTTTAATAATTATTTATCCTAAATAATTATTTATTTTTAAACAACTATTATAAATCATAAATCATCATTTAATCTTTAAATAAGTATTAGTAATCTTTAATAATTATTTGGTCTTTCAATTTAACTCTCCTTACAACCTTATTCATAAAATACTAGAAAACTACTTTAAATTATTTTTTTCTAAGTTGTGTGATTATTCAAAACCTTGTTTAGAAATTGACTTAAACTTGATAAACACAATCATTCTCGTCTCCTTAAGGAACCCTAGTTAATCTTAGAATCCTAGATTCGTTGTCATAAACTTATAGGATCAAAACTTGAAACTCTAAAATTTTGGACATTATTTCCCTCAAATCCAAGTGAGTATACTTAACCCATTTTCGTTTTACATTCTTTATAAACTTGGGATGAAACATGTACAAACTTTCAAACTTATACAATTCTTGTACAACTATGCCTTTATGCTTATTCTGGTGTTATTATGCTTGAGACTTGCATGCTTAAATTAAACTTAAAACTAGCATATCCATTAACTTTGATCAAGCCTATAGTAACAATGATAGATCTATTGCATTTGACCAATCCACCTAGTCTGATTGACCCTTCGGGGGGAGCCCATGGTGATTGTTACTGAATTTAAACTTTAAACTTTTAAGGGTAACCTTTGGGTTATGCCTAAACTTGGTTGGAGGATTGATATGCACAATGTTTAACATGTTTTGTTCTCACACTTATACTATAGAATGCATGACATAATGAATTGTAATACTTTTCAAAAAATTTGCTAAACTATGATAAAACCTATGTATCTCAACAACTATTTTTAGTTGACAATTTACTTACATGCTTCAGGTACGCTAGCATGAGACTTATTATGATCATATAGGATGCTTTGGACATAGATTACTTATCAAATACACATTGTATTTCTTGTTATATGTTGTCTCATTCTTTGTATTGAACTTTTAAAAGTTAGAAATGAAATATTTAAACGTTAATAGTCAACCTTATGCTTTTTGAACAACCGCGTCCGCCCCGACGTCGTCGGTTGAGGTGTGACAACAAATACCCGACGGGTATGGCCCATAGTACATGATTTTATAACCATGTATGGGACTGAGATTACTAATATCCGACCCAAATCCGTCCCATTGTCATCCTTAGAAACGACAGGTAGAAAAGTTTTTGTAATTGTGATCATCCCTAGTTAAAAAGTTGTGATTCCTCGTATATATAACTTCTTCGCTACCAAGACACATATCGGCTAGTATATAACATGTTTAAACCAAGTGTCGTAACATATAACTATAAGATACACAAGGCTTTTGAATTAATCTTTTTTAAACTCTATAAACATGTGCAACATAAAAGCTTTCTACCGTTGGCCATTTGATGCATTGGTAGTCTCAAGACTTCCCATAGTGAAGGTCTTGGGTTCGAATTCTTATCACATCAAAAAAAGGTATGTAACCAGGTTAGGAGGTTTACCCAATTTGGTGTTCCTCCTAAGATGGGCTATCCTGCATGTTTTAGATGTTGCTCTAGAAAAACTCAATTATTTTAAAATATCTACTCCGTTCAAAAAAAAAAAAAACAAAAGCTTCCTAAAAGAAAGGAAAAAAAAAGTGATCAATTGAGCTAATGAGGGCGTGATGGTACAAAGGAGATATGAATAGGGGGACAAAGAACACATGGAGGTGCAATAAATTTAGGGCCATGACGGCACGTCCACTTATAAACATACAAGATACCCATATTGAATGTCGTCAGGATTGGACTAAGCATCACACGTGGAGGGTTTTATAATCCTTCTTTGGTTCTACATTAATTATATATAATATAATATATCTAAACAAAAAGTATATTATAATTTTTAAAAGATAACGCTCCTGCCTCCTGTGTAGGATTTTTTTTTTTAAAGTAAATTTTATAGCCACGGAAAACAACCACAGACCGCTCAAAAGAGCATGGCGGCGCAAAACGAACACCCACTATAATATCACAAGTTAAAAGCCAACCAATTCGACCAAGAAGTCGATTTGTGCTTTGATCTATTTCTATACCAAAGGAAACTCATGGCTTTAACGTCTTCTAAAATAACGTGAATCTTGATCTCCTTGTTTGAAAATCTTTTTTCGTTCCGAGCCTTCCATAAACGCCACCACGAAATAACCACGATACCTTGAAAGACCTCCTTGGCTCTATCCCTTGCCACACTACCGAAGCCACCCTGCACGCCGAAAACAGATGATCAGTTGATTCGTCCCCCTCACCACACATAATACAAGAGGTCGAATCTAACTGGATGTTTCGAAAACTAAGGGCCTCAAGGGTAGGAAGGCGACTCAACAAAGCTCTTCATATGAAAATACTACACTTGCTAGGGATCCATTTGCACCAATCCATTACGTACCTATTGCTCACATCTAAATTAGAAAGAAACAATTTTTTAACCGAGGCTACAGAGAAGATCCCTGACTCCTCCCCCTACAGGTCCAACCGTCTCTACCACCATTACCCCAAGCCGAGCTTAAGAAGCTCCTGTGTAGGATCTAATTAGTCAAGTTTAAACGAGTTAACAAAAAGACAAAAGTAAAAAAAAAGCAAAAAGGTTTGAATTGTATTTATTTGAAAACTTAGAGAAGGAGGGTGCAACAAGTAAAAATCATTGAAAATGGGGTACGTATAGCACAACCCTTTTTAAAACTCATTTAATAAATTAATTAGCTTGAACTAAGGCTTCACATATCTAGACCGGTTAGAGTTGTTGTAACTTGTAACATTCGACTTATCATACCAACCATTACTTTCCTTTGTCCACAAAAAACTCACAGATTTGTTTTTAGTTTTCCATACGAAAACTTCCAAGAGGTCACCCATTCTATGATTGCTTCATGCTTAATAGTGGAGTTCTCTTCTCACCCACAGTCATTACACTGAAGACGGGTTATGGTAGGTGAGCCGAAACATTTCTTACGACCTAGCATCTCTCGTGTAGATAAAACATGAATGTCTGGTCCGAGTAAGTTTGGACCATTGCCAAAACAGGGTATTTAGTAGTAGAAAGTTAGAGGTGTTTTAAAAAAATCATGCAAAACATCTGACATTGAAAACGTGTTCAAATAGCTCTATTTAAAAAGAAAAAGAAAAAAAAAAACCTTGACCCATCTCATCCACTCTTATCCTTAATTAAAGTATATTTTTCTGTTTTTTTAATTTTTCTACAAGATTTCTATGATTTTAGTAGTTTTTTAATTACCCAGATCTCTGTTTAGCACAAGAATCTCAGTAAAATGTTTAGCTTCCCTCCCAAATGCATTAAAGGTTGAACCATATGGTATTTTAGTTGTATGGTAGCTTCGTGGGCTGTCTTTCTTCCCATTAAAAGGGACTGATTATTAAAGATAATAATAAGGTTGCATGAATATAAAAGTATCAACATGGAAGCTCCAAAAGTAACTATATAAAAAATAATGTTAATAAACTTCCTACCTTGATTCCAACAACAAATACTAGAACAACTAAGAGTTAATCAAGGGTTGCTCGGATGAAACACACAAGCTACGGTTCGGTTAATGTTTAATTATGGGACACCGTTAATCGTAACCATAACTGATTTATCGGTTAATCAAATAATCTTAACAATAACCATCGGTTAATCTCAGTTATCTGTTAATTCGGTTTGGTGACGATTTGGTTATTGGTTAACGGTTAAGGTTTACTCAACACTAGTTTTTATAATAGAAAATTGAAGTTTATAAAAAAGAGATAAAAGATTAGAGTTAATACCATTTTTAAGGTCGTTTGCGTAATAATATTTGGACAGAAAGTTTAATGGGCCGACAACGTTGTAATTGTGTTCATCACGAAAATTTGACTTATGGAACTTTTATTTTGAATATGGTTTTTTATTTCTTTCTTTGTATATGTGTATATATAATCTGCTTTACCTAAAATTTTGATTGTTTAACAAATACGTTCATTACGAAAATTTGGTATAATGAATTTTGATAAATTAAATTTTACTGAGGTAAAAGGGGTTAATAAATATTGTTACATGAAAAAGTGACATTATTTTAATGTCTTAAATATTAATAACTTATACTTACTTCTATATCGTTTTAATATGTTGTTAATGCATACATTGAAGACGGTATTAAGGGGGTACCTTGTACCATGATCAAAATTTTAAACTTTTTTTTAGTAGACTTTCGGTAGATAAGAGTGTTTTCAAATTTAATACTTGAGATATAGCATTTATTTACTTTATCTTAATTACTAATGTCGGTCGACTTTTCCACCGACAAAATATCTCCTTAACTTTGTAAGTTGACAAAACTTGCCCCTCAAGTTTCACTTTAACCATTTCAATTTATAAAATTTCAAGTTTACACTCTGCATTAAATGTAATATGATTTTTCCTCAATAACTTTCGTTCATTAATTTATTAGGTTATATACTCATGTATTACATGGGTTTGTTTAATAGAAAAATGAAAGTACAATAATATATAAAAAAATTAAAATAATGTGTAAAACAAAAAATAAAAATGTTTGTTTCCTTAATTAAGTAATAATTAGAATTTAAATTTTAGGGAGAATTTCATATATATCCCTACAAACTTGCTAAATATCATATATATCCTAACCAAACTTTAAATATCAAATATATTCCTCTCTAATACTTAGAATATCATATTTAACCATTTTCATATATTTTATTAAAAATAACTCCTAATAAGACCATTATACCCTTAAATATTTTAAATATCAAAGATATCCCCCATAATACTTAAAATATCATAAAATAGAATTCATAAATATATATTAAATATATTTAAATAAAAGTTATGAATGAAATTAGAAATTAAAAACACATATTAGAAGCATAAAAAGTCTTATGTTTTTTTTACCCACAATCATAATTAAATTGTACGTAAATAGATTAGTTCTTTTGAGCCACTAAAAACAAAATGAGATGGTGGATGTGATTTTGTTTCAACTTGTATCTATCAATTTTCAATATTTTTTTAAAAATCACTACTTACTTACCTTTATGTGGAATCAGATGAAACCACTTTAACAAATATTTTGATGAAGTTAAGCAAATGAACTGGATGAACCTATAGCAAAAGAATTGTTGATGAACGGCGACGTAGGGTTTATTCAGAGATTAAGCATGGATGTTTTTTTTTATTTTGAATCCTAAAAATATAGAAGAGGGTTAAAATAATATTTTTAAGAAGGGTAAATTTGTCATTAAATTAAAGTTTATTAGAGAGGGATATATTTGATATTTAAAGTTTGGTTAGGATATATATGATATTTAGCAAGTTTATAGGGATATATATGAAATTGTCCTAATTTTATATTATTTTTTTCTGAATAATAAAAACATTAGGATAGTTAAATTTAAAAATTCAAACTTACTTAAAATAAGAAAAATTAAAAGATTTTAATAAGAAAAAATATAGTGATAACACGTGACATTCTTTGAAATCATTTATTAGAATAAGGATAGGTTAGAAACCCTGCATATAATACAGGGTGAATAAATACAGTGTTATATATATATTTAGTAATAAAATTCTAATATTACATATTTTTGACATATTACATAATTTTTAATACAAATTTTAGAAACGTTATATAGTTAATTTTTTAAAATGTTTTATAAAAAGAATGAAAGAAATCTTCAAACTATAAAAATGTTTTATGAACAAAGCTATTTTTTTAACTAAAAAATATTTTATAAAAATAGTTATAAAAATCATTACTATTTAATAGAAGAAAGGCGGAAAAAAATTATAATTTTTTTATAGAAAATTGTATCATTAAATAGGAGAGAGGGGCGGGAAAAAATGTTGAGGATGAACATGAGAATGATATGTGGCACTCAAAAACCTTTATTTAATAGAAGAAAGGCGGAAAAAAAATTACAACTTTTTTATAGAAACTTGTATCATTAAATAGGAGAGAGGGGCGAGAAAAAATGTTGAGGATGAACATAAGAATGACATGTGGCACCCCAAAAACCTTTATTTATTAGTATGTATAGATTAAAAAACAATAATAACTTATTGTTGTGTTTAATCTTTTTTCTTGGTGTCCCAGAATAATTTTTGTTATACTTATTTACAACTGTCGACCACAATTCCCCCTCAATATTGAAAAATGTCAAAACTATGTGTTTTTTCCACCGTCATGCCACGTCTGTTAGTCCATCATAACTGTTTTTTGGCCTTTTTTTCTTTTGTTTTCTTTACATATCTTTTTATTAGGCTAACCGAGTCTTCATAATTTAATACGTTTCTTTTATTTATTTAACCACATTAATTTCATCACATATAACGTTTAGATCCGTTTCCCATCGCTGCTGAGCACTGAGTCCTGTTTTTCCAGTTATTAACATAAGTAAAATTAATCAACATGGCACTAAATGTTTTATTTTAGGTTTCCAACATCTTATGTTGGAGATACAAATTAAAGCTACCCGAACCCGAGTCCTACAAAAAGTCAAATATTACTGCAGAAAATTATTTAAACCCGTAACTTAAATTATCACTACAAATCGTGTGAGCGGCTACCAATTTCATTGTGCGTGTCATCAGACCCACAAATTCATCCACGTCAATCATTCCATCGCTTTCGGCATCCGCCCCTCGTACCATTTTCCGGCAAGCCTCCAAGCTACACCTCTCCCCCAACTGCCGCAGCACCTGCACCAGCTCCTCCGCCGTTATTTTCCCATTCCCGTCCAAATCAAACACCTTAAACGCACTCTTGATATCCCCCGTCTTAACTCCGCCGTCAGACTTCTGCGCCTCCATGAACTCGTCAAAGTCAACGAACCCGTCGCCGTCGGTGTCTATGGCCTGAAACGCCTTGTCTATCTCCGATTTAGCGGTCTTGTTACCAAGTATCCCCGCGGCTGCACCGTACTCCTCCTTGGAAATCTTTCCGTCGTTGTTCTTGTCAAATTTATTGAACACCTGTCTCATCTCGTCGGCGTTCGGTTGGAAAACCTCCGGCGAAGTGAATTTTGATGGCTTAAGTGATTGTGGCGGCGGGGTTTTTGTGGTTGATGCTTTTTTTCTTGACACGCCGTATTTGAAATTGAAGAAACTTTTGCTTGACATTTTGTGAATTGCAAGTTTTGATTTGGTGGAATGAAGTGTGGTTTGTTTTCTTTATATAGTATATTGAACCTTTTGTTATGAACAGTTGTTCGGTTAATATTGATGAACAATGATTGATCCAAGTATTTTTACCATTAGGGTTGGAAACAGACGAGGTAAGAAAAACATGTCCAACTAACATTTTCACTCAATCGTAACAAAAAACTACTTGAAATTTGATTTTACTCAACTCAACTAAATTTTATTAAACTTCTTTTAAAACGGAAGCAATAGATTAAAAGACAGACTAACAATACACTAGACAAAACATTAGAAGTTACAAAGATAAAGAGAGAGACACCAATCTAACCATTACATGTGATAAAATAAATTGAGTAAATTACAGAAATCGTCATTTATGTTTAAACCCTTTTTTAGATATTGTCCTTTAGCCAAAAAATTGACAGATATCGTCATTTACGTTTACAAATCTTGCACGTTACGTCATTTGTCCCTAACCCAGTTAATTTTTTTCGTTAAGTATGATCATGTGATCATGTGCGAGGCACATGAGGGTACTTTGTTCTTTTTATACATTTATAAATAAAAAAAAGTTAAAATATAAAAACCCAAATATATCTCTCTCTCTCAACACACACACTCTCTCTCTTCTTCAAGACAACCACCACCACCAGTTGAAACTTGGTCTGATGGCCTTTTGTGAGAGAGAAGATAGAGGTGGTCCAACGGTGGTGGTGATTTCAGGTGGTGCTGGTCGCGAAGATGGTGGTGGTTTCAGGCCATCATCACCGTCGTTTTCTGGTTCCGAGCCTAGATCCAACCGATTAGAGGCTGTAATCGGAGGCAGGCGGTGGTTAGGGTTTAGGAACAGTATGACGGATCACGGCGGCATCGGGATTCTGACCAGACAAAGGCAACAGGGGCGTCGCCGTCATATCAGATAGAAGAACCGGGAGCCCTCTAAGTGACCCGAACCCTTGATCAAAAGCCCACCAGCAGTTTTCACCAGTCGTGAGCATCAAAACCGAAGGCTCGATGAGCTTGTTATCACGTCTGATTTTGAAAAGCTCACTGGTTTTCACTAACGCTGAGAACCTCTTATTGACCGATGATAGTTTCCAGTATTCTGATCTGGGAAGTCTATCTCAGTAAACTTTTAACTGATTTCGACAAGAGAGTGAGGAGAGAGAGAGAGAGTGTGTGTGTTTGTACTTGAGAGAGATATATTTGGGTTTTATATTTTAAATTTTTTTGTTTTTTATACAAATGGATAAAAAGACCAAAGTGTCCTCATGTGCCTTGCACATGCCCATGGTTAACAAAAAAATTTAACTGGGTTAGGAAAAAAGGACGTAACGTGCAAGATTTGTAAATATAAAGGACGATATCTGTCAATTTTTTTTACTAAAGGACAATATTTAAAAAAGAGTATAAACATAAAGGACGATTTCTGTAATTTACTCAAATAAATTAAATCATAAATTTATTCACATAATTACATCTTTTACGCTTAGTCATATCTTTATTAGTACAAAAAGTATACATTACTACATTTGTTTTGACAAGCATTCCACATAAAGAATCAAAATAAAAAGAAAAGACACGCCCAGTCCCTACTGAACAAATTATTAGATTCTTTTCAATAAAAGGAAATAAAAAATGTTGAATTCCTACCATAGAATTTACTTCTTTTTCTGTTAGAATCTTCGGACCAAACTTCATGGGGGAAGTCATGTTGTATATTGCTCCTTGCAGAATCGAACATTCGAATCTACCAATGAGTTGTGTTAGGCACCACGAAAACGATCTCAGTTGAGCTTATCTGAAAAGAATCTTAATCGATTATGGAGACATCCAAGGATAAACAGACAGGCGCCAACGGCATTGTAGTTTATGAATAAACAAATATGACTAACGGGTTTGAACCGAATTAAGAATCTTGGAAACGAGACCTAATTCGGATTTGATTACAAACCAAAATGTAAACCGGATATAAAATCCGGTTCCTTTTTAAAAGGTTTTGGTTTTGTGTTTAATCAGTTTGAAAGTTGAAGACCCTAAAAGATTGGAGAGAGGTTACAGAGTGTTAAAATCCCGCCAACAACTTTGTTTTAGAATTTAGAGTAAATTATAAATTATGTTCTTTATCTTTATACCAAATTGTAAGTTATGTCATTTGGCTTTAGAAATTACATTGGATGTTCTTTTTTTGAAAACTTTACACACATTTAGTCCTTTACACTAACACCCATCCAAAACATTTGTTAAGTAAGGTCATGTGTCTCTCACATGAGGGTATTAATGTCTTTCTACCCTTCTTTTCTCCATATTAATAAATAAGCACATAAAGTAGAAAAAAACCAATAAAAAATAAAAGGAAGAATTATCAAGCGCCCTCTCTCTGGTTACTCTCTCGTGTTCCTCATCACCATCAACTCCGGGCAACACCGCCACCTTAGCACCACTCTCCTCCACCACATCCAATAATCATTTTTGTGTTATCTAGATATGTTTTCGATCACATATGTATGGTCAATTTGGGTTTTGATTTGGACAATGAACCAATCGTATCATTTCAACCTCCTTTGCCAAATCCATTTTCATACTCTCAATAAGAGACACGATTTTCTCCTGGAACCAACACGATGGTAGAAAGGGGCGACCGTAAGAAACCCTAATTTCTTACGTTTAGAAGAAGATGTTGAGGTGATCTTGATTGGAAAAGCTTTCGGCTTTTTTTGGTGGTGTTAATGGTGGAGGTCGCGCTTTTTGTTGTTCCTTTTCTTCCCCTCACCAGGTTGCAACAACGAGGAGGACGATGGTGGCGATTTCCCAAGGGGTAAGTAGCTAAGGTAAGGTTTTTTATTTACAGTGATGGTGATGAGTGAAGGGTTGGCGGCGAGTTCAAGGTCTGGCGGAATTCGTGAGGTGCGACGGCAGTGATTTTGGGAACTGTGGTGGTGGTGGTGTACAAAGAGTGGGGGGGGGGGATAGCAGGTGTTTGGGATTTAAAATGATTAAATTACATATTTATTTCTAGATAAAAGTCCTTTGTGGTTAAAAATACCAAATTGCCCTCATGTGCATGACACATGATCAGATTTAACAGAAAAAGATAACCTCGGTTAATGCTAAGGACTAAATGTGTGCAAATGTTTCAAAAAAATGGCATCCAATGTAATTTTTAAAGCCAAAGGACATAACCTGCAATTTGCTATAAACATAAAGGACATAATTTGTAATTTACTCTAGAATTTATTTTTATTTTTTATTTAACTATCCCTAGTACCTCATGTATTACACATATTAAATAATTAAAATATTAAATAATTAGTAATTAAGATTAACGGATCATAAAATGATATTTTGAGATAAGATTTGATAGAAATTATGTGTACCTAAATACTTTAAGTAAAAGAATAATAATATCATTTTTTTGAACTTCTATTTAAAAAAAAAGTTTTTGTAAACAATTTTTTTTGAAAAAATGTCCTTTTATTTTTAAGAGACCGGTTTTAAAATATTTCGCATTTTAAAAAAAGTTCAGTGTTTTATAAAAGTTTCATATTTTATGAAAATTTTGTTTTTTAAGTTCATTTTTTATTAAAAAGATCTGGTTTTTAATTTATTAAAAAAAAAAATTTAATCTGAAAAAGGTATAAATAATATTAGTACTATTTAATGTTATCATTTAATAGAAGAAAGATACGTAAAAATTAGTATAAGAAGGCGTAGAGTTATACCACGTGACATTCTAAATTTTTATTTTTTATATATAGGAGATTTTACATAAACAACAACCTTTATTCAGTCCGCTTTTTAGCTGTATTCGTAATATTCGTTTCTTTTTCACGAACGTTTTTCAAAACAAAAAAAAGTTAAAAAAATAAAAATAAAAATTGGGCCACCATTATGCCCACCCACAAGCCCAATAACCTTATTCTTCTACAATGCCAGACAGCCCAAATATGAAATGCCCGACAATAACCTTTCATGAAAATTGAGAGGAAATACCGAACCACCCAGTAAAGGTGAAGTTACATTTTTGGCCCTAGGGTTGATGAAGAACTAGAGAACCAATTAAAAGTGAGATTATTGCATGTTAATGATTGAAATAAATATTTACGACAATTATTTCATGGTTTGAATCATTTACAAATTTCAATAGAATAATTAGTGATTAACACAAATATATTTAGGTGATGTTACAAAAGTGTATCAAGTCCTATAATTGAAATAAAACTTAGCTTGTTTTATATATAATATGTTTGCTCTTTCCTTATTTTTAATTCAAATATTTAATTTTTATTATATGTTAAACGAATATTTTTATTTTTGAAATAATTGATTAAGTACTAAAGAACTTGTTGGATAATAAATCCTCGATATTTTTGTAGTTGCAGTTTTGAAAATCTCAAGAAATTGGATTATATCTTTAATACATTCCCAACCCTCATGCGGAAACGGAATACCTTGACTACGCGATACAAGATGATTATGAAAAATGTGTAAATGATCTTTGTCACAAAGCGCTATCAAACATTTTTCAAGTCGAATTTCACCTAGTAGGTACGTCCCAATTCGGGCCTAAGCAAATAGAATCCATATCGTGACGCATTTTCTTATGATTTTTATACTTTTTTTTAAAATGCCTTTTAATATATGTTTAAAACAAATTTTGAAATCTTCACCTTGTTAAACGCTGTAACATCCCAAAAATAGTAAATAAATAAATAATAACGCGAGCGGGATTGAATCGTCGAAAACTAAAGAGGAAAATGGATGGGCTTAGGCTCGGCTCCAACGGGCCAAGGGATGCCCATGTATATAAGGATCAAGGTAGCCGTCCCTCTCCCTCAACTCCACCATTTGTGCAAACTTAGAGAGAGAAAGGAGAGCTCGGGTCTAGAGAGAGAAAGCTTGGGAATCAAGCTCAAAGTCTCGGGAATCATTACTCTACATCTCAGGAACGATTAGCAACAAAGAGGAAACGAAAACAGGTAACATTCATGCTCGAATATGAGTTTTTAGTTAAGAAATGGGTTTTAGGGTTCTAATGGGTTTTGAATCAAAAGATGGTATTTTTACGTATGGAATTGCATAAAAAGTATGTATCTAGCTTCATGGAAGCTAAATACAAATTCTGAACGTAAAAAGATCGAAGCTTGAATAAAAAACGATGAAGATGATGAAAATCGGATGCATCGCCCGAAAAGTCGGATGAATGGGTCGAAAAAGGGGTTTTCGACCGAAAAGTATTTCTAACACTCAAAAAATTCGATCACTACATTTCGGTCGAAAAGTATTTCTAACACCCAAAGAATTCGATTACTACATTTCGGTCGAAAAGTATTTCTAACACCCAAATAATTCGATCACTACATTTCGGTCGAAAAGTATTTCTAACACTCAGATTTCGATCACTACATTTCAGGCGAAAAATGTTTTTGGACAAGGAGTTTTCGATCAAAAGACGGGAATAAAGAATCTTTCCAAGTAGCTAGTTTTCGATCAAAAAAGATTTCGATCGAAATATGGTTTTCGGGCATAGAGATTTCGGACATAACTTGATACTAATGTGTCTAGTTCACCTAACTCTAAGAATAGAAATGTTAAGTGTCGGTTAGGTTCATTAGCTTTTCTCGTATGACTTGATTATACAGATTGTGTGTGACCTTAACTGACACTCCTAATCCAGCTACGTGTATTCAGAGATCACCCGTCAGGTGAGTTCAACGTGCCTCCTTCTATGTTATGTGCAAATCATTTTAAATGTTTTGGGGCTGAAGTATATACACTAAATGAATAAATGCTATGAATGTCAATGTGATCATACGTGATATATAAATATATATATTTATATATATGTAAATGAATTATGAACAAGGAATGAAACGTATGTTTACAAAGAATGAATGAAAGAATGACGTAACGTAAATTAATGAAATTTTGTTTTATATTATATATATTGCATGTTATGAATGTATGTAAACGTTATGGACGCTTCGATGACAACGGCTACTTCGATAGACGGACGACCACGTGACTATTTTGCAACCGGGACAAATACGTTCCTTCATCAGCTAGGACGTATGGGGGCATTAATGGACGGTCGAAGCAAATGCCTTTTTATAAGTAGAACGGTTGCATAAATAATAGTTCATGTGGGAAACGGATACCTTCGGGTAAACGGGCGAATGACGGCCTACGACGGTAGGACGGTAAGACAGACGACCGAAGGTTTGCCGGACGGTATAGCATAACAGATGGCCGAAGGTTTGCCGGATGTTGTGGAGGACGGAATACGACGGTAGGACGGGCGTCTGTCTTTGTGACTTACGCAAATGAATGTTGAGTTGATCACCCTTATATGTATGACCAATGAATGTTTAAGGAAAATAAAGGTGAATACGTATTTATGTATTCACATATGAACATTATTGAGACCATGATAATGTGTATTTATATATATACTTATATATTTATATACTTATAAAGAAACGATGTTTTTACTTAATTGTCTTAAACTAAAACTCACCAACGTTAGCTGACTTTTAATATACATTTCAGGTAAAAGAAGGAAGTGTCGTGCAAAAGCGTGATGGTTACCCGGCATATGTGTTAAGACAATGTTTATGTTTAATACTTCCGCTGTTATGTTATGTATTTGATTGTTGAATGCTTCCGCTTTGTTGGAACGTTTTTAAATTATAATTCAGTGTTGATGACTATGTTTATGAGTAAATCCAACAAGTGAGGTTACCGGGAAATAGGGCCTTACAAACGCCGAGTCTATCTTGCACAACCAAATTAATAATATGTGCAACACATTTGATATGGAAGAAAAATGTCGTCTCAAATCGGTTTATATTTTAATTTTTCAACCTTGGTTGTGCTGATTGAGGCGTTATCAAATGACGTTGAAAAAATACTGTTTTCTAATTTTAATTTTTTTATTACAAAATCTAAAATTTGAAATAAACGGTGTCTAGTGTATTGATATGCAAACAAGATCAGGTGTACTTAAACACACTGATGAAGGAGAATAGATGATCGATGGATTTGAGACTGTCTTCTTCCTCTCTGTAACTCTCCTTCTACATATTTCTTTTCTTCTCAAAATATACCATAACATAATTCCACTATTTTGATTCGGAGGATATTCTAGTATTTATTTTCTATTATAGTTTCTAATTGGGTTTTGAAGTGTGGGTTATATTGTGTTAGTTATTTTAAAACTATTGTTTCTTATGCGTATGTTAGTTTTAGCTGATTGCAATAGACGATAATTAAGTTTTCATAACATCACCGTCTCATAATTGTGTATCAAACCTAACCTATATCACTTCAGAAAACCTCCCTTAGAGCTTCTAGAACACGGTTAGCCGTTTCTTGCCCGAATAGCCTCGGAAGGCTTGAACCCAGATCGATTTCAATCGTCTTACTTTTACTCATATCATCTCTTTTTTTCAAATAAACCCTCTCACTTTCACCAACAACCCTGTCCCCAAAAGCACAAACATCCAACCAAGTTTTCAACATTTCTTTTGCAATCGGGCTGACATGAGTTTTGATCATTTCCTCGAGTTGTTCTGTTTCTATACGTACCAGAATCGCAGTCGGGGAGACAACTGAGCGAATGTAAAGTGATGATGAGTAGTAAGGTTTTACCTCTGAAAGCTTGTCAAGATGTTGTCTGTGTTGGTCTAATTGAGTGTCTTCATAAAATGTGTTTAGATAATCAGGGTCAAGTACAATGTCCACCCTTGGAGGCAAATCAAGGATTAGAACCATAGATGTTGGGCTGCTTTGGATCAGCTCTACCAAGAAATTGGGTGCGTCGGTTGATGAGTTTAGATACGCTGACAGGCTGGTTATGTTTAAGGCTCCCCCTGATGGTAACTTGCAATGTAGCCAACTTCCGAGTATAAAATCAATCTGGAACATTGATTGAGTGAACAACTTTTATGCATGTTTGTCAAGATATATCGAAACAGTTTTTAAATGTATCCGGCCCACTATCCAAATTAAGCTCTACACTTTTAACTATACATTCTCTAAAATTCTTTTACACAAGTAAAAGATATTTTCATCCATAATCGCGTGAAATATTCAAAAAGAAATAAAAATTTTGCTTTATGTAATGTTGAATTTCACGAAGATAAAATCTAGAACCAACTGCTTAGTTAAGATATATTTTTGGTACAGGGTTAGCAACTTAGCATGTTGGATATAGAGCTTGATTTGGATTGTAAAGCAGACTATATGAAAGTTAGACAATAATCAGCTATTTAGGATGATAGGTTTCTAAACTATAAGAACATTTAACCCTAAGTTATCTATTCTTTAGTCTGCCTTTTTAATACAAATAAAACCTAGTCTTGCTATGATGTCGTGGGTGCTCTTGAAAAACTCGCAATATATTATAAGAAATTTATGGGCGAGTTATGTTATGACCTTAAACTGAAACCATAGCCAGAATTTCGGTTATATTATCTGGAAACCTTGAACAGTTGGCGGCATGTTCCGTTATAATATGTTTCATTTAATTTGGTTTTTGGTGTTAACCGCCTTTGACCAAGCTTTGCGCTTGGGTCATTAAAGTGTTGGACTTGGGGCATTTGAGTAAAGTTTTATGCTTGGGATCATTAAAGTTGGCCTTGGGGTCTAAAAATAATTATATACTATATACTAATATATTTAAAAATAATACACTATTAAATTGTGTTTAAAAGTGGGCGGTTTGGTTATCACCAGTTCAGTTTTTTTTACGTAAAACGATTTCTGAACCTATTATTTCAGTTATATTATAAGCTGCCGAGCCATCTATTTTTACTTGGTTTGGTAATTTCGGTTTGGTTTCGTCAGTCATTACAGTTACACTTCGGTTACTTTCCTTTTCTGCTCACCCTAGATAAGAATCTAGAAACGGTAAGTGTATGTAGGCTCATTGCTGTAAAAATGTAAATATTGTGTTTAATTTCTCATTTCTTGCAGCTATTATCATGCACATATGATTATGGTTCCTGATAGGCTCTAATACCAACAGATTGTAAATGGTTTAATTATAGTATTCTTCTTTTGTTCTGGAACCAAGGGAGTGTTTGTTTCTTACTTGGTACTGCATATGCAAAGACAATATCTTAGATTCTTTTGGAATGCTGACAAAAGAACCAGGTGCTAGGTGATGGTTCAGTTTGAATGGAGTTGTTTGGATCAAGTCCTGACTGTAAGTGCAGCAAGAGAATACCAGGTGGAGTATTTTGTGATGAGGATATAGCTCATTTTTTGGAATATGTTAAGTTGGGGCAGAAGGTTATTGATTGAGGCAACAAAAATAGTGGCTACCAAGGGTAAAATGATCGAGGCAGATATGTCAAAACAAAGTTTTTTAAATATGTAACAGAGTATCAGATTGATGAACTAGGACCAGATAAGAAGGGTTTTCTTATCGTGAGAAGGCCGATTCACTGAATTTTTAATTTTGATTCACAAGATTTATATGTGAAGAACCTTTTTATTTGGTCCTGATTCCGTATATATATACAAATTTCTGATTCAAAGTTACAAATTGTAACGATTCACAGTTTTGTTAATTTGCTTAAAATGTAAAATTGTGAATCAAGTTACATGTTTAGTGCAAGAAATGCGAATTCAGTTGATATGGGAAGGATTGAAGTGGTTGACAAGCTAGTGAAACAGGGAATAACGAGATTAAATAACTTAGTGAGGTGTCTTAGACAAAGCAGGGAACTCTGCAATTTTGCGACGTTGAACCACGTTGACTAAATCTCTTTCAAGTTATTTAGCGTTTGGGTTTTTGTTCACTTTTAGTCGTATTATCGTGTTTGTGGTTAGGGGATAGTATGAAGGTATATCTACTTTAACTCAGGCCTATGCTTAAACTTATCCTTGTGGTTTTGTTTGCGTCTTGTAGATTTTATAATTTTAAATACCCCGGATATCACTTTTGAATCGTGTACAAAATCACACTAAGATTAAAGTATTTTGGCGGTGCTCTCCAAATCTTTAATCAGCGATAATCTGTCAGCAGGAACTCCATACCTCCTAACTTGTATCAATGTTTATTATGATTCCACTTTGGTCTCAAGTAAATCCAACTAAACTAAAAATGGGTTGATGACACTAAAATCACTAGCATGTCTATGGTGACTGTTTAAGTGAATCGTCTTGTTAGACAAGGTCCTTGTTTGAGGTCCATCTCGGGATGTGTTGCTGCAAGTGTGCTGTAATCATCTAGCCTTATATGATTTATTTCCATTAAAGAAATAGAAACCGAAGAATATGGATTTGTAATAACCAAAATTCTGTACTATACCTAGCTTGGTAGATTTAGTAGCCTAAGCCCCCTAAGTCTTGATTTTCTGTTCCACAACATGAACTGGTGATCGGTTTGAGCTTAAACTAAAGAAAATTGTTTGAAAGTCCTAAATTTTTTAAAAGATGACACAAAATCTAGGTGCATTATTAGCATCACCTACAAGCCATCATCTCTTGCCTATCACTTACATGTTACAACTACACACTCTCGCAGGAATACCACTTAGACAGTAGGACATAAATGTCAAATCCCAACCCATTCATACCTGCCAATGAGCAGTAGTCTGGCTATCGGTTTCCAGTTTCGTCTCACAAACCTGGTCACCGCCTTCCATCAGCCAGTGTCTTAGAAACATCAGATTCGCGATTTGGATCTGATTTTGGCCTTAAGTTGTTTATATACAGAATTGAATTTCTTTAGTTATAATTCAACGTCATAGAACTGTAGAACTGGATTTCCCAATAACATAACAATCTAGCTAATGCATATGTAAATTAATAAGCCAATTTAATTAAACTTTAGTTCTAAGCATGCGTGTTTAATGTTTTGCTTTAAATTAGGATTTAGAAGTTAGAACCCTAACTTCACTCAAGCATCAATCACAGATTATCGTAGAAAACAACTACAATTTCAGGAAGGCGTAAATTAACATATGCAGGTTAAGCCAGTCAAATCATAAACGGAGTTGGAAAGTGGAAATGTACCGGAGACGACTGGACGCCGGATCGGAGGTGAAGAGCAGCATGAGCAGTTCCGGTTTCGTTCTGGTAAGACTGTACATCTGGCGGAAGACCGCAAGGATTAAGGAATGAATCGAGGCGAGTTTCGACGGTGGAAACTAAATCTACCATAAGATCTCTGTGTGAAGATGAGACGAACGGAAAATCCATAAAGGCCATCTGGTCACCGTGAATTTTTGAGGCGGAGCAGGAAAATCGAACTCGTGATGGGGAAGAATTCCTAAATTTAGGAGACGAGTAGAAGAAGGAAGAGAAAGCAAGGTGAGCGGTAATGGCAGCCATAACTGCCACACTCTACCTGACTTGTATAAAAGTGGATAAGAGGATCACGCACGTGCCGTATGTAACAAATTAAGTTTTTTTTAACTTGAATTTGGATGACTAGGTCACTTGCCCACCTGATAACCTCATTCAAAATAAAACCAACCATATACGTGAGAAACACCCCTAGCCTAACTGATGCCCCTTTTTTTTTTTTGTCAAAGATGGGACTTAGACCGAAGACCTCCTTATTTTTGTTGCAGGTGTCAGAATTTGTCTTGGGTATACACCTTTGTCACTAGGCTAAACTAGTAATTAAGTGAAAATCATTTTCTTAACCACTTAAAATACATATATCCCCTAGTTTGTGGGACTTTACGTGTGACGCCTTGCACCTAAGCGTCACATGATAATCAAAGGGTTCGGTTATTTCGACACCCGTTCATTTTAATTTAATACTTCACCGTCATCTATACGTCTTGTATAGAGCTATACGAGACCTATAGACCCTAACCTTAAAAGTCAGAGTTGCAGGTGTCAGAATTTGTCCGACGGCTGGTTTATACGCAGCGTATAATGTCATACGAGGCATATACCCTGTGAGATTTTTATCTCTAAAGTTGACAGTTTTTTTTTGTTTTCATAGGCATATAAATGGAGTATAGGCCTATACGACATGGATACGAATTTTTTTCTCCAAACGCACGATGGATCTATTAATCACCCCTCCCCAAAATCTTCCTTGCTTATTTCTATCTATCTTGCAAGCAAACATTTGCACTCTCCCTAAGGAGCCGACAAAGAAACCATAGCTTCTTCCAACCCGACGAACCATCGTATGTTATATATAGTTTATCACACCCCCTAACTTGCACCCAACGGCCTTCCAAATGAAGGCTTTCACCATCTTCCGAACCTCCGTCACCCTCTCGCTCTTCAGTGCCGCCTCACCGTCACCATCCTCCCGGTATCTTCTTCAATTCCCATTCGTTTTCAATTCACAATGGGAGGTGTTCTATAGCAAAAACCTCAAACCCCTGGATCTGGTTAGGGTTCACGGTTGAGGTGACCATCAAAGCGATGAGTGGAACATAAACCCACGACGGGAGGTGACCATTGGGGCGGGTCATATGATTCTGATTGGTTGAGAGTGGTTTTCTTGATTTTTACATAATTTTATGGTTTTCTGTTGAGAATATATATATATATATATATATATATATATATATATATATATATATATATATATAAGAAAAGATGTTAACCAAGTCGAGCTTATGTACTAATGGCATGCGCGTTGGTTGTACACCCGCCGTACGCAGGTTAGAAACCTGCCCCCTCCACTCCATGTCGGTTCATATGCTGGCAGCATCACTCTTTTAAAATAAAATAAAAAATTATTTGTTTCTGTGTTTATCTTTATGAACGTTTAGACGTTAACTTTTTTAGCGGTTTCATTTTTTATGTAAATTTTTTAATATTATCAACTCTCTCGCTGCAACGTGTGAGTTTACGTAAATGTTGAAATGTTTGATGTTAATTTATTTAAGGTTTTGAATATTATCAACGCTTTCGTTACAACACGTATGCCTACGTAAAGACTTGGCTTTTTTCATATAAAGTTTTGCATACGTTAATTTATTTCGCATTTTAACAAGACGCGACATGTAAATGTTTTGTTTTTCTTTTATAAAGTTTTGAACTCTCTCGCATTAACACGTGGGTTTTAATACTAGTTAGGGTTCAAAACACAAAATATTATTTATGTAGTTAACTTTACTTTTTATTTATTGACAGAAAAGTCTTTTTTTCCTTTTATTAATTGTTTTGTCACGTGTCACGGTTATTGTCTTTTGTTTTTTTGAATGGCGTTTGGTACTACCCTCAATACCAGAGTGAGCCTTTCTGAGACGGGATGTCAACCCTCCATACTGATTTTGACGCTCCAGCCTGACTTACCTAGAAACAACATCAAGGGGGAAACCCACCATTGTGGGAAAACTCCCCTTGAGTTAGGTTTGAACCCGAGACTTTAAAGATATCAAACTTTTATCATCAACCCCATACTATTTGACCAGAATGCCAATTGAGTTATTGTCTTCCGTTGTTTTTCTCTAGTCTACATGGGTTTTATAATATTTAGAGTTAATTACACAAACGGGTCTTATGGGTTGATAAAATAACATGTATGAGTCCTAAGTTTAAAAAGTTGCAAGTTAAGGGCTTGTGGTTTCAATTTTATAACAGGTTTAGGTACTAAGACTAACTTCCATTAAATTTTGTATTAATTTTGAGTAAAATGACCTTTTTACCTTTGACTATTAAAAAATAAAAAGAATATATTACAGAGACTACTTTGTAATTTACTTGAGCAATAAATAAAAATATAACAATAGTAAAAAACTTAAAAAAAATAAACCCCAATATTCTCCATATCTCCACCAGCTCCAGCTCCGTGTAATACCTACAAGACAGAGATGGGTGTTCGAGACAGAGATGAGTGTTCATAGTAGATGTCAGATATTCGCCGGTGATATTATACGGAGCTGGAGCTGATGGATATGTGGGGAAGATTGGGGTTTTTTCTTGTATTAAGTTTTTTTGCTATTGTTATATTTTTAACTAGGTTAGATTCTCGTGTATTACACAAGTTGAATAAATGTAATGTTATATACTAAGTGATGAAAGTTTTTGTCTTTAAAAAACCTATCTATTACACCAGTATAATCTGTTAACACATACGCGCGTCAAAATATGTCTTTAAAAATCTATTTTGACGTGACAGTTGTACATTCTGTTAAGTTAATTTTTAAAACATTTTTTTTTCAGTCGGGTATTATTTTTTTATATAATTGATAAATGTTAGTTCATATTAAATTAATTTAGTTAATGTATAATAATTATTATCCATAATCAAATAATTAGTATCCATAATTAGATTAATATTTATAAGGAGAGAGAGGCGGGAAAAATATGATGAGAATGAATATGGAGACGACACGTGGCACTATAAAACCTTTATTTATTATATAGTATAGATATAGATTATTGTTTAAGTAAATTACAAACTAGTCCTTGTAATATATTATTTTTATTTTTTAATAGTTAAGAGTAAAAAAGTCATTTTACTCAAAATTAATACAAAACTTAATGGAAGTTAGTCTTAGTACCTAAACATGTTATAAAATTGAAACCACAAGCTCTAAACTTGTAACATTTTAAACTTAGGAGTCATGCATGTTATTTTACCCAAATCATATGACCCATTTGTGTAATTAACTCTAATATTTAATTGAATGAAAATCGAAGCCACGTTGCCAAAGCCAGGATTTCCTACATGATGAAACAATGTCTGAAAAATGAAAATGAAAGTCTACCACCAAGACTTCGCGGTCATTTTTCATACACGAACATGTTTGTTTTATTTATTTGTTTATTTTAGAAATCAAACCTAACATGTCATATTGTCATGGTGTACTACCACAATAAACGCAGTTATTGGATATCTAATTTATATTTCAAACCTAATAAAGTTATATCTATTATTTCAAATTTTATTTTATTTAAAACGGTAACAAAATATCGCACTAAACCCACTTTTGTTTTACAGTATATAAACAAGTCGAGCCGCACATAAATACAAGTTTTATATCACACGGTTACGTAAGGTTGGGGACAAGATATCACAAAAATCCCTTATAAATTAAAGACATATAGCACTCAAGAAAGAAAAATAGAAAAGAAAAGCTAAAATCAAATCAAAACAACCGAAAGCTAACTCGTACCATGATTCAAAAGCAAATGTCAAAAATACCAAAAACCAAAGTAACAAAGCATGTGCGTGCTCAATTATAGATATTTTCATATCATCAAATATAGATTAATTTCACTCTGTCAACTATGTATTGGTTGTGTTCCGATTTTTGTCATCTAACCACGGCTTGGTTTTGTTTCATCCTTGTGTGTGAACATACTGTTCATCTGGTCTTCAGCTTGATGATGATGATGGTGATGACGATTGTCGCACCGAACAAGCGACAACTTGTGCCCATTGTCTTAACCTTGTCTTCATCGTTTGCGGATTATCACCTACATCATCATAAAATTGAAACATATATGATTTGTTACGCAAAGTCAAATCAATAACCAGAACTTTTTAGCCGGAGTGTCATTAACTCATATTTTGCTTTAAAAATTACTATGTTTTAAATAATATACAAAATAGATTAACTCATAATTTGCTTTAAAAAATTACTATCTTTTAAATATGAAAATCAATTTAAAAAAAAAGGAATACCGCGGGTGAATATTGCGTGGGGGCTGCTCATCGGAGAAGACAGATCGGGCTCGGAGACGGCGTACGAGTATGAAGATACCGACGTAGAAGAAGAAGACGACGACATTGACGACGACTTGGAGACCGTATCAAAATATTGCTTGTTGACGGCGTGGTAGAAGCCTAGCGCCGGTAAGGTATCGGAGAGACGGTCATCGGATTTAGGAGAATTTTCGAAGCCAAATCCTAGCTCAATACAGGCCTTGAGTTCATCGATGTCTTCGTCGGTAACGCTCTTGCTCCGCCAGTGTTTGTGTTTGCCTTTTCGTCTGATCCATTGCTCGTCACGGTGGAGGTCCGGCGACCAGGATTTCTGTGTGTAGAGAGAAGACGGAGAAGGAGACGGTGGCTTTGCGGCGGGGTAAGGCGGAGGCATGGGTGCCCGAACCCGTTAGGGCGGGGAACGTGGCGGAGTTTGAATTGGGAGCGTAATTAGGGGTGCTGAAGATAGTGGGAGTTTATAAAGGAGTGGAGCACAAGCTTTGAAATGGACCCACGCGTAGTTGTGTAATAGGTTGGTGACGTCATTATTAATTGTGGATGGGCCCGGAAGTTGATTACCGGTCCTTACTCTAAAGAATAATCTATATCTATACTATATAATAAATAAAGGTTTTCTCGTTACACGTGTCGTCATCATATTCATTCTTAGAAAAAAATTTCTGTCTCTCTCTTAATAAATACACTTCCATATTTTCAATAATATTATATTTTTAAACAAAATATTAATTATACTAATAAAACACATTTATTTTAAATTATCTCATATTGTAAGAAATTTTGAAATGTAATTACCTAGCTTATTTTTCAATCAAATAGTAATAATTAAAGTCAAATTACATTGAATAATATTTAATGTATTTTTGAAACTAAATTATATATTAAATTTTACATATTTTTTATTTTGTTTGCTATTGTTACTATATTTATTATATTTTTTCATCTATAAAATATATATAAAGATTTAAAAATTTTATATATTAATATTTTTTCACCCTGTGTATTACACAGGTTCTAAACTAGTAATCAATAATCACAACAAACTTTATAGAATTAACTCATATAAATACTTAATAAAGTAAATAATAAATTCCAAAATTAACTGTTTTTTTGGTTTTTTTGTTCTTAAAGAAAAAACTAGTGTATTTTTTTTTCAATCATTTTGTAATTCTTTGGTAACCATGGTAGTAAAGCCTGGGTTCATCACTTGCATCAAAGACAAGTTATTGAATAAGAGGCTTAAAAAAGTGAGAAATTGGGTTCAGATCTTGAAAAAGAGACAACGGGATCCTGAAGATGATCCATATACAACCAGTGGCGGATCTAGGAAAAAAATCCAGGGGTATTTAAAATTTCGTTCAGGGTATCTGGATACATAAAACGGTAAAAAAAAAAAATTTCCCGCTGCGCGTCGAAAATTTCCACTACGCGTCGAAAGTTGAAGGGTACCATCAGGTACCCCTCGCCTCTTCATAGATCCGCCCCTGTATACAACATGAGTAACACCAACTACATCGACTTTAGCAGAGTTATGGTTTGTAAACGAGACGAGAATGGTTGTCGAGCCTGACATTGGTAGCTGGAAACTAGGGGTTCTTAGAGAGTGGGAGAGTAAAGAGAGATGTAACATCCTTGTAACCAGAAGCGAAGGAAGTGGTGCAAGATTGAACATGAGTTCAACATGTTCTAAATAAGTGTTTTCTAACTCTGATTTCATTTTTTTCTAACTTTTCCATCCAATCAAGACCAGAAGTATTTTTGTATTCGATAACATGAATTATGGAGTATTAAAATGAAATATTAAATAGCTAATAAAAGATATTGATTTCTGCCATAAATATTTGTATTTTGATTTCTGCATATTTGATTGTTTCGCTAATTTGTTCATGAAGTTTTTATAATTTATTTGTTTTGTAGGCTTTTAAAGAGACTCATGGTGAGATTTGGGATTTGATTGGAGTATTTTGTGAGTTGTTCTTTTCAAGGTATTAAATTTGGTATTCCTAAAACTAGCAGCTTGTGTGTTCTCACACAAATATGTTATATTATATTACTTTTTGAACTTAATAACTTATATCAGTTTTGTTAAATTATCATATTATACTTTTAGGCATTTTATCAATGTCTGCATTGCTCAATTGACGGAACATTACAAATAAATATGCATTTGATAGAATGCAAATGGCTCAACAAGAAGAATAATTGCTTTTTGGCAGTTGCAAGGTATGTATTTTTTTTATTTTTCTTTATGTTTTGTTCACTGCTTCTTGTTTAAAAATAACTCTTTTCTCTTAACATTACTTTGACAAATACATCAAAACAATACTCTTTGTATCCCCCGTTGTAAGCAAAATATTTTTTTTTTAATAAAAAAACCCAAATTTCAAAGTCGCTTTAGGCCCCCAAAATGGTTAAGTTGGCCCTGCCTTTAAATTCATCAAATTCATTTCATCCACCTCTTGTTTTTTTTTTCATTTCATCATCTTTTTCACCATTCATCACCACCACACCCTCTTTCCACCACCCACCACCACCTCCCCCCGCCTCCACCACCCACCGCCGCCGTCGCCTCTACCACCCACCGCCACCCACAACCACACCACCGCCACCCACCTCCCACCGCCACCGCCGCAAATACCCACCGCCATCTCCCACCACCACCGCCACTGTCACCACCACCCACCGCCACCTTCCACAACCACCATTGTCGCCTCCTCCACCACATCCTACCATCGCCACCGCCACCCACAGCCACCCACCACCGCCGCTATCACCTACCGTCACACACCACCACCCAATACCGCCACCACTCACCATCGATTTTATTTCTTCGTCTTTTCTAGCCTACCAAACAGCATAACACCAACTTTATTCCTTCGTCTTTTCTAGCTTACCAAACAACATAAAGTAATTATTTATTTCATTCTTTAATGGTAACCAAACAAGACAATGGAATGAAATGATCCATTTTATTCCTTTGTCCATTCAATTACCTCGTTCATTTCATTCTCTCGTCCATTCCATTACCCGATACTTTGTTCTCAAATTTAAAGGAACGAAAATTGTAAGCGAGTTTGAAATAGAATGATAAGGAAAGATCAAAATGAAGGAAAGAAAATGAAATGAAATATTATTATTTTATTCATGTTATTAAGGTGAAAATTGTTGATCAAAATAACAGAAATTCGATAACTTTCGAAAAAAAGAATAGAATATATATTTTTCTTTTCTTTTCATAGGAGGGATGTTTCCAAAATAGTGAAATACTTTAAAACGAAAATTTATCATCAAGACATTGTTTTTTAAAATAACGTAATTTGTTGAACAAAAAGTTCGTCGAAAAATCCGGAAAGATTACCTCACGTTCAAACACGGTTGACATGACTCATCCATATATGAGTAAACAAAAAATCTTGATTATAAAAAGTGGCCCGGAATGCGTACTCGTGGGACCAAGTAATGCGATAAATTGATAAAACGGGAATAATTTAAATTTGCTAAAGACTTGTAGCGTGTTGACTCTTCAATCACTCGGTCACATGTCGCCAAGATTAAAAAAGGCATTTGGCCGGTTAGCTTCACTTATGTTAATTAACTTATCTAAAAATTTAAAAACTTTAGATATACAAATAAACATTATTTAGTAGGGGTCTCAATCATGTCGGGTTGACGGATTGGTGGGTCGGCGGGTTGAATTTACACGACCAATATATTTATTCGTGTCGTGTCGACCCACTAAAAATCAGGTCGTGTTTCAGGTTGACCCATTTTGTTTTCTTTCATGACTATGAGTAATACATGGCGACTTAGTAGTAAGAATTTAAACAATTAATACTCCGACTAAAATGAAATTTTTTGTAGTGGTGTCTATTTTTATTGTTTTTGTTTCTTTATCTTTCATTCTCAATGAAAAAATTTGGGTTTAAATATTTATTTCGAGATCAGAATAAACGAATGAAAGATTGGATAATTAGTAGTTAAAACTAATAAAATAAAATTGTTGAAAGTAAAAAGTTGATGAAATTATTCAAAATTGAAAATTAGTTTCACCTTTAAAAGTTAATAGTTAGAAGATAAATTAAAAATCAAAATATATAACTTTAAAAATTAACATTTTTCATCTATAAAATATAAATATTAACTTTTTAAAAACCCTTAAACGGGTTAATAGCTCAACCCACTTGTTAAGCGGGTCGTGTTCGGATTGACCCACTTTTAAACGGGTCGTGTTCAGGTTGACCAATTTTTTTAAACGGGTCCTGTTAGCCGACCCAAAACTTTTTTTTCGTATCGGGCTTTGATCTTATTTCGTGTCATGTCAGAAATTATCACCCTAATACAGAGAGTGGGTAAATAATAAATACCCAATGAAAGAAAGCGATTCAATTATCCAAAAAGTTACTATCCACACATTTCGCACTTCTTAATTATAGGCATGTGAATTTTGTCACAAAACCAACATTACATCACCTGGTTTGACACTATCGTAAGGAGTAGTTGCCTACCATCATGACCCGTCACAAGCATTTGTTAGAAGTAACATAAGAGGACCGTTCCTAAAATTAAAATAAAACACTTTTAAAATCAAATTACAATATAAAAACAAAAAAGGAAAACAATAAATCTTGGTGCAAATTTTAACCGAGATAAACAAAAATAAAGGAGAGTATATGAAGAACGAGATGGTAGTGACGGATGATTTGTGTTCAACACAGGTCTCTTATAACAAACTGCGAGTCTCTCAAAATAATTCATCTGTTTTCCAGGGTACAACATCCGAAGCAATATGTATCGTCAGAAAATACACGAGCACCCGAAATTATACCGTGAACAAGAACACCGAGGAGGATCAAGGGATTGCAGGAAAGAGTTTTGTGTGTTTGAGATAATTGCTTGTGAATTCTGATGTGTCTTCCAGTTAAGGAACATCTTAGTTTTATAGTAAAACCTTAGTCGAAACAGCTCAATCATTATTTAAACGAAAAATAAAATGTATTATTCTTTCTCAATGTAATTTATTCGGTTTAATGTTTATGACTGAAACTGAAACTTTGTTGTTTCAACCGAGTGGGAACTGCTCATGTGCTCCATCACAACTGAGCATTGGCAACTTTTTAGCAATTCCATAAATGGGAATGGAGCAATGGCAAATCGACTAGCAGTGGGACTTGTAATCCATCAGTGGCAAGTGAGAGTTGTTGCAACTTCCAACCATCAATGGTTATCTGGAAAGTGGCAACCAAGTAGTAGTTGTCATCGCAACCCATTAATGGTAACACAAGCATCAACACATTGCTACTGAACAAGCCAAGCCACAATTCAAAACACAAAGGCGACTCTTGGTGATGCAAGAGTTCTAAGTGCCATGTGTGCCACATTGCGTGCTCATCACCCCCGCCACACATGTATGTGAGTGTAAGTTAGCGTGTTTCGTACTATTTAGGGTCCCAACGTGTGTTTACCTCTGAGGAAACAATATCTCTATAAGACATTCACTTATATACCGTTCCAAAGTTCAACCCTCCTATATGGGACAAATTCCCACATTTTTCTTCCTTATTTTCACAGCTTCAAGCACACAACTTTGATCATCGATATCTCATTCTTCTTAACTCCATTTTGAAAACGGTTTGGTTCGTTGTTAAGCTCTCAATAGTAAAACACAAACCCAGTAAATAATAACTATATTAATAAAAAAAAAATACATATAACTATTTGTGTTTGAAGTTAGTGAAAAATCTTATTTTTCACCAAGTAAAAAACATATTTTCACTATTTTCTCAAACAACTAGAACTAAAACTATACTTTTTAGTTATGTGAAAAAGAAAACCTATTTTTCATTATTTTTCCGACAACTAGAACTTTACAACCAAGTATGCTTGTGTAATACATGCAATCAACCTTTGTATTATTGTTTGTGATACACAGTAGTATTGTTTGACATGAATAAGTAGGTAACAAATAAGTTATATCATTTGGTTTTCCTTTAAACATCTAAAAGTCTAGCGACATGTATTATAAAATAAAAGGGGTACTTTTGCAAAAATAGGTAAATAAATTAATTATATATGAATCTTAAAACATGGAACACTATTTAGATATTCATACCTAACAATTAAAAAACGCCTCCACCCTTGCGGTCTCCTCTCTTATATAGGGTTGTTTATAAGACGAGTCGAGTCATAGTAGGCCCAAGCTTGAAAATAAATGAGTGAGCTCGACTCAGCTTGGATATGCTTTTTAAACCAGGTTCAAGCTCCTTAAAATTTCTACCTGTAGAAAGGAAAGAACATTCAAGCTTTATGATGTAGGCGACGTGAGAGTAGCAATTATAAGGAGAAAAGGATGTTATAATTCTATAAATTGTGGAATAAGGCGAGGGATACCATGTGAAATAATGTTAGTACCATGTTTCGAACCTCTGATCTCTTTAATAGTTGAAAATGAGTTTTGCTAACTCTTGTAGGAGAAGGTTGGTATTGTATCACAGTATACACAAATTAAATACTCTACTTAGACAAATTATACGAGCCAACGAGTGAGTTCACATCGACTGAATTTAATTCAAGCCAGGTCGGCTCTACTTGTGTCTAGCTAACTATTTTCAAGCAAGGTTTAAGGTGCGAGCTATTTGAACAATCCTACTCACATAGCCGATATTGCCCTGCGACAGTTGACACTCCCCTTACCTTCACGAATATTGTCGCCTCTTCTCCTTCTATATGTATTTTTGGAAGTTTGTTTTAATCATTAGTCATTTGTTAAGCATGATAATGAAACGAATTTGAGTTAGATAAATTTTGTTACATGATGTAAATGTTAATAATATCAAACAAGAAAAACTTTCACAGTTATAAAGAAACCAATATTAATGTATAGCCTACTTTTACAAGACTTTTAAGGCTAGTTATACTTTTCAATATCACTATTCTTGTCACAAACAATATGTATATATATTTTTAACATAACTTTTACAAGTATACTCGCCTAATGCAAGATTCATTTTAGGTTTACCTTATATTTGAACAACTTCTATAATTTGTTATTTATTCGCAACTATTACATGACTTAACCTAGTTAATTAACGATCGTTACTGTAAAGGATGATTTCATTATAAACCATTAAACTAAAGGATGTTTTATGTACTTGTTAAAGAATGAAGACCCAATTTATAAATTATCATGTACATAAAACACTCATCATAATTACCTATGTACATCCAAAATACGATGGCTAGTTATGTACAGTTGTAAAACATATAAGGACTTGTTTGCAAATTATCTTATTTATTGTATTTCAGCGTTTTGGGCATTAGGTTTCCATTTTTCTACAGTGTTCGCTATCTGGAATCAAATCAATCGAGAGACGATGTGGCACGAAGCTCGTCGGTCGGAAAGGAAGGTCCATGATATGATGGACGCCGCCCGGAAGAGGGCACAAAGGCGGGCGGTGTATCTAGCCAAGCGCCGCGGTGATCCGCAACAATCCATACAGGTCTCAGGCTCTCGCTGCCGTGTGTATCGTGATGACGGCCTCTACCAAGCCACCGAAGATCAGCAAGGACTGTATGTTGTCTTATGTTCTTGATGTGTATCTTTTTCTATAATTACCTGCAAGTTATTAATATCGTTTGTTGTTGTTTATTCTATTATTGGTAGATACCTTGACTATTAGTCTGTATCCCGAATTAGTTTTGTAAGTCCAATTCGAGAACCCTAAGGAACTTTAGATTGAAAAAAAGATGGGAGAATAGAGGAACATGGAGTGACATGATGACCTAATCTAACTGACTAAATTACTAGAACAAAGTCACTTGTGGTTTGGGTCGGGTAGGGTAACGGGTCATTATGGGCCATTTAAAAAGTGCCCGTTCTCGTTCGGGTCAGAATGGGTTTTTGACAAAAATGGATGCTGGTCGAAACGGGCCATTTCACAATTAGAAGCATTCTCAATAGTCTCCGACAAGTCAATTACTGCGACTTACAAGTACACAGTAGGCCTTAAGGCCTTCCCGTTTAAGTTTGCAGCTTGCTTTACTATTTTCCAACCTCCAAACTCATCAAAATCCAAATAAAAAAACTCATCAAAAGGCTTACTGGAAAGTGTGTTCACCGCAAATGTGTGACAGATTTGAATCGAGTACTGATTCCAGTGATGTATTTGAGTTGTGGGTATACCGCAAATTGTGAATTGTGAATCTTCTCTTGGCCTTGGTGATTTGCGAGTGTCTACAAGGGTTGAGCAGAACCCGTTCGCTATATAGGTATAGCCGTGTGACCCATCCTGACCCGTTCGGGATTTAGGTAGAACCCATCCTAACCCGTTAATTCTTTTTTCTACTTTTAAAGGTGCCCATCTTGACTTCTTATGAATAGTAGCTAACCCATATTAACCCATATCTTTATAATTATGATCCAAGTCAGCCCAACTTAAAGCAGATGGGTTAAGATTGCCAGGTATAGTCAAGGTCCACTGCTATTATGACATTTGGTTGGCCCATTTGATCAACCATGCTCTAAGCTATTAATTATGTTTCTGAGCTTTTTAATGGATGGAAAGAGTAAACTTGTTTATACTCTGAATAAGTTGAATAATACATGATTATTTAAAGGCAACTTATGTCAATCTTTTTTCGTATTTTCATTTGGTTGCTACACAAACATTACTCTTTGTTGTTATTGTGAGTGCTTATACTAGCTTCTATCAGAAAACTTTAATCTCCACGTAGAACTGTTCTATGTTGTGGAATTTATATGAATGTAGAAACATATGGCCTCTCTTCTGAGTTGATTCTGCTATTTTTTAGTTTAATTGCTGAAATCACTTTCTATGTTCCCTTGAAATCATGAACTTTGTTCTACTATGTATTAGGATCCCATGGAACGGGAAACAAGACATTATGATAGACAGGTACTGGATTTCTGATCCTTCCTGTCTTAAATTTTTGACAGTTTGTGAAGGTTCATTGATCTCGTTAATTGGTTCCTTAACTTGATTTTGTAGATTTGATGGCCGTGCTCTTCTTGATTTTATAAGAGATCCTAATTCTAGACGTTTCCGCGTCATTGAGAAGACTGAAGAAGAAGAAGAATTAGAAGAGTTTGTTAATTTTGAGCGTTATCGGGATTTAATTAAGCATCGACGTAGAGGATGTCGGTACTTCTTTCGGTTTGATGATAATGTTTTAAATTATGCACTTTAAAAAATTATTGTCATCTTAGACATGTACTGTTAGTGACAAGGCAATCTGCAAGAATGACCTGGCAAACTATTATGATTCATTGCCATATTCAATGCCTATTTTACAAGCCACTGTTGTCTATTAACAGTTAGCGATGAGGAGGGTCTACATCATGTTAACCAAGAAATGGAGGCTAAAACTGCTGCTTTACTTGGAATAGACAGGTTTCTTATGCTTCTTTAAACATGTTTAAATAATATATATACCTAATAAGTAAGTAACTGATTGTATCACGTGTCCCAATTCCATGAGCTTAAGGTTCTTTTTCCCACTTATTTTTGATTTTTTTCTTCATTACTAACTATTTAATATTTCATTTGTTAATTACTAAATATTCATTACTATTAATCATTACTATTACTATTTCTTTTATTCAACCTGTGTAAAACACGGGTTTCTAACTTAGTTTTTAATAAAGGATAATTTCAGGTTTGGATTTTTTTATGCCTTTGCTTTTACTTAGTTAAGTTTTAATATATTTGGTAGGTCTCAACCAGCCCAAGCTCCAGCAACCAGGGGTTCATATTCACAAGTGGGGTTCTCCTATGATGGGGATGTGAAAGATGAAAATCAAGATTCAGATGATGACGACGACGACGATGATGACGTGGATGAAGAGGATTTTAACAGTGATGATAGCAATGATGAAGGAATGGATATAATTGCCAAGGAATTTGGAGTGAAGAGGTACGGGTGGCTTGTGTACATGGATAAAAAAGCCAAGGAAGAAGAAAAGAGACAAAAAGAAATTGTGAAGGGAGATCCTGCAATTGTATACATCACACAGTACATTTTAACCTGAAATTGTCCATTTAAAAAGTTATTCAATTTTCGCTTAAAATTTTCATTTTGAACTACAGAGGAAGCTGAGTCGTAAAGAAAGACGAAAAGCTTCTCAAATAGAAAGGGAAAGAGAGAGAGAATCAGCACGGCTCTCTGGAAGTCGAGTGCTTCATCATGATCCATATCGGTACATGCTTTAACATAAAATCAACTTGTAGAAAATTTAATTCTCTAAGTGGACTCTGTTGCAACATGATGTAGTCATATGTATAATCAACTATAAATGCTTTAATTGTGTTTGCAGAGAGTCTAGAAGAAGTCCAACATACGAAGCTTATTCACGTTCTAGAAGGTGAATTTCTGGAATAATTTTTTGTATTGAAAGCAACTTATTTTAGAAACCTTAAAATGATGGCTAACATGATGACTTTCAGATCAAGATCGCGATCATACTCTCCATCAAATTCAAGGCGGCATGATCCTGGTCATACTGATGATAGCCAGCGGAGTAATCCAAGAGCACCAAAAATAGAATACATCACAGAATTTGGGGGCTCACCAGATAACAATGGACCAAAGCTCGCTGGATACAGTCCACCACCTTCTCCATCCCAAGTTGGTGCATTGAACCGGTCGGAGCATTTTTACTTATTATTGCATAGCTACATTCGATTCAACAGTCTTTCTCTACTGCAGCTTATTCCAACCCTTTCATAATAAGCTCATTCTTTCACTTTTTATAGTAGTCTCTTCTGATGTTTAGGTAATGAGATAATGAGATGGCTTTCTTCTAATGCTTCTGTTTTTCTGCAGGCCATCCTCTAGTCAAATTCTTGAAGCCTTGCATATTGATCCTGCATCTGGTGTGTCTGTTGACAGTGAAAGGAATACCAAGTTGTCAAAACCATCCCCCGGGTACTTTCTTTTGCAGCTTTTAGCTTTAAAATTTATAGTACATAACATTCTTTGTTATATCTTGGCAGATCTTCCTCAGGATTAGCAAAATTAAGCAAGCCTTCTGGTAGTGGAAGCCTCGCTAAACAACAGAAGGAGAAAAAAGAAACACCTCAGGAGCGACTTAAGCGGATTATGAGCAAACAGCTAAATAAGCAAAGTACATTTTGTTCTTTTTGTTGTTGACGGTATTAATTTATTAGCAACATGATGCTGCAAATTTGGCATGGTTTTTTGGTGATGTTTATTTCTTGATGATTTACATGTTTTTTTACAGTCAAGAAAGATACTGCTGCTGAAATGGCTAAGAAAAGAGAACAGGAGAAACAGAGGCTTGAGAAACTTGCAGAAACTAACAGACTAAGTAGATACAGACATCGAAGCCGAAGCAGAAGTTTCAGTCGCTCACCTCCAAGGTGGTATCTTATTAAGTTCTTCATCGTGGGTCAAAATGGGTTGGATTGGGGGTGACTTGAAAAGACTTATTTGTCTTCTTTTGAAAAAAATATAAATAATTAATGCATAAATTAGGATGGCAAAAACAATATTATTACAATAATAATCTGAATCTTTGAATAGAGTGATTTTAGGTCTATGTTGACAATTCAGCCCATTTGATCCTGTTCCATTAATAACTAGTTTTTTGGCTTTGAGATTAAAATAACCGAAATCAACCTGAAGTAAATGGGTGGAAGTTGCCATCTCTATCTTTTATGAAGTTTAACCTAAGTCTGAACACTAGCTAAGTTCTCATCTTAAGATGTTCAAATTTTCAGACGATATAGGCGCAGTAGAAGTCCAAGTAGGGGCAGAAGTTCTAGAAGATACCATTCCCGGTCCCGGTCTCGCTCCCGTTCTGTGACCCCTGTGCGGGCCCGCTCTCGTTCGGCCTCTCACTCACGGTCCCCAAGGTATGATTTTGTTCGAAAGAAGATATATTTTTGAAATCTTCAAGGAAAATTGATTGTAGCAAAATTTTGCAGGGTGAGAAGTCGATCCAAGTACTAATAGGGCGCTTTGAAATTGCATCAAGTTTTAATGTCATATGATCAGTGGCGGATTCTTTTATGGCTTTTGTATCAAGTGCTTGTTTTGCAGCAAGACTTCTGTGTTATTATCTGCTGGATGTATTATTTGTTTCGCATCGTTGCCACTATATATGGCATGAAATCGGTAGTTATGTCTTAGATTCATCTCCAGGGCATTCTTGTCATTTACACAAACTTGAACTTAGGGGACAATATAAATGATTGCTAAAACATATCATTTTACTCTGATTAATGTATACAAGTGAATCAAAACGCAAACTATCTCATCTTCTCCCAGGGTACGCTCTCGTCTTCAGATGAAAACAGTTATCGACCTTTCATCTTTTTTTTTTTCGCTGTCGATTTTTCAGCTGTCTTTTTTTTTGCTGTCGATTTTTCATCATCTCCGAGTCTCCGACAATAAGTAACTGATGTTTCAAATATTTCACTCACTAAATACTAATAATTTAATCAGGTGAGCTAGCTATATGATATTGAGTGTAAATAAGTATATTGTTACATTTTGATATTCTGGACTATCAATGCTCGGGGTTACAAATAGGATTTATCTGAATATTTTTTTAGGTTTATGACAACTTTGTGAAGCTGTAAATGCAATTGTTTCAAACTTGAAAGTTTTTAATTTATTTTATAGTCAAATTTATCTTCGTTGCTCCTTTCAACATTTAATATATTTTATTCTATATTTTATTGAATTTCACCCAACGGATAGGCACAAATTCAACATTTGCGGGAAGGATCCTAGGAAATCTTGATTTTTAATTGAAACGTGTTAATTTTGTGTTTTAATAATGAATTTATTTTGTTTCTTTTAAATTTTTTATATAGACATAGAAAACAATTTTTATGAAATATTTAACTAGGGGAGTATTATCAGAAAACTTAATTTTCATGAGAAAACAAAAAAAAAATTACTTATTTAAGTTAAAAAAATAATAAAAAAATCATAACTCAAAAATTAAAAAATTGCTTCGAATACCTTGTTTCCCACGTCGTCCTCGTTAAAAAAAACTCGAAAAGTAGTGGATTTAGCTTTTGGGTTTAGTTTAGCTTTTAGGTTAAGTTTTGGAGGGTGGGGCGGGGTGGGGGGTTTAGGTTTTTGGGGGTGGGTGAGGGGGTAGGTGGGGTGGGGGGGATTAGGTTTTTGGGTGGGGGTGGGGTGGGGGATTAGGTTTTTGAGGGTGAGTTAGGCTTTTTGGTTTAGTTTTTTTGTTTAGTTTAGGTTTTTGAAGAGGTGGGGTGGGGTGGGGGGTTTAGGTTTTTGAGGGTGGGTGGAGAGTTTAGGTCCGGGGCGGCGGTCAGGGGTTGGGACGGCGGCGGTTGAAGGTCGACAACGATCGGGGGCAGAGGCGACGGCGGCGGTCGAGGGTCGACGGCGGCGGTCGGAGGTCGGCAGCAATCGGGGGTGTCAGGGGCAGCGGTGGTCGGGGGTCGACGACGGCGGTGAGTGGTGGAAGATTCAATTTCTTTTTGGTGAATTCCTTCACAATTTGGAAGGAATTTGAAATCCTTTGTTTGTAAGAATTTGAAGGAATTTATTCCAATTACTTTCTCCACCAAACACGTTAAGAATGAAATTCAGATTCCAATTTCAACAAACTATACAAACCAAACAAAATAATAAATGAAATCAAAATTCTAATTCCATTCAATTCCATCATACCAAACACACCCTAAAAGTTTTAGATAGTCCCTTAGATTTTTGAATTTAATACATATTCATCACTACATATTTAAAAATATAAATTACATGTCTAAAAAAATTAAAATAAATACAAAGAAAGCTAAACAACTAATTTTAAATTCCAAAAGGTAGGCAGACCAGGTTTAAATACTAACCAATTTTTTATGTAATAACTGTGATAAACACTATCAAACAATCACATAAATTATAAATTATTTTTATTTTAATTCTTAAAAGAGTATTTAAGTATTGAGAATATATATCTTGAACATAAATACGGAAATAATGAGTCTTACATATACGTGACACATAGTGTTTACGTATGTGTAACATTATTTGGTACGTATATGTAATACTATGTTTAAGAGTGGTTATCATGATTATCACATAAATATTGGTTATCATTTGAACTTCATCCAGGCCGACCATTACACCATCATACCACTAAAACTAGAAGGATCTTCCTCGCCATCCTAAATCTTCGCCTAGATCTAGATGGAGTAGAGAGGGAGGCGAGATGAAAGAGAGAGATTGTGAGTAAACAGGATTTTCTGACGAAGATGGTTGAATGTTGTGAGAGGGAGAGAGGAGCAGCACACCCTTACATTTTTCTTCTGTGATGAAGATGCTATAAGGCTAAGGGGAGTAATCATATATTTTCACACCTTCACACCCCTACACATCAGCGTCAAATCACTTTCATACGGTATCCACATATGGGGGGCGTGATGTTCCACTTTCCACCCACTTGAAAAATACACGTGTTTAAATATCATTAGTCTTGGCCCCACCTCCTTCACCCCTCCCTTTCCACGTCGGTGGAAATCTTTACACCCACTCTCCACGCTAGTGGACCACGCCAAGAGGGCGTGGTGTTCCACATTTTCCACACATGCCACTATCATTTTTACGCCGGTTTCACGGGGATACTCCCCTTGACCTAACCGACTTGTTTTAATTTAAACGGTTAATCAAGCCAAGGGTCGTCCCTCATATTTCGGGAGCCCTGTGCGACTAAAGAAAATGGGCCCCTAAAAAACTAAAATATAAAGTTAAATATATACAAAATTTTTTTATTAATATGATGAAAATTATAATAGCACTATGTTTGATTTTTCTTCAAAAAAACTCAATTCAAAAACCTCATTTGATTGAATTCATCCAATTGAATTTCGAAGGCAGGAGACGTCGACGACTATTGATGGAGTAATTGCCATATGTTTTTTTATTAGGTAAAATTGTTAATTTGGATATGGTCCAATGACGAAGTAATTGTTAATGGGTTTTTAAACTCAGTTTATATGACTCATAAGTTAACTATAAATGGTAATTTGTTCATAACCCATCAGTAATTTCTTTTTTAAACTCTATATTAAATATATTTTTATCTATATAATTTATATATATATATATAGGGGAAGGTTCAAATAAGAAGTAGGTTTTCGCAAAAAAAATTAAGAAATGACCAAAACGTTTAGAAACGATATCAAACGAACTCCAATTGAGCTCATTTCAGCGGCGCTGGAACCGTCTCATCGAACTCTACCATCTTAGCTTTTAGGGTTTAACTTTTAAGATTTAGATTTTACGTTTGAATTTTATGGTTTTAGCCTTATAGTTTAGCCTTAGGGTTTAGATTTTATGGTTTAGGTTTTTTTTTTGGGTGGGTTTAGGTTTTTTTTTTGGGGTGGGGTTTAAGTTTTTAGGGGGTGGGTGGTGGTTTTATGCTTTTTGGGGTGGGGTTGGAGGGGGTTTAGGTTTTTGGGGGTGCGGGTGGAGGGGGGTTTAGGCTTTTGGGTCCGGATTAGAGTTCGATGAGACGGTTCTAACGCCGCTGGAATGAGCTCAATCGGAGTTCGTTTGACCCACTTCTTAGCATTTCTTCGCGAAAAACCACTTCTTAGTGGAACATTCCTATATATATATATATATATATATATATATATATATATATATATATATATATATATATATAGTAAAATGCCTGCGCGCTAAACTCGAAAAATAATGTTATGTTGGTTACATGTGTTTGATCAAAAACCAACAATATAATAGATATAGTATAGATAAATTAATGTTAAGACAATTTCTTTTATCTCTTTCTCTTTGACTGCTACATATAATGTATGATGAGTTTCTTGAATCTGGTTCTCTTGGATTTCTTCGACAAATGGAAAAGGTTTGGGGACTGAAAAAAATAATGTTAATTCTTTTACATTATTACGTGGACTTTGTTTTGAAGTAATTACTATTTGTGCTACTATATAGTGGGGGCAGCGCGATCGACGGGGAACACAACACTTAGGTTGGTGGTTTTAGCGGTGTGAACATAGTGGTTCAAACTAACGTTGGGTTCTTTTTTAATTTATTATTTTTATTATTGTTTAAGTAAATTACGTGATGTGGGAGTAAAATAATTAACTGTCCCATTTATCTTATCTTGCACATGACTTAAGATAGTGGTTCAAACTAATATTCATTCATCAAAAGACGAAATGTGTGTAACATTAAACGAAATTATATTGTGTGTAATTATTGAAAATAAAGAAGCCACGTGCACTTTTTAAGATATCTAAAGACGAAACATGTAATTTGTTCTATAAAATATAGATTAAAAGGATGACATCTTAAATAAAAATCAACTTTTAAATCGTACAATCAACTAATAAAATTGTATCACCAATTTGAGTTTAGGAAAAAATGTTTTGTTATTGTTTTTATTTTATTAATATCAGAGACTAAATAGCTTTTCCAAACAAATTTTTAAATAAGTGATTAATGATTTTTTTATAACTTTTATAATCTTTAAATAATTTAATGTTTTGTTATATTATATATATCATAATAATTGATGAATATAAGGTTCACAAAAGTAAAATCTGTAACTAAACTTACAATAATTTTGAAAAACATAACTAACAAGACTATGCATAACCATATAACTATTTTTAACATATTTATTTTTTTAACAAAAGTACTCACTAATACACAAATAACAATTTAGATTAACACATGTTAATATAAATACAAGTACGACATGTCCAATTATTTATTAACATTGTTGTAAAAATAGGGATTAATCGATAATCGAGGGTCTACCGATACGATTTCATCTAATCGTACCAAAATACAGGTAGGCAGTCTAAATCGGCCCAACAATTTAATTTTTTTATTTTTCATTTGTCACTTATTCTTTAATAAAATTCTAAATTCTGTATCAATGTTTATCGGTTGGACTGAAACATGGTTGTGTCGTATCGATGTTTACCAGTGTTTCAATAAATATATATAGAGAGGGTGCTTGCACGATGTGGCGGAGAACACATACACTGGTAATGATGTAACATGTTTTTTTTTAATTAGAAAAAAAACTATAGCAATACCATAATCAAATTAAAGATAATAAAATACTTGTTTTTATGGTTTAATTTAAAAAAAAAAATATTAACATATGAAAAAGTTATGGACGTTTAAAATCATGAGGGGAGAAGGTAATTACTGTATAAATAGCTTTCATTTTCAGTTTTTTAAAAGCATTACATGGTTGTAGCTTATGCTTAAAAAGTGTATAAGTAAATTTCTTATAAAGTGTTAAAAAGACATATTTGTTCTTCTCAAATCTATACATACTAATAAATAAAGGTTTTGGGGTGCCACATGTCACTCCCTCATGCCTCCTCATATTGGTTTTCCCGCCTCTCTCTCCTAATAAATGCACCACTATCTTATTAAATAATAATGATATTATAAATATATTATTAAAGAAGAATAATAATTATATTAAATAAGAATATATAATAAGAATTCAAAATATAACTAATTAAAGAAAAATACTAATTTGTTATATACACACATTTCCACTTGATATATCTCAAGACTATCATAATATTCTGACAAGTTAGGACGTATTTATAAATTTATAAGTTTTATCTTTTTTTAATATACAATCTCGTGTAATACACGGAATTCTAACCTAGTGTATTATATATAGTATAGATAATTTTGAGCCCCTGAAAAACCAGGCCCTAAACGATTATCCACCCCGCAGATGCTAGGGCCGGCCCTGATCAATCCTGTGACGGTTTCATTTGCACATCTATCATGAACGAGAAAAAAACTAGACGTTAGGAAAACGGTGGGGGCAAAGGCACATGGATGATGTCATCGTGACCAGACAGTTTTTGGCTCCAAATGTCACACCTACAAAATCGTTGCAGGTCCAAGTTTAGCAACATACCCTGACCATTCTAAATTTTTCAAGATTCACTTCAGCATTTCGTCAAACACCTTCCCTGCAATCTCTAGTATCCCACTCTTACTAAACAGTACTCTCCATTATTATCAGGTAGGTACAACCTTTACTGTTCATCGCAATTTCAGCCTCTGATTAGCAACCAAAATTCAACTGGTGCTTTGAACTCTGTCAGCCGTAGAAACCGCGTTTTTTTTATTGAATTATCGTTTGTTTGTACTTGGAAATTGGATGTATCTGTATGACTGTATCTTCACGAGTGTTTCACCGGTGACCACAAGGAATTAATTTCACAAATTGACATCTCCTGTAGCTTTCCCCTCCATATATGCCTACTTTTATGGAAGTTAATGTAACACCATTTCATTGATGTTCATACATTGTGCTATTATCTAACCCTAGGGTAAATTTGAAGTGCAGATTTTGTAATTCAGTACAACATGTTCACATTTTAGGAGTAGGTATTGATGCAATATGATGTGTGAGTGAGATTCACTAGAATTAAGATCCATGGATAAGGATTCGACTTCTTTTTGTAATTCGGGTGCGTATACTAGCCCAGGTACTCCGGATTATGTTGATAACAATGGTGGAGGGTTTCAAAAGGGTTGGTGCTCAGAGAGGGTACCTTTGCCAAACAACAATAGCAAGCAAAGGCGTACGAGTGCCAATGTATTGATGCCCTTAAGTAATGGGAGGACATTGCCTTCAAAATGGGATGATGCAGAGAGGTGGATTACAAGTCCAGTTTCTGGTTCTGAAAGTTGTAGGGCTATAGCGCCGCACCCTCAGCGGCGACTCAAGTCAAAGAGTGGACCATTGGGACTGACACATGGGGATACATGTTTTTCAAGCTATTCGCCTGGTTTCCCCTTGCTTAAAGGTGGGAGAACTAATAGTATTTTTGCAGGTTCACCGCTTACAACCGGTGTTTTGGTGCCTAATGGATACTCTTTTCATCATGGTCGAATTGATGCGCACGCGGGTTCATCATTAATGTTTATTGAGTCTCCATATCCGGATTCTCAAGGTATAATCTTGCTCCCTTGGTTGAATGTGTTATTATTCTTGTATATATTGATAGACTATTTGATGTTTGCTGGTGACTTGTAAACTAATGTGCAGATGAAAAGATTGATGAAAATACTGGTGTGGTATCAAGGCGAGATATGGCTACTCAAATGAGCCCGTTGGACAGCCCGGAGTCCTCTCCAATGGGAAGGCTGCTGCTGTCCACCTCACCTCCACCAATATCTACACCAGTAGAGCCTGACATCCACCTTTCGGCCAGGGTGGAAGTCAGGGATGTCCAGGTGGATAAAAGAGTCACCATGACGAAGCAATCGAAAAGACACAAAAAGAGAGTAGAAAAGAACGGGTCATCAGAGGTGAAAGACCTGGCGTTGACATGGAATCCTACGATAGAAGGAGAAATGGAATTGTCAAAGTATGTCTCTAAGTTCAAACCCAATTTTATAGAATGTTTGTTGCAGTACATTTTAAATATTAATGACTTGTGAAGGCACTAATTACCTTTGCTAATGATAGCCATCTTGTAAAGTTAAAGTGAATTGTTTCATTTGATGATATTCCTTTTTGGTTATGGTTAATAGGGAAAGCGTTTGATTCATTTATGAATCGCATGTGTAAATCTATAATATTAATAACGGATTTCATATTTAAATGTCTTTGCAGGGTCCAGAGAGAGGAAGCAAGGATCTCTGCTTGGGAGAATCTGCAGAATGCAAAAGCAGAGGCAGCAATCCGAAAACTTGAGGTGTGTTCACCATGACAATCAACCACAACTTAATATGTTCTCTGGGTATAACTTAGTTTTATTAGGGGTGTCATAAGAATGTAATAAGTAGAAAGTTATGCTCAGGTGAAAGGGGGATATGGATATCTGCACCTATTTTATAATGCCTAATGTCTTGTTCATGAATACACTTAAGGTTTCTGTAACAATTATATTTATTAAATGAGAGCTATTAAATTTGAGTGGTTTTAAAGATGTTTTATTTCCTTTACAGATGAAACTGGAAAAGAAGAAATCAGAATCCATGGACAAAATCATGAAAAAGCTTAAAACTGCTCAAATGAAAGCCCAAGAAATGAGAAAAACTATGTCAGCAAATCAGGCTCCCAGAGTCAAACACAAGGTCATGTTCTTACACAGATATCCAAAGATTTCTCTCACCTGCTGCTTTGTTCCAAACACCATTGAATCAGGTCAATTTCAATTCTGGTTTTAATTGATTTATTGTAAAATTTACAAATATTTGAAGTATAAAACTGATACTTTATTTATTTAAAATTATGAGCATGTTGTACACCAAATGTTCTTTTTTATTTATTTTGCCAATGAAGGTTCTTTATTTCAAGAAACATGAATTGATTTTCTTTTTGTTTCTGCAGTTAAGTCACAAGTGGAAGACTGAAGACATCAGTGACAAGGTACAAGGTAGGTAACTATGCTACAGCTTTGCTTCATTAGAAAATCGACTATAAGCATGTTTGTAGCATCTTCATGCACTTTTGGGATGATTGGTTAGTATCAAGATGAGTGCTTTCCAAGAGCTAATGGACTATAAACAAAATAGAACTTGTTATCAGTTCTCCAGTATTTTTGCCAGTTCTGACCTATATTCATAAAACGACCTCCCTGACCATCAATTTTTGGAACAAAAAGTAATATGTATTCCAACAGATTTTCTAATTTCAACGCCAATGAAGTATTAAAAATGTAGGACACCAAATACCATCTCACGCTAACCGTGGACCGTAGAGATGTTAGGTCATAAGGAATGTCTAACCTCAAATATCATAAACGCATTATGAGAGTTTTGGTTGTGGATAAGGCGAAAACTTTAATGGTTAAATGTGCTAGAGTAAGCACACCAAATAGCATCTAACACTGACCATGGACAGTAGAGATGTTAGGTCATAAGGAATGTCTGACCTTAAATATCAGCAACGTGTTTTGAGAGTTTTGGTTGATGGATAAGAAGAAAACTCTATGGTTAAATGTGCTTGAGTGAGATAAATCACGAGAAATTTACTCTGGTAACCAAAAGCAAAGTCGTAAGCTCCTAGTAGGCAAATCGTATGATATTAAGCAACTCTATAAACCCAAGCTTGTTGTTAATAATACTTCCACACGAGAGACGTATTTGTAGCAGCCACAAAATTAAACATAATAATAAATATTGTTGTAGGCATTTAAAAGGGAGGGTGGAGTTGCAGCCATACCCAATCTTCCCTCCACTATCTGCGGTTTGACATTGCATCAATTGGTCTGATTTTCAATGTCTGGTTTTCTTTTAATGTTGGTTCGATTTGAATAAGGTTACTTTTTGGTGTGCTATTGTGCAATAATTTAATGTGTTCTTATCTCTTAACTGAATTGTTTGAATTCAATTTGAATATGATATCATATCAGTACACTTATTCTTTGGGGGAACAACCATAGTTCTAAAGAAAGACTTAACCTACAAAAGGATATAGTCTCCAATTTCCAAATCGTCTCTAATGATCCTTCGAAATGAAACTCGTGCTGACTCTGTAGTCATTAACATATCAAATTCATATATTTTCTAACAAAAAAAATGAAATAGAGATGAACAATAATAACTTAAACTAAACTTAGCAATAGCTTTTTCTTAAAGATTGCGAAAAAAACTAATTTTTAGGGTTTAGACGGAGACAAATATATGAATTATTTGCTCTTGCTTCTGTCGGTCGATTTCCTTTGCTTACATTTGCGGATTCATTTGCTAAGATAAATAGTTGTCGATGGACTTTCGTGAGAAAAACAAGAAAGTACGTTGGTTTTTTGTGTGCAAAAATTTGTTTAGGGACTTTCGTGAGAAAAAGATGGAGTATGTTGGTTTTTTATGTGTAAAAAATTGTTGAGTGACTTTTATAAAAAAAAACCAGAAAATATGTTAGTTGTTTATAGCATTTGCCCTTTTAACAACTACAGCAAATTAAAATATGGTAAATTACATAGATATCATCACCATCATAAATGTTTGAAATATCTAAAACATGTAAATTTCATGAAATAAATAAAAAAAGACAAATCTATACTTCATAGCATACAAGATATAAATAATATCATATTTAAAAAAAAATCATTTTCCAAATCTGAAGCTCTAAAATGAAACATTACTAGAAATGACTGATGGATTTTTTTTTTTTTCATTTATATGGTTCGAATAATCGAGTCGGGTATCACCTAATACCATATAGGGGTTTTCAACGGTTCGGTTTTCGGTTTATTCACGCTTTAATTTATGGACTAATCCGTTAACCGCACCGTATTAGGAATTTGTTTAACCGAACCAAATTCATCTGAATTCAATTCGGTTGGGTCTCAGTTAAAAACCAAACAAACCGAATTCAACCGTTTTTAACCGAAACATTTTTGTCCAATACTGGTTTCTTGGTGAGACGGTGACGAGAGGAGGGATTTGAGGATTTTGGAGGAGGCGGCGACGAGAGGAGAGTCAGGTTGCAAAGAAAGTCCCGTGCATATAATATCGTATATAGGTTAATTTAAACCAAGTCCCTAAACATATTACTAATTAATTTTACTACTCTAATAAATGAAAATCTCTTCAGGACACGTGTCACTCTCTGGTTACTCCTCATCCTTATTTTCCCGCCTTCTCTCTCATATTAAATAATAATCTTTATATTAATAAATTTAATTACGAATACTTATTATTTAATTATAAATAGTTATTATATCATTAATCAAATGAACTTAATATGAACTAACATTTATCAATTAAATTAAAAAAATTAATATTCAGTTGAAAAAAAATGTTTTAAAAACTAACTTAACAGACCTTATAACTGTCACGACAAATTATATTTTTTAAAAACATATTTTGACAAATGTGTTTGTTAACAAATTACATTATATTTTATTCAACCGATGTAATATACTGGTTTATTCAACCCGTGTATTACACGGGTTTTTTAAAATATAATTTTTTTATTACTAAATATACAACATTTTATTTATTTAAACCATATAATACACGAGATTTTAACCTAGTTACATATATATAATTATCACTTACTCGGTTAACCGAATAAACCGATTTCTAAGAAAATGTATATCCGTTAACCGAATCGAAAATTGAATTCTCAATTCAGATACGGTTGGAACCGAACCGAAAACCGAAGTCACAGTACAGTTCAATTTTTTACTTTTTTTCAGTTACAGATACGGTATGATTTTTTCATTTTTTGCATACCTCTATATGTTTTGAATTTCGGGTATTCCATCATGTTTTGGATTTCGATATTCCAGTCGGTGAATAATTTTAGCATCTCTAGATGAGAATGAAAAAAAGCAGTAGACGGGAACAGTTTGTGATGACAATCCGTTTGAAAAAGATGAACATTTGTCTGAAACCTTCTACATCAGTACACGTGTATTGCTCTCTTCTCTTCTACCTTTTTTTAACCAAACCGTACTTGTATAGTAATCGACAGATAACCGAATTTGAATTTGAATCTGAATCGATTTCGAATTTAATATCTTGAACTTGAAGTGGATTCGAATCTATACTATATAATAAATAAAGGTTTTAGGATGACACTTGTCACTCACCCATACATTTTTAATATTTTTTTCCCGCCTCTCTCTCCTATTAATTATATAACTTTTTTTAAAAATAACTTATAATTTTTGTTTTTCCGCCTCTCTCTCCTATTAAATAATAATAATTTCTATAATTACTTTTATAAAACGTTTTTTATTTAAAAAATAAGTTTTTTCATAAAACATTGTTTTTTATTTGAACAGTTATTCATTCTTTTTACAAAATATTTATAAAAAATAATTATATAACATTTTTAGAATTTATAAATCTTCATAGAAGCTGATATTTTATAACAAGTTTTATTTATTCAACCCATGTAATACATGGGTTTTAACGTAGTTAAAAAAAATTTATCGTATGAGCTTCAAATTTTTAATCTTCAAGCCTTTTAAGTATTGAACTTTTTAGTTTTTATGAACATTAAGTTAATTTATCAGTCAAACTTCAAAAGGACATCGGATTTTCACTCTTGGTCTAACATCTTGACTATTATGGTAGTATGGTACCATACCTGATTTTAGTTATTAGTTATCTTGTTAGTTGTTACACACTTTATGTTTATTTTTGTGCATTTATGTATGAATTAGATTGTTAAATTTCTAGAAAATGTAGTAAAAAGTTTGAATATTTGCAAAAAATAGTTTCTAATTCGGTTTATTCGAATGAATTCAAATTCAATTCAAATCCAGATTTTAAAATTCCAAATTTAAATAATTCCATTCAATTGAAAACTCTACTTTAAACTATTATGTATTATCAATTTTATATTAAACGCAATTATCTATACTATATATAATACATTTAAGGAGGACAAAGATGTCTTTTAACACTTTTTAAGAAATTTACTTATATACTTTTTTAAGCATAAGGTACAATCCTCTAATGCTTTAAAAAAACTAAAATAGAAGTTTTTCATACAATAACTACTATCTCCCCTCATAATTTTAAACGTCCATAACTTTTTCATACATTAATATATATTTTTTTAAATTACACCATAAAAACGAGTATTTTATCCTCTTTAATTTGAGTATGGTATCGCTATAGTTTTTTTCTAATTAAAAAAACATGTTACATGTTAGTTTAGGGGCTAAGCATTCGGTTCGAACCGGGCTGAACCGGACCGCGAACCGTTTGAATGAAATATGTTAACCAAGGACCGGACCGGAACCGTATTAAACGGGTCGAAACCATTTAATTCCTGGACCGAACCGATTAAGATAAAGTTCACTTTCATTATACCAAATTATGTTTCCTGCAAATTAAAGTTACAACTTACAATCCAACTCCACAAAACAAAAAACAAACCCAAAATACTCCACAAACGGTTCTAACGGTGTGAACCGGAACCATCGGGTTATTAACCGAACCGAACCGCAAACCATTTAATGACCATATGAAGAACCAGGAACCGGACCTGTTTAGTATTTCGCGGGTCGGTTCCGATTCCAATTGGTCCAGTTCTACGGTTCTAACTGGTTCGAACCGCGAACTTCTCACCCCTATTCTATATATATATATATATATTGGAACACTGGTAAACATCGATGCGACACAACCATGTTTCAGTCCAACCGATAAACATTTATACGAAACTTAGAATTTTATTAAACAACAAGCGACAAATGAAAAATAAAAAAATTAAATCGTTGTGTCGATTTAATCCGCCTACCTGTATTTTGGTACGATTAGATGAAATCGCATCGGTAGACCCCCCAATTATCGATTAATCTCGCTTTTTACAACAATGTTAAAAAATAATTGAATATGTCGAACTTATATTTATATTAACGTGTCTTAATCTGAATTGTTATTGGTGTATTAGTGAGTACTTTTGTTAAAAAAATAAATATGTTAAAGATAATTATATGGTTATACACAGTCTTATTAGTTATGTTCTTCATAATTATTGTAAGTTTAGCTATATATTATACTTTTGTGAACCGGATATTCATCAATTATTATGATATAAAATATAACAAAATATTAAATTATTTAAATATTATAAAAGTTATAAAAAACCATTAATAACTTATTTAAAAACTTGATTTGAAAAAGATATTTAAGTATCCGATATTAATAAAATAAAAACAATAAGACAACATTTTTTTCTAAATTCAAATTGGTGATACAATTTTATTAGTTGATTGTACGAGTTAAAAGTTAATTTTTATTTAAGATGTCATCCTTTTAATCTATATTTTATAGAATAAATTACATGTTTCGTCTTTAGATATCTATACTATATGTAATATATTTAATGAGGACAGTTTAGTAATTTTACCATTTTTAAAAAAATTACTTATACACCTTTTACGACATAAAGTACAACCTTTTAAAGCTTAAAGAAATATTGAAAACGTAAGTTATGGGTGATTTTTGGACGGTTACATCCATATTACCTCCGGGGGCAATTAACCTCCCCACGTCTCCAACATCATTTCTTTCAATATATCTTAATCTCTTTTCAATCTTCTATCAGAAATCCCCGACCATCCCCTCATCGTTGTCCTCGCCTACGCCAATGGCAACCCCCAATCCACTGGCGGAACTGTTGCTCAACGGGTCTCTATAAACGTGATTCGCTATCTCACCTATCAGAAAGTTCTTTGCTTCCTTTTCTCACACTTGGTTACTAGGGCATGCTGGCAAAAAAAAGGAACGGCGAAAACGTCTCTTACCATAGGGTATATGAGAGCAAAAAGTTAGAGAGAGACACGGAAGGCGAGAGAAGATAATCGGGAGAAGAGAGAGTGGCCGAAGAGGTGGCTTGTCACACCCCGGCCAGCGGCGGATTATACGCCGGAGCTGACGCGGTTGTTCATAAGCACATGATCGTCTATTATTAAATGACAATATTTATTCATCAATTTAAAAGTATCTGTTACAAAGGAAATGGAAACTGAAACGTTCAAGACATAACATAAATTAAATTAAACTAGGTCCAAGTCCTAGGTGAGCAAGTAGTATCCTCAAACAGTTGCACCTGAAACATGTAAGTAAATGTCAACTACAAGTAGTTGATGAGTAAACATAGGTTTTGACACCAAACAAAAGTTAAGTAAAAAAGGATTTGAAATTCAATATGTTCAAAGCGTAACTAAGGCATAAATGTGAAAACATACAAGGTTTCAAGACGTACAATCAAACCGTGTAAATGAAAAACTGTAAGTACAATCCAACTGATTGTCATTTTGAAAATGTAGTAATATGTATACAAAAAACCCGCCAAAGTTCGTGTTAAGTAATGAATCGGATTCCCGTATAAATGATCACAAAAAGTACTACCTTAGGCTTGCAACTCAAGTTAATGATTGTATTAAACATGAACACACGTATGGTCGCCAAGTAGTTTAAGACATAAAGCACATAGTAATAGCATGAGAACAATGATATTGAATTTGTATGTATTGAAATGTAAACATGTTCCACCCCGAGTATTTGCAAACAATAGTAAAGAGAAAGGAGGCTATGAACTCACCCGAGTTGTATACTAGTAGTGGATAGTACCCCACAAGAATGCAATAGAAAGCACAAAAGTTGGCATGTGAACCGTCTACGTATGTCCTAGAGTTATAAACATAATAATTAGGGACAAATGAGAGATTGTGACGATGACACGGAACAGTGAACGTCTTAAAACGCACTAACGATTAAAGAGTAGACGTACTTGTTCACGGGAATAAGGTTTCTTAATTATATAATAATAATAATATTGGAAATGATTTTTATTAATTAAAATAAGTTATAAAACTAAACCTGAGTCTACGGGTTGGCTACGGGGCTAAAACACTTAATTATATAATAATAATATTGGAAATGATTTTTATTAATTAATTATAACAGAAAAAGTCCCAAAAATAAAATGCAGGAGACCGGACTCGAACCTGGGTCTCCTGCGTATGGTTCATGCGCCTTACCAAGTCCGCCCGCTAGGGTTTCGCGATGGTATCCGGATCCAAAAGGTTTTAACAAGGAACTCCAGTGAATCCCCCTCCCAGACCCACACATGATCGAAACCAGTCCCAAAAGCATCGAATCTGATCGCGATTGATCAGAGGACCATAGGGGTTTTTGTTAGTCGAGTGATGACGAACCTGTGTTCGTGTTTAATTGTAAAATTACGGGTTTGGGATCGTTTAATTTCAGAAAAAGGGGTCGTAACCCTAGTTTATGATTACCAAATCGATTCGAAGGATTTAGATATTGAAAGTTGTCAAAACCATAGGGCTTTTACTAAGTAAAACCCTGCGAATCTATTGGTGTTCTTTAATTTGATCGAGATAGTGTTTAGGATCAAAACCCCCAAAATGATTATGAACAAACCCTAGGTTTCGGATCTTGACAAAATTGATGTTGTTGGATTAAATTAATATGGGGCTTTCAAAAAGTAACAGATTAAGAATCTAATCATGTAAGATAATTAGGTTGAGACTGAGTCTAGGATCAAAAGCCCTAAAACGTTTTAATATGAACCCTAGTTTACGGATTTTGATCCAACCGATGATATACGGTTAAATCAGCATAGGGTTTTCAATTGATGGATTAAAACGAAGGTGAGGGTGCAAGCAATTACCAGATTAGTTGACGAATTGAGGGTGCTCGAGTAATACACGGTTCCGGCTTGAGCGTGTTGGTCTCTGGCGATCCCAGTTCCTTCTCTGACCGAATTCAAGCGCGTAACAGCTTCAGAAGGAGTCGTCCAACGTGTGCAGAGAGGCGATTTCAGGTGTGAGTATCGAATTAGCACAAATTTACAAGTAAACGAGGTGAAGTCGACGGTTATGAGTTTAATCCTCATTATTGGGTTTAATTCGCGGATTGATGATGTTTTAACACCATAATGATGTTGTTAAATGTTGCTAATCATGAATGACTGTTACAAGTTAACGGATTTCACGAATTCAAGCCTCAAGAACAACCGGTTTGACTTTTGAAAGTCAACCAAATAAAAAATGGTCTAATTGCAGATTTAGACCCTGAGATTTCTGAGTTGAAGTTTTGAAATTAGCAGAATAAATCCTTGGGGTTGAGTTTGGTTAAGAGCAAGTTAGTTTAACTATCAAAAGTCCACAGGAAATTTGATTTTTTTGACTTTGTAAAGTCAACAGAGAAGTTTAGGGATCTTACACAACTAGTCCCTGTATTTTAAGTTTAGAATATTGACAGAATTAGTCCCTGGAGTTAGGGTTGAGGTTAAATAGGTTAATTTTTAAATGGATTTAATTAACGAGGTTAACCTAAAAGTTCGGATTGTCACATGGCTCGGCGGTGGCCGTGCAACTAGCAGTAGACGTTTTTGTTTAAACCCTAGCAGCAAAATATTGGTCTGTAGTAATGAACGACCGAAAGGTTTAGCGGCGGCGGCGGTTGTTGTGGGTGAACAAAGGTCACCTCACCACTCCTGCGATGGCTGATTCGAAAGTGAAGGTTTCATTTTGTTTTCTAAATCTCCGTTCATTGTTTTTATTGGTAATCTGCAGATCAACTTGTTTGATTTCGTTTACAGATCAATTGGTAATTTGCATATTAATTTGTATGAATAACATTAATTTATTTATAATATTGCTGGTTTTTTATCAAACACATGTAATAAACTTAACATTATTTCCCGAGTTTAGCGCCGCAACGTGCGCGGACATTTTACTAGTATGTATATATATATATATTAAAAAAATAGTGAAAGAAAATAACAATATTTGGCACAGACAGCGTGACCAATCGCAATCTTCCACCAAGCTTTAAGTCAAAGAGAAGCCCTACCTCACGTCATCATGCCTAAAAACGAAAATCTATATTATATAATAAACTGGCTTAGAACATGTGTAATACACAAGGTAAAAAATATCAATACATAATTAAATCTTTATATATGTATCTTATAGATGAAAAAATGTATTACATATACTAGCAATAGAAAACAAAATAAAAAAATATATAAAATTAATATATAATTGAGTTTAAACATACATTAAATATTATTCAATGTAATTTAACTTTCATTTATAATTTGATTGAAAACATAAACTAAATAATTATATTTCAAAGTTTCTTATAATATGAGATAATTTAAAATAAATATGTTTTATTAGTATAATTAATAATTTGTTTAAAAATATATTATTATTGAAAATATATAAATGTATTTATTATGAGAGAGAGGCAGGAAAAATTTTATGAGTATGAATATGGAGGCGACACGTGGCATTAGAAAACCTTTATTTATTATTATATAGTATAGATAAAGGTTTAACAATGACACGTGTCGTCTCCATATTCATTCTTACAAATTTTTTTCCGCCCCTCTCTCCTAATAAATATACTTCCATATTTTCAATAATAATATATTTTTAAATAAATTATTAATTATACTAATAAAACACATTTATTTTAAATTATCTCATATTATAAGAAACTTTTAAATATAATTACATAAGTTATGTTTTCAATCAAATAGTAAATGAAAGTCAAATTACATTGAATAGCGTTTAATGTATTTTTAAAACTCAGTTATATAATATATTAGTTTTTATATTTTTTGATTTTGTTTTCTATTGTTAGTATATATAGTATATTTTTTCACCTATAAAATATATATATATAAATTTAAAAATTTTATATATTAATATTTTTTCACCCTATTTAGTACACATGTTTAAGCTAGTATATAATAAAATACTTTTCCCCTTGTTTACCCAAAAGTAATTTCTCATATATTTTTTTTATTAAATCGCAACAGAAAACTTTTTACAGCTGCAATGCATGCAAATACAAATAATTTCTACCTCTCTATTACAGATTAATTGTTATTTTATGTATTTATGACCTTAACTTCTTTTAAGAGTCAACTATTTAGTATTCATATTTCACAAATTAAATATTCGTTACTATTTACTGTCTAAATGAAAGAGACAGCATGTAAGTAACACTGCGTATAAATTATCCCGGAGTCAAGAATATAAGATCAAGCATTTTTAACTACTAGTTAACTCAATTAACCATAAACTTATAATTGTATCGAACCCGATTTGTAATTAGATATATGCAATGATATATACTTTGCAACCCGAATTGATCGATATCACTACTGCAAAACTAAGTATTTAACGATCTAAAATTTGGTCGTGAAAACAGTACTTGCAACTCTTACCGGTCGACTTAATTGGAAAACTGTCCTGATAATCGGAAATATTGAATTAAGACGGTCAGGATTTAATATAAGATTGATCTAACGGTCCCTATTACTAATGACAGCGGTTAGTGAGCAGTTACAGTCACCCTGTCATTATAATATATAATACTCAATTACTAGCATAGCTAATCTAAAGATTTTGTTAATTAACATATATAAAATCCAATCTCAAATTACCAAAATACCCTCCATCCTCTACCTCCCCCTACATAAACTAAAAATAAATCACCTAAGCAACTCCATAGAGCCAACCACATGAGTATGATTATTAGCACCATGATGGTTCATAGCGGTGGTGGTGGCGGTTGGCATAAAGCCGCCACCGGCTGCCGCAGCTTGTTCCAACGACTGCACTTGCTTTTTCAAGAACTTCATGTAATGAGCAGCCTCATCCAACATGGAAGCTGTGTCCATTTTAGTACCTCCGGGAACTAATCTTTGAAGTATCCTAATCCTCTCACTGATCCTCTCCCTCCGGTGTCTCGCTGCCACACTCTGCGGGTCCTTTGATATCTTAACGTTCCGTCTCTTAGGCGCCTTGATGGACTCCGGGTCTATATGCACCGGCTGCAACGCCGCCATCCGGAATATCATCTCCCTCATCGCCTCCACGGACTCCGTACCTCGTGGAAACTCGCGTAACGTCTTCAACTGTTGGGATTGAATGATGAAAGGAGGTGGATAACGGTAAATAAATTGTGATTGTGGTGGTGGTGTAGGGTGGTTGTTGGCGGAGGTTCCGCCGGGGAATTCCATGAGATGGGACTCATGGAAAGGAAGTGGGAGTTGTTCTGGAAGCTCATCCAGCTCCATCATCATTTCCATTTGCAAGAATTATGGTTAAGAGAATTAGGGTTTTGTGAATAGCAGAGTACTAGTAGTGAAGGAATATGCAAGTGGAAGGGGTATAAATAACACTTTCAGCCTAACATTTTGATGCAGTTTTGTTAGGGCTTGTATTTATTGCTACAACAGATAATGGATCAGATATTTATGTTTGTCTGGATGTGTATAAAAATAATTAAATGAAAATTAGTTAAATAGTTAACAATATATTTAAACTTTTTCTGTCTTAATTAATATTAAGAGTAAATTACACGAAAGGTCCCTATGGTATGTCAATGTTTTGGATTGGCTCCTCAAGTATGAGAAACTACATCTTTGCTTCCCGTGGTATGATAACAGGTAACATAAAGAGTCCCTAGAATGGATGTCTGTTAAGTTTTCTATTAATCTTTTTAAAAATAACCAAAATACCCTTGTAAATAAATTAAATTAAATTAAAAAAAATTACTTCTTGTGACTCCATCACATTTCACCTGTCTTCTCTATTTGATTACCCAAACCCTACCCCCACCCCTACATCTTCATTTTTGTCATCTTCATTTGATTTCCCGACCAACAAAATTTCAGGCAGCCGCCACGACACCACCTGCAAATCGTGTTCCAACAAATATGTTCTTCATATCCATTGTTGCTATTGAGATCGAGAAACAAATCCAGCGATTGTCCGAAGTTCATTTTCCTCAACAACAATATGATAATATGTTCTTCATCTCGGTGGTGGGTTCGCTTTTTGTCAACAACAATACGAGAATCACTATGCCTCTTAAACAAATCATCATGAATCGACTCCATCACGACTTAGCCATCAGAGGAATTTTTTTGGTCGTGGGGTTGGGGAGATTGAATCGATGGATATGATAGTTAGGGAAAGAACTTGCGACAGTGGCTGCGGTGGTGGTTGTTTAGTTCTCCATGGCTGTGGTGATAGACTCACCGGAGATGATGGCGGTGGCGATTCAAATTGAGAGCGGCGATAAATGGAGGAATAAACGAGGGGGTGGGTTTTAGGGTTTTTAATTTTCTTGAGTAAACAAAGATTTATTTTTTATTTTTTAATTAAGGGTATTTTGGTCATTTTTTAAAAATTTGACAGAAAAATTAACAGGCATACAACTTGGGGACCTATTATGTTAAAAGTTAACATACCACGGGAAGAAAACATGTAGTTTCTCGTACTTGGGGGGCAAATCCAAAACAATGACAAACCACAGGGAGCTTTCATGTAGTTTACTCTAATATTAAATTAGTTAAGTTTGTGTACTTTAAAGGTTTGAATGCAATTCGATTTTGGAGTTTGAAGTTCATAATTTTATGCATTACATAATATGAGATTTTTTTAATATGATTTGAGTATACATTACAAATTTAAGCAATGAAATTGTGACAACTTTATTGTATATTTATTGGAAAATAAGTGGAAATAATGTAAGGATAGTGAATTTGGAAGGGTGATGATCATAAACCAAAGATGGTTTCATGATCTTGCATGGTCCATTTTAGTTGGATCATTTAATGAAATCCTTTCACTTAACTAAAATTTGGATTGTATAGTGAACTTAGACTTCATTTCCGATCCATTGAGGTCTTTTTTTGTTAATGAAAAAGAGAAGCAAGTTTTGAAAGAAAGACCACTTTCTTATATTATAGTTTCATTAAGAAACGTCAAAAGAAAAAGGAAGACGGAACTCTCATGTTATTGTATAAGTGACACGTTTCTGTTGTAACTTCACACCATCATTTTTCTATGAAAAAAACAACACATAATGCTGGAAAGCAGGCCCAAGATACGAACACGAAATTTGATCTCAACCAAGATTGATTTTTCTGTTTATTATAATTATTGACCTTTCTTTCGTAAAATTAAGATTAACTCTAAAACCTCAGTGTTATGCTATTGTTAAGAAAATTTAACAATTTATCTGGCTATTGTAACCTGAGAGACGAGACATATGCTAATAAATAATAAATCTGTTTTAAGGGAATTGAACTCGGTCATAAGACACACATATATGCACAATTTGTTTAAGGACTATAAGAGAAGTATATATATCCCCTTCTAAACTTACAAAATTGCATATTTTTCTAAAACACAAGTTTTCAATACATAATGTACGTACAATGCTCTTGAAGCATGATTTGGAGAAATATGCAATTTTGTAAGTTTAGAGAGGGATTCAATCGCCCTTTTACAAAAAAATGGTATGTGGTCAGGTCAGGGGGTTTACTCAGTTAGAGGGTTTCTCCTGTGGTGGGCTGCCCTAGATGTTCTAGGTGTTGCCCCGAAAAAACACAATTATCCTAGAATATCTAGTGTTGTCGTTCAAAAAAAATGCAATCGCCCTTTTAGTATTTCTGAGATATGTATTTAATATATCTTGTAATCCTATTTTATACTCTTATATTGTTCTCACGTGTTTATAAAATATTGTGAATTAATTTAGTTTAAAACTTAATTATATCGATGAGCTTGTTGCCTTAAACATGAAATACTATTGTAGCTGAAACTAAGATAAAACTAATTAAGGCCTTCTCCATGGTTTCTCTATATAGCTTCTCCATCTAAATCTTGAGATAGGGAAGATAATATGCTCCAATGACTCGTCTATAAATACATATTTTTATTCATCACCCTTTATATTATTAGTATCACAATTTCTGATATTTTCGTAGTAGAAGTTTAATTGTTTTTTAAATTAAAAACAAGACCTTATTGTTAAAATCTAAAAAGTGAAAAATGGAATGAGGCAAACGAAACAAGAGGAAAGGGGCCGGGTGAAACCATGAAAATGGAAGGGTGTTGATTTGTGCAACTTTGAAAGTGTTGTGGTTTGCTTTAACAAAACCCCACTATCACATGTCATGTGTGTGGACCAATCTTCAAAAAAAAAAAAAAAAAATTGACTCATATCTAAATATTATTTATTTTATAATAGGTATGTAGATGATTTAGAGAAGCCACAATCAATCAAGATATATTAGGAGTGGTTTAATATGAGGCTTTTGGATGTGAGAGTAGTTTTGGAATAAGAGTTGAACGCTGATTTAGATCTAGGTATGATATGTGTAATTTAGTGAAAGGGTAAAATGTTTATTTTGTAAATTTTATTAACATCGTATATATACATTTTAGATATCCTATGACACGTTTCAAATGTAGAGATGATCATTACTATTCGTATATATACATTTTAGATATCCTATGACACGTTTCAAATGTAAAGATGATCATTACTATTTCACATACTTAAAGGACTTAATCCGTAACTTTTATGTTTACTATTGGGACCGATACTATAATTTAATTACACTATTTAATAAAAGCAATCATATCATGATATTAACACGTGATGCATAAGAAATTATTTAAGTTTCAATAATTTTTATTATATTATATTTTCATTTTCTCATGATTACACGAATATTAGAGTACTAGTTTTAAACCCCGTGTAATATACGGGGTGAAACGTTAAAATTATATTGATAAATATATAACACATTTTTTATACAAATTTAATATCAAACTTAATTAATAAATTACTAATTAAATATTAGCAAACTTTATTCTAACACATATTTATTTAAAATACAAAAGTAAGTATTTTTAAATTTTATATGTAAAATTAAAATTTTGGTTTTTTATTGATAAAATTTTAAAAACTCGATTTTAGATAATAAACTTTAGTTTTTATTATAAAATTTAGTGGATGAATATGGTGTTGAAAAGTGACACAAAATTTAGTTTTTATTATAATAGGGATTCATACTGAGTTTTTTTATCCTTATTCATATAATTTAATTAAAAAATATATTTACCTTATTAATTTAAATTTTTTTTACAAAAAAACCCACATCCAGTTGATATATTTCTTTATTCGATTAAAATAATACTCTTTTAATCATTTTAATTTCTATCATTTTTTTCTCTCTTCCACTCACAAAAATATTGAAAAAATATAAGGATATAGGATGAATTGAGATTTTGATATATTTAGAGCATCATATCGGGTTCTTTATCCTTATAATTATAATTTCACTAATAACCATCATTCCATAAAAAAAAGTTCATTTTTTAAAAACTCTCACATCTCATTCTTTATGCTTATAATTTTTTTAAAAATGGTTAAGGAATTGGTATATTTAAGATTCTAGTGTTTATTTCCTTTTAATTTTAAGGATAAATATAAGGTTTAAAGAAACTGATATAAACCCCTTTTAGTTTAAATCTTATTTTTTTTTCCTTATAATTTAAGGATATAGTATGTATATCAATACTGATGTGAATGCTCATACCACTCTATGTAGTCTCCCATAATTTTTGTTGTTAAATTTTAAATATAAGGAGTTTTTAAGGAATGAGATGGAGGATTGTTTTGGATTTTTTTTTTAAATTTACCTAAAATATAAGGATAAGGGTGAATATACCAAACTAATTGTGAATGCTCTTATATATAGTAAAAAAAAATATGTGGTTTTGCGAGTATAGTGAACAGTAACAATATTGTTTAAACAATAGGTCTGTGACCAGGTCAGGGAGTTTATCCAGTTAGGGGTTCCTCCTAGGGTGGGCCCAGCTTAGGTGAGCTAGGGTCAACTTATTATGCTATTATTTAAATAATTCACTTTTAAATGCTTTAGTAACCAAATAGGCTTTGTCCTGACGGTACCCCGGTGACTTCCAAATAGGAGGTCGCCGGTTCGAATTCGGGCCACAAAAAAAAGGGTATGTGACCAGGTCAGTGGGTTTATCCAGTTGGGGGTTCCTCCTGATGGGTTGTCTTTGTTCTAGGTTTTGCCTCGGAGAAACCCAATTATTCTACAATATGTAGGTGTTAACCCAATTATTCTAAAAAAATGCTTTAGTAGTATAATTAATTGTAATAGCAAACTGAGTTTTTAAATGTTATATCTGGGCGAGAGACGGTTTTACATGATTTTATCTTTTCGTTTTTCTTAACATTCATTTTTACGACACGACTTTTTTGTGATTTCCGAATATACGTCGCAACATGTATTTTTATTTACGTTTTGATGTTTAAAACCGAGCCGCCGTAAACGCACGTCCCACCTCAAGGCGGGAGTAAACGCCCGCTAGTTATTAATTAGATATTAAAAATATAACTTTTAAAGGAACCTATATATAATAAAATAAAGGAGAAAATGATGGCTTTGGAAGCCAGTATAGTGGGCAAACATATGATTCTAAGAAGCTAAAAATGGAGTCGTCCTGGTCAGGGAACCCTTTGACTTATCAGTCTTCTGTTGCTTTCCATTTTCTAGTTTGTCCCCCTCAAATCATGATAACTCAACATTCAATGATATTGTTAAAGCGTTAAATGCTTAATGGCTGCACCTCCTAATCAATATTCGTATCATTCACAACTTCAAAATCAAAATCTACTTTTATATCACTAAATGGACCTCCAAACCTTTTTCTTTCTATCTCATACTATAGCACGTGGCTCTATTTCTAAATTTTTTTATATCAACTATCCAATCAATCAAAGCATTATCATAGGAACATGTAATGTTAGATGCTTTTCAAGGAATTAAAATCGATTTTCTTGGGATTAATTTTGGTTTGTCGGGGAATTTTGAAAGTATGTTGGTTTCTAGGTAATCTGCTGGTTGGATCACACGGATTCAACTAATCCGCTGGTTGGATCACACGGATTCAAGAAATTCATGTGAGTAGAATCCGCTGGTGCGAGAAACAGATTTGCTTGAATCTGCATGTCCAACTAGCGGATTGGTTGAACCCGCTTGTCCAACTAGATTAAAATTCATCTGCAAACCAAATTCAATCTCTTTTAAGCCCCCTATAAATCTAAAAAAATCATTAAAATTACTTAAATAACCTCCAACTTAAACACAAATATAACCTAAACCAACATATAAATCAATCAACATAGATAAAGGGTTTAGGGTTTAAGGTTTAGATCGTTGTTAAGGACTTATAAGAAACAGGATGAAGATGGATAAAAAAAGAACCAAATGAAAAAACAATGGAAAAGCTTTCCAGTTTAAAATCTTGGATTCATACCTTTTTTTCAAGAAACAGCAAACTAGAAGGTGATTGACTGTAATCTTTTAGTGCTAGAGGCTATAAAGAAGTGGTCCAATCTTTCATCTTCCTTGATTACACAGCTTTTGCTTTCAAGTTATTTCCTTTCATGGGTGTTCTTCCTTGTGAATAGGAGACACCTAATTTGCTTTCTTTTTTGGGATAGCCCCTATTCCACTACTAGACTTGCCTTCTTTTTCAGATTGTCTGCCCATTTTCTTTCTCATTTCTCTTTCTCACCCTTTTCACCCTGCCATATCTCTCTGCAAAATACAACTCAAAACTAACTCTGCACAATTTACAGTTAACTTTAATTAATTCCCTTGTAAAAAGACCTCAGATTTTAGTAAATACAATGATAAAAGTGTCTTTACGAAAGCACATGCATGGTTGCCTGAGAATGCACACACACACACACACTGCCATCACTTCTGAATGGAAAACAATCTATCCACGCATAAACACACACTGACACCCTCACATGGTTTAACAAGGAAAAAACCTTTCTTGTCTTTTTACCCTTCATGAACAAAAAAGAAAGTATTTTTAACATTATCTTTATCATCATCAAGCATGGAAGTTCCAAGGAATATAATTTATTTCAACTACCATTTGTCATCATCTGCAACAACTTATTCAATGAAGTTAACTTGAATCCAAAATCTCCATTTAAGTGTACAGGTAAATTAAAACTACGTCACCTCCAACCTCAAACGGCCGTTCGGCGAAACATCAAACGGTCGTTTAAAGGTAAAGGGGCCATGACGCTACGAGAAATTTTAGCTGGGTTTGTGATGCAAAATATAAATTGTATTCGTTGCATAATATGAACATTACAATAGCCTCCATATATATAGAGGAGCGATATTAGAAACCCTAATAAACCAAAAGACTATTTTACCCTTAACCTATTTGATGTTCTGAGTATTCCCATTAGTTTCTCTATCCTCATCTCTATAATTATATTAAAAATCATTACATTTTCTCTCTCCTTTTCAATTAAAATATTAAAAAAATTATGCAAATGAACAGTGTTTTCCCCAAATATACAAAAAAATTATACATTTTCTCTCTCTTTCACTCACTTTAAACTACTCCCTAAAATATAGGGAACCCCACTCACAAACATATGTGGAAACTGCTGTGAATGCTCTAACACTAACCCTCAAACAGTTCAACGAATCCTCAAACGGCTGTTTGAAAAGTAGGGGGCTATGATGCTATTAGAAGTATAAACTTAGTATGATTATGTAATTATTGTGTGACAACTGTTTAGTCCATGTTTGTGTCTAAAATAGTGTCATTAGGGAAGTTAGTTAATGTCAGTTATAGGAAGTTAATTAATTTCTATTAGTTAGTTATGTTGGTTGGTTAAAGTGTCGGTTGGATGCCTATATAAGACTGGTCGTATCAAACATTTTAATATATGAGTGTCTAGTATATGCAGTATTTTGTGTTATCAATTGGGTTACTGCATTCATGTGTTTAAACCTTTCGATTGTCCCTCTGCCAACAGCCGAAGCCCTAACCTTCAAACGGCCGTTTGGTGGGCGTTTGAAAGGGGAGTGGGATTAGATTGTCAGAGGTGTGGGTATAGCACGCCCCAAAATAAAACCAACAAAAATGTATACTAGAAATATACATTGCATACATACAACTTAATTGATTGTTCTGAAGCTGTAAATTAACCAAACAGTGACTTCATCATTTTCCACCAGAATGCTTGTTTCCAAAATAAAGTATACCTTTTGGGTATCAGATAAGTTAAATGGGAATAAAGTGAAAAAGTTAGACTAAGGAGTGGGGGATGATGCAAGCAAATTATTCACTCAGGCAATCTATCAAACACCTTGAGATCATTATCTGTGCATGCTCATAAAGTACCTAGTGTTTACGGTATTGACATCATCAGCATATGCTGATACATTACATGAAATTATTGTTTCTGGGGTTGCAAAAAACTGTGAAAATGTAAGTTCACTGTATGAAGATACGAATGCGTCAGTGGAAGGCGCTAAATGTTTAGTAAGATAATAAAAAATATAATAATTAAAGCGCCCATGGCCTAATGGATAAGGCGTCTGACTTCTAATCAGGCGATTGTGGGTTCGAGTCCCACTGGGCGTGATTTTTTATTAAAATAGTTTTACGTACTCTCCTTTTATTTATTTATGTAAATAATTTTACGTATCCTCCTAAATTATTTTTTTTAATAAAATCCGCCTTTTTTTAAAAAAAAATTTCTTAATTTAACAAAAAAAAATTATGGTTAAAACAACCCATCAAGACTATTAAATATATTTCACTCAAATTATTTACAATTTAATTGAGTATTAAATAAATAATGTTGTAAGCAAATTCTTATTGGAGAAAAATGAGTCCAGTCTATCAAATTATGTTTATAAAAACTTATTAGTTATGTTCCAAGCTTTGGGTTGTAATATATCGCGCTAGTATTAAACAAAATAGATTTTTTATAAATGAAATATTTATCGAAAAGAATCGGTCGGAGATTAGATTAGTGACAGTTGAAACAAAATACCAAAAAGAAAAGGTGTAAATAACATTTTATGTTTTTGGTTAAGATCAATAAATGTCACATGATATGTAACACCTTAGTCAAATTTCACATCGGTTGTTATAAGAGATGTTGGTTCATAAGTAATATCGGACATCAAATATCAACATATTTTAGGTGCACTGGATAGGGGTGTACATGGTTCGGTTAGGTTCGGTTTTTACCTCTAACCGAAACCAAAACTTTCGGTTAATAAAATTTAATAACCAATCGGTTTCGGTTAATTCGGTTTCGGTTAATCAGTTAATTAAGTGCATTCGGTTCGGTTTCGGTTAACCACCTACTAGGCTAACCGATGCAAACCAAGCCTAAAATAACATTTATTAACCGAAAGCAAACTTAAAAAACATGAAATACTAATGTCAAAAGTCTCAAAAAAGACTTCCAAGCTTTATTCATTCAAGTTTGGTGTCATCCCTTCTTTATTTATAGCATACTTCCCTTGACTATATTTCTCTTCCAACCAATGTGGGATGCCCTAAACCTTTTTTTTATACTTTTCTCTTCAATCTCTAGTAAATTAACATTTGCAATGGTAAAAACATATTGAAAATGCTACATAAATAAGACACCAAAAGATCGACTATGTAAGTTCTTAAGTTTGTGTGAATTAAGAATGTTTTAGGAGCATGAGTGCTATTATAAAAATATTACAAATTGATGTCATTCGGTTCGGCTCGGTTAATCCGGTTATGGGTAAATAAATAACCGAAACCGAACCGAAAATGTCGGTTTTGGTTATTTTCGGTTCGGTTCGGTTTTGTCGGTTAATTCGGTTCCGGTTCGGTTAATTCGGTTTTCTGCTCACCCCTAGCACTGGACGTGGATGAGAGGAGAACTCCACAGTTAAACATGTTTGAATGGAAGAAATCCAGGATGGGTTACCTCCTAGGAATTAAGTTTTCACGCGATCAACCAGAAATAAATCTGTGGGCTTCTAGTGGTTAAAATGTAATTTTCATGAGAGAAAGAAAAGGAGAGGAGGCGAAGAGGTATTTTTAGATTTAGGGTGTGGGCTTGAGGGGTTGTGCTAAGCCATTACAAATGAGCTTCTTAACAATAATACCAACCATAACCATGTAAAATGTATGATTATGGAAAAATAGTATCAAGGTCTCTGGCATTGCTAACCATGTAAAATGTATGATTATGGAAAAATAGTATCAAGGTCTCTGGCATTGCTAACCATGTAAGTATTGTTTATATATCAATTTTCATATCATATAAAATCTTGCTTGGAACATAGATAAACAACAATTATTAAAGCTATTTAGAAAAATAACAAACTATAATTAAAGTTTAAATAATTTTGTAATAAAAAATTCATTTTATTTTTATAGAATAAAACATTTTAATTAAAGTTTTGAATTTTCTGAGGAAACAATGTTATTATGGTTTATAGAAGAAGATAATAAAAATATATGTTATAGTTAAAATCTAATACCACCTTGGAAAAGTGGGAGGAAAAAAAAACCATCTTCCCAAGAAATTCAGAGGTGTACAAAAAACCGGTTACTAAACTGGATTCGGTATTGAAACCGGTTATGGTTTAACCCGAACCATCGGTTTGTAATAGGTTTGTGAACCGTCTTGCTCGAACCGATATAACCGGAACCGAACCGGTCCAAAAACCAGTACCAAAACGAACCGAACCGGTCACTTTCGTCTCCAAAAATCAGTTTGTAACCGATACCAAACCGATTTGAAACCAGTTTGAAAAAAGAAACCGGTTTATACACCTCTACCCAAGATGTTAAAACTAATAAAAGCGTTAGCTAATCTTATAAAATTAAGTTCAATTTACTCAAACAGCCCAATGACAGGCTTTTTTGGGGCTTCACACAAAACACAAGCCCATATTGGTTTTGACTTTAAACTTTCCTTGTAAATATTCTATTAACAAAATATTTTGTACTTTTAACGTGCACAATCGTCAAATAAATTAAGTTTGTGTTATAGTTAAAATTTTGTTTTACTTAAGAACATGATGATTAAAATATTTTTGAAGATAATTAGTTTACATTTAATAAGGTAATATTAAGGTTAAGAAATATTTTGTAGGTTTTAAAAAAGTCTATGTTTTGAAGGTAATTGAGAATCAAATCACTCCTCCAATTCAATTTGACATCAACACAAAATATAACTTGATCAAAAGAGTTGTGGTAGGACAAGCATGGAAAATATGGATCGGCAGAAAGTTTTATGGCAGACGAAATTTGACGATCAATTGCACTCCATTGGTGACCGATGAAGCCCTAGTGTTACAACTTCTTCATGGTCAGAATCCCATTTATGATGTCTTCGTCTTACACATGGAGATTTGTTTAGTTAAGATCCAACTTCTGGTTTATGACAACAGCAGCAAAATTCTACACCTCCGATTGCTATGGCCGCTGCTAATCACACCAACCACTCCCCTTCTAATCCCCAAATACGGAACCTATCTGCACCAATATACCATTGTTCTTTTGAACAATTAATCCTAGGCTGTTAAAAAGCTCTTATATTATTATACATATTAAACACAAGTGTCGGTAGAAAATGGCAAAATACACCCTTCATTTTGTAAACTGCTACTTTGACCCCCTCGAGTTTCTAAAGTTTCACATTTACCCCTGTAGTATATATAATACGATTTTTTGTCCATAACTTTTGTTCGTTAATTAATTTTTTTCTTTATGTCCCAGTATAAATTTCGCTAAAAACACATTCGTATTCAATGTAAGTTATTTTTTAGGTGTCATTGGTTATATCGACTAACGGTAACGTGAAGAATGAGACTGAAACCGATTATCGTTTCCGTTATATAACTGTATTTTATCTATGTTTCAATCTTCACAACCGATTCGCCGTAACTTTATACGTTTCTTCGATGTAGTTAATCATGTTTCTTTTTGTGTTTAGCCATGTTAATGTCACCGCCTCAACCGTTTAAGTTCTGGCTCTAGCCACAAGGCACTGGGGCCTCTCGCCGAGCGTGGAGCTAGTTTTCTAGTTATTTATAGCAATCATTTGAAAACCTTTTTATAAGCATGCATAAATACATCACTAACAAGAACATGAAGTGTTAGATGATTTTTCCACTGCTAAATTTGATTTTATTTAATTGCAACTTATAAATTTCAAATTTTCATGTAGTTTCTCATAGAATTAAATATATTAACTTCAACTTATAGAAAAGCATAATGTGTCATTGTGAAAAATATAATGCGACGCAACTTGTTGCCCGTTTAGCTGTCACTTTATTGCAATAATCCTTCTTTGTTTAATACATATGAATTCGAAAAGGACAAAAAACTATTAACTCTAATTTAATTAAGATAAAACATTGAATGTGTAAGGGTGGTGGGGGCGCCAAAGGCACCGTGTGCGGCTACCACGGCAACACCGCCGCCACCCCAACTACGACGCCACAAAGCTTGGTTTCACGGCTTCTAAGTGTAGTGGTTTAATCTCAAAAATCCAACCATTGTAGCTTCTTGTGGCTTAGGTGCCCCCACGTTCGTGGCTTTGTGCGGATTTTACGACTTCAAACGACATATATATCCTGATGAGTGAGTGGTGCCATTTTGACACACCACTTTCCATGTGATTTTGATGCATTGGTATCTACTTGTTTAAAACAAAACCTTTATTTTCTTTTATGAAATTCAATTATAAATTAAAGAAAATGATTAATTCTAATAATATTTGTATGATGTTTCATTTTTAATTTTGTGTGTAATAATAAATGGGAAAATGTAAATATCATTTTGTAGCATAGAAGTCCATTTAGAGCAATATAATATAAATCATAAAAACAAAATCGAGCCACATGTCTAACCAATTTTCTTTGGGTAGTCATTCACCAAAGGTTTTGAGTCCCCTTTATCAAATACATAATCACATATTCAAAGTGAGTAAGTGAAGATACAAGTATCATATTAACGAATCAAGAACAAAATTAGTTATCAAATTTGGAATACTTCAGACATAGCACTAATAATCGTAGCTCATAACCGGCGATTTTAATGTTATCTGCATCCAAAGGCTTTGCGATTCAAAGAATTAAAGAGAGCAAGTAAGCACATCAGAAATCCATTATCCAAATCAACAGGAATCAATACCAAATTGATAACAAATAACAACAGAATTCAACATAATTCAAATTGATATTCAAGAAATACCTGGAGAAATCAACAGAGATACCCTGTGTTGTCTGTCCAAATCTCCCATCAAAAATATAATTAAAAAGTTCGAAGGAGTAAAAGAATACGATTATGCTTCAAGAGTGCCCTAGGTCGAGTTGATATCTCCAACTCCCCCCATCCATTGGCATGTTCGAAGTGTCGTAGGTAGACGCCATCGAGAGCAACGAGGGTGATTCAACATCGATTGTGCGAAAAATCTGAGATTAGCGCCCCTTCAAATGTCTCTGTTCCCGATCTTCTGTTTTTTCTACTGTTCACCCTATTTTTCTTAAGGGACTAGCCCAAAAAGGCCCAATATGTATAACTTTTTTTACAAAAATGGAGCCCTAAATTTTTGATGGCTCAAAGCCCTAGCTTTACCTTCTTGGTCCATTGGGCCGGCCCTACTTTTATTTGTATGTTCTTAATTTTGTGAGTGTATTTTCATCGATTTCTTCATGATACCGTGCTGCGACGTCCATTTTCATAAACCTTTTTTTAGGTTCAAATTTGTATTTTTCATTTTCAAACATACGCAGAAGCGTTTTATAAAACGTGTTAATCGGTTGCAAAATCAATGTAAGTCATACCGATATAATAAATTTACAAGGGTTTCATTACTTATTCAAAATAACTAGAAATGTTGCCCTCATTTCATGGCGGAAAGGGAGACTTTAAACGGTTGATCAGACGGTGACATTAATATGGATAAGCAAAAAAACAAACTTGGTTAAATAAGTTTTGCCCCTCAATCCGCGACGGGAGGCGAACCTTAACGGTTGAGGCGTTGACATTAACGTGGCTAATAGGTTGTGGAGATTGAAACACAGGTAAAAGACAGTTATATAACGACACCAATGTTTTTTAGTCGGTGTCTGTCTCATTCATCACGGTACCAACACGTCACCGTCAGTTGACATAACCCACGATACCTAAAAAATACTCTATTTTGAATATGATTCTGTTTTTAACAAAATTTATGCCTTGACGTCAAGAAAAAAAAAAAGCAAACAAACGAAAACTACTAAGGAAAAATCAGATTAAATATACTATAGGGGGTAAAATTGAAATTTTAAAAACTTGAGAGGGTTAAAGTGAAATTTTACAAATTAAAGGGGCCACTTTTGCTATTTAACAATTTAAGGGATGGACTTGCGAGATAACACAGTTGGAGGGGTGGACTTGTCGGTGGCATTTGCCAGTGACACTTGCTATTAAGTTATACTATAAGTGTTTTTTTTTTCTAATAAAAGTTTTCTTTTATCTTTAGCAGTCCAAAAACCTTTTTTGAAGATGTTTTAACGAGAACCGCCTAAAAAAACAGAACTAAGGGTTATTTTATGAAGGATTCGACAACTATTTATTTATTATGGTACACTAGGAATCACTAAGGGCATGGGTTTAATATGGTGGAATGGAAATGGGAATGACTGATGAGCATAGAGCCAATGTTTTCATACCTGATGGAGTGCAGCCCTTCATTAAACTGCTTCTTGTACTCCATATTTTCACAATCTCAGGGTTTGTCTAACTTGAAAAAAATACAAGATAAATGAAGGTTGTGTTAAAAAATATCATTATAGATCAATAAACAGCACTGCATCACATAATGCAATTTTTGGCAACAATAGCTTGCTTCAAGTACCTCCCAATCTGAGTAAGAAGTGTTCCATCTGTTACAGATTTCAACCGCATACAAGAACACGACAATGAGCCAAGATGAAAGAAAACAAGTATAAGTGGCAACATGATAGGCTCAGGTAAGGGCCAAAACAAGTCAGATGGGGTGTGTGGAACACTTTTTTCATAACCAATTAGTGTCAAAGTATGGTTTATTGTATTATTTTGAAAAGAAACTAATTTCTTGAAAAGAATGATTTAGGAGGTCTTATGCATTATAAAAGTGTCACCTTCTAAAAAAGGTAACAAGTTTGTCTTTTATAAGATTATGTCCAATGGAAAGACCTTAAAAAGCGGTCCAAATGAAGAAAAATCTTGAACAGGTTATAATAGCTTCTCATATGCATCTTGAAAGACATGTTTACTTACCAGTTCGGCTGATGCTAGCATCTTGTTTTTGTACAGGTTTGGGACCTAATCAAAAGGTAACAAAGAAAACAGGTCGAGGTAAATACCCGTAATTTCTACAGTTTGGGTTGGGTTGACCTAAAACACTGTCTAAGATCACTATTGTTATATAAATAACCGTCAATAAATACAACACTTATATTGTCTCAATAACATCCTAATCTGTCTAAGGGAACGATTTAAAAGATTTTACACATTAAAATACCCGTCAGACCCGTTCGACAAATGCAACGCGAGTCGACGAATCAAAATTTTCTTGTAAATAACATCATTGACAACAAACTTCCACATGTTAGAAAATCTGCCAACAGCTGGGACCCCTTCTGGGTTTTTCTCAAATACCACAAATGTTTAACCAGGTGTATCATATGGCAGTGGATTTTAGTTGCTTGGTTGCCACTTCAGTATCTACAACAGTGACATAAAAACAGAAATCCATGATTTAAGATGAAAGATTTTTTTATTAACTTTAGTATATAATTTACTGGAAAAACAATTCTCTAAATTAAACTTACATTTCCCGGTAACTACTATGGCATTGTATCACAACTGGAATTCAACATGCTTATCAAATATGTGCTTCACAACATTTACTGCATATTCTGTTACGGATTTGAACAACTTACAAGAACAAGATAATCAGCCAAGATGGAAGAAGAAACAGGTAGAGACTTGACTTCTGTCGGTACAGAACATGTTTCAAACAGTTCTTCTATAGGTTCATATATTGGCAAATAAACAAATAATAAAATTGGATAACTTTGGCAGACAAGATCAATAATAAAATCAAAAAACTATGAGCAGCCACTTACATAGTTTTTTAAACAGGTAGAGACTTGACCCAAAGAGAGAGTCCTTTACAACTTTATCAGTTTCAACCCATCTCTTCCGAGAGTATTTAAATACAGTGGAGTGCTATCATGAACCTACATATGGTTTTTTTTAAAAAAAATAAATGAAGGTTGTGTTAAAAAATCCCATTAAAGATCAATAAACAACACTGCATCACATAATGCAATTTTTGGCAACAATAGCTTGCTTCAAGTACCTCCCAATTTGAGTAAGAAGTGTTCCATTTGTTACAGATTTCAACCACATACAAGAACACGACAATGAGCCAAGATGAAAGAAAACAGGTGAAAGTGGCAAAATGAGAGTCTCGGGTAAGGGCCAAAACAAGTCGGATGGGGTTCAAGTATTTTCTTGAATAACTTTTTTCATAACTAATTAGTGTCAAAGTATGATATATTGTAGTATTTTAAAAAGAAACTATTTTCTTGAATAGAAGGATTTAGGAGGTTTATGCATTATAATACACATTGGGCGTCTTTCATCCCATTGAACCGTTCATATTAAGCTATTTTTTCAGTTAGAAATAAAATATAACCTTCAGTCCCCAACAACCGATTCATAATCAAATGTCAAAATTGCCACCGCTAAAAAAGGTAAGAAGTTTGTATTTTATAAAAATTATGTCCAATGCAAAGACATGCTTACTTACCGGTTCAGCTGATGCTTGCATCTTGTTTTTGTACAGGTTTGGGACCTAATCAAGCGGAAGGAGAGTAATTGTAGAGTTTTTACAAGTTTAAGGACTTGATCACACAAAAACAAGGAGATATTTATTAAAAATATGTTTGGCGACCTTTTTGTTGTTAATATCCATGTAAACAAGAAGTCCGCCAACTTAAGTAAGAGTTCAACGTAAGTCATAAAATGATTTTAAAAGAGGAAAGATCGACAAGTCAGGAACATTTGGTAACAAGGAAAACGGGTTGAGATAAATACCCGTAATTTCTACGGTTTGGGTTGTGTTAACCTAAAACACTTTGCTAAGATCTCTATTGCTATATAAATAACCGTCAAAATATACAACATTTATATTGTCTCAATAATACCCTAATCTGTCTAAGAAAACGATTTAAAAGATTTTAAGCATTAAAAACACCCTTTGGACCTGTTCGACAAATGCAACCCGAATCGACGGATCCAAATACATGTTATTAATATCAGATGAGAAGTTATTACCTCATTGACAATAAACTTCCACATGTTAGAAAATCTCCCTACAGCAGGGACCCTTCTGGTTTCTCAAATCCCACAAATGTTCAACCAGGCGTATCATATGGTAGGGCTTTCAATTGCTTGGTTGCCACTTCAGCATCTACAACAACCGTGACATAAAAACAGACATCTGTGATTTAAGATGAGAGATTATTTGATTTATTTTAATATGTAATTTACTGAAAAAAACAGTTCTCTAAATTAAGCTTACATTTCCGGATAACTACTCTGGTATGGTATTTGTACAGCTGTACTGGAATCCAACATGCTTATCAAACATGTGCTTCACAACAATTACTGCATTATTGTTACAGATTTGAACACCTTGCAAGAACACGATAATCAGCCAAGATGAAAAAAAATCAGGTAGAGACTTGACTTCCTTCGGTACAGAACATGTTTCAGATGGTTCTTCTATTGGCAAATAAACAGATAATAAAAATAGATAACTGTGTCAGACAAGATCATTAATGAAACCAAAAAACTATGAGCATCCACTTACATAGTTTTTTAAACTAATCTCTAGGTTGACCGGAAAGATATCTAGTGACCGAAAGAGAGTCCTTCACAGTTTTATCAGTTTCAACCCATCTCCTCCACGAGTATTTAAATACAGTGGAGCGCTATCACGAACCTAGACATAGATTAAGTTAAATATTTAACCAAAAAGAAAATGGGTTGAACAGATTGCAAGCCATACGAAATGTACTCAAATTCGCAAAAACCTCTTAATCTGCTTTTATTAACAAAAGATCTAGATTACTTTTGTAATAATAAAAGCCATATTTGCTAGTAAATAATTTTAAAACTCAAAGAAAATGATAAAAATTGAAGAGTGAGTGTAGGTTGGTCCAACCCGTTTTGACCCATTACTCAACTTACCGACCCGTCCATTTTGCTATTTCTGTCAAGAAGACTAAACAAGATAATACATGGAAAAAATACTCCAGAAATTACAGTGAAACCCAAAACTGGCTTCAGAAGAACCTATAAAGCAATCAAGGCTTGAAAAAACATGTTTTTAATATGAACAAACACCAAAACCAATTGTTACAAATGCAGCTAACCTCGTCGTCGATATCATACAAGCAACACCTGAAAAGAACGCATATATGAATAATGAATTCATGCCCTCATTAGTAGAAAATAAAAGATAATCCAACTTGGAGTAATGTTGATATAATAAATAAAAAATGTAAGCTAAATTACCTACAAATAATCAACCAGTGTACCAGACTTAGCCCATGTGCTTACTGCACTGACCTGAACCCGATCATAAGTTTAGTGAGATTAAACACGTTTTAGTACCACAGCAAAATGTTATGATTCTACCTTTATGTCATCATGAAAACAAATTTGATATAAACATTACTTTATTGTACACTAAATATGTATGAGATCATAAGTTCTAGTCCTAGGTGAGTCCATTTCTATACTTCTGTTCAACTTTTTCCAATCCATCCATTTTTCTAATCCACCTTTTCTGTTCAAAGTTTTCGATTTCCCATTTCTTAGGTAATGACAGAAGTATAATGGTTCTATATAAAAGAGTTAAAAAACTTTAAATGAAAATTAGAGGCGTAAAGGTTTGAAAAAATCGAACTCGTTTGGCTTAAAAAGGTTAGAACATGTTAAAATAGTTTTTTAGGTGTTAATAGTAACGGGATTGCAAGTTCTCGAAGCAAACAACATATAAAGAAATGAAAATCTCATAAGAAAAAAAGATGAAACATAAAAAACAAAGTCAAAATCATTAGATAAATAAAATACCAACATAAACAACTTCGTCAAGAAAGCAATCCGCAATACAGTAACAGCCTACTAAACCCAATCAAAAGCACAAGCCTCAAAGTACAGAACATGTTGAATTGGTTTTTTAGGTGTTAATGGTAACGGGACTGCAAGTTCTCGAATGTGAGTTTAGTCTTGCGAGCACCGTATAAAGAAATGAAAATCTCATAAGAAAGAAAGATGAAACATAAAAAACAAAGTCAAATCATTAGATAACTAAAATACCAACATAAACAACTTCCTCAAGAAATCAATCTGCGATACAGTAACAGCCTACTAAACCCAATCAACAGCAAAGTACAAGCCTCAAAGTACAGAACATGTTAAATTGGTTTTTTAGGTGTTAATAGTAACGAAATTGAAAGTTATCGAATGCGAGTTTAGTCTTGTGAACACCATATAAAGAAATGAAAATCTCATAAAAAAGAAAGATGAATCACTAAAAACATACAAAGTCAAAATCATTACAAAAATGGAATATCGAAAGAAAGAACTTCATCAAGAAAGCAATCCATGCCACAAAAACAACCTACGTACACCTAATCAACCGCAAAGTACAAGCCTCAAAGTACAAAACGTGTTGAAATGGTATTAGGTTTTCAAGTAACGGGATTACAAGTTCTCAAATGCGAGTTCAATCTTGCAAAACACCATATAAACTTGTCAAACCACACAAATATTAAAAACAATGGAAAAGGTTGAAAGCACAAGTAAGCTCATTAAGTACAAGCCTCAAAGTACACCACAACTTGAAATGGGTTTTTAGGTGTTCTAGTAAGGGGATTCAATTTTTTAAATGCGAGTGAACGTGTACGAAAAAGCTGTCGTAAAGTTTCGTTGTTCGTTCCGTCGTCGACCCTATCTATGTTTCTACGATGGCCCAAGAACACGCTCATTCTTCAGCCGTAGAGAGACTTTTGAATTGCGAGGTACCATTACGAGCTCAATATATACGAGTGTTATTCCGTGAAATAACTCGAATTTCAAATCATTCACTTGCTTTAACTACTCATGCTATGGATGTGGGAGCATCAACTCCGTTCCTGTGGGCTTTTGAGGAGCGGGAAAAATTGTTGGAATTCTATGAAAGAGTCTCGGGAGCCACGATGCATGCCAGTTTCATACGACCAGGTACATAAGTGTCAAACACATTTAAATAAAAACACTCATAAAATTACGAAAAAAAAAAAGTTGGAACTCAAAAACAAAAACAATAGAAAAGGTTGAGAACACATGTAACACCATTATAAGAGGTCATATTTGATGGAAAACAAGAAAAATACTTGGTAAACTGTACAAATAAACTAAATCTCATTTGATCTTCAAACATTTGACAGAAAAATTAGATCTCTAGTGACAAAACAAGTAATATGCAAAAGAAATATTCCATGATTTAAGATGAGAAACTTTTTTATTTATTTTAGTATATAATTTACTGGAAAAACAATTCTCTAAATTAAACTAACATTTCCCGGTAACTACTATGGTATCGTATCACAACTGGAATTCAACATGCTTATCAAATATGTGCTTCTCAACATTTACTGCATATTCTGTTACGGATTTGAACCACTTACAAGAACAAGATAATCAGCCAAGATGGAAGAAGAAACAGGTAGAGACTTGACTTCCTTCGGTACAGAACATGTTTCAAACGGTTGTTCTATAGGTTCATATATTGGCAAATAAACAAATAATAAAATTGGTAAACTTTGGCAAACAAGATCAATAATAAAATCAAAAAACTATGAGCAGCTACTTACATAGTTTTTTAAACAGGTATCAGTTTCAACCCATCTCCTTTGAGAGTATTTGAATACAGTGGAGTGCTATCATGAACCTACATATGGATTATAAAAAATATATAAATGAAGGTTGTGTTAAAAAATCCCATTAAAGATCGATAAACAACACTGCATCACATAATGCAATTTTTGGCAACAATAGCTTGCTTCAAGTACCTCCCAATTTGAGTAAGAAGTGTTCCATTTGTTACAGATTTCAACCACATACAAGAACAAGACAATGAGCCAAGATGAAAGAAAACAGGTATAAGTGGCAAAATGAGAGGCTCAGGTAAGGGCCAAAACAAGTCGGATGGGGTTCGTGTGGAACACTTTTTTTATACCTAATTGGTGTCAAAGTATGATATATTGTAGTATTTTAAAAAGAAACTATTTTCTTAAATAGAAGTATTTAGGAGGTTTATGCATTATAATACACATTGAGCGTCTTTCATCCCATTGAACTGTTCATATTAAGCTATTTTTTCAGTTAGAAATAAAATATAACCTCCAGTCCCCCATCAACCAATTCATAATCAAATGCCAAAATTGCTACCTTTAAAAAAGGTAAGAAGTTTGTATTTTATAAAAATTATGTCCAATGCAAAAACATGCTTACTTACCGGTTCGGCGGATGCTTGTATCTTGTTTTTGTACAGGTTTGGGACCTAATTATGCGAAAGGAGCGTAATTGTAAAGTTTTTAACGGTTTAAGGACTTGATCGCACAAAAACAAGGAGATATTTGTTAAAAATATGTTTAAGGACCTTTTTGTTGTAAATATTCATGTAAACACAAAGTCCGCCAACTTAAGTAAGAGTTCAACAGAAGTCATAAAATGATTTTAAAAGAGGGAAGATCGGCAAGTCATACAATGATTTTAAAAGAGGGAAGATCGGCAAGTCAGGCAAGTTCGGTATCAAGGAAAACAGGTTGAGATAAATACCCGTAATTTCTACTGTTTGGGTTGTGTTAACCTAAAACACTTTGCTAAGATCTCTATTGTTATATAAATAACCGTCAAAATGTACAACATTTATATTGTCTCAATAATACCCTAATCTGTCTAAGAAAACGATTTAAAAGATTTTAAGCATTAAAAACACCCTTTGGACCCGTTCGACAAATGCAACCCGAATCGACGGATCCAAATACTTTTTAATAATATCAGATAAGAAGCTATTACCTCATTGACAATAAACTTCCACATGTTAGATAATCTGCCAACAGCTCGGACCCCTTCTTGTTTCTCAAATACCACAAATGTTCAAATAGGTGTATCATATGGTAGGGCTTTCAATTGCTTGGTTGCCACTTCAGCATCTACAACAACAGTGACATAAAAACAGACATCTGTGATTTAAGATGAGAAATTATTTGAATTATTTAAATATATAATTTACTGAAAAAACATTTCTCTAAATTAAACTTACATTTCCCGATAACTACTCTGGTATGGTATTTGTACAGTTGTACTGGAATCCAACATGCTTATCAAATATGTGCTTCACAACATATACTGCATTATTGTTACAGATTTGAACCACTTACAAGAACACGATAATAAGCCAAGATGACAAAAAAAGGAAGAGACTTGACATCCTTCGGTACAGAACATGTTTCAGGCGGTTCTTCTATTGCCAAATAAACAGATAATAAAAATGGATAACTGTGAGACAAGATCATTAATAAAACCAAAAAAACTATGAGCATCCACTTACATTGTTTTTTAAACTAATCCTTCACAGTTTTATCAGTTTCAACCCAACTCCTACACGAGTATTTAAATACAGTGGAGCTCTATCACAAACCTAGACATAGATTAAGTTAAAAATTTAACCAAAAAGAAAATAGGTTAACAGATTGCAAGCCATACGAAGTGTACTCAAACTCATAAAAACCTCTTAAACTGCTTTTATTAACAAAAGATCTAGATTACTTTAATAAAAGCCATATTTGCAAGTTAATAATTTTAAAACTCGAAAAAAATGATAAAAATTGAAGAGTGAGTGTAGGTTGGTCCAACCCGTTTTGACCCATTACTCAACCCACCGAGCCGTCCATTTTGCTACTTATGTCTAAAAGACAAAACAAGAAAATACATGGAAAAAAAACTATAGAAATTACGGTGATACCCAAAACTGGCTTCATAAGAACCTATAAAGCAATCAAGGCTTGAAAAAACATGTTTTTAATATGGACAAACACCAAAACCAATTGTTACAAATGCAGTTAACCTCGTCGTCAATATCATACAAGCAACGCCTCAAAAGAACGCATTGATGAATAATGAAATTATGCCCTCATTAGTAGAAAATAACAGATAATCCAACTTGGAGTAATGTTGATATAATAAATAAAAAATGTAAGCTAAATTACCTACAAAGAATCAACCAGTGTACGAGAATTAGCCCATGTGCTAACTGCACTGACCCGAACCCGATCATAAGTTTAGTGAGATTAAACATGTTTTAGTACTATAGCAAAATGTTGTGATTCTACCTTTATGTCAACATGAAAACAAATTTGATATGAACAGTACTTTATTGTACACTAAATATGTCTGAGATCATAAGTTCTAGTCCTAGGTGAGTATATTTCTTTATTTCTGTTCAACTTTTTCCAATCCATCCATTTTTCTAATCCACCTTTTCTGTTCAAAGTTTTTGATTTCCCATTTCTTAGGTAATGACAGAAGTATAATGGTTTTATATAAAAGAGTTAGAAAACTTAAAATAAGGTGTATAGGTTTGAAAAAATTGAACTCGTTTAGCTTAAAAAAGTTAGAACATGTTAAAATAGTTTTTTAGGTGTTAATAGTAACGGGACTGCAAGTTCTCGAATGTGAGTTTAGTCTTGCAAACAACATATACAGAAATGAAAATCTCATAAGAAAAAAAAGATGAAACATAAAAAACAAAGTTAAAATCATTAGATAAATAAAATACCAATATAAACAACTTCCTCAAGAAAGCAATCCGCAATACAGTAACAGCCTACTAAACCCAATCAACAGCAAAGTACAAGCCTCAAAGTACAGAACATGTTAAAATGGTTTTTTAGGCGTTAATAGTAACGGGATTGCAAGTTCTCGAATATGAATTTAGTCTTGCAAACAACATAAAAAGAAATGAAAATCTCGTAAGAAAAAAAGATGAAACATAAAAATCAAAGTCAAAATCATTAGATAAATAAAATACCAACATAAACAACTTCCTCAAGAAAGCAATCCGCATTACAGTAACAGCCTACTAAACCCACTCAACAGCAAAGTACAAGCCTCAAGAACATGTGGAAATGGTTTTTTAGGAGTTAATGGTAACGGACTGCAAGTTCTCGAATGTGAGTTTAGTATTGCGAGCACCATATAAAGAAATGAAAATCTCATAAGAAAGAAAGATGAAACATAAAAAACAAAGTCAAAATCATTAGATAAATAAAATACCAACATAAACAACTTCCTCAAGAAAGCAATCCGCAATACAGTAACAGCCTACTAAACCCAATCAGCAGCAAAGTACAAGCCTCAAAGTACAGAACATATTGAATTGGTTTTTTAGGTGTTAATAGTAACGGGATTGTAAGTTCTCGAATGCGAGTTTAGTCTTACGAACACAATATAAACAAATGAAAATCTCATAAAAAAGAAAGATGAATCACTAAAACATACAAAGTCAAAATCATTACAAAAATGGAATATCGAAAGAAAGAACTTCATCAAGAAAGCAATCCATGCCACAAAAACAACCTACGTACACCAAATCAACCACAAAGTACAAGCCTCAAAGTACAAAACGTGTTGAAATGGTATTTAGGTTTTCTAGTAACGGGGTTACAAGTTCTCGAATGCGAGTTCAATCTTGCAAAACACCATATAAACTTGTCAAACCACACAAATATTAGAAAAAATGGAAAAGGTTGAGAACATAAGTAAGCTCATTAGGTACAAGCTTCAAAGTACACCAAAACTTGAAATAGGTTTTTAGGTGTTCTCAAATTTTTAAATGCAAGTCAGGACAAGTAAAAAAGCATACAAAAGTGTCAAACACTCGCAAAATTACAAAATAAAAAAAGTTGGAACTCAGAAACAAAAACAATAAAAAAAAAGGTTGAGAACACATGTAACACCATTATAAGAAGTCATATTTATTGGAAAACAAGAAAAAGACTTGGTAAACTGTACAAATAAAAAAAAACTCCTTTGATCTTCAAACATTTGACAGAAAAATTAAATCCGTAGTGACAAAACAAGTAATATGCAAAAGAAATATTTCATAATAAATGGTTACCCCTTTCATGGGTTAATTTATGAGTAAACTTTATGATATGTTTGTTGTTTGCTTAACCAGCCTAACACGTAAACTAAGATTCAAACAATAGGCAACATCAAAATATAATGTTTATCATAAAAAAAATAAGTAGGATTTTGTCTAACATTTTCAGTGTATCTTAAAGAAACCTATTGAAATGGTTTAGTAAAATATATATATGCAAAGAAAAAAGAGATCTCACATACCCTTTAGATTACAATGAAGAAAGTTAGAGCAGATTCATGATTAATTGAGTCTACCAAGAAAAAGTCAGCAATAATCAGATGATGGTCAAATTCCGTGAAAGGGTTTGGATATAACGCATACCTTGGTTGGTGTTCTACTCTGAATCCATTAGTAACCTACAATCATGCAAACAATATATAAAAATTGTGACTAGAATAGAAAAAGAAGATTAATTAATTCTAGTAGTTCACCAAGAATCAGATGATCGTCAAAATCCATGAATGTTGACCGGAAGAAGAAGAAGAAGAAGAAAAGAGAAAGTGATCGGCGTACGTCGTGTCAAACAAGGGTTTTAGGTTCTGAATGAGAAAGGGCATTTAGGGCTTGGTTTTGTATCCCGAGTCAACATTGAACAAGACCGTTGGAGTTGAAGAATGTCAAGCGTTTTCTTTTGTTTCCAATTAAAATTGATTCATTGGATCCTTTTCGGAATTTATTTATTTTATCTCAAAATTATGTTACCTTTTTCTTTTTTTTTTTGAACGGCAAAATTATGTTACCTCGTCTTTATAAAATTCGGTTTTGAAAATCTATATCTATATATATACTATAGCCAATGGGGTTGGTGGCCTATTGATAGAGGAAAATACTCTAGAAACACTAAGAATTAAGGAGGTCATGGGTTCAAGTCACACTCCCATAGGAATAGAGAAGTTTGTCTTTCAAATAAATATATATATATTATCTATTAAATAAAAGTTTTTTGTCAGCTCCATATTGCAATATTCTGCCAATATCATCTGATAAGGGTCAAGGTCTTATTTGACTTCAAAAATCAAATTCAAATTGTTTTTCAAAATCAAGATATAACGCGAATAACATATCTTAAATTTCTCTGTCTGTAGCATTTGTTGGCATTTGACATGAATTTAAATAACTACTTATATTAAGTATAAACTAATACATGTAATATATAAGTAAGTCTAATATACTTACAAATCCGTTTTCAAGGACTCTGAAATCAAGATTCACATCTGTCTCTTCCAAGCTACTGTCTTGAAACTGAATCACAATAATGCAAACTTTTATATCAAAAAGATTTATAACACTAATCTCAAAAGGGTCCAAAAAGATTAGCCAAAAGAAGGTGTGTGTCAAACATGTTAGAGGACGCGCAAAGTCTATTTTTAATCTCCTAAATCAGTTTTTACAAACATTTAAATTATCACTGCAATAATATTATTTCATGAACACAAAGTAACACATTTACAGGTCAGCCCGACCCGTTTACCTACATCTAGCTTGAAGTATTTCACTTTCCGGTTGAGGTCGACTTTCCCGGATACCTCGACTAATTCAACAACCTCCAAGCTTTTGTTATGTGAGTTTAAGCGACGTGCTGCAGCCTAATACATAGAACAGAACAAAACAATAAAACCAAATATGCAAAGTGATTTTCTAATATTTAAAAACTTAAAAAGCTTTAAATGAATTTCTTACTGCTGCGGGTGCGTCTCGACCTAGTTGGCAAAATGTGCAGCTGAAGCGTTCCTGTTGGTTGCAATTGTTTGCCAAATTGGTTTGGATCTCCATAAACTCTGTTTGGTCAACTTGAATCCCAGCAAACATTACCCATCACAAATAATGAATGAACAAATTTCTATAAGAAATAACTTGCGGGTAACTGTAATAGAATTTCATAGCCACACTAGACTAGAAATATTCAATAAATTATATATATAGAATCAGACCCAGGATTATATGCACTACCATAACAAAAATATTTCATAGGATGTACTACTATTACAATTTTTCTATTTGTACACACTGCAAACAACAAATTAGAGTATGCTTATCAAAGAGAAACAACAGAAAGCTGGAAAGAACAAAGGAGAATTATACTTTTATTCAAAGCACACTACCTCATAACCCGTGTATTACACACGGGGTGAATAATATCAATACATAATTTCTGAAATGTTTATGTATATATTTTACAGATATAAAAATATATTACATATATTAAGGATATAAAACAAAATTAAATATATGTAAAAATTAATATATAACTGAGTTTCAAAAATATGTTAATTACTATTTAATATAATTTGACATTCATTTACTATTTTATTGAAGATAAAAGTATTAGATTTCAAAGTTTCTTATAATAAGAAATAATTTAAAATAAGTACGGTTTATTAGTATACTTAGTATTTTATCCTCGTCCGAGACACACAAAAAAAAAATATAGAAAGAAAAAAAAAACTCCCCAGTCGTGGGAACACGTGATACGTAACTTAGACTGACAGATAAAACGTGATTTTGATGTCTAGTTTTCATAAGAAGTGGTACACCAAAGTGTGATGATCATTCGTTTCTATTCAAATGGAAAATCAGTGTACGTGATAAAACCTTTTAACAATAAATATTTTATTATTTATTATTCCATTTTCACAAGAATTGACTGTGGATTAGAGGAGAATTCCACAGTTAAGCATACTCGGATAGAAGTAATCCAGAGAAGAGTGACCCTTAGGAAGTTTTCCCTCGAGCGACCAAAAACAAATTCGTGAACTCCTAATGGGTAAAGTGGACAATATTTGTGGTATGAGGGGCCGAATGTTACAGAGTTACTAATATTTGATCATGTTAAATGTGTCATCTCATGTCGTGTAACTTGCATATTAAACATGTATGCATTAGTGTAAGGATGTTGTTTGGGTTTTTTAACCAGGTTACTCGGGTCGGGTTATTCAGGCTTTTTTGCCATAGAAGCCTACCCGCTTTCGTTTACCAGCCCAAATAAGTTTCGGGTTATTCGGTTTCGGATTTATTCGGGTAGAGTCAGTCGATCTTCGGGTTTCTAAGTACACGTTGCAATGCATATTTTACAATTCAACTTAACATGATATTTATTAGATAATAAGCACAAAATGTTAAATAAAAACACTCATAATATGATATTTCATTCAACCTCATGCAGTCATCAATTAATATCAACCAAACCGGACTTTTATAGTCGCTCAAACAACCAACATTATTTTCCAATATAATAAATAATTGTTTTAATGAAACTATACTCTTTTGTTAATATATACGAGAGGAATATTGAAACAATATATATATATATACACACACATACAAACAACAAAACAAAACATCATGTTCACAACAAAAACAAAACATATGGGATGAAAACTAGACTTTTCTGTTGATTAATTATGTATGTATATGTATAACTGACATTTTTTTTATGTAAATTCCGGTTAATCGGTTTAACCTATTTTAACCCAATTACTGAACTGAACACTACCTTTGGGTATGTGTTCTTATTTAAACGGGTTTGGGTTGTTCGTGTTCCATCTTAATTGGGTTAGGGTTAATTCGGGTAAAAACAACACCCATATGTTAGTGTTTAAGAAAAAGACATGTTTAGTTAAACGTGTTTGTTTAGGTTCACTAGTCTTGTTAAACACATCGTGTTGAAAATGACATATTTAATTCAACACGACACGTTTTGCCTAACTCTACTCTCGAAACGTGACATTGATATGATACGGTCGTTAATATTCTGTTTACTATGTACAAAGTCTTCATGTATAGTCGAAAATGATCAGAATGTGTATCTTAGTGAAGACTTTGTTTTTTTAAAGGCTAAATATATTAAGAAAAAGCCCTGACTAGAAAGAAACTACACGAGCAAACATCCAAACATTACAAAAACATTAAAGGGTTTTGTAACAACTCGACCCATCTAAAATTATCCTTCCGGTTTCTACTAGATATCCATAAAAACGACACGTTAACAATAAAATCAAAAATATACTCTTTACACAAACCGTTATCATCTTAAAACACAACTTCATTCCTAAAGACTTTGTATTTGTGCGGCTATGTATGGGCATTGTATTTGTCCATATTACATGCATCTCATTCCCATAAACGTTTTACTTATCCATGACATCATACATACTCCATCATCAACGACTTTATAACTTTTCGATCTTTATTCTTTTAAAACCCAATCATCTAGCGCACGACAAAATTATGCATTCTTTTGCTAATCGACAACCATGCCAATTTGTTAGAATACAATTATTTTTTATTCAGTATAGGTTGTTAGCATTACTGTATTAGTAAGTTGTTATTTTGAGTTGTAACAAGTTGCCAATAACCTTTACAAATAGATTTGATAAATAAAGATGAGGATTTGATAAATCCCGATATTATTACTCAGATAAAATATAACTCAAAAACTAAATAAATAATGCCTAAATATAACTCGGTTTATACATACTAATGCTAACTAAAAAAATGAAATAGCCACTGGCTTTGGTCCAGTGGTAAGGCAATGAAGGATTGAACGAAGTCATGCAAGTTTAAACCCGAGCCAACCCGGGTTTTAGTCCGGAGTGCGTTACGCTAGCGGGTCTTGACCCGTGTAGCGGCGCAACTGTTGTCAAGGGGCAACAAGCTCCATGGTTTCCCGGGGAACGCCTAACCCCTTGCTCTGAACCCGCGGGCCTGGTTTAGACAACGTAGTGGTCGGGTATTGAGGGGTGATGGGTCTCCGACTTGTCGGAGATGCGACTGTCACTCAAAAATGAAAGTCGCCGTTCAAAAAAAAACTAAAAAAATGAAATACAACACACAATTCATAACCTATTTATTTGTGGCTTTTATGCAAGTGTAGTACTTTTACTTTTGGACTAAAGTCGCCTTGTTCTGTGTGTTATTAGTACGTATTCGTTATCCTATCCTTGTCAATAATAAAAGCATTGTATCATGCCATATGATTATAAAAAAAAGGTAGTTGCGTAACATTCTCAATCCTGACATTTTTATGGTATTGCGACGGATAATGTTAGCGAAGAAAATTGGACGACTAAAACAAATTTTACTAAGAAATTGCAGCGACTTTTAGCTATGGCTTTAAGAGGACAAGACTTGCGATGGATAATCTGTTACAAACCTAGCATGACGTATTTAAATAAAAGGAAATAATTTATCGTTATCGTATGACTGAAAAATAACGATGTATTATGCCTACAATAAACAGTTTTTTTTAACAGTGGTTTTTTTTACACTGGACAAAGTTTGAACCCGCAAACTCTTAACTGTGAGACTTTCCTTTTACCATTTAGCCCCAACCACTAGCCATGGGCCCATGGCCGAAATAAACATACCGTGACAAAAACAAACAAACTACGACATGCTCAACAATACACAAACTGAACATTAGGTCACACTCTTTGCAAGGCTAAAACGACAATACCCCCGACATATTCGGAAAACCAACAAATTGTGTTTCATATGCGTTCTTCCAAGTTCCGTGTGAACAAAAACAATCATTAAATTAAAAATACTTTTAAGGTAATATTTCAAAAAAATAACAACGCATTATTGCATTCAGATTTCAAATGTGAGTCGGTGAGATAATTACTAATAATTATATTTTACTAGCTATGATATATCAATGAATTTACAAGTAACAATTTGCATATTGAAATTCGAATACGAGGATAAAAAAGACAAATAAAAGGAAAAAAAAAAAAAAGCAAATACTATTAAATATAAAAACCCTAATGAGATTTCTATATGACAATTAGGAAATGTTTCCTTCGAGATCCCATACAGATAATTCAAGGTTTGAACCATGTTCTTGTATTCATAAATAAATGAATTAATTAATACCAACTATAATGTTTAATTTAATTTACAAATTCGATTCGATAAATATTTCAATATCTTCCTTTTTTAAATACCCGCTAACAAGATTTCATGCCATATATAAAAAATTCTACGCTTTAAAATTTAAATAAGAGAATATTCTATCAACTAAAAAACATTTATTTTCAATGAAAGGCACTCGTAATTTTTTCTGATCACAAAAACCACTGAAGTTTTAATATTTTTTGTCATTGTGAAAAAAAATTACAAATACAAAAGTTTTTATAAAATTAAGTTGTCTAAAATAGAATATATGTATATGAAACTTTATTACTGTTTAATAATTATTTTTTTAAGTTTAATAAAAAATCACAAAATAATAGCAAAGTTTTAAAATTGGTCAATTTAACTTAATTTGAAAACAATAATCACTAAAATAGTATTCTAGTTTGGTATATACTCTATTTAAAATTTGGTGTGTAAGGATCAATCTCATTTTTAATGGCAAAATAATCTCTACAAACAAAATTGTGGATGAGATTACGGTTTTGTGCTTTCTTTAGAGTAAGTTTTACCAGAGATTAGAGTAACTGAGTCTCTTTCAACATTATAATCTAAATTGTTGTGGCGTTTTGGTGGTTAGACTTTGGTGACCAATAACTCCTTGTCTTTAGAAAAACACAATCCATTTAAATCATTTAATTTAAAAAAAAAAGTATTTATAAAAAAACTAAAATAATAAAACAGGAAATATAAATTAAATAGCTCATAATTAAAAGAGCATTAATGACTTTAATGAAACAATACTAAAGTTTGATTTTTTATTTCATGTTTTATTAAAAAAAAACTAAATGTAGCATATATTTTCTCCTAAATTCATTACTTTCTCATTTAACATTAAATATTTAAATAAATATAATATTGGAATCGAAAAAGCAGCATACGATATTAATTAAGTTAGGATCTTTTAATGATTTATTAATTATACTCGGGTAATTGCCGTGGATACCGTGTATCTTTTGCCATCAGAGAAATTGTTGGCGACGAAGATATTTTAAGCGCGGAAAATCATATCAACCACGCTTCCAATAACTCTTACCTCACGCGCTCTTTTCTCTTTCCAAATTTCAAATTTCTTATCATCACAATCCTACTCCTATATATATAACACGATTACTTCTTCCCCAATTCATTCACTGTTTCAAGAAAAGATTATGGAGTGGATCAGAGGTCAAGAAATCGGTCACGGAACTTTTGCAAAGGTCAATTTAGCAAAACCCACAAACCAGGGCTCCCGTTTTCCGCCGTTAATGGCGGTCAAATCATGTGCGTTGACTCACTCTTCTTCGTTGATGAACGAGTGTACAATGTTGGATCAACTTAAAGACTGTTTGGAGATTGTTACGTGTTACGGTGCCTGTGTGACGGTTGAAAACGGCGAGAAGTTGTATAATGTTGCATTGGAGTATGCTTCCGGTGGATCTTTAGCCGACAAGGTGAAAAATTCGGAGAATTCGAGGTTGTCGGAGTCTGAAGTTCGAAGGTATACAAAATCGATATTAAAAGGTCTTCAGTTTATTCATGAGAAAGGGGTTGTACATTGTGATATCAAGCTTCAGAATATTCTGTTATTCTCCGGTGACGCCGTTAAGATTGCTGATTTTGGGTTAGCAAAGAGGGCGGCGGGGGTGTGTGATGCGGGATACGAGATACGAGGTACGCCGCTTTATATGGCGCCGGAAACTGTTGTCGGTGGTAAACAGGAAGCGGCGTCGGATGTGTGGGCGGTTGGGTGTTTGGTGTCGGAGATGTTGACCGGTAAGCCAGCGTGGACGTGTTCTGACATTGGTGCGCTTTTGATGAAAATCGGCGTTGGCGCCGAAATCCCAGACATTCCCGGGAAATTATCGGAAGCGGGAAAAGATTTTCTTGGTAAATGTTTTGTTAAAGAGACAAGTGACAGATGGACGGCTGAGATGCTTCTAAAGCATCCGTTCATCGACGGTGACGATCAAATCCCATCATGCTCTCCGAGAAACCCGTTTGATTTTCCAGACTGGGAATCGGAGCAAACGTTTATGGTGACTTCGTTTTGCTCGCCGGAATTGGAGTCTTGGAATGGAGTGGAAACACGTGTGTCGACGGCGAGCAGATTACGAAGGTTAGTGACGGTGGAGGTACCCGATTGGTCTGTTTCAAGCGGTTGGGTCACAGCAAGATGACGCTAGCAATTTTCGGGTGCAGAATGAGAAACTAGAATATTTTTGTTTTGAATTTTGGCTATGAATCTTGGATCAAAGATGTACATACGGTTATACCGATGGTTTTGATAAATATGAATTGATTGTTTATGACGTCATAATTAGTTCTCTGGTTGATTGGAAATTGCGTTTTTTTTTTATTATTCTTATTGCTGAAACGTCTGTCATCAAATTTAATAATTTAAAAATTAAAAACTCAGTTTTAATTTTTAAAAAAATTAGTAATCAATAGAAAGTTATGTAAATATTATAGATGATGTTTGATAATGATATGGAGATGGATATAAACTTTAGAAAAGCAAAAAGATAGCAGATTTTGTAGGCAAATTAAAATAAAATTACTACATTTAGTTAAAAAGAATAAAGTAATTATTTTGGAACTAACTTAGTTTATGTTAAAAGTGAGAGTGTGTAACTTGGGTTTGAAGCAAAGCAAAGATAGATATTCTATTAATGGCCGGTTTATAACTTATTATAAACTAATAAATGTTTATAAAAAGTTTTAAAAAATAATAATCTTGTATTGATCATTCATAATAATGTAATGATTTGGCATTGGAATATATTTATATTGTCGATTTATATTGTGGTCTTACGGTTTTATTTTGTAACCCGAAATATACTTATTATAAGTTTGGGCTTTTTCTAGTAACATGTATTAACTCCTATACATGTCTAACCGGTAAGTCTCTTCGGTTTAGATCGAACTTACCCAACACAAACATGTGACCTACCACCCATACCAACCTGAAGATCGGTTAACACAACCGACTCCTAGACATAGACCTGATAAGCCCTAAATAAGACTCTCACGAGGTCCACCAATATTCCAGTCATAATCACTACATCACAACCATCAATATTAAACACACAAGTTAATATTACCATCACATTGTTAGTTGCATATTTAGGCATGTTTTATCTTAATTTTAGTATTTATTTTTACTACAGATCATGCATTTATCACTTGTATATTCTTTTATTTTGTATAACACTTGTTTTGGTGGAACGGAATCTACTTTGGATATTTTTTGATGTTTTTGTAGGTATGGATTTATTCCTAAGCATCATAATGAAGATTGAAGAGGGTTGGAAGAAGTCTTGAAGATTAAAACTTGTATTTTGAGGTTGAAGATAATTTTGAACAAAATATTAAAACGGCCGTTTCAGGTTTATGCAGAAAATTTACACGGCCGTGTGGAGCTGCTGAAAGAAAAGAAAAATATGGTTAAAATATTGAAATATTATATTTTATAGATTTAATCTATTAATATAATATATATCAAATATATATTTAGAGATATATATCATACCTACGGGGGACGGTTAAAAAGGGGTATCATCACAATTCTCTTTTCCTGGGAATCGACGCAAGCGAGTAACAAAGGAGCCAAGTGAAGATTATGAGTTTTTGAAGAAACAATTCCATATTATTATTCTTTTAGTTCGTAAGTTTTCTTTTTAATTTTGTTTTCGTTTGTTTTCGGTTTGATTGATTTAGCGGTCATGTCCGGCTAAACCAATTTTGATTCCGACACTAGGGTTTATTTTTTTGGTTTGATTCAAAACTTGTGTGAAACGATTATAAGATCTAATATTTGATTAGTTTGTTTACGTGATTTCTTGGTTTCAAATCCAGAATCTTTTTCTGGAAACATATTAGATTGTTAATAAAACTGGTCACTTTGTTAATTTTTCTAATAAAGTTATTAAATTTTAAAACCCTAATACGATTTTAATCTTGAAAAAGGAACAAATAATGGTTCGCGTTTGTCTATGAATTCGATCCCGTCATAGAAATCATGAAATATAATTAAACATTTCGCACGGCGTGTGTGTTTAACTCTAATCGATACTTCTATCACCGCAACCCACACATTAAGGTCCGAACGGCGTAAACTTAGAGTAGCGGGTTGGCTTTAACCGACGAACTGCGCTTGGTTAGACATTAGATTGAGTGGATGTCCGAACGGCGCGACGTCTAGTATTGATACAAATCATTTAAATAAAAGATCATTGCATCATAATTGTTAATGATCGTAAGTCGATTCAAGCTAAAAAAATACCTTTGTGTTGGAATTATCTTTTAATATTTGAATTCGCTTAAAACAGCTTAACTAATGTTTTTATTTTTAGTTTTTCATAATTAAAACCCCCCTCTTTTTATTTTAGTAACAACCGTATCTACACTAAAATTATTTTGGTATAATCCTGTTAATCTGTATCCCCGAGGACACGAACCTTACTTTTTCATAATTAAACCCCCCCTCATACTAGTAGGTTCACATTTTATTACTTTATTTGGTGGATTCGACACCCATCATACATCATTACCATATCACTAAGACCAATCAAGATTTAACACACAATAAATCACAAATATACCCTCGTCGGGATATTCGTATCTGTTAGGTGTGGAGTCTCGTTTAGAGGCGGTCGGCCCTAATGAGCCTATCTCTACGGTTTTGGCCTAACTTGGAGAACAAGTTAGGAACCCTAATTTTAATCTATAAATATCATATGTTGTAATTGTAATTGTGTGCCTTTGAGCTTAATGAAATAACCTAGTTGCAGCCCGTGGATGTAGGTGATGTAGGGTTTAATAACTTGTGTTTACATCTCATTGCGTGTGCGTTTTAGTTATTTGGTTGTGTATTTTTGTTCGGTTTTATGCGTGTTTGTGGTTGTGTCTACCTCTCAGGTTTATATGCTAAATAAGCGGAAAACGAAGTATAATGGAGAAGACACGAAAGTAGAGGGGGTTAAAATGTAAAAAGTCAAGTTTACTGGAAATTGGGTCTCTCGCGATACGCGAAGACCTTGGAGGAATCTCTCGCGGTACGCGAGGAATCAGATTAGGTTGCCCGGCAGTTTTGTCCTTCGCGGTACGCGAATGATTTGTCCAAGACTTTCGCGGTACGCTAAAAATTCTAGAGGCGCGCCCGATTAGTTTATCCCTCGCGGTACACGAGGGACTTGCCTACCATCTTCGCGATACGCGAGGAACATCTTTTACGAGAAAAATTAACCTAAATCAGTCTTTCAACTCTATCAGCCCCCATCCTGACATCGATCGATTCCAGCCGTCCCAAAGCTCCCAAGAGGCGATTTCTACTATAGTTGGACCGATTGATCTTGATATTTCATGATTGTAAGTCCTAGTACACTAGATTTGATTATTGTTATGAGTATGAGTGGCTAAATCCATTGTAGTCATCTTTGGGTCTAGGGTTTTGTTGAACACTTGTGAATCCTTGTATGTTTAGCTTGGTTTGTAATCTTGATTGGCATGTTAAGCCATATGATTCCATTTATTGATTGAATACTTTAAATTTCATTGATTGATTTCGAATTGTTGTTCAAGTCTCAATAGTCTCGGGTTTCTTTACATCGGGGACAATTTGGGTGTTGGATTATAGTTGGTTTATCATTGATGGTTGTATGAGAATAAGTTTTTTCACAACGGGTTCTCATATTATCACTGAATTCAATTGAACCGAATGATTATGTCTATGTAATCGATTGCTAATTGTCTTGGAAGAACTTGTGTTTACATACCCTTCTCATTATTGTTTTAAACCTAAATCCAAGTTAGTTTATTGTTTTCTGTCTTTGAATCATTGTAACAAAGTAACACTTTCCACACACTCCTCGTGGACACGATACTGATACTCTACTTACCCTTGCTAATTAAGGTGTTTAAGTATTGTTTTTTGACCGACAAAACGACATCGATCAAAATGGCGTCGTTACGGGGAGTTAGTGCGCTTAGTGTTAATTTGTTATTGTTTGCTACATCTCACAACAAATTAAAATTCTTGTTTACTTTTATTGTCTTATTTTATTTTGTGTTGTTCAGTGTTACACGGGTTTTCTTGTTTGTGTTGTGTAGGTGATTTTTCAGCTGTATGCATCATACAAGACACTCCAACAAATCCTCCCCATTGCTCTTTGATCCATAAATTGATAAGACTGCCAGACAGAACATGGTTTTTCATAGAACTAACCAAGTTGTGTCTTCTCCAACCAACATGGAGAATAAACAGGATCATGGGAAGAAGTCTGATCTACCTCCTGCAGGTCAGTTACCACCAGAGCAGCAAGCCACCTCAGGCATGTTCTCATAATCTGTTCCTCCACCAAGAACAGATGAGAACCCCAACCAATCCCATAGCCAAATCCCACTATTACCTAATTTTGGCCACTCCCTACCACAAGTAAGCCAATCCTTTGAGTTTAAACCTGAAGCCCACTATTCTTCACCATATGTGAGGGTAGTGACAGATCCCCTACCACCACCAACATCACAACCCCCAATCACAAATCCGTTCATATTTCACTCAACCCCACCAGCAGGTTTCTATCCATACAGTCCAGGGTTAGACTATGAGTACAAGATAGATGGCTTTGATGATGATGAGTTTAAGGGTTATGAGGATGAGGGTGTTGACAGAAGGGAAAGACAGAGGGCTAGGCTACCAGTGTATAGGAGACATGATACAGGTGTTCGGTTTGAAAGACCGAATGAGCATCAGTTTGATCACAGGTTGCCACAACAACCACCTCAGCATGATATTCCTCCACCAGTCCCATCACCACAGCAGCCTGTGAACGGGCAAAGACGACCCGGTCCTAGGAATGTCATTCCTCCTGTTGACAATCCGGGAGGCATTCCAAGGAAACATGACAGGGGCCTTGTTAGAGGAGTTGAGAGCCACTTCAGACCATCTATTGCTTACAATCCTTCTCCAGTTTTTATTCCACAACAACATGGAAGGTCATTTGAAGTGCGTTCTCAGGCAGTCCAAAATTTTCGTAAGTATCATAGTCGAGGAACAGAAGAGCCATATTTGCATCTGAGTGCTTATAATGCCATGTGCAACACTACTGGGGGACAGGGATTCACACCTGATGATGTGAAGTTGGTATTGTTCCAATTCACCCTAGAATACAAGGCTCAACAGTGGTTTCATTCTTTGCCTTCGGCTTCTATCTACACTTGGGGTGATATGCAACAACAGTTCTTGGATGAGTTCTACACCAATCAAAGAACTAGTGATGCAAGAAAGAACATCAGGAACTTCCAACAACAATCTGGGGAGCTGTTTCATTAATCTTTCCTTAGATTCAAGATGTTGATAAAGAATTGCCCATACCATGGTTTGCAAATGTGGGAGATGTTGAATGCCTTCCATGAAGGTTTGACAGATGATGATGCTCGTGACCTAAATTCTATCTCTAATGGTACATTTGGTACCAATTTTGAGGATGTTGACTGGGACTATTTAGAGAGGATGTTGGTAGGGTTTAATAACCCGTGTTTACATCTCATTGCGTGTGCGTTTTAGTTATTTGGTTGTGTATTTTTGTTCGGTTTTATGCGTGTTTGTGGTTGTGTCTACCTCTCAGGTTTATGTGCTAAATGAGCGGAAAACAAAGTATAATGGAGAAGACACGAAAATACAGGGGGTTAAAATGTAAAAAGTCAAGTTTCCTGGAAATTGGGTCTCTCACGGTATGCGAAGGCCTTGGAGGAATCTCTCGTGGTACGTGAGGAATCAGATTAGGTTGCCCGACAGTTTTGTCCTTTGCGGTACGCGAAGGATTTGTCCAAGACTTTCGCGGTACGCGAAGAATTCTAGAGGCGCGCCCGACTAGTTTGTCCCTCGTGGTATGCGAGGGACTTTCCTACCATCTTCGCGGCATTCGAGGAACATCTTTTACGTGAAAAATTAACCTAAATCAGTCTTTCACCTCTATCAGCCCCCATCCAGACATCGATCGATTCCAGCCGTCCCAAAGCTCCCAAGAGGCGATTTCTACCATAGTTAGACCGATTGTTCTTGATATTTCATGATTGTAAGTCCTAGTACACTAGATTTAATTATTGTTATGAGTATGAGTGGATAAATCTATTGTAGTCCTCTTTGGGTCTAGGGTTTTGTTGAACACTTGTGAATCCTTGTATGTTTAGCTTGGTTTGTAATCTTTATTGGCATGTTAAGCCATATGATTCCATTTATTGATTGAATACTTTAAATTTCATTGATTGATTTCGAATTGTTGTTCAAGTCTCAATAGTCTCGGGTTTCTTTACATCGAGGACAATTTGGGGGTTGGATTATAGTTGGTTTGTCATTGATGGTTGTATGAGAATAAGTTTTATTCACAACGGGTTCTCATATTATCACTGAATTCAATTGAACCGAATGATTATGTCCATGTAATCGATTGCTAATTGTCTTGGATGAACTTGTGTTTGCATACCCGAACCCCGGAGAGGATTACCCTTCTCATTATTGTTTTAAACCTAAATCCAAATTAGTTTATTGTTTTGTCTTTGAATCATTGTAACAAAGTAACACTTTCCATATACTCCTTATGGATACAATACTCTACCTACCCTTGCTAATTAAGGTGTTTAAGTATTGTTTTTTGACCGACAAAACGACATCGATCAGTAGGTCCCTCACTAGGACCGAACCACGTAAAATTCTTGTGTCGTTTATATTCTATTTTATAATCATTTATGCATGTGTGTGTGTTGATTCCGCTGCGCCACTTTTTTCCTAACAAGTGGTATCAGAGCTTTGGCTCATTGTTTACACACGGTCTGCATGGTTTTCGATCGAAAAAATGGTTAGGGGTTGATCGAGGGTTGATTTTAGATCTGCTGCTCAGTACCACCGACCCTGCTACAGTACCGCCGCCTCCGACATGAACAGTGTTTTTGAAAAAAAACAATTTTCTGCTGCTGTTCCAGGGCTGATTCGCAGCCTGGTTTCTTGTTTTTTGGGCTGCCGGAATTAGGGTTTTTTCAAACCTTCAGTTGAGCAAAAGGGGAAACAAAACAGGGCTGTTTTGGAGGAAAACAAGGCTGTTTTGGAAGAAACAGGTTTGTTCGGGACTGATCTGGAGTGATTTTGTAATTAGAGTTTCTACTGTGGATCTCTTGGAGTTGCTGGTTTCATTTGGGTTTGCAGGTGAAGCGTCGGTTCGGGTCTTTCGGGTTTGTATCGCAGGTATAAATGGTTTTGTTTATAGTACCTAGTTAATCTTTTTGAAGCCGCCAATTAGTGTTTGGTTATAAAACTCTTGGATTCGTCGGGTAAAAGTTAGAGATTTGGTTAGTTTTCTGTTGACTGTTTATTATCAACTGTTTGGGAACCGGGTTATGTGAAATTCAGTATTCGGGTTTAGATTTGTCTGCGTGGTTTATTGCAGGAGCTGTTCAGTTTATTGACAGTGTTTGGTAGAACAACTGTCAAGTTCAGGCCCGTGACATTACTTTGTTTATTTCACTGTTTCGATATGTTTTCTGTTTGCTATTGTTATGGCTGGAGACGGGATGGTTATTATCCAAAGGTTTAATGGTTTGGAGGTTGGTTAGTGATATACCATCATTTATACATGTTTTACATGTACAATTATCCCCACAAATAGCACAAATTATAGAGAATATGATAAGATATGATACTTAATCAACTTATTTGTGTTACAACAGGATAAATAACCCTTGCATGCAAAACCATGAAGAAAACATCCAAAAACAAGGCAAAATCAGCATTCGGAAGACAATTGAACGAAACCGGACACATGTAGTCAACCCAGAAGTCAAAATAGAGCAAAGAGTCAAAATTGACCTTTGCACGGTCGTGCATTGCAATGCACGGCCGTGCAAATGGCCCCACGTGTCCCCGTCCTTCCCTGTTCTGCCAGATTCCCTCACGTGCAAGAGATGTGTGCTTTGCACGACCGTGCATCCCAATGCACGGTCGTGCATTACCAATTTCAGAGTCTATAAATAACAAACTCGTTCTAGTGTTTTAGGTGTCCACTACCAAGAGAAGGGAAGGCCTTAATGCTCTGCTAAGAGCAGGAACTCTCTCAGTTTTGGTCCATTTAGGTTTTTCTTTCTATTTTCTTTTCTAAGTCTTGTAATACGAACTTATTTTTCTCGTTCAAGTAAAATAAGAGGTAGCCTATACCCACTCTCCCTTGGTGTTGGAACACTTCCACACACTATCTAAGGGTTAGTGGAGTCACTTGTATGGTCATTTTTTGCTAGTCCTCTTGTGTTGCTCGAGTTGGTTGAACTTTAATTAATGAATGAAGTATTTTTAGTTAGTTATGTTTTTAAAGTCTTTACTATAATTTATCTAAAAAAGACCGAAATAAGTGATTTTTAAATCAATCTAATAATCTTTTATCTTGTGAGTTACTCAAGCAAGACTTTTTGTTTGGGAAGCTTATTCGGTATTTGTACGATCTACATACAAATCTTGATGCTAGCACGGCTGGTTAGTATAGATATAATATTATGGGTTGATTGGAGGTTTGGGTATTCATCAGACCGTTTGAGCTCTAAACAGACCGGACGGTTTGTGTCGGTAATTCTCTACTTCTCTTGTATCGGCTTGCAGAGGACTTCTAGCGGGAGCCATGGGATTTGATCTTGAGAAGGAAAGTCTTATTTATTTGAAATAATATTATAAGTAAAGACAACTATTTAAGAACATAATTAGTTAGGTCCGAGCGTTCATAAAGTACATTTAGAGGAAGTCGTGCATTCCGACTTACCGGAAGAAGTTACAAGACCAGACGTATGTCAGTCACAGGGATAATAAGTCCGAATAATGAGTTGTAATGAAACCGACGGGCGTCACGCCCCGTTTAGGGTCCGTTGTACTCATTAAGAAACAGTAGGTCGACCGTATCAACTGTTCGTTACGACATACTAACTCCCCTATCGAAAGGGTTAGTACTAGTAACTATGATCAACCTTACTTTAAATACATCATTAATTAACAAGAGATAACAATTAGAGTAACACATTAAAAGAATAATAGTTCTAATTACATTTCTTAACTTTTAATTTTCCTTTTTTAAACAAAACCCATTTTCCAACTTATTATTCTAGTCAAACAATAGCGAGGGTTGAGTACGGGATCCGTGTCCAAGGTTTGATACTTGGTTCTTACACATACTATACTACGTTGCGATAGGTACACTTGCCTATTGTGTGTGTGTTTAGTTGTAGTAATTATCATTTTAATTTATAAATTTAAAATCTGATTTGGTGTAGATCTAAATAGAATATATTTATCACTACTGAAAACACGCTATCAAGTTTTTGATGCCGTTGCCAGGGCTATATATATATATATATTTATATTTTTATCTACATATAAAACCACACATCAGTTGGTTTTGTCAAAAGAACTTGGGTGTGGTACTGTGGGATAAAACCGGTGAAAATGGAACCAGCGGGTGTAATGGTGATGACACAAGTGAAAAGAAGGGAAGTCTTGTGATATTGCTCGATTGAAAGATTTGTTCGGTTAGGGTTAACCGATCGGGTGTACGGTCACGGAAATCTTGGTACTGTTTGCTTTCATGAAAGCTCTGATGCTGTTATAACCGTTTGCTGCTTAGCTGGTCTAGAAATGTGAAGTTGTTTCTTGTTCAGTGGTGATCAGTGGTATGACATTTGGCATGGGTTGGGTTAACCGATCGGGTGTATGGTCGCGGAATCCTTGGTACCGTTTGCTTTCATGAAAGCTCTGCTGCTGTTATAACCGTCTGCTGCTTAGCTGGTCTAGAAATGTGAAGTTGTTTCTTGTTCGGTGGTGATCAGTGGTATGACATTTGGCATGGGTTGGGATAACAGGGAAAGTGGGTGCTTAGCATAGTTGACTTGGTGGAGCTGTATGGAGGTGTGGGACATTCTTTAGAGTCAATGTCAAAGATAGTAAATTATGCTTCAAAGAATGTGTCTGGGTTGATGCATTGGGACTCAGTGAAGGCAGTGAAGACTCTTGGGTTCGAGATTCTGGTATACTTCATTTCATGTTACCCACTATAGTGAAGTATTGGTGAATCTTACTAAAGACTTTGGGAAGATACGGGTTTATGTATCGCCGGAAGAAGGGAACCAACTTCCGAGTATTAAAGTCTTGGCTCGCTGCATCGGGTATAGCTAAGTGGATTCATTTTGCAAAAGTGAATCCTGGAGCCACGGGGATGTCAGCTGAGTGCATTTGGAGGTTTAAACCAGGTCAGGAGTTTTGGGAACAGTGGGAGCACGGGGCGTGTTCTGGGTACAGTTCAAAACACCGTTGGGTTCCTGGGTTTCTTGCAGGTTTTGGAGAGTGGTGTTTCCTCTGGAAGTCTCTGGAGCCGGTAGTTTGAATCAGTGGGAGCCGGTTGAGATTGAGGATGAATCAATGGTGGGTTTTGCTATGGATGGGTCAGTGATGATTGTTGGGTTGGAGCTCGGGGGAGCTTCAACTGGCTCTTCTGGTAATTAAGAAGAGGGTTGCTGCAACTAGGAGGATTGGATTGAAGTCTTGGCCTGTTTATGGGAACTGAAGGCTTGGAGGACTTCTGTTATTTGAAATCTTAGCTTGTTCTTGGAAACTGGAAGGTTGGAAACTTCTAATAGTGAAATGTTAGCTTGTTCTTAGAACTGGAGGCTTGGAGGATTTCTGTTATTGAAGATTACTGGAGTTACTGGTATAGGATCTGCTTGGATGGTGAAGATTGCTCGAGCCTCCAAGTGGGAAATTGTTATGTGTGGAGTCTTGTTTAGAGGCGGTCGACCCTAATTAGGGTTAGCCGGCCCTAATGGGCCTATCTCTACGGTTTGGGCCTAACTTGGAGAAAAATTTAGGAACCCTGCTTTTAATCTATAAATACACTAAGTTGTAATTGTAATTTGTGTGCCTTTGAGCTTAATGAAATACCTAGCTGCAGCCCGTGGATGTAGGTCCCCTACCGGGACCGAACCACGTAAAATTCTTATGTCGTTTATTTTCTGTTTTATAATCGTTTGTGCATTTGTGTGTGTTGATTCCATTGCGCCACTTTGTTCCTAACAGTATCACCTTCGAGAACCCCCTTTCGGGTCTCAATTCTGCTCCCACAAGGACCCATCACCTTGTTCAGTGACCACCTCCCCATCCACACGGTGACTAGCACACCACCCATTCGATGACTGCCAGATCATGCGCATGGTGACCATTTCGTCATCAACACGGTGACTGACACGTCATCCACGATGACTGTTAGATCACCCGCATATTGGCGACACGAAGCACCGAATCCTCCACACCGCCGTTGGCCGTGTACACATACAACATTGCATACTACTAGAAAAATGGGTTTTAATCACACGCGAACGATGACATGCAATAATGTGTGTCATGGTTTCGGTGTCATACAAAGAAAAAAAACACGAGATACACTTTACAATACTTGTGTGTCATCTTTACCTGTCATGCGTGTTTTTCCCTCTTATACAAACTTCTTCCAAAATCTCCCTCCAAAAAATCTCAGATCGCCGCTCTAAAACCCTTCCCCTCCAAGCATTTCCTCATTCCAAAAATGTCTTTCATCCGATCGAATCCATCTCCTGCTCTCTACACCACTCCTCAACCTACTCCGATTTTGGTGTGACATCCGGCATTTTCAGGTTAACTCCGTTAACTCAAACCTCGTTAGTTCAAACATTATTCGTTTCAAACTCAGTTATCTCAGTTAGTCGAACGTACATTGCATTTAATTAGGATTAATTAAATGTGTTAGTCAGTTCGCAGACATCGGATCGCACTCGAGTCTAACCCGGAACGTTGATGATTAATCGAAATTAATATTACGAACATTAATAATTTATATTTAATATAAATTACGAGTTTATTTGATTTGTATGTGATTACGTGAATTATGTGATTATTATTGTTTTCGTACGTGTTTATCGTGTGTAAAGCGTATTTAGTATTTTTATAAAAGTTAGTATTTTTATAAGAATAAAAACCGAATGGTTTTATTATTAATTAAGTTATTATTTAGTTAAATTGAATAATGGGCCTTAATTAAGCCCGCAGGCCAAACTAATTACCCATTAATAAATAGATAATGATAAAACTTTAAAAAAAAAAAAATCAAAACCCTAAATCCCCACCCTTTGAAGCCGTCGACCTCTCCCATCCTCACCCTCAAGTCGACCGAACCAAGAACAAGCCAAGAGGATCTTCGTTCGAGCCCCGATCGTGAATCCGGAAGTAGATACGTGCTAGTCTACGCATTCCTAACGTTCCTACGTAAGTTATTTTATAAAAATCCGTCACTTTTTCATTATTATTTTTGAGATCGAAACCCTAGATTATCCAAACTTGATGATTTTGAAATATAATAATGAATTGGTTAATTGATTGATGTTGTTATGTCGTATTGATGATTTTATGAAATTATGTGAAACCCTAGTTGTCATACGATGTGAAAATTGAATATTTTTTATTATGTGATGTTTAGAAATCGCATGTTAGACATGGATTATGATTAATATAGTTGTAATTATATTAGTTGAAAGATTTAGAATTGATTTGATGTGTTAATTGGACGAGTAAAACGTGTAATGGACAAGTACTAAAAGAGGAAACTTTTTAAGAATTCCTATCTTGCATGCCAGACCTGATTATGATGATGTGATGATGGTTATATACAACTTGATACATGTTTAGATGATTTGTGAAATCAGATTTTGAATACATAACTCGGTTTTGCAAACTTTCCAAATAAGGAAACTTTAATTGTTAAAAGTGGTTAGAACTTGCTATTTAGACATGCATGATATGGTCTAATCATTGGTACATGTTAGTTAAGATACAATAACCTGTTGTAACGTGTTAGATGTTTGAAATCACGCATGCTAGTCATAGGTTACTAAAGTTGGAAACTTTGTCTTGAAATAAGATTTGCATGTTTAGGTTCTAGACAATTGTTATGTGATATGATAACATGTTAGAGTAATACTACGAATATATCAATGATAATAGTTTCCAGGAAACATGAGTCCCGAACAAACCTGCTATTTTTGGAAACTTTCTATTTATAGAAACTTGCTATTTTTGGAAACTTTCTATTTATAGAAACTTGCTATTTTGGAAACTTTCTATTTTTGGAAACTTATATTTTTGGGAATCATGCTATCTTGTTAGAACAAATAGGATTTGTTGCTAAGTGTTACAGCATGATCATTTGTGTATAATATAGACGTATTATACTGAACAAACATTTAATCACTAAACGGGTCACCAACGGGTCGTCGGGTCAAACTTGGTCAAACTTGCAAACCTTTCTAAACCCTTAAAACAATGAGATTGTTTGGATACTTAGGGTTCGTATTCTCTTGCACAAACACACACTTATAAACCGGTGTTTATAGGTGGCAGTTAGTCGTCAAGCATTCTAAGCTCGTTTTTCTTTCGCACATACTCTAAGGTGAGTTTCACGGCCCCTTTTCTTACGTTTTAAACTTGGGGGAGAAAACATGGGTACGAACATTTAGATCTTACATTTCTTTTATATCACTTGTGTACTAAGCGCAAACATATCATGAAAGTCCTTGCTTATCGAACCGTTAGTATATGGGTTAGCGAGGTAATCTTGAGTAGTACTACTGGGCACTGACAAGCCCCACCCGCGTTAGTCGCGCTAACACGACGGGAAGTCGAACGGGTGTAACATTGACCTAAACATTCACCATTGATTATGATAGTCATGGTGGGAGGCAGTACAAACATAAACAATCAGCTTCGGTGTCGAAACGCTTTAGTAACATGTACTGGGTTAGCTACCTATGATATAATTGTAAATGGTATTATCTAGTAAACTTTACAAACATTGAAACCTGTGAACTCGCCAACCTAGTGTTGACACGTTTTAGCATGTTTTCTCAGGTAATTAAGGTACAAGCACAAGCTAAGGCATGCATGCATCTCAAGTCCAACATTTTCAAACGCAATAACTATTTATTTTTATTTATTGTTGAATTATTTATTTTTGGCGCGACTGTTTTGGCGCATGCTTTTCATCTAACTTTTCGCTTCCGCAAGTCTTACATTAAATCAGTGTTTTCATTACTAGTGTTGCATCGTGACTATGAGCAATGCTAGTGTCTTTACTAAACTCATATAGAGTCGTTCAACGTAACTAATGACTGAGATCCTGTTATGTCACGCCCCTAACGGTAAAACTCCGTTGGTGGATTTTGGGGGTGTGACAGATTGGTATCAGAGACAGGTTTATAGAGAACTAGGAAATGCATACTAGACTGTAACCACGTACATGTGTAACATCCCAAAATGACGAAAAATAAAGTTAACGAGTTCAAGCGGGCCGAAGTTGGACCGGGTCAGTCGCGAACCGGGCTTGGGGAGGTCTTCCCTATAAATATTCCAAGGCACTCATTCTTCTGCTCTTTGACATTCTAGAGAGAGAAAACCGTAGAGAGAGAAAGTGACGGAATCGCACAAGATTGCACCAGAACGTGTCTCTTGCACTCGTGAAGGAAACCTCCAGATCAGAAGCTCGATTCAGGTAACGATCCGACCTAAATCTGAGTTTTTGTTCGTTTTAGAGTTTTTCGGGTTTTGGGTGAAAAATCGGAAGTTTTTACAGATGAAACTTAAGAATAAGCTTAGGTTTAGTATCTACAATGAAAAACGGTTGTTTTGAGCAAAGAAGGTTGAAGTTTTGACATAACCGAACCCAAATCCGCAATTTTCGGGACTTTTGGGGAAGATGACTGATGTTGCAGGCGAACTTAGCAAGTTCGCCTGTCAAGTTCGCTTGGGGAGGCGAACTTATCAAGTTCGCCTGATTATGTTCGTTTGGCAAGTTCGCTTGGCCACAGGGGAGGCGAACTTATTATGTTCGCCTGGGTTAAGTTCGCTTGGCCACAGGGTAGGCGAACTTATTATGTTCGCCTGGGTTAAGTTCGCTTGGGCACAGGGTAGGCGAACTTATTATGTTCGCCTGGGTTAAGTTCGCTTGGCCACAGGGTAGGCGAACTTATTATGTTCGCCTGGGTTAAGTTCGCTTGGCCACAGGGTAAGCGAACTTATTAAGTTCGCTTATAAGTTCGCCTAAGCCAGGGGAGGCGAACTTAGCATTAAGTTCGCCTATATCAGCTGAGAAGAGTGGGAATCGAGGTTAGGTCTAATATATGTGTTTTGTAACCAATTCAGATCGGAAGTGACGTGGTTGGACCATTGATTAGGACAACCAAGACTAGCTAATAAGGTGAGTTCTAGAAGCCATCTTTTAAATGTTTTTATATAATGTTTTCGGGCTGGTGTGTACACGTATGAAATGATGTTTTATGAAATGATGTTTTATAAAATGATGTTCATGAAACTACGTTTACGAAAGGAAATGATTTGGAACGAAGGGTTTATGGAAAGAAAGTTTATGAACGGAATGTTTACGAACGAATGTTATAAAGAAATGGTTTAATGAAAAGGTAAAGGGTTTTGAAAGTGAAGGAAAGGTTTTATGAAAAGAAAACAAAAAAGGGGCAAAGGTTTTAAAGAAGTCATTACAAATCTAATCTGTCGAATGAATGGAATTGACGAATGAAGTCTGGGAACGAGATTCCCAGCCTTGTGGTAGATTATGGACAGCGAGCCATAGTTACCATAAGAACAACAGGGGTAGTGTCTTAGTGGCCTGCCAATGGTTTTGATGTTGTACAACTGGTAAGGGAGTAACGACGGTTACTCAGGTGATGACGATCATCCTAAGGGAAAGGGTAATGGGAAATTAATGACGGCGATACGTAACGGTTAATTTCCAAAGGAAAGATGCGTGTTGGGCAATGACGGCGATACGTAACGGTTGACCCCACGCATTGAAGGGTTGGGCAATGACGGCGATACGTAACGGTTGACCCTACGTAGTGTATGGTTGTGGCAATGACGGCGATACGTAACGGTTGCCCACAACATTAAAAGTTCCTACGGGGACATAGAGACGCGTAACGATACAGATTTTAGATAATATTGTATGACTTAAATGAATGTTAATGATTTAAACAAATGATCGTGTTTAAATGTGTGAAGGTTTACGAATGAAAGGCCCTGTTTTCTTATACGAATGTTAAACCCTAATGAATGTTTGAATGATGAACCATTTCTTAAATCGAACGAAAACTAGAACTCACCAGCGTAGCTGACGTTTTTAAGTGTACACATTCAGGTTAAGGCAGGTTATGAGGATGGACGGTGATGCTTGGCTAGAGATGAAGAGTTACCCGACTGCTTTGAAGACTGGCATCCCGTTATGTTTAGTTATGATGTAAATATGTTTTAATCAATGTTTACGCTTCCGCATGTATGAACAACGATTAAGTTATGTTTAATTGAAATTTTTCCGCTGCGTTATTTGATATTCATGTTTAAGAACTGTTTGTGAATGAGTAATTCCAACAAGTGGGGCCTCCCGGGTTTGGGGCCTTACAACATGCATTAGTTACACAGCACTTACACTCAAACATGGCACTCACTCATCCCGTTACAGGAAATGTCGACCCAGCATCCCTTAGTCGTTCAGGAGCACGATGTTCCTACCGTACCTTTTCCAGAGCCGAGGAGACGTCGACTCAACCCGATCAATACCACTGTAGGGTATGACGAGCCTATTCATGTGCGTGTCAGAGGTAACACGCAGGACTGGGATTGGTATCCCGATAGGATCAGGAACTGGATCCGCGAGGAGGAAGTCCCACCTCCACTCACTACTGACATTGCTTATTCTTCATCATCTTCTGTGCGAGCTTTGCCACCATTACAGTACCCCTTTGAGCAGGTGTTTGCTGCATTTGTAGCTAGGATGGACCGGGAGATCCGGAACATGAGAGATGCAGCAAGGGAGATTTCTGGTATATTAGAGCGACCAATTCCGACGAATCAGAAAATTGACAAACTAACTTCAGATTTAGCACTCACTGATAAAGTCCATGAGAATTTGGCAAACGGATGTGTGGATATGGAAGACCGGCTGAACACTGCAGAGTGGAACCTAGATATACTCCACACCAGGATCGAGCAATTGGAGGCTCGACTTGCAGCTGCTGAAGCGGCAGGAGTTGCACCAGAGGATGCACCTGCAGGAGACCAGGATGAGGACGATGATGCAGCATCTGATGTTACATCAGCTAGAAGTGGCATTTGATATCTTATCTTCATTGCTCATTTACTTTCAGTGGAGCCGAAGGGGCTGTTGGCTTACTCCGCTGGATGGAGAAATCTGAATCCGCATTCGCGATGTGTAATTGTCCACCGAATAATCAGGTGAAGTATGCATCTGGCACACTTGAGGGTCCGGCCCTTACTTGGTGGAACTCCCAGGTGCAAATGCTAACTCTTGAGATGGCAAATGCATTGCCATGGGACGAATTCAAGACTATGCTGCGGGAGGAGTATTGTCCCCGCGATGAAGTGCAGAAACTTGAGGGCGAGTTCTCGACCCTCAAGATGGAGGGATTTGAGATTGAAGCCTACACTACTCGTTCGCATGAACTGGCGAACTTGTGTCCGCAAATGGTAACACCTCCCTATAAGAGGATCGAGAAATTCATTGATGGTCTGGTTCCGCAAATTCAGAGCATGGTGACATCTTCAAATCCCACTACAATCCAGCAGGCAATCAGGTTGGCTCACAGGCTAACCGATCAGGCAGTCGCTCAGGGCACTCTACCACCTAGAGGTGCACTATCAAAGACTGCTGACAACAAGCGGAAGTTTGACAATTCATTCCCCAAAACCTTCCAGTCAAACCCACCTTCTCAGCAACAGCAACAACAGCATCGTAAGCTTGAACCTTCAAAGAACAACAATCAGTCTAACTCTTCTCAGCAGAATCAGGGTTCTTATAATGGCAAGTACCCGAAGTGCAATAAATGTAACTTTCACCATCATGGAGCATGTGACTGGTACCGTTGCCAACGGTGTGGAAAAATGGGTCATTTGGCCAAAGACTGTAGAGTAGATCTACAGAACAAACAGACACCACCTGGAAACGCACCCAAAGGTTGTTTTGAGTGCGGTAAGGAAAGGCATTTCAAGAAGGATTGTCCGCAGTTGAGGAGAAACGGGAACGGGAATGGGAATGGCAACAATCATCAGGGTGGTAATGGAAATGGTAATAACCACAAGGGTGGAAACGGTAATAACAACGGAAATGGTGCAAAGGGCCGAGCATTTGTGATTGGATCAGGAGAAGCTCGGAATGATCGGAACGTGGTGAACGGTATGTTTCTCTTAAACGATCATTATGCTTCTGTACTTTTTGATACTGGCGCCGATAGAAGTTTTATATCTAGAGAACTTAGTGGTCAGTTAGAAATAAACCCAACTTTATTAGAACACCATTATACCGTAGAGATAGCAGACGGTAAAGTAATCGAGGCAACCCATATTCTCAAGGGATGTCAGTTAGAACTTTCTGGTCACAAACTTGACATCGATCTCATGCCAGTTACACTTGGCAGTTTTGACATAATCGTGGGCATGGATTGGTTGTCTGAAAACCAAGCTGAAATCATCTGTAGTGAGAAGATCGTTCGTATACCCCTTCCTATGGGAGAGATCTTATCCGTCCAGGGTGAAAGAAGTGGTGCAGTGATGGGCATCATATCTTTCATGTAGGCTCAGAAGTGTCTGCGTAAGGGTCATACCGCGATACTGGCCCTTGTTGCTGACAAGTCCACCGAGGAGAAAAAGTTAGAAGATATCCCAATCGTTCGTGAATTCCCATAAGTATTCCCTGAAGACCTACCTGGTCTTCCACCCCATCGTCAGGTCGAATTTAAGATTGACCTAACACCCGGAGCAGCGCCTATTGCTCGAGCACCCTATAGACTGGCACCAAGCGAGTTGCAAGAGCTATCCACACAACTACAAGAGTTGTTGGATAAAGGTTTCATTCGACCGAGCTCATCGCCATGGGGAGCTCCAGTCCTATTTGTCAAAAAGAAAGATGGAACTTTTCGCATGTGCATTGATTACCGAGAGTTAAACAAAGTAACAGTCAAGAACCGCTACCCACTACCTCGTATTGACGATTTATTCGACCAACTTCAAGGGTCAAGTTTCTACTCAAAAATCGACTTAAGATTTGGATATCATCAGCTGAGAGTTCGAGATGAAGATATATCCAAGACTGCATTCAAAACCCGGTACGGCCATTTCGAATTTTTGGTCATGCCATTTGGATTAACTAACGCACCCGCGGTGTTCATGGACCTCATGAACCGTGTGTGTAAACCTTATCTGGACCAATTCGTCATTGTTTTTATTGACGATATCCTCATATACTCTAAGAGTCAGGAAGAGCATGAGGAGCATCTGCGTTTGATCCTTGAACTACTGAAACAGGAGCAGCTGTACGCGAAGTTTTCCAAATGCGATTTTTGGATTCGCGAGGTTCAATTTTTAGGACATGTGATCAATGAGAAGGGAATACATGTCGATCCAGCCAAAGTGGAAGCTATTAAAAATTGGGCAGCACCAACAACTCCAACCGAAGTTCGGCAATTCCTAGGATTGGCCGGATACTACCGTCGTTTTATCGAAGGATTTTCGAAGATTGCCCAACCCCTCACTGCCTTAACCCAAAAAGATAAACCCTATAATTGGAGCGAGACTCAAGAATCAGCATTCCAGCTACTGAAGCAGAAACTATGTAGCGCACCTATCCTGTCTCTACCAGAGGGAACAGATGACTTCATGGTGTATTGCGATGCCTCCATCCAAGGTCTCGGTTGTGTGTTGATGCAACGCGACGAGGTTATCGCATACGCTTCTCGACAGTTAAAAATCCACGACAAGAATTACACGACTCACGATTTGGAATTAGGAGCCGTGGTGTTTGCACTCAAGATATGGAGACATTACTTGTACGGTACCAAGTGCACCATCTACACCGATCACAAGAGTCTTCAGCATATTTTTGAGCAGAAAGAGTTGAACATGCGTCAACGTCGTTGGATCGAGTTATTAAACGATTATGATTGTGCAATCAAGTACCATCCAGGCAAAGCTAATGTGGTAGCTGATGCCCTAAGCAGAAAAGAAACCAAACCCCGACGGGTTAGAGCATTACAACTCACTATTCATACAGGATTACCCGAACAAATCCGCAATGCCCAACTCGAAGCCTTAAAAGAGGAGAATTTATCATTAGAATCCACTCGTGGTATGGAGAAACAACTTGAGATTAAAGCAGATGGTGTTCGTTATTTTGCGAAACGAATATGGATACCAGTATATGGAAACCTAAGAGATCTAGTCATGGATGAAACTCACAAATCCCGATACTCTATCCATCCGGGATCCGACAAGATGTATCACGATCTCAAGGTTTTGTATTGGTGGCCGAACATGAAAGCCGACATAGCCACCTACGTGAGCAAGTGTCTGACTTGTTCCAAGGTCAAGGTGGAGTACCAAAAGCCATCCGGATTACTTCAACAACCGGAAATCCCGATGTGGAAATGGGAACAGATTTCCATGGAATTCATAACCAAATTACCCCGAACCCCTACTGGATGTGACACAATCTGGGTGATAGTGGATCACCTAACCAAATCAGCTCATTTCCTTACTATCAAAAAGACCGATAAAATGGAAAAGTTAACTCGTCTCTACCTTAAAGAAGTAGTATCTCGACATGGAGTGCCAATCTCCATCATCTCCGATAGAGACGCCCGATTCACCTCACGTTTCTGGAAATCGTTACAGAAAGCTCTAGGCACGCGCCTGGACATGAGCACAGCGTACCATCCTCAAACAGATGGCCAGAGTGAGCGTACCATTCAAACCCTAGAAGATATGTTACGAGCTTGTGTAATCGATTTCGGTAACAGTTGGGAAACTCACTTGCCTTTAGTGGAATTCTCTTATAATAATAGCTATCATACTAGCATCAAAGCAGCACCGTTCGAGGCTTTGTACGGACGGAAATGCCGATCACCAATTTGCTGGGCTGAAGTTGGAGATAGCCAACTTACAGGTCCTGAACTTGTGCATGAAACCTTAGAGAAAATCGTGCAAATCCGAAACCGTATGGCGGCAGCTCGTGACCGTCAAAAGAGTTATGCAGACAAGCGCAGAAAACCGCTAGAATTTCAAGTGGGAGACAAAGTGTTATTAAAGGTTTCACCTTGGAAAGGTGTGATTCGTTTCGGGAAACGAGGAAAGTTAAACCCACGTTATGTTGGACCCTTCGAGATAGAGAAAAGGATCGGTCCAGTAGCATATCAACTAAACCTACCAGATACACTCAATGGAGTGCATAACGTATTTCATGTCTCAAACCTAAAGAAGTGCCTATCAGATGAGACACTTGTAGTTCCACTCGAAGAGTTGAAAATTGATGAACAGCTACGTTTCATTGAGGAACCCGTTGAAATCATGGACCGAGAGGTCAAGACTCTCAAGCGCAGTAAGATACCTATTGTCAGAGTTCGCTGGAACTCGAAGCGTGGACCGGAGTTCACGTGGGAACGCGAGGATCAAATGATGAAAAAGTATCCTCACTTGTTCAAACATTCAACGGCAAACACGGAAGGTACTAACTAAATTTCGAGACGAAATTTATTTCAACAAGGGAATGATGTGACAAACCTAAACTTTTGTTTCAGACGTTACGGACTTCATTTAATTTTCGGGACGAAAATTCTTTCAACAAGCGGATGATGTGACATCCGACATTTTCAGGTTAACTCCGTTAACTCAAACCTCGTTAGTTCAAACATTATTCGGTTCAAACTCAGTTATCTCAGTTAGTCGCACGTACATTGTATTTAATTAGGATTAATTAAATGTGTCAGTCAGTTCACACACATCGGATCGCACTCGAGTCTAACCCGGAACGTTGGTGATTAATCGAAATTAATATTACGAACATTAATAATTTATATTTAATATAAATTACGAGTTTATGTGATTTGTATGTGATTACGTGAATTATGTGATTATTATTATTTTCGTGCGTGTTTATCGTGTGTAAAGCGTATTTAGTATTTTTATAAGAATAAAAACCGAATGGTTTTATTATTAATTAAGTTATTATTTAGTTAAATTGAATAATGGGCCTTAATTAAGCCCGCAAGCCAAACTAATTACCCATTAATAAGTAGATAAGGATAAAACTTTTAAAAAAAAATCAAAACCCTAAATCCCCACCCTTTGAAGCCGTCGACCTCTCCCATCCTCACCCTCAAGTCGACCGAACCAAGAACAAGCCAAGAGGACCTTCGTTTGAGCCCCGATCGTGAATCCGGAAGTAGATGCGTGCTAGTCTACGCATTCCTAACGTTCCCACGTAAGTTATTTTATAAAATCCGTCACTTTTTCATTATTATTTTTGAGATCGAAACCCTAGATTATCCAAACTTGATGATTTTGAAATATAATAATGAATTGGTTAATTGATTGATGTTGTTATGTCGTATTGATGATTTTATGAAATTATGTGAAACCCTAGTTGTCATACGATGTGAAAATTGAATATTTTTTATTATGTGATGTTTAGAAATCGCATGTTAGACGTGGATTATGATTAATATAGTTGTAATTATATTAGTTGAAAGATTTAGAATTGATTTGCCGTGTTAATTGGACGAGTAAAACGTGTAATGGACAAGTACTAAAAGAGGAAACTTTTTAAGAATTTCTATCTTGCATGCCAGACCTGATTAGGATGATGTGATGATGGTTATATACTACTTGATACATGTTTAGATGATTTGTGAAATCAGATTTTGAATACATAACCCGATTTTGCAAACTTTCCAAATAAGGAAACTTTAATTGTTAAAAGTGGTTAGAACTTGCTATTTAGACATGCATAATATGGTCTAATGATTGGTACATGTTAGTTAAGATACAATAACCTGTTGTAACGTGTTAGGTGTTTGAAATCACGCATGCTAGTCATAGGTTACTAAAGTTGGAAACTTTGTCTTGAAATATGATTTGCATGTTTAGGTTCCAGACAATTATTATGTGATATGATGAGCTAGAACATGTTAGAGTAATACTACGAATATATCAATGATAATAGTTTCCACGAAACATGAGTCCCGAACAAACCTGCTATTTTTGAAAACTTTCTATTTATAGAAACCTGCTATTTTTAGAAACTTTATATTTTTGGAAACTTATATTTTTGGGAATCATGCTATCTTGTTAGAACAAATAGGATTTGTTGCTAAATGTTACAGCATGATCATTTGTGTATAATATAGACGTATTATACTGAACAAACATTTAATCACTAAACGGGTCACCAACGGGTCGTAGGGTCAAACTTGGTCAAACTTAGTCAAACTTGGTCAAACTTGCAAACCTTTCTAAACCCTTAAAACAATGAGATTGTTTGGATACTTAGGGTTCGTATTCTCTTGCACAAACACACACTTATAAACCGGTGTTTATAGGTGGTAGTTAGTCGTCAAGCATTCTAAGCTCGTTTTTCTTTCGCACATACTCTAAGGTGAGTTTCACGACCCCTTTTCTTACGTTTTAAACTTGGGGGAGAAAACATGGGTATGAACATTTAGATCTTACATTTCTTTTATATCACTTGTGTACTAAGCGCAAACATATCATGAAAGTCCTTACTTATCGAACCGTTAGTATATGGGTTAGCGAGGTAATCTTGAGTAGTACTACTGGGCACTGACAAGCCCCACCCGCGTTAGTCGCGCTAACACGACGGGAAGTCGAACGGGTGTAACATTGACCTAAACATTCACCATTGATTATGATAGTCATGGTGGGAGGCAGTACAAACATAAACAATCAGCTTCGGTGTCGAAACGCTTTAGTAACATGTACTGGGTTAGCTACCTATGATATAATTGTAAATGGTATTATCTAGTAAACTTTACAAACATTGAAACCTGTGAACTCGCCAACCTAGTGTTGACACGTTTTAGCATGTTTTCTCAGGTAATTAAGGTACAAGCACAAGCTAAGGCATGCATGCATCTCAAGTCCAACATTTTCAAACGCAATAACTATTTATTTTTATTTATTGTTGAATTATTTATTTTTGGCGCGACTGTTTTGGCGCATGCTTTTCATCTAACTTTTCGCTTCCGCAAGTCTTACATTAAATCAGTGTTTTCATTACTAGTGTTGCATCGTGACTATGAGCAATGCTAGTGTCTTTACTAAACTCATATAGAGTCATTCAACGTAACTAATGACTGAGATTCTGTTATGTCACGCCCCTAACGGTAAAACTCCGTTGGTGGATTTTGGGGGTGTGACATTTGGATTACTCTTCGTCTGGATCGAAGTTATTTCCTTCATGACACCACTCTGGCAAAAGCTAGACATCGAACCTTTGATTTCTTCCGTGCAGCTTGTAGATCCATTCGTGCGATCATGGATATATATAATCTATACGATGTTGTTAGTCTGAGCTTCGATCCACCATCATTGTCGAGATCCATAAGAACGCTCATATCACAAACCCTAAGGTAATTCTAACCCTAATATCGCCTTTGATTTCATTTCTGTTATATATATATATATATATATATATCAAATCTAGGTAATATAGTTTGTAAATTTGTGGTTTTGGTGATTTTATGTACATGATGTTGATTGAATTGTTACACACACATGACCCTACATGTACTACAACTCACCATCCTTACACGGATCACTTACGTATATAACTAAACACATACCCTGGATGTATCCTCTTAACATCTAGACACAACCTCTGACTTATCCCAATAGTCAATACACGACACACCAATGTCATACTGACATCTAACTCACACAACCTAGGACACCACGTTGACCCTTAGTTTTATTTAAAAAGATATAATTAACTACTAAATCTTTCCAGTTTAACCCATTTTCTCGTAATAAACTGATTCCTAGCAATAAAACGTGTAAGTATCTACGATAGACCCAAAAAACAAGTAAAAAGACGATTAGAAACTCACTGGTTACGAAGATCAAAATTCTTGCTTTACAACGTGTACTTTGCTATCGAAATCCAACCTGTCAAATGTTCAATCACGTGATTAGACACGTTCTAAACATATATGGAATAACACATAAAATATAATTAAACCCAACACTCGTCTCCTCAGCTCATCATTCCTACTAACGAAACCCTAATTTATGAGCTAACATGATTCGGGTCGTCATTGACCCATTTAGAACCCGAATACCTGAATTGGGTTCCGTCCCACGCATGCACGTACACGTGACCATCCCAAAACCTTAGCCCCTCGAGAACATGTGTATCGAGCCGGATTTCCATACACGCATGTAAGCCATGCCAAAATCCTAGCTTCCATGCCTTGATTCTTTTAGTATAAAATTGGAAAAAAGCATGGTGTAAAACAAATTAACTTTTTTTATATAATGGGTCCCTAAAAATTTGGGGATCTAAAATCCTTGCTTAGGGCCGGCCCTCAAGGGGGGCTAAGTGGGCTACGGCTCCTGGCTCGATAACCCCTGAGACACGAAGTTAATTTATATATATATGTGTGTGTGTGTTTGTTTTTAAATCAATATATATTGTAAAAAAACAATATATAGAGGCCCGGATTTTTTTTATATATATCCCTGACCAAAAACATTTTGAAAATTCTCGGGACCGGACCTGTCCTTACTTTACCCTACAAGCCCATTGGGGCGACCCTGATTGTATTGAAAAAAATAAAATCCAAACTTGCTTCTTGATCCTCGAATTCTAAAGGCCGACCCTCATCTCAGCTTCATTCAACGGTGCAGATTGATTTTAAAAGGTGGTTAGACTCACATGTGTCATTATAATATATAATTTATTAATTACAAATAATTTGTTTTTCATAAAATATTGTCCTAAGCAAGAAGTAATAATTTATTTCATTCCAATAGGTTAACCACAAGGGTATAATCCCGTGTATTACATTCTTTCTCTTATCCGGTCCATTCACTCTTATATTTCATTCCTTTATTCATTCTACTAGGTTATAGTCCGGTGTATTACACGAGATTTATATTAAAAAAGATAAAACTTATAAATTTGTAATACGTCTAACTTGTCAGACTATTATGATCGTCTCGAGATATATAAAATGTAAATGTGTGTGTATATAACAAATTAGTATTTTTTTTTAATTAGTTATATTTTAATTTCCTATTATATATTTTTATTTAATATAATTAGTATTCTTTTTTAATAATATATTTATAATATTATTATTATTTAATAAGATAGAGAAACATTTATTAGGAGAGAGAGACGGAAAAACCAATGTAAGAAGGCACGAGAAAGTGATAAGTGTTCTTAAACATTTATTTATTATAATAGATTACCTCATTTTTAAAATGCAAATCATGCACCGACTACTTTGTTTGACTTGTAGAATCCTATTGTGGATCAAAACAATCAAATAGCACCGGCAGAAAATCCAAATCCAAATAAATTTATATTCCCATAAACATGAAATAATAGTACAACAAATATAACTATATTACATTGCCACACCATTCTTGAACAGAATACTTCCAAAGGTCACCGGCTATACGCACTATCTCAATTTTCAAATTCTTTTCTTATTACAATAATAATCGAGAAAACTTAAATTTCAGTGCACTCTGCACGCCAACTGTTTGTTTTTATGCCTGAACCACCCAGAGGTTCAGTTTTCATAGGCTAGTCAACGGTGCAAGAGTTCTTGAGTGAAATGGGCGTATTGATGACCTTTGTGGGTTTATAAACAATGGCACACGACACCTTTTTGTGGAACTTAGGCTTCACCAATTTTCCTAGCACATAAGCCTTGGCTTTAACCGTGAAATTAAGGTTTAGTGGCAGGGGTGCGGTTAGTTTACCGTTCTCGCTGCTCCAATTCACACCTCCGCCGTACAACGGGATACCGACACCTTTCACATTCACACTCACGATCCTGTGACCCTTTCGCGATTGAAAAAACTTCTTGATCTGCACAAGGGAATGTTAAATATGAAATTATACCCATGTGAGTGTAATCAAAGTGTCGCGATTTAAGATGAAGAGTATGTCACTTACGGTTCCGGTGGCCAACGTGAGCTCGGTGTATGCGAGATCTAGCGGCGTGGATGATACATGAACCCCAAAGAATGTACCCCGGTTGCGAAAATTGAATTTTATTGTTGCGTTTAGTGTCACCATCTCTGTGGCTACCCCAGATGCGTCTGCCCCAGCATTTACTACAAATTGATCAAATGCAATACTCTGCAAGAAAAAAGCCAAAAAAGTACTTTATTTGGAAAAAAAAAACCAGTTTTAATAAATAATTTTTATCAACGGTTTATTTAGATTTTCTAGAAAAATTAAATTACAAGTTATTAGAGAAAAGAAGTAAAATTATATGTTAAATAAACTATTAGAAAAAAAAAATCTAAGTAAAATTCGCTTGTTTCATGAGCAGATTTGGTTGAGATTTGTTGATTCCGCTTGCGGATTACCTTTAAACCAAAATGCTTTCGAAATTTTAAAAATAAAAAACAGAAATTGGGTAATTTTGTAATCAATCAATAGAAATACATGATTTAACATTTCAAATTCAAAATCATAATAGACCAAGATTGAAAATCGGAGTAAAAAGATGGGGAAAATACTAAAATGGACATTTAGTCGGCTAACTTAAAAAGGAGCCGGCTTAGCCGGTAAAAACTAAAGGCTTAGCCGGCATAGTACCAGCTAACTGTCCATTTTAATAATTTTCCACCGGCTAATGTCCATTTTGATATTTTTCCCTACAGAGATTTCCTAGCAAAGAGCTGAAGTTTTACCCTCATGGTGATGACGGGCTTTTGAGGTCTGGCGGCGGCCCACAAAACAAGAGCAAAAAAAGTAAACAAAACAAAGAACCCGATAACAAAGACCAGAAAATAACACCGGCGTGGAATCCCCCTCCGACCATCTTCATCGTAGTGCCCTTCTTCCTCGATGGCATCAAACCCCTTCTCTCCTTTCCGATGATGTTGATGTTGACCGCCTTTCCTTGATCCGGGTCGGAGAGACCCGGAATATCTACTAGATGAAGAGTTCCGGGATTGACGACCGGGTGACCCGTTGGGGCTGAGCACAGGCGTTGAGTGAAATGAATTGGTGGTCTTCTCGCCATCGTGCGAGTCACGTGACGGGCTTTGCACGTAGTACACTGGGCGCCGAGGTGGTGACCTTGTCGGTGACGACGCCGTCAGGCTAGTGACCTCCGAATCTGTGTTTGCGTGCATCGACATTTTGGTTTGTTTGAGAAAGTTGATGAGTGGGTTGTTTTGGTGTGGGGAGGGGAGGGGAGATTTGACGGACAAGTTTGAAACTGAAAAAGAGGAAAAGTGGAGGATCACAGTAGCCACCGACTGTTTGGTCTTTATCACACACACGGTGACAGTGAGTCTTGAAATAGACAGGTAGAAAACATGTTATTGGGGTAGGTGTTGAAGACAAGACTTTAGCGGATTTATTTAATAACAGGAACAAAACAATGTAGCAGGACAAAAACAAAACAGTCTTATTCACATACAACATGTTAGTTTTATAAAAAAATTGAAACGGTTTTATCAAAAGTTTTCTTATTCAGTTATATGCATATAAATAACCGAATTAACAAATCGATATTAAAAGTATGTATTTTATTAACGGATTTCTAAGTTTGCCATATACCAGGCGTATATTTTAACGCAAAAATAAAAATCTTTAGATCTATCGTAAATTCGTTACTTTTTTTAAACAACTTTTTTTTACTCTAATCAACTTACCCAAGACCTAAAACCTTAGATACTTTAAGAGGTTTTAATCTTTTTTTTTTCTTTTTGAAAATAGTTTTGAATGTTGACATATATATTAGATATTTTTGTTCTTAAAATGTGTAAGGGTGTTTGTATATAGTCGCATCAGAACCTGATTAATCAACAATCTTACTACTCTAATAAATGAAAATCTTTTCAGAACAAGTGTCACTCTCTGATTACTCCTCACCTTTATTTTCCCGCATATCTCTCCTATTAAATACTATGTTAAAATCTCGTGTATTACACGGGTTGAATAAATAAAATGTTATATACTTAATTAGTAATAAAAAATTTATATTTAAAAAAAAACTCGTGAAACACACGAGGTTGAATAAACCAGTGTATTACATTGATTGATTAAATATAATGTAATTTATTAACACACTCGTCAAAATATGTCTTTAAAAAATGTAATTTGTCGTGATAGTTATAAGTTCTGTTAATTTATATTAAATTCATTTTATTGATAATATAATAACCATTTGGGGCGTTTTTTGTGTGGCTGGAACTGATATACAGAGAGCAGATAGTGTACAAATAGAGATACGGCATTTTTGTGGTGTGTAGTGACGGCGGTAATGGTGGTGGCGGATGTGGCTTATGGATAATGACATTAAGGCTTTCCGATTAAGACCAAAGAAAAATCATTGATTGCCGATTAAGACTTTCCAATATAATGACATTTCTGGATTAAATGTTCATTTTCATCTCAATCATATGTTATTTTACTATCGGACTTCAATTCTGTGATGTTAAAATATATCCCCTCTGTTGGCGGTAATGGTGGTGGTGGTGTGTAGTGGTGGCGGATGTGGCGGCAATGGTGGTGGCGGAACATCACATTATCATCTTCTGGTGCGTGAAATCTGTTGGCTCTTCTAAAAGGAATGGTTCGCCGGGTTCTCAGCGGTTCAGAAGGCCCATCAGACCAACTTTCTTGCCAATAATGATCTACATCTTCTGAAGCCTGGTCCTGCCAATCGTCTCCTTCATCAATGGTTGCTTGTTGATTTGTAATTTGAACGGTTTCACTGTTTTCCAAACTTCTTATACGGTGGTGGTGGTGGTGGTGGTGGTGGCTGGCTTGAACAAGAAAGAGAGAAGAGAGAGAGAGTCTGTGTGTGTTGAGATATATATTTGGGGTTTTATAATTTAATTTTTTTGTTTTTTTATATAAATTGGTAAAAAGACCAAAGTACCCTCATGTACTACTTAACGAAAAAATTTAACTGGAGAATCGAAGGACGTAACGTGCAAAATTTGTAAACGTAAAGGATGATATCTGTCATTTTTTAGGCTAAATGACAATATGTGAAAAAAGATATAAACATAAAGGACGATTTCTGTAATTTACTCTAATATTTATATTAATAAATCTAATTACGGATAGTTATTATTTAATTATACATAGTTATTATATCATCAATAAAATGAACTTAATATGAACTAACATTTTATCAATTAAATAAAAAAATTAATACTCAGTTGAAAAAAATGTTTTAAAAACTAACTTAACAGACTTTATAACTGTCACAACAAATTACATTTTTTAAAAACATATTTTGACAAATGTGTTTGTTAACAAATTACATTATATTTTATTCAACCGATGTAATATACTGGTTTATTCAACCCGTGTATTGCACGAGTTTTTTAAAATATAAATTTTTTATTACAAAATATGTAACATTTTATTTATTTAACTCATGTAATACACATGATTTTAACCTACTAACAACTAAATAATAATAAAACAAAAAATATTAATGTTAATAAAAGTAGGTAATTTATATAATATAAAATATGAAATAGGTAAAACTTAAAAACTATATAAATTACTATACTATTACAAATGTGTATGTTATATTAGAGGAATATCCAAAACGAGATTTTTTAGGTGTATTAGCTAGGTCTTGAAAAAAGATCTATACATACTAATAAATAAAGGTTTTGGGGTGCCACATGTCATTCACATATTCATCCTTAATTTTTTTTTCGCCCCTCTCTCCTATTTAATGATAGAAGTTTCTATAAAGAAATTATAATTTTTGTTTCTCGTCTCTCTCTCTCCTATTAAATAATATTGATTTTTATAACTATTTTTATAAAACATTTTTTAGTTAAAAAATAGATTTGTTCATAAAACAATTTTAGAATTTGAACATTTCTTTCAGTCTTTTTATAAAACATATTTGAAAAATAACTATATAAAGTTTCTAAAATTTGTATTAAAAAATTATGTAATATGTCAAAAATATGTAATATTAGATCTTTATTACTAAGTATATATAACACTGCATTTATTTATCATGTATAATATACATGGTTTCCAACTTATATTATAATAAATGAATTACTATACTTGTTACGTGTCGACTTCTGATTAAATATAGCTTTTGTTTTTTGCCTTTCTCTCCTATTAAATAAGGGATAATATCATATATATACCCTTACAAACATGAGTAAATATCATATATACCCAACAAAAACTAAAAATATCATATATACCCAATTTAAATAATTTATTATTTTATGATCATTCTACCCTTATCTATTATATGATTTTTTATAACATAATTTTTTAGTTTTATCCGATACGTAAAAAATCACTCGTTCTCCTATTCTTGGTGGTGACAATCGTGATTTTCCAAACTCATTCAGAAGGAATGATTGCGAGAAAGTTACAAAACGCTAATGCTATAAAAGAAAATTGGTAAAATTATTTAAAAAAATGAGAAAAATTCAAAATAGTATTTTGAGAAAACTAATTTTTATAGTTAAATATAAAATTTTAAAGTTGAAAATGTGTAAATGTGAAATTTCAATGTTAAAAATTGATAAATATGAAATATTAAAGTTTAGATAAATAAGGGTAAAATGATCATCTTTTAAATGAAATTTAATGAAATAGGTATATATGATATTATTACATGTTTATAAGGGTATATATGATATTTTTAATTTTTGTTGGGTATATATGATATTTTTCAAGTTTATAGGGGTATATATGAAATTGCCCCATTAAATAATGATGATGTTAAATAATTAAACATCTTAACATATATTGTAATATTTTATTAAATCATAAGAAATTTTCAATTATTTCTTATTTCAGATGATGACTAATAACATCAAACATACAAATTTTCATAGAAAATACTGTTTTATAACAAGTTACATTTATTCAACCCATGTAAAACATGAGTTTTAACCTAGTGAGATGATAAATAAAAAAACGAATATATGTGTGCTTATGGATTTTGAAGGATTTTTTTTACGTCAAATTTGTATGCTGGTGTTGGTAATGACTTTAATTCATGTAAATTGAAATAAAACTGTTGAAAAGTTAAAAACTAATCAAACCAGACTTTTACTCATGTTTCGGTTCGATTTCATTATTTATGTATTAGGTCTTCAAAGCATGCAACTTTTGATGTAGATCAAATTGATCTAGAAGTATGTAAGATTGTAACTTTATTACTGATATATATTAATCTTTATTGGACAAACAATTTAAGAAAAAGGAAAACTATTTTACACAAGTAACGAACAAACCGTTAAGTGCATGTCATCAAGGGTAGTTCTATAGTACAAGTAACTAAAACAATTGTTTTAGACCATAAAATCTTAAGTATTAAAAAAATTGAAGAAACTATTTCAATCGATATTTTAACTTAAAAATATATGTCAAACAATTTAACAACTTTTGTGTTTTCGGAGAGATATGATATTCTATCAACTTTTATGTTAAAATTATACGTTTTCACGCTTCATAAAATTTTTATATATTTAGAAAACTTTCACAAAAAGGCACAATTTTGATGATCGTTTTAAGCCCCAAAATATGTTGAGCCCCCTCTGCATATCACGTTTGTAATACTTCACTGATTTTATTATATTACTATTATTAAATGAACAGTCATCTCTAATTTAGTAGTAGACATTTTTATAACCAAACCATTTACTGTGGTTTGAAAGAAAATAATCGTCCATTTAAAAGAACACGTGAAACCAAACTAATTACCGGCTTATTCGGTTTTACCGTAGTTGAAAGATTATAAGAAGAGAAAATGTCGAAAGTATCTACTTTTATATGCATGCTATACTTGCATGGTGATATCACATCAATTGCACCTATATAACTATGAATTACGCTACAATACAGCCGCATATCAAGGTTTACTCGCTTGTCAATGTTGACATCCGATGATAATACAAAAACAATATATGCTACACGAGTATCCCTTGTGTATTAATAAATTTATATACGTGTAGTTGTTTAAAGGTACATAATATAACTTCGAAGTAAATACATACGCAAGTGATCATGGGTTGTGTGTTGTTGCTCCACCTTTACATCGCCGTACAGTGTGTCTAAATCCTCGTCCAAATGGTTGTTAAGTGGTTGTAAACGTTACTTTTCAAAACGATCAAGTGGGTTGTAAACGTTACTTTTCAAAATGAATATTTTCATGATGGTAAAAATAGAATGGCATGAGAATTTAGGTTATATGCAACTCATACTCATGTAAATTAAACATTTTGCATAGGCGTAATTGATTAAGTGTTATTGTTTAAGTCATAATCTTTTGTATAAAATATTTAACATTCTTGTGGAATTATAATACCAATGTTTTAAAAACCGGCCGGTAATACCGGTTGAACCGGGTCTCGGCCACTAGCCCGGTAAGTTTGAGTCCGGTAAATTGGAAAACCGGTATGTTAGTTAAACCGTCAGTAATACCGGGTTATACCGTTGTACCGGTTTTAGTTACAAGTAAATTTTTATGTTTAAACTTAAAAAAAATTGTTTAAAAACATTTAAGCAATAAAAATTATTCTTTAATATTGTAGGACACGAAAATAGTTATGCACTTATTGATGAGCATGACGATGATGGTGAATTTTTATCTTTTAAGCAATCATGAAATTAATACATTCAACACTCCAATGACATAAACAATTATGCACTTTTATTTAAAAAAAACTTTATTGAAAAATTGAGTGCTTTTGGATTATGTTTTGATTATGAATTAAAGATTAATTTTTATCATCAAATCATGTATTTTTGTATTATTTTTTGAGTTAGAGTTGTACTTTTATGAAATTATAGGTTTATTAATCAATCCGGTTGAACCACCCGGTACAACCTAATACAACCGGTTAAATCATTTCTGGACATTATCCAATACAATTTAAAAACCGGTTTTTAAAACATCGTATAATACACCGGCAAAATAAATGTCTCTCAAACCCGCGCCGTCACACCGCCCAAAGCAATTACCATGTGCCTGCGACCAAAACAAATACGTTTTCTAGCATGTGAAAACATATAAGATTATCTAAATCAAGAAAAGACAAAACAGTAAGCATCATGTTGATTGTTAGTAGGAGAGTAATGATAGTTAAATCAACTGACGAAATTCAAAAATATAATAAAAATCCCCAATGGTTTGCTAGAAATTTTTTAGCGTAAACTTCAGTTTTCGTTCTTGAGCTTTGCATAAAACTTCAGGTTTCGTCTCTCTATAACACATTTCATCCTTGACGTTTAATATTTTAACACTTTGTGTCCCTAATTCTTAACTCCGTTAAGTTTTATGTTAGTTTTTTGTGCAAATTTACTAATATTCACCCATTCTTCTTCAACTATCAGACCCAAAAAGCAATTTTAACTCTATTTTTTTACACTTCACATTTTTACACTCGTCAAACAATTGTCTGCCGGTGGTGGTGCTGATCGGAGAACGACAACGATGACTACGGCGAACCATGTGACGGGGGATTCACGTGGTGAAAACCATTTACGTCGTCGTAACACCATCCTATTTCCGTTTCCGCCGCCATCAAGTCTCACTTCAGCCTCCGCCACCGTTGCTACGGCGGAACCCTAGATGAGGTCTCGCCGGAAAACTCATCTCGTCACCATATTCGTCGTTTAACATCGTCACCGTCACCGTCACTGTCTAGGCCACCCGACGTCGACTGCTACCCTGTCTTCCCCTCTTTATCTACTTCCGTGAATCCTTACCCACCGCCGCCACCGGTTCTTTAGGAGCCAGCAAGACCCATCGTCGGTCAGGGGGGAGGTGGTGCCAGAGAGTCAGTGGCCGAAGGGGGGTCGCGCCAGAGGAAAGTGTCAATCATGTTATTGAGTCTCATGTACATTTTATTGAGCCTGATGAAGAAGAAGAATGGGTGAGGGATATATTAGTAAATTTGCACAAAAAACTAATAGAAAACTTAACGGAGTTAAGGACAAGGGACAGAAACTGTTAAAACATAAAACTTTAGGGATGAAATGTGTTATAGAGTGACGAAACCTAAAATTTTGTGCAAACCTCGTGGACGAAAACTGAAGTTTACTCAATTTTTTATTTGGTGTTGGGAGACGTTAAGGGTGGAAGGGGTAAGCTTGTGTTCACGGCAATGCCATTGCAACACTTGTGGGTAGTGGCTTCGGCTTCACTTCATGTGTTCTACAACTCGAGCAATTTAAGATGCAATTTGAACGTTGAGGGGTGTAATTTGAATTGGTTATTGGTATGACTCGCGAGTTAGGCAGTGTCACGTAATAAAGCAAGGTTGTGGGAAGAGTTTAGAACTAGACATGAGTCCTTCAATGTACCCATTTAAGAAAAGTAACCGTCTTCAATCTAGTTGTAAGGTCTTATCCCTTTATGTGTATAGTACGTAGCCACAATGTAGGCTAGCTGATTACGGGAAAAACTTTCACACATAGTCACATACATTGCGTTGGTTGACCTATTGTATGACATCAAATTTATTTTAAAGCATATGCTATATTTTTTAGTTACTCCCACTTTCTGTTTTAATTTTCATGAGGGGTAAGGGGGCGTGTTCAACACGAATAGAGAATTTTAACTTGTAATACATTTATGTGAAATAAATTATAAATGAATTGGAATCTATCACTGTGGCTAACACTGACCGTCACTGTCGCCTCCCACCCCCACTGCTACTCGTTATGTCGTCATCATTGTTGCCCATGTCACCACCATTTGTTGATGTCGTCACCTACACGCCTCGCCATCTACTGTTTGTTTCCGCGACGCCACCACCAATGGTGTAATATCCAGGGTTTTTCCGACCTATCCTTACCCTAACCCTTGCACATATTATAAATCTAGATTCTATAAAATTATTAGAAAACCTAATTTCTTAAATAATAAATATCTATTTAATAAAAACAATTATACTTGAAATATATATATATATATATAGGGGTGAGTTCCAGAGAAAACCAATAGTTAGGCGAAAACCGAGAAAACCACTAAAAAAATCAATTTTTATTAATAATATAGTTATATTTATTTTTTATTTTATTTTATTTTTATTTTTTTATAAGAGTATAAATGTAATATTACAAGTTTTTACCAAAAAATCATTTAAATATTGGCTTACGTATACGTAACCCATAGTGTTACGTATACGTAAACAGAAAACAAAAAAATTCATAAAAATTGTGGTTACGTATACGTAACCCATAGTATTACACATTGTTTTAGTGGTTTTCTTGGTTTTCGCCTAACTTTGTGGTTTTCTCTTGATCCTTTCCCTATATATATATATAAACTTATTTAAAAATACATATGTGTGTATCTTATGGATGAAATGTATTAAATTCTTAAAGCTTTCATGGTTTATAATTATATAAATATTATAATTTATAAACTTACTTTAATACTTAACATATAAACTATAAATCTTATAAATTATTTTATAAAATAATAAAGAGAGTAAAAACTTATAAAACTTATTTAACATTATAAAATAAAAACATATTTATTTTTATAAAAGTCCAGGGACCAAAGATGTCCATTCGAAAACTTATTTTAAACTTAAATTTATGTTTTAACACAAAATGTAGGAAGCTTGAAACTTCAGGGACCAGTGGTGTAAATAACCCAAACTCCCGAAACTGAATCCGCTCGCGAGTTTGAGTCCCCCCAAGCCCGGTTTCACCCTCGTTTATTCAAAAAACGTGTTTCTGGCCAAATTCGATGAACCTCGAGCTCGTGCAACCTAAACCTAACACCATTCAATGCTTGATTTCGAGTTTAACACCCGCGTAATTCGAATTTAAACTTGAAATTACTCATCCGTAGTCTTCCCACCTAATCGGACATTAATGATGAATTTGGGTATAAATACATACTGGAATACACTAGCGGCATCACACCATTACTCCTCATACTCTCAATTTCGTCGTATAATACTTGCATTTGCCGATTAAGATCGTGGACAGCCGACTTCAAACCTAGACCTGTTCTCACTTGTTTCCTCATCTTTTCAGGTAATTCAAAAGCTAAAAGCTTCGTTTTCAGTCAAGGAACAAAATCCCTTTGTCAATTTGCAATGACATGGGTTTTCGATTCGTATTTAGGGATTCATAATATAGGGTTCATACGGGGGATTAGGGATGATTTAAACATGTGTTTATCTTTTATTTTTCGGGTATAATCACCAACGAGGCCCGTAGCCGGGTGGTGAGATGCATGTGTGTGTGACTCGGGTGGCCCGGGTTCGAATCCGGCCTGCCGAGTTTTGCCCTTTTTATTTTTCTTAGCCTTTTAAACATGTTTTAAATCTTCTAATAATTTGTATAAACTCTGTTAAACCTTTATAAACTTAAAGATGAATTTTATTTACACTTTTACCTTCTGGAAATATTTTAACTAAATTAAACTTAATTAAAACTTATAATAATTAACTCTTGAAAATAAGTTTTAAATACTTAAAAACTATAAAAATGTTCTAAACTTTTATAAGGCTTATACATTTAATAGAAATTGTTTTATAAACTCATAAACTTTAAGTTGTTATTTCCTTTTGAAATAATAAACTTATTTCATGTAAAAACTTTAAATTAAATTATTAAACTTTCATTTAAACAGAAAAACTTATAAAATCATATAAACTCAGAAAAATTATAAAAACCAACATATTATTTAGGGAACATGAAACTTAAAGACTTATGCATTTTTTTAGAATTTATATTCATTTAATTCAAGTATTATAATTATTTAAATTAAAAACAAGAAAATAAATATACATTGTCAAGAGTTAAAAAAAACTTATAAAAACAGAAACTATAAACTTAATAAATCTAGACTTATACATTTTATAAAACTTCTATTTTTATAAACAGAAAACTTATTTGTTTATATAAAATTTAAATATGAAATAAATATACTTTATTTACTTTCTAAATATTATAAACTTGTAAACTAAAAGAAACCCTATTTAAAATCTTATAAACTTATGGTTTCATTTTAAACTTTAAAAAATATTTTTAAATGTAAAGTTTATAGAAAATTCTATTTAACATTTTATAAACTTATAAGTGTTTATCATCTATTTAAACTTATTTATTTACAAGTTAATTTGTAAGATAAATACTTAATACTTAAAAACTTAAATAAATCTTAAATGATTTATATTGCTTAAATAAGTATTTATTCTTGTAAATTATTATTTACCCTTAATAATTATGTATTCTTAAACTAACTTTTATAAATCTTTAATAACCATTTATCCTTTAAATAATTATTATTTATCCTTAATAATTATCTATTTAATTATTAATCCTTAATAACTATTTATGCTTTAAAAGATTTTTAATAACCATTTATCCTTTAAATAATTATTATTTATCCTTAATAATTATCTATTTAATTATTAATCCGTAATAACTATTTATGCTTTAAAAGATTTTTATTAATAATAACTATTTATCCTTTAAATAATTATTGTATACTTCAAATAATTATTGTTAATCTTTGATAAATATTAGGTCATTCACTTAACTATTATTATAATTCCAGTTGTACATACTTAGAAAACTACTTTAAACTATTATTACTTAACTTTGTATAAATAAAAAAGTTTTTTTTTATTATTTTAACTAATAATTATTCTAGACCATAAACTTATTAAACTTTGATATTCAAGCCTTGTGTTATTTATTTAAAACATCATTTGAAACTTGATTTAAACCTTATAAACAAAATCATTCCCGCCTACATTTTGGAACCGTAGTTAATTTTAGAATCCTAGATACTTGCCCTAGATTTATAGGATCAAACTTGAAACTTTAGAATTGTGTTCTTAGGCTTGTTGTGAGGATATTCTCCCTCAAAGTCTTGCTACACTTAATATTGTTGGACACTCTTCCATTAACCCAAATGAGTATACTTAGCCCCTTTTCATTTTACTTTATTTATAAACTTAGGGTGGAACATGTATCAAACTTCCAAACTTATACAATTCTTGTACAACTATGCCTATATGCTTATCTTGTGTTATTATACTTGAGACTTGCATGCTTAAATTAAACTTAATACTAGCATATCCATTAACTTTGATCAAGCATATAGTAACAATGATAGATCTATTGTATTTGACAAATCCACCTAGATTGATTGACCCTTCGGGGGGAGCCCATGGTGATTGTCACTGAATTTAAACTTTTAACTTTTAAGGGTAACATTCGGGTTATGCCTAAACTTGGTTGGATGATTGATATGCACAATGTTTAACATGTTTGTTCTCACACTTATACTATAGAACGCATGACATAGTGAATTGTAATACTTATCAAAAACTTTGCTAAAACTATGTTAAAACCTTTGTATCTCACAAACTATTTTTAGTTGACAGTTATTTACATGTTTCAGGTACACTATCATGAGACTTGTTTATGATCACGTAGGATGCTTTGGACTTAGATTACTTATTAAACCAAACCTGTATTCTTGTTATCATTCCTTGTATTGTAAACTTGAAAGTATTAATGAAATTATTTAAACTTTAATAGTCTACCTTGTGCTTTTGAACAAATGCGTCCGCCCCCGACGTATAATCCGCTGTCGGTTGGGGTGTGACAAATGGCAGTGATGCCGTGAAGGAGGGCATGGGGGACGACATGGGTGGCAGATGCGACGATGGTGAGTGGTCAGAGATTCCAATTCATTTTGGCATAACTTGCAAGGAATGTTGAGTTCTTTTATATGAAGGAATTTGATTGAATTAATTCAAACTCAAGTTTGGTTTTCAACGAGATGAACAAATAACGATCAAACTCCTGCCGCGTAGCGTAGGGAAAAAACTAGTTTCATTAATTTAAGCGTTTTGTTATATACTTAGTAAAAAAAAGTGTATGTTTTTAAAACCATGTAATACAATAGTTGAATAAAATTTAATGTAAACATATACATTCGTCAAAATTGAACAATGTGAATATGTAAATATATGATTACAAGTTTTTTATTTGAATCACAGCTGTCTATAAAAACGTTTTTTAGTTTGTAGAATTCATAAAAATATGATTGAACAGATTAATTGCTGTTAAACACAATTTTAGATTAAAAAAAATGTTTAGATCAAAATTAAAACAAATAATTAATTTAGCTGCTTAAAATAGTGGAGTTGATTATTAATAGAGCAGAGAAGCAAAAAAATGAAAATGATAAGGCCTAGAATTAAAATAGTGGAATTGATAATACCTAGAATTATGACAAGTGTCATCCTAGTTTACTTGTTTTTTAAACAGTATAGATAGATATACATATACATATATTATTTGTACTAGTTTTAAACCCCGTGTAATACATAGGGTGAAACGTTATTGATAAATATCTTAACATATTTTTTTTTATACAAATTTGATATCAAACTTAATTAAAAAAACTACTAATTAAATATTAGCAAACTTTATTCTAACATGTATTTATTTAAAATACAAAGTAGTAGTATTTTCAAGTTTTATATGTGAAATTAAAATTTTGGTTATTTATTGATAAAATTTTAAAAACTCGCTTTTAGATAATAAAATTTAAAAACCTATATTTTTTAAATTTTCTAGTTTTTATCCTTGTTTTTTTTAAATATTAATTTTTGATGATAATTTAAAAAAAAAAAAGTGAGTCAATGATTATAATGATGAAATTAATTTGTTAAAATATTTATTTATGTAATCTTTTTGAAAAAAATGAGCTAAATATGGAAATGTTTGATGGAGAATGTAAATATGATTTTGGGGGGAAAATAGATGTGAAGATGAGTATGATGTTGACAAGTGACACAAAATTTAGTTTTTATTATAGAGTTTTTTTTACATATTTTCCCTCTTAACCTCCTTAATAACATATATACCCAACCATAAAAATCAATTACATATTTACCTAATGCTTACACAATTACCTATATACCCTTATATATAAATTGATATATTTAGGAAGGAGAAATATATAATTAAAATTAGGGTTAGATAAATATGTAATAAATGAACTTAGCAACGAGATATATGTAAATGACCCTTTATTATAATAGGGATTTGTATTTGGTATAACCCGACAACCCGGATCGCGTATCCTTTAGCCGATTTATTTTTGGCGCTAAAACGATCTTCCCGCTATTTTACACATCTCATTTTCCCCAATTCCTTCATCAACCCTATCGAGCAAACTCTCCGTAGATCTACTCCTCAATCACAGAGCAAGCAAGCCAAGTGATTACTTGATCAAAATGACAGACGATCAGCAGAGACAAAAGAGGAAAACAAGAGGAATTAACTCAGAGAAGCGAGCAGAGGCACTTCGCAAGCTCAAAACCCTAAGACAAGGCGGCAGCTGCGGCGACGCTGGTGTAGAACGGTACCAGATCAAGATCGATGAACCAATCTACGACACCGTCGACGAGGATGAGTACGAAAGCCTCGTGGCCAAACGCCAAGAGGATTTCCGAGGGTTTATCGTGGACGACGACGGCCTTGGTTACGCAGACGAGGGAGAAGAAGTTGATTGGACTCAGTCCGGTGTAGTTCCGTCTTCTGAAGAGGAATCGGAAGGTGAATTGGAGAAGAAGAAAAAGCCAAAGAAGACGAAAACGGAAAAGAAGGATCCTAAAAAGCCCTATTTTGAAGCTGCGGCTGCTTTAATGGGTAAACAAAGGATATCTAACTTGTTTACTTCTGCTGTTTTTAATAAGAATAGACCTGCTGTGGTGTCTTGTGATAGTATTCTTGATGATGTACTTGCTGAAATTACACCTGATGAGAATGATAAAGAGAAAAGGAGGCGAAGTAACAAAAGACCAGAAAGTTTAATTTCGTTGGTTAAGACTGAGAATCCACCTGCAAGTGTGGTGGTTGGGAATAATTTATCGGCGAATAATTTGCACAAGCATGAAGTGTTTGAAGAGAAGGAATTGCTTGAGATTCCTGAAAGTGGTAAAGATTTGGGTGTTTTGGAGGAGCCTGTGGTAGTGGGAAGTGAAGTTGAGGGGTTGAAGGTTGATAGTGAAGTGAAAGTTGAGCCGGTAGTGGTGAAGGAGGCTGATGTTTGGACTTTGAATGCTAAAATTAAAGAGGAGAAGGATCCAACTTTCAGTGCAACTGCCGGATTGCAGGCGGTTGTAAGCTCTGGTTTGAGTGATGATATCGGTCCTGGTTTGAATTCTGATGGAAAGCCTCCATTTGTAGTAGATTCTGATGGGTCTCTGCCTTTCTACATGCTTGATGCTTATGAGGAGTTTTTCGGTTTGAATGCTGGCAATATATATCTATTTGGGAAGGTATTTTGGCTAATTTAACTTTATGTCAGTTGCATCATTAATTAGTTATTCCAATTTGACATGGACAATATTGTTTGAATTTATCATGCATGATCTTGGTAATTATATAAGACTCAGTAGACTTTATCAATGTCTTAAGACGCAAATTAGACTTTTAATAGATTGTGTTTAATGCCACTTGTTTCATTATTATTCAGTCAATGATTGAACACTCAGAAAGGTGTTTATTTCATTTCATCGACTATAGTTTGAATAGCAGTCTGTTAACAAGGCTTTCAAGTTTTCATGTGTCATGCCTTTTCATGTTACCTGTAGCATGTTGTATTGTAGCATCATGTGTAAGGTTTCGGTAAGAGGCCATAGGTAGACACTTCTCACAGTTGTCGGTGAATAATAGAAGACTGTATGCATTAATAGATGTAGATAATCCCTGTCATGTAAACTGTCCTCCCCTTTATGATTGTCTACCAATATATCAACTTATCAAGTTGAAGATTTGACAGTAGAGGAATAAAAACAATAATAAGATTGTAAGAGTAGTGTATAATGCTGTTAATACCCGTCTTTCATAAAAAACAAAACTGTGAGAAAGACATTGCTTGAACTTTAATGTTCTTGTGCCTTGGTTAGATTAGAGGAATTGCAGTTTTGTCTAAAAGCAATATGGGTTCTCAAGAGGCTTATTGAACTCCATTTGTATCAGGCGATGGATGTAAGTCAGTCTGTTAGGATTAAACTTAAAGTTAGTGATCTTGCAAAATGTAATGATAAAATTAGTTCTTTTATAACCATTGGCTGCTTCTTCTACTCTACTCCTTATGGTTTACCTGTTATTATCTAGTCTATAACACTTATATCAGTTTTTTTTCTGGGTGTTGATAAATTTTCTAAATAGATGGACAATCTTAGAAACTTATATGATATTCACCTCCTCTGATTGAAACATGCTTGTAAGTTGTAATATCTCTTTTTTATTTGTTTGTTTACATTATAATGGTCTAACTATTAATCTAAATGTGAATATCATGATGCATTATGACACCTACTGTTTAACTTAATACTTAAAGCAGATCACTAAAAAACAATAGACATCAAAAGAGTTGTCTCATACTTTGTGGATGTTTGATGGAAGAATTGATTTTCTGTAACTCTTTGTGCTCCATGCTTGATGCTTAACGAATGATTTTGATCTTTGAAAAATTGCATTTGATTGAAGGTTAAAGCAGGAAATACATATCACAGCTGTTGTGTGGTAGTGAAGAATATGCAGAGATGCATATATGCTATCCCCAGTGGTCCTGTATTTGAAGAGACTAGCATTCTGAAGCTTGAAGAATCTAAAATATCACCTACAGATTTTCTCACCAAGCTTCATGTAATAGACCTTCATTTCATTCTTCCAAGTTACATTACCATATGACTTGTATTATTAGTTACTCTCTGGTTATTATTGAGGGTTTGGCTGGCGTCTCTTGCTTCTTACCTTTTAGTTTCAACTATTGCAGTATTGCTTATAGACAAATTTTTTTTAACCTTTTTAGGAAATGGCATCTGGGTTGAAGGCCGACTTGACAAAACAATTGCTTGACCGAAATGTCTCTAACTTCAGCATGAAACCAGTGAAGGTCTGTTACTTAGCTAAATTAGATTTAAAGCTAAAGAATTGATGTTAACTTTAACATGTCTAATCTTTGTTAATCAACTGCTTCTGGATGATTATTTGTGATTTTTTTAATTAATTTTCAGAGGAATTATGCATTTGAGAGATCCGACATAGAGCACAAAGAGAACTATGTACTTAAAATCAGTTATCCATTTAAGGTATTTCACACATTTCATGAAAAAGCTTAACCAGCTTATATGACCCTTGATTCTTCTCTTCTATTATAGGTTTTTCTTGACATTTTATATGTTGAAACTGCAGGACCCACCACTGTCTTCAGATCTTAAGGGGGAGACATTCTCTGCTCTGCTTGGAACACATACAAGGTATAATAAGTTGGATTTTTTTGTAAAGTAATCAATTATCATCAATAACGTCAAGTTATTTACAAAATCTATAGAATCTGAGAACTAATAATGTGTTGCATGCAGTGCTCTGGAGCTTTTTCTTATCAAAAGGAAGATAAAGGGACCATCATGGTTATCAATTTCAAAGTTTTCTAGTTGCTCCACTGCTCAGCGTGTGAGGCTTCTAAATTTACATTTTTTTACATTTACGGTTGAGTTCTTCATATCATGCTTAAATCGCTTTTTTACCGCAATTGCTTGTTTACTCCTTGAACAGGTAAGCTGGTGCAAATTTGAGGTTACTGTTGATTGCTCAAAAGACATTAAAGTTGCCAATAACCCAACAAATACTGGAGAGATTCCTCCTGTTGTTGTAACTGCAATCAATCTGAAAACTATAATAAACCAAAAACAAAATACGAATGAAATAGCCTCTGCTTCTGTCATTTGCTGTCATAGAGCCAAGGTACCTTATGTGATGGATATATTTTACTACTCAATTGGACATTTTATTATCTATATTTTCAATGAGTTGTATATCATGTATTAAGCAGCTTCTAATTAATGACTGGACCGTACAGATTGACACTCCCATGTTAGCGTCTGAATGGACAAGACCTGGGATGTTAAGCCATTTTACAGTTGTGCGTAAGCTTGAAGATGGCTTGTTTCCAATGGGGTTTAACAAAGAAGCAGCAGATAGAAACTCAAAGGCTGGGTCAAACATCATTAGCATGGAAAGCAGGCAAGCTTTGTCTTCTAACTGTTTTTTGATTTGTGTTCCAGGTTTCAGTTCATTGATTGTGTTTCTGTCGGTTACACATGTTTGCAGTGAAAGAGCTTTATTAAACCGGTTGATGATTGAGTTACATAAATTGGATAGTGATGTTCTTGTTGGTCACAACATATCTGGATTTGATTTGGATGTTCTTCTCAACAGAGTGAAGGTTGAAATATTAAATCAAATTTACTTAAAGCTTGATTTCATGAATATTAGAAAACTTGATTTAGTTAATTAAGCGATAACATGATATGGCAGGCTTGCAAAGTTCCTAACAGCATGTGGTCAAAAATAGGACGGCTCAAGCGGTCTGAGATGCCTAGACTGAGTAAAGGCAGCACAGTTTTCGGGTCTGGTGCAAGCCCAGGAATTATGTCTTGCATTGCAGGGCGGCTTCTATGTGATACCTTTTTGTGTTCTCGTGATCTGTTGAAGGAGGTGTGAAGATTATGTTGGGTAGTATAGCAAGATGATATCTTATTTGTTGTAATTAAATTTAACAGATGGGAACTTTTTGTTCCAGGTTAGCTATTCATTGACAGAACTTGCAAAAACTCAGTTGGGTAAGAAGCGGAAGGAGATTGCTCCACATGAAATCCCTCAACAGTTTCAAAGTTCTCAAACCTTAATGGAACTTGTATGTCCTGCTAAATTTGGTCATATTTTTTAAAAAATGTCATGAAAAGTTTTCCCAAAATATTAATCTGATTCATTTAAGGACGATTATTTTTACTGTGGATTTTCAGATTGAAGTTGGGGAGACAGATGCCTGGTTGTCAATGGAACTCATGTTTCATTTGAGTGTGCTTCCTCTCACACGTCAACTGACTAATATTAGTGGTAATATTTGGGGGAAAACACTTCAGGTAAACTAGTGAAAAGTTACTTTCACAGAACTTGTTAATAGACAATTAAAAACTCTTGCATTACATAAACATTATTTATTTATGTTTATATATGATTTCAGGGTGCTAGAGCTCAAAGAGTTGAATATCTCTTATTGCATGCATTTCATGCTAAGAAATTTATGGTACCAGACAAGTTTTATTCACCAAAGGAAAACAAAATAGCAAAACGTAAGTCAGAGGGCCCTGAGCACAAAGGGATCAATGATTTGGGTGTGAATGATGAAATAGAAAACGAGCCTGTAAGATCCAAAAAAGGACCCGCGTATGCAGGTGGTTTGGTGTTGGAACCCAAAAAAGGTTTATATGATAAATATATTCTACTTCTGGATTTCAACAGTCTCTACCCTTCTATTATCCAGGTTTGACATGCATCCACCATACTTCGTTACTTCCCAACTCTTCATATGTCTGCTGAGCTAAACACTTATGTTTGTGTCCTTTTTTGTTTATGTTTATCAGGAGTATAATATCTGTTTTACAACAGTAGACAGATCTGAAGATGGTTTTGTTCCCCGCTTACCTTCTTCAAAAGCAACTGGAGTTCTACCTGAGGTAAACGAACATAACTGATAACTCGAGTAAAAGTTTAAGTTTAACTAAATTTTCATATGATTGGAATGGCTTAGTGTTTGGATAAAGGTAATTTATCTGCTGTTACTTTTTGTAGCTACTTAAAAATTTGGTTGAGAGAAGGAAAACTGTAAAAGAGTGGTTGAAAACCGCAACGGGTCTCAAGTACCAACAGTTTGATATACAACAGCAAGCCCTCAAACTAACAGCAAATAGGTTTGTGTTTGTTATCATGATTTCCCCTTTTTTGATTCTTTGTTTCTCTTACTAACATCTTTCTTCTACCTTGCATGCAGTATGTATGGATGCTTGGGTTTTTCTAATTCCAGGTTCTATGCAAAGCCGCTTGCAGAGCTTATAACACTACAAGTAAGAATGCTATAATTTTCTTCCTGAAATATGAAACAAGCACACGTAACCGTTACACTATTTATTATATACAGGGGAGAGAGATTTTACAAAAGACTGTTGATCTTGTTCAGAACAATTTAAACTTGGAGGTGATTTATCCAACATTGAAACATAGTTGGTTTTCGTTTTTTTTCTTCTTGTGTTCTTATTGAAGCATGTTCCTTTTGTTTTCAGGTGATTTATGGTGATACTGATTCAATTATGATATATACCGGACTTGATGATATTAGCAAAGCCAAGTCTATTGCAGGAAATGTGATCAGAGAGGTAGGGTTTAACTTGCTTTAGATGTCATACCGTGTTTTTGTGAATTGACTCCCGTTTCTGTTGAATGTTAGGTCAACAAGAGATACAAGCGTTTGGAAATTGATCTTGACGGCCTATACAAGAGAATGCTGCTACTTAAGAAGAAGAAATATGCAGCTGTGAAAGAGCAAATAAGAGACGGGAAAGTCCATAAGGTACTTGATTATACACATATTTTTAGGTATTATTTAAATATTATTAATTTTTTATATTATCTGTTGTAGTTCCTAAATTTATGAAACCTGTAGGTTATAGAGCGAAAGGGTCTTGATATGGTTCGACGTGACTGGAGTTTGTTATCAAAGGAAACGGGAGATTTCTGTTTGGAACGAATACTATCAGAGTTGTATGTATATTTTTATGTATTTCTCTTCACTATAAGCATCATCACTTTTTGAAACTTACAATGCATGACTCTTAACAGGTCATGTGAGGAAGTTGTTGAAGCAATACACAACAAACTCAGGAAGGTATATTCACAAATATTGGATAACGTTCAGATAGAATCTATCTATACCCGGTTTAAATAATCTTATGAATTGATTTGATTCGTAAGCGAACATTACAAATCTCACTATCTGTATAAGCAGGTACAAGAGGATATGAGGAATGGAGAAGTAGCATTGGAGAAATATATCATTACAAAAACGTTGACAAAACCACCTGAAGCCTATCCAGATGCTAAAAGTCAGCCTCATGTTGAAGTAACAACACAAAATCTCTGACTATTTACTATTTTACCTCACTACAATCTTTGGTTCCTTTTGTGTTTATGATTATTCATCCTCTATCCATATTCATACACAGGTGGCACTCAGGCTGCGGAAACTAGGATACACCAGTGGTTGCTCTGCTGGCGATACAATTCCTTATATAATTTGCTGTGAGCAGGTTCGTGATAAAGGTTTACCCTATTATAGCACCTTTTTTTTCATCTGCATAATCTTTGATCTTCCATCTTTTGATTTGTTTGTATCAACAGGGGAATGGTTCGAGTTCATCAGCAGGGATCGCTCAACGTGCAAGACACCCTGATGAATTGACAAAGGATAATGAGAAATTGATGATTGACATTGATTATTATCTGGCACAACAGGTACTGGCTTTTCGATTATATTTTTTAGTTTTATTATTATGTAGTTTTTGTTCCATCACTTCTCATCAATTCTTATGGCCCATTCAGATTCATCCAGTAGTATCACGTCTATGTGCATCAATCGAGGGTACAAGTCCATCCATTCTGGCTGATTGTTTAGGGCTTGATCCTTCCAAGGTACATAACTGTTCTCTCTAAGCTTCTTATGGTCATTAGCATTAACTAATAAAATTCGATCTTTTGTTTATGACTTACTTTTCAGTTCCAAAGCAAATCAATCGAAATTGCAAACGGTCATTCCAGCTCAATTATTTGTGTCACAGATGATGAAGAGAGGTAATCAGTCACCAACTTTTTCTCAGTTCTGCTGCTGTTGGTGCTTTCTTACAGTTTTGGTTGATGGCATATTTATAATTGTGCTTTTAATGTGGATCTCAGGTACCGGGGTTGTGAGGCGTTGAGTTTGTCATGTCCTGGTTGCTCTGATACTTTTGACTGTCCATCTGTCATCAGTTACATACGTACATTAACCGTTGAAAAGCCATCAGACTTGCAAGATCAATCATCCAACAGCAGTTTTTGGCAAAAATTATGTTGCCCTAAATGTCAAGTGGAAGTCCCTCAAGTTTCAATAGCCAACCAGGTTAATACCTTTAATAAACTAAATTTGACATTCGATCACATTTTAATCAGTTCAAATGATTCTGAAAACGTGCTTGAGTTTATACTACAATGTACATATGTGAAAGTTGACTCTTGAATTATTGCTATCAGGTAAAAAGACGAGCTGATTCGTGCATATCAACATACTACAAGGGTTTAATGACGGTATGCATTAGTTTTATGTTTTAAAGATATGATTTTTGTACAAGAATACAGTTTATTATCCGACTATTTTGGTAAAAAATATCAGTGCGATGATGAAACCTGCAACTACACTACACGAAGTTTGAACTTGCGAGTCGTTGGGGACTCAGAGAGAGGAACTGTATGTCCAAATTATCCTCGATGCAATGGTCGCCTTGTGAGACAGGTTTCAATCTCTCCTTTCAAGTTTCAACTCCCAGAAATTTTTTTTTCCTTCAGCATTTTACTGAAAATAGAAACTTTACTTTGACTAGTACTCTGAGGCAGATGTGTACAAACAACTTTCTTACTTCTGCTATCTTCTGACCGTTGATCGGTGCATTGACAAGGTTTTTATGTTGAACCAAACTCAAATTTGAATTTGAAAATTAATCAATGAAATATAGAGATTAATAATTCTTAAAATTTTGTTGATTATGTGTTTCAGGTTGATGCCAAGTTTCGATCTTCAGTTGAGAAAGAGCTTGTTAGGATCACACCTTTGGTTGAATTAGCCTTGATGACAGCACAAAAGGTCAGGGACCGGTGTGGTTATGGTTGGGTGAAACTCAATGATCTTTTTGACACAATCTAGTTACTTTGGATCACTTGTAATACATAAAACAAGTTCAAATATGCATTTTATCAATGGAAATCATTATTCATTGTACTCTGATAAAAATTAAAAAAATATTCAAATGACTATGATGTCGGTTTTTCTCTGTAACATGTGCATCCTTACTGCAGTTCCCTGACAGGTGCTTCGTTTAGCCATAGGAAATGAATGAACTCATACAGCTTCGCACTTACACTAACCTGTTCCATTAAAAACAATAAATCATAGTTGTGCATAAAACCATTTTTTTATAAAATGTTTCTATACATTTATCATATTTAGTAGCATACCTTGTAGGGTGTTGGATTCAATCTTCTCATGTGATCGGTTCGCATCTGTTCCAGTTGTTTCATACAATGTTCTCTGATCTGCTCAAGTGTTGGCAGTTCTTCTCTTGCTTTGTCTTCACATATTTATATACATTTTAATCATACAAATGTATAGATTAAATATTTAAAAAAATTTGGAATATTCAAGTTTTACCTTCACTTCCAGGCCAATAACACTTCATAAGATCCTCAACATGTTGTGGCACTACATAAGCCCTCTTTGATTCATTAAACGGGTGTCGACATCAAATCCTTTGGCCTTCCTGTATGTAAACAAATTAGCCGAAAAGATTATTTATTTATAAACAATTTCTAAAAAGGATATAATTATATAAACAAGGAACTTACCTTTGGAGGTGGTTCATTTTCGCCTGACATTATGTCAACAAGGGCATAACCTTCCTTTCCATACAATCTAAATGACCGCTTTTTACATGGAATCGAGACCTAAGACCAGAGCATCTACAGATTATCCCAAATTAATAATAAAAACAAAATACGAATCAGTGATTCCAAACCTTTGAGATGTCTTCTGACAGCTTTATACGTGGCTGGTTATTTATCTCAACAAGCTTGAACACGCAACCTAGAGCAGGTTGAGTGAAACATGTAACCAAATTGGTTCCAATCCCGAAAGAGTCAACCTCATGGCCCTAACAAAGAAACCAAACTTCAACACAGAATCTGTACATAATTGAAGATATATATAATCAGTTACATTCATGATAAGTTGATGACTCACCTGTTTGTTTAAAGCATCTAAAGTTTCCTCATTAAGGTCATTACTAGCAGTAATACCAATCCTTCCAAAACCAGGAACTCGAAATTCCTGTTCAACGGTGTGAAAAAACTTCCTGGCTTCACATGACAGATAAGCAAGGTCACCCGAGTCTAATCTAATGCCTTTTGATACCTAAACGAAAAACAGTAATCAGGCGTAAGTATGAGATATTAATAATTAAAATACAATCGTTTACAGAAAGAAAATGGTGGTTATGCATGATCAAACATATTTAAAACGCACCCCATATCATTTAGTGCTAGAGCAACAGCGCAAAAATTTGGAATGCCACTCCTCATCACCTGATTTGATGAAACCACAAGGATAATATTAGGTAACCAATCAATGAAGTTAAAAAATCATACATATCATAAATTTGCCATACATCGTATGTGTCCACGAGGGCTAGAAAGCTGTTGGAAAATGCCAGAGCGTACGAAACAAAAGCTGCCAGCTCACTTTGATTAGTCTCACCAAAAACACCCTCTGATGAACTTAGTTTCTGTAACATGCACGGATATAAGTTTGTTAGGTCAAGTAACTAATTCTTACAACAGATTAATGTTCTGCACAACTAAACACTAAATTGTGACATCCATGAGATTACAATTTACAACTACACCTTGAGTTTGTCTAACCACATGAGTGTGAGATCAACAAAATCCTTGCATACTCTTGACCCATCATGACTTTTGAGGGACTTCTTTGTAATCTCACCAGGTCCCTATATATCAACAAAATGACTAATAACTGAACTTTCACTGAACAAATAGAAAGCTTATATATATATCTACCACACCAACCGTGTACGAGCTGACAAAAGCGTGAGAATGGGTCCCACGGAGTGGAATTCCAAATAATTTCCCAGCTGCACAATTGCTATATAACACAAAAGATTAAAACAATAATGAGCTACAATGTTTTAAGAACATGTTAGTTAACATACATGGTTAACAAGATTACCTTGTCGCATCAAATCCTCCCATGTAGCAATACCTTGATGCCCCTACACCACCATCTGGGCCCTATGAATGAAATAAAAAAAATAATAATAACAATAAGAAACAAACTAACTAATGTTGTAACCGACAGGAAAGTACAAAACCTGTGCCCGCCGAAGCCCAAACTCAAGAAGAAGTTTGTTTTTCCCTGCAACAAAACGGTGTCGTGCAGCATTTGTAGTGACTAAAGAAGCAAAATTTATAAGATTCACAAAAGGAGTTTCCAACGGTTGAACCACCTGAAAAACAACAAACATACATATGTTTTGAAACTCTTTATGTTACAAAAAATCTCTTGTAAATGGACATATAATTATATAAACCAGTTTATATATAATAACTATATAAGACTCACAGCAACAGGGCCTTCAATCCTCATCAAGGGTACTTTAGGAAACACAACAGATCCCTCAGCAATTGCATACACTTCAACATCAGAACAGTTAATTCCTCCAAGATAATCAAAGAAAGCATCCTAATGCTCAACATGAAAAAGGTTAGTAATTAGTAAATGACCCTTCTACCCTTCGACATTAAAAAAGGTTAGTTTATACTTCTACCTCACATGTGGGAGATAAACATTCTCTAACAAAAGCAATTTCTTCTTTTGATAATTTAAAATTAGCAATGAACCTTATGCACTCTTCAAGACCTGCAAAAACAGTATATTCGCCCCCAAAAGGGTTCCTTCGAAAATACAAATTAAACCTGAAACAAACTCATACAATTAAATATTGGGACATGAATTAGTTACACAAAAGAAATATGGAATAATTAAAAATAACTAACACGGCACGATCGTTATGTTTGCCGGCTTTCCAATAAGCATAGGCCATGGTGAACTGATAAAGATCTGTTAAGAGTGGGGTAACCATTGGATTGGTGGGGCCATGGATTGCCGGAGTAGGCCGATCTTTTACGCCGCCGTTGACGCCTTCCATTGTATGTTGAGAAAACACACACAGGAGATGTATATGAGTGCGTTAACTACGAGAAAAAAACGTTGTTTAGAGGACGAGGAAGAAGAAGAAGAGATGGGTTTGCATTTGAAGTTTTGAAGTAGATACCAAGAAAATAAATGATTAAATAAAATGATACACATGGATATAATATATTTTCTTAATTTAAACCGTATCTAGTGTTAAAAAGGATCATTTAATTTAAGCATTAAATAATGTATTTAATGTGTTGGGGTTTTTAAGACTTTAATTAAAAAAAAGATTATATCATCCAAGAAAAGGTCATATAATTAGCAAAAATATAAAGAGTAATATTACATAAAAATGATTTAATTTATTTTTAAAGTATTTAGTTTGCTAAAAATAACCATTTTATTCTAAAAATTTAAAAATTATTATTTCAATCTTTGATCTTGCATTGTTACAATCAAATCCTGTTGATTAATACCATAGTGTTTATCTGTTTGTAAAAAAAAAAACAAGTAGGCCCCACAAATTAAAAAACCCTTATAATAATTTTTTTTAACAAAAACAATTGGTTTTTTTTACATATTTTCCCTATTAAATTTCTAAATTACATATATTCTCAACCCTTAACTTTAATTACATATTTTCTCAAATAACTTAAAATTACCATATAAATAGTACTTTAATTGGTTCATTAAGAGTAAAATGGAATAAGTTATTTTAAATGAATTCGATAAATATGTAATATAGTTTTAGGAAGGGAAAATATGTAATTAAATTTTAGGGTTGGATAAATCTTACTACTTTAATAAATGAAAATCTTTTCAGGACACGTGTCACTCTCGGGTCACTCCTCATCTTTATTTTCTCGCCTATTAAATATTAGATTTTATATTTCTCTATCATATTAAATAATAATATTTATATTAATAAATCTAATTACAAATACTTATTATTTAATTATAAATAGTTATTATATTATCAATCAAATGAACTTAATATGAACTAACATTTATCAATTAAATTAAAAAAATTAATACCCAATTGAAAAAAAAATGTTTTAAAAACTAACTTAACAGAACTTATAACTGTCATGACAAATTACATTTTTTAAAAACATATTTTGACAAATGTGTTTGTTAACAAATTACATTATATTTTATTCAACCGATGTAAAATACTGGTTTATTCAACCCATGTATTACACGGTTTTTTAAAAATATAAAATTTTTATTACTAAATATATAACATTTTATTTATTTAACCCGTGTATACGAGATTTTAATCTAGTGGGCCCACAAATCAAAAACCCTAAATCTCGTTCACCCCGCTTTGCTAACCCATGGCACCTGAATTCGTTTGAATCAAATGAATAAGTTATTTAAACTCTTTTCTCAACATACAACCATCCATAGTATGAATTATATGAATTATATCTAATCTCTTGACCCGTTAAGAATATCTATTTCAACAAATCTCATTCTTTTCAATCCCTCAACATTCATTCATGATAATTAACACGTACATGTCTTTTTAAAGAACCTCTTGGCTCTTAAGGAGATCATGGCCATATGCCATAGTATGTCCATCTCTTCAAGGTCATGAGGATGAATTTGTTCAACATCTTATCCTAACAGATTTGTAGTAGTGAGTTGCCCTACAAGAAAAGCTTCATAGCTAAACATGAATGCTGAGTACAAAGCAACGAATTATTGTAAATATTATTATATTAAAACTATTGTAAATATTATTATCATCATATTTGTTGGAAAACCAGTCGAAAATCCACTGATAAATAGCGACGGATATGAAAACCCGTAAGTAATTACCGACATATTATACTCATGTCTACACCAACAAGAGCTAAACACGCCTTGTAATGTGTTACTAGGTTGGTTACAATACATGCTTATGATATCAAACAATTCACAAGGTGTGCCAATGAATTACCGTAGATGGCATCCTTTTAATAGACTAATTAACGATGAAATACACTTATATATACTTTATACTAATCCTTGTAACGTGTTACAAATTACACTAAGCCACAATATAGGTCATAACAAATAAACTATACATGTACATTACATGAAGTCACAAAAAAACTATACATGTAGCCCACACCAGGTCATAATTTTTTTTCCAAATCTTATGTTTTACATATTTTACAAACAAATTACATTATATTTTTAGATCTTATCGATAAACTACATTACACTCCCTTATCTCGCGCTCACGTGCTTAACCATGGTTTGTCGTGGGAACTCGGACAATGCATTCCCGAAGCTTGATGACTAGACATGGGCATCATATAAAACAATAAACTACATTCATATGTGAGCTTACAGGTTCAAATAGCTAGACGTTTGCAACACACGAATAATAAACCTTTATATATGTGATCATGACAGATACACGTTTAGCTCTACATTCCGAGCCCAACAATTCCAACCGTATTTGATGTCGCGTCGGTAGAATACACACAAATGACGGAGTATTTAAATTTTGAGACCAATAGTTCCAATAAACCTACTAACAACAATCTACCATATTAACTCTTTCCACAGATTACGCCAAACAACGATCTCCCATACTTGAGAGAACTCGACGTATACGATCTTGACTATTTATAGAAAGTCCACAATTGTTGTTCTTTATAGAAGGTTTTACCAATGGACTTCCAACGATAATCCGCCGGTAAGGGACCTACACCGAAAAACCACTGAAAAAGCATGGCGAGAATCTTATCAAAAATCCCGTCGCAAAATTCAGATGAATAACCCGCCGGGAAACCTTTCTAAAGAAACGGACAAGAATCTTTTCTAGTAGAGATAATAATAATAATCCATCACCAAACATTGTTCGAAAAAAAAAAGCTTACCAACTCCCTATTTCTGTTGTCAACTATGGTTGGCCAATTAAGTTAGAATTCAAGTCTAAGCAACAGCATCCGCACCAACGTACCACCTTCCTTACTCCTGGCTACTTCTTTAACCTTCTCTATAAACTCTACTGCACCCCTCGTTACTCCTCAGCTTCACAAATATCCAATCACATTTTCACCTTAATTTCACACACACATTCAACCCATTAACTAACTAATGGCAGCCATCGGAGAAACTCAAGCTGCAAAACACCAAGAAGTTGGCCACAAGAGTCTCACATTCTTGAAACCAGTGTCTACCCACAACCCATGAAAGAGCTACGTGAAGTCACTGCCAAACACCCTTGGTAACTTCTACACCTTAATTAATTAGTTTCCTCTTAACATGATTTAAATAACTGTATTTCGTTTTTCTAAATCTTACTTGTCACGTGTAATATAGGAATCTAATGACGACATCTGCCGATGAAGGACAATTTTTAAATCTACTCCTCAAGCTCATTAACGCTAAGAACACTATGGAGTTTACACTGGTTACTCTTTTCTTTCCACGGCGCTTGCTCTCCCTGACGATGGAAAGATTTTGGCATTGGACATAAACAGTGAAAATCACGAAATCGGCCTTCCGATTATTGAGAAAGCCGGTGTCGCTCACAAGATTGATTTTAGAGAAGGCCCTGCTCTTCCTCTTCTTGACCAAATGGTTGATGATGTAAGTGCTATATATTATATTCGTCTTTGTGCTAACGGTATATTAAGATGAAAAGCTAATATCAGGTGAATTTCCATGGATCATTTGACTTTATATTTGTGGATGCTGATAAAGACAACTATCTTAACTATCACAAGAGGTTAATTGATCTAGTTAAAGTCGGGGGAGTGATTGGGTATGATAACACTCTTTGGAACGACCGCTTAGAAAGTATGTTAGGTATTACAAAGATTTCGTGTTAGAGCTTAACAAAGCTTTGGCTGTTGATACAAGAGTTGAGATTGTCAACTTCCTGTGGGTGATGGATCACTTTGTGTCGTCGTATATGCTAATCAAAATCTTGGTCGTACCAAAATATGCAATGATAAGATTATCATCACAACAATTCTTTGATATTTAATGTACGTGTTGAAAGTTGTAAGCAAACATATCTATCATGAGTTTGAAATTTCTAATATCAGATGCCTAATGTTTTTGTTTCCCTTTAATAGCTTCAATAACACTTGCATTGCAACTAAAATGTATTATTGTTATTAAAAATGATTGTTAGAAAAATAAAATAATTATACGAGTGCAGACCGAGCCTCTTCACAGTGTGGTACTTTTACACGTACAACTTAGATTGAGGGGTATACCACTACGAAAATTGAGTGTGGAAACTGCCATGTAGGCGTCACATCATTGTCACACGGTTTTCATATATGGGGTGTGGTGTTCCACTTTCCACTAGCGTGGAAAACATTGGTTAAATTTCTTTTTAACTAAAAAAAGAATAAATTCCAATACATTTAAAATAAATTCCCGATTGATGTGTATATCTTCAAATCAGCAATAAGTTTACAGACACCGGTTAGTAGTTGTGACCTATATTTGAACTTATGCCGATTTGAAAATCCGCGACTAAGTGACCATTTTACACACCATTATCCGATTGATGTGTATATCTTCAAATCGGAGATAAGTTCAAATATAGATTATAAATATTTGAATTTAAGCCGATTTAAAAATTCACAAATGAGCAAATTCTTTTAGTTTTGAGAGAATATAAAACGTTTTTTAGTGTTATGATTAAAGAACATATCCATACATTTATAAGGACATGTTCAATTAACAACCATCATTTTGATAAGAACCAAAAGAACCATGTATTTCTACACAAATATAATGATGTATATATGCATTTGTGCATATATAAAGTAAGGATGCATGTATGCATTTGTGTAATTCTCGTCAAAATGATGGTTACATGTCCCTACATTTATATACTAACATATGAGACGGCAAAAGAGTAAAAAAATTGATATGTAGTTACAAACGGTTAAACTCGGTTCTGCACAGAAATAACAAACTAATTGCAAACCTACAGGTTGAGTCAGGTGAGATAGGTTCCACTTCGAACCGGTTTTACTATACGAACCGGTTCCGGTTTTGGTTCTGTTCCATTTTCAGGTCTTTCCCCTCTCCCAATCATTCACACTCTTCAAACTTGAAGTTTTCTTCATTCGTATTCATCTCATTCTCAACCACTCAATTCAACCTACATTTACACATACTCTGATCATCTATTATATTCTAAGGTCTTCAATGCATTAATCTTGTCGATTCGCAAAATTAGGGTTCTATGCAATCTTCCATCATACGAATCTTCAATCGAATTGGCTAGATTCTTCCGTTTGTCCCGGTACCAAGTGTGTTTAATTCAAACATGTTGGGTAAAGAGTTCTGTGACAAGGTAAATGGTTACTTGGCATCCACGGGTGGGAAACCACTAGAAATTGGTGTTATACAAAGCAATCCGGATCAGTCAAAGCATTTGGAAACAGCAAGAATGCGTCTTTTTGACGTGTGGATTGATTTCGTGAACTTGAGATCAGAAGATTATGCTGAAAAAAGCAGAATTCCAACCATGGAGTTTGGTTCTGCGGAACAGGATGCGTATAGAAGGGATTTGACCATTAGTAGCTTGTTTTACAATATTAATACATGCTTGGTTAAAGATTTCACAGGTAGAGGACTTGATGATCTGAAATCTGGAAAGATTGTGACTCCTTTACCTCCAAAAGAAACATTTTTTGATGACCCTTTGAGAGTTCTTAGAGCAGTTCGTTTTAGCACCATGTTTGACTTTGAAATGGTCAAAGAGCTTAAAGTTGCAGTAGCTGACAATGATGTGAAATCAGCCTTTGCTGATAAAATCAGCAGAGAGAATTGGTCATGAGATTGATCTTATGGTAAGTTGGGAACCAACCAGTTAAAGCTATAGATTGCGTATCTGAATTAGGTTTATTCCCGGTTGTATTCACACTGCCTCCAAATTTTGAGCCTGAAATCTCAGAACATGACAAGATTTGTGTTAGTTATACTAATGCAGCATGGAGACTTGTGGGTACCTTCAGTGATGAACAAAGGAGATTGTACTTGTATGCAGCATTATTCTTTCCACTTAGAAAGACTGTTTATGAAGAGAACAAAAAGAAAATCATATCACCTGTGAAACACATCATAAACTTGCATAATGCAGTTGATAAGTTCTCGTCTTTGATTCCTTTTATGATTTCAAGTGAAGATATGAACCCTGTTGAGGTTGATTGGAAATCCAATATGATTGATGCTCCTGACTCATCAAGATTAAGAATCTTGTTCGGTTTGATTATTAGGGAAATCAAGGATTTTTTGCGGGCTACGGTACTTGCAGACAAAGATGGTTCAGTAGATAAAATAGAAGTTTTCAAAAAGGTTGAGGAAGAAATCTTGAAACTTGGTTTAGAGAAAGCGTGGGAGGTTAAACCTTTGATTAATGGAAGGGATGTAATGAAGCACTTGGAGCTTAGAAATGGAGGTCCAATTGTTAGTGAATGGCAACATAAACTGATACAATGGCGGCTTGCTTACCCTTGTGGTAATGTACAGGAATGTATTGAATGGATGATGATGCAAACACAGTTAAAGCATCTTACAACATGAAAACACTTTTGGTGTTGCCATTTAGCTCAAATACACATACATTTTTTTGAAATCTTGAAATACGTTGATTATTTAATATCGTATATGTTTATAAATAGTAAGATACGTCGAAAATTTATTCGAAAAGATAAAAATTATTGACTTGAAAATTTATTCGAAAATTTAAATCTTTTAAACACGTATGGGGTTCTACACTCTCAAAATTCAAAAAACGCTCACAAGATAATGGCTTCTTCAAGTCAATAATCATCCACTGGCGTTGGTGCTTCCTATAGCGATTTAAAGTAAATAACAAATATTTAATCACGTATAGGGTTCTACACTCTCAAATTAAAAAAAAACGCTCTCAAAATAATGGCTTCCCCAAGTCAACAATCATCCATTAGTGATGGTGCTTCCTCTAGCGAAGCAACTGTTGTGAAGATTTTACTAACAATGAGGCAACAACATATTTGGGTACATTACGATTTATATAACACTTTGAAAAATGAAAATAGTAAACGGGCTCGCGGTACCACCCCAAATAGCGAACTTGAGAGGTATATTGGAACAGACTTTTTATCCACCGACTCCCAAAGAAATTGAAACTTTGAATTTAAGTGGGTAATTTGGAAAGTATAAGGAAAAAATATAAAGAATGAAATTAAGTGGGTAATTTGAAAAGTTTTTTAAATTTACCTTAAAATATAAGGATAAGACATGATTTACAAAACCCATTGTAAATGTCACAAACAAAGTAAAAGATTTAAGAAAGTAACCCATGCTACACAAACAACCCAAACACCTAAATACATGATCAAGCTCAAAGGACACTAACAAGTTATAATTGGGCGCTGAAATGTTCCTGGTAACAACAGTCTAGTTTAAAATCAAAAAGTCAAAATCAAAAGTAGGGTAAGTCAAAAACAAAAACCTTGATAAATTGAATGATTTTTTTTCATTCTAAAAAAGGTAAATTAAAGAATAACAAAGTCAAAGTCATCAAAGAATGGAAATAGAGCACTATAAAGAAAGCAATACCGAATACAACTAAAATACACAAGATCAATGTGAAAGTACAAGCCTCAAAAGTATATGACATGTTAAATGGGTGTTTAGGTGTTCTAATAATGATAGATTGTAAAAAAAAGTATATTAGGTTTCTAGTAACGGTGAATTGCTAGAAACGAATATCATTCCAAGTCAAAATCTGATGTAGCAATATAAGGCCACTTAAAGAAAGCAATCTACGTTACAACAACTTACATACACCATATCAACCTCGAAGTACAAGCCCCCAAATACAAGACTGGCCGAACAAAGTAACAGAAAATTGTAAAAAAAGAAAGAAAAGAATATCATAAAAAAAACAAAGCAGATTAAAAAAATAACGAAGTCAAAATTCAAATTAGCAATAAACAGATCCTTAAAGAAAGCAATCCCCGTTACAACAACTTAAATGCACCATGTCAACCTGAAAATGCATGCCTCAAAGTAGAAGACGGGTTGAATGGATGTTTATGTTTCTTGTGACGGTAAATTGTGAAAAAAGAATATCAATCCAAGAAACAAAGTAAATTAAAAAATAAAGAAGTCAAATAACTGAAGTAGCAATAAAAGGATCCTTATTGAAAAAGCAATTCCCATTTGGGTGTTGTACAAGCCTCAAAGTACAATACAGGTTGAAATGGGTATTTGGGTGTTGTTAAAATGGTAAATTGTACCAAAAAGAATATTCACACAAAGAAAGAAGGTAAAATGAAAACTAAAGATACCAACAAAATTGAAGTTGCAAGATACAAGCCTCAAAGTACAAACAGTTTGATACAAATAAGTATGGAAGTGAAAATTGGAAAAGGTTGAGAATGCATGTAAACACTGTAAACTAAAAAGTTTGAAATCAAAGAGGCTAGAAAAGTCAAGAGCAAAAACTTGGTTAATTCTGCGTAAGGACAAAGCAGGTTGCAATCAGGTGTTGGAGTATTCTAGTAAAGAGATTCTGATCATTGAAGGTGAGATGAGTTTGTGAATGTGTAGAAAAAAACTTCATTACAAAGTTAAAATAAGGCAAAAGTGTACAAGTCAAACAACAAGATAAACCAAATTATTTATATAAAAAACAATATCATCAAGAGCAAAAACTTGGTAAATCATGCACAAAAACAAGTTGGTTTGAATCAAAACAAACAAAGTAAAGATTTAAGAAAGCAACCCATGCTACACAAACAACCCAAACACTTACATTACATACATGATCAAGCTCAAAGGACATAACATGTTGCGATTGGGCTCTGAAATGTTCCTGGTAACATTCTAGTTTAAAATAAAAAAAGTCAAAATCAAAAGGTGTAGGTCAAGAACAAAAACCTTGATAAATTGAATGAAAAATGAATCAAAATACTACAAAAAGTAAATTCAAGAATAATAACGTCAGAGTCATCAAAGAATGGAGTAGATATAGAAATACCACTATAAAGAAAGCAATGCCGCTTAAATACACGAGATCAATGTGAAAGTACAAGCCTAAAAAGTATATGACAAGTTAAATGGGTGTTCAAGTGTCCTAATAACAGTAAATTGTAAAAAAAAAATCACTCCATAAATCAAAGTAATTAACAAGTAAGCAATCCCCATTTCAACAACAACCTAATACGTCACATCAAGCTGAAAATACAAGCCTTTAAGTGTACGACAATTTGATATGAGCGTTTAGGTGTTCTAGTAAGAAGACTCACTTTCTCAACAACAAGAAAAACTATAAAACCAATTTCTAGTAGAAAATAGATATCAAATTTGTACCAAAAACTATAAAAAACAAAATTAAAAAAGTATGGATGTGGAAATTTGAAAAGGTTGAGAACACATAAAAAATCTCATTACCAATTTAAATACAGCATATAAATGTGGAAGTACAAGCCTCAAAGTACAAGACATGTTGAATGAGTGTTTAGGTTTCTAGTAACAGAGAATTGTAAAAAAAAAGAATATCATAAAAAAAGCAAAGTAGATTAAAAAAAATAAAGAAGTCAATTCAAAGTAGCAATAAAAGGATCCTTAAAGAAAGCAATCTCCGTTACAACAACTTAAATACATCATATCAACCTAAAAATACACGACGGTCGCATGGATGTTTATGTTTCTGGTAACATTAAATTGTGAAAAAAGAAGTAAAAAAAAGAAGTCAAAAAAAAGAAGTAGGAATAAAACGACCCTTATTGAGAAAGCAATCCCCATTTCGATAACCACCTACAAACAACGCCACCAACCTCAAAGTGCAATACAAGTTGAAATGGGTATTTGGGTGTTGTTATAATGGTAAATTGTACCAAAAAGATTATCCATACAAAGAAAGAAGGTAAATTCAAAACTAAAGATGTCAACAAATTGAAGTTGCAAGAGAGGCACCCGTTATAAAAAAGAATCCCCAATTCAACAACCAAAATACAACCCCTACACCCCCCCCCCCCCCATCAAGCTGAAAATACAAGCCTCAAAGTACAAACAGTTTGATATGGGAGTTAAAGTGAGAAGTATGAAGTTGGTGAATTATGCATAAAAGTTCCCATTAAACACTGTAAGTTTAAAAAACAGGATGATAAAAGTGAACACAAAGTCACAAACAGAGTCAAATATCAAGAAAGTAACCCATGCTACATCAACAACCCCAACAGGTTGCAATTGGGCGTTGAAGTATGCTAGTCAAGTCAAAATTAAAACGAGCAGGGTAAGCCAAGATCAAAAACCTTAAAAAATCAAATTACCAGAAAAGGGGGATAAGAAATAACAAAGTCGTAGTTAAATAAAGCAATCCCTGTTACCAACCTGAAAGTACAAGTCTCAAGATACAAGTCAGGTTGAATGGGTATTTTGGTTCTAGTAACAGTAAATTGTAAAGGAAATAATATCATTCCAGAAAACAAAGTAATTCCAAATAACATAGTAAACTAGAAAATGTCAAAATCTGAAGTATCAAAAAAAGAACCTTTATCATAAAAACAATCCCTGTTACAAGAACTTAAATACACCATATCCACGTGGAAGTACAAGCCTCAAAGTACAAGACATGTTGAATGGGAATTTGGATTTCTAGTAACGATAAATTGTAAGAAAAGAATGAAGAAGATTAAAATACTAGATTAAAAAAAATGAAGAAGTCAAAATCTGATGTAGCAATAAAAGGATTCTTAAAGAAAGAAATCTCCGTTACAACTTAAATGCACCATACAAACCTGAAAATACACGCCTCAAAGTAGAAGACAAGTTGAATGGATGTTTATGTTTCTAGTAATAGTAAATTGTGAAAAAAGAATCATTAAAAAAACAAAGTAGATTAGAAATATAAAGAAGTCAAAATTCGAAGTAGCAATAAAAGGATCCTTAAAGAAAGCAATCCCTGTTACAAAAACTTAAATGCACCATACCAACCTGAAAATACACGCCTCAAAGTAGAAGACAAGTTGAATGGATGTTTATGTTTCTAGTAATAGTAAATTGTGAAAAAAGAATCATTAAAAAAACAAAGTAGATTAGAAATATAAAGAAGTCAAAATTCGAAGTAGCAATAAAAGGATCCTTAAAGAAAGCAATCCCTGTTACAAAAACTTAAATGCACCATACCAACCTGAAAATACAAGCCTCAAAGTACAAGACAGATTGAATGAGTGTTTAGGTTTCAAGTAACAGCAAATTGTAAAAAAAGAATATCATTCCATAAAAAAACAAAGTAGATTAAAAAGATAAATAAGTCAAAATTCGAAGTAGCAATAAAAGGATCCTTAAATAAAGCAATCCCCGTTACAACAACTTAAATGCACCATATCAACTTGAAAATACATGCCTCAAGGTACAAGACAGGTTGAATGGATGTTTATGCTTATAGTAACAGTAAAATGTGAAAAAAGAAGTCAAAAACTGAAGTAGCAATAAAAGAATCCTTATTGATAAAGCAATACCCATTTCAACAACCACCTACAAACACCACAAACACCGCCACCAACCCTTAAAGTACAAGCCTCAAAGTACAATACAGGTTGAAATGGGTATCTGGGTGTTGTTATAATGGTAAATTTTACCAAAAAGATTCATACAAAGAAAGAAGGTAAATTGAAAACTAAAGATGTAAACAAAATTGCAAGAGAGACACCCATTGTCAAAAAAACAATCCCCAATTCAACAACCAAAATAAACCCCACATCAAGCTGAAAATACAAGCCTCATAGTACAAACAGTTTGTTATGGGAGTTAAAGTGAGAAGTATGAACTTGGTAAAATTCCCATTAAACACTGTAAGTTTAAAAAACAAGATGATGAAAGTGAACACAAACAGAGTCAAATATCAAGAAAGTAACCCATGTTACATCAACAACCCCAACAGGTTGCAATAAATTGTAGTTAAAGGGGGATAAGAAATAACAATGTCGTAGTTAAAGAAAGCAATCTCTGTTACAACAACTTAAATGCACCATACCAACCTGAAAGTACAAGCCTCAAGATACAAGTCAGGTTGAATGGGTGTTTAGGTTCTAGTAACAATAAATTGTAAAGAAAATAATATCATTCCAAAAAACAAAGTAATTCCAAATAACAAAGTAAACTAGAAAAGATCAAAAACTGAAGTATCAAAAAAGGACCTTTATCATAAAAACAATCCCCATTACAAGAACTTATATACACAATATCAACGTGGAAGTACAAGCTATGTTGAATGGGTGTTTAGATTTCTAGTAATGGTAAATTGTAAGAAAAGAATGAAGAAGCTTAAACACTAGATTAAAAAGAAATGAAGAAGTCAAAATGTGACGTAGCAATAAAAGGATTCTTAAAAAAAGCAAAAAACTGAACTAGCAATAAAAGGACCCTTATCCCCATTTCGACAACCGCCTACAAACACCGCCACCAACCTGTAAAGTACAAGCCTCAAAGTACAATACAGGTTGAAATGGGTATTTGGGTGTTGTTATAATGGTAAATTGTACCAAAAAGAGTATTCATACAAAGAAAGAAGGTAAATTGAAAACTAAAGATGTTAACAAAATTAAAGTTGCGAGAAAGACACCCATTGTCAAAAAAACAATCCCCAATTCAACAACCAAAATACACCCCACATCAAGCTGAAAATACAAGCCTCAAAGTACAAACATTTTGATATGGGAGGTAAAGTGAGAACTATGAACTTAGTGAATTATGCATAAAAAGTGAACACAAACATAGTCAAATATAAAGAAAGTAACCCATGCTACATCAACAACCCAAACAGGTTGCAAATGGGCGTTGAAGTATTCTAGTCAGGTCAAAATTAAAACAAGTAGAAATAACAAAGTCGAAGTAAAAAAATAAAAAAGTAATCACCGTTACAACAACTTAAATACACCATACCAACCTATAAGTACAAGCCTCAAGATACAAAAAAACAAGATAGTAACAGTAAATTGAATGCGTGTTTGGGTTTCTAGTAACAGTAAATTGTAAAGGAAATAATATCATTCCAAAATAACAAACTAAAGTATCAAGAAAAATAATAAAAGAAAGTCAAAATCTGAAGTATCAGTAAAAGGACCCTTATCAAGAAAGCAATCCCTATTTCAAAAGACAATCCCATTTCAACAACCAAAATACACCCCTCATCAAGGTGAAAGTACAAGCAGAAGTAAGAAATCGATGAATTGTGCATAAAAAATCGCATTAGCAATAAAACTTTAAATTTAAAAAACAAGATAGTAAAAATAAACACAAAGTGAAATATCAAGAAATCAACCAATGGCACCATAACAACCCAAAAACCTGATCAACCTCAAGATGGTAATCCCCATTTCAACAACAACCTAATACGCCCCCATCAACCTAAAAGTTCAAGTCTCAAAGTACATGACAGCTTGATATGGGTGTTTAGGAGTTGTAGTAAGAGAACTCATGATTCTTGGAGGTGAGATGGTGAGAAGATTGTCAATACACAATTAGTTTTTGAAAGTAAAAACATGACAAAAGTAAACAAGAAGAAAAACAAAATTATTTGTGCCAAAAACATATATAAGTATGGAAGTGGAAATTGGAAAAGGTTGAGAACGCATGTAACACTGTTAACTAAAAAGTTTGAAATCAAAGAAGCTAGGAAGATCAAACAGGTTGCAATTAGGTGCTGGAGTGTTCAAGTTAAAGTATAAGGTAACAATTTGGATCAAATAAACAAGTTGAAATACTAACATCCCAAGAATACTTTTGAATGGATGATGATAATCAAAGTAAAGTAGATGTTAAACCAAATAATAACAGGATAATTCATACCATTGAATCCTTAGTCCAATCCCTCTGCAAATCAAATTCAAAAGGATTAGCAATTTTGGTAAAAAATAATTCAATCACAAACCCTACAAATCGTGAATAGGTTTGATGTATAACAGAAGTATATTGAAGAGAAAGAGGGAAACTGGTCAGTGATTTTTACCAAATATTGCAGTCGTAGATGAGCGATGCTATTCTCGTAAAGCATCATAGCCATTCTTCTCCAACAGAGGTCGGTGATTTTTTGGTTTAAAAACTTGAAATATGTGTGCTTCAAGAAGACTGTTGAGGATTTCGATTAGGGTTTTCAGGTAGGTGATTTGAGGTTTATAAACTTGAAATATGCCGTGTGCTTCAAGAAGACCGTTGAGGATTTCGATTAGGGTTTTCAGGTCGGTGATTTGAGGTTTAGAAACTTGAAAGATGCCGTTTGGTTTTCTTTTTTACTTCATGAAGACCGTTGAGGATTTCGATTAGGGTTTTCAGGTCGGCTTTGTTACTTCAAGAAGACCTCCGTTGCGTTATTATTTATTTATTTAATTTTATATATTTATTTTTACATATATTAGAATTAATCTCCGGAGTTGTGTCGAGTATGTTAAGTTCGTAAGATTCGGTTTCAATGACTCTGCAAAAAACAAATAACGTCGATAAAAATAAACACGTCAAAATGATAATCCGGAATTATATAAAAGTATTATATTTTAATGGTTGTAAGAGGAAAAAAAACATAATTAAAATTAAGACAAAATTACAGAAAACGTCCTTTAGGTTTATATATAATTGCACCTCATGTCCTTTACCTTTAAAATGCACATTGGCTGTCCTTTATGTTTTCAATTTGTCACGGATTATGTCCTTTAAAGTAACTTCCGTCTATTTTGTCTGTTAAGTTATATCACGTGAGTTGCACGTGGGGGTATAATGGTAAATTTACCCTTTTCTTCTTCTTTTTCTCAAACCTGGGTTATTTAACCTAATCTCACACACCATTTTCTCTATGTTCAATTGAAGAAAAAATGGCAGGCTCTTATCATATTCGAAGTGAAGATGATGTTTATGATATCAATGAAATTTACGGTAATGATTCATATCCCTTTTAAAGATTTACGATTTCTACTGATTCAACATCCTTCTTTAATCGATCCTTGATTTTGAAAATGCAGGCATGTATCCGACCCTTTTCACTATCAGAATGCATCATGGGGGTTATTTCACTGTTTTTCCCGGCCGTAGGTATGAGCATGGTCGGTCTTCTTTCCTTGATTTTCTTGAAATTAAAAGGCTTTCAATGCAAGAGTTGGAATCTGTTAAGCACGAATTAGGTTACGTAGAAGATGTGCCTACTTATTACCATTTTAAAGTACCACTAGGTGATTTAGATTCCGACATTATAAATTTGGGTAATGAATCGGATGTTGTGAAACTTAGAATTAAACTGTTTGAATATGTGGCTGGGGGTAATAGGGTATTTGATGTGTACCTTGAACATGGAGAAACAAATGTAAAACCTAATTATGCCTCGGACTATAGTGTTGATAATGAAATTCAACAAGACAATGAGGATGATGATGATGATAGTGATTTCTTAGTAGATGGGGTGAATGAAATAGATGATATTGAAGTTGATATGAGAGATTTTAAGCTACATGTTGATCATGATGTAGATGATATGCAAGTTGAGGTCAATGAAATGGATGGTTTAGAGGTATTGGATAATGATAACTTTGATAGTGAGTGTGATTCTGATGACAATATTAGCAGCCTAAGGAAAAGAAGATTAAAGAACATTAAAAGGGCTAATGGTGATGATAACAATTTCTTCATAGGACAAATGTTTGCAAGTAAAGGGGAGGCAAAGGATTTTTTAAGAAAACACACGGTTGAAACAAGGAGACAATTGAAAGTATTAAAGGATGATAAAAATCGTTTAAGGGTAGTATGTGCAGGTGATGTAGCAACAAAGGAAAAAGAGGCCGAAACTTCAAAAACTGCAATAGTTGGAGGACCAGAAGATAAAAATAAAGGGGGTAGGGGGAAAAAGACAAACCCTCACCAATATTTATGCCCTTGGGTATTGTTGATCTCAAAAGATGAACTATTAGATACTTGGATGGTAAAGACATTATGTGCAGAGCATAAATGTCTTCAAAGTAGAGTAATTGCAGCTTGTACTTCCACATTTTTAGCTCAACAACTGATGGAGCAAATTGATGAAAATCCCTCCATTCCAGTAAAGGCCGTTCAAGAACAATTCCAAAGGAAATATGAGGTAGGTGTTTCAAGAATGAAAGCTTTTAGGGCCAGATCCAAGGCTCGGTTACAACTTCATGGTGATTATGCTTCACAGTATGGTTTACTTAGGGATTACATTGATGAACTCATCCGAACAAACCCAGGAACAACTGTGCAGGTTGATGTTGAACCTGTTTCTGACCCAGGTTGTACAACCAGAAGATTCAGAAGAATCTATATTTGCTTAGGTCCACTGAAAGAGGGGTTCAAAGCAATTGGAAGAGATTTGCTAGGCCTTGATGATGCTTTTATGAAAGGACCATATCCGGGTCAGATTCTCACTGCAGTTGGTGTAGACTCGAACAATGGTATCTACCCTCTTTCATATGCACTTGTTGAAGCTGAAAATATTAGTTCTTGGACGTGGTTTCTAAGGTGTCTTGGGGGTGATTTGGATCTACACATTAATTCAAACTTCACTTTTATAAGTGATAGACAAAAGGTATGGCATAATGGTATTTTATTTATTGCAAACTTTTATTCGAACTTTAATTTTTTGGTTTTTTTGCAATAGGGAATTCTTCAAGCAATTACAACCCTTTTTCCAAGGGCTGAGCACAGGTTTTGTCTTCGTCACATACATGAGAATATGAAACTGTCATTTAAAGGTAAGGCGTACAAAAACCTATTATGGAAAATTGCAACTTCTACCACTGTTGTACATTTTGAAAAAGGTATGGATGAGTTGAAAAAACTAAATGTTGATGCACATATGTGGTTATCAAAGATCAACCCTAAACACTGGTCAAGATCTCACTTTTCAGGTAATTATTCTTTTTTTAATGTTAATGTACAGTCTTAGTCAAAGTCTAAGCCTAATTTAAAAGCATGTGATTGACACAGGAAGGGCAAAGTCTGATGTACTCTTAAATAATATGTGTGAAGTATTTAATTCTAAGATATTGGATGGTAGAGATAAGCCAATACTAACTGCACTAGAGTACATCAGAGAATACCTAATGAGAAGAATTGTTAATGTCTTACAAGTTATTGACAAATCTGATGGACCATTAACACCCACTGCAAGTAAACTGTTTGAGAACATCAAGCAGGATGCTACAAAGTATGTTGTTAGTTGGAATGGAGGGGAACATTATGGGGTTGCTGCAACACCATTAGGTGATCAGTGTGTGGTTGATGTAAACAGAAAAACATGTACCTGTAGAAGATGGGAAATCACAGGAATGCCTTGCAAACATGCAGTGGCAACATTTTGGAATATGGTAAGTTTTGGTCAACAAAATGGGCAGCCAGAGTCTTGGGTATCACCTGTTTACAAATTGGAAACCTGGAAAACTGTTTATGGATCCAAGATATTTCCAATAAATGGCAAGTCTATGTGGCCTAAGTCCCAGATACCAACTACCATCACCCTACCAACTCATCACAATCCAGTGGGAAGACCAAAAAAGAAAAGGAAGAAGTCTGCAGTTGAAGAGACTACAAGAGTGGGAAAATTAACAAAGAAAAACTTAGCTGTAACTTGTGGTAAGTGTAAGAACAAGGGGCACAATCAGAGAACTTGCAAAGGTCAACCACCACAGGAGTAATCTCTTTTGAAAGTCTGCAATTTGTAATGTCTTTTGAATTTCCTTGGAAAGTTTGTAATCTTTTGGTCCAGTTAAACATTATGTCTATTAGTTATGGTTTGTAATCTCTTTTGAATGTCCTTGGAAAGCTTTGAACAATTTGTATTCCTTGGAACAATTGGTATGCTTTAATTCAAGTATGTTTATGAACAATTTTTATGCTTTAATTCAAGGCTGAATGTATGTTAAATACACACTGAAATTATGTTTTTATGCTTTAATTCTAGGCTGAATGTATGTTAAGCATAGTTTGAAATCCAAATTACCATTCAGGCATTCTTTTGGGCAGGTTTGTTCAAGTAGTAAATTACCATTCACACCAAACACCTGCAAATTGTCATTCAAAAACTGCAAATCCAAAATTACAGTACAAAATTACCATTCAAAAACTGCATATTCCCATTTCATTAAGCATTCATTACATAAACTACATATCCAGGTTTCAAAGATCCACCCTAAACACCCCTAAACAGTCATTACAGGTTTGAAAGATCAACATTCATTTGTCAAGTTACAAGAAAAATCAAATACCCAACCAAAACAAAAAATAACCAACTGTATATTAAATATCTTCTCATCCTTTTTGCTTTTTCTTCACTTGCTTTCACTTTAGCTTCAAGTTCGTTTTTTGACCTAAGTAGACCTGGAATGATATCCATTGATCGTTGACACATCACAGGGTCATACCATCCAATGAATTGACATCCTGAACCCTATATATGAATTGAAAAGAATTAGGGCAGAGAATTTGGGGAGGAAAAAAACAATCACTTTCATACCTTAATTGGACAAGAATAGAACCGACGACCTGGATTTCTAGAGGTCCAGGAAGTTCTTATCGTTGCTTGCATCCCACACGAGCAATAAATCGTCATTAACAATGGTTTCTTGATGCTGATTTACGAAGAAAGTGAAGATTTTGATGCAGGCGTGAAGAAAATGGTGTGTGAGATTAGGTTAAATAACCCAGGTTTAAGAAAAAGAAGAAGAAAGGGGTAAATTTACCATTATACCCCCACGTGCAACTCACGTGATATAACTTAACAGACAAAATAGACGAAAGTTACTTTAAAGGACATAATCCGTGACAAATTGAAAACATAAAGGACAGCCAATGTGCATTTTAAAGGTAAAGGACATAAGGTGCAATTATATATAAACCTAAAGGACGTTTTCTGTAATTTTGTCTAAAATTAATTTCTTTAAAAATATTTAGTCAAAATCGAGCGGTCATGACATGGTTTGTTTGTAGGAACTTTGGGTGTTTGTGTATTTGTGATTGCCTGAATTTTCTGATAATCGCGTAAGAGTTTGCTCTCAGATTCAATTATATTGCGGGTAAACGAATATTCAATCGGTTAAAAATGAAAGATTCAAGAACATAAAATGGTCAAAAGACTGTTAAGAATTTCGCGTGTTTTATACAAACCAAATTCATATGTATATATAGGGTAAATAGATGCAATGGAACGTCATGACGCTTATTGGTCGAAAACCGCCACAACTGTCAATGCATGACCGCTAAGTCATTCTATTTCAGAGAGGTAACCTACTCTGGATGAGCAATCCTACTCAAGGGGGGTAAACTGGTTAGCAAGACCAACTAGTCCGAGGGACCACCCCTTGGCAGTTTTCACTTCCAGCCAGGGGCATTTGCCTTTGGAGTTGGACCCCACTAGCGGCCTTTGAACCCCTGTTGTTCAGTGGGCTTCACACATTTAATACAACAAGGTGTCTATAAAAAATATTTATTTTACGGTAAATACCAAATACAAAAGTAATTGAACAAACGTTTTGGTTTAAATCAATTTATTGAAAGGAAAAAAAAGTTTTGGTTTAAATCAATTTATTTTACGTAAACATCAAATACAAAAGTAATTTAACAAACGTTTCTACAAACGGAAATATATATATAAAAAAAATTAAACATAAACGGGTTATCGGGTTAACCTGTTTTTTAAACAGGTCAACCCGGACCCGACCTGATTTCTAAACAGGTCACCCGGACCTGACCCGTTTTTTAAACGGGTTGTATTCTCCAACCCAAAACCTGTTTTTTTCGTGTTGGGTTCGTGTCGGGTTCGGGTTCCCTATCTATAACACTAAAGTGAGAAGTATAAACGTGGTGAATTATGTATAAAAATTCCCATTAAACACTGTAAGTTTAAAAAATAGGATGATAAAAAGGGAACACAAACATAGTCAAATATCAAGAAAGTAACGAATGCTACTTCAACAACCCAAACAAGTTACAATTGGGAGTTGAAGTATTCAAGTCAGGTCAGAATTAAAACACTGAGATAAAAAACCTTAAAAAATCAAATTGCCAGGGGGGCACCATACCAACCTGAAAGTACAAGCCTCAAGATACAAGACAGGTTGAATGGGTGTTTAGGCTTCTAGTAACAGTAAATTGTAAAAGAAATAATATTATTCAAGAAAACAAAGTAAAAAAAAAATCAAAATCTAAAGTATTAATAAAAAGGACCCCTGTCAAGAAAGCAATCCCCATTTCGGCAACCACCTACAAAACCCCCGCCAAATGCTCTTACAAACCAAGTTTAAGCTTTCTTAAATTAAACGTGCTAAACTCAAGTTCCTCTAAATTCATACACAATGTTTTCACATTTAAAACATGTAAAAAAGTGGGTGGGGGAGGTTAGATCCAATGACAAAGCCATTTGAAATTAAAGTTGTGAATCTCCACTTAAGATAAAGGGTTTGAGCTCTGCCTTATGCAGTGTTGTAAAAATTGCGCCTAGGTGTCAATTAATCTCTAGGCGGCCATTGAAGGTGGAATTTTGACCTAGTCGGTCCAAAAATTGCTAGGCGGTTCAAATCGGGTCTAGTCGGGCCACTTTTTTGGGCTTTTTTGTATGCTTTTTAGCCCAAATCGGGCAAAATACTTAATCGCTTCACTACTTCCCTTTCAAACAATAAACCCTGCTGCGCGACTGTTTCACAATTGCGTCACCATTGTTGACTGCTTCACCAACCCTAAAACCTGCTGAACTTATCTAGTAGCATGTTAGTGTTTTAAACTATTTAATCTTTGAATTTTGAATCTTTAATTGTTTATGTTTGAAGTATTTATGTGTATATAACTATATATATATATATATATATATATATATATATATATATATATATATAAATTACATATAATAATTCCAATCCGATTAATCTCGCCTAGGCCCTACCTCACCGCCCGACTAGCGCTTAGCGATTTTTACAATACTGGCCTTATGACGGATTAGTGTAAATTACTAGGGTAGTAAGTAGTTTAGAGAGCTCAAAATGGGGTAGTGTTAATAAAAAGGTGTAAGGAAGTGAACAATAAAGATTACTTTACCGAAATCAAAAGAACCCACTTAAGATATATAATCTTTACTAATTTACCTATATTAATGATTTTTTTGACAGAGTACTCGAGAAAACTATTCTTTTAAAATTTTTGTAATTTTATCAAGTATTAATTTTAGAGGTGTTGATGAGAATAATTAAGAAGCTAACTGTTTGATATTACATTAAAATATCTCCCCAAACTTCATCACAGATAATAAAAGTTCCAGCAATGTGACATAATATCCAAAATAAAAAAAAGCACTGGACATGAAATGGGGTGAGTCTGCACTGGAGTAACTATGCACCTTCTGCAAGGGTACTCTTGGATGTACTGATGTAAAGAACTGCAAAAACATATATAAAGAAAAAACTTTAAAAAAATAAACCGATTCCGCAGCCAAGGGTGAAATAAGCTCCAAGAACTTACCGTTGTTTCCTCGAATAAATGCATCACCATATTTGTTTTTCAGTTGTCCGTTAACATATTCTTCAGTTTGCTCCATTGCTATGTTCATGTATCCATCCAAGCAAGCCAAGATACCTGCAAAAACGTTAACATACTATTACTTGGTCCATAAACGCAAATCTAAATATTGAAACGAGGTCATGCCTGATGTTTAAACATATTTGCTTCGCACAATTAGGAAAAAAGCTCAGAGTTCTTTTGTTACATATTTATATATAAAGACGGCCGTGTTCTTGAAAGTGTCGAGTGGAACTAGGCACTCAAGCCGCTTTTTCAAAACTTGTACTCTGAATGAGGATTAAGTGGACGATTAAACTAACACCTAACAAATTACCTAACAAAAATACAGGAACAACTATTATTTAGAAGGGCTTCTGCAATGGGAAGCCTAAAAAACGCAGCCACATCACACCTGCCTTGGGTTTGCCCCTCTCACATCCAAAAACATTCATCTCTTCCTCTCACATCCGTCCGAGGGCATCCTTAGCGATGATGCCTTCCACTCTCTCTCCTCCCTCTCTGCTACCTCCCTCCATGTTTGTGCCACGTCGCACACGGATGGCCAAAAACGACCCATTGGGGATGCTCCAATAACTTTTTCAGATGGAATGGGAAAGGGTGTTCAATCATTCATAAAAGGAAAGGGTGTCCAAGGATAGGTATAAATGAATAGATATCTTTACTTGAACTAGTGGTTGGGAATCTAGGGATGTCAATCGTGTTAGTTTGAAAGGCTTTAGGTTGGCAGATTGAATTGACTAACCCGAACACGATTTAAGGTATTTATTCATGTCAAAGACATCAACCCTAACCCAAACACGCTTAGAAACATGTAACCTCAACACACCCCATGTAACTCATTTATCTAAAAGAGTCAATCGGGACGGCGAGTTGTAAATGGATTGTAATCATGTTCAGGTTCTAATAAATGGGTTAAACAGGATGATGGTTTGACTTTAAAATATATATATATATATATATATATATATATATAGGGGGAGGATCAAATAAGAAGTAGGTTTTCGCTAAGAAATCTAAGAAATGACCAAAACACTTATAAACGATATCAAACGAACTCCGATTGAACTCATTTCAGCGGCGTTGGAACCGTCTCGTCGAACCCTACCATCTTAGCTTTTAGGGTTTAGATTTTACGTTTGGGTTTTAGGATTTTAGCCTTATGGTTTAGCCTTAGGGTTTAGCTTTTAGGGTTTAGATTTTATGGTTTAGGTTTTTTTGGAGGGTGGGAGTGGGGGTTTAGGTTTTGGGGGGGGGGGGTGAGGGAGGTTTAGGTTTTTGGGGGGTGGGGGTGGTGGTTTTAGGCTTTTTGGGGTGGGGTTGGAGGGGGGTTTAGGTTTTTGGGTCCGGATTAGAGTTCGATGAGACGGTTCCAATGCCGCTGGAATGAGCTCAATCGGAGTTCGTTTGACCCACTTCTTAGCGTTTCTTAGCGAAAAACCACTTCTTAGTGGAACCTTCCCCTATATATATATTTAAAATTTTAAACGAGTTGCCGTTTGATTAAACCGAACACAAGCTGTTAATTAAACGGGTTGGAAACAAGTCAATAACAACCCAAAACCTAACTATTTACGTGTCGTGTTCATGTTGTATTTTGGGTCTGTCAGGAATTGCGACCTACAAGGAAATCAAGCCAACGAATGTAACTAATCAAAGTAGTAGGCAGCCCTAATATGGGATTTTAGAACACTGAACAATACAAAAAAAGCAAAGATCAAAGTTTGTCCTGACAAGCAAAACTTATCATCCTAAAGATAAGAAAAATAAATGATAGAGTTAGTTAGGTGCTAACAATTATCCAAATAAACATAGAATATATATCAGCAATTTAACAGTTACCCTCGCATGTGTTCTCAACTAATTTTTTCAAGCTCTAACGTTTAATTCTCATCAATATGATATCCCTTCGATTCAACCCTTTTTTAACTATCTAGACACATCTCAGATATTAGACAGCAAATGTCACACTTTAGTTTCATTTTATAACCAGCTTCACACTCCCTCTGTTCCTAAAAAAGGCCCATTTCACAATCTAGAAGAAATTTGAATTATATTGAAGGAATGGACAACTTTCCAGTTTCCACATTAATGGATACAAATTAACAAAATGACTATTTCATCTTGTCAAGAGAAGATAATTCAGTAATATATGACTACCACCAAAAGTTAACAATAGTATCTATCATATTCCATACTTTAGCTATGTTCATAAATTGTACCAAATCTGATGATAATATTGACACATTGCATAATTTCACCATATACAGGAATTGTAAAAAGCTTCAAATCTACAAATATTACAAAGCTCGTAATCATTTCCATAAAAATACTCATTTCATATTTCCATACACACAATGTTGACTGCTATTGCTTCAATTTTAGGGTTCACCATCGAGATTCCAAAAACACAATAGTATATCGAACATAATAAGAAAGTAGCAATAGACATATTTAATTGACGAACACGAATAGAAATGAAGACGAACCTCGATAATCGACTCCGGAATTCAATTTGACAACAACAGGTCTACCGCGAATGGATTTGAGAAAATCGGAAGGGGTTTTGGTAGTTGATGAGCCTTTCTCTCTTGCTACGGCTTCAGCTCCACTCATGATTCCGATCAGTGGAGTTCCAGTAGACGAGAAAAAGTAATGCCCGACGACTGCCCAATTTAGGGTTTTGAAGAGGGAGGGACAAAGCGCGTGATTATGACGTCGTAAATGAATTAACACTTTTATCTAGTCTCATTTAAAAAAAAGAATCTATTTTTATTTTTACTTGTAAATGAATGGGTGTAATATGTGTGTTGTCGTCGAGTATTAGAATTTGTAACGCTCGGTTATTTTAGCAAAATCTATTTTTAACGCTTGGTCACTAAAAACAGGAATCTATTTTTATTTTTACATGTAAACACCTCGAAGTAGCTTCGACATCTTGTTTTCGAAGGAAATTTATATTGAAATGTAGTAGATAAAAATAAGTACGTTGCAACGGTACATTTAGAAGTTAAAAAGAACATAATATTTTATAGAGTAAAGTGTAGTTTTTGTCCCTTAGCTTTGCACAAAACATCATGTTTTCATCCACCTTTAGCACTATTGATCTATGACGTTTGATGTTTTAACATTATGCGTCCATGGTCCTAATGTCAGTTACCAAATCCCTTATTTACTCCCCACGTGAGGGGTAATTTGGTCTTTTCAACTCGAGTAAACTACAATTTTCGTCCATGAGGTTTGCATAAAACATCCGGTTACGTCCACTTTTAACATTGTTGAATATTGATCCCTTACGTTTGATGTTTTGAAACTATTTGTGGTCCTAACGTCGGTTACTAAGTCCGTTAGTTACCGCCATGTGTCCATCACATGAGGGGTAATTTGGTTTTTTCAACTCTGAAAATCATCAGCTGATTGAAATTACGTCTTTGCTCATCTTCTCCGACATAAAGATTTAAATTATTAAAAAATAATTAATTTTGACATCAGCAGGGACATGTTGGCGTCATCATTTGAACCCTGAACCGAGGGAGGGGAGGGATCCAACCCGGGTCTTACGGCTAAGGAATCCATGCGCAAACCACGAGGTCAGCATGCCTCTTTGCTTTACATCCTCATATATCAAATGATAACGAATTCTTACTGATCAAAACTTTTTTCTTTATTGTTTTTTATTTTTTGTTTAAAACCTTAATAACGTAATTTCAACACCCTTTTAATTTTGGTATTTATAGAATTCGTATTTTCTCTCCTAATTTAAATTATCTATTGGGAGAATGTATAACCAAGCTCATCCTTCTTTCTTGTTGATAATACAGAGACTAATCCTTTAGGCAAAACATCCCTAAATTCACTTGCATCCACAAAACCGCCTCTTCCTCCTCCTACTTCCCCACTCTCCATTCAAACTTTTTAGAAACCCTAACAACCGATCTTCCGTCCACATTCCCACCCTTCTACTCCTAATTTCCTGCCCGTACGGATCCTCTAATCCGGCACGTGTCTCCATATTCACCGCCACACCTCTATCTTTCACAATTTCTCTATCCTTCTCGTTGTCATATACAATTTCCTTCTTATCGGTTGGAGAACAAATGAAAACCGCATTCTCATGTTTCCGCAGCCTTCCTCTCTTTCGCTTTACACACGATAATATAAAAAAACAACATTTCCAAGTAGCACATCTTAACAGTAAAGCAACACATCTTAATAATCTTTTAAAAGACAAAATGACGCATCTTAATAATTCTTTAAAAGACAAAACAACACATCTTAATAACTTTTAAAAGGCAAAACAACTACGGATTTCCTTAAATTTTCTCATAATTCAAACAAATATATAAACTGGGAATTTAGTAAAGTTGAAGAAACAGATCAAAATCATTTGAACTTACCTGAGTTGGATGCATGGTTGTTTCTACTTGATGTTTCAATGTTAATCAAATTTTTTATTAATTTATTTTGGATTTTTGGGAAAATTGATTAGAATTATGCATGTCTTTGCACCTTAATCTTACTACTCTAATAAATGAAAATCTTTTCAGGACACGTGTCATTCTCTGCTTATTCCTCAAATTTATTTTCTCGCATCTCTCTCCTATTAAATGTTAGATTTTCTCTTTATCTCTCCTATTAAATAATAATCTTTATATTAATAAATCTAATTACGGATAGTTATTATTTAATTATAAATAGTTATTATATCATCAATCAAATGAACTTAATATGTACTAACATTTATCAATTAAATAAAAAAATTAATACTCAGTTGAAAAAAAATGTTTTACAAACTAACTTAACAGACCTTATAACTGTCACGACAAATTATATTTTTTAAAAACATATTTTGACAAATGTGTTTGTTAACAAATTAAATTCTATTTTATTCAACCGATGTAATATACTGGTTACGGGTTTTTAAAAATATAAAATTTTTATTACTAAATATATAACATTTTATTTATTTAACCCGTGTAATACAAAAATCATGGGTTCACAAGAAAATTTTATGTATAAAAACAAATTAAAGAAATTAAAATACCTCAGTGAGAAAGAATTTTAAGAAACCAAGTTCACCAAAAGTTTAACCAAAGTCTAAAAGTAACAGAAACGAGTGCAAAACAAAAACTGATCTAGTTAACTTGCATGATTCATCTTTGTAGGTGAAATCCAAATCTGTAAGTAAACAAAATTTGGCTATGTGTAGGTTACTAAATGTACTTTCTTTGTTAAAAAATAACCAAAACCTTTTTGGGCTAATTAATTATGCAAGTTAAGCAACCTTCTTGGCCCGTCCGCTAGAAGAAGCAGCGTCTTCTTTCGGTGAACCACAGTCCTCAGACTTCTTAGCCCAGGAAGGAGCCTTGTCAGGCTCATAACGATAATCATAAAACAGTTCTTCCCCAGCAGAAATTTTTTCTTTTGCAAATATCCCGACCCGGTGATCTCCAACCACCATCATAACCTGTCATAGTTGTTCACATAATGCAGTTAATGCTGATTCAGTTTATGTTTATCTCTAAGAGTCGAATAGATACAAGAAATGACTTAAAAGTAAACGAGTCAAATGGTTTATAAAAGAGTCAAAAGCCACATAAAGTGTATTTTTAGTGCATAAAACCTTCTAAAATCATTTATTAAAAAATTTAAATCATTACTGTAATCATATACGACTATCTTTTAATAAAACTAAAAGTTAGTGGGAAAAAAGGTTTTTGGGGTCAACCTTATCTGCTACTAAAATTACACATGTTGGCTCCACCTCATTTTGACATATTACCCAACCCACACATTTATAGTGCAACTAATACACACCAAGCAGGTAAATACCTTGGCATAACAATTAGGGTCCGGAGAATGATTGGCGAATTTCAGTTTGTCGCCTTTTCGGTATGCATCAAGAACATGCTGCATAGTGAAAATAATAGGAATCACTTAGTTCAATTCAAGGGAGAGAAGAACAATATATAGTCGCTAAAAACATAACGTATCTATCATACTTGGTCATTAAGGTTGAAAAGAAATGAAGAATTTTCAAGATCATAGATCTTTCCACGCCTATCAGCTTCATGATGAGAGATCAATTCTCCAGTGTATTCACCCAGATATTCATCTTTAGCTACACTATTCTGAAGAACAACTACAAATGAGTCATCTGGAGAGAATAATAACAAGCATAGTATATAGCAGTTACATTTACCTTTAAGAAAGCACCCCAACCTGAGACTTCAGATCTTCCTAGCAAAACCTGTGCATCAAATGGTTACAAAACAACATTATTACCCTTGAAATACAAGTGACAACTACTAATTTGATTCCAAGTATATGAACCAGATAAGTATTCAGTAATTACCCTTTGTTGTTGTTTGAGGAGAAGCTTCATATTCTGGCACTCGTAACTATTGCCTTTCTTGCCAGGGCTTCCAAGACTCCCATCACCGCAGCTGCAAAGTTTATTAAAAACTAGATTATCATTTTTTCTCTTCAGTCTTTGGACAAAAACATGGTATATCATTCAATTTCATTCTTTGTATGTGTGCTCTAACTAATAATGCATCAGTAGTCAAAAACCATTTGTGTTACAATTTATAAAACATATATATCACCTGATCCAGCAATGTCGGCATACATCAGGGTCACATTCTCTATTAGCAGCAAAGCAAGGGCACTGGCGACTTCTGCACTGGCTTTTGGCACAGTGACATCCCCTAAAACGATTTTTGCAACTTTTCGGGCATCTAATGGAAAAAGTGAAAATTGTTTAAAAGAAACACCCAAGAACAAATAAAACTTTTATATATAAGACGGAGAGAAAGCAATAACTACCCGCAGTACTTTTCGCAACATGTGCCATTTGCAAGGCAAGAACAATCACCTCCACATACAGACCGACACTCACAGGGGTCGTACTGACGACAATGCAAATCTTTTTTATCAGAATTCCGTTTCCTCATTGAATGGGAACCAGCAGACTTCCATGTGTACTTTAAACGACGAAATCTACGTCTTCTATGAAATAAGTTTGATCTTCTTCTTCTTCGGGCAGTGCCCTATTGAGCAATTAATAAACAAAAACACAAAATAATATGTTAGTTGTGTTGTCTCTGCAATACGTTGAAGATGACACTATCTATACTAACCATAGTCTCATTAGTCTCAGTCCTGTCGTCATCATCTTGAGAATTTATGCTATTACTCCCTTGAGAATATAGCTTATTCTCATGATATTGCAGGACATGGTACACCTCAGCACATGTCTTCTGTCCACACATTGCATTCCGAGCTATTAAACAGCTGTAATGAAGAGAAAGGATCAAGCATTATAAGATTGAATGATAACATGTGTTCTGAAGTAAACAAAAATCATGCAGAATATATGATGCTCCATAAGGTTCATAAGCAATAATGTACTAACCTGTTTCGGCCATAGATCTCCAGACCCTTTTTAAATAGAGACTTCTCCAAAGTTCTCCAAGATTCAAAATCAGTTATTTGTCTAAAAGTACGATCATACACAAACACGTCTTTCTTCTTTGTGTTGTTGCTACTGACATTTACTTGATTACCTGTAGGGACAGAAGAGTCATTTCTCCTAGGCTGTGATGATGAGCTAAATTCTTCAGTTTCTTTGCTTCCATCTGTTACAGATTTTCTGGCCCGTTTATTTTTATTTGGTGATGGAGAACGATTAGTAGGATTCACATCGTGAACTGGCATAGTCTCAGAGTAAATTCTTTCAGTATGTTTCTGAGCATTTGATGAAGTCTTTAACCTCTTCTTTAGAAATAGGCGACTATATTTTGCCTTAATTACCGGGGCTCCACTAGCAGCTGATGAAACGGTGATTGTTTGTTCAGTATTGAGCTGCACAGGAGATACCCCTGCATTTCCCTCCAACTTTTGGACATAAAGATACACAATTTATAAAGTTGAAGATTAAGCGCCTTATAAGGGACCAAACAAACCTTTTTTCGTATGATATTACAAATACCTGGAGATAACAATGAGGGCCACAAGGGACATTTTCATCATCCATGCTTTTCGAAACAGAACGTTCCTTTTCAGCCTAATTAAAATATTTGAAGTGAACATATTTAGCCATTGGATTCAGGTAAGTTAACGGAATGAAGAAAGGTCAACTAACAGGAAATATAAGCTCTTGTGAACACCCATGTAATTTACAGTCGAATATCTGAAATGCAAACACATAAGATTAATTGGCTATACGTATAGCACCAAAATGCAAAACCAAGAACATAACACAAATCATAACAATCCTTACTAGGCATCTGCGACAAAATAGTTTGTTGAACGAATCCTGAGCTGCTTCAAGATCTTTATCAAGAAAAGAGTTCATGTTGCAGTCAGCATCCCCAGGTTTAGAGCATTTAAGAGCTTCATATTGTTCCTGTATAAGAAGTTTGATGATATATGTTTCATAAATCAAACACAAACAATAACCTAGTAGAAGAAAAGATAAGATAAATAAAGACAAAAATCACAAACAAGAATGTAATATCCAGTGAGCGCTCACCTTGATTTCAGAAGGTTTCCTAGACAAGCGTTGGGCTAATAAATCACAGACGGTAGCAGATGGTCCAGTCTGTTCAATGGTCGACCTGGAAACATTACAACACCACAACAGCATGCAGTAATATTATTTGGTGCCGGATTAAAAAATATCAACAAATAAGAATATGTATGCTATGGAACATAGAAACATATAAACTGAAGTAAACAAACCAGATGATGTTATCTTCAGATTCAACAAACTCTTTCTTGTCATTTTCTTCATCAACCAATTCTTCTTCACTGTCACTGCATATAAGAGCTTCACCCCCATTTCGGTCATAATATATTCTCCTTCGGCCTACTACGGATTGATCTTCTGTCATTTTTTGATTTCTGCATTTTCACTTAATTATTAAAGAAGAAATAATAACAACTATTTCACCTAAAAAAGAAAGCCAGCATCAGAAGATATGATAAAAGAATAATAATGTTGAAGGAGGTTTTGCTTTAAAGAACATACAAGCATAGAAAATCAATAAATACAGACAACTTTACCTATCCAAGAAAATCCATGTGGTATAAGGAGGTATTTTCTCCACCTTTGGAAGATTAATGGGCGGAACAGAATTTTTTATTGGAATGCCAGATCCTAAAAGAATAACTGAAGCATGTTCATCGTTTTGAGAGCTGCTTATGGCATCCCCATTTTGCATATCAATTGCATCCTTCTGCCTCTTTGTCAATAAATTGTCAATTTTAACTCCGTTCATTACCCCTAAATTTCTTCTTTCTACTGACAATCTGTGATTATTTTTAGTGATTTCAGCCAGTTTCATCCGGTTCTCTTCCATTCTTCTCTGCAAGAGTTACAATCCAATAGATGAGGACAATGAGATAAAGTTTTTCAAGATAACAAGGTTTGTTCTGAGATTTTGGTTGGTATAAGAATGCACCTTGATATAAACACAGCGTTCAGCTTCTGCTTCGTTCTTCAATGAGTCAATAACCAACGAAACCTGTGAAAGACTTGTAGTTGCTTCTTGCAGTGCTGCATCCTGATGAATATGTACAAATTCACTTTACAGATACAGTTTACAAAGTAAAAGCTATAAACTATGTGGAAAAATATTAATAGCTAGAAAAGCAGTCTTTACTCTTACATAGAACATTTCATTAGCTTATTTCCAAAATCCATCAAGTCTGAAAACATTTCAGGAGCCAAAGAAGAAAGGGAAAGTGAAAAGCACACTAATCCACACTAGTTATGGTAGGCTAGAAAATAGACCAAGAAGCATTTAACCACACATATTGGGTTAGAATGAAAAGTAGAAACCCTCTATATATAACTACAATGAAATGAATACTAATGCCACGTTTTCACCCTCCTATACATGATCAGGTATCTAGTGTCTTCATGAACCAATTTGACAAAAAAAGGTGAATTTGAAGCAAGCAATAGAAGCAAATTAAATGGAGAAAACCAAAAGGAAACAAACAAACAACCAAAAAGAAAATTGGAGACGGCTTGATCATTACAAGTCACTTCTCACCGATCTCCTCTATAGTATTCTTCCTATAACAGTATATGGTACTTCAAATAATGAATTAATGTGGGAGAGAGAAGGGAAAAGCTAGGGAGAAGTAAGAGTATCATTGATATTGCCATTCTTTTATTTTCTTCTTAATTCTTAATACAATTTTCATCTTGCTAGACTTGAAAAAGTTATCTGGTTAATATGTTCAGTTTTTAAAGGTTGTCAGCAAATGATGCGGAGTGAAGATAGATCAGAATCAAAGTCGACTGTGGTATCACATTGTATGTTCCAATTGTAACATATATAATAGGTATTTCGATCACCTAAACTCCTTACTATCCATGTTCATCAAGGGTTTCCATTTGTGTGTAGCATGATCTCCGGTTCTCCCAAAAACTCCATTGCCTCTTCTCAACCTCACAGTGATTGGCAAGAGGTTCTCATCACAACTCCATTAAGAAGAGAGAAAGAAAGTAAGAACTGATATGTAGAAGGATCATGATGTGATTAATAGCAAACATACTGCGTGTTTGTCCATAAGAAATGTAGTTTTCAAATATTAATATCTTTATTTGCTAAGTTAAATGAATGGACAATTACAGATTTTTTTTTTTTTTGTGTGTGACATTATCAAATTGACTATAATCTAGCTAGACAAAACCAGGAATGCTAATGAGATCCATAGAAGTACTCTTGAATACATCTTCTCACATGTTCAGAATATGGTTAATAACTAACTAAGTAACTATGTAAGATCACTGATGCATGATCAGAAGGCCATGAAAACCCAAATGTTGTGATCGGATTAGAGCAATTACTAATTCTTTTAGTCTATTGATCATATAAAGTATCAGGATTATCAGTAGGGTTTTTGACCATAATCATTCAATCTATGCAGTTAGCTTTATAGTTTTACTTCTATGTTATAGGTATACTAATTTAATATAGAGCCTCTAATGAGAAATATTTCAACTTAGCTTATCAACAAAAAAGCTGATGTGCATGCATGATAGCATATATCACCCTAAAACTTACATACATTTGCATATCATACAACATATCTAGAGCGTTCTAGCTAGCGCTACAATATTGCCGATCATGAACGCATCGAAGTGCACCGATGATCAATGCATATATAAACCAAAACTAGCCAAACATGCATTAATTTCTAAATCGTAATAGATAAACGAAACTTGAGACAAGTACGTTGATCGATCAACGTCTTAATTTATACCGTAGAAACATCTGGAGACTCCGATCTTCCAGCAGCGGTGGAGGCGAGAGGATGGTCCTTCGGTGACGACATTGACGCCGTCGATGACCGATAGCCGGTGAGTGTAGAAATTAAGGACGTCGAATTGGAAGGAGATTTAGAAACCCTAGGTTGAGAATTGGGGGCAGCGCTGCTCTGACAGAAGAGGGATTTTATAGGCGGGATTGTGAAGTGCAAGTGTAATTGATTGCGTGGTATTCAGTGTATGAGTTGGATTTGAAGTGCAGATTAATGACACGTGGATATGATTGTGTGCTTTTACTCTACACTTGTCAGAATTGATGCCGCCGGCAAACAATATTTCAAACTTTTCCGTCGTCACCCTTTTATTGCCAAAAATAGACAATGTGAATGTGATGCATCTCTGTTTCTTTTTTTTTAGTCTTTAAACTACCTTTTTTCGGATGAATTTTGAATAAATCAAGTACAGCCTTATCTTTGGGTGATTAAATTTTACGAGTCTCCATTTTTATTTTATATAAAAACTTTTATTTATTTAAAATTGATTTCTTTAATTAAAAAAAGATTTGATCAATTTAAAAAGTTTAAAAGTATTTTTGATTTTCTATTTAGTATAAAGAAATTAAAATCATTCGATGGTAAAAGTTTAAAACAACATTGTATTGATCTTGAAAAATCTTTAAAACATGATGCTAGCTTAGATATCGATGGTCTAGATTTATTTCAAGAACTAAAAATTTTAAGACGTGTTATACATTTAGAATTCGAGATACTTATTAGAGTAAACTCTTGTTTTAGTCCATTTAGTTTGCACCAATTCCCTATTTTAGTCCAATAGCTTAAATTTATCTTTTTAGTCACTTTGCTTTCATTTTTGTTCCAATTAAAGCCAAATGACTAACACCGTTAGATTTTCTGTTAAATCTATACTATATAATAAATAAAGGTTTTTGCATGTCACGTGTCGCCTCCATATTCATTCTCACAAATTTTTTCCCGCCTCTCTCTCCTATTTAATGCACTTCTATATTTTAATAATAATATATATTTAAAGAAAAAAAATACTAATTATACTAATAGAACACATTTATTTTAAATTATTTCTTATCATAAGAAACTTTAAAATTTAATTATATAACTTTTATTTTCAATCAAATAGTAAATAAAAGTCAAATTATATTAAAAAATAGTAATTAACGTATTTTCGAAACCCAATTATATACTAATTTTTTCATATTTTGAATTTTTTTTAATTTTTACTATATGTAATAAATTTTTACACATGTAAAATATATACATAAAGATTTAAAGTTTTTATGTATTGATATATTTCATCCCGTGTATAGACACGGGATCTAAACTAGTTTTTTATGAAAAGACAAAAATACCCTTTATGGCCACACTACCACTATCCTTATCTTCATAAAACCCTAAAATAAACTCCGCATCTTCTCCATCTTCATCACCACCACCACACCCCCACCACCACAACCTAGTCGGGGTTTCCCCAGGCGGCTGCAAGCAGAAACTCGACCGCAGCATTGGCTTCATGATCTTAATCGGATCATGCTCGCATATTCCATTCGAACAGTCGATGAACTCGCATAAATTCGAATGGTCGATTGAACTTTGACTTGTGTGATTGAGTTTTTCGCTGTTTTCGCATTCTAAACGGATGCTCGGGCGGACATTGGGTGTGGAGGTGATGCCTCCACCGCCGGCGAATAACATTAGGGTTGGTCTTTTAGATCTGGTGATTCTTTTGATTCATGAATCAAAGAGTGCCAAATTTGGGGGATGGAATGAAGTGAGGTACGGAATAGATTGCTCTTGCCAAGGGTAAGCTCTTGATTCTAGGGTTAGGGTTGTAACGTTAAAAAACTCCGGCAATTCAAGGAACGAGCTGCCCCATAGCGGCGGATAACGGTTGACTGTAATCCCACGCCGTTCCGGCGAGGACGAGGAAATGGTCATGGCCGTGGCGGTTGAGCCAGATCTCCGGCGAGTCATGAATCAGGAAATTGTATAAATTGAGATTGTGGTTGCTGAATATGGGTTTCTAGCAACTGGTGGTTGTGATCTTCTTGGTGTCGGCGGTGATGGGGTTGCGGGGGTGGCAGTAGTGGGGGTGGTGGTGGAGAATATGGAGGTGGATGTGGAAAAGATGAAAGTGGATGCGGAGGTTATTTTAGGGTTTTATGAAGATGGGGATAGTGGTGGTGGGTCATAAATGGTATTTTATCTTTTCATAAAAAACTTAATAGAAAATCTAACGGTGTTAGTTATTTGGCTTTAATTGGAACAAAAATGAAATCATAGTGACTAAAAATAAGAAATTTAAACTATTGGACTAAAATAGGAAATTGGTGCAAACCACAGGGACTAAAACAAGAGTTTACTCTACTTATTAATATACTTAATTATATTAAAAATTAATTCTTTTCCAAATGCTTATATTGTTTATAGAGTTATGTTAACTATTTTCGTAACGGTTGTTTTTCACAAAAATAAGATTTTTTAAATTAAAATTGTTAAAAAATTATTTAAAATGTACTATGTCACAAGAACGATTACATGGATTAGCTATTTTGTCAATTGAAACGGAATTGTTAGAAGAAGTTGATTTGGAAAATTTTATTAAAGAGTTTGCTATAGAAAAGCTACAAAAATAAACTTAATCTAAACATTTTATACAAGTACACAAAATCATTATAAAAATGAATTTTTTAACTCCGCCAAATATAAACTTTTTAGTTTATTATTGTCAGTCTCAAGCATGGATAAAATAAGAGAGTTTATGACATGACCTTTGTTAAAAGGGGTCTCAAATTCTTAGTTCGCTTTAGGCCATCAATATGATTGAGCCGCCCCTAAGATGAAATTATCTTAGTTATCAAAATGGAGTATTAGTACCTGTATATGATATTAAATCCTATAATTGTATCATATTATATTATTATATTTAATTATGAAAATAATTATAAGATTTTAAATTCATCGTTGTAAAAAAAATCAAGTTATACAAGAAGTCAAGAACCAACAAAGTAATATTGATGGAAATTTGGAGGTTGGGGTTTCTAATTTTGGTCATTGAGTCACTAGAACTTTTGGCTCCAGGTAAGAAACCCGCCACATTTTAAGATGTGAGGACTTTAGCCCACTTCACAAACACGAGGAGAAAACATATCTGGGATTTAACCCACTTCAATTAGCTAGTTAATTAGTTGTCACTTGTCACCAATTTTAGTTTAATTAAAACTCAAATGCATAAAATAAATATTTAATAATACATAATATGATAATTATATATATATATATATATATATATTAATCTTACAGTCAAGTCAGGTCAGGTTTTATATGACCGGTTTTTGTTATAAACCGTTTGCTATAGTTTTGAATTTTTTAAATCGACCGACCTAAAGTAAAAGAAAAAACCGACCGTGAAATCAAACCTATAACCAGTTCGATCGGTTTTACGGTTTTAAATTAAACCGTCTAACACCCCTAATTCTATCCCGATATTATCTAGGTGTTGATGTAAAAAAGAATAAAAAAATTGCAGCCATTATTTGTTTCATTCGAGGTCGAATTAAAAAGAATGAAAGCATCTAATATTTCAAAAAGACTATACTCTTGTTTCTCTCGCTGCTAGGAATGTGGATGTGCAATCCATGTCGTGTGGCCTATGTGGTGAGTACCTGCAATCTATAGAGCATCTCTTTGTCAACTGTGGCTTTATTCAGTCCTTATGGCAGATTCTTGCTCAGTGGCTTCATATGCCTCCGATTTATGCTTTCAGCTTTGGAGATATGTTAGACTTGCATCCCTTCATGGAGGGGTCCCCGTTAAAGAAACGCATGTGCCACGCGGTGATATTGACATCTACTTGGTGTGTTTGGAAGGCCCGTAACGATCTTGTGTTCAATCACAAGCCGGTGGCCCTTGCTAAGATCGTGGAGGACATTAAGGTTTTGGGGTTTTTATGGGTTATATCCGGGCAAAACAGGTTGGTATGTCTTGGAACAACTGGAGATCTTTCTTTTTTTAATTGTGTTTTTTAGGTTGTTTAGATCCCCTCTTTGGATCGGCTGTTTTGTTATTCTAGCTCCTTGCTATATATATATATATATATATATATATATATATATATATATATATATATATATATATATATATATGCTTCGTTGGTAAAAAAAAGATTAAAAGACAATACGATTGAGCACTTCCTATGTCATTCAAGGTGTGCCATGTGTCTTTTTTTTTTTCATTTTATCCTTACACTAGTTTAAATCTCGTGTCTACATATGGAGTGAAAAATATAAATATATAAAATTTTTAAATATTTATTTATATATTTTACAGGTGTAAAACTAAAAATATATTACATATACTAAGGATAAAAACAAAGTTCAAAATATGTAAAAATTAATATATAATTGAGTTTCGAAAATACGTTAATTATTATTTAATGTAATTTGACTTTCATTTACTATTTGATTGAAATAAAAATTACATAATTAAATTTTAAAGTTTCTTATAATAAGAGATAATTTAAAATAAATATTTTTATTAGTATAAGTAGGATTTTTTTAAAAATATATATTATTATTAAAGATAGAAGTGCATTAAATAAGAGAGAGGCAGAAAAAAAAATGATAAAAATCAATATGAAGACGACACGTGACACTAAAAAGCCTTTATTATATAGCACCCTTATTTAGGAGTGTCGGCCAATAGAAGGAGGCCACCTACACTCCTTTGGTTTATGTTATTTATTTGATTTCTCACGTAAACACAAACAGATGCTTTGGCGTATTGGTTGGAGTGTACACCAAAACTTCTTAAGCTAATCGTAGGTCGTGGGTTCAAAGCCTACGGCTTAATTTTTGTTTCTTTGTTCAATTTTTATTTGTTTTGATTAATTTTTTTTAATTATTAGACGCACTGTAAAATGCATAATGCATTTTTATATCTATGGTTCGATCTCTAAAATCGACCTGTTTCAAATTCATACGTTACTTTTGTGTACTTAGGTACGTTAGTGTGTCAACACCTTTTTTCTTAGGTTTTTTTCTTTTGTTTTCATTCAATTTTTTTCTGGGTTAAACGAGTCGCCATAACCTCGTATGTTTCTTTGCTTATTTTTATGTACGTTTCTAGTTAGCCACGTTTCGATGTAATTTTTTTTCGGAAAAGAGTTGGGTTACATTTCCATTTGGTCCGTGTTTCAACGTAAATTTTGTTCAAGTCGGGTTTATAATACGTTTTCATTCGACTGTATAAATTCGAGTTAGTATGCGTTTCGACACCGACGCAATGCGCGACTGTTAAATTCCTAGTTATATATAAATTACGTTTTTAACCCGTTTAATTAATTAATAATTTCGTTTTTCTTTATTAACTTTCACTCGTTAACGTTTTTCAAAAAACCGAGTGTGCGACTGTTTTAGTTTTTTGTCAACGTATTGATATAATGTTTTTAAAAACGGAGTTTTATTTAAAATCGAGTTTTTTTGCTATCGTAACCTATAGCGCGTGCCGTTACCCTTGTGGTACCGTGCCGAAATGAACATGTTATAAGCAAACAACACAATTGTTGGTATTGTTATTATTGGAACCGGTCTCGGTCTTCACTTTTATGGTTTTCGACGCCCCAAACTTTTTCCCCCTTTTTATTATTTAGTTTTAGGTTTATTTTTTATTAACATTATTTTTAATGTCGCGCCTACATTTTCGTTTAAATTTTAATAACGATCAACCCGGTGTCCTTGACGAAGCCCCAATGTTTGAACTTAAACTAATAATGTGGCCAAATCAAGGATTTTTTTAAACGTTCCAATATAAATTTATTTGAAAAAAGAGTTCTATTCAAAATGAAGTTTTTTTTGTATCGTACCATATATCGACTTTTATTACTGTGACAAATTGAACCTATTATAAGTAAATTAGACGAGTCACCACGAAACACGGGTACTCAGCTAATTTGATTTAAATTTATGAATGCAAGTGAAAGATAAAATATTAAAAAGTGCATCATTATTCCATTCGTGTTGCAATACCGTGTATAGATTATATTCCTCGTCTCATTCCCTCCAACGTATAGGCACGTGACACCCTCCTTCTCGGCCATCATCAGCCGTCCACCCGGCGAACTGTTGCAATTCGGCTCCGGCGGAGATTAAGCAAGTAAACTATCTTTCCACAATTTGATTTCTTTCCTGTTTTATTCATCGTGCCGTGAACGAAGTTGAAATTCGAACCCTAATCATTGGCTGTGTATAAAACAACACTAATATCGTAATGCTTTTTGTTTATCATTTCGTTACGTGTGAGGGTTAATTATCCCTGATCATCGGAGATGCATGAAGAAACTAGAAAATAAAAGATTGCCTTCATCTTGTTACTTTTCAAGGTTTATTATTCAAACCCTAGGTTAGTGGACTTATAATACCAGTTAGTCAAGTTTAATTGCTTTGTAGGGCAGCTGGACAATCAGTTTTATAATTTCCATGATCCAGATTTCCTTTTTTCCCTTGCTTGTGAGTGTGATTTCTAGTTTGAATAACAGATGCTATTCAAATTCTCATCTTTCCTCTCATTATATTTTGAATTCACAATTTAAAAAAAAAACACATAGTGAGTTGTCTTGGAAGGATGTAAATAAACTAAATTTATATCTTACATGCTGCATTACATTTTTAGTGCATTTATAATCAAGGTTGTGTAGGTTTTATAGTTTGGATAATCTTTCTGAATCGTGTATGATCACTGTCAGATTAAAGTTTGGTATGTATTAATATATTAGGATTTGAATCAAATGAGAACTCTTAAATATCAATAGAACTCGTGAAAAACAATAAAAAATTCGTTCTTTTATCTAAAATACTAGCATTACTATTAAAATACAACATGTTTATATGATTTGATATGTGTAAATTTACATGTACTCGTATATTATAATAATTTACAGATGTGTAAGTTTCTCAATTACACATGTGTAAGTTTTTACCATTTACACTTGTGTAAATGTTTAAAATATATGTACTCGTATGTTATAAACATTTACACAAGTGTAAATGGTAAAAACTTACACATGTGTAAATGGGAAACTTACACATCTGTAAATGATTATAATATACGAGTACATGTAAATTTACACATATCAAATCGTATAAACATGTTGTATTTTAATAGTAACGAGTACATATAAATTTACACATATCAATTCATATAAAAATGTTGTATTTTAATATTAATAGCTTAATGCTAGTATTTTAGATAAATGAATGATTTTTTATTGTTTCTCGCATTATTTAGAGTTCTCATTTGAACCTCCCTATTATCTAATTTATCTTATTTTGCGTTATATTTATTAATGGTGAATTATATTTTGTTAACCATAGCAAACTCTGAAACGGTGCATGGAACTTGTCAAAAATGGTGGATCTGTTTTCTTTTTTCCAGAGGGTACACGAAGTAGGGACGGAAGTTTAGGCCCCTTCAAGGTGTAATTTTTCTTTTTTTTATCTTACTTTTGAAAATATGAAAAATTAAATAAACATGTTGTTTTCTGTTTCTTTGTAGAAAGGTGCATTCAGTATTGCTGCCAAAACTGGAGTACCAGTGGTTCCAGTTACTCTTGTGGGAACCGGTAAAATTATGCCTGCAGGGATGGAGGGCACAGTAAATGCAGGGGCTATTAAAATTGTCATTCACCAGCCTATTGTTGGAGATAATCCTGATACATTATGCACCGAGGTTAGAAATGTAATTGCAGATGAACTTGTTCGTGAAGCTTGACCGTATATGGTAGACATTTTGTTAGTTTTTGGTTACTGTTTGTTTACCTATAAGCAAGTTAATTAGAGTAAGTCAGGAGGCAGTTTGCTTTGCTTGCAGTTTTCCCCATAATTATAGCCATATTCAAGTTAGACAATGTATAGACCTTTTAACACTGTTATTATTCCTAATTAAAAAATAGAAAATAAAAATGAAAATATTCATTTTGATTTGAGATGATAGAAAGAAAAGGTGGTGTTGAATATTATGGTCGTTTGTCTTTTCTATTTTATTTTGTGGGTCATCCTGTAGATTTGAGTGCATTTATTGTTAGGATTGTGTCTGGTTCCCCAAGACCCAAGTTACCTAATTCAGATTTTAATCATTGTGGGTATTTCCAATTATTAAGTTAAGCATGTTATATTAAATAATTAAAGTGAAAGTGCGTTAAATGTAGAAGTTTAAATGAGTTGAGTGGGCCCGAACATCAAAACTTGGTTCGTTTAACTTAAGAGAACTCTTTCGTTTCAACTTCTGTCTTTTAAGTTGAATTCTTGAACAATTTTATAAGTTTGAGATTGGTTCGAGGCTAGGCTTATTTGTTATTAATTATACTTGTTTTTTATGAATTTACTTTTATTATATAATATATATATATATATATATATATATATATATATATATATATATATATATAAAAGTTATATTATTATATCATTTAGTTTTTTTGTTATATATGCATATGATAATATTTATTATGTAATTATATAAATAAAATTATATTTGTATAAATAAGTGGTTCTTTAGCCTTGGAAGCCAAATTAGGCTTGAACTTGTTTACTAAATAATCCTTATCTTAGGCGTTATTTAAACTTGGATCAATTTAAGCTTATAACGAGCTAATATCGAACACCTCACAAGCAATTTTGCTAATTTAAGCTTTTAGCAAGCTAATATTGAGCACCTCACGAGTGGCTAGTTTACACTCCGTAGTCATACATGACAGAAAAAAAACAACAAAATATTTATATGTTGATGTAATTAACCTAAATAAAAAAGAAGAATTAAACTTGAATGTGTTAACTTCCACCTAACCATTTTTAAGGATTCATAAAGCATTGATGGAAACAGAATTATTTGGATTTAGGGTATGTTAACAGGATGTAAGCTCACATACACATGCATTAAAAAGCAAACCCCATTGGTTTAGGCTGGAATCATCATTATATTTACATCAACACAACAAAACAATCCTTCCCTCAAACTCAGCCTCAAACCATAACATTATTTCCACACAAAATTAAACAACCAAAAAGCTCACAACCACACCCTTCACTTTTTACTACCTTTCTTCCTTCTCCAAAACAATCTTTTCAGAATCCCACCACCATTGTTCTTCTTGTTTGGTACAACTGACAAAAAGTTCACCAAAGCTTGTTCGTCTTCTTCATCTTTCACCCCCTCTACACTTACAAACATACGCGGAGACATCACAGGTACAGGAGTTGGACTCCCAACCAATATTGCTGGTGACGTGACATTCCGCGAAATCCCTTTGGGTTTTTGAGACCGTGGGGCTCCTGTGGGGTCCTCGGTAATCATTTTATCAAGTAGTGAGATTCGCTGGTTATTGTTTTCGTTGGGTAAGGGCGATGTAGTAATTTCACATTTTTCAGATAAAGACGTGTCTGTGGGTAGAGAAGCCATTGCCTTTAACTGTTTCCCAAGGTTAACAATGGTTTCTTGGCATTCAGCCAACTTATCTGAAGCTGCTGTTAGTTCTTGTGCCTGCATGGTTAAGTATATGATTAGATCTAATGAGAATCATAAATCTTGAATTCAATGTGTTGGTGAAAAGACTTACAGTTGAAAGGGTTGTTTCCTCATGGCTCAAATCACAACTTTTCTTGTCATTTTCGGTCATACTGAAATAATACCATTTAAGTACTTGCAACAATTGTTCATATATTTAAATAAATCAAAGATAAAGATGTTACCTTTTTTGCTCTTCAATAAATTTAGTTTCTTGATGAGCTTCATTGCATTCATCAAAGGTCTTAATGGGGTGTGTTTCGATATCTTTCACCATTATTATATCTACTTCTGTTTGGTCTTCAAGGGTTTCCTTCTGTTCCTTCAGAACTCTCTTTGATTCTTGAAGTTGAAGAATTAAAGACGCACACTTGGCACTCTCCGATTGGAGTTTCCCTTCCAAATCTTTATTTGTTGATTCAAGATTTGCCATGTCATCTTTCAGTTTTCTAACTTCTTCCCTCACATTTGGTTCCATGTTGAAAACTTTACTTCTTATGTTCCCAGAAGAAGCCATAGGCCAACCTGGTAACTGGTCTTTTGGAAAAGACGACTTATCCACTTCCGACAAGTGGGTCCCACCTTCTACCTCACTCTCACTTCGAGTTTCATCCCACTCAAACTGCTTCTTGATTTCATCCTTCATGCTACACACGTCTTGAAGTGAAAAACAATGGTTGACTATCCATGCCAGAGAATAAGTCAACTCTTTGACAAAATCCTCCACACCGACCTTCCCATTTGCCAACTTATTGCACATTTGAAGAAATTCCTCCAAAATGGTCCGAAGTTCAGATGTTTTCCACTGAAAGACATGAACAGTGTACCCTGTTGGTGTTTCTGATGTCTTGCATGGAGATGAATCGTCATTCTCAGATAATCTGATCCCCTCAATAAGATCAACAAGTTTCTGCATCGATTTGTTCATACCTTCATCCAAATTGTACCCATTTGCATCTTTTTTGTCGTTCATGTTAATATTACCATCATCTTTTCCTGCCAAAACGACTTTGATATCATCTGCAATTGGTTTGTCCACAGAAACTAGAGCCAATTTTTCCATCTCAACAAAGTCATCCATTAAACCTATATCAGAAGCTCCAACAGTATTGTATGATGGTGCCCAAGATCCGGCCATGCTGACTTTTTCATCACTACCCATGTCAGATGTTACACTTTTTGACAATTCAATTGTTTTTTGGTGAAGGAATTCCTTAAGAAGCTTGTTCTCTTCTTCAAATGAACTTAACTGCTCAGTCAAGAAGGTGATCTTTTTACTATATGCGTCGTCAACTTTAAAATCCGTGGACTCCATTGGAAAAGGGTTTGACCTTCTTCTAGTAACTTCAGCTACGATCTTCATCCTTGCCACATCAGCAGGGCCGGGAAGGCGTTTTTGAACAAGCAGGCGTAATCTTTGGGCTTCGGTTTCCAATTTTGCAATTTTCTTGACACTCTCTAAATACTGTTTGTGTGCCATGTCAGATGATCTACGATTAAACTCCCGTTCTTCATTTCTAATCTCGAGCTCCTTTTCTAACACTTGGATTTCATAACTTAAAGAAGCGTTTTCTCTTTGTGTTGACTCGAGTTGACTCACAACAGCCCGAAGATCATAATCCAACTTAGCCCTGACCAAGTGTTGTTCATCAATAATCTTTTCTTTTACCGAAAGAGTGGTACTTAGTTGAGTGTTCTCCAAACCTAGTTTTGAAAGTTTTTTATTGGATTCAGCTAGCTTCTCCTCTAAAACTATTATTCTTTTTTCGAAATCTTTTGATGTTTTCATCACAGCATCATGAATCCGTTTTTCCTGTTCTTCACGAACAAAACGCAACTGCAGCATACACTCCTCCAATGCTGAGTCAGCACCGTGCACTCTTTCCTCATCAGCTACTTTCTGTTGTGTAGCTTTAGCTAGTTCTTGCTTCAGTGCTAAAACTTCTGTTTCAGATTTCTCCCAACCTGTATCGTAGATATAGCTCAATCAGAATAAGTACCAAATCTAATTAAAACGAATTACAAATAACCTTGAATGGCTTCTCGAGCAATGTTCGTCTGCTTCTTTCCTATTTCATCTTTTGCATTGATCTCAGCTAATGCAGCCAAAAGCTTTTCATCTAAAATTTTCAAATTCCTCTGCAGATCCACTTTATCAGCCAAATTAGCCTGCAATTATAATGCATACAGGAAGCCACCTCAATTGTGAACTCAAAAGTCAAAGTTTGACCTCAAAAAACAATAAGTGTTGGAAGTGATTGAAAATTTAAATAAGAAAAAGATGATTTATCATTTATCTACCTCATCTTCATTCCCTCTGTTGATTTTATCAGCTGCAATCATTGTTTTCTCTGTAGATTTTTTCTTCCAAATCCATGATTTGTGTTCCATCACTTGAGAGGAACCTTTGATCAAAATATAAACTTATTGTTAAGTAACAAGAAATGAAGAAATAACCTAATTTACCTCCAGTAAAAACATCTGAAAGTAAAATAAAAAAAAATCAATTCATTTTTTTATCAACAAAAAACTAAGAAATTGGGGCTTCTCTTTCTTAGGTCAGAATTTCATGAAAAATAGATCTACAATGTTCTTACAGACCATAATAAATTTGGTACCTCACTGTGCATGCATCTCAGAACGCTTTCACAGGTTAATCATGACAGATTGAAGCAGAAGAGGTGAAATAAGCCGACAGAAGGAGCTTCGATTCTACTGCACAGGCCATAGAAACAATAGAAATCGAAGATTAGGTTTTCAAATGACGCTCAATATCTTCATCAGGATATTCGCAAACAAACATGACTACAAACAAAACAAATCGAAGTGATAATAGACAAATGAAAGCGACAAAACGCTAGAGAACAATTAGATTCATATAGTGCATAAAACGGCAACTAAAATCAAATTTAATAAACACAATCGATTGAAGTCATTAATGAAAGAAATAGAAGTGTAATAATAGTACAAAAAATAGAGTAAAGAGTACATACATGGAGAAGAGAAACGGAAGCATCATCATCCTGGAACATATTTCATAGAAATGAAAGTAAGAAGTATTGTGAAAGAAGGAACAGGTTAAGGTGGAGGTGAAATGGAGAGTGATGAGTGAAGGAGGAAAAGGTTGCAGAAAAATGAGAGCAGATGGCAGAACCTGATTTCAACAAAGTAAGTAAATGGAGGGTTACCACGTACGGATTTTATATTTACGACAAATAATAATCAAAGTAGGTTTTCTTTTTCCCATATTTACTTTCTTGTTTTCACACCCCAACAAGTCCTCATTGAGGGTGCTCTAAAGATATGTCACCGACACGACTTTTATACGGGTTGTATAGCTTAGAAGTTAAACCGAAAACGTTCAAACATGTAATATTAGTCACATTCAAATGACCATTACAGTTTTATTGTGTCCAATATAGACCAATTGTATTGTCCCGTATTATCTAATACAGCTCGTATTGTGTCCCGTATTGCCCTACCCCTCACTTTTTTTTTCCTTTTAGGTTTCCTTTTTATTAACGCTACTTTTAGCATTTTGTTTACATCTCCATTTTAAGTTTTGTTAAAAATCGGTCAGCCCTTAGCCGTATAGCGCGGGTGTAATCCACTCGTTACTACTATAATAACTGTTATTATGGTCTTAAGTGTTTTATCATTATTAATAGTTATTTGGATAGTATATGATTAGTATTAGTAAATACTAATACTTATTATTATTGTTATTATAATTATTGATTTTATTGTTTAGGTTTTTTGTTTAGAACTATTTAAATATATATTTTAAAATTTCCAAGTATTTTTCTTGTTAACGTTTAGTACTCTGCATCTATTCATTGTTGTGATTGACGAGTGCATTTTTGGTATAAATTCGTTATCAGAAAAGCAAAGCCTCAACTTCTAGAGGGCCAATTAATCACCATTGATTTGAACATTAGGAGATCACAAGCCACGTAATTGCAATTATAAACTCAATTCGAAAAATAATGTAGGGAACAATATTTTTTATTATTTTTTTAATATATTTTTGTTTTGAACACTACGCTTTGAACCCGTATAATTTTCTAATAACTTCATTTATTAGTTATAACATTTGTTATTTACCTTTTCATTAAAACCGAAAAACGCGGTTTTCTTTAGTTTTTTTTGTCAGCGTTCCGCTGTAAATTTTATTAAAAACGGAGTTGAATTTAAAAGTGAGTATTTTTTGCATACGTTATAACGATTGTACGTAGTTTCAAGCCTCACAAACGTGCCGAACCAAAATCGGCAATGTCTCCACGCGTGTTGCGAGTGGAATCGTTTTTGCCCCTCATATTATATATAATATACGCTTTTAACCCGTTTAGTTTTCTATTAATTTTGTTTTCCTATGCCAACTTTCGTTCGTTTATTTTTTTTTAAACGGAATGCGCGGTTTTCTTTATTTTTTTGCCAACGTTCATGTATACCTATTATTAAAAACGGGGTTATGTTAAAATTCAAGTTTTTTTATTGTGCGCTATAACGAGTCTGTGTTTCGACATAAGTTTTATTCAACCAAATGAGCCGACCCCGATAACAACCATACTCCCGCAGCGAATCACGGACAAAAAAAACTAGTTCTTATAAACTTCTAACAAATTAATATAATTAAAATTCATCAAAGCATTATTAATTATTATTAATTAAAGTTAACATAAAGTAACGTACATGATACATCTAACTTGTAAAATAAAGTCAACATAATTGATTAAACGAATGACTTCTTATACTATACAATGTATACATTTATTCTCGTTGTAATTTGCAAGACTATGATATATTTTAAATAAGTGCTAATATTTGTTTTAGGTGAGAAGTTTAAATGAGTGAAGTTTAATTTTATTTTGAAGTTTTGTATGCGTGAACGTGTTATATGTTATTTTAGTATTTTGAAAATTGGACGAGCCTGTCGATTAAACGTTCTTGTAAGGATAAATTTTCACTAACTAGTAAACTTGAAAGAGGATACAATATATGACCATCTTGAGAGAAAGTCAAAACACAAGAGAAAAATGAAGACACAAGTAATGAATCTCATTCAGGTGAGGTTATAACTATTCATCCATGGGGTGGGAAGGTAGGTGAGATTAGAGGTGCACAAAAAAACCGGTTTTTTTGTTACCCGGTCTAAACCGGTAAACCGGTTTGGGATAAACCGGTTTAGAGCAAACCGGTTCGGGTTAGCCTAAAACCGTCGGTTTGAAACCGGTTTGAAGCTTTCTGAGTGTAATCGGGTAGGGGACCGGTTTGTGTGAACCGGTTCGATAAACCGGTTTTTAAACCGATAAAACTAGCCGTTTTCTAACGGCTATATAGCCGTTGGGGTCGATTTTAGCCGTTTTTTGTGCCTTTTTTCACCTCTAATTCACTATAAATAGGTGGGGGTGTTTAGGTTTGATCACACCTCTTTCTACAATCTCTAATATCTAAAACCGCTCTTTAAACGCTCAAAAACGCTCTCTAAACTCTAAAAAAAAGCATGGCAAGTTTTGGTGTTGGTGGTTCCTCAAACGAAGTTACTGTTGTGGAAATTCGAGCAACAACGAGAAATCCGACAATTTGGTGCAATTACGATCTATGTTTGTTGTCAAACGGGAAGGAACGTGCTCGGTGCAAGATGTGTGGTGCGTTTTTGGGGAAAGATTCAAACACTAGTTTGAAAACGCATATGGAAAAATCTTGCCCATCCTTGAAGGGAATTCCAAGTGAAGTTCAAGCCTCGATGACAAGCGAATAAGGAATTTAAAACTTTGATCCAAATATTGTTCGAGATCGAATGACGAGGTTAGTGATTCAAGTGTGTCGCACACATCATTAAATATAAACCGGTTTGCAACGACGTTTTTTTTCCATAGTCGATGTGTCGCACACATCATTAACTTGGCGGTGCAAGCCGGGCTTGCAATTGAAGAGGTTTCAAACTTAACATATACTTTTCGACTAATGCTTAAATATATTTTTAGTAACAAAAAAAGATACCATGATTATATTAGATTTTGTCGTGAAATGAATAATCTTTGCTTAGGTCCGAATTGGGACGTCGAGACAAGATGGAACTCAACTTATACTATGTTTTATAGCGCTTTACGACAAAGAGAAACTTTAGAACTATTTCATGAAATGCTTGCCTCAAAACCTCGTCGTAAAATTCTAAAGTTTCCTTCTACGAGTTGGGACATTTTAAAAGACGTAACCGAATTGCTTGAAGTTTTCAAAACCGCCACCACTTTTTTATCCGGTGTTTATTATCCCACAAGTCCATTAACTCTAAAACAAATATATTTAATGGCTAACAAGTTGTATGAACTTGAAAATAAAAGCCCTCTTTTTACAAAAAATGATAGAACCGATGAAAGAAAAATTAGTGAAATATTTTAAAGAAATGTCTCTCGTTATAACTTGTGTCGCCGCGTTAAACCCTACAATAAATGTTTACGGGGTTGAAACTTTGATTGATAGAATTACTTACGCTTTGAATTTGGATAGTGAAGACATCCATTTTGCACAAGTCACAAAAACATATTTTAACAAATGTTTCCAAGATTTATTTGATGTTTATTTACATAAATATGGTACAACTCCGACTCCACATGATACAATGGGTACATCATCAAGTGATAGCTCGAGAGATGTTAATTTGAATTTATATAACGAAATGTTAAATGAATTTAGTAAACGGGCTCGAGGTACCACCCCGAGTAGCGAATTCGGAAGGTATATTGGCACAAACTTTTTAGCGTTTATGCCTCCTACCGTTTTTGAGGAGTTTGATATTTTGGCTTGGTGGAAAAAAAACGAAGCTTCGTTTCCGATTCTTTCCGTCATGGCCCGTGATGTACTAACCGTCCAAGCTTCCATGGTAGCTTCGGAATCTGCGTTTTCTTTTAGTGGCAGGGTCTTATCGATACGAAAGACTAGACTCACCCCCTAGCAATGGAAATGTGCATTTGCTTGAAGGACCATTTGGATGCGATGGATATGATACAAGACCAAACTTCTCTCGAAGACGAAATTCAAGCCGAAAAAATCATACACAACAACGAGGTTGATCTTGGAATATCCGAACCAGTCACCGATGAAGAACTAGCCGAAAATGAAAGGCTACGAAGCTCCAGTTCCGAAGACAACGCACAAGAATAATCAATCAATATTCCAAAAAATAAAAATATATATTGTCATTTGTAATGTTTTATAATTTTATAATTTTATCTTGTCATGTTTTTTAATTTCCGAACTTTCTAAATATTAATAAACGTTGAACTTTATGTTTTATATTTGTTATATTTTTTTTTGATTTTATATTAAAAATATATAATTTATTTGAAATTTTTTTTTAATAAAAACCGTTTTGTAACCAACCCTAACCGGTTTGACCAGTTAGACATTTTTCACCTCCGAAACCGGTTTAACCCGAACCAGTTTAGGGCCAAACCGGTTTTGACTTTTCGTTGACCAAACCGGTTCGGTTCGGTTTGAACCATTTTGGGTTCAAAAACTGATTTGTGCACCACTAGGTGAGATCCTCCTTCATGTTGGGGTGCTATGAGGGTGTGTGCATTTGAGGGGTTGTGATCCCTCCCATCCCCTGCTATCCCCCAAAGTAAAGGGGTAATGCAGATAAGGGAAAGGCGGTGGTTGTTCCGTAAAGAACCCTTGATTGGGAGAAATGTTAAGTGGTTCAACAAGAAATGAGCATTCTTTTAGTGGTAATTTTGTGGGAGTAGCGTTCTGTGATATTACACCCATGATTGGTGTGGGTGTTTCGAGTGGGGCCAATGTTTTTTGTTGCACTTATCCTCTGTTGGGTGCTTGCGTGGAGATCGTCAGATGCTGTTGTGGCAGTGATTCTCTAGTTATCATAACCATAGTTGGTTAGCCCAACTGACATGGAGGAGCCGATTCTTCTGGGTTTGGGGTCTCCTCGTCGTAGATCATAGTAACACACATATAGGCACTCCATTCAGCCTTTGTTTTCGAATATGGTCGCTTACTAGCTTTTGGAGCTTAGGGAAGTGTTCCCTTACACCTTCCGGGGCGAGTTCCATCATATCCGATACTTCTATCAATCCATATAGGGAGTGTAAGTACTACACCTCCTCGAGGATAAGATCTTTTTCCCCGAACGTGATATACCTACATAAAGACGACTAACGACAAACAAGGAAAAAATGAATCTAGATGGAGACACACTTTCAGTGGCTAAACCGAAGTGTTCCCCATGGTGGGGGCCACTTGTTGCTTCAAAGACAAACATGTAAAGTGTTTGATATTTAAGACTTGGAGCTTGCCCTTAGTGACCTTCAAACAAGTTTCATATTACAAAGTATAATGATATGGTTATTAAACTAAGGGACGTAAGAAGGGATGTGACGAGAATAGGATGGGTTCTCTCATATACTGGGTGCTTTTCTTGTTCCTTTCAAGCGGTTTTTATAATGCCTTCATCGCCCTTTCCTATCACCAAGGCAGACTCGTGTCCTACTATAAAGGGTATGGTTGCACATGCGCTTTCCTCTCCTGTCTTCCTTGATATTCCCTTTATTCCTTAAAAGGGAATGTGTTTGACTTAGGTTCCCTATGTGAAAAATGACCCTTCCTTTTTGTCTCTTTGCTTGTCTGATTGCCCTAGGGTTTGACTTATTTCATATTAGGTGTCCTTGGATATGGTGCATTGTCTTTATCTTTCGAGCAGACTTAGAGAGAACTACTTCCTTCCCTTAGCATTATTGCCTTTTGTTATAGAGAAGAGTAGGGAGGCCGATTTGGGCTTACCTTCGTTATCATTGTTCTTTTAAAAATAAATTGAAATCATGAAACCAATTTAATTAGCCGATAAATACCCATATCCTACATATGACTTAATTTTAGAATTTGTTTTAGATAGTTCCTAAGATAAAAATGACAATAAGTGTGATGACACATTGACACCTCCTTCGTAGAGACTACGCTCATTAGTAACTACACATACGAGGTACGTCTTCGTCGACTTGTATGATGTACCATGTCGCAATCAACTTCTCTATTATTGTTTTATGTTCATGGTCCTTGATTTCATTTTATTTTTTTATTATTTTTATAATTCTCACAAGGAAAATGATTTTTAAAACTTTATATACTAAATAATTACGTTTCTTTTTTTTTATTACATACAATATTTACATTTCTCTTAATTTTATACAAAATGCAATAATAACAATCGTTTTTAACAACTTACACCAAACACATTGTGTATATTAACACTATGTTTGGGATTACTTTTTGAGCTCCTTATTAATTTATTAACTTTTTTAAAAAGTTAATAAGTTAAAAGTTTGTTTGAGTAAATCAAAAGTATATAAAAAAATAGAAGAGAATAAAAAGTTTTCAAGAAGTAACTTCCATTTACTTTTTAAAACTACTTATTAACTTTTTATAAAAGTTAATAAGGAGTTTTCAAAAATAATCTCAACCACCCCCTAAAAAGTAAAGGAAACATATAGAAGAAGGAAATGAATTATCCCTTTAAGCATTTATACTTTGAATATATCTTTAATCTAGCATGTTTAAATAATAAATTATTCATAATAATGATTAATTTTGATTTGGCAAAGATTAGCCATTCCTTTTGGTTTGGATTATCTGAAATTTGGTCCCACGCCCACTATAGAGATAAGTGTGCCTTTCTTTTCTGAGTTGCATGTATTAGTGTCACACTTATTTGATTCCTCTATTTTTTTAATTAAATATATTCATCTAAATTATATTTACTAAAATCACTATAAATAAGATTGAGAGAAAGACTGTCAATCTCTAACACTACTCAAACAAAATATGAATTGCGTTAATACGAACTTAACATGAAACTAAATTAAATAATAATTGGGTCTATACAAAATTGACATGAAAAATCCATAAAGCTAACCCGAAATTAATAACATTAAAACAAAACCTCTAGGAATAGTATAGTTTTACTTTTTTCGATTTTGGCCATAAAAGTTTTCAACTTTTTTTATTTCTTTTTTTAACATTTTTAATATTTTCATTTTTAACCTTTAATACTTTTGCTTCTTTCGATTTTGGCCACCAAAGTTTTCAACTTTTTTTTTTCTGCTTTTTTACTTTTTCAATATTTTAATTTTCAACACTTATACTATATAATGTACGTTTTTAGCCCGTTTCATTTTCTATTAATTTCATTTTCGTTTAATAACTTTCGTTCGTTAACTTTTTTCAAAATACGGAGGGCGCAACTGTTTTTAGTTTTTTTTGTCAACGTTCCGATATAATTTTTTTTAAACGGAGTTGTATTCAAAATCTAAGGTTTTTTATCGTTGACTATAGCGAGAGCCGTTACCGTTGTCGTACCGTGACGAGCCGAACCTGTTATGAGCGAACAACATCATTTTCAATATTGATTTTATCGGAAACCGTATCGGTATTCGCTTTTATGGTTTTCGACGACCCAAACCATTAATTTTTTATTTTGTTTATTTCATTTTTTATTATTTACTTTATTTTTCTCTTTGATTAATATTATTTTTATCGTTGCACTTACGTTTTACCTACGTTTTAAAATTGCCAACCTTCTGCTTTAAATTTTATTGAAAATGGAGTTGTATTCAAATTCGAGTGTTTTTTTCGTGTCATACACTATAACGAGTCTACGATTCGATTTAAGTTTTATCCGCGCAAACGAGTCAAACTAATAACGACCAGGCTCCCGCAGCGAAGCGCGGGAGTTAAAAACTAGTTAATATGAACACAAAAGTTGATTGAAGCACTCGTCATTTAGTGCACCATATCATATTGGTTTCTGTCTCACACAAAGTTGGCACAAGTTGTCGGACCAAATCAAATTTTACCGGGAATGGTTGTGAGTTTAAACCAATGTTGTGAAACAAGGTCTCCGAGGCCGAGTACTCCCTGAGTAATCGCTACTAGGTAGGTTGTCGAGGCCCGAGTACTCTAGGCCTAGGCTGAGTACTCTCCGAGTTCTCTCTGCCTAGGCCGAGTACTCCCGACTCCAACTAGGGAGCGCCTAGCGACTTTTACGATCATGGATTAAACTTGAAAGTGAGATGTTTAGAAAAATGGGTGTAAATTACAAATGAGGAACACGCAACTATTTTTGTCCTTGCATCCATGAGGGTTTTCTAACTTTTTATAATAACGTTAAAAAAATAAGATATGTCAATCTAGTTGATATAATAATGATAACAAAATTAATTCTTAACAAATTTAGATCCATGTCGATAAGGGCCTGACATACTTAGAGGTGCACAAAAACGGTTTTTGAGCCAAAACAGATTGGTTTAAAACCGGTTTGGATAGAGTCAGAGATAATCAAACCAGATTGGGACAAACCGGGTAAGATTATAAACCAATTTTATAAGGGGAAAGACCAGATCGATTTGAAACCAATTTGGATCGGATTGGTTTTAACCAGTTTCAACAGAAATATCTTAAACCGATTTCAAAATAACGGATCGGAACGGATTGGGACCGGTTTAAATTTCTAGATCGGTTTCAGATCCGGTTTAAATGTGCACCTCAGTCTCAATCTTATTAATAGAGGCCGTTGGGTTGAGTGTGTGTGTGTGCATGAACAAGGACCATCCTGGGCTGTAAATGGGCCAATTCGGTCTGTTGATGTAGAAGCCTAGCTGAGGTTTTTTGGGGGTCTCACCTAGACAACCTTACAAATTGATGATTTTATAGAACAAAGAATTTTTTTAACCATCATACTTTTATATATTTTTTAAAAACCATCATACTTCATAACTTACATCTAAGCAGCATCATAGTTAATACTTATTAACAAAAAATTGACCAATCTCGTTACGCTTGACCCAATCTTGTTAATTTTTTTCAATCGTAAACTTTTATATTTGTTTTGATAAAACGGATAATAAGATAATTGACCAACAAACTTAAAGATAAACTAAATATTATATAAAAATTAAAACAAGAAACATAATCGGATAATATTCCCTCACAAGCTAAGCGTGTCTGGTAACATGAAGTTTGGATCTTAGAGTGTCAAATCAAGCAGTTGCAACCCTTTGGTTAGTGGATCAGAAATCTGAAAGGTGTTAGGTATATAACAAACTCAAAGAGTATAATCAGTCACCATGTCTCGTATGGAATGCAAATAAATCTCCAAAAGCTAGGTGCGTTGATGTTAAACTAGATTAGTTGCTAAATATGTGACACCAAGAATGTCACACCACATGGTAGGTGGACTAGGCAATGTAATACAAAGCTCCGAAAGTATAGATAAAACCCACAAAAGTGTAGGGATGGCAGAAATACCCGAGCCTGATGGGAAAACCCGACACCCGGAACATCCGGGGCGGGTAACGGGCCGGGTAATCGGGTAACGGGTCGGGCATATGATTGATTTTTTTTAAAAATTTCGGGTTCGGGTACGGGTATGGTATTTAGTGAAACCCGACCCGATTACCCGAAATATATATGCCCGATTACCCGATTGGATACCCGCGATATTGTATTTATATATTTTATTTTCCTTTTATTTAAAATACATAAATAATTAATTAAATTTATGTTTCCTTTCCAATGACTCTTCTTTTCCTAATTGGACACCCTCAAATCCTCTACTGCTTTAATTGTCTTTGAATAACTGAATCGACCTGCCCTAAATACGTATCATCTTCTCATTCTTCAAGTGGAAATTGTTACTGATATGGGGATGAAACAATGATAATACGGTAGTTTTTTTGCTATTGGATATGTCTTTTTGACGTTTTTTTTAGATTTATATCAAAGCTTCTTATTGCATTAGCCTTATCTTTGGATATGATAACAAAGTGAGTTTATTTTTTGGATATTGGCATATTGTAGTAGCTTTTGGATATGTATTTGAAAGCAAAATGAGTTTATGTTACAGTAGTGTTTTTTTCAAATATATATTTTATAGTTGTAGTTATTAAACAAAATATATTGTAGCCGTTTTTTTTTTCCAGTTATATGTTGTAATTATTAAAAATATAAAAACAGAGACGTTGAAATGTACCCGACAAATACCCGACGGGTATTGGAGATACCCGTAAGTATGCCCGATACCCGATACTAACGGGTATACCCGAGGGTATTCCCGATACCCGACGGGTAATTACCCGACAAATACCCGACGGGTATGGGACAAGATTTCACAACCGGGCATGGGTTTGGGATTACTAATACCCGGCCCGAACCCGACCCATTTCCATCCCTACAAAAGTGTGAGCAAGGGAATGATACTCGGCCTCAGTAATAGATCTGGCAACAATGTGTTGTTTGTTGGAACTCCAACTCGTGAGATTAGGTCCAAGAAAAAACAATATCATGTGTTAAAGCAACGATCATCGGTGTATCCAGCCCAGTCAACGTATGCATATGCATGAATACCAAGCTGAGTGGCCCTGTGAATAGTAAGTCCATGGGTAATGGCGTCCTTAAAGTATCAAAGAATACATTTGACTGCCACCTAGTGATGATCATTGGGACACTGAAGGAACCGTGAGACCTTACTGGCCGTATAGGCAATATTTGGAAGGGTCGGGACAAGGTATTGTAAAGCACCATGTAACGAACCAAAATCCGGGTTTCGTTTTCAAATAAATAAATAAATATTTCTAATTAATATTATGGTGAAAATAATATTTTAGAAATAAGTTGAAACAAGCGGGTTTCAAGTTATTAACGGGTTATACTAGTTTTTAACTAGTTATGAAAAGATATGGGTGAATTGGAAGTGGAAGGACCTAAAGTGTAAATTGGTAAAAATCTGCCATATTTGACATTAGAAGTCAAAATTGGGTTTATTTTGGTTGTTTGGTCGTTCAAGAGAAAAGGGAGAAAAGGAGAATTCAAAATTGGAAGCTAAATCGTGCGTTTGAGGCTTGATTCGTGAAGGTTTTGGCTCACACAATACCTTCCTAACATCAAGTGAGTGATTATCTTCCTTTTTAATTCACCTTTGATGTGTTCTTGTTGGGTTTTGTTAAAAACCCGAAATTATGGTTGCATGTGGTAAAATGGTGTTAGATTATTGATAATCTAGCTAAACTAAAGGTGTAGGAAGGTGATTAACATCCTAGAACCCTTTGATTTTGATTATGAGAAGTTAGGGTTCATATGGTGAAAATTGGGGGTGTTTGGATCATAATACTCAAATGGTGAATTAATGAAGATTAAGTGTTTTTAAGGTGTTAGACACTTGAACAAACACCAAATTAACTTAATAATAATTTTTGAAAGAAGAATTAGTGTTAAGATTAAGTTAATGAAACTCAAGTGGGTGAGTTTGTGGTGAAAGAGGGTGTTTGGATATGGAAATAACCCAAACGGGTCAATTTGGGTTGAAAATGGAAATTTGGGTGGTAAACTCAATTGTATGTGTTTTGAATGAATGATTAGATTACTAAACTAGGTGTGTATGTTTAGGTAATCAAATTGCGGGTTTAGAAGGCGGAGAGGAGTCGTCAAACCCAAAAAGTAAGTGCCTATGCACTTACTTAGTATTGATGATAAATTGTGAATTTTGTGGATTATGTGTTATGTGATTGTGTGCATACTTGTGATATGATAAATTGTGAATGATTTAGTATGCACAATGAATGAATGTAGTTATAGTGTTAATCTATAATGGTAATGGATCATGTGTTGATCATAAACGAAACGGAGTTATGGCCTTGTACCATAATGGTTGATCGGATCATGTGTTGATCATAAACGAAACGGAGTTATGGCCTTGTACCATAATGGAAAAGGATCATGGGTTGATCGGATCATGTGTTGATCATAAACGAAACGGAGTTATGGCATTGTACCATAATGGAAAAGGATCATGGGTTGATCGGATCATGTGTTGATCATAAACGAAACGGAGTTATGGCCTTTGCGCCATAATGGAAATGGATCATGTGTTGATCATAATTAACACTTGTAGTAAGGGTGCAAGAATATGTAGCCTAAATGACAATTTGGGTGGAAACATGTCAAATGGGTGAATGGGTGAAACAAGTAGAAATTTACTTGTTTGTTATGAATTTATCTTCATTACTAATGGTGATATGTGTGGTGAATGTAGGAAAAGCTCCGAGGTAGTCAAAGTCAAGTCCAAGGCGTTGGCGGATCCTCGTATGCATGTTTTCATGTTTTGATGATTTGGCGGAATTTCCCCTTTTTGATTGTAATTTGATAAACAAAACATGTTTTTGGGGTGTGATCACGTTGTCGAAAGGTTTTTGGTTAAAACCCATGTGATGGGCAAATTTGTTGACTTGTAATTTTGGAAAAAGATGGAAATTTGGTTAAGTGTGAAAACTGCTGAAAATCTGCAGAAACTATCTGAGTTTTTACGCCCCTCGCGCTACGCGAGGGAGGTGGTTGAATGTGTCGCGCTACGCGACGGTAAAAAAAAAAAAAATTCCTGGGTTTGAGTCTTCCGCGCGTTAAAGTTTTGTTTTTTAAAAGTGGTGTGTTTCAACTTGGTATCAGAGCAATGGTTTGAGGGATTTGGTGTGGTGGCACCAAACTCAAACCGGATGCTCTTGATATGGGGGAAAATGATACGAGAATCCATGAAGGACTTGACTAAGACTCGGAGCTTACGGAAACGAAAGGTTAGTAATGATTTGATAAGGTGGTTATGTATATGGTGTTTATGTATATGTATGAATGATTGGTAAAGTGTTATGTGTGCCGAAACTTGTCTTGTGATTTGTTATATGAATATGATAATTGCAATTGGGCATAACGCATTATTAAACATGTCTGGCCAATATGATTAATAAGACGAGATGTGCAAGAGCTTTTATGATAACCATATGACAATGAACATTAGCAAGGAGTAGGTGAAGATGGTTATATATGTATGTATGTATATAGGTAGGTATATATATACTTAATACATATAATAGTGAATGTGTAATGGATACCTAGGTATTGATAGTATAAGGGTGTTAAGGTGTTTGTTACTATTTCTCAGTTAAGAGATGACGGACGAGGGTGACCACCACGAAAATGTTGATGTGAACGAAGAACCGTTGGATCCAAGGATCCAAGATATGATAAAGGAAGAAGTGGCCAAGGCGTTTGAGCAAGCCACAAATCTCTTGATGGAGGAAATGAGGGGAACTATTAAGCTCTCTCTTGAAGAGGTCATGAAAGAGAAAGATAAGGAACCTCGAGGTTGTACTCTCAAGGATTTCATGGTGATTAAACCGAAGGAATACGACGGTCAGGTGGACCTGATACTTAGCCACCGGTGGGTGGTGGATATGGAGTCGAATTTCGAAACGACTAGATGCAGGCCCGAGGATAGGGTTATGTTCAGTGTGCCTCTGTTAACTGGGAGGGCAAAGGAATGGCTGTTGAATCTCCGTAGAGAGAGAGGTGTTTCTGGGGTGACCTCCATGTCTTGGGAGGAATTTAAAGCGACTTTTCTGAAATACCACTGTCCGCAAGCCGCGGTGGACAGGATGACTGAGGAGTTTCTCCTCATGAGACAGACGACTGAGTCAATTGACGAATTGGCCGGGGCCTTCTTTGATCGGGCCAAGTTTTGTCCGGATGTGGTATCGACCGAAAAGGCCAAGATTGATAGATTCTATGCTATGCTAACAGTGGAATTCAGAGATAGCATATCTCCATCCTCATTTACCACACTTGTTGATTTAATAAACAGGTGTCGGGAAAGGGAGGTGGAGTTAAAGAGGCAAGAGGCTAGGGGTGAGAAGAGAAAAAGGGAAATTGTGGAACAGGCGGTGAAGAAGATCAAGGGCGGGAGCCCTAGTAAGAAGCCGTTTGTTAAACCTTCTTCGCAAGATTGTAAGTTATGTGGAAGAGTGCATTTTGGGGAATGTAGAAAGGGTCCTTCAAGATGCTATAAATGCGGAAAGCCGGGGCATATGGCTAATCAATGCCCAAGCCAAGTCCGTATATGCTACAACTGTTACAAGCCCGGACACAATAGGGTGGATTGTCCCGAGTTAAAGCAGCAAGGTGGAAGCGGGGTGAAGGTTGAGACGCCAAAGCCTAAGGGAAGAGCCTTCCATATTTCGGCGGAAGAGGCAAAGAACAACTCGGATGTGGTGTCAGGTACATTCAAGATTAACTCATTACCTGCACTAGTTCTTTTTGATTCGGGGGCTAGTCGTTCTTTTGTTTCCTTGAAAATTGTTAAGCATTCCTCTTTTGTAAGTAGCAAGTTAGATGAACCCTTAGAAATCGAAGCGGCTAATGATAAGAGTTTCCTTGTCTTTGACATTTTTAGAGATTGTAAGTTGAGAGCGGGGGGCGAAACTTTCTCTATTGATTTGATTCCTATGGCTATGGGAGATTTTGATATTATTGTGGGGATGGATTGGTTGTCAAAGAATAAGGCGAGTATTTTATGTGGACCGAAGGCGATCCAACTTGTTTCCCCGTCAGGAGAGTCCATCTACATAGAAGGTGATAAAAAGGGTAAAGTAAGGTTGTGCACTTATGTGAAGGCGACCAAGTACATGGCGCGTGGGTGCAAGGCGTTCATGGCTTGTGTCGCGGATGTGAATGAAAGAGTAAAGGAGATTCACGATGTACCGGTCGTGAACCAATTCGTAGATGTGTTTCCTGACGAGTTGCCGGGGATTCCGCCGGATAGGGAGATAGAGTTTGGAATTGACTTGATGCCGGGTGCTACGCCGGTAGCTAAAGCGCCTTATAGATTGGCACCGCCAGAAATGAAAGAACTCATGGAGCAATTACAAGAGTTTCTTGACAAGGGTTTCATACGCCCAAGTGTTTCACCTTGGGGTGCGCCCGTTCTCTTCGTCAAAAAGAAGGATGGGAGCATGAGAATGTGTATGGATTACCGGGAATTGAACAAGTTGAAAGTGAAGAATAGGTACCCATTGCCTAGGATTGATGATCTTTTCGACCAATTGCAAGGGGCGTCGTGGTTTTCAAAGATTGATTTGAAATCCGGGTACCATCAGTTGAAAGTAAAGGAAGAGGATGTTCATAAGACAGCTTTTCGCACTCGTTACGGTCACTATGAGTTTACGGTTATGCCTTTCGGTTTGACCAACGCACCTGCGGTTTTCATGGATCTCATGAACCGGGTGTGTAGACCGTTCCTTGATCGTTCGGTCATTGTGTTTATTGACGATCTTCTCATCTATTCAAGGAGCGAAGGTGATCACGCTTGTCATTTGCGTGAGATTCTTGAAGTCTTGCAAAAGGAGAAGCTTTATGCTAAATTCTCCAAGTGTGCATTTTGGTTGCGCGAGATCCAATTCTTGGGTCATGTGATTAATGAAAGAGGAATTACCGTTGACCCATCCAAGATTATGGCGGTTAAAGAATGGTCATCACCGAAGACGCCTTCGGAGATTAGAAGTTTCTTGGGGTTAGCGGGTTATTATTGGAGGTTCATCGAAAACTTCTCTTGGATTGCTTTGCCGATGACGAAGTTGAATCGTAAGGAGACAAAGTTTGTTTGGAGTCCCGAGCAAGAGTCTGCCTTTCAACTCTTGAAAGAAAAGTTGACTAAGGCGCCTGTTTTATCCTTGCCGGACGGGACCGAGGATTTTGTTGTTTATTCGGATGCCTCGCATTCGGGGTTGGGGTGTGTTTTGATGCAAAGGGGGAAAGTGATTGCCTATGCATCTAGGCAATTAAAGACTCACGAGGTGAATTACCCAACCCATGATTTAGAGCTTGCAGCCGTGGTTTTCGCGCTCAAGATTTGGAGGCATTATTTGTATGGTGCTAAGTGTACGATCTACACGGATCACAAAAGTCTCAAATATTTCTTTGACCAAAAGGACCTCAATATGAGGCAAAGACGGTGGCTTGAATTGGTTAAGGATTATGATTGTGAGATACTTTATCATCCGGGTAAAGCGAATGTTGTGGCGGATGCGCTTAGTAGAAAGTCAAGTCATTCACCTATCAAGGTGAAGTCATTCAAGATGACAATTTCATCATCTCTTATTGATGAAATCCGGGAGGCTCAAGTGTTAGCACTTGGTGGTGACTTGAAGAAAGAGCGGATGGTTGCTTATGTTGATAAGCTTGGTGAAAATAGCATGGGTTTGAAGACATGCTTTGATAGAATTTGGATACCTAGGTTGTCAAGTGTCTTGACAACTATTCTTGACGAGGCGCATAAATCCAAATATTCTATCCATCCGGGGGCCACGAAGATGTTTTATGATTTGAGGTGTCATTTTTGGTGGCCGGGTATGAGGCGTGATGTTGTTAAGTATGTTGAGAGGTGTCTCACGTGCTTAAGAGTAAAGGCGGAGCACCAAAAGCCGTATGGAAAGCTTCAACCGCTTGAAATACCGCTTTGGAAATGGGAAAATATAACCATTGATTTGATCACTAAACTAACAAAGACTCGAAAGGGTTATGATGCGATATGGGTAGTAGTGGATCGGTTGACGAAGAGTGCACAATTCCTTCTTATAAAGGAAACATATTCTTCGGATAGATTGGCGGAAATGTATGTGAAAGAAATTGTGTCACGCCATGGGGTGCCAGTGTCGATTATATCGGACCGGGATACGAGATTCACTTCTCGTTTTTGGAAGAAATTCCATGAGGATATGGGGACAAGGTTGAACCTCAGCACCGCTTATCATCCATAAACGGATGGGCAAAGCGAGCGTACGATTCAAACGCTCAAGGATATGTTACGCGCGTGTGCTTTGGATTTTGGTGGTAGTTGGGACGACCATCTACCGTTGGCGGAATTCTCTTACAACAATAGTTACCATTCTAGTATTGGTATGCCGCCTTTTGAGGCATTGTATGGGAGAAAGTGTCGAACACCCGTGTGTTGGGGTGAGATTGGTCAACGGGAGCTTGGTAGTGTCGAAGTGGTCAAGGAAACTAATGATAGTATTGACCAAATTAGAGCACGCTTGAAGGCGGCTCAAGATCGCCAAAAGTCTTATGCGGATAATAGGAAGCGGACGATTGAGTTTCAAGTGGGGGACTTTGTGCTTTTGAAAGTCTCTCCTTGAAAAGGGGTGATACGGTTTAGGAAACGGGGGAAGTTAAGTCCTCGTTTCATCGGGCCGTTTAAGGTGATAGCAAAGGTGCGGTAGCTTATCGTTTGGAGCTACCGGAGGGACTAAGTAGACTTCATAACACATTTCATGTGTCTCATTTGCGGAAGTGTTTGGCGGATGAATCTACTTTTGTCCCTCTGGACGATATCGAATTGGATGAAAAGTTGAATTATGTTGAAGAACCGGTGGCAATCTTGGATAGAAAAGTGAAGCGTTTGCGCAATAAAGAGATTAGCCAAGTATTGGTGAGGTGGAAACATAGAAAGGGAGCGGAAATGACTTGGGAAACCGAGGAAGAAATGCTTAAACATTATCCGAACCTTTTTATGTGAAGTCGGGTTTCGGGGACGAAACCCAAATAAGGGGAGGTGATTTGTAACGAACCAAAATCCGGGTTTCGTTTTCAAATAAATAAATAAATATTTCTAATTAATATTATGGTGAAAATAATATTTTAGAAATAAGTTGAAACAAGCGGGTTTCAAGTTATTAACGGGTTATACTAGTTTTTAACTAGTTATGAAAAGATATGGGTGAATTGGAAGTGGAAGGACCTAAAGTGTAAATTGGTAAAAATCTGCCATATTTGACATTAGAAGTCAAAATTGGGTTTATTTTGGTTGTTTGGTCGTTCAAGAGAAAAGGGAGAAAAGGAGAATTCAAAATTGGAAGCTAAATCGTGCGTTTGAGGCTTGATTCGTGAAGGTTTTGGCTCACACAATACCTTCCTAACATCAAGTGAGTGATTATCTTCCTTTTTAATTCACCTTTGATGTGTTCTTGTTGGGTTTTGTTAAAAACCCGAAATTATGGTTGCATGTGGTAAAATGGTGTTAGATTATTGATAATCTAGCTAAACTAAAGGTGTAGGAAGGTGATTAACATCCTAGAACCCTTTGATTTTGATTATGAGAAGTTAGGGTTCATATGGTGAAAATTGGGGGTGTTTGGATCATAATACTCAAATGGTGAATTAATGAAGATTAAGTGTTTTTAAGGTGTTAGACACTTGAACAAACACCAAATTAACTTAATAATAATTTTTGAAAGAAGAATTAGTGTTAAGATTAAGTTAATGAAACTCAAGTGGGTGAGTTTGTGGTGAAAGAGGGTGTTTGGATATGGAAATAACCCAAACGGGTCAATTTGGGTTGAAAATGGAAATTTGGGTGGTAAACTCAATTGTATGTGTTTTGAATGAATGATTAGATTACTAAACTAGGTGTGTATGTTTAGGTAATCAAATTGCGGGTTTAGAAGGCGGAGAGGAGTCGTCAAACCCAAAAAGTAAGTGCCTATGCACTTACTTAGTATTGATGATAAATTGTGAATTTTGTGGATTATGTGTTATGTGATTGTGTGCATACTTGTGATATGATAAATTGTGAATGATTTAGTATGCACAATGAATGAATGTAGTTATAGTGTTAATCTATAATGGTAATGGATCATGTGTTGATCATAAACGAAACGGAGTTATGGCCTTGTACCATAATGGTTGATCGGATCATGTGTTGATCATAAACGAAACGGAGTTATGGCCTTGTACCATAATGGAAAAGGATCATGGGTTGATCGGATCATGTGTTGATCATAAACGAAACGGAGTTATGGCCTTGTACCATAATGGAAAAGGATCATGGGTTGATCGGATCATGTGTTGATCATAAAGGAAACGGAGTTATGGCCTTTGCGCCATAATGGAAATGGATCATGTGTTGATCATAATTGACACTTGTAGTAAGGGTGCAAGAATATGTAGCCTAAATGACAATTTGGGTGGAAACAGGTTAAATGGGTGAATGGGTGAAACAAGTAGAAATTTACTTGTTTGTTATGAATTTATCTTCATTACTAATGGTGATATGTGTGGTGAATGTAGGAAAAGCTCCGAGGTAGTCAAAGTCAAGTCCAAGGCGTTGGCGGATCCTCGTATGCATGTTTTCATGTTTTGATGATTTGGCGGAATTTCCCCTTTTTGATTGTAATTTGATAAACAAAACATGTTTTTGGGGTGTGATCACGTTGTCGAAAGGTTTTTGGTTAAAACCCATGTGATGGGCAAATTTGTTGACTTGTAATTTTGGAAAAAGATGGAAATTTGGTTAAGTGTGAAAACTGCTGAAAATCTGCAGAAACTATCTGAGTTTTTACGCCCCTCGCGCTACGCGAGGGAGGTGGTTGAATGTGTCGCGCTACGCGACGGTAAAAAAAAAAAAAAAAAAAAAATTTTCTTGGGTTTGAGTCTTCCGCGCGTTAAAGTTTTGTTTTTTAAAAGTGGTGTGTTTCACACCAAGTGTGCTTCTATATGTTAAGGGATATCCATGGGGAAACGGGCCTCGGGAGTAAACAAATAGGGATGTGTCTGAAATGCATTGTGTAAATCCATATATACTAAGAGTTGTAGAGAGCTTGGAGAACCAAGCGCATGGTGCCTGCTTGAGGCTATAAAGGGCCTTCTGTAGAAGGAAAACATGATACGGTGTATTCGAGTTAACAAAGACTGAGGTTGTGCCATGTACATAGCCTCAGAGAGATCCCCATGAAGGAAGACGTTATTGGCGTCGACATTTCTCATATACCAACCATGGAAAAAGGCAACCGAGAGAACCAACCGAATAGTGGTTGATTCAAAAACAGGGTTGGAGCTCTCAGTGCAGTCGATATCCTTTGTCCGATGAAAGCCCTTGGAAACAAGTCACGCCTTATATTTGTTAATGGAGCCATCATGGTTCTGTTTAATCCTGTAAATTCACCCGGTCATTTTTATTTTATATGATTTCATATTTTACTTTATTTTATAAACTTTTATTAAATTTTCAAATCTGCATAATACTTCACCAATTAATTGTTTAAGCACTTTACAAGTGTATATGTTAATATGTTGTGTTATTCGCGCATCAAGCGGGCACCCCTCTAGTAAATATATAATAGCTACACGGCAAGTTCGTTTGTCATCATCTAAGAGAATTGAACTTTTTTTTCCATTTATAAAAATAAGATCAAAACCTCAGTAGATATGTTGAAGTTGTAGGGTTTTTGTTTTCTTCTTCTTTTTAATTTGTAATCTTAATCTCATTAAAGCCAAACACATGATCGTGAACCCACATTCATAAGAAAATTTAAGGAACATTGAAAACGTTAAAATAAAAAATTGTTAATAAATCATAGCTACTCGCACGCAATTGCTCTAAAGGCCCACATAACACGCTGGGCCGAACCTATTGCACATTTGCATTGCACACTCAACTTTTTTTTATTACCTTCTTTCTTTTTTAATATTCTGACAATACAATAATTTTTTTTTATCATTTTTCAAATAAAGTACTTAAATATTTTTACAAGAAGTGTACTTCTATCAAAAAAGTTTATTATATGAAGTATCTTTCAAAGAAATAAAAAAGTAGCAACTTATTTATAAACTAATCATTATGTATATTAACTTATTAAAATGGACATTCATTTTAGAACAAATGAAGCATGTTTTTCTATAAGCTAAAGGCAGTTTATATTTTCATCGAAGAATAAATTTGGCTTTTTATAATGTAAATTAATGAAATATGTGAAGTAGAAACCATAAAATTTAGTGATGCATCACATCACTTACGCTGTGTTTCCGAGTTTACTAAATGGGAGAAAAGAAAACAAAGGATTCATTTTCTTTCTTTTCTTTTCACCTCTTTTCCTTTCTCTTCAAATATTTTCAAATTTGAAGGACGGAAATAAGCCTTATTTTCTCTTCTTTTCCCTCCATTTACTTCCTAAAAAAAAACTCTGGAACACTCTTTCTTTCTTTTCCCCCCTTAAAAAAAACTCTGGAACAAGGGTTTACTTCTCTTCCTTTCTTTTCCCTTCTTTTCTCTACTTCAATAAGACTTGGGAACACAGCGTTACGTTAAGAAAATAACTACTATCGGTGTCAGTGGCGGATCTAGGAAAAAAATTCAGGGGTATCTAAAATTTCGTTCAGGGGTATCTGGATACATAAAACGGTAAAAAAAAATAAAAAATTCCCACTACGCGTCGAAAGTTGAGGGGTACCGACAGGTACCCCTGCCCTCCACATACATCCGCCCCTGATCGGTGTAATTGAGTCGATCCCATGTGAGGTTTTTGAGACCTATTTGTAAAAAAAATCGAGCCTAGATTTTATTAGGTTCGGGAAGCTAAAAGAGTTTATTATTTATGTAATATAACAAGTTGTATATAATATATTAAAAACATAGCCAAAAAAAATATTATTTGTAACTACGGTATAAATTACTAAATAAAATATATTAAAATTATTATATATTTCTAATAAAATTATAAATAAATATAAACATAATTATATATGCATATAATTAAAATAATTGAATAATTAACAGATAAAAATAAGATTGAGTTTGAAAAATTATTTAATACTCAAGCTCGAGCTTAGGCATACTCTTTTTCTAGAGACTTCCTTATTATTAACTTATACCAAATATGTACTATATCCATGAACCCAAACCGGTTTTTTTATTTATATTGGCCCGATACTTTTGATATTTTATAAACATTGTGTTAAAAAAGGAGTATTACAAACCTTACAATAAAACTAATTAAACAATTTAAACAAATCTATGGGTAAAAAACAAAAGGACCAAACTTTTGCGGTTATAGAAAACCAAATTGATAAATATTTAATTACATAAAAAGATTGGGTACGAGGGAGAATATATTAAAATAATTTAGTTGTAAGAATCCATATGCATCTAGTCCCTACGAAATATTTTTTATTGTTAATAATACCACTTGTTGTTTAATTAATTAATAAAAATATATTTATTACTGTTCGGAATATGGTTACTCCGTTTTATTTGGAGGTTGATGACGCACCACATGACGCAATTACACCCCGTTTCACTAAAGCAAATTGCAGTTTAATTATTTAAAATTCATCCTAGTTAAAGTAGAGGCTAAAAGTTGAATCTTATGTTGGGTGAATTTTTTAATAAAAGATATTTAGTTGGTTCTAGAATATTTAACACGTTAATAAGTAAATAAATAAATAGATCAAACACGTGAATCGAAGTCAACAAGGCCGTAAAGATTATTGTCATAACGAATGGAGAATCGATGTTTGAGCTTAGTTTTTAATAAACATGTATTATTATTTTTTATTGAATTGTCTAAATATTCACATTACTTTTTATAAATCTGATAACTAATTTATTGTCTGTGAGTTATACTTATAAACCAAGTAATAGACAAAAAAATATGATGAATAATGCTAAACATTTGTTATGTAATAATGATTATAACTTTAAAAACTAAAAATGGTTATTTATTTTATAAGTTATTAGGTTAGAAACTCATTTATTACACAAGTTGAAAAAATCCAAGTTGTTATAAACTAGTAGTTTCTATGAAAATTTGTATGTTAAATGTGATTGAAACAAGAATTAATGAAAATTTAAAAATTAAAAATAACAAATAAGGGTTGGGTTATAATAAAAAGAGTATTTAATATAAAAAGTGTAACAAAGATTATGGGCCTGACATGTGTCATTTTATTATTTTTTAAGGGAGAGCATATTAGTTATTGTGTCAAATACGTCAGGTCATTGTGTCTAATGTCAGGTCTGGTCATTGTTTTTAATGTCAGGTTATGTGTCAAATAATTTTTTTTTATCATTGTGTTATATGTATTTATCATTATGATTTAATAAGTTTTAATATAATATTAGAATAAATTTTAGATATTTAATTATTTAAAATCGTTATTGTTTAATAAGAGATAGAGACTGGGGAATCAAAAATCTAGATTTATAACGAACACATGACATATAAAATTATTCATTTATTATAAAAAGAATTAACTTTTTATGTGAATTTAGATTCATATTATTTACATACATATAAACAAATTGTGATTGTCTTAAATAAACACAATATAATTTATAATTCATTAAAAACACATAATAAACAATTTGTAAAATGAAATTTGTACTGATTATATGAAGAAGTAAACAACACGTATGATATTGATAGCAAATTTTGACCAATATATTTGAATGTATTTTATATGTTATCCAAGAAAAAATAATCATACATATTCATGTGGATTTACATATATTTATTTTGCAATCATCATTCTTTTTAGCACTTAAATATACTTATTATTCCCTGATTAAGTAATTAAAATACAACGTAAGATTCGTTACCAAGTTTAGATATAATTAAACTAAATAACTGCAAACTGTATACATCCAATTATAGTAATACATATATAGTTTAAATTGTTTTCGTAGGTATTCTAAGAGAATAAATTCCTTAAAAACAGCATCTGGTTTGATAGTATATTTAGTATAGTCAACATTGAAGACAGTGTCAACTTTTGTTGATTAGGGTTTTGAGATGTATATTATTATAATTATATGCAACCTTTGATTAATTTATTAACGTAATAATAATTAATTGGATTGATGACAACCCAAATGACGCAAATGGCACCTTCATGTTCTCCACATCAAAATTATATAATTAAACAAATAAGAATAAATATAACTACATATATATTTTAAATTTCTAATACATGAAAACCACCTATTTGAACTTACTTACACCGATTCATTAATATTTTTAAGTAATAAAAGTGAATAAATTGTGTCTACACAAAACAACAAACAGAAATACCGAAACTTGTGTACGCCTCTTGTTGTTTTGGAGGGGTAAATGGGACATGCTTTATGGAAAATTTGCACCTATTTCTCGTGGCAAATAAGATTCTTTCACAAAATAGGCGACACATTTACCGTCTTCATATATCTTAGGTGCCAAATATACCCTTTTAACTAAGCAATAAGTATTTTTTTTCTTACAACCACTTATCGGACATTGCTTACTCGATCGTATGATTTAATAACAATATTACTTAAGAGTTATGGTTAACACGTAAGTTATGAATATTTCTTTTTCTAAAAATAAGAAGCCGACTTACGAATATGGTGGTGGTATAGGTGGAGAGGGGTGGTGGTGGTGATGGAGAGGGAGGGTAGAATATATAGCGTTTTAACCATTTGAGTGATCTTAAGAGTATTTTGGTCTTTTCAGACAAAAGTTAACTATTAAATTTAACGACGTTAGCCATCTGGACTCAAATGAAGTCAAAAATAAAAAGTCAGGGTTCAGAGCGAGGTTTTAAAACATAAGGGGCTCAACTAATTAAAATGGACAAACGTCAAGGACTCAACTAGTTAAAATGAACAAATATCAGGGACTCAATAGTAATTTACTCATGTATTTATGACTTATAATAAGCATACTACTAGTATTTGTGTTATCATCTTGCAATTGTGATCCGTTTTTACAAACAAAAAATGTACTTTTTCTTTTAAGAGTTTAGTTAGGATTATTCGTTGATGATTTTAGCGTCATCTAGCTAGGTATTTTGTTTGGTTGGATTTGCTTGATAGGGGTAATGAGAAGTTATTATGAAACATCAAAAAAGTTAGTGTGGAGTGCACACTTGTTTGGTGATCGATCTTATGAGTTCCGGTGCTAAAGACACATTGTTGTATCAATGAGAGTGACGCCCACTGAACAACGGGGGTTCGGTGACCCGCCTCTGGTTAGCAAGGTCCTAGGGGCAGTAGCCCCTAGTGGGATCCAAGGGATAACACTCGTGGCCAGTTTACTCCTTCGGAGTAAGATTGCTCATCCGGAGTAGATTATTCCTCCGAAGTGTATTGTATTTGGAGTAGAATCACTTAACAGTTATGGATTGACGGTTGTGATGGTTTTTAGCCAGTAACTGTCATGATGTTCCATTGCATATGTCTACCCTATATATACATGTAAAACTGGTCAGTATAAAAATATATGAATATCTCAACAGTCTTTCATATTTTTTGTTCTTTCATATTTGATTTTTATCCGACTGAATATTTGTGTACCCGCGATATAATTCAATATGAGAGGGAACTCTGACGCGATTATCAGAAAATCTAGACAATTATAAATACACGAATCATCCAGAAGTTTCATACGCTATTTGACATTTGTCACTAAAACGAAGGTTAGTTTATATATTATAACAACTAGGTTAAAATCCCGTGTATTACACGGGTTAAATAAATAAAATGTTATATATTTAGTAATAAAAATTTTATATTTTTAAAAACCCATGTAATATACGGGTTGAATAAACCAGTATATTACATCGGTTGAATAAAATATAATGTAATTTGTTAACAGACACATTTGTCAAGATATGTTTTTAAAAAATGTAATTTGCCGTGACAATTATAAGGTCTGTTAAGTTAGTTTTTAAAATATTTTTTTTCAACTGAGTGTTAATTTTTTTATTTAATTGATAAATGTTAGTTCATATTAAGTTCATTTGATTGATGATATAATAACTATTTATAATTAAATAATAATTATCCGTAATTAGATTTATTAATATAAAGATTATTTAACAGGAGAGAGAAATAAAAAATCTAATATTTAATAGGAGAGAGAGGCAAGAAAATAAATGTGAGGAGTAACCAGATAGTGACACGTGTCCTGAATATATTTTCATTTATTAGAGTAGTAAGATATTCCAACTAATATTAATTCATATGAACTTATATCATGAAACAATACTTGCATTAATTTTAATATACGGTTTAACCGAATTTAATCAAAACCGAACTATAAACGACGGTTAACCGGCCGACCTTCTGTTAACAGTTATGGAAAGTATATTTCATCAACCGATCGAACGTTTTCAATGGAGGTGAAAAGATAAAACCGGCCCATAGCCGCTTTTACACACCCCTAAACTTACATGACTTTCGTTATGATTTTTGTAAACTAAAAACACGCATAAGTCTTATTCTATACATAAATCGTGTTTTATATCTTGAATTTAAAAGGTTAAATACCTAGATTAAACAATTAAGGAAAGTTTAATATTTCTTTACTTGATTTGAACTCATACATGTACCAAGAAAAATGTGCTCACACCCACCTCAGACTCGGACTCTTTTCCCCAAATTAATAAGTGTACTATGTATGGTTCTTGGTTCCATAAATTGATATTGTTTGCTTCCTTAACTTGTTCACTTATCAACCTATGGAACAAAGCACATCTTGGAACTCTTAACATATATACTTATTTAATTGGTACTATATTCTACAAAATTAAAATCTAATCTCATTTAAAAATCTCATATGATTCTGACCTTTCCTTTGTTAAAACTTTTATTTCTATTAATAAACGTCTAATTTACATTTTATTATATATTTGTCTGCGGAAAAATAAACTTATAACATATTAAGAAGTATACACCCAAAAACTTATACCTAGTATTATTAAATTTCACACCTTATATGAATTTAACATTTATAAATGTACTGTCAATGTTTCAATGATCGATAGTATGTCTTGTTAAATAAGTAATTCAAATTTTGCCATAACCGTCGAGGTTAAACGGTTGAGATTAAAAGTTAAGGTGGTTTTGAATTGACCCGACGGTTAGGATCAATTAGACCAGCGATTGCACTCATCATGGTCTATGTTTGATAAAAAGTACCACTACAAGGAAATGACCATGTGCCGACGTCGCTTATACCGACGACACTTGTCGTCGGCGTAGGTCACCCTATAGCGACGACATGTTGTCGCTATAGGTGAAAACCAAAATTTTGAATGGGACACCCAATACCGACGACATGTCGTCACTATAGGGTTGAGGCAGATTGGAGGGAAAGCTGGCGCCCAATGAATTTTTGGGGAAATCTTATACTAACGACATGTCGTCGGTATAGGGTAATTTTGATTTTCTTTTTGTTTTTTTAATATAATAATTTTTTCTTCAGTCAATTTTTTTTTAATTAAAAAAAAGTCTGGGATACCCTATTCGTCGGTATAGAGTTTTTTCTTTATTGACCGGTCAAAACCCTACGAAGCCTATACCGACGACATGTCGTCGGTACATGGACCTATTGCGCCGACTTTCGAGCCTATACCGACGAAATATCGTCGCTATAGGGTTGAGGCAGATTGGAGGGAAAGCTGGCGCCCAATGAATTTTTGGGGAAAATCTATACCTACGACATGTCGTCGGTATAGGGTAATTTTGATTTTCTTTTTGTTTTTTTTAATATAATAATTTTTCCTTCCGTCAAATTTTTTTTTTAGATTAAAAAAAATCCGGGATACCCTATACCGACGACATGTCGTCGGTATAGAGTTTTTTACTTTATTGACCGGTCAAATCCCTACGAAGTCTATACCGACGACATGTCGTCGGTACAGGGGACCTATTGCGCCGATTTTCGAGCCTATACCGACGACATGTCGTCGCTATAGGTGTCAGCGCGAATTAACTCAGGAAACAGCTTTCTGCTTCTAATTTCCACCAAAAAAAAATCCCCAAATCACTCCATCTCTCTCTCTCCGGCGATTTCACGATTTTTGGGTATTTTGTGAGGCAATCTTCACCAATCTCTTCGGTTTTGAGGTGAGTTAACATCTATTGTTCAACCTTAACAAGAAAATCAACATTTTGGTGTTTTTTGCTTAATTTATTTGATTTTTGTTAGGTGTTTGAAGTTTTAACCATTTTTTAAGGATTTCAAGCTGAGAGGAAGCTAATTTGCAAACTTGGTTAGTAATTTTTCTAAAAATTAGGTTTAGATGTATGTTTGTATGTATATGTTTGTGTTTATTTATATGTATGTATATATATGGTTTAGATGTATGATTTTATAAATATTTTTTGAAATTTTATAATGAAATTAGGTTTAGATGAAACTTGGGAATTTGGGCATTTATATATGTATGTTTGTATATAATATGTATGTATATATGTGTATGTATTTTTATGTATGTAATTGTGTTTGTGTATGTAATTTTAGAATTTGGACAATGTTGTGTTTATTTGTATGTATGTATATATGGTTTAGATGTATGATATTATAAATATTTTTAAAATTTTATGATGAAATTAGGTTTAGATGAAATTTTGGAATTTTGACATTTATATATGTATGTTTGTATATAATATGTATGTATATATGTGTATGTGTGTTTGTATGCATTTGTATTATGTTTATGTATGGAATTGTGTTTATGTATATAATTTGGGAATTTGGGTATTTGTTTATGTATGTTTGTAAAGGCTACGTATGTATATACGTGTATGCGTGTTTGTATGTATTTGTATTATGTTTATGTTTATGTATGGAATTGTGTTTATGTATGTAATTTGGGAATTTGGGTATTTGTTTATGTATGTTTGTAAAGGCTATGTATATACGTGTATGTATGTATTTTTATGTATGTAATTGTGTTTGTGTATGTAATTTTAGAATTTGGGCATTTATTTATGTGTGTTTGTATATGATATGTATGTATATTTGTATGTATGATTATGTAATTGTATGATTTGTATGTATATAATTTGGGCATTTATTTATGTGTGTTTGTATATAATATGTATGAGGTTGAAAAGGTTGTTCTTCCCTATTATCCAAATTGGGCTAAGGTTCCAAATGAGAAGAAACGGGCCGTATATCCCACTCTTATAGTAAGTATAGATGTTTTATAATTACTTACAATTTCATAACTATTACATTTATAATTACTTTCCATTTGTAGGATTATTTTGATCTAGACTCCTGGAGAAACACTGATAAGTGGCGAGGCGTTGAACTCGAAATCACCGCCGAGTGTCAGAGGGCGTATAAAGATCACAAGAGAGTGTTGAAAGTTCACTTCGAGGAGAATGGGGGATACGATGATGTGGAGGCGGCGATGAATAATCCACCAGAAGATCTTGATCAAGAAACTTGGGAGACTTTGATTAATGAGCTGTTTTTAGATGCGAGCTATAAAAACCGCTCGAAGAAGAACAAACAAAACCGATCACAACAACGTTACCCAAGTTACCATGGCAGCAAATCATACGCCCAGCGCCGACACATGGAGGTATGAAATACAATTGTTAGTATTATATAAACATGCTTATTAATTCTTAGTAATATTATTTTTGTTTTTCACAGGGTATCGCCCCAGTTGATGTGTTTAAATCGACCCATTATAAAGAAGGGACCAGTTGGGCCAACACGAATGCATCATCAGATTATGTAAGTCAAATGATTTTGTTGTTAGACTTACTAGACTTAGAACATCCAACAGTAATTTTAAACGGGTCAAAATGACCCAAACACACTTTAAGAGACTTAAAATACCTAGCTTTAAATTAAAACGAATCAAAATGACCCAAACACACTTTGATAAACTTAGAACATCCAACTGTAACTTTAAATGGGTCAAAATGACTCAAACACACTTTAATAGACTTAGAACATCCAACTCGAGCCCAATTGTTGAATATTTTTGCTAGTATTATTAGTATTTGTTGTTATTAGCGTTGGTTGATTGGAATTTGTGAATTTAGGTCATTTATAACTTATAGTTTAACAGGTTGGTTATCCATTTTACAGCAGTTATGCTGTCGAATTTTAGTAAAATAGTCAAGTGATTGTTTATTACATTGTTTAATGTAGGACCGAATCCAAGAGGAGTATACAAGATCCTCTGATGAGTCTGGTGGTGACTTGTTTGCTGTCGATGAGTTTGCATGCATGGAGCGTGCATTGGGTCATCGGCGTGGCCATATCCGGGGTGTCGGTCGTGTGGTGAGTAATCCCACACCGGATTTGTTCAGTACCCCCCTCCACAACCACATTGGCAAGAAGTGGATGAGCGTGTAACTCAACTTCAAAAACAAGTCCAAGATCAACAACAACGCGAAGCCCAACGAGATGAAGAACGTCGTGTGCATAACAACAAATGCTTGAAATGCAACGACAATTGGATGAAATGCGTCGAATGTGGGAACGCTGAACTAGCAGCGACGATAATTAGCTTGAAGTTGTTGCGCCTTTGCCTTTTTTGTTGGTGTTATTGTTGAATGTTTGAACAATTTTTATGTTTGTGTGTCGGATATCTTTATGTTTGAATATTTGGTTTGCGTGTCGAACAGGTTGTTGTATCGAACAATATGTTTCGGATTTCAATTTTTGAATGGTTTGAATTATCTGATTTGCAGGTTTTTGTAATTAGAAATTAAATATTTCTGGAAAATTTTGTAAATTTAAAAAAAACAAAAAAAAACAGAAAAACCTATACCGACGACATGTCGTCGGCATAGGTCTTTTCCAAATTTAATTAAAAAATTGGAAATAGCTTATACCGACGACATGTCGTCGGGATAGGTTGGGTCTGTCCCGACGACTTGTCGTCCGGATAAGTCCAGAACCTATACCGACGACATGTCGTCGGTATAGAATTTTTTTGAAATTTTTAATGAAACCCTATAGCGAAGACTTGTCGTCGGCATAGGTCGACCTATGCCGACGACATCTTTGACCTATTGGGACGAGGCAATACCGACGACAAGTCGTCGCTATAGGGTAAAAAAAAATCGTCGGGATAAGGTGATAATGTTGTAGTGTACTAAGTCCTTCCTTCCACGCCTTGTATAAAGAATTTACTTTTCATTTTATATCTATATATTATATGAATACATGTCACATAAACTAACATTTTGCAAAGCAAGTACCAAAATATATATTTCGATTAGAAAAAAAGGTTTACTTTCTGAAAGTGTTGTTTAGGAGTATTTGTTTATGCAGGTATAGTCCCTCTCATAAACAAGAGCCATAAGCAATTCTAGCTTTGACTGCTTTTCGGTTCACCATAATTGATTCATAGGACACCCACGATTGCGACAATTCATCTCTACTTGCATTTTTTCCCTATAAAATACAGTAATACTTTTAATTATTTCTAAAAACAAACATTATTTTATAATCAACAGACAAAAAACAAAACATTTTTAAAGAAAATCTTTAAAATTTAGCCATCAAAATCCTTAAAAATATAATGAGTTGATGAGAATCTTTAAAGCATTAAAGTAATACAAACAAAAAATTGTGAAACATGACACTCCTTGTTTCTTCCCATTAAGGTCTAAGGACAACAGTTTCGAAATAAACCAACTGTTTAGTTTCTGCGAAATAAGACGTAACAAAAAGTAACTGAATTAATTAGTTATTTACACCTATATCTTACACGTTATATTTTTATAAGTATCTTCAAACACGTTAACAAAATAAATATATTTTTTGCCCATCAAAATATGAAATGTTTTTTTACAACCATCAACTCAAATAAAAAGAAAAAGAAAAAGAAATTGGGTCCTTTTAATTTGTTTTTACATGTACAATACTCAAAGATCACCCTTCCTAAAAAAGTCAACTGTGAATAGTCAACGGAATCATTCGTTGTGCTAGATTTTTCAACCAAAAAACATTGATCTTTCGTGGTCAAAGAACAGAGGGAATTAACATCATTTTAACACATAAATTGTCGTGATTTGGTTGATGTGAGGTTCTTATGGGGGCTGTCGGATGTGAAATCTTTGCTGCGGGAATCCTGATGATGCTGCAGCACTATTTGCATACATATGGTGTAGAGATGGATCACTTCTTCCGCCGTATGCGGTGCTGCTAGTAAACTGCATCTGCATTTGATAAAAATTCTCATCATCTTCTATTCATGTACGTATATTAGGCATTGGTTAATTATTTCTCATCTGTTCTATTTTAGTTACTAAAACTTTTTTGTCTCATTTTAGTCACTCAACTTTCTCATTTGTTCCATTTTAGTCGCTCAAACTTTTTTTGTCTCATTTTAGTCACTCAAATTTCACATATTGTTCTAATCTTGCATAATTACAAGGTTAACATATTACGTTTTCTTTTGATTTTGTTTTATGAATATGGTGAAAATATAGGTTTACTCTTTTTGGATTTCATTTTCATCATATCCATGTAATGAAATCCAAAAAAAATGTAACTCGTAAATGGTAGTTTTGCAAAATTGGAACAAATATGAAAAATGGGTGACTAAAATGAGACATAAATTTTTTTTTGAGGGACTAAAATGGAACGTATGAGAAAACTTCAGTGTCTAAAATGTGACAAAAAAGTTTGAGTGACTAAAATAGATCTGATAGAAAACTTGATTATTATTATGTAAACTTACCCCTTTATTTAATTGTTATTTTTAGATGTAATCACTTTCACAATCTTAATTGTGAAACAACAGAAATGAGAAAGAGAGAGGGACGATAAAGTGACTCACTTGATGACTCAGTGAGTTGATAGCATTCTGGTTGAACATATGGGGCATAATATGCCCGTATCCATTGTTACTCGTTATAGATGGCATAGGCGAATGAAGGTGCGTCTGGCTCAGAAGCTGGAATGTCTCGATTCCGTTATACCCTTCTCTTCGCCCTCCATCAAACCAACCGGATGCCTTTTTTACAAGTTAAATCATAAATTTTTAGACGTAACAAAAAAAATGTGAGTAAATCTTCTAGCTATAATAATTTAAACATTTTTTTGTCAAATTTCTAATGTACGACATACCGTTGGTCGACTAAGTCCAAAATGGATCGAGTTAGAATGATGTCTCGATTGAGTTCGACCATTATTTCCAAATTCTATGTTTTGTGGCCTATTTGAGGCTGAACTTCCCCCTAAGCTCAAATCCAGATTATGATCATATGATGTGTTGTTATTTGAACTTTCTGAGATGAAAGAAAAGAATGAATAATATTTTTATATAAATATGTAAATGTATATAAATAAATAATGTTACCAGTGGAGTTGAGCTCATGTTCATAAATACTGGAATCAAAATTTGTAACAGCATCCTTCCCATTGCATTTAATTGCAGCTTTATCATAAGCCCTAAAGTAAAAAGTGAGAAGTAAAAAAAAACATTATGTTACCATTTAAACCCCTTGAATATTGAGATTTGACAGTTAAGTTCCCTCAAGAAAACAGATATATATTTACCTGGCAGCTTCAACTTCAGTGTCAAATAGACCAAGATACACATACCTGTTATAAAAACCCAAATTTGTCATATGACATAGTTAATTCAACTAACCCCAAAAAGGCAAAAAAACTTATTTTATTCCAAATTGTCTTGTTTCTTGATCTTGTGATAACTTGATAGATATCTTACCCATCTTACCCATATACCTACACTATAAATCTATATAAAAAACTTATTTTATTCCAAATTCCAGAAATCATACCGAAAATGTCAAACTTTAATTTTTCCCATTCCATTCCATATATATGTTTACTTAATATTTTAAACATTTTTATTATCCCCGGACACTCAGATTTTTCTGGGTATATTTGTTTATAACGAGTGTTTACATATGAGATTAAATACATACTTTTTTCCCAAGAATTGACCCATTCGAGCTTCCCATCGACCGCATTTGTGCAAAGTAACACCTCGATATTTCGAACTGCCTCTAGGGAAACCGGTACTTTGTCTACGAAGTACATGCACAAACTCTTCCTTTGATAAACTGCTCATCTATTGTTTCAAAACAACATATGATCACCAAAAGCCAAAAACAAAAATATAAAACCACTATTTGTGTTTTTATGTTTTGTATTTTGTCTGATAAACAACAACAAATATAAAGGTGTTTCAAGATAAGGCTGCAACAACACCACTGTTCAAGATAAGGTGAAATCTAATTCACAAAACACCCTTTAATTTTTATTTTTCATTCTCTCTCCTTCTCAAAAACACACACACCAAGAACACCTGAGAAAACACACACCTGCTTTAGGTCATCTTCATAGTCTTCAAGAGTGAAGTTTATGTCAGCCTCCACCCCCCGAAACTTGATCGCTGCCCTATCATAAGCACTGCGGCCGTAGAGGAATATATCTCCTTAATTAGATAAACTTATTTTCTTTCGTTTATAGTTTTAATTAAATTAGTTAATTAACAGAACTTAAGTTTATTGTGTACTCACCGTGCAGCTGCATGTGCTATGTCAAATCCACCTATTGGTACGGTTAATAAGATTAATATGTATATATATAAAATCTTGAAAATAAATAAAAATTTTCAACTTAAAAAATGTAGCATACCAAGATAAATCTGCTTCCCACAATCCCTAAATAATCATAAAAACAAGACTTAATTAGATAAACAAAAGGAGAAAAAAGAAGCCAATAATAATGTTGTTTTTAATTAATATTTTTCCCTATTTTAAAAATAATAATATATGGTTATAAAATAATGGTGATGATGATGCATTGGGAACAGAAGAAAATAAAGTAAATAATAGAGAAAATGAAGAAAAATCAACCATATGTGGGATTCCCATCTGCCGGTTCGGCGGTAAAAGGTAACTCCACGGTACTGAGAGCTTCTAGACCGGGGTCCCCGCCGGCTTTTCTTGAGCGGTTGAGGCACATCGGTGACCTTTCCGGGGAATCCATTGTTGCTTCCGGCGCCAGTAAATTTGACGCCAACCCAGTTAGCCGTAGGGAAAGACGTTGTCGTTTCGACGGGGGTATGACCCAAGGGAAAGAACTGATGAGTGACCGGCGGATTGTCGGTCATAGAGAAGCCGAATAACCGGCTATGACCGGTGGTCGTGAAACCAGGTTGGTCGGAATTCTCGTCTTGGTCGGAAGGTTCGTCGTGATCAATAACCATGACGGATGAGGTGGAATTAGATGCGGATTGTTTACCCTTGCTGTTGTTGTTATATTCTTCCAGTTGCATCTCTTGGTCTTCCGTTCGTCGATCGGGCGAGCCGTTAAGATCCCACATTATTTATCTATTCAAAATAAAAAAACTAATAATTCATTTCAAGGAACATAGAGAGAGAAGGTGTGTGTATATATACTGTGGTGGAAGTAGCTAGCTAGGGTTATTGTATTGAAGGGTAGGTCGGGGGATGTTTGTGTAAATATTGGTCTGGTTCAGACTGCCCAATACAGCAACGGGGAGGCTTCTCTCTCTCTCTCTCTCAATATGAGGGTTCACACACACGATGGATATGTGTGTATGTATGGGGGTTGGAGAGAGAAAGAGATCAAGTGAGATCTTTCTTACACACCTCTCCGACGTTAATCAAATCGAAAGAAAAAAAAAAAAGGTAAAGTGGGGTAACATATTGGAGTTATATATAATGGAATAATACAAAATGGGGGATATAAATACGTGAGAGAAGGTTTTACTAAAAATTTGTTTTTTGTTAATAAATTTTAAAAAGCGGGTCAAACAAACTTTAATTGAGCTTATTTTAACGGTGTTGGAATCGTCTTATCGAACCCTAATCCGGAACCAAAAACCTAAGCCCACCTCCACACGCAGGGGCGGCTGGAAGGCATTGCGGGCAACACGACCGTAGAGGGCCCAACATTTCGAGGGGCCCAAAAAAAAATTATATATATATTTAAAATTTTTGAGGCTTTAAAAAAAATTATTGGGCCTTTTTAAAAAAGTAATTTTCATTATGGGCCTTTTTTTTACGGCTCGTATAGGGCATTCGAATTCTCGGAGACGGCCCTGTCCACACGCTGTTATGATATCGAGAATGATCGCTAAAACAAGCAAGAATGATAAACGAGATCGCTAAAACAAGCGAGAATGATAAACGAGATCGCCAAAACAAGCGAGAATGATAAACGAGAAAAAATTGAGAGAGAATAATTGAGGGTAAAACTGATATGAATTGATTGATAACTTGAATAATGTTACAAAGAAGCTATTTATAGACAAAGCTAACAAACTACTGAACCATACGAACTTAATAAGTTCGCCCCTATACTAAATAAGCGAACTTAGTAAATTCGCTACTAAGTTCGCTAACACCCCCCTCAAGTTGGAGGTGTATACAACCCCAACTTGGAAATGATATCTGAATGCGGTTGACCAGCCAAATCCGCAAGTTGATTAGAAGTCCGTGTGTGAGAAAGCAGAATTAAACCGGCTTGAAGCTTCTCACGGAAAAAATGACAATCCAACTCGATATGCTTAGTTTGCTCATGAAAAACTGGATTCTTAGCAATATGAATAGCCGTCTGACTGTCACATTTGAGAGGAACAGGAGTAAGATTATCAAGCCGAAACTCCAAAAACAAACGAGTCAACAAAGCAAGTTCCTGTGTGACACGGCGAACAGAACGATATTCAGCTTCAACAGAACTAAGAGAAACAGTAGGTTGCTTCTTGGATTTCCAAGAAATAGGACTGTCCCCAAGAGAAATGAAATAGCCACTGACAGAACGCCGAGTATTAGGACAAGCTGCCCAATCAAAATCACAATAAGCAGACAAAGACATATCAGGAGCATTATTAAAGAACAACCCTTGAGAACAAGTGCCTTTGACATACCGAAGAGTATGCCACGTAGCATCCCAATGAGGAACATGCGGATCACTCATAAACTGGCTGAGAAACTGAACCGCAAAAGCAAGATCAGGCCGAGTATGAGTAAGGTAATTGAGTTTACCAACAAGTCGACGATAGGCCAAAGGATCATCAAGAACTTGACCTTCGTTAAGCTTGAGTTGTAAATGTAAAGGAAAATGAGACAAAACAGAAGAAACATCGTCGGTAGAAAACTCAGTCAGCAAATCCTTCGCAAATTTACGTTGAGCCATAATAAGACCAGAGGGAGATTTGAGAATCTCAATGCCCAGAAAGTAGTTGAGAGTGCTAACATCCTTGATCTGGAAAGTGGAATGTAAGAAAGCCTTCAAAGCAGATATTTCTTGACCATTATTACCAGTAAGAAGAATGTCATCAACATAAACAACGACATGAACAACAGAATCCCCCATCGTCTTAGAGAATAAAGAATAGTCATTGGGAGACCGCATATAACATTTGGTTTTAAGAGCATCAGAAAGCTTTCCATACCATTGCCTTGAAGCTTGCTTCAAACCGTAAAGAGACTTTTTGAGCTTAAGGACATGATTAGGAGAGGATAAAGGCATTCCAGGAGGAGGAAGCATATATATGTCTTCGTCAAGATCCCCATGTAAAAAAGCATTATTAACATCCAATTGATATAAACTCCATTGTCGTTTAGTGGCAACAGCAATGAGACTACGAATAGTAGTCATCTTAACGACAGGAGAAAAAGTCTCATTAAAATCAATTCCTGTTTTATGAGTATCACCACGAACAACCAAACGAGCTTTGCAACGTTCAACAGCATTATACGTGACTTTATACACATATTTGCACTTAATGGCCTTTTTACCTTTAGGTAAATGCATAACCTCTCAAGTTTGATTTCTTTCTAAGGCATTAAACTCCTTAGTCATAGCCTCTTGCCAAGCAGGATGGTTAGCAGCCTCCTGATAAGAAGAAGGTTCTTTAACAGAATCAAGATTTAAAAGGAGCTGCTGGGAATCAGGAGAAAGATCAACAAGATTAACAAAATGAGAAGCTTGGCAAGCACTCGACAAAGTATAAAAACAAGACGAATCGACAGAAGAAGCAGAATTACAAACATAATCCTGCAGATGAGAAGGAGGAACAGAAGAACGAGTAGATCTCCTGGGCTCCGGAGGTGGAGGAGGAGGAATAGGAGAAACAGGAGGAGGAGTGGAATCAACTTCAGGAGCAGCCGAAGAAGATGAAGGAACAACAGTTGGATCTGTCTCCTCAAACAAATCATTTAGAGAAAGGAACAAATAAGAAGGATCTGAAGAGTGTAAAGAAGGGAAAATGTGCTCAAGAAAAGTCACATCCCGAGAAACAAGAACTTGTCGAGTGTCAAGATTATAAAGCTTGTAACCTTTTTTCCAAAGGGACAACCAATAAAAATACAAGCTTGAGCTCTAGGCTGAAATTTATCTCATCCGGATGTAGAGGTAGAAGCATAACACAAACACCCAAAAGTGCTAAGGTGTGTGTATGAAGGAGCTTTACCAAAGAGCATCTCAGAATGAGATTTTCCCTTAAGAACCCGTGTGGGGAAAATATTAATCAAATGAGTAGCAGTAAGAACACATTCACCCCAAAAAGTTATCGGTAACTTGGATTGAAACATAAGATCACGAGCAGTTTCGAGAAGATGCTTATGTTTACGTTCCACCACCACATTATGTTAAGGAACCCAGGACAAGTAGTTTGATGAATAATACCCTTCTGTTTAAAATACTCAACATGATGAACACCCGAACCAAGTTCAAAAGCATTATCAAATCGAACACGCTTCAATTTGGTACTGAACTGAGTCTCAACCATTTCAATGAACCCTTGAAGAATAGTAAAGACATTTCCTTTAGTTGTCAAAAGATGAGTCCAAGTAGTTCTAGTAAAATCATCAACAATGGTGAGAAAATATTTATATCCATCAAATGTAGTAGATCGATACGGGCCCCACGTATCAATATGAATAAGATCAAACATTTGAGAACTGGATATACTACTAGATGCAAAAGGCAGTTTATGATGTCTAGCCTTAGGACAAACAGAACAATCATCAATAGAACAATCATGTACACCAGTAAAGACATTCAATTGCTTAAGTTTGTACAAAGGTAAATAACCAAGAAGAGTATGCCAAAGTTTCAAAGAAACAACAGAATTACAGTGAGAAAAAGAATCAACTGTAACAGAGAAAAGTTTATTTGGATTCAAAAGATAAAGGCCGTTGAGAAGATCTCCCAGGACCAACGGACTACTTAGCGAAGGGGCCTGCAAGAAACAAGTAGTTTCATAAAACTGAACAAGACCCTTTGTATCCCTACAAAGTTTAGGAACAGATAAGAGGCACAAAGAAGACATTAGAAATAGAAAATGTCTTGGTAAGATGAACTGTTCCGACCTGCGTAACAGTTAAGACATGCCCGTTTGGAAGAAGAACATAAACGGGTGAGTTAAGAAATTGAACATCAGAAAGTAAATTGAAATCAAAGCACATATGATTACTTGCACCGGTATCAATGATCCAAGTAGTATCGACCGTAGTCGAATTGCAAGCAATAATACCTGCAAAATTTGCAAAGCTGAGTGGTTAAACATTAGGAACACCACCCTGAACCCTAGAATTCTGCTAAAGAAGTTGCAACAGATTGTTGTACTGTTCAGAAGAAAAGGCATTAGGAGCACCAGAAGTAGGAATAGTAACCCCAGCATCAGAAACAGCATTAGCAGCAGCTTTGGGTTTAGTAAATTTGAAATCTTTAGGAAACCCAATTAAACGATAACATTTGCTAGCATCATGTCCTGACTTTTTGCAATGAGAGCAAACAGAACCTTTCCGAGCACTGTAATTCTTTGGTACTTGCACAGAAGCATTCATAGAAGCATTCCGAGGAATAAACTGGGCCGATGAATGAAGCTCCCTCTGTTTCTCACCTTGAATGAGAAAAGCATAAACTTCATTAATTGAGGGAAGAGGCTTCATCATGATAATATTCCCACGAATCATGTCATAACAAGGGTTAAGGCCCATCATAAACTGCATCAAACATTGATCTGTTTCGCGCTTAGCCATAAGTTGGGAAGTACCACATGTGCAGGGAGGAATAGGCTCGATTGCATTAAGCTCATCACAAACAGCTTTGATTTTGGTAAAATATGTAGCAACATCATCATTCCCTTGAGAAATAGCAGAAAGAGACTTTTGCAATTGATAATATTTGGTTCCATTACTCTGTCCATACCCGTCAGTTAACTATTTCCAAATTTGTCAAGCAGTCTCAACATACAAAACGCTCTCACTGATATCACTGGACAAAGTGTTCAAAATACAAGAAATAACCATATCATTGCATCTTTTTCATAACTCCATATTAGGAGAGGAAGTAGGTCTGACAAGAGTCCCATCAACAAAACCAAATTTGTTCTTAGTAGATAAGGCAATGGACATGGCACGTTTCCAGGATCCGAAAGAAGAGCCGTCAAATGTTTTAGAAACAAGTAAGAGACCCGGATGATCAGATGAATGTAAGAACAAAGGATTAGAAGAATCCATAGGAACAACAACTGTGGGATCAACAGTAGGAGGCATGAAAAGCAGAAAGAAAATGAAGACTGGAATAAGCGAACTTGTTAAGTTCACCAAGAAGCGAATTTGTTAAGTTCGCTGAGGAAAGGAACAGGCGAACTTAATAAGTTCGCCCGTAACAAACTATCGCGACATGTTCGCCTGCACGAACAGAAAAACGTGAAATCGATCCAGAAATCATCATAACTCAAAATCAGAGAAGTATATGAAGAAATCCAACCGTAGAAATGATTAGAAACAAAAAATGAAGGTTTTGAACGGATCAAAACAGGAAACAACCCCCTAATTGACACAAAAAATGAGAAAACGAATGAAACAACAAAGAATGAGTGCGAAAAAAGGAAAAAAATCACAGAACCGAGCATATATGCTCTGATACCATGTTATGATATCGAGAATGATCGCTAAAACAAGCGAGAATGATCGCTAAAACAAGCGAGAATGATAAACGAGATCGCTAAAACAAGCGAGAATGATAAACGAGAAAAAATTGAGAGAAAATAATTGGGGGTAAAACTGATATGAATTGATTGATAACTTGAATAATGTTACAAAGAAGTTATTTATAGACAAAGCTAACAAACTACTGAACCAGGGGAACTTAATAAGTTCGCCCCTATACTAAACAAGCGAACTTAGTAAATTCGCTACTAAGTTCGCTAACACCCGCACCCCCAAAAATCTAAACCCCCTCCAACCCCACCCCAAAAAGCTTAAACCCTCCCACACCACCCCACCCCCCCCCCCCCCAAAACCAAAAAAAAAAAAAAAAAAAAACCTAAATCCACCTCCACCCACCCCTAAAAACCTAAACCCCCACCCACCCACCCAAAAAACCTAAACCATAAAACCTAAACCATAAAATCTAAACCCTAAAATTTAAACGTAAAATTTAAACCTTAAAAACTAAACCATAAAATCTAAGATGGTAGAGTTCGACGAGACGGTTCCAATGACGCTGAAATGAGCTCAATCGGAGTTCGTTTGATATCGTTTATTAAGGTTTTGTCATTTCTTAGATTTTTAGCGAAAACTATTTTTTATTTGAACCCATACATATTTATTAGTAAATATACTTTGGTGTTTTAAAAAGTTTTTTCTTTATTATTGAGTCACCAATCTTAATGGCTCAAACGAATATCTAATTTGATAAAAGTAATTTATTACTACAGAAAACATTTATTAGCAAACACAAAATAAAATCAATATTAAATTGATTTTTTTATATCCACCTTTTAAAAAGCTAAATGGCCCGTATTTTATTTTCATATGATACGGACTATGGTTAGAAACTGTAGCGAGAGAAGCCCATGATCTAGTGGTATTGTGTTTACTATTTACAAAAAGTGGTGTAAATTCGAATATTTGTAAATGCATGGTTACATGATAATTAGGTGTTCAAATTTGTTGTTAAAAAAGCAGCGAGAGAGATTCAGTGACATTTTTTTTCCTTTACGACACATTCTAATTAGTTGCCACATAACTTGAGTTGATTTCCCTTGTCCAAAATCTTCTCCCGACCACTACTCCACTCTTTGAATTGAAACTTTTTATGTCTTTAGACACAAGAAACGTTCCGCATATTTCGAAACAACTTCCCAAGTCATCATTGTGACTTAAGGGTTTCTTATCAACTGACTAATTCACACACGAGGTACATACTTCGCATATATACACCCCTTTCATGTTTTATAAGTATGCATTGATCAGTGTTGAAGGGACCGGTCAAAGATAAATAATCAGTGTGTCCTAATCACCTTAAAATAGTTAGGGTAAGAAGGGTGTCGAACCACGAAGAGTTTATGGTCGGTGCTTAACTTCAATCGACACAGTGATTTATGAAGTGGCAATGGGTCTTTCTGACCAAACACAAACAATGATTTAGGTGGAACTTATCAAACTCAACAAACAATTATTATCAAATAGCAAAACAATCACTAGTAACCAAGTAACAAACAAAACGGTTTAAGTTGTAAACAATGATTAAAAAGGAATCACACCCGGCTTTCAAGTTCACAAGCAATTAGGGATTATCACACCAAGATATGAGTTCAAGCAATCAAATGGTTATCCAAATCAAATTTACCAAATCTAACCAAGAACATCAACATTCATACATCATAGGAAAATAGTGTAAGACAATATTCACGAATGAAATCGAGACAAATGTATGCAATATAGAATTAGACTAATCAATAGGTTCAACACAAATCAAAGATCATAGCAATTATCATATAACGAGGTCAATGATGCAGGAATTTATCGATTCCAATTAGTTCATAACCATACTAAACACAAATATTCGAGTACTTCAAACCAAACGATTACAAGAATTGTTTCTCAAAGCTAGCACGTGATAAAACCCTAAAAACTTACAAACAATCCACCGGGAATGATTACCGGTGGATTAGCCGTGGTTGTGGAAATCATCTTCGATTCTTCAATTCCTTGATATCAATCTTCCAAAATATGTTTCTTAGCCTCCAAGAACACTTCCAATCGCCCAAAATTAAAGTTGATTTCGAATATGGGGAAGAAATCCCCAATTAAACACTGAAAATCGACAGTTTTCCTGAAAATCCGTATCTGAAACGTAACTGACGTAAGCTTACGCTGGGGCCCTGAATTAGCTTACGCCCCTCTGTTTTCTTCACGGCTTGGGAATAGCACCCGGCGTAGGCTTACGTTGGTGGTCAGATTTTTTTCCATTTTCTCCATTTCCCTTCCGAATCTTGCATCTCTCGCATAATTTCTTCCATAATCCCACTTTAACCTTCCAACACTTGTACGTGCATACTACACCAATTCTATGCATTCCATATATTAATTTGAACAATTATGCTCCATTACACACATTAGTGCACCAAAACTTTAGTCGCATATCTATACGCTTTTCACATATGAGACGAATGCACCTGAATCTCATGGAAATGTACTACTAAGAAAAAAATTGTAACATTTGATTTTTAAAAGGAACGAAATCGGACCCATAGTTAGCACAACCAAGCATAAACATATAGTTCTTAAACATCGAATCAAAGTCACATACAACAGAAGTCTATTACATAAATTCATACTCAATTACAACTTTAAACATTCATTGTCTAATAACAACTATAGCCATGGGATTCTCCGTCTTCATAGAAAGCATCCATCCAACCATACAATCCAAGCCCTCGCGTCTTCATACTTTCTCTTTACCTTTGTTACCTGATGTGCAAACTAAAAGTCAGCTAACGCTGTTGAGTTCAAGTTTTTAAAACATTTATAAAGGAGTCTTTCTTTCTCAAGTCGTTCGTAGAAAACATATTTAACGAAAAACATACTATATAATGCTATGTAAATATATCACAGTAAAAACATATAATAACACACTTCTAACGAACCAAAATCCAAAAAATAATGTAACTTGCCTAAATAATATTATAAGGGTGAAAGTAGAATAAAATGTAGGTTTTTTTTAAATGGTGTTTTGTTGGTAATTTGGGATGAAGGAGCTAAATAAGGAAGTGCAAGGACTAATTGTGTTACCTTAGCAAATCAGATTTCATATGGGGTGGGGGCTTGACGAAAAACACACTAGTGTGTGTGGTTTTGTGATTTTGCAAGGAGAAAAGGGAAGGAGAGTAGTGACGAAGCTTGAAGAAAACCCGGGGGGGGACTTTTTTCCTGTCAGGGGGGCGGAACTATAAAATTTTTCAACCGAATACATATAAATTAACACCGTTGAGCGAAAAATCGACCGAATACGTATAAATTAACACTACTGAGCGAAAAATCGAGGGAGGGGGGCTAAGAAAGATTCGCCCATGAAAGAGAGCCAAGACTCGGTTTTGAATAAATTGCATGTTAAATCAGTTGTAATGGAGGTGTCCTTCAAACAAACATTAAGTAAGTGTTCCTTCCATCTCTTGATCCTTCATTAATGGATTTTTAGTGGGTTTTGGTAGAAAACAAAATTTGGGTTAATTGGTGTGGTGACTATGGTAGTTGTATGGAAACCTTAATCTAGCATTGTAAATGTTGGATAATCATGTTTTACATGATTATAACATCCAATTGAAGAATCGTAAAATTAAGGTTTTTGAGGTGAAAATTATGGGGTTTTTTATTTGGATTGTTTAAATGATGAATTGGTGGTTGATAAGTGTTTATGGTGTTAAGTAAACACAAAATCAATTAAGAATCCTTAATCAATTTGATGAATCAATAACCATGGAGAATTGTGTGAAAACCTAAACGGGTCAAATGGATTGATTTTGATTAGTGAGGTTAAAAGCTTGTGTAAAGCTAAATAAACCAATATTTGATGAGGGTTTGATCATAAGATCTTGGGTGGATGTTAAACTTCAATTGATGAATTTAATGGGGTGTATTATATTACTAAACATGTGAAATGTTTAAGTGATCAAAGTGAAAAGGTGTAAGCTTGGAAGATCAATTGGAATCTTCACTAGATAAAAGTAAATGCTTTGCATTTATTTACTGATAGATATGTTGGTAGATACATGTAAATAGGATTATGTGGTTAACTTTTGTTCAAGTATGGTGTGTTAATAAAATTTAACTTTTGTGGTCATTAGTCAGACTTAAATATGGTAAGTGGTAAATTGATGTAGTTGACTATGTGTCTATAGTCAAACTAAAATGTAGAATGTGGTAAATTGGTGTAAGTGACTAATGTGGTACATAATCAAACTAAAATATAAAATGTGATAAATTGGTATAGTTGCCGATGTGGGTATATAATTAAACTAAAATGGAGAATGCGGGATAATCCTGACAAACATATCACCCTACTAGACCAACCTGGAATATTTTTGTCCCAAACGAGACTCTACTCCATGACATCCCATTTAAAAAGTTATTGGGTTATCACTCGACCAGAAGCCTCGATAGTTTCTAAACAGAGGATTAAGTGGTACTTTAGAACTAAAAATTTAATTTTAAAAAGGGGGAGTATACATATTTATGTATATAGTTAATAATGATTCTAACAGAATATAATTTATTGAAATATTTGTGATATGATTTCGAATGATTTAGTGTTAAATGAATATGACATTTTAAAGAGTCACAGAAAAAAAACTAATATGTTTATGCTTTTGTAAATAGCCAGCAGGGTGACTAGAAAGATGAGTACATAATTAATTTCCTTAACTAGAAATGTTTAATTTTACCTTCATTTGTCCATATTAATACTAATTCATTATAACGTACATATCTATATGTTTCGCCCTGCTCCTACCGTCTACCTGGTTGCCAGAATGACCTACCTTCCACCACCACCACCACCACACACGCACCTTTTTCTTCTCTTACTTCTTTTAATTACCCTCAATCTCTTCATGTCTACCGTAATTTTGAACATAAATTAAAACTTGTCATTCTATGAAAATTATGCTTTACACACGTGCTTCTTTATATATATATATATATATATATATATATATATATATATAGGGTGAGGTTTAAATGCTAACCAGTTTTTATGTGATAACCACGATAACCACTGTAAAACATAGTGTTACGTATATGTATCAATTATCATTATGTGAATTTACATGTATGTAAACACTATGTGTCACGTATATGTAACATTATTTGGTACGCATACGTCAAACTCATCATTTCCGTATTTACGTTCAAAATATTTATTCAAGATACTTAAATACTATTTTAACAATTAAAATAAAAAATAATTTATAAATTATGTGATTGTTTTATAGTGGTTAGCACGGTTATTACATAAAAAATTGGTTAGCATTCGAACCTCACCCTATATACTTATATATATATAGGTCGATTATTGTATAAAGGGTTTTTTGAGTACGAAACGTTTTATAATATGTAATTCTATACAGTGGCGAAGCAAAGAACTTTTTGTTATGGTGTCATTTTTTTCGATACACGGGTTTATAATAACCCGAAGATAAAATTTTCGGATCGAGTCGATCCGGGTCGGTTCGTATCACATAGTAAAAACCAATATCATAATAAAAGTGTAATATCATTGAAAAAAACACATAATAAAAACATAAGAAATCGTTCAAAAATGTCTTATTGGGTTAAATAATTGGTTTTGAAAAAAAACACATAATAAAAACATAAGAAACCGTTGGTTTTGAAAAAAAAACACATAATAAAAACATAAGAAATCGTTCAAAAATGCCTTATTTTTAATTTCGGTTAAATAATTGACATGGGCCTATAATGATTATTGTCTTATTGGGTTAAAAGTAAAAAAATAAAACATGTGCCTTTAATGATTTAAAGTCCGCTGTTAAAAATTAAGTAATTGGTCTTCATTTTTAAACTATAAATTTTTTTAATATGTAAAACGTTTAGAAAACTTTTTTCCTTAGTAAAAAATATATATTGTTTTTTATGTCAATGAGGTCAATATATATTTTTTAAAACCAATTGTGTCAATCGTAAAAAAAAATAGTGTCGCTCGAAGTTTTCCTATTATACGATACATATGAGACGCGAAAATCAATGATGTCGAGTGAACCCGTACACCAAAGAGTGGCTCCGCCACTGATTCTATATATCCTTATACATTTACGAATGAGAGTGAATAGTGTTTTCTTATCATTGGTCCATGTGGCCTCTTGTAGTTTGTTGAATTATTATTTTTTTTAATTTTCGTTTTCAACCATTATAGTATACATTATAATATACATTTTTAACTTGATTAATTTTCTAATAACTTTTTTATTCTCTAATAACTTTCCTTCATTACCTTTTTAAAATGGAGCGCGAGGTATTCTTTATGAACGTTCCGGTATAGCTTCTTTTAAAAATGGAGTTTTATTCAAAATCGATTATATTTTTTTTTGCCGTACGCTATAGCGAGCGGCATTATTGTTGGGATGTCGTAACAAAGCCAATTGTTTATGAGCGAACAACATCGTTAGTAATGTTGTGGACTTGTGGTATTATCGTATCCGATATTAGTGTCCGTTTGTATGGTTTCGATGAGTATAAGTGATGACGACCAAACTCCTACCACATAATGCGAAGAAAAAATGACGACGCTCTCCCCGCGAAACGCGGGGTAAAAATACTAGCTTACACTACTTTGAATTGGATTTCGTTTTATAATATGTAATTTACACTTATTGTAATATATTATGAAGACCATATCCTATCTTATTGTTTCCATAAAATAAAGAGAATGTCTCTATTTATTTTAAGAGTATAGTGTTATTTTTATCCTTTTGGTTTAGTTATTTTTCTTCTGTGTATTTTCATAGTTTATAAAACTTGTTATTTTCATCCAATCATTTAGCTCCGTCCATATATTTTAATGTTAAATGAAGAGTATTTAGGTCTTTTTATACATTTCTTTATTTTATCAATACTTTAACCCTTATTTATCACATCCGCTTAAATCGTATTCTCCATCTCTAATCTTATATTCCGGTTTACTTTTAAAACCCGTAATGATTTGCATTTGCTAACGTAATATAAACTTAGAGATAGAGAATACGGTTTAAGAGGATTGGGAGAATAATTAAAGATCTAAAAGATTGATAAATTAAAAAAAAAATATTAAAAAACATAAATATCCTCATTTAACATTAAAATATATTTAGTTAACTGATTGGATGGAAATCAGGGGAGGAACTTAATGGGGCCAGAGGGAGTGTAGCCCCCCTATTTTTTTGCTTAAAAGTATTGATTTTGATTTACTAGGTTTATTTCATATTAATTATATTGTTTGGGCCCCTATTAATCTAGATCAAAAAAATAAATTTGTTCCACAAATATACAAAAAATTGAGTTATATATATATCACGGGGATACACAAAAAATAACTATTTTTGATAAAATGGTAAAAATGACTATACTATATGAATGAAAATGACAGTTTACTTTAAAATAAAATTGAAAATTTCTAGTAAACATAAATAGAACTTAAAATCAGAATGCAAAATTTTGATTTTAATTTCTTATACATTTACCTTGGTTAAATAAATATGTTCTTAAACTATCATCGCACAAAAACGAGATGTAATTCTATCCTATCATTCTTTTGTATCCACTTTTATGTCCCAATAACCCCACTAAATTGACCGAACGTTTTTTCTTTCTTTTCAAAAGTGTCCTAACGTAACGGTTTAAATCCACCGTAGTACTACTTTTTCTAGTTATTCATTTAATTTCTTATATGTACCAATAGCATATCAACATCTGCTTACAGAATTATTTACATGCTTTTAATATTTTCAATGTAAATAATTTTCAAAACATACATTATTAGCATACCTTTTGAATGATCATTGTTCAATAATCCAGTTTCACTATAAATGGAGTAAGATTTTATTGGTAACAACTGCTATATAATATGAAACAAATATATATATAAATCATTTGGTTGTTTAAAAATAAAGTCTTAGGATTTAATCCATAAGTTTTTTCTTATGTATAATTGTCTGAAAATCAAATATCAAATTTTACGAGCAGAATGAGATGCAAATTGGAAAAAGGTTATTTTGAGGTAAAAATAAAAAGAAATAAAAAGGGGGAAATGGAATAAATGGCAAAAAATGGAAACTTTTACATGTATGTGATATGTCCAATCAGAAAGTACGGGAGAAAACACACGGGGATTTCTAACCATACACGGATATTGTTAATTGGACACGCCGCCATCCTATATGCCATCGTATAGGGCAATACGATGACGTATATGGTTCAGTCACTGACAACAGAATGCCACGTGTCATTATGTGTCAGTCGGCTGGTCCAATGGCGTATTGAGCTATACGCAACGTATGAGGCACATGTTATATTTTTGCTTCAAAAGGTTAGAAGATTTGGAATTTATGAATCTTATACGTGGCGTATAGTGCAATACGCCACGTATATGTTTTTTTTATTTAATTATTTTTTTAATTTAATTTATATTTTGTTTTTTTTATTTAATTATCTTTTTTAATTTAGTTTATATAATTTTGTTGATATAAGTTTGTTATCTATTTATGAATTTTATATATTTTATATTTTTTTTAAACATTTATTATATTTTTACATTACAACCAAACAAAATATTAAACATTACAACCAAACAAAATATTAAACATTACAACCAAACAAATAAACTAAACATTATATACATTACATCAAAAAATTAAATATATACATCAAAATGTTTTACATACATAACAACGAAACAAACTAAATACAAATAAAACAACTAAACCTGACCGTCTCCGCCGTCACACTGACCGGCTCCGCCCTCATCCTGAACGGGGTCGTCCGGATAATGACGTGGCGGTGGTAGTGGTCGTGTCTCGATGCCAACGGCTCGTGACAGATCCACGAGTTGTCCAACCGCCCACATCATTAGGTCCTCCATGCGATCGACTTGACGACCCTGTCGCCGTGAGTCGGCAACAAGTCCATCAAGAAATGCCTGGGTAGCCTTGTCCAGCCTAACAGACCGACGTACGTGTCGGGGATGCTGTGGCAGACGGACGTGGATGCCATCGACGTGCGGGACGTGCGGCGATGCGTTCTCCATCGCCACACCCTGTTGCGGATGAGGCATAGGCGGGTCCCCCTGTCCGGGCATCTGCGGCAACGGCACCGGGACCCAAACCTAGTCCTGGACGGCCCCTACGAACCGAAGGCCCCGCGGGAATCGGTGCGTGATGCGCATGCCGCTCGCCGTGCGACGGTCTAATCAGACAGGGGGAATGGCCGGTAACACCGCAGGCTCATGCACATCAAATGGTGTAACCGACCGCATAATCTGCGTGATGAAAGCACCGCCATACAAAAGCCCGTGTTTCTGCCGCATATAGGCAGATGCAAAATAAAGCGCCATGCACGTGGATAGGTCGCACCTCCTGCCAGTAAGCAGTCAATAGAGAAAGAAGATGTCTCTATCAGTGCACCACTCGCGGCTTTTCAGACGCGGTGCGATCGACGTCAAAATAAGCCGGTGCAGATATCTATACAAAGGGTCTCTAATCCCCGAGACCCTCCTCTTGGTACCCAATCATGGACTATCTGAAATCAAACCCCAAAAAACAAGGAGTTCCTCCTTGTCCACCTCTGTCACCGCCTTGGTGAAAAGTGGCGACTCGGTTGTTTTTCAGTCGGTGTTGGTCTCATTTTTCACGGTACCAACATGTCACCGTCAGTCGATATAACCCACGATACCTAAAAAAACACTTTATTTTGAATACGATTTCGTTTTTAGCAAAATTTATTCCGAAACTTTATACAAAAATTATTAAAGAAAAATCAGATTATATATATATATATACTAAAAGGATAAACTTGAAACTTAAAAAAACTTAAAAGAGTTAAAATGATATTTTATAAAGTGAACTAACAAAGAGGAAGGGTTGATTTTATCAGACACTTGCTATTAAATGTTAGTAATAGTATAATGTGGTGACTAATAATTGTTTTACTGAAGTACGTAAAATAATTATAAAGTAAGTTTTTGATCTTTTTATTGCACTTTTAAAATTAAAACGATTTAACATGTGGCTGAGCTTAAAAAGGAAGTGCGTGATGAATCTAGCCGTGTGGTAAGAAAAGGTTAAGATTTTCTTGAAATATTAAAGTTTCTTCACATCTGAAGTCATCTTTTATGATTATTTTACTCCTTTTCTTGAAATAGAAAAGGTTACACAAGAACAATGACTTTCTATTTCTTTACACCATATATATTATATTAAATATAATTTCATTTAAGTAATTTTTGTATTTAATCCTTTTAATATTTTAATTACCCATCTACACATTTTTGTATATATAATAAAGTTTGTTCACCTCTGATGTATCTATTTCCAGCAAAAGGTATTTGTCCTAATTGTATCTAGGAGTGTTGCATTGTGTCTTTTTTCCAAAAGGTCATGGGTTCCAAGGCCAACCCTTAGGGGAGGGGTCTCCTCAGGGGTCCAAAATTATTTATTTTTTGGTATTATATATATACAAAAAATTGTATATATTGTTAGTTTTAAACTCAATCACATTAGTCCATTACTTTTACATATGACCCGAATTGTTTTAAAAAAAGGCTTAAGTTATAATTAAACTCATATAAAAATTAAAACGTCCAAGCATATTTTTAAACTCAATAAAAATATGGATTGCATTATGGTTTTTTATATAAGATTATTGAGTTTATATTATAGGGGACAATTTGTTTTTACAAGTCCCGGACCCAAAACATTTATAGGATTCTCGGGACCGGCCCTGATAGTTTCTAGTCCTGTCGTGGGCAAGTGATGTAAATTTAGAAGTAGATTTAGAGTGTGTATAAGTTTTCGTTAAAAAAAAACTACTTCCATCTATTAATATATGTTATAACCTTATTAAATATATCATTACATGTAATATACTCGCTTTATCTAAAAAGTATTATATTAATGGTTTCTAATGTTTTAGATAATAAATAGAATGTTTTCAAAAATATTAAAATCAAAATTTAATTTTATTATGCTTTTAGTCGTTACAATCAACTGTATTATGTTTGAAGTTATACATGTTATTTTGTTAATTTAAAAATAAAATATTTTACTTGAGAACTAATTAAATATAAATTCTATAAATGTATCTTAGTTTTACAAAGCCATTATTAGTTTATACATTCATTAATTTTACACTTTCTTGTCTCGTTTCTATTAAAAAATATTCATTTTATTCAAAATTTTGTTAGATGTTACACATTTATATCTATATTTTGTTTCAACCGTCATACTTAAAATCAGATATATAATCACATAACAATTATCATTCTCCTTAATTCCAATTAATAAACATACAAAACCCATTTTAGAAGCGTTAATGTATAATGCTTATCATCTATTTCGTTTTATATGAAATTTTACATTTAGTTTTTGAATTATGAGAGATTTACTTTTAAACCTCTGAACTTAAAAAGAATATAAATTTTCTTTTAACAAATCACGTGGCGCACACACAATCGTAACGGAGTTGCGCGTATCGTATACATGTTATCTCGGCACTTGCCTGAAACGTCGTGATGCATTTTTTTTTTAACTCTTTACATTTTTTAAACGGTTTTGTTATCTTTTTCAAACTTTTTTCCTGTTAACTTTTTTACGGTTCCGCTTTTTTGCTTCGAGGACATTAAATTCTACCATGGTTTATTGGAACATTGGTACTGGCGTCGCTATTATCGGAACCAGTATAATTATTTTTTGTTTCGATTGATGTTAAACACGTTTGTATATCATTTTGGCAATGTAACAACTTTATTTTTTACGTTTTCTCTTTCGTTTGTCATACCGTGCGTCGGTTCCGTACGGTTACCGTAACAAACCGAACCGACATCGATCGAATCCCCTCCACGTAGCACGGGAACCCCATTATTTATACTATGTACAAGTATTTACATGATTTTATGTTATTACACTTAAAATGTGTTTTGTATTAGATGCATCCTGAAAACATATTAAATAACAAAATCAGATTTTACTGTTTTTATAAGCAAAAGATTGCAAACCAAACAAGAATTTAACAACAATAATAATAAGTTACGATTGAAATAATATTTTAAAAATAATTGTACTTTGTTTTGTGGTAGATTTTTCATAAGAAATTGGAAAGACGATAAATGGTTCCAAATATAGGAACGAGACAAAGGGGAGAAGGCCCTGGTTGAAATTGAAGTCGGCTTATATATTTATATCCGTGGGCCATATTATAATTACGATGTCCCACCTACGATTAACTGGTTTATATGTGTACGACGTAGGATGAGCTACCTTCCTAATTATTATTATTACTGTTTTTATTGTTATTATTATTTAATTACATTAATATCCAAATTTTTGGTGGTTGTTTAGAGTATACACACTATACACACAATTCATACGAAGGTTTTTTCGGTCATTACTATGTTTGGCCCACCTACAACTGCCTCTTTTTAGGGCGAGCTATCTTAGTATTTATTTTTATTTAATATCGTTGACTTTAGCATATAATGATATTTACAAGTACTAGTTAATTATTGATCAGGGATTATTGTAACAATGTGTATTAAAAGTTTTCTGTTTAAAGAGTTTACAATGAAAATAGTTGATGAGTAGAAAGAATTAGAAAATTTTAATTATCTCATTAAAGTAATTTGAATTATGTTTTTGATAAAGTTTTTTTTATAGGTAAGATGGATATTGCGTCTATATTTAGGTGAATACAAGATTTGACGGTGTTTTATTGTTGAATAATATGACATATGCATTGAAGGTTACTTTTTCCATATAAGACTTTTAAGGAGGAGCTAGCGGGTTATGTAACGCTTCGTGAAGGCTTGATTTTAAATAAAAGTTATATAAAAACGTGCGTAAAAATAAGTATGTCCAAAGATAAAAAGTAGGTTTAGTTATAATAACTTCAATGCAAAGAGAAATAAAAAAATAAATCTATAAGTAAAATAAAAGAACTCATAAAAAAGGTAAAAGAAAAAAATATAAAAAAGAAATACAGTGAAAAATAATCAAGAAGAAATTAAAAAAAGTAAAAATTTAACAAGATAGAGGAAAAAAATTGAAATAAAAAATAAAAGGAAAAGCAAAAAAGAACCGGGTTTTTATAGGGGCGAGGAGGGTTACATTGGTTTGAACCCGGGCCAACTGTGGAAGTTAAGACGCCTCAAACCATTTAGGTCAGCTATCATTCATCATCTTTTTGTTATAGTCGGTACCAAATGCCCATCTTTAATCCACCTTCATCTTTATCAAAGGATTTTAGTAAACTCAACACACCTCTCTTATTTTTACTAAATATATCAATTTATTTTTACTAAATAAGTCATTTCATCTCTGTACATTTGCTTGGCTTAATTAAAGGTACAATTAACATACATGAGGATACATTTAGCCAAACCCTAACCAAACACTCTACTCTATCCACCGCCACCCTTTCGCACCAAAACCACAATTACTCCCCTTTTTGCATTAACAAATCAAAACACAAATCTCACAAATATCATGCCAAAAATATATGCTTATGAAATTAGAGTCGAAGAACATTTTAAATATTGAATCCATAATTAACCGCAATAATCAGCTTAGGAACATATGAAAAGATTGTTCGATGGAGGAGGGAGGAGGTTGACCACGATGGTGGTCAAAGGCAGAAGTCACAAACAGTGGCAGATCTAGGAAAAATATTCAGGGGTATCAAAAATTTCGTTTAGGGGTATCGGGAAACATAAAAATGCTAAAAAAATCAACTACGCGTCGAAAGTTGAGGGATACCGAAAGGTACCCCTGGGTCTAAGGTAGATCCGCCCCTAGTTACAAAGGGTTTCTAGATCAAGAAATTGACTAGTTTTTGCAAAAAAATATGTTTGTGTTTATTAGTGCTATACTTTCTCTGTGTGCGTTTTCCATTTTAATATACACCTAATCATAAATTAATATAAACTAGGTGGTTATACCCGCGCTCCGCGATGGGTGTCGGGTCGATTGTTAATAAAATTAAAAAGAAAACGTAGACGTAACGGTAAAAATAATGTTAATAAAAAAGAAATATTAAACTAAATAATAAAAAAGAAAAAAAAATAAATATTAACGGTTCGGGTAGTCGAAAACCATAAAACTGAATAAGGAGACCGATTCCGATAATACTAATACCGGAAATGATGTTATTCGCTCATAATAGGTTCAGCTCGTCACGGTACTACAACGGTAAATATACTAGCTATAGGATACCACATCAAAAGAAAAACTCGATTTTGAATACAACTTCGTTCTAAAAAAAATTATATCGGAATGTTGAAAAAAAAACTAAAAATACACGCGCACTACGTTTTTTTAAGTTAACGAACGAAAGTTATTAAAGAAAAATGAAATTATTACGCACTCCGTTTTTTTTAAGTTAACAAACGAAAGTTATCAAAGAAAAAGGAAATTATTAGAAAATAAAACAGGTTAAAAGCGTATATTATATATAGTATAATAGTTAAAAATGAAAATAAATAAATAAAAAATTATTTAATGTTCAGACATGTCCTTTAATCTATATTCTAATGCCCATTATGAATCATTTATCTTACCCATCATATATATTTATTTTCTGTTTATATATTATTAGGAAATAAATGAAACATACTTAATTTGTCTCAGTTGTATTATTTTTAACCGAACCAAACATACTTAAAAGTCTTTTTCACAAAAACCAACCTTCCAGGCCGTGTTTCTCTATGAAATAGTGTAAGTGTTAAATATAATATTTTGATGTGGAGGGATGAATTGAATCGTATCCCCACTCTTGATGCGTCTATCATTAGGAACATCTATGTGGGTGACCAATTATGTGTGCTTTGTGAAAGTGAAGTGGAGCCGGCCACCCATCTGTTTTCTTCCTGCTCGGTTGCTTCCGTTATTTGGAACATATCAGCTCTTGGTGCCGTGTTCCTCCTATTTTCGCTTTTGATATTCGAGATATTCTGAAGCTTCATATGCACACTGGGGTTGGGGAGCAAGTTTAAGATATTTTTCACGGTATTGTCATAGTCGTGTGTTAGTGTGTTTGGAGAGCCAGAAATGAGAAGCGTTTCGATCAAAAGCCGGTCAGAATAGAAGAGATTATTCACATCAAGTCCTTAGGTTTTTTATGACTTACAAATAGATCAAAGTACAAGTCTATTAGTTGGTTGGATTGGTGTAAATTTAAAGTGATGTAAGTGTCATTTTGTTGTCTTGTTTTTGGTCGCCCCTGTTTTTAGAGGTGTGCCTTGTGAATGAAATTTGTCTTTAAAAAAAAGTTGTTGTAGTTTTATTCAGATTCGCTAAGGCATATTACAACTTTGAATAGTATTTTTTTCACAAAAAGAAAGGAGAAGATGGAGAGGAGGGGAGGGGAGACGAAAAGTCGTGGAGGAGCACCACCAGAGAAAGACTATGAAGACCGGGGAAAAGAACGCTGGTACACTGTAGGGAGAAAGAGAAGAAGGCGGGAGTCTAGAAGAGTAACCACTTTTTTCCTATCAAATCTACCAGAAGCAATAATTGGGATGGATTTGTGGGAAGAGTGTCGCAGATTTGGGCACATCGTGGATGCATACATCCCGAAGAAAAAAGATAATTTGAAGGGCAAGTTTGGTTTTGTCAGGTATGCTAATGTCCATGACATAGAAAGTGTGGAACATGAGTTGAACGGTCTTCGGATTGGTAAGCTGAATGTTAATGCAAATGTAGCACTGTTTGATAAAGCGGGGCAAAAGGTTGGAAGCTCGGCCAACATGAGTGTGGGGTACAAAAACAAGCCTAAAACAAGCGACACCAGGCATCAACAGGAAGGTTTAAGGTTCAGAGATAATGGCTTACGCCCGGGGGGAGAGGTCACGTATAGGGAGGCGTTGTTGGGGAATAAACGGAATTATTCAGTTAAACTTGTGTCGGAGTCAAAGATAGCCATGGGATGGGAAAAGTTGTCACTGGTTGGGGAGGTGATGGATGTGGGGATCCTAAGTGACCTAGAATCCCGGCTGAATGGCCTAATTGCTTGTGAGGCAGACCTTAGATACCTGGGAGGTCTGAAAGTATTGCTTACTTTTACCTATTTGGTGGAGGCTCGTAAGTTCTTACTCGATAAAAAAAGGATCATGAACAAATTTTCCAAGAGCTATCAATATGGGAGGGACAGGATGTTCCTTATGCTAGGATTGCATGGGTGCAAATCTTCGAGGTTCCTTTACACCCGTGGGAACGTGACACCTTTGAGAGGGTCGGTCAAATCCTGGAAAAAAGTGTTGGAATGTAACGTTGCCTCTACTATGACCGGAAATCTTGCATTCGAAGAGGTGGGCATTCTAGTGGATAGCCCCCTACGGATATCCAGAGGTGTGAATCTTGAATGGAAAGGAAGGGTTTATCAAGTGTGGGGTCAAGAGACGTCCAGGTGTTGGGATCCGGGATTCATCAAAAACCCTTCCATCTCTGCAACTTCGTCATAGGCAACGTCACCGGAGGGTGAGGGGGAGCTATCCCCGGCAAGAACATGTCGAACTCCACTAAGGGTAGTTGGAGAGGCGTCGACTCCAAAGGGGGCAGTCGGTGAAGCGTCGCATTCAATGGAGGTTATGAACGGTTGCATGGATAGTCCCAAAGAATTTTCCTTGAACCCTGAGTCTATCAACACAGGAAATTATGATAAAAACACAACATGTGCTGTCTCAAATCAATCTAGGGAGGCGGCCCCACCCAGCCATCAAAATGATACAGATGGGGATTTTTTGGGGAACTTGGGTTCTGGTCCTTTTGGGCTGCATGAGCTCATTTTTAATATGGGGGCCCAACCCAAAAAAAAGAGGAAAGCCCACACGCGATCCCCTCTTTAAAAAAATAAAAATGCAGAATTCCAACCAGATCCCAGAAAGAAATTAAAAGCTCGAATGTCGGCCCGGGTGGAGCAAACATCTTCGGAGTGCAGTGGTACAAGCCCGATGGAAGAGGGTAGGGAACCAGTCGCAATCCACTCGAATCAGAGGGGAGACGATGCGGGGCTTATAGGCGAAGGAATACATGATTATATCCTCCAACCGGTGGATCTAAATGAAACTCCTATCGTCTCCACTAGTATAGGGTGCGACAGTGGATCGGTTGATCCGAACTGCAAGAATTTGGAAGAGGAGGTTCAAAACACAATCGCAGTTGGGCAGTGCGTTGGAATCGATGTATCTTGCTTCCAGGAGCAGGTAAGAAACCTAATTTTGAGGGAGGGGGCTGAAAAAAGGGTTTGATGGATTTTATGAGTATAAACTCTAGGGGGCTAGGGGGTCTAGAAAAGAGGACCTGGATAAAAAAATTTAGGGCTAAAAATAAAGTACAATTCTGCTGCATCCAAGAATCACACATATGGGAATTGGGCAAGGTAAATCCCCAAAGCCTGTGGGGGGACTAGGAAAGTCGAATTCGAATGGGTGGAATCAAACGAGAGGTCCGGTGGGTTGATTTGCCTTTGGGATCCTCGAGTCTTCATCAAATCCTATATTATCAAACATCGTAATGTTCTGATCATTGTTGGTTGGATAAAGGGATCTGGAAAACGACTAGCAATTGCAAATGTCTATGCCCCGCAAGATTTGACCTCTAAAGTTAATCTTTGGGAGTTCCTGAAGTCTGCAAAAGAGAACACCCCAAGCCCTTAGATTATGCTCGGGGATTTTAACGAGGTGCGCCATGCTTCTGAGCGGTTAAACTCGGAATTCAATGAAGTAGGGGTAGGTATCTTTAATGACTTCATTTATGAGGCAGACCTTCTGGAATATAATATGGGGGGTTTCAAGTTCACTTATATGAGTGATAATGGGCTTAAAGCAAGCAAAATCGATAGAGCCTCGGTATGTAGAGAGTTTATGGACAATTGGCCGGATGCATCGCTCATGGCATGGCTTCGGGAAATCTCTGATCATTGTCCAATTACCCTGAAATGTTCAAGTGTGGATTTCGGGCCCAAGCCCTTCCGCTTCTTTAACTCATGGATAGGGAGGGAATGGGTTATGGCCATAGTCAAGGGGGCATTAAAAATTCTGGTTCCTGCAGCCAAACCTGATGCCATGCTTGCTGCTAAATTAAAAAAGACTAAGTTTGCCATCAAGAAATGGATGATAGAACTTCGGGCTAAAGAAGAGGAGGAAGCTGAAACTATAAGGGTACACTTGAATAATCTTGATACCTGGCAGAACTTGTCGGCTTGAGTTTGGAAGAAAGTGAGGATCGAATGGTTGCGAAAGCAAAACTTTTGGATATGGAAAAAATTAAGGTGGAGGATGCAAGACAAAAAGCAAGAGTAAAATGGGCAAACGAGGGAGACGAGAACACGTCTTTTTTTCATGGGCTGTACAACTCGAGGATGGCGTCGAATAGAATCCAAGGGATGTTTGTTAATGGTGTTTGGTCATCTTGTCCATCGGTTATAAAAGAAGGGGCCCGTAGCTTCTTTGAGGCCAGTTTCTAGGAAGAAATGCCCATTAGGCCCAAGTTGATGTGCCCTGGGTTAAAAAAACTAACTGATGGGGAGGCGGCTTTTATTTCTTTGCCCTTTTCAATGGAGGAGATCCGAATGGCTGTCTGGGATTACGGGGGGGATAAAGCCCCTGGTCCAGACGGTTTCAATTTCACCTTTATAAAACAATTCTGGGAACTCCTAAAGGATGACTTTCAAAAGATTCTAGCGGCTTTCTTTGAAGATGAGGTGATTAGTGGGGCCTGCGGTTATTCGTTCATCGCTCTCATCCCAAAAACCAAGGACTCGGAATCCTTCAATGACTTCAGGCCAATTTCACTTATTGGATGTATATGCAAAGTAATTTCTAAAGTACTTGCTAATCGTCTCAAATCAGTTATCGGGTCTGTCATTTCGGAATCTCAAACAGCCTTTCTTGCAAAAAGAAACATCCTTGATGGGCCGATGGTAGTGAATGAAATACTATCTTGAATGAAAAAATCCAAGCTTAGAGGATTGGTTTTCAAAGTAGATTTCAATCAGGCATTTGATTCAATCTCATGGGACTTCATTGACTCAATTTTGCAGCAAATGAATTTTTCTCTCAAATGGAGAATGTGGGTTAAAGGGGTGGTAAACTCGGCGAAGGCTTCTGTTTTAATTAATGGGTCCCCTACTAAGGAGTTTCCTTGCTCTCGAGGAGTCCGACAAGGTGACCCCTTATCCCCTTTTTTATTCCTAATATGTAACATCCCAAAATGTCGAGAAATAAATTTAACGAGTTCAAGCGGGCCGAAGTCGGGCCGGGTCAGTCGCGAACCGGGCTTGGGGAGGTCTCCCCTATAAATAGCCAGGGTCACCACATGTTTCTCTCATTTGCAATTCTAGAGAGAGAAAACCGTAGAGAGAGAAAGTGTTGGAATCGCACAAGATTGCACCCGCTCGTGTCTCTTGCACCCGTGAGAAGAACCTCCGGATCAGAAGCTCGATTCAGGTAACGATCCGACCTAAATCTGAGTTTTTAGTTCGTTTTTGGGTTTTCGGGTCTTGGGTGAAAATCGGACGTTTTTGTGGATGAAACTGAAAGATAATCATAGAATCGAATTCCTTAATGGAAAACGAACGTTTTGGATGCAACATGTTCGGGATCTTTACATAATCAGACCGAATGCGAAAGTTAGGGTTTTTCGCGAAGAACAGGTCGTGCGCACTTGCTAAGTGCGCACGGAGCAGGTCCTGCGCACTTGCTAAGTGCGCAGGAGGAGGAACCTGCGCACTTGCTAAGTGCGCAGGAGGAAGGACCTGCGCACTTGCTAAGTGCGCAGGCAGCAGAGTCTGCGCACTTGCTAAGTGCGCAGACATCAGACTGGTTAAGTAAAGTTAGTATGTTTAGAAGGGTTAAACCGTTAGAGTCGGTAATGGTCTGATGTGTATGTAACTACTCAATTCAGATCGTACGTGAAGTCGTTGGACCTTCGTTTAGGACAACCGAGACTAGCTTATCAGGTGAGTTCTAGAAGCCCTCTTTTAAATGTTTTTATATAATGTTTTCGGGCTGGTGTGTACACGTATGAAATGTTGTTTTATAAAATGATATTTATGAAACTACGTTTACGAAAGGAAATGATTTGGAACGAAGGGTTTATGGAAAGAAAGTTTATGAACGAAATGTTTACGAACGAATGTTATAAAGAAATGGTTTAATGAAAAGGTAAAGGGTTTTGAAAGTGAAGGAAAGGTTTTATGAAAAGAAAACAAAAAGGGGCGAAGGTTTTAAAGAAGTCATTACAAATCTAATCTGTCGAATGAATGGAATTGACGAATGAAGTCTGGGAATGTGATTCCCAGCCTTGTGGTAGATTATGGACAGCGAGCCATAGTTACCACAAGAACAACATGGGCAATGTCTTTGTGGCATGTCAATGGTTTTGATGTTGTACAACTGGTAAAGGGAGTAACGACGGTTACTCGGGTGATGACGATCATCCTAAGCGAACGAGGTAATGGGAAATCAATGACGGCGATACGTAACGGTTGATTTCCAAAGGAAAGATGCGTGTTGGGCAATGACGGCGATACGTAACGGTTGACCCCACGCATTGAAGGGTTGGGCAATGACGGCGATACGTAACGGTTGACCCAACGTAGTGGTATGGTTGTGGCAATGACGGCGATACGTAACGGTTGCCCACAACATTAAAAGTTCCTACGGGGACATAGAGACGCGTAACGATACAGATTTAGATAATAATGTATGACTTAAATGAATGTTAATATTTTAAACAAATGATTGTGTTTAAATATGCGAAGGTTTACGAATGAAAGGCCCTGTTTTCTTATACGAATGTTAAACCCTATTGAATGTTTGAATGATGAACCATTTCTTAAAACGAACGAAAACTAGAACTCACCAGCGTAGCTGACGTTTTTAAGTGTACACATTCAGGTTAAGGTAGGTTCTGAGGATGGACGGTGATGCTTGGCTAGAGATGAAGAGTTACCCGACTGCTTTTGAAGACTGGCATCCCGTTATGTTTAGTTATGATGTAATTATGTTTACGCTTCCGCATGTATGAATAACGATTAAGTTATGTTTAAATAAAAATTTCTGCTGCGTTATCTGATATTCATGTTTAAGAACTGCTTGTGAATGAGTAAATCCAATAAGTGAGGCCTCCCGGGTTTGGGTCCTCACAAGTTGGTATCAGAGCAATAGTTTGAGAGATTCGGACACTCCTAGTGTCTGAACTTAAACTTTGAATGGGACCGAAAGCGGATGCCAGTACGGGTAACTCGAGCCACAGCATCAGATATGAAGGTAGTATATATTTACGTATATAGTATGCCTTAGAAAGAGTTAGGAAAGGACTTGTGTTCTGATGGAATCACAAAGGTGGTCAAATAGAAATCGAAAGGTAGTGTAATGGTTAATTACAGATGGCCAGTGTATATTAACATCTTACAGTACTTATTGAATTCTATTTGTTAACTAGCGTGATGACATTGGATTTCTCGTCTTATAGAACGAAATGGCAAGGAGAGGGAACGGAAGGCGTGGTGGCCGTACCGGTGGTCGTACCGGCGGTCGAAATGGTGGGCGTGGCAGGATTCCTGCGCGCCAAGAACACAGTGAAGAAGGAAGTGTTCACACTGAACCGGCGGTTAGTGTGCATGAAGCTGAGCAGACACAGGTTGAAGAGCAACCTTTCACTTTTGAACCAGAAGTGAGAGCAGCAATAGCTCGAGAATTCACAGAATTGATGAAGAATTCTCTGCCAGGTCTGTTGGCTGAAGCGTTGAAGCAGGTCAATGGGGCGGGTGGGTCTAGCGCGGCAATTGGTGCTCAGAACAATGAGACCGACAATGCACCGCCTGCTCGCGGATGTGATTATAAGTCCTTTAAGGCATGTGACCCGCCGATACTCACTGGGAAGAAGGACGCAGTAGCTACTTTTGATTGGGTAATACGTATGGAAGCCGCTATCCGTCTGAGCGAGTGTCGAGCTAATCAAGTAGTGAAGTTTGCTGCTAACTCCTTGAGGGAGGAAGCATCCCACTGGTGGGAAGGTGTACGTCAAGCTAAAGGGAGCGAGATTGTGGATGCGATGATGTGGGCTGACTTGAAAACTTTGGTAATCAAGAATTTCTGCCCAAGGAACGAGATTGAAAAGGTAGAGAGGGAATTTCTGGGTTTGAAGGCCGGGAACATGACGCACCGGCAATACACAACCCGATTTAATGAACTGGCACGTCTGGTGCCACACCTTGTCACTACAGAAGAGAGAAAGATTGCCTGTTATATTCAAGGGTTGCCGGACCAGGTCCGCACCTATGTTAAGGCAAACGCCCCTACTACCTATGATTTGGCAGTAGAGCTAAGTGGCGTAGTATTTGACGATCTGGCACTGAATGTTGTTGCCGTTGAAGAGCAAAAGAAGAGACCGAGCTTCTCAAACAAGCGAACTGGGGGAAAGATGTTTGGGTCTCGTGATAAGAGGGCTCGGGTGGGTGAGCCGACTGTTTGTAAGAAGTGTGGAAGGGAGCATGTAGGTGAATGCAGACTGGGATCTAGCTTGTGCTATAAGTGTGGCAAGACCGGGCACTACTCTCGAGAATGCCCGCAAGGTTACAAATGCTACAACTGTGGGGATTTCGGCCATATGAGCCGAGAATGTACCAAGCCCAGGATGGGGGAAACCGGGAAAGGAAAGGGCCCGGAAAAGAAGGGAGAAGGATCTCGTGCAAAGACTCGTGCGTACGCACTGACTCAAGAACAAGCCAGGGCGGATCCCGATGTGGCGTCAGGTACATTCATCCTTGACAACACTTTGGTTTCTGTGTTATTTGATTCGGGTGCTAGTAAGAGTTTTATATCTGCGAGTTTTTGTAAGCGAGTGAAGTACACAGTTAGTAAGCTAGAAAAGGCCTTTAGCGTAGAAACCGCTGAGGGTAGAACTGCAAGAGTAACCGATGTAGTTGACAACTCCACGATAAAGATAGAAGGTCATAGATTTCCCGTCAGATTGTTCGTTATGGTTTTGGGAGGGTTCGATGTGGTGTTGGGTATGGATTGGCTAACTGCCAATGAAGCGCAAATTATATGTAAACGAAAGATAATCCAACTCAAGGCTCCGGATGGTAGCAAAGTCGAAGTCTTTGGAGATCGTGACGCCCCGATGCCAAACGTCATCTCAATGATTAAGGCAACGAATTACTTGAGGCGCGGATGCGAGGCTTATCTGGTATATGTGATTGACAAGTGTAAGGAAGTGAAGGAACTAGACGATGTACCCGTGGTACGCGAGTACCCGGAGGTGTTTCCAGAGGATTTGCCTGGGATACCACGCGATAGAGAAATTGAGTTCCGAATTGACTTAGTACCAGATGCCCAGCCCGTGGCTAAGGCTCCATATCGACTAGCACCAGTGGAAATGAAGGAACTTATGGTCCAACTAGACGAGTTACTTGAGAAAGGATTTATTCAACCGAGCATCTCGCCGTGGGGTGCTCCGGTGTTGTTTGTAAAGAAGAAAGATGGTTCGATGAGAATGTGTATCGATTATCGCGAGTTGAATAAACGAACGGTGAAGAACAAGTACCCTTTACCAAGGATCGATGACCTGTTCGACCAGTTGCAAGGCGCAAGTTGGTTTTCGAAAATCGACCTTCGGTCCGGGTACCATCAGTTGAAGGTGAGGGAAGAAGACATACCGAAAACTGCATTTCGCACGCGTTATGGACATTTCGAGTTCCGCGTAATGTCTTTCGGATTGACGAACGCCCCCGCAACGTTCATGGATTTAATGAATAGGGTGTGTCGACCGATGCTGGATCGATCGGTAATTGTGTTCATCGATGATATCCTTATCTACTCCAAGAATGAGGGTGATCACGCATGTCACTTAAAGGAAGTGTTGGAAGCTCTAAAGAAGGAGAAGTTGTATGCTAAGTTCTCCAAATGCGCGTTCTGGCTTAGGGAAGTCCAATTCCTAGGTCACGTCATTGGCCCGAACGGCATTATGGTTGACCCAGCAAAGATAGTAACGGTAAGTGAATGGGACATTCCGAAGACGCCAACTGAAATCCGCAGTTTCTTAGGATTGGCAGGCTACTATCGGAGATTCATCCAGGATTTCTCGAAAATAGCTTCGCCATTGACAAAGTTGACTCGGAAAGAAGTAAAGTACGAATGGGGTTCGACCCAAGATGAGGCGTTTAAGAAATTAAAAGAGAAGCTAACACAGGCTCCAGTCTTGGCCCTTCCCGAGGGCAGTGAAGACCTGGTGGTATACTCTGACGCGTCGGGTCAGGGATTAGGGTGTGTGTTGATGCAACGTGGTAGAGTGATTGCATATGCGTCGCGGCAGTTGAAAGTTCACGAAGTCAACTATCTGACTCACGATTTGGAACTTGCTGCTGTCGTATTTGCATTGAAAATATGGAGGCACTACCTGTACGGGGTAAAGTTTACTATTTACTCCGACCACAAAAGTTTGAAGTACTTCTTCGAACAAAAGGAGCTTAATATGAGGCAGAGGAGATGGTTGGAACTCCTGAAGGACTATGACTGTGAAATAATGTACCATCCTGGAAAGGCAAACGTGGTGGCTGACGCTCTAAGCCGAAAGGATGTGCCTACTCCTATTAGAGTGAAAGCTTGCCAGTTGGTGGTAACATCGGATGTGATGAAGGAAATTGAGAGAGCTCAAGATGAAGCTTTGAAGGAAGAAAATATAAAGAAAGAAAGGATGGTTGGCCAACGGGACAAGTTGGAATATAACACCCTCGGTGTTAGAACGCGTTATGGACGGATATGGATACCTATGGGTGGCGAACTTAGGAGCAAAATCTTGGATGAGGCTCATAAGTCTCGTTACTCTATCCATCCCGGTACCAATAAAATGTACCAAGATCTGAAGAGGGAATACTGGTGGCCTGGAATGAAATGTGATGTGACGAAGTATGTAAGCAAGTGCTTGACTTGCTCGCAAGTAAAGGCTGAACACCAGAAACCGTATGGAAAGATTCAACCACTTGACATACCAGAATGGAAGTGGGAACACATTACCATGGACTTCATAACTAAGCTACCTCGCACAGCTAAAGGTCATGACGCCATTTGGGTAATTGTGGACCGTTTAACGAAGAGTGCTCATTTCCTACCTATTCGCGAGGCGTTCTCGTCGGAAAGGTTAGCAGAGGTATTTATCAACGAAGTAGTAGCGCGGCATGGGATGCCCTTGACGATCGTATCTGACCGGGACACACGATTCACATCGAGGTTCTGGAAAAGATTTCACGAGTCGATGGGCACGAGGCTAAATATCAGCACGGCATACCACCCACAAACGGATGGTCAGTCCGAAAGGACCATTCAGACATTGGAGGATATGCTCCGTGCTTGTATTATTGACTTCGGTGGCAGTTGGGACAGCCATCTGCCGTTAGCCGAGTTCTCCTACAACAATAGTCATCACACGACGATAGGCATGCCGCCTTACGAAATGTTGTATGGGAGAAGATGTAGAACCCCGGTTTGTTGGGGTGAGATTGGACAGAAGGAATTAGGAAGTCTCGAAGTCGTAAGAGAGACGTCGGAAAGGTTTGATCAGATCAAAGCACGAATGAAGGCCGCACAAGATCGTCAGAAATCCTATGCGGATAGACGACGAAGGCCTATCGAGTTTGATGTTGGGGACAGAGTAATGTTGAAAGTGTCCCCGTGGAAGGGAATCATTCGATTCAGAAAGAGAGGAAAGTTAAGTCCGAGGTTTGTCGGACCGTTCAGGATAATGGCACGGGTTGGTGAAGTCGCTTATCGGTTGGAGTTGCCTGATGAGTTAAGTGGGATTCATCCTACCTTCCATGTATCACACTTCCGATGAATCAGCTCACGTACCACTTACTGACATCGAGGTCGACAACAGCCTTAATTACATCGAAGAACCTGTGGCTATCTTAGACCGAAAGGAAAAGCGTTTGCGTAATAAAGTTATTCCATTGGTTAAAGTCCAATGGAGGCACCGAAAGGGATCGGAGGCTACATGGGAAACGGAGGCGGAGATGAGGGAGTCGTACCCTCAATTATTTGACTTGTGATAGGTTTCGGGGACGAAACCTATTATAAGGGGGGTAGACTTGTAACATCCCAAAATGTCGAGAAATAAAGTTAACGAGTTCAAGCGGGCCGAAGTCGGGCCGGGTCAGTCGCGAACCGGGCTTGGGGAGGTCTCCCCTATAAATAGCCAGGGTCACCACATGTTTCTCTCATTTGCAATTCTAGAGAGAGAAAACCGTAGAGAGAGAAAGTGTCGGAATCGCACAAGATTGCACCCGCTCGTGTCTCTTGCACTCGTGAGAAGAACCTCCGGATCAGAAGCTCGATTCAGGTAACGATCCGACCTAAATCTGAGTTTTTAGTTCGTTTTTGGGTTTTCGGGTCTTGGGTGAAAATCGGACGTTTTTGTGGATGAAACTGAAAGATAATCATAGAATCGAATTCCTTAATGGAAAACGAACGTTTTGGATGCAACATGTTCGGGATCTTTACATGATCAGACCGAATGCGAAAGTTAGGGTTTTTCGCGAAGAACAGGTCGTGCGCACTTGCTAAGTGCGCACGGAGCAGGTCCTGCGCACTTGCTAAGTGCGCAGGAGGAGGAACCTGCGCACTTGCTAAGTGCGCAGGAGGAAGGACCTGCGCACTTGCTAAGTGCGTAGGAGGCAGGGTCTGCGCACTTGCTAAGTGCGCAGGCAGCAGAGTCTGCGCACTTGCTAAGTGCGCAGACATCAGACTTGTTAAGTAAAGTTAGTATGTTTAGAAGGGTTAAACCGTTAGAGTCGGTAATGGTCTGATGTGTATGTAACTACTCAATTCAGATCGTACGTGAAGTCGTTGGACCTTCGTTTAGGACAACCGAGACTAGCTTATCAGGTGAGTTCTAGAAGCCCTCTTTTAAATGTTTTTATATAATGTTTTCGGGCTGGTGTGTACACGTATGAAATGTTGTTTTATAAAATGATATTTATGAAACTACGTTTACGAAAGGAAATGATTTGGAACGAAGGGTTTATGGAAAGAAAGTTTATGAACGAAATGTTTACGAACGAATGTTATAAAGAAATGGTTTAATGAAAAGGTAAAGGGTTTTGAAAGTGAAGGAAAGGTTTTATGAAAAGAAAACAAAAAGGGGCGAAGGTTTTAAAGAAGTCATTACAAATCTAATCTGTCGAATGAATGGAATTGACGAATGAAGTCTGGGAATGTGATTCCCAGCCTTGTGGTAGATTATGGACAGCGAGCCATAGTTACCACAAGAACAACATGGGCAATGTCTTTGTGGCATGTCAATGGTTTTGATGTTGTACAACTGGTAAAGGGAGTAACGACGGTTACTCGGGTGATGACGATCATCCTAAGCGAACGAGGTAATGGGAAATCAATGACGGCGATACGTAACGGTTGATTTCCAAAGGAAAGATGCGTGTTGGGCAATGACGGCGATACGTAACGGTTGACCCCACGCATTGAAGGGTTGGGCAATGACGGCGATACGTAACGGTTGACCCAACGTAGTGGTATGGTTGTGGCAATGACGGCGATACGTAACGGTTGCCCACAACATTAAAAGTTCCTACGGGGACATAGAGACGCGTAACGATACAGATTTAGATAATAATGTATGACTTAAATGAATGTTAATATTTTAAACAAATGATTGTGTTTAAATATGCGAAGGTTTACGAATGAAAGGCCCTGTTTTCTTATACGAATGTTAAACCCTATTGAATGTTTGAATGATGAACCATTTCTTAAAACGAACGAAAACTAGAACTCACCAGCGTAGCTGACGTTTTTAAGTGTACACATTCAGGTTAAGGTAGGTTCTGAGGATGGACGGTGATGCTTGGCTAGAGATGAAGAGTTACCCGACTGCTTTTGAAGACTGGCATCCCGTTATGTTTAGTTATGATGTAATTATGTTTACGCTTCCGCATGTATGAATAACGATTAAGTTATGTTTAAATAAAAATTTCTGCTGCGTTATCTGATATTCATGTTTAAGAACTGCTTGTGAATGAGTAAATCCAATAAGTGAGGCCTCCCGGGTTTGGGTCCTCACATAATAGCAATAGAGTCGCTCAATTGGATGCTAGAAAAGGCTGGGGCACTTGGGATCTTTAGGGGTATTCAATTGCCAAGTAATGGGCCGATTGTATCACACCTCCTTTTTGCGGATGATGTCATAACTTTAGGAGAATGGTAAAAAACTAACCTCCAAAATCTCATTCGGCTAATGAGGTGCTTCTACCTCGCTTTGGGCTTGGTCATTAACTTGAACAAGTGCAGTCTACTTGGCATCAATGTTTCAGCCAATAGCATGGCGGAGATGGCCGGGATTGCCAATTGTAAGGTGGGTCAACTCCCCTTTTCGTATCTTGGTCTTATGGTGGGGGTGAACATGAACTTATCTAAAAATTGGAGGCACATTATAGATCTTTTTGAGGCACGACATCGGTTTGGAAAGCTAAAAAGCTATCCATTGGGGGTCGGGTGGTGTTGCTGAAATCGGTATTGGACAGTCTCCCTATTTACTACTTTTCACTATATAAAGCCCCGGATAAAGTAATAAATTAGTTAGAGAAAATCAAAAGGAACTTCTTGTGGGGAGGGGATGGTATAAACCGAAGAATTCATTGGGTCAAATGGGACAAAGTGTGCTCCCCAAATTCATCGGGTGGACTCGGATTGGGGTCACTCAAAGTCACTAATCTGAGTTTACTAGCAAAATGGTGGTGGAGTTTCATCTCAGAAGGAAATTCTATGTGGAAGGACGTGATACTCAGCATCCACGGGCCTCCGAGGGGTTCAGCTTGCGTTCCCGAGAGAAGGGGTTGGGGAAATACCAAGGGCCTGGAAAAGATCTTTAGTAGCCGAAACTTGAACTTCATGGATATGGTGGAACTGAAGGACGTCTCTTGGCTGTGGATGCAAGATAAGCAGGGGTTTTCTCAGTTCAATCAATGCGTTGATTACTTAGTCCTGTTCAAATCTCAGTCGGAACGTTTATCTTAGATTGGTGCACTATAGTTTCCTAATAGGTAAATATCTTTGCTTGGCGTGCCGAACTAGACAAGATCCCCACTCGGCAAGCTTTATCCAAAAGGAAGATAAATATATCATCGGACTGCTGTCCCCTTTGCTCGGAGTTCGTAGAAAGTGTAGAACATTTATTTACATCTTGTTTCTATGCCACCATGTTATGGAGTTACATTAGCACATGGTGCAAGATCCCTCCCATTTATGTCTTCTCGGTGAGGGATATCCTAAGGCTTCCTGAAAATACCATGGCAGATACAAAAAAGAGGGAGGCATTTGAAGTAGTCATTCTTGCAGCAATATGGAGCATATGGAAACTCATAAACGAAGTGATTTTTGGGGGAAAAAGAGTTGTGCTAAGGAAGCTTTGTGAAGACCTCAAGTGCATCAGTTATCTTTGGGCGAAAAACAGGACGAAGATTGGAGTATCTAATTGGGAGACTTGGTGCTCTTTCCTTTTGTAATATTCTGTTTGTCTTGTTGTTTGGTTTGGTTCTCTTGTTCTCTTTTGTTAGTTTCTTCTAGCTTTTTCAATATATCTGCCTTTAAAAAAAAGAACAGGAAATTAACTGTTGTCCCCTCCAATGTTGACTTAGTTTGGCCTTGTCAACGTTCAGAATGTGTTTCTTGACTCTCATGCTTTCATCGGAATTAATTATCTATAAATGCTTGATTAATTACTATAGTCAAAATGTAATCACCAACTAAACATGAGTCACCCAACCACGATAAAGATTTCAGCAGGAATTATGTGTTGAAGTGGAGCAAATGGGTGCCCCGCAAGTGTAATATTTTCGCTTGGAGGGCGAATCCAGAGAGGATTCCGTCTATGTTGGCTCTTACTAAAAGAAAAGTCGTGGTTGGGGATTTAAAGTGTTGTTTATGCGAGGAGGAGATCGAGTCGGCGGATCATCTATTTACTTCGTGTTATGTGGCCTTGGTGGTTTGGTATCAAGTTAGTAGATGGTGTCGGGTTCCGCCTATTTTTGCGTTCTCGTTAGAGACAACTTCGAGCTTTATAGATTAAGTGGGTTGGGAGTCAAGGAAAAGGAAATCTTTCATGGGATTACGTTGGTTACGTGTTGGTGTTTGTGGTTAGCTAGGAATGATAAAAGGTTCAATGGCAAGGGTATCATTATCGGAGATATTATCCACAGCATTAAATCTCTTGGTTTTCTTTGGTTCTCAAATCAGCCGAAGCGTATATACATTAGCTGGGTAGATTGGTGTAGCATTTCGTTTAAGTAATGTTGTAGGCTCGTCTTTCTTTCCTTTGTTTTTGCCCGCTCGTTTTGAGGGGTGCTCTGTTTATGAAATTAGCCATTAACAAAAAATCAAGTATATAGATAAGTGATAAATCAAGATGGAAATCATAATAACCATATAGTCTTACGTCCAATGTTGACTTAGTTTTGAGACCTTGCCTTACGGGCTTGACTCCATGTTGATCACAACTTCATTAAACAACCTAAGACAAACTAAATACCTGTGTCACAAAACCACATTAAGAAAAGACGAAAAAAACCATACGGGATCACCAAAAAACTCAAGCATATTGGTAAGGGAGAGACCTGATGTTACTTGTGACCCAGGTTCAATCCCTGCTATCCCAATTAGTTTCTGAGGCATGCAAATGAGGCCTAGCTTTTAGGTTGATGCACCTGCGTTTTTCCCACGCCGATCCAGGGTTCAAGCCTCGGCTCTCCCTCAAGCCCGAAAGGGGCCGTATTGGGTGGAATTTTCCTTGGATGTTTTCCTACTCTGATGCCAAGTGGGCCCGGTTAAGACAACATATTGGCCAGAGTTGGACGAGACTCTCCCATGTGACGAGGGGTGCGACGTCACAACATTCAATGTTCGCCATTAAAAAAAAACAATCAACCCTTTCGAGCTAAAATCCTAGAACACTTTCAAGGATTTACATTGGTGTCCTTCTCTCCAAGTGGTGAGAGTTCATGTTGGTGTTCTCAGTTAGAGCGAAACTACTTAGTAGATTTGTTAAAATAGGTTCGCTTAGTTTGTAGTTAGGCGAAATTAGTTGATTAGTTTCGTTTTGTCTTCACTTGTATATATACTTGATTTGAAGTTTTGTTTCAATTTGAATGAGAAATGAATCTTTCAAATTTTACGGTTCAAGTGTCATTGGAAACAAGGGGTGAAGTTAGACACGATACAACACGATGTGTTCAACACGAACACGACACGATAACTAATCGTGTCATTTTTTCCAAACACGAACACGACCTGTTTAGAAACATGTCACCTGTTAAGGATCATGTTTAGAAACCTGTTTTGAGAAAGAATAAATATAACATATGTAATGAAAGAAAAAAATGCCAAAACTTCATAAAAAATTAAAAATTTGAATCATAACATCCATTGACCATTATCATAATAAATCATAAACTTTTTTTAAAACAAAAACCTATAAAAGTCTCTAAGTATTTGGGCTTGGGCCGGGTAACTAAGATATTAATAGTTAAGTGTTAACATGTCTTTAATGGGTCTTAATAGGTTAACATGTCTTTAACTTGTTTAGACACAAATTTAACACGTCCTTAACGTGTCGACCTGTTTAAGACACGAAACCTATTAAGGTCAAACACGTGACCTGTTAATTACGTGTCGTGTTAACAAATTAGTGTCAAAATTGTCAGCCCTAGGTGAAGACATTCGGATAGATCCCCCAAACAAGTTTACAACTTGGGGAATTATTATTGGTTTTAAATTAGCGCACTTAGGAATAAGCATTCCCAAACAAATTTACCACTTACAAATTTATATCCCACACTTCACCACTTGAGGATTTAGCATCGAGTTAAATGGTACTATTTGTGGATTATTATTCCAAAACATTACCACTTGTGATAATATACAAATTTATATCCCACACTTTACCACTTGGGATGTTATTCTAAATGTTTTACCACTTGAGGATTTAACATCGAGTTAAATTAAATGGTACCATATGCGGATTTGTTATTCCAAAATATTACCACTTGGGATTTATTATCCCAATTGAATATAAACATAGTTTTTCACCACTTATTTATGTTATGCGTGCAGTTAATAGTAACTAGTCTTAAACTAATCATAATACATACATATAAGTGAAGTTATAAAATAAATAAGATTAAAAGTTTCACGCATTGTCAATATTATATCATAAACCACTTTATTTGCAAATAAAAATACACATTTTGATGGATACGATAGTTGTAGAAGGTTCGTGAACATACCTTGACCACTTAAGATGTCAAAATAAACCACTCTTGCCAATTGCCACATAATCGCACATAAGTTTAAACTATTTAACATATTTACTTGTAAATTTGATGTCTAGGAACCATAATTCATCTTTCATGATGACGTCACAACTAAAACCTTATGTTAATCAATTTACATCTTTTGAGTGAGTTTACACACTAATTTCATAAAATCATCATTTCAACCCAAATGATCACATCAAACTTTTGGTTTTCAAACACTTTAATATCATTTTTGTCAAATTTATATCCACAAGATTCACAACCTAGGTTAATTTGATTAAATATTATCATTTTCTTCAATAAATGAATTATTACTCAAACTTTCAATTGTGGTTTTAATCAACTATTTATGGGCAATGATCGCCTGCATGCATAATTCTTGCTCCTTATCAAATTAAACATGTATAGAAAATTTTAAACTACGCATATATCATTTCTAAGCCATTTGAAGTTTCAATTTAGTTCTAGTATAAAACCACCTCTGGTGAGATTAGAAACTCAACCAAAATTGGGTAAACAATGGCCAAAACAACGCTCTTAAAGCATCATTTGCACATTTGTTGCACAAATCAAATCAACAGTCGTTAAGTTTCGTACCATAACGGGCTACCAAACGCCTAACAGTTCCATCAGCTTGTGCACCATCAATCAGCTCATACTTCTTGTAATTTGCTTTTAAGGTATCACTCTGCTGATGATGCAGCTTCTCATCATCTGCCAGTTGTAGCTGCAAAAGAAAAAAAATTCACTATTATGTCATGCAATGTGTCCAAACTAATTTCACTTATGTGTTTACGTCAATTTCAGTTATGGAATTATAGTTTTAAGCAGACATAAAAATAACATTTCAGAATAACCAGTCATATAAATCGGAATATATATATATATATATATATATATATATATATATATATATATATATATATATATATATATATATATATATATATATCCGCTAATACACCTGTGGCTTTGTTGATATTGGCCGGAAAAAAGCTCAGTGAGAAAAACACAAGGTTTTGTTTGTTTTATTCTGCATTTGATTTTAATTTGAGTTTCTTAATTGTCTATGGTTTTAGTTTAAGAATTTTGTTATTACTTAATATTTTTGATAAAGTTTTGGTTTATAATTTTATATTGAGCAAAATAAAAGTTTTACTACCACCCAATGAATAACAGAGAACAAATGGATCTTGAAATTCCGAGCTCAAGCGCCATATTGAACAAATGGATCTTGAAATTCCGATCTCAATTACTAAAGAACTAGTTGAACTGTTACCTATTACTAAACACTATGAACCATTTAATCCCTTTGAAAATGCACATCTAAATTCCAAGCATCCCCAAGATTTCAAGAACGACTCAGATTGCAAAGTTTTTTGGGTTATGTATATTGTAACAATCCATTTCCCAGTTCCAAATTTAAGGGTTCAAATTTTACGGTTCAAATGTTATGGGTCATAATTTAGGGTTCAATATCAAATTTTGGGGGTCAGAATTTAAAGTTCAAAATTTAGAAATCAATTTAAGGGTTCAAATGTTAAGAGTTCAAATTTAGGGCTCAATTACATCATTTTTGGCAACCTGTGGAGCTAATGTTATATGCCCTTTGCCAACTGTCCTGCAGCCCTATAGTCAAACTAGAACAAAAATGTTTATGATGCCCAAGATTTACTACGACCATATGAGAAGAATACGTTAAATATAAAAATCCTCTGTTACCTGTTATGATTTCTGATAGCGATAGGAAGGATGATTTATACATTCAGCAAAAAAAATAGTTATTAGCATTTACCTCCATCAGATATGCGGCCTCCGCGGCATGCTTTTTGGTGAGATTTTTAATCTTCTTGATCACCTCAAAGTTTGGATGGCTTGGAAAAATCCGATAGCATATTATCTCTCTCTGACGCTTCTTAGGATGGTCATCAAACATTTCAAATCGGGCTTTTTGGGCCCTCACAGGCCTGGGCATCCCAGATATCATAAGTGGAGAATCACTCATCTCACGAATGATTTCTTCAGCCTGTTTTGTGGACTCCATTTCCACTAAAGCAGCATTAACACTGCAAGATGTGAAGTAGTTGGGAATAAACTGAACGTTGGTGACATTCCCGAACTGATTGAGTGCATTTTCTAGAACGACTTTAGTGACTTGAGGCGAAAGGTTATCAATGTAAATCGTCTTTTTCACCTTTTCTTCTGCTGCAGTGTATTCTTCTTCGGCTGATGGGTCCATTACCTGTTAATAGTTCCAAATGTAATCTACTGTAAAACAACAATTAAAACAGTGATAGAGAAAGTAAATAAAGTAAGTTTAGAAACCTATTTGGAAAGGAATTCATTGTATCGAGATGCACTTTGTCGGTTTCTTAGCGGGTTAATGGGTCATTAGTTACAAATTTACGATGAATTGTATCATGGAAATCTTGAAATGGACTGTTCTAAGGAAAGTTGTAAATGCTCGTCTTAAAAGTTTATCCATTCAAAGACAGAAATACATCAAATTCTTTATTATCTCTGCACAGGAAAGGATGCTGCAGAAAAATGCAATTTATGTAGCTGGATTTGCAATATAAAAGTTAGTTTCAAGAATGATGGATACAAAGAGTATATACAATAAAACAACACACTTTTGTAGTGCCCTGTGACGTGCATGATGCTAGTTCCATGCTGCATCTACATATGATCTCCTATAGGATAGCACTTGACTCGATAAGGGTTTTCATTGCTACCTTACATAGTGTATTTTTAATAACTTTGTTACTCAAACAGTTATGCTTTAGCATATACACGATTTCGTGTTCCCTAGGGTTGAATATTAAAATCAAAGTTCACACTGTAAAATTTCTGTTAGCACTTGAGTGTGAAACTAGGTCTGTAAACAAACCGAACGAACACTAACAGGGGCATGTTCATGTTCGTTCATTTAACTTTAACCGAACACGAACAATTAACCGAACGTATTTTTTTGGTCATGTTCATTCGTTAATAAAATGAGCATGTTCGCGTTCGTTCATGTTCCCTAAATTAGTGGTTCAAATGTACATGATTCGTTCAAAAATCATCCATCCACCATCCATGTTTCATCCAAAAAACCATCATCTATGTTTAACTTACAATAAAAAGTTAATAAAATACATAAGCTCAAATTAGTGGTTCAAATGCCCATGCTATATTTACAAAAGCAATAATTCAATACTTAACCTAATTCGTATTTTTCATTCAAGCTCAATGTATGTGATCCTAGATGTCGATGATGACTCTGGCCACTCAAATATTTATTTAGTCAATTAGTCATTCAAATTTTAATCAGATTGGACTTATAATGCTGGGGCTAACTCTAAACAAATTTAAAGCTTACACAGTTGAGTTAAATACGGGATTAGTAAAAAAATTTCTGAATGAGTGATTAACAAAAACAAATGAACATACATAATAAATGAACGAACGTTCATGAACGTAAATGAACGAGAGAGGTGTTCATGTTCGTTCATTTAACTAAATCGTCCGTTCGGTTGATTTACATGCCTAAGTGAAATAAACAATGTACCAAAATCTACGCCTTACCGCCTATGATCATGGCAAATACGAAAAATAGCTTAACCCTAATCGTAGAACGATGAGCATCTTATGGATACTTTCAATTTAATCAGCAAAACGCATGATAAGCGAACAAACTACAAATGCCGGTTAAAATTGATGTTGAAAAACACCATCGGCCATTAAAACTGCTACAAAATTAAAACCCTAGCCCTAGACAAGATCAAACAAATTTCGTAATAAACTTAATCACTCGACACACAATAAAGAGGTATATGAAAATTTGTACCTAAGATAGTTCCGCTGGTCGCCGGAGATGACTGTAAAAGCTTTCAATCAATCGAATCGAGTGACTGAACTCTCAAGACGAAGAACGTTGCAAGAACTCAGAAATTAAACCGCATTTCCGTTTGTGAATCGTTTTTATTTTCTGATTCTGAGGGGGTGTTTGGGATTAATTATTAAGCTTCTTATTAACTTTTTTTTAAAGTTAATAAGTTAAAAGTTTGTTTGGATAAATCAAAATAAGATAGAAATATAGAAGAAATAAGTAGTTTTTAAAAAGTAAGTCCTACTTACTTTTTAAAACTAGTTATTAACTTTTGTTAATAAGTAGTTTTGAGAAGTAATCCCAAACACCCATGAATTTCAAGTTCTAGAAATTCGATACGGTCTGCTGTTGACAGGCCTTCTCGGCACATTTATTATATTGGGCCGACGGTACTGGACCAGGACCAACTTAAGCCTTTACATTTGATCTATGGTATACCGAGAATAAAAACTTTTTTTTATAAAACACAATAATCATATTTTTTACTATGAAATAAATAATGATAAATAAACATGTATTAATTTTATGGAAGAATAAAACAAGTTATCGATGTGTTTACCAAATAAACATATGACTATTTTTTTCTGAAAAGGATTAATCAATACCAAAATACCATATGGAATCTCATGTGTCACCATGACACCCGGACTCCTATGTGTCACATGGCACGGATCATGAAAAATTATGTCGCTTTTTACTCTTATATGTTTATCTTTTACTCTTATAGTGGTATGTGTCACGTGATGTAGATCTTGCGAAATTATGTGTTATGGTTTTATGGAGTCGGTTCCTGCACAAATGATGGGTGTGTGAAAGATTGTACCTTTTCTTTTCTAGGGTTGTATATTACTTTACAAAATAGTTATTTTCATCAAGTGACACCACTTTATTTTTTTTTCATATTTAAGATATAACCCTAATTTTGATCCAAATTTGTTGCAAAATTTTGATATTGAATGTGTAGAGTTGAACTTTCTAATGGTAATAAAGTAGTTTGTAACTTAGCTTTAACGATCTGACGGCAAAATTGATAGTATGTATAAAGTTTTCTGTTGAAGGGCTCTAACAATCTGACGATACTTGACCTGTTTCGGAAAAGAGTGGACTGTCCTCGATAGATAAGATATGAGTTGTCCTCACTGGTGAGGAGACCGATTTGTAATAAAAAAAAATGTCTGGTTTGCGGAATAATCTCGAATGTGTATTTATTCTTAGAAAGAAGTATTTCGTCCTTGTGAGACAAATTCAATGCCGAGAAAGTAGTCTAATGTGCCAATATCCTTAAGGGCAAAGTCTTTGCCAAGGTGATGTATAATGTGATTGACTGTCTTAGTATTGTTACCAATGACTATGATGTCAACACAAACACATTTGTAAGTAAAAAATGAAGGATCAGTCTTTAAAACAATAAAGGCTTGTGATAGACTATGAAACCTTGCCCGTGGAGCCTATCAGATGTCGTATAAGGACTTGTTTAGTAAGTAGACATGGTCCAGATGTTTGGGATCAACGAATCCTTGTGGTTGTTTGAGGTAGACCGTCTTTGTAAGATCATCGTACAGGAAGGCCTGCACATCAAGCTGACGAATAGGCCATTGCAACATTATTTTGTAACTGCAAGAGACAGGACCACCCTGATGGCGATGGATTTCACAACAAGACTGAAAGTTTCATTGAACTCAAACCCGATTGTTGTTGAAAACCCTTTGCCACAAGACGAGCATTTTACATTCGCAATCATTGATGGATAAGGTTTGCAATGTTTTTTTAAACAGCCAAAGTCAATTATATTTTTTTCCATGGCTATTTATGTAAATCTTTGAACCAAAATGTCTATATATGTGATTCCCATATTTTTATTGCCATGATATACGTGCATGCGTAACATTCTTAGTGTTAATTAATCATGATTCATGATAATTGAGTCTTCCACTGGTCTATCTTCTTAGTCCTGATGCCACTCAAGTTTCCAATTTGGACATTCAAAACCTTTATTTTGAGGATAAAAAAAGACAGCATTTACGAAGAAGGAAAAAAAAAAAAAAAAAATTCATTAAACAAGATCATGAGCAGAATCACAAACGAACAAATTAGATAACAACCAGTCTTATTGTTAAAATTATAACCCTCAAGCAGATAAATTAAAACATATAATCAATACTTTCAAGGAAAAACATCACAAAATAGTAATCAAGTTTTAAAAATGTTTTAATTAGATCACTCACCTTGAGGGTGTATACCGTGTAAAATATGTATTGAGTGACTTAATTGAAATACTTTTAAAACTTGATTACTATTATACAAAATTACCCCAACTTTCAAAACTAAATCCTAAATCCAGCAAATCTGTTAATTAAATAATTTTTATTCAACAAAATTAAGAAACAATTACACTATTAAGTGAATGTGAATCCAATAACTGAATTGCTTTCTTCACCGGTTATCATTCCCATCCACATCTGAGTTATCGGGTTCGGGTTTGGGTTTCTTATTCAAGTCGGGCTTCTCTTCAAACCAACAGGGCTTCCGTACATGCGAACATCTTGTTTCTGCGTCCACCTTCGCCCCGACCTCCTTCGCCTTCTTCCGAATAGAAGCCGCCGACAACTCATCTAAACCACCATCGAACGCCAGTAATTCCGGGAAGTTGAGCGGGGCGGAGGGCCGACGGAGGTAGTAGACGGCGGTGTCGTAGGCTCTTGCCGCCGCGACGGGGGTGTAGTAGGATCCGAGCCAAATTCTAGAGCGTTTGTTCGGCTCCCGAATCTCCGCCACCCACTTTCCCCACTTCCTCATCCGTATTCCCTTGTACGGTCTCTCGTCGTTTTTCCTCTTCCCCGGCGATGAACAGCTGCACCGGCTTTCTAATTCCCCGCCGCTTCTCCCATCCATCGATCTACGAAAAAGTCCAATAAATTGATTGGAGAGGTTTAATTGGCGAGCAGAAATAAGAAAGACGATTTGATGGAGGATGGGATAGCAATGTGAAATGTGTGTGAATTTCAGGTGGATTGGAGAGGTGATTGTGATGTTGGTGAGATGAGGGAGATTTAAGAATTAGGAGAGTTCAATACTCGAAATTAGTCTCCAATTAAAAATTCTCATCTTATTTATATTTATATTTGATCAATCATATTAATTAATAAATATTTGTCATTTTCAAAAATGCAAACTTGATTGTTACCTTAGTTACGTACTAGATTAGTCTAGTGACAAAGATGTATATCCAAGACTTCTTTGAAATGGGAAGGTCTTGGGTTCAAGTCCCACTTGAAACAAAAATTAAAAAGGAGGGTTCAAGTTGGGCCAGACGGTTTTCTCACATATGGGGGGTTTCCTCCTGTGAGAGTGGAGATGATCGGGTGGGCCAGTGGCCCGTCAGTGATCCAAATTGCTGTTCAAAAAAAAACTTACCTAGTGAGTTTTAAATACAATATTTATTTTAATATTAATTTTTTTAATAATAAAACATAAATTTAACTTTTTTTAAAAATATAAAACAAAAACTACATAAATTAAAAAATAAATATTTATGGATTCGATGTTTGCTTACTGGATTCATATAATTCACAAAACACCGGTTTTCTTGAAGCTTAGCTTTTATTTTCTAAATCTTTTAAGATAGATATGTTAATATCAACTTTTATGTATAAAAGACTTTTTATTCTATTTCAGTTAAGGATTCGATTACATTTATTAAAAATGAAACCTAAAATTGTTCAATGACTTTCTTTAAAGTTTTGACCATCCCACCTTTTCATGTTTCAACAATGAAGGATGTTATAATGTATCTAATCTAAACCAGAACATTAGTTAATCCATTTATCAAATACCTAAAATATTCATTTTTTAATAGTAATTTGGATTACTAACAGTCACTGGCTCATCCAATCATCTTCACCACCCTTAGAAAAAAACCCTTCATAGGTGAAAAAAAACCCCTAACCAACATGGACCCCCCATTTTTTTGTCACTGGTGGAACTTGAACCTAAAAGCTCATCATTTTACTGAAGTGAAGTCTTGGATATACAACTATACACATTTGACACTAGACTAAACTAGTGGCTGTTCCTAAAATATTCATTAACAAATAAAAGAAACGTATACCCACAATCCGGCCCAAAGTATTATGATTGTTTATTTTTAGTATATAAAAAAAACATATTTTTGTTGATAATACTAACAAAAGATATGTATTTATATGTGGTTGTATAACTACAATGGAAACAAGAAAAAAAGACATGACATATGGCATTGATTTCATACAAAAAAAAATCCAAAGACCACTCTATTTATGGTAGAGGTTGTTTAACCTAAGAAGCAAACTATCAATGGTTTTCCACCATAACTATTTCTAAATGGCCAACAAGTCATATCCACACCATTTATATTTAAAGGTTGATGTGTATGCTTACCTTTATTTTTTACAATAATGGTATGATAGTGACGCCCTTGATCGTGAACTAGTTCGAAAATGATTTATGTCCCAATTCTCATGATGGCAATGGTTGAATTTACCACCAACGTCTCATTGAATATCATATTATCATACTCGAACGACATAAAATGGGAAGAACATAAGACCCAAATGGTTTATTTGATCCGAAAAGACTGTGACGACGTACGTCTGGATTGGCCTTCATATTTGAGCATAGGCCCAAATGAGATCCGGCCTAACCTGACCCACATGCTCTTCTGTCTAAGAAGGCATAACCCTCCATTCTAAATTTCTAATGTCCTTTCTTCTGTATTTCAAAAAACGGTTGTGTTGTGGCAGTATTTTCAATTATATATAACATTTATAAAAGAAATTCACAATATTACAACACTTAATAAAATATGAGCTTTTTTTAGATGTGTCATGTATGGCGAGTTCAATATCTTGGTTTATGAGTCCATGACCCAACACCCAAGTGTTGTCAGAATTGGGCTAAAGTCTAAAACCAAATCCATGGATTGTGTTGTGTAAATGGGCTTTGTTATTAACTAAGGTTCGATTCCAAGTATACTAGTGCAATAGTTACATAGAAAAGTAGCATTGACCCTTGAAATTTGATTGCTGAAAATTGGGTAATCCAGATCCAGCTCTTACATTGACACATTAGAGAGCATTATACTCTGAATCGATAATAGTAGTTTTGGTTTTTTTGCTACTCAATCAAGATCTGTCATTTGACATGTCCTGATTCTTCCTTTTGTGTGTGTGTTAAATAAAACATGCCAGCAGCTTGATGGTAAGCGCCCCTTCCTCGAGACCAAAGGTTATGGGTTCGAATCTCAGTCCCCTCTTCCCACTTGACGATTTTCCAACCTTCTATTTTTGGGGGTTTTGTTTTGCCTTTTCTTTTCATCTATGCTTTTTAATATTTTAGTTTTAGGTTTCTATTTTATTAATATTATGTTTATCGGTGCGTACACATTTAAGTTGACGGAGTACGATTTAGAGTTTTATGGTGGAGTGATAGCCTTTGCGACATGATTTTTCTATTCACGTTTTAAGATGTTTTAATATTCAGGATTTCAAGTAAATGTTGGTTGATCGTGCATTTCTTTCTACTTTTTCAAGTTTCATAAATGTTGGTTGATCGTATATTTCTTTAGAGTTCTATGAATCAGATGCGAATCCGTTTTAAGTTTTTTTACAAATCGTTTCGCCCCCAACGAGAAGTGAGGGCGTCGTTTAATTTTTATTTTTTTTATCAGTTCACGCCGATGTGAAGCAAGGGCGTTAAATCTAGTTTGTTTTAAAAAGATAATAGATGTTTGAGTTTTTAAGGCTCTACATATTTAAAAAGGTTAAAACTTCCCTAAAAGTCACTTAGGGTTGCTTCTATGCATCTTATTGGATTAGATGATAGAGATCTAATGCAGTTTTAAATTCACTTTCTTCTTACCATCATTCTCTTTGCCAATAAGGATCAAATTAAACTTCCATTTTTTGCTTCTAACCCAAAATGGTTGCTGTATTCAACAAGGAGCCTATTGAGCTGGCACCTGATTGCTCTACAGCTTCTTAAAGAAACCGCAGATGCCGGAATCCCAAGTTCTAGCCGTTCGATCGAGTTTCCGACAGAGTTAACAACTATCATATTCAGATCAACGGTGAGTTTGAGAGCCCCAAAGAAGTGGCCACATCACCCGAATATAATTGGATGATCTGTGGTAGAGAAAAACTCGACCTTGCCAAGAAGGATCCCGTGGCAGAAACTTGGGGGGGAAAGGTCTACGGAACATGGACCACCATAAATTGCGGGCATTTAGCAGTAATGGGTTTGAAATGATAGTTCTTGATGGTTGTTTTGTTCTTGAGCTTTTTTGTGGGGCTGCAGAAGGGTTTATGAAACTCAGTTATTCCCTACATGAACCTGTTTTTGCAATGAGGGGATCTATACATTCGATTAAGAGAGATATGATAATGAGTCGGAATCACATTCCATTGTTCATACTTGACTGGTTATTATGGCTGCAATGCGGTCGAGCTGACAAAAAAAGGCTTGGTGACAAAACTAGCTATACATTTTCTCAACCCGTTAATGCCTGCCGACGAACCACTGACTAAAATTAACTGGAACGAAATGGAATCATTACTAGGGTATGTGAGGCCTTTTGAAAACAGGCCAGCTTCATGATGTTTTTGACCGCATATAGAAAAAGGCCAGGCTTGATACATAAATAGGGTATAACCTTCTATGGGTTTGTAAAAAAGGGTATCCAGATGATGATGATGATGATTATTATTATTATTATCATTATTTTTTCTCTGTTTTTTTTTTGTGAGGGGGATATAAAAATTTGTAATATTCAAAGAGTTGCATAGTTGAAATACAATTCCTGTATAACATATCAGCATTGTTTAATTAAAGATTTCTTGGAGTGTTGGAAAACCCTTCATCATCAAACAAGTGTTGGCGTATAACGGATCGTGGACAAGCTTAAAGGTCAAAAACATTTTATATAAAGGTCATTTTATATAGGTAACTAGATAGACAAACAAAGTGACAAACAAGTTTGATGTTAAATTGAAAAAACCTTTATAAAAAGAACCTTGAAACTTCATTTGTCTATAATGTTATGACTAATAAAAATCTATAAGAAATTATCTTCTAAAACGAACAAACCATTAAAACTAAAATGTGTGTCAGAGGTAGTACGCGAAATAAAACTTACGAAAATCTTCAATCTTTTAGTCTCTGGGAAGAAGACTTGAAGTCTCGGTTGAATTTGCCTTCTTTCCATCATACCTCTGTACAAGAAGTTACTACTTAATAAATAGTTGTATATAACAAAGTAATTATGATGTTTAAACAAAATGGAGTCAATGAATACCTGTTTTCCAAAGGAAAATGGAACATATTTGTACTTGACCATATGCAGTATCTGTTTCTTCATGGTGAGAGTGAATAATATGACCCAGTAAAAAAGGAGTATAGGCCAAAAAACAGGCACATCAAATGCACTAAAGAATGTCAACACGAAAGCAATGCAGAAGGCTTTAGTTATAGAGTACCTAACACAAAAAAAGATAATACTTAGGTCATCATATTGCATGAATCATTTGAAGCCCTTCATGGCATCAGGGTTCAGGATGCCATTTGAACTTCACTATTTACAGAGGCTATCAATGATGTATGGCCTACAAATCACCTCTCATTCAAAATTTCAAATATCCGAAAAACTAAAACCGTATTAAGATACATCCTACTTTTAATAAACAATTCCACTTAATGCCACGTGGCAACACTATACTTTTTCTCATTAAATATTCTAATTTTCCCTATTTTAAGTAACTTTAAATCTTAATATCTAATTATGTTAATATTGTTTTTTTCAAAAAAAAATATATATAAGATTTGAATTCTAATTATTACTTAATTTGAATTCTAATATAAACTTTGAAATCTAATTTTCCCTACACATTATTGTATTTTCATTATTCTATTAAACAACCCCATGTAATATATGGGTATATAACCTAGTATCATATAAAGCTTGTTAAATAAGCAATAGAGTTAATAGTCCGGCAAGCTCACAATTGGTTATTGCGGAATGAGCGAGTTGGGCAACGGGTCAAAACCAGTTCAGGTCAGAACATAGTAATCAAAGGCTCAAGGCGCAAAGGGTGAGCTTGTCGCCTAGGTGCAAGGCGCTTAAAAAGCGTGCGCAATGCGCATGTGTTTTAGGCTGGTTTACACTCACTTAGGCTGTTTTTTTGGCTTGTTTAGACTAGTTTAGGCTGGTTTAGACTGGTTCAAAAAGGTTTATTGCAAATTTTGGCCTGTTTTTTCCAACTTTTTACGCCTTTGCGCCTTGCTGCATGCAAGGTGGTTTACCTGCGCCTCTCCTCGCCTTGGCGCCTTTGACTACTATGTGTCAGAATGGGTATATTACTATATTGGTGCAACATCATACCCAACTATTCTTCTAGGCCATTAAGAGCAACCAACTCTAGCATATTAGAGCATCAAGCAGCTAATCCTATAATCTTATAACCTATGGAGCCATTACCAATAATTTTTTTATTTCTTACACTAATCCGTCAACAATGTTTCAAAAATCCATCAGTGACCAAAGTGTCATTAAGTAGATTCAAGTAATCACATCCGTTTAATCAGCAGCAACAGAAGAATATAACCGGTGGATTTCAAATTCATCAGCACAAATACTCATTACAAACCCTAGATTATGCTATAAACATACAATCATAAATCAGTCCTTATTATAATCAATTTTCAAGTGTTCTTTATTTACTCTACCTAAAACCTAAATCTAATGTAACTAAATCAGTTAACCTGTGTGTTAATATTGCAGTTGAAATCAGAGGTTGAATAATAAACTAGACTGTAGTAATCAAATGCACTGTTAAACGATTACCAAAACTTAAACTCTGGAAGACGACGAACAAAAGGGCGGAACTCATCGGAGCTCCGGGAAGGAAGGGTAGGACCATCGGAAAGGTCTTGGAATTCCGGATCAACCTGAGGAGACAGAAACCCTATGAGGAGATTGAGGATGTATATCCCGAGAGCGTACGAAACCACGTAAAACCCTTGCAACAAGAACACGCGCGCAGTGTAGATGATCGCGATGACGCAGAAAACGATCCAACGGTAGAGCAGGAACGGTGTTGACTTGTCGAGCAGATGTTGGTAGCGTTGTGACACCACAAAAGCCCACCGTTGCACGGCTGCTGCAGGCGTGTCTGTTGAATGTAGCGCACCACCAGACGGTGCACCGTCGGTGTTGGGAGTAGCTGTGGTGGGGCCGGCTCCGGGATCCATCATCTTACCGTCGTCTTTGCGTAACCGATTTGGGGATAAAAGCAGGGAACGGAATATGCCTATGATTTTGTAAGGATTAATCTAATTTTACTAAAATACAAAACTGAAAACTCTACATTCTTTTTAGATGTGATTATGTGAATCATGTATTTTTTTATTCAAAATTAGAAGAAAAAAAATATGTTTAATATTAAAAAGTAAAGAAAATTATGGTGTTATTATTTAATAACTATTTCATATTTATAGATTTAATTATAATGGTTGTGTATTAACTTTTACTCGTGTATGATACGAAGAATATTTGGTTATAATAATTTAGTATTAAAATTGATAAGGTTTATATTTTTATGAAATTATGTTATGTGTTATTTCATTATATTTGGTATAAGCAAAGCTAAATAGATAAATTATTTCTAATATGGAGATTATGATTTCCATGTTTCAAACTTGTATATGTGAGTGAAAATTAAAAAGCGTAACCCATATTTTAATATTTTAGTTAGTATTAAGCATTTGTTTGAATCTATTTATTTGATAATTCAACATGAACAACGTGTTAAACAAGTGGGTCTCAAACCAATTCTGATGATTTTCGCATCCATAGACATAACATAGCCCACTAATAAGTATTAATTAATTTTTTTTAAGGAAAATGGTACCTTTAAAGTGAATATTTAATTAATAAAATAAAATATACTAGTATGTTAGTCTATTATTCTTGTTTCCATCTTTACATAACAAGTAAAAATCGTTATAATGGTAACGATTTTTTTAATTAATTAACTGTATTTTTATTGACTGGTTAACAAAATAATATTGTTACCCATTAATTAAACTTTAATCTAAATTTTCTATTTGTGACTTCAGTTAGTTTTAATCATATTGTTTAATTTATTTAACAAACAATAAATTAAAAAAAAAACATTATTGAGTAACAAAGCACAATGTTTCTTTTAATTTAATAGGCAAATTGGATTTTGATAAATCAAACTATGACTCACGGGTTGATAACAATCGAAAACCGGTTTTGACTTTCTTAATTTGATCTGAACTGGCTAAGTAGGTCAAATGTGATGTAGATCAAACCGCATTTGCACCAACATTATGTTTGGTATTTCTTCCTTGTATTTCTCGTGTTAGCTTAGTTATATTAACATAAACATAACAACACCAATTCACCAAGACACCAAGTAGATCAATTCAACAACAAAAACAAGTTGTCACCAAACACATGAAGAAAAGATAAAAGAATAACGGTACGTAGATCAAACCGCATTTGCACCAAACATTATGTTTGGTATTCGTTCAATTCAACAACAAAAACAAATTGTCACCAAACACATGAAGAAAAGATAAAAGATAGTTTGCAATACTATAGGACATGAAGAAATCTAGTAAACATCAAAAGATGATGACCCATCAGTATGTCATAAGAGGTGACCCACTGCAGTGTACATCAGAAGCATTAGCTACCCTTTGCTTTGGTGACAATGTGTCACTTGCTGCCACATCAACATCAAGATTGATGATACTTTTCCTCTTTTGAGTCTTGTATTCTTCCACATCCTCAGATGTCAGATTCAAAGGTTTCTCTTGGTTGTTAAGAAGCATGGCCTGAGCTTCTTCCACTATTGATGCATCCTCTTCAGCAGCATACAATATCCTTTTTATGGCATCTATTATCTGCAAAGGAAAAATAAACATATATAAATTATAATTAGAAGAAAAATAAAACTTCAATTACAAACTTTGTAAATAAATTGAGGACGGCAGACGGGTACAGGCAAGTTTGAGATACTGGGAGACTGGCACAGGATTTCAATGTCCCTCAGTTTTGCAAAGTAAAAATCTCTCTCTTTCTCAAGACTGTCCATAGTTAGCTTCAACTCAGTGATCTGCATAACAATACAAGTTATTCATTAAATTAAGACTCTTGTCTGTGTATAACTTTGATTGGATCATCATTTGTGTAGTTTTAGTACCTGTTGATCGTATGCAGTGACGTTTATAGTTGGTGAAGGTTTAGCTGTCTTGACAGGCGGACCTGTTGGGTGGGCATGAGGTGTGTCACCTCTTCGGGTGGGGTGAGGTTTAGGTGCGGCTGTGGAGCCCCTGGCGGATTGTGGTGGCGCAGATTTCTTGCTTATATCTTTCCCACCTTTGCAAGCCTCTCTTCTTTCCATTGGATTGTAACTGTAATATGAAATTAAAGAAGTTAATCTACAACTTATAATGACAATGTTAGGTGCTGAAAGTTATTCCAGCTCCAAGAAAATGTAACAAATTGTTGTGGTTTTGGTAGTTTTAGTTCATAATGAGTAGCTCATGTGAAGCAAGAACAAACAAACAATAAGATGAGAAAATTAAAATGAAGAGGCAATCAAAGAAATTATAATTGTCTTGTAAAACAAAGCAAAATCCAAAATTTAACTGCCATACTTCACCATAAACCAGTTATAAATTTGTCTTGTAAAACAAAGCAAAATCTAAAAAATTACTTCACCATAAACCAGTTATTGTCACATTTCCATAAAATGCAAATACATACAAAATTTTAATTAATACTTGATAGTACTGGGTTGTATATATTATGCTGGAATCAAGTTGCAATTTATAAGTGGAAACTGCCTGAATGACAACAAGAATAAACAGTGGACTCTCTATAGGACTTCTATAACAGTTATAGATAGATAGAAATCAGTAAGAACTTACTTGTGATGACTACCTCCACTAACGGAATCACAGTATCTCTTCATCCACTGCATGAATTCAAGATTATCGAGCGGTCTTCCTTTCACTAGCTTGCTCACCTCAATGTGCTGTAACATAGATTACGTGTTACACGCATCAAATGCAGATTAAAAAACTAGTAAATTCTGCTGAAATGCACTTTTACCAAACAATTGTACGTTTCAGTTTCTAAACACAATCTGGGCATCATAAATAGAGTTTCAAACTCAATAACAGGAAGTAACCTTGGTGATTTTCAGTTTGTTGAAAACATCCTGAAGAACCTTATAGTTCTGGATCATATCATACTCTGTCTTGGCATCGAAATTGACCTTATGCATAGGTACCATTCCAGGATGTGCAGCATCCATTAGCTGACAGTGAACTGCCCCTGAACACGCCTGCATCCATTCAAATCTCCAAAATTAGGTAAATTCAATACACACAGGACAATCCGAACATGAACATATCATAGCTTCATTGAAGGGCGATAGATAAGAAAACATTTCAAAGCACACTATGAATTAACCTAGGGTTTGAATTTGGGGGAAAACAGAAAACTATAGCTAGTTATTTCTTTTTGACTCGGTGATAGGTAGAAAACATTCCGAAACACAAAATAAATAGTCTAGGGTTTCAAATTGGGGTAAAACAGAAACCTATAGCTGGCGATAGATGAGAACATTCCAAAACACAAAATAAAAGAGTATAGGGTTTAAATTTGGGGAAAACAGAAACCTACCTCTGGTTTTTGGATCGGCGATGGATGAGAAAACATTCCAAAACACAAAATAAAATAGTCTAGGGTTTGAATTTGGGGAAAAACAAACCTCTTCAACTTTAGAGAGATTGAGCTGGAGAGTGGAGTTGATCCAGGCTAAGATCTCTGATCGGCCGACGAAGTAAGCAGCATCCATCATGCCGATGTTAGTGGCCATATCTGATATTCTAGAGAGAGAGTACGGCGACGCTCCTAGAGAGAGAGAGAGATAACGGTCTGTGGGTTTGAAATGATAGTGGTGATGGCGGGATTTATATTGCTTTAGAAATTCGAAAAAAGGCATATAATGGGCCTAACGGCTCCAAATAATGGGCCTGTGCTGGATTAACCTGGGCCGAATTCGTCAAAAGTCAAAAACCTATTCGTTAGATTTAATTTAGAATTTGTACTTTTTCTGTTTAAAAATGCACCGTATTTACGTATTATGTAATGTTATACATTTTTTTGAACGAAAAAAATGTAGATATATACTTATTAATAAAAGATTTATGTATTTAAAAACTAGTATATCACATGGGTAGAATAAAATATAGATTAATCTGTTAACACATACATTCGTCAAAAATAAGTTTTTAAAAAAATATATTGACGTGATAGATATAACTCATGTTAACTTAAATTTTAAAACATTTTTTAAATATGTATTAATTTTTTTATATAATTTATAAATTTTAATTTATATTTTATTAATTTGGTTAATGATATAATAATTATTCATAATTAGTTTTACATTAAATATTTAAAAATATGTTTTTTAATATCATTGTTTGGTGGTAGAGATAAACCCAAAAAAATGCAGAAAATACATAAAAAAGTGACATGTATCTTTCATATATTTTTTATTTATTAATATAAAGATGAGCTTTTGATGTATATCGGTTTGGATATTTGAATACTTTGTTTTACTAAAATAACAAACAAACAAAATATTATAAATTTGCTTCTTATATTCCTTTGAAGAATTTAGAATTGAAATATAAGAATTCTATCTATATTAACTAGGTTATCTGTCTGTGTATTACACGGGTTATACGTAATAAGTATATAAACAAAAATATAAAAGAACATTTCATTCTTTTTATTAAATAATGAAAATATAAAACTACATTATATTTAATAAAAATCATAAATCTCTAAATATTTTCTTATACTCAACATTTGATGTTTGAATTGTGAGTTTACCATATTTGTCTAATATTAGTAATTTGACTCTCCCTTTGCTCTTTACTTTTGATAACGCTAAATACAACTGTTCATGGATGAAAACTGGATTTTTTAAATACAAACCAACTCTGGATAGTGATTATCTCTATCTTTTATTAATCATCAACGCAATACATACTGATTGTGGAAATTGTCTTCTCTGAAACTTGAAAAGAATCTTGTTATCTGAAGGTATCAAGTTAATTATTGGAATAAACGTTCGAGTACTAGTATTACCTTCTAATATAATCTCAGCTTATATAGCACGTTAAATGTGGTAATGCCAAGTGTCCCAAGATTTATTATTTTGTTATAATAAGGATAAGCAACGTGGATGAAGAGTATGTTTACTTTTCTTTACTGTAGCATTCTATACTATATTTTTTTTAAAGACAAATTTCTTAATTTTTGTTAAGAGTAGGACTTGAACCCATGAGCTTTCTAAACCTTTGCGTTCCTTAGAGGATTTTCCTCTATCATTGGGCCACCAACCCCAATGTAGCATTTTATACTGTATACAATACATGTTTTAACTTGTTTAATTTTCAACAGTTTTCATTTTTCTATAAAACATTCGTTCGTTAACTTAAAAAAAGGAAGAAAAAAAAACACAACTATCTTTAGTTCTTTTTTTTATCGACATTCAGATATATTTTTTTCAAACGAAATTGTATTCATAATCGTGTATTTTTATTGAATCGTAAGATATAGCGAGCATTGTTATCATTCTGCTACTGTGTAACCGGAACCAATAATGACCGAATAAGATCGTTGTATCGGTATTATCGACATGGTCCAAACAATATTGGTACCAGTAGTGATATTAGTCTTTATGTATTTTTTTGTTTCTATATAAGTTGGTTTTGATATTTTTTAGCTAACCAAAGCGTAGGTAGGGAACCTCACTCGTTAAGTGTGGAAACACGGGTAACCCATAAAAAAACCTACCCGATCCGAAGCGAGGAAAAAAGCCCTAGCTAAGCTTCTTCCACCTTTACTCTCTCGCTGTCTCTTGTGCCTGCTATCCCTCCGTCTCACTGGTAAGTCTTGTTGCTTATATCGGGTTGCATATATATAGATCTTTCTCTGATCGGAGATCAGTTCTTGATTACTTGGTGGTTTGACAGAATACGGATTAAGAATCGACTCCCGTTTGCAGATTTTTGGTAATCTTATGTGGTTTTCTGGTTTACAGTACATTTTATGCTGCATGCATTTTTTGGTTTACCAACTTAGCTTCGGACTTCCATCATCGCAAACATGAAGGGAAAATAATTATTCCCAGATGTTCAATTTACCAATTCCTGTTTGATATTTTATTGATGAATTTGAACAAATTTTTTGATGTCATTAGCTTGAAGCCTGCCATTGCTGATGATAGATGAACATTAAGTATTTCTTTTGATTTTCTCATTAGATAAAATTGGTCAGCTTGCTACATATTTCAATTGGTGTACAATTGTAACTGAACTATGTTCTTGGATTATATAGTTCAAAAAATGATGTTCTGGTGTATGTAGAATTTGTAACAAGGGTCAATGCTCATTTGCATTCATATGCACTCAAACTCTTTAGAGATAAACATGAGAACCTGTTAACCGCAAACTCACGGACCTTGCCAATACCCTGCTAGCCTAGGGTTAGGCAAATCGCAGTTTGTGATGGGCGGGTGGCCTTCAAGGGGTTATGGTAGGAAACTGATGGAAACAGGATTTGAATACGAGACCTATGCTAAAGGGGAATCAGAATCAGGCGCTTACCTGATACGTACCTTTGGCCCCTCACATTCCAAGTTCTCATGCAAACCCGTGTCTTTTATTTTGCATGTTTCTTTATTCCATGTTGCACGTTTCCTCTCCAGTAACTCAGTAAGTAGTGGGTTAATGCCTTAGTGGTTAGTTAGCTCCTCGAATTGAATTGCATTGTATGCCTATATATGAAAATAGTCTAAACTCTCTAAATATTCTTTTGGTCCTCTCTAATTTCCATTCTATTTATCTCAACCCAAGTGGTACATATCATTACCACTGCGTCAACCCTTGAAGGTTCATAAATAAGGAACTTGTCCCCTTTAAAATAGAAACAAGACACACGATGCATGACATGATTGCTCGTTGTGTGCTATGAGAACTACAGTTAAGCAATGTGGTACTAGTAGATGGGCAGGTGGGGTAACAAACTAACGGGTCAAAATGGTTCACTTTTAGTACATGTTAGAACTGGTTGTGGTGACCCGTTAAGGCATCCAACACTTTTTGTGCTTCGTATACAACATAATTACAAGTTGCTAACTTTGCAGGAAAGTAACATGTCAATGAACTGCATCAAGTCATTGAGAAATCTCCCTGTTACCAATGCATTAGGAACTTGTAGAACATTTGCTGCTGGGGCTAAATCCAAGAAAGGCAAAGGTGGGGCCGCTGCCGATGCTCCAAAACAGTCAACTTTAAGCAAAGAAGTCAAATCCACAATAGTTGTTGGGGCAAATATTCTTAAAGATGGAACAGACCCTAAAATACTACCTGATTCCGAATATCCTGAGTGGCTATGGCACCTTTTGGACAAGAAACCGGCTTTGAGTGAGCTTAGAAGGAAAAATATAGAAACTCTTCCTTATGAAGACCTAAAGCGTTTTGTGAAGCTCGACAACAGGGCGAGAATCAAAGAAAACAACACTACCAGGGCCAAGAACTGATTCAAATTCAGAACCATCAACAAAAGTTTCTTCAGCTGTTGCTTATTTTAGGTATGTGATAGATGATTATTGCTTATCAGTTATCATACTATGAACTTTGGCACTTTTGTTCTTAAGTCTATCCATCTTTCTTTGTTGGTTCATACGACTACATTTTAATAATGATCGAAATTGGATATTTATTTTCTTATTCGAGCAGTTATCATGTTCTTTTGTCATCTTTTCATATTTATCGACCAGACTAGTCGAGTAAAAAGGAGTAGAGATCACGATAAAGCAAGATAACTCTAACGTCAAACTCCTACCAAAACCTCCCCCTGTTCACCGAAGAAAAATGGGTACTGTTGGTGGGGGTTCTGGTTCGCAAGTTCGGAATTGTAAGAAGGAAAGTGCTGTGTTCTAATTTTTGTCTATATTCTTAGACTGTTTTGTTAAAGTCGTATAAAATCAACCGTGTCCCGGTTGAGGTTTTTTGTTAAAAACAGAGTAAGGGGTTTACCCAAGTGATAAGGGTGTGGTGTGATAATAAAGTGCATGCCACATGGCGCCACGTCACACCCTTCATTATCACACCATGCATCACTTGGTAAGATAAATACCCAAGTGATTGTAGTGGTGTGATAATTAAATGTTTTTTTTTTTAATTTCATTTAAATAAAATAAAACATAATATTTCATCAATAAAAATAAAATAATAAATAATATTTCATTAGTAATTAAAAAAAATTACCGACTCATTTAAACCGGGTGTCAAATTCTTAAAAATAATTTCCGACTCATTTGAAAACCGGGTATTAAATTGCTCCTCCCCGTACAAACAACATTCGTCAAAGTAATATTTGAGTAAAAGTGTGTTAGCAGCCACGGTTGAGACGTGCACTTTGTTTTAATGGTCTTGAGGGCAATTCCGCCTCTTGCCACCACATAACCGCCACCGATGTGAAAACTCCGAACACCATTTGATTAATAAAAAAATTAAATAATTCAAATTACTAAAAAAAATGAATAGTGCTTAACATTAGATCTCTCTCTCTCTATTTATTAATTATATATCATATGATAAAAGATAACTATTCTTTGATGGGTTTTGTGGTAGAGATATAATAATATTTAGGCACAGTTAAAGCAATAATAATAATAAATAATTTATGTCCACTTGCTTTGCTACCCACATCATTCTCTTCAAAATTTTGCCATGAAAAATATCACGTATCAAAACCATGACATGAAATTTCTTTTAAGGGGTGGTGTTTCAAGTGAATCACAACTTAATTCATGATCCCACGTCGGATCACGCCATTTTTCACGGGTGTATACCCCTTACTCTAAGTATATCACATTTGATATACTTATGTCTTGATACTGTTTGATAAATATGCATTGTAAGTAATTAAGTTCCGATTCGTAGTAATCTAAATAACATGGACTACGCATAATTAGCTTCAGACTCGTGAAGCATATAATTGTTATGCTTGAATAAGCGTTGTATTGCATTAGAGGTGCACAAATAGGTTTTTCAAACCAAACCGGTCAACATAAGTTAAAAATAAACTTCTCATATACATGATGCGTGTGCCTCACAGCCCGCGTCTTTGATTTTGATATCAAAACACTTTGAAGCGCCTCACACCTTTTAAAAACCAAGGATGTTTAAGCATAAATGGGTTGGTTGATGTCTGATATAAAATCACATGATCGTGTAACTCACTATACGAATTGAAATTTTTTGAAACTAAGTTTCTAACCACATGTTTATTTAGGTAGTACACGACTAATTAAGTTTTTAACCACATACCTGTGTGATTACTTTTAGAACTTCAAGTATTTTTAAATTAAGGTACACAACTATGTAAGTTTTAATCACATGGTTGCAGGTAGCAATCTCACATAACATTCTATTGCAATAATAAGAAAATTATATGAAGATGAATTAACTTATTATCTTTACTTGTAAGGTTGTTAAAAAGATACCTATATCATGTGTTATCTTATCAAAATTTTCACTTTTTTTCTTGTAAAGAAACTTGTATTTTGTTAAGCATGTTCTTACACATTTGAAATACGTATTTTGTAAATCTCGTACGTAAACAAATTTCTTATTATATATAAATGTTTTAAAGTCTTTTGTGTTCTTGGCTGATATTTGAAAATCAACGTGTATAACCTTCCTATTTTAGAAACTTTACTTTTGACTAAATATGGATTTGAAATAAATGGTTTTTGTTGGATGTATTTATTAAAAAAAACCAGTCTGAAAATTATAGGTTTCAAAAAACAATGATAGAGTTCAAACCTACAAGTCAACCAAAACAAAGAGAAGTAAGAGAAAACGACGAACTCTAACGAAAACGGGAAGGGGTGGATGGAGAAAACAAAAACCATAATAAATCAAACTTGCAAATCAAGTTTAGATGGAGAAAAGTCTAACACACAAATCTAAGGCTTTACCGAAGAATGCAAAGAAAGCAATGGGTTGATGGTTTTGAAATTCGAGGGTCGCAAACTCTGATGAAGAAGATAAGTCATAGATGAAGATGGTGATGGACCGATGGTCGTAGAAGAAGATGATTAAGGAGTGAACGATGATGTAAGAGTTCTTTCAAATCGTGAATTAGTCAACAGAGAAGTCATTGACTCATGACTATGTATAGTTTTACTTGAACGCTTCAACAAGCCAACTCATATCGACTCAAAACTTAGCTTGAAAATTTATACGACCCAACTGACTCGAACTAAACTAACTCAAGATAAATCTCAAACTAATTTTGAGCAAGTTATAAGACACTAGTTGCTTGAATAACCCTAATTCCAAACACAATTGTACACATGTGACAACTTATCAATAATTCGAGGGGTTCAATGTGTAACAATGAAATAAGAGAGGGTTGTATGCATTTCACCCAAACTCATACCAACGATACATTAGGGTTTAGACACAAGAAACCGTCATCTGCTTCAATTCACTGAGACACTCACAATGGCAGAAGACGGAGTTCTGCCGTTAGATAAGTTAACAATCTCCGACACCGTCGAAGAAGCCGAGTTCTCACAGCGTGTTCTGATCCGATCAATTTTAGGCCGTCCTGATGCCGGCGCTGGCCTCGCTGGACAGACGTTGAAGGTAGGCGGCTGGGTGAAGAAAGGGCGGGAACAAGGCAAAGGCTCATTTGCCTTCCTTGAACTTAACGACGGATCCTGTCCGGCGAACCTGCAGCTTATTATTTACGCCGATGTTGCGCCGCTCAGCCAGTTCACTCCCACTGGCACGTGCCTGCACGTGGAAGGTGTGCTTCAGATGCCTCCTGAAGATAAACAAGGCAAGCAATCGATTGAATTGAAGGTCTCGAAGGTTCTAGACGTTGGAACTGTGGATCCTGCGAAATATCCGTTACCTAAAACACGATTGACACTTGAATTTCTTAGGGATTACGTTCATCTTCGTCCGAGAACTAACACTGTAACTTCCTCATCTCATAATCTTCATATACATGTACAATTATATGCCAGTCAATCTGTTTGCTTAAATCTAGAAACGCTAGGTGCGTAGGTCATACGCATTAGGTTTATGCTTGTAATCATCTAGCCGATAAATGTTATAAGTTGAGTTTTGAAATTGGAATTAGATTGCTTTTTTTTGGCTGAATTGGTGGAATCGAATCAAATCAACCCGAGTTTGAACTGAATTCGAATCGGTTTATTCTAATATATTTCGAATTCAGCTACAAAATTCGAATAACTCGAAACACGTATCATGGAAGACGAAATTTTATATTCATACTATTTGTTAAGCTTCTTACTTTCTAGTTACCGTTCATATCCAATTTGGTAGGTTCAAAATATATGAGAAACCTCTGATGTTAATATTGGCAGGCTTTTATTTTCTTAAGGCGTCACTGATCATAATGTATGATGCTGTTTCAGATATCTGCTATTGCCCGCATTCGTAATGCACTGGCTTATGCAACTCACACGTTCTTCCAAAAACATGGTTTTCTTTACGTGCATACTCCAATCATCACTACTAGTGATTGTGAAGGTGCTGGAGAGATGTTTCAGGTCACAACACTAATAAACGATGCAGAAAAATTGGAAAAAGAACTAATCAAGAATCCTCCTCCATCGCAAGAAGATGTGGATTTGGCCAGAAGTTCTGTGAAGGAAAAAGGTGAGATAGTTGCCAAATTGAAGTCTGATAAAGCTGGTAAACCTGAAATAACAGCTGCAGTTGCTGAACTTACTAAAGCCAAAGAGAATCTGTCAAAGGTTGAAGAAAGATTTAAACTGAAACCTGGTATTCCGCAGAAGGATGGGAAGGTTGACTACGGTCAAGATTTCTTTGCTCGCCAGGCCTTTTTAACTGTTTCAGGTCAACTTCAAGTTGAAACTTTTGCTTGTGCACTTAGCAGTGTTTACACTTTTGGGCCAACGTTTCGAGCTGAACATTCTCATACATCACGGCATCTTGCTGAATTCTGGATGGTTGAGCCTGAAATAGCATTTGCTGATATTGAGGTATGGATACTTATGCAATGCACTTCTTTATTTAAGTTCAGAGATGGTCTATTGATAAATGATATCAATTAGGTTTGAGAATGGATTATTATAAAGGGCACTCAGTTATTTGGACTTTGGAACTTGTTTGACCTTACTAAATACATATTCAAACACTCATGCAGGATGATATGAAGTGTGCAGAGGCATATGTTAGGTTTCTTTGCCAATGGTTGCTTGACAACTGTCTTGATGATATGGAATTTATGGTTGAGAAGTTTGACAAAAAGGCTATTGAGAGGCTAAAAATGGTTGCTTCAACCAACTTTGTACGCCTTTCATACACAGAAGCAGTAACAATTCTCGAGGAAGCTGTTTCTAAAGGCCACAAGTTTGAGAATAAAGTAGAATGGGGAATTGATTTGGCTTCTGAACATGAGAAGTACTGTTTTTTGTTATTTTTAACACCACATGGGTATGTTTGTTGTACCGCTTAACAGTGTTCACTAATTCATGATTTGCAATTTTATATCGTGCAGATACTTGACTGAGACAAAATTTGAGTCACCAGTGATTGTGTATAACTATCCTAAAGGGATTAAAGCGTTTTACATGAAAGTCAACCCTGACAAGAAAACAGTAGCTGCCATGGATGTTCTTGTGCCAAAGGTAGGGTTTTCATTCTCAATGCATTCTTGGTTGCTTTTTACAACTGTATTTATTTTCGACTAATCATTTAGCAAAACTATGAACATTATGCAATATTGTGTATTCTGCATTTATATTCTGTTCTTTTTCAAAAGGTTGGTGAATTAATTGGAGGAAGCCAAAGAGAAGAGAATTATGAGGTCATCAAAGAAAGGTATGAGAAGCAACATAAAATTAGAGATTGCAATTTTGACCCATAAAGTTATGAGCGAGTCAACTACGGTTGTGTTTCATTTAAATCTGGTTCCCTAAAGGAAAAAACTAAAAGAGCAACAAGTCAAATGGGTTGAAAGTTGCATAAAGTCTATTTTTAATGCAACAATCTCTAAGTTGTTTTATACAAAGATTTAAACAGCTGTAACAACAATTAACCAAATAAATAATTATGTTAACTTTCTAAAAAATGTCCAAAAAGTTTATGGGTCAACTCAACTCCAACCGGTCTATTTCAACTACTGAAAAATGGCATTTTTTAACCTGTGTGTAATCGGTACTGAAAAATGGCACCCATCTGGCCACTTCTACTTACTGAGATTTCCTGGGTGTGCAGGATTCTTGAGATGGGTCTGCCACTTGAGCCATACGAGTGGTACCTTGATCTTCGTCGCTATGGGACTGTGAAACATAGCGGGTTTGGTCTAGGGTTCGAGAGGATGATTCTTTTTGCAACAGGGATCGACAATATTAGGGATGTAATCCCTTTCCCAAGGTATCCAGGAAGAGCAGATCTCTAAAGACAAATGGGACCATATACACACCTTGCTTTAAGTAGCAACTTAGCATTTTTATTGCCAAAACTGGTTTGAATACACATCTTGATAATACTTTGTTTCTACTTGGATTATTTATATATTCATTGGTGTTATTAAGAACTTTTTTCTTCCCATTAGAAATATTAAACATACATTGTTGGCATGTAAAGATTGAGACTCACATTTAGGTTGTAAGAAATCTATCAGGACTGAAACAAGTAAGATCAATGATGGTAGAATGACCCTCTAACACAAGCTCGGTCATGGTAGCACCAGTGGCTGGACCGAATAGGATACCCCAGCAGCCATGTCCACTAGCCACATAGCAGTGTTTCATCCCGGGAATTGCACCCATGATTGACACTTCATCATCAGTGCATGGCATGTAACAAGCCTGTTCTGTTTTTAGTCTCACATTGGCGTCTTTGAGATCGCTTGAAATGATGCCTGCAACTTTCTTAAGAAGTTGTGTGGATTCGGGGTCTGGGGAAACCAGATCTGGTCCATCTGGGATCTCGGCTTCCGCAGATGGTCCACATATATAAACCTCCCCTGCATTTTTAATCAAGATATGCGTTTATAACTGCAAAAGCATAGTCGTGATATGTACTTTATTTTCTTTTGGGAAAATACTAACATAGCCACATTAAACAAAAAAATAAAAAATTGTCATTTGATTTCCTTTTCAAATGGATCCAACCGATGAAAACGCCTCACTGTTTCCTCCTGTGCTCAAAAACCTTTGTACATATGCGCCTAAGCCATTGAATGAAGGACCGTCATGTCCATCGGTTGTACAGGCACTTGTACTTGTGCGTCAAATAGCGTCAACCAATTATATTTTGTCACGCCTTATCTTTCGTCACGCGTTATCTTTAAAACAACTTAACGGACGAACATAAACAAGATTTCGTTCGGTTCGATTCGTTTAGAGCCCTATCCAAATGTAAACAACTAAATTAAAAGGGAATGTAAGATATATTAAAATGAAACATATATTAGAAAAGGAAGGTGGGAGGATGGTGCATAGCACGTGCAAGTGGTTGATAGATCCCACCGTACGAGACAACCGTATAATATCAAAGCATATCGGGATTCCTTCCATTTAAAATTACTTTATTATCCTTGGGCATCGCCAACACGTGGATAATTAGATAAGGGTTAAAAAGGGATTTTTAGATTTAAGTTGACGGTTAATGGGTGGGGGGTTGAGGTGTAGTGGTAAAAGGAGAGTCCGACAACCAAAAAGTTGTGCGTTCTAACCTTATCCAAGACACAAAAAAGAAAAAAAAAATAGAATAAAAATTTGTTGTTCAAAAAAAAAAGTTGACGGTTAATTTTGACTGCCGTGCCGCATCGTACCAGCCTCACGTGTGTCTTACTCTGCACGTGATTATGTTCTCATCGCACATGCCCAGTAACGGTTCGACGCGTAAAAGATACTACTACATTTCTTCCTCGAAAATTATATTAAAGTATTCGCTTTCTAATTTGTTCTCCGTCTTTTTTTAAATAAATTCATATATGTCGTGGAGATGATCAGGTGGGTTAGTGGTCCGTCAGTGATCCAAATTGTCATTCAAAAATAAAATTCATATATGTGGACACACATTTATGAATGTATCATTTCAGAAACTCCTAAATATTTTAATAACTCGTGAAAACTTGTTAAAAAACCAATCAAAAATCATTTTTTTTTGTTTTTACTATCTTTAGGGTTAGAAGATAACATAAAAAAATAAATTTATATATGTAAATTTACATTTACATGTATTAATATATTAAAAATTCTACATATGTGTAAGTTTAACATTTACACATGTGTAAATGTTACCATTTACACATGTGTATAAATTTTTTTAAGAATAATTTAGAAAGAAGAGTTGAATTAGTTAGAGAGATAAATCATTTTTTATGTTGTATTTTGATAATAAAAGTAGTGAAAACAAAAAAAAAGATTTTGATTAGCTTTTTGACGAGTTCTTAAGTATTTATGAGTTTTTAAGATATCTTAATCCTATAAGTGAAATACGCACAATGATAATAGTAAAAAAACATAACATAAAAATATTAGCGAATCAGATACAAGTCTTTAATTTTACACAATTATTATCAAAAATGTTTTTCATATGTTCATAATAAATAATAAACTAATATATCTTATTACTAAAATTGTTTTTCGTTTGAGCATAATCTTGTATACCTAATAAATAAAAATAATATGGCATACTTGTCAAATTTTAGGGCATCTATATTTCTTTTTTCCCGTCTAAAACACTAATACCCGAATACATATACACGCATACCTCTTTACCCGACCCATCTACATATCTATTTCGTTTACTAAACCTAATTTTTATTGTCTGTATACAAACGACGATCCAACCTTCGTCACTACCCTAAAAATTAAAAAAATATATATTTTAGAAAAGATAATAAAGTTTTTAAAAAGGTTCAAAAAAGTCGTTATTACGAAAAAAACTAAAAAAATAATTTTAAAAGGGTAAAAAAAATGCTTTAAAAAGGTAGAAAAAAGGTTTTACAAAAAAACCTAAAAAAAGTTTTTATTAGACTGAAAATGTTAAACTAATTCGCTTAGAAATAAAATGATCAAAATGCCCCATACTTAACAAAAAAAATTAACATGGTTAGCGTAATAGACTGAAATGATTATAAAAATACAATTTAGTGACTGATATGTTAAAAGATTTATTTTTAAACTAAAAGAGTTAAACATGTCAAATCATACACACAAAAAGGGAAATTTACTCTTAAAAAACTAAAAATATTTCAGTTTTAAACTGATTTGAAAAGAAAGGAGTGGTAACCTTTTATAGAAGATATACAATTATAAAAAATAAAATAAAATAGATAAATGATATTAAGTTGGATTGTACGATACTTGACACGGTTAGGTTATAACGGCTGACAGATGATTCGTTTACTAACGGTGACGTAACCTCTTAACAAAAGACCACGTGTAAGATTCTCATTTTATTTTTCAAGGCTACCTGTCAAGTACCATCCTTCTATTTTGTGGCCACTACTTTTTCTGTTTTTACAAAAAGAAAAATAATGAGATCGGCTCGTTGCAAGATACGTTTTATAAATACTTCATTTTTTTTAAAAGCTTATAAATACTTCATATGAATAGTTAACTAAGATACGGAAATTTATTAGTTTAATATATTTTAGTAAAGTCCTATATAGATATGTGACAATTAAGATGGAACCAACCGTGTTCGTTCAACAATTGAATACATTGCAGTCACATGATAATAAATTGGCAATGCCATATGGCATAAAATGTAACATTATAACATTATTGTCTGTGGCATAAATACTAAAAGTCACAAGAACAAGTATCAAACACATATATTGTAATCATGTGAGAGAGGAATTTCGGTTTTATTTAATTATATGATAGAAGAATCTCTGGCAATTTTAGTCGGTAGAGAAGATACACCAAGGACCCAGCGTAAATCCTCTTACATCTGGAGAGATATAATGTAAGTGTAAAAAATCCTTCTGCTACTGTTATAACATATAAAGCCTTAAAAATGGGAGCGGATGAGAACAACTAGAGAGGTGTACATGGGATTCGTAACGACCAATTGGTAAACTTCATGAACACATAACATATCAGATACTAGGGATGAAATGATTTGAGAGAGTCTGACACCTTCGTCTAGAAAAAGTGCATGAAATCAATGAGAGATCAAGATATATAGAACACCAATGTGCATTCAAAAGGAACAACTCAAGACCAAATGTATCTTGCACCTAAAAGTATGCAAGGCATAAAAAATGGACTTGTGCTTTGACCTATTCATGAACAAAAAGAACCCTATAGACTTAATATTCATGACGATATCTTCAATTTTGATAGGACTGTTGGAAAAACTTTTCTCATTCCTAGCTAACCACAAGAACCAAACCGTAATAAGAATAATACAATAAAAAGCCTCTGTGGCCACCTCCTTGGGCCCACTGTTGGAGGGGATCTCTGATGTAGGGTTAAATATCCCGTGTATAAATGTCGGTTTTTGTACGTTTTAATAGTTTAATCGTGTTTATCGAGTCAGTTTTATATGTGTCTTGTAGTTTGATGTGTTACAAGGTAAATGTGCTAAAGTGCGGAAGTTTACGAGTGATATATACGAAGGCACGAAGCCCGAGAGGTCAAAGAAAGAGAAGTCAAAGATCAAAAGTCAAAATCTTGAGTTTTGGGGTCTTCGCGGTACGCGAGATAAGGAAAAAAGCGCGCCCGACTGGCCAGAGAAGTTCGCGACACGCGACGAAATCTAATTACGGCAAATTTAAACCTAAATTCAATTATAAAGCCATTATGATCCTATTCTCGAATAACCTTCTTCCTTGCCATCCCAGAGCTTTCCTAAGGCGATTCCAGAGTTTTCTAGGCCAATTGTTCTTAGTTTTTCATGCTTGTAAGTTTAAAGTTTGAGTCTTTATTGTTTTTGACAATCATGAGCGGCTAAACGTGTTTGTGATCCCTCTGAGTGAACGATTTCTTCTTGTATGTGTATGACTTTAGTTGATGATCAGTTTGCATTGAAGTTTTGTGAACCTATTAAGTTCTTTGAATTCAATTGTGTGTTTGATTTCTTAACAATTGCATGGTTTCAATTTATCGCATCTATCATCGTTTCATGGTTTTCTTGCATCGGGAATAATCTGATTTTGTGAATAAATTGACTATTGTGTGGTTGGGTTAAACAGTTAAACAAGATTATGTCTATGTAATCTCTAATCTGATTTGAAATTGAAATTGTATGTGTGCTTTGCTGATTCTGAAACCCGGAGTGGACATCTTTCTCCAATAGTTTTTAAACTCAATTTAAGTTGCTTTTTATAATTACAAGTGTTTTAAGTAATAAAGTTTTAAACTTTGGTAGTAATTGAATTGGTTTCGTCTAAATAGCATTCTCCACTGGTCTCTGCGGATTCGACAACCCTACTTCCCTGTCTACAATCTAAGTAGCTAAGAAGTAGTTTTTATAAATATTTTTTATTAGCCTTGACACAGCGATCAATCTCCAATAGATCTCTAATCGAAAAATCAAAAATGAGGGGGCAGGGGACCCGACACCACCTGCTAATACTTTGCCAAACCACCGAATCAACGCCGCAAGAAGAAAAAATATATCAAGCAGATTCAGTACTGTACTCACACATCATGCACCCAAGGTCCCTAATAGGAATATTTCTCCTACTCAAAGAATCAAGGGTCGGGGTACGGTCCAACTCCGCCCGCCAAGCTAAAATATCGCACTTAAGAGGAACCCATTTAACCTAATTAAAGATGTACCTATTGGTGAAGTCTCTTTCTCCGATCATAAGCCTTTTTAGTGAGCCGACAGAGAACGTACCAGACCAACCACTCAACCACTCCCAACCGTCAATGTTACTAGAAATCCGAACAGAAGCTAGCAAGGACGAGCATAACTCCCACTCGATCAGCTCCACGAAAGAAAACTGCAACCTCTTCCACCTCCAAAGACCAGAAAAGTTACGATTGAAAACGTTAAACCGATCCTTGACTTTGCACTTTTTATCTGTCTCAACACAAGAATTACACTTACTTTTTATCTGTCCCAAACAAAAAAGTTACTAGGCCACACATGTCTACGATATATTACTGTTGAATTGCATTTAGATTTTTGGCGCGCCCTGTATAGCACCTACCTATCTCAAGAGTCAAGACCCGGCCATGCTTGGGAGCCATAACCTCGTCCCCCTACGAGAAATCATGTGTCAACTTACCACACTCATTAAAACACCTTGAGATCCTTGCGTAGAATATGCTCGACTAAAGGTGTTCATAAACTGTTAAAACCGACTAAACAACCTAAACCGAATCAAAGTTTGAAAAATATATGGTGTGACGGTTTATGATTCAGAACTTGGAACCCACCTTGTAAACCGAACACAGTGTTCAACATTTGTTATTTATTTCTTTTTCATTTTAGGAATATGGAATTATGTTTATGTAGTATATTTATGAACCAACCTTATCATTTAGATAAAAAAGTGGATGCAAAATTATGCTTAAAAATAATTAAAAACTGATTCACAACCACCAAATCGGCTAGTCTCGGCTATCTTTAGTTCTTTTTTTTTATCGACATTCAGATATTCAGTTTAATTTGACGTTCAATTATTATTTGATTGAAAACATAAGCTAGATAATTAGATTTCAAAGTTTGTTATAATAAGAGATAGTTTAAAATAAATGTGTTTTATTAGTGTAATTAATAATTTCCTTAAAAATATATTGTTACGGAAAATATAGAAGTGTATTTAATAAAAGAGAGAGGCGGGAAAAAAATTTATGAGAATGAATATTAAGGTGACATGTGGCATTAGAAACCTTTATTTATTATATAGTATAGATATTTCATTTATAATTTGATTTAATTTTTCTCAAATAACTTCTACCCGTTAACTTAAAAAAAAGCCTAACTACATAGTTTTTTTATCGTCAACATTATGATATATATTTTATTGAACACGAAATTGTATTCAAAATATAATATATTTTTATCTCGTAAGTGCCTTTTAATTTGCATGTGTTTGGGTTGGTATCTTTAATGGAACATATTTACGTACTTCTACTACCAGATGACGATGAATACTAGATAATTAATTTTTTTTTCTTTGTATTTTTCGATTTGAAGTGATATATTTTTTTATTAATATTTGTTTTTTATTAATTAGGTAATTGAATAGTAAATAGCATTTATATAAAAAAAACATAGTGAAGAATTATGGATATACCCTTGTAGAATGAAGAATGGGAAATTAAGGAGAAATGGTGATGTGACGTTAAGGTGACATATAATAAAGAACGATTGAGTGAGGAGAATACCCTATGACGTAAAAAGATGATGAATCAAAAAAATCCTGAAAAGTATCAAAAGGATGATATAACATATGAAACCATGGATGAGAAAGTGATCGTTCATACTTTTAATTACTAATTAGGTTGGCATTTGTGGTTTTGATTTATCCCTGTCCATTCATGAAAATTCATAATCTTTGGCCTTTTGTTTTTCAAAGTTCATAGCTTTAAGGATTATATGGTCGTGAACACATACTGATTGTCAAAAAGAAATGGTAATAGGGGGACGAAGTATGACAATTTGTGAAGCATGAGGTGGCAATAATTAAATGATGTTAATTCAACATTGTGTCCGTTCTAACTTGACCTTTTCTTTACCTATAAGTATCCAAACATCTTGATCTCTTCTGTTAGCCTTTAGACTGAAACGTTTTTATTGTTGCAATGTTTGTCGTTACGAGCTTTCCATATACACCAACATGACAACATATCGTAAGAAAGGTAGTCTAAACCAGTTTCCTTTTCATATTATTTCATGGCATATTCTTATGAAATTCCAAAATATCACGAATAAGTTTTTTTTAGAACGGCGTGTTGGAATTACGATGAAGCTAACCCCTCATATGCTAGAGTTCAAGTCCTGCCACAGAAGGTGTTCCTGAAATTATGAAGTGTATCTTATGAGGATTGAAACTGAAACCTTCACAGAAGGAAAACCTTATAACAAAACCCTCTGACCACCAGACCAAAGACCTCATGGTATCACGAATAAGTAACTTACACTATTGACTAATGTTTTGCCACATTGAAACTACCTCCAATTTGTTAACAAATGAACATGACAGAGAAAAGATAGAGTCTCTATATTACACAAATAAATATTAGCTTACAAATGAACTCAAAGCAAACATTAAATATAAAGCTAAATGGGCATAGCCTGAGGTACCAGATGAAGACAGTCCTGCAACAGACATAGCGGTAGGGTTGGAGGTAAGGAACTGTCTGAACTGTTCAAATACTTGTGGATCCAGAGCAGATGGTGGTTTGTTCATTTCTACATATGGTGGTAGTAGCAGCAGCATTAAGCGGAGGTGGTTTAAATGTCCATGAAGATGGACCAGATGAACCAGCAGAAGTGGACGTGCGAGACGAAAATTGTCCACCTGATCTGTTCTGTTGTGGGGGCTTCTGCAAAGTAGAATTCCTTCTACTAAGTAATAATGGACATTGAGACTTCCAATGATTTTTCCCTTTGCAGAATTGTGACGTTTCAGATTTTTCGTTCTCGCACTTGTATTATATTTATCATGTAATCATTTTCTATTAAATGAAATGCGAGTGTTCTTATTTAATTTTGTACAAATATATATATTTTATTTTATAATAATTAAAATTTTATAAGTTTTTTTAAACTTATATAAAATTTTATATGAAAATCTAGATTTAAAAGTTGCATACCCCATTTAAATAATACAAATAATCTTTTTATAAAAGTTATTTATAATAATAATAATGAAAATAAATTTATAAAATATAAATAGATTTAAAAGAAATTTAAATTAATTTAATAAAAAGTTTAGGGGTTGTTTAGTAATTAATCTGTAATCCCCAGGAAATTCCGGCTTCTATTCCGACGTTTGTAACCCTTTTTATTTAAAGTTTTACATAAATAAAATCATCTTATTCATGATTGTCTATACATATATTAGGTACATTTACTTCAAGATTTAATGAATATTAAATTAAAATTATAAATGACTAAATCATATTAAACCTACATGAAGGTATATATTATATTATTTCTTAAATCTATATAAACATGCAAATACAAATGTTATATAGTAACATAGATTAAATCATATAAACTATAAAATAAGCAAGTTTTATAAAACCATTTTACTTTAAAAAATATATATATGTATATATATATATATATAAAGGAAACATTTAAGTTTTAATATAAAAATTATTAGAATTTTTAAAATCTATAAAACATCAAATGATTTTATGTTTTACAAACCGAAATTTAATATCAATCGATCGAATCAATGCAAGTTAACTACAATTAATGTTACTACATTATAGTGCGGCCGTTTTCTAATAGTTTTAACAATGCGATTTGTTGGAAATCAATGATTTGTAGACGATTCCAATCCCGTAACCGTTTCAATCAAGTGGGTAATCAATTCGCGTTGTCGGCTTGAAATTAGACTATAAAATCCACTCCTTCACACTCGAAACAACTCGTACACACTTCCTATACTTCCAAACTCACTGTAATTCCCCTCTGGATCGCGATCGAGTATCAAGAAACCGAGTTCTAAAGCCACAATCGTTCTTCTCGTTTCGCAACCGATTCAGGTAAAATTTGATACCCACAATTTCGTTTTGATATAGGGAAGAAAAGCCCCATAAAAGCGGGGTCGATCACTGGCTCAATCGACTGAATCGGGTGGCTTTGGGTTTCGAATTGGGGAAGAAGACTTGTGCGGGTTGGGAGTTATATACAAATCGCGTATGGTTTAAACCAAGGCATACGCCCAGGTCTACTGGTCAGGTGTTGGTGTGTCTTGTTGGCTCCCAGCAGACCCGGGTTCGAGTCCAGTGGTCTGCAATGTTTTTTTTAGTGATTTTAAAACCGAATTTCAACCTCATTTTTCTTATAAAAAAATTGTTTTATAAAACTCCCGAGACTCGGAATATTTTTATGAACCAAATTATTAATCTTAAATAATTATTTAATAGTTTTAGAGAATTAAAAACTAATTAAGAAACTATATAATCGTTTTAATTAAAAACATTTATTAACTACTTTTAATACACAATTATTTAGTATAATCTATGCTCTTTATAGTCCATTTAACTAATTAATTAATCTAAAACGTATAAACTTTTAATCTAAATACGTATATATTCAAGTAAATATTATTTAAATACTTGTTCATTATTTTGTAAACAAAATAATTATTCATATATATATATATATATATAAACTTGTATTCAACCCTTTATTAACGATCATATTATTTTCGTTATTAAACAAACATATTATTTTCTTATTAACAAACATATTATTCACAACAAATAGATACATACTTATTCAACCTAGTTCAACCTTTACTACCTAAATCTTTGGAGCATATCATTGATACGTATATAAATGCAAACATAGGTTAACCTTGTGGTTAGCTAAAAAACTTGTGCAACTTCACGTACTTGTGATTTCAAGCTACCGAACCAATGTGAGTTTACATAGCCCCTTTTTACTATTTTTACTTTTGGGGTGAAACATGATTACAAATACATTTACATACACAATTCAATACCCTGTGTTCATATGCTATGGTCTTTATGTTTATGTCTTAAACTACTTGGTGACCATTACATGTGTTCATGTCAGTACAATCATTAACTTGTGTGGCAAGCCTAAGGTAGTACCTTTTATGATCATTTATACGGGAATCCGATACATTACTTAACACGAACCTTGGCGGGTTAGTGTTACATTGAGAACTTCACGCAATCCGGGGGATTGTGCATACATATAACATGGCTTGATTGTACGCTTGGAACCCTGTGTGTTTTCACATATGTGCTTTAGACATGCTTTGGACATATTGAATTGTAATCTATACTAACTCTTTTGGTGTCAAAACCTATGTTTCTCACCAACTACTTGTAGTTGACAGTTACTTACATGTTTCAGGTGCACCTGTTTGAGGACTACTTGCTCACCTAGGATTTGGACCTAGTTTAATTTAAATTATGTTTTGAACGTTTCATTTTCCTCTGTAACGGATGCTTTTAATTTGAATAATAAATATTATCATATTTAATAGATGATCATGTGCTTATGAACAACCGCGTCAGCCCCGGCGTATAATCCGCCGCCGGCCGGGGTGTGACAGATTGGTATCAGAGCCATGGTTATAGGGAATTAGGTTATTAGACACATGACCTAGACTATAACCTAGGAGTCCCAAACATGAGTTTAACTCGTGTCTCTTATTAGGAACTCCACTCTATCTTTACTATGCATGCTTACCTACATCTATCTATTTTTGATTATCTGATACAACTCCATGAACTACAACATTTAAGAGTCTACATGAAACTATTTGGAACTACTTGAACTACACTTGGACTTAAGAGTCTAATCCGAATGAAACTCTCGTCAAAGGTATGTAAGTTCTAACTAATGAATGGGAACTTGTGTAATCCGGAAGGGTGGATGCCTGTATTCTAGGAGTTCTGTCTAGGAAAGCATTTCGTATAAATCCAAATCAACCGATGGACCAGTTATGCTTTCCTGGGAATTCTTGGGATGAGTGTCCACTTATAGGCTAACGCATGACTTCTCAAACATTAGAAATGCTAGAAGGTTTTAGAATTGAAATCTGTTGAGGGACCATTCCTGGACAAAGCAAACTAAAAGGGTTAATCCGAAGTTATTCCAGGGACTAAATTTAAGTCAAACCAAACTTCAGGGACTAAAACTGCCAATACCCGATTCGTTTATCCGGTCACCCCCAACCTTGGTCCGGCGGTCCAAGACTTTCTCCGGCGAACACCCCGACAGGGCTGTTCCCTACACCTCAACAGCCGACAAAAGCTTCTCTTGCCTCGTCGTCCCCACGCGAGCAAAAGCACTCGATAAATTTGTCGATTAAACATAGGGATCGACTGATCCGGTTGGTGGCCGAAAAACCCACGATCGAATTCGCGCTCGACAGGCCACCTCCACGCGTGTCGATGGTCTGGTTAGCTTCGTCTCGTTCAGAACAATGTCGGTACATGCCCAATTGCACGTTCTAGCATAGAAATCGAGCTCGCCTATAAATGACCATTGTCGGCCCTGTACGAGCTCGCTACCATCCTTCCACCTGCTCTCACTCCAAATTGAGAATTTCATCACTTTCGCCTTCCCTGAGAGAAGCTGTGACCAAGAATTCAGGAGCTGATTCCATCCAGAAGTTTGATTCTCGTTTTGGACATTTACGGTTCAAGGCTTCTGCCGTCCAGGCCCTTCGCGACCAAGTTCGAACCTCATTTCGGTTCCATTAGCTTCTGTTATCATCAGGTAAACAATCCCAGTCGAAAGCACGGCATTCGCACGAGAGTTACCGGGCAAACCCAGTGTCCTCGGACACGGTTTGCCGGTCACCGAGGACCAGCGACCAACTCTTCCTTTGTGTACTTAAATTATTCGATACACACATAACCAGCGATGGGCAGTAGCCCAGCTGGTTATGCGTGTGTGTGTGTGCGAGTTACAGGTCGCGGGTTCGAATCCGGTTGGCCTTCGGCCCATTTTTTTTACTTCTGTTTTCATTCTATTTATTTTATTTAATTAACCTAACTTATTTTAATACCATTTTTATACAATAAATACTAAAACGAGTCGGTTTACTCGTTCGTTTATTTTAAAATCGATTAAACTATATTTTTATAAACCATCCCATTTTTTTTATATAAACTTATTAAAATACATTATAATATATAAAATGTCCTATTTTTATAAACCGGGTAATATTTTTATAAACTTATTAAAATACATTATAATATACAAAATGTCCCACTTTTATAAACTTGGTAACATTTTTATAAAACTTATCAAAATACCTTTTCACATATACAATGTCCCACCTTTATAAGTCTTGCCATATTTTTTTAATAAACTTGTTAAAACAAATTTTAATATATATATAATATATGATTAGTCAAATAAAGAATTTTCTTTTATTTGTTATTGTTATATATAAATGCATTAAACTTAATAAATATTTGTTTAAAACAATATATATATATATATATATATATATTTATGAGTTAAAGTTCTACAAAACCGTTATCATTTTCTACCCTATTTTATACAAATAATTATTAAGGATATTATTATAAAACCTATACTCATTAAATACGAATACGCTCATAAACATACAATAATACTTATCCATCCACATAGGGCTTCATCGTGCCTAGGTTTCAACATCCTTATCACCCGCACTCGTGGATTAACATATCCGCTAGCCAGGTGAGTTACATAGCCCCTATTTTACATTTTTATACGTTTTGAGGTGAAACATTATACATGCTACTCACATTGTTTATACGTGTTATACATGAGACTATATGCTTATTCTTTGGATGTACATACATTTAAACACAAGACAACCAGCTGTAATATTGATAGATCTATTGTGTCTGACCAGCCCACCCGGTTAGGATGTTTATTACTGCATACTCGGATATAACCGCGTGTTATATTCAATCATATCGGATATAGTGGGTAACTATATTCAAACATACCAGACTTAGCTGTTGTGCTCTGTTAAAGCGCGTCAAACTAGGTTTGAATTGTGATTAAATAAATGATACATCATACATACTATGTTTAACAAGATAAACAATGAGTTGCAAAACGATTTACACTACTATTTACCGGATTTACTAAACCTATGTACTCACCAACTTTTTAGTTGACACTTGATTTAAATAATGTTTCAGGTTTGGATATGTGACTGCTTGCCGAAGATCTCTCCACTTAGGAACTATGGACCTAGTTAAATAAATTAATGTTTTGAACTAGACTAGGTTATTTGAAATGTATTGTATTTGGAACTTGTTGTCTTTAAATTTAATTAATGAATTATGCAACCTTTAGTTATCATGTGCTTTTGAACAATCATCACATTGTCCGCCTCGATGATTCCGCCATCGGTCGGGGTGTGACAAGAATGCACATTTATCAAATGCAACTTTAGCACATTTTCTAGGCTGATTAGGGGGAACATCAAACACAGCTGGACTAGTAGTTACTTTAGGACCTTTATCAACCTAAGATTTGTAAGGCCCCAAACCCGGGAGGCCTCACTCGTTGGATTTACTCATTCACAAACAGTTCTTAAACATGAATATCAAATAACGCAGCGGAAAATTTCATTCAAACATAACGTCATCATTGTTCTCACATGCGGAAGCGTAAACATTGTTTAAAACATAATTACATAAACTTAACAAAAAAAACTCATAACGGGATGCCAGTCTTCATGATCGACCGGGTAACTCTTCTCGCTTGCCAAGCATCACCGTCCATCGTCCATACCTGCCTTAACCTGAATGTGCATACTAAAAAGTCAGCTACGCTGGTGAGTTCTAGCATTTCATAAAAAAAACTTTAACATCAACATTTGCCAAAAACGTATCATTCATTTAGTAAAAAATTTCACAAAAGCATGTGATAATAACATCTTTAAAAAGGTTTCGTACCCATATCATCATCAACATCATAATCATAAACACCGTTAAACGGATCGTTCTTTAAAACTTTTAACATTCATTTAAGTCATACATTATTATCTAAATCTGTGTTACCCTTCGTTCCGTCATTTAGTATGGTATTGCCCCTAAGGCTAACTGCACGAAGACCGACAATACCATACATTCCGTCAATTCCCTTTTTGGTATTGCCCCCAAGGCTAACTGCACGAGGACCGACAATACCCATTAAGTTGCCCTTATGGCTCTCATGTCCATAAACCGACAACTTCCATCGACGGCCACGGCTCACGGCCAATGACACCGTCGGATCATAATTTAACCTTACATAGGGTCACGTTAACCCCTGAGTAACCGTCGTTACTCCCTTTACCAGTTGTACAACATCATAACCATTGACATGCCACATAGACAATGCCCCTGTTGTTCTTGTGGCAACTATGGCTCGCTGTCCATAATCTACCACAAGGCTGGGAATCTCATTTCCCAGACTTCATTCGTCAATTCCATTCATTCGACAGATTAGATTTGTAATGACTTCTTAAAACCTTTACCTCTTTCTCTTCTCATTAAACATTTCCTCATTTAGACCGTTCATAAAACATTCGTAACCCTTTTTGGCAAAAACACTTCAAAACCTTTCCTTTCGTAAACATCATTTCGTTAAAACATCATTTCGTTAAACATCATTTCGTTAAACATCATTTCATTAAAACATCATTTCGTTAAACATCATTTCGTTAAAACATCATTTCGTTAAACATCATTTCGTAAGTATGCACACCAGCCCAAAAACATTAACAAAACATTTAAAAGAGGGCTCTAGAACTCACCTGATACGCTAATATGGGTTGTCCTAAACGAAGGTCCAACAACGTCACTTCCGATCTGAATTGATTAGTTAAATACACATCAGACCAATCCCGACTCTAACGGTTTAACCATTCTAACATACTGACTTCACTTAATCAGTTCTGATGTCTGCGCACTTAGCAAGTGCGCAGACCCTGCTTCCTGCGCACTTAGCAAGTGCGCAGACTCTGCTGCCTGCGCACTTAGCAAGTGCGCAGACCATGCTTCCTGCGCACTTAGCAAGTGCGCAGGTCCTTCCTCCTGCGCACTTAGCAAGTGCGCAGGTCCCTCTTCCTGCGCACTTAGCAAGTGCGCAGGACCTGCTCCGTGCGCACTTAGCAAGTGCGCACAACCTGTTCTTCGTGAAAAACCCTAACTTTCGCATTCGGGTCTGATCATGTCAAGATCCCGAACCTGTTGCATTCAAAACGTTCATTTTCCATTAAGGAACTCAAATCCATGATTATCTTTCAGTTTCATCCGTTCAAACCTTACCTTTTCACCCAAAACCCGAAAAACCCAAAAACGAACTAAAACTCAGATTTAGGTCGGATTGTTACCTGAATCGAGCTTCTGATCCGGAGGTTCTTCTCACGAGTGCAAGAGACACGAGCGGGTGCAATCTTGTGCGATTCCGACACTTTCTCTCTCTAGAATTACAAATGAGAGAAACATGTGGTGATCTTGGCTATTTATAGGGGAGACCTCCCCAAGCCTGGTTCGCGACTGACCCGGCCCGCTTGAACTCGTTAACTTTATTTCTCGACATTTTGGGATGTTACAAGTCTACCCCCCTTATAATAGGTTTCGTCCCCGAAACCTATCACAAGTCAAATAATTGAGGGTACGACTCCCTCATTTCCGCCTCCGTTTCCCATGTAGCCTCTGATCCCTTTCGGTGCCTCCATTGGACTTTAACCAATGGAATAACTTTATTACGCAAATGCTTCTCCTTTCGGTCTAAGATAGCCACGTGTTCTTCGATGTAATTAAGGCTGTTGTCGACCTCGATGTCAGTAAGTGGTACGTGAGCCGATTCATCCGCCAAACACTTTCGCATGTGTGATACATGGAAGGTAGGATGAATCCCACTAAACTCATCAGGCAACTCCAACCGATAAGCGACTTCCCCAACCCGTGCCATTATCCTGAACGGTCCGACAAACCTCGGACTTAACTTTCCTCTCTTCCTAAATCGTATGATTCCCTTCCAGGGCGACACTTTCAACATTACTCTGTCCCCAACATCAAACTCGATAGGCATTCGTCGTCTATCCGCATAGGGTTTCTGGCGATCTTGTGCGGCCTTCATTCGAGCTTTGATTTGATCAAACATTTCCGATGTTTCTTTTATGACTTCCAGACTTCCTAACTCCTTCTGTCCAATCTCACCCCAACAAACCGGGGTCCTGCATCTTCTACCATACAACATTTCGTAAGGCGGCATGCCTATAGTCGTGTGATGACTATTGTTGTAGGAGAATTCGGCTAACGGCAGATGACTGTCCCAACTGCCACCGAAGTCGATAATACAAGCACGGAGCATATCTTCCAATGTCTGAATGGTCCATTCGGATTGACCATCCGTTTGCGGGTGGTATGCCGTGCTGATATTAAGCCTTGTGCCCATCGCCTCATGAAATCTTTTCCAGAACCTCGATGTGAATCGTGTGTCCCGGTCAGATACGATCGTCAAAGGCATCCCATGCCGTGCTACTACTTCGTTGATAAACACTTCTGCTAACCTTTCCGAAGAGAACGTCTCGCGAATAGGTAGGAAATGAGCACTCTTCGTTAATCGGTCCACAATTACCCAAATGGTGTCATGACCTTTAGCTGTGCGGGGTAGCTTGGTTATGAAGTCCATGGTAATGTGTTCCCACTTCCATTCTGGTATATCAAGTGGTTGGATCTTTCCGTACGGCTTCTGGTGTTCAGCCTTTACTTGCGAGCAAGTCAAACACTTGCTTACATACTTCGTTACATCACATTTCATTCCAGGCCACCAGTAGTCCTTCTTCAGGTCTTGGTACATTTTGTTGGTACCGGGATGGATAGAGTAACGAGACTTATGAGCCTCATCCAAGATTTTGGTTCTAAGTTCGCCACCCATAGGTATCCATACCCGTCCATAACGTGTTCTAACACCAAGGGTGTTATATTCCAACTTGTCTTGTTGGCCAACCATTCTTTCCTTCTTTATGTTTTCTTCTTTAAGTGCCTCACCTTGAGCCCTTTCGATGTCGCTCATCACATCCGATGTTACCACCAACTGGCAAACTTTCACTCTAATAGGAGTAGGCACATCCTTTCGGCTTAGAGCGTCAGCCACCACGTTTGCCTTTCCAGGGTGGTACATGATCTCACAGTCATAATCCTTCAGGAGTTCCAACCATCGTCTCTGCCTCATATTAAGCTCCTTTTGTTCGAAGAAGTACTTCAAACTTTTATGGTCGGAGTAAATAGTAAACTTCACCCCGTACAGGTAGTGCCTCCAGATTTTCAATGCAAATACGACAGCAGCAAGTTCCAAATCATGAGTCGGATAGTTGACCTCGTGAACTTTCAACTGCCGCGACGCATACGCAATCACTCTACCGCGTTGCATCAACACACACCCTAATCCCTGACCCGACGCGTCAGAGTATACCACCAAGTCTTCATTGCCCTCGGGAAGGGCCAAGACTGGAGCTTGGGTTAATTTCTTCTTCAATTCCTTAAACGCCTCATCTTGGGTCGAACCCCATTCATACTTAACCTCTTTCCGAGTCAACTTTGTCAACGGCGAAGCTATTTTCGAGAAATCCTGGATGAATCTCCGATAGTAGCCTGCCAATCCCAAGAAACTGCGGATTTCCGTTGGCGTCTTAGGAATGTCCCATTCCCTTACCGTCACTATCTTTGCTGGGTCAACCATAATGCCGTTCGGGTTAATGACGTGACCTAGGAATTGGACTTCCCTAAGCCAGAACGCACATTTGGAGAACTTAGCATATAACTTCTCCTTCTTCAGAGCTTCCAATACTTCCTTTAAGTGACACGCGTGATCACCCTCATTCTTGGAGTAGATAAGGATGTCATCGATGAACACTATTACCGATCGATCCAGCATCGGTCGACACACCCTATTCATCAAATCCATGAACGCTGCAGGGGCGTTCGTCAATCCAAAAGACATTACGCGGAACTCAAAGTGTCCATAACGTGTGCGAAATGCCGTTTTCGGTATGTCTTCTTCCCTCACCTTCAACTGATGGTACCCGGATCGAAGGTCGATCTTTGAGAACCAACTTGCGCCTTGTAATTGATCGAACAGGTCGTCGATCCTTGGTAACGGGTACTTGTTCTTCACGGTACGTTTGTTCAACTCGCGATAATCAATACACATTCTCATCGAACCGTCTTTCTTCTTTACGAACAACACCGGAGCACCCCAAGGCGAGATGCTCGGTCGTATAAATCCTTTCTCAAGTAACTCGTCTAGTTGCGTCATTAGTTCCTTCATCTCTACTGGTGCTAGTCGATATGGAGCCTTAGCCACGGCTGGGCATCTGGTACTAAGTCAATTCGGAACTCAATTTCTCTATCGGGTGGTATCCCAGGCAAATCCTCTGGAAACACCTCCGGGTACTCGCGTACCACGGGTACATCGTCTAGTTCCTTCACTTCCTTACACTTGTCAATCACATACACCAGATAAGCCTCGCATCCGCGCCTCAAGTAATTTGTTGCCTTAATCATTGAGATAACGTTTGGCATCGGGGCGTCACGATCTCCAAAAACTTCGACTTTGCTACCATCCGGAGCCTTGAGTCGGATTATCTTTCGTTTACATATAATTTGCGCTTCATTGGCAGTTAGCCAATCCATGCCTAACACGACATCGAACCCTCCCAAAACCATAACACACAATCTGACAGGGAACCTATGACCTTCTATTTTTATCGTGGAGTTTTCAACTACATCGGTTACTCTTGCAGTTCTACCCTCAGCGGTTTCTACGCTAAAGGCCCTTTCTAACTTACTGACAGTGTACTTCACGCGTTTACAAAAAGTCGCAGATATAAAACTCTTACTGGCACCCGAATCAAATAACACAGAAACAAGAGTGTTGTCAAGGACGAACGTACCTGACGCCACGTCGGGGTCCATTCTGGCCTGGTCTTGCGTCAGCGCGTACGCACGAGTCTTTGCTCGGGGCCTCTCTTCCCTCTTCTCCGGGCCTTTCCCCTTCCCGGCTTCACCCATTCTTGGTTTGGTGCATTCCCGGCTCAGATGACCGGAATCCCCACAGTTATAGCACTTGTAGTGTTGTGTGCACTCACGGGAGTAGTGCCCGGTCTTGCCACACTTAAAGCACAAGTTAGATCCCAATCTACATTCACCCACATGCTCCTTTCCACACTTCCTACAAACAGTCGGCTCATCCACCCGAGCCCTTTTATCGCGAGCCCAAACATCTTTCCACCAGTTCGCTTGTTTGAGAAGCTCGGTCTCTTCTTTGGTTCCTCGATGGCGACGACATTCAGTGCCAGATCATCAAATACTACGCCGCTAAGTTCTACTACCGAATCATAGGTAGTAGAGGCGTTTACCTTAACATAGGTACGGACCTGGTCCGGCAACCCTTGAATGTAGCAGGAAATTTTTCTCTCCTCCGTCGTAACAAGATGTGGCACCAGACGTGCCAGTTCATTGAATCGGGTTGTGTACTGCCGGTGCGTCATGCTCCCGGCCTTCAAACCCAGAAATTCCCTCTCTACCTTCTCAATCTCGTTCCTCGGGCAGAAATTCTTGATCACCAAAGTTTTCAAGTCAGCCCACATCATCGAGTCAACAACCTCATCCCCCTTAGCCTGACGTACACCTTCCCACCAGTGGGATGCTTCCTCCCTCAAGGAGTTAGCAGCAAACTTCACTACTTGATTAGCTCGACACTCGCTCAGACGGATAGCGGCTTCCATACGTATTACCCAATCAAAAGTAGCCACCGCGTCCTTCTTCCCAGTCAGGACCGGCGGGTCACATGCCTTAAATGACTTATAGTCGCACCCGCAAGCAGGCGGTGCGTTGTCGGTCTCATTGTTCTGAGCACCAGTTGCCGCACTAGATCCGCCTTCCCCACTAACTTTCTTTAACGCTTCAGCCAACAGACTTGGCAGAGAATTCTTCATCAACTCGGAGAACTCTCGAGCTATGGCTGCTCTCACTTCTGGTTCAAAAGTGAAAGGTTGTTCTGCAACTTGTGTCTGTTCAGTTCCATGCACACTAACCGTCGGTTCAGTGTGAACACTTCCTTCTTCGATGTGCTCTTGGCGCGCAGGAATCCTGCTACGCCCACCATTTCGACCGCCGGTACGACCACCGGTACGACCACCACGCCTTCTGTTCCCTCTCCTCGCCATTTCGTTCTATAAGACAAGAAATCCAATGTCATCACGCTAGTTAACAAATAAAATTCAATAAGTACTGTAAGATGTTAATATACACTGGCCATCTGCAATTAACCATTACACTACCTTTCGATTTCTATTTGACCACCTTTGTGATTCCATCAGAACACAAGTCCTTTCCTAACCCTTTCTAAGGCATACTACATACACATACTCTACTTTTCATACCTGATGCTGTGGCTCGAGTTACCCGTACTGGCATCCGCTTTCGGTCCCATTCAAAGTTTAAGTTCAGACACTGGGAGTGTCCGAATCTCTCAAACTATTGCTCTGATACCAACTTGTAAGGCCCCAAACCCGGGAGGCCTCACTCGTTGGATTTACTCATTCACAAACAGTTCTTAAACATGAATATCAAATAACGCAGCGGAAAATTTCATTCAAACATAACGTCATCATTGTTCACACATGCGGAAGCGTAAACATTGTTTAAAACATAATTACATAAACTTAACAAAAAAAAACTCATAACGGGATGCCAGTCTTCATGATCGACCGGGTAACTCTTCTCGCTTGCCAAGCATCACCGTCCATCGTCCATACCTGCCTTAACCTGAATGTGCATACTAAAAAGTCAGCTACGCTGGTGAGTTCTAGCATTTCATAAAAAAAACTTTAACATCAACATTTGCCAAAAACGTATCATTCATTTAGTAAAACCTTTCACAAAAGCATGTGATAATAACATCTTTAAAAAGGTTTCGTACCCATATCATCATCAACATCATAATCATAAACACCGTTAAACGGATCGTTCTTTAAAACTTTTAACATTCATTTAAGTCATACATTATTATCTAAATCTGTGTCAGAGACACTCTTGTGTCGTTCGGGATGGTGGGGCAAACCTCAGCGATCACGGTTGAGTCCCCGGGGGTGTTCAGAAGGACACCTTAGGCGAATCCCACATCCCTGAATTGGATGGTGGGGCAAACCTCATCGAGGACGATGAGTCCAAAAGGGGGGGTGATTGTAACACCCTAGGCGAATCCCACATCGGCCGTGCACAAGAGAGATCCTTGGTTCATAAGAAATGTCCTGCCTCTTAAATCAACAACGCGTTTTGGGGCTTAATGTAGTGGATGAGTGGAGAACTCCACAGTTAAGCGTGCTCGGGTGGGAGTAATCCAGGGATGGGTGACCCCCTGGGAAGTTTTCACCCGGGCAACCAAAAACAAATCCGTGAGCTCTTAGTGGGCAAAGCGGACAATATTGTTGGTACGAGGGGCCGGATGTTACAAGATTTTAACCGAGTTTCCTCTGCAATCAACTCGTGAACAACCGAATCAACTGTTGGAAGAGGGGAACGATGAAAAATCGTTCTACGCAGTCCTTCAAAATCTGAACGTAATGCCATAAAAAATTGTACCAAACGTTGTTCCTCCCTTTGAACAATATAAGGTTTAAACCCCTTCAATGCTGCAGATTCCGTAAGTGTCAATTGATCCCATAAATCTGACATAGCTCCATAGAAATCTTGAATGTTCATCTTATTCTGTTGAAGAGCACGGATATCAAACTCCAACTGGTAATGTTTAGCAAAGTTAGACTGAGTATACAACTTTTCCAAATGATCCCAAACTTCCTTAGTTGTGTCATATTTAGCCAACTGAATACCAATGGATTGACCTACAGAGTTGTTGATCCAAGTTATAACCTTAGAGTTATCCGTTTCTCATGTATCGAGAGCTAAGGCATATTCAGTAGCCTTAGACTTATCAGTAGGCTTTCCCTTAGTACCTATTACATAACCCCACATATTTTTTCCATGAAGAAAGTTTTTCATTACGTAACTCTAGTAAGTGTAGTTTTTACCATCCAGACGAGTACTAATAGACTGAAGAGAGTCATCTTTCCCAACCATATTATCAAAACAGAATAACCGCAAAACTGAATTACCGCAAACTTCAAATTACTGCAAACCTCAAACACCGCAAACCTCAAATACCGCAAACTTTGTAACCGCAAACTTCGTAAAACCGCAAACTTGGTAAAACCGCAAACTTCGTGAAACGGGACAGAAACGATGTTAAAAACTGTCAATATGTCCAGAAGCTCTTCCAAAATACACAAGTCAATTCAAATAAAACAGAATCCATAACTTTGATACCTCACGAGTCAACGAAAACCGTTGTAAGCTGAGCAGATGCGACAACGAACGAAACAACCCTTAACAACGAACAAACCAAACAACGAATCAACAACGGAGCGGAAGCGACAACAAAAATCTTCAATCAATAATGAATCGAGTAGCCTCTGATACCATGTTAACAAATGAACATGACAGATAAAAGATGGAATCTCTATATTACACAAATGAAGATTAACTTACAAATGAACTCAAAGCAAAAATTAAATAGAAAGCTAAATGGGCTAAGACCCATATCAGACTTATTATGCTAACACAATTATTCTGTTCATTGATCTAAAAAAAATATTCTTATCCGTTGTAGCAAATCACCGACTAGAAGGTGGGAGGTTAAAATCTCAACGTAACATAAAGAAATAAAAGGAATACTAAACAAATTTTATTATTAAAAGTTAATTTTAGTTCATGTATTTCAATCGAACGACAACTGAACCATCGAAACCGATTTATAGACGAAATTGCTCATGAATCATGATAGATTGTTGATCTTGACTTAATAACATAAAAAGAACTTTTAATTTTACCTTCTAATAAACACAAAGATGAATTTAAATGCCAAACAAATAATAAAATATCAAAAAGAACCAAATGAATAAACAATACCATCATTTTTAGTGTTATATATGCGTTAAATATCATTACTCAACTGACTCCAAAAATTTCCACCCTTATGAAAAAAAAAATTGTATCTCCCACTATATGTTCGTAAACATGTTAACTAATAATGAGTTTAATAATAATTACACATGTTATATGTATCTAAAGTGACATCTTTTATATTTTACTACTTTTTTAACGTGTATCTAATATATTTTCTTTATGTGGTTTAATATTTAGTTGTTTTTAATTCTGTCACACTAGCCATATCTTCAATGAACCAAGCAACTTGTTACCAAACGTCTTCTAAATTTGCGAGCAAATACAAATTCGTGTTTTGTAAATAAAAGTGAGAAAATTAAAAAAATTAAAATATTTTATGAAACAAAGAAAGTATTAAAGTAATGTTGGTAGGTAGTAGGTAGTTAGTTAGGCACTTCAATATTTAATATATGGCCCCTTTTCCAGTTCAACCTTGGAGAGTTGGGCACTATAATATTTATCCATTATAACCACTGGCTTGGTCCAGTGGTTAAGGCGATGAAGGACGAACTTGCCCACGCAGGTTCGATCCCGAGCCAACCCGGGTTTTAGTCCGGAGTGTGTTACGCTAGCGGGTCTTGGCCCGTGTAGCGGCGCAACTGTTGTCAAGTGGCAGCAGGCTCCATGGTTTCCCGGTGATAGCCTATGCCCCTCGTACTGAACACGCGGGCCCAGTTCAGACAACGTAGTGGTCAGGTTGTGGGGTACGGGTCTCCGATTTAGAGATGTAACTGCCACGTAAAAAATGAAAGTTACCTATAAAAAAAAATATTTATCCATGAATATAGTTGGTTAAAGACCAAACAACATGCTTGACAACAAAAGCTAAAACAAAATCTATATAGTTGGATATGTTATTTTACAAAATGTCTTATATTCCCACTTTGGATATGTAAAAATAATACAACTTGGAAAATAAATAAATAAAATATTAAATGACGTGACCCTATAGAATATAATAGTATTCACTGTTTTAAATACGAACAGATTGTATTAAAACTAGCAGGTCATGTTTGACTTCGCGCGTTGCGGCTGATCAGTTCTAAATAAAATTTAGATGGAAACGTAGATAAAAATAAACACATTGTAATAACACACACTGCGTTGTAACGGTATATTTGAAATTTAGAAAAACATTACCTTATGATGAAAATAATTTAAAAATATGTTATATTTGACCCGGGTCGGTTTTGAATGAATTACTTAAACCTTAAGTGTAGATAAAATTAAACACGTCACAATAATGCATTTAAATCTTTTTAAAAACATCATATTTTAAAAGTTATAACATGAAAACAAAATTCATCAAAAAATAATTTAATAGATAAAATAATATTGAACTTAGAGCTCAAATTTTAGTTGATCTTAAACGTGCCCCAACCAAATGCTTATATATGGATCAACCAAATTACTTACCAACCGACATTTCAAATTGTTGTATTAGTAATTTGATGAATTTTATTGTATGTAATACGTATAGAATATAGTTAGTTTTATGATATTCTATAATTATGATATGTACGTTGTAACCCTTTAAATTAATTGATTTTAATAACTTTTTTTTAATTCCAATTCATTTTATCTAAGTCTTTTGAATTCTTTATTGTCATCATGGATGACCGGGCAAATGATTGAGCGTCAATCTACTTATAGACGCGCTCAAATGTTTGTGTTCCTGGTCACTCATGTATATCCTTTAGTAGTGCCTAAAAAATTACTTAAATGTATATACCAGAAGTGACTACAACACTTCTCGTATCTCATCGGTTCAGAGTTGTGGCCACACCCGTAATGAGTCCACGGTAGGATGAAATCGGATATCCACGATCATTAGCATGACATAATGCAGGGACGGAACATTTATACAAATCCACTAATCCACCTTCTAATCCAGACAATCACATTCATATGACCCACTAATTATTCTTCATTTAATATTGGGGTTAGTGACCTAATGGTAGAGGCAAAACCTCTAGGAGCACCTAAGGTTTGAAGGTCACGGGTTCAAGTCCCACTAGTGACAGGATTAAAAGAAATTTTCCGTTCTAAAAAAAATTATTCTTTATTTGCCGTTTATGTGTAAGAAACTGTTATTTTTTATTTATGGTCTTTATTTGGTGAAAAAATGTGTTTTTTTACGTTTAATATTTTCGGACCCCCAACTAATGTCTATCTCCAGAATTCTGAATTATGTCATCATAATAACAGTAAGTTAAATGAACTATCATTATATATAGAATTATTGTATTCTGAATTTAATCACACTTAACATATCACAAATTTAGTCCTCATATTTTATAATCCTTGTAAAATGTTTTCTCCTAATACTGACATAAGTTAATAATGGTTGTTAAGTTGATATGAAATAACTAACATAGAAGCTATTAGACAACTTTTCTTTTTAGCGCCTACTAAAAACGCTAACCACGTGTTCATGATTACTGGACCTTTCGAATTGGGTTTCATCATAGATGAGTGAACTCCATTTTTTTTTTTTTGAACAAACAAGCTTGCGATTTATTCCAAAAAAAAAAAACAAACAACACCTCCTAGCGAGACGCTAGAAGGGGCACCCAAAACACCTAGGACACAAACGACGACCTACATACAAAAGACATTAAAACAAATTAAAATCGAATTTTAACCATCTATCAATGCTTAAACTCTTCCACCTAGCCCTTTGCTTCATGCAGAGAAACGTATCCTCCTTTATGTCTTCTATAACCTTTGAAGTAGCCGTCCCCTTCCCTTTGTAAATCCTTTGGTTTCTATCGATCCAAATCCTCCAAAGGGCTGTCATGATGATGGCTAGGATTGCTTTCTTCCTTTTAGCATTCACTTTCAGATCAGCCACTGCCAAGAACAACTGTTTGATCGACCCACTTGTAGCTATCACCGGAACCTCCACCCAAACCCCAACAGACCACCAAATAGATTTAGCCGAGATGAGTGAACTCCATGCACCAACATCCTTGTCAAAAATGTTTTTCAGAATTTGTTTGATTTCTTGAAAACCTTTGATTTGGTGTGAATTTCGTCAATTGTCTTGATTCAATAGGAATTGTGAATCAATTTGCTAAACGTGTGACTTGAAAATTATAACCTTGTCAAGAAGTTTCAATATATTGATTTTAGGTTTTTTCAGAAAAAAAAAAGTTGGTTTTCATTGTGACTTGCCTTGTCAATTCCTTAAAATCCATTTCCCATTTGGCATCATTTTCAATCTTGTTATAGTTTCAAAACATAACTGTTTTAAAGTATATTTTTTTAACAAAATAAATTTGTATATTTCAATTTGAAAGTACTAAAACCGTTTTTATTATAAATGTAGTTTGTGCAAAAATGGCTCTAATATCATCATTTGGTTTGTAAATAGATTTTTAAAATTAATTAAAATTGCCCAAATAAGCAAATACATACAAATATTTTATATATTTTTTAAAATCATTGACCAATAATCCAAGTATGTGACTTTAAAAGAAACTAAAAATAAAACATATATATTGTATTCTGAGGTTGCAAACCTTCAAGTGTGCAATGAATGTGAAAGAAGACCAAAAGGACTAAATAGTTTCGTTTCAAATTAGTTTTAACCGTAATAATGTCCAGTTGTAAAGCAAAAACTCATCGAAGAAGACTAAAGTGAATGATTAATCTTGATTAAAGATAACTATTAATATTAGTTTATTAATTATTTTGTTGAGTTTGTATTACATTAGGAATGACTTTGTTTATTTATTTGATTATTTAATTAAGTTTGAGTTGGGTTAGAAATAATATAAGGTTTATTATAAATAGATGGTTAAGAATTTATTGTAAAGTGTGGTTTAGTTTTCGATATCAATAAAAAGAGTCGATCTTGTCAGAGATCAAATTATGAATATCTCTTTTTTTTTAATAACAAAAACCGAAAGATACAGAGAGATGAACCGGCCATATGATCGTCAGCCATGTCTTTTAAACAGAATCTCATATCATTCATTGTTTGCAATTAGATATGGCAAAGAATTCGTGGAAACAATGGGGGACCCGTACGAAATTTAGGTAACCATTACACTTCACTGAATAATTCTCCTTATATTTATTTTAAATATACATATATAGAAATACTTGTATTACCCGTTAGGTTATAGACATGTATAATACACGAGTTCAATACAAACAATGAAATAAAGATTATGATTTTAATTACGTATAACTAAAAAATTACATGATAACAACTATAATAATATTGAAAACAAATGTAAATTATTAAATTTTATAAATGTCCAAACACTTCTTTGTATGCAATATTTGATGTTCTACTGATAATTTTACATTTTTTATCTAATATTATTAGTTTTAAATCGTCTCTACTTGTAATTCTAGACAATGCAACATAGTTGACCATGTGTGAAAACTAACTATCTAAAAAAACAAACTAACCTTGGATAGTGACCGTTCTTAATTCTAATTTATTGTCATTGCAAAACATACAACATGTGGAAATTGTCTTCTTTAAAACTAGAATTGAATCATTTTGTCAGAAGATGTCAAACCGAGTCTTGAAATAAAAATGTGATTTCCGATATTACTTTCCAAGTTAAATGTTGACTTTCTTTGTTCAAATTGGATTCTTATATTGACAAAATGGTGATGACTTTACACGTTGTGGTAATTTTATATAAAATCTTAAACTGTAAAAACACTTCCTTGTAGTAATATAAGTTGAAAAATGTGGGCACAACATAGCAATAATTGCTTAATTTTGTGTTCAATTTTTTTTAATTTTTTGTCTGCTAAAAATGTGATAATTTTGACTTTTTTTTTTTTTTACATATATGTAACACTATGTGTTATGTGAGGTATGTTGTATCTCGTGCACGTATATACAACATTAACGTTAATAATTAAGATATCAATCGTATCGGGTTGGCAGTTGATGGGTTTCGAATTGGTGGGTTGAATTCTTCAACCATAAGTCCCTAACCCAACACATATACTTGTTCATGTCGGACCACTTTAAATCGCGTCGTCTTCGAGTCATGATTCAAGTCGAACCGTTTTATATTCATTTATAAATATGAGTAATACTTAGTAATTTAATAACAATTTAAAGAACTTTTACTCCAACTCAAATAAAACATTTTTGTTATTAGTGTCCTTAATTTTTTTTATTGTTTCTGTTTCTTAATCTCTTATTCCTGATTAACAAACTTGGGTTTATATATTTCACTCAAGATTAGAAGACGCGAATGGAAAGGAAGGGAAAATAGATAGTTAGAATTAATAAAATAAGATTATTAGAAGTGAAAAGTTGATAAAAGGGTTAAAAAGAGAAAAATAATTTATTTTTAGAAGTTAATTGTTATAGAAAAGATTGAAAATTAAAATAATTGAACTCTAAATATTAAAAATTTTCATCTCTAAATTACTAACTTTTTTTAAAAACTCTTAACAGCGCAACCCACTTATTAAACGAGTCGTGCTCTGGTTGACCCATTTTTTAAATGGGTCGTGTTCGGGTTGACCCATTTTTAAACATGTCGTGTTCGGGTTAACCTGTTTAATAAACATGTCGTGTTACCTAACCCAAAACCTATATTTTCTTCGTGTCGTGTTTGGTTCGTATCAGGAATCACAGCCCCCACCTTATATAAAAACCATAAAAAACATGGTTTTGTGAGAATTAGCGGAAAGATAGATACTGCAGTATATGTAGAGTAGTCTTAAATCAACTTTAACGTGGAACTAAAGTATGTCTATGAACATGTAATATTCTGAGGAAGGATAGGTGAATCTAGGTTTTGAATTGGGAAAATGTTAATTACATTAAGTACACACATATTTTGTGATCTAAATTGCTGTTAAAAACTTCACATATAGTGGGTTTTCTTTTAAGGATGGTAGAGATGATCGGGTGGGTCAGTGACTCGTCAGTGATTCAAATTATTGTTTTTTTCTCATTTGAATCATTTTTTTTTTAAATTAAACCTTTAGAAAAAATCATTATATATTAAAAAGTATTTAAAAAAAGTTTTAAAAACACATTCTATAATAACGTTTTATATAAAATTAAAAGAAACGTTTCTGAAATAAAAAAATCTTTCAAGTAAAAAAAGTTAAAAGGTTTTTGTATAAAAAAAATTACCATATAAAATGTGAAAAATCAAGTAACATTTTTATTTTTATAATTCTATGAAATTTGGATTATACAAAAGTTATAGTGAATAAAGACAAATATGGTCGCTGAATCGGAGAACGAATCAATTTAGTGTGGTTTCCAGCCAGGCTGTATCCCACCCACTCCTCTTTATTCTTTCTATTTTTAACTTCTATTGTACGTCATCGTAACAATTATCGTTCTCTCTTCTTTCCCTGTTTTCCATGTCCATGATAACAACAAAAATATAAGATTAAATTACATGGATGATCTTCTTGTTATATATGTTTAATTTCTTTTATAGCTTTTGTTTCTTTTATTATTTCAAAACATAAAGCGTTCAACTTCAACTTTTATAGCTTGTAAAAGTTAAAAAAAATAACATTTAAATTTTCATCTGAATTCTCTTAATTTGAGTGAATTTTTATCTAGTTTTCTTCACTTTTTCGGATCATATTGTTCTTTGTCTTCTCGATTTCACCTCTAAATCGGTCGTTTCTGCTGCTATTTGGGATTTTGATCAATTCTACCGGTGGATTTATTCAAACGCGAGCTATTTTAAGAGTTAATGATTTTGTACCTTTTTCTATATTCCTAACGTATTCATTTACCAATGTCGGTGGGGGACCCCACCGACTTGGTTGCATATTGACTAAATTAGTTTTTCTATGGTACACAAACAATTGAATAGAAGTTCGATACCGACCTGTGGCTTCTAACTATTTTTTTATTTTTTGTTTGTTTTTTTTATTTTTCTTATACTTTTACCTATTATTAAATTACTTTTTTTGAATTCTTATACCGCATTGTTCAGGGCATGATAATGTTTTTTTAAATATGTTTCAGTCTCTATAATCGGTCCGTCGTAACTTCATACATTTCTTTTAATCGTACTGTCCCATCGCAACACGCATACGTTTCTTTTAATCGTAACGCCCAGCCTCAACACGCGGGTACCGTGAAAAATGAGACTCACACCGACTAAAAAACATTGGTTCCGTTATATAATTGTCTTTTATTTTGTTTACGTTGCAACGTTAATTTTATACGTTTATTTTTGTACTTAACCACATTAATGTCGTCGCCTCAACTATTTAACGTCCGTCTCCTGTCGCGGAGCGCGGGGCTACGTTTCTCGTTTTGATTATTCCTTTATTAGTCTTATTCATTTCAAATAGGGAAAACTTCACCAAATAGTAATCAAGTTTCCTAAGTGTTTCATTTAGGTCACTCAAAGTTTTTTTGTTCTTCTAAAGTCCCTCAATTTTCACCAAGTGTTCCAATCCTATATAATATTTTTACAAATGTGTAAATTTTCTGAAATTGAACTAGACAAATGAAATATATATGAACATTAGTTAGCAATAAGTGAAAATTTTATTTCAATCAATTTAAAATATGAGGTAATAATGAAAAAAATTTTCACCAAATAATAAACAAGTTTCAAAATTGTTATATTTAAGTCGAATTGGAAAAAAATAACTGCTAAATAGTAAACAAGATTCATATATGTTTCATTTATCTGATTCAATTTTCAAAAATATAAACATTTATAAAAATATTACATAGGATTGGAACACTTGGTAAAAGTTGAGTGACTTTATAGGCACAAAAAAGCTTTTGAGTGAATTAAATGGAACACTTAGAAAACTTGATTAATATTCTGTAAAATTACCCCTTTAAAATACATATAATGAGTTATTTAATTAAATAAAAGTAAAATAAATGTGCATAAATGCAAAGTGAAGTAGACTAGGACATAATAATAAATCATTATACTTGAATAAAAGCTAAAAGAAATGCCACAAGAAAAATCATCATCATTTCCTCTCACGTCAAAATATAAATATTATCTATTTAATACGTTTATATGTAATTATTTTTTGAAAGATGGAAGTATATTAATAACACAAAAGGCCGAACTAGCAGAAGCTAGATGACCACAATTACAACCAGGAAACTTCAGAAAGGAATTAACACAAAAGATCACCTTACCTCGAGAAAATGTGAATTCCTTGGATGACGACCCATTCACCGAAGCTTTCGCAGACCCAAGAATCCCTTGACCCGTATCCTTAATCGAATCGGAAAATTAATTTGATTGAACATATCACCGATGAAATCTTATGAGATTGAGTCAAAAACCTTATTAAAATCAACTTTAAATGCAAGACCAGAGAGTTTGGATTTATTAAAATCAGTAAGATAAGATTTACACTAAACTTGAAGATGTAATTTTAAACTGCAATTAAATCTTTTATAAACCATTTAAATTAATGTGTAATCAAAAGCAAAAATAAATAAATATCTTGTTTTTTTTTGGAAGGTAATAAATATATTGTATTCGTAATTCCGTATTCACCTATTTCCTGTTTAAATAACAGAAGGCGACAAAAGGCGTGCAACACACGCACCGTCGTGGAGAGTAGCCAAAAAAAGAGCTGAAACAAAAGGTTATCGAAGATGAGAGTTAGTATCAGTGCAATGGCCATGATGTGACGCGTGTCCGTTAGCCAGCTGTATTCCAAATTATACAAATGCAACCGCTTGCTAATCTCACAAACGGTCACCCTATACCATCACCCACACTCACCGGTCCAACCGGTCTCCACACCATCCTATAAATTCACCGTTCACGGTTCCCCCCTCTCTCTAACTTCTTCGTTTCCTCCACTTTCTCTCTCTAGAACCGTAACAAATGTTATACTTTATATGTGAATTCTAACTGAAAATCAACAGATTCGCACATTTTTAGTCTAATTGTTCGAAGAAAGATATGGATCGGATCAAAGGTCCATGGAGCCCCGACGAAGATCAAATGCTTCAGCATCTCGTTGAACAGCATGGCCCGAGGAACTGGTCGTTGATCAGCAAGTCAATACCTGGTAGATCCGGTAAATCTTGCCGGTTACGGTGGTGTAACCAACTGTCGCCGGAGGTAGAGCACCGTGCGTTTTCTCCGGAGGAGGATGAGACGATCCTCCGGGCACACGCCCGGTTTGGTAACAAATGGGCCACGATTGCCCGGCTTTTGTCTGGTCGGACCGATAACGCGATAAAAAACCACTGGAACTCGACTTTGAAACGGAAATGTTCTTCTATGACGAACGAAGAGTTTAAAGACTTTGCGATCCAACAGCCGTTACTTAAACGGTCCGTTAGTGCCGGTTCGGCCGTACCGGTTGCCGGTATTTTGTTAAATCCGGGTAGCCCGACGGGATCCGACACCAGCGATTCAAGCGTACCGGCACCATCCTCATCGTACGTGTACCGTCCGGTAGCTCGGCCGTACACCGTCGTGCAGTCGGTGGTCGATATCGCAACACCGCCGGCGAACGATCCTACGACGTCGTTGAGTCTCTCACTTCCAGGAGTAGGTTCTAGTGAAGCGCCGACTGCGATTCCGGCACCGGTGCAGTTAATGCCGCCTATTTCAGCGATGCCGTTGCAGCAGTTTCCCCCAAATTCAGATCAAGAGCAAAACCTAATCAAAGAAGCGGAGTTAATGTCGGCGATTCCAGCATCCGCCATATCGTCGGCGATGCAGCAGCTTCAGGTGTCGAAGCTGTTCAGTTCGGAGTTTTTGTCAGTAATGCAGGAAATGATAAGGAAGGAGGTGAGGAAGTACATGTCAGGTGTAGAGCAAGCGGCCGGCGGAATGTGTAGTGGTTTTAGGGACGGAGGAGCGGTGGTGAACACAACCGGGATAAGCAAGATCGATTAGGGGTAGAGAAAGGAAGTATCTTTCTTTCATGTTTTGATTTTATAAATATTAAATATTCTGATTTAAAAAGAAAAACAAACAAAGAAAGAAATAAAATTGTATATATGATGCTGAAGGTTTTATGAATATTAAAAACGTGAAATGAGTTTTTGTTGTTGGAATTATGGTATCAAAGAGCAAAACATAGTATCTTTGGTTCAAAATAATAAAAAAACTTTTAAAGTAATACAATAATAGTTCGTGTTAGAATTAAGTTTAATATTAAAATAAATAGTGCGGTTGGTTGTTGATTTAAACTTAAAATAAATAGTGCGGTTGGTTGTTGATTTGGTTTGGACCGGATTTTCTGGTTGGTCGGTTAGTGGGTTGGTAATTAGGATCCGTATTTAGTACAATAATTGGGAAGTTGATTTTAACCAGAAACTAGAGCAAAATTGATCGATATTGGAGTAATTAGTGATTGATTTTTTAATTAAAGAATTTCAAAAATTGGGAAATGTCGCAAATGGAAGATGTGTAATCGTGTGAACGCATAGATTGGAAGGAAAAGGTCCGGTATATGTAGAAGACCTAATTTCTAGCATTTGACAAAATTTCTAACATGTTTGTGCATATGCCATATCACGCTACATATCAAGTTTGAATGTTCGAACTAGTTCGGTAGTGGTGTGGGAGGCCTCGGCTGATGCTCGGCTTCATATAGTTGGCGTACGAGTAAAATAAATTGAAGACGGATGATATAAATGTTTATGCACAGGAAACGTTCATAGTTGGTATGAAAGAGAACTCATGTAGTAAAGTATGGCGATAGTGACATGACGTATCAAATGCATATGAAACGACAGCGTAGTAAAGTATGACGACCTGACGTATCGAATGCATATGAAAAAGACAACGTGGTAAAGAATGACGACTTGTCTTATCGAATGATGCATATGAAACGACATCGTAGTAAAGAATAAAGACCTGACGTATCAAACGCATATGAAACGGCATCGTAGTAAAGTATAACGACTTGACGTATCGAATGCATATGAAACGACATCATAGTAAAGTATGACGACCTGACGTATCAAATGCTTATGAAAAGACATTGTAGTAAAGCATGACGGTCTGACGTACCCAATGCATATGAAATAACAACATAGTAAATTATGACGATAGTGGCCTGACATATGAAATGCACATAAAACGACACCCGTAGTAAAGTATGATGACCTGACATAACGAACACACATGAAATGACAACGTAGTAAAGTATGACGATAATGACCTGACATATCTAGCGGGAACCTCTTCTAGATTCTCGCTAGCTAACTAACATAATGATGAACATGACATTACAGAATGTTTGATGACGGTTCAGATTTTGGTGAATAAAATGACATAATGAAATGTATGATAAGCGTCAGGGTCGGCTCAACATATTTTGTGGCTTAAAGCGAACGTTGAAATTGAGGCCTTCTGTGAAAGTTTTTTCTAAATATATATAAAAAATTAAATGTACTTTAATGGAGCGTCAAACGTATAATGTTGACATAAAAGTTGTGAAATCATTATTTATCTCTAATAACACAAAAATTCCAGTCCCCCCTGATAGGAAGAAAAATAAAACCATCCCATGCATTTTTCTTCAAGCTTCGCCACTAGACACAAGTGTGGTTACCTAGAAGCCTTATAGATACCAGGCAACTCAAAAAAAGTATCATTGAAAAGATGGTTTAAGAGTTATTAGATATGGATATAATCAGTGAATGCCACTTTTGAACCTTTACTAAGGAAATATGCCTTGATGTTTTTTAATTATATACTCGTCTATAGTGCTACTATTTAAGATCACTTATAAGATTTAGAATTGGTGCTACAATTGTTAAGATCTAACTCATTGTTGGCCAAGCAAATCCAAGACCGTGTTATCTCTAAGGAAGAAGTGACCATTAATCCTTCGAAAGTAAAGGATGTCACTAATTGGCCATCACCTACAACTCTTAAGCAGGTAAGAGGTTCTTAGGATTGGTAGGATATTATCGCAGGTTCAAATACTAACCAACTTTTTATGTGATAACCGTGCTAACTACTATGAAACAATCACATAATTTATAAATTATTTTTTCTTTTAATTGTTAAAATAGTATTTAAGTATTTTGAATAAATATTTTGAACGTAAATACGAAAATGATGAGTCTTACGTATACGTACCAAATAATGTTACATATACGTGACACATAGTGTTTACATATGTGTAACATTATTTGGTACGTATACGTATCACTATATTTGAGAGTGGTTATCACATAAATATTGGTTAACATTTGAGCCTCACCCTATCGCAGATTTACTAAATCTTTTTGTAGTATAACCAGATCATTAACCAATTTACTAAAGAAAGATGACTTTCATTGGCAAGACTATGAAGAGTTCAAATTACGTTTTCCACAATTTAATTCTTGAGGCTAAGAATTAGTTCATTGGGGTATTAATAGTTGTTAACACTGTGTTAATTGGGGTATTAATAGTTGTTAACAAATAAGGAAATAACAGCTTGATTTGTCAATTTCCCTCTAATTTTATCTATTGTATTGGAGAATAATCGTCAAGCTTAATGTGTGGATTTCCATCCCATGGCATCAATCAAATAAAATTTTAGTTGTAAAAACCCTTTTTCTAAATACATTATAATACTTGTTTATCTTACAGAATTATAAGAAAATAATAATGTTTATAAAATAATATAATAATATTTTAAATTTTATAGAAATCCAGAAGTTAGATTTATTTTTGTTATGCATTTAATGTAATATATTTTTATTAAATGGTATGGTTGGTTGATGTTGGATTTATTAAATATTTTGTAAGTTGTTGGGCAACCATCAACCTTTGTTCAATCAAGGAAATTATATTCACCAAAAAGATATTTAATGCAAATTGAACAAAATGACAGATGTCCACTAGTAAACTCAAAACTGTGCAAGGGAGCCCGTTCGTCATATTTATGTAGTGATCTTAGCATTTTTTTAATAAAATTTCAATTATATATTTATAGAAATATAAACATTATAAATAAAATAAAAAACGTTAAAAAAACAGAAACTTCATTAATTAAAAAAAAATAAAATAACAAAAAAAAAGAACGATAAATTTCAATCAAAAAAACATAAATTTCGTTAAAAATACTAAACTACTCGTCGTCCGAACCAGGATATTCAAGTTTGTTGTAACGCGTTCCATTAGATAAACTTTAAGTCTAAAATGTGTGTTTTGATTCCGCAACTCCGAAATTATATTATCGTCAACCACTGCATCGGTCGGGGGATCGGGAATGTACACCGGTGAAATTGCATTTTCATCATCTTTTAAAATCATATTGTGTAATATAAGACATGCATACATCTGATTTCGTATCTTCTCGTGCTTCATCGCCCAAGCCGGTTGTTGAATTATATCCCATTTAGATTTTAAACCATCAAATTCTCATTCGACGTCTTTTCTTGTCAACCCTTGCATTTTTCTTACTTTTTTACTTGGTGTGGATTGGATAAAAATAAGATTTCACAAAAGTTAACCAATAAGGATATATCACATCGGGCATGTAATAACCACGCTTGTATTGTCCACCGTTAACCCAAAATAGACACCTATGAGCGGTTCCATGCATATCGTTAGTAAATAGTGGAGGTAGATTGAGAACACTAGTGTCGTTGTTCGAACCGGCAACCCCAAAATACACGTGCCAAAACTATAAATCATGTGAAGCCATCACTTCGAGTATAATCGTTTGGTATTGGTGAAGTCATCACTTCAAACCCAATGCGTACAGTCGATGCTATCGAGCAACCCTTGAATGTCATGTCTTCTTTCATGTGCACCGTATAAAAGAACAATGTCATGGTTAGTTAATGCATGCAAAAATTCTTTATCATATAAAATAATAATTGCATTACAAAAATATTGTAGAAGACATACCTAAACAAAATGATTATATTGGTTAGAGTTAAGTGCAATTTGCACCCCTATGGTATATGTTCGCTGACAATTTGCAACTCTCTTTTAAAAGAAGTGCAATTTGCCCCCCTGTGGTTTGGTTTCTCTCTCTCTTTGCACCTCTACCGTTACAATGCCCGTTAATTTTTTTAACACCGTTAGGGATATTATAGACCTTTCACCATAAAATGAAAACCTATTATATTTTGCGCCACTAGGGTTTTCTTTCTTTCACAATTTGCATCCCTCGTTTTATCGATTATCCTCTACCACCGCTGAAGATGCTGCCGTCGCCTGAAGACTGTTGTCCACCGGTAAATCGTCTCACTCTTCCACCGTTAAATCGTCTCAATCAACACCCACACGCTATTTGATGTTCAAATCGACACACTAATCATGATAGGTAAGGATTTTCTACTTGAAATTCGTAATCAAATCCACCTGAAAATCCATCTCTTCTTGCAACCGGAATCAGGGTAACCCGCTCATTAACCCAGGCGGAGGATCAGTCGATAACCAGGCATCTGATCGTTCATCTGAAGATTAGTGCTAAGTTCTTTCATAACTTGAAATTTTCGTTCAGGTATGAACGGGAATCAACGATCTTCCGCCCCTAATGAAGGTCGGCTAAGATGGCGATCGATGGCGTCGGCCGATGGTTTTGGTAGGGGTTTACGATGGCGTCGGCCAATGGTTTTGGTAGGGGGTTAGTTCAAGCGGTAATGTTAACGGGGTTTTTAGCCAGTTTTTGATCGGAAATGTAAATAGGTGTTAATGGGGTTTTAGCAAGTTTTTTTTATCGAAAATGTAAACAGATCTATATTAATGGTGTTTTTAGCCAGTTTTTTTTGTTGTTTCTTGAATATTTTGGCCAATGTGATGATCTGAGATGTTAATCCGATTTAGATTTCAGCGGTAGTGTTCGCCGGAAAACCCGTGTGTTCACCGGAGAATAAGAGGGTAAATATCGGGTGAGGTTAGGGGCATAATTGTCTTTGTGAGGTTAGAGGCATAATTGTCTTTTCATTAGAAAAGATAACGACAGATGTGCAAAGAGAGAGAGAAACCAAACCACAGGGGGGCAAATTACACTTCTTTTAAAAGAGGGTTGCAAAGTGTGAGCGGACATATACCACAGCAAATTGCACTTTACTCTATTGGTTATAATGATTGGTTGAGGGGACAAGGGTTAGCCATCATAAAGTATGATAGTTACCTCAAACGGTTAACATCAAAACTCTATTAAATACATTCTTAACTACTTAAATATCTCAACTTGGACACCATCATACCTCTTTACCAACCGAATATCTTCTCCCTCTTTTTAAATATTAGGCAGTACAAGATGTGTTCTTAATATCACACAAGACAAAGAAAACCAACATATTTAAGTGAATTTAATAAAAGAGTTATCAACCCCAATCCTAGTTAAAAGCCAATTTTGATTGTTATCATAGACAGGATTTTATTTTTGTATCCCTTTTCATTTCATTTTCTTTTTGGCAATTGTAAGCTTGGGGGCCATTTTTATTTGACCATATATCACTTTTCTTTTTGCCTTTTTGCACAAGGTAATCAATTTTCCTCATCTAACACCTTGTGATTCCTCATGGGGTTGACCTACATCTCCGTTGACCTTTTGACTAAAAGTAGTTCACATGGTAGTGAGGTAAGTGCGAGAGTCATGTGATTTTAAAAAGATTATGGTGGCATGGACAAATCTGGTCCTGATACTATTCCTGCACCTAAATATTTGTAGTACCTAATGATAAACATGCAACTATTATAAACGGGTCGGGTCGGGTTACATAGACACATGAATATTCATGTTTTTTTATAAATAGTTAAGTGTTCATTATTATTATAAAAACAATATCTTTTATGACATTTTTCAAAATCTTGAAATAAAAATGTTTTAAAGGTGTGTACAAGTTAAAAATAGACCGCATGCGATGAAACCCAACTCACGTCCATTATTTCATAATTAAACGGGTCAAAACTGTCGCTTCTAAATAACATCAAGCTACTGTTTAAAAATAAGCATGCTCTCTAAACTGTTAATCAAAAGAAAAGAAAATAAGCATGCTCTCTGAACTGTTAATCAAAAGAAAAGAAAAAGACCGACTAAAAAGCCGTTAAAATCACCAAAATTACATGTCATTTCATGTGTGCTATATTTTGAGAAAACTATTTGTAATGCATAGCAACTATACAACACATGGCTATTAACCAGGGCTGATAATTCATTGTAGAAAGAAAATTACGAGAGACTAAAAAGGTAAATTCATGACCTATAGCCACAACAAAATTGGCACATGAAGTGTTTGTATTTGTAGATTGTGATGGTAAATAAGGTTTAAATGAGGTGGAGTGACATTCCCATTTTGCCCCTCCCTATTGAAGCTTCAGAAACTTTTCACCCATCATATGAAGAAAGGAAGAAAGAGCTTTGTTTCTGTTGCAAAAACCTACATAAACACAATGTGCCAATGAAAAGATGACCGATAAATATTCAACGCAATGATTAAGGTGGTGTAAAGATCGCATTCAGATATCATTTGGCTATGTGTTTGGTAACATAGTGGAATTGGATTACAGATGTGGAGGACCGATAAATATTCAACGCAATGATTAAGGCGATATTAGATCACATTCAGATATCACTTGGGTATGTGTTTGGTAACATAGTGGAATTGGATTAAAGGTGTGGAGAACTCCTAATTTTATGGGTATCAAACCAATTCCATAAAACCAGACCATACCCAAACACCATCAAATCCATTCCCTTAATCACAAACAAGATGTAATTGATGAAAATAATCGGAATGAAGAGCTTACTTGAGAAAGTCGAGAATTTTTTGTTGCAAGCTCATCAGCAGATCCTCTTCAATGTTCACGTACGGTAATAACTCAGGTAACTTAACTGAATGGCAAAATAGCACATTAACTCATACATGTAATAAATCATTAATCTGTCAACATGTCGTATTTGGATGTGATATTGTGATGTGATCCATGATCTAATTTGTTAAGATACATAATCATAATTTGACACAAGCAATCTAATAACTTAGATTTGAAATCACTGTGATTACCCATCTAGTGCTTGTCTGTTGCAGTGTACTAGTTATTTGTAATAAAAGTCACATTACAAAAGTTTAGGAGTCGGGTTTTACAAGATTTGCACATTAAAAGAAAAATAGTTATGGTAGTTGTGGTATAAGTTGTGTTATAGTAATACGCATCTGACCATTAAAAATATAGAAAGAACATTGAGGTGCTATGTTTTCGAGCCTTTTATGGTACAAAACTACAAATACAAGTATAAATGTATAATTAAAGTGGTACTGTACAAGTACTTAAGTAAGAGTATCTGGTTTATCATAAATATAAGCAGAGTTGTTCAATTTGGAAGTACAAGCGCATTTGTAGTTTGTATGGTGCAAGTGCATTTGGAAAGATTGACTTCCTTTTTCTTCTTTTATATGGGGTTTTCAAATTGATTTATTGATTATTTATCATAAAAAGGAACTGTTAAAAAGAAACATACCAAATAAGCGTAGTAGATGTTCAGCACCGTATATGCTTGAAGGAGAAACATCATTTTTAATATATTCACCATATTGTGGGCGCTCTTTATCATATAAAAGAATAACAGGCAAGGTCCTGTCAAAGTAGCATCTTAGTCCCTTCAAAATCTCTCCGGCGGAATCTGATATCCTGTATTCAAGGCATTATTGTGGATTTAATCTGAAACTTGATTAAGAAGACCAATAGGTGTGTACTAATCTTCAAAATTAGAAAATTCAGTACTTACATGTCCTTCTTTGACCTATGTTCAAGGTACATTTTCATTATATCATCAATGTTTGGAGAGCGCGGAAGTTTAACAAGCTGCAAGAAAAAACTTATTTTCAAAAGCAGTTGGGATTCATATGCCCAACAATTATTGGGGAAATAAAAGGAGAAAAGCATGCAGCAGTGAAGGTCCACTTTACTTTATTCTGTTCGTTAACAAATCCCCAATCGTCCACGAGTTGCTGCTTTAAAGTTTGTGGGATTTCGATGTCCACAAGTTTTTCAACTGATGCATTCTCCTTCTGTCTCCAAATATACACATGTTTATGAGATAGGTTTCATAATCCAGAAGTTTTATACATGTTGCAACGTGGAACTTAAATTTGGAGCATGGGGGACTAAAAACAAATATATAGTGGCAGAAGATTTCATACAGTTGAAAATACCTCATCACTTGATTCATTCTTTCTCTTCTTCCCTTTTGCCCCTACAATAACATTCAGATGATCGGCTATTAGACATTAGTTAAAAGTGCATAGTTATGATTATGAAATTAAAACATTTGCAAACAACTAACAGAAGTATAAACCGGGAACCAGGAAACTCGAAAGAAAATGCATAGTAGTCTGTTATTAATTGCAAAACCTCTATTTTGACAATTGTATACCTAGAAAACACTCCAACTATCAGATATGAATTTAATATAAGTTATTAATCAGCTTCTTATGCAATCACTGCAAATATGCAGTCAAGAAGAAGAAATGTCCAACATCCAAACATGCAATGAAGTTGGTACGAATATGTAAATCATTTGGTTTTAAAAAGCGTGAGGCGTTCAGGTGCTGAAAGCCGAGGCGTAAGGCAAAAGCGTCACGTAGACAAGGTGTTGCTCTAGGTACAACCATATAAGCTTTAGGTACAACCAAAAGTTGCATCTCTCTCATCTCTTTTAATCGCTTTATCCCTTTGGTTGTTTTACATATCAGCCTCCTAGAGACCCTAACTTTGACCTAGATGTGCATGAAACGTCACCTCAAATCCCTAAGGCGTTTTCCCAATCCCCTCCCGAGCCTCATGCCTAAGGCGCACTTTTTAAAACCAAGTAAACCAGGATATAAGGATGTCAAAACACCACCTTACAACTACCTTCACTCTATTACCAGCAAGGAGTTGTAGCAATAAACTTCTGCCAGGAACTAGGAAATACTAAAATATTAACTTAATTTTGAAAAGATGGAACACTGAGTCATCAACTATTATTCTTTACTTTTGGGGAAGGAAACATAATAGGGTAAAAGGCAAAAGAACACTTATCACAAAGGCTCATAATTTAGTCGCATCACTGGTCATCACTATATTCATCTCCTTTTGATGAATAAGAACCAACCAAGCACAAGTAGATAAAATTTGAAAGAAAAATACTGAAATCCCAACTTTTAATTAATTCAACACAAATCCATGCTTAAAACGTGAACACTTGAGTTTAAAGGATATACCATTGCTCTTCACTTTATCCTTATCCCCCTTTGAATCTGTAAAGTTTGGTAACACAAAAAATTATGTTATATTCATTGAACACCAGAAAAATTGAAGAGTGTATATCAGATTTTCCACTTAAATTCCAGCCAACAATTTATGGAAACAAGAGACAGATATAAACTACGTTTTCCTAAATGGGAGAAAACTAATCAAGAAAAATAAAAGCCAGGTACCTACCTAGACCTGAATTATCTACAGAAAGGACTAGTTGACAGTATGAGGGTATACCATTTGATATTTTTGACTTCGTTTGATTTAAGCGTACTGACTTAGGTTCCACACCCTGTTTTCTGTCAAGTTCTTGCTGTTTACGGGTGTTTTCATCAGTTTTTTTCATCAGCCGTTCTGCGCCCACCCATTCATCCCAACTGTCACCAAAATAACAAACTTTCAATGAACATCTTTTGCTAAATGGATTGAACACATGCCTGTGGATGTGTCACTATGCATCATAATATCATATAAATCCATAGAGAAAAACTAGGATTTATCGGACAGCTGGACAGGTAGCACATAAGTTAATTAAACTCTTGGGTAGCACACACGTAAATAAAGCTAAAATATCAAGACCCAAAAGCTTCAAATAATGGAAAACCTAAAAATGCCGATAAATGAGTTAAAACTACTTAGAAATTAATATTCCACAAGCTATCACTTAGGCGTGACAGAAAGGTTGTCCACAAAGTCAACAGTTATAACTGAGATTTTTTTCTACTTATGTCTTTATCAGAATTCATATTAATTATCTCCTTTACTATATGCCTATCCAGATTTATCTTAGTCATGCAACGAGTTAGGTTATGCAATCCTCATTTTAATGCATAACAAAGAACCAAACTATTTTTTTCAAAATTCGATTTATGTGAAACATGACCTTTGAAATTTTTATAAAACCAATGGGTAGAGGAACAAAAAATACTCACGTTTTACTCCAACCCTGCAAAACAAAATACAAAATACCAATCGGTTAGTATTGAAGCATAAACACTAACAAATATTACAATAATTTTTTGAACTAACAGCATGCTACCTCGATTAAAAAATAACCTAACAGATAAACTTAAATATAAGGTGAAACTAATTGTGGAACAATCAGGCAAAGTAGAAGGCAATTCTGAAACTTACAAGGTAATGGACGAAGTATTTCCACTCATTCTTTTGAATCTCAGATTTTAGTACCTACAAGATTAGAAAAGGAAAACAAAATGCATAAAGAGTTCAGCTGAGAAGTCCTTGTATCATTTGAATAAATTTGATAAAAGACACAAATTACATAATTTTACATGGTTTCACACTTTGAGATAAAGTAATTCAGAATAAGTGATTATAGAAAAACAAAACTTTGCATACACAATTGTAGACCTGTTAAAAAAATGTAAAACAAAACACATGTTAGAACGTGATATGTGATGCATAGTGTAGCAGAGTGTGCCTATTAGTAGGCAATCACGAATTAGGGTTGGCAGAATGATCATTGCATGCAACACGAAACATTTACGTGCCTCTTCAACTGCCAGATAATCAACTGTCTGCACTTATTATTAGGTACAGTGCCATCCAACTTGCGCACTTTCTTGTTACCGAATGCAACTGTAATGTCTTTACCTATTTCGAAATACATGTTTAATGCTCTCACAAATCATGGTTATAAGAGGCACTCATCATCATTTACATTGTCTTAACTACAACCACAGTAATCCTTGTCAAATTTACCCTTGTACTCTGATCATGAGATGTCTATTAACTATTATGGTAAGTTTATTACGCCCAAACGCACAATCCAGCCTAGTAAACTAAACACTTGTCACCAGGAAATTTCAAAATAGTAAAAGTTCAGTAAGCAAAGAGTATTTTAAACTCTGATACCAAACTGTTAGCTAGTTGAATCAGATCATAAATGGTAACACTAGTTCCGACTTTATGTATAAGTATAGTCGCCCTCCCATGTGAATCATATCTAATCCCAATCACGTGCGTAAATCTTACAACATGGACGCTTACGCCGTCCAAGTAAATGAGAGTTATTTGTTCTACTTCACATATTTAAGAAACTTAATACTAACTATTAAAAAGATACCTAGGTTTTGTTTTCACATAACCGATTATCATATTACCAAAAACATTACTAAACATAACCAAATCAACGCTCTGGAAACAAACAAAACTAAATGCAGCTTGAATTAGCTCTGCAAAAAAGTTGAAAATTCAACCATGATTGAGCTCATCTGATGGTTTACTTGTCAATAATATATTAAGAAAATAAAAGTCAACAATCTATGATTGAAACATTCTAATTCAATAACATACAGAATAAATATACAATTCACCAAATATAAGTCTCAGTTCGTGTAAATTATCATTCAAACTTGCAAACATAATGAATATTCACGACGATTGAGACGTTATGCTATAGTTTCAGAACTTGAAACTCCCGATACTGAAATTGGAAACCCTAGCAGTCTGATTGAGCCAGATAAATATAATAAAGTAATCAAAACCAATTTAATACGTCTTCTTCAAAAACAAAACTTGTAGTTCTGTTCTAAAATCGTCCTCATTATCTCGATTCGCTTCGATTCACCATACTAAAATCAAGCGCATATAAGTGAAACGATAAGTGAACAAACGAGAGTGATAGAGATGAAAATAATGCACATGCCTTAGCTTCGTAAATACGAGGGCCGTGGTAAGCGAGAACTTTCTCTCCGTCGGAGAAGAATTTGGTGTTGGAATTAGCGCGACGGCGATTGGCGGCAGAATTGTCGGCATCGGTGGCGGAATCGTCCTTGGAAGTCGCCATTAGCGAAGTGGTTCGGGGTAAACCCGCGTCTTTTTGATTTCGTGGGTTACGGTGGCGGTGTGTATGTATCATGTATGATTCACTGCCTTTGATTTTCTTTTTTATTTTATTTATTTCGGCAAATAAATCTACCCTATAAATAACAAACTTCTATAACATATGTTACCGTTACATTTAATACATATAGTGTAATAAGATTTATCAGTTATTGATAAAAAAAATGTTAAATGAATTAAATTTTAACAATTATAGTAATGACATAATGTTTGTTTAAATTATTAAAAAGATTAATTTGAGATCATATGAAGGTTAATCATTTTGATTATTCTAAAAGACTTTAAAAGTTAAGGTCGGTAACCAACAGGAAAAGGCCATCGAATTTTATTCTATGTTAAATATTTAATGTTCTATATTATTACACAAGTTTGGGTTAGATAGGTTGGTTTCTACTAGGGGTGTAAACGAGCCAAGTCGCTCGTGAGCTACTCGAGATCGGCTCGTTAAAAACTCGAAACGAGCCCGAGCTCGAGCCTAAAAAAAGCTTGTTTAATAAACGAGCTCGAGCCCGAGCTTTCACTTATCAGACTCGAGCTGGCTCGCGAGCCAAAATGAGCCTATTATTTAATATTTTTTTAAATAATATATTAAATATACATTTCTAAAATAATATTAGTATATATAAAATTATGATAAATATAACTAAATAATATATATTATGTTATATAAAATTTTATAATAAATTTTATACAAAATAATTATATATAAATTAAATAATAAATAATAAACGAGTCGAGCCCGAGCTTGAAAAACTACCCACAAGCCGAGCCCAAGCTTTAGAAATAAAGCTCGAATCGAGTCGAGCTCATGGAAAGTCAAACGAGCAGATCTCGAGCCTAGTCGGCTCGGCTCGTTTACACCCATAGTTTCTACTTGTTAAATCTCTTCCATCCAAGGAGGTTGTAGGTTTGATTCCTATATAAATCCTTTTTTTATCTTCTTTTTAAAATAGCTCATTGTTTCCCCCTAACTTTAGTTAAATTACAAAAGTTACCCACAATTTTGTAATTATTAATTTGACACCCCGACTTTGCTAAAATTGCATAACTAACCCTAGCTTTGTAAATTGTTAATTTGACACTTCTCCCCCCACCACTTTAGTAAAATGGAAAAACTCACCCCTAGCTTTGTAAATTGTTAATTTAACCACCTCAAGTCTAACGAATTTGTCGTTTCAATGTTAACTTCTATTTGCGCCGCAATTTATCTATTTTTCGATCTCAATGACCAAGTCATGACAACTACATACGTTTCTTTTATGTAGTTAGTGATGTTATTGTCCTCGGCGCAATGCGCGTAACGAGGTTCGCAAACCCGCCGTAACGCGGAGGTCATATTTTCTAGTTATTATTAAATATTAACATCAAATATTTTGATTAAAGTGAAATAAGAAAATGTAATGTGACAATATAATGATAGCAGTTAATCGTTTTGATTATTATTAGATATCACATTTCAAGTACGTGATTCAATAAAAATGCATCCTTTATATGTATACTTTTGTAATGGTATTGTTTTGAGGGGTTTAATTTTTTATTTGTTGGTTCTCCTTTTTTTTTTTTAAATCAGTCATTTTTGTTATAATATACATGTATGTTTGATTAGTGGTGGACCTAGGATTTATTTTCATCGGGGTCAGAAAATTTTTGGGGTCGATTATCAATAACTAAATATTAGTTTTTTCGGCTCGAGTTGAATCGGGTCGGGTCACACAATGATACGATAAAAAACAAACAAAACTATAGATGAACAATAATAATACGATGTTTGTCATTAGAAATGCATAATCAATAAACAATATATCCCTATAATTGTTCTCTACGGGTTTTCATTTTTTGAAACCGAAGCGTTACATCTTCTATAAAAACTTTTCTAACCAACTCATTTTCAATATAACAAACACAACTATCACTCAAATTCTCATCAACAATCCGATTACGTAAATCCGACTTCATGTATTTTTTTTTTCAATACTAAATTAGGTTTAAAAAGTTTAAATGTGTATTAGGTTTATAAATGGGTTTATATGTAATGTGTTATTTGAGCCTATTTTGTTTAAAAGTTATTGGGTTAAAGTTAAACTATTAAATGTTTGGCTTAAAAGGTTAATAATTAATGGGTCAATTGTTATAGAATTAAATGTTTGGTTTAATTGAGTTTTTTTTTAAATCTATAATCCGAAAAAATATTTCTTTGGGGTCGATTCCAAAATTTTATGGGGGTCGATCGAAAATATACCATATATATAACAAAAAAAAAAAATTTAACCTTGTCGGCCGACCCGGCAATTAATACACAGGTCCGCCAATGTGTTTGATAAGTATTTAACCATTTAGTTGTAGAAAATATATCATTTGAAAATTCTTAAATATTTTAAGAACTCTTTGGATTTTTTAACGCAACGTGTTATCATTAGTCTTTGAACTATTTCCCACTAACCATGATCTTTCTTTTTATTAAATTTACACACGTTTAAATTCATAAAAAGTTAGTTTAAAGAAATTTTAATTCGAAGATAATCCTATGTGATTTTTCATTTTAAAAGTGGAGTAATTAAAATCCAAATCCCATTCTATTCGTGTATTGTTGGCAAAAATGGCAGGAATGTGAATTCCCATTCTAGGCGTGATGGAATGTTTCAATATTCATTGGAATTTAAAATATAAAAAAAAATTCAACGATTATCTATTTAGTGTTATTATGATTTCATTTTGGATATACTTAAAAGTAGGGGTGTTCAAAAAAATCTGAATCCGAAACCGAACCCGAATTATCCGAAAATCCGAATCCGAATTATCCGAAAATTCGGATATCCGAATTTTTTGATTCGGATTCGGATAGTGATTTTCGGATAGTTCGGATATCCGAATATCCGAAATATTATATTTATATATTTTTTTTAATTGTTTTTATTATTTAAAAATAAGAAAATTTGAATCAAAACCCGATATATGTATATTTTCTAATGTTTTTTAAGGTTTTTAATTGTTTTTGTAATTTAAAAATATTATTTTTATAAATTTTTTTTATATTTTCGGATATCCGTTTCACTATCCGAATCCGTATCCGAATTTTCGGATATCCGAAATTCGGATATCCGAAATTTCGGATTCGGATTCGGATAGTGAAATCCACTATCCGAAAATTTCGGATATCCGAATTTTCGGATATCCGACTTTGAACACCCCTACTCAAAAGGATGTTCCTGGTACTTGACATTAACTCTCGTAATTATGCAGAGTTTGGGGAGGGGTCGGATCGTTACACGAATTGATGTACGCAGTTTTACTATAACTCCCTTAATTTAAACACTGCTTATAATAACATTTACACACGCGAAAACATTTATCCCAAAAATTTTTTTAATCCTTCGTGTGTCGCGAACATCAGGGAACATCCCTTCGCGTGCCGCGAAGGAGTCACCAAAACACAAGTCCGGGAACCCGGTTCTTCGCGTGTCGCGAAGAACCTTCCATGCTATTTCGCGTGGCGCGAAGAAGACCAGTAAACAGAAAGTTCCATTTTTCTGACTAGTTTCATATTTAACCATTTTTCCCTTTTCCAACTTGACACCAAAAATTCCCAACACTTAGGTTTTTGCCCAAAACATTCATACACCATTATACACACCAAAACATAGTTAATGTATCAATTTACACAACATTTTAAGGATTTTCATTTAAACCCCAAAAACACCAAAACGCATACGAGAATCCTCCTTTCGTCAATTGGACTTAACCTTGACTACATCAGAGCTTTTCCTACATATCACCACATATATCACCATTAGTAATGAAGATAAAACATATCAAACAAGTAAATACAACTTGTTTTCACCCATTAACCCATTTGACCCGTTTCCACCCAATTTGTCATTATGCTACGTATCACTTGCATTTCACCTCATTTCATTTGTCATCCATAATTAGCACATTTCCATTTCCATTATGGCACATAGGCCATAACCTCATTTCCATTATGATACTTAGATCATAACCTCGTATCGCATTTTCATTATGGTACTTAGACCATAACCTCATTTTCATTATGGTATTTAAACCATAACCGCATATCTACATTTCCATTATGGTACTTAGACCATAACCTCATATACACATATCCATTATAGTATTACAACTATAACTACATTCATTTACACACACTAGTTCATACACATTATGTATACCACATTGCATTTAACACCATTTATCATCAATACTAAGTAAGTGCAAAAACACTTACCTTTCGGGTTAGAAGATCCCGCTCCCCTTCAAGTTTTGCAATTTGATTACCTAAACACATTCACCTAGTTTAGTAATATAATTATACATCAAAATCATATTATAATTGGGTTCACAACCCAATTTCCCGTTCCCAACCCAAACTGACCCATTTGGGTTATTCCCATATCCAAACACCCTGTTTTCATTCAAACTCACCTACTTGAGTTTCATTTCCAATTCCTTGACACTAATTTCGCATTCAAAATTTTTCATTAGGTTAATTTGGTGTTCATTCAAGTGTCTAACATCATATAAACACTTAACCATTCATTAATTTAACATCCTATCATCATAATCCAAACACCCCCAAATTTCTCCATATGAACCCTAACTTCTCATAATCAAAATCAAAGGGTTCTAGGATGTTAATCACCATTATTTACCTTTAGTTTAGCTAAATTATCAACAATCTAACACCAATTAACCACATGCATTCAAAATTTCTGGATTTCTACAAAACCCATCTACTAGCTCATAAATGGTGAAATCAAATGATGATTAACACTTACTTGATGCTAGAAGGATGATGTGCAAGCCAACACCTTCATAAATTCAAGCTCAAATGCACGATTTTGGCTTCAATTTCGTTTTCTCCTTTGCAATGAACGACCCAACACCAACAATGAACTCAATTTTGACTTTCACTGGTCAATATGACAGATTTTTCCATTTTACACTTTTAGCCTCTTAACTTTCATTTCACCCATTTCATTCCAAAACTAGTTAAAAACTAGTATAACCCCATCACTAACTTGAAACCCACTCGTTTCAACCTATTTCTAAAATATTATTTTCACCAAAATATTTATTAGAATATTTATTTATTTAAAAACGAACCCGAATTTTGGTTCGTTACATTTACACTATATTTTATGTAAGAGGTTGTTTACCACAGTTTAAACACGTAACTTAAATGTCACAAAACAATGGCATTAACACTTGTTTCAAGACTCACTCTCATTTTATATATACTCACTCCTATCTTATATTTGAAGTTTTCAACCTCTAGTATTAAATGCCAAATCAAATCAATGTTATGGCGGTCCACCACCCAACCTTTTCAATCTTGGCGGACTAGGCTAGCGGGCCTCCTGAACCTTGAGACCGTGGCGGACCGCTGTCTGCTACCGACCCAAAACCATAAATTTTTATTTTCAATCCTTTGAACTTTGGGACTCGGCAATTTAAATCCCTAGGGTTTTAGAATTTGCAAATGAGGACCTCGGATTTGGCCTGGTGTTACACTAGTATTTATTTTATATAACATAATTAAACATTATATATATACAACAAAAACCCAAGAGTTTGCGAGGATGACGAATAGTAAAGCTACAACCAATCAGAGGTTCCCATGTGACATCCTCTATTTTTCTTTTTACTTTTTTGGAATTTGTTTTATATATATTGGTTAAATGGAAATTTTTTTAGTGAGACTTGAACCTAGGACCTTAGGTTATTTAAGAGCCTTTGCCTCTGCCATCGAGGCACTAACCTCAATGTTATCAACTTAATTTAGGTAAATGGGACTTAAAAACAAAGGAAAATTCGAATAAGTTTTGCTATGAGTTATGAGATGTTGAGTGCACGCTCGTTCGAGATTGAATTGATTTCCAACTTTGACGAACAACAAGGTCCCAAAAGTAGATCCCTAGTCAGCGAGCGTCTCCCGCGACAACCCAAAAACCTATTAATCATAGTTCCAAGCTTCTGAAGCTTGCTTCTAATCCTTTAGTAGTATTTGAACGATCAGTTTGTGCTCATGACGAACTATCAATAGCAAGTTATAGTTTATATTGACAGAAGTTAATCATCAGTAGTAACGAAGTTGGTGCTGGCAAATTCCAACAGTAGGAACTATCGGTAATTGATTAGCAGAATTAATCGTCAAACTGACACACTGTTTCATGAATCATTTTGCTGTTTCGTCAAAACATTTGTGATAGTTCACTGTCTATAAAGCGTAATCATTAGTTTATTTTTGGGTAGTGCTTTCATAACTGATCTAGAAACATCCATTCTTTATTTTTTTAATTATAGTATTGAGTGAGATTTAGAGTCATTTATCGAAGTAACGAAAGTAACAACACGATCCCGAAAAATCATTGAGCAAGCTACCTACAACATAACCTACAAAATAATGGTTTATACGTCGATTCGAGAAATATATGTCAATATTGTAACACTCTTATAAAATTTGTCTTGAAAATTATTTATTTATGTTGGTAAATTAGTTAAAACGGTACAAACATTATCAATCAATGCATTATAATAGTTTGAGTAAAGTACACAGATAGTCCCTGTGGTTTATCAAAATTTTGGATTTGGTCCTTAGTTTTTCAAAAGTACATGGATGGTCCATGTGGTTTACACTTTGTAATACGTTTAGTCCCCAACCAACAAATTTAAAAGTTTTAGAAGGTCCAAGTTAGGGACTAAATGCGTTACTAAGTGCAAACCACAAGTACCATACATGTACTTTTGACAAAGTTTGGGGACTAAATGCGTTATAAAGTGCAAACCCATGGACCATCCGTGTAATTTTGAAAAGTTATGGACCAAATCCAAAATTTTAGTAAACCACAAGGACCATCCGTGTACTTTATTCTAATAGTTTTCTATATATAAAAATATTCGACCATAATAATCAAATAATAATTGACCTGTTTGGTCAATTTCTGTATAAAAAGAAGGGTTACAAAGAAAAAAGAATCCCAAATGGATTGGAGAACAGTGCGAAAGTTGGAGATGCAAAATTCATCCCCAAAACTCCATCAAAATCCTTTTCAATTATCAGTCAAACATCTTATTTGAACGAACAAAAATAAAAATATTCTTTTTAACTCAAACAATGAACAGCAATAAAAATAAATATTTATACTAAAAATAATCATAGGACAATTTTTATAAATAACAATGTATTCTACTGTTTTTATTTGTAGAATCACTGAATTTCCATTCAATAATATAAAGACATGATAACATGTTAATATGTTGTTCACATGTAATTTTTGTATATCGTGCTAGGTGCAATTTTTATATGTTTGATCTGATTATCGATAAAAAAACATAAATCACTTTGATTCATTTTCATATAAATAAAAGTCACCACCTTTTAAAAAGTTAAAGTCACACATTCATGTAAATTAAACGATTAGATGTCAAAGTTATAAATATACCTTTAAAAAATAAAAAAAATTTCAAACAATTAAAAAGGCATTTTTTTTAAATCCATTATAAATTCTCCACCATTAAAAATTTCAAACACCAAAAAAAGACCCACATTCCAAAAAGCCCTTCACCGTCCTTTAGTAATTCCCGGCCCCCTTTTATAATAATAAGCGTATCTTCTTGACTTCTTTTTAAACAAATCACTCACCATTCTTTTCTCCTCCCTTCTCCTCCACCCCTTAATTCTCTCTTTAATATTCCTTTAATTCACATTTCACACAATAACACCATTTTATACACACACACACTAAATCCGAACCTACCATCGATGACAACTAGAACGAGCTTGTGCTTGTGCGCATTGGTGTTCATGATCATGGCGGCGTCGACCACCTCAAGAAACATACCACCAGATACAACCACCACTGATAAGGTTGCAACAACAACAAGGATTGTTGTGACAACAGAAACTCGAGGCCAACTTGTTGCGAGCAAAGGTCAATCATACAAAACAGCTTGGTCTGGTCCTAGTGATAGAGGACCAGGTCATAAGTAAGTGTATAAGGTACCTTTTGTGTAGATAAACCTTTTATAGTATTGTAAAAATGTGACAATATACATGTGATTATGTGTCATAGGTTTTCGTTGGTAATTGTTCTTCATAGTGAGCACGTTGATATCATTACATAAATAGTGTTACGATGATTGATATTTAATTCTTTACAAAGTTCACATTCATTTGTAACATGTCTTCAATTTTTTTCTTATCTACTTTTATTTTTATGTATCTTTATATACACTTGCAGTGACATACATCGAGTCATCGACTGGTAATGACATGGTTCACTTATAACGCTAGGTGGGTTTCTATTGGTTAATTATGTTGTCAAAATTGTTATTTTCTTCAATTAAAGAGCATGTTGTTAAATTTATATTGTTTTTTTACGAAAATATTTAATTGAAAATGACATAGATTACGTGCAATCATATAGCTAGGATTTAGTTTTGTTATGTGGTTTGATTTAGTTACCATATGGATTTTAAATGGTGTATAAAAAACCATTATAAGATGACATAGTGGTAAGGCGTCTGAAAGGTCCCCCATGAGGCCAAGGTTTAAATCTTCCTTAGGTAAACATCTTGGATGGTCATCACCATTTAAAAAACATGGTGTACAAACATGCTACCACACATATACAAGGGGGGGATAAAGTTAAAGAGTGTTAAAAGCGTGAGAAGTTGAGTCGCCACGTGTCAAAGGGGAAGGGGGTAACAACTTCCAACAAAACCTAAAATTATAGCAACGATAGTACACGAGTTTGACGCACAGTTAAAAAAAGTCCTACGCGTCACTGGTTCAACATGCTTTAAGAAAAGTTTTCGTTTATAAAAATATTTCAACACCATACTCAAATTAAAGATAAGAATGCTCGATTTTATGATATGAATTTTAAAAATATAATACATATAAAAAGTTATTAACATTTTGAAAACGAAGTCCACTTGATACCCTCTCATTTTATCTATTGATTACTATTAATTAATAATCCAGGATTCTTCTCACACTTCTTAGGATTTCAAGGTTTTTTAGTCGAACGAGATTATACAGACACATACGACATGGTAAATGAGAATACCTAATTTTATAGTAAACCCAAGAAAACCAATCATAATCATTGATCTTGTATGATCTATGGTTGAAATCAAATAATGACAATTTTGTAAATAGAAGGATGTTTTCAAAGGCATTATCCTTACCGCGTGTTGGTGCATATAGAAGGAAAGGAACGAGGCTCTCTATAATAGGAAATTACCTAAGATTGAAGATGTAATTGGGAGTATAAAGACATTAGGATTCCTATGGCTCAAAAACCACTCTAGCCTTAAAAATCTCTCATGAAAAGACTGGATTAGTTTCAATCTCTTGTAATTATATATTGATTCCATCATAATTGTTGGTTGGGGGTTCCCCTGTTTTTTATAAAATCTCGCCTTTCGAAAAAAAGAAGCATGTTCGTGGAATTAACTAGGGGGTTTAGGGGTATAATATGAAATCTCATTTTTGGACTTTGAAAACCGTCATACTCATTAACAAGATTTCCTAAAATATTTCCATCTCTTTTATCTCGTAGTACCTTATACGTGTATTATATAAATGACTGTCTAAATATACATGTATTAATATATTATAAACATATACATATGTGTAGATTCGTTATAGTTATTTGATATACACATGTGTAGGAAACTTATTACGCAAAATAGAGAGATTCGAGGACACCACAAGAATGAAAATAACACCAATATGGTAGAGATAACCATAACTTCTCCCTTGCTACAATATGGAAAATAAAACCACTCAAAAAGGACATTTCAAGGTTGTTATCATCTCTTTATAGTAATTAATAAGGTTGAATGCGAGAATGAAAGTTTCTTTCTAGCTTGACCTTCTCTTGCTTTGTAGTCTTTGAGATTTCGAATGGACGACTGATGCACGATACGACCATGGTTAACACACTTCTTTGTTCGACATACTCTCCGGATATTGTAAGTGTCTTTTGACTTGATACACGATCCGTGACATCGACCATGAATGTCTTTAGGTTGCATCTAGTTCACATGTTAACAATTTTATTTTATTGTCATAAAAATAGATGAATCATATTCGGTGATATATGCACCAACAACCCATTCTATAGAATTTAATAAGATCAAATAATAGTAACAATATATTAACTAAATGAAATAAACATTGTTAATATGATGCACACCAATACTGTTCATGCTGTTATAAGTAAACTAGGTTAGAATCATGTGTATCATACAGGCTGAATAAATTTAATGTTATACACTAAGTAATAAAAAAATATGTTTTTAAAAACCTGCGTATTACACGAGTTGAATAAAATTTTACGTGACGGTTATAAATTATGTTAAGTTATTTTTAAAATATTTTTTAGCTGAGTATTAACTTTTTTTTATGTAAATGATAAATGTTAATTCATATTAAACTTTAGAAACCCGGTGTATTACACGTGTTAAATAAATGCAATGTTATATATACTTAGTAATATTACATATTAATAAAAAACGTTTTATACAAAAAATAGTTATTTTAGTTGCTTTTACTGTAAAGACGCCCTACACCCCCACCCCTCGATTATTTTTTGTGTTTTTAAGTATAAATCAATCAATTATAAAAACAGAATGAATATATTCCATGCTTGGAGGGTGTGTACGTACACAAGTGAAAAGATCAGGGACTCCACTGCAATAAAGCATTACTTAATACACTGTAATAGTATTGCATCGTAGATGGTATATTTGCCCTCACGCGTGTACCTTTGAAACCAAAAAGAGGTCCGATGACCGACTAGGCGTCACCCCCTCAGAATTGAAGTCGGACATTTTCTCCGGCGAAGAAAGAAACGCTTATTTCATTACATTTCTGATACATCGGTCATATTTTTCTCGCATAAATTTCTCCTTCTTTCATCCAATCGGTACCAAATTTCTTCAGTAAACATGACGATTATTACTTCCCGCGAATTGAATTACATCGTCTTCCGTTACCTTCAGGAATCAGGTAAATTGTACATGACTGTGCGCATATGTGTACATTTAGGTATACGAAGCATAATTTCGTTCTTCCATGCACGCGTTTTACCGATTGTTAGGGATCGCAAGTTGAAATTGCCGTTTTACGTCTGAATATCGATAATCTTTGATTCGTGCTATCATGTAGTTTTAGAACTCATACGTTAGGGTTATGAATCTCTTAGTTTTTGTATACTATTTAATTTCGGAGTTTTTGTTAACGCGTAGTTTAATTTTGTGTTTTCTTTATAAAAAAATTCTAGGGTTTGTAGGTAGTTGTTCAGGAAGCATTTATTGGTATCATTTAACTTCAATTTCGGATTCATGCCTGTAATCTTAGTTTCTAATTATATGGGAATTGGGGATGGACCTTTGCATGAGCGTACCATATGTGAATAGGCTTTTTAGTTATTAGTCCCCTCTGTCTTTGAGCCAATAATTCACCATGTATGGAAACTTACCTCTAAAATATTGTAACCTTGAGATTGATTTTAATTGATAATCTGTGCTATTGAGTGGTTTACCGGGGAGCAATGGGATTATTGTGTTTATCTGTGAGAATACTAGTTCACCAAGATACAATAAATTATACCAGAAATGTGGATGTACGGCTGCCCTTTTTATGTTCCTTAATAGAGATCAAGATTTATGGGAGATATTAAATAGATTCAAAAATTAAAGAACGCAGCCGAAGATGGTTTAGTTATCTTTAAGCTCAATGTTCTATTCACTTACTATGTTTTGCTCATCTTACTTTCAGGTTTTCAACATACAGCTTTTAATCTAGGATATGAGGCAGCTATCGACAAGGAAACTAGTCTTGATGTAAACTCGGTTCCACATGGAGCCCTTATCACTCTTGTACAGAAAGGACTTCAGTATCTTGAAATGGAAGCAAATTTGAAAATTGTTAGCACACTGAACTCCTTCAACGGTTCTAATGAATTTTTTTAATCTATTATATATTGATCATGTTTTTTCAAGATTCCAGGATGATACAGATGTAGCTATAGATTTCTCATTCATAAAACCATTTGACCTCCTCACTATGACTGTCCAACAACTAAAACAAATTGTAGAAGAGCAAAAGAAACATGAGGCTGCAAAAGAGCTTGAGAAGCTAAGTAAGGGGAAAGAAAAAGAGGAGGATATAGAGAGAGTTATTAAGGATAAGCAAAGAGACAAGAAACATGACAAGGTTATCTATAAACTTAAAGAAAGTGCAACATTTGGAGGTAAGTGCCTTGAATTTCTTTCTTGTGATTGAGCAAAGTATGAGCATAAGAAACAAGTGCATGTTTCATTTGGAATTATTCCATCTGTTTAAGAGTCCACTTTTAGTTTAGAATTTGAAATATGGTATATTTCCAAATTCAGAAACTGAAATGGATGTTGTAGTTTTACATACATAGAATGGTTATATAATAATCTATTATAGTTAGTTTATATTTTTCTACGCTGTGGGCGTTCTTATCCTAACATTAGCAGTTTGACAAACATGCCATGTGTCAATCCATGATCCGATTGAGGAATCCCATTTCTTAATTTACTCATGGATGGAAAGTTGCCAAGTATTTTGTTGTAAAATGAGTAACATCATTAGTGTAGAAAATGGTTTCCTCTTTGTCTTCCTGTTATTAACTCGATATAGTTGTCAAATCTTCCAAAAAAGTTAGAACCAAGTAACACCGAGATTTGGCTGGATGTTTTTATTTATCTGCACATCATGAGAATTCTTTATATAAAGCTTCTCCCCCATTCCCCTGATACGTCACCCGTTTGGTTTTATACCATATTACAGATTCTGACCTATGTAAGTTAAGAGGATTTATAGTTGACTTGGGCTTGTTTTGGGAACTTTGGGTGCTGTGGTGTTATAAATTATAAGTTTCCCACCTAAGAAAGTAAAAAAAAAAAAAAATTTAAATTAACTCTTACCCGTGCATAATTAGGGCTTCAATTGTGATTCGAGCTTTGGATTGGGATAGAAAGAGAGACATGAACCAAAAATGATTCAAAACAGTTCGTCGATACGTCTTTCCACGGTCTGTCATCTTCTTCGTTATTTATTTATTTATTAACGTAATACTATAGTTGCTTGCTTCTCTTTTTATTATGTCAACTACAGTAGAATAATCCTTCTAGGTTAAGCATGTGCATCTCCCTGTGTATGTTGCATTAATCAGGAATCTTGTTTCTCCCAGTTTTGCACAATATTTAAACTTACTTTTGTACTGATAAGTTCTTAATACAGAATTTTGTCAGGTGGTAAGATTTGGTGTGTTTGGACTATAAGGGGTTTACTTCTACTAATTTATCATTTTTGTGGTTGTGTTGGTATTTTATTATTACTATTATATTTTTGGAAGAGAGGGGGGGGGGGGGTTGTTTGTTGGATTCATTAGAAGGATAAGCCATTGGCATACAGAATTTACAAGAATCTTGGCGATAAGAACATACCAACACTGGCAAAAGATGATCGTACTTAGATTTCCTTAACTAATAAGTACTGTGAATATAAGATCTAATTTCTTTTTACCTTTTTAGCATATATTAGTGATATGTGTAAAGCATATAATATTTTGAGGGGGTATGTTTTAGGACCTGAACCAATGGATACGCCTACCTTTTCAACACCTCGACTTCGTGGGGTCCGTAGTTCAGATGTATTGATCTTGAGAGGACATTCTGCTGAGGTTTGGGCATCTTCTTAGTGGTTATAACATACTGAATTAAAAAATTATTTATTAATTTTTTTAGCCCATTTTCTTTTCTCGTTTAGGTTCATGCTTGTGCTTGGAGTCCAGCAGGTTTACTTCTTGCATCAGGGTGTGTTATCATTATAAACCGAGTTCTACTTTGGATCTATAATTGTTGTAAGAAAACAAACGTCTTTCATTTTTACTTCTACATTTGATTAAATCTACTACTTTTTTCATGCTTTAGGTCCGGAGATTCTACAGCTAGGATTTGGAGCATTGCAGATAGGACTAATAGCTCTAGTGTAATAAATAGGCTTGCTAATGTGTGTGTACTGAAGCATTCTAAAGGTAAATCAAATGAAAAAAGAAAAGACATCACAACACTTGATTGGAATGTGAGTTCCATTGCTTCTCTGACCATTATTTCATCAATGTTATCAATTTTGTTTTTTCTTTTTAATAATCAACTTATGTACAGCCGGATGGAACACTTCTTGCCACCGGTTCACGTGATGGGTTAGCTAGAATATGGAATACAGAAGGTATGCTTTCTGATGGTTTTCAAATGTTTCTAGAATCCTCAGAGTGATGTTGATTTGACTGTTTGTTTATCCAGGGGAGCTGATGAGTATTTTAAGCAAGCACAAGGAACCCCTATATTCTGTTAAGTGGAATAAGAAGGGTGATTACCTTCTTACTGGAAGCTTTGACGGAAGTACTATTGCCTGGGATGTAAATGCTAACGAATGGAGGCAACAATTCGAATTCCATTCAGGTGCTATTTTTTTATTTATATATTGTGACAAATAATTGCCTTGTTTAACGTCTGAATCTAAATGCCATGGTTCACAACCTGCTAGGTCCTACTCTGGATGTTGATTGGCGGACCAATCGCACTTTTGCCTCAGGCTCATCTGATACCATGATATATGTTTGCAAGATTGGAGAAAACCAACCAGTCAAAATTTTCTCTGGGCATAAGGTTGTAAGATTTTCTCAGCATTGTTTACATGTTATTTTTTGGGTTATGGACAATTTATGATATCACAACAATCATTTGATGTTTATAACTTTATTTGATTTCAGGATGAAGTTAATTGTGTCAAATGGGATCCAAGTGGTTTACTATTGGCTTCCTGCTCTGATGATATGACTGCAAAGGTTATATCTACTTTTTCATAATAACTGGAAAATAATCCTATATCTGTTGCATTGTGACTCGACTTGAAACTATAAATTGTTCAGGTCTGGAGTATGAAGCAGGACATTCCCATTCATGATTTTAAAGGTCATGCTAAGGTGAATCTTTATTGTTATTATTGCTTCATCAGATTATTACTTTTTTTGCTTTTATTATGAATCTTTAATTCAATTTTTCACTATGGACACTAATTAATGACTCACAGGAGATATACACAGTCAGATGGAGTCCCACTGAACCTACAACAGAATATCCAGACAAGCCGTTATTGTTGGCAAGGTATGTTGCTCTTGTAACTCTTGTACCTCACATGACCTTATTTAGGTAATAAACTGAATATGATAGAACCCTTTTCTCACTCGTTCTCCTCACTTGGATTCTCTTACCACCTAAATGACGACTCAAAACAACACTACAACCAAATCCATCCGTCCGGCATTAGCTGGTCCTGTAGCCAGGAAAGAAGATCGGGTGATCATCTTTTCCTGGCGTCTAGCATTTGTAGAGCACCTATTTATTTCTTCTTCTTGCTTTCTTTACTTAGGTTTGATCTAGAGTTTTCACAGCTCCTTGCTGTTGATGAGGCATATTAAGTTCTAATTTTTGCACATTGTGCGCAGTGTTCTGCAGGTGCTTACAAATAATGATCAGTGATTTAAGAATTAAGAAGGATAATTCTGTGATACAAACTAATAAACTATTAGAGTCCTGTAAAACCCATGGGTTATTGCATCATAAATTCATAATCAAGTTTTTTTTTTCCAGTGCTTCACTTGACTCTACAGTGAAGCTATGGGATGTGGAGACTGGAAGGCTCTTCCACAGCTTGAATGGCCACAGGTGTGAACTTCACTATCCTCACTATATTCTTCTCTGTATGAAACACAAGTTAAAATAAAAAAAATATATGAAAAGTCAGTCTCTGATGTTGGAGATGCAAAATAACATATCATAGGAAGGATGGTGACAAATAGATAATGTCTACCCTACTATAGGGCCGTTCAATGCAAATCCATTTTTAAGCTAAGAATTGCGAGAACAACATAAACACTTGTACATATCGCTTTAAATGTGATACATAAGGCGGTTTTGTAACAGCATAACCGCTTCTTTTTCTCTCTCCCACTATATCTGCTCATGCGGTTTTCGCAGTTCACCACTTGAAATTGGTTTTGTATTGAACGCGCCCCTATACTACTATATCTTCATCTGTTTACCAGTAATTATTAGTATTTAATGACAAGTACACAATTGAGATATAAAATATTAACAAAGAAGGAACACATGATTTTACTTTATAATTTACAGGGACGCTGTGTTTAGCCTGTCGTTTAGTCCAAAGGGTGAGTATTTGGCAAGTGGTTCTATGGACAAGCTGATGAACATATGGTCAGTCAAAGATGGGAAGATTTTGAAGACTTATTTTGGTAATGGGAGCATATCTCAAGTCAGCTGGAACAAGGAAGGTAACAAGATCGCTTACTCTACTAATAACAACGTTTGTGTTTCGGATTTCCGAATGTAAACCACCTTGTGTGCGGGCTAGTAGTAGCGTACATACCGACTACACCGAGATCAACTTAATATGACCGATACCATGAACTCAGTTGCCTTGTTTTTGTTGAATGGATGATGGAGTTCATAGAATTCATGATTTGTGGTTTATGGAGTCATTTTTGATTGGTTATCCTTTATGCAAAGGTTAATAATGTGTCTTTAATAAAGATGTGATGGGTGGGGTTTTCCTTCCCCCTTCTTCATTTGGGCCCATAGGCTGTTTATGTATATTTATTTTGTGTGCATATGCTATAATGCTGGTAAATTGGTTTTTCAGCAATTCTCGAGCACTTTTCTACGTATTAAAGAATTTTTTTTTAAAAAAAAATACTTAATTAATATAATTTAAAAGGTCTGTTACAAAGTTCAGTAAAAATCCAATAAAGAAAAGTAAAAGCGATGATTTAAACAGCAATCTCATAAAAAGGAAATACAAACAATAATAACCTAACGATCTCCAGTAAGAAATAAATTAAAAAAATTGTCGGTTTGGTTTTATTATATTTGAAGGACCCTGCAATGGCTATTGGCATAAAGAACCCCTGCTAAACCTCTTGTTCCAAATCTTTCACCATGTTCACCTTCAAGAAATCCAAAACCCTCCAACTCATAACCAGTTTTATCCACTCCATCCAATCTCAAATCACTTCACACCCACTAATTTCCCTCTCCGTCTTCTCCCTTTTCCTAATCGAAATCCTCATCTTCTGCTCACACTCTCCGCCACCACTCCCACCTCCAGCTCCGTCTGACCACAAATGCCACGACGGAAAGGTCTACGTCTACGAACTCCCACCCATATTCAACTCCGATTTAGTGGGTACATGCGAAGATTTAGATCCCTGGCATTGGCAGTGCGGCGTCGCCACCAACGGCGGTTATGGAATGACGGCCACCGAGCTCGCCGGAATAGTACCGGAGAGTTTAGCTCCAGCCTGGCACCGGACAAACCAATTTTCATCAGAGATTATTTTTCATAACCGGATCATGAAACATAAATGTAGAACTACAGAGCCGGAATCCGCTACGGTGTTCTACATACCGTTTTACGCTGGACTCGCAGTCGGAAAATATCTCTTCTCTGACAGTACTACCGAAGAACGTGATTTTCACGGCGTGAAGTTAATAGAGTGGGTCCAGGCTCAACCGTACTGGCGGAAATCCAACGGCTCTGATCACGTTCTAGTCCTAGGCCGCATCACATGGGATTTCCGACGGTTAACCGATCCGGAAAAACTATGGGGCTCCAAGTTCTTAAACATGCCCGAAATGCAAAAGGTCACGAGACTCACTATTGAGAGAGCGCCAGGGGACTACCAAGACATCGGTATACCTTACCCCACCGGATTCCACCCCAGTACACCAACCGATATCCAAACCTGGCAAAACTTCGTCCGAACCTACAACCGAACCAGCCTTTTCACTTTCGTCGGCGCGGCTCGTGAAGACGTCGGCGACGATATCAGAGGACTGTTGTTACGAACCTGCCGGAATGAGTCTCTGTCCGGTACTTGCCGAGTAGTGGACTGCGCCGTGACTCCTTGCGCAAACGGAAGCTCGGAGATAATGGAGTCGTTATTGGGATCGGAATTCTGTTTGCAGCCGAGAGGGGATAGTTTCACGAGACGCTCTGTTTTTGATTGCATGGTTGCCGGTGCGATACCGGTTTTGTTTTGGAAACGGACTATGTACGACCAGTATGAATGGTACTTGCCGGAGGAACCGGAGAGCTACTCGGTGTTTATAGATCACGGCGATGTGTCACAGGGGAAGAAATCGATAAAGGCGGTGTTGGAGAGTTACAGTGGGGAAGTGGTGAAGAAGATGAGAGAAAGAGTAATCGAAATGATACCAGATATTGTGTATAGTGATAGTAATGGCGGAATGAAAGACGCTTTTGAAATTGCAGTGGACGGGGTTTTGAAGAGGTTCAAGTCGGAAAGACGGCGAGAATCTGCCGGAAATTGATTTTCTACATTCCGTACAAAAGTTACTTAAAATATTGGTATGAGTAAAATGGTATTGTATTTTTGTTTGTGTGAGGATGAAATTAATGTGTTGGAAAACAGAAGGCAAATGATTACCTATATAAATGGTTTTTTAGACTTTGTTTGATCTTCTGTTTTGAAGTTGCATTTGTTATCCATATGAATACTGGGATTGTAACAGGTTATAAGGTTAGTGTTTTAACTTTTTTAGTGGGATGTTAGCGTTGGGACGTGATGAAACACCCGGAACAACGTGGGTTTTGTAAGTTGTATTTGTTGGGCTAATCTATTCATAATCTAATAGTCTATGGGGTTAATCATTCGAAAGGAAGCAATTTGAGTTGGTCTTGGGATAAAGATGGAAGTCGCAAGTTTAAGATTGGTTTAGTTGATTTGTTTTTCAAGTTTGTTGAGTTCTGGTATGAGTCAAATGTTTACTTTTTTTAGGGGTTGTTTGGTAGTCTCTTAATGATTTCACTAGTTTAGATCCCGTGTCTACACACGGGTTGAAATATATCAATACATAAAAGTTTTAAATCTTTATGTATATATTTAAATGTGTAAAAATTTATTATATATAGTAAGGATAGAAAACAAATTCAAAATATGTAAAAATTAGTATATAATTAGGTTTTGAAAATACGTTAATTACTATTTTTTAATATAATTTGACTTTTATTTACTATTTGATTGAAGATAAAAGTTATACAATTAAATTTTAAAGTTTCTTATGATAAGAGATAATTTAAAATAAATGTGTTTTATTAGTATAATTAATATTTTTTTCTTTAAATATATATTATTATTAAAAGATAGAAGTGCATTAAATAGGAGAGAGAGGCGGGAAAAAAATTGTGAGAATAAACATGGAGGCGACACGTGGCAAACAAAAACCTTTATTTATTATATAGTATAGATTAATAGCCTACCCCCGAATCGGTCAGAGGTAAGTGTGTTTGTTTCGCTAAAAGCCTATCTCTTAATGGTTCATTATTTATCTCTTAATGGTTCAATATTTGTCAAACCGCCCTTAGTTAATTAGTCTGAATGGTTCAATATTTGTCAAACCGCCCTTAGTTAATTAGTCTGAATGGTTCAATATTTGTCAAACCGTCCATAAGTAAAGAATTTTTCCATCACTTTGTAAATCAGTCTAATTAGGGGTGCAAACGAGCCGAGCCGAGCCCGAGCTTGACTAGGCTCGAGCTCGGCTCGTTTAACTTACTGTGAGCTCGAGCTCGAGCTCGGCTCGATTCGAGCTCTAATTTTGAAGCTCGGGCTCGGCTCGTTGGTAGCTTTACAAGCTCGAGCTCGGCTCGGGCTCGGCTCGTTTATTATATATTAATTAATTTATATATATTTATAATTATTTTTATATAAATTTTATTATAGTTTTTATATATAACATAATACATATTATTTAATTATATTTATCTTAATTTTATATATACTAATTATTATTATTATTTTATAAATATATATTAAATATATTAAAAACATTATATAAATAAAAGGCTCGTTAAGGCTCGCGAGCCGGCTCGAGCTCGATAAGTGAAGCTCGGGCTCGGGCTCGTTTAATAAACAAGCTTATTCTTAGGCTCGAGCTCGTTTAAGCTCGGCTCGTTTCGAGCTTTTTAACGAGCCGATCTCGAGTAGCTCGCGAGCAGCTCGGCTCGTTTGCACCCCTAGTCCTAATACTTTCTTGTTACTTCAAACGTCAATCCATCTGGACCCGGAGCCTTGTCTCTTCCACACTCGAAGACCGCATTTTTTACCTCTTGTTTTGAGAAAGGTTGGACCAAAGTCATCCCCTCGTTAATTGTGAGCCTTTTGAATCCGTCCCCATTCATTTTAGGTCTATCATCCACCGGTTCGTTAAACCTCTCTCTGTAATACTTACCGAAATGGTCATTCACTTCTTTTGGATCCGAAATCCATACACCATCTATCATAGCCCCACCAATTCTATTTTTAACTTTATGGTTATTGATGATTTTATGGAAAATAGCGAAGTTTTCATCACCATGTTTGATCCAAGCCAACTTTGATTTTTGTTTTAAGTCTTTAAGAACTTTCTGCTCTTGTTGGGCTATTTTACACTTTGCCTCCATTCTTTTAGCCTTTTCATCTTGATTGAGATATCTCTTCTTCGCTTCCGATTTCTGGTAATCCACCAACTTTTTTGCTGTTTCAATACTTTTCAATTCCTCCTCCTTCCTTTGTTTCCTCCATTTTTTGATTTCCTCTTTTAATTTTCTGAACCGAATACATGCCTCTAGGCTTGCAGTCTTGTGTACAACAGGCTCAGATAAACATTGTTTGATTATTACCTCCAAACCCTCGTCTTCTAGCCAACTATTAAAAAACCGAAAAGGACTAGGCCCATAATTTTTATTCACCACTGATAATATCAATGGTCTGTGATCAGACCTTTCCCTGGCTAGGGCCATAAAAATAACTAAATTCAGTCATGGGCCAAGATGGTCGAAAAATCGGTCTACTTTTTCAAGATCGACTTCGAGAAGGCGTATGACTCCCTTAATTGGAAGTTCCTGATTAATACGTTGAAACATATGGGCTTTCCACCGAAGTGGAGATGCTAGATTATGGGTATATTGTTTAATAGCTACACAAAGGTGCTAGTAAATGGGTCACTATCAGAAGAAATAAAAATGAAAAAAGGACTAAGACAAGGCGACCCACTGTCTCATTTCCTGTTTATTTTAGCTATGGAGGCTCTAAGTGTTATGATGACGAAGGCTCCAACGAGTGGTATTTTCAAGGGGATTCAACTACCAAATAATGGTCCATTAATTTCTCATCTGTTTTATGCAAATGATGTGGTATTCGTTGGGGAAGGTAATACTGAAAATCTAAAAAATCTGAACAGGATTATCGGATGTTTTCATCTTATTTCAGGCTTAAAAGTAAATTATTTGGGGTGGGTATGGATGAGCAAAATGTGACGGAGGCGGTGAATGTCTTGAGGTGCATAACAGGGGCGTTACCATTCAATTATCTAGGAATGATGGTTGGAGCAAACAAGAATTGGGTGGCCCATTGGAAGCCGGTGATAGACAAGTTTAACACCAAGCTGTCCAAATGGAAAGAAAGGTGCATGTCCTTCGTCGGGCGAGTGACAATGGCGAAATCGGTATTAGGAAGTTTACCATCATACTACATGTCGTTATACAAAATGCCGAAAAAAATTTCTCAAAACTTTAGAAGGAATTCGAAGGAACTTCTTGTGGGGAGGGAATGCGTTGAACCCAAATAAAATTCGATCGGTCGCATGGGAACGGATGGTGGCATCAAAAGTCAACGATGGGCTAGGAATAGGATGCTTAAAAAAGATGAACATGGCTACGTTACTCAAATGGTGGTGGAGACTTAGGTCTAGAAAAGACCAATTGTGGGCTTAGGTGATAGTAGCACTACATGGGAGAAAGTGGGAGCTGGAGTTAATCCCGGGGGATAAAAGACTGTCAGGCGTTTGGAAAAATATAACCAAAATAGATAAGGAAATACAGAAAGGCGGAGTCTGCGTGAAAGAAAAACTAAGAGTAAATATGGGTAAAGGGGACAAAACACGGTTTTGGTACGATGTATGGCTAACAAACGTTCCGTTAAAAGATTTGTTTCCAAATGTCTATTCCCTCGTAGCAGATAAGCACGGGTTGGTGATGGAATACTACAGATTGAGTGGCCAAAATAAAGTATGGGATTGGAAATGGGTCAACTTATCACAAAAGCAGGAATCAAAGAGAGAAGCTGAGGAATTATTCAATTTGATCAGGAATTATAGTCTCAAAGACGATGAGGACTCATGGGTCTGGAAGAGGGACGGGGATGTGGAGTTCTCGGTGAAAGTGGTTAGAGACGAGCTGGATACGGCGGCTAGTTCACACCAAGGAAGCTCGGTAATGCGGTGGTGTAACTGGGCAGTCCCTAAAGCAAATACATTTGTATGTTGAACCAAAGACGAAAGAATCCCTACAAAATATCAACCAAGTAAAAGAGGAGTCAACACAGGCGATGCTCGATATCCACTTTGCGGGATAGCGGACGAGTCAACAGATCATATCTTGGTGTCGTGTCTGGTTACAAGATCAGTTTGGTGGGCGATCGGAAGATGGGTTGGGATAGAGAACTTATCAAACTGCACCTCGGTTAAGGAAGTGCTCGTGCAAACTGAAGAAATGGCGGTACCAAAGCGGAGGAAGAAAGCACTACTTTGTGTCATACTTACAACAGTATGGCTGCTGTGGGTACATCGAAATAATAAAATATTCAGGGAAGGCCAGTTTTCCGGATCAAAAATCGTGGAGGAAGTGCAGGAGGTAACCTTTTTAAATTTGCAAGTAAGAGCTAAGATTTTCGACGTGAGGTTGGAAACTTGGGTTTTGTATGGCTTAAAAGCTTTGTTGGTGTAAAATGGAGTGTATATGTATAATTTGATCATCTAGTATCTCACTAGATGGTGTTGTGAATGAAAAGGTCCGGTTTTATGTTAAAAAAACAATCTGAATGCAATTTTATAGCCAGCTACGATTTAAATACAAAACTTTTAATCATTATGTGTTAATACATTACATTATATTTTATTCAACCCGTGTAGCACACGGGTTTATTCAACCCGTGTATTACACGAGTTTTAAAAATATATAACAATACATTTATTCAACCCGTGTAATACACGAGATTTTAATCTAGTTATATATGAATAAATATAACACGAATAATGCACGTATACGATAAACACCACTAATTAAAGTTACAAAAAAAAACTCTTGTTATTGGTTAATTACCTTTATCCCACACCAAAGTCCCATAAACTGCTGCTGTAGATTGTAGAATGTTGATTGAAAAATGAGGACCAATATCAGATAAAAGAATGGGCTACCAAGTCGACCCAACCAGTACCGCAATCCATACATCTTTAGGCCCAACTAGATTGCGGCTTAAACCCTGAGTTTCATACAAAATGGCTTGGCTCGATGTCAAAGAGACGGTTCATTCTTATATTTGATCATGAAAATGTATCTAATATCTGGCACACAAAAAAAATCAGATTTATCGGGTATACTTGTTAGTTTGCTATAAAATATTTATTAGGATTTTTAACTACATTTCTTATTATTCTAATTTTCATACAATTTTATCAACCAAGAAACTTAGAAATCTAAAAACTAAAAAGTTACTGAATTAATAGAGATAATAGATTACTTTATTACCCAAGAACAAAGGAAATCAAAAAAATAAAGAAAAAATGTTTATATATATGGTTAAAGGTAAACAAGTAGGTATGTTTAAAATAGTCGGGTCAGGTATCACCTGATATCATACCCGTAAAGTTAATTAACTCAAGATATCATATGTTAAAATATATGTTATTTTTTGGTTATTTAACATTATAAGAGGTGGTGCGCCATCCGTGAGGATTGTGAGAGAGGAGAAGAGAGGGGGAGAGCGAGCTTATCGAAATCCATGAAAAATAAGAGAAAATGAGACGAATAGGCTGGACTCCAATGTGGAGAAGAGAAGGGGACGCCAGTAAGCCCACGTTAAAGATGGTCTAAAACCATCTCTATTACATACTAAGACGATCTTATATTCATACAACTTTATTTTAATATATTTAACTCATACAATTTTATAAATTTTAATTGGTTGGGCCAAACTATGATTTTTTTAATTAACTTTTAAGATTCACGATTCATAATCTTTCACATATTCATATCATTTTAATAAAATAATATAAATAAATGTGTAAATAATTGTATTAATAAATGCATAAAAATACATAAATGAACTTGAATTTAATATTTACATACTTAAGGCTTAACTTTATAGAAAAAAATTATAACAAATATTATTTTTGTTATTGCATATATCGTAACTGGATTCGTATATTTGATTCAACATTTAAAAATATAAGGTGTTGCCCCGGGGAAACCCAATTATCCTATAATATCTAGTGTTGCCGTTCAAAAAAAAAATTAAAAATATTATTAATTAAAAAGGTTAAAAAGTAAGCAAATATTAAACATTCTAGAAAAAAACATTTAACAAAAAGATAAAGTTATGTGAGAAAAATAAAGTGAACTTTAAATAATCGTAGTCGGCTACATACATTTAGTATCTAAAAAGCTAGGTTGTTAAATAATATATTTAGTGAAAATATTAATGTATTAATAAATATTCATAAGAAATTTTGTTAAATAATAAAAGAAAAAGGTAAAAAAATGAAGGGTTAAAATGGAAAAAAGATATAGTTAAAGAATATTACTTTGTGAAATCAAGTGAAAATTAATGAAAATGAAAGTTAATAGTATCATTGTCAAATTCTCGCAACACATGTTGCGGTTGTGACACTAACGTCGTTAAGTACGGTGACTTTAGCACCCCGTGATCTGCGACGGGAACCGGACCCTAAATTGTTGAGGCAATGACAATAACGTGCCTAAGCACAAAAAAAGTGACTAAGTACATAAAAAAATGTATGAAGTTACGGCGACTCGGTTAGTTCAATAAACACCTGTAAATGATTATAACAAAATTTATACCGGAACGCGAAGAAAAAAATAGTAAACACAACAACTAATTAATTTTTTTAGAAGTATATTTGAATTTTTTGAAAGTTAAGGGTATTATATGAAAATATGAAAATTAAAAAGGGTGCATGTGAAAAGAGAAAAAAGCAAAAAAAAAAAAATTTAATTATCTGATTCGCTACATGTGAAAAGAGAAAAAAGTAAAAAAAAAATTAAAATTATCTGATTCGTGCCGACATTGCAAAATGAGAGTTTATGAATGTAACTTTCACTCTTTTTTTCATTCAGATGTATGACACCCAAGTAATTGGATAGTTACCGAGATTTTCTAGAATCACAGTGCTTCTGGTAGGATTGTGAATCCTTCTATTTGTCGCTAAAAATTTTATTGATATGTTTTTCTTCAGAACATAGCGGGCTATGTAAAAACCATGTTAAACCATCATCCTTCTGCTTGCCGTAAAAACATTTAAGCGATAAACTTCTTATTTATTATTGTAGCAAACGAAAATAGTTATGCTCTTGTTAACGAGGACGAGGATGAGGATGACGATGATAATGAATTTTTACCTTTTAATCAATCATGGAATTAATACATTCAACACTCTAATGACATAAAACAATTATGCATTTTATTTACAAAAACTTTATTGAAAAATTGAGTGCTTTTGAATTATCTTTTTATTATGGATTAACTTTTGAATTAATTTTTATCATGGAATCATGTATTTTTGGATTATTTTTTGAGTTAGAGTTGTATTTTTATGAAATTATAGGTTTACTAGTCAACCCAGTTGAACCACCCAATATAACCGGTTAAACCATTTCTGAGCCTAATTCGATACAATTTAAAACCATTTTTTAAAACATTGGTTAATAAACTTTATTTCAGAATTCTAAGAAATGTGAGGTAAGATTCGGTTGAGGTGTTATTGTGAGAGGCTTGACACGTGAGAACCGAGATGTCATAAGATTGTGATTGTATAATTTTGTTCGTTAACTAGAAAGACACCCCGCGCTCTGCGGCTGTGTCGTAGCTCGCGGTAATGTTAACGCAACATAACCGTGGAGATTTGTTATGGCAAATTAAGGAAAAGACCAAATTAAAAAAATAACAACAAAAAAACTTAACCCCCCCCCCCCCTAATAATCAAGGTTTGAACCGTGAATAAGATGGAGTGTGAGGAGTGTAGCGCATCAAAACCATCTGGGATAGACCCTTACAATGTTAATCTCCCAATAAAAAAACCTAAATGCAAATCTAAAAGCGGCTAAAAAAAGTAACCTAATTTCGTCACGTGGCCTTGCCGCCTAATTCAACCATCCGTGTATATATGATACAATTATTAATTTTAGTAATTTAAAATAAAATACAATATGAAATACAAGTAAACATTTTGGTAATTTAAAGGGAAATACATTTATTAATTTAGGTAATCTAAAATAAAATACAATTATTAATTTTAGTAGAATAAAACGAAATATTATAATCTGAAAGGGTTGCATTTGTCGTTTGGGCCATTTGAAAGACTCGCTATTATAGTTTGGGCCTAAATCAACAAAGAAAATGGTAGGAGCAGGCCTTAGGATTTGATCCAAAAACAAAAAGGAATAAAACAAAAAACTATCATCCAATGGGCATATTACATGTGGCCTCACCGTCCAAATAGTCCAATAAAAGTGTGGTACTGTTCACCCATTGTCAAATTGTATGTATATGGAATTACTTTACTTAGTGATTATTTAATTGCCACATGTAGTAAAACATGATAATCACATGGTTATTTTGTGATTACCTACTTTTAGTTAAAAAAAATTTTAGAATGGTAATTTAGATAACTGACGGGTCACTGGCCCACCCGATCATCTCCACCCTCTCACGAGGAAACCCACCATAAACTTGGACCCTTCTTTTTTTAATCACAAGTGAGACTTTTAATTAAATAATCTTTAACATTAATACTTACTTTTGGTGTAATGAATTCAAATTATGACCACCTAATATCATCCTCGTTAAAAAAGCATCCGACGCACATATCACATATGCCGAGAAGACGTACTTATTTTATAATTAAACAGTTTCTTGTTCTTAAAACACGAAAAGCGTAGTTGTGTTGAATAATAATAGATTTAAAAGCATTGGAATTTAGAACAAAATTATGCATGTAATGAATAGTGTCGTCCTGGAGAAATGGTGAGAGGTGTTTTGATTTAAGGATATTTTTGCAATAATAATAATAATGTAAATGTAGTAGAAGCATGTCAGATTTAGGTATGTATTTGTCTCGGAGGCAGCAGTCCGACAAAAATGTGTCTTCTTTATGCATGCATACACTTACACTTCTCTATCTTCTATCTGCAGGTCTTCAATTACTTTGCTTATGTGTTTCCTCTTTGCATTCTGGATAACGACAACCAATTATTATTCTTTTTTTACTTTGATAATAATGTTCTCGTAACTACGTGCTAAAAACAAGCGCTTTGAAGAGTTAAACGACTGTTGCTCAAATCTTAAAAACTTTTGATTTTGGAACATATGCTATTTATTCTGGATGGACTAAATTAAACTGTATATAGATTTCTTTAAAATTGTTTTAAGAGAAAATTAAGAAACTAATATTTTTATATATGATTATTTAACTTTGTACACTCTAATCAATCATATACCAAAACTATTTTATAGTTTATCCAAATATGTCTCTGATATCCGAATTTTATTAATTAAATCAAGCACATTTAAAATTGTTACTTAACTAGAAAATTATCCCCATGCTTCGTGGCGGCGAGAGGCGGATCTTAAACGGTCGATGCGGTGACATTAACATGACTAAGGACAAAAAGAAACGTGACTAAGTACATACAAGAAACGTATGAAGTTACAACGATTCGGTTGTAGAGATTGAAACACAGATAAAAGACAGTTATATAATGTAACTGATGTTACACGTTGCGATGTAAACGGGACTCTGTTATCACGCGTTCATATTATAGGGGAAGGATCAAGAGAAAACTCGAGAAAACGACTCAAACGAACTCCGAATAAACTCATTTTGGCAACGTTGGAACCGGCTTGACGTTTAGGTTTTTGGGGGTGGGGGTGGGGGGGGGGGTTAGGTTTTTGGGGGTGAGGTTTAGCTTTTAGGGATTAGATTTTAAGGTTTAGCTTTAGGCTTTAGATCAAACTTGATGAGCCGGTTCTAACACCGCTGGAATGAGTTTAATCGGAGTTCGTTTGGATCGGTTATGTCAACGTGTGAGTGGTTTAAAATTTGGTTAGCCCACTCACGGAATCCACTCCCGGAGAGTGAGTAGTGTTCCCGTGAGCGTGCGATGTGCGTGGCTCACGAGGCCCCTCACGAAATATACCCCTTACCCTTAACGTATATAAATGTATTATACATGTTTCTAAACATATATAAATGTATTATACATGTCTCTAAACACATAGTTTAAGCATGTATATCGGCACTCGTAATATGATATATATACTCCACCTACACACTTAGTAGGATGAACAGTTGGGTACCATTGTTAGACTACCCGTAGTGGTTTCACGCCCCTCTCTTTTACGCCCCTCCACGTCAGCGTCACATCAGCATAGGAGTTTTCACTGCCCATTTTCACTAAGGTGCGTTGTGGTTTCACTGCCACATCACCCACTGCATTAATGGGTGAACTTTTTTTTTTTAATTTATTTTTTAAAGTTTGTTTTAAACAATTGATATTATTTGTTTAAACAACTATTTATCATCCAAAATGTCGATTAACTCCGTTTTCGTTAAAAAATATACCTAGATGTTCAGAAAAAAAAAATAAACAAGCCCATGTATTTTGTTTTTTTTTTAATAATTAACGAAAATGAGTTATTTAAGAAAAACCAAAATAAATCCTAAACTAATAATCTAATTAAAAAATAAAAAAAGAAATAATTTGGTGTCTCATTGTGATTGGTTATAGTTTTGCCCCTTTTGCCGTGAAAGTGGTCACGCCCCAAGGGCTCACGACCCCCCTCACGCCTGCAGGGGCGGTGTTCCACGCCAGTAAACTAGCCGGCCACCCTTTAACGCCTCTATTACGAATGACCTTAAAAGAAAAAGGTTACATGAAGATTTGGTAGGGCTAGGAATCTTCAAATAATCCTTAGGTACTACTTAGTCTACCTTAAAATATTCAAAAAATCCACACCTTTTATCCCCCCAAGAATCCAATGCCCCAAATGATACCAACAATATGCAGTTTCTCCACTATATCGACCATGTTACTGTTTTTGCTCTTTTTAGTACCATGCACTAATAATAATTAAACTTGTGTTGTTCCTTATTATTAATATTGTATAATCATAGAATCATATTCAATTTTAATTAAATTACTATTCAAATCAACAAGTTGCAGGCAAATCGCTTACCCTTGTGAAACATTATGATTCTAAATATCTTAGCAAGAAAGGTCTCTTAGTAGACTTAGGTTCAAATCTTTCTTATGTCAACGTAATCGTTCAAAAAAATATGTTAATATGATTTGAATGTAAACACCTATACACCTAACACATAATAAGGAGATATCGACCAACGGAGCTACCTTTTGTACCATCCGGGCCAAGCTAGCTAGATTCGCGGATTTACGAAGATGGGTTTGTAATCATTTTTTCAATCATATGTTCGGACAATATGCAATCTCAAGTGAAACATAGTTAGGCCGGACATCATCTCAATCGTGTTGTTATATTTTACAAAATACACAAAAAACCGCATTAGAATGTGTTGTTGATATGAAAACTTTCTTAGCATCATCATTTAAAGTTGTCAAAAATGACTACAAATAGGAGACAAGACTTGTTAAAAGTCCGTAGTAGACATGTAAGAGAATATGTATAGGGTTGTTGCCCTTTGAATGGGGTTGCAGAATAATAGAGAACAAGGACTCACGAGAAGGAATAAAATGGCGTGTATCATTTGCTCAACTTAATTAGGCACTATAGAATTTCTATATGCTAGGTTATAAAAATCCGAACAAGACCATCATGTATGCTATACTTAAAAATAATATTAAAAAGAGTAAATTAGTATTTGAGTTTTTAACTTTTGTCTACTTTAATCATCTCAGTCTCTTATATTTCAAAATCTTGATTTGCACCATGACTTTTGATTTTCCTAACCATTTGAGTCCAGATAACTAACTCCGTTAGATTTTCCTAACCATTTGAGTTCAGTTGGCTAAATCCGAACAATGCCTTGTTACATTACATGGAGTTATAAACGAGTCGATCCTAGTCTGAGCTCCCCTAAGCTCGAGCTCACCTTATTTGTTATTTAACATATATAAGGCAAAAGGTAAACTACAAATACTATTACAATGGAAATAAAAAATAAATACAAGAACAAGAGATGAAGAAAAAGATCTCAATGAGAATTCGTGTTTAACATGGGTCCTTAAAACAAATTTCAAGTCCCTTAAGAGAACTCGTTTGTTTCTTAGAATACAACAACCGAAGCAATTAGTATTGCCGGGATTAACTCGAACAACCGAGATTGTACCTTGAATCGAAATAGAAGAAGAAATAAAAGGATTACAGGAAGTATTTGTTGTGTGCTTGTGAATTGATATAATTTTTATTGTAATATAATATATATTCATATTTTTTATCGTAATTTTATATATATATTATACATATATATATATATATATATATATATAATTTATTAAATAAAAGTTATGGAGGTTCCCAAACTTATTTAAGATCGATATGTAAAGTTTGAGCTCGAGCTTGTTTAAACCTTTAGTTTGATTCGAGCTTTTAACAAACTGATCTATATGCCAAAAGTAGGGCCATCACGGACAATTTTAATTTCCTTTACATATCGACGATGTCCTACATGTATAGTGCCACTAAACCTCTAACCAAACGTTTTTGTTATTAAAGTAACTATATATGATACAAATTATTTTTGGTTTTTAAAACCATAACTTTTTTCACAGTAAATTTCTTTTAGTATGACTTGAACACATGATTTTGGGTGATTTAAGAGGCTTTGCCTCTCCTACTAGACCACCAAAACCGGTGTTTTTTTAAAATCATAACTATAGAACAAGAAGAAAACCCTAAGCTTTTATCCAACCATGATTTGCACGAATGAATTAATTAATGTTAAATGCCAGAACTAAAACAGCTTCAAAGTGTTGACAAAAGTCAAAATTATTTCTTGGTAACATCTTCACACACCATGTTATTCCCACGCTATAATTTTTTAAATACGCTCCCCTCATTTTAATTCAGATGTTCAAATTTGACCTACAAATGCAAAACATGGAACCATGTCTATTGGAAAAGTTTCACCATTCATATCACATTGAACAAAAAGATTATTTGTTTGCTTCTATTTATAATGATTATTTTATCAAGGAATGTACGTATTTAATCAATATATCATATAGTTTGACTTTTATTATCTATGGTTTTGGGGAAACAAGAAATTGGTCAAACAATTCTTTTTACCAAAGAGTAGAGTAATATTTTTGCTACTTTATTTTTACGAGTTTAGTTTATATCAGTAACTAGTAAAATTTATTGCAAAGTACATTTGAAATGATTTAGTTAATACTTTTAATAAAAAAAAACCTTTCCACTTCTTTAACATTTGTAAGTTAAACCAACTAAGTTTGAAATACTGAAGCCTAATTTGTGTAACTTTGTGTCGTAAGAACGCCTGTTAAAATTCATTTTATAAATTTAGATTTTGTTTTAAGAGTTATCATAAAAATATCCCACATATTATTAAATCAAATGCAATCAAGTTTATATACAATTTATGTTAACTAGACGAATACCCCCGTGCTTCGCGGCGGGTATCCGGTCGCCTAGTTTGTTCATAGGAGGTTTGGTTCGTCACAGTAGAACAACGATAACGATTCACGGTGTCAGGTCGATCGTTAATAAAATTTAAATAAAAACGTAGGCGTAACGGTAAAAATAATGTCATAAAAAATAAACATAAAACTAAATAATAGAAAAGGAAAAAAAATTTAAATATTACTGGTTCGGGTTATCGAAAACTATAAAAACGAGTTTAAAACGTATATTATATATATTATAAAGGGTGAAAATGAAAATATATAAAACTTCTGTGGCGAAAATCAAAAACATGAAAAATATACTATTCATAAGACTTGTACTTTAATCTATATTATAATAAAATTTCTAAACTTTGTTTATTTTATTCAAAATATATAATGTTATATAAATATAAGAGCATTCAGTTATTGACATCATTAGGGGAATCAAAAACCGAATTCGCAATTTAGATACGATTAATAACCGAACCGAAAACCGAATTCATAATTCAGTTCGGTTTTTTCCGTTACGGATACGATTCCGATTTCGGTTTTTTAGTTTTTTTTGCACACCCCTACTTCTCAGGCTCCATATCTACATCCATATCCCCAAAATTTTAAAGTTTACTAAAGTAATCCTATAAATTTAGTGCTCTACTATTCACATCTAAAATTATTATTTTTTATCTTTTTTTTTTAGTTTTTCATATTAAAATGTTATTTCATATAGGTATACATGTATAGATTGTTTTGTATAAGTTCAAATACACTTGTTGTTTTTGGTATAAATTTTATAAAACTAAGTCGTTTTCATTTTATAAAAATATTTATACAATATGTCTCAAATTATATTATTTAGAGTAATTTTCGCTTTTGGCCCCTGTGGTTTGACCTGTTTAACCTTTTAAGTCCAAAAATAAATCTATTTATTGATGTTAGAATAATAAATTGAGGTTAGGTAAGCATCTAGAGAGTTATTAGACATATAATTAACCATAAAGCTCAATTTTATATGGTGATTTGTAAAATGAGAGTTTTGGTGGAATTTGAGTGATTCCATAACGAGTCATTTAGGTTAAGGGAGCGTTTGAAGGGTATTGGGGGCTTGATTATGTTTATCTAACCTAGACCAATGCTAACGTTGGTCGTATGGTGATAGGATTGTGATAGAATCTCAGTTGGTGTAAATTAAGACATTCAAACTAATGTTAAGGTGTATTGTGGCTAATATTGAAGCTAAGTCGGAATCATCTAAAGCACAAGGTAAATGGATATCTCACCTTATTCTCAGCAACTGTCCAATGACATAGTCATTGAAGACTTTTTTTATCTAGGTGCCAAAATACTATATGACTGTGGATTACTCTGATTCTTCGTTCTCCACCTTTAGTAATCAATTGAGGACTAGATCTAGCAACAATCAAGGCTCATTTGGTGAATCGTTGACTTTAGATCCTCTATCTTTCCCTTTCTAGAATTTGGGTGAAGAATATGAAGAATGAGGGGCTTGGGGAAGTGGCGGATAGGGCTTACATGCCCAGCCCTAAACTTCCATCTTTTGTGTATTACATCCTTGGCCTTTTGACTTAAATCCAAGACGCCTCGTTAAATCATGACTTTTCACGAATCCATGAAGTCTCGTTAATTTCGGGATGTTACATGAAAGTGTACATATTCTAGGAAATAATTTATTAGGTATGAAAGTTTAGACTTTTGTCATACAAGTTGAAAACAAGTCAACAACATTCCCTTAGAAAAAAGGAAATAAAAACTAATAAAAGGGTAAATTTTCTTACATACTCTTTCTAGGAAAGTATTATTTTATGAAAATAATAATAATAATAATAATAATAATAATAATAATATAAATTGAGAAGATTAAATTTGAACGTCAAGTAACAAGAAGAAGAAATTGTCAAAGTCAATAAAGTAAAATAAACGAGTTAAATAGTTAGGAAGCATCCCATATTGTAAATTTTATGATACGGAAAATTTTGCCATACCATTACTAGTGTCCAATGGAGAAATAACGCAACTCTTTTTTGTCCTTTTTGAAATACTGATAATTTTATTACCTTTTAGAAAATTTTGTCTTTCTCTTAAAGGTCAAGAGTAGGTTCATCGTCATCCCATCGCCATCGCCATCGTCACTTACCAATAGCGTCTTTGTTACCTTTGTGAAACGAGAAGAATTTTTAAAATTCATACCAAAAAATAATAATAATAATTGTAATAATAATAATAATAAGGAAAAGAAAGATAAATGTATTTTGAATCGAATTGATCTGCTTAATTGGGAAGAAGATTTAAGAGACGAAACAAATATCACAAAATTCAAAACATTTGATTTTTTTCATGTAAAATCTTTATACCTTAATAATTTTATTATGTTTTCCAAAATTCTTTATTTTTTATATTTTGAATTTGTTAACGAAACATCGAATGTTTACGATCAATAACCACTTTTAAACAATAAATTCCATAAACTCACGGTTTATTGGTAGCTGATGACGTGGGTAAGTGAGTTGACTTCGTCAATCGCCAAAAGCAAGTAAACATGCTCAGCTCCTACAGTCGGATGAAGTCATAGCCGAGAAACATATTTCGATAGAGACATGCAGAGCATCCCACTAAGTTAAAAGGTCCGGTCAAATGGTGATTAATACCATTAATGACCTAGATATAAGAGTTTTCTCCCTATAGTGGACCTAGACTTCTTACACCAAAGTGGCAAAGACTATTTCTGCGCATCGGCCAGGTTTACCCAAAGAAGCAATGGAGCTAACGGCCAGGTCTCGCCTGGGCGGGAAACTCCTCCAATATAAGGGTGCCTGCGCACTCCAGGTATTCTTAATCATCCTAACCAACTCTACTCAATACTCTCGATCCTATATTCCATTATCACTTCCAAAGAATAGTTAACTTATTCTCACGTCGAAGATTGATCGCAGGAGGTCCCCTCATACGGTGAGTCTAGTGATTCTTTCATCTTAGCAGGAATGATCCAACTGGCCACAACAAGTAGCGTCTGTACCATCACGCTGACGTTTATTTGTTATAACACCATTAGCTAAGTTATTCATCTAGATAATTATATGCATCGATGAATCAAAAAAGGTAACAGAAATTGAATCTCACTTTATAATTTCATACACAACTTGTTAACTTTTTTAATATATAAAAAAAGAAACATAGTAAAAATCATATATTTTAGAAACTTCCTTTTTTAGTACTATTCTTTTACCTAAGTGAAAATAAATCCGGAAACCAATATAAAGATTAAATAACTATAAAGATTAAATCATTCATTTATTATTAAAAATTAAATAAAAACAAATAACTATGAAGATTAAATGATTTCTAATTAGTTAAGTTCTCTAATTTCTTTATTCTTTCTTTCTCATAATAAGTTTCACACACATGTGTAAATTAAAAAAAATTACATATTTTTAAAAATGTTTCATGTTTTTGTATAAAAAGTGTATTTTTATTATTTTTAATAAGAGTATAATATTGTTATATATATATATGTGTGTGTTTTAATGACATTTTTTTAGAACTGTATAATACAATATTCGAAAAGTGTGTTGCTTTATACTCATAATTGTGTTATTTTACCATTATAATCGTGTTGTTTTACCATTACAATTGTCTAGTTATACCATTATAACAACAAATGTATATGGTATAACAATACAATTATAAATGGTAAACTAACACAGTTATATCATACATCTGTGCTATATTCTGTGTGTATAAATAGATGCAAATACCTTCGACTATAGAACCAATAACGTACACGTGACACATTTCCTTAATACATTTCCTAGGCAAAACCCTTTTAGTACCGGATTCGTCCCATACATACACAAACATATATGTGTGTGGATATATATTCCAATCTTCCCATGAATATGTAAATATATTATTTGAATAACAAAATACTTTTGAAACTCTAGAAAAAAAACACGACTTTAAGTTTTGGAGAAAATTCACATGTATTAACAATCTCACTCGATACGTGTAATAGAAAATAAATAAAAGTTCCAAAACCAACGTAATGTTGAAACATAGTATACTAAAATCCAAGATCTCTAAAACAATTTAAAGGTGCTAGCGGCACGATGCGTGCCACCAATACTTAGAAATTTTTTCATCACATCTTGCCATCAAACTTTTGTACGTTTGTCGTTCAAAAAAACCATAAATACCTCTTTTTTACTTTTGACAATACGTGTAACAAGACAATACACGATGGTTAACCACTTTGTTTTCTTTTCCTATTTTTTATCTAATATAAACGGTAGCGTTTTATCAATAATCTACCATCACAATACGCAAGATATTAAAAATATTTTTTTGATAACTGATCGAAACTCGAATATAAACTATTAGATCAAACAAAACATCTAGTATGACACGTAAAACCTATAATAAAAGTTAAATTCTAAAAATTAACATGTCTATTCTACAGTCGACAAGAACATAAACAAAATGACATAAGGATAGAAACGGATTGATTAATAATTTTTTTGATTAAAATAGTTAATTAATTAAAGGGCAAATGTCATAAAAATTAACATACTTTCTGGTTTTTCTCATAAAAGTCTCTCAACAATTTTTTGTATATAAAAAACCAACATATTCTCTATTTTTTCTCATAAAAGTCACTTAACAAACATTTGCACATAAAAAACTAACATACTTTCTTGTTTTTCTCACAAAAGTCTCTCGACAACTATTTATCCTAGCAAATGAATCGACAAAAGCAGGGCAAATGATTCATTTGCTCTTGTTTCTGTCGTTCGATTTCCGTTGCTTTACTTTTGCGGATTCATTTGCTAAGATAAATAGTTGTCGATAGACTTTCGTGAGAAAAACAAGAAAGTATGTTAGTTTTTTATGTGCAAAAATTTGTTAAGGGACTTTTGTGAGGAAAAAAAAAAGAGTATGTTGGTTTTTTATGTACAAAAAATTGTTGAGGGACTTTTATGAGAAAAATCAGAAAGTATGTTGTTTTTTATAGCATTTGCCCTTAATTAAATACAAATTAAGATTTGTAACCGCATAGATATGACAACACCGAAGATGGCCACGTGAACGATAATTTGCCATAATCAGAAATATTAGATGACTAATTAATTAGCACTAATCAAGCTTTGTTTATGATAATCTTGTTAATTTCACGTTGTCAATCACTTCATGACTATTTTTAACTTTAATTTAATGTGGTTTTAAGTTAAAGTTATCTTTATTATTTTCTTATTATTTTCAACTAGATATTAAAAGGTATAAGTTATCATTTCTAATTTTTTTAGCAAAATAGGACAAATATATAAAATTCAATTTCTTTATAAAACTTCCTACGGGCTATAGAGCAGCAGGTAGTTGGTAATAACTTAAAGAGTAAACTGTCATTTTCGTCCCTGTGGTTTGGTCAAAATTGCCACTTTCATCCAATAGTTTGTTTTTTTGTATCTGGGTCCTCATGGTTTTAAAATATTGCCATTTTCATCCTCGTGGTTTTAAAATATTGCCACTTTCATCCAGTCAGCTAACACCGTCCGTTTTTCTCAGTTAAATGAGGGGTATTTCAGTCCTTTTACTTATTTGTTTTATTTTTTCATCTTTTTTACTCTCACTTTTTAATCATCCCCAATTTAACCTCTAATTTAATCATCCACCTGCCGGCCTTCTTCCTCTTTTCCTGACCAGTTTCCGACGAGCACCACTGGAACACCTCCGTCGCTTGTTTCTATGATTAAAAAGTGAGAGTAAAAAAGATGAAGAAATAAAACAAATATGTAAAAGGACTGAAATACCCCTCATTTAATTGAGAAAAACGGACGGTGTTAGCTGACTGGATGAAAGTGGCAATATTTTAAAACCACGAGGATGAAAATGGCAATATTTTAAAACCACGAGGACCCAGATACAAAAAAACAAACTATTGGATGAAAGTGACAATTTTGACCAAACCACAGGGACGAAAATGACAGTTTACTCTAACTTAAAATAGTAATAATAATGTATAGGCTATGAATTTATATTCCCTATACTTTGACATTGTTTCAAAAAATCATTAAAATATTTATTACGAAAATGAACTTAAACATGAAAGTGAAAACCATATGTTTTTTAATGAATGAATGATTTACGTGCGATATTAAAATAATATATAAGGATGTGACATGTTTAAATAATTATAATAACTCGGATTATTTTTCTATCAATAGCCATGTGTAATAATGGATCTTGATTTTTTTACGTATATATCATTTTTTGATTCTTTAATATTTTAAATAACTTTTTTACGGTAAAAGATATTGATCAAAATTCCAATAATAATATATAATTTGGGATCAAGAAAAACACGATAATCATAAAAGATATTTCTCACTACTATATTTCTTTCTATCTTCTTATGAATTCGGAATAACCATAGAGTTTATGTTCGAATCCTTATAAATAATTAAATGTAACGGAGTCGATATTTGGTGATCATGTTAATTGCATAAACCAATGTGTCCTTTAGATTCAGAAAGGTTAACAATAGAGTTTAAAGTAATAGGATGCAAATAACTAAGGAAAAAAGGGTGGATATTACATATCTAAGTTCCAACCAAAATTTCCATTAGACTCTCTAGTTCATAAACATGTTTCACAATAATCACGGATCATAGATATTGTGACTTCCTAAAGAAATATTCAATTATAGTTACGTTTTTTTAGTTGTTGCATGCATTCCTTGTTATTCTCCTCAACGAACAATATAAAACAACTAAGCATCAACGACTATCGATTTCGTCGGAAAATCCACGGTGACAGAGATTACTAACGAGCATCTTCCGGTGATATATGCTCTTTCGGATTTTTTTCTGAAAAAGTCTATGCGTAGAAATAGTGACTTTTATTTAACGACAACATCTCAACCCGAAAGGATTCCACCAAAAAAAAAATAGTTTTTGGTGGATTCCGTTAGTAATATTCAGTCGATGATACTATTTCATTTAGAAAACGTATCATATATGTTTAACAACCCACACAGGGCCTCATGTTGTTGACCAACAAGTAGACCTTTTGTAAAATTATTTGTCAACTAGGACTGTGAACGAATCGAACGTTCAGTGAACAGCTCATGAAACATTAAACGACAAGTTTGTTTATGTTCGTTTATTTAATTAATGAACGAACATGAACAAATTTTTTTATTCATTTAATTAAACGAACAAACATGAACACATGTTCCGTTCGTGAACATTCGTTCATTTATATTTGTTTATGTTCGTTCATTTATATTTATTTTTATTCGTTTATATTTGTTATTTACGTTATTTTGTGTTCGTGTATTTATGTTTGTTTATGTTCGTTCATTTATACATGTTTATTTTTGTTTATTTACGTTCATTTGTGTTCGTTCATTCATGTCTATTCGTTTATATATTTATACAAAATTTGTTGTGAAGTATATAGCATTGAACTTCGACATCTTCGTATTCATATCCTTCCATATTGAATTTGATGGATGCTACGATCGCCCCCAACTTGATTTGTAAAATGTTTTAAGATTCACCTCCAAAAAGAATTGGATTTTTGTTGATTTCTAATTTTTGGATCTTCGGAAATCGCGATCCAAGCCTTCATCAATGCCAATTCTTCACCACCACTCCATGGTTGTGATTTCGCCCTAGTAGACGTGGTGCATATTTTTCTTCATTAGAGGGGGGCTGGGTTTCGTCGCTTGACTCCTTGGATTGTTTGCGAGTCATGTTTGGGTTTTGGTAATATAATGAGCTGAGGTTAGTTTGTTCTTGCGGTGTATGATAGTTGAGTGGGAAATTGTTGAGAAATTTGTTAGAATTGTGAAGAAGAATTGACAAAGTGTAGAAATTGTAGGAATGATTGTGGGTTGGTTGAGATTGATGTTGGCTTTGTGATGATCCCACTATTTTTTAGACTTGTTTCGGCTAGATTAGTCCTTCTTTGTGTTACGTGTAATATCCTGAAAATTTGAAAGCTAATGGTTCGGGTCGAAGGGCGACCCGAATCTCAAACTAAACAACATGTGTTAGCATAGTTTGGCGCGTAATTGTAAATTGATAGATCTAAAAGGACCCGATTAGCCAGAATGAGAACGGTTGGGATTGAAAGCGTGCAAAATGGTAAACCGGGGACTAGGATGTAAACCTCAATGGTTTAAAAGGAACTTAAGGGCAAAATCCTAGGGCATTCGGCCTAGGAGTGCGCGCAACAGCAGGGACAACCGAGAGAGAGGGAGTCCGGCGAGAGGAGAAGACGACGACGATGGTCCTACACCGGCGTTAAGCGAAAGGCGACACTACACGTTAAGGTATAAAAAAAGTGAGAACTTGAACAAGCTAATTCTGTGAAAATTGAAAAGGTGTTGATTTAATTAAACAGATCTTATTCTAAATTCATCTAGAAAATTCTAGAGAAAAAGCCCAACCTAGTTACCTAGAGTGGGAAAGTGAAGATTTGGAAGTTGAATTGATTGTTGAGAATGAAACTAAATAGTTCCTAACATCTTGCAAGTATAAAGATGATTACCAACCTATATCGTAAATAATTTCTCAACCTAATTAAAATTCTTAAGCTTTTAAGTTGGTTTATATAACTTATATAATTTCACGCACTTGGGTGTATTTTCTTAACAATATTCATGGTGGTTTTTTGTATAAAATGATGTTTTAAATTGTGATTTCGTTTACATTAAAATCACCATTGAATTATGTTAACCTTGATGATATTAGGTTGTATGTGTTATATTCACGTTTCTCTTTTCAATATTAAGTTTCACCTCAGCTCAGCATCACATTAACATATTTTACTCTATCGTTCACCTATGTAATACTCAAGTTTCACTTTTTTTAATACAAATAAAATAATAATATTATATGATAAAAATAATATTAATTTTGTAATTAAAGTTAAATAATAATTATAAACATAATGACATTAATTTAAAAACAAATAGACATTACATGATAATTTAGAAAAATCCATAAATAAAACATCATACATATGTGTTTGCAATTCACTCGATCAATTTTTCAGCTGCAACTCAAGCCTTTCTGGTTAGCAGATCAATCAGTCTTGTCAACATGTATAAACCTTCCCTCTCGGCCACTTCCCTCTTCAGCTGAAGCCTTTCCATTTATATCTCATTAATTTATGCCTGTTTTATAAAAAACAATGGTATAACTTAAGCGTAGTTTCATTAACTTAAAAAAATGGTGAACCAAAAGCACTCTAAAAGGGTACGTATTAATAAACTAAATAGTATTTAAACACCCATTGTTTGTTCCCGCAAGCATTTTTACAGTAATGTTTGGTATTATAAAAACCTAGAGTCAGAACTTTGGCAATTCGCCGGCAGAACAATCTCACCATAAAGTGCCATTTACTCCGGTAACCAGACAAATATCCTCACCAGCCCCCACTGACGTGTCCATACTCTGGTCCCCCTTTTGCCATCCTATTTCCAGACATGGTGACGTGTCCGGTCCCACCTGTCCCCTTACACCAAAGAAAAAACAATTTATTACTCTGACATGGCATATCAAACAAAACACCACCCTTAGAGCATCTCCAGCGGTTGCATCCGCTTGAGATATCCGCTTTTGCGGATGAAGCTGGATGAGCCAAGGTGGGCCACCCTCATACTTTAAATCCACAAAATGGTTTTTTAATTCAAAATTGTTTTTTAAATATTCGATTTAAATTAAATAACTTTTAAACTAAGATTAAAAACAATTTAAATTTAAAAAAGATTGTTTTTTAAATATATTAAAAATTTTAACGGCTAGTTTTCAAATTGTTATATTTCTAACGCTACTTTTGATCAGTATAAATACAAGTAATCGTTTTATATTCAATTCACTCCTGAAATTCCAGTTTTCACTCCAAAGTTAATATTTTTACTTCTCAAATATGGGTGGAGGGTATCCATTTCCAGCAAACTCTTCGCCTCCAGTACAGCCTGCAAACCCTTCTCGTCCAGCTGATGAACTATTAACCTGGACGGATGGAGAGTGGAATTGGGCATTTGATCAGGTTTTTGGCCAACTACGAATTGGAGACGAGCACGTCCCAAGATCAGATGAGGGGTATGTCCCCGGTTCAGATGAGGGGTACTCCCCCAATTCAGAAGAGGGGTACGTCTCCAATTCAGAAGAGGGGTACGTCCCCAATTCAGAAGAGAGGTACGTCACTGATCCTGGAGAGGAGTTCGTACCTAATTCTAATGAGGGGTGTGTCCCCAACTCAAAGGAGGGGTACGTCACTGACCCCGGAGAGGAATACGTGCCTAAGTCTGAAGACGAGGACACAGGTACCATGATCCATGGGAAGACGAGCGCCCCTGGGATTCGGATAACTCGTTTGATTCATTCGAGCATCTTTAGTTTTTAGTTTATGTAATTTCTAGTTTTTAAGTTGTTAAATTTTTAATTTTTAGGTTATGTATATTTTTAATTTTTAGGATATGCAATTTTTAATTTTTAGGTTATGTAATTTTTTTTATTTTTAGGTTATGTAATTTACTCGGTTGTGGAATTTTTAATTTTTATGTTAGGAAAATTTTAATTTTTATGAATTTTTTTATTTTGGTTTATTTTTATTTATTTTAGAATATTATATTATTTAAATTAATATGAAATATAAAAAAATAAGATTATATTAAATAAGTTTATTGGTATATAAAATATAAATGTAAAAGTAGGTGATGATGTGGAAATATATGGGTGTTTGAAAGTGGATGTATGGTTGAAATAAAAAAGTGAGTTTTTGAAGGATGAGTGAAAATCTGATGTGATAGTTGATGTGACGTGTTTGATTTGGTGAATGATGATCTTATATATATTACCGCCATTCGTATCAACAAACACACACCAAAAAAACACACACACACTAATTCCCCTCTCGTTGTAAACGATGGCCGTTGATTCAGTGATGTCATCACCGCTAGGCCCGCCGGCGACGGAGAAAGATGCGAAAGCTCTTCAGTTTATCGAAGAGATGACTAAAAACTGTGATTCCGTTCAGGAAAATGTTTTGAACGAAATTCTGTCACAGAATGCTGGAGCTGAGTACCTCCAAAAATGGAGCCTCGGCGGCGCCACTGACCGGAAAACTTTCAAGTCAAAGGTTCCGGTGGTGTCGTACGAGGATCTTCAGCCGTACATCCAACGTATCGCCAATGGAGATCGTTCTCCGATCCTCTCATCTCACCCCATTTCCGAATTTCTCACAAGGTTAGCTAGCTAGCCCATGCAGTTATATATTAATTTCTAGTTTTATTTATAAAAACAATAAAAAATAATATTTGAATTCTTATTTATAAATTAAAATATATGGGAATTGCAGTTCTGGGACATCTGCTGGGGAACGAAAGCTGATGCCAACAATTGCTGCAGAGATGGACCGCAGGCAGAAACTGTATAGTCTTCTCATGCCTGTCATGAACCTGTACGTGGTTTTAGCCTTTCTCATTAATTTTTTACTCATGCATTCGCCTGGTCTACAAATTTAAATAAATTTTTTTTTTTTTTTGAAAGGCGACTTTCATTTTTAAGTGGCAGCCGCATCTTCGAATCGGAGACCCGTAACCCCTCAACCTGACCACTACGTTGTCTGAACCGGGTCCGCGGGTTCAGAACGAGAGGCTTAGGCTTTCACCGGGAAACCATGGAGCCTGCTGCCACTTGACAGCAGTTGCGCCGCTACACGGGCCAAACCCCGCTAGCGTAACGCACTCCAGACTAAAACCCGGTTCGGCTCGGATTCGAACCTGCGTGGGCAGGTTGAATCTTCATTGCCATAACCACTGAACCAAAGCCGGTGGTTTAAATAAATTATTAATTAACAAAATATAATGTTTAAGCACTATGTAAATATTTATATATTATATGCACAGTTAATTGTTTGGGTTGACAAGACCAGTTCAAATAAGCTTATTAAAAGATGTTATATGTTTGATTTTTCTATGTAAATGAATAGTATTTAATCAGTTATTGGATAGTCAAGACCTTTTGGTTACATATATATGAAAAACTTTGTAAGATACATGGATTGCAAATCAATTTTTATTTACTTATCTATAAAAAAATGATTTTATTGTTACAAGTGAGATTTTACTCTATATATTTGGTTGTTTATTTACACTTTTACTGGTCTACATATTTTTATGAGTTAATTGTATAAATGACTCCTGTGGTTTTATCAAATTGCATTTTTTATCATCATGTTTTAAAAAGTGCAAATTTAGCTTAAACATTTGAGACTTAGTCTTTAGCCCCTAAAGTTAACAACAGTTAGATTTTTAACTGAAAGTTAAGTCATGTGTCATCCATTTGATTTACGATTTCAAACTTAATTTTAAAAATGAGTAATAATATATAAAATTAATAAAAATCAATAAAATTATAATAATTTTTACTGATTTTTCTACAAATTTTTATTGTGTAAGAAAAATGCTTTAGGAGTAGAAGTAAAAAGGTGTTATTCATATTACTAAATAAGTAATTTGTTTCTGAAATTACTATAAAAGCATAAAACATAAAAGGAAAAAAAACCAATAGAATATTACGAACAGAAACATAAAAGTTTAAAAGGTGTTTTATTGATTTTAAAATAATTAATGAATTATTTTGTTGGTGTTGCAGATACGTGCCCGGGTTAGACAAAGGCAAGGGCCTTTACTTCCTTTTCATCAAAGCCGAGACCAAAACCCCAAGCGGTCTAGTAGCCCGACCGGTTCTAACCAGTTACTACAAAAGCCAACAATTCAAAACCCGCCCCTACGACCCCTACAACGTCTACACCAGCCCTAACGAAACCATCCTCTGTGTCGACTCCTTCCAAAGCATGTATTCTCAGATGCTCTGTGGTCTTGTTTACCGCAAACAAGTCCTCCGTTGCGGGGCGGTTTTCGCTTCCGGTCTGGTTCGGGCCATCAAATTCCTCACATTAAACTGGAAACAACTAGTTATTGATATTGAAACCGGGTTCTTGAACCCCAAAATTACTGACCCGGATATCAGGGCTTGTATGTCTAAGATTCTGAAGCCTGACCCGGACCTGGCCCGGTTCATTACGGTTCAGTGTTGTGAAGGGAACTGGGAAGGGATTATAACCCGGATTTGGCCCAACACTAAGTACCTTGACGTCATCGTGACGGGAGCAATGGCTCAGTACATTCCGATCCTGGATTTTTACAGCGGTAATTTGCCTCAAACGTGTACCATGTATGCTTCATCCGAGTGTTACTTTGGGTTAAATTTAACCCCCATGGTTAAACCGTCTGAGGTTTCTTATACCATTATGCCAAACATGGGTTACTTTGAGTTCATCCCACATGACTCGGTCAACTCGGTGTCTAACCCGGATGAGTCACCCCCTCAACTCATTGATCTTGCTGACCTTGAGCTCGGGAAGGAGTACGAACTCGTGATTTCGACCTACTCGGGCCTCTGTCGTTACCGGGTCGGGGACATTCTTCGGGTCACGGGCTTCCACAATTCCGCCCCGCAGTTTAAGTTCATTAGAAGAAAGAATGTTCTACTAAGTATCGATGCCGATAAAACCGATGAAACCGAGTTGCAAATGGCAATTGAAAAGGCTTCAGAGCTTTTGAAGGAATTCAACACTGCTGTGGTAGAGTACACAAGCTACGGGGACACGAAAACCATCCCGGGCCACTATGTTATCTACTGGGAGTTGTTGGTGAAAGATCCGGGTCATGGGCCGGGCCAGGAGGTGTTGGATCGGTGTTGTTTGGCAATGGAGGAGTCTTTGAATTCTGTCTATCGACAGAGTCGGGTTGCGGATAACTCTATCGGGCCTTTGGAGATTCGGGTTGTGAAGAATGGTACGTTTGAGGAGTTAATGGATTATGCGATATCCCGAGGCGCGTCTATAAACCAATACAAAGTCCCGCGGTGTGTTAGTTTCACACCTATCATGGAACTTCTAGATTCTCGGGTCGTATCGACCCATTTTAGCCCAGAAGCGCCACATTGGGTCCCGGAACGACGCTTCTGAGCTACTAATGTTTTAGCAACGAAAATGAAAACGGTTCAGAAGGTGATGGGTGTAATATGCAGGTTAAGGAAGTGACGGGTGTGATTTGTTGGTTAAGAAAGTGATGGGTGTGATGTGTAGGTTAAAAAAGTTGAAGGGTGTATTGTGTAGGTTTAGATTATTGTAAGAATTTGTGATTGTCGAAATGCTGATTTTTTTTTGTATGATTTTGTTAGTAATTTTCTCAGTGGGCTTTTATTGTAAATTACTTAATTCTCAAGGGGTGGCTAGGTATCTTTTAATGTTTAAAGATTTTCTCAGTAATTTATAAAAAATGAATTAATTTATAAAAAAATAAATTAATAAGTTGTGAAAGTCTAAAATTAGATGTTCACAATAGTTTTATATATAATAAAGACTAAGAGTTAACCAACAAAACGAAAAGCAAAACAGCTTTTGAATGTAAATGAAATTTCAAAGAAACAAAGAGCTTTTCTTTCTGCCATTGGTCGTTTAAACTTTAGTCATAAGGTGGTTTTCACCTTTCAGTTTTCTTGTTCTTTTTATTTATTATGTAAAATATTAAAAAAGAAAAGAGAACACTAAAAACTTAAAAACTAAATAATATATTTTTAACATTTAATTGTAAAATGTGTTTGCCAATGGGTTGAAATGAATTTCAATTAACTATAAGCTTTGATTTTTTGGACTGTGTCGTGCTTCCGTTTTACTTTGTTACATCTTTCGCTACATCAGCATCATAACTCGTTTTTTCTTTATCTTGGTCTTATTTTTTTTAACGACCAACAATAATAGAACTAGTAGCCATTATAAGGCATACCGAAAAAATTACAAGCCCCAAGTAAATGAAACCTCCTAATTATTACATCAAAGATTCAAGATTAAAGTAGCATCTTTCTTCCCATGTTATAGTGATGTTCTAAAAAGTAGTTTAATAAAATTAACTAAATTAACCTAATTCTAGACTCTAAGTAATACTCTAGACTCACTAAGACACACTAAACTACTAACCGGCAAGTGTACCGATCGACTCTAGTATAGCTAATGTAAGTCCGGATATCGAACCCACGAGACTCTATCGAATTACGTTAATGACTCTATCTAGACTATGACTGACACTGACTGAACTAATTGTTTAATTGTTTGGGGGGGGGGGGTTTCTAAAAATCCTAAAAATGCAATTAAATTAAACTAAATTAATTTACTAAATTAACAAATACGAATTAACTTGGACTTTTACTCAGATGGTGGAAACACTACCTAGACTAGAATCCTGATTGCTTTTAGTAATGATTTTATCTGAAAATTGTTTACTATGGAACCGGGATCATAAAGTTCTCACCTCTCAGGATATCTAAAGGACTCCTAACCCTTCTCAAAAGCACGCTATGATACCCTAAAGGTTGTTTAGATTACCGGTTATTAGACTTTCTTTCAAGACACCTAACGGATTTATGAAAGTACCCTTAGAGGCTTACTCCCTTTCGAGACCTAAACCAAGGATAGAGTTGTTTTCTCGATTAGACTTTCTAGACGATAGCCAAAAGGTTCACTCCTAACAAAGCTCCTACCTTTCAGTTTAATGACTTAGACCTAGCAATAATCTCGCACCTTTCAGCTATTGATGATTAGTAGAACACTTGATTTTATAAGATTACCAAATATTACTTCTAAGGTTTAATGGCCAATTTAACCCTAAAGATTGAAGATTTATTATGTGATATAGACACTCACCAAAATCTAAAACCTAGCAAGACTCTATTATGTGATAAAGACCGTCACCAAGAATCTCACGAAGCAATAAACAATATCAAATATGCAAACACATCTAATTAATAGAACAAATCGTCTACAATTCATAAATAATCCATAAAATCCATAAATCCATAATAAAAATCAAGACTTTAGACAATCATTCATCTAGTCTAGTAGTACGATAAATTTAGCCAATCAAAGTCATTGAAAACATCAAGAATGAAGTATTATCAAGAACACAAAACATAGTTTAAAGAAAGAGACGAAAGTAAAGACACCCGAATGACACAAACGTGACCCGAATGATTCTCCCGACTTCAGTCCTTCAACCAGCAGCTCCAAGAACTCAGAAACGCCTCAATCAATGCTCCAAAATCGCCCAGGGTTCTGTTCATTCGTAACTAGGGTTTAGGTTAAACACACTTAAGTATTTATATGTTTCACTTAACAAATCCAAACCCAGCAGCTGCAAGTCTGGGCTCAACACATACTCGCGGGGCACGATAAAATCATCCATGTTAGTCGCGACCCGCGACCGTCTTCTTTACGTCAGCACATTTAACAGTCTCTCGCCTCCCGCGAGAGACATTACATTTATTGTCGCGGCCCGCCAGAAGACACTATTCCAGCACTTTCAACGCGCTTTAGCTCCCGAGCACTCCAATACGTTCCAGGACTCGACTTTTTCATGTTTCAGCTTGTTTTCCTCACTTTTCAGCTATTTCTATGATTCAAGACCTGCAAAACGCAATTGGATTAGAAGTACGCAAATTCTGACGAAAACCAAACTAACACTAACGAAATTATACAAACTGTACACGATAAAAGAATGTATTTTGCAATGCATCATATAGTGGTCCTTTTTACTCATTTCTAATCCATAAAAACCCCCAAGATTTTGATTTCCTCCAATGTTCTTCCAATGTGGGCATGATTGTAATCAAAGATCATTTCATTACGAGCTTTCCATATACTCCGTATTGCGATTAAAATAATTGATTGAATTACCTTGTTTCTCCTCTTTGGTCCCCGAATGAATCTATGTATTTGTATAGCATCTTGAATTCTAAAGACGAAGAAAGAGTGTAGGTTATACCATTGGGATATTAACTCCCAAACTGTTTGGGCAAAACTACATGATACGAAGATGTGTTCCGCTGTCTCGAGATATTCCCCCACAAAAAGTGCACATGGAGGAAGCGACATTAATTCTTCTAGCTGGCAATGATAGTAAGGTTGGAAGACATTTCTGTTCGGCCATCCAAGCAAGAAAGTTAACTTTAGATGGAACCCAATTATTCCAGGGGTATTGGAAGTTCGAAATCTCCTGGTTGATTTCTTGAATTCGTTGTTTTAAAGTGCTTGTAGAATAATCGCCCGAGTCGGTCTCCATACCCAATGATCATTTATGGTGTTTAGGGAGACCGATTGGACCTGGGAGTTCAGTTTCTAGAGTTCTCGGATTTCTATCAGTAAAGATGGGGTTGCGCTTCCACCTGAAAATTGAAGAGAAGGACCCATTAGATAAAGCAAATCGGTCAACAATAATACATACCTTTGAGTCTTTCGGTGAGAATAGGTGTGGGAATTTCGCAGCTAAGGGTCCAAGTTCAATCTAATAGTCCAACTAGAAATAAATTGCAGAAGCGCAACCGATGATGCCTTTCATCACCTTTGTGATATCAATCCCTAGTTGTTGTAGATCCATTGATATTTTGAAAGTATTCTTCCACATGCTTAGATTGGATGATTTTACTGGGATGATGTTTCACAATCTCGAGTTGTGATGAATAGACCAGATTACCTTCCGCCATAGGCTTTGTTTTTCTTGATTAAACCTCCACACCACTTGATCAGCATTGCTATGTTGGCATTCTTGAGTGAACCAATCCTGAGTCATCCATATTCTTTATCCTTTACACTTTTTTTTGTCAAAAGACCCAATATATTTTTATTTCATCAGAACTATCCCAAAAAAGAATTGCCTCCTCAAATATTCCTTTAATGGTCTTACTTGTTCAAACAATAATGTCAGTGGCTAACAAGTGTCATTTAAATACTTAATTATGAAATCTCAAATACAATTCTAATACTCAAGGTATTTTGGCATTTGTTTGCTCATAACTCTTCCCACCAACAAGTTTGGGATTGTGGGGGCGACAAAGCACCGGGCCCGGATGGGTTCAATTTTTCTTTTATTAAACACTTCTGGGAGATACTCTAGCATGATTTCATCAACATCCTTCGAGCTTTCTTTGATAATGGGGAGATTAGTGGAGCCTGTTGCTCCTCGTTTATTGCATTAATTCCTAAGTCAAAAAATTCCACCTCTTTCAATGACCATAGACCTATCTCTCTTATTGGTTGTATTAGCAAGGTTATTTCCAAGGTTCTTGCAAATCGGTTGAAATATGTTATTAATTCGGTTATATCGGAGTCACAAACTGTAACACCCTAGGCGAATCCCACATCGGCCGTGCACAAGAGAGATCCTTGGTTCATAACAAATGTCCTGCCTCTTAAATCAACAACGCGTTTTGGGGCTTAATGTTGTGGATGAGAGGAGAACTCCACAGTTAAGCGTGCTCGGGTGAGAGTAATCCAGGGATGGGTGACCCCCTGGGAAGTTTTCACCCGGGCAACCAAAAACAAATCCGTGAGCTCTTAGTGGGCAAAGCGGACAATATTGTTGGTATGAGGGGTCGGATGTTACAAATGGTATCAGATCCACTCTTGTGTCGTTCGGGATGGTGGGGCAAACCTCAGCAATCACGGTTGAGTCCCCGGGGGTGTTCAGAAGGACACCTTAGGCGAATCCCACATCCCTGAATTGGATGGTGTGGCAAACCTCATCGAGGACGATGAGTCCAAAAGGGGGGGTGATTGTAACACCCTAGGCGAATCCCACATCGGCCGTACACAAGAGAGATCCTTGGTTCATAAGAAATGCCCTGCCTCTTAAATCAACAACGCGTTTTGGGGCTTAATGTAGTGGATGAGAGGAGAACTCCACAGTTAAGCGTGCTCGGGTGAGAGTAATCCAGGGATGGGTGACCCCTGGGAAGTTTTCACCCGGGCAACAAAAAACAAATCCTTGAGCCCTTAGTGGGCAAAGCGGACAATATTGTTGGTATGAGGGGTCGGATGTTACACAAACTGCTTTCCTCTCTAATAGAAGTATCTTGGATGAGCCTCTTGTGGTAAACGAAGTTATATCCTGGCTTAAGAAATCCAAGCTTCCCGGACTGGTCCTCAAAATTGATTTCAACAAAGCTTTTGACTCAATCTCTTGGGGTTTTATCGACTGCATGCTTCAACAAATGAACTTCCCAAATCGCTGGAGACTTTGGATCAAAGGGGTTCTCAAATCAGCGAAAGCTTCGACATTAATTAATGGTTCTCCTTCAAAGGAATTCTTGTGTTCTCGGGGCATTAGACAAGGTGACCCTTTGTCGCCTTTTCTTTTTCTTATCGCTATGGAGTCATTGAACTGGATGCTACAAAAGGCTAGGGAGCTTGGGGTCTTTCGTGGTATCCAACTTCCTAGAAATGGACCGGTTTGTTCTCATTTTTTGTTCGCGGGTGACGTCATTATCATGGGGGGATTGGTCCAAAACAAACTTCCTCAACCTTCTCTGTTTAATGAGATGTTTTTTTTGGCTTCTTGGTAAGAAATTAACACTGGAAAATGTAGTCTTTTAGGCATTAACGTGCCTGATTGTGAAGTCTCTGATTTGGCCAATATAGCTCAATGCAAAGTGGTTTCATGTCCTTTCTCATACCTCGGTCTCATTGTTGGTGCTAATATGAATTTGGCAAAAATTTGGAAGCAAGTTATTGATACATTTGAAGCTAGGTTATCGAGTTGGAAAACAAAAAATCTCTCAATTGGGGGTCGGGTGGTTTTAATTCGTGCGGTGCTTGACAGCCTTCCAGTTTACTTTTTCTCCCTTTATAAAGCTCCTAACAAGGTTATTAATGCACTGGAAAAAATAAGGAGAAACTCCCTTTGGGGAGGAACCGAGACTACTCGAAAGATCAATTGGGTTAATTGGGAAAGTGTTTGTGCTCCTAAAGCTAATGGAGGACTAGGTTTGGTGTCCCTAAAAGATCTAAATCTAAGCCTATTAATAAAATGGTGGTGGAGATTCAAGAGTGAAGCAAGCCCTTTCTGGAAGAACTGAAACGCCCCAAAACGGGTACATCTCATAGTTGGCACACAACATAACAAACATAGTTCTTAAACCGGAAATCAGAATCTATTACAGCGGAAGTCTTTAATTCAAATCATTCATCAAACTATAACATGAAATATTGTCTATAACATGAACTATCAGGATTGGAAATGTCAGTCTTCAATACCGCAGCCCGATGTCCATGCTATCCAGCCCACATGGCTCTTTCACTTTTCTTTAGCTTTACCCTTTTTACCTGTCATGCATACTAAAAGTCAGCTAACGCTGGTGAGTTCTCTCTTTACTTTAAACTGTAAACTTTATCTTTGGTAGCTTAGTTTTATTAAAATAAAATAAGCTTTACTTTCACTTTCTTTGAAATAAACTTTTAACTATTACTTTAAAACTTTACAACGTTACAATTATAAATCTGTTACGTTACTATCTGTCATTAAAACTTTATCTTTAAGGAAACCCGTTAGGGTGTCCCACTGTACTCTGTCTATCATTTCACTTATACTTGACAAGTGACTTTATCATACTTTAACTATCACATATGGATCGTGGTCCGAGGACCAGATCCCTATCTTGCTTACACCTCAGGGTAAGACTTTTACTTTAGCGCTGCCCACACCTCAGGGTGGGACTTTCTTTCTCGCTTGCACGTTAGTGCAAGACTCCTTTAGCATTGCTCACACCTCAGGGTGAGACTTTCTCGCTTACACCGAAGTGAAGACTCCTTTAGCATTGCTTACACCGAAGTGTAAGACTCCTTTAGCATTGCTTACACCGAAGTGTAAGACTCCTTTAGCATTGCTCACACCTCAGGGTGAGACTTCTACTTTAGCATGCCTGCAGGACTTTCTACTATGCAACTACTATGCAATGCAATTACACTAATACACAAGTAGAAATGCAATCACATAACTTTCATATAGACAAATAACACATATTAACACATAAGCATATAGCATGGTATTTGTCACTGTCACTGTCACTGTCGAGCTGTACCGAAGTACGGCTCCTTTATCGTTCTTTCTTTAGCTCATTGTTATCTTTCAAAAACTTGTTTAAAAGATAATACTATGCTCTTTTGTTCTTTATCTTTCATTTTATAAAAATAACATTTTTATAAAATACTATACTTTGCCTTTCATTTTATAAAAATAACATTTTTATAAAATACTATACCAGTATGCATGCCAGCCCAAAACCATTAGGAAAAAGGGCAATAAGAACTCACCAGATGAATCGTTTCTGTTTACACCTAGCCGGTTCCTGAATGTCACTATGGTCACCCACAATCTGTATAATCAAGTCATAGGCGTAAGGCTGTGTTCCTAGGGGACACTTAGACATTACTAGGCTTGACTCAGATGTTTCGGGTCATGGTTTCATTATCGAAACTAGGTAGTTTCGAGCCCTGGCTCCTTATCGAAACTATGTAGTTTCGAGCCCTGGCTTCTTATCGAAACTAAGTAGTTTCGAGTCACTGCTTCTTATCGAAACTAAGTAGTTTCGAGTCACTGCTTCTTATCGAAACTAAGTAGTTTCGAGTCACTGCTTCTTATCGAAACTAAGTAGTTTCGAGTCACTGCTTCTTATCGAAACTAAGTAGTTTCGAGTCGTATGACTTATATAAATTCTTAGTTAAGGTCTTGGGTCTATATTGAAACTATGGTAGTTTCGATGGGTCTGCCCCTGTCGAAACTAGGTAGTTTCGATAGATGCGTCCATATCGAAACTAGTAGTTTCGACTGTGCAGTCTTCTTCCCCAAACAGAACCCTAGATCTGGTCCCTTTGTTCTAATCGATCAAGCTATGAACTTTTTACGTTCGAAATGTTCCATTTTCCCCCATGAACCCAAACCCGTGGTTTGTTTCCAGTTTCACACGTAAAAATCTAAACCTTTACTCGATTATTAACCCGAAACCCGAAAGTTACAAAAACTCAGATTTAGGCATAATAATTACCTGTTATAGCTTCCTTCTCGTTCCTTTATGCTCCAGAGATGTTGAGCAACAATCCTCGAGACTTTGAGCTTGATCCGAGCTTTCTCTCTCTAGACGATCTCTCTCTCTCTCTCTCTAAGGTTCTTGCGCAGGAAGAAAATGAAGGACACAGGAGGAAATGGCTACTGATTAGAAGGGTTCTTCTCAGTTTTCGGGCCCATGGGCCGGCCCCTAGCCAAGCCCACCTTCCTTTTTCTTTTATTTGGGTTTTTATTTATTTTGGGATGTTACAAGTCTACCCCTCTTACGAAAGGTTTCGTCCTCGAAACCTGTTATAAGTCAAACAGGTGCGGGTACGACTCTTTCATTTCTGTCTCGGTTTCCCACGTAGCTTCTGACCCTTTACGATGCTTCCATTGTACTTTGACTAACTGTATCACTTTATTCCGTAACCGCTTTTCTTTCCTGTCTAGTATGGCGACGGGTTCCTCGATGTAATTGAGGCTATTATCTATCTCGATGTCGTCAAGTGTCACATGCGCTGATTCGTCGGCCAAGCACTTTCGCAAATGCGACACGTGGAAGGTTGGGTGAATTCCACTAAGCTCATCCGGTAATTCTAACCGGTAAGCGACTTCACCAACTCGCGCTAGTATTTTGAAGGGTCCGACGAATCTTGGGCTTAACTTCCCTCTCTTTCTGAATCGTATGATCCCCTTCCAGGGAGATACCTTCAATAGTACTTGATCCCCGACATTGAATTCGATTGGTCTCCGCCTCCTATCTGCGTAGGACTTTTGACGGTCCTGTGCAGCTTTCATTCTGGCCTTGATCTGGTCAAACTTTACAGAGGTTGCTGTGACTACCTCTAAACTTCCCAATTCTTTCTGTCCTACCTCCCCCCAACAGACCGGGGTTCGACATCTTCTACCATACAACATTTCGTAAGGCGGCATACCAATAGTGGTGTGGTGGCTGTTGTTGTAGGAGAACTCTGCCAATGGTAGGTGACTATCCCAACTGCCACCAAAGTCTATAATGCATGCGCGGAGCATATCCTCCAACGTCTGGATGGTCCTTTCTGATTGCCCATCCGTCTGTGGGTGATAAGCCGTGCTGATGTTTAACCTCGTACCCATTGACTCATGAAATCTTTTCCAGAATCTCGATGTAAATCGCGTGTCCCGGTCAGATACAATTGATAACGGTACGCCATGTCGAGAGACAATTTCATTGATAAATACTTCTGCCAACTTCTCAGATGAATACGTTTCGCGAATTGGCAAGAAATGTGCACTCTTTGTCAGACGATCCACTATAACCCAAATCGTATCATGGCCTTTTGCTGTGCGGGGCAGCTTTGTAATAAAGTCCATGGTGATACGCTCCCACTTCCATTCGGGTATTTCCAGAGGCTGGATCTTCCCGTACGGTTTCTGATGCTCTGCTTTAACTTGTGAGCAAGTCAGACACTTGCTTACATATCCGGTCACATCATTCTTCATGTTAGGCCACCAATACTCTTTTTTCAAATCCTGGTACATTTTCGTGGTTCCTGGGTGGATGGAATATCGAGACTTATGGGCCTCGTCAAGTACTTTGGCCCTAAGCTCTCCGCCCTTCGGTACCCACATGCGACCACACCTGGTCCTCACTCCATGAGTGTTTAATTCCAACTTTGTCTGTTGACCGACCATTCTTTCTTTCTTTATGTTCTCTTCCTTTAGTGCTTCCTTCTGTGCTGCTTCTAGCTCTGTCATAAAATCTGGGGTTATCACTAACTGGTACGCTTTTACCCTAATAGGAGAACGATTCTCCTTACGACTTAGGGCATCAGCGACCACATTCGCCTTTCCCGGGTGGTATAGGATCTCACAGTCATAGTCCTTCAGCAATTCTAACCACCGCCTTTGCCGCATATTCAGGTCTTTCTGTTCGAAGAAATACTTCAAGCTCTTGTGATCCGAATAAATCGTGCATTTCACCCCGTAGAGGTAATGCCTCCAAATCTTTAACGCAAAAACAACTGCCGCGAGCTCCAAATCGTGAGTCGGGTAGTTAATTTCGTGGATCTTTAGCTGTCGTGACGCATACGCGATCACCTTTCCCCTCTGCATCAAAACACACCCTAACCCTTGTCCCGATGCGTCAGAATATACCACCAGGTCCTCGTTACCGTCGGGTAGTGCTAACACTGGGGCTTGGGTCAACTTCTTCTTTAACTCTTCAAATGCTTTGGACTGAGCCTGACCCCATTCGTACTTTACTTCTTTACGTGTCAACTTTGTCAGTGGCGAAGCTATTCTCGAGAAGTCCTGAATGAACCTTCGATAGTAACCTGCCAATCCCAGAAAACTCCGAATCTCGGTTGGCGTCTTCGGGGTTTCCCATTCCTGTACTGCCTCTATCTTAGCCGGGTCAACCATAATGCCGTCTGCGTTGATAACGTGACCTAAGAATTGGACTTCCTTAAGCCAGAACGCGCATTTGGAGAACTTGGCATACAACTTTTCTTTTTGTAGCGTCTCTAGTACTTCTCGAAGATGACAAGCATGATCACCTTCACTTTTCGAATAAATGAGTATGTCGTCTATAAACACTATCACCGACCTATCTAGCATCGGTCTACACACCTGGTTCATCATACTCATGAATGCTGCCGGAGCGTTCGTCAAGCCGAAAGACATCACGCGAAACTCGTAATGCCCATAACGCGTGCGAAACGCTGTCTTAGGTATGTCCTCTTCCCTTACCTTTAACTGATGATATCCCGACCGCAGATCGATCTTGGAGAACCATCTGGCGCCCTGTAGTTGGTCGAACAGATCATCGATCCTTGGTAGCGGATATTTGTTCTTTACTGTACGCTTGTTCAACTCTCTGTAGTCGATGCACATTCTCATGGCACCATCTTTCTTCTTTACGAACAGAACCGGAGCACCCCATGGAGAAATGCTTGGTCTGATAAATCCTCTATCCAAAAGTTCTTCCAACTGTACCATCAGCTCTTTCATCTCCAGAGGTGCAAGTCGGTACGGTGCTTTAGCCACGGGCTGGGCACCTGGCACTAAGTCTATCTGGAACTCTGTCTCCCGGTCAGGTGGTAACCCAGGCAACTCCTCAGGAAACACCCCCGGAAAATTACATACAACTGGTACGTCTTTTAACTCTCTCACCTTTACATCATTGTCTATCACATAGGCCAGGTAGGCCTCGCATCCGCGCCCTATATACTTCTCTGCCTTTATCATTGATATGACGTTCGTTAGTGAACCGTCGCGATCCCCGTACACCAAAACCTCGCCACCGTCTGGAGCTTTGAGCTGAACTATCTTTCGTCTACATATTATCCGGGCTTCGTTGGCAGCTAACCAATCCATACCCAAAACTATATCGAATCCTCCCAAGGTCATAACATACAACCTAACTGGGAATCTATGGCCATGAATCTTTATCGTGCAATTATCTACCAATTCACTTACTATCGTGGTCTTGCCCACTGCGGTTTCCACATTAAAGGCCTACTCTACCCTAGTAACTTTGCATTTCATTCTTTTACACTTAGAAGATGATATAAAACTCCTACTGGCACCCGAATCAAATAATACTGAAACATAAGTGTGGTCAAGGATGAACGTACCTGACACAACATCTGGGTCTCCCCTAGCCTCCTCCTGTGTCAGTGCATACGCCCGGGTCCTTGCCTTCGGCTTCTCAGGTTCTTTACCCTTTTCGGTGCCAGTAGCCTTGGGTTTCCGACAGTCTTTGGCCATGTGGCCAGGTATCCCGCAGTTATAACAAGACTGTGCCCCGGGACACTCTCGAGAGTAGTGTCCGGTCTTTCCGCACCTATAGCACATATTTAACCCAACTCGGCACTCGCCCGAGTGCTTCCTGCCACACTTAGCACATTCAACCCCATCTTCAATCCTCAGTTTCTTCGTCTCCGGCCCCGCCCACTCTTTAGCTGGCCGTTTAACGGCATTGGTCACTTTCTTCTCAGTAGGCAATGGGTCTGCGGATTCGAAGTCATCATAAACTATCCCAGCAAGTGATACCACAGATTCAAAACTCGTGGGAGCATTAGCTTTCACGTGCACACGGACTTTCTGTGGTAGTCCCTTGATGTAGTACTTAATCCTCTTTTCCTCAGTGTCCACCAGATGTGGAACCAGCTGAGCCAACTCTTGATATTTGGAGGTATACTGGCGATGAGTCATACTACCAGCACAGAGCCCCAGAAATTCCCTCTCAACTCTGTCAATCTCGTTCTGCGGGCAGAACTTAGTGATTAGCAGCTTTTTCATGTCGTCCCATTTCATCTTTTTCATCTCAGCAGAAGACTTGATTCTTTCGATCGATCTCCACCAGCTTAATGCCTCATTAGTGAATGAGTGAGCGGCAAACTTGACCGCTTGATCATCACGGCACTCACTAATGTTGATCACCCCATTCATTCTCTCTATCCACTCAAAAGTGGCAACAGCATCTTTCCGTCCATCATACTTCGGCGGGTCACACCCCCGAAAGGACTTATAGTTGCAACCCCGGGTTGCCATTTCATAATCAGAATCATCACTGTCAGTGACTCCAAGTCTCTTGCTGCTTTCCTCTTTCGTTTCTTTCTTCCCTATATTAAACTCTTTAAGGGCCTCGCCCAATGCTTCTGGTAGAACTTTCTTCAAGGTTGAAGTAACCTCTGCCGCTATAGCTTCTTTCACAATCGGTTCCAACTCAAGCGCCTCATTAGGGGCATCGTTAGGAGCCGACACATGGTTCCCACTATCATTATGCTCCACATGCACCGATTCAGCTTCGTTGCGGGAGTGCTCACTTTCTTCAGGACGGTTCCGGTTACCTGGAGGTCGGCCTCGACGACCAGTACGACCCCCAGTGCGACCTCCTCTCTTTGCTCTAGCCATTTAGTGTCTACTGTGAACAAAGATAGCTCGTGTTATCAAGATAGGTAACAATTTAGAACACCTCGAGTACTGTAAATTACTAATTACAGAGACCGGTATGAAATTACTAATTTACTTTACTACTCGGGTTCTGAACATTTCCTTTCCGAGTAACATTTGCATCCAAGTTCAGAGTTTCTACTATAAAGCACGTACTATCTACTGTCTACTGTCTGTGCTAAGGCATGTACTATGTACTATTTATGCTAAAGCATCTACTTTCTGCTACCTGTACTAAGGCATTATTGTCTATGTTCTATGTAAGGACATTGACTACCTTCTGTCTACTATCTTTCCATGGACGGGCTGCTCCGACTGACATTCCTTTCCTTCCTTTGCTTTGTCCCATTCTCAGTTTAAGTTCAGACATTATCGCAAATGTCTGAATCTCTCAAACTATGGCTCTGATACCAACTTGAAACGCCCCAAAACGGGTACATCTCATAGTTGGCACACAACATAACAAACATAGTTCTTAAACCGGAAATCAGAATCTATTACAGCGGAAGTCTTTAATTCAAATCATTCATCAAACTATAACATGAAATATTGTCTATAACATGAACTATCAGGATTGGAAATGTCAGTCTTCAATACCGCAGCCCGGTGTCCATGCTATCCAGCCCACATGGCTCTTTCACTTTTCTTTAGCTTTACCCTTTTTACCTGTCATGCATACTAAAAGTCAGCTAACGCTGGTGAGTTCTCTCTTTACTTTAAACTGTAAACTTTATCTTTGGTAGCTTAGTTTTATTAAAATAAAATAAGCTTTACTTTCACTTTCTTTGAAATAAACTTTTAACTATTACTTTAAAACTTTACAACGTTACAATTATAAATCTGTTACGTTACTATCTGTCATTAAAACTTTATCTTTAAGGAAACCCGTTAGGGTGTCCCACTGTACTCTGTCTATCATTTCACTTATACTTGACAAGTGACTTTATCATACTTTAACTATCACATATGGATCGTGGTCCGAGGACCAGATCCCTATCTTGCTTACACCTCAGGGTAAGACTTTTACTTTAGCGCTGCCCACACCTCAGGGTGGGACTTTCTTTCTCGCTTGCACGTTAGTGCAAGACTCCTTTAGCATTGCTCACACCTCAGGGTGAGACTTTCTCGCTTACACCGAAGTGAAGACTCCTTTAGCATTGCTTACACCGAAGTGTAAGACTCCTTTAGCATTGCTTACACCGAAGTGTAAGACTCCTTTAGCATTGCTCACACCTCAGGGTGAGACTTCTACTTTAGCATGCCTGCAGGACTTTCTACTATGCAACTACTATGCAATGCAATTACACTAATACACAAGTAGAAATGCAATCACATAACTTTCATATAGACAAATAACACATATTAACACATAAGCATATAGCATGGTATTTGTCACTGTCACTGTCACTGTCGAGCTGTACCGAAGTACGGCTCCTTTATCGTTCTTTCTTTAGCTCATTGTTATCTTTCAAAAACTTGTTTAAAAGATAATACTATGCTCTTTTGTTCTTTATCTTTCATTTTATAAAAATAACATTTTTATAAAATACTATACTTTGCCCTTCATTTTATAAAAATAACATTTTTATAAAATACTATACCAGTATGCATGCCAGCCCAAAACCATTAGGAAAAAGGGCAATAAGAACTCACCAGATGAATCGTTTCTGTTTACACCTAGCCGGTTCCTGAATGTCACTATGGTCACCCACAATTTGTATAATCAAGTCATAGGCGTAAGGCTGTGTTCCTAGGGGACACTTAGACATTACTAGGCTTGACTCAGATGTTTCGGGTCATGGTTTCATTATCGAAACTAGGTAGTTTCGAGCCCTGGCTCCTTATCGAAACTATGTAGTTTCGAGCCCTGGCTTCTTATCGAAACTAAGTAGTTTCGAGTCACTGCTTCTTATCGAAACTAAGTAGTTTCGAGTCACTGCTTCTTATCGAAACTAAGTAGTTTCGAGTCACTGCTTCTTATCGAAACTAAGTAGTTTCGAGTCACTGCTTCTTATCGAAACTAAGTAGTTTCGAGTCGTATGACTTATATAAATTCTTAGTTAAGGTCTTGGGTCTATATTGAAACTATGGTAGTTTCGATGGGTCTGCCCCTGTCGAAACTAGGTAGTTTCGATAGATGCGTCCATATCGAAACTAGTAGTTTCGACTGTGCAGTCTTCTTCCCCAAACAGAACCCTAGATCTGGTCCCTTTGTTCTAATCGATCAAGCTATGAACTTTTTACGTTCGAAATGTTCCATTTTCCCCCATGAACCCAAACCCGTGGTTTGTTTCCAGTTTCACACGTAAAAATCTAAACCTTTACTCGATTATTAACCCGAAACCCGAAAGTTACAAAAACTCAGATTTAGGCATAATAATTACCTGTTATAGCTTCCTTCTCGTTCCTTTATGCTCCAGAGATGTTGAGCAACAATCCTCGAGACTTTGAGCTTGATCCGAGCTTTCTCTCTCTAGACGATCTCTCTCTCTCTCTCTCTAAGGTTCTTGCGCAGGAAGAAAATGAAGGACACAGGAGGAAATGGCTACTGATTAGAAGGGTTCTTCTCAGTTTTCGGGCCCATGGGCCGGCCCCTAGCCAAGCCCACCTTCCTTTTTCTTTTATTTGGGTTTTTATTTATTTTGGGATGTTACAAGTCTACCCCTCTTACGAAAGGTTTCGTCCTCGAAACCTGTTATAAGTCAAACAGGTGCGGGTACGACTCTTTCATTTCTGTCTCGGTTTCCCACGTAGCTTCTGACCCTTTACGATGCTTCCATTGTACTTTGACTAACTGTATCACTTTATTCCGTAACCGCTTTTCTTTCCTGTCTAGTATGGCGACGGGTTCCTCGATGTAATTGAGGCTATTATCTATCTCGATGTCGTCAAGTGTCACATGCGCTGATTCGTCGGCCAAGCACTTTCGCAAGTGCGACACGTGGAAGGTTGGGTGAATTCCACTAAGCTCATCCGGTAATTCTAACCGGTAAGCGACTTCACCAACTCGCGCTAGTATTTTGAAGGGTCCGACGAATCTTGGGCTTAACTTCCCTCTCTTTCTGAATCGTATGATCCCCTTCCAGGGAGATACCTTCAATAGTACTTGATCCCCGACATTGAATTCGATTGGTCTCCGCCTCCTATCTGCGTAGGACTTTTGACGGTCCTGTGCAGCTTTCATTCTGGCCTTGATCTGGTCAAACTTTACAGAGGTTGCTGTGACTACCTCTAAACTTCCCAATTCTTTCTGTCCTACCTCCCCCCAACAGACCGGGGTTCGACATCTTCTACCATACAACATTTCGTAAGGCGGCATACCAATAGTGGTGTGGTGGCTGTTGTTGTAGGAGAACTCTGCCAATGGTAGGTGACTATCCCAACTGCCACCAAAGTCTATAATGCATGCGCGGAGCATATCCTCCAACGTCTGGATGGTCCTTTCTGATTGCCCATCCGTCTGTGGGTGATAAGCCGTGCTGATGTTTAACCTCGTACCCATTGACTCATGAAATCTTTTCCAGAATCTCGATGTAAATCGCGTGTCCCGGTCAGATACAATTGATAACGGTACGCCATGTCGAGAGACAATTTCATTGATAAATACTTCTGCCAACTTCTCAGATGAATACGTTTCGCGAATTGGCAAGAAATGTGCACTCTTTGTCAGACGATCCACTATAACCCAAATCGTATCATGGCCTTTTGCTGTGCGGGGCAGCTTTGTAATAAAGTCCATGGTGATACGCTCCCACTTCCATTCGGGTATTTCCAGAGGCTGGATCTTCCCGTACGGTTTCTGATGCTCTGCTTTAACTTGTGAGCAAGTCAGACACTTGCTTACATATCCGGTCACATCATTCTTCATGTTAGGCCACCAATACTCTTTTTTCAAATCCTGGTACATTTTCGTGGTTCCTGGGTGGATGGAATATCGAGGCTTCTTATCGAAACTAAGTAGTTTCGAGTCACTGCTTCTTATCGAAACTAAGTAGTTTCGAGTCACTGCTTCTTATCGAAACTAAGTAGTTTCGAGTCACTGCTTCTTATCGAAACTAAGTAGTTTCGAGTCACTGCTTCTTATCGAAACTAAGTAGTTTCGAGTCGTATGACTTATATAAATTCTTAGTTAAGGTCTTGGGTCTATATTGAAACTATGGTAGTTTCGATGGGTCTGCCCCTGTCGAAACTAGGTAGTTTCGATAGATGCGTCCATATCGAAACTAGTAGTTTCGACTGTGCAGTCTTCTTCCCCAAACAGAACCCTAGATCTGGTCCCTTTGTTCTAATCGATCAAGCTATGAACTTTTTACGTTCGAAATGTTCCATTTTCCCCCATGAACCCAAACCCGTGGTTTGTTTCCAGTTTCACACGTAAAAATCTAAACCTTTACTCGATTATTAACCCGAAACCCGAAAGTTACAAAAACTCAGATTTAGGCATAATAATTACCTGTTATAGCTTCCTTCTCGTTCCTTTATGCTCCAGAGATGTTGAGCAACAATCCTCGAGACTTTGAGCTTGATCCGAGCTTTCTCTCTCTAGACGATCTCTCTCTCTCTCTCTCTAAGGTTCTTGCGCAGGAAGAAAATGAAGGACACAGGAGGAAATGGCTACTGATTAGAAGGGTTCTTCTCAGTTTTCGGGCCCATGGGCCGGCCCCTAGCCAAGCCCACCTTCCTTTTTCTTTTATTTGGGTTTTTATTTATTTTGGGATGTTACAAGAACGTAATTCAGTGCATTCATGCAACCACACGCAATAGCGCTCTAATCCCTAGCCGGAGGGACATTGCAGGTGTTTGGGGTAATATAAAAAAGCTGGAAATAGCTCTTAATTCGCGTAATCTGGATATTAAGGAGATGCTGGTCATGAAGGAGGGTGTGTGGACATGGGCGACGGATGACAAAGGCGGTTTCTCGGTTAAGTCTATGCATCTTATTCTTGCTCAATCCTACAACTACCCAGATTGCTTCATCTTAGATTGGATTAAAGGTGTGCCCCTTAAACTGAATATTTTTGCTTGGAGAGCGGAATTGGATAGAATCCCTACCCGGCAGGCCTTGGTTCGAAGACATGTTCCGTTGGAGTCTACCCTTTGCCCTTTGTGTTCTCAAAGTGATGAAACAATTGAACATCTTTTTACTTCTAGTTTCTATGCCTCTATGATTTGGAGTTTCATCAGTTATTGGTGTAAAATCCCCCAAATTTATGTATTCTTGGTGCGAGATGTGGTTCTTTTGGCTAAAGCTAATCCAATGGACACAAATAGAGATAAAGCTCGTCAGGTGATTATTCTCACAGCGGTATGGTGCTTATGGAAACACAGAAATGAAATTATTTTTGGGAGGAAAAGCCTGTCTTTGACCCGGCTGTTTGAGGATATAAAATGCTCTACTTTCTTATGGGCTAAAAATAAGCTTAATATTAGGCCTCTTGATTGGGAGCAGTGATATGTCTTTAGTTTTTTATCCTGGATATTATGTATTTCATCTTGTTCTGGTTGTTTTGGTCCATGCTAATTTCTGTTCGTTGGGCTTTTCTTTAATGGAAATTTTTTCTGCCTTTAAAAAATAACCAAAAGTTAATTAATTACTCTAGTTCTAGGCTTCTAGCATCACTCTCTTTAATTGTACAAAATTAAACTCCAACTAAGCTATGAAAATGACTCAATTAATTAATACTTAATAATTAGATATTAATATAATGTTAGTTAAAATTAATAAAAAGTAAAAAAAAAAATTGGACTTAACAAGCTGAAAAACATATGTAAGTGGGGGCGGTATCTTTTGCATCCTACTCCTCCCATGAATTTCATTTGGTCCCGAAGGCCACAATAGGTGGTGTTCCCGCCCCTCCCACTACTTCATCCCATGTTGCTTATTTCCCTCTTTGTTGAATTGTTGTACATCCAAATCATGATAGCCATGCCGCAGCGGGGTGTATTTTTGCGGTGCGTAGAGTTGGGGAGGTGTTCTCGTTGGTACCTCCTCACTCTCACTTCAACGCCGTCCCACGGCTTGCGACTTCCATTCCATCAAACCTAAAGAAGTGACATTTTCATCTAAATTACAAGGAGTAATTTCAAATATCTAATCATGATTAATTTAACTAGCTAAAAATGTAATATTTCATATTCTTGAATAAAAATTGTCAATTTAATATTTATTACATATAATTATATAAAGTTGTCAATTTTATTATTTAAAACATATAAAGTTGTCGTCTCTGTGTAAGACATAATTTATTATGTGGCTATTATAATCATTTATCTTATTATTAAATGATCAAATGCTTTATTATTAACCTATGACTAGTAATTAATTGATGGGCCTAATTACTCTTAATGAGCCATTAATGGGTTTTTCCTTGGGTGTACATATATAAGGAGAGATAATTAGAGGGAATTGACTAATGAATGAATCAATTACCAACACCATAATCGTCCCTCTCTCTCTACCATAACCGTGAGTTCTCACGAACTCACCTTAGTCATCCTAACCGTACACCCTAAACGGGAAACCCGATCTTCCTAGCGGATCATGACGTCTTCCCTCTCTACGGTTAGCTTATCAGGTATGTATTATATTATTGTTTTCCCTTATCATGTCACAAGAACTGATCAACATGTGGTATCAGAGCATATGTTGATTAATCGGTTCTTGTTTCATTCCCTAAACTGGAATTAAAATTGGAGAACAAAGTTTTGATTAAAATCATATGAAAATCGTTCTAATCATGTTTAACGATTTTCTATTTTGTTAATATATTATGTTTTTGATCTCCTAAAATCTAGATCTATAAAGATTTTCGAAATCTGTTAAAATAATGTTTCAAGATTTCGATCTAGGCTTAAATATGATAATATGGAAGAACAGTTTCATCTAATGTTCTTGAAACTGTTCTTCGTGTTCATCATTATTTTTGATGAAAATCCCCTTAATTTGGGATAAATTATGATTGTGTTTGTTAAAATCTTGTAACTTTATCTCCAAGATTTCGAATCAAAATATTATTTTATTATTTTAAATAAAGAAACTTGGATATATTTAACAACTTAAAAAGATTTTTGAAATAAAAAAATACAGTCATAATCCCTTAATTTTTGCACTGCCTTATCGGGTTCATATTTCACGATTTAATAATTCACGGTTATGATTCACGAGTATTGTAGTTCACGGCCAGACACTTCATAGTTTACGGGTATTATAGTTCACGGGTTCTAATTTACGATTCAAAGTTCACTAGTCTTAATGTTCACTGGTTTAAGTTCACGGTTTATGTTTACCGGAACCGTGAACCTTACTAAAACCGTGAACATTATTGGAACCGTGAACCTTACTGAAACCGTGAACATTATTGGAACCGTGAACCTTACTGAAACCGTGAACATTACTGGAGTCGTGAACCTTACTGAAACCGTGAACATTACTGGAGCCGTGAACCTTACTGAAGCCGTGAACCTTACTTTTCCCGAGAACTTATTTTTCCGAGAACTTACCTTTTCTCGAGAACTTACTCGTTTTCCCGGAAACCTACTTGGAGCCGTGAACTTACCTGAGCCGTGAACCTAGCCTTATTTATGTGCCTAAATTTTTTCCCTGCGGGGTTTGCTGTTAATGAATGTTTTAGTTTTAGTTTTGTTAAACTTTAAATTTAAATGTTTTCAAAACCTTAAAAACTTACTTGAATAACACCTTAAGCTTCACTTCTGCCCAAAGGTGATGTGATGCATGTGTAAACTTATTCAAGCTTAAGTAAGCATTATAACCCTAGTGCATATCATGATATTAATTGTTTTGTTAAATCTTATACTTTACAAAACCTCAAATTAGAAAACATGATTAACTTAAATAACACCTAAAGTTTCACTTCTGCCCAAAGATGATGTGTCACGCTCGTAAAGTTATTTAAGTCTAATTAAGCACTAGTTCGCCTAAAATACATGAATGTTTCTACTTCTGCCCAAAGGTGATGTGTTACATTTATGTTTCGCGAACCTAATTATGTGCATTCTAAACAAATGTTTCACTTCTGTCCAAAGGTGATGTGTTATATTCTTAATACACATACTCACTATTAAATTGTTCCTAATACCAAACAAATGTTTCACTTCTGCCCAAAGGTGATGTGTTACATTGTTTAAGTAGAACCTAATTAAATCTATTAGTTTGGTGTTATAATAGATTTTTATCACATCTTCGTAAAATAATTGTTCTTAAGTAGAACCTTATTTAATTTATTTTTCTGTCTACCTTAGATTATTATCCCGTAGACCACTCTAAGTTCTTCTTCAGCTGTTTGTACCTTATTTACACTCTAGTTCTATGAGTTTTGCTTAATTAAAAGTTTCCTTAAATATTTGCTCTTATTGAGTCTTGATTAACCCTTAAGACATGACATTCCTGCTGCTATTTTTCTAATAAAAATTCTAGAGAATAAAATAGAGCATAAGAAATAGGATAAGTCAAACACAATGTCTCTTATAGTAATCAAGAACTCCTTTCATGATTGCTATCAGGGGAGCTATTCCAGATTCTGAATATCCTAAGACTAATCTATTCTCTGTGGAAATGAAAGAATCAAAATAATTCCTAAGACGCATGCAAACTTTCTAATTCTAAATAAAAGGTTAAGTGGCATCCGTGAACACATCATAATATACACTGACATTACCCATAAACTAAGGGCCTAGACATGGAAATCAGTGAAGTTTTCCAGTGCGTACATAATAAGTTTTCCACTAGTATGATTAGTTGTCTTAAAAAAAAATAATAACACTCAGAAGTACCAAAGGAAAATGAGTGTATTGATAGCAACATACGTACAAGAAAAGAAACGCCTAAAACTGGAAAACCGGATGCTATTCACCTCACTACCACTAAACCCAATAAGAGGATAGTTTTAAGGTCTGGAAACAAAATACAAATACTACCTCCAGCTCTAAGTTATCCAAGGAGAAGTCTCACTGTAAAAATTATGTCATTATACTAGGCATAATAAGTGAGATCATCCATAAGCCAAATGATTAGCTGGCTAATATAAGGTAGTCACTAACTAATTATTTTTTTTAGTCCATTAACATTAATATTTCAATCAACACATGATGAGTTGAGTCTATTTCTATACGTTTTCTTACCAGAATTCAACTAATAATAAGATGAGAAGTTAGTGGTGTATTTAAATGTTAAGGCTACATAGAACCATTGTCTTTGTATTAGGCTTTATGATACCTTACATATTCTGAAGAATACTCAGAATTTAGTATCAATAATAAAGCTACACTTTGACAGTTATGAGGTTTGCGTGGCCAAAACAAAGTCACCATTATCTTAAACTCTAATATTATTGGTTATCATTATCTAGATAGAAACCTTCATGACATAGAACTAGCTGATACAATAATCTTTCACAACTTTTGTTATCATGAAAATTTAACAAAAGATAAATGAGACTTATGCATTTCATCCATTAAGACCAATCTTTATGAGAAATCATGACCAGGTCGATGCAGGATGAATTGTTACAAAATCTCATTCTTAGTAACTTTAAATCATGTGTTAAACGCCCTAAATATCAAATGGCTATGGGAATAAGTGAGGGTCCACCAGAAGTTATCCCAAATGGAATAATCGGACATAATTTATGATTTAGAAGATTATTTACTTGTATCTAATCTGTTTCCTACGACCCAAAACTTTAAAAATATCAATTCATATACACTTGATAGAATTCCTTCTAAATTTGTTTCTAAAATTTCTTATGAAATTTTGGACGATAATGAAATCAAGTCTAAAATATATGAAAGGTTCCCACGTTACGCGCATCATTGAAACTTGTCATGTGTAGTTTTTAGAGACCTCAAAGATCAGTGGGAGCACAAAGTGTCCTAATTATAGCTTGTAAAAGTTGCAAAAGGTGGGGGAGTAACATCTTGATCTTACCTCAAATTACACCTCTTGCACACGACACTGCTCCATCACATCTTATCTCCTTAGAATATAATACTACTCCTAACAAAGTCTCATAGATGCTACTATGTGGGCAGACCTAGATTTCTTACCAAAACTAAAGTAATCCTCAATAAGAGAAACTAACATAAACATCATTAAGTTGTTTCTCATTAGAATGTATTGGTCTTCAAAAGTTTGATACACCGTTGACCCTAAGCATGCTGAATTACTTATAATTTCTAAGCTAAGTGGGAGCAGTAAGAGTCCTTATCATGACTTGCCATGAGTACAAGAGGCGGGGGGAGAGACTCGTTAAATTTAACTTCAAATTTAACTCCGATTACATCTCTTGTACACCATACTGCATCAACTCCCATACACTTAGAAACTAATGTTGCTCCTAATATACCTGAAAATGAAAGTACCTAACCAAGAGCTACTCTATAAACTTGAAACTCCTAATAAACCCAATAATCAACTCAGGAGGTCATCTAGGTCTAAAAGGCATACTAAATTTGATGATTATGTATCCTACCTGACTGAATTTAAAATGGATGTGGGAAAGTTTACCGATCCTACTTCTTCTAATTAAGCCACTACCATCAATCAATATTCTAAATGGAATAAAGCTATTATTAGCAAGCCTAACTCCATGAATTAGAATAACATTTGGGATTTGTTGAATTACCTAAATGGTGTTCATAACTAAACTAAATCCGAATGAAAACTCACGATTGATTGCTAAATGTTATACTCAAGAAGGAATAAATTAAGTTTATTTAAGGATCATTACTGTTTTAGTAGCTTACAATAACTTAAAGCTACATTAGATGGACATTAAAACAACTTTCCCTAATATTGACCTACATGTTCATAAAATAACCTGAAAGTTCTAAACTGCAGGTTAAGGACACTTATTCTGTAAGTCAATGAAATCCATGTATGGGTTGATTGAAATCATAATGCAACTCTCTTCATCAAGAACTAAGTGTATTTGTACACTTACCTCAATATGAGTGAGAGCAAATAATGTAAACTTGTCTTTATATAGATGACATTCTGTTGACAAGTATATGTTACATGAGTCAAAGCATTGATTACTCATATTTTGATATGATGGATCTCGGAGATACTTCTTATGTGATAAGTATCAAAATACACCGAGATAGATCCAATGGGACATTAGTTTCGTCCTATAAGCTTTACACTAAGCGGATCCTTACACGTGTAACATTTAAAATTGTTCTCCTTTAGAGGCTAATAGGATAAATGAAAATTATTTCCTTATGTTTCATTAATTAGAAGCCTTATGAAGGTTAAAGTCTATACTCGTTTAGATATTGCTCATATTGCTAAACACTAAACTAGTCTAGATTATTGTGAAGCATCTAATGAAATATTACAATATCTTTAAGAACGAGAGACTATAAGTCAAAGAAGAAGTGAGAACTTAAAATAGTTTACTACTCTTATTCTAACTCTATTGTATTCAAAGGTAACAAAATGTCAATTTGTGGCTTTATCCTTATGTTAGTAGACAGACCTATCTAGTGGAGGAGTCATAAGGAACTGTTAACAACAACCTAAGTTTAAATGACATAATTGCCACTAAATGTTGTTAGAAAATTTATCAGTAGACTCATAATTTATTAACTCCACATAAATATTATATCGAAGACTTACTGTGATAAGTCAGCTACCCTTACTTCTCGAACAGTAACAATTTGAGCGGAAATGCGTTAATGTTCGATACAAAATTATTGTTCAATTATGAATTATGAACAAGTTAAGGAAACTAAATTTTTGTATCGAATACATTCATGATATGCTAATGGATCCAATAACTAAAGGTTTACTACCCATAAGTCTTATGTAAGCGCTTATAATTAAGACGAGTTTACTAATGACCATAGGTAATTGCATATCGTACTATGAATGATTAATTATTAATGAAATTTCCTCACTTATTTGAATTTGTTTGTCTCTAAATACGTTTATGCATGCCTAAAGACGTATATACAAGTAACTATACAAATCAACGTTAAAGGGCTTATTTGTCAATTTGATCCTAAGTTTACTTAAGTTTTGAATTGAGATTGTAATATGATTAATGGGGGTCTTGAGTTGAATACTGATTCAATGACTGTATTTCTCTGCTACAGTTTTGGTTTAAAACTAAAATGAGTATTAAATCTGCGCAGACTTACTAATGCTCATAATAAATGATTACTCGGCCAAGTGGGAGAATGTAAGACATAATTTATTATGTGGCTCTTATAATCATTTTTCTTATTATTAAATGATCAAATGTTTTATTATTAACATATGGCTAGTAATTAGTTGATGGGTCTAATTACTCTTAGTGGGTCATTAATGGGTTTCCCCTTGGGTGTACATATATAAGGAGAGATAATTATAGGGAATTGACTAATGAATGAATCAATTACCAACACCATAATCGTCCATCTCTCTCTACCATAACCGTGAGTTCTCACGAACTCACCTTAGCCATCCTAACCGTACACCCTAAACGGGAACCCGATCTTCCTAGCGGATCATGACGTCTTCCCTCTCTGCGGTTAACTTATCAGGTATGTATTATATTATTGTTTTCCCTTATCATGTGATAAAAACTGATCAACACTCTTTACCGTTTTAGAAAGACTTTGAATCCTTAGAATACAATTACACTTTTGTGCTTGTCAAGACAGACGATTAATGAATTCTGTTATTATCATTATGCATAAATGCAAAAACAATTAGAAAACCTCTTTAAAGCCACGTTTTTGTTCACGTGGATTCTTCTAGCCACGTTTTTTCACGTGGATTCTTCAAGCCACGCGGATTTTTCACGGCTTTTGAATAGTGTTATTCACGTGGATTCTTCAAGCCACGTTTTTTCTTGCACAGCCACGTTTTTTTGGATTCTTCAAAGCATGCCACGTTTTTTCTTGCACGGAAACGTTTTTGTTCACCGCAATGTTACTTAACCTTTGTTTCTCTCTCTCTCTCTACCCATTTGTCTGGTCGATTTTTCCCGCCACGGTAATGACCTTCGTTTTGCAAGATGGGATGGTGTCGATTGAAATCGGTTTTACAGGGTGGTCTTCGGTGTCTCCGCTGATTATTTCGATTCAGTTTCTTAATCCAACACGGATCTGAACTTGGTTTGGTAAGATCGGTTGTTAGCGACTGAAATCGGGTTGACGGCGACCCCTTTGTTGCCTTTGTCAGTAATTTCTAATACCGGTTAGCGCCTGTCACAGCCGGTGATTTCGATTCGGTTTTATAATCTGACACGGACCTAAGCTTGGTTTGGCAAAATCGGAGGATGGCAAGTGCGACATATGTCTTGGCTGATCCACTTGCAACCTCTGTTGCGGCCATGGCTGTCTAATCCTTTTGTTCCGATGTTGAGGTACTCAGTATGTGAAAATTACATATGCCAAATTTCAGTTTTTATTACTGTAAGTTTACACCAATTTTTCGTTGATATTGTTTTGTATAATTGCTTGGGCGTTCTAAAGTATGCAAATTTAGATTCCTTTAAGTCCGATAATGACGTTTTTGGTGAATTCTTGTCTATCTGTGTATGATTTTGTTACTTTATGATGATGAGGATGATGTGATAAAGTTTATACGCCGTTGGCTTTCTTTGATAAGAGGCAATGGAGACTGAATTTCTTCTTATTGGATTTGAGATTCGCCACATCTTGGCGTGGCAGACTCAGAGGACGGCAACTGCGAGATACACCGTATGTACTCCAGTTGCAGCCTTTGTTGCAACCATGGCGGTGTAATCATGTTGTTATGATGTTAAAAACATACATGAGCCTCAATGTCTTGCCATGACATTACTTCTGAAAACCTATGACTAATGTTGTTTAGTTTGTTTTAGGTAATTTTATTAGTAGTTGATTTGCAGGCGTTTTCCTAGGTTAGCCATCTTATTATTTACTTATTTTAATTCTTCCGGGTCTAATGGTGTTTGCCATGAAGGTTTTTTTTGTAATAAAGTAACATAAAGTAGTTTTTATAAAGATTACGCAGGGTTTTTTTTCTCAAGGGATTATGTCTGCAGAAGCCACTTAATATCGATCATATTTCACTTTACTATGCGCTATTTGAGCCTATTTCCAATTAAAAGTTTTTGTGAATCGTATATAGAACAGAAGCAAAGATAGTTGCCATTGAAAACTCTTCATGGGAACACTATAACTTGTGAAACAATGTGCGTATATTGTGTGAAAAAATTGGTAAAGCTAGATATGAAACCGACAGCCTCGGAACTCACCTGAAACTGACGATTGCTAAATTTTTTGAGTTGAAGTTAATCTACACACCGCTACAAGCCGCAAACAGAACGCCGCAACGCGCGTATAACTCTACTAGTAATTATTTAAATCGAAAAAAACTATCAAACTTTGGCCGGCAATTTGCATGCAAAAGTACCAACAGTAATGCTCTCTGTCTCTCTATAGTTAGGAAAATATAAATTCTAAGCATCGTTTTCAAACCGTCGTATTTAATAGTTCTTCCAACTCATCTATACAGGACACATTTTGTTTTCTTTAAATGAATTTAAATGGTCAGAAGGGTTGGTGATGATGTTGATGAAAAATTATTATTATTATTATTATTATCATTATTATTATTATACTGTAATTTTTTTACCTTGCTATTTAATTCGAAAATTATTATATATATTAAAAAGGATGACGATTTACGATAAAGTGACAGATAAACGGACAACAAGTTGTGCTGCAACCTAAATTTGGATATTAAAACCGATCCTACTGTAATTGTTAGAATATTTAACCCATACATATAACATAATGGTCAGATTTGAATAATCGATTACAAAGAAGTGTAAAAGATATTATTCCATTTGCATCATCAAATTTCGCTTAGCTTTTGGCCACATTTTGGCAGTCGATGAGTTATGAGGAATGGTTTGATATATGGGTAGTTAATGTTTGAATTTTGTTTGTGTTTCCCAAAATCAATAGATGGGATGAAGCATGGGCGTTACCCATGCTCATTTGTCACAACCTTCTATTCAATTACTTTAAAGTCGTATAAATACATGTATGCAAACATATACACGTATGGTACTGATATAAGAGCGGGTAGTTAATAAACACAAGGGATCACGTGTGTTACCCATGAGTGAACATAAACTCGTTCTAGGGACCATTTGTGTTACCTACGAGTGAACACGGGTAACCACCCATGTAATTTCTGATATTAGAGACCAAACATTCGGTACATGTAAACTAAAGAACCATTTGTGTATTTAACTCTATTATTTTGTGTAAAATATATACGCAACAACCACACGTTAACGGATAACCAAAAATCTTCAATTGAGAGAGGCCCAATGAAAATTAAAGGCTAATGAGGCCCAATGAAAATCAGGCTACCGTGAAGGCGTGAACCAACTTTGAAGACCCATTTAACTTCTTATTCACCTGTCTCTACCCTCCGGTAAGGATGAGTATTTGGTATCGAGTACTGCTACCGGTACCGTATCGATAGATTCGGTACCAATATTGGTATCTATTTTTTCATAAATTCGGTACCGATACCATCTTGAGATAAACATTTTATAATGAGTAACTGTACCTTAGTGATGCATTAATATACCATACATATTGATAGATTTTATTAAAGCAAACCGTATAATATATCAAAACTAATAAACGAAGAAACGGGTAAGAAATGTGACCTTCAATTCAATATCTCTAAATCAACAATGAAATTATTCACTTTGACAAATTACAGATCTGTTTGATTTTGTTAAAAAGATGACGTTAATTTTGGCTTTCCACCTTTTTTAAACAACAAAAGTTCAGACTCCCGGGATCACCCTGGGAAACAAATCACTCTTCCGCTATGATACTATACTCAACCAGGAGACTAGACTCATTTAAAAAGTTATGATACTATACTCAACCCGGGATTAATATGAAACCTTTTGTGTTATGCGATATTCAAACTCATAACTTCTCATTTAAAAAGTTATGATACTATACTCAACCAGGAGACTAGATGGTTTTTTTCCACTCGTTCTACTTTGAAAGACCGTGAAATTATAATTTATAAATAAAAAAATAAAAAAACAAGGTCAAAGCTTTCTTTCAAAATAATCAAATAAAAATTAAGTAACGCCTATTTTGGCATTGTGAAACAAAAATGTAAGTTACAAGGTGAGTAGTAGAAAAGAACGCTTCCAGATCAGGTGAACGTCGTCTCCGTCAAATTCAAATGAGAACGAACAAGCTTTTCTATCTGCCAAAAAAACGCTGCTCACCGTCGCCGATGATCCTTTGATCGGACCTCCCACAATTTTGTCACACCTTCTCTCATCTATCGTTCTAGCTCTACAATTTTCTCAACAGCTCACAGATCGGTGATATCACAATTATGGCACGATTCACCTTCTCACCAGCGTCGGCTACTACCGCTACCGTGATCCTGTCGATTTTTGTAATGTTTGTTTATGCGGTCGTCGATGATCCAAGCACTATTGTTCTCCTTCCTCCGCATTCTGGTAGCAATCGCCACACCATGTTTCTACCTCTATTTCCTTCCGCTCCTAACTCCTCCCGTCTCTCCTCGTTCTCCGGCGACGGAAAATCTCGGCGTCACCTCCAGACATCCGATTCTTCTCGCCCTAACGCACGGATGGCTCTGCATGACGATCTCCTTCTCAACGGGTATCGTGTCATTTTCTCGATCTACTTTTCGCGCAATTTTATTTATATTTTATATTTAAAATTTGTGTTTAATTGGGGAAACTAACGATTATTTAGTAGAAAAATTGGATTCACTGTTATCACTTTTAAATTGTAGTCATCATATTTCATTTCGGAAGTAATAAATAGTATCATGTATTTGAGGTGAAGATTTTTAATTGAATTGAATGGTGAATATTAGGTATTACACGACTAGGCTGTGGATTGGGTCTCCACCACAGAAGTTTGCCCTAATAGTTGACACAGGGAGTACTGTTACTTATGTTCCATGTTCTACCTGTGAACATTGTGGCAAGCATCAGGTACCTCTTCATTATTTGTTTCGAAAACTTGAACTCTTTGTGAAACATTTTGTTCTCTTTCTGATTGATTTGATGTTTCAAGTTTCTCTTAAGAGCTTTTATGTGATAGTAGGATGGGATATAGGAATCACATATATACATTGTTGGTGAAACAAGCAGCACTGACCACTTGCTGTTTAACATTCTGCAATTATGTTTAGATATTCGATTTTACTAGCATTAGAAGTGGTATCATGGACTTTTGAAAGTTAAGGAACACTTGATATTGTAGGAAATGTAGTAGGCTGCTTTAAAGTTCAGATCAGAGTTCAGACCCGCTATATTATTATCATTCTTGAAGGAGAATGTGAAACTAATCATGTATTATAAACGGTGGAGCTAGATAAATAGTGTTAATTTGCAAACTTTTTAGTGAAATAGGTTGCATATCACTACGTTAGTTATTTATATGGTAGTGCAATCAGGTGCATGGGTTCTTGTATTTCTATACCTTACACATATCTCCTGGTTTCAAGTGTATATCATCAATGAAAGAAATATTATGAATATATTTTGCTGCATTTAGCATGCGCAGGTTGATTTAGACATTCTTCTGTTTCTTCTTTAAACTCTTTAAGGTTCTGAATATAAATTGTGGATCTCACCAGGACCCAAAGTTTGATCCAGATTCATCCAGCACGTATGAACCTGTGGAATGCAATACTGATTGCACATGTGACAAAGCCAAGAAGCAATGCATATATGAAAGACAATATGCTGAAGTGAGTTCTAGCAGTGGTGTCCTTGGTGAGGATATTATATCATTTGGCAACCAAAGTGAACTTTCACCTCAACGAGCCACTTTTGGTTGTGAAAATTCGGAAACTGGTGATCTGTACAGTCAACATGCTGATGGAATAATGGGTTTGGGTCGTGGTGATTCAAGTCTTATTGACCAACTTGTTGACCGTGGTGTAATAAGTGATTCATTTTCTTTGTGTTATGGTGGAATGGATATTGGTGGTGGTGCCATGGTTCTTGGTGGTATTTCTTCCCCCTCTGGGATGGTGTATGCCTACTCAGACCCTGTACGCAGGTATGTTTTGTATCTATCTTTCTTATAGTTACAAAACTTCTCGCATTTTTCGAACAAAATACGTTTAATACATCTCACACATTTACTCTAGTCTCGGGGTGGCAACAGCCCATATTACAATATTGAGCTGAAGGAGATACATGTTGCTGGAAAGCGGTTGCCTTTAAGTCCAAGTGTTTTTTATGGAAAGCATGGAACAGTGCTAGACAGTGGAACAACATATGCATACCTACCTGAAGCTGCTTTTCGTGCGTTTAAGGATGCTGTAAGATTCGATTATCTTAAACCTCGATTTGTATTTTCTTTAGTTCATTACTGTATTGCTTTAAGAAGGTAAAGGTTAATTGATCAATGTGATTTGTGGCTATTCAATGTTGAGGTGAGTTGTGGAATACACATTAAGCAAAGCTGGTTATTTTTATTCTTTTTTCCTGCTCGCAGAATTTCTCATTTCTTAAAGTGAATAAGCTCCCTTAAGATTCCTGTTCCCATCTATACTTGTAAATCAATCTCTATTTTTCTTGTGGTGAATTTTAGTCATTTTTGTTGAATATTCTCGCGGTTTCTGTATTCTAAGTGACTATTTTTTTCTATATATTTTCTGCTATTTGCACGTCCATTGACGATTGCATTGTCTCATTTGGTAGTTGGTATTCATTGTTTTGTCTGCTTTCAAATATTTACTTCTATTTGCATGAACTCCTATTTTCTTGCTTACATTCATATTACATGTTGGCCTGTTGGGTGGCCTTACTGATGCCAATTACATACCTAATTAGTTTCTTATTTAACATCTGGAAATCATTTCTTTGAAGTCTATTCTCCTACATACAAGATAACAAGTTAAATGAATTTGGTTTATTGAAACAATATTTATCAAAAACTATCTTTTCTTAATCATCAAGACTTATTAATTCAAGTGTTGTTCTAAACGCAAATCAAATAAACACAAATCAAATAAAAAACTATCTTGTAACTTTGATCAAAATAGCCAGTATTTGAATGGATAGGCTATGTATGTTCATTTCATTTGTTAACTGATGAAATAATATTTTCTAGATGTCCTACATAGGGTTTTTCCTAATCTTTTTGACACTACATTTCAATTTTACTAATTTTCTAATCTTGAATGCAGATCTTCAAAGAGCTCCATTCTATCAAACTGATCAGAGGTCCTGATCCAAGTTATAATGACATTTGCTTCTCTGGTGCCGGAAGGTATCTACGGATATGTGGTAGTAATTAAATATTGTGTTAAATACGAATTTATTTACATCTTTGTTGCATCAGTGATGTTTCAAAACTCTCAGAAACCTTTCCATCGGTTGAAATGGTTTTCGGGAAAGGACATAAGCTGTCACTATCCCCTGAGAACTACTTGTTTAGGGTAAGCAATAATTTTTTTTCTTCAAATTATATTATATGGTATCCCGAAAGCTGCTCTCCTTTTCTAGCTCATTTGTTTCTTATATTAAAAGCACTCAAAGGTGCGTGGTGCTTATTGCCTGGGGATATTTCAGAACGGAAAGGATCCAACAACTCTTTTAGGAGGTATTTTAACTTCACCAGATGACTTGTAGCTAGAGGTGACAAATGGGTGGGTCAGTCAGGTCGGTCATGAGTTGAACATGTCATTCTTGGTATGGGTTGATGCAGGCCGGGTTGACTCGAACCATTTTTTCTTCAAAAATTTTAATGTTTTTATAAATAACTAGTCTGTCACATATGATTTCAAATATTATATTATTTCAATAACAATCAACATCTTGAAATTAAAAGAAAATAATTTAGGACGTTTTATACTTTTATGCATTATAATACACATTAGGAGACTTTCGACCTGTTTCCTTATAAGCTTTTTTATTTTTATTTTACCAATTACAGATGAATCATAATTCGTATCAACCCACTCGTAAATAAATGGGATGAAATTGCTTATTTCTTTACCTTTTACTGCTCAAATTCTTTACCTTTTTTCTAATCAACAAAATCGTTTGAGTGCAATTTTATGCTTGTTACAGGCATTATTGTCCGCAATACTTTTGTTATGTATGACCGTGAACATAACAAGATTGGATTTTGGAAAACTAATTGTTCTGATCTATGGGCAAGACTTCATGATTCTGGTGTATCCCCTTCTCCTTCCCCTTCCTCACCAGATTCTCATTCAAGCCCCAATGCCTCTCCTTCTTCGGCTCCAATAGGGCCCTCATATCATATTGCTCCAGGTACAGTAAGCTTCTAACTTTAAAAGCCATAACCATTCCAAATTTACTATTATAGCATGCAAATAGGTTTAACTGTTTAATGATTTGGTTTGATTGTTTAGTATTGCATATTTGCATAATATGCATTTAGTATCACCTATCCTATATGTTGAACAATATGCTGATTTCATTAATCAAGTATTTTCAAATTTCAGTGATACCCATTATTTCTTATTATCTTTGCCATGCAGGGTCGAAAGTTGGAAGCATAATATTTTACATGTCACTGAACGTTAGATACTATAAGTTGGAACCTCACATCAAAGAGCTTACTCAGTTAATTGCCATGGAGTTAAATGTTAACAGTTCACAGGTATTTACAGTATTGCACAGTTAGTTCACATATGAAATCATAATTGACTTTAAACTATGGTTTCAGGTTTACTTATTGGATTTTACACCTGAGGCAAATGGTTCCCTTACAATATGGTCCATTACTCCACCAAAACCCGCGGAATTTATGTCCAAAGAGGCTGCATCTGTGAGTTTATTAATATAAATTATATAATACTGCCAAATTTATTATTTTATACTAAAAGTACAAGCCTATAACTTGTTATCTCTGGTGGCAGAATATTATTGCTCGAATAGCTGAAGATGAGATACACCTTCCTAAAATCTTTGGAAAACATCGCATATCCAATTGGTATATCGAGTCCGATCCATACAGGTATACTGATTATAGTTTCTGCTTAGGGATGTAGACAAGCCAAGCTCCGCTCATTTAGCTTAACAAAGCTCGAGCTCGGTCGTTCATTATTTATTCATTATATAATTATTTTATTTTTATACTATATATAATTGTTTTTAAATATATTTTTTATTTTTAACATAAACAAACATATCCAGTAGAATCTCATTCGTAGCAGAAGCTACCGGTAGGGTCTGTGGAGGGCGGGACGAGAGCAAATCTTTCCTCTATCTCAGGGGATTGAGAGGCTGACCCCCAACTGAGACCATTTATATTTATAACATAATACTTACTCTCTAGTTATTTCTGTCATAATTATATATAATTACTTTTTTTATGTAAGATATATTTATTATATTAAATAAAATTTATTATATATTTATATAAAATAGTATCATTTAGGCTATCGAGCCTAGTTGGGCTTGGTTTATGAACTCGGTCTCATTTATTAAATGTGCTTCTTTTTAAGCTTAGGCTCGGGCTCGGGCTCGGGCTCAGGCTCAGGTTTGAGCTCGTTTAAGCTTGGTTCTATTCGAGCTTTTAGCGAGCAGATCTCGAGTGGCTTGGCTCGTTTACACCCCTATTTCTGGTCTCCAAACATGGCAGTTTTGGAAAACCTACACTAAAATACTCTGATGAAAAACATACGCAGAACATGGTGGCAGAATTACATGGTTGTGGCCATAACATTCATTCTGTTATTAGTTTTTGGATTTTTGGGTTTTGTGATATGGTGGCTTAGGAGATACAGACGCCAAACTAGCATTCTCTACAAGCATGTAGATTCAGCCTTGCCTGAACAAGAACTTCAGCCTCTGTGATCTCAAACGCATCACGTGCCAAAATCGTCATGAAATATTGACATGTAGCGACGTATGGTTTCCCGGGATCATTGCCAACAAGGTGACTAAAGTTTCATTTATTAATACCGATTGCGTATACTAAAAATCAATCATGTTTTGTTATAAGTATCTTAAAACTAGTATATAAAAACATGCTTGAATTATTAATATGTGTATAACTTTATAGTTTTTAAGATAAAGTAAAATAATTCACAGGCTTGTCTTTCTTATTCTAGTGTGTTGTGTTCTTTTTCTTCAATAATTTCCTTTTGTGAGTTGTTGGTTCCTGTTTAATGTCTTGATGTTGTAGCTACTTTGCCAATCATTGTAATTGGACAGGGGTGTGTTTGCTTTATGTATTTGAGATAATAATCATTCAATTCAAATGGATGAAAATTTAATCAGTATGTTAACTATTGTTATTACAGTTAACTATAATGGTTAATTATTATGTGGCTTGTCACCCTATTTGCTTTAGAATTTACAATGGCTAATTAAGATGTTAAGTACAAATACATTGGCTGCAAATGATGCTTACTTAAATAATCCCTTTGCAGGCTTCTAGAACATTACAATAGTCATGTATTTAGCATTGAGAAACAAACTTGTTTTCACACTCATACAGTCATAGGAGTTGGGTTTATGTATTTATTATATATTTAGTATTTTAGTACTAGGGTGGAACCACTATGTTTCGGGTTAAAAACAAAATTAAAATTTAGAGATTTCTTTTATAAAATGGGTACTTAAACCTGATAGCTATACCCGCCTTCCACATGGGTAGTACTTGAACCTGATAGCTATGCCTGTCACGGGTACCCGCAAGGCTTGTGGCGGTACCTGAGATACCCACGAGGAATACCCGAGCTACGCCCATCACCCTAACATGGTTTGTGATACCCGGTGGACAAATAAAAAAACTACAAGATGAATAAAACAACGATAGTACGGCAACAACACTAATTATGTCTTCTCATTGGAGTGGTACCATCAACAAATAATATCATCCATACAAACATTTTCTTAGGTTCAATGAATGTGTCTCTCGTACTAGTACTTTCATTCATAAGGTTTTATTTAAGTATAGAAAATTAATATTACATAATCACTTCATAATCATCCATGGTTTATGGGACAAGTAAATGTAAACCTTCATCACTTCTCTTACTAATTTTTTTTATTTAATTATACTAATAGAAAACTTTAAAACTTTTTTTTTTATAAACTAATACTTCTTTCCAATCATATTTACTTACAAAGATGAATATGTCAAATTTTGGTGATTAGAAGACTTTTACAAGTAGTCATAATCGAGTAAAACACCTTTACAAGTTATATTATATGGTAATAATGATATATGTCAACTTTATACAACTAAAATTTCAAGGTTTGAATGAGTAAAACACATTACACGCTCTTGTACGGACAAAATTGCTTTATAAAAATCATTAGTATAAACATCACCACAAGGAGTGTTTTTGATTATTAGGACATCATGACTATATCGTTTAGATAAATTAATTTTGCTTCTAATTAAGTAATAGTATTGTAAGCGGGTTGGTGGTAGAGGAAAATCCTCTAGAAACACTAAGGTTTGTGAAGGTCATAGGTTCAAGTCTCACTCCTAACAGGATTTAAGAAATTTGCTTTAAAAAAAAAAGTAATACTATTGTAAACTATTTCGTACCAACTTAAGAAAACTAGGGTATTATAATTATAAAAACAATTAAAAGTAATCTATAGGTATGTAAATGAGCTAAGATGTTATGTGAATGTACTCGTGAAAGATGGGACGTGAGCCAGACTTTTTCACAGACGTGAAACACTTCCCTCTTAAGGCGTGAAGGGGGTGTGGGGCGCATGACGTGAGGGGTTTCACGGGCAAGGGGCTCTCTCATGGGTGTGTGTGTTATGTATAGTGATTGACTCATGTTGATGTTGCATTGACATGAATATGAAATCAGTACGAATAACCTTAATAAACACTTTTTACTCAAATATTTTAACTTTCTTTTAATAAAAATATTATTTGCAATCATTTTATATATTACTTGTCAAATAAATAAATCACACTTTGCCATTGTATGTCAAACATCTCCATAGTATAAAAGTTTTTTAAAAAATGCCTCAAAGTAGATGAGTTTGGGGGTGGTGTGAAATGTGAATATACTATTTAGACAACATGTGTTAAAAAATTAATTAAATACTGATAATGGTTGAAGAACAGTATTCGAATGATGATGATGAGATACAACAATATCATCTGGAAAATGAAAGAGAGATCCAATCAGAACACCTATATTCAACCGCTTACAAATTAAACCATTCAATTTCAAATTCAGACCTCCACACACAACAGTCAACCAAAACTCGCTCGATATCCGTACGCAATTCTTCAGGTGGACTCCTACTCTCTCAATTTTCAGCTTATCTGATGCTTCTAGGGTTTCGTTTTCTTACTGTTCGTAACCGCTGTTGGACTAATTCAATAGTCGTACTTGACGCGTTCTGAATTGATGATTTGGTCAATTAAGACCTGTAATTGAATGTTTTGCTATTCTGTAGTCGAATTCAAGCACCGATACGTTGATTTTTCGTTATACACTTGAGTTTTCTGGATTGAGATAATAAAACATAAGTCGAAATTGATCTATTCAGTGTATGCTTATATTAATTCTGGTGTATTTCACTGTTTGACTATTGATTGCTGAATGTTGTGATAAGTAAAATTGAAATATGATGTTGTTTCACGAATGAGTTGAATCACACATTTGATTTCATCGATTGAAGATGTTCGTGAACATGTTTTATATGCATATTATGATGTGAGGAAATTTCAGTCACTATCAATGGCATTACATCCTGTAAACTGATGAAATTTGGTGTTTCAGTTACGTTATACTGAAGCCGGTGTCTAAGCATTTGCGTAAGGCGTTCCAGGAGATATTCGTTTGTGGAGGTCGTTAGGGGGATCACCAAGGTGAACAAGTTCCTATCAGTTTACAATTCACGAGATAGGTTTGTCATGTTTGCATATTTTTTCAATCTGGTTGATAGTTTAGTGATATTTAATTAATATAAATGTCATTGTAGTTGTGTTTAAAGAGGCACTAATGTACACAGGTGAAATGGAGATATCGGTATTGAAAGCGCTTCTCAAGAACATTTATACTTTTCTTCATCTGTCATTCCAAGATAACAAATGTTCTGAAGTTGTTGAAAAGTATTACATCAAGAGTGAAGAAGTGCTGAAGTTAATTAAGCCGGTACTCGAGTCTATTATTGATGCCGATGTGGCTTCGGATCAACCATTTCAAAAGGAATTTGCAAACATGAGTCAATCTGTTGATGAACTCAGGGAGGTTCTAGAAGATTCTCATCCATTAATGAGTAAAGTTTACTTTGTATGTTCTAAGAACCTGCACTTTGTAGTATCAAAATAGTACTTTTCATGCAGTGGTTTTTGACTCACTTTTGTTATTCAAAGGTTTTAAAGGCCGAATCCTTGTTTACAAAAGTTAAGGCCCATGGTCTAGACATTCTCGACCTGCTGCAATCATGTGAAGGACTACCTGTTGAACTCAGTTCAGCATCACTCGAGGTACCTTCATCATTTTTATTAAAACTTTTGATTCTTGACGTCATTTTTAATAAACTATAATACTTCTTTTTCTTACATATCACACAAATGATTGCAGCATTGCGTGCAGAAAATTAAGCATATAGGGTATGAAAAGCCATCAGCAATTATCTCCAAAGCTATAAAAGATCAAGTAGAGGGACATGAACCTAGCTCAGATATCAGGTCAGAAATAGCTGATTTGCTTAGCTTAAAGTCGAATCAAGAACTATTAATTGAGTTGGTTGCCCTTGAAAACTTAAAGGAGAATGCTGAACAGTTAGAGAAGATTAGGGATGTTGAGTATATTGAGGAAATGATCAATCTTGTTACCCACATGCATGATTGCTTTATTGAAATGAAACAATCACAGAGCTCAAACACTGTACCGATACCACCCGATTTTTGTTGCCCGTTATCACTTGAACTCATGACTGACCCTGTAATTGTTGCTTCTGGACAAACATATGAACGGAGGTATATCCGTAATTGGATTGATCTTGGTCTTACTGTTTGCCCTAAGACAATGCAAACCCTTGTCCATACTAATCTTATTCCTAATTACACTGTTAAGGCTCTAATTGCAAGTTGGTGTGAATCCAACAATATTAACCTGCCAACCCCCGTGAAGTCCATGATCCATCAGGAAGAAGCTTCTCTGGTGAATCATGTACATTCATCTTCAGAAGATTCCATGCCTGAGTTGGAAAATGAGCATGGTGAACTAATCGAATCTGGGGAAAGAATTGTGGATTCAGGTGGACCTTCCACCATATCACCGCCAAGAAAAGAATCTTCAGTTGGCGGTGGAGTGGATGACAGGTCACTGGAGCACTCTCGTGGTTCAAATGAAGAGTCTTCACCGCAGGAGGTAACGGGAAACAGTAGCGATGCTTCAGGGGAGGTGGCGGCAGAGCCTCACCCTGTCATGGCCGCCTCGAGTGCCACCCCAACGGACCAGCATGAATACCCACCACGGTTCAGAAGTCGACCACGGAATCAAATATGGCGCAGACCATCCGAAAGATTTGGACCAAGAATCATTTCTTCGGTCCCTGAAACCCGGTCTGATCTCGGTGAAGTTGAAACCCAGGTAAAAAAGCTGGTTGATGACTTGAGTAGCACTTCACTTGATACAGTAAAAAATGCTACTTCTGAACTCAGATTACTTGCGAGACACGATAAGGATATTCGAAATGTCATAGCAAACTGTGGGGCCATCGACTTATTAATCAGCCTGCTCTATTCACCCGACCAAAATATCCAAGAAAATTCTGTTACCGCCCTTTTAAACTTGTCAATAAATGATATCAACAAAACCACAATCGGAAATTCCAATGCTATCGAACCATTAATTCACGTCCTTGAAACTGGGAGTTCAGAAGCTAAAGAAAATTCTGCTGCAACACTTTTTAGTCTCTCAGTAATCGAGGAAAACAAAATAAAAATCGGAAGGTCTGGAGCCATCGGTCCTCTGGTTGATCTACTAGGAAACGGGACCCCAAGGGGAAAGAAAGATGCAGCTACGGCTCTATTTAACCTATCAACTTTTCATGAAAACAAGGCCCGTATTGTGCAGGCAGGTGCGGTTAGGTTCCTTGTAGACTTAATGGACCCTGCAACAGGGCTGGTTGATAAGGCTGTTGCGGTTCTATCAAATCTAGCAACAATTCCCGAGGGTCGAGCTAGGATTGGTCAGGAGGGTGGGATACCTATGCTAGTTGAAGTGGTGGAATTGGGTTCGGCTCGAGGGAAGGAGAATGCTGCTGCAGCACTTTTACAGTTGTGTACCAATAGTAACAGATTTTGTAATATGGTGCTTCATGAAGGAGCCATCCCGCCGCTGGCCGCTTTGTCAAATATGGGTACCCCGAGAGCCAAGGAAAAGGTGTGTTTTCTGTTATTTTTCCCTGACACCCTGTATTGGGGTCAGCTTTGATTCAATTTCTTTCTAACATAAAGTGGGGCTGTTTTTGTTATCTTGCAGGCTCAATCGCTGCTTAGTTTCTTTAGAAACCAGCGACATGGCAATGGTGGGAGGAGATGAGTTTTCAGGTAAGTTTTGTATACTAGTGTAAATTTAGTATTGATTTGTGACAGAAAAGAAAAGGGAAAGATGATGCATGAATTTTGGAGGTTAGTTGTGCCTTTTGTGAGCTGTTGCTGCATTTGTTTATTGTAGTTTTGTGATTGTTTTTGAATATTGATCTTTAGTAGATATTTGTTCTCTCTTTTCATCACTTGTCATTTTCTGTGTGTTTCTGAATGAATATCTGAAGCTTAATTAAATACATTATCATATAATAAATTTATTTGTTAAAAGCTCTCAGTTTAAATTGTTCACATTCTATAAAACTATAACTAGTTTTTACCCCCCGCGCTTCGTAGCGGGAGTCTGGTCGTTATTGGTTTGGCTCATTTGCGTGGAATCGCAGACTCGTTACGATACCCAAAAACACTCGAAGTTGAATACAAATTTGTCTTCAATAAAATTTATACCAGAACGTTGACAAAATAAATTATTAAGAAAACGGCGCATTCCGTTATTTAAAAAAACATAACGAACAAAAGTTATCATAGATAACGTTGTCGGGCCCATCGTTAATAAAATTTAAACGAAAGCATAAGCACAACGGTAAAAATAATGTTAATAGAAAAGAAACATAAAACTAAATAATAAAAAAGGGGAAAACAAATTAAAAAAATTACCGGTTCGGTTCGTCGAAAACCATAAGGCGAATCGATGATACCAATATCGACAATGATGTTGTTCGCCCATAATAGGTTCGGTTCGTCAGGGTACCACAACGGTAACGGCACTCGATACAGGCAACGATAAAAAAACGATTTTGAATACAACTTCGTTTTAAAACAAATTTATATCAGAACATTGACAAAAAAAAATAACGGCGCACCCGTATTTTGAAAAAAGTTAACGAACGAAAGTTTATTGAACTTATGTGACAAATCTATAAAAAAATAAAGTTTTGAGTAAAAAAAAAGAAAATTAAAGCTTATTTTGAACTTTAATGACCGGTTTATAAAAAAAAAATTTATAAAAAAAAAAACCCTACTATTCATCCCCATGGGAAATAAATAGTAGGGTAATATGATGGCTACATGCAAATGTGGACCATGACCGATCACACGCGCGCTTACACACGTATCCTGGTTTTCATAGACAGGGTCTCATATCAGTGGCGCGGTTGATGACTTTTCTCTTGTATGGCTGTATTAGAACAGTTACCTTGCACAGATATTATGCAGTTTATTAGAGTATCCCCTATGGGGATACCTGAGCTTTTTCACTTTTTTTTGTTATTTATTTAATTTATTTATAAACAAAATAAATAAATTGATAATAATTTGGTTTGTTATAATAATAGATAATTTTTATAATATTAGAAAATAGATAGTCCGGTGACGGATTTAAGATTTTTCATCCGTGGGTACCAAAAAAAGGGCCACCCTGAAAACTTTTAAAAAAAAAACATAACAAAATATTCATACTCTCAAGATTTTGATATGACTTTAAGTAATGATAACGGAATAATTGATGTTAAAACATTGCAAAACTGTTGTTAAAAATATGTACAACTCTTGTTGAAAATAGTACATCCAACCCAATTTGCATCGGAGTAAAAGGTAGAAGAACAATAATAATATAGTCATTATTATTAGTGTTACTTTTCTTTTTGAACAATAATTTTTTACTCTTAATTCCTAGCAAACTTGTATTTGTACAATTTAAACCATATTAATTTTATAAGAGCCAGTCATCAATGTGGTTAGTGTTAGTTACAAAAATAAAATAATCTCAACTAGATGGTTATACCCGCGCTCCGCGGCGGGTGTCGTGTTCATTGTTACTAAAATTTAAATAAAGACGTAGACGTAATGATAAAAATAATGGTAATAAAAAAGAAACATAAAACTAAATAATAAAAAGGAAAAAAAAACAAAATAAAAATTTACCGGTTCGGATCATCGAAAACCATAAAATCGAATACCGATATGGGTTCCGATAATATTAATACCAACAATGATGTTGTTCGCTCATAATATGTTCGAATCGGCACGGTATCACAACGGTAACGGCACTCGCTATGCACAACGATACGAAAAACTCCATTTTGAATACAACTCCGTTTTTAAAAAAAATTATATCGGAACATTGACAAAAAAAAATAATAAAAACAGTCGCGCACTCTGTATTCTGAAAAAAAAAATTAACGAACGAAAGTTATTAAAGGAAAACGAAATTAATAGAAAATGAAACGGACTAAAAGCGTATATTATATATAGTATAAGGGTTGAAATTGAAAAAAAAAACATGCATTGCTTGCTTATACTATGTGTTATTATGCTTGTATATTTATGAATAGTGGTTTTTTATAAGTAAACCCAATTTGATAATTAATACAGAGTTAATAGGGTTGAAACAGACGTTAGAAATCAACATTATGTGGAGCCTAAATTTTCTTTACTTTGTCACTGCTACCATACAATTTACTATTTATGATAACTATAGATTAACTTTTCATTTATGACCAAAAGGATATTAAATATGGTCAGACGCAATTATTTTTATTCTTCCATACGGAGAAAGTAGGCAGCCTTCTACAGCAGCTACCATTTATTATTTTCCATGTTTCTATTAAAAATTTATATTATTGCATATATTAAATTTAATTCAACGTTTTGAATAAAAAATCTAGCATATCTATACCTAATAAATAATTAACTTATTTTAAGAGCCTGAGGTTCTTTTTCCGCTTATTTAACCTCAACTATTTCTATTTTATTAATATCTCCTTTATTCAATCGTTTAATATTTTTTTTCTTAGTTGTTTAATATTTTCATTCTTAGCTATTTTCTTTATTTTTTGTTTATTATTAACTATTTAATATTTTCTTTATTCACTTTGTGTAATACATAGTTCTAACCTAGTTTTATCTAATAAAAATATATATTAGATACTAGGTTATAAACTCATATATTACACGGGTTGAATAGATTCAACTTGTTGTAAACGATCAGTTTCTATAAGGATTTGTATGTTAAATGTCATCAACCATTGTTGAAATAAGAAATAATGAAGATTTAAGAATTATAAACAACAAATAATGAAAATTTAAGAATTATAAATAACAAATAATGAAGATTTAAGAATTATAAAATTAGATTTTAAGATAAGATATAACTTAAAGCATTTTGTGATTTAGTAAGTTTTAATAAAATATTAAATAATCTTTAAATAATTAATTATTTAAAATCCTTATCATTTAATATGAGAGAGTTATTTAATAGGAAAGAGATCCGAGAAACAAAAACTTAGACCTCATCAGAAATAAGTTTCACGTAGTAAATATCCTTTTGTTTTTATTTTAACCAAAGTATTTAATAGATATCCATAATTATGATTTAGATTGTTCATTTTCCCCCATTATTCTTTTTCTTCACCATTTGTTCGAATCAACCTTTATTTTAATTTCTTTAGTTTTTACTACCCGAAATACACTATTTAACATCCTGTAAAGTGTTATTTGTCATTCTGTAAAGAGTGATGTATTTTATAAATCAATATTTATAGAAATATAATTAGTTCTTTTTTTGTAAAAAAAACGTAATCATAACATGTAATTATAATAATAATTATCACAATAAATTTTATTTACATAATAAATCTTAACTAAAACTAATATACAATAACCTTATAGTAACATGCTTTAAAAAACATAATTTCATGTAATAAGCTTTTGGTATTCAGTAATAAAAAAAAGAACTAATTTATTAAATTTTCATGAAGAAACATGATGTAGAAGAAGTAGATCGATCTTTATACTCTGGCATTTTAATAATTTAATTTTAAAGTACGTAAACAAAAGATAATATTACGGGCACTTGCTTTTGCCCTTTGAGTTCTTCAAGTCACGATAGCAAGGGCACTCTGCTTTGTCTGCGTACGGACTTGAAGGAACGCACCCCTCGCATTTCCCGCAACAGATCCCACAATATTTCAAACACCGTTCGTTGTAGCCTGCATTCGCGCACCTTTTTCCGCACTTGTCATCGCATCCAAGCACGCCTGTAAATTCAATTTCAAATCCGATTAAAAACCAAATTCAAATAAAAAAGTAAACAAATAACGGATTTTGTCCATGTGTTTTGACCATTTTATCTACTTTTATTCAAAAAAAATTTTTAGCTTTTTCGTCAGTGACTTTTCAAAGTCTAGTCATTTTCATCTACCTGACTAACTCTATATACATTTTAACATTAAATCAGTGGCAATTTTGTTTTTTTTAAAATCTTTTATGAATGTCATAGAGAGTAGATGACAGTTGAAAAGACCAAATTGCTACTAATTTAACGTTAAAATGTAGACAAAGTTAGTTAGATGGATGAAAATTGCTATATTTTGAAAAGTCATAGACGAAAAAACTAAAAAAAGGTTTTTGAAATAAACTGATTAAAATGATTAAACCACATGAACGAAAATAGCACTTTACTCTAGTCTAGATGATGGGTGAAGTTGATTACTTAGGGCTGGGGAAGGGGCCGGGGAAACTGCGGCGGCGATGGAGGAGGTGAAGAGGAGGGCGGTGATGAGCAGAATTGAAAAGGGAAGGTGATTCATTTTGTTGGATTATGGAGTGACGAGAGTGTTATGTGTTGGAATTTATAGAGGTTATGTAGTGACTGTGAGGAGTAGGTGGATGTGGCATGTGATTTTGTTGGACGATGAGTAAACGTCAATTTCACATGGGATGTTATTAAAAACAACGTACGACGATTCAACAAGCCGTGTGTCCTTTTCACCTTTGCCTTTCAATTTTTTTTTATTTTCTGTAATTGGTACATTGATTTTTAATAATGCAAAAGATTTTTATTAGATAGGTGTATCTAGTTTGGGTTTAATATTTATTTAATTAGTGTTTGAGTTGTTATGATTAGGGTTATTTAGTTATAAATAGGGCTTTGCATTTGGTGTATTTTGTGTGACAAGAATTTTAACATACAAATAGTCGATCGATGGTTTCGATCAATAAACATGTTTATAATTCTTGAGTCTGATTTCTAACAATAAATACAAGTTTGATATATGGCTTTAATCGTGTTTAATATGTTCATTATTATAAGTTTTTATTTCATTTGGGTTAAGTATCAGGAAAAGAAATAAAAGCTAGTATTTAGTTGAACATGAATTAAAATGATTTATTTTTATAAACAATATACCATTAAATAATTATAAAAGTATTTCTTTGATTATGTGGGTAGCATCTTAGGTCAAAACCAATAAAGACCGAGCAACAAAAGTCTAATGGACTTGTTGGCCAGCCTGGCCCATTACAACCAAGTCTACTAGGGTTGTTGAGTAGAGGTGTACAAAAAAACTGATTTTTTTTCTATCCGGTCCAAACCGGTTCGGGTTAACCTAAAACCGTCGGTTATGAACCGGTTTAAAGCATTCTGAAGTCGACCGGGTTGAAGACCGGTTTGTGTGAACCGGTTCAGAAAACCGGTTTTTTCGCTGAAAAATCTAGCCGTTATTCAACGGCTTTATAGCCGCCAGGGTCCGATTTGACCGTTTTTTTTGCCTTTTTTTACCTATAATTCTCTCGAAGACGAAATTCAAGCCGAAGAAATCATACACAACAACAAGGTTGATCTTGGAATATCCGAACCAGTCACCGATGAAGAACTAGCCGAAGATGCAAGGCTACGAAGCTCCAGTTCCGAAGACAACGCACAAGAATAATCAATTAATATTCTAAAAAATAAAAATATATATTGTCATTTGTAATGTTTTACAATTTTATAATTTTATATTCTCATGTTTTTTAATTTCCGAACTTTCCAAATATTAATAAACGTTGCACTTTATGTTTTATATTTGTTTTTTTTTTGTTTTTTTTATTAAAAATATCAAATTTATTTGAATTTATTCGATTTTTTTATTTAAAACCGGTTTAACTGACAAACCGGTTTCAACCCAACCCTAACCGGTTTAATAGGTTAGGGATTTCCTTGCCTCCAAACCGGGTTAACCCGAACCGGTTTAGAGCCAAACCGGTTTTGACTTTTCGTTGACCAAACCGGTTCGGGTCGGGTTCGAACCGGTTCGAGTAAAAAAACCGTTTTGTTCACCTCTAGGGTTGAGTTTCTATCCAATAAATAGAGGGGACGCTCCCTCATTTAAGACATCCCCGCTTGCCTGGAACTTACAAAAGCATTTACTCTGCTCTCCCTCTTGAAAGTCAAATTCTACTTCAAGTTGCTGAGACATCACAACTGCTATTTGCAGCCACACTGATTCTTACAACCGGCTCCGACTCACTGAGGAAAGCAGCTAAATGCTGATCAGACACCATATCGGCTGCTTTGCTTACAGCTAAGCCGTCGGGTCTCAACGACCATCTACCTCCACACTCTCAACATCTCGTATATATATATTCGTATATTGTCCATTTACTTTTATATATATATGTAATTCTATTAAATAAATATTAATGTTGAGCGTCAAAGGATGGTTCCGGGACCGGGTTCTCATTTTTACAGGAACGAACAAAGAAGGTGACTAGGATAGCACAACCTCTCTTCTAACCTCAATTTTCTTGTACCAACATTCTACATTTAGAATATCTTACTAAGTACACACTAAGAAGTTTATTTATTTTACTTAAATCATTTTAGCAAATTTATTGAAGTTCTATATTTAGTAACATATAATTATGAAAAATAAATAAATTGGTTAGTGTGTATCTATAAAAAAAATGACAAACATATCCCATAGAGCTATGATTAAAATTAAAAAAAAAGGTTTTATCGTTAAAATAAATAATTTAATCCGTGGCTAGTGGTTTCTATATGACTAATGATCGACAGTTAAACTATAATAATTTAAGATTAAAAATAGTAGAAGTTAAAAATAAATAAATAGAACCAGTGCTTTTTTATGCATTATTTCACTAGGAGGATGTAAAAACAGCTGGATATTATTATTCTAATAAATTTATCTACCAAAAAGTTTTAATAATTTAGGTCCAAACATGACAGCCTGGCTGCATCGTCAAACTTAGCGTACTTCATTTATCATCAATACAATTAAAGGTCACCTACAACTGGTAACACACCTTTTTTGGGGCCCTGGCATTTTAATAACCAAGCAATTAAAACGTGTACGCTGCCATCACAATAATCAAAACAATTAAAACTTGTACTCTGTCTCTCAGTTTTTCTTTTGAACTTTACCATATTTATGAGCTACTGTAACCATCATATAGTGTACACACAACACTCATATTTTTTTTCATACATACAGAACAATGATTTACAAGGCCTTTACAGTTTTTAATACATATATACTAAGAGTTTCTTACCGAATTCGATGTTATTATGCGACACTTGGTAACAACATATATGTTTCAAGTGTTGCATAATGCATCAGGTATGATAATTTTAAATAAAAAAAGGATTTACCAGAAAACCACACGCATTTAAGTTCCAGACCTATAAGAAGGGCAGAGATGTTGGCCTTTTTGATATTCGGATGAATATTGACCCGACGAAAGTAAATTGACCTGCAATTATTAATATTTTTAACATGATGTAATTCAGTTTTTTAACACGAGTGATCGTGAATTACCTTGATGATCTCCCACTTAGAGCTAGGACGCACGTATGCTGCTAAGATGGCCATGTGAAAATGCTGGTATAAACAACACAACGAAATATAAACCCTCAGATCATATCTCCATGGTACGAAACCATGCATGACTTACAGAGAAACACTATGTAAAAAATAAACAAAAGTTTACCCTAAACGGGTCTCCTCTTAGAGACTGCACAAACATCAGGCTCCTTGCATTCTGACCCTGGCAAATAACAGGATCCACCCGGTTTAAAACGAGCAGAAATAACTTTGAGTATCATAGTTTCAACTTTCATGTAACAAAGTGTGTTAGTGAAATGTTTAAGCTATTATAATTAAAAAAAACCTCTAAGTATATATCTCTGAGTCGCCTTCCGGTTTGAGCACAGCAAACACGAACAACGGGTTCATCACAACTCCCGCTGATTATATAGTCTCTCCCATTCATATAATATGATCGAGTGTAATTTTGACCGCTTCCTGTGGGAGCTATATCAAAATTTGTATGAAGCCTTCCATCTCCAGCCAAAAGTTGTTTAACCTGCCAAAAAATTGTTTAAGCCGACATACAGCATTATGATTTAGGATTTATAATAGATTTAGTTATTATTTAGACTGAATCAAAATACCTCATTGTCTACAGCTGATACAAGCAGATAAAGGTCATCAGGAGAGAAGCAAACCATTACATTTCCACTTGAACTTGAAGCAGTGTAACATGGGTTTACGGGTTTGGTTCTTAAGTCCCACATTTTAACATCATGATCAAATGATGAAGTAACAAAGAGAGAAGGAGAATGATGAGCAAATTTGGCCACATTGATGGGTTCGCGGTGCATATCAGTGAACAAATGTAAGCGTTTGCCAGTGGAGATATCATAGACAGCAACTTTCTTTGAGTATCCACTTGTAAGAATCTGTTCGTCTGTCGCGTTGACATGAACTGAAGTCAAATGCCGAAAGTCATCAAATTCAACACCAGTAGAACTGCAATAGTTATCTGCAACTTCTGGTAGCGTGTCATTTATGTCGTATAATCTCAAGGATCCGTTGTCATAACCAACAACAAGCTGTTTGTTACAAAAGAAAATTTGTATAATTAAAGCTCTTATAGATAGAAAGAAGATAAAAGATAGTATATGATGTTGCAGCCAAAGGTGACAACTTAGACCTGTTTACTTATAAATGGGTCGATTTGGTTATGTTTTATATCTAACGGGTCAAATGGGTTAATGTGTTTGTGGGTCAGCTCCTTTTGGACCCACACTTAAAAGTTACCTATTTTGACCTGAACCATTTTGCAAACAAAATGAAGCTGCTCATTTAGAATCAAGCTTATTTTACAAGAAAAAAACAAACCTTGGATTGGAATCTCTTAAGCCAACAGAGCCCTAAAACGCTCTTATTTGTATCAAAAAATGGCACATAATTAACAAGATTTCCGGTCTCATGATTAATGACCACCACTTCTCCTTCTAAAGTTCCAAATGCCATTAGGCTGGGGTCGGTTTGGTGATACTCAAACTGCCTTGGTCGAAGGAGTTTGCCCTCTTCTTTCATTATCTGACTAATATTGGATAATGGATGTAAAACAGGCCATGCAGATGAACCAAGTTTAGCAGCACAGAGAGACCTTGAGTAGAAACTTTGACTCTTTTTATGTAGTGATGGACCCTTTGACTTCAAGGATTTTTGGTTGAGCATACCACTTGTTCCAGTTTCACGCATATGCAATACGCTAATGATGCTTTCTTTGTGCTGTCTTTTATTCGGTAATACCTCATAATAGCTTGAGAAGACAGTCTTGGCTCTTTCTCCATCAAGTTTTCCTATTTGGCAATTATCCAAGACTTTTAATCTTGGCAATGAAACAATCATATACTCCCTGTAATGTTTCTGAAAACATATGGGTGAAGGATGATGCGAGTTGTACTTTTGTGAAACAGCATGTTCATCAATGTGCAATTTACCAAAATAACCCTGGAACAGACCATGAACTTCATAAACAAGATGAAGTTGAGATATATAACGATTAGATGTGCAAGTAATATTCTAAGTTCTAACCTCAATTGGCATATTACTTGAAGTTTTGGGGGTGTTTACATCTTTCAAATGGCACGGAGAAGTGTCCTTGCAACATAAACAATTTTGAAACCGTAGTTCCAGCAATGAAGGAAGTTTTAATAAGGCAGCAGCTGTAGTCCAAAGATTGGATACGCGTGTGGCACACATTGATAGACGGGTTAAATTAGGCATGTAAGTGAAACAATCTTTCTCCATGCTACTAAGTGAAGTGCAAAAATCCATATTAAGGGTGTGCATATGCATAAACTTTCCAGCCATGTTAAGCTTTTGAATCTTGGTTGACTTTATGTTTAAGATTTGGCATTGCAGACCAGTCACGAAAAGATCCCTGGAAACATTTTAAATCCGTATATGGTATAAAAAACCAACTTAATTATGTGGAGTAAATATTAGTATGAAGTTTATGGTCAATCTGATGGAAACCATAGAATAGACCTCAAGATATCCTCCTTTAATGGCGTATCTCGGATATCAACTACACGAAGCCTTGTGTTGATAGCGTGCATCAATGATAAGACTGTGTATTCGTGTAAGTCAGCGCTTGATTCACAAAGCAAGTCAACAGTCTCAAGGGCATTCGAGTCATTTGAGCAGAAAAGATCGATGAGGGGAGACAAATCAGCATTTTTAAGTTGGTCGAGTAAAATCACTACTGTACATTTTTGGCACGTGATTTTCTGAACCATGGCCTAATAAGAATGGGAAAAAATGTTAGGTTTCAGATACAACTTGACAAACCCAACTTTTAATGTGGCAAAGTATATATGACCTTCTTTAACCATGATACAACATCTGAGCTAGGTTGCACGTCATGCATTTGACAGATATCCAAGTACCTATAGCACCCGTACAAGATATGTTGGAAGTTTGAGAACAAGCAGCACTTTAAAAATCTTTCTGATATTTTGAAGAGGCTAATAAATGGTATTTACAGCTGGTTTTGACAAAAATTCTAGGACGAACAGCTAACTACGGTTTCAGGAAAACGACAAACCAAACCAGCTGGGTTGTGTTGGTCAGCCAGACTGGCTAGTTTTACTGGTTTGGCAGATTAACGGTTCAGTTTGGCCGGTTTGAACATCTCTCTTTTTTGTCAAAATCATTAGTTTGTATTAAAAAAATTAAAATGACAAAGATAGTTAATCATTATAATACATATACAAAACTACATATCCCAAAAGTGAAAAGAAATATAAACAATGAAGGTCAAACAGCGGGTTGGAAGTTTCAAACCAAACCGAACCGTTAAAACCGTCAAGCTGCGAAAACCAAACCATGAACCGAACCATTTGAATCTCAAACCAGCCAGACCAGCCGACTTGCTTCGGTTTGGGTGGTTAAGTCAGTTTCAACCGTTTTTGAACACTCTACAGTCGTAATAACAACCACTATTTCATGACGGCAGATTAAACCAATCACCACTAACAAAGGTCATTCCCCCAAATTGGTTGCTCATGAGGAAATCCAGTGAAATTCATCTTCCAAACTTAAGAAATTAAAACCTAATCAACAGCTTCAATAATCAATAAAAAAGGATATTCTGATATCTTATTAATCATCTACAGACCTAATCAAACCATAATTTCTAATCATAGTAAAACGAACCCTAACTAATATATGCTCTCTAGTGTATAAAATCAAAAGTCAACTTCCCTCACTGTCATCTGCCTTTGATTTTGGAGCCCTAGGAAAGTTTTACAGAAGCAAATGATCATACTCGGTCACAAATTGCATAATCAATAAGCTGAAGTAGAACTACTCCTAAAATCATCATATTTCATGAACAGAAGCATTAAAAATTATGTTGTCGCTGTAAAAATGACGGAATACGAAGAATGCGTAGTTGCAGAAATTATAGACGAACCTGGTGAGTAAATCAGTTGGAGACGAAGACATCGGTAGGTGTATGATTCATATGAATGAGAGAGAGAGAGAGAGAGAGAGAGAATTGAGGTCCTGGCTTGCTTGCTTGCTTATTGCTTATAAGCAGCCCCACTTATTACGGATGTATCTGAATCTCATTTTTCACGATAATCACTGCTCCTTCTCTTCCTGATAAAGTTTTATACGTGTTCTGTTTCGCAACGTATATATCCACGTGGGTCGTCAAACTAATCCCTATCAAATACATTTAAAAAAGAGTAAATTGTAATTTACACACATGTGGTTTGACATTTTACAACACAATTTGAAAGAAATGTAATTTGCACCCATGATATACTTTCTCTTTCTTAATAAGTTCTTCCGTCAACATTCAGCTAGTATCACCGATAATGAGAAGGGTAATATAGTACTTTTGTATATTTTCTCTTTTTAACACCCCTAATAAATAACTCTGTATGTATTTTGTAACCCTAAATCCATCTTTACCTCTCGTTTGCAAAAGTATTGCAGATTCATTCATAGCAGATTCAGATTCATTCACAGCAGATTCACTCACAGCAGATTCTAGTGCAGATTCACTCACAGCAGATTTCAGTGCAGATTCATCCACTGCAGATTCATTCACAGCAAATTCCAGTGCAGATTCATTCACAGCAGATTTATTCACAACAGAACCTAATATTATATGCATTCAGCAAATTGTCAAATACAGATTCATTCACAGCAGAATCAAAGCCTGACCTCAAAAGTCCAACTATATGCCTCTTATCAGTTGCAGGTTCACCATATTGCATTCACATTCACAGCAGATTCAGTCAAACAATACAAGTCAATATGACTATGCATTCACAGCAGTCAAATTGACTATTTATGCAGGTCATTGTCTGATGTAAAGGAAAATGACGAGGCTTGAATTGGTGTTCATGAAAATTAGGGCTCAAATAAAGGAAAAAATGGCAAAAATGACTTTTAACACATAAATGGACGAAGATACTGACGGAATGTTGATGGAGGGACTCATTAAGAAAGAGAATCATACCACATGGGTGCAAATTGCACTTATTTTAAAACCACAGGGGTGCAAATTGCAAAGTGTCAGCGGGCATAAACCACAGGGGTGCAAATTACACTTTACTCTTTAAAAAATAAACTGAACTAGATGTTACACCCGCCGCTACTTATCGTTAATAAAATTTAAATAAAAACGTAGGCGCAACAGTAAAAATATTGTTAATAAAAGATAAACATAAAACTAAATTATAAAAAATAATAATTTACCGGTTCGTGTCGTCGAAAACCATAAAAGCGAATACCGATACGGGTTCCGATAATACTAATACCGACAATGATGTTGTTCGCTCATAAACGTTAACGACACTCGATATAGGCAACGATACAAAAAAAACTCGATTTTGAATATATCTCCGTTTTGAAAGAAAAAAAGTTATATCGGAACATTGACAAAAAAACAGTTGCGCCCTCCGTATTCTGAAAAAATTTAACGAACAAAAGTTATTAAAAAAAATGAAATTAATTGAAAATGGAACGGGGTAAAATCGTATATTATATATAATATAAGGCTTTAAACTAAAAATAAAAAATTACGTGTCAACTAATGATAGGAATTGCCACTATTCCTCCGGCTATTCTTTTAATCTTATTGTAATTATGAGAAATAAAAAAGTAAATAAAATACTATATATGTATTTTTTGGAAACCTTTAAATAAAAAGTGAATTTTAATAAACCTAAAAAATTGTTTCTTTTTTAACCGAAATGGCTCAAACGAACTCCGATTTAGCTTATTTCAGCGGCGTTGAAACAGGTTCGTCGAGGTTTTAGGGATGGGGTGGGGGGAATTTAGTTTTTTTTTTTGAGGGGGGGGGGGGTTGTGGATTGTGGGGATTTAGGTTTTTGGGGTGGAGGGATTTAGGTTTTTTGTGGAGTGGGGTGGGTAGGTTTAGGTTTTTTGGAGGTGGGGGTTGGAGGATTTAGGATTTTGGATTTTGGGGGGTGAGGGGTGGGTGGTTAGGTTTTAGGTTTAGCTTTAGAGTTTAGATTTTAGGGTTTATGGTTTATGGTATAGCTTTAAGGTTTAGCTCTAAGCTTTATTTCGACGAGCCGGTTTCAACGCCGCTGGAATTTGTTCAATCGGAGTTTGTTTGACACAGTTTCTTAGGTTTTTTAGCGAAAATTCACTTCATAGCATAACCTTCCCCTGCATTTATTTATAAAAAGTTAAAAAAAATTGCATTCAAGTATTCGGGTCATATGGGAAATCACAAATTCAAATTATGTTCGAAACCGAAATTAAAATTCGGTTCGGATGAAAACTTGTTTTGAAACCGAAATTAAAATTCGGTTCGGATGCAAACTTGTTTTGAAATTTTGAAAACAAAATTTGAATTCGGTTAGGTTCAAATTTCACTTTCTTCGTATTCGATTCAAATAATAAAACTCTCTCATTTCAATCATACAATAAATTTAATGTATATCTAGTGTTAGATATTGGACGTCATTTGTGAACTGTTTCTTTAACTATGTTTATGTGATATAACTACAAATGAATTGGCAATTGTGTAGTAAAAGCTCCCAAAATGTATTGATAACTAGTAGGTTTTAGCCGCGCGTTGCGCCGGTCGATTTTAAATAAAACTTACATCTAAACATAGACATAAATAGTTACGTCGCAAATGTATAATCACAATTAAGTGATCGTGAAAAATACAAAACTTTTATCGTATTTTACCCATGGGTTTTGGCCACGTATTGTGCGGCCCGGTCTTGAACAAAGTCCATATCGACACGCAAATAAAGTCCATTTCTAGGCGCACGTAGAACGACTGCGTTGCAACGATGTATTTAGAATTTAGAAAAACATTACCTTATGGTGAAAGTAATTTAAAAGTATGTTATATTTGATTCGGGCAGGTTTTACACGAAACTTACACCGAAACGTAGATAAAAATAAACACTTCACAACGGTAATTCGAATCTTTTAAAAACATCGTATTTTAAAAATTATAAAAGAAAAAAAAATCCGTAAAAACTAATTATATAGACACAATAATATTAAAGTTAAAAATAAAAATTTAAATTACTTTAAATATGACCCAATCAAATTCTTACATTTGGACCAATAAAAATGTCTAACAAATAGTGTAAATTGTTATGTTACTAACTTGGGGTTACCCCAAGCGTTGCGCCGGGATTTAACTATGATCCCACATATCAAAGCGCGAACACGATCTTGATTATCAAAACATAAATACAAAATCAGAATACACATAAGTTGATTTTAAAGGGTTTATGCATACTGAATACAATTTGGATGACTTTTGAACAAATCCACCATGTCTATTAAAATTGACTTGGTCTATTAATCATCAATGATATGCCTTTGAGAAAAAAACATTCATGAAACCACTGTTAAGACATACGTCTAAGGTACATTAATTAATTAAAAACGTTCGTCTCGGTCTGTTCAGACTCAGTTCCTGCATTATAAGATCTCATGAGGTCAGCAAAAGATTAAAAATTAAAATCTAAAAGCAAATACTTTATAACTTTATATTCCTAACACTTTTGTTAATTGGTTGCTTGCTATACGTGAAACATCATTTTCTTGAGTGCATTGTTGTGTCTTTCTCCGTGGTTCATTACCTAATAGTCCCTATCAAAAGGCACATAATCAGACATTGTAAAATAGGAGGAAATGAAAATCAATCAAGTTTGCAAACTCATTTAGGGTATCAAGGGTTATACCATTTGTAGGTGACTTTTAAATCCAATAACTTAACCAAAATCCTAAAGTTGTAAGCAGACTCAGAAACTCTACAGGTACAAATATGTTTTCAAATTTACAATCAAAACTGAAATCGCTGTGAGCGGAAAAATTAAGAAAAAAAGACTTACGAGAACAGTAGTAAGATCAAACACGCGCTTCATCCAAATTTATTTTTGGTAAGAAAAGGAGGCTAAGATCAGAGCTATTATACATGATATGATGGGAGCTATAGGGTACTAATATACGGTATCAAACAATTAGCAAATTAAGTAAAAAACAAATAACTGCATGATTAAAAAAAAAGAGAAAGTATGTGAATACCTGAATTTATGGTGGGGACAGTTGTCCCTTTCTTAGCCTACTCTGATCACGTTGATGACACCCCGGTATTAGTTTCAGGTAATATAGCTGTTATCATTTAAGTAACACCATACCTGTTTTAAACCAGATTCTAAAATTACTCCCATACCAGAAAAGTTTCTATCCACCAGTTAAGGTTTTTTAGCCATCCATTTGAGTATGACATGTCATCAATTAAATAACGGCAAAAGAGTATGATCGAAGATAGACTTGAAAATCGACAACCCTGAACGAACAGTGGGTATATGACGAAAACTGTTCATCATCAGCAGCAGCCGTGATCAGAATCAACCTCCACCGTCTCCACGAAACCCATCCTCCGCCTCCAGGGCGGGTTAACCAATTTGGAGGCCTAAAGCAAAATAAAAAAGCTGGCCTTTTTCAAAATTCATTGTTATGAAACCCTCATTTATCTGTGCTTGAGACTGACTATGATAAACTAAAGACATATAATCGAGTATTGAAAATGATACCTGAATCCGTGAATAGAATGACTGATGCAATCTGATTCAAAATGCTTTTGGTTTCGTTCCTGGATGATGATTCTCTGTTAGGAAGGGTAGAACTTCCAACCAATGATATTTGCGCACACGCATATAGTCCAAACTCCAAAGAATAAGGTAGTAAGTAAATAAATGCCATTACAAAGAACAAAATGCATTAATACATAGTATAACATGTACTCGAACAAAAATTCCATAGTTTGTGAGAAGATGACTGTTCCACCTAAGGCCGTTGTTTTTCTTGCATCTTTTTTGTCAAGATGTAACTTCAAAAAACCAATTTTGGATCCATTCCTAAAACCCTAAATCAGCATGTGAAAGACGTTCTTCAGAGGATTAGATAGCCGCCGCCACAACATGACAACCACCTAACCGCCACCGTCTCCTTTTCAACAGCCGACGACGACGGCGGTTTCACCGTCGGTTGCAACCATCACCATCGTCATCTTCAGTCGTTTGGGGATGTAGTTTCACCCTCGTGTGCAACCCTAGGCACCGCCGGTAGCAGGTTTGCCGAGCAGGATGAGGCTGATGGAGACGCTAAACCGAAGAGAGCATCAGAGGCGATGGTTAAGAGGGTCGGAGCAGTGTAAATGAAAAGAACAAAGAAGGTGAAGGTTTATACGAAGAAGACGAAGGGAGTTGTTTGCCAGGTGAAAGGCCCTCGTTGGCCGACCGCCCAAACCCACCAGTAGGGTATCTATGTTTATTAATAATACCAAACCAAACGTACCCAGTATAATCCCACACATAGCTAACGCTATTAGTAGGGTCTGGGGAGGGTGTGATGAGGGCAAACCTTACCCCTATTCCAAGGGATAGAGAGACTGCTCCCGTTTAAACCCCCGACATGTTTATTAATAATAATAATATGTATTTTTATTAATTCTTTTAGAGAAAAGTAAAGCTAAGAAGATGCCAAATTAATGTCACAGATAAGTAGATTGAGTTTACAGACAGGATATTTCAAAATTATATCGTGTTAAATCGATGATGTGACCACAATGGATGGGTCAACAAAAAGTCAAATTTAATGAATGATCAACGTTATTTGCTGAGACACAAATAGTGGATTCTCCGATTCCCGCTCGATTCCCTGCTCGATCCAGCTCAGTCCACTCATTTTGTTATTTTTTAATAAGTTTGAAAATTTAGTGGACCTTTTTTAATTTCTAAGTGAGTTAATAGGATAAATAGATAATAGTGGTCCTTTTTTATTTTTAAGTGGGTTAATAAAATAAATAGATAATACAAGTTGTTCTTTTTATAAAAATATATATATAATTTTAAAACTACGGGCTCTTTAGAAGACCGCGCCCCGAACGGTCGCCCTCCCTAAGGGCCGCCCCTGATGGTTTTCATAAGCGATAAATGAAAAGTATAAAAAAAACATGTGCGTTTATATAACAAAATTGAATAAAATTTATAAAAAAACTACATTTGTGAAAAAATTGTTTTCGTGTTAAAATAAGAAGAAAACTTGAAAATGATTATTGTTTAAACTGAAAAAAAAAGATATATAACTATAGTTAATATTTTCACAAACGTTAAATGTTCTAATTATAATAATATAAAGAAAATTTTTAAATATGGTTTATGTAAAACATAAATTAAGGGTTAGACTTTTTATGAAATTTCTAATTGTTCTATACAAACGGGCTTTACGGGCTTTTTTGAAAGCCCGTGGGCTTAGACCGGACCGAGACCATAACCGTTAAGCCATGAAAGACATGACCGAAGACCGGACTAGATACAGGCATCATAGTCTGGGCCTTGGTTTAATGGGCAGGTTCTTCGGGCTTTCATAGACCACCCCGTTTAATGCACACCCGTTGAGACACCGCGAGTGGTGACTCCTTGGGCTCTCTATCGCCGCATCCGTGAATGGGTGAAACGACGGATGACCGTTGGCAACGGTCAAAAACAATATATTTTTTATTTTCACCACTATAAATAAGTAACACTTCTGAACTATTTTAACACGCTTTTAAAGTCTTATCATTTACTAAAAAACAATCTCAGTGTTATCTAGTTGGATTGGCATGTGAACGGCCGAAGCCTTGAAGGCAAAAATTGCCAAAAAGAAAAATGGTTATTAGTGGTTTTTGTTAATTTTTTATTATGTAATTTTTTTATTATCTGTTAATCTTAGAAATTGCCAAAAAAAATATTCTAACTAAAAAAAATCTATGCACTTTTTAATTAATCTTTTATTTATAATTTATTTTTATTTATCAGGTAATTGTTTTAAAATTAGTAAATGTTAATAGTTTAAAAAAAAATAAAAAGGTAGAATGGAGATGAACGATGAGTATTTCTTTATTTGAAAGATGGAGAAGAGTGGTGAGATGACGCTAGAGGTGCACAAAAAAACCTATTATTAACTGAAACCATAACCGGTATAGGAATAACCGGTTTAGGGTAAAAAAAAACTGTAGATATGAAACTGGTTTGGGGTTTCTGGGAGTTGAAGCGGTCAAATTCAAACCTGTTACAAACCGGCTATTAACGTTAAAAAAAACTAGATGTTTTTAAACTGATTTATAGCGGTTCGTTACCGTTTGATGGACCTTTTTGGACCATTTTGCCTCCCATGTGTTTGTATAAATATGTATTAAGTATATTTGTTTGATCACCACTTATCTAGCTATCAAAAATGCAAAACTGCTAAAAAGCTCTCAAATTTCAAATTTCAAACTCTCAGATGGCAAGTGAAGCAAAGGTGGTAATAATACTAGCAACAAAGACAAACCCCGAATTTTTTTCAAATTCGGTTTATGTCGAATGTCAGACAATACTGAAGATGCAAGAATTGTCATATGTTTCTCAAAGCCAAGTCCAACTCTTTGGGGAAACATTGTAAGACCGTGAAAACCAAGCCGCTCATGATCAAGCACAAACGTCAACCAAAGCCTTCAGAGCTCCCGAATAAACACAAAACGAAGACGACGACGATGATTAAATATCAAAAAATAAGATGTATTCGTGATTTTATATGTTTCTTTAACGATGTTATGTTTTGTTAATTCTAAAAGTTTAAAAATAAAAAAAAAAGTTTATTGAGTTTATTTTATATATTTATATTTTTTAAATTTCGTTAATTTTTTGAATTATTTTTAAAAACCGTTTTTTTAACTGGTCTCAGGTTAACCAGTCCATATTAACTTAACCAGTTTAAAAGGTTATGACTCTCGACCCCTTGAATCGGTTTTGACCAAGTTTGAAAAAAATCGGTCCCATTTTTTTATTAACTGATTTATGCATCTGATATCTCTAATGCATGGCGTTGACACAAAACGAATTAATGATATATTTTTTTTGAACGACAATTTGGATCACTGACGGGTTACTGATCCACCCGATCATCTCTCCCCCTCAGGACAAAACGAATGTGTACCTGTTGGCCCGTTGGACTTATTGCAAGGCCCAGTCGGCCGATACAATCCATGAGTAGAGTGGCTAAAGAAAAATTTTGAGCATGACTTTGAGCCAACACTTGGAAACGTGAATGATGGGGATCGAACATAATACAACTAAGGTAGGATGGATTTAAATACTTTTTCTAGATGATTGGCAAAAAGTGAAGCCCACACACATTTTCTTAAACAAGGCCCATATTGATTGTGCTATTTTCGATTTTTGTTTTCGGTAGGTGTTCTTATATTTGGTTTTGTTGGTGTAGCTTCTTATTAGTCGAGCGTTCTATTATTTCTCTAAAAAATAAAATATTTTAGTTATTAATTTATTATTGTTGTATTATGTTTATAATTACAATTAACACATCCTTATTATAATAAATGAATAATTTTATCTGTAACAAGATTTTTTGTTTCCCGTCTCTATCCTATTAAATAACTTTCTATCTTATTAAATAATAATTATTTTAAATAATTAAATATGTGGAATTTATTATTTTATTAAATGTAACTAAATCAGAAGAAAATTTTAGTTATATATTATCTTAAAATATAATTTTATAATTCTTAAATCTTTGTTATTTTTTATTTCACTAATAGGTATGACATATAACATACAAATCTTGATAGGTTGGTTTACAAATTATCTTTATTCAATCAATGTAATACATGAGTTTCTAACCTAATTGGTCATATATAAAGATTACAAAAATAAACAATAGTTGTTAAAGAGTCGCTCCGTTTTGATTTGTATTTAAAACTTAAAAGTGAGATGTCTCACACAATAACCGAACCAAACCAATCTCAGACGGGCCCTCACTCCACACTCGTGAGAAGACAATCTTCTATTAAATGAGAAATTTTAACAATCACATTACGACTTTACAGTAAAATAACGACTAAAATTACTTGATTGGTTGAAAAACTGAATAATTAAGCGGGCATTTTGTCCTTCAATTTTAAATCCTTCATGATTCAAAATTGTCACTTTGTCACGTATTTGGTTTGCATAAAATCTATACTTATACAATAAATAAATGTTTTAAAGTGACACTTGTCACTCTCATATCCACTCTTAACATATTTTTCTCTTCTCTCTCTCCTATTAATTACACAAGTTTCTTTAAATTTTTTTGTTTTCCGTCTCTCTCCTATTAAATAATAATGATTTTTATAAAACCTTTTTTTACTTAAAAAAATATGTCTGTTCATAAACTATTTTTATAAATTGAACATTTTTTTCATTCTTTTTATAAAATCTTTTTAAAAAATAATTATTGCACCAATAACATCCGACATACAAATCTTCATAGAATCTACTGGTTTACAACAAGTTGTCTTTATTCAATTCATGTAATACATGAGTTTTAACCTAGTAAGATAATATATGAATCACATATTGAGTTTTTAATTATCAACTGAATTACTTTCAAATAAACCAAAAGTAGGGGTGTCCAAAAAACCGAAAACTGAAGAAAAAACTGAATTCCGAATCGTATCCGTAACCGAAAAAAACCGAACCGAATTGTGAATTCGGTTTTCGGTTCGGTTATTAACCGTATCCGAATTGCGAATTCGGTTTTCGGTTCGGTTAACGGATATACCTTTTTTTTAATTCGGTTTGTTTGGTTAGACATATTTCCAATTCGGTTCGGTTTATTCGATTTATTTGGTTTATTCGGATATACTTTACTTTTGAAATCGGTTTATTCGGTTCGGTTATAAAAATTTCCAATTCGGTTCGGTTAACAAATAAGGGTTAAAAAAAATCAAAACCGAATAAATCGAACAAACTGTTAACCGAACCGATGAAAACCCCTAACCAAAAGTCCATATTGATGCAACATCATTTCACAAACATACGATTCATAGTCTTTTAATCTTTTATATGGTCTTTTTCATGATTTGCACACTATGAACAAGAGGTGCACAAATATGGACTAGAGTTCAATCCAATGCCAATCTAAGAAAACCTAAAAACACTCGTCCAACTTGAACGTCTTAAACATACCCAAAAGTTTCTTTCAAACTCAAGACTAGCTTAGATCAGGGCTAAGCACATAGTTTGAAAAAACCTAAAGCTTAGTCTTAGACCGGCTCTAAGCCTTAAAAAAATATTCAAAAGCTCGGGTTCAGCCTGATACTAATCCCAAAAACCTATCTTGTTTTAAAAAAAAGGTCTAATAATTTTTATAAATCATTTAATGTGTGTATATATATATCATCACTTACCTTTTTATAATTTGGTTTTGTTATAGAAGGATTTTATTTAAAAAGAATGAAAAATATCAAATCATGAACACGATAATTTTTATAAGTAATTTTTTTCTATTTATGATACAAGCTTTTATAACATGCTGAAAATGTAACCCACTTTTAACATTGTTAGTCATTTTTTTTAGTTGCATTTTATTGTGATATTACAATAATTATTCATAATTTTACCATATTATATTATTATTTATAAAACTTACTTCAAAAAAGTCTTTATGAGTTATGACAACCATTGTGTTTCTAATATACTTATATTAGATCTTCAAATTCTGAAATTCAAATATCTCTTATAAGTTCAAATTAGCATCCATGCATTGTCATGTAGTAGCATTGAAGAAGATGAAAAAAAAGATAAAAATGCCTTGAAAATTGTCCGTCTCAACTCGAATCAGAGCTTAAAGGGTCTAATACTTCGGTTAAGGTCTGAATTTTTAAACTATTTAGGTTTGACTTTTTTTAGCCCAGTCTGACTCAAACTTTTTACTCATATGATTGGAAAATTATCATTGGTACTAACTAAAAACTAATCACCTCCATAACATTTCAATTTAACATGTTCAATCTCAATCAACTTGAAACACAAACAAATCGTTTTACCAATACGTCTTACAAGCTCATCAAACTTGTGCCATAAGTATGTTCCCACCAAATGCTAAAATAGATCATATAAGTTGGTTGTAAGAACAATAAATGATACAATAAGTAAAACTAAAAGCATGCTATGACATTTTGTTTTAGTATGCATTCATGTTAGTTTTATGTGTAAGAATTATCCTATGACTTGTTTCTTTTATCAGTTTGGTATCAAACTTGCATATAAGGAACCATCATGTCTTTAGTCTAGGGATGCCAAGATGACCTAATAATCAAGACGTCGTGTGTAACGTCTGATCATTAAACCAACCAATAATATTCGCTATGCCTATGGGGCTCACAGCTTTGTTTTTGATTGCCCAATACAGACCGCCTAGGATGCCACATATCCTTGGATTACTCCTCATTAAAGTACGGTTAACTGTGAAGATCTCCTCTCATTCACAACCAATTCTCTGAAAACGCATTTGTGATATTTGAGACGAAACATTCTTATGGCACATTATCTCTGCATAACATAACCAAACGATAGCAAAATTTGTCTAAGGTGTCACATTGTGGGTAGGGTGTCAATCATGTCGAGTTGTTGGGTATTGATGACCTCATACAAAACCCATATATTTATTCGTGTTAAACCATCAACCCTAACTCGGAGACACTTCAATTTGTGTAACCTAAACATGACCCGTGTAACCCACTTATTTAGACAAATCGAACAAATTGACAGGTTGTAAATGAGTTAAACAAGACATAAAAGGGTTGGCATGTTGATTTTATAAAATATATATTTTCTTTTTCTTATTTTAAACAAGTTGAGGGGGCTGACCTTTTTAACCAAGTCAATCCAAGCATTACATATTTATTAAACTGATGAAATACAACCGTTATAAACCTAACTATTTTCGTATCATATCATAAATTTCCACCTAAGTTTTCCATCTTAGATATGAGTATATTATAGTTATACATGTGTCTCAAGTGTGTTCTTTCATTTCTCTTTACTCATTTATTATCTTACCTTTCTAAAGATATATAGGATTTCGTAAATCCAATTGGTGGTTGGCCTTTCATTTCTTGTCTAAACAAAAAGCAAAGCAAATGTTATATAAATATGTAAAATACATTATTTAACACTTATACTTTGATCTGATTTAAATATAGTAGATACACTGGGTAATTTTAAAATTTAAACAAACAATAGTAATATTATTATTTCAAGTTGGTAGAATCTAATTTAATGTAGCATATATCTACCACATTGTAAACGATACAAATATAAAAAGTAGATCTAAGGATCCAAAATAATGTAACAATTAAAGAATATAAAAAGCAAAATAAAAGGCAGAGGGACCATACCCAAACGGCCAAACATACGGATTGGGCCGTGAGTTTTATATAAATGGATTAAACAATATATAAATTATAAAAAGAACAAAAGAGATGCTACAATAAAACAAATAAAATAAAACTAAAAAACAAATAAAAGAGGATCTCTAGACTCTAGAGCCAGCTGAAGATGGCCAATCCCAATACCAAACTCCCGACCACCATCTGTACCCCCTTCAATTTCTCTGCTCCACTCTGCACTCAATTATAAACCAAATTAATATCACAATTAATTGTAATCAGTAATCACACAAGATAATTAAACTGTTAATTTCCAAATAAAATAATAAGTATGACCGTTTAAAAATAAAGATCACGTAAACATGCAGTTGAGATAATCACGGAAGACCGGTATGACATTCTGGTGTTCGTTGCGATTATTTAGGGGGAAATGATCAGATCTAGAACAATATTTGCACAATGACGAATAAACTGATAATTAAGAAGAATTTTGTGAAGTAAACTTGAGTTAGTTATATGCTTCGATTCAGATCTGTGTATGTTAGGAACTTATGATTCTAATTAAGAAATTTTTAAACCTAACAGAATCAGTCACGGAGATCTTACATCATCGGCAATGGCGGCAGACGGACCGGGAGACAAGTCGCTAGGTCCAGGAGCTTCAGTAGGAGGAGCCGGTGGTGACATCATATCTGGTGTAGGCGCCGGAGACGCACTGTGCTTCTTACTCTTCTTCTTGCTAGGCGCAGGAGCAGGAACTTCGGCAGTCGGTGCCTCAACCGGAGCAGCTGTAGGTTCCGGAACAGGCGGAGATTCAACGACTGTCGGTGGAGAACTAACCGGCACTGGAGTAGGTGGAGAACTAATCGGCACTGGAGCAGGTGTTGGTGGTGAGCTCACCGGTGCGGTAGCAGGAGCAGGTGGTGATCTCACCGGTGTCTTAGCGGGAGGAGGAACAGAAACTGTCGGTGGAGCTGCAACAGGAGCGATTACCGGAGCGGCGACTGGTGCTTTGGCCGGAGTAGAGGTAGGCTTGGAAGGTGAAGCGGCAGGAGTAGTGACAGTGGATGGTGGAGCTAGCGTCGGAGAAGCTGCCGGAGCTTGACCGCCGACGGCAGCCACAATGACGCAGATGAGGGCGAGAAGAAGCGTGATTTTCCTGTCCATGAGTTTCGTGAGAGAGAAGAAAGTGAATCGGAATGGAAAGAAGAAGTGAGAGGAGGCAGGTATAAGTAGCCGTTAGAATTAAACCTAATTATTTTTTTGCGGGGCCCACACGACGTATAGAAACAAACTACGCTTAGCTACTTGAATAGCGTAACACATATATATACACACAATTATGAACCGGACCCTTTCCCATGTGAAATCGGGGGTTAGGTTTTATTTTCCCTAATAATATCCGCTTCATTTACAATAATAATTTATTAATTGATAAATATTTTTTTCATCTAAAATAAATTTCTATAACAAATAAACATGTGGTTTCATAAATGCATAACTAAAACAGTTTTTACATAGCCAAATTATAGTTTTTTAAATACACATTCATTTAAGAACTTGTGTAACGTGTTTGGTTTATCGATGTTGGAATTTGAATCTGAATTTCATTTTTAACGTGTTTGATTGAGAAAAAAGATGTAATTGAAATTAATTTTTTCGAGTAAAGGATTTCAGTTATCCTTCTAAATTGTGAGGGAATACAACAAAAGAAGATGGAATTTCTGACCACTCACAGTTGTCGAATCCACACCTCCAGCCCCACACCTCTGATACCCTATCCACCGCCATTGTGGCCAAACCGCCCCGCCACTGTAACATCTGCCCAAAAAATGTCCAAGATTTGACAACAGGTAAAGCCCTAAGAACTATAAGTGTAACTATATTAAAGTTCAGGGTTTAAAATGAAAATTTTGGATTTTTAGACCTTAGCGGACCGCTAAGGTCAAGCCTAGCGGTCCGCTAAAAGGACAAAGTTGGGTGGCGGACCGCCAAGACCTAGGTAACGGTCCACTACTTGTCGGTTAAGCAATGAATCCGAGTTAGCCACGTGTATAGTGACTAATGGTCGAGTATTTTGACACATGTACTCGTGGCGGACCGCCACGCCAGGTGGTAACGGTCCGCCAGCCGCAAAGTAGCCAGATTCTACCACGCGTACTGGTGGCGGACCGATACGCCTGGCGGTAACGATCCGCTAGCAGCAGAACTATAAACGGTCCAATCAGGAATTAACGTCTATGGCTGACGCCATCTCAGGGTCGTGGCAGACCGCCACGCCCTGTGTAGCGGTCCGCTACGGGTCGGGTATTCAGCCTATAAATAGTTTGACGAACCCATTCGTTTTCTTCACTCCAAAACCATCCAACACACTCCTAACTTGTTCCAGAGCAGCCCAAGACAATTCCCGACGATCCTAGTTCAATTCCCTCTCCTCGTAGTACCCGGTTAAGAAAGAAACGCTCGTAGAAGGGACGAAACGCTAGAGAATCGAGACTAGGAAGCTAGCTTATAAGCTTTGACTTTAGAGGCTCATTCCTACAAACAAGGTGAATACTTTATCTCTTTTGAAACTTGTGTCAAACATTTTATTTGCGAAAAATGGCCAAATAAAGGTTAATGAAATAATGCTCAACGTTCTTCTACGAACCAAGCACTCAGGCCATAGGTATACGTAAAACTTGCAAGGGATACACGGGTCTCGAATGAAATTCCTGGATTGCGATTGGTACTTCTCTTTATAACAAATGAGGAAACATGGAGTCCCCGTTGTTATAAAGACATACTACCAGTGTATACTGTGGTGTGATTGAACAGGAAAGACATGCTCAGTGTGTAGATTGAACTTGAAGTTGTGATTATGAAATTAATACTTGTTTGTGCCAAAATGACTTTATGCCAAGATATTGTATTCACCAGCGTTCGCGCTGACGTTTTATTTTCAAAATATTTTCTAGGTAATGAATAAAATATGATGAGAAGGGTATAAGGGTAGACATGAGATCTGACCTAGGAAGGATGGAATGCACGTAGGATTCTCAGGCCTCGTGTAAAAGGAAATCCTAAAGAAAAGGATATAGGACCAGGGAACTGATCAACCCTGTGTTGTACTATTTCCAGTGGCTTATCATGTATTTGATTTCAAACCTTGTTTTGTAATCAAATGAGAAGGGTATTGAAACCCTATGTTTGTAAAGTAAATACAAGGCTTTTGTTTTCCAACTGAGTTTTGATATTTACAAGTACAACCCTTGAGGTTGAGACAAATGATGAAACGATCCTTTTGAAAAGACTTCCGCTGTGTTTTACAAAAAAAAAAACCTCTGAAATCAAATAGACAAGTTGTCACAACCCATTCGGCGGCGGAATCACCGAACGTGACGTGTAGGATTATTCAAAGACATCGTGGCACTATTGTTGAAATATAAATTTAACCGATTTCATTAAACTAAGAATTTCAAATACAATTGTTTCAATTAAAGGAAATACGTTGATAAACAAAAGACAAAAATAGTTAAATTTGATATCTAAGGCAAAGTCCCTAGATTCCATTTCCATGGTAGCATCAAACATCTCCTGAAAACATGTAAAATAATATTTGATTAACAATAAAGTTGGTGAGTTCATACAAGTTTCATACATATAATAATCATGTTTAAAGCAACAATTCACATGCATAGATTTACTAATGTTCATACAATTTGTAATGATATAGTTCAAACCTATTGTTGACATAACATACCTAGCATCCAAAGAATACTAGTCGAATAAATAACATAACAAGATCGGGGGCTCCATAAAGGTAACGAAAAGCCGACGGGTGTCAATCCTATAGCGCTACACTTGTTAAGTGCGGTTTTGCAAGAATTAATAAACTATTGTATTAACAAGTTGTATTTAAGCATGTAGTCAAGTTGTTGTCACATGAGCATGTTAATGAATTGTGTTTGAATAAAGTGTGAATCTTGTAGTGTATGTGTTTTGAATATGTACATGTTTTCAAGTCCCAAAGTGCAAAAATGTAAAAGGGGCAAGTATGAAACTCACGGTTTGACGTGGTAACGAAAGGATGAACGGGAAGGTGAAGAGTCGGGAATGCCGGTTAACCTAAAAGGTAACGTAGGCATAAGTTCGGTGGAGAAGAAATAATAAATAATATATATGTATAATAGTATCAAGTTGGTCATACATTGCCGACGGCGGACCGAAACACAAACCCCTAACTTAGTTAGGAATTCGGATGGTCAAAAGTTAGTATAGTTAGTAATATACCACATGAAGTGGCCAAGAGAAAGGTTGGGAAATCCACAAACCTTGTTAGATTTATTTATAATATTTATGTATAGTATTTGAACACCTTGTGGCTATTGGATGTCTTATGGTAGATGAACCTATGTTCATCTACTTCATCCAAATACCTTAGCACAAGGCTTCCATCATAGAATTTTGATGGAAGCTTGGTTTGGTTTTACCACAACTAGATGTAAAATATCCAAACAAGAACATGAAGAAGAAGAAATGTTAGTTGAAAGACCACAACTTGGACCTCAAATGGCGACTTATCTTAGATGTTTACCAAGGTAAACAAATGATAAGATCCTAGAGGTTTATTCAAGAGGGTGAAGGAAGAATTGTTAAGAAAAAAAAAGGAAGAAACTTGAAGAAAAATAAGGTTTTTACCTTATATAATTCTGTCAAAAATATTGGAAGAAATGAAGCACTTGGAGAGATTTGTGAGAGAATTTGGAGGGTGTAAGGGTGGAGGAGTGAAAGGGAGTGGGTATTTATAAGTGTGGATTAGGGTTTGGGGTATTAAATGAGTTAGTTGGGAGTTGGTGGTTAAAAGGGAGGTGATTCTTTTTTTTTTAAAAAGAAAAAAATGAAATAATAATAATAATAGTACTAATGATAATAATACTAATAATAATAATAATAATAAACCGAGCGTGTATGGACGTGAAACGAGAATATAAATGTGTAAAAAAAGTGAAACGCGTGTTTGTAATATATAATTTTGTAATATTGCACGTATGATGTTGTCTTGCATATGTATAAATGTAATGTATGTTGTAAACATGTAATTGAATAAATCCAATAAATTCATTGATCATAAGTCTCGGGTTACAATGGATTCAAAAATGAAAGTACAAGGGTACAAAATGTAAATAAACGATGATGTGGAAAGTACGGATATTACACAAGTGATACCAATCGGGCTCGCACACGTCCAGGGGGTGCCTGAGGCGGGGTGTGACAGCCACCGACCACTGACGTCGTCGCCTTCAGGAATAAAGTTGAGAAGGTAACTGCAACTAGAAGGAAAGAAGTTACCGAAGTACAAGTGAAGACGTAGATAGTTTGGAGTTTGCCAAAGCCTCCAAGTGGGATATTGTCGTGTGTGGAGGCTTTTAAGAGCCGACCGGCCCTTGGGGCTGTAGCCTGCATAAAGTGGGCTGACGTCCACAATTGGGTTAACTTGGTGATTAAGTTATTTAATTCTAGATTAGTCCCTATAAATATAATGTCATATACTTATAATTTCTTGAGCACCTAAATATAATAAGCACCCTAGTTGCAGCAAGTGGACGTAGGTCATACCGACCGAACCACTATAAATCTCTTGTGTCGTTTATTCGTTTTAGCGTGTGTTGTGTTCGTGTGATACCTAACATGTAGTACAATGGGAAATAGACGAGTTATCTTGGGAGACTCATTTGTTTTAAGGGGAACCGTGTTAAACTCGAATCCTCAACCACAATCTTCTATTCTTCATCTTGTTCTTATACTTTTACTTTATTTCAGTTGTAATTGCATCGTACTTTACTGCTTTATTTGTTTCTCGTTTGCAATTCAATTTTAATGAAAGTGTTCTGTTATAATTTTACAAACAATTTTTTTTCCAGATTTTTTTAATTAAAATATAAGAATGAGGTGTGAAACCCAATATAAACGCTCTAGTTGTGTTAGGTTTATATTAATTTACTAGTTTTAAACCCCGTATAACACACGTGGTGAAACGTTAAGATTATATTGACAAATATCTTTACACATTTTTTTAATATAAATTTGATATCAAACGTAATTAAAAAACTATTGATTAAATATTAGCAAACTTCATTCTAACACATATATATTTAAAATACAAAAGTAGTATTTTCAAAATTTATATGTAAAATTAAAATTTTGGTTTTTTATTAATAAAATTTTTAAAAATTCGTTTTTTTTAAATATCCTATTTTTTATTATTGTCTAACACACTTATTTGAAACACCGATTATTAAATCATTTAAACACGCGGAAGTATAAGTCCCAAGATTTTTTTTTTTTTTAATGTCTTTTGCGTACCGCGAAGGACCAGACCCCCATCTTCACGTACCGCGAAGGAACCCCAAAAACGCATGCCCGAGAAGCAAGTTCTTCGCGTACTGCAAAGAACCCCATCCGATCTTCGCGTACCGCGAGGCACCTGAGTAAACAGAAAGTTTACTCAGTTGCCCAGCTCCAACACTTAGCCAAAATTTTCATCTTTTACCATTTCAACATTGACACAAAAATCCAAGTGTCCAAACACTTGGATTTTTGGTTAAAACATTCAAACATCATTCCCTATACCAAAAACAACATATAACAAGTATCATTAACATCCATTCAAAGGATTTCTATTTACAACCCAAACATCAAAACGCATACGAGAATCCGCCTTTCGCCATGGACTTGACTTTGACTACATCGGAGCTTTTCCTACAAAACACCACATATTATCACCATTAGTAATGAAGATAAAACATAACAACAAGTAAAATCTACTTGTTTTCACCCATTCACCCATTTGACCAGTTTCCACCCAATTAGCCATTAGGCGACATATTACTTGCATAACACCTTACAAGCACCTTACAAGTTTCATTCTTTTCTATTAACCATCATAATTAACTCATTTTCATTTCCATTATGGCACTTAGACCATAACTTCATCACCACATTTCCATTATGATTCTAGATCATAACTTCATCACCACATTTCCATTATGATACTTAGATCATAACTTCGTCACCACATTTTCATTATGGTAATTATGGTATTCAAACCATAACTTCATATCCACATTTCCATTATAGTATTACAACTAAAACTACATTCATTCACCTCTATACACATTCATAACACATAACACATTATGCAAACAATATTACATATAACACCATATATCAACAATACTAAGTAAGTGCAAAAACAGTTATCTTTTGGATTCGAAGATCCCGTTCCACCTTCTCGATTGACAATTTGATTACCTAAACATATACACCTAGTTTAGTAATTTATCATACATCAAAATCACATTTTTATTGGGTTCACAACCCAATCTTCTATTTCCAACCCAAACTGACCCGTTTGGGTTATACTCATATCCAAACACCCTCTTTCCACCCAAACTCACCTACTTGAGTTTCATTACCATTCCTTAATACTAACTTTTCATTTAATCTTTAACATTAGTTTAATTTAGTGTTCTTTCAAGTGTCTAACATCATATAAACACGTAATCATTCATTAATTCATCATCCTATCATCATAACCCCAAAACCCCCAATTCTTTCCATATGAACCCTAATTTCTCATAATCAAAATCAAAGGGTTCTAGGATGTTATTCACCATTCTTTACCTTTAGTTTAGCTAGATTATCAACAATCTAACACTAATTAACCCCATGCATCATCAAATTTCAGATTTCTACAAAACCCACCTATTAACTCATAAATGATGAAATCAAATGGATGATTAACACTTATTTGATGTTAAAAGGATGATGTGCAAGCCAACACCTTCACAATTCAAGCTTCAATTGCACGATTTTGCTTCAAGCTCTTGATCTCTCTTTTTCTCTTGAGAGAATCGACCCCTTTCACCAAACTAATGGTGAATTTTGACTTCACCAAAGTCAAATATAGCAGATTTGTCATATTTACAAATCCAGCCCCTCAACTTCCATTTCATCTATTTTCATTCCAAAATTAGTTAAAAACTAACATAACCCTAACACTAACTTGAAACCCACTTGTTTCAACTTGATTCTAAAATATTATTTCCACCATAATATTAATTAGAATATTTATTTATTTAAAACGAAACCCGGATTTTGGTTCGTTACATATTATTTTTTTAAATATTCACTTTTGATGATAAATTTTTAAAAAAATGTGAGTCAATAATTATAATGATGAAATTGATTTGGTAAAATGTTTATTTATGTAATTTTTTTAAACGAGCTAAATATGGAAATATTTGATGAATGATGTAAATGTGATTTTTGGAGGGGAATGAATGTGAGGATGAATATGGTGTTGACAAGACACAAAATTTAGTTTTTTTTTTTAATTATAATAGGGATTTCAACTATCAATTAAGGGAACAACGGTGAACTTGTAAACTAACAGAAAAACGTACGGGTGACTTGGAATGCAATTGATCATGATATTTGTGTTTTCAAATCACATATCACTTTCCAATGCTTAGATGGATACCGTCTATTTTTAATTAAGCCTAGAAGGAAAGTTATACGTATTTCACATGTGAGTTGCATTTTAGAAAAACAAATATGCAAATTCACTATGTCATGTTCACTTAATCATGAAAGTGGCTTTTGACCTAGCAATCATTTAATATTATATATATAGTGGCGGATTTTGGAAATTTTTTCATGGGAGTCGAAATTTTTTACTGTTCGGATGTCTACTAAAAGGAATTTTTGTCGGGTCGGGTCATTCAAATATTTTTTCCAAGGTTGAATCGGGTCAATGATTTTTTTTTACCGTGATTGGGTCTGGTCATCAAATTATTTTTTTACCGGATTGAGTTCACCAAAATAAACTAAATCGGGTTGTTAGGTCTTTTGGCACCGGATTCAGGAGAGTGGAGGGGCAGCACTTCGACATGCGACGTGATTCTCGCAGGCTGCAGTGACAAGTGATTATTTTCATTTCACTGAATCACTTTCGATGAGGAGGGAGAGGGAGAGGGTTTGACAAGACCTGTTAATTGCATGTTTAGAAGGGAATAAACGAGCTTATGGTAAAATGTTATTTAATTAAATTATTAGTGGCACATTGGACTTAATTGTTTAAAATGATTGATTGGTAGTTCAATTTAAATAATTATAACAGATTTATATTTGTTAATTAGTTTGTAACAATTAATAAGTTTGTACTAATAAAATTGCTAAGCTTTAAATTAAATTTTTTGGTGTTGTTTTGTTAAAAAAAATCATGGGGTCGGTCAGGATTGAATAATATATGTAACGGACAAAAAAAAATTGGGTCAATTTTATATATATCTCTACAAACTTGAAAAATATCATATATATCCAACAAAAACTAAAAATATCATATATACCCTTACAAACATGTAATAATATCATATATAACCATTTCATTAAATCATTTAAAAGATGACCATTTTACCCTTATTTCACTAAACTTTAATATTTCATATTTACCAATTTTTAACATTGAAATTTCATATTTACACATTTTCAACTTCACAATTTTATATTTAATCATAAAAAATAGTTTTCTCAAAATACAATTTTGAATTTTTCTCATTTTTTATATAAATTTACCAATGTTTTTATAGCATTAGCGTTTTGTAACTTTCTCGCAATCATTCTTTCTGAATCGATGCCTTTTGAATGGGTTTGGAGACTCGCGATAGTCACCATCAAGAATAGGAGAACGAGTGATTTTTTACGTATGAGATAAAACTAAAAAAATTGGTTATAGAAAATCATACAATGGATAAGGATATAATAGTTATAAAGTAACAAATTATTTAAATTGGATATATATGATATTTTTAGTTTTGGTTTGGTATATATGATATTTACTCATGTTTATAGTGGTATATATGATATTATCACCAAAAAATTTCATGGTGTCGAACAACCCGCCTTTAAAAGACTTAATCTGCTTGGGAAAGGGTTCTCTTTGGTCTCTCTCTACTCATAATTGCATCCCTGGTGACGGTATTTTTCACATCACTTACTAAGTTTAAATATTGGTATATTCTTTATATACGGAGTTGACCGTTAAAGTGTCCGATAAAGTGTCGTAATATTTTCAGTGTGAAGTAGACCTTCTAATTAGTTGGGCTGATGTCACATCCTTGCTCCTAGTTTTTTTTTAACGACAAATTTCTTTACTTAGTGAGACTTGAACCCATGACCTTGAGATCTTTAAGTGTTTAATAGGCTTTACCCTCTATCATTGGACCACTACCCCATGGGACTTGCTCCTAGCTTAGGAAGACAAGAACAACAAACACCACCCAAACCATTTTGAACCGGAAGTCTTTGATCTCATTTGCACCCCTATAAATTTGTACTTTTACCAGGGCCGTCCCTAAGAATTCGAGGGTCATTTGTGACTAAAGAAAATAGGCTCTTAAAAATCTAAAATATAAAGTTAAATATATATAAAAAAATCATTAATATAATAAAAATTGTAACAACACTAGATTTGATTTTTCTTAAAAATAAATCAATTCAAAAACATCCATTTATTGAATTTATCCGATTGAATTTTGCGGTTTAGGTAAAATTGTTAATTTGGACATGACCCAATGATGGAGTAATTGTCAATGGGTTTTTAAACTCAGTTTGTTTGACCCATAAGTTAATTGTAATTTATTTTTTAAACTCAGTTTATATTAAATTCGTTTATATATATATATATATATATATATATTACATATATAATTTATAATTTTGGCCCCCCGAAAAAACCGGACCCTGAGCGGTCGCCCACCCCGCACATACTCAGGGTCGGCCATCTTACTGCATGGATTTTTTAGCAACAAATATCATAGGATTTTTAAACATTTTTTTAATAATAAATTAGTTTTAAACTCCGGCTTAGTTCACTTGGGTTTGTATTCAAGTATGTGTATTGTACTATTATGTAGTGCGGTAATTTCTGATATGACCCAAACCTGACACGAAAGAAAAAGGTTTTGAGTTAGCTAACATGACCTGTTTTAAAAGATGGGTCAACCTGAACACGACCGGTTTGAAAAGTGAGTTTACCCGAACATGACCCGGTAAAAATGTGGTTCAACCCAAACCCGACCCGTTTAATAATTGGGTTAACATGTTAACCTGTTTAAGGGTTTTTTAAAAAGTTAGTATTTATATTTTAGAGATGAAAAGTGTTTAAAGTTAAAAACTTTGAGAAAAATACCAAAATTGAAGTTAGCCGGCAAAAAATTACCAAAATTGACATTTAGCCGGTACTACGTCGCTAAGCCTTTGGTTTTTGCTGGCGTCTTTTTATGTTAACCGACTAAATGTCCATTTTGGTATTTTTCCCTAAAACTTTTTATTTTTAATTTTTTCTCTTAGTATTAATTTTAAAGGTGAAATTAATTTTCTCATTTGAATCTTTGCATCAACAAAATTTATTTTAATAGTTTTAACTACTCATTCTGCGGTCTTTTCATTCGTTTCTTCTAATCTCGAGCTAAATTTTTAAACCCAAGTTTGTTCATTGGGAATGAAAGATAAATAATAAAAAGTAATAAAAAAGACACCAATTACAAAAATGATTCATTTGAGTCGGAGTGTTAACTGTTCAAATTGTTACTAAGTCGTTAGATATTGTTCATATTAATGAATGAAACAAAATGGGTCGACCTGAAACACGACCCGATTTTAAATGGGTTGACACGACACGAATAAATATATGGGTTAGGTTAGGGTTGAAGAATTCAACCCGCCAACCCGAAACTCATCAATCCGCCAACCCAACACGATTTACACCCGGCCGTACCGTTATGTACTCTTTAATATCACTTTTTTATATACTTTATTTTTTCGTATAATAAAAACAAATTGTTAAAGGCTGCCTCCTGCGGGATGCTTCTCACAGCTGGCACCGACAGTTTTGAGAACTTGGTTGGGGGTGTGGCTATAACTGTGGGATAATTGGAAGAGGGTAATTGTAAATTGCAGAAAGACCCTTGAGGTTTTAATTAGTTTGCATACTAGACCTTTTAAGTTTAACCATGAGGTTCAGGATTTTAGATTAGTGGGATTTGTTTGTAAAGTGTGGGGAGGGTATTTTTCGGTTAAGGTTTATTTTTTTTCTCAATTCATGACTTTTTGAACCAAAATTTAAGAGTTTTTTTTTTTCAGAAAAAAAAGATGAAAATACATAATTTGAAGAGTTAAGTACACGAATGGTCCCTGTGATAGATCTAAATTTTGAATTTGTTTCCTAAGTTTGTAAATTTACACTGACAGTCTCAAATTATGAATAAATATAATATGTTTGGTCCCTGGAGTGGATAACGGTTAACTTTTCTGTTAAATATTTTGAAAATAACCAAAATGTCGCTAGATTAAAAAAACTTATTTTTTTTGTTTTTTAATGTAAGGGTATTTTGTTAATTTTCATAACATTTAACTTATTAAAGTTAACTGTCATCTACTCCAGGGACTAAACATGTTATGTTTATACATAACTTGGGACTAACAGTGTAATTTTTCAACTTAGAGACCAAATCCAAAATTTAGACATAGTCACAAGGACTATCCATGTATTTCACTCTAATTTAAAATATAACACGTTTTACATTTTTTTACTTCTTTTTTAACTCAAATAATCAATAATACGACTTGTATGCGGTGTTCCCGAGTATACTAAAGAGGAGAAAAGAAAAGAAAGTGTTCATTTTTCTTTCTTTTCTCTCCAAATCTCTTCACTTTGGAAAGATGAAGATTATGCTTGTTTTCCGTTCATTTCTCTCCTTAAAAAAACTCTGGAACACCGATCCTCTCATTTCCTTTCTTTTCCCCAAAAAAAGAAAGGAAATTTCATAAAAGATTTAGTCGGAAATTTCAGCGGCAAATAAATATTATTTGTGTTATTTTAGCAAGTGAAAACAATCATAATAGATATTAAAAAAATTAGTAATAGCTGTGCATTTTGTCATGTTCCGTGGTGCCTCTTGTCTTCTCCATCCTCATATCATTACATGATAAGGAAAATGATTAATATTTAACGTTAGTGTTTCCATTTTCCAACGCAGTGTTTTCATGTGATAACCACAAAAAAAAATCATGTTTTTCCTAAAAAGGAAATTAGTAAATGGTTTGACAAATTTGTTGGTTAGAATATATTGTATCAAAAGATGTCACATTTTATTTATGATGTTATTTGTTTCTGTTGATAATAAATATGGAGCATATTTTTATCAACCATGGTTTTATAAACTGGAAAAAGGCGTTTGGAAATTTCCATGACTATGAAGGAGGTCAAAAGAGTAGACATAATCATGCAAGAGTTTAATTCGAGTCTATTAAAGATCAAAGACATAATTTAAACTATATAATGTCACGACAATTTAAGCAAGATGAGATTGATTATCGTATTCGGTTAAATGTTGTTGATGTGGTTCGATTCCTTTTAAAACAAGGCTTGGCTTTTCGTGGCTTAATGAGGCTATAAGTTCCAGTAGTCGAGGTAATTTTATTGAACTTATCACATGGTATTGTGAGCATAATGATGAAGTAAATAAGGTGTTCATTCAAATGCTCCCGGAAATAATTAGTTGACTTCGCCTAAAATTCAAAAGGAAATTGTTAATGCTTGTGCTACGAAGGTAAGAAATATTATTGTGAATGAGGTTAAACGGAAGTTCTTTTCTCTTTTGATTGATGAGTTTATTAAGAAATAAAAATGACCTATCACAAGCCCTACACTTAAAGAATCAAAATATTGGCAACTTTGTTCGATTGATTAAAGATGTTAAATATGATATAAAGAAATATAGGGATGATGGATGAGAGGAATTAATGAATGAAGTCACTTCATTTTGTTCTCAAAATGAAATTCATATGCCTAATATGAAAGAAGTCATTCCTGGTCGAGTTAGACAGACAATTGATGATGAGCCACAAACATATCTCTACCGTTTTCGTGCTGATATTTTTTGTCATGTATATTATTTTTTTTAAACAACATTTTACTTACAATGTTTTATGTTAGAAATTTATTTTTACATTTTTTTCAATTGATTCTAGGTTGATCTTCTTCATAACGAGATGAATGAACGTTTTACTAAGTAAAACTCATAGTTACTTATATGTATATCGTGCCTTGATCCTAGAAATTCATTTGAAAGTTTTAATCGTGAGAGGTTATTACAACTAGCCGAAATATATATAAGTAATCAAATCACTACATGCACTAGAACAATCACCCAAACAATGGCATAAAAATGATGAAGTTGTTTAGTCTTGACTCTTATGGTTTCGAGTTAAAACAACAAAAATTGTATACTACAAGTTTGATTCCAGTAAAAAGATTATCATTCTTCTTAATTTAGATTACATTTTGATATTTGGTACAAGTTTATATTAATTTGATAAAGCCATGAATCACTTGCATAACAAACTCATCTATGAAACATGAATTTCTTTGTGACTTAAACCAAAATCACTTATTTATATCCTCTATGATAGTTTTTCTTCTTGTTTCAAAATCATCTGAGTAATCTGTTAAACTATCAAATGTCACATCAACCAACATATAATTCCTCATATCAATATCATTCCTTACTTGAGCAAACTCATGGCTACTTCTACCTATAAATTCTTCCCCATCATCAACAAAATCATGATAATCCTAAGGAAAACATGTTGGTTTAACCATTTATTCATCACGCAAAGAAAAAACAGTTATAGTTTATAAAAATGTTAAACTTGTTTAAATGTACCATCATAAATATGCATACAAAACAAGCCCTGATAAACATTAAACACAACCATAGGGATGCTCGAAAAAGAAGCTTTTTGTATATTTTATATGATATAAAATACCATCACAATTGTAGTCCTATGTAAACATATTTGTGTACAGCTAAAATCACAACCAGAAAATAAATTACTAAGGGCGAAAAAGTTCTACCAACCAAATTTCTAAAAATACATGGATACAAGCAAAACTAATGCAAATAGCTACCAAGACTCGACACAAATTCAACTAATTAAGCCTCAATTTTCTATTCTGGTCTCGAAAATTGACAGGCGGAAAATGCTACAAGTATCCGTCTATGATACTCTCACGCGGGTCATCCTGCAAAAACCTATGATATTAAAAAAGGAAAAATAACATTAGAATATTACTTTAGAAATATATGTACTTGCCTTTTATTGGGGATGTGTAGCCTGAATAAGAGCTAAGGGCCGCCACAACTGAACCGGTGGTCTCGAGAGTTGAGGCTACATCTGGTATGTCTTTCAATGTAGGAGTGACCTTCAAAGATGGATACAACCAACTTTTAACTGAATCCATGAAAGAATTTGGATCCAAACTCAAAATGGCATCCCAGTCAACTTGACGGCCTTCTGGTATGCTTCCAGTGAACTCCATATTAGTAGCTAGAAGAAGTCCAAGCATAACTGAAAACCCCACAACAGCAGACCCTCTTGAAAGTGGCATGAAGTTGTACCTGAGATGAGAAGCACCAATTGTCTAAGATTGTAAAATTTTCAGATTAAAAAATTACACGTGTACTATATTAAATTTCAAGAGAACAAGCCTTTACCAGTAATATGTCATCCTTAAGATTGCTTCTCTGACATTTTCAAGTGTACCAAAATCATTTGACCCGTATGTCTCACCACAATAGGCATTACACAACGCCTGTCAATTCGGTATAGTTTGCATTAATATTCATATGTATATTAATAATATATTCAACTATTCACTATTCAGTGTAGAAAGAACTATTCTTTGACGTCTAAGTTTAATAGAGTTGTGAATGTTTATAATTTTATGGAAGTATAAACCATCTAATTCTACAGGCTGCAAATATGCAAGACGCAACTATTTTATTTCTGGTAATAATTTTTTTGTAAAGAAGAGATGAAATTCGAAAGACTTGAACAGTAAATTCTCGTGCTTTGTTAGTATATTTGGAAGAAATAAACTATGTAAAACCGTGGACTAAAAACCACAGATGATCATGTTATGTGAAACCATTACTTTAGCTGCTGGAACGACAGCTGGTGGTCCCTTGGAAAACAAGATATTGTTTAAAGGATATATTTTTCACTAAAACACAAATTTTGCAGCACTAAAAACTATTTAGGCTAAAATCAATATCCACGACTAGAGGGGCAAAATGGGCAGGCCAGTGGGTTGGATAACAGGAAGAAATAAGTTTGGGTCAGAACAGGCAAGTTTTGGGGAAGTTTGACCTGTTTCACTTTAGAGCTAAGTTTTCTAAGTTTACCCATTTGACCAGTTACATGAAAGAAAACCCAAATCGACCCCTTTATCCATAAACGGGTCGGGATTGTCACCCTTACCCTGGCCCAAACAAACAAAAGTTAAAAGGAATATATTTCAGATCGGAGTGCATACTTCCCAAGATGATGTCATTTCTGCATCAAAATCTTCCCATCTAGCAGGTGTACATGGCGTTTGAATTGCAAAGTCAAACCCACGTTCTCCCCTGAGGTAGCATAAACAAAGAAGTAGAACTTGGAATAAGCAAAATACATAGAGCTCACTAAATCAGCAATTTATAGCAACTTACGTTTTAACAAGAGTGATCCTTGTTCCTTCTAGTCGCTTCCTGAAATGAGTAAAAACAACGCACACATGAAAAAGGACATAATAAAGCAATAATAATAGATGTGATTGCAAACTTCAAGAAAAATAACAGATCTAAACTCTGATATGTTCTTACCCCTCAAAAGCTGTACTATTGCACCAAGTAGCCAACCAGAAATCTTCACCAACAACTTTATAAAGATCAGCACAAGACTCAGCTTTCAAAATCTGCAAATTTGTTTAACAGAAAACCATCTAATAGTATTAATGTTTGAAGATGAGAAATAACAAGATATAATTGGTAAGTTTAAGAAAGTAAAACTCACCTCTTCTAGTTTTCCATCTTTTGATAAATCAATGGTGCCATCGGCCTTATTATACACAAACCCATTTTCCTTCACTACTGTCTTTGCCACATCTAATGTTCTGTAGAATTGCCAAACAATGAGCATGTTGTAAATGGAATTCACACAGTAATTGTTATTTATACCTTTGAAAATGTGGATAGTAACGAGTGACTCTAGCTTGCCCGAGAAAAAGAGGTGTATGAGATCCAAATCCAGTATTGAACTCCTCACTTCGTTTGCAGGAAAAGGCAAGCAGGTTATGCACTAGAAACCAGGAAATGTACAGAACAAAGAAAACAAGAAAACTGAAATACCTTAATTTGTTGACCCAAACAACAGGGTCACAGGGTTCAGAAATCTGTCTCCATTTGACAGCCATTGAATAAAGATGAAGCCATGAGAAAACAGACTGTCCTGGTGACTTCTCTTCCAATGCATTTGAAGTTGACGCTTCTGAGTTACTGCTAGTACTACAACCAACTCCACCTCTATTCTGGCTGGGAATTATGATCTTCTCTTTTCTTCGGGCCCGCCTTCCACTTTTAGATGTATTTTTAGTAGAAAACCTCCATTCTGATTGCAGTGAACGCCAAATCTTAGACACCTTTTGTGCAATCTCAATAGAAGCTAGTCCCGCCATGCGATGCTGAAACCAAATGGAGAGATGTGTAAATATATTAAATAAGATAATAAGAAATGAAACCAAAGTTAAAGCAGAAGACAAGTGACGGCAGATAGGCTCACTTAATCTATGATGTATTGCATCATCATAATAAATCACCTGACGCCTATTAGGCAAGAAGCCTGGGCAATGATACTGGATTGTTTTGCCAATGCGATCAGCAGCAAGCAGAAGTGCAATCTTTGGTTTTGTTAAAGTAAAATCTTGTTTCTTCAACTTTGTTTTTCTTAGAGGAGGCTGCCTGAAAACTTTCTCGCATACATTTTTGGGATGTAATCTTTTGCACCAGTATTCCTGTAAAGAAGAAATATCAAGTACACCTCTTCAACCACATTGCAATATAGCAAGGAGAAAGATGAGAACAAAAACAGGGTAACTGAATTATAAAGAGAAAAACTAGTTAGTGATGATATGCAAATCATTGATGCCTCATAATACATAAAACCCATCTAATAGAATAAGAAAAAAAAGGCATCTGGACTATCATACTACTATGATCAATGAGTAGCCAACTTAAGAACAGTGGAAACGTAACAGATGCCTTTGCAAGTATAAAAAGAGCAAGATCATAGGAAATAATTTAAGTGAAATAGAAAACAAATGTATCACATGTAAATGCCAAAAATGTTGTTCACATGTACCTTAAACAAGGGATCGACATCGCCATCTATATCAAACCAGCAAAATTCGCTATTAACCTTGGCAGAGGTATACAAGGCAATTTCTTTCTGCATGACAGTTCAATAGGAATTAGTTATCATTTTGGTCGTGATAACAAATCAGAGTATCCAATTATAATCTCTATGAGTACATCGAAGTTTCTACTTTGTCATCTTTCAACTCTTCCAGAAGCATAGTTGCACATGCTGTCTTGTCAAATGACAATTGACTGAACACAGAAAGCTACCATGTAATATAAACTGAACTTAGCTGTTGTTAGTTTCATATTGCTTATTAACATCTGATGTGGAACCTTTATGAGAAAACGTAACTAACTACCTTGTTTGCATCCACAACATAACATAACATAACACATTGTATATAGGCTTAGAGGATTTGAGGTCTAAAACTTCAATTAGCATTTCAACCATAAATATTGACATCTCGTTATGTTTACTTGGTCCATTTTAGGAAGAAAAAAAATACATTTTCCTTGCAAAAAGTTCCTAGAAACGAAACAACTTTTAGCATCTTTAAAGGAAGACAGAGGCAAGCTTGTAGTGCAGAAATTTAAAAAATGAAAAATAGAAAACTCAGAACCTGATAGAAGGCCAGGCACTGAAGGACAAATTTGTCCATCGAGTCTAGCTCCAAATCCAATGCAGCATCATAATCCTTTACCTGTTACATAAAACAAAGATTATCATACAGTATATATGCTAAAAAAAATATAAAAACCTCTAAAACATCCGTACAACAAAAATTTTCAGTGATAGGAAGTAAACAGTATATCATACAGCTTCTTTATATTCTCCAACAGCATGGTGGCAAGAAGCCCTTAGATACAGGCACTCGATGTTTGAGCTCTCAATACTTAGCCCAGTTGTTAAGTCTTTAATAGCATTCCTGCAATAATCGCTCAAAAAGATTAGCTAAGGAAGATTAGAGAAGCAAACAATATGATGTAAAGTTGAAACCAAACAAACTAACAAATAAGACCAAACAGATAATTTGATATGATTTTACTTTCAAAATATAGTTCTCTCTTAGTAAACATAGCTTTAGATAGGTTGAAGTGTATATTGAAAGTGCTGGTGTGTGTGTTGGGGTGGGTGGGGGTACCCAGTGAACACACCTGTGATCTCCCATAGCATGAAATAGTAGTCCACGCAGGTGATATCCTTTAGCAAACCTATTTAAGAATCACAAAATCTTGTATCATCAGAGGAGAGCTAGAGGTAACTCAAGTCAAAGTTCATCTTACAGATTTCGACAGTATAACGACCACAGAAAAGTGGGCAATGAGACGGGTTCATTAAAGTGTGCTGAATCTTTACCTTGCATCAATTTGCAAAACCTGTTTAAGGCAATCCAAAGCCTTTGTTGAATTTGCCAAGTCTTGATAAAACTAATAAAAATAAACATCCACACGTCAGCACCCTGTCTACCTACTTACAGGGTGTAAAGGGGAAAGAGTGGCAATTCAAACACTATGAAATCTGCTATTATTTATTAATACAAACCATATAAAGTCAGAAGAGGATTCGAGGTCCCCGCCAAATTGTAGCTAAGGAGAAAGAAATAAAGTGATTCAGCATCTTATGTACCTGCGCTAAGTGACCCCATGCCTCAAGAAACTTTTCATCAATTTGAATTGCTTTCATATGCGCTTCCTCAGCCTTTTTGTATTCACCAACTGATGACAATGCCAGACCCTGTAAAATCATGTCTTCTCAGTCAGCATAACTATATTACAGAAAATAAACTAAAAAAGTAAAGATTATGCACTAACCAAGTATGTGTAAGCTGACTTATTATCCTTATCAAGTTTTACACATGCAGACAGGTCCTCTATGGCAGCATAGAAATCCTTGAGCTTAAAACTGACAATTCCTGCACAGATTTAATGATTAAACCATGGAAACACTGTTAAAAACAAGAGATTATCTAATAAACAGAATGCAAATTTACAGAAGATAAATAACGCAGCTATAGACAAGATATCTTCAAAAATGAAGGATAAAGTAACCCAAGTCAACTAACATACCCCTTTCATGCAATATATCTGCCGAGTCAGGCTCAAACTCTAAGGACTTGGTCAAATCTGCAATTGCCTGTACAACAACTATATTAGATGCCAGAGACATGCATAACACAAAAATTAAAGGAATGAACATTATGTGATAGTGATACACTAAAACACCGGTCTATGATGTCTAGAAGATGCTCATTTAAATAGCAGTCAGAAACACTACTTGCTTTTATGATTTTTAGTTGGCTTCCAATGCTCAGCAAAATTTCTCATATGATGAATGAAGCAAGATGAGGTATCCAGCAATGTTACCTAATTTACTGTACACATGGTCTGTGGTATACTTATACTTGGTACACAATCTTACCCAGTTTACATATTTGTATGAACATTATGTATAGTTGGTGGAAAATATTTTGTCGGAACCAATGCATCTGTAGAGTAATACGGTACAACTAGACTACCATAAAATCCAGCACCCAATAGTTTTTCACGTGTGTGTTTTTGTGTATATTTCCTATCATCACAATTGACTTCCTATATTTGTGTCATGTATTAGAACTTTACTTCCCGTATCTTCAAAAACAAAAAAATGGAACTGTCCTTTAGTTGCATTGCACAATGATTAAAATTGCTCTCAAGAGTTAGTTTTCTTTGTTTTTGCTCTTTTTACCCTGAAAGAGCAAATACAAAAGATTATTTAACATACATACATAACATGTATTTCTGTACATATTCTGCTGGATTTTAATAAAATTACCCACACGACTAAATATGCTTCTCACTCTCCCCTCTTTTTAACTGCTTCTCTCCTTCCATTCTCAAAGAAAACCAAGCATTAGTGAAGAACAATGACGGCAACCACAATGAAAATACAAAACAATTGACAATTGTTAGGTAGTTATTGGCTAATATGGATAGAAAAACGAGGCTGTCCAGAACCCACTAGACTGGTCGGATCGAACACAGCAGCAAACAGAACCTGTTTGCGGTTTCTGGTGGTAACGGCAGCGATGGAACCCTAATCCGCCGGCGGCCGCCTTCTGCTGGACGGCGACTGATAGCCCTGCTGATCAGTTCTCGGCTTCTGGTTTGATCGAAAACACACACAAGCACACGAAACATAAAACAAACAAGACACAGGAATTTAACGTGGTTCAGTCTCAACTGACCTACGTCCACAAGGCACAGGCTACAACTAGACAATATTATTTCGGAGTTGATGAGAATTACATGTACATAGGGGTCCTATTTATAATAACAGAATTAGGGCAAACATTAAGAAACATTCCTAAAATACGAGACTTGCAAAAGAAGTCAAGGGAGGGGCCTGTTAGGTATCACACGCACACAAACACGCAAACACGGGAAAAACACGAACACGCGATTTATAGTGGTTCGGTCTAAACTGACCTACTTCCACTTGCAACTAGGGTTTATATTATTTCTGTGCTCAAGAAATTACAAGTACATATGATGGATATATAGAGATAATAATCTAGGGTTAGTAACAATATCCAAGTTAGGCCTAACCCGTGTAGAGTCCATTAGGGCCAGCTGCCCCAATAGAGACTCCACACCCAACAATCTCCCACTTGGAGGCTCGAACTGCGCTCCACCGTCTTTCTTCATCTTGTACCTCTTGTAATCTTCCATACCACTAGTTGCATCAGCCTTCTCATCAGTTAACCTAAAGGCACGTTGAAGCTGGGCCGAGCTTCAACTCATCAATCACGTTTAGTGACTCATTCTCTGTCCCTGCCTGCTCCCACTGTAACGAACCCGTTACTTTGCTGGCCTCTGAGATAACTTGAGAACTCACACTCTCCATTATAAGCAAGTAATCCACTGGAGAGACTTTTCTAGTCGGAATGTTGGTCTTCTTTACCCATTGTAGCACTAGAGCTGTAACTGAAACACGACCTGTGCCCCCACTGTCACGATGCCCTCTATTAGGTTTAACCTCCCGAACTCGTTCATCTTGAATCTTCACTTTGACTCTGGGTTTCTCACTTGCAAAGCAAACCCTTTTCTGCCCACGAGATTCTGTGAACCGGACTTTGTTTTCTTTCTGAACCGGGATAACCTCTCCCTCAGATGGTATACTAACCATATAAAGCGAACCTCTCTTTCTTCCTCGAGCCATGACAAGATTACCTTTAACCGCCTTCCATTGACCGTTCCGAAACTTAACTTCGTGTCCTTGTTCATCCAACTGTCCGACAGAAATTAACCTTTTCTTCAAACTTGGAAATACCCTGACGTACTTCAAAGTCCATGAACCGGCTGAAGTCTTCAGATTTATGTCACCCATGCCCGTAACCTCAAGAACATCATCGTTCGCCAGTCTTACCTTCCCAAAATCCCCTTCTTTCAAATTCTGCAATGCTTCACTGCTGTGGGTAGCATGGAATGAAGCACCAGAATCCATCACCCATGAATCTATAGCATCCTCTACGCAACAAATCAACACGTCATCTTCTGCTTCAACCTGATTCACTTCCTTTTTTGCGTTCGGACACTGATTCCTAAAGTGTCCCGCTTCCTTACAGTTCCAACATATCACATCCTTACGAATCTTTGACCGACTCCTACTCCTGCTCCCACTGTCCCGATCTTTCCCTCTACCTCTGCCGTCAGTAACCAACAAAGTATTTGATGATTCACCTGAAGTTTTGCGTCTGACATCTTCTCCCATAAGTAGGTCCCGAATCCCATCAAATGTAAACTTAGTAGCGGAACTACTAATCGATGTAACTGTTCCTGACCAACTATCAGGTAGTGAGGATAACAACAAAAGGGCTTGAACTTCATCATCGAATTTAATGTCAACTGACACTAAACGAGACAGGATTGTATTGAGGTTGTTAATGTGTGTTGTTACTGATCCACCCTCTTGTTAGGAACAACGTGGCGCAGCGGAATCAACACACACACATGTACAAACGATAATCACGCGGTACAGAAAAATAAACGACACAAGAATTTTACGTGGTTCGGTCCCAGTGGGGGACCTACGTCCACGGGCTGCAACTAGGTTATTTCATTAAGCTCTAGGCACACAGATTACAATTACAACATAAGGTATTTATAGATTAAAACTAGGGTTCCTAACTTGTTCTCCAAGTTAGGCCCAAACCGTAGAGATAGGCCCATTAGGGCCGGCTAACCCTAATTAGGGCCGGCCGCCTCTAAATGAGACTCCACACCTAACAATCTCCCACTTGGAGGCTCGAGTAATCCTCAATCAACCATCCAAGCAGACCCTATACCATTAACTCCAGTAATCTTCAATAACAGAAATCCTCCAAGCCTCCAGTTCTAAGAACAAGCTAACACTTCACTATTAGAAGTTTCCAAGCCTCCAGCTCCCAAGAACAAGCTAAGATTTCAAATAAAAAAAGTCCTCCAAGCCTTCAGTTCCCATAAACAAGTTAAGACTTCAATCCAATCCTCCTAGTTGCAGCAGCCAACTCCTCAGTTACCAGAAGAGCTCGTTGAAGCTCCCCCGAGCTCCAACCAAGCAGTCATCACTGACCCAGCCATGGCAAAAGCCGCCATTGACTCATCCTCAATCTCAACCGGCACCTACTCACTTGAACTACCGACTCCAGAGACTTCCAGAGGAAACACCACTCTCCAAAACCTGCAAGTACCATGGAGAGATTTTCCCATTCGGAATTCCGGTCTTCAAAACCCAACGGTGTTTTGAACTGTACCCAGAACACGTCCCATGCTCCCACTATTCCCAAAACCCCTGACCTGGTTTAAACCTCCGAATGCACTCAGCTAACATCTCTGTGGCTCTAGGATTCACACTTGCAAAATGAATCCACTTAGCTCTACCCGATGCAGCGAGCCAAGACTTTAATACTCGGAAGTTGGTTCCCTTCTTCCAGCGATACATAAACCTGTATCTTCCCAAAGTCTTCAAACAATAGATTCACCAATGCTTCACAGAAGTGAGTAATGAAGCATACCAGAATCTTGAACCCAAGAGTCTCCACTGCCTTCACTGAGTCCCAATGCATCAACCCAGACACATTCTCAGAAGCAGAATTTACTATCTTTGACATCGACTCTAAAGAATGTCCCACATACCTCCATGCAGCTCCACCAAGTCAACTATGCCCAGCTCCCACTGTCCCTGTTATCCCAACCCATTACCAAAATCAACATTCCATGAGATTATCCCCGATCGCACTTTCCCGGCAAACGTCTTCACCCAGCACAAGATCCCGGATCTCCTCAAATGTCGAACCACTGATCACCACCGAACAAGAAATAGCTTCACATTTCCAGACCAGCTAACCGGCAAACGGTTATAACAGCAGCAGAGCTTTCATGATGAAAGAAAACGGTACCAAGGATTCCGCGACCGTACACCCGATCGGCTAACCCTAACCGAAAAATCTTTCAACCGAGCAATATTACCTGACTTCCTTTTTATTTTCACTTATGTCGTCACCAGCACACCAGAACCGGAATACTTAAAACCCAAAGCATTCCAAACCTGCTGGTTCCATTTTCACCGGTTTTATCTCACAGTACCACACCCAAGTTCTTTTGACAAAACCAACCAAAATACATAACCATCAAACCTTCGATTACACCCATCTCGTCTTCAGCTATAACAATAGCAAACAGGAAACAAATCGAAACAGTGAAACAAACACAACACTTGCACGGGCTTGAACTTGATAGATGTTCTATAGAACATGTCAAATGACCGATTTGCTCCTGCAATAAACCTCACAGACAAATCTAAACCCGAATACTGAATTTCACATAACCCGGTTCCCAAATAGTTGATAATAAACAGTCAAACAGAACTAAACAAAACTCTAACCTTTACCCAACGAATCCAAGAGCTTTATAACCAAACCCTAATCGGCGGCTTCAAAGAGTTTAACCCGGTACCCGAAACAATCAAACCGTTAACCGACAACACAAACCTGAAACACCCGACCCGACGCTTCACATGCAAACCCGAGTGAAACCAGCAACTCCAAGAGATCCACAACAGAAACTCTAATTGCAAAATCACTCCAAACCAGTCCCGAACAGCCCTGTTTTCTCCCGAAACAACCCTGTTTTCCTCCAAAACAGCCCTGTTTTCCTCCAAAACAGCCCTGTTTTCTTTCCCCTTTTGCGCAACCTAGGGTTTGAAAAAACGCTAATTCTGGCGGCCCAAAAAACAAGAAACTATGCTGCGAATCAGCCCTGGAACAGCAGCAGCAGAAAAAACGAATTTTTTTTTCCGGAAAACACTGTTCATGCCGGAAACACTGTTCACGCGGCGGCTGTACTGTAGCGGCGGCGGTACTGTAGCATCAGATCTGAATCAACCCTCGATCAGCCTCTACCCTTTTTTCTCGATCGAAAACCGTGCAGACCGTGTGTAAACAACGAGCCAAAGCTCTGATACCACTTGTTAGGAACAACGTGGCGCAGCGGAATCAACACACACACATGTACAAACGATAATCACGCGGTACAGAAAAATAAACGACACAAGAATTTTACGTGGTTCGGTCCCAGTGGGGGACCTACGTCCACGGGCTGCAACTAGGTTATTTCATTAAGTTCTAGGCACACAGATTACAATTACAACATAAGGTATTTATAGATTAAAACTAGGGTTCCTAACTTGTTCTCCAAGTTAGGCCCAAACCGTAGAGATAGGCCTATTAGGGCCGGCTAACCCTAATTAGGGCCGGCCGCCTCTAAATGAGACTCCACACCTAACACCTCTCTTATCTTAGTATTCACCACCTCACGGATCAAGAAAACCTTGTTTGCTGCAGACGGCTTCTCATACATGTTAGACAGTGCTTCCATCATCCCACGAGCTGTGGTCTCCTTCAAAAGGTTGTAAGCAACATTCTTTGACAAAGAGAGCGTTATCACTGCCCGGGCTTTCTTATCTAACTTATCCCAATCTGCTGGTAACATCTTTTCTGGTTTTTCCCCACTCAGCACTACATCCAAATCCTTCTGACATAGTAGTGCTTCAATCTGCATCTTCCATCACCCAAACTCCTTTCCATCAAACTTCTCAATCGTAACCTTTCCGTCTTCTGCCATTACAATAGCTAAACAAAGAACAATCAGAACCAGAAAGCACAGAAACGAAGGAACCTGTCTGGAGCTTCTGGGTTGGCAGAAACCGATTCCGGCAGCGGCGGCGGAACCCTAATTTGGCGGCGGCGGAACCCTAATCCGGCGGCGGCGGAACCCTAATCCAGCGGCGGCGGTTTTGGCGGCGGCATAACCCTAATCCGGCGACAACAGTGGCGGCTCTGCAACTGCTGAATGGAGGCGCCAGAACCCTAATACGGGACTCTGGCGGCGACGGTGGCGGAACCCTAGTTGGTGGCTGAGGTGCAGCAGAACCCTAATTCTTTAGGGTGGCAGTTGTGAGTGTGATACGATCTAGAGCCAAAGCTCTGATACCAGTTGTTGGGCATCACACAAATCAAACACGCAAACGGGAAAAACACGAACACGAGATTTATAGTGGTTCGGTCTAAACTGACCTACATCCACTTGCAACTAGGGTTTATATTATTTCTGTGCTCAAGGAATTACAAGTACATATGATGTATATATAGAGATTAATAATATAGGGTTAGTAACTTAATATCCAAGTTAGGCCCAACCCGTGTTGAGCCCATTAGGGCCAGCTGCCCCAAAAGAGACTCCACACCCAACACCATTTACCATTACCGAACACGACCTGATATCCCTAATCATCTAACTATCCGACAAAGATAAGCATTCTCTTCAGGTCCGGAATAAGTCTGACATCCTTCAGTGTCTAAGTACATCCCAAAGAGGTGTTCAATATTATGTCTCCTATCCCCGTGATATCTAGAGTCTCATTATCTGCGAGTCGTACCTTCCCAAAGTTTTGAAGTCTGAGATTCTCTATCATATCCATGTTGTGAGTGACGTGGAATGAGGCTCTTGAATCCATAACCCACGAATCCACATTCCACAGCACTCTCTACGCTACAAACCAAAGAATCATCTGAGTCTTCTGCTGCAAAATTCACCTCTTTCTCTTTCGTAGCACACGGGCACTGATTTCTGAAATGCCCTACTTGTTTGTAATCCCAACAGGTGATGTCTTTCCATGACTGACCCCTCTTCCTGCCCTGACTATTCCCTCTTTCAAATCTACTTCTTCTGCCTTCTGTACTCAACAATGTGTTTGAAGATTCTCCTGAACTTCTTCGTCGTAAGTCTTCTCCTAGAATCAGGTCACGAATCCCTTCAAACGTGAACTTAGTGGTGCCTAATTGTTACTGCTGTCACTATTCATGGCCAACTCTCAGGTAAAGAAGACAACAAAACAAGTGCTTGAATCTCGTCATCAAATTTAAAGTCAACGATAACAAACGAGATATGATTGAACTAAAATCGTTGATATGAGACGTAACAGACTCACCTTCTTTCATTTCGGTATTGACTAACTGCCGAATTAAAAATACCTTGTTTGAGGCGGACGGCTTCTCATACATATTGGTTATGGCTGTTAATAATCCTGCTGTCGTATTTTCTTAACAATATTGTACGCCACTTTCTTTGCCAACGACAATCTGATCACCCTTTGTGCTTGTCTATCCATCAATTCCCGCTTTGCATCTGACATTTTTTCTGGTTTTACTCCCAGCAACTGCATATGCAGATTCTTCTGATAGAGAAGATCTTCAATCTACATCTTCCAAAACCCAAAACCATGCCTGTCAAACTTATCAATCCTCACATTCCCTTCTTCTGCCATGATAACCAATTAAACGAACCCGAGTTTGAGCTCTGATACCACTTGATAGGTGGTTATCGGCTAACATGGATAGAAAAACGAGGCTGTCCAGAACCCAATGGACTGGTATGATCGAACATAGCAGCAAACAGAACCTATTTGCTGTTTCTGGTGGTGAAGGCAGCGGAAACCCTAATCCGGGGGCGGCCTTCTGCTGGTCGGCGACTGATTAGCAACTTCTGGTTTGATCGCAAACACGCACAAGCAGACGAAACAAAAAATAAATGAGACACGGGAATTTAACGTGGTTCGGTCTAAACTGACCTACGTCCACGGGCTACAACTAGACAATATTATTTAGGAGGTGATGAGAATTACATGTACATAGGGGTCCTATTTATAGTAATAGAATTAGCGCAAACACTAAGAAACATTCCTAAAATACGAGACTTGCAAAAGAAGTCAAGGGAGGCGCCTAGGGTTAGGGTCGGCTGTCCTTCCCCCTTGTGCAAGCCTCCACGGCCCCAACAACAATATCATGTACAAAATATAAAATCACACAATTTGAGGCCCTGGTAAATGTGAAATGCTAACTTTTCATCCTCAAAATGGTAAAAAACCCTAATATTTTTGTACCTTAGCTTCTCAATCCGTCTTAAGACTAAAAAGGGACAACTCGAGGACCAATGTTGTGCCACAAACATCATGAAGATGCTGAGAGTTATGAACAAATTGATAGCGTTACTCCTAAGATATAAGCATCTATTAAGCCTGCCTGCTTCAGACATGCTTATTCAAGACCATGCTGCATTCGGTATCCATATACCAAAAACTTGACCATCAATGTTTAGACCAACTCATGATATCAGAATGACTCAGATAACCGCAAGGCATCAAACCCAATCAAACGGGACTACGGGAGACCAAACAACTTAAAATAATTGACAAGCAAAGCCAATGAATGCATAAACAAAGGGCGTCAAATGCTTTCTTGTACATTACATTATTATAAAATTGTAGCCTATAAAGATGTCAAGACAGTTATGATTTGAAGCTAGACAAGATACATTTTGAAAAATGATACAAGACTACTAGCTGCAGCAGTTCCAAGAGTACACAGCAGCTTAAATATACACACTGCGCCACTAACATGGATATGATATCAGGGCTAAAGGTTGATATTGAACAACTAGCAAGGATAACGATAATCAGGAAAGAACCTAATGGTATTTAACACCTAACAAGGATAATGATAACTAGGAAAGAATCAATTCATATTCACACTTAACAGGATAACGATCACTAGGCCAACAAACTGAGTGAGTAGAAAGAGACCCTGACCTCACTAGATTCTCCTAAAGCAGCTCGAGCCTGCCCTCTTCGTTTCCAAGCCTCACCAGCTGATGGATTTGATTGTATAGCCTACAAAAAGATAATGCAAGGGAAAAGATAATTAAATGGCACATGCTATGTATCATGAAGCTTTGGGTACCTTTGTAAAATCAGCAATGGCTGAATCAAGTTCCCTTTTAAATGCATAGGCTGTTCCTCTTCCTATTAGTGCTTCAGGGTAAGTAGGATCTTCTCTCAAAACCTATAATCAGATAACAAAACAGAAAAAAAGGATAGTCAAGACAAGAGAAAAAAAATTATCAATGCAATGTTATAAAATCAAGGAACACATTCCATATTCAGATAGGTATGAAAAATAACATAATTCTTCAAACGAAGTTTAACCTGGTCAAAGATGGATATGGCACGAGCATACTGTCCTTCATTCACCTATAATAACAAAATGCTCACTTCAATCTTGACCCCTCAAATTAAGGATAATAAAGAAGAAAGAAGAATAATTACAATAAAGAAAACAAATAGGTAGTGCAAGACCATATAAATATTAACACACTCATGTCTTGAGTACTGGAACATAGTAGCACATTGTCATGCCCAGAGTACTGGAACAAAAGTAATGGTCTGTCAGAACTCAGCACTGCACTTAGGTTTCTAACAGCTCAATATGAAAACAGTTATGGTAGAACTATACTATTATGGACACACTCTAAACAGGGAAACAAAAGAGTAATTTCTTTAAGACTACCCATGTATCAACTAACAATTATATCCTGCCAAAAAATTATCATGAATAAATGGAAGATGTAAAGTAAAAGTTAATACATCAGAAAACCTTCATGGAGCTAACCTTTGTAGGAATCTATACATTAATCATAAACCAAAAAATAAGGAAATATGGATTTAACAAACCTGAGCAATTCCTCGTGATAATCGGAAATCAACATTTATTGACTTGGCCTTTGAGATCCTAGTAACAGAAAACTTTTTATTCCCCTTAGCATCATTACTTGGTTCACTGGGCATGTCAGGTATATCACTTGATTTACTGGGAATTAAGGAAAGTTTAGTGAGCAGATCAGATTTATTGCGGTTATCACTTGTACTACTACGTGCTTCAGATCTGGCACCAAGGTCGATGGATATGTTGCAGGTTCCATTTTGTTCTTTTTCATGATTTCCGTTTGGATCTGTGTGAAAACTTTTATTCTCAACCTTGTCTTTCTTACTAGACCCATTGGGTATGTAAGATGTCTCGTTTGGCTTGCTTTCTATCTGCAATACCTCCCTTGAATCACCACAAGGTTCAGAACCACGACTTGAAAAGGTACAGGTATTACAAGTTTCACTTGATTTGCCAGAAATAGTAGGTTCAGGTTTGGACACAGACCATTCAGATAACTGTTTAGCATCTTTATCATTAGAAGCAACCATACTCCTCTTTACAACTGTCAAAAGCTCTTCCAGCTCAAGCAGCTGCTTCAAATCAGTAGACTGACGAACAGCATGTTCATAACCTTGTTCCCAAACCAGTACAGCGTCATCTTTCCTTCCCAATGCAGAATACGCACGGCCTAAACAAAAAATATCAATACAACTTTTAGTAGAAGGATGCATAAAACCTGATCAAGGTCCCAAAGGGAAATTTGAAGCAGATAAAACAAAAATGCTCACAAGAATAAGAAGTGATGAAACATGAATAACATTAAAAGTATAAAGTTCAGTTTGATCACTGGAAAATTCTTAGGCATCAGCATATATAATCTATTGCACTACCATTATAATCAGTTCATAACCAAATGGCATCCTATACTTTGTGTTTGAGACTTTGAGCTGAAGGGACACATGCCTGAGAAGGAACCACTTGATGTCTAACAAATAGAAGCACAGCCAGTCTACTTATGCTTAAAAAAAGGATTTGTTGCAAGAATCCTGAGAACAGACCCTGATTGAATAACTTCTGCCTCCATTAGCAAGAGCTTCAGTTTGTAATAAATGGGCATTCCATCAAGTTGCAACATCTTATGAAACTCAAAATGAATATAATATAAAAAACTTATAAAGGTCATCCAGCATCAGATAAATCCTCACTTCATTTGTTGCACGTCATGTATGGTTAGATAACAGAAAGGCTGATGCAATTCTTTTTATCCACAATGGGACATACAGTCAACACAAACTCTCTGTTGGATAGGATCTCTCATGGTACACAAAAACATAGCATGAACAAACATATAATCTATGCACGGTAATGCACCAGTTCTTCTTTTCCCTTTTTTGGTGTGGCACTGTGTGACAATGTGAGAGGTACGTAATAAGTTATCTTTTCTTCATCAGCACATCTGTGAAGTCAACTATCAAGCTTAAGCTATTCTATAAAACTTTAAGGCCGAGATGATCACCTAGTAGTGAGATATTTGCTTAATTTCACCCCTGAAGTACAGAAAAGTGAAAGAAACCAAAGAATTAAGAGAGACATGACATAACTAAAAGAGATTTCAAGCTTCTGTGTCAAGGGTTTTAAGTGTACATTATTGGTAACTATTAGCAAAGTTGAGAATTCAAGACCGTTCCATCTATAGATGTATTTCCTGCCTTGGAAAATTCGCATATATAAAGACATGCCTTTGTCCCAAATTATACAGGAAAGGCTTTAAAAGGAAAAAAAGAAAATATTAGAGCTGTGAAACCCAAAAACAAAACTTATGGAAATATGGAACTTCCCTTCCTGTCATCAAACCTCCAGGGGGTTTCTGGGCATGGATAACATCTTTCCATGTTCTCTTAATCCAATTTAAGTATTTAAATCCTTTGGTCTACACTACTCATGGCAAGGATGAGAACAATCATGAGACCTACATCTAAAATATCATGTATACCCAAAACAGAAGCAAATAAAAGTGGATACACTTATCAAAGTCAGATATATCACACAAAAACAGAAGTTGTACAGTGTATGATAAAGAGTAGAAAATACAAGCACTCTGGAGTAGATAAACTACTGGATCATCATAGGACGTATAATTGTATGATACATGACGAGTGTGAATTTGGTATGATGCATGCAATGCAAGTGCGAAACATGGGCGTATAATTGTATGATAGTGCATCAAAAGAATACAAGTTGTGTAGAATGATAAAAAAATAGTACATGTTTTTTCTAACTCTTGCGTTAGCAACATCTGTTCATGAAACTTGTTACTTAGAAGTTTATTCTAACTTATGTTACCTGTGAGGCTGTGATATGAAAAGTTGATGTTACTGAATTCACCCAAATATGTTGCTGCAATTTGTGTGAGAAAAGGTTCCCAACAAGACTAAAGGGGAGGTTCTATATTGTTGCGGTTCGCCCAGTTATGCTATACAGAACCGATTGTTGGGTCATCAAAAAGACACAAGCATGAAAGTTGGAGGTAGCAAAGATGAGGATGCTAAGGTGGATGTGTGGGCACACAAGATTGAATTGGATAAAGAATAAAGTTTTTCAGGATAAATCGGGGATGACGCGAATTTCGGATAAGATAAGGGAGAGGAGATTGCGATGGTTTTGGCATGTGCAGAGGAGACAAACACGGCACCTGTAAGAAGCGTGGAGGCTCTCATTGTGGAGGGGAGGAGTAGAGGCAAACCCAAACTGATATGGGAAGAAAAGTTTAAGCAGGCTTTGTTAGACTTGCACCTCCTAAGATTGGAGACGTAGGATAAAAGTTAGGGATTGTTTGGGAAACTTCTTAGTTTTGCTTTAGCTTTTTCTTGGTGTATTGGCCTGTTCTACCATTTTTGTTTGTCATTCTACCTAGGTGTCGATGCTAGGTACTTTAGGTGTTTCGTATTCCTCTTTCATGTCCTCCTTTTCTTTTCTCTTCTGCTACTAATATACATTTTACGTTTTTGTATTTTATATTGTAGAAAAAGGGAGGAAGGTATGTTGAGCCGGGGGTCTCATTTGGGAGCAACCTCTCTATCTCCTGGGATAGAGGTAAGGTTTGCCCTCATCAAACCCTCCCCGGAGCCTACTCTACGAGTTGGGTATTACCGGGTGCGTTTGTTTGTTTGTTGCTAACTCTTTGAGCAACTCGATTTACAACAAAAGATGATGCCTATCCATATAGGCACATAGCCATTTCAAAACAACACGAATGGGACTAAAAACAAAGGTCCGAATCTTATTGATTAAATTGAACCGTAAATCTAACGTCTTAGATAGTTTAATATTCAGCAAATCATAGCAAAAAACTGCCATATAAAACTAGTAATTCACTAGCATGTGCATGATTTTTAAGTTCCTGAACTTACAATTTGGATTTAGTTGCACAATTGTTTCATCAGCCAACTAGAGAACAAAGATAACAAAGCTCGGACGCTAAAACTAGTTGTATACAACCACAAATTACAAATCTGGAGACTGAAGTTCAACACCTGTCCTGTCTAGGAGTGACAATCAGATATACTTATGGCCAGACACAAAGTAGTAAAGTAAAAGGATCATTCACAAATCATAACATCCTAAATATTACCTTCAACGAATTAGGTTACAACAACTCATCCACTTAATATTACAAATAGGGGCAATCAATCAAAACATCCATAGCTGTAAAATGAAGTAAAAGGGGAAAAAAACCTTTTAGAATATAAGCTTGAAGAAGAGAAGGATCAAGCTGAAGAGCCTTATCGCAATCCTTGATCACATGCTTGTGAAGCTCCAATTGACTATAGCAGTACGCACGATTACTGCAGAAAAAAAAAACAGAAATCGACATCAATTACAAAGCAAGTGAATTAGAAAAGAGTGAGAAACAAATTGAAGAGGTAATTGGTACCAAATATCCTGAATAACGCATGATTGAGAGAGGAGAGAATCGAGAACGCGAATGGCTTTGGACCAATCGCGTGAAGTGCAGAATTTGGCGAGTTGAGCTCGTTGAGTCGCCGTGGAAGCCATCGGTAACAGATCGGAGTGAATCGTGGATTTGGTATTGACTGAGAATTAACAGGATAGTGTTAAATTTCCAGGGAACGGCGGGCGTTGAAGGAATCGGACGGTACGGTGAGGAGCGATTACACGTGGCGGGTGGAGGCGATAGGGTGAAATTGATGGTTTTACTTCGGTAGTGAGCATCAACTCGTCTTGGTAACGCCGTTACGATTCGTTTTCGTTCCGTCAGCAGAGGCGCACGTGTAATGCGCGTGACTATGCACGTGCTACTTACTTGTACGGACTTTTAACACTTTATCCAAAAATAACCGAAAATATGCTAGTTTATAAATCGAGAAAAGAAAAATGCATATAAAAGGGATTAAAAAACTAACTATCCACGATCACTAGATTAACCTACTGGCAAATATGTATATCCTAAACTTAACTAAAATGAGAGTTTTGAGCTCAACTCCCACATGTGACAATAAAAAAGGAGGTTTCACATGATAGGTTTCCTACTGATAGTGGTGGAGATGATCGGGTGGGCCAGTTGCCCATCGTTGATCCAAATCTACTACTACTACACAACTCATATTCGGATATTTTTAGGCTCGTAGATTAACAATGAAATTAAGCGTTAAAAACGCCATACATATGTATGAAAATCACATGATTTGATTATGATAATAATTTAAGGGATAATAAATTGTTTGGTTCAACATTCACTGCAACTAACATATTAAAATCGATAAATTGCCATGTACTAAAAATCAAAATAAATTGGATTTAACTAATCCGAACTTTAACCCATTGGTATTTAATAATCCATACCGACAGTTTTACTAATGACACTCTTAACTTTCATTTTTAAAAGCAGATCTACTCACGCAATCATCTTAGATTTCCATTTTTTGCCACTTAATTTCTATTACAATGTACGTATCATCATTTTGCTAATAATCATCTTTATAAGAGAAAACGAGTGAAAATCAAATGTGAATCTATAATGATTACGTCATTGATCAAATTGTCACTCTTGTTAGCCGATGGGACATCATTTGAATTAAAAAAAAAATAGACACAAATTTATGCTTTGCAAACTAATGCATGGACCAACAGAACTATATTTGTGATGAATCAAACTGCGAAGAGACATAATTATGAGTTTAATCAAAATCAGACAATCTTTTAGTAAAACCAACAAAACTATGTAAATAATGCTTATGCTAAAACACAGATTAGCCTAATACGAGTCTTTAATAAAACGAACTAAAGTAAAAATAAAAAATCAATCTCTGATATGTCCAAGACACTTTAGTTTATTTGAACATAAACTCGGTAGACAAGTAACAAGAGCAATAAGATCAACATAACCGCATGACGGTTTTAATAAGAGAAATTCAAATGAGAAAACGACACAATACGAGTCTTATTATTTATAGGGTCGTCTAGCCACAAACAAGTACATCAAAGTCCTTCAATAACGTGTCTGTGCCCGGTTACTGTGTACGCATCCTGCTGTTTTCTGCAGCCCTCACTTGCATGAAATAAGGGTGTGCCTATTGCAAACACATTGGGCAATAATGTCAATATGCGCAGCACATAACTATTTTATAACCTAAAACATTGATTAATTCATTAACAGGTGCAGATATTAATCCTCTATCTAGTATGATACTGATATAAAAAAAGAATTACCATTGCTTCTTTTGCTGTCAGCCTATCCTGATGATCATAGCGAAGAAGTTTATCCAGAAAGTCAATGGCCTGATTGATAATCACATACAGTTGGAATAAGTGTTTTAGAAACAACTCCAAATTTTATCAAACTATACATGGTTCCGATATCAGATTCAACTACCTCTGGAGATACTAGATGCTGATTATCTGCATTCATAAACTTGGACCATGGTTTCCTGCTGTGCCTGCAGACACACACAAAATATGATTTTCTTACAGATAAAAAATAACTAATACTTCCATACGTCTATTATTCCTCCATTTCATTTGAATTGAGACAGACAGACGAAGCATTATTTATAAAATAAAAATTGGATTTAATACATAATTCTTCTTGAAAAATAGCTTTTTACCTTCCAACAAGAGCTTCAAGTTGAGGTTCCAGCTCTAACTGATATTTGCTCAAATATGCATTCAATTCATCGGTCCCAAGCACCTGCAGTCACAATTTTGGATCATTAAACCAACCTACTTAATATCTTAACTACTATAATTTGTTTCAAAAAATGCATTACCCTTGCAATTTTGACAAGCTGATCCTGGTTATCATGGCCATAAAAGAAAGGCTCCTTACGAAATATCTGCATTACACATTGTTGGAATTAGTCGGGTTTGTTCACGGGTCAATGTTTGGGTCGGTCCAAGTGTGGTCAATTTCCGATAGGGTCAAAAGGTGTTTGAGTCGGTTAATAAATATGGTTATTTGATTAATTGTTTAGGGTTATTATTAGTTTTGGTAATTGTTTTTATTTGGTATTGTTTAATATTTGGTAAGGTTTATTTTATGGTAAGGTGTCAATTAGGTTACTTGGACATTAAGGGTCTAGTTTGTAAATAGAAATCTTTGATTATTGTATTGTACGTGATTATTAGTTAAATAAAAGGGTCGATCATTGTTTGATCAAAAAACGTGTTATGTATCCTATTTTTCCTGTTCGTGTTTTCTTTTGGGGTTTGTGCCATCAACTAGTATCAGAGATTGGCAAAAGTGCGGTTTTGAGAGTCGAGAAGGCAGCAGCCAAAGGCTTGAGGGAAGGTCGACAATTAAAAAAAAAGGAGAAAAGGAGGAGCAGGTCCGATTAGCAAGGGGTTTTGCGATCGGCAGCTTTGGAGGGATCGACCAAGCAGCAGGGCTGAAACCCAGGTGGGCCGGCAATTAAAAGGGCGGCAAAGGACTGTTAATTGGCGACCTGGTTTACAGGGCAGAGGGTTGGCAATTGATTGGCGACTTGGTTCTGGCCGCAATTTCTATTGGTGGTCCTTGGGTTCAAGTGGCGGCCTAGTGACAAAAAAAGAAGAAAGGGGGCAAAGGCAGCAGAGCAACATGGGCTGATCGAGTAGAAGCGGGAGGTTCAACCAAGTTTTTTATCGTGTTTTTTTTTCCTTCTGTCGGAAACTCTCTCGCCTAGGAGAAGAACCGCAGCAGGGGGCTCGAATTCTTTTGGCAGAAAAACAAACGGGTGTAGCGCAGAAAAAACGAAACAGCAAGGGGCTGAGGCAAAGTTTAAAAGAACGGAATCGCGCCTCAAGGCGGAATTAAAAAATAAATATAAAAATTATATATCTTATAAATATAGAACTTTCCTTACTATTTCATCATAGAAAGTCTAACACAACATATAAAAACTATATATCTTATAAATATAGAACTTTCCTAACTAATTTCAGAATCTAAACCCTAAAACCGCAAGAGGCGCCTTTAACGTGTTTTTGAACTCCTCGACCCTTTGAGACGTACGTACAAAAAGGTCCCCTGAGGCGTCGCCTCATACTCGTTTTCTTACCGCCTTGCCTCAAGGTGCACGCCTCAACCATTTTTTTAAACTATGGGCTGAGGTGTTCGTTTAGCGACTCGAAGACGGAACAACAGGTGGTTGTTATCTTGTTGGTGTTTGATAAGGTTGATAAGCAAGGGGTGCATATAAAAGAAGAGTTTGATAGTTTGATGAACTTTCGATCATAGAAGTGTTGAATCCGTTTAGGGGGGGGGGAGGGGGTGATAGTTGGAATTAATCGGGTTTGTTCACGGGTCAAATGGGGCACGGGTCAATGTTAGGGTCTGTTCAAGTGTGGTCAAATTCCGATATGGTCAAAAGGTAGTCAGTTAATGAATCTGGTTATTTGATTAATCGTTTAGGGTTATTATTAGTTTTGGTGATTGTTTTTATTTGGTATTGTTTAATATTTTGTAAGGTTTATTTTATGGTAAGGTGCCAATTAGGTTACTTGGTCATTAAGGATCTAGTTTACAAATAGGAGACTTTGATCATTGTATTGTACATTATTATTAATTAAACATAAGTGTTGATCATTGTTTGATTAATAACCGTGTTCTGTATTCTTCTATGTTTCATGTTCGTGTTTTTCTTTTGGGCCTGTGCCATCAAACATTAGCACAATTATATGAAGAAAGCCCAGGTCAACATCATTAGTATAATAGACACCAAAACTATCTCACCATTCCAGCAAACATGCAACCAAGGCTCCACATGTCTAAGGAATAGTCATAGTCTTGCAGATCAACAAGAAGCTCAGGCCCTTTGAAGTATCTATCATGTAGTGAGAAGGAAACAAACCTCAATATAATACCAGCTTAAATGTGTGAAAATGTTTGATTTCTAAGACCAGAAATAATATTGATAATGATACCTTGAAGCTACACGAACATTGTACTCTTTTCCAGGATGGTAAAACTCAGCAAGGCCCCAATCTATGAGTCTGAGTTTTCTCAACTCGTGGTCTATCATCACGTTGTGAGGCTTAACATCCCGGTGCATTATTCCTTGCGAGTGACAATAATCCAAAGCCTGCAACCCCACCCATACAACACTAGCACTAGCTTCAGCAAATTCTCCAAATTGGTTATACATATAAAAAATCAAGATGAAATAACACTAAATAGATAGAATCACCAGACAAGCATAATCATACTCCAAAATTGAAGTAAGAAAAGGAAAAAATATTTACCTTGAGAAGCTCATATATGTAATAACGTATATCATAGTCTGTCAATGTTGGGTACAAGACCTTAAAATCGGTACTGTTCACATACTCAAATATCAAGCTTGGAGTTTTTGAGTGCTGGTCCCTAACTATATCCAAAAGTTTTATGACATTTGGGCCTCCACAAAGATTCTGAAGAATTTTTATCTCTCTTTTTATCTACACAAAAACCATTGGAATAACAATAAATATATTAATTGGCACACAGTAATCTATTAGAGACTACTTCTCTCAATTCGCAACTTTCTTCATGTAAAGATTATTATTCATACGGTAATATAAAGAAAAAACTTACTTTCTTTTTCTTCACAGGCTTGAGAATCTTGATTACACACTTCTCATTGCTGTTGACATGTATCCCTTCAAAAACTTCACTATATTTTCCCCTTCCAACTTTTCGAACAACTTCATAGTCATCTTGATCACTGAACATCCACATAAAACAAAAACTAAGCTACACATCTTAACAATATAAAATGTAAAATGACATTGCATAAAGTAAGCAACAAAATCCCACAACTCAAATTACAGATGCAAATTCAGAACCTAAGAGGAAAGTGAACTTCAATTAGTAATTTTTTTTACAGAAAATGACATGCTTAGATAGTTAGAAGATTATCTATACAGCCTTGCAGATGCAAACTAATAGAGGCCTTGCCCAACTACGTGTACATATTCGGAAAAAATCGCTTTATAAGTTAAAACATAAAGAAGCTGCATGCAAGATTGTGTATGAAATCTGCATTGGAATAGCATGCTAGGATTCCTGCCCTTTTCTAGGAGCGTTCAACCAGTAAAATAGAACCTGTTTTATCTCATGAAAGAGTTCCTTTATGCACAGGACTAATTGCCGTTCATTGCTGAATTAATTATTTTGGGAACTTCCTAACAACATAGCAGTATGATATGTATTTTCACATTTATTAGACTAAGAATAATATACAACTTAGAGTTATGCAATACAGATCTGATCATTCTTATGTATCAAGTACTTAACATGAATTAGCAGTGAACATATCTTATAAGACAACTTGGTTTTAAAAAGCATGCCTCGGGCATGAGGTGTGCGAGGTGATTGGAAAAAGGCCTCAGACCATTGCGGCGGCACTCATGTACATGTAGGTCAAAATTGGTCAAATACAGGGTTTGGAGGAGGCTGGTATATATAATTGATCAAAAGGATGAAGGGATTATGATAGATTTACTTGATTGAAAGGTTCATATGTAAAAGAGATGCAGCTTTGGTTGTACATAAAGCTTATTTGGTCCTCGCATGTGTGAAGCTCTCGCCTCACTCCTCGGCTTTTGGGACCTAAATGCCTCGGAGGGCCTCGTGCTTTTTAAAACCAAGCTAGAAAAGCTAACAAACACCTCAATTTAAACTAAAAAAGAACCACTGTCCCAAATATTACTAGGTGGTTCGAGGCAGGTTAGATAAACTGCTGGAACGCAAGATGCTCCTTGTTTGGGCTGGATCTGTCATTCTGTCCAAAAGCATTTGGTTTACAACATTTTGTCCGATTCTAAGAAAAAAACGGATCTACTTTATAATTCAAGTAGGTGCTAACTTCTACAAATCTGCTTGTTTAGCTTTAAGAACTATTCTAGCTCATACTCTAGAACTCATTCAGCTAGACCATTTTTCAGTAAAGCTTTGGTTTACAAACTCTGAAGTCTGAAGACCTCAGTTTTACAGATGTGAAATCTGAAAGGCTCCTTGATAAGTGAGGACCATAAATAATCACAATGGATGCCTTCCTCATTCTCCCAAATGAGAAAAGATTCAAAGAGAAAGGAACACAGATACTTCATAATTCAAACTCAAGTACCAAATAACTCCTATTTAGTGGCAGTAACAGTAAAGTGGGAAAAACAGAGATTGGGTACCAGACTAGATGTATTAAGATGGTGCTGAGAGGCCAATGGATGTAATGATTTGGACCTGTCACCTTTTTGATTGTGCAAGTTAACTTTCTGATTATAGGATTAAAGTGCAATTGATATGGGAACAAGGTCAATCTACTTGGCTGATCCTTAAGCAATTGAAAAAGGAAATCAATATCCAAATGCATCAATAAGTCACAGAACTATTCCTCCCTGGCCTTTCTGGGTAGTATCCCTAAATTTACAGCCTTATCACATACATCTGTTAATGATGAACTCCTAAATGTGCATCATAATTAACATACACACTCCAAATTAAAATGCTACATGGAGTCACCATCAAAATGAAACGGTACACCATTGATAGGGTTACAGCCGATAAACAGAGAAGAACTAGAATTTAGGAAGAAGGAGATATCTCAAAATCTTTTCTAATTCCATTCATTCAATACGTAACAATAGATATAGAAGAAGCAATTACAATAACCCCCTTTTAGATAGCATAATGAAACATAATGACCCTTGAATTAATAACTAAACTTATTAATGACTTAATAATAAAAATAAACGTATCAATACTCCCCCCTTAACCCACTTTTTGTCCTCAAAAGTGATTCAAGGAACCTTGTCTTCATCTTCTTCAACAAACACCGTTGCTTGTTTTTCATCCTCTGTCACTTCGAGTATATAAAGTTGTTTTTTCTTACACTTATGCCCCGGAACGAACCTTTCTGTACACCAGAAACATTCTCCCTTTGCCCTTTTTGACTCAAGTTCCTCACTCGTCAAACGCCTCGAGCTAAGTGTTCCCGATTTAGAAGCCGGTGGCGCCGTTGTTGGACTTGGCAGCAAAGGAAGTTTTGAACCATTAACAGGTGGTGTTATTTTAGTTTCTTCACTCCCACTCTTGACATGTTGTGACCCATCCTCCACATCCTTGAGTCTATTCATCAAGCTCGCGTTGTTGATATTTTGAATTCTTGCTAACCCATACGCCTCATGTAATGTTTGAGGCTTGAACATCTTTACATGCCCTCTTATTCCTGGCTCCAATCCTTTCAAATATAGGCTAACGGCATATGGTTCGCTAATGGTAACCTTGTTAAGCAAGCGATCAAAAGCCGAATTATATTCTAGTAGGCCATCGGTTTGAATGAGAGATGCTATTTCTTCCATTGCATCCTCAAACATGGCGTCAGAGAAACGAGCCGAAATAGCCGTACATAGTCCTCCCATGGTAGTTCAGCCACGGTAGCCCCACGAGTTTTCATATACGCTTGATGCCACTCGATGGCATCTCCCTCGAGATGTATAACCGCATATCTGAGTTTCATATTAGCCGGAGTCTCGTCGATGGTGAAGAAGTGTTCACAGCGGTAGATCCAATCTTCAACGTCCACCCCCGAAAACCTAGGAAACTCCACCTTCCCGATTCGCATGGGCCGAGTACCGCCCCGGGCATCAGTTTCACCGGTTGAAAACGAGCTTGAAAACGAACCGGATGCCTTGCCGGAAACTGATTGGTTTTTTACAACTTGTAGGATCTGCTCTTGCTGCTTCAAGGACTGTTCTTGTTGTTTCATAACAGCCGCCAATGTTGCCTGGAGCTCTGAGATGCCTTGCCATGGTCTTGGATAACCTTGTCAACCTCTTGATTGCGTGTGTTCGTCATGGTAACGGAAACGAATCCGATGGGAATCGCCTGGATTAGCTCTGATACCGTTGATAGGGTTACAGCCGATAAACAGAGAAGAACTAGAATTTAGGAAGAAGGAGATATCTCAAAATCTTTTCTAATTCCATTCATTCAATACGTAACAATAGATATAGAAGAAGCAATTACAATAACCCCCTTTTAGATAGCATAATGAAACATAATGACCCTTGAATTAATAACTAAACTTATTAATGACTTAATAATAAAAATAAACATATCAACCATCCTCTACGAAAACAGGTAGCAAATACATTTTGAAGATATAATGTTGAGTGAATGCTTTAATCAAATCTCAACCCTAATCGAAAATTGACCAAATTCAGAATCAAATTAAGCCAGATAGGTACACATATAATCAAACAATCATGTTCTGTTCAACCACAAATCAAAATAAAAAAAATCTAGGGTTTAGGTTATTTAGATTACCCCCACTGGACAGTAAGCGCTTCGTAATCCCAATATTCCCTGGGGCGAACAACGTTGACATCAGCGTAGACTCGAGATTTGGACATTTTTGTTGTAGACGTTGAGCCGTTGATGGTATCGTAAAGGCCGTGATCGGCGATCTGTTGGAAAGAGGCAGCGTAGAAGTCGACGGACGTAACTGGATTAGGGAATAAGGGAGAGCAGGGTTGGCGGAAGTCGGGAGCGGCGGCGGCGACAGCGATCGCCGGCGAGGGAAGGAGGAGAAAGGGTACGAAGAGGAAAAGGTAAGAGTGAGCTAAGGAGGGGAAGAAAAGGTGTGGCGAGTCATTGAACATGTGCTGCCACCGCCAAATCGCACCATTCAATCCACTAAAGCCCAATATCAACAATTCGTTCTTGACCCGTTTTCTAGTTTTATTTTATTTCATAACTACTTTAGATCCCGTGTATACACACGGGTGAAAATATTAATAAATAAAACATTTAAATCTTTATGTATATATATTTTACAGGCATAAAAATGTATCATATACTAAGGATAAAAAACAAAACTCAAAATATGTAAAACTAATATATAATTGAGTTTCGAAAATACATTAAGTACTATTTAATGTAATTTGATTTTCATTTATTATTTGATTAAAAATAAAAGTTACATAATTAGATTTCAAAGTTTCATAAGTGATAATTTAAAATAAATGTATTTTATTAGTATAATTAATATTTTCTTTAAATATATATTATTATTAAAATATGGAGATGCATTTAATAAGAGAGAGAGGCGTGAAAAAAATGATGAGAGTGAATGTGGATGCGACACGTGGCATGGAAAAACCTTTATTTATTATATAGTATAGATTCATTTTATAAATTGTTTGATATTGGGCTCGGAGCAACCGGTAAGGTTGTTGTTTTGTGGTCTTAAGGTTATTGGTTTGAGCTGTGGGAAACAGCCTCCTATACAAAGTGTGCGTTAAGACTGTGTATATCAGATGCCTTGCATAAATACGGGAGCTAAGTCAGGCACCGGACACGCCTTGATTTTATAAATTGTTTCATTTTCAAGATAGTAATAATGTATTTTAATTTTTTTTAAACATAGCATTATTTTTTTATGATAGTTGTAAATTAACTTTCTTATATATAAATTAATGATAACGTAAGATATTAACCAAACCAAACCAAACGTACCCAGTATAATCCCACACATAGCTAACGCTATTAGTAGGGTCTGGGGAGGGTGTGATGAGGGCAAACCTTACCCCTATCCCAAGGGATAGAGAGGCTGCTCCCGTTTAGACCCCCGACTCCATGGGAAAGAAAAAGATAAAAATATAAATAAAATTAATGAGTAATAAAGTAAAATAAATCTACCAGTAATCTAACAATTAGCAGTGTATGACTAGAGTATATTAGTCACAAGAAACACAACACACCTACAAGAAACAAGACATACGCAAAATCTTTGCTAAACAACTCTACTCTCCCACACAACGGGTCACTCATTCTAAAACCCTAATACGACGTCTCCATGAAATCCTATCATTGATCATGTCCTCTGAGAGGTGTAAATCTAGCAAATCAAGCCTAATTCTCTCATCCCACGTTAATTTCGGTCTCCCCCTGCTCCTTTTCCCCTCTACAACGAGAGTTTTCACCGTTCTCACTGGATCTGTGCTCTGTCTCCTCTTGACATGTCCAAACCATCTCAATCTTCTTTCTCTTATCTTATCTGAGATACATGTGACTCCCAATCTCTTCCGAACAACTTCATTTCTTATTCGGTCCTTTCTTGTGTGTCCACACATCCACCTCAACATCCTCATCTCAGCTACATCCATTTTTCGAGCTTGTGTCTTCTTGATGGCCCAACACTCGGTTCCATATAGCATCGCTGGGTGAACTGCTACCCTATAAAATTTACCCTTTAACCCTATTGGGAACCTCTTGTCGCACAAAACACCTGAGGCCGCTCTCCATTTACACCAACCAGCCTGCACCCGATGGACTACATCATTGTCAATGTCCCCGTTACTCTGGATGACAGATCCTAGATACTTGAACTTCAGTGTCTTAGGGACAACCCCACCTTCAATAGAAATCTGGGTCTTCTCGTCGACGTTTGCACCACTAAAGTTGCAGTGAAGGTACTCGGTTTTAGATCGGCTTATCTTCAAACCTTTGTGCTCTAAGACTGTTCTACATTCCTTTAGTTTGTTGTTCAATGTCTCTTTACTTTCTGCAATCAACACGATATCATCAGCAAAAAGCATGCACCATGGAATTGCATCTTGAATCGACTTTGACAACTCATCCCAAACTACTGCAAAGAGAAAGGGGCTTAGTGCCGACCCCTGGGGAAAAAGTCTGTATCCCCCACGGGTGCTCGGACGCATGTCTTAGCCTCAGGATACATATCCCTAATTGCCTCAATATATTTACTAGGGATCCCTCTTCCCTCCAGACTTTCCCAGATCAATCTTCTAGGCACACTATCGTACGCCTTTTCTAGATCGATGAACACCATATGTAAATCATGTTTCTTCTCTCTGTACTTTTCCATTAATCTTCTTAAAATGTGTATCGCCTCCGTAGTGGACCGGCCTGGCATGAACCCAAATTGGTTTGCTGTAACCTGGGTTTGTCGTCTAATCCTTGTATCTATAACTCTTTCCCATAATTTCATTGTATGACATAGGAGCTTAATCCCCCTGTAGTTAGCACAACATTGAGCATCTCCTTTGTTTTTATATAGGGGTACTAAGACACTACGCCTCCACTGATCTGGCATCTTCCCGGTTTTGAAGATATTGTTGAACAGTCTTGTCAACCACTGAACGCCTTCCTCTCCCATACACTTCCACGCTTCAATGGGTATGTTGTCTGGCCCGACTGCCTTAGCTCTTTCCATCTTCTTAAGAGCACTCCTTACTTCTTCCTGTGTGATATTTCGACAATAACAATTATTTCGTTGACTGGATTGAGTAGTGGGATTCTCCGTTATGGCTAGACTTGGTCTACAACTGTTGAAAAGGGTGTAGAAATAGTTTTGCCATCTCAGCTTGATGTCTCGTCCCTTTACCAAAACTCTTCCATCATCTTCCTTGATAAACTTCACGACCCCAATATCTTGTCTCCTACGCTCCCTATTTTTGGCAATCTTAAACATATGATGCTCCCCTTCCTTGGTGTCTAGTTTTCTATACATCGTTTCATAGGCAAAATTCTTTGCCTCACTCACTGCCTTTTTAGCTTCCCTCTTTGCCTGTCTATAGTTCTCCCGTAGTGTCATTATCTCCTCTCCATTACTGCACTGCAACATCTCTTTAAAGCGTTGTTGCTTGTCCTTTATCTTGCTCTGCACCTCCTCATTCCACCACCAAGACTCCTGATGTCCTCTTGTTGCTCCCAATGTGACTCCGAGGGTTTCCTTTGCTGCCTGCGTAACAGTGGTTGTCATAGCTACCCACATCTGGTTTGTGTCGCCATCCTTATTATTTGTGTTCATCGCCATGACTTTATCTTTAAACAAATTGATGTTTTCGTCCTTCAAATTCCCCCATCTGATCCTTGGTTTATTTTTTCTTCTCCTCTCCGCCACCCTTTTTCTCAAGGTAAAATCGGCCACCAACAGACGATGTTGGGTCGCTACTGACTCTCCTGGAATTACCTTGCAATCCTTCCACCAATTGCGATCCTCTTGTCTCATCAGGAAATAGTCGATCTGCGTGTTGAGCCCCCCGCTACTAAAAGTAATCAAATGTGATTCCCTCTTTATAAAGAACGTGTTTATAATACCAAGATCATGCGCAAGCGCAAAGTCAAGAAGCTCCCTACCATTATCGTTTCTAACACCATAACCAAAACCTCCATGAACCATCGGAAAACCATCACTCTCCTTACCAACGTGACCATTAAAATCACCTCCTAAGCATATTTTCTCCTGTCTAGGTAATGACCTCATTACTCCGTCTAAACTATCCCAAAAATCCCTCCTTTCTTGGTCTCCTAGACCTACATGTGGTGCATAAGCGCTAACAATTGCCACAACTTCCTCACCAAGTACTACTCTCAACACCATGATCCTATCATTATATCTTTTCACTTCCACCACATTACCGTGCAGTTCTTTAGCAACTAGAAAACCCACCCCATTTTTTTTTCCATCGCAACCAGAATGCAACAGTTTGTAGCCATTACACTCACCCCCCCTTTGACCCTTCCACCTAGTCTCCTGAAGGCAAGCTACCTGAATCCTATGTTTTCTAAGCACGTCTACTAACTCTAACAACTTACTAGTTAGGCTTCCTACATTCCAAGATGCCAAACGTAACCTATACCCCTTATGGTTAGCACTAGATGCACCCCTCTCCCCTGAACATGATCTCAAGGAGACATTATTCCACCTACCGTCTATGTTTGAAATAATACACAAGATGTATTTATTTTTGTAGTAATGCTACTATAACTAATAAAATTGGGCTTTGGAGATTATTATTTTTGCGATTGATATTGCAACCCGAATTTAATCCAACATAACGGGAATATAAAAGACTAGCTTTTATCAATTTTAAGTAATTTGTTGTAATGTATAAGTGTTGCAACGTATGTTTTTTATTTATATTAAATTTATATCAATATGATCGTAGAATAGAAATACATTGGTTTTGAAATGAAGAAAAAGATTAACAATAAAAACTAATAATAGGTTTATCTTAATCTATACATGTTTAAGAAAAATTAAACTAATTATGTTAAAATAAGTTTAACAACAAAATTAATATAAATCAAATCTAGTACACCCTTGCTATTTGTTTTAAAGTTGTAGTTAGAGGTGCACAAATCAGTTAAACCGGTTTTAGTCTGTATGTTTACAAATTGACGGTTTGAACCAATTTCAAACTGGTTTAACAATTGGTTCAGGTCGATTTAAAAACCGGTTTGAAAACCCACACTTTTTTTTCCCACCTCTAGCAATAGCCATGTTTAATGTTGCCTCACATGAAATAATTTAAAAAAACTGTTGATATCATGGTTAGAACACATGTGCATTTCCCTAAGTATTTAATAACACAATAATAGATTATTAATAATTTCAGTTTGTTATTTTCAAGTGTCATCCATCAAGTATTTTCAAAAACCCCATTTTATATGTGTTGTGAACCCCAACCAAGAGTCTTTTTCCCTACCTACTAATACAATCCCATATAACTTCTTGTCCATCAAAGATGAACAAATGTTGCATTAATCTACATGTAACAACCAACAACTGACCCCCAACCCAAGATCGAACGGTCATACGGCTTTAGGTTGAGTTTGTTCAAAGTCGAAAACCTCAAACATGAGGCGTCTAACATCGGGCTTTCCATAGACAGTGTAGGAAAGTCCATGAATGGCTTGTTGAACCGAGGTGGTTGCTGGATTCCTGAGCCTACGGTTGTGCTCGTATGAATCTTGTACTTCCTCGCTATAGATAATGAAGCGATGAAGGTGTTTTTCCCTTAAATATTTGCCACAAAACTTGTTCATAAGATGTCTTCGGTGTTTTTCCTGCAGCCATGTTCCTGGTGCATCTATATGCTTTATAAGCAGCCTCTCAGCCATTACAAGATCCTGTAAAGTTGACCATTAGACCTATTTAAGTACCAACTATAAAGTTAATTTACCCAATATTTCATCTCAAATCTTAAAAAAAAAACCGCAGAAAAAAACTTACCTGAATCTTTTGGCCAACATATTCTAGTCGTTCAAAACAAAACCGAGGATGCTCAAACTTATGCTTTGATGGATGCAAGAAAGCAAGCTGAATCTCAAATAAGAATCACGAGATGAGTGTAAATCATACAATATTTAATGCAAACAAAGTACAATTAAAAAAGAGTAAACTGCAGTTTTCGTCTTTGAGGTTTGAACAAAACATCAGGTTTCGTCCACCTGTAAGGCTGTAACACACTTGATCCCCGACGTTTGATGTTTTAACACTTTGCGTCCCTGGTCCTTAACTCCGTTAACTTTTCTATTAGTTTTTGTGTGAAATTACTAATATACCCTTAACTCCATCTTCTTCTTCATTGGGGTATATCAGTAATTTCACACAAAAACTAACAGAAAAGTTAACTGAGTTAAGGACCAGAGACGCAAAGTGTTAAAACATCAAACGTCATGGATCAAATGTGCTACAGGTGGACGAAACCTGATGTTTTGTTCAAACCTCAGGGACGAAAAACTGCAGTTTACTCTAAAAAAATAATAGTAATTTCACCTGTAACCCAAGGCCAAGTTCTATGTTTCTGGCATTAGTAATTTCTGGGATTCTATCTTTAGTTTGTAGTGGATATCCTAATGTATTCATAACTTGAGGTCTAGAGTCATAATCCCATATATTTCCTCTGAATCTATGCATCCCCGGTGGAACACAAGCCCTGAACAGCCTTGGGTGAGCAAACAGGGCGTCTTCAGGAGGCTGCAAAATGAAAATAGAGGGTAGGTGAGTTGACGACTCCTAAGTTAAACCCTTGAAAATTCTTACGTCAAACCAAGCACGTTCCTAATTCAAACTTATGAACACCGACTTAAAGTACTTTGTCAATAAGATTACGATAAATTTTTTCGTTGTCAATGGTACATGAATTTCTCTTAACCGTGAAAAAATGAATTAATGATTTCCATTCGAACTCATATAAGCAAATCGAAGGTTAACCCAATTGCTTTTGAGGTCAAACCAATTATTTTTATACATATTCAAACACAATATAGATTTGTGTTTTATTATAAGTTCCAACATCAACTTCAAATTGTAGCGTTTGTATTAAAGTTAAATAAATTAGATAGTGTTTGCAAGTTTAAAAATCATATGCCCATTTGAAGTTAAAAATCAGTCCATTTGACCAAAAAGTCAAAGGTTACATCTTCTTCTCTTAACAGAATGTTATGAATTCGCAACTTTGCAGCATTTTCATTTTGTAAATAAAAAAGTAATTAGCATCTTCCACCAAAATGTCAAAAAAAATATCTTTTTGTCTTGGCCATGAGAGTAAATATACTATTTCTCATAAACTATAGATGATATAATCATGAAGTTATTAGAGCTTGCCTTATAAGCAGCAACTTCTTGCCAACTGAGTTTTCTCCCTTCAAATTCTGCAGAAACATAGTCAACATCTTCAAGTTGTCTTCTTAATTTAGGCTGGCATTCTTCATCTTCAGGGTCCATTCCAAATACTTCAAAAAGTATACGGTAAACTTCGGGCATACCAAAACACAGATATATTGCTCCAAACAAAGCCCAAAACACAGATCTGCACATAAAAATGTAACCTTTGATCTTATATGCAATTTTAGAGCTAATTCAACACTTAACAAGAGTAAAACACCCTGCTCTCTGTCCAAAATTAAATGCAATTATACATGGCATACAAGCAACACCAAAACAGACCAAAGATCTTTCTCTCTCTTCTGCACAAATCACATATAAATTATAACGATTCTTAAGAAGACGACATCAAAGATAAACTTCTAATCTTCTATAAAAGATAAAATGTTAATTATTATGATTCCGGATGTTGCCACAGCATTTTCTGATGTCAAGATTAATTCTAAATGTGATTTTTATCTCAAAAGCACCAGAGTCAAGATTCAAAAAATCACTGACACACTATAATTCAAAGAAATTAAACTGGTCACAAAAATGCACTTAATTTGATAAAAAGAAAATTCAACTTTTGGAAGTTACCTTTAGTATTCAAAATTACATTTCATTAAGGTTGTCATTAGTACACACTCAGTATGATTAGAGAAAAAAAAAGAAAAAAGAACACACACACACATCGCCCAAAGCAATTTCCTTCCCACTAAAAGGTTAATTGCAGATTCAAAGTATTTGAAACTAGATTACATGGCCATCAAGATAGTCTCAAGTCTCAACAAGATCAATCAACTTATCAACTTCTGGAACAACCTTTTTCAACCAAAAGGTTACCAAATGACTTGCATAATGTTCAAAACTAGATTATAGTGGACATGATGATGAAATCAACATGATCAAAATTTCAAATTTTACAGCCTTTTCCTATCAAAAGATTAAACACCCAAATGCAATCTTCATCTCTTAAGCACCTACTATTAGTATTCAATTCAATATGACAAATTCTGCAACAATCTAATCCAATTTGAAGGTTAAATGCCCAATGATATCTTATTCTTAATAATATTGAAAACTAGATCAAAGTTAAATTCAACTTTAAAAGCAACCTTTTCCTATCTATAGATTTTATGTCCAAATATGAACCTCATTTCAAAAGCACCAACTACTACTCAATTCAATAACAACTTCAGACATAATACATGAAGGCCAAATTAAAAAGAAGAAACTTACTTCACTGGCGGTTCTCGCTCTTTTCTAATAAGCTTATCCATGTCATCATACTGGAAAATCAAGTTATGCAAGCTAGCAGCTTTAACCCACTTAGGCAAAAACCTTTTCCCAATCAAAGCATACACTCTTTCCCTCATCGGACCCGGTGACTCCCTTGGATACCTATGCAAGAAAAACTCAGCCAACGCCAATTCAAGAACATACTGACCCAAAAACCCCAACCTCGAATGCCCAGACCTCACATGCCTCGCATTCGACCTCTCACAATGTGGATGCCCAAAAGCCAAATACAACAAAGTATCAAACTGCTTAGCTGGATTATCATCCCCATAATTCTCAGATGGCTCCAAAGGGTACCCAAGAGCCTGCTTTGCCTCCAGCAAATACTCATCAATCCAAGTTTTATCAGCATTGTTGAATTTCATAGATGGCAAACAAGAACTGAGTAAAGGAAACTGCTTTAGTGACAGTTGTGGGCTGTTGAGAAATCTTTGAGCTAATTTGGCATCATCTAATGGGGGTTTAAGGATGAATCTTTTTGGGGGCACTCTTTTGTTGGGGGAAACGAATTTCTGGCGTTGGGAAAGCTCTTTGAGTAGTCTTTGTGGACTGTTCTGAGGAAGTTCTTGTTTCTCTTGGGAGTCCAGTGCGGATGAAATTGTGAGGTTTAGTGAAATGGGTTTGCGAAATTTAGGGTTTTGGAAGCGGGTTTTGATTGGGAAGGGTGAAATTGAAGATGAGAAAGAGAGGTCATGAGTGCGATGAAATAGGTTTGAGTTTGAGGGTTTTAGTGGAGAAGAAAGCTCCATGGGCTAGGGTTAGGTTTTCACTTTCAATTAGGTTATGAGGAATCAAGATTGTTGAGAGATTGAATTGAGAAATTGGGGGGACATGGTGGTCGATAATGGAGGTTTTATTAGGGTTTTGGGGTGGATAAGGTTTTAATGTTTGTGTGTGTGTGCATATTGAAGACGATGAATGCAATAGATTGAAGATGATGGCGTATATGGACTGGGCTGGTTTTAGGTTGATGAGTTCTTGGGCTGGGTTTATTTATCAAGCTTAGCTAATCTAGCTCCCAGGGGCTGTTTGATACCCTTTTAAGGATTCCATTAAAAGACTATATCTGAATCGTTCAGATGTAATGAGTGTTTATTTCGCTGACAGCCAACCTTTTAATAGCTCATTTAACCTTTAAATGGTTCAATTGAAAAACCATGTTTAACCGTTCAGACCTCTTAATGATTTAGTACTTAATGGTCAGCACTTGCCAAACAACCAGTCTTAGAAAGTTTCCAATAAATAAGTATTCATCTTTTGTTTATTAACAATATTTTAGTAAATAATTGACACTATAAAACAGGATAGGTCGGATTGAAAACTTGCTACATAACCCGTTTAATTGAGTACTCTAGAATTGCCTTTATTTGGACCGGTAAGTTATGGGTCACCGAACTAGACCAGTGGTCGAATCAAAATTCATAATTTTATTTAAAAATACCATTTATTGCTTTAAACTTCGTATTGTTTATTCTAGATTTATATCTTGTTAATATTGTAAATCCACAGTATTAAAATTGACGATCAACTGCAGCAGCCCCATGCCCCCATGGTCTTTAGGATTTGTCACGATTTGGTGTTTCCATCTTAGGTAATTTTCTCCGTTTAGTTTAAAAGAGATAAAATTAATTAGTAAAGTATTGTCCTGTTTGTTTCCAAATGAGGATGACAACTTTCCTCCTTCTGTAATTATGCTTAATCTTTTGTTTTGAGAGACTGTTTCTATGGGTATGTATGAAATAGGATTAGCAATGGATGTCCATTAGCCCACACCAATGCCAATTCTAAAATTCAAGTCTGTTGGATAAATTTTTATGGGTATGTATGACATAACCCGTTCAAAAGTTCCACAATTGATAAAAATCTCTTGGACAATTTTTTATAAAATTGTGTGTAAATTCCAAGAAATCAGAAGGTGTTTTTATTTTTAATTTTACTTAAAAGGTCATTTAATTAATTTACTTGGTCAAAGTGACCATATAGGTTGATTTTCACTTTTACTTATACTTCAAGCTTAAGTCATATGTATATTGAAATTATCATAAGTTGATATATAGTTATATAAACGCGACAAGCCGACAAAAATCCTAGATTCATAGGTTGAAATTATCGGATTCCCTTCACACAAATACTTAATTTGTATTATATAAAAGAAAAGAAATATAGTATGTAGATGAATAGCTCGTGAACGAGCATGAACAAGAAATTTCGTTTGTTTAGTTCAATGAATGAACATGAACAAGAACAAAAGTCGTGTTCGTTCATTTATGTTCGTGAATGTGTTCATTTGTATGTATTTGTTTATGTTCATTTGTATGCGTTCATATTTGTTTGGTCTTTAAAGGTTATTATTTTTACTAATTAAAAATACTTGTTAAACTGTGATTATAATAATTATGTCCAGTATGTGAAGATAAGTATGTCAATTGTCAAGTACTTCATATTTATATTTGATGGATTTTGAGTAATGTTAATTTGGGATGAAAATGTTGATTTTATTGTCAAATGAATTTGTGTTCATTACATAGAATCATCGGACGAAACGAACATGTTCATTTCCTTAATAAACGAACACGAACGGGAAATCTCGTTCGGTTAGTGTTCGTTAACATGAAATTTCCTTAATGAACAAACAAGATCTTATTTGTGTTCGTTTGGTTCATTTTCAACCCTAATGGTATGAATGGTGTTGTTTGGTTGATTTGTCTTGTAATATATATTTATACTATATAATAAATAAAGGTTTTTTCATGTCATGTGTTGCCACAATATACATTTTCATCATTTTTTTCCCGACTCTCTCTCTTATTAAATACACTTATATATTTTAATAATAATATAATTTTTTAAAAATATTAATCATACTAATAAACACACATTTCTTTAAAATTATCTTTTATTATAAGAAATTTGAAATCTAATTATGTAACTTATATTTTCATTCAAAGAGTAAATGAAAGTCAAATTAAATTAAATAGTATTAACTTATTTTTGAAACTCAATTATATATTAATTTTTACATATTTTGAATTTTATTTTTTATAATTAGTATATCTAATACATTTTACACCTGTAAAATATATAATAAAGATTTAAGAAATTTTATATATTGATATTTTTCACCCATGTGTAGTACACGGGGTTTTCTAAGCTAGTTGTTTATACAATCAACGATATGTATTTTAAGATATAATTAAAAAAAACATGTATAATTAGGGTTCTAGATTTCAATAAATGTTTTCATAATAGCCATTTATGATGTTTGCTGGAATATTGACAAATAGGGAAAAGATGAGGATTGTTGCATAGGATTTATACTTTTATAGTTTACACAATGAATCACAATGGTCCCCAGACTCTCTTACTTTCAAAGTTTACCATCATTTTTCTTCCGTCAATTCAATTGAAGTTTTTAACAATGAGCTTCAAATCAATTGGATTGGGGGAAGACACCTTATAGTCGGCCTTTCAATGCAGAGGTAATGAGTTTGAGTCTCAATTAGTGCAATATGCTTAGATGGGTCAGAGGTTTTACCACAGTGAGCTTCAGGTGGTGGCTGATTTCCCTTGGAAATCGTGGGTGGGCGGGTCACCAGCGATGTCTGCATTGGGTAGCCTTTCGCCAATAGATTTACCCGTATAACCGGACTTATAGTATTCGTTGGCCGTTAAAAAAATTCAATTGAAGTTTTTAGTCCTTTTTTTGTAATAATATCATAAGTAATTCATATAAATCTATATATAGAGCTTAATGGGTTATCATGTGACTTATGTCTATATAAGTTTATACTTGAACATCTAAATTTAATTGATCCGAACCCATTTCATTTTATTATTGATTTTGATACTGTTTTTGAAAGCACATTAAAATTTTCAAATAGTTGAAACATTAAAAGGTTTATACAAGTTTAAAAACCATACAAAGTTAAAACAATAAAAGGTTTATAAATAAAAAAGAAACATAAAAAAAGGTTTTAATACTAAAACAAAAAAAGACTTTAAACATTAACAGATTTATAAAGCTTGAAAAATGAAAAATAAAAACAAGAATGACTTCCCTCCGTCTCACATTCTCAGTTTACGTTCAAGTTACTATTTTTTTTATCAAAAACAATTATCAACTTGTCGGAAACAAAAAGAGAATAGAAGAGAAGAGAGGTTCATATTATTCATGTATATTCAACTAATACATACATCATATATATATATATATATATATATACAATTACTAATCGTAACCGATGATGAATCATAAATAGGAGAATGATGGTGTATTATGTCTGTCCATTATGATCATTCATAACACTCCCCTCAGACATATTATTGTTCATTATACACATTAACAACAGACTTCAGGCTGATATTAAATAGGTACTTCAGGACTAATAAAATAAACTGATACTAATGAATCAGTTATGCTGCCTCATTAAAAACCTTACTAAGAAACCCCGGTAGGAAAAAACTTAGTCAAGGAAAAAAGAGTGCAACGTGTATAATGCTCATCCTCAATTAACAAATCTATATCTATCATCATGCGAAGTATAATCTTCTGTGATAATTGCTTGATTTGATCTTTGATGTAATCTTCTTGCAATCTTCTTTGATTTGAGCGACGGGTGTTACATTGTCTTCATAATGTACTCGGGCTTCATCGACTCCAATCTGCTCTCTTCTTGAATATGTTGAGTCATTGACCTCCACAAGCAAAATGTATCTAGATTGATATTGAACTTTGTGCAAGTCTGACAAGTATCCTGCATCTGTATAGCTAACTAGTTTGGGACACCATATTTTCTCGTAGAACAATCCCATATATTGAGTCTCGCAAGGATATTAACTTATCCTTTATTATGATTGGCTATGCTAGCTTGTTAAAAACATTGCTAGGAAAACCCGATGGGACAAAACCATAGCAAATGGGGGGGAAGAGTGCAACTCGCATTTTCTCCCCTGGTATACATTACTTCAGGATGATGTTAAAATGGTACTTTAGGGCTTATAAGATAAACTAATGTTGCTGAATCAGCTATGTTGCCTTGTTAAAAACGTTACTAAGAAAACTCAATGGGACAAAAACTTAGTGAAGAGAAAACGAGTGCAACGTGTTAGATTATAACTATATTACGCTAGCACATATATTTAAACATAATATCATGTCTTGTAATATACACGAGATGCATTAGTGCACCTATCGCGCTTAAGTACGGTACTTCTGGACCAAGTACTTCTTCACCCTCTTCTTCGAGGAAATAAGGATAGTTATGTAAGTTTAGCGACTAGACAATTATAGGTGTGCTTAGCGGATAAACTTTGTCCATATTATAATATGTTAACATCTTCTAGATGTAGTCTGATTATGGACAAGTATATACTCGAACATCAGACCGAGGAATAATTTGGCCGTGTCAAGATCTTACATTTAAAAATTCTTACTCTACTAGTTCGATAGAGTCTCCCGATAATACTTTGATCATCACTGTAAACTGCACTTATAATGAACTTTAAGAGTGAAATTTTAAGAATTAGACATAGCTGATTTATCAAACTTATACTCCTCATTTTCAAAATAAATAAGGAGTCGTTTTTATCATATACGACCAGTTTTCTTGAGACTATATAAAAAACTCTTAAGATTTATGAAGGATTTTCATGAATATGTCACTTTTAAGTTTTACATACAAAAATGTAGTAACAACATCGATAAGTTTTCTAAAGACTTTCTAAGATTGCGAGGCCGATTAAACATCTAAAGGTTATCACATCCACTACAGGGGAACACGTTTCCTCATAATCAACTTCGAGAATTTGGGAAAAACCTTAATGTTACAAGTCGTGCCTACATCGCATAATCTCATAACTCTCGTTTCTTTTTATATTAAAGACACCCATTTATAACCTACTGGTTTGACGTCTATGAGTGTTCGGACTACAGGTCCGAAAACGTTTCGCTTGTCATGCAAATTTAGTACAACCTTTTAGGCTTGCCATTTTAGGCAGTCGTCTCTGTGTCTATACTCTTACAGAGTTTTAGATATATAATCATTTTCTTCGATTACATTTGTTGCTATAACATATGCAAATATTTCAAAGCACGTGTTTTATATCGGTTCCATATTGTACTATTTTGTACATAATTTATTGAGATCTCATATTTGTTTGGTACATGAGTTTCTTCCGAAACTCCATTTTCCTCTTTTAGGGCATTATAATTTTCTTCTAGAACCGTATTAGTCTCTTCTAGAACCGTATTAGTCTCTTCTAGGACTTTTACCTCTTCTAAGGCATTATAATTTTTTTTCTAGAACCGTATTAGTCTCTTCTAGGACTTTTACCTCTTATTGGACTTTATCGCTTCTTTCTGTGATTTCGTTAATCTATTCTGGGATTTTATCTATAACCTCTTCTAGGGTTAGACCAAATGACTTATTTTGCTCTTTTTATTCTCATGGGTTTTTATGTTTGGAACCGATTTATTTCTCATGTTTCCTGTGTATGGTAATCTTTTTATGATTACATCAGTTTGAGCAGGTGACTTTGTCATTAAGTTTGTGTCTGTGTATGAATGCATTAGATAATTCATTTGCTATTCTTTGCAAAAGCATTACATATTAGACTTCAGACTTATATTAACCACTTCAGGGGTGATGATGATGCATTCAATGTTTTTTGTTTTCTTGTATTACCAGTCTTTTTCCTGTCTTTATCCAATCTCCCCCTAAGACTGGGAAACATGTCCCATTCTGGTACATTACGATGGCGGTATTTATACATAGATCACACTACAAAATATTTATTATTGAGACAAACTTAGTTCTTTTCTGGAGAATATTTGTATAGGGGAGTATTTGTGATTAGCAATTGGTTTTAAACTGATTAGTGCAGCGGTATGCCCTCATGTAGAAGATGGCAATTCACATCTTATCAATAGTTGTCTAGCTATTAACTTCAATCGTGTAATTAGTAATTTAACTAAAACTTATGTTTTAACATAATTTGCTGGATGTTCAATATTTATCCCTATACATTTACGATAAGCGGGCAAATGCCACATATAAGGTAGCTAAAAAAACTCACACGTGACCATATATAGAGATGTATCTCTTAAGATCGTAAATTACTAAAAATTGTTCAAATAGATATTAATATGCCCGCATATGTCCTCTTGATTTTTTTCTAAATATAAGAGGGATTCTTTATGCGAGTTTATTTTTTGAGAGCTTAAAGATTGATTTGTTGAGAGAACTCACTGCACATGATAAGTCTTTCGGTAGCAAAATAATTAAATTCTTAAGAGTGTGCTTGTTGGTACTTTTGATCATTCACCTTATCACGATACTACCTCGATGACCTAATTGATCATGTTGTTTGACGAAAAATATCGTTAGCTAGTAACTTCTTGTTACTCATCACATTTGAAGTTTCTTAGATATATTTTCTACAATATATTCTAGATGGTAAAATTTCGAGTTCTGCAATATGGTCTTATGTCCATATTTGTTATGTGTAACTAGAGATATTTGGTAATGTTTTTCGGTCATTTTCGTTGTAATAGGCGTCTAGCCGAATATATTTGAAAACTTAGTAAGTTTCTTCAAGGTTTAGTAGAATATAAAACATATATAGTACACATAGGTAAGGTGATACATACTCTTCTAGAGCATTCAATAGAGTCAACACATGAAATAGTACCAATAAGTGTCTCTACTAAAAACTAGTAAAAATATTTCTTATGTTTTGAGATAGTGTTAATCGTGTCATCAGACATTGTGCTAATAATGAGATACACAATGTAGTTAAAATGTGTCTTTGTATATTTTGAGAGAAGTTCGGGATCTCGATAAGTAAAACTACAAGTTCTTTGGAATTGAATGATTTGACATTATGATTAAAGATTACTGTGGTGTAGTTTAAATTTGATTCTCATCTATCCATTTGTTTAAGTAGCATGAGAGTAGTTTGTTTATACTATAGACCTAGCTATATCATTTTCAAGTAACTAAAAGTCATCATATTTGTGTGAATATAATAGTCTAGTAACTATATGAATATGTAAGTAGCTACTTTTTGTGTGAACGTAATTCGACACATACCATTATAAATTTATCAAAACACTGAGGATTAAAAAAAATGAATCTCAAATCCTTTTTTTTTCAAAACATTTGTAACCTCATCAATTCAATTCCTTAAAAGGTTTTATAAAATAATTAGCATGATTGAAACATCTAAATGTTTAAAAATAATAATTTAAATAAGAACGATATATGATGGGATTTATCTAGAAAACATAATATTAAATAATTAAAGTCCATAACTTAGTTTTGACCAACGTTAGTATTCTTCCCCATCTTCCGCGTCGGTTGGGCGAGAAGCAAGGAAAAATGGAAAACCAGGTTATTAGTCATAACCCACCGCCTATTCTGGCGGCCGTTTCCCGACTGTTTCGCCAAAGTAATCGACAAAACTAGTTTACGAAAGATTTAGAAGTTCCAAACACAAAATCCTAAATCAAGTTTATCAACTCGTACGTGACTTCTACCGGTGATTTATTCGGCCGGGTAATTTATTTAGCACACAAAAATAAGATCAGATTTCTTCACCGAATATATATGATATTCACCGGCAAAAGATCAAAGAGACAGTTCAAAGATTACCTTAATTCGCAGAGGCAAAAGATTCGGACGCCAATCGGCCGGAAATTATGGAAACTACTAACAATATCGTCGTTTACCAGCGGTTAGGTTACATCAAGATCAAACTGAGTTGTGGCTCGCTGCAGTTTTGACATTTAAAGCTTTAGGGCGATAGAAATGATGGAAGATGGAATCCTTGAAATCATGAATGTCCACCGCTTGTCACCAAATTTTGACATGGCGAAGCACTCTTTCTTCACAGCAAACTCATGTACGAAACGGATTCATTGCGAAAACCAATGGGTTATTTACACAACCTGGTTGTCGATCAAACTGAATCAAGAATAGTTGACAACACTAATGTATCATAGCTGCTTCGAATTCCTTTTATCACAATGGTGGTTACTGGTGTATATGGAGGCTGCTGAATCAATATATGACGCGGTCCAACGGTGGAAAAGATAAGCTCCATGACGGTGGTGCTTTGGCAAGCAGTGCTTGCCATATGTGACGTTCAAAACAGGGAATAAGGACTAGAGTTTATGTGATACGAGGTTTAGAACTATTTAGAGCAATGTGCTGATAACGTGTTGAAACAAAGAGAGAAGAGAAGAAAGCTTCATATTATTCATGTATATTCAACTAATACATACATCATATATATATATAAGTACTAATCGTAACCGATGATAAATCATAAATAGGAGAATGATGGTGTATTATGTATGCCCATTATGATCATTCATAACACAACTTTTATTATAGAGTAGTAATAATTTACTGTTTTTTAATTTATTTTGGCCCTCAATATTACAAGTTTGCAAATTAACGATATCTTGAATGTAAATATACATACAAGGTTCTATTAACCAAAATTTATATTAATTTCACAAATACAGGGTTTAATTTCTTAAAGTCGCATAATCACACGTATTAAAGTTGGAGTAAGTTTCAGTAAAAAGAAAATATTTTCATGTATACTGATTTTTTGTTTTTTTTATTAAAACCTGAAAATTAAACGAAATTAAATCATAAAGTTTGGGGGCCCCTTAAATATGAAGGCCCTAAGCGAACGCTTATTTTTTTATATAGTCGAGCCATCCCTGCACAAATCTATGTATTTGGTTGATTTACAATAAACTATAAATCTAAAACAAAAGGTAGAAAATGAACAAAATAAATATAAAAATTAAAAACTTCTTTAAGGTAGAAAATGAGTGAGGCCCTGCATCATGCCATCATACCATCACTTAAGTGGCCTTCTATCATATACAATGAGACCTAATTTGTAATAATGGTAGTGTGGTATAGATAGATGACATGTTAACTAAGTTTCCATACAAACTATCATCTCATGATCTAAGCATGCTAAAAACTAAAAATAAAACCAGAAAACAACCTAACCTGAATTCCACGTGGCATTTATTTGCTTCAAATATATAGGACACATGAACATGTTTCTTCAACCATTAGTTGACCAACAAGGTTGAATGGATCAGTTTTAGATACGATGAGTCATGAACATATCTTTGGGCCTTGTATCTGTTCAAATAATTGCAATTTGTTTGGAATAACTATAAATAATGATACGTTCAAATTATACACTTTTATATTACATAATAACACTAACAATAACCAGAAAACAAAACACTAACAACTAGGAGAAGCATAAAACAAACAAGTTTCAAACAAGAAATAATAAATAGAAACTAAGTCCAACCATAAATACTCACACACATTTATCTTAGCTAGGACTTGAAAACCGATGTCGGTGAGCCGCATTTTATTCGGCTAGATCTTATGCGTGTTGGTAAGTTTTAATACGTTAAAAGTGTATTTTCTTTGTTTCTAGATCAGGTTAGGACTTGACGTAGCCATGGGGGCTCGTTCACCGATCTATCAACTTGTCTCGTTTGCTCTTCGACTCTCAAAACTCTCGAATTCTCAAATGTAACTCGGCTTTTATGACTCGAATCGGTAGAAGAAGATGAAAAACTCGCCATAGAATCCGAATTTAGGTCTGATGTGATCAATGTTGGTTTGTTCTTCCTACGGGCGTAACTCGTGGGACCCAATGTGAGCTCGATTTCACTCTCGTCGATGATCTCTGGGCTACCATGCTCATCGACGAGATCTTGTTTTTGAGGCTTGTATATTGTGCCTTTTTTTAAGCTCCGTGTTTCTTGATTATGCATGCTTCTTTGCATGTTATTCATCATCATTCTTTGGGTTTGATATAGCCTATGAAGTTCATACACCTTAAAAAAAAATTTGTTCAATTTTTAGATGATGATTAAGAAACCAAAATGCTTAATTTACCAAAAAAAAACTACATATAAATTAAAATCACCTGTTGTTTGAATGTTTCTTCATGCTGTAGCATGACCATCTTCATGCATTCTATATCATATGGTACAACCAGTTTCTCCATTGATGTCTTGTTGGATTTTTAAAATTTCTGCACATATTTTGCAATATTCCAAGACATGGAATTCTTGATGTTGGATTTTTATTTACATTGTTAAAAACAAAAACAATTAATATTTATGTTTGAAATCATGTCTCTAAAACTCTTTAAATTATGACGTGGGACTAAACTTAAGAAATATATAAAAAAAGAATGCTTAAAGTTTAAACATATATGTAACTACATATTAACCTTGCATATAAATCACACACTAGTCAAAGCATCAAATCATCAAGTTTCACTTCTAATGTTTAATTAACCAGAAATTAAACTAACTAACATGATGATTTATAACTACTTTTAATTACAAATAGCAATAAATTGAGACAGAAATTACACAATCCACGATGAACTTGAATCCAAATTGAAAAAGGTAATTATTTGAAATTTTGAATATTAAAAGTTTGACCTTTTTTTGCTATGAGTAGGAAGAGAAGCTTTTTTCTAACCTGTTATACAAGTCCCAGGTGAAGTGGAGTGAAGATGATGATAGAAAAGAAAGCAAACATCTGAGACTGGAATGGTGTTTTTATATCTCTCACAAGAATTCTAGATTCTCTTTTCTTTATTTTATTTTATTTTTATCTTTATCCATATTAAATACGCCATCTAATTAATTAATTATAATACGATAAAAGACATTAACTTTGATCAATTAATGTTCGGTTGAATTGTGTGGGTTTCATTCAAAAATAATTTAGAAATTTCAAAGGTAGTGGCTAAGAATCCCTTGATCAATAACTTATGGTTGGCGTTTCTATACATATTAATTAAAATATTACTTAAATTTAAAATACACTTATCAACTAATATACTAAAGAGTAAATTATCTTTTTTGTCACGTAACTATATATCAAATTTCATCTGGGGTGTTCGTAGTGGAGGTCGTGAACATAGGGGCGTGACCCAAATAAGCAAAAAAACGCTCAGAAATACCGTCATGTGCAATGGGGCGTGATTGGGGGTTGGGGGCAATCACGAGTTAGGGGGAAACCACTTCCATTAATCATCAAATCAAATCAAGCCACGTAATAATTTCCTTTTTTTTAGTTAAATAATGGTTAATTATTAAAAAATAAACGTGAGGTATGAAACCACTACACACTTTAATGATTTTGAGCAGTGATTGTCTAATGTGACAGTGACATGGTAGAACGTGAATCACTTAGGCGTGAAACCAATACGTATGGTGTAATATAAAGAAATAATATAGATGTTTGAATGACAAAAAAAGTATTTTAAATGGGCACGGAAATCAATGAATTCTGAAGTTGTTTTTGGAGGCAACCATGACATTGTTTTTTTTCCTTCCAATCAAATTCAAGTTTTGTGCAAAAAAACACCCCCACAAACATCCATCATTCGTTTTTTTTTCTTGAAATTAACTAAAACTTTTGTTTTCCCTTATGGAGACATCTTACATGTTTTTTTAAATAAAACTTTAACGCCTTAAAAAAAAGCCTTTTAGGATCACACATAAACCAAAAGTAAGAAAAATCAGCTTTTTAATACTTTATAAATTAATTAATTTATTTAAAATTAAAAATTACAATTTTAACCGCCAGTCTTATAATTTAGAATATTATAATCTCTATCTTGGTTTCTTTCAGTTTAACTTATACGATAAAATTTTGCGATGATTCTTTGTAAATGTAATCTATACTAATAAATAAAGTTTTTTATGACACGTGTCACTTTGTAAGGCATCTTTGGTATATTTTTCCCGCTCTATCTTCTATTAAATAGTTATATTAAAAAATATATACTTTTTAATATCTAATATAAATCTAATTATGGATACTTATTATTTAGTTATAGATGGTTATTATATCATTAACCAAATAAATTTAATATAAATTAACATTTATCAATTACATAAAAAAAATACTAATACCGAGTTGAAAAAAATGTTTTAAAAATTTAACTTAACAGAATTTATAATTGTCCCGTCAAATCATATATTTTTTAGGACATATTTTGACGAGTGTGTTTGTTAACAGATTACACTATATTTTATTCAACCCGTGTAATACACGGGTTTTAAAAAATTAATTTTTTTATTACTAAGTATACGATATTAAATTTATTTAATCCGTGTAATACACGGGATTGTAACCTAGTTTTGAAATAAGTAAAAGTTAAATAAATAATAGAATAACTATTTTTGTATTGTAATATTTTATCCAAACAAGCCATAAATATAATTAGAACTCCGGCTTCCGTACACTCGATTATTGACATACACTTGAATACTTATGGACCACAGCCCAGATTTTCATACTTGTAACTTTTGAGTATGTATATCTTTTAAATATAAATTGAAACGCCCCAAAACGGGTACATCTCATAGTTGGCACACAACATAACAAACATAGTTCTTAAACCGGAAATCAGAATCTATTACAGCGGAAGTCTTTAATTCAAATCATTCATCAAACTAAAACATGAAATATTGTCTATAACATGAACTATCAGGATTGGAAATGTCAGTCTTCAATACCGCAGCCCGATGTCCATGCTATCCAGCCCACGTGGCTCTTTCACTTTTCTTTAGCTTTACCCTTTTTACCTGTCATGCATACTAAAAGTCAGCTAACGCTGGTGAGTTCTCTCTTTACTTTAAACTGTAAACTTTATCTTTGGTAGCTTAGTTTTATTAAAATAAAATAAGCTTTACTTTCACTTTCTTTGAAATAAACTTTTAACTATTACTTTAAAACTTTACAACGTTACAATTATAAATCTGTTACGTTACTATCTGTCATTAAAACTTTATCTTTAAGGAAACCCGTTAGGGTGTCCCACTGTACTCTGTCTATCATTTCACTTATACTTGACAAGTGACTTTATCATACTTTAACTATCACATATGGATCGTGGTCCGAGGACCAGATCCCTATCTTGCTTACACCTCAGGGTAAGACTTTTACTTTAGCGCTGCCCACACCTCAGGGTGGGACTTTCTTTCTCGCTTGCACGTTAGTGCAAGACTCCTTTAGCATTGCTCACACCTCAGGGTGAGACTTTCTCGCTTACACCGAAGTGAAGACTCCTTTAGCATTGCTTACACCGAAGTGTAAGACTCCTTTAGCATTGCTTACACCGAAGTGTAAGACTCCTTTAGCATTGCTCACACCTCAGGGTGAGACTTCTACTTTAGCATGCCTGCAGGACTTTCTACTATGCAACTACTATGCAATGCAATTACACTATTACACAAATAGAAATGCAATCACATAACTTTCATATAGACAAATAACACATATTAACACATAAGCATATAACATGGTATTTGTCACTGTCACTGTCACTGTCACTGTCGAGCTGTACCGAAGTACGGCTCCTTTATCGTTCTTTCTTTAGCTCATTGTTATCTTTCAAAAACTTGTTTAAAAGATAATACTATGCTCTTTTGTTCTTTATCTTTCATTTTATAAAAATAACATTTTTATAAAATACTATACTTTGCCTTTCATTTTATAAAAAATAACATTTTTATAAAATACTATACTTTGCCTTTCATTTTATAAAAATAACATTTTTATAAAATACTATACCAGTATGCATGCCAGCCCAAAACCATTAGGAAAAAGGGCAATAAGAACTCACCAGATGAATCGTTTCTGTTTACACCTAGCCGGTTCCTGAATGTCACTATGGTCACCCACAATCTGTATAATCAAGTCATAGGCGTAAGGCTGTGTTCCTAGGGGACACTTAGACATTACTAGGCTTGACTCAGATGTTTCGGGTCATGGTTTCATTATCGAAACTAGGTAGTTTCGAGTCCTGGCTCCTTATCGAAACTATGTAGTTTCGAGCCCTGGCTTCTTATCGAAACTAAGTAGTTTCGAGTCACTGCTTCTTATCGAAACTAAGTAGTTTCGAGTCACTGCTTCTTATCGAAACTAAGTAGTTTCGAGTCACTGCTTCTTATCGAAACTAAGTAGTTTCGAGTCACTGCTTCTTATCGAAACTAAGTAGTTTCGAGTCATATGACTTATATAAATTCTTAGTTAAGGTCTTGGGTCTATATTGAAACTATGGTAGTTTCGATGGGTCTGCCCCTGTCGAAACTAGGTAGTTTCGATAGATGCGTCCATATCGAAACTAGTAGTTTCGACTGTGCAGTCTTCTTCCCCAAACAGAACCCTAGATCTGGTCCCTTTGTTCTAATCGATCAAGCTATGAACTTTTTACGTTCGAAATGTTCCATTTTCCCCCATGAACCCAAACCCGTGGTTTGTTTCCAGTTTCACTCGTAAAAATCTAAACCTTTACTCGATTATTAACTCGAAACCCGAAAGTTCCAAAAACTCAGATTTAGGCATAATAATTACCTGTTATAGCTTCCTTCTCGTTCCTTTATGCTCCATAGATGTTGAGCAACAATCCTCGAGACTTTGAGCTTGATCCGAGCTTTCTCTCTCTAGACGATCTCTCTCTCTCTCTCTCTCTAAGGTTCTTGCGCAGGAAGGAAATGAAGGACACAGGAGGAAATGGCTACTGATTAGAAGGGTTCTTCTCAGTTGGGCCGGCCCCTAGCCAAGCCCACCTTCCTTTTTCTTTTATTTGGGTTTTTATTTATTTTGGGATGTTACAAGTCTACCCCTCTTACGAAAGGTTTCGTCCTCGAAACCTGTTATAAGTCAAACAGGTGCGGGTACGACTCTTTCATTTCTGTCTCGGTTTCCCATGTAGCTTCCGACCCTTTACGATGCTTCCATTGTACTTTGACTAACTGTATCGCTTTATTCCGTAACCGCTTTTCTTTCCTGTCTAGTATGGCGACGGGTTCCTCGATGTAATTGAGGCTATTATCTATCTCGATGTCGTCAAGTGTCACATGCGCTGATTCGTCGGCCAAGCACTTGCGCAAGTGCGACACGTGGAAGGTTGGGTGAATTCCATTAAGCTCATCCGGTAATTCTAACCGGTAAGCGACTTCACCAACTCGCGCTAGTATTTTGAAGGGTCCGACGAATCTTGGGCTTAACTTCCCTCTCTTTCTGAATCGTATGATCCCCTTCCAGGGAGATACCTTCAATAGTACTTGATCCCCGACATTGAATTCGATTGGTCTTCGCCTTTTATCCGCGTAGGACTTTTGACGGTCCTGTGCAGCTTTCATTCTGGCCTTGATCTGGTCAATCTTTTCAGAGGTTGTTGTGACTACCTCTAAACTCCCCAACTCTTTCTGTCCTACCTCGCCCCAACAGACCGGGGTTCGACATCTTCTACCATACAACATTTCGTAAGGCGGCATACCAATAGTGGTGTGGTGGCTGTTGTTGTAGGAGAACTCTGCCAATGGTAGGTGACTATCCCAACTGCCACCAAAGTCTATAATGCATGCGCGGAGCATATCCTCTAACGTCTGGATGGTCCTTTCTGATTGACCATCCGTCTGTGGATGATAAGCCGTGCTGATGTTCAGTCTTGTACCCATTGACTCGTGAAATCTTTTCCAGAACCTCGATGTAAATCGGGTGTCCCGGTCAGATACAATTGATAACGGTACGCCATGTCGAGAGACAATTTCATTGATAAATACTTCTGCCAACTTCTCAGATGAATACGTTTCGCGAATTGGCAAGAAATGTGCACTCTTTGTCAGACGATCCACTATAACCCAAATCGTATCATGGCCTTTTGCTGTGCGGGGCAGCTTTGTAATAAAGTCCATGGTGATACGCTCCCACTTCCATTCGGGTATTTCCAGAGGCTGGATCTTCCCGTACGGTTTCTGATGCTCTGCTTTAACTTGTGAGCAAGTCAGACACTTGCTTACATATCCGGTCACATCATTCTTCATGTTAGGCCACCAATACTCTTTTTTCAAATCCTGGTACATTTTCGTGGTTCCTGGGTGGATGGAATATCGAGACTTATGGGCCTCGTCAAGTACTTTGGCCCTAAGCTCTCCGCCCTTCGGTACCCACATGCGACCACACCTGGTCCTCACTCCATGAGTGTTTAATTCTAACTTTGTCTGTTGACCGACCATTCTTTCTTTCTTTATGTTCTCTTCCTTTAGTGCTTCCTTCTGTGCTGCTTCTAGCTCTGTCATAAAATCTGGGGTTATCACTAACTGGTACGCTTTTACCCTAATAGGAGAACGATTCTCCTTACGACTTAGGGCATCAGCGACCACATTCGCCTTTCCCGGGTGGTATAGGATCTCACAGTCATAGTCTTTCAGCAATTCTAACCACCGCCTTTGCCGCATATTCAGGTCTTTCTGTTCGAAGAAATACTTCAAGCTCTTGTGATCCGAATAAATCGTGCATTTCACCCCGTAGAGGTAATGCCTCCAAATCTTTAACGCAAAAACAACTGCCGCGAGCTCCAAATCGTGAGTCGGGTAGTTAATTTCGTGGATCTTTAGCTGTCGTGACGCATACGCGATCACCTTTCCCCTCTGCATCAAAACACACCCTAACCCTTGTCCCGATGCGTCAGAATATACCACCAGGTCCTCGTTACCGTCGGGTAGTGCTAACACTGGGGCTTGGGTCAACTTCTTCTTTAACTCTTCAAATGCTTTGGACTAAGCCTGACCCCATTCGTACTTTACTTCTTTACGTGTCAACTTTGTTAGTGGCGAAGCTATTCTCGAGAAGTCCTGAATGAACCTTCGATAGTAACCTGCCAATCCCAGAAAACTCCGAATCTCGGTTGGCGTCTTCGGGGTTTCCCATTCCTGTACTGCCTCTATCTTAGCCGGGTCAACCATAATGCCGTCTGCGTTGATAACGTGACCTAAGAATTGGACTTCCTTAAGCCAGAACGCGCATTTGGAGAACTTGGCATACAACTTTTCTTTTTGTAGCGTCTCTAGTACTTCTCGAAGATGACAAGCATGATCACCTTCACTTTTCGAATAAATGAGTATGTCGTCTATAAACACTATCACCGACCTATCTAGCATCGGTCTACACACCTGGTTCATCATACTCATGAATGCTGCCGGAGCGTTCGTCAAGCCGAAAGACATCACGCGAAACTCGTAATGCCCATAACGCGTGCGAAACGCTGTCTTAGGTATGTCCTCTTCTCTTACCTTTAACTGATGATATCCCGACCGCAGATCGATCTTGGAGAACCATCTGGCGCCCTGTAGTTGGTCGAACAGATCATCGATCCTTGGTAGCGGATATTTGTTCTTTACTGTACGCTTGTTCAACTCTCTGTAGTCGATGCACATTCTCATGGCACCATCTTTCTTCTTTACGAACAGAACCGGAGCACCCCATGGAGAAATGCTTGGTCTGATAAATCCTCTATCCAAAAGTTCTTCCAACTGTACCATCAGCTCTTTCATCTCCAGAGGTGCAAGTCGGTACAGTGCTTTAGCCACGGGCTGGGCACCTGGCACTAAGTCTATCTGGAACTCTGTCTCCCGGTCAGGTGGTAACCCAGGCAACTCCTCAGGAAACACCCCCGGAAAATTACATACAACTGGTACGTCTTTTAACTCTCTCACCTTTACATCATTGTCTATCACATAGGCCAGGTAGGCCTCGCATCCGCGCCCTATATACTTCTCTGCCTTTATCATTGATATGACGTTCGTTAGTGAACCGTCGCGATCCCCGTACACCAAAACCTCGCCACCGTCTGGAGCTTTGAGCTGAACTATCTTTCGTCTACATATTATCCGGGCTTCGTTGGCAGCTAACCAATCCATACCCAAAACTATATCGAATCCTCCCAAGGTCATAACATACAACCTAACTGGGAATCTATGGCCATGAATCTTTATCGTGCAATTATCTACCAATTCACTTACTATCGTGGTCTTGCCCACTGCGGTTTCCACATTAAAGGCCTGCTCTACTCTAGTAACTTTGCATTTCATTCTTTTACACTTAGAAGATGATATAAAACTCCTACTGGCACCCGAATCAAATAATACTGAAACATAAGTGTGGTCAAGGATGAACGTACCTGACACAACATCTGGGTCTCCCCTAGCCTCCTCCTGTGTCAGTGCATACGCCCGGGTCCTTGCCTTCGGCTTCTCAGGTTCTTTACCCTTCTCGGTGCCAGTAGCCTTGGGTTTCCGACAGTCTTTGGCCATGTGGCCAGGTATCCCGCAGTTATAACAAGACTGTGCCCCGGGACACTCTCGAGAGTAGTGTCCGGTCTTTCCGCACCTATAGCACATATTTAACCCAACTCGGCACTCGCCCGAGTGCTTCCTGCCACACTTAGCACATTCAACCCCATCTTCAATCCTCAGTTTCTTCGTCTCCGGCCCCGCCCACTCTTTAGCTGGCCGTTTAACGGCATTGGTCACTTTCTTCTCAGTAGGCAGTGGGTCTGCGGATTCGAAGTCATCATAAACTATCCCAGCAAGTGATACCACAGATTCAAAACTCGTGGGAGCATTAGCTTTCACGTGCACACGGACTTTCTGTGGTAGTCCCTTGATGTAGTACTTAATCCTCTTTTCCTCAGTGTCCACCAGATGTGGAACCAGCTGAGCCAACTCTTGATATTTAGAGGTATACTGGCGATGAGTCATACTACCAGCACAGAGCCCCAGAAATTCCCTCTCAACTCTGTCAATCTCGTTCTGCGGGCAGAACTTAGTGATTAGCAGCTTTTTCATGTCGTCCCATTTCATCTTTTTCATCTCAGCAGAAGACTTGATTCTTTCGATCGATCTCCACCAGCTTAATGCCTCATTAGTGAATGAGTGAGCGGCAAACTTGACCGCTTGATCATCACGGCACTCACTAATGTTGATCACCCCATTCATTCTCTCTATCCACTCAAAAGTGGCAACAGCATCTTTCCGTCCATCATACTTCGGCGGGTCACACCCCCGAAAGGACTTATAGTTGCAACCCCGGGTTGCCATTTCATAATCAGAATCATCACTGTCAGTGACTCCAAATCTCTTGCTGCTTTCCTCTTTCGTTTCTTTCTTCCCTATATTAAACTCTTTAAGGGCCTCGCCCAATGCTTCTGGTAGAACTTTCTTCAAGATTGAAGTAACCTCTGCCGCTATAGCTTCTTTCACAATCGGTTCCAACTCAAGCGCCTCATTAGGGGCATCGTTAGGAGCCGACATATGGTTCCCACTATCATTATGCTCCATATGCACCGATTCAGCTTCGTTGCGGGAGTGCTCACTTTCTTCAGGACGGTTCCGGTTACCTGGAGGTCGGCCTCGACGACCAGTACGACCCCCAGTGCGACCTCCTCTCTTTGCTCTAGCCATTTAGTGTCTACTGTGAACAAAGATAGCTCGTGTTATCAAGATAGGTAACAATTTAGAACACCTCGAGTACTGTAAATTACTAATTACAGAGACCGGTATGAAATTACTAATTTACTTTACTACTCGGGTTCTGAACATTTCCTTTCCGAGTAACATTTGCATCCAAGTTCAGAGTTTCTACTATAAGGCACGTACTATCTACTATCTACTGTCTGTGCTAAGGCATGTACTATGTACTATTTATGCTAAAGCATCTACTTTCTGCTATCTGTACTAAGGCATTATTGTCTATGTTCTATGTAAGGACATTGACTACCTTCTGTCTACTATCTTTTCATGGACGGGCTGCTCCGACTGACATTCCTTTCCTTCCTTTGCTTTGTCCCATTCTCAGTTTAAGTTCAGACATTATCGCAAATGTCTGAATCTCTCAAACTATGGCTCTGATACCAACTTGAAACGCCCCAAAACGGGTACATCTCATAGTTGGCACACAACATAACAAACATAGTTCTTAAACCGGAAATCAGAATCTATTACAGCGGAAGTCTTTAATTCAAATCATTCATCAAACTAAAACATGAAATATTGTCTATAACATGAACTATCAGGATTGGAAATGTCAGTCTTCAATACCGCAGCCCGATGTCCATGCTATCCAGCCCACGTGGCTCTTTCACTTTTCTTTAGCTTTACCCTTTTTACCTGTCATGCATACTAAAAGTCAGCTAACGCTGGTGAGTTCTCTCTTTACTTTAAACTGTAAACTTTATCTTTGGTAGCTTAGTTTTATTAAAATAAAATAAGCTTTACTTTCACTTTCTTTGAAATAAACTTTTAACTATTACTTTAAAACTTTACAACGTTACAATTATAAATCTGTTACGTTACTATCTGTCATTAAAACTTTATCTTTAAGGAAACCCGTTAGGGTGTCCCACTGTACTCTGTCTATCATTTCACTTATACTTGACAAGTGACTTTATCATACTTTAACTATCACATATGGATCGTGGTCCGAGGACCAGATCCCTATCTTGCTTACACCTCAGGGTAAGACTTTTACTTTAGCGCTGCCCACACCTCAGGGTGGGACTTTCTTTCTCGCTTGCACGTTAGTGCAAGACTCCTTTAGCATTGCTCACACCTCAGGGTGAGACTTTCTCGCTTACACCGAAGTGAAGACTCCTTTAGCATTGCTTACACCGAAGTGTAAGACTCCTTTAGCATTGCTTACACCGAAGTGTAAGACTCCTTTAGCATTGCTCACACCTCAGGGTGAGACTTCTACTTTAGCATGCCTGCAGGACTTTCTACTATGCAACTACTATGCAATGCAATTACACTATTACACAAATAGAAATGCAATCACATAACTTTCATATAGACAAATAACACATATTAACACATAAGCATATAACATGGTATTTGTCACTGTCACTGTCACTGTCACTGTCGAGCTGTACCGAAGTACGGCTCCTTTATCGTTCTTTCTTTAGCTCATTGTTATCTTTCAAAAACTTGTTTAAAAGATAATACTATGCTCTTTTGTTCTTTATCTTTCATTTTATAAAAATAACATTTTTATAAAATACTATACTTTGCCTTTCATTTTATAAAAAATAACATTTTTATAAAATACTATACTTTGCCTTTCATTTTATAAAAAATAACATTTTTATAAAATACTATACTTTGCCTTTCATTTTATAAAAATAACATTTTTATAAAATACTATACCAGTATGCATGCCAGCCCAAAACCATTAGGAAAAAGGGCAATAAGAACTCACCAGATGAATCGTTTCTGTTTACACCTAGCCGGTTCCTGAATGTCACTATGGTCACCCACAATCTGTATAATCAAGTCATAGGCGTAAGGCTGTGTTCCTAGGGGACACTTAGACATTACTAGGCTTGACTCAGATGTTTCGGGTCATGGTTTCATTATCGAAACTAGGTAGTTTCGAGTCCTGGCTCCTTATCGAAACTATGTAGTTTCGAGCCCTGGCTTCTTATCGAAACTAAGTAGTTTCGAGTCACTGCTTCTTATCGAAACTAAGTAGTTTCGAGTCACTGCTTCTTATCGAAACTAAGTAGTTTCGAGTCACTGCTTCTTATCGAAACTAAGTAGTTTCGAGTCACTGCTTCTTATCGAAACTAAGTAGTTTCGAGTCATATGACTTATATAAATTCTTAGTTAAGGTCTTGGGTCTATATTGAAACTATGGTAGTTTCGATGGGTCTGCCCCTGTCGAAACTAGGTAGTTTCGATAGATGCGTCCATATCGAAACTAGTAGTTTCGACTGTGCAGTCTTCTTCCCCAAACAGAACCCTAGATCTGGTCCCTTTGTTCTAATCGATCAAGCTATGAACTTTTTACGTTCGAAATGTTCCATTTTCCCCCATGAACCCAAACCCGTGGTTTGTTTCCAGTTTCACTCGTAAAAATCTAAACCTTTACTCGATTATTAACTCGAAACCCGAAAGTTCCAAAAACTCAGATTTAGGCATAATAATTACCTGTTATAGCTTCCTTCTCGTTCCTTTATGCTCCAGAGATGTTGAGCAACAATCCTCGAGACTTTGAGCTTGATCCGAGCTTTCTCTCTCTAGACGATCTCTCTCTCTCTCTCTCTAAGGTTCTTGCGCAGGAAGGAAATGAAGGACACAGGAGGAAATGGCTACTGATTAGAAGGGTTCTTCTCAGTTTTCGGGCCCATGGGCCGGCCCCTAGCCAAGCCCACCTTCCTTTTTCTTTTATTTGGGTTTTTATTTATTTTGGGATGTTACATAAATACATACATATGTATATATAAGAAGTTTCAAATAAAAAGTGAATTTTCGCTAATAAATCTAATAAATGATTTTTTTAACCGAAACCGATCAAACGAACTTCAATTCAACTCATTCCCCAACGACGTTGAAACTGGTTTGTCGAAGTTTTTGGGGGTGAGGATGAGGGGATTTAGCCTTTTGGAGGGTAGGGGTGGGGTTTAGGTTTTTTTTTGGGTGGGGTGGGGGGGTTAGGATTTAGGGTTTAGCTTTAGCGTTTAGCTTTTAGGACTTAGATTTAAGGGTTTAGATTTAGGGTTTAGCTATAGGTTTTATATCGACGAGCCGGTTCCAACGCTGCTGGAATTAGTTCAATCGGAGTTCGTTTGACCTATTACTCAGATTTTTAGCGAAAATTCACTTCCTATCCGAACTTTCACATATGTGTGTATATATTTTTAATAGAATTAGGTAGTTTATAAATTAAAGCTAAATCGTATAAAGAATGAGGAATAGACGGTCATAGAAACAACATATTGGCAAACCAAATTAGCACATGATGAATACAAGATATTTCTATCCTTTAAAGGTATACAATAGCCCCTTGTACTTTCACTATATCACACTTAGCATATTATAAAGATGTTTGATACATGTTATTAATTTGTCTATCGATTAAAGAAAGTATGCAGCTCTATGATGCATGAAATTGGCTTCTTTCTAACTATGTTGCTTAAAATATATTTTCATGGTATATAACATCAATTTTTGTCATAATAATAATTAAAAACTTATTTTTATTTATAGTTGATTAATAACATATATTATTATACGAGTTTTTATTACGATATATGATATCGAACATATTGAGATCTTCAACCTTTGTTGCTACCTTTTCATAAGGATCATGTTCAACCCTTATCACTTCAACACAAAGTGTGATTTATGAGGGTAAAAACCGACATAAATAACATTTTTTGATAAACAAAATCAGTCACAAATAGTTTTTTCGCTAATTATTTTTATAACAGGTATCATTCCATCGCAATTTTGATCATCTCAATTTCCTTTGTCGATTATCAAATCCATCACAATATAAGCATAGATTTCAACCGTCACAAACTTCATCCCTAATTTTACAAGGAATTCATTCTCTAGGCCTTAACATGATCACAATGTTTATTGTAAGTAGAAAACAAATATATTGACATAAATTGGTTGTTTATATTGTTCTTTTTTGTATGGTTTAGATTGCATTTGGAGATTTCAAAGGACATATATAGGATGACCTCTTTATTCCATGTTTTTAACGGTGCATGAAAGAGAGGAAGATCCTTAATGTATAACAGGGGCGGACCTACCCTTAGGGTAGGGGTAGCCTCTGCTACCCCTCAACTTTTACACGCAGTGCATTTTTTTTTTTACGATTTTATGTATCCGGTTACCACTTACATTACCCCTCAAATTTTTTTAAAAGCTCAACACTTCATAAAAAGTTCAAAATTTTATAAAAAACTTAATACTTTATAAAAAGTCCCCACATTTTATTAAAGATTTTGAGCTATTGGGTTTTAATAAAACATTTGGGCTTTAGCCAGCCCAAATGTTTTATTAAAACCCAATACCTCAATGTATCAATTCTCAAACCCAACTTACCCGATCGGCCGGCTAAGAAGAAAGACAGAGAGCGGGAACTGTGAGACTGTGAGAGCCAGAGACCAACCGCTCGACCTGAGCTGAGACCACCGCTCGGCGCCGCCTCCACCAAACCCCAGTCCTCCGCCTCGTCAGTCGCATGTTACCGTAAAAAAAATCTGTTTACATGAAAGTACGGTAAAAAATATTATGTTTACATAAAAGTCACGTCAAAATTTTTTTTATTTATATGAAAGTACGGTAAAAAAAAATTTATTACCCCTAAACTTTTATTCTAAATCCGTCACTAATGTATAACATGAATCTTATGTGTATTAATAATATGGTTGGACAATGGATGCATGCCATCTGCCATCCTATCAATGAATGCAATGCAGAACTGTGTCTTTACATGTATCACGTACCCTTTAATTTCATGTTCAAACCATTAATACTACAATGTCTAATAATAATTATCATAATAAATACGACGAGAAAAGATTATAAGAAAACTTAATGTTTATGAAAAAAATAAAAAAACTACTTATTAAAGGTAAAAAATAAATCATAACTCAAAAAATAAATTAAAAACTAAAAAAGTTGTGAGATCTTGTTCCCCACGTCGTCCTCGTTAAAAAAAACGGGTTTAGTTTTTAAGTTTAGTTTAGCTTTTAAGTTAGGTTTTTGAAGAGGTGGAGTGAGGTGGGGGGTTTAGGTTTTTGGGGGGTGGGTGAGGGGATGGGGTGGGGTGGGGTGAGTTTAGGTTTTTGAGTGGGGGTTTAGATTTTTTTGGGTGGGTTAGGTTTTTGGTTGTACTACACATATGCGATAAAAGTTTTTTGATTTTTTATGAAAATAAGTTTTTTAGTAAACTCACCCTTAAATACGACAAGGTAAAAGTTTTATATTGTGAGTTATGAAATTAAAAAACATCGGAAATTTTATTTATTTAATTATAGGAGATTGATGATGATTATTAAAGGGGACTACTAACCACACACGGGAATTGCTAAATGGACTTGGCCATATACGCATCGTATAGGGCAATACGATGCGTATAGCCCTTCACAATTTCCCATGCCTGACATCCTCGTACAACCTGGTCATTCAAACCTCGTATACGCATCGTATAGGTCAATACGATGCGTATAGCGTACGAGGTACTTTCTGCTACTAGTCAACCATCACATCGCTATACGCCACGTATAGATCTATACGGAGCGTATAGCGATGTGATGTTGACTAGTTGCAGAAAGTACCTCGTACGCTATACGCATCGTATTGAACTATACGATGCGTATACGAGGTTTGACCAGGTTTGACCCGAATCCTATACGCACCGTATTGCCCTATACGATGCGTATAGGGGCCAAATTTTGTGTATTTAACCATGCAAAATTCTCATTCGAACGTATCGTTCAAAAAAATTTCAAACAATCTCTCAAAAATTATAAACATGTCTTGGTGGTGGGATGGTAACTACGGTTTTCAGGTATATTCTAACGAGTCGCTGGAAAACAACCCGCAAAGTTCTGGCGTTCAAGAGGTGAACTGGGAGGAGGTCTCGTCCGACGTTTATTCTAATCAACGGGTAAGGCTTCCAGATTTGAACGAGCCACTGAGCAATCCCGAGTTCGTATACGGTGAACCGTCTTACCTTACACAACCCACGAACGACTTCGTATACGGTGAAGTCTCCTCCCCGACACAACAAACTAACAACTTCGTGTGCGGTGAAGTCTCTTACCCGACACAACAAACCGACGACTCCAAAGACGAAGAACAAAACCATCAAAATGTGTCGTATAAAACTGACCAGAATTTTCAGTCTCGTGAACAGTTGGTGGATTGGGCTATGCGGAGAGGACGTGAGAATGGTTACGTCCTTGTCACCCGACGATCGAGGAGAAAAGGCGACGATCCGACGGAACCGTTTATCAAGGTGTGGCTTGTGTGTGACCGTCACGGCGAACGTGCGTCTACTGCCACGGTTAGACGTGCCGGTAGCAAAAAAATAGGTTGTCCCTTTAAATTGGAAGGAGAGTATCAAGAAAATACTGGTGATTGGAAATTAACGGTGAAGGATGACAGTCATAACCACGATCCTAGTCAACATCTTGTGGCGCACTCGTTTGCAAGGAGACTGTGTCAGTCGGAACAACTTTTGGTGGGGAAGTTGTACTCGCAAAACATGTTGCCACGAAACATTCTGGCAACTATAAGGGAACAAAACCCAGAGAGTAGTTGCATTAAAAAGGACATTTATAATGCTATACAAAAGATAAAAAACGAAACGAGAGTCGGTGAAACTCCAATACAGATCCAGGAGTTATAGATTATGTGACTAAAAATTGGCTGGACCCGTATAAAGAAAAGTTTGTATCGGCGTGGTCCAACAGAAACCTCAATTTTGGTCAACATACAACGAACCGAATCGAGAGCCAGCATTCGCTCTTAAAGAGCTATCTTAGAAACGCTAACAGCTCGCTAGATAGACTTGTTGGGTTTGTTGATGAAATTGTATCAGATCAGTATTATCAGTTACAGTTTGGGTTTGGAACAAGCCTGATAAGGAAAATGGACAGCCACATAGCTATTGAATTGTTTGATAACCTGCACGGTAAAGTTTCACATAAAGCTCTAGATTTGATAGAAAACGAGTGGTACAAGTTATCAAATATACGGAAACAAAATGCAACGTGTGGGTGCCAACTTTTCAGTAGTTGTGGGTTGCCGTGTGCTTGTCGTCTGGCAGATATCGAAGCTACAGGTAAACTGTTCTGACTATTTAGTATTTGTGGGTTGCCGTGTGCTTTTCAAAATGTTCTGACTATTTCGTTTAAAATACAGGTGGCATAATCCCTCTAGATGCGGTGGACGTCTTCTGGAGGAAACTTGATTTAAAACCGTCGTTTGTCGATGATGAAAATGTAGACGTGGATAAGGTACTGGGTCAAGTGAGAAACAAAATCATGTCACAACCCGATCAGGTCAAAAGAAGTATGCTGTCGAGAATCGCATGGGTTGTCTTTCCGAGCAAAAGTAACAAGAAAGCGCCTATGGTACAAGAAGATACTCGCGGTCGTCCAACTTTGAAAAAGCAACAACAAAGGAAACAGGATGTCGCGAGAAACAGCTCATTCACAGGATCCCAACCGAGCAAATGTGACCATGCGAGACACAGCTCGTATATTGCGTCACAAGAGTCTATACAAGCGAGTTCGGTCTTTCAACACAGTCGTTCAACGAAGGGTAAAGGAAAGCAACCGCAAGATGATAACGCCCATCTAGGGTTTCCATTGATTACGGGGAAAGATGCGGTTAACAATATAAAATGTTTTAAGGATTCGATACCGTCTGTGTTTCATCCGTACATTTCACATATACAGGATGTAAATCCAGACGGTAACTGTGGTTTTCGATCGGTAGCTTTGGGCTTAGGGTTAAATGAAAACCGGTGGCTCTTTATCCGACAACAACTTCTAAATGAGATGGACAATAAAGAGGAATGGTGGAGAACTGTTTTTGACAGAGTCGCCTTTCAAGAGTATGATAGGCTACGTCACACAATAGATTGGCAGTATGTGAAAGCCGCACCAGTTAGTCGTTGGATGTCGATGCCATACACAGGACTCCTAATTGCTCAAAGATTTGGGGTGATTGTTCATCTTTTAAGCATCAACGGTAATCAAACATTTTTTCCATTGTGGTTTGGTCCTAACGTTCACGCTCAACATCAAGTCGTATCGTTAGTTCACGTCAACAATGATCATTTCATCCACGTCAAGTTAGACGGAGAATTTCCGATTCCTACGCCGAATGCACTTTGGAATTTGCACCGAAATGATGATGCAGCAAAATGGGAAAATATATACAATGATCGTATTGAACGATTTAAGAAAATAATGGCTACTAATAGACCTGATGATGTGGGCGGTTGGACAGCTCGTGAATCAGTCACGAGCCGCCGGCATCGAGCCACCCCCACTACCACCGCCACGTCATTATCCGGACGACCCCGTTCAGGGTGAGGGCGGGGCGGGTCAGGGTGACGCCGGAGCCGGTCAGGGTGACGGCGGAGACGGTTAGATTTAGTTCTTTTATTTGTATTTTGTTTCTTTCGTTGTTATGTATGTAAAACATTTTGATGTATATATTTAATTTTTTGATGTAATGTATATAATGTTTAGTTTATTTGTTTGGTTGTAATGTTTAATATTATGTTTGGTTGTAATGTTTAATATTTTGTTTGATTGTAATGTTTAATATTTTGTTTGGTTTGTAATGTTTAATATTTTGCTTGGTTATACTTTAAAAATTTAACAAATGTTTAAAAAAAATAAAATATACAAATGTTTATATAAATTAAAATAAAAATAAACAAAATATAAATAAATAAAAAAATATAATTAAATAAAAAATACCTATACGTGGCGTATAGGTCAATACGCCACGTATAGGATTCATAAACTCCAAATCTTCCAACTTTTGAAGCAAAAATATAACCCGTGCCTCATACGCTGCGTATAGGTCAATACGCCACGTATTGGACCAGCCGCCAGACAGAGAATGACACGTGGCATTCTGTTGGCAGTGACTGAATTCTATACGCCCTCGTATTGCCCTATACGAGGGCGTATAGATCGGCGGCGGGTCCAATTAGCAATATTCCGTGTGTGGTTAGAAAAAGCCTTATTAAATGGAGAGAGGGGGCATGGGAAGCACGCTTTGGGTGAGGATGGCAGGGGCCGTGTGGGGTTGTTACTGAAAAGAGCCTGATCCACGCCGCTCGGACCATGTGTCCATCTTGGTCCCATATCACGTTTCATTCTCTCCTTCCAAAGTTTTGACCGGTCTTTCTGTTTTATGTTTAATTATTGGGTAAAATACCGAAATGGACAGAGTTAACTAGCTTAGAATCTCGTATATTATACGGCCTGAATAAATGTAATGTTATATATGTAGTAATAAAAAAAATTATATTTTTAAAAATCCGCGTATTACACGAGTTTAATAAAATTTCACGTGACAATTATAAATTATGTTAATTTAATTTTAAAACATTTTTTTAGCAGGGTATTAACTTTTTTATGTAACTGATAAATGTTAATTCGTATTAAACTTTAGAAACCCGGTATATTACACGTGTTAAATAAATGCAATGTTATATATACTTAGTAATAAAGATTTACGTATTACATATTAATTAAAAACGTTTTATAAAAAAAGTTATAGATCTCATTATTATTTAATAGGAGAGAGAAAAAAATGATTAAATAAATTTGTATAATTAATAGGAGAGAGAGACGGGAAAAAAAACTTGAGAGTGCATGAGAGAGTGACATGTAGCACACTAAAACTTTTATTTATTAGTATGTATAGATATTAAAATTGACATTTAGCCTATTCGAAGCCGGCTTAAAAGGCTTTGCCTCCGAGTTTTTTTTAGATGGACAAAATGTCCATTTTGGAATTTTTCCCTTAATTATTTTTAGGTAAATCTTCTTTGATCGTTTGGGTTTATCATTTTGTTTACGTAGAGCTGGTAATTTCTTATACGGACTTGTTAACACGACACGACACGTAATTAACATGTCTCGTGTCTGACCTTAATATGTTTCGTGTCTTAAACAGGTCGACACGTTAATACACGGTCAAATTCGTGTTTAAACAGGTTAAAGAAATGTTAACTTGCTAAGACCCGTTAGTGACATGTTAACATTCTATTTGCATCTAGGCCCAACCCAAGTCCAACACTCCAACCCATTTTTACACTTACGCCGCATCCCTAACTCTTGACCTAATGTTTACAATTTATTATGTTAATGGATGTTATGATTCAATTTTTAAAACTTTTTATGAGTTTTTTGCATTTTTTTCTTTCATTACATATATGATATTTATTATCTCTCTAAACAGGTTTCTAACCCGGTTTCTAAACAGATCCCTTAACATGTGACATGTTTCTAAACATGTCGTGTTCGTGTCGAACACTACACGTAATCGTGTCTTATCGTGTCGTGTCCGACCTTTTATGCTAACCCTATGTCCACACACAAATATTTTTCCTAAAATGTCCCTATCAAAAAACTCGTTCGACTGTATTTAAACAAATGGGACAACAATACCCTCCCCAATCAGAATAGGCCACATGTCACATTATTGACGCAGGCGCACGTAAATTTACAAATATGTGCGTCTCCGACTGTATTTCTGACCTTCGTGTCACCATCGGCTTCGACTTTATTCCCTTCGTGTCACAGTCAAACGGCATTATATTTATTAGAATTGATTTTTTTTTAATTTCATTACACAAGATCCGTATTAACACACATCTAAAATCTCACATTTGAATTTAAAAAACGTTGTCCGACCTTAATTACCGTTGTCCGACCTTAAATATAACTTCGTCCCATGTGTTTAAATACCGTTAAACGAGTTTATTGATAGGAACATTTTAGAAAAAAAAACTGTGTGTGAACATGATGATAAACCCAAACGATAAAAGGGATATTTCAGCAATTTTTCCTTATTTTTATTGTTTTTGAAAGATTATCTAGACATTTTCAAAAGATAAAACTTAAACTACATTGAATATTTAAAATTGTGTACTTGAATAGACCCGGAAACAAATTTGCTTACTTTAGCCCGGTTTATAAACAATACTTTGGGTTAAACAAGTTCTTGAATCAAACTCGAATCTAAATCATCAGAGCTCGTTCAGTCATTGAGAAGGAAAGAGAAAGAAATATTATTATTATTAAAAGAGTAAACTGTCATTTTCATTATTGTGATTTTGTCATTTTCATCCAAAAGTTTTGTTTTTCTCTTGTGTATCATCGTGGTTTACAAAACTTGTCATTTTCATCCAATCGGTTAACCCCATCTACTTTTTAACTTTAAATGAAGGGTACTTTTGTCTTTTTATATATTTATTTTATCCATTTTTTAAACCTAATCCAATTCCTGAAATATGATCGTCCCTGTAGATGCTTTTATCATCACTTACAAAAACTTACCCTTTATCTGGCAATGCCTTCACCGGAAACCCAATTATCGCTCCGGCTCATCTCTCCGATCTCCACCATATCCGACAGTGATTCCAAACAACCCAATAACTGAGTTAAAGCATCCCTAAGAGCCCACCTCATAACAATATAACCAGATAACCTTTTCAACCCTAAATTCGACCTGTCCCATAGTGCTTGAAAAAAACAATTTATACCCCCTTTAATAAATCATTCACCACCACTACAAAAATAATCCCAAGAACTCAAGTATATGTAACAAAATATCCAAAAGTTGCAAAACCATATGAAGTGGATAAAATGCTTAGAAGAAGCACTAAGGCAATTATCTTATGGTGGTCTAGCTCAAACTTTTTAAGAAAAATTGCAATTTATCAAAAAGCGTCATTCTCATTATTGTTTGAATTAGTATCACCAGCATCTATTTTGTCTTCTCTATCAATTGGCTCGGTTGTTTTTAATGAAATTTTCGCCTTAGAATGCAAAATTTTCAAAACCCTAATTCCGTTATCGGAGATGAAATTGGCAAACCCTAATTAGGGACCAAAGGCATCTAGGATTCCAACACGGCTGAGTTGTAGGAACGGCCGGTGGCGGTGGTGATTGGCGGTTGCCGGTGTAACGGCGAGATTGGCGGAGATGTGAAGGCGAGAGAGGATTGATTTGATTGAAGGATCATGATCAATGAATGAAGTGAGGGAGTAAGTGGCGGTTTCGGCGTTGGAACAAAGGGAGAGAATGAGGAATGAGAGGAGGATGAAGATAAGGAGGTGGTGGTTGGTGCCTTGGTGGAGAAGATGGCGGTAGTTGTAACACCCAAAAATAAAAAGAAAAGAAAAATTCAAAATTTCACTCCCTCGCGGTACGCGAGGGAGATTTTGACAAAACCTCGCGGTACGCGAGGGGACTGCTTATGCGCCAGAAAATCACCTTCTCGCGGTACGCGAGAAGATCTTCGATGAAGTCTCGCGGTACTCGAGGGAATAGTACACGCGTCAGGGCCAGAAAACACGTGTCATGTACACTTGCCACCTGCTGCCACGTGTCATGCTGACTCACCTCGATTCGCGACTTGTCATCCCCTCGCGGTACGCGAGGGATTTCCTTGGCCGGCCTCGCGGTACGCGAGGGACCGGAATTCCAGCCTATAAAAGGCCTTCAAAGGGGATTGAATTCTGTACAGTTTCCAAACGTTCGTTTCACACAAACCCCGTTCTTTCAAGCTCCACGACATCCCGAAGTGCTATCCAAGAGTCCAAACGAAATCCTGCACCAGCCGAAGTTTCGTCCAAATCCCGCGAAGTAGGTATCGTTAAAACTATTCATATATATATAGCCGCAATTATATATATATTCTCTCATATATATTCTCGTTAATCGTGTCTTCCCTAGGAAGAAACGTGTCGAGGTTCTGCTCAAATTCCGAAGCCTACAACCCTACCAGCCATCAAAATCAAGGTGAACACGTTTAACGCTTTTCAAACGATAAAACCATTTTATTTACGAAAACGGCATGAAACAAATTAAATGCTTTAATCATAAGGGTAATCTACGTGATAGCATTCAGGCCATAAGCATACGTAGATTTGATCAAATGGTATACATGTGACGGGTGAAAGTCCGGTCCGTGGCTGGGTACAGATCATGTAATGGGAAATCATAAGACTAAGGATGGGTTTCCTTAGCAGATTATACGAGGGACGAGTTCCTGAGTATCATGTAAGACTAAGAACAAGGTTCTTAGCATCATCACCCTGGGAATAGGCTATCAGTCTGAGACATAGCGCTCAGCCAGTTGACCCCATGGCAGTTAACCCAGTGTATGTAGGTGGTATATACTTCAGGTGAAATAGACTGCTGAATGTGTAGATTTACCATACAAAAACGTGCTTAAAGGCTTTAATTTGGTTTATGTTAGAAATCATTTTCGTGTCAGTTAAATGTGATTCACCAGCTTTATGCTGATGTTCATTTTCAAAACGTTTTTCACAGGTAATGAAAGAAATCATTAAATTCAGGGTGATGCAGTAAAGACAAGATCTTTAGGCATATCAAAATCCCTGTGGCAGACTAATACAAGACCAAATGTTGGAACGGACGTAGATCCTAGACATTTTGAATGGCTTGTATTATGTAAATTATTTCAATCACTGTACATTATATAATAGACTTTTGAAGATCTATTATCATGAAATGAAAAGGGACGTGGATCCCAAGTTTTGACAAAAAGTACAGAATTAACCCTTGAGGTTATTTACATTACATTTCATTACAAAAAGGCATCAAGTAAAAACAAAGACTTCCGCTGTCCAAATTTATGGGACCTCATTCAGATACCAGCATTATCTCGCGACGCCCGGGCAGGGGTAGCCCGGGGTTGTGACAGTAGTGAACACCCAAATGTGTGAAATTTCAAAAGTTGGTCTACAGGACCTATCATATTTTCAGGAATTAGGTTTGAAAAATGGATAAAATAAATAAATATATGAAAAGTCAAAAATAGCCCTTATTTAACGTTGAAAAATGGATGAGGTTAACTAGTTGGATGAAAATGACAAGTTTGTAAACCACGAGGATACACAGGAGAAAAACAAACCTTTTGGATGAAAATGACAAAAATGACCAAACCATAAGAATGAAAATGACAGTTTACTCTTATTAAAATTACCCAAATTAAGCACTTATCATGTTTGTTTGGAAACATGATTAAAGTAATTTGTTAAACCTTATACAAATATAATGTTTCTTTGGAAACATGATTAAAGTAATTGTTAAACCTTATACAAATATAGGGTTATTTAATAAAAAATTAAAATACAATAACGTATAAAAAAATTAAAATAATGTGTAAAATAAAAATATTTTTTTTTTGTTTCATAGTTAAGTAATAACTAGAAATTAAGACCCGCGCGTTGCGCGCGTGGTTAAACACCTAATTAAGCCCGTGTGATGCGGTTCAATATAAATAGAAAATAGTATAGCGTAAACATGACGTAACATTGAAACGAAAAAATCGCTAAAGAAAAAAAACTATTTGAAAAAAAGTAAAAATAATGTTATTTGACGTGGTTAAACACATAAAAAAAACTTACGAAATTGTGACGGTTTGGTATAAACAGAAAAGGGTATAGTGTAAACAAAAAAAGTTATTTGACGTGGTTAAGCGAAACATACAAAGTTGTGACGATTTGTTATAAATAGAAAAAAGTATAGCGTAAAAATCACGTAATGTGAATATAACAAAATCGCTCAAGAAAAAAGAAGCTAATTGAAAATAAAAGTTATTTGGCGTGGTTAAGGAAATAAAGAAAACGTATAAACTTGCGCCGAGTCGGTACAAAAATGAAAATATTATAACATAAAAAAAGGTGAAAAAGGAAAAAAAAATGGTGTCAATAGGACTTGAACCGATGACCAACTACAAACATGTAACAACTTACCACTAAACAAATCCACATTCCATTTTTTAGTTAGGAAAATAATATTATTAAATATTAGATGTGTGGTGAGTTGATTTCTGCCTGTTATTAAATAAATTAGAATTCAAACTTTATATTATTTTAAAAAAAACATTAACACAAATAAATTTTAAAATTTAAATTTACTTAAAATAGGAAAAATTAAAAGATTTTAATAAGAAAAAATATGAAGGTGACAACCCGACATTCTTTGTTATTAGAATAAGAATTTTAATTTTGAACAATATAGATAACTTTTTTATAAAGACGAACATTGAATGATGTGACGTCGCACCCGCCGTCACATGGAAGAGCCTCGTCCAACTCCGGCCATTATGTTGTCTTAACCGGATGCACTTGGCATCAGAGTTGGAGAGCTTTCAAGGATAACCCCCACCCAATACGGCCCCTTCCGGTCTTGAAGGAGAACCGAGTCTCGAAACCTAGATCGGCGTGTGTAAAACCCAGGTGCATCAGCTTAAGTGTTAGGCCTCATTTGCGATGCCGCAGAAATTAATGGTGGTGGCAGGTAGGGATGAGATCGGTACCGAACCGGTACTGAAAATACCAGTACCGAATTTATGAAAAAGTGGGTACCGGTACCGAATTTATCGGTACGGTACCGGTATTCGTTACAAATTGTTCATCTTTTTTTGTAGCGGTACCGTACCGGTACCCAAAATACCGGTACCGAATTTAGAAAAAAGTGGGTACCGATACCGGTACCGAATCTATCAGTACGGTACCGGTACCGGTACCGGTACTCGGTACCAAATGCTCATTCCTAGTGACAGGGATTGAACTCTAATCTCTTGAGATTTCAGGCCTTACCTCAATCACTACACCACAAACTCTTTAGCACCCTTTGGCAGCTATAGATAACTAATAAGATGATTTATTATAATTGATCATAATTAAAAAAATAGTGGAGCGTGGGTCCATGGTTGTCATTTTGCCATTGCCTTCTCTCAGTCATCCATGTGCATCCATCATTTTATTCCTCGTCTCACTTTTTTAAAACAAATTGAAATCACCACCCACTTGCTAATAATTAACTCAAATAAATAAATATATTTTTTCTATTTTAAGTTCGTTGGATCAAGAGATCGGATTATAATTCTTTTCCATTTTAGTGTTTATGCATAAAAGGTCAAAAATATTTTACATCTCCTTTTCCCTTCACGTGTTTTAATTAAAAAATAAATAAATTATTGGCTTATTCTCATTATTAAACACATAAAAGGCTAGTCAAACGTAAGGAGCTTTTCATATAGTGGTTTCTTTTTTAGTATGTCCCGGTTTCTAGTCCATGCGGTTATAATCTATCAGAAAATACATTCATAGCTCACAGGAAACACTCGAGTTACTACCAAATAAAATAGGGTTTAAGAAGTCACCTTAATAAAAAACTAAGCTTAGAAAAGTTTTTTGTTTTTATCAAACTAATTTAATAATTAGGATTGATACAATGACAAATTTATAATTAATGGAAAGTTACTAATAGCTATGAGATGTAAAAGAAGAATTTCCTTATTTTTTTCGTTATGACTTAGTTTCATTAAAATTCTTAACTAAAAGCTAGTAGAGTTTTTTTTTCCGGTTTCACTCTTGTTGCCGAGAGATGTAGGAAGAAAAAGAAGGGTTTTCGGGTGAGCAAGTAATCAAGATTAAGAACACGTTCTCGATGATCAACAAGGAAGTTTGAATGTGCAGAAAGTAGCAAGTATGAAAGTAGGATTCAATCTCTGGATTCGTGTGAAAGAAAGAAACAAGGAGAAAGAAGGAAAAAAGAAAGAAAGTAAGAATGGTAGAGAACACATGTAAGAAAGCAATAGTATGAGTTCGTGAGCAAGGGAACATGATCAAGTGAAGAGACAAAGAGAAAGGAAAGAAGGTGACTGCACAAAGATTAGGGGGTGATTGTTGGACTTAATCTTTGTGTTAGTTCACATGAGAAAGTTCACATGGAATGAGACCAAGTGGAAGGATAAGAAGGAAGAAGCTAATCTGGTTCAAAATGATAAAGAACCGATGTTGTGAAGAATGATATGTCTTGACAAGATTGGACATATGTTAATCATGTGTGGAGGATATCACCATACTGGGCTTGGCCCAATGTAGTCGTATATCCAAATATCAAAAAGTTATTATTAGATAATCAGTTTAAAAACACAAATTCAAACATCAGTATTATAATTAAGGAACAAACAACCAAGAAATATAATCATACTAGGCTAAAATCTCGTATATTACACGGGTTGAATAAATATAATATTATATATTAAGTAATAAAAAAATGTATTTTTTAAAAATTCGTGTTTTACATATATTGAATAAATCTGTGGAATACAATATAATCTGTTAACACATACACTCGTCAAACCGGTTTTGACTTTTCGTTGACCAAACCGGTTTGGGTTAAAAAACCGATTTGTGCACCACTAGTAGGGGGTGAATATGCTATTAAAGTCAACATCAGGTGGAATTGGGCTGATGCAAAGTGTGCTATGCACAAAGGTGGAGGGAGAATATATGGGCTGGGTTATCATTCGAGATGGATCCATAGTGGGCTTAAGTTGGAAAATGGAAGGAATTATTCTTATTACTATCCAATTCTGAAGTTGGAAAATGGGCTTATTGGGCCAACCAGATAATCATTGGCCAAGTCCCGAGGATGTTTCCGATACAATGGCAAAGACCGACCTTCAACAATTTAACATACTACAAAAGCCAAACTAGAAAGTTTTTATAATATTTTAAATAAGTTTAAATACATTATATATCATACCATATCAGTAGTTCTAATATATTTTAAATAAGTTTAAATACATTATATATCACACCATATCAGTAGCTCATTCCAGCGGCGTTGGAACCGTCTCATCGAACTCTAATCCGGACCCAAAAACCTAAACCACCCTCCACCCGCACCCCCAAAAACCTAAACCCCCTCCAACCCCACCCCAAAAAGCCTAAAACCACCACCCCACCCCCCAAAAACCTAAACCCCCCCCACCCCACCAAAAACCTAAACCCACCCCCACCCACCCCCAAAAGCCTAAACCCTAAAAGCTAAACCCTAAGGTTAAAACCCTAAAATTCAAACGTAAAATCTAAACCTTAAAAGCTAAACCCTAAAAGCTAAGATGATAGAGTTCGACGAGACGGTTCCAACGCCGCTGAAATGAGCTCAATCGGAGTTCGTTTGATATCGTTTCTAAGCGTTTTGGTCATTTCTTAGATATATTAGCGAAAACATACTTCTTATTTGATCCTCCCCCTATATACATATATCATACTTTAAAATTCACGTTTGTGATTGTTTTTAGTATATATTATTAGACTTTAAAGTACTATGCTAAATACAATAAGAGGCGGAGCCAGAATTTTTTTTCCTATGGTATCATTTTTTTTTATGTTCGGGTTTATGATAACCCGGAGTCAAAATTTTCGGGTCGGGTCGAATATCATAATAAAAGTACAATGTCATTGAAAAGAACACATAATAAAAATACAAAATCATTTTAAATATACTACCTTTTCATTCTATATATAAATGATTTGTAATCAAATTAAAACCATTTTTTAAATACCTATATATTTTGTGAAAAAGTTTGTTAAGCTACTTTGTGAGAAAAAAAAAAAATAGTATATTAGTTTTTTGAATAGTAAAAAATTGTTAAGTGACTTTTATAAGAAAAATCAGAAAATATATTAGTTTTTTTTATAGGGTTTGTCCTTAAAAGTTAAAAGAATATATTTTCTTCATTATTATAACTAGTACTATATTATTCATTCAAGTTATACTTTAATCTAGTTTGTAACTACTCAATAATACATGTGCTTTTATTATTATACACATAGTAAGAAATCTGTGATACCCTTTGGTCCAAATACTAGTTTGTTGCATACAACGGTTCGTGCTTTGTGTTACCTACTTTCGTTTTCTTGTGGTTCACACACTCCGAGTCTACGAATAAATATCGCATAGATATTCTAGAACAATTCAAAATCAACCAATTATATTGTGAAAGAAAAGTTGTCTTAGTTTAAATCTTTAATTTGTAACCTTCAATTTCAAACAAAAAATATTTAAATAAATAAAAATACAAATTATGAATGAATTATTATTCTTATCTGTTAAACTCCCAATGATGTGATATACAAACGTACCCTTATATATATTAGGAGAAGTTTAGTCCACACGCAATTGCGATACCTTTGAAATAATCAATTAACTATATTTCTAAATGAAATACATAATTTGATATGTATTTAATAATTATATTTGATATTTAATTTATAAGGAAATCTTAGTTATTTTCCAACAAGTATAAAACAGAAAACTTGGAATGAAAATGATTTGACCAAATGGTTGCTAAGTTAATGAAAAAGTAAAATTTAGATGAAAAAACTACTCATAAGACAAGTTTTACATTTATTTGAAATAAATGAGAAAAGAAATTAGGTCTTTCAAATATACGAAATATATGTTGTGGGAACAAACATGAATTATTTGAAGGGTTTTAATTTGATATGATATGAAAGAGCTTTATTTAAAGATGGCCTTTACGATTAAACGGGTGATTTTCTATTATTAAGAGTCGTGAGTGTATGATAAATTGATAATTGGTGGTAAAAATGTTCTTTCTTTTCTTAAAATGATAAAGTATTCTATGATTAAAGGTCGCAGGTGATGGATGATTAGTTAAAGTACCATCATTCAAATTAGAGTTAATTACACAGATAGTTCTTATGGTTTACAGAAAAAAAAAAGTTTGTATACTAAGTGTTTAAAAGTTACATGTTTGGGTTTATACTTTCAATTTTGTAATGCGTTTGAGTATTAAGGCTAACTTTCATTAACTAGTCTGTTAACTTGGGGTGAAATAACCAAAATACCCTTTTACTTTAAACTTTTCGTACCCAAACCTGTTATTTTTCGTAAAAGATATCTTAGTCATTTTTACCCAAACTTAACAAAAGTTAGCCTTAATACACAAACTGAAAACATAAAACTCAAACATGTTACTTTAAACCCTTAGTACCAAAATTTATTCTTTTCCATAAATCACAAGGACTGTACGTTTAATTGGCTCTTTTAAGTTAAAAATGTTTGAGTTGTTAATGTTTTAGTTATCAAAAGTCAAAACTCAAAACCCTTATTTTAATTACCAATTAAGAAATTACCAGTTATTTTAAGAGGGGATTTTGATTGACATAGATAGAGTGCATAAAACTATTCCAATTGTTTTAAAGAAAAAAGTACATTAAAAATATAAAATTTTATCAAATTCCAAACACTGATCATCTAATTTATAAATTACTTTAAAATATTAAACTTCCAATTTGACATAACCTAATAACCACCACTGAATCTGGCATGGCATCTTCTGTTACATTATATATAACTAGGTTAGATTCTCGTGTATTGCACGAGCTGAATCGTAAAAAATACGTATGTTGATAAATTATTATTAGATTTTAGAGGGTAACAGTTACCAGATAACTTAATTTTATTAGATTTTATAAAAGAAAATATCAATCTAAATCATATGTTAAATTTAGACTCTAAATCTTATGAATTATAATGAATTAGTTAAATTTAATTATAAATAATGTATTTAAAAAAGTATGTTATTGGTCAACCAAAAATTATATTACATTTAATGTTTAAAATTTAAAATCGTAAAAATATGGAAACGTGTAAATGATATTTAATCAATTTAGGAGTTTGTAAAAAGATAAAATTAAAATAAATAACTGAAAAATGTTTAGACGAGAAAATAAAGATCTATAAAATGATAACACGTGACACCTTAAAAACTTTATTTATTATAATAGATTTTATATTAATGAAATATTTTATTGGTCAATATGAATTATTATAACTAAACTTCTAGATATTCATTAATTATTATCACTATACATCAGATTAAAAATTTACTAACAGTTAAGATGTGATTATCAAAATTATTATATAATTAAGTCCAAAACTTAAATAAACTATTACCATGTACGAATATTCATATAGAGTAAAGAATCATTCCAATTTCCAAAGATGGCTAAACCCTACCTTTCATCGTTTAATTTAAGCATATCAATTTAACAAAAAATAGTTGTTGCTATTTTGCACTTTCAAATAGCAACACTCTAAGCATTGGTAAATTAATATAGTAAAACCAGTTGGTTTTTTGTTCATTTCATAAATCCATTATATATTTATGTATGTAATAAAATAGTTTATTTATGTAAATGTTTGTACGTATTCTTAAATTATATAATTTCTATTTTACACATTATTTTAAATTTTTGTATATATTATTATATTTTTAGTTTTTTTATTAAACAAACTCGTATGATACATCGGTATATAATCTAGTGCTTTTATATCTAAATAACAATAAAAAAATATAATGATTTAATATGCCAAAACTAGAAAGTGCATCTATGTGTTCAAATAAGTTTAGGCCATCCGATCATAAATGAAGGGTGAGATTAAATAGAATGCTTATATATATATATATATATATATATATAGGGGAGGGTTTCAGAGAAAACCACAAGTTAGTTGAAAACTGAGAAAACCATTAAAAAAACCAATTTTACCCATCATATAATAATTTTTATTTTTTGTTTTAGTTTATTTTTATTTATTTATAAGAATATCAATGAAATATTAAACATTTTTACACATAGTGTTACGTATACGTAAACATAAAACAAAAAAATTGCGGTTACGTATGAGTAAATCAAAAAAATTGTTTTTGGATACGTATACGTAAATAAAAAAATTGCCTAAAATGATGTGGAATGAGCTCAATCGAAGTTCGTTTGACCCAATTCTTAGCGTTTATTAGCGAAAAACAATTTTTTGTGGAAGGTTCCCCTATATATATAAGCCTGTGTACAAATGTAATCCAGAAATAAAGACCAAAAGAAAGTGATTTTCCAAATAATATTGCACACAAGCACAACATATGAACCGTGTAGCTACCAATTATTTAGTACTTATATACCAAAAAGGGCTAGGCAAAACCAAATTGCTCACTAGAGAATGTGACGTTTTTGTTGGCTGTTAATCTTTCTCCATCTCAACCCACTTTTTGAAGCTGGCTTTAATGCGTGTCGCAGAAGGTCTACATTCACTTACGAGTAGCAGCCGTTTGATGAAGGGACTCTTTCCTCCTTCCTCTCCTCCGGTCTACGCAACAATCCACTCTCTACTCTTAATATATATTACGCACATATATGTATACATTATTGACATCATCGTGTAGAGAACGTAAAAATAAGATCAAGCTCATCATAATCTGAAGGTGATACTACCAAAAAGGGGGAGTACTCATTAGAAACTGGAACTGGTTGCAAGTTCAAATCAAGTGGCAAAACATGAATTAAAGTTTTTATGAAATTTTGGTAGCATCTATATATGGGGAGATTGTATTGTTTATTAACGGCTTACGCTTACCAAAATTATGTCACATATGAAATTTGATACATAATAGTTGGTTCAGTTCGAATGGCTTGATTTGATATGGAAGACTCAATTTAATCCAGATGACTTAATTTGATCCGGAAGCTTTATTCAATAGTGAAGAATAGTAAAATACTACATATAAAGTCATGTTTGTTGATAGTATATTTGATATGGATGAAATATCATCTAGTCTGGATGTAGTCCAAACTGACTTTAAAGAATTAAATGAGTTGATCTTTACCTTTGACTTTGTAAGCTTAATGGTTTGTCTTGAGAGCTTTGTTTAGAGGCTGTAAATAGGTGTTTAGATACTTGTAATTGTAACTTTTTCATGCATATTCTTTGTAACAAACAAGTTTGAAATGAAACAATATATATATATATATATATATATATATATATATATATATATATATATATATTGTGTCTATTCTTGTAATTCAAGTTTTATTTTCAAGTAAATCGTGAGATTCTGCATCAGGATTAACAAGAACAGTAGCATATTGATTAGATTCAATCATAACAAGTAATGTATTCGCTATAGTATAATAGTATCACTCGTAGTGTATTCATCGCTAAATCCACTCAAGTATGATTAGAATTTGAATAATGTATTCATCAATGAACCAACTAGTTAGAATATGCATCCCACTAAATTATTAAGTATTTAGCGTATTCTCATAATATACTATTATACTACACTAAATTATATTTGAAGCTCTCATAATATACTATTAGATTTTTTTATGTATTATTATTATATCACCTTTTGCCACTACAAATGTTAATTACTCGGATAAATTAATATAACTATGAAAATTACATACATGAATTAATCATTTAATTTACCGGCAAAGAAAGGGCCGGCGGCCGGCGTTGACCTAGTCATACATGTTGTTTCCAAAATACCACCTTCTGAATTAATAATAAATAATAATAAAAATAATCAAAGTCTTCTTGTTGATTATTGGTTTCAATTCTAGCGTCACATTTTTTCTTGACATCACATTCACGATTAAAGTTTTGGACCCTCCCCCTTTTCTAATCACTTTGTAAAAGTATTTTAGATTCACTCATCCAACGTCCCGGCCCCCGCCCATCAACTTCAAAATAGTGTAAATTAATTTTGGCTCAAGTCTTCTCCAACGAATACATTAAAATATGTTAAATTTTTTATACAACATTATTTGCTCTATCTTCTATTATCATTAAAATGTTTATTAAGTCGTTACTTTTTTAGATAACATTAAAATGGAATATATTTGTTTATATGTTACTATTTCCTTTATAATTTATAATTAGTTTTAATTACACATATAGTACTTTTGGTTTGTTGAAAATAGCAGGCTTGAGTACTAAGGTTTTTAAATTACATGTTTTGGTTTTATGCTTTCAATTACAGTTTAAGTATCAAGGCCAACTTTCGTTAAGTTTGAGTGAAATGACTAAAATACTCTTTGTGGGAAGTAACATGTTTGGGTATTAAGAGCTTAAATTAAAAGTGTATTTTGGTCATTTCACCTCATTTAACAGAAGTTAGCCTTAATACCCAAACTTGATACAAAGTTGAAAGCATAAAACCCAAACCTGTTACTTTTCGTAAACCAGAGGATTATCTGTGTAATTAACTATTTATAATTATTATTAAATCGATTAATTAACTCATTACTAAGAAAAAAAAAATACATATGTACAAGTAAAATTAACTTCAACAATAATTAGAATTATAAACATTCCATAATTTCTATTACGACAAATTAAAAATAAAAATAGAATGAAATAAAACCGTTGATTTATTTTAGGAAATTGCGTGCTTGCTAGTGCTAGCCCACAACTTTGATACGTTACCACCATTTTAACGAGCACCTTGTCCCCATGCTTTTATTTTCTTTTTCTCGTCACAAAATGATTCCAAGACATAAAATATTCATTTTATTTTTGGTATACCAGAATTGACCATTTGGATCTTGAAAATCATCCAATTTAAATTTAAAAACTATACTTTGAAAATATTAATAAAGAAGATAAATATTCCAAAGCTAAACAGCTGGCTTAGTGAGTGAGGACAGTTTCTCTTTGCCTTTGCTTTCTTTATTTAATAAAGCTTACTAGGTAGTAGTTACTACTATTATCACCAACAAAACACACACACATACACCTTCATTATGGGTCGGGTCACTTTTATTCAAGTATTTGCTGTATGTTCACTTCTTATCTTCTCAAACTTAGCTTCTGCTCAACTCAAACAAAATTACTACGCAAACATCTGCCCGAATGTGGAAACGATCGTGCGCAACGCTGTCACAGCTAAGATTCAACAGACGTTCGTCACCATCCCGGGAACACTTCGTTTGTTCTTCCACGATTGTTTCGTTGAGGTTGGTTAATTGACATTGAATTGAATAGAATGCTTGGTTAAATATATATTCAGTTTAAGATTATAATGTGTTGTGTACTTGTGTTAATGAATATTAAATATATAGGGGTGTGATGCTTCAGTTATGATACAATCAAGTGGGTCCAACACTGCAGAAAAAGACCATCCGGATAACCTGTCATTGGCTGGGGACGGGTTCGACACGGTTATCAAAGCAAAGGCTGCAGTGGACGCTGTTGCGAGTTGCAAAAATAAAGTGTCATGTGCTGATATTCTCACCATGGCTACACGTGATGTTGTTAGGATGGTACTGTTTCATGTTTTTACAAACAGTTTAAGTGGTTAGGATATTATAATGAATGAATGATTGATGGTGTTTGCAGGCGGGTGGGCCGTCGTATGCGGTGGAGCTGGGGAGATTAGATGGGCTGAGTTCCAGGGCAGCTAGTGTGGGTGGGAAGCTTCCCAAACCGAACATGAATTTGGATCAACTTAATGCCATGTTTGCTGCTCATGGGTTGACCCAGGCTGACATGATTGCCCTCTCAGGTAACAACTTAATGCAGAAACAAGCTGGAAAACAGTTAAAAAGACTGTTTATTTCAACTTATTTGGTTATGAGATAAATGATTTTGGTTATCTGGGGAATATGGGTCAGATCGGTTGAAAGTCATTAGTGTAATTTTAACGCATAAAACCTCCTAAAATGTTTAAAAAAATAGATTATTTGTAAAATTCTGTAAGTTTTGTAATTATATTTACCACACTAATTATTTTGAGAATTCTATTCTTTTCGGGACAAAATGTGTTTCAAGTAAAGGAGTCGAATCAAATAAGAAGTGGATTTTGCGTTATAAGTGTGTTGAGTAAATGTGGACCCTTATTCAAAGCAAATAATGGATCAGATATTGGTGGTGACAATTTCGTAATTATTATGCAAAAAATGCCAAAAAAGAAAAAAGCCATCCTAGTTGACTCTTTATCTCGTTTTATTATTTTATATATATATATATATGCACTAATATATATATAATGATGCGTAATTACATACATAATTTGGCGCTATTATATGCATATGTTGCTTTATTATATACATAATTGTGCATGGTTATAAACATATGATGCGTAATTTCATGCCCAATCCGTACACTTTGCACCAATTTTTCAATTCACACCGGAACTGTCCTCTCCGGGTAAATCCAAGTTTTAATCTTTTTGGACCATTTTTTTTTGTAAATTCTGAAACTATCATAAGGTATTGGTTTTTGAGAAATTTTATAAAAATGCTACATTAATTTCCATGTCCAGGTGCACACACCCTTGGATTCTCGCATTGCGACCAATTCGCAAACAGGATATACAACTTCAGCAAGCAGAACCCAATTGATCCAACTCTAGACCCAACTTATGCAACCCAGTTGCAGCAACAGTGTCCGAAGAATGTTGACCCGAGGATAGCTGTAAACATGGATCCAAACACACCAAGAACATTTGACAACGTGTACTACAAGAACCTGCAGCAAGGACAAGGGTTGTTTACTTCTGACCAAGTTCTCTTCACCGACTCCAGGTCAAAACCGACGGTGACCTCATGGGCTTCCAGCTCACAAGCTTTCAATAACGCATTCATTTCAGCTATGACTAAACTAGGTCGGGTTGGAGTCAAGACAGGCCAAAATGGAAATATCAGGCAGGATTGTTCTGCATTTAATTGACATTAAACTCGAATACCACTTAGCTAAATACATAAATTTCATTACAACAATGAAATATAAAAAAGCATAAAGGATGTATTTTCTGTGTCATAACATGATGGGTTTTCCTATTTATTTCTATTTAGGCCACAAGTGTTGTCATAATAATTGAAAGAAACTAAAAAGTTTGAACACTGTATTTAATTGTTAAATTGATTTGCCTATGTGGACTGTAAGACCAAAAAACCATGCAGCCAAAGGATAAAAAGAAACGTGACATGATAAGTTCACGGGTATATAATAATTGAGCATACTTGCATGTGAACTGGGAAGCATGATACAAGGAAACGAAGATAGACTAAGAAACGGTTGACTAACAATAATAACAGAAAAAAACAAATAACCATTCCTATGCAAAAGAAAATCATAAAAAAAGGGAAACAATTCAAGATTACCAAAATCTTGTCTGCTCATATGTGGTGCCTGTACATAAAGCTTTATCTTGATTCGGAGTCTTGAAAAGCTGCATTTTTGTAAATCTTTGCAAACGTCTAGGATATTCATCGGCTTTACAGCCTCCTAGGATAATAAGGCAGGCCATTGGATGTTTTCTCGACTTAACAAAATCCATAATAACGTGAGATGGGGAGAAAGGAAGCGGTTAAGTTTGAAACTAATATTCAGGAATATTTTACCACAATTAAGGGGAAAGAGTTCAAGTATCGTATGTTTATTCATAATAAAATCAAACAGTGACACAAAGAGTGTTGATCAGAAAAGAGATGACCAATTGATTATAATATAAATAGATGTTCAACTCAAGAATACAAGATTTATCAACAGATAGTAAAAAAGAAAGTTGAGTTATAAGCTATAGATAATAATTAAAGAACACCAATAGAATATTTGAAGTGGGCAGAAATCTTACAAAGTAATCATAAACATTATACTTCAAAGGACAGCGGTCTTGTCCCGAAGAATCAGCATTGAGATGTATATACAACCTAAATCTTTTTTATCCAAAATTTTTGTGGGTTCCTACTCTTCCTCGCACGATTTGCAGTTTTACTTCTAGAATCCAACAACATATTATTTATTCCCAAAACCACCCGACTGTTCAAAAGCAGACAAACAAATCTTCTCGAGTTGTATGGACCAATCTTCTCCAAGAATCTTGGGGTTGGTCATTGTTGCCATCTGGAAATCTAACAAAGACGCCGTGAACCTTTTTCCAGGCTCATGTAATGACCGTGAGCTAGCCAACTCCAGGCATGGTTTTATAACCTTCTTTAAATAAGAATTCAATCCATTATTCAATAGATTGACACAATCCATAGAGACATCCAAGCCTTCATTTTATTCTTCTGCTTCAATCTGTTCTCCAAAGAACTTGTACTTTGAAGCTGACCACTGTGATGACAAGTCTCAGTGTAACAAGAAGAACCTGCATCATTATGCAACACTTTTCGTGTTCCCTTTGTGTGCATATTAATGCCAAACGGCGCTGTAATTGGGATTCTTCTATAACTAGCTGGCTCGAGCAGTTGTTCTTGACGCCTTGGTGTGGCTAAATCTTCAACCGTATGATTCTTCTCATTCACACCGAGAGGACTTGACCTATCTTTAAACTTTCTTTCACGAACACTTGGAGTTCTTCCTTTTCTGGGAGACTGAGGGAACACGTCCCTGCAGATCGACTGAAGACCACCGTTCGGAACTTTGAAAGTCAACAAACTGTCATGTTTGACTTGCTTCGGAGGAGGCGTATTGCTGACAGTTGTATTTTTCAAAATTGCTCTGATAAATTCATTGTGAAGACGAATATTCTCTCTACCAATCAAACAGACGCAGTGTTTATCAAATTCCGATTTCCCAAGCTTAAGACTCAGATATCTTGTTAAAAGATTGAAGTATTTCTCAGACTTTTGTGAACCAAGCCTCCTTTCTATCTGAACTTTAAGGTCAAAAGTATCAACTCGAGCACAATGCCGAACCGCTGGCATTTTCGTTATTTACTCAATATCTTTATTCAATATCTCACAATCATCAAAAATTCAAAACTTCTGAGTCTGCATTTTGACTTCAGTAAGCAAAAGTCAACTGTACACGCTGATTCAAATTCGACCTACGAAATTCTGCAAAAATACGAAGGAATCCTGAATCCACATAACAATCAACTCAATCAAAGCTTCAGGTTACTTCATTGGATCAAATTCGTTGTCAGATTCATCAATCGAAACACAATATATCATCCAATTCAGAGTGCCAGATTCGATGAGCTTAAAATTACTAAACATACAATCAAAGTAACATTTAAACAAACAAGTGATGATTATCAAAAACCTCATGATCTAATGCCGTTCCAGAAACGCGAATTGAATCGAGCAATGGAATAGAACAAAAGATTCGATAAAAACAAAATTAGAAAGGGAAAAAGTAAGGGAACCTGATTAATCAAATAAGGAAGTTGACTTTGTAGTTGAATTTTACTGAAATTGAAACGGATCAGAAGTGCGTGATTGATCGAGCAGATGAAAGTAGTTAGGGCTCGTAAGTGTGTTGGGGTTTTTTGGAAGCTTCGTTTGGAGGGGAGGGGGCCAAAGACACGTGTGGGTTATTACACGTGTGAAGTTGTAAGTGGGCGTGGGTTTCTGATAGAGGTTTACAAAACATGTATCAAAGGAGGTCAGCAGGTTGCGTTTAAGCCTTACAAACAAACTGATTTTTAATTTTTATATGGTCGGTGATAAAATGTAAAAATGATTGGGTTGGATAATACATTAAAAGCAGTTGGGATAATAAGTTATTCGACACTTTTTTCTACTTGAAGGGGTTTAAGATATCAAAACCCTATATAAGAATTAAACGAACCGGATCTCCGGTTTATGGGGTTTAAGATATTAAAACCCAACATAAGAATCAAACGAACCGGATCTCCGGTTTATGGGGTTTAAGATATTAAAACCCAACATAAGAATCAAACGAACCGGATCTCCGGTTTAGGGACGCGAGCCGCGGCTCAAGGGGTGTCGCGGTCACGGGATAAATGGCAAACACTCGAGTCTCTTGATCGTCAAGCCAAAGAAAGTAACAACGATCGTCCAGCTGGAAAGACGGGTGAAGCAGCATGACCCCAGCCGCGGCTGGGGCCCTGCCGCGGCTCAGGAACTTGCCGCTCAGGAACTTGTGCAATCATTTATTTACGTTAGACGTTCAAGGTCATGCGCGATCGTCCACTCACATTCAACACTTAGAAAATATCAAAGAAGTTACAAAGGAAAGAACAAGGACGGAACCAAGAAACCCAACCCCAGCCGCGGCTGAGGCCGTGCCGCGGCTCAAGGGTGTCCCGGCCGAAAGATGGACTCGTCTGACATCGGACGACATCTCCCACTCAACACTTAGAAAATATCAAAGAAGTTACGAAGGAAATAATCTCATACGAGAAAATAATACTAAATAACTAAGATAACGTCTCATTGGGCATAAGAGTCAACTATAAAGACAACACCCATGGGGAAACCTGAACCCATGATAGAAAGAGGTCAGGTAAGAACCAGTAACACAAAAAGGGAAGTCAGCTAACAAGACAAGATGTGTCAGGAACAGAACCTGTGCACAAGGAACACGGGTCAACTATATAGACAAAGGTAATTAAACACACACTGAACTCTCTAAGCACGAAAGAGGAAATAACAGTCATATTAACAGAAGCAGAGAAAGATGTTTGACTGCAGACAACCTATAATGGACATTCAGTCCAAACATCTTGACCATGGATACCTTATAAATAGTCTGGTCGATCTCAAAGGTAAAAAACACTTTTGACTCGCATATTCACAATATCATAATTTACTTACCTCTCTCTCCTTTCTCTCTTTTTACCTTCCACTACACACATACTTATTCTCACGCCGGAGGGTGGTCACGAGGAGGAACCCCCTTCTGCTCGTGGCGAGGCTCACGGTGTTTCCTATTTTGCAGATCACCCTTTCAAGACCCGGAGATCCCGTCCGTTCTTCCAAGCCCAAATCCAGAAGTTTCAGCTTAACTTGTCCATTCCGCACTGCTTCAAGACTTCCGCCTCTAGGTGATAAGTTTTGTAGCAACATTTGGCGCCATCCCGTGCTCTAAAACAACAACAAAAAAAAAAAAAAAAAAAAACGATGGGAAAGGGCGAGGAAACTCCTCACATTGAAACCAGAAGTTCTGATGTCCTGTACCCAGACGGTAGCAATGTTACCGGGGGAGAGGGAAGCAAGAACCCGAAGAGTCGTCTTAATGATTCTGAAAAACAAAGGACTGACAAGGTAGTCGTTACACCAGAGTTCTTACGACAGAACCGTCAACAGATCCTCGCTATGTTACAGGAGGAGGAAAAAGAGCGCCAATTGAAAGAAATCCGAACCCGTCTAGAGTTCGGAGACGACGAGGATGACGACTCACTAAAGAAAAGCGAAGAAGAGAAAGATAAGCTACATAACATTGAGGTTGTGCGTCAGTGGACAATCAAGAGGAAGAAAGATTTCGAAGATGACTACAGCAAACCATACCGACCGTCCACGGCGCGATCAAGATCCAAGTTTATCAACAAAATTGCAGAGTTTACTTTTCCCCCAAAACTAAAAATGCCATCAAACGTGGGGAAATACGATGGTTTGGGTGATCCAGATGACCATCTCGCAATTTTCATAGGTGCGGCCGAGGTGGAACAATGGTCTATCCCGGTGTGGTGTCACATGTTCATGCAGACGCTGACGGGAGCAGCGAGGGTATGGTTCGACAGTCTCCCAATCGGAGAGATAGTGAGCTTCGAGCAACTAGAAGATAGTTTCTTAAAGAACTTCAGCCAACAAAGAAGGTCCATAAAGGATCCAACAGAGTTGCACAACATTAAAAGGGGTGATTGTGAGTCAGTGGAAGATTTCATTACAAGATTCGTAAGAGAGAGCATGCAAGTCAAAGGAGCTGGAGAAGATATACGTATCTCAGCGTTTATTCATGGTGTTTGGAGCGAGCAGTTGGTGGAAAGATTCCATGAAAGCCGTCCAAAAACGGTGGAAGAAATGCTAGAGAGAGCAAAGGCGTTTGTACGAGGAAGAAAAGCGAGCAACCAACTGAAAGACCGCACACAAAAGAAGCCGTTGAATTGGGAAAACTCAAGGAAACAAGGACCACCAAAGATGTGGGATAAACCACATTCTCAACCGTGTTTTCAACAAAGGAACGTGGCGCCATCTCAGTTTTCAACACCACAAGGACACGTCGGCGGATCAACGGTTAGTCTTCCACCATTAATCAAGACACCAAGTGAAATTCTAGCAACCGAGAACGTCAACTTTGTGAAACCTGCACCAATGAGACCAGGCCCTAGGAAGGCCACCGACAAGTATTGTGAATTTCATAAAGATAGTGGGCACACCACTGATGAGTGTTTCTCCCTGAAAAGACAAATCGAATCAGCAATAAAAACAGGTAAATTGTCACACCTGTTGAAGGAGCTTAACGCAACACCTCAGGCCGGCGGAAAGAGAAAGGAGATCCTAATGGTAAACCAACCATCAAGTAGTGCAGGTGTGAAACGAAATAATGACCACATGGAGCCGTGGATGGAGCAAGAAATCAGTTTCCCTCCGATTAGAGGCGGAGATTTTGCTAGTGGCGCGCTTCATGTAACTGCTGACATTGCCGGTCATCAGGTACGAAGGGTTTATGTTGATACCGGAAGTGCATCCGAAATCATGTATGAACGTTGCTTCATGCAACTAGATGAAGAAGTACAGAAAGGCCTCGTCACACAAGTCCACCAGCTAACAGGCTTTTCCGGAGAAGTAGTGCAGCCGCTGGGCAAAATACAACTTCAGGTGACAATGGGGAACGAAATGGGAAGTCGTACGGTTCCAATGACCTTCCTCATAGTGCGCTCTCAGTCAAGCCACAACGTAATTTTGGGAAGGCCAGGTTTATGTGCACTTGGAGCAGTCATATCTACCGTTCACGCGGCAATCAAATTCCCAACCCCAGACGGTGTGGTAACTCTATTCTCAAGTAAGGAATGTAAAAGCATAAAAGCTATAGCGCCAGATGTTTCAAACAACACAGATGAGCAAAACAATACGATGCTAAAGCAACCCTCAGACATGGTGGGGGGCATTAAGAGATACAGCGGAGCGGATAAGGTAACACGTTTGGACAGAGTAGATGTACCACGAAAATGTAACGGAGTCTAACTCCGAAAGTGCTATAAGTAATCAACACGAAAGGAACCATTGTAATCAATTTTGAAAGAAGGTGTACGCGAACACCAAAGATTGCATTCACATGTGGTTATTTCATACCCATTGTCGTAACCACAAAGACAACAATACCCAAAAGTCACCTGACCAAGTTCAGGTTGAAAAATAATCTAAGTCTTCCAGCCGCGACTGGACAGACGAGTCACCTGACCAAGTTCAGGTTGAAAAATAATCTAAGTCTTCCAGCCGCGACTGGACAGACGAGTCACCTGACCAAGTTCAGGTTAAAAAATAATCTAAGTCTTCCAGCCGCGACTGGAAAGACGAGTCAGCTGACCAAGTTCAGCTGAAAAATAATATAAGTCTTCCAGCCGCGACTGGACAGACGAGTCACCTGACCAAGTTCAGGTTGAAAAATAATCTAAGTCTTCCAGCCGCGACTGGAAAGACGAGTCACCTGACCAAGTTCAGGTTGAAAAATAATCTAAGTCTTCCAGCCGCGACTGGACAGACGAGTCACCTGACCAAGTTCAGGTTAAAAAATAATCTAAGTCTTCCAGCCGCGACTGGAAAGACGAGTCAGCTGACCAAGTTCAGCTGAAAAATAATATAAGTCTTCCAGCCGCGACTGGACAGACGAGTCACCTGACCAAGTTCAGGTTGAAAAATAATCTAAGTCTTCCAGCCGCGACTGGAAAGACGAGTCACCTGACCAAGTTCAGGTTGAAAAATAATCTAAGTCTTCCAGCCGCGACTGGAAAGACGAGTCACCTGACCAAGTTCAGGTTAAAAAATAATCTAAGTCTTCCAGCCGCGACTGGACAGACGAGCCACCTGACCAAGTTCAGGTTGGAAAATAATCTAAGTCTTCCAGCCGCGACTGGACAGACGAGTCAGCTGACCAAGTTCAGGTTGGAAAATAATCTAAGTCTTCCAGCCGCGACTGGACAGACAAGCCACCTGACCAAGTTCAGGTTAAAAAATAATCTAAGTCTTCCAGCCGCGACTGGACAGACGAGCCACCTGACCAAGTTCAGGTTGGAAAATAATCTAAGTCTTCCAGCCGCGACTGGACAGACGAGTCAGCTGACCAAGTTCAGGTTGGAAAATAATCTAAGTCTTCCAGCCGCGACTGGACAGACAAGCCACCTGACCAAGTTCAGGTTGAAAAATAATCTAAGTCTTCCAACCGCGACTGAAAAGACGAGTCACCTGACCAAGTTTAGGTTGAAAAATAATCTAAGTCTTCCAGCCGCAACTGGACAGACGAGACACCTAACCAAGTTTAGGTCGAAAAATAAACTAGTATAGGTAGATAATGTATTAGCGGGTAGCATTTTACTTATGTCTTTATATATGTATCCCAAACATTCCATGAGGATTGAGAAAGGAAAATATCTAGTTCATATTTCACAAATCCTTCTCCGTAGACTAAATTATTTTAGCTACATTCAATTCTCTTTTTATTTTAATTATATCAAACATACACAGTAATTGGGATATGGTATTATATATGTAACTGTGACAGTGTGTATGTAAGTAGCAGTTGAAATAAAGGCATTACAATTCAAAAGGCATTACATACAATATTATACACCTCAGTCCCGGTCGCCGGTTGGCTACGGCAGAAGCCCAGCCGCGGCTCAGGTTATGCCCAAGCCCCATCCCCGATTCGAAGTGCAAATCCCGGATTCGTCGATCTAATCTCGTGTCACAAGCCCGCATTAAAGCGTGAAGGGGATTAACCCGAAGGGGCAAAACACCTGAACTCATAAAAGAAACAAGGCCTGAACAAACCCACACCCAGTCCCGGCCGCCGCTTAGCTGCGGCAGAAGCCCAGCCGCGGCTCAGGCCATGCCCAAGCCCGATCTCCATTCCAGCTGTGCAAGCGACAAGCGTTAACAATCGAAAAGGTTTTCTTGAGACCAAGAAGCGTTAGCAATTGAAAAGGGCCTCAACAAAGGCGTAAAGGGGACGGAGCACTCAAGCCGCGGCTCAGGCTATGCCCAAGCCTAAGTATCCATTCCAGCCGCGGCTGAAGTTGAATTTTATATCCTTGTTAAGGTTGAAAAATAATCCAATATCATGGTATGAACACCATAATAATGGACTGGGGGGACATGAAGGGGTTTAAGATATCAAAACCCTATATAAGAATCAAACGAACCGGATCTCCGGTTTATGGGGTTTAAGATATTAAAACCCAACATAAGAATCAAACGAACCGGATCTCCGGTTTATGGGGTTTAAGATATTAAAACCCAACATAAGAATCAAACGAACCGGATCTCCGGTTTAGGGACGCGAGCCGCGGCTCAAGGGGTGTCGCGGTCACGGGATAAATGGCAAACACTCGAGTCTCTTGATCGTCAAGCCAAAGAAAGTAACAACGATCGTCCAGCTGGAAAGACGGGTGAAGCAGCATGACCCCAGCCGCGGCTGGGGCCCTGCCGCGGCTCAGGAACTTGCCGCTCAGGAACTTGTGCAATCATTTATTTACGTTAGACGTTCAAGGTCATGCGCGATCGTCCACTCACATTCAACACTTAGAAAATATCAAAGAAGTTACAAAGGAAAGAACAAGGACGGAACCAAGAAACCCAACCCCAGCCGCGGCTGAGGCCGTGCCGCGGCTCAAGGGTGTCCCGGCCGAAAGATGGACTCGTCTGACATCGGACGACATCTCCCACTCAACACTTAGAAAATATCAAAGAAGTTACGAAGGAAATAATCTCATACGAGAAAATAATACTAAATAACTAAGATAACGTCTCATTGGGCATAAGAGTCAACTATAAAGACAACACCCATGGGGAAACCTGAACCCATGATAGAAAGAGGTCAGGTAAGAACCAGTAACACAAAAAGGGAAGTCAGCTAACAAGACAAGATGTGTCAGGAACAGAACCTGTGCACAAGGAACACGGGTCAACTATATAGACAAAGGTAATTAAACACACACTGAACTCTCTAAGCACGAAAGAGGAAATAACAGTCATATTAACAGAAGCAGAGAAAGATGTTTGACTGCAGACAACCTATAATGGACATTCAGTCCAAACATCTTGACCATGGATACCTTATAAATAGTCTGGTCGATCTCAAAGGTAAAAAACACTTTTGACTCGCATATTCACAATATCATAATTTACTTACCTCTCTCTCCTTTCTCTCTTTTTACCTTCCACTACACACATACTTATTCTCACGCCGGAGGGTGGTCACGAGGAGGAACCCCCTTCTGCTCGTGGCGAGGCTCACGGTGTTTCCTATTTTGCAGATCACCCTTTCAAGACCCGGAGATCCCGTCCGTTCTTCCAAGCCCAAATCCAGAAGTTTCAGCTTAACTTGTCCATTCCGCACTGCTTCAAGACTTCCGCCTCTAGGTGATAAGTTTTGTAGCAACACTACTAATCTTCCTTTTTTTTTAACTCTATATTACTAAACTGTGTTATTTTTTATTACATAATATTCTAGAAAAAGACATGTAGCGATCATACATGTCCACTTAATTATGTGCATGGTTCAAAAACCGGACAAGACCAAAGACCGGAAAGTAGAAAAAGTTTAGACTTGAGACAAGACCGGTAAGAGGTCGGTTGGTCCCGTTTGGTTAAGCAATGTTCGATCATTTCACTATCACATCGGTTAAGACAAATAACACTTATAACATGCCTAAATCAAATCAATCACCCATTTACTTATGATAAGTCGTTTTATTAGTCATGGTGTTTAATCCCTATATAGATCACATACAGGACTATGAATAGAGCTGATGCAATACAGATTTGACCGGGCTTGCGATTAGAATTGGTTATTTTAAAGTTGGTTGATTTTTCTTCAAAGGTAGTGTGTGTTTGCAATTGTACGCCACATATATTATTCATTCCTCATATCATTTGCATTAATTTAAAACAAGTTGGTAAGTATGGTATAAAGTCATAATAAAACATCAAATAACTTGATAAGAGTAAAGTGCGCAGTTCTTTTTTTATGATTTCAGATGTTGAAGACTCTTTGTTGTATCAAATGGACGAAGCTCACTAAACAACGGCTCTGGGGGTAAAGCCCCTGATTAGTAGAGTCCTAGGGGCGGCATTGGTTGGGGTTAAGTTGACAAGTCAACATGGAAAAGTTTTATTTTTCATATTTTGTTTTGCACTGGAAACTGATTTTGGAGGTAGAAGTTGTTGAAAATTGTTCATCCGGATTGAGTTGTCATCTTGGCTAAACTTAGTCATCCAGACTAGACTTGGCCACCTGGAGCAAAATAGTCATCCTCGCCAGATTGGTCATCCGAAGTAGATTACTCATCCAGAATAGATTACTCATCGGGAGAAAGATGGTAATCTGGACCTGAATGAAGTAACAGTTAAGGACTGACGGTTATGACATTTTTCAACCAATAACCGTCATGACGTTTCATTGCATCTGTTTACCCAATAAATACAAATCTATTTAGCCACTTTTGTACGCCTATAAAAATTCGAACATATTTCATTTTCGTTATTCAATTGTTGATTCTTATTCGATTGAATATTCAAGTATACGTACGAAATAATTCAATCTGATAACAAACATGCGATCATCAGAGTTTCCAGGTCTACACAAGTCACCCACGATTCCTTGAAGAATACCCCTATTTCGAATTAAACTAATGTTTGATATGTGTTAGAAAGTTGTTAGAAGTTGAGGGACTAATTTGTATACTTTTAGAAATTTAGGGTTGATTCTGTAATTTGTACAATCTTGATTGAAACCACTTCTGATTTGGGAAAAAAGTAAGAATTAAAACTTGTTCTTCATCAATTAGAGGTTCCTTAATTTCTACTTGGTTTTGAAACTGAATTCAAGGTCTCTATTGAAATTATTTTATAATCCATTCCTTAATTATTTCTCTCCGCAAAATGATTTCGATCAATCGAACGAGCTTCAATGTCGAGACGATAAGCAGAGGTTAAAAGATTGTTCCATCAATCTGCTTATAATCTTCAATCACAATCCATATGATATATCCGCTTTGATTGCTTGATTGACTGCTTCATCTTCTTCGCTTTACCTTGCACCCTGCAGTTTCTCTTCTATTTGATAAATTTACATGCTAACCAGGTGTTTGTTAAAATGTCTCAGTGAAATACAATAAGGAAAGCTTGTAATTTATGCCTCCAAAGTATATGGACATCAGTTAAATTGCCTCAAGTAAGTTTCTTGGTCCCAAAGCTTTTCCCTTTATGCATCATAGTATTTGCATTCTAAATGAACATTTTCCCCTTCTATTGCAAATGGATTGCTTATAATTCTAAATAAATTACTGTCCTCTATTTCAAATGGATTGTTATTACTCTATTAAAGTTATGAATTATATACTGAATTTGAGTCAAAATCATTGTCACCCACAGTTTTTTGTTTAATTCTTGTATTCTGTTATGGGTTGCAAGTTAAAACGCTAATCTGACCTCTTAAGAATGTTTAAAGATTGTAACTTTTGTCTGCTAAAGGTTAATATACTTGATAAAATTGACAATGGCTGCCTATTTGAAGGGTGTGAACTCCTGAGTTACATTATTGTTGTTTCAAAATATATGATCCATGATTAAGCGATGCGTGTGATTTTAGCAACTGTTTTTACTACTGTGGGACGGATTCGTATGAAGATAGAGACAGTAACTTTTTGTGCTTTATTTTAGCAGTCTGTCATTAGCATTTCAGCTGGGATATTGTGTGTTCTTTTGCTTTGCTTTCTAGCATGCACTTGTGTTGTTATGAAGATGAATTACTGATTCTTCTTAAGCATTAATTAGGAAACATCTTTCATGTCCTTTACTGCTTGGCATTTAAGTTAATCCGTACAAATATTTTAGACTTTTGACTGCATCTTTCATGTCTTCTTAAATATGCTCATGGTTGTATTGCTCCTGTGGATTGATAACATACATGGTTATTGTAGACATTTGACTACATTACAAATATTTCTGTTATATGTATAACCTTGTTATACTGAGTGTGTTATATTTTTTGTAATTCTTTTTCCCTAGATTAAAGCTTTTGATTTTTGAGGAAACATGTAGCTTTCTTTGCTTTTTTAAGAATTAATTACTTTGTAAAATATGATTATAGGTTTTTCAAACAAATCAATATGAACATACAACCTTAATGTAATGTTAAATGGATAGAGACCCCTATTGTTTTTGTTACTTTTTTAGTCGTCTAGTTTTTTGCTAGGCGGATTTTAATATATTGCAGCTGTTAAAAAAAGATACAACTTTAATAAACATGTTGACCCGTTTAACTTTATGGTCTTTTTTTTTAAATGTAGATTTTAGATACGGTTATTTTAAAAGTGTAACATTTAAAGTTTGATACCTTATTTTTTTTATTTTTTCCTCTCGGTATTTATTTTCAGAAGTAAAATGATTTTTTCTTTAACTCTTTATTCGACGTTTATTTCCAACAACTTTATTAATTACTTTCAACTAGAATTTTTACTTCACCTTCATCCAATCTAATTTTTACTTCACCTTCATCAAATCTTTTCTGCTCTGTTGCTCGAATCTCTAGCAAAATATACACACCCAATTTTATTAATTGAAAATAAGAGGTAAGAACAAAAACAATTAGAAATACACTAGTTACAAAAAATGTTAATATGAGTTGAAATCAACTTTGTTTCAATTATTAGTAAGTCACTCTATATTACTCGTATTCACAAATAAACATAAAATGTCTATTGTTCTTAGTGAAGGCATACCGCAACCTACAACAGGGGCTTGCCCCCTTCATGACCGCATGAATTCCTCCCCAATCAGGTTGTGCTCACTGAAGGCATAACGCAACCTACGACGGATATATGATTGTAAAAATAGTCGTTGGCTATTTAAAAAACTACTTTTAATTACAAAAAAAAAATTACCCCATGTATATACGAACTCAAAACTTGATATTTTTCACTCCATTTCTAATCAATAATCTCATTTTATTGGTAGCCGGAGGCGGTGGTGGTTGTCGACATTTTAGTGCCGGAGATGATGTTGGTGGTGGAGGACAAATGTTGGGGAAGAAGATGATAAAGTGGGTTTGGGTTTGGGTTTGGGTTTGGGTTTGGTGGGTGGCGCATGTGTTCTAAGAATTTATAATATTTCTTTGTTTTCCTTTTAAACTAAGGGTATTCTCGTCATTTTATAAAATTTAACAGCTAAATTTAACTGACATCCACTTCAGGGGCATATGTGTTATAATCGTACAAACTATTGGGGCAAACTTGTAGTTTCTTATTTATATGAAATCCGTGTAAACCACAGGGGCCATCAATGTAATTAATTCTTTCATTTAATTAAATTTATTTATTTATTTAAAAAAAATGGTTTAGGGGGTCAGAAATATGATCAGTGATCACCATAGGTTTATCTCAAATTCTTTACACGAACCAAATAAACTTGAAGTTAATGTATTTAACATGAATAAATAAAGGCCGTATCTGTGCTCACCGATTCAACCCAATAACCCGAAGCTATTCTTCCCGCAAACTCACCACGATTTACATCCTAATGTTATTTTTTTAAACTCAATCGAAATTGGTAACTTCTCCTAAACTGAAATTTCCGTTTTCTAATAATGGACGTGTATTTAATACAAGGAAAACTTAAACATAAAAGAAAATGGGGCATGCGCCAAGAAGCTTGGAAGGTGTCGTAATTGGCTTTATTTCAATTATATTAAATTGTATATTATTATTTATTTTAATTAAATTAAAATGAAGGGTGGGTGCATTCCTCGTCACACCTTCTTCTTTATTCCTCAATATAATAATCGAATTTTATAATATGATCTGAAATTAATTGGAGTGGACCCCATTTACCCCATAGTCCACGTCACACCCATGTGTCGCTGTGTTTTTATCCATTGCAATCCGACGACTCTCTCTATAGTCTCTCCGTATATTTACAAAGTGGAAATTTACTATTTATTTAATGAAAGTGATCGAGATAGTTTTTCTTTGTAATAAACATATATTTATAACCTATAATTTATAAGTTGAAACATTTCAAATTTTAAATGGTTAGATAAGATTTGGTTATTTGTAGATTTTTTTTCATCCATAAAAACATACAACGTTTTAACTTTTATGTTTTTAAATAGTGTAGTTTTCTATAAGCTTTTATTTTATATATTTATTGATAATTTGTTAAAATTAGACGGAACTCTTTCGAGAAGCAAAACTAAAAGATCCTCTAAACCCAAAACAACCTTGTATTCGCAGAGAGACATCCGTGGCCTTGCGACGAGGTTAACCGTATTCTATTTGCAGGTTAACCCAGCTCACTCGTGTTTAGTCCCTTTTTTTCTGTGATCTAGCACTTGATCCCTTAATAACCGTGTACTTGTTTCAACCAATGTTTTAAAAACCGATTTAAACCGGCCGGTAATACCGGTTGAACCGGGTCTCGGCCACTAGCCCGGTAAATTGAAAAACCGGTATGTTAGTTGAACCGTCGGTGTTACCGGTAATACCGGGTTACAAGTAAAATTTTATGTTTAAACTTAAAAAAAATTGTTTAAAAACATTTAATCGATAAAACTTCTTATTTAATATTGTATGAAACGAAAATAGTTATGCTCTTGTTGATGAGGATAACGATGATGGTGAATTTTTATCTTTTAATCAATCATGAAATTAATACATTCAGTACTCCAATGACATAAAACAATTATGCAATTTTATTTTAAAAAATTTTATTGAAAAATTGAGTGCTTTTGGATTATCTTTTGATTATAGATTAACTTTTGGATTAATTTTTATCATGGAATCATGTATTTTTTGATTATTTTTTAAGTTAGAGTTGTATTTTTAAGAAATTATAGGTTTACTAATCAACCCGGTACAACGTAATACAACCGGTTGAACCATTTCTAAGCCTAATACGGTACAATTTAAAAACCACTTTTTAAAACATTGGTTTCAACAGAGATTATCATAACTATATGAATTATTATTAATATTTGTTTCTTCAAATTATCATTTTTCACCAATATTACAGGATTGTAGTATATAATATAATATTACACTTTGTTATATATAATGTTACATAATAATACATATAATATAAATATAAAATAATACAATACATCCAACCTACTAAAAGTGTGAACCCTTGGACCATAATACGGCTAGTGGCTTCCATGCCACAATTACATTTCTAACTTTTAATACCGGATACGTTGTATCTCTTCTCAAAGCCGTTGCCCCATTTGGCCTTAACTTTATATAGAAAAAAACAGTTTTTGCTTAGTTTGATGTACACATTATATAAATAGAGAAATATTATCTTCTTTTTTTTTTTAAGGCGAACATTGAATGTGTGACGTTGCACCCCCCGTCACATGGGAGAGCCTCGTCCAACTCCGGCCAATATGTTGTCTTAACCGGGCCCACTTGGCGTCAGAGCTGGAGAGCTTTCAAGGAAAAACCCCACCCAATTCGGCCTCTTCCGGGCTTGAGGGAGAGCCGAGTCTCCAACCCTGGATCGGTGTGGGTAAAACCCTGGTGCATCAGCCTAAAAGGCCTCATTTGCGATGCCGCATAAATTAATGGTGGTGGCAGGGATTGAACCTGGGTCCCTTAAAACTTCAGGTCTCACCTCAACCACTACACCACAACATCTTTAATCCCTAAAAGATAGGTTAAGGGAAACGATTTTAAAAATAATACCTGTATAAACTACCTGTTTTAAATCTTGTTACTTGCAGCACTATGTAAATTTATATAAGGGGGATAACTTTACATAATAGTAACCAGGTTTCTCAAGTATTTCATTAAAATACCTCAAAGTTTTTTGTCCCTCTAAAGTCACTCAACTTTCAGTAGAAGTTCAAATCCTATGTAATATTTTTATAAATGTTTAAATTTTTTAATATTAAATGAGATATATGAAACATATATGAATCTTGTTCACTATTTAGCAATTATTTTTTTCTAATTCGACTTATAGAAAACAATTTTGAAACTTGTTTATTATTTGATAAACTTTTATTTCTTCACTATTACCTCCTATTTTAAGTTAATTGAATAAAAATTTCACTTATTGGTAACTAATATTCATATATATTTCAATTGTCTCATTCAATTTTAAAAAAAAATTAAACATTTATAAAAATATTACATAGTATTGGAACATTTAGTGAAAGTTGAGTGATTTTAAAGAGACAAAAAACTTTGAGGTATTTAAATGGAACACTTGAGAAACTTGGTTACTATGTGGTTCTATTCTAAAAATTGAAACGTGGATAAAACTAAAGAAATAGAAATACTTCAAAAAAATGAAATAAAAAAGTTGAAAAGAGGAGTAAAGTACACGGATGGTCCCTGTGGTTTATCAAAATTTTGGATTTGGTCCCTAGCTTTCCAAAAGTACACGGATGGTCCATAGGGTTTGCACTTTGTAACGCATTTAGTCCTCAAACTTTGCCAAAAATACATGTAAGGTCCCTGTGGTTTGCACTTTGTAACTCATTTAGTCTCTAACTTGGACCTTCTAAAACTTTTAGATTTGTTGGCTAGGGACTAAATGCTTTACAAAGTGTAAACCACATGGACCATCCATGTACTTTTGAAAAGCTAGGGATCAAATCCAAAATTTTGATAAACCACAGGGATCATCCGTGTACTTTACTCTCGAAAAGAGTAGAAGAAAACTTTCTTTAAAATGATGGCGTCACCCATGCCAGCACTGACGTCACAGGTTGAACGGGAAACGGAGGTGGGGAGGACGGATCGAACTCGTCTTGTGCCTACGAGCTACGTGTATGTGCGGCCAGCCACAGGAGATTCCCTCAATCTTGCTAAAGAATACTTTTTAAACCATATATATATATATCAAAAACTAGGTTACAATCCCATGTATTACACGGATTAAATAAATATAAAGCCGTATACTTAGTAATAAAAAAATTAATTTTTTAAAACCCGTGTATTACACGGGTTGAATAAAATATAATGTAATATGTTAACAAACACACTCGTCAAAATATGTCCTAAAAAATATATGATTTGACGGGGCAATTATAAATTCTGTTAAGTTAAATTTTTAAAACATTTTTTTCAACTCGGTATTAATATTTTTTTATGTAATTGATAAATGTTAATTTATATTAAATTTATTTGGTTAATGATATAATAACTATCTATAACTAAATAATAAGTATCCATAATTATATTTATATTAGATATTTAAAAGTATATTCTATTTTAATATAACTATTTAATAGGGGAGAAAGTCGAGAAAAATATACCAAAAATACATCACAAAGTAACATGTGTCATCAAAAAACCTTTATTTATTAGTATAGATATAAAGGTGATGATAAAAAAAACCATTAGCTCAAGAACAATATTTCATGAGTAGTGTCCCACTCACAGTGACTGATAGAAACAAGTTTGTAATTGTATAGGTATACAACTAGTCGTTTACACTCACGCTCCGTGACGGAGGTTAGTCTGATTTCTAATAAAAAATGGAAATGTATATATAAAACGGAAAAAAAGTAACGTTAAAAAAAAAATCTAATTTTTTTTATTAAAAGTGATGTTGACCTCAACATCGGAAAAGCTGACATCAGCATCGAAGCGACCAGAGGGAGGAGGCGGGATTCGATCCTGTTTCTGACGAATGAGGGGGCAAGCACATTACCACCCTAAGAGTAGCCCATATTGGTTACCCTATGATGCAAATTGTACATACTTAGAACAAAAAACTTGAAAATTAAAAAAAGAAGGAAAATCATATGCTTTAGTTTTACGGTTCACCACTCTCACGTTCCGTTTTTTTTTTGTTTATGTATAATATTAAAGTATTAAATAAATAATTACTTAAAAAAAATACAAATATAATAGTTTATAACTAAACTCTATCCTTCATTTTCAATCTCATATCTATACTATATAATAAATAAAGGTTTTTTCATGCCACGTGTCACCTTCATATTTATTTTCATCATTTTTATCCCGTCTCTCTCTCCTATTTAATACACTTCTGTTTTTTAATAATAATATACATTTAAAGAAAAAAATACTAATCTATACTATATAATAAATAAAGGTTTTTAGTGACACATGTCATCTACATATTCACTCTCATCATTTTTTTCTCGTTTCTCTCTCTTATTTAATGCACTTTCATCTTTTAATAATAATATATTTTTAAATAAAATACTAATTATACTAATAAAACACATTTATTTTTAATTATCCCTTCTTATTATAAAAACTTTAAAATTTAATTATGTAAGTTTTATTTCAATCAAATACTAATGAAAGTTAAATTATATTTTTGAAACTCAATTATATATTATTTTTTACATATTTTGAGTTTGTTTGTATCCTTAGTATATACAATATATTTTTACATATGTAAAATATATACATAAAGATTTAAAAATTTTATATATTGTTGTTTTTTCCCACGTGTGTAGACACGTGATTTAAACTAGTCTATACTAATAAATAAATGTTTAATGTGGACATTTGTCATTTCCTTATGTCTTCTCACATTGGTTTTTCCGTCTCTCTCTCCTAATAAATGCTCCTCTATCTTATTAAATAATAATAATATTATAAATATATTATTAAAGACGAATACTAATTATATTAAATAAGAATATATAATAGGAAATAAAAAAATAACTAATTAAAGAAAAATACTAATTTATTATATGCACACACACATTTTCACTTGATATAATCGAGACGATCATAATAGTCTGACAAGTTTTGACGTAATAACAAATTTATAAATTTTATCTTTTTTAATATACAATCTCGTGTAATAAACCGGATTCTAACCTAGTTTTTTAATAAAAAAACATGTTTAAATATTAAATCAAACTATTTTGTTTGTATCCCACTATTTGAAGGAATGAATCTTAGCACTTCTATCCTTCATATATGACTTTAATATATTATTCTCTATTTGTCGCTAAATGCATGTCACTTTCCCAAATGACAAACAAAAGGTCAAGAAATCTACCATTCTATAAGATAGTTTTACTATAAACAACTATTAGTTAGTTTGTATTAAAAGTTATTGAAACCGTAAATCATAATTTAGTTTAGAAAAGCTCATGAAATTACCAGTTGAATCGGTCAATGAGAAGCCATGCTATATGTAAAAGGCCTCAATATTAGAGTGTTCATGTTACATCTTAAATATTATAACTATTAAAACAAACAAATTATATCATTCAATTCATATATTTTTTTCTTTTAATATGATATTGGTCATGTAACTTCTTTAAAAAGAATTAGACGTCGTAAAAGTATGTTCAACGTTTAAGTAATTCTCAGTTTTAGATGATGTAAACGAATGAGACGAAAAGATGAATAACAAATACATACATATTTGCAATGAATAAGTTACAAACAAATGCAAAAAATATATATATACTTATTAGTTGATTAATAATTTAGGACGATTTTATATATACCCTATAAACTGAGAAAAGATATCATATATATGCCATTAAAAACATGTGAAAATATCATATATATATATATATATATATATACCAATTTTATTTAAAACAATTTAAAAAGTACCATTTTATCCTTACTTATCAAAAATTTAAAATTTTTATATTTACTTATTTTTAACTTTAAATTTTATTTACCCACAAACAATAGTTTATCTGGTTATTCAAATGCATTTGCAATGAGTAAAATACAAACAAATGCATAAAAAAATATATCTATAATTTATATGGTTATTAATAATAAATTAAACATATTTGGGATAGGAACAAAACAATGGCCAACGAGTGTTTCCCGGATCCGTCGTGACATAGGATGGTTGCGCCGCTGCCCGCTGATTACAAGGATAAAAAATAAATAGATCAATAATATATAAAATTAAATAAATACTACGTCGTTTTATAAAAATAATTTTTTTGCCTGAGGACCTAGGCCTAAAAGGAACAATCAAGAGATGTGCAACCACATGCAAAAACACTTGGAAATTTACATGACCACTGACAAAATAAAAAGAACTAGTTTTATCCCTTCGCACGTTGCGGCGGGAACATTCGTTTCTTCAATCACGATAACATACGTTTTTTCTGTCCCGATATTCCGTATGAGCAACCTATTTTGGTTGAATGACAATTTGAAGAAACACTTGATACCTCTAAGCGATAAATACATACATTCAAAAACTTCGTTTACAAACATGTCCATAGTGGCATATAATTTTTTACATCAAAAAATTTAAGGCTCAATAGTCGTATTATAAAAAATGGATTTGCCAACTGTTCGCATAAGCTTGCGTGGCTACCATCATTTCTTCGTTATATATGTGCTAATAGATGTAATAGCAACATATAGCTTCCCTATAGAGCTGCCAAAAGACATTCGTGACCGGTCTGCGTACCTCGCCCCCTTTGCATAATTTATTTCGTCTCCTGCGTAACATTATATAATAAAAAACATAAATTATTCTTATCTTTCTTGCTACTGTATAACAGGAAGAAAAAAAAAGGAACACTGTAAAAAAAATTTTCCAATAGAATGATTTAACCCGCCAACTCAACACGATCGACATCCCTAAATAACATAAAAGTTACCTAGCCACTGAACTTCTTCTCAAGCTCTCTGACAAGCTTGAGATGAATCTTGCGAAAGGCTTTCCTTAGCATGTAAGGAACAGGAATCACCACCACCTTCCTTTTTTCAGATACATCAATTTGGCTAAAACAAAACAATATATAAACCTAGATCACAATCATGTAGTAAAACCAAATAGATTACAACGAATTCACAAGCACACTCACGCAGCACTATTAATGTAAAGATCCTTCAAATCACTCTTAAGGTCCTGGTTAGCATTCACAAGCACACTAACAGAATAATCAGGGAAGTAATAGAACATGGATAGCAATCAATATATTTCATCATTTTTTGTAGTAATTTTGCCTATGTACTACAACACATAAAATTTCAATATCATATTTGAATTCAATTTAAAATTACTTTAAAGATAAATAAATAATGAATTCCTAAACTCTATCTGATATTTAATCTCATTTTCTTGCAACTTAAAGTTAAAACCAACTATAAAATAGGCCCTTTAAACAAAATCTAGTGCAGATGACACTGAATTCAACCTAATGTTTCAAAATCTAGTGTAAATAAGACCTTTAATCTAATTTGTATCTTTCAAAATTGTCCATTTAACAACTTCCAATTCTTTTCAAATAAGTATCAAAAATTGGCAGAGGTAATTAAATCAAAGTTAGCTTTTTTATGATTATTTTCCTGTGAAAAATTAAAATCTTGCAGAAATGTATTTTTTTTTTAACGGCAACACCTAGATATTCTAGGATAATTGGGTTTCCCCGGGGGAACACCTAGAACATCCAGGGCAGCCCATCCCAGGAGGAACCCCCAACTGGGTAAAGCCCCTAACCTGGCTTCAGACCATTTTTTTGTTGTGGCCAGGATTCGAACCCAAGACCTCTACTATGGAAAGTCTTGGAGCTACTATTGCACCAAATAGCCAACGGTCTTGCAGAAATGTATTGCAAGATGAAGCTGGGCGTCTCAAAGTTACAGACTTTGGCTTGAGCAACCAACTTGCCTGTAGTTTGGCAACATTGGTTAGTTAGAAATTGATCTATGATTTTTTTTTCTATTTAAAATGTTCATGTTACCCGCTGAAAGTACAAGTCTATAAGGATAGGACTGGCGGGGACTTTCAAGTTTTCAACACTTTTATGGGCCTGGTTACAATAAGCGCTTTATCAAGAGACATGTATTTGTAAAAATCGGTTTTGTCTGTCTCAATTTAAGTATGGTATTGTGGATGAATTGTAGGGAGTAATTAGGTTAAATAATACAACAGATAATTGGTATTTGACTTACATAAAGTACCTGATCTGCAAATGCTAGATGCTTGAAGGAACGAAATGATGATTATCTGTAGCAAATTGAATAACTGTGTCTTAAGAACACTATTAGAAGAAAAAAAATATTCTACTGCATTTAGTATTGCAAGTGAGCTTAGGTTAGGTGCCACTATAATCAGATTCTTTTCTATAAGATAATTTCTTAAACAGAAAATCAAAAAATTAAAAGAAAAACAATAAAGAAAACTAAATGAATCAACAGTGAGGCACCGTAGGGGGAGGGCAGGTGGATCGAACCAGTGAAGCTTAGTTGATTAGGTAGCCCACAAAACATCAGTGTAGCAACAATCTTAAAATCCTGCACATATTGCAAATTCGAAAGGCGAAAACAAAGATGTTACATTTGTACTAAGCACATAGAAACCAATACATCATTGTAATCAGATGCTAAAACAGTGATATTAGTGTGCTAAAAATGGCAATTGCGGTTATCTGTAGCAAACTGAACAACCGTGTCTTAAAAACACCATCGAACAAAACCAAAAAAAAAATCATCTAACACACTTAATATTGCAAGTGAGCTTAGGTGCCTCTGGTCAACTGTATTGTTGCTCCATGAGTTTCCAAAACATAAACTACCGTCCAAAGAAGAACAAATATTTAACCTCTGGGTAAAATAAGAGTTAAATTTGAATACAAATACTGTTGTGTAAAAAGGATTTTGATAACTACATAGAATCTTAACCCTTGGTGCAAAATCGCTCTCAACAACAGCAGCATAATCATTTGGTAAAATAAATACATAAATTTAATTTTAAAAGCCACTTAGGGTCTTAAATCTTAACCACCAAAAAAATTAAATTTGAAACAGCCTCAAAAAACTTCAATACATAGACGCAATGAGGAAGAAATCTAATCTGCCATTTTAATCAAAACCGGAACTACTTAGCAAATCAAATTGTATAAATTTTAGATAAATTAATTGATCATAACACACAGTTACCGATCGGATGAGATGTTGCCAGCCGGTGTTGACGACCGGCTCTCTCAATCTCCGTCGCTTTAACCCTATTTGCAAGGAGTCCTTACATCTGCAATCACACAGCCGAGCATCAATGACGAAGGAAAACAGACAAAAAAAATGGTCGCCAACCCCTTGATGGCTTGATGCGCACCGCCACCATCGCCACCTAGGGTTCCGCCAAAGCTTAGAAGATCGACGTTCCGCCAAATTTCTCCATTTTCTTAGAATCCTAAAACTGAAACCCCGTTAATAGGAAGAAAAAAAAAGGACACATAAGAGTGATCTGTCTTTAAAGCCCTTGTTAGTTCAGATTCACACACAAATACGATGAAAAGGAGAAATTAGACTTACCTGAATACCCCACTGACCCTAGGACATGATTCTGGCGAAATCCTTCCGTCACATCCATACAATAACTGTTTAAGACCATCAATTTCATTCTCATCATCGACATAGATTCCACGATCCGGCCACCGTAAAGCCTGCGACGCAGCAAGATCGCGAAGAAATCCATTCCAATAGAAAGAAGAAAGGGCACATATCGAATTAATCGACGCACCTTCGTCGGCCTGTGGCGAATTCACCGAAATTCATTCTCATCTCTGCAAACTTGGGGAAAGTGAAAGAATTGGGTAAAATCACGCGCAACAGTGGAGAGCAGGTGAAGCAGCTGATAAAAAATTAAAAACCATCAACGCATCAACAACTTGTACATAATGTTGTGAAGGTTGTAGTATCACTATTCATTTCCATGGTCTTTAAATAGGTTAATAATGTTATAATTTAAACTTAGTGTGCTTTTGAATTAAATATTTTATTTTAAACTTTTATAATCATAAAATAGTTATTCTTTTTTTTTAATTCAATAGATTTTCGATTTCAAATTGTAGAAAAATAGACCTAGTTTATATCCTTTTATTTTATCGTTCATAATATATTTAATAATAATGTGACATTGGTTTAATCAGAAGCTCGTAGCAATCCTCTCCCAAGAACGGAAGTGTCATGTGATTCGAATGTTCATGTAAAAAACATGTAATGTATAAATTAAGATTATTTGTGTTATTTTTATTATAATATGTAAATTATTCACAAGTTTTATAAAGTTATGTGACGTAAATTATCAATTTTATTAAATTTTTTTTATGTAGTATCTGGAATACGATCAATTTTTTTCAAGTTTATTTAAATTTGAATTATGTGATATATTTAAATACAGCTTTTATATTTATTTAAATTATATCAAAAATAATTTATTAAATTAAATAATTTATTAAATTAAATAATTTATTTCTTTAATTTATTGTAAAAAGTGAGAACAAAATTAAAGAAAAATAAGAATTATCATAAAGACAAATGAATGGTTAGGAATTATCTTTAGGATCAGAAGATATTTAAAAAAGATTTTGATTTGACGTGATAATCTATAATATTATAAATTGATCTTGGTTTTGTTGTGGCCTTTGTCTGTTTTTATTTCATGATATTATTTTTCATGTATTAGGTCAATTATTGTAGTTTCATTAGTTATTTTACAATTTCTTTTCAGTTTAATAAAATATGCGACTTGTAATATAATACTCAATTTACCCCATTTTGCCACTCTTTAAATAATAAAAAGGTGCAAGAGAAAACACTTAATAATATATTTGAAGTTCTTTTCTAATGTCAAATAATGAAATAAATATTTATGTATACGATTGGCTCTTACAACCCACGAGTAGCCATCTTAGGGGGTGTTTGGGATTACTTTTCAAAACTACTTTTGACTTATTTTCAAAAGTAAGAATTTTTAACTTTTGGATTTCAACTTCTCCATCTCATATTTTTTAACTTATTTTGAATTGTCCAAACAAACTTATAACTTATTACTTTATTTCAAAAGGTAATAAGTCAATAAGTTAGTTTGAAAAATAATCCCAAACACCCCCTTATATTCTTATCACTGTCCCTAAACCCTATGAATGTTCAAGGTTTGGTCCCTAAAGTTAGGAAGGATGTTATAGTGATATTTTAATCCCATGTTTAAATAAAGTTTAAATTTTCATAGTTTTGATTTTATATATATAATTATAAGGGAAGGTTTTATAGGGAGTTATAAAAAAATAGGTTACCGGGGGAAAATATGTTTCATATATAAAAAACCCATATAAAATTCTTTATTACATGTGAAAAACTTATTTTTATGTAATTTACTTTGAATCTTTTACATATAAACACACTAGCTTTGAACCCGTGTAATACACATGAGATGAAAAATATTAATACATAAATTTTTTAAATCTTTATGTATCTATTTTATAGATGTAAAAGTGTATTACATATAGTAAGTATAGAAAATAAAATTCAAAATACGTAAAAGTTAATATATAATTGGATTTCAAAAATATGTTAATTACTATTTAATGTAATTTTACTTTCATTTATTATTTGATTAAAAATAAAAGTTACATAGTTAGATTTCAAAGTTTGTTATAATAAGGTTAATTTAAAATATATGTATTTTATTAGTATAATTAATATTTTTTTAATATATTATTATTAAAAGATACATGTATATTTAATAAGAGAGAAAGACGGAGAAAAAATGATGAGAATGAATATGGAGACGACATTTGACATTAAAAAGACTTTATTTGTTAGCTAGTATAGATATAGAAGCCGTTCTAGTAAAAAGAATTAAAATTTAAAAAATAAAAAAAAAGTAATAAAAAAGTTGTTGAAACTATTTTTTTTGTTATGACACCTTTTTCATGTGTTTATATACGAAAGATCCAAAGAAAATTACGTAAAAATGAGTTTTTTTTATGTGTTTTTCACATTTGAAACACATGGTTATGTGGTTTCCTATTTTGAACTTCACAAATAAAAAGGATGAACTCGAGATCTTTGAATTCCACATGTTGATAAATAACGTATGAGTTATAAATGTTGAATGTTGTCGTATGTGCACACTTGTGTTGTATGTCAATGAGTCGGTGCTTAAAGTCTAAGAATCTCACATGGTAGTAATTGAGGCTATGAACTTCACTTATCTCGTTGTCGCGCCAACTGCAGTGCCAAATTAGCATTGCCGCACCTGCATCATCACCATAACACACAACCTTATGCGGATGATAACCTAGAACCAAAACACATACACACGTAGTCACAGATTTAGATGGCAAATAAGTACACGAAGTACAACCACAAATGAACTGTAACCCAAAACCTAAACTGAATCGAGATGAACACACAAAGTTGTTTATGTAAACGAGAGAGATAGCGAGGATAATGTTTGGTTTTTCGTAATAATAATAATAATAAAAATAAATGACATTAATGGTCCTTATGAAACACTATTTATTATGGATTTGATCCTTGTCACACCCCAACTGACGGCGGAAACGTCGGGGCGGGACATGTAGACTGTTCATAAGCTTATGGTTTACTAATAGTTGTAATAATTACACAAGTGATTTCATTTCATAGCTCAAATAGACAATTACAACATTTATAAAAGTCATAAATACATGTATGTCTTTATTTAGTTTAAAACTAGGTCCTCAATCCTAAGTGAAGCAACTTGAAATCTTAACTCAAACATCCGTACCTGAAACATGATGAAATGAGAGGGTCAACTATAAATAGTTGGTGAGCATACATAGGTTTTGACACCACAAGTAAAGTTTAAATGTTTTGTGTACAATTCATATGATACATGGTTTATAAAGCATTTATGGAGAATCTAAGTTAAGCTAGTAGCACAAATGAAGCCTTGTAACTGAAGGGCATAACAACACATGTTATCCTAATGTAAATGTAGGGCATAACAACACATGTTATCCTGATGTAAATGTAGGGCATAAAAACACATGTTATCCTAATGTAAATGTAGGGCATAACAACACATGTTATCCTAATGTAAGTGTAGGGCATAACAACAAATGTTATCCTGATGTAAAGAGGTAATGATTGCACGAGTGTATTATGTATATGTAGCCTTAACAAATAGTATTCAAGCATAAAGCACAAATAAATACATATGATCATATTATAGAATTGTACGTGTGTAATTGCAAATAGTATCTGTTGTTTAATCATGTTTCACCCAAAAAATGTACAAAAGGAAAAAGGGGCTATGTAAACTCACTTGTATAAGTTGTGTGGATACACGAGCATATATGAAGCACAAGTGATTCTCAAATCACAAGTTAACCTACAGTGAAAATGTATGAACTTGAATTATTATCATGCACAAGGTTTAAGGCAAGTCTAGGGTTCAACGATTTGAGTGTAGGGATTTGTACAAAAAGTATTTGTGAAATGAAATGAATGTATGTAAGTTAGTGTTTGAAATTGAATACGAATTTAATGAAAACGTAATTTCAAAATATGTATGAATGTAATAATATAATAATTGACTTAGGGTTTAATTTGAATAACTAAATAAATTAAATAAATAAATTTCTTTTTATTTATTTATTTAGAAAAAAGTAGTGTGGAGTTATATTTATTCAAATATAATTTAAATAAATAAAATTTGTTTTAAATAATAATGTGCCAAAATATAGTGTAAATATATATTAGTATATATTTAGAAAAAAGATTTTTATTTGTTTAAATAAGGTTTAAATCTTAATAAATAACAAAAGTTTTATAAATTTTTGTTTCATGATAAAGTGGTTTATAAATCTTTTCACAATTTATAAAATAAGTATTTTATGAGTTTTGTTTGCAAAATAAATGTTAGATGATTTCTTTTACAAAAAAAAATATAGGAGTTTAAAACAATTTTAATTGTACAAATAATTGTTTTACATTTAAAATTATTTATTAATGTATCAATTAGTTCCAAATGGTATAGGGTTTTATAAAATATTTTTTATAAATTACATTTGCTGTTCAAAACGTTTTTAAAAAAATATTGTAGTGAGCCGGGGTCGAACCCGGGTCGTTTCTGGGGGAGGGCAAACGCCCAACCACTGGACCAAGGGGCCGACCATGTTATTGAATTGGTTCTAAATGGATTAAACCCATAACTACAAGGGAGCCGGGTCTGGTTTAGTGGCACACGCAAAAGGGGCCAGGATTGTGGGTTTCAAACCCACGCCACCGGATCCGATGGCACAAAGACTTAACCAGTCGGACTGGTGGTTTCGCTGGTTATCTATGGATTCCATTTAAATAAATAGAGAACATGAATTGAGTAGAAATCCCAATTATAAATCCGGATGAACAGGTCGGGGATTTCAATCGAAATTGGATTCAATGCCCTCTGTCATATGAAATTGACAGAGGGCTTACGATCGCTGAGATAACACAAAGCTCTAGACATAAATCTTACCTGAAATGGTTGGGTGTCGAGTGCAGACGGCTAACTGGTCAGAGGTGGAATCCTTGGTGCTCGATCGGTGCTCAGAGACGCAGTGTGATTGGATTTGAGGTTGGGAGAGGTTGTTCTGGTCTATGCGAAGGTGTGGGGGTCTATCAATTCGTTTAATTTCGTCTTAATTACCCGATTCGATTGTGATATGAGGATAACAGCTGTCGGCCAATGATCACGCGTTAATTCGAACTAATGCGAATGAATTGAGTCATGTATGTGGTCTGTATTCATGATAGGACTGATTTCGAGTGATTTGCGGGATTGAACGCGTCATAATTTCGTGTTTAAAGAGTGAATTGAGCTCGGTTTGACTCTATGGAGTCAAACCTGTTTTGAATTTGGAATTAACCGCTAAAACGAATGAATTGGGTTGGTAACTGGACTGAGATGCTTGATCTAGGACCCAATACAGGCCCAGAACAGTTGGCTCAATCGAATCCTTTTACGAATTTACAACCTCTTTGGCCTGTTTGACTTTTGGAAGTCAAATATGGTCAAATGGGAAATTAGGGTCAACTTTAGGGTTTTGAGGGTTCAACATTCAAGATGGGAGTTCAAAGACCATAGGTTCAAACTAGTTTTATTTAATCTTATTTGACTTAAAAAATTTAGTTTCTCACTTATAAACTTTATAAAAAAACTACTATAAATTTAAAATGTCAAATATATACATTTGCTAAACAAATCGTTTCATATTGTTTAATTAATAAATTCAAATATACAAATATATAAATATACCAACTGGTGTTATAGAAATTTATATGTTAACGCAAGGTTTTAAATGTTGAGTAGAAATATTAATTATAATAATGATTTATGTGGTAAAACATGCTTGAACAAAAATACAGAATTTTAAATGTAGTGTTATTATTGAAATAAGTAAAATAAAATAGAGCCGAAAAATCATGGATGTTACAATCCTTAACTATGAAAATACTCAATTTCTTTAACATCTGGTTACTATACCAACCAGTATTATCCATTTTGCATTCTAGGAGCTCATATATTTGTTTTTGGTTATCTGAGTGTAGACTTTCCAAAAAAGTCACATATCCTGAAATTTCCATTCACCAAACATACATAATTGTGGAGTTCAGATCTTATCCACAACTAATGAATAGTATCTCTTTTATGAAAGAACGATGTGAGATTTCAATAAGATGTCACAACCACCCCCATAGGGACGCATCATTATAGATGTGGTTTGCCACACCTTCTTAAACTATTTATGAGTTATTTTGACACCATTTGTAATTGGCCCTTATATCTACTAATATTGTTCATTTTGCTTACGAAAAGCTCACAATTTTATTTTTGGTAATTCAAGTAAAAACTTCATAAGAGGTCACCCACCTCAATATCTCTTACCAAACACGCTTAAATGCAGAGTTCTCCTATCATGCCCAACAAATGTGTCAAAACGTGTCAATGAATTTGAGGTCAAACATTTCTTATATCCCAACAACTTACATGTGAACCCCCTGCCTACGGACTCATCATTTTGATAAGGCAAACCTTATGAACAACAGTGAGTGCTTAAGGAGATGGTTATGACACCAAAGACAAATCTCATATAGCCTAATGAATGCCTGACCTTAAATACCATCAACGTGTTTGAAGCCATCGAGACATCAAATGCTTAAATCTCGTTTTTCATATGATAAAACATTTAAATAATAGAACTCGTCTCTCTTCTAACGCTACATCATGATTGTCGCTCTATAACTAAACTCAAAATTTTCGCACATGACATTTTATGATTATTGACTTGAGTATCAAAACAACACCAACAAGGGTCCCCCGCTCTTATCGATAATAGTATTAACAAGTTGTTCGTTTGTTTTATGTCCATTTGTGAAATCCAATCACACCATCAAACACTAATTATAACATATTTTAGTTACATCAAATGCATTGAAATCACATCATGTTTTCCCGGCGTGTTGTTGGAACAGTAATCTAAAAATTGTACTTTCACATTCATAAAAATTATATTATTTCTTTCTAGTTTTTGCCGGATTTTAAAACATAATAATAAACACAATTCACAACAATAAGATTTCGATAACACAAAATTAATTTAAACAACCTAACAAATTAAAATAATTCTAATATCTTGTAACAATAAAAGGCAGAAAAATTCATTTATTTTCCGGCTACAAGGAAATGAACGGCAGATGAAAAAGGAATCGCCGGCGAACTTTCATTTTCCCCTGCTTAAGAGGGAAATCCTGAGCCGGTGATCTACAAAAGTCGCCGGAATCTAGAATCCAGCTTAACATACTTTCTTCATGTCAAGTCAAAATTGACGGTCAAACTCATCATTTGAACAGATTCAACAGATGCACTTCTTTTCCTTCTTCAGTATAACTAATCTCTCTCAAACACGTCGTCGTCACGGACGAGTCTTCAGAATTCATCGACGGACTTCCCTGCCGACGTTTCTCCGGCAAACTCTGATTTAGGTCGAGATCCTGCGATTGCTCCATGTTTGACGGTAGTTCACCGGCTCGCCGGCGCTTCAGTACCTTCGATCGCGGCTGTGAGACCGGATCCTGAAGCTTGAGCGCGTCAGCGCAGGTGACATCGGTTTCCGACGAATCACCGAGTTTTGTCATGATCGGAGATCCGTCAATAAGCTCAGGGATCGGCCGTAACGTGCCGCCTCGAAGGACTGTATCCACCGACGCTTGACACACGTGCCAGTTCCCCGTCCATAAAAGTCCGACAGCACCGTTCACCGGATTGACCGTCCGACCGGCAGCTTCAAACAACAGCGATTGAAAAAGAGCTGCATATGTATGAATCGAGTCATTACTATTAGCTTGATGAAAATAATCAAAAAACAAAAGTAGATAAATCAATAACTTACATGGACGTTGATTTTGAGGAACGGAGGAGATGAAGGACATGAGACCGGCGCGGCCGAAGAATTTGGCGACGAAGACGGTGGCGTGACCTTGAGCTGCCGGAGTATCAATCCACTGCAAACAGGGGCGGAGAATACAGTTATCGCTACAGCCTTTCCGGAGAACTCGGCATCCATTGCAACTCATGGCTGAAACCTGAAACCCTAAGTGTGTGTGTGAATTGGAATATGAGATTCGAGGCGGAGAAATGAAACCGCAGAGATGGGGGGTTGGAGGGGATTTGTAAAGAGAGGGTGTGTGGTTAAGTTAACCGTGGTTGGGTTAGAGAGTGGATTGGGTGGGCGTAGTGGTGGATTCCAAAGTATTGGGTGAGAGCATTGGGTGAGAGCGGCTCCGTGTTTTCGCGGACGTACCTATTCTTCTCAGTTTATTTTTTTATTTTATTTTATTTTATTTTTAACGACCAACAAACATAGAATTGCCTATATACTCCGTACGAGGTGATCTATTGGCAAAAGGCCAGCGCTAGCTGGCCCAACCCAGCCATACGGAGCCCTTAAGCGCCCCAAGTTATCTCCAGTTCCGGGGAAAACCCACCCGCCTGAAAACCCACTGGTGGTAAAACCCGGACGCCCTCGGGATCGAACCGGAGATCACAAAGATCCAGGTCTTCCTTCATTGAGCCACCATGCCTCTTCCCAAAGTGATGCCAGTGAGGATATAAACTGGGTCTTTTTTATAAAATTCAGACTTTCTACCACTACACCACATTAAAAGTTGCTTTAATCTTTTTTCTTCAATTTATTATTGGGTAGCATTTAGATGCTCTTTCACTTTCAAGTCATCATGGAATCCAAAGAAACTTTGCTTTGCCGTATATATTTATTTATAACACAATTTCATATATACCCATATAAATTTGAAAAATATCATATATGTTTAACAAAAACTAAAAATATCATATGCACCCTTACAAAAATATAATAATATCATATATACCCATTTCATTAAAAACCATTTAAAAGTTGACCATTTTACCCTTATTTCTATAAATTTTAATATTTCATATTTACCATTTTTAACATTGAAAATTCATATTTACACATTTTCAACTTTAGAATTTTATATTTAACCATACAAAATAGTTTTCCCAAAATACTATTTTGAATTTTTCTCATTTTTTTATAACTTTACCAACTTTCTTTTATAGCATTAGCGTTTTGTGACTTTCTCGCAATCATTCCTTCTGAATCGATGCCTTCTGAATGAGTTTGGAGAATCGCGATAGTCGGCATCATGAATAGGAGAACGAGTGATCTTTTACGTATTGGATAAAACTAAAAAATTAGGTTATAAAAAATTATATAATAGATAAGGGTAGAATTATCATAAAATAAGAAATTATTTAAATTGAGTATATATGATATTTTTAGTTTTTAGTGGATATATATGATATTTACCCATATTTATAGGGGTATATATATGATATTGTCCCTTATTTTATTTACCTTAATTTGCCGACGTGAGGTTAAACAATAACAATAATAAACAAGAGTTTATGGTTAAAAAAATATCATGTCAAAAAATGAACTTTTACAATTTATCTGATCTTAAATACAAATAAAAATCAGCAGAAAGAATAGGTGTTTTTTCTTCTAAAATTTGGTTAAACATTTTTTTTATTTGTTATATTTAAATTTGAATGGCTTTTTCTTAAGAAGATCATTACATTAAACTATGAATTATTTATAAAGAATTCAATAATTTTATAAAAATTAGATTTAATTTACAAAAATATTTGTAGTCCTAACTTTGTTTATAAATAATTTGGTTTTATAAAATAATATTCAAAGGCATGAACATACATTAAAATATTTTGTTATGTAAAACTTCATGTAAATTTATTATAATATCTTTTATAAACGGTTCATTTTATAAAACTTATGAGACTCTGTCAAGTAGTCTTTCATCATATAAGTTTTGACGTTTATCAGTTTTGCACATTGTAGTATGATATTTCGTTTATCAAGTAGCCTTTGACATGAAAAGCGTGTCTAATGGTTGGACGGTTTATCCGTAGTCGCACTGTGTGATCGACCATATGCATTACGATTTCTTCAGCTCCAATTTTTTTTCATCAAACAGTCAATGTGTGGAACAACCGTGGCATTGACTAAGGGTGTTCAAAATCATATATCCAAAATTTCTAATGGATAATTTTAGGATCTGAATCCGTACCCTAGATTTCATATATATAATTGCTGGAAGTTCCGGATTTTAATCAATAGATGTCAAAAACATCCAAGTATTTCTGCAAAGAAATTGAAATCCAAAACAACAAAGAAAATAATATACGAAACAACCAAGTAGTTATACAAAGAAACTGATGTCCAAAACTCCGATTGACGATCATTGCGAGTGTTTAAACGGACACGGTTCGGCCGTTTAAGAGGAAGAGTGGGAGACTAGATACAATCGAAAGAAATAGATTGATACCTAAATGGCTAAATATTAAATACCTAATAGTAATACGTAATTAACTAAGTATAAGTGTATAACTAATAAACATATTTTATGAATAAATTAATAAAACATTTCGGATATCTGAAATATCCGAACTTTTTTAAATTACTATTCGAATCCAAAATTACGGACATCTAAGATTTCGAATGATTCTGGTTTTTTGTTATGATGTTCAGTTTCAGATATTTCTAAACACCCTCCCCCCCCAACATTGACGATGAAACATTCTTGTCATTTGTTGTGCTCAATCTGAGCCTAATTTGAGCGAGGGGATTACGGTCAACCCACCTATCGATCGTGGGACTTTTGTGCACTTTTGTGATGCCGCATTTTAAGATATTTGATTGTGCATCATCGACGGTCCCTACATTCTACGACAATATGTCTTTTTATTGTGGTTTGATCGATATTTTTGTCGTCTTTTATGGCTCTATACTTATGAAAATGGGTGGATAGATTGTGAACGTACGTTTATTTGTAAGTAACATTTTCTTCATATGTGTTCATTTTTAATAACATGAATTCTATTTGTCTTAATCTATGACTAAAACACATTAACGTATATGTTAACACTTAAATTGCCAACATAAATTGCTATCTTCACGAATTCCTTAAAATAGAAACATTTTGCTCACTAGGGTTTACAAATCCTACAACTTGTTTTCCATGTAGCCCACAAGAATAAGAGGCAAGTGATTCTAGCGAACAGGACGAGACAAGGTAGATATCATGGCTATTGGACATTGTTGAATAAACTTTAAAACATTATATCTTTTAAACAATATTTTTAAAATTGAATTGGACCGACTGGTTGAAGAGGAGAACATGACGCACAATGTGTTCGAGTTGGTAGGGAACAGAAATTAAACTTGGGACCTCACACACACATAAAAAAGTGTCGGTTAACTGATATAAAAATATATTGTTGTATTTTTAAGCAAGTAAATTGAATACTTTTCTAACTCTTTTAAACTCTCCTCCTCAAATAATTCTTTGTTATTTTATTTCGTGGGAATTTCTGATGTTGTTTATTGCCAAAATGGTTGAAAGTGTTACTTTATGAAAACAGGGAAGTTACAGGACCGTCCCCTTATATATGTTTTGAACACTAAACAATTTTCATATAGACAAGTTTTAGTCGTTTTGCCACAAATATAACAAAGTTCTTTTTGAAACTTTCGGGGTGTTTTGGAAATTAAGGAATGAAAATAATAATAAGAAACGATTACTTTAAAAGTATGAGTTTAAAAGCATGAATCAGATACATATCACATTTTATAAGAAACACAATAAGATGGAGAGTTGTTGATGCACAAAAGTTTTAACATCAAATTTGAACTCTTTGATTACACTTGTTTCTCTTTCGATCGAGATGGTCGTGGTGGTTAATTGTTTGTTCCATTTGTAGATGTTGATTACTTAAAGAGGATGAGTTTCTTCCTTTGTAAACTCTCAATTAAAAAAACTAATAACAAAGTTATCTGAAATTACCGAGAAATTGATTAGTATGGTAATAAAATTACAATTATAAATATATCAAATTTGACTCATATCTCATCAGTTAAAATAAAGAAACACGTGAAGATCTTTAAATTACATAAAAAAGATTTTTTTATTATTTTTTTTTCACTTGGACACACCTAGATGAGTTTCTTAATGCACAAAAAAACCCAAATTAAAAAATTTCAAGGCTTAAACCCTAAATCCCAAAAGAAGTTGTAACTATAAATTTACTTTAATAGCAAAATAGAAGTTTAATTGACTTTAAAAACCCTTTTTATAAACACAAAAAATTAAAACCCTAATTCTCTGAAAATTAGAAAACAATAAATCCATAGAACCTAACCCAAAAATAATAATTCATAAGAAATTACACTAATCCTTTTTTTCATATAATAAGGATCTGCTACACAATCATAACAACCTTTTAAAATAAGATTATTGGATATCAATAATTTTACCTTTTACCAATTGATCAATGGTAATCCTAACTAATAATATTTTTACCACCAGTCTCTACTTTCAAACTATTTTCTTACATTGGAACCCCCGTTAAAAAAATTAGCGCCGTTAGATTTTATATGACGTGGACATCCGCGAACTGCCGGAAAGTCGAGCCAAGCTAGCAATGGTTTTGTGGTGGGTTTTGAAATTGAATTTGGTAGTGTTTAACTACTTTCAAACTATTTTCTTAAATTGGACCCCCCGTTAAAAAAACTTAGCGCCGTTAGATTTTATATGACGTGGACATCTGCGAACCGCCGGAAAGTCGAGCCAATCTAGCAATGGTCTCGTGGTGGTTTTGAAATTGGCTATGGTGGTGTTTAACTGGTCTGCTTAAACACCACCGTTGTCTTTGTTTAGACTTGTCGGAAAAACGAGACCGGTTAAACACTACAAAAGCCAATTTCAAAGCCCACCACGAGACCACTGCTAGCTTGGCTCAACTTTCCGACGGTTTGCAGATGTCCACGTCATATAAAATATAACGACGTTAAGTTTTTTTAACTGGGGGTCCAATGTAAAAAAATATTTTGAAAGTAGGGACTAGTGGTAAGAATATTCTTAGTTGAGATTATTATTTATCAATTGATAAAAGGTGGGATTATTAAAATCCAATAATTTTTTAAAATAAAATAATTTATTGGTGAGAATACACCTATGAGGGTATGACATTTTTATTCGAATATTTTTAACTAATTGAAGTTGAATCAGTTAATACAAAGTAAATATAGGATAATACAAACTTTTTAAGTATTGTGAATGATTAAGAACTATTTATAAGAAAACAATGCAAATAATTACAACAAAACCTAAGCATATTATATTCTCTAACAGGGGTGTCTACCGTTTTAAGGAGAAACAAAATCTATTGCTTTAGGCCATAAAAAGTTAGGGTTCTCCAAAAAAATCAAGGATTAAGGTTCATGCTACGAGTAACAATGATATATGACTTCACTTTTTCAATATGTGTATTTAGTTTATAGACTTAGATCCGTAAAGGTTCAACTAAATTCACTGAATTTAATAGACACAATGCACAAAAAATTTGTTAAAATTATACCTTATACAAACATATAACTATAAACATTCAGGTACTATATGTTTTGTCAAGAACGCAAGATTTTAAAAATACATAGTTGATCGGACATTTGTGTGAATTTTTCTTGAGTTCACTTGTGTTAATTATTCTTAATAATTTTTCAATACAAATATTATCGTATAGCAATATATGATGATTTCAGTGTAAATAAAAATAATTACGTTTATTAAATGATTCGCTTGGTTGAATTGACTCCATACTTCAATTATAGTAAAAGAGTATTACAGTAAAACCCAACTAATATATTCAATAAAATGATGATGTGTTTATTTAACAGTATATATTTTAAAGAAAATACATTGTTACCGAATGCAAACAAGGGGCCATGCATAGTATATAAGCCTAGCCCATATGTTTTAGAGCCCAAAGACAAATGTTATGTTTAATTTTTTTTTGAAAGACAAATTTCTTTATTGGAGTGGGACTTGAACTTATGACCTCTTTAATCCTTAATGTTTCTAGAGGATTTTCCTCTACCAATAGAGGCCATTGGCAAATGTTATGTTTAATAGTGTTAGGTTTGTTAGTGCATTCCAATAATATAACTATATAAAAAATTTTAAAAATATATTGAAGGAATTATTTTGAGGAGAAAATCTAGCAAATATCCTGGAGATTCCGTTCTGTGGATCCCAGTATTTGGGATTTACATGAGTGCCTCCTTAATTTCAAACTATACCCTACCTCGGTGTTGATCTCCACCCATTTTTTGGTACTTTGCTTTCATGAGATCTACATAGACATATTCGCACACATGTGCCTATTTCTCATTGGTTATTTCCACACTAATCCGTTTTTCCTACGCTACCAAGATTTTCAAATAGGGGCATTTACGTAATTTTGTTATGGTTTAGGAGTATCCACACCAAGGTATCTATCTCCATCTTCATCTTTATTATTAAAACTAGGTTATAAAACTCGTGTATTATACGGATTGAATAAATGTAATTTTATATATTTACATATTTATGGTATATTACATAGTATTTTAATACAAATTTTAGAAATGTCATATAGTTACTTTTTAAAAATGTTCTATAAAAAGAATGCAAAAATGTTCAGTTTCTAAAAATTTTTATGAACAAACCTATTATGGAAAAGAATTATAGAAATCTAAAAAACATTTTCTAAAAAGAATTATAGAAATATTTATTATTTAATCAGAGAGAGACGAAAAATAAAAAAAAATATTAAAAAATAATTAGAGAAAATTTGTGCAATTAATATGAGAGAGATGCGAAAAAATTTATCTAACCAAAATCTTTATTTATTATAGAGTATAGATATAGATATATAAATATTTCTTCTATTTTGAACTGATACTAACCAGGGTAAAGAGTCGGTTGACTAGACCTGGGTGTCATGTTTGTCTGACCCATCTCCCCAATCGGTGTCAATTTTATTAGTTTCTTAACTGTTGTTTTAGGCTAGAAATAAGGAGCATTACTTTTCATTTTTTTAATCTAAAAATTAAATCTGATTTTGTTATTGTTTGTGAAGATCAGCTCTTCTCGAATTGAATTTCTGGGAGGAACTGGTTCATGCCCTTCAACGAATTTTCTGTCCAGCATAATTTCAGAATCCAGAAAAGTACCTCTGCAACATAAAACAGGTAGGCACGGTACACTACTACAGACAGGAGTTTGCTAAGAGATCCTCTCGGGTCTCTAACTGGCCTTATCACTGCCTTCTAGGGGTGTTCCTAAACGGGCCGAAGGACGAGCTTAAGGCGGACTTCCGTATTCACAAACCAAGTTCCGTCTATAATGATACTAGGTTAAAGCCCATGTTCACATGGGTTGAATAAATACAACTTGTTATAAAACAATATTTTCTATAAAGATTTTTATGTTTAGTCTTATTAGTCATCTGTGAAATAAGAAATAATTGAAAATTTTCTTATGATTTAGTAATTTTTAATAAAACATTGAAATATATGTTAGATATTTAATTATTTAACATTATCATTATTTAATCGGAGAGAAATGCAAAAAACAAAAATTTAGATTTAACCAGAAATCGACTCGTAGCAAGTATAGTTATTCATTTATTATTATATAGGTTAAAACTCTGTATATTATATAGGGTGACTAAATACAGTGTTATATATACTTAGTAATAAAGATTTAATATTACATAATTTTTTAATACAAATTTTAGAAACGTTATATAGTTATTTTTTTAAAAAAATTTATAAAAAGAATGAAATAAATGTTCAAACTATAAAAATGTTTTATGAACAAAACTATTTTTTTAATTAAAAAATATTTTATAAAAATAGTTATAAAAATCATTATTATTTAATAGGAGAGAGAGGCAGGAAACAATTTTTTTTTATAGCAACTTGTATCATTAAATAAGAGAGAGAGGCGGAAAAAAATATTAAGGATGAATATGGAAATGACATGTGCCACCACAAAACCTTTATTTATTAGTATGTATAGATATAGATGAGCTTAGCATTAGAATTCGAGTCAAAAGCAGACCAAAACCGTTCGGGATTGACTTCAAAAGCAATAGTCACAACCAAGCCACTTCCATCTACCAGTAATCTAGTTGTAACCGGCCACAAATTCCTCCCCTCCGTATATCCGACACAAAAAAACATGCTAGATACATTAAAGGCGAGTGCTTTAGGTGTGGTGAAAAGTATGGCTCGAGCATAAGTGCAGATCTAGCTCGTTCAATTTGGTGGAAGTAGGAACTGATGATAGTAAGGCTATTATGGCTGCTGAAAGAGAAGTAGACCAACAATGAGATATGGTTGAGATTAGCCTACAAGCAATCATGGGTTTGTCGCTTACTCCAACCATGATTGTTCAAGGTTCCATCAACTCTTTCAAGGTATCAGTCTTGATCAATAGTCGGTTCACTCACAATTTGTGGCAGGTTCCCTGGTTAAAAAAGCTGGGATACCAACAACAACTATTACCCGTTTTGGGGTGCAGATTGGAAATAGGGATATAATCCATTGCAATCAGATTTGCAAGCATGTCTCTTTACACATGGCCGACCTCCGAGTGACCCAAGACTTCTATCCTTTTTCACTAGGAGGAGTTGATGTGGTCATGGGAATTCAATTGTTAGCTACTCTCAATGCGGTTCTGGCTTAAGTAGAATAAGATGTTTCTGGCATTTACTATCGCGATCAAGCGTACAGGCTGCAAGGAATCACAAAATTCAGCAACATTTTGCCATCTCACTGTTGAACCTTTTAAGGATCACACAATAAGTTGCAAGACTCAGCTTCTCAATACCTAATTTGAGGACAAGTCGTTTGTATTGGTAGGAAGTATTGATACGAACCCGGGTTAATGAGTGGGGTTGATCAGACAATTTGTTAGTGGGAGGAGGTTTTTATTAGTTTACAATCAATTTTTTAACTGATGTTTTAGGTTTGAAATAGGGAGCACTACTTTTCATTTTGTTTTGTCTAGAATTTGAATATGATTTTGTTCTTGTTTGTGAAGATCAGACATTCTCGAATTGGGTCTACTATTCTTGTAATCCTTTGTAAACAACCAACTTCAAGCTCTATCATTCACCTCATCATAATCTCTATCTCCATCTCCATCTTAAAAGTTTATAGTTTAGTAAATAGAGATTCTATTGATATAGAGATTCAGTTTCTTCGATCTTTATATTTTTGTGTCTAGAAAAAAGATCGAAAAAATAGTATCCGTGTGAGATAAATAATGAGATGTGAGAGGTTAAACCAAATTTAAATATAAATTTATACAAAAATGACATTTAGTTAAATTATAAATATAGAGATGCTTCTGTGAATGCTCTACGAAAAGTTGTAGCTACTTAGTCAGCTTTTGTTTTTATCAGTATTTACATAATTAATTGTCAATTTCCTCTGTCACAAACGACTTGTTTTATTGGATTACCTCTACAATAGTTGTAAAGGTAAGAGCAAGTACAACTTATTTAAACTATATTAACCTGATCAAAAATAAAATAAAATCTTCATAAGTAAGATAAAAAATAAACAAGCGACCTGGGGTTGCGACACATCTTCTTACCCGTTTGCCTCCACTTTATTGTAATCGTCCTTTTCCGAATAAGTAAGACAAAGAGGCAGACCGAGAAAAAATGTTAGGTGCCTGAAGTCTGAACATAAAAATGAGTTGATAACTAATGTTTGATTTCAAATATCATTAACGCATTTTGAACACTTTAGCGGTCAATAAGATGAAAACTCTACAGTTAACTATTTCATACAATTGGAACCACTTTGATATATAGTTAGTGGTCCATCTCCATCAATTCTCCTTGTATTCTTTACTATACAACGAATGGACTGGTTGTAACTTGGGAGTTAATGGCAGACAAGGATTATCTCATCAATTGAAAATGAAGGCAAATAAATATCTACTGCAAGATATGCATATCTTTCTATTAAATAATTTTGGTTTGGAAACCAGACTAAACCCTTTATCACAAAATGGCTCAACATGGTCCAAGACTGGTGGTGCCAGTAGATGTAACCAAGAAACCAAGGGATCAGAAGCTTCCCCTTCGTAACCGGTGGCACCCCGATATACCACCCGTGGCTGAGGTTCGTGTCGGGGAGGTTTTTCGGGTTGAGATGGTTGATTTTTCTGGTGGTGGTATCACTCAAGAATACACTGCAGAAGACATCAAATACTCTGACCAATCAGTTGTGAGTATGTTTTATGTGTATAATCATATTTTGAACTAACTTCATTGCATCATAAAAGGAATTACTCATTATTTATATTTTATATCGGATAATAGGCGAGTTAGACAGTCTGTATAACAAGTCAAAAGGTGATTTAACAAATAAACACTTTTTTATTATATTCTTTATAATTTATTTATTTTTAATAAGGCCCAAGTGATAATTAGAAGCCAATTTAACAAAACAAGGCTTTAAAGGAAAAAAGAATCGGTACAAACCCCCCAATTAGACACCACGGCGTCTGTCACATCATATTTGTCGTATCATTCTAGGTCAAGCCGACAATGTTTTAAACATGTCATATCAGTTACCTCAAGATATCGATACCACCCGTATTGTAGGTGAAATACGATCCATATGACTAAAAAACACACCTAAGAATGCCCATATTATTGTCGAAAAAAATAATAAAGAATCTAGTGGATACAATTAAGCCGAATGATGAGAATCTAATTGCAGATGAAGTCAACCGTTGATATTTCGGTTATATTCTAAAAGATTAATACACCCATCTCCCTATTTCTCTCACACACACCACCAGTTCATCTATGGCTCCTTCAACACCAAAGCTAGTAGTACCAGTAGACCTAAACAAGAAACCATGGGAACAAAAGCTACCCCTACATAACCGGTGGCACCCTGACATACCACCAGTTGCAACCGTTAAAACCGGTCAGATATTCAGGATAGAAATGTTGGACTGGACTGGAGGTGCTATTAAAGATGATAATTCTGCTAGTGATGTTAAATATTTAGACCTTTCAACTGTAAGTTTAAAGAATCAGTTTGAAGGGTTTGGATTATATGTCAACTCTCTGAAACTATATGATATATGTTGTTGTTTATCTGATGAGATGATTTTCAGGTGCATTATCTGAGTGGGCCGATTAGAGTCGTTGATGACGACGGACCGGCTAAACCAGGGGATCTTCTAGCAGTTGAGATATGCAATCTGGGTCCTCTCCCTGGTGATGAATGGGGTTTTACTGCTATTTTTGATAGAGAAAATGGTGGTGGTTTCTTAACTGATCATTTCCCCTGTGCCACAAAAGCAATATGGTATTTTGAAGGAATATATGCTTACTCTCCTCATATTCCAGGTAAATGAATAATTGTTTTTGACTAAAAATTAACAAACTTTGAAGTAACGTAAGTTAGATGCAAGTATGTAATGTTGGACTATCAGGTGTACGGTTTCCGGGTTTAACACACCCGGGGATAATCGGAACGGCACCTTCAATAGAACTACTTAATATATGGAATGAGAGAGAGAGAGAGCTTGAAGAAAATGGTTTAAAATCATTGAAGTTATGTGAAGTTTTGCATTCAAGACCATTGGCAAACCTGCCTTCAACAAAAGGCTGTCTTCTTGGCAAGGTAAAAGTGTTTCCAGGTCACGTGCCTTGCTTGTGAGGGTAAATTGGTCTTTTCACCTTCCCAGGGACTATTTGTGTAAATAATTTAAAGATCTGAAGATTAACAGGTGCGGTGAAAAGACCAATTTGCCCTCACATGCAAATGCACGTGACCAGACTTAACAGTAAAATTTAACGGTCATTAGGCGTGATGTAACGTGCAAGCTTTTTCAAACATAAAGGATGTTTTCTGTAATTTTCTTAGTTAAATGACGTATATTGAAATTTGGGTTATACTTAAATGACGTAATTTGCTCTTCTTTTTTTAACCATAAGAATCTGTTACTGGAAAAACTCACGGGTCCCCACCAATACCCTGCTTAACCAAAGTAAAATGTAGCTTGTGCTACTCAGGTGGCTTTCAAAGGGTTAAAGACAGAAAACCAATGAAAGCTGGATTCGAACATGAGACTTCTGATAGATGGGGACATTGTCACCTCTAGTTATAACTATGAAACTTGTTCTGAAAGTCTGAAACATGTTCTGAAAGTCTGAAACATGCCTTAATGTAGATTCAAGAAGGAACTCGCGAATGGGAGAAGATTGCTATAGAAGCTGCAAGGACAATTCCGGGAAGGGAAAATGGAGGGAATTGTGACATCAAGAATCTAAGCAGAGGTTCAAAAATATACCTTCCAGTATTTGTGGAAGGAGCTAACTTTAGTACAGGAGATATGCACTTCTCACAAGGAGATGGTGAAGTTTCATTTTGTGGGGCTATTGAAATGAGTGGCTTCCTTGAGCTCAAGTACAGTTTTCTTGTGCCATTCACCAAAAACAGTTAAAGTGGTAGTTGAAGTCAGTTGATTTTGTTTCAATTTTAACTTGTTATATTATTAGGTGTGAGATTATACGAGGCGGGATGAAAGAATACCTAACTCCAATGGGACCAACTAGTCTCCATGTTAATCCTATATTTGAGATTGGCCCTGTAGAGCCCAGATTCTCAGAATGGCTGGTGTTTGAAGGAATCAGTGTCGATGAGAGTGGAAGACAACACTACCTTGATGCCAGCGTGGCTTACAAGCGCGCAGTCCTGAATGCAATTGACTACCTGTCAAAATTTGGATACTCCAAAGAACAGGTTGGAGACATTTGTTTAAGGTTGTTGAAAATGTTTTATTAGTTGTGTAATGATATTTTTGATTGATTTGTGATTTGATTATTAGGTGTATCTTTTGTTGTCATGCTGTCCTTGTGAAGGAAGGATTTCAGGAATAGTTGATGCTCCAAATGCTGTTGCTACACTTGCAATTCCAACTGCTATCTTTGATCAGGTACTTGAATGACATCTGATCTTTAACTGAACCTAATAATCAGATACTGTCATTGGATCGAAAACAGAGTTGCGACAAGACTATAACAAATCGTTTGTTGCAGGATATTCGTCCAAAGGCGAACAAGGTGCCAGTTGGACCACGCATGGTGAGAAATCCAGATATTCCAAGATGCACTTACGACGGAAATTTACCTATCACAAAGAACCTGAGTACAGGAAGTTAATAACAAAAGTGATGAACATGTCATCCGTGCTCTATACTCTATACTTAACTCTATTTTATGAAGCTCGGATATGTTGTCCTACTTTTTTTCCTCTATCTTTATTATATGATTCTACTACGTAACGTCACATAATGTTACGATACAGCTAAGACAAACGCGAGACATGGATATTAAATGCTTTAGCATTGAACAAAATACAAAAAGTAAAAAAGCGATTTTACATGATTTTGGTAACAAATTATAAATTATTATTACTTTTTTTCTGAAGCTTTCTACATTTACTGGTTAATCTGTAAGTTGCAAAGCTAATCAATTTATTAGTGTGTAATAAATTCAACTTTAACTTGAAAGGTTAAAACTTGCAAAAAAAAAAAAGTACAACTTTTAGGGACATTTTTAAAATAAATTTGTGGCATACATAAGTTTAATTTCAAAGTAGTTATATGTTTACTAAATGAAAAGAAAAAGGAGAATTTTCAGCTGAGTACTATGGATTGTGATTTAGGATGGTTTTTACGTTTAAATGTGTAAGATATTTGAGTTGGAGTTTGACAAATGATGACAATCAAATAATTTTTTTAGAACGGCGAATTTCTTTACCCTTGTGGGATTTGAATCCAAGACCTTCAAACCTAAGTGTTTTAAGAGGCTTCGCCCCTGTCACTGGACCACCAACCCTACTTGCGACAATCAAATAATTGATTTTGGATAAACTTTGAATAGTGTTAGATACATAGTATTTCGAGTTAATTATTGTTAAGAGTGGATTAAAGGTCACATCTAGGTTTAGGTATAAAAGTAGAGCAAATAGAAGTATAATGTTTTTCTTATGATTCTGTGAGGAAAATCCTTTTTACGGACATCAAACTAAGTCAATACGAGGAAAAAATAGTTGAATTTGACGGTTAATTCGGTTGATGAAAAAAAAAACATTGATAACTAACTACCATGCATGTTGTTTAGGTTTCAGGCGTTACTCCTTACCCACCAAATTTGTTATATGTCTGAAATCAGTCCAAGTTATACGCGTGTGCACTATGTGATTTCCATTAGAAATTAGTTGACATTTTTTTTCATAATTTTACACACAAATAATTATTTTTTATTAGGAGACATATAATTAAAAATATACACTCCGTTATAGAAAATTAGTTGAGATCTTTTTTCTCATGCTGATGTAGCTATGTTTTGGGTGATGTTGTGTCGTTGTCTCTTTATGAGATCTTTAAAATAATGTTTTCTTTGTATTTAAATGTAAAATGATGGTGTGGGTGGAACATCAAGTTATCTTAGGTTTTCTAGTGTAAATCTTGATGTCACGTTGTCTTGGTGTTAAACTTAACAATGTTGCTATTGAAAATGTATGGGTCTTCCGCTTGTTTTGGAATTTAAATTATTTTGAAATTTTCGGGTGTTACACCAGATCTTCAAAAAAACTGCATCAATGGAAGCCGACTAGATCTGCAAATTTACAGAGGTTTCTCGCGACAACATGAGTAGCATAGCCTATCTCGAATCCCTTCTCCGCGTCGTCAATTTGGAATGACCACCAACATCTATTGATTGCATACTTGTAATCCAGTTCTTCATCCACGACCATCTGATTCTGGTATGTCTCTCTTTAACCCTAAATAACATGTATTCCGAGTTCAACAAACATAGTTGTCATCACACCCTCGCCACACCACCGCGGAACATACACATGTATTCTAATTTACACAAGTATGTGTAAAGAGTTTTTATTAATGTGTATTAGATTTTACACATCCTAACCTATTTTAAACAAGTACATGTAAGGTTCTTTTACATACTTGTAAACTGATATTACATCATTTAACCTACTTTACACATGCAATCTGTCTCTACATTTTGTTGAGGATTTAAGGTTCTTTACACAAGTGCAAATTGTCTTTACTTTATTGTCTCTATTTTAGGGTTTTTTTTACTCATGCCTAAAACTCATTTTGTATAAAGATTTGTTCTTCAACGACTAGCCAGTGTGTCAATAATATCAATTAATTAATCAAACAATATACAGATAAATTGAAAAAATTATTTTATTTTATTTGAAGAAATGCAGTAAAAAAAAGATTACTAGAGAAGTCAAAACGAGACATGATGATGGAGTGGTAAGGGAGATACATGGTGTTCTTTGTGACCTAAGTTCAATCTCTGCTCTCCCCATTAGTTGCCAATGATCTGGTGGTGGAGTGGTAAGGGATAGAGCTGTTGTTTCTTGTGACCTAGGTTCAATCCCTACTCTCCTCATAGTTTCTGAGGCATGCAAATGAGATCTAGTTCTTAGGCTGATGCACCTGGGTTTTACCCACGCCGACTAGGGTTCGAGCCTCAGCTCTCACTCAAGCCCGGAAGGGGCCGTATTGGGGGAGATTTTTCCTTGGATGCTCTCCAACTCTGACGCCAAATGGGCCCGGTTAAAACAACATATTAGCCGGAGTTGAACGAGGCTCTCCCATGTGACGGAGGGGTGCGACGTCACAACATTCATGTGTTTGTCGTTAAAAAAAAAAGTCAAAAAGAGGTAAAAGGAAAAAATAAAATAAAAATAAAAATAAAGGCCTATGTGGGAAAAGAAAAAGAAAAAGGTTTCGATCTGAGGTCGTGTTCTTGATTTTAACACCCGTCTGATGGCCGTAAGGCCTTCGCTGCAATTCTTCGCCAAATCCTCATCCCCATCCCCATCCTCAACCCTACTCATCCGTCACATCGCCTCCGCCGCACCACCGCAAGCACAAGTATCCTCATCAAAACCAAACCATCTGTCAGACGCCTCCATTTTACAGCCTCCGGCAGACGCTCTCTCTGCAGGAAACCCTGGCGCAAAAGATCGGAAAAGCTATCCGGCGCCCCGGCGCCCCGTCCAAGGCTAGGGTTTATACCGATGTTAATGTTATCCGACCTAATGAGTATTGGGATTACGAGTCGTTGACCGTTCAATGGGGGTAAGCGCTCTCATCTCATTCGACTTCTGTTATAAAATTTGTGGTTTTCTGATTTTTTTATTATGTTACAGGGAACAGGACAATTATGAGGTCGTGAGGAAGGTTGGGAGGGGGAAATACAGCGAGGTTTTTGAGGGATTTCACTGTGCTAACGACGACAAGTGCATTATTAAAATACTCAAACCTGTTAAGAAGAAGAAGGTTAGCCAATTTCTTCTTTCTTTCATTTTATCCCCAAATTTTTACAAATTCTAGGATGTAGATAGATTGCTTTAGTTTTCAATTTGTTGAAGCCGTTAACATGAACCTTTGTTGTTTTGAGTTACAATATCTGCTCTTATGCCCTAATCGATCACTACGTTACTTAATGTTAACCGGTAGTGGTGATATGTATGGTTTAGTTTGGGGCTTGCAAGTTTTGTGCTGCATGGATAATTGGGTATATCTTTGTTAAGCATGTCCTATGTTTGGCTTAACGTGCTAGTGGAATTGATACCCTTCTGTATGCGTATGTTTCAGAAGTTCAAGAGCTTTCTCTAGGTTTTACCTGGATGCCGTTTGGTTGGACTTTAACTTTTTGTGTATTACATTTTCCAAAAGTAGTGTTTCTATTTTCTGTCCAGTAATTGCCTCGAGTTACATGAAATTCTCTTTGTGAAGTTAGTCTGTGTCGCAAGGGCAGCTGCCCTTTAATGTGGGGCCTGGAGGCGCAGCTTTGTTGACCCCTGCCTTTTGTTGGCTCCAGGATTAGATTCAGTTATACAAGTGTGCACTCCACACAAACCTGTATTACAAACCTAAAGCCTCTCTGTCTCGTGTAAACGTCAATTACATAAATTGATTGATGACACTAAAATCGTCCTTTTTAACCCTATAATTTTGATCCCCTTTTTCCTTTCTTATTCTCGACTATTATTGTGAACCAAGACCAAAATCCCCAATCTTGATATGGCTTGGTGCTCCAAATGCAAGTGGGGCTGAAAAGGTTTGGAGCACTAGACAACTTGGAAAACAAAGAATGGCAATGTTTTCACAACCTTCAACTTTAGTGGTTTAAGATTAAGAAGAGGATGGTTCACATGGAGAAGGCACTTAAGTGAAATTTGAAGCGCTTAGTCAGTTCATTCAAATGAATAGGAGAATGAAAGGATTGAAAGCTTAGATAGTTTTGGTGATGTTGGTGGTGATGAACAACGGCATTGATGTTGCTGATTTTTTGTGAATGTTCATAAGTTTTGGTATTAATTGGATGGTTCGAATTGTTAGTTCTATTAGTTTTTTTTATAATATTTGTGATTGGTATTAATTTTCTATGCCTATTATGTATATTTATTATTCCCATTATTGTTTTTTTTTGTCGTAGGCGTGCTTCTTTTTGTGCCAAGGCGACATGCGAGCCCTTTGCAACTTGAGTGCGTCTTGCGACTTTGACTATTTCGAAAAAGAAAACAATAATAGAATATATGATGTCTTTAAAATTACCAGAAAAGAAAGGATGTATAAATATAGGAAAGTTCACTTGGTTTATTCAGATTGAAAGTTACAAACTTGTTCTCAGATACTACTTAGAATGTTCTTTTGACTTTCTCACTCTTTTCATATTAACATGCATTTTATTTTATCATTGAGTTGATGATTCACATTTCTTTGAAATGCAGATTAAGAGGGAGATCAAGATCCTACAGAACCTTTGTGGCGGGCCAAATATTGTGAAATTGCTGGATATTGTTAGAGATCAGCAATCAAAGACACCAAGTCTAATATTTGAATACGTGAACAACACCGATTTCAAAGTACTTTATCCGACACTTTCTGATGTCGATATCCGCTATTATATGTATGAACTTTTGAAGGTAAGCATCTAAAAAACTTGTTTCTTTTTTTAAATATTTACCAGTTGCGACACAAATGAGTTCTGATTTCATGTTTATATATATAATATATGTACACAGTTTTTTTCATTATCCGTATAATATACCCTGTATTGATTGTGTTTAGGCTTTAGATTACTGCCACACTCAAGGAATCATGCATAGAGACGTGAAGCCCCACAATGTGATGATTGATCATGAAAAGCGCAAGCTTCGTCTTATAGACTGGGGCCTTGCAGAATTTTATCATCCTGGGAAAGAGTATAATGTTCGTGTAGCATCCAGGTTTGTATATCGATGAAATTATCATTTCACTTGTTTCATGATATTCAGGGTTGCAATGGATTTATTCTTTACATACTTCTCACCTTTTTTAACCAAATAAATCATCTTTATCCTCTTTGAATGCAGATATTTCAAAGGTCCTGAACTCCTTGTTGACTTGCAAGATTATGATTACTCATTAGACCTATGGAGCCTCGGTTGTATGTTTGCTGGAATGGTAATTATGTTTTTCCAAGCTTTATCTTTTGTACTATATACTTTCTAAATTTTCTGAATTCGTTGCATACTATTTAGTGTTTATGTGGCCTTTTTTTCATCTAAATATGTATTTCATTGTTTTAATATGCTTTTTGTGAAATTGCTGTGGTGTACAGATATTCCGTAAGGAACCATTTTTTTACGGACATGACAATTATGACCAGCTGGTCAAAATTGCCAAGGTATGCGTATCGCTTGTTATGCGTATTTACAAATGTTTTATTATAAATTTCTGCAATCATGGATTATAATCAATATTGAAATTTTCTTTTGTTTCTTTGGGATAGGTATTAGGGACAGACGAATTGAATACTTATCTTCAGAGGTATCGCTTAGAGCTAGATCCACATCTAGTCGCCCTTGTGGGGAGGTCGGTAGCCTATGCTCATTTCACCTAAATCTTTAATTTCATTTATTTAAATTTGTGTTTTTGGCTATTGTTGCAGGCATAGCAGGAAACCATGGACAAAGTTCATTAATTCTGATAACCAACATTTAGCTGTTCCTGAGGTAAACAAAAATCTTTTTTGATGTATGACAAGATTGTGTGTTTATGTTTTTCTTATGTGCTTGCTTGTTGATTAGGCAATCGACTTCCTTGACAAGTTACTTCGGTATGATCATCAAGAAAGGCCCACTGCTAAAGAAGCAATGGTAATTTCCTAAAGTACATTAACCGTTAAAATTGTATTTTATATAATAGTTTGATGTTAAAACTTTTTTAAAATAAAATGCAGGCACATCCATACTTTTACCCCATAAGAAATGCGGAAAGCAGCAGGACCCGTGCATAGTGGGGAAGAATGAAAAGCAACTTGTACCTCTTTTCTCTCAATGCTGTGACTTTATTTCTATTTTTTCTATCGTGTCCCTTCCGTTTTTAATTTCATGAGAAAACATGTTACATGTTGCGTGTTTGATTGTAAAACTGTATTATTGTCGCCTTTTTTTTGTTTTTAAATTCAGCCTAAAGACAAAAACACCATGTTCTATTGTAAAAATTGTGTTTTTGCTTACATTTATGGTCGAATTTATTGAGCTCGAGTCTAAAATATAAGTAGATTTTGAGTTCACAAGATCTCAACTATACTATATTTATGACCAGGAGATCAGAACCTTTCTATATGTTTATATTTTTGGACTAAATTGAATCCGGGTATGGTTTAGAGCATGTAGTTTTGAAATGACTCATTAAAATAATTAAGTTTTGAGTTATATTTAATCTGTTTAATAAATGGATTGTATTTGGGTTGACTTTAAATAGGGTATAAATTCGGGTCAATTTGTTTAACCTGTCTGATTTAAACAGGTTATTCTATCATTCTCTTTCACTCATTTATTACAACCCATCATGTTTGGAACTTGATTATAACCTATTGGTCTATTTGATTTATTTAGATAAATGACTTAAAGTTGTGATGTTTGAGTTATATCATGTTTTTTACAAGAATAAATATATACATGATATTTGAGTTTAACGATTCAATATGATGAGACTTTTGATCAATATTTATAACATGTTTTATTAAAGGGATAATTACATATATCTCCTAAAAACTTCATTAATTACGTATATATCCAACTAAAAATTTTATTTACGTATATCCCATTCATTAATTACATATATACCCAACTGGATAATGAAATCGATCTAAAGCGATGATTGATTTTGGAATTGGTTGGAAACGATAATTAGAAGGTTAGGGTTGAGATAGATGAAATAAGTATAGTCGTATTTCTTGTAAAGTTAAAAAGGGTAATTTTATAAAAGAGTGGGATATATGTAATTTAAGTTTTAAATTGAATAAATATGTAATTAGGATTAAAAATAAGAAGATATATATATAATTTTATCTTTTATTAAACAAAAAATTGTTATATTTGGGCTATTTGAGTGACTCAAACGTGTGGTCCAAATCTGCCACCAAAATATTTCATGTGTCTTTTCACCTATTTGGTATTGGACTATGTTGTCTCATTATCATTTATCATGCATTATTCGATAACAAGCTTTTAGAGAAAATAAAAATAAGAAACAAAAAACAAAATAAATACCCAGAAACAAAATTCAAGAAACGTTTCATCTTATTTTTTGACACAAAATACCTCTAACCACATGTCATATGGCACATGATGATTTTTATTAAGAATAAACTATTTTCTTTTGAGTGATTCATAGAAGTGGTTGTATGGATCCTTACAAATACACGGCATGTCAGCATACATGTAAGTGTAAAACCTTTATACTTTTTGCAATGACAATATTACTTTAAGAAAACGAAGTTTTATTTAATTAGTTGTTAAAAATAAATGTTAAATTGTTTTTTAGATGACAAAAGTATTATTTATGGACAATCATTAGACCAGAAAAAAATACTTAGTAATTATATTAGAAAATTACGAAAATCGATGCATTATACTTATGTAGCAATATAAGAAAAATAACATGTATATAGTCATGGGACATGTCACTTAAACGCATGTGATGTTTAATCCTCAATTGCGTATCAACTCCTCTCTTGTAGCAATGGAAATAGGCGTCGCTAACTCGTGTTATTATCAACAATTTCACGTATGCACTTCATATTGGATGGATGGATGGATGGATGGATGGCTAGATGGATGTTTTGCAGACTGTCGGAAAAACATGACCGAAAGTAGAGCGGCGAGAGGATGGGGTTGGGTTATTTTTAGATAAACCACTATCACATGAATTGATTTTAGAGAAAGAACGGGGAAAGAGATCTCCATGGGATTGTTCGCTACTCCTAAAGAAGATGGAGAGAGAGTGTGTGTGAAGGATCATGGTTGGAGTTTTTTTTTATTACTTTGAATAAAAGAATAATCAAAATACTCTTATATATAACGTACGTGAGGTAAGAGAATATTAATTTTCAAAAATATTATAAAGTTAAATATCTAACACTTGTAGATTCCATTTTTTCAAACCTGTTATTTCTTGTAAATTATATGGATCATTCATGTATTTAATTTTATTTGTAGTAATTTATTATTGATTATGGCTTTTCAAAATTTCAAGAAGTAACAATATAGGACGTAATTTAATTATTACCGACATTCGAAGAACAAAAATATATGTTCTCGTATCTTTTAATACTAATAAAATAATATTTTTTGATGTTACTTGACAACTTCTTAATGCATTGTTTCCCTCCAAATCTCTATCAAGTATAATTATTATTAATATTAAAAATATTAAATTAATACTAATTACTAATACTAATTATAACTATTACTAATACTATATACTAATCAATAATAATACTAATTACTAAAATCTTTGACTCCAATGATTTGAATACATTTTCCATCGTTTCAAGCCATGTTTAATTAATGACTTTTTTTTTAATTTAATTAATAAACACTATTATAACTTCGTATATAATTATACTAGGTTAAAATCTTGTGTATTACACGGGTTGAATAAATAAAATGTTATATACTTATTAATAAAAATTTTATATTTTTAAAAACCCGTGTAATACACGGGTTGAATAAACCGGTATATTACATCGGTTGAACTATTTATAATTAAATAATAAGTATCTGTAATTAGATTTATATTAAAAATCTAAAAATAATTTTTTTTAATATCATTATTCAATATGAGAGATAGAGGCAGGAAAAAAATGATACAAATGAACCAGAAAGTGACACGTGTCTATAGAATTTTATTTATTCATATAAATATTATTATTTGATATTATTATTTTATAAGAGAGAAACAGAAAAAAAATATAATATTTAATAGAAAAAAGAGATGAAAAAATAAATATTAGAAGTAACCAGAGATTGACAAGTGTCCCACGTGATTTTCTTTTATTATATGGTATAGATTTAGCTTTAAATCTTTAAATTGTTTAAACTAAAATACTGAGATATTTTCAAGTGTCAAATGTCTTAATATATTAGGAAGGCGATATTTATAAAATTTTATAAATAAAAGTTAAAAAAGTAAACATCTTATTATGTTATCAAAGACTTCTAAAAATACCATATTTAATATTAACAATCAAAATTGATTGTTTATTACTAATAATTAAAAAACATGTTATGATTCCTAAAATATTGATAAAAAAAGTGGTTTATGTAATGGGACGAGACTACAAGTTATATCATTGGGAAATCGTGTTATCAAGGCAGAGATAATATCATGAAGTAATATTGGTAATCGTACTTTTATCCCCAGAATAACTTTGACGCCTTTAGACAAGAGGATTCCTTTTAAGTTTCAAAGAAGACAATTTCCACGGGCTGCGTGTTTTGCAACGACGATAAACAAGAGTCAAGGGCAGTCGTTATCACGTGTAGGTTTATTTTTTAAACAACCGGTTTTTACACATGGTCAATTGTATGTCGTCTTATCCAGAGTTAAAACTAGAGATGGGGTCAAACTTTTAATATTAGATAAAGATGAAAAACTTAGCAACCAAACAACAAATCTATACATACTAATAAATAAAGGTTTTAGATTGCCACATGTCACTCCATCATGCCTCCTCACATTGGTTTTCCCGCCTCTCTCTCCTAATAAATGCACCTATATCTTATTAAATAATAATGATATTATAAATATATTATTAAAAAAGAATAATAATTATATTAAATAAGAATATATAATAAGAATTCAAAATATAACTAATTAAGGAAAAATACTAATCTATACTCCCTAATAAATAAATATTTTTTTGTAAAATGGTTTTCCCACCTAAAGTTTAATTATAATTTAAGATTTTAAACCTCTCACAAATAATAAATGCTTAACAAACATAATTGCTAAAATTATTTAATATTATTTGACTAGAACTTAAAAACCGTTTGATTTGAAAATTTTGAACTCTGTATTATTTAAATTATAACAAAATCAATAAATTAACTCTCGCAAATTTACTATAATTAGAGAATTAAATTGACAATTTTTTAAAAAAATTAATAACTTATCTTTGTTAAGCAAATAACAATTAATCAAAATCAATTTTCTAGAATCTAAAAAATTTACCTTATGTAATTTGGTTTTGTGAATGTAATTATAATTTTTTTTCACTATGTAAAGTAATTCTTATTTAGACATTTATGAATAATATATGTTTCTTTTCATTAACCGTGTAATACACGGGAACTAACCTAGTGTTATATACAAAGAAGTATTTGTAGTTTTTTAACTACCAATTAACGTTCTTTTTTGGTTGTGTACAAGTGCGTTTTGTACCATTTGATATCAATCATTAATAAGTTCTTTTTTATGTCTTTTACGTGTTGGAGTATTGATTTTCCACCCGCATTAACCTAGTATAATATACAAGAGTAATGCTATATACAAACAAACCCACACATTACGTGTACGCCCCTATGTGAAAGCATTTGGATAATTGTGACATTTCAACCATTCGATATTAAAGTCAGGAACAAAGGAATCATTCTATTCGGATTTTAGTTTCAAAATGAATAAAAACTATACAATATGTTATATTTTAACAACATGATTAAGTCTTGTTCTTTTGTGATCTTCATTCTAGATTTTTAAGTTAGTTAAGACAAAATAAAATAATCACAAATATCTTTTATTAAAATTATAAATGTTCCCATATCAAAGCTTAGTAGTTTAAGGTTTTTATGTAGACCTTTATGTTAATTTACCTTGGTATATGATTAAAAAATGGGTACAATATAAAAAATTTATCTTTACGAAAATACATATCTTTATACTAATAAATTAAAATTCTAGTCGCACACGTGTCACTTTTTGGTTCATTTTCAACATTTTTTTCTTCCTGCTCTCTATAATGATACTAAAAAAATATAAATTTAAATATTTCATATATATCTAATTATAGATACTTAATATTTAATTATAAATAGTTATATTATTAATCAAATAATTTATTATGAATTAAAATCTATCAATTATATAAAAAAAATTAATACCCAGTTGAAAAAAAATGTTTTAAAAATTAAAATTTATAACTCTCACGTCAATTTAATGGAAGGAAGTTTAAAGAAAAGAAGAGGAGAATTTTAATAATCTTTCCTCATAACTTTTCCTACAAATCGGAAATAAGTGGAAGGAAAAAAAAAAGAAAACATGTAAAATCTCTAATTTCTTTTTCTTTACTTTGAAATCTAGAACACAAAATTAAATTATATAATATTTCCATTTTCTTCACTTTCTTTTCTTTCCTTAATTTTCTTTCTTCGTTCCCCTCTGTTTCTTTTCTTTCCTTCATTCCCTTTCTCCTCTTTTCCTTCCTTTATTAAACCCAGGAACAGAACGTAAGCGTTTCATGGCACTAAACCTCTTGTATATGTGAGACGTAAGGATGATATATATTTGGGAATTTAGTCACTAACAGCGGATGTATGAACTATATCTGGCCGATGGATTTTAGTCTATAAAATTAAATTCAATAACATTTGATGTGGTTGAACAACTACGTCTACAAGGACTTATTTTTATCGTTTAATCAAGAGTAGTTTTTTAAATAATAGGTTATTCAACAAAAGTTATACTTGGATCAAATATTCATTTTTGCTTTCTAGGAAACTTTTCTTCCCAGCTTGGATCGATTGTATAAGGCTTATATATATAGAGAATGGTTCAAATAAAAATAAGTTTTTATGTGATAATTGTGATAACTAATCTCAAACAATCACATAATTTATAAATTATTTTTTTCATTTGATTGTTGAAAGAGTATCTAAGTATATTGAACATATATGTTGAACATAACATAAATACATAAATGAGGAGTTTTACCTCTACGTACCACATAATTTTCTTTCTTTAAAAAAACGAAACGAACGGATACAGGACAAACTCCCGCCTTGTAGCGTAGGGGAATCCCACTAGTTCTATCCAAATTTAGTTAAATATTTAATTATAAAAACTGATTAGATATTTGTAAATTTATTTTTATATCAACTATTTTATTGTTAACTTAACTAACAATTCGTATGAACAGAATCGTAATCAACGATTATGATGACAATCAAATTGTTCATGGCTTCATTCTTTTGTTCCTATTTGACCATTTATGGTTATTTTAAAGAGGTGGTTAAAAAATATGCAATTAATATTATAATGCACGTATATATTATTGATGAATATCTTCTTTAAATATGCGATTAAAGTTGAATAGTATTGTAATTTGTAATAATGTTCTCTCTTCAGAACTGTTTAGAATATATTCATTACAATAAATTGATTTCTTAATATTATCTTTAAGAGCTAAGATGAACAAAAATATTATGGAGGTAAGAATCTAAATGTATATATAAGTTTTCCACCTTTTCTAGAAACCATATCCAAGTTGATAATGTTGTGCAACGTTATTAAATAACCAAACAACATTTCAAATGTGAAATAAAATACCATGTTTTAATCAATTATTGATCGATGTAGTTTAATGGAATTACATTTTATTTTAGTAACTGGGTTAGAATCCCGTGTATTACACGAGTTGTATATTGAAACCGATATAACTTATAAATTTGTAAAATAAGTCCTAACTTGTCAGACTATTTATGATCGTCTAACTTATCAGACTATTATGATCATCTCGAGATATATCAGTGGAAATGTGTGTATATAACAAATTAATATTTTTCTTTAATTAGTTATATTTTGATTTCCTATTATATATGTATATAATCTTATTTAATATAATTAGTATTTTTCTTTAATAATATATTTATAATATCATTATTATTTAATAAGATATATGTGTATTTATTAGGAGAGAGAGGCGAGAAAACTAATGTGAGAATGCATGAGGAAGTGACAAGTGTTCCTCTCAAAACCTTTATTTATTAGTATGTATAGATATATTATTAAATTATTTAATGTGATTGTCGTTAGATAGTCGAACCTTCACCAAGGAGTATGAGTCTAAGGGTATGTGAGAATTGAACTTAATTATACATCTACTAGCTTAGTATCCCGTGTCTACACACGAGATAAAAAATATCAATACATAAAATTCTTAATTTTTATGTATATATTTTACATGTGTAATTTGACTTTCATTACTATTTGATTCAAAATAAAAGTTACATAATTTTATTTCAAAGTTTCTTATGATAAGGGATAATTTAAAATAAATGTGTTTTATCATTAAAATATATGGTGTATTTAATAAGAAAGACAGAGAAAAAATGATGAGAATGAATATGGTGACGACACGTGACATGTAAAACATTTATTTATTATATAGTGTAGACTAATAATTTGTTTAAAAAAAATTATTATAAAAAATATGGAAGTGTATTTATTAAGAGAGACGGGAAAAAAATTATAAAAATGGATATGAAGACAACACATGTCGTTATGAAACCTTTATCTATTATATAGTATAGATATATGTACGTGTTAGGTACTGAAACATTGTAAAGTATAAGACTTGTCTTACATCGGTTGAACAACAAATGTGAGATTTATAAATCAAATGAGGTTTCTTTCCCACCAGACGCACTAGTCTTTTGGGATAAGTTCCTCTATTTGAGATATAACTGTACGACTCGCATAGTCCCATGTATCGTAAATCTCAATCATATATCAATGATACTGACCTGTTTGTGTGACTTTGGACTATGTCGATCACTCTCATCGATTTCCGTTCTCTATTTTCTGCTTATTTAATTTTGTATTGTTTTTCAATCGTATATGATGTTAAAAAAAATCGACTCTTAAATCTAAAATGTGTATTGTTGCGTGGTGCTCAACTAGAGACGACGACTCTAATGCCCTCGAACTCCAATCATTATGGCGTGGGTCAAGCCCCAGTGACAATAAACCAATTTCTACAACTCAACATTCTATTTGTCATGTATGCCTATAAAGTTATTATTTGGTTCAATTGTGAAGCATGTTATGGTCTAAATAAATAAATAAAATAAAATAAAAACAATAAGAAAAACATAATACTATTTTTTATTTTATTTTTTTGAACGGCGAACATTGAATGTTGTGACGTCGCACCCTCCCGTCACATGGGAGAGCCTCGTCCAACTCCGGTCAATATGTTGTCTTAACCAGGCCCACTTGGCGTCAGAGTTGGAGAGCATCCAAGGAAAAATCTCATCCAATACGGCCCCTTCCGGGCTTAAGGGAGAGCCGAGGCTCGAACCCTGGATCGGCATGGGTAAAATCCTGGTGCATCAGCCTAAGAACTAGACCTCATTTGAATGCCTCAGAAATTAATGGTGGTGGTAGGGATTAAACCCGAGTCCCTTGGGACTTCAATCCTCACCTCAACCACTACACCACAACCTATTTGGCAAAACATAATACTATTTAAGCAATGATTGTACACCTAAAACATTAATCTAGAAGTTATATATCACACATCATATTTATTTACTTATTTATTTATTTATTTATTTATTTTCCTTCTCCTGTTATTTTCGTCAGGTGAATAAAATATAAGGTACGGGAGAAAAAAATCCAGTTATGGCGGGTCAACGTTCGGGTCTCGATAAAGACTTCACGCTTCAACTTAAATTTAATATTATATATCCCCTTGTTTTCTTAAGCCAATAACAACAAAGCAATAATGACGTTTGCTTCGACATATAATATGATGTTTGTTTCTTTGTATGTATATACATATATACCATAATATAAATCAATGACAATAGTAACGTATATTATCGTAAAAGAAATTGAATTTAGTATGCTTTTTTTTGTTTTGATTCATGTAATTTTCTTGATAATAAGAAATTAATTTTTTTATTTATCCAAAAAGAAATAAATACATTGTATGACATGCATGACACATTTAACAAAGATCATTTAACACAAATATTATATTATATTTATTTTAATAAATGATTCCAAATAATATCACATGTCATTATCATATTTTTTTTCTCACTAAAATTATCTAATTTTCTCTATTTTAAAGAAGTTTGAATTTTAAAATTAATTATGTTAATGTTTTTATTTTTAAAAAAGATAATATAAAATATGAACTAGTTATTACTCAATTAAGGAAACAAAGAAGTTTATTTACACGTTATTTTAATTTTTTACATATTATTATACTTTAATTTTTTCTATTAAACAACTGCATGGAATATATGGATATATAACCTAACTAGCTTAGACCCCGTGTAATACACACGAGGTGAAAAATATCAATCCATAATTTTATTAAATTTTATTTATGTATTTTACAGGTGTAAAAATGTATTACTATATATGTACTAAAGATATAAAACAAAATTCAAAATATATAAAAAATAATATATAATTGGGTTTCGAAAATACGTCCATTACTATTTAATTTAATTTGACTTTCATTTACTATTTGATTGAAAATAAAAGTTATATAATTAGATTTCTAAGTTTTTTATAATAAATGATAATTTAAAATAAATGTGTTTTATAAATACAGATTAATTATTGCAATAACATGATAAAATAATCTAGACCATTCATTTTTTATTCGATCTTATAAAACAATAATTAAATTAAAACGGGTATAACAGGAAATATTAAAATTTTCATCTGTCCATTTGATTAGTTTCTCTCTTAAATTTATTATTTGATGTCTCAATTATCCAACTAGTTAGTTTCTACGTATAATGAGTTGAAATTAATCTTACAAATAATGAAACTTGTCATATACATAACAAAACTTATCAAAAAGCCTTATCGTAAAGTGATAGCTCCATGACTTTTCAAATGGACGGTTATGAGTTCGATTCTCGTTTGAGACAAATTGTTCCGGGTTGAACCAGAGGCTTTTTCTAGTTGTGGGTTTCCTCCTAGGTGGGTCCCAGGTTCGAGTCCGCTGCGGTTACAGCCCATTGAGAAAGACATGCATAACCCACAGGAACACCCGGGCTACTCCCGAAGGAAGTAAGGGTTTAAGAAAGTCGCATTTTCAAAAAAAAAATCTTATCTAATGAAACTTAATGTACACATGACAAATTTTATCTTACGTATATTAAAACATCGCAATGGTTTGGATGTAACAAAAATCAATATTTGTAGGTGTAATGAAAAAAATACGTTTGAACTATCCGTGTTTACCTACACATAAATTGTGTTACAAATATTTACCTACACATTTTATGTTTCATGTAGGTAAGTAATGTTTCGAATACTATTAGGGTGGTGGCCTAATGGTAAAGCAAAGACTCTTAACACCAAGGTCTTAGGTTCAAGTCACAGGAAGCTCAAGAAATTTAGCTTTAAAAAAAAGTAATGTTTTGAACGTAAAGGTAATATATATTATGTACTAGTTTTATTTTTATTACATTAGATTTTAAATTAAAAAAGAGAGATTTATAAAAATAGAGAAATAATAGGGTGAACGGTTATGAAAAGATGTGATAAAATCTCTAAACTGTCCTTCCATTTTAAATTACTCTCTTTGATTGTCTCTATTCTACTAAAATAAAATCAGTAACTTTTAAACCAAACATGTATGAGATTTTAAAAGTTCTAAAAGCAACACTCCAACAAAGTTGTAGTACTTTTAAATGATGAAAATCATGCAACTTATAGTACTATATCTTTTTTAAGTAATGTTTCACTTTTTCCTAATGATAGCTAATCTATTTCACAATTAATTTACATAAATCCACCTGTAGCGAAGCTTAATCCATTGACCTCAATGAAAGATTAATCTTAACTTTAAATGACTTTGTAATTGGACTTAACTCCACCCTGAGTAATGCTTCATTTGACCTCTACAGGTGACATTTGCATAGCTCTTTTAAAAGTTTAAAGCTTTTTGTGTTTCTGAATCCTTTTTAAAAAGAGAAGCAAACAAAGTGAAAAATGAATGGAAAAAATTTGTGTTCATAAGTTTTACCTTTTTAATGGAAGGAAGTACAAAAATGAGAGATGAATATTTTTAATAACCTCTCCTCTCAACTTTTAATCTCAAAACGACGGATTTAGAGAGAACATAACCAAATACAAAATAAAAAAATTAATTTCTTTTCATTTCTTTTAAACTTTAGAGCACGAAATTATATTATATCTTTCTCACTCTCTATTTTCTTTTCTTCCCTAAATTCCATTTTTCTTTCTTTTTAGGATTATTGGATTTTAATAATCTCACATTTTACCAATTGGCTAATAATAATCCCAACTGAGAATATTCTTATCACCGTTCCCTACTTTCAAACTATTTTTTTACATTGGACTCCCCGTTAAAAAAACTTAACGCCGTTAGAGTTTATATGACGTGGACATCTGCAAACCGTCGGAAAGTCGAGCCAAGCTAGCAGTGGTCTCGTGTTGGCTTTTGAAATTGGCTTTGGTCGTGTTTAACTGATCTCGTTGAACACCACTGTTATCTCTGTTTGGACATTCCGGACCCACGAGACCAGTTAAACACCACCAGAGCCAATTTCAAAAGCCACCACGAGACCACTGTTAGCTTGGCTTGACTTTCCGGCGGTTTGTAGATGTCCACGTCATATAAACTCTAACGGCGTTAAGTTTTTTTAACGGGGGGTCCAATGTAAAAAAAATAGTTTGAAAGTAGGGACCGGTGGTAATAATATTCTCAGTTGAGATTATTATTGGCCAATTGATAAAATATAGGATTATTAAAATCCAATAATCCTTCTTTTTATTTAATTACTTTTAAAACCATTAGCTCATATTAAAAAAATACTGTTTTGATGTGAAAGTTTAAACTTTTAAAAGACATAATTGTGTTACCTTTTAAGGCTTTATTTATGTCCTTTTATATGATTTTATATTTTTTTTAGTCAACGTTACTATTAATTTTCCGAACACCACACAAATAAAACGATTCCAACTTGAAATAATAGCTTTGGTTTTCAACTTCAAAATAAAAGCTATAGTTTTCATTTTTCATCTCCAACTTCGAGCTCAAAAAAGATTTATCAGACCTACCCATAGTTAACACACATACTTATTTATAGAAGTCGAAACTTAATTTTTTTTAAACATGGTTTTCTTAATGAGATTTTTGAAGAAAAAAATATGAGATTTTTTTAACAAAAATAAGAATTTTCATTTATAAGAAATCTAGTTTAAAAACATGATTTATATTCAACGAGATTTTAAAAACATTTGAGATTTTTTCATAAAAAAACTGAGAATCTTCATTCTTTTCTTTTTGCAATCTGTCCGAACAGAAACGACAATTGTTACATATATATGAATGTTACATATGTAATTATTAATGTTTTCTACATAAAATGATTATTACATTACATAAAATGATTATTACATGTGAAGCTAATCGATTGATTAATGCATTGATTCATAGCCATTATTGCAGTGATAATATGGAAACTCTACTCACTTGAGAAAACATTGGAAACTCCATCATAACCATTCATCAAACTTGATTTATTGATGAGATTAAATGTAGTTTTTCCATTTATTTAAATGTTGTATTTGATACAAAATATTAGACTACGATTCCTTATCTTTTTCTTACCTATTAACTTTCAATTTTAATTTGTAGATCCAATATATTGTTAAATATTAGATTACGATTCAACTTAGATTTTTGGTTCGAAGAAACACAAAATCTCAAATTTAGTTGACGAGTTTTTCGTTTTCCTTTTTGGAATTTGTCCAACCAGAAACGACGATTGTTACATATGTCACTATGATTGTTAAATAACTGAACAAATGATTATTACATATGGTTGTTATATAAAATGTCTGAAAGAGTGGAAATACAAGGAAAGAGACATTAACAAATGAGTATTGTATATGTAGCTAATCAGACGAAACAGAAAATAGCGTAAATGAACAAATATTACATGTGTAACTACTGTTGTTACATATGTAGCCAACATTTATCATATATGTAACTACGATTGTTACATATGTAACTATTAATAGTTTCTATTTTGTTACAAAGTTGAAGTACCCACATGAGACAATATTTGATAGCAAGTGACATATTTAGGGGAATGAACTTCGTTTATAACATGATTAACTCCATCAGAAGGTTAAATAACATATGTAAATCTGCAGCATAGCTAGACGCTAGTTACCTAGCGACATCCAGATTTTGTAAAGCCTATGATTTCTTAGCCTCACAAGAATCAATAGTATGCTCCAACATCAAACAATGAGAACATGGGAGGTCCCAAATCTACTATATGGATAAGAAAAACAAGAACCAATACTTGAGCATAAGGCAATTTTCCTTGTTTTTTGATGCAGTTTTTCCATTTCATTTTATCCAATATAATAAATCTGACTCATCTACTATATTGAATGTCCTAATGCCTATGCAACATATAAATGACCCAACCAAACTTGAATTAAAGTTTTTAGGAGAATATTGCTTTTTTTAAAAGGCTAAGTTCATTGAAAATAAACAAAACAAAAAAATTGTTGTAGCAAAAATGATCTATTTTACATAGTTAAATAAGTCGTGAGGTTCTTCTAACATTTTTGAATCAAAGTTGTTGGTCAACTCTTTATAATTCATACTTTCTAAATAACCGCTCTGAATAGCTATCATTGTCAACCCATCAGGTCTTTCTTAAGACATTGGGATCGTAAGTAGGCTTCAACAATGTCAATTTTGAAAAGTTTTTTTTAGATGTCACCGTTACTGGAATAGTCAACAACAATACTGTATATGTGGTTAATGCATTAAGAAAATAATCGACTTGTTTCAAATATTTTAAAACAACAGCAAGGTTCTTTTATGTATCGAACAATTTTCAATCGGCAATCCCAATCCGCCCAGGTTTTTTTCATTTATCAACAGTCGACTATCGTGGTTTTTTTGATGTATCGAGTATCGACTATCACCAGACACCAATCTCAATCGTCAACCTTTAATCCCTAGTCTATCTTCTTTTTTGTTTTCTGGAAAATAAAGATCAAAGAATATTATATTTTAATATAATTTGTAAACACTTGACTTATAAGGTTCTCTAGGATACCCTTTAAGCAAAAACACCAATTCATTAAAAAAAAATAGATTTATCCCGTATAGAACGTGTAATTACTAATAACTTTATAATTTTATGTACATTTTAATCTACTTACGGTACTTAAACGAGAAAAAAAAGAAATTTAGGCCCTCTCTAGAACGTGGGGCTTATGCTGTCGTCCACCATGGACACCCTCAAACCTAGCTGTTTATTTCATATTATTGTACTAGTCTATTTAAATATCACTACCTAAATACTGTAGAACAAAAATTCTTATTTTGAATCTTGAGTGGGTCAAAAAACTACTTTTAAAACCACTAACTAAAGGTCGACAAGAATGAACAAGGAGTACTTAACTTTAGGCTCATGCTACATTAATTCTCATATCGTGGTTGTTCCGTAGTTATCTTTATAATATGTTAATGGTAAAAGAATATATATGTGTATATCTATACTATCTAATAAATAAAGGTTTTTTCATGTCACTTGTCGTCTTCATATTCATTCTTATCATTTTTTTTTACATCTCTCTCTTATTAACTACACTTTCATATTTTAATAATAATATATTTAAAAAATAATAATAATATACTAATAAAACACATTTATTTTAATTTATATTTTATTATAATAAATTTTGAAATCTAATTATATAAATTTTATTTTCAATCAAATATCAATGAAAGTCAAATTAAATTAAATAGTAATTAACATATTTTTGAAACCCAATTATATATTAATTTTACATATTTTAAATTTTATTTTCTATTCTTGGTATACTTAATACATTTTTACAGATCCTTATTCTAATAAACGATTCCAAAGAATGTCATGTGTCATCACCGTATGTTTTCTCAACAAAATCTTCTATTTTTTCTTATTTTAAGTATGTTTGAATTTTGAAATTTAATTATGTTAATGTTTTTTTTAAAGATAATATAAATTTTGAATTGTAATTATTACTTAATTAAGGAAACAAACAATTTTATTTCTTGCTTTATACATTATTTTAAATTTTTTACACATTATTATACTTTTATTTTTATATTAAACAACCCCATGTAATACATGGCTATATAAGCTAGTATATATATATATATATAGGGTGAGTTTCAAATGCTAACCAATATTTATGCGATAACCATGATAACCACTCTCAAACATAGTGTTACGTATATGTATCAATTATCATTATTTTAATGTTACATATATGTAAACACTATGTGTCACGTATATGTAGCTTTATTTGGTACGTATACGTTCAAATATTTATTCAAGATACTTAAATAATATTTTAACAATTAAAAGAAATTTTTTTATAATTTATATAATTATTTTATAGTGGTTAGCACGGTTATCACATAAAACGTTGATTACTATTTGAACCCTTCCATATATATATATATATATATAGTCATGAAATAAGTTCAAATAAGTAATACAAAATAATAAAAAAAATTAGAAAAACTAGATTAATTTGACCTTTGATCTAGAATGAAAAAGAAAAAGAGAACGGCAGTGAATTCAAGAAATTTTGACACATAAGATATGGATCTCAAACGTAAATATGACTGAATAAGAGCATTCAAAGCAGGTATGTAAGTGAGTTTTTTATATTTTAAGGGGTGGTTTAAAGTGGTTGTGAGTGAAGGAGATAGAAAATATATAAATTTTCTGTATATTTTGGGAAAACATTATTCACCTGCATAAATTTTTTTAATATTTTTTTAAAGTGGTTGTGAGTAAAGAAGAGAAAAAATATAATGATAAAGGTATAAAAATTATTAGTTAATTAAAAAAGAGAGAGAAAATGTAGTGATTTTATTTTAGTGAAATTATAAGGATGAGGATAGAGACGTTACTGTGAATAGTTTCTTTAATTTAGTTATTTAACGGTTCTCTTATAAGCATCCCTTTATGATCACATATTCTTTTACATAAAAAAACAAACTAAGATTGAACCTTATAAAATGAAAGAGAATGGAGAGAGATGATTTAGTGAAGAACCCATAGATTAGTATAAACAATGAATCTAGTGAAAAATATATGCAGGTCTCCTGTTAATAACAAATCATATCAAACAACTTTCTGTGTTGGTTATAATAATCTTGAAATAAACCAATCATATTTTTCAAAGTAGCCAGAAGATAAGGCTACAATTTTTGAGTATATTATTTCTTATTTCTGTTTGTGCTTTAGTAGTAAAAAAATAGTAAGATTCGTAATGTATTGGGTCAAGTGGATGTTAAACCCGATGTTGAATTTGTAATTGTTTTTTTGTCTGACTAGTTACTTGCTAGCCGGGTCTCTTTTATAAAATTATCATATTTTCAAAAATAAATAAATAAATAATAAAATAGCAAATCGTATCAAACAACTTTCTCTTTTATCGTTGGTTATATAATAATCTTGAAATAAACCAATTTATATGAGTGTGTTTTATGTATTCGTTCTAGGATCTTAATTTGGTCAAAAATCAATGATGATGGATATCAAAGCAATTGTCTTGTATCTCAATTAAGATTTTGGGCAATCGTTTTTACAAACAATTGGACAAATACTTGTTGTTTGATAGGTAGATTAATATCAAAATTATGGATTTAATTTAATGTGTTGATAGGTCAATATAATAAAGTCAATGCAAGTATTATGCTTGATCTACTTTACTCTTTATGTATTGCCAATCATATAAAAGATGCATATCTTTTTGAGCAAGTATAAGTATATATCCAAACTTTTTTTTTGAATACTTTAAGAATTTCGTTTATTAAGTGAATATTTGTTTAAATACGAGATCATTGGAGTTTCACTTTACTTATTTACATCTTTTGAAGCAAATTAAACATTTTTTTTGGCATTCAACCTATTTGATTGAAATAACCCTAATATTTTAAGTTATATTGGTTAGTTTTAAAGTCATATTTAGATAACTATTATAAGTTACCAATGTTTAGATAAATATGATAAGCTTCAATTGTTTGAAAATGTGATTTTTGACTAACTTTGAACATAAACACTTATATGTAATCGTGATTAATATAGTTGGTATTTATGGGTTTGTGTTCTACTATGTGAGAACTACACAATGAACCGAACCGTGTTCAAAACGAAGCTAAGATGAATGACATATCGATACTCGAAATTCGGTGTTCGGAAACACCAAAGTTGTGAAAATGGAAGAAAAAGAATTAAGTTTGTCCCACATAGGTGGGTGGACAAAACTTATAATGGTTTATAAGGAGGCCTCCTTAGAGATAGTTTTCTTATTAGTAAGGAGACACAAAAGAGGTACCTAAATGTGCAAAACACCCTAACCCGCACACGCAATCACCACTTGAGAGCTGTCTTAATGTTTTTGAATTTCGGATCCGCTAGATTAATGGGTAATTCCCACTGTTGAGTGCGGTCCCACGTACCCCTGATGATATTGATGTGATATCATTTATACATGTTTTTCATACATAATCACACATATATTTGACTAAGTTTTGGGCAATTCTATAGGAAACGATACTCAGTTTGCTTCCTATTGAAATTTTAGTTATTTGGTACTTCATATCAAAGAGGAAAGAAATATCAAGGAAAGTGGAGGTTCTGAATGCCAAAAGCCAATGCACGATCGTGCATCCCCAAGCATGATCGTGCCTTCCTAAAGCCAGCGGAAACCAAGCCCCAGAATAAGACAAAATGGTCAAAACATGGTCAAACCCACAGGCACAATCATGCCTACTATGCACGGTCGTGCGTGTGTACCCTCTTAACGGATTCTGGAAAAAACTGAAAATTCGTTCTAGTACAATGTCATAAAAGCTTAGAAGCACCTGCGTGCCTCCGAACGCACGACTGTGCCTCACCGCTTTTTCAGCTTATAAATAGCAACTCAAGCCCAATTATGTAAATACTAGTGTACCAAGTAGTGTAGTAGGCTAATCAATTGTATCAAAGAATTAAGAAACATTTTATACTGACTTTCACTTGGTTTTTGTTTGATCCTAGAATCATTCCATGATTATATCACTAAGTGTTAGTGTTGTCATGTTTATGGTCATTCTTGGTTAGTCTTCTTGTATCACTTGGGTTTTGATGAACCTTGGTATAATTTAAGTTCTAGTTATGAAAATACTGTGTTTATGTTTCTTAGTTATTTTTAACTTTGATCTTTCTTTATGGACATGAATATTGTTTTCATCCATTCAAGTCTTGAATCTTATTAGTGTCTTGAACACGACATTTTGTTTAAACATTCATTAAAAGTTATAGGTTTTTATACAAGCCTTTGATACTATAATATGCCTGATAGGTAAAGAATTTGAACTCTGGTTGGTTGGGGTTAAGTATTCAAGCAAAGCATTTCGAGTCTTGGTTGGATCTTGTGTTTTATGTCAACATATCTTTTATCTTCCTGTCTTGGCTCGCAACAGTCTTCTAGCGGGAGCCAAGGAGTTTAGGGCTTGAGATGAAAGATATATTTATTTAAAGGTTTTCATGGTCAAAATGTCTTTATGTCGGTCTTACGGTGGCTAGTGTGTCTCATAATTCTAGCTTTCCAATAGATTGTGGGTCGTGATAACCTACCTGAAGCCCTTCATTTTATTTCTAAGAGCGTAAATTAGTCAAATTTGGTCGTGGAAACAACCGTCTGACCACGGAAAGCACACCAATATTAATAAGTATCTATCATAATTAAACCAAGTGAATTCAAACTTAAGGAATACCTTATTTAAAGTTATAGTTTTCTACACTACTATTTATCTTTTATGTTTATTTACGTTTAATCCATATTTTATTTTAGTTAGACAAAAACAATGATCGACTATTGGGACCTATTGTGTCCGTTGGTTCGATACTTAATTCTTTCCTAAACTATATTATGCTAGGATATATGCATTTGTCTGTCGTGTGAAATTAGTTAAAGTAATAAACATCTTATAATTTTAAAGCTTAATTTGTGTTAAATACCCTAAAAATATATAACAGTACACAACACAAACATCAGATGCCATTAGCAGATGAGGCTCAGGGTGGTAGTGGCTTGGTTGCTGCTGATGTGTGTTGACGGTTCCACTGATGATGTCATAGTGGATGCGGGTTGGCATTTCTCGGTGTAGGTTCCACCGACGGGACTCAACTACTACTTCTACTGCTCATTAGTTGCAATTGCTGAGGGGCAGTTTCCACTGCTCGATCAGTGGTTCAGGTTTCACTACCTGTAGGTTACAACTGCATAATTGTTTCAACTCATGGCATGAATTAAATATGATAGTTATGTTTGACCACTTACATACATTAAAAATGAAATTAAATCTCATTTGTTATGAGATTACGTTAGTAGTTTTGGCTTGTGTGAACATAAAATTAACTTTTAGATTCATTTGAGATCATGGAAAATATGTTACATCATTCACACCAAAACACTTTTGCAATTTAGAGAGGATCACCCTCTAACTTTTCTTTCATTGTTCTACAACTTCTTCTTTTTTCTACAACATATAAACATTGTTATGCCAGTGATACCTCAGGAGCGTGAGTCATCTCCTGCAATACTCATATCGTTTCAGTTTGTAACACCCCGACCCGGCTATAGGGCCGACGTGTCATTTTTACAGGATTCAGAGACAAAAACATAATTCCATAAATATCTGAATGAGATTACAGAAGATTTAATCTTAATAATTTTGGTAATTACATACATTATTAAAGACCAAAAACTATATTGCCAACTAATTTGGTTTTTAACTCTTTTCACACGTTCTCTTTATCCTTGCGAACCTGTTAAATAGAAAGAAAAACGAAGGAGCAAAATGCCACGTACCGGAAGGTTTGATAAAATGATAATTATAATAATACATATATATAGGGGTATGTTCTTTTGAGAACCAACAATATGTTAAGAACCGTGAGAACCGCATTAACTTTTCCTCTATTTATAATATAAATTGACTAGAATTCATGTACATTTCAATATGTTTAAGGTTTGGTTTTAAAAGACCTCGAATTTATGGTCGTTTTTTAAATGCATATATGCACTCACACTATATGCACAAATGAATGCATATATGCATATTTTTATACTTTTCTTAAAAAAATTCAGGAGGAGATAAACTCAAACTAAGAGTGGGAAGAGATAAATAAAACATTGTTGTTGAATTTTACTTTTTTCACTAAAGCGATATGTACACGTTTTGTGCGGTTCTTTCGGTTCTCAACATATGGTTGGTTCTCAAAAGAACATGCCCCTATATATATATATATATATATATATATATATTTAAGGATATAAGAGGATTTATAAACTTGTAAATCTGAGAGTATTCAAAACTTATAACTTGTAAACATGTAAGTTCGTCGACTTGTACATTCGTATACTTGTAAACTCATACACATGTAATCCCGTAAACATGCAACTCGTAAACTTGTAAACTCATCTACAGGTAAACTCACAAACATGTAAACTCGTAAACGTGTAATTAACAAATTTCAGAGCTTGTAAACATATAGATAACAGATTTCAGAACTTGTCTCACAGATAACTTTTTAAATACTTATCACATCACCAGAAATACTCATCGAGCCCGATACAAATCATAAACAGAAACAGGCGGAACAGGCTAGCTAGTCCTGAACCGATGTGAGATGGTGTATGGGCATCATACAATCCAACCACCAGAAATAATAATATCCTAGGATCGATCCATACGTCTCGAAACATATAACCGGTAATTTTCAGATAAACAGGCAAGACGCCGTGATTTAGGCTCACCGTCACGGTCGGTGCCACGCCATCGATGCCGCAATGACATGCTTGTGGTCACCCCCACAAGTAGGGGCGTGCTCGGGTATCAGAGTAAAAAATATTTAACATTATCCTTTTAAAAGCGAACATATTTAATCGGAACATACGATAATGGGTGCTTATAAAACCAATTAATATCGTATGTAAACAGGTTTTCAGACCTTGTTTCATATTCAAAATAAGTGGGCGAATAAACGAATTTAAACAGGCACATGATTTCAAACAAGTAAATGAATTTTCAATGAACTTGATTGAGTTAAATATTTTGAGATAATTAAAATAGATTATACAAAAATAAGGAGATAGATATCCGCATTGTACAGAAATAGGGAGAAAGATATCCGCACCTTAATTGATTGTACCGTTTCTAAAGTGATGTCGACTTGTTCACGAGCGTTCGTAATGATCTACATACGAGTTATATTTGTTTTTAGAATTATATATGGATCCTTATTATTTGATATCTTAAAATTGTGTATTTCTTGAAAATAGTTAATATTAAATACAGTTAAAGGAAATTATTCATAAATCCCAAAATTTTATAAAATATTTCGATTAAAAAGTATTTTTATGGAAAGTGTCTTTATAGAAATTCATATTCATAACAAACAATAATCTTATTTTTTATTATTTTTAAAGAAGTTCAGAAAGTATTTGTCGAATAAGAATTCTTTTAAACGTAAATCCTTTTTAATAAATTTGTGATATTTTAAATCAAAATATATGTTTTGGTAGTAATGGAATTAAACTGATTTAAATTAGTATTTTGGGAGGTTTTGTAATTTGGAAAAAGATGTGTCTTAAATATGAAGAAATAATAGTAAACACTAAACAATACCTCTCCAATGTTTTTAGAACCGGATCGGACAATGAACCGGACGTCTTAGAGGTTCACTGGTCGGAGACGCAATATATAATATAAATATTCATAAAAATATATAGAAAAATATAAAAATTCCAAATAATACATATACAACCATTTAAACAATTTTGAGTCAATGACGAGGGATGTAGGTCTGTATGAATTTTAATTCTTTTGAATCTTCAATTTTAATTTTGATTAGAGTTTTGGAGAACCTGTGGCAGCGTATAAGTTAAAAGGAAAGAGCCAAATTGAGTTAAAATTGTAAATAGAAGTAAGTAGGAGGACTATAGGATAAAAAAGATTAAAAAAATAGGTAATTTTTTTTTTTTTAAATTAAACTACCCGGTTCGTCCACCGGTTCGCGGTTCGACCGCTGAACCGGTTGAACCGAACGGTCTCAGAGTATGTAACCGGACCGGTGGAGGTCCCGGTTCCCGGTCTGGCCGGCCGGTCCGGTCCGGTTTTCGAAACATTGTACCTCACTGTACCATCATCTTCTCCAACTTACTCGCCGGAAAAGATGGGTTCGTCGGAAAGTAGCGTTTTGCCGTCTAAGGTGATCTCAAACGTCAAGTTACCACCAAATGATTCTAATGAAGTGGAGATACTCGGTAGGGGGTATTATTTTGGTGTTTGGGTTCGTCCTGGGTTCGCCTGAAAAATCTAAACCTCGCCGGAAAACCTTTAAGGAGTGAAATGGTGAGGTTGAGAGGAGGGCCCAAGATAGGGTTTTATAGCCGAGGTTTCTTCGCGACGAAGGTGAAAACGGCAGGCGCCGGAATACAGGCGGTGATCCAAAGTTACAGGTCGGGCGGCTCATCACCAATGTTTTTAGAAACGGACCGGACAACGAACCGGCGTCTTAGAGGTTCACTGGTCGGACCGGATTCAAGAACCGGATGACGCAATAAATAATATAAATATTCATAAAAATATATAGAAAAATATAAAAAATTCCAAATACTACATATACAACCATTTAAACAATTTTGAGTGAAGGACTAGGGTTGTAAGTCTGTAGAAATTTTAATTCTTTTAAATCTTCAATTTTAATTTTGATTAGGGTTTTGGAGAACCTGTGGCAGCGTATAAGTTAAAAGGAAAGAGCTAAATTGGGTTAAAATTGTAAATAGCAGTTAGTAGCAGGACTGTAGGATAAAAAAGATAAAAAATAGTAAAAAAAATTAAACTACCCGGTTAAACCACCTGTTCACGGTTCGACCGCTGAATCGCTTGAACCGCCTGGTTCAACCAGCAAAATGTCTCACAGCATGTAACCGGACCAGTGGAGGTCACGGTTCCCGGTCCGACCGGCCGGTCCGGTCCGGGTTTAAAAGCATTGCTCTTCACGTGGCGATAACGAATACCGTTCGTCGTGGCAAGGCTGTTCACGTGAACAGCCGCCTATAGCGGTGTTTCCGATGAGCGGCGGCAGACAAGTTAACAGGGCCCCATTTTGTTGAAAATTCTTCCCCGTTAAATGAGTTGCAGTTTGTTTTTTTTGTCGTATTGTAGTATTATTACATTTCATATTTTTATTTTTTAATCATATTATTTTACTTGTTAACATTAGCTTATTTATTTATTATAATTATTTTACTTGCTTAACGAAACCAACTGTTATTATTCTTTTATTTATATATATATGTATATATATATATATAAAGATTTAATTACATTTAAAGATTTCTTTTCCTTTTCGTAAAAATGCGTAAAACACTAACTATATTTATATTTACTGTTATCATAGAAATTATTTGTTTACTAAGTTAACAATTCTATTTTCTTTTTCTTTAACGTATAATAACTAAAATAAATTATTATTATCATATTTATCGATAACTATATGTGACAACTTTTTATTTATTCATTGCTAACCTTTCAAAAATTCGGGTTATTACAGGTTATATTATGGTAGGTGAGCACATTTGTCTAAGAGAAGACATGAAATCTAAGAGAAGTGTATTGAATACGTGCATCAATTATAACCGTCAACGATTTTGTGTGTGCGGTCTTGCAACCAAGAATAATTCAAGAAGGTGTTGTTGAAGTCGTCCGTGAAGACTTCGGTTAGAATCATATTTGTTATATATCTTTGTTTTTATATTTTTTTTATTTGGTTTTTAAATGGTATTTTACTAGTTTCTTTCTCATAAAAGACAGAGTAACATCAATATTATTTTATTATTATTTTTATTAAAAAAATGGCCCACTTATATCGTATAAAGGGTAAATTCATTATTTGAAAATTTTAACAATCGAAAGATCTAAAGACGTTGGTTTAAAATCAAAGATTATCCATGTTATTTCTAAACTTAAAAGATTTATACAATTTATTAAAAAATAATATTTTTAAACAAGTTTATATAACCCTCAAAATTTATTGTTAAATTAGCAATGACTATTGCTTCTGAAGTTCTACTTTTCATTTTCTTAGAAGAATATTAAAAAGTTTCATCACTGGGCTTTGGTCTAGTGGTTATAGCGATGAAGACTCAACCTGCCCACGCAGGTTCGAGTCCGAGCCAATCCGGGTTTTAGTCCGGAGTGCGTTTCGCTAGCGGGGTTTAGCCTGTGTAGCGACGCAACTGTTGTCAAGTGGCAGCAGGCTCCATGGTTTCCCGGTGATAGCCTAAAGTCTCTCGTTCTGAACCCGCGGGCCCGGTTCAGACAACGTAGTGGTCAGGTTGAGGGGTAACGGATCTCCGATTTAAAGATGTGAGTGCCACTTAAAAACGAAAGTCACCTATAAAAAAAAAGTCTAATCAGCATTTGATCCCGACGTCAATGATTTTTATGAAACAAGATGACTAGTTTGAACATTTTAAAACATTGATTATATTAATTTAAAGGCTCGTTGAAAATGACACAATAGTAATTAATAAAACCCCACTAAGCTAGTTTAAGACAATAATAAACTTCTTTAGACATGCTCAATATATATTTCAATAATATTATTCATTAAAATAAAAATATTTGTAATATGGTTTTTTAAACTAAATAACATTTTTGATTTTTTTCTTCAATTTTATTTCGAAATTTCAGTATCCTGAAAATAAAATAATAAAAACTATGGGTGAGCAAATAACCGAATTAATCGAACCGTAACCGATTTAACGAATTAACCGAACCGAGCAATTAACCGATGGTTCGGTTAAGCCATAATCAAGTAACCGAAAATTATGGTTCGGTTTTGGTTTTAATGTGTGGCATAACCGAATTAACTGAATATGTGATCTTCCACGTTATATAATTTCCTTGAGCTTTTGAAGTGTTTATAGGTATTAAATTTGGAGCAGACACCAAGTTACTCTAGAATTTAGAATCTTGTTTAAGTTTTGGTTCTCATAGGTTTGTTTAAGGGCATTAAAGAAAAAAAGATGTGTAGTTATCTGTTTATTCTTCTACATGTACTGCTATATATGTAGTTATCTCTTAGGTTTGTTTAAGGGCTTCAATTTTGTCTAATAACTTGCAATTGAAAATATATATACACACACTTCACAAATGCAAAACTACATTGTAAAAACAAGATGTATATCTTGATCGGTATATATACATACAGCACACATGCATTAAACTTAATTGACATAGTTACACTGCAAAAAAAAAGTAAAAAAAAGATCGTTAAATGGTTAACCGAACCATAATCGACACAATAACCGATTAACTGAAAACCGATCGGTTATCATATCCCAATTAACCGAAAGTTCGGTTATGGTTACAGTTTTAGATCAAAACCGACCCGAACAAACCGTACACACCCCTAATAAAAACTTCAATAACTGGTAAAGTTTTATTATTGAAGTTTCTAGATTTAATATGTACCAAGTTATCCACCGTCAATTTTATGGGATTATAGATCCATTAATCCATTATAATGTTATTTTTAGTTAACATATACAATTTTTTTCTGTCTTCGAAAATAGCACTTAACTGCTTAATATATAATTAAAATGTAATTTTAATATGAATATTTTTTAAAAAGTGTTGTGATTATATTTAGGAGGAAAAAATATATCAAAAAGATCAAAACGATTTTTTTTTCTAGTGAAGGTATACTATTAATATTTGTGTTCATTAAATTTAGAGTTAAAGTGTTTTTTTTTATTTATTTGATTTGGTAAAAATATACATTTAAATCCAAATGTTTGAATCCTGCCATTTGAATTTAAATGTTTCATAAAAAAATTAATTTAAATCCATTTGACTTTACCTATTTAATATCGTTAAAAATTTTCGTTAAACCTTACCCACTTGAGGGGTATTTTAGTAAAAATAATGAACTATCCCCACGTTAAGCCTTTTGTGTGTTCAATCTCTTTAGCAAGCTATATAAGGATTACATATCTCTACCATTTGTAGGATCAACTATATGCTTATATACCGCATTCCAAGTGTCTAGCCAACAAACCTGAGAAACCTAATTTTCAAGAATGCCAACCTCTACCATGTTCCAATTGACGCCACTGCATGTTACATGCCAGTCAAGTAGCCATCAGAAAGACTATGGACCCTTAAATCAGCTTCAACAAAATTCAATAATAACTCCCCACATAGCTAAAAAAATCAGTACACAACCTTCTGGATATTATGAAAACAACGGCAACAGAACATCTAATAACATTAGTAGTGATATATATCAGCAGATTAAACTAATAACAAAAATTCAGTAACAAAATACTACAATATCAATTGGTAATATCAACACTAAGGGGCTGTTTGGTAGTCTCTTAATGATTCCATTAAGAGGCTGTCTTTGAATCGTTCAGAGGTAAGGGGTGTTTGTTTCGCTGACAGCCCACCTCTTAATGGTTCATTTTACCTCTTAATGGTTAAGCTGAAAAATCATACTGAACCATTCAGACCTCTTAATGATTCAGCACTTAATGGTTCAACATTTGCCAAACAGCCCCTAAGATCAGTGAGTGATTCTACGTAGTTACAAAATTTTGCCAAAATAGTAGTTCATAATGACAAGATAAAGAACAGTGCACAATAATGCCAAAACACCATATCAAACAGTAGTGTCGATTACACTTAATAGTGCAATGTTGATAGCAAAAGTCGTAGCGAATATCAAACAGTAGTGTCGATTACACTCGATAGTGCAACGCTGATAACGATAGTGCAATGCTAATAGCGAATGTCGTAGCGAATATCAAACAGTAGTGTCGATTACACTCGATAGTAGGGTCATGAACAAAGCAGAGTTCTTCAAACATTACTTGCGGTTGATTTTGGGTACGAAATTGTGATTGCGAGTACTGTGTTTGCTGTTGATTATGGGGATGAAACAGAATGATTTTGGGGGTGAGAATTCGTCTTATGCGATTACTTAAAGAGATTGAATACATAAAACCCCTCATGTGGGGTTGGTTCTCTATTTTGTAACTGTTTTAACTAAAATACACCTCAAGTGGGGAAGGTTTAACAGAAAATGTTAACAATGTTAATTAGGTGTAGTCAAATGGATTCAAATATCAATTTTTATGAAACATATGGATTCAAATGGCAAGATCCAAACCTTTATATTCAAATGACAATTTTTATAAAATCACGGGGATCAAAAAACACCTAACTTTTAAAATTATGTACGATAGATACACACTAGTGTTTACATTAAAATAATTATCAAAATTACACAAATGGAAAGGTCGGTGGACGTTTCCACCAACCAAAATCCCTCCCTCAACTTTAGTGAAATAATAAAACTCACCCCTAAACTTTATAAAATGTCACTTTAACCTCCCTTAAGTTTCTAAAGTTTCAAGTTTACCCCTTGTATTCAAAAAGAGTATTTTTTTTAGGTATCATGGTTATATCGATTGACGGTAACGTGCTGGTACCATGAATAATGAGACTGACACCGACTGAAAAACATCGTTATCTTTATATAACTGTCTTTTATCTACTTTTCGATCTCCACAACCGAATCGTCGTAATTTCATACGTTCTTTTATGTACTTAACCACGTTTTTTTTTCGTAGCTACGTCAGTGTCACCACCTCAACCATTTAAGGTCCGTCTCCCGTCGCGAAGCGCAGACATAGTTTTCTTGTAGAAGTTAAATTAGTAACCTCAGTTTTACCAAAGTTTTTTTTTCTAATTCAGGAATTAGTGAATGTAGTTACGTACTTACATTTTTTTAACGACAACTACTATGTACTTAGGGTACTAGAGGCACAACCCTAAGTTCCCCAAGTACCATAATGGCTCCATCCAATAAGGGCGTGTCAACTTATTTTTATTCAAATCGAACCCAAAGTACCGTAAGTGGTATGGACACAACCTAAAATTCTTTTTTTTTTCATTTTTTTTAAATTAAGACTTATATTTAAAACTAATTTCATTAATTCAAAAAAAATTGCATAACAATAAATAATAAAAATATATATAAAAAAAATAAAAAAACACATAAAAGAAACACACAATACCCGCATTCACATGTACTTATACCCAAAACCAATACCCGCAAGACAACCCGAGACCCTTGAGACGGTGTAACCGAAGTACCCGATCCCACTATCCGAATGGTGCCCCTTATACCCTTACATAGATATTCTTATGATTCCAGAGTTTAATAGTTTGGTTTTAATTTTAAAACTAACTTTGAATTCGAGGTTAACAACCCGCTTACATTATTCACAAATATAAATGAAACCTCAATACTTATGATATTATTTTATAATATACAACATTAAAAATAAAAGTCTCCCCTATCAAATCTAGACCCAAATCTTATTCTGATCAAGACTAGCCTTTTAACTATGTACCCTACTCTAAGGAGGATCCGAGCACTGTCGAGTATAAAATGGGATATGTCTCATTGCTTCGTATCAATTGCCAACACAAATAATAATCCAATTATTAACTTTTTCTCTAAATTTTAAAAAAATGATTACAAAAATATTAAATATCTGTATCGCTTGCATGGAACGATGAAATACAAAAGCTCTATATGAGTGAATGGTACACGAATTTTAGAAACTAGTCGATACTTGTTAGGTTAAATATATCACTTCACATGTTTTTGATATTTTATAGCTTCAACTAACATAAAAGAAGTTATTACTGACTAATAAGTGATTTTTCCTTTTTAACCACGTAACGTTTGGAAGAAAATAAACACTCTAATAAAGAAAATTAGAACTAACTTGAGCAAATATTTTTATATTTCTTTTTCTCACTCAGAGGTTAAACAAGAAAACAAATAACGCTAGATATCTATCTATGTTAATAAAAATAAATAAATTACTAGCCGGAGGATCATTAAACTAGATAAAAACCACAGTTAGTTTTAACTCGAATGTATGATCATGCTATGATATCAACACTAAATTGTTAAATTGAAATTTGAAAACACACGTATAATCCTAATAAAAAAAAGCAACAATGGAACATGGAAGAAAATACGAGTACTATTCAATTTGAATACTAAATTAAGATAATTTTAAATAAATAAATTGGTCATTTTCAAATCCGATAGTGATGGGCAGCTGAATAATATACGTCTTTACATGCAATAAACTATAATAACATTATTAATGTTAATGCCGCTAGTAATTATGAAGTAATTATTTTATACAAAAGTTTTCGATGGCTTCAATTATTGGCAAGATCTCTTTTTATATTGAAAACAAATGATATTTTATTTTTATTTTGCATTATATGCGATAAAAACAAGTGTATTTAACCATCAAATGGTTTTATTATTATAATCATATAAACTATCTTTTTAATTACGACTTCTTTGAATGCAACTATTTTGTAAATAACAAGCACTGGTATTATAGATAACATCTTTGCGAGGGTTAAAAGTTAAAACCGTGGTAAACGTTTAAATTGTAACGGATTTAGTGACGGTTTAAATAATTTATTTTTTAACCATTCCATTATTACCTTTGTAACACTTTAGCCATGCTTTTATTTATTTTTAACTAGGTTGGATACCGTGTATTACACGGGTTGTACATTGAAACGATGTGACTTATAAATATGTTTTTAAACAACAATTTATAAATATGTATAAATATATTTTAACTTAATTCATAATCCTTTATACAACTTCATTAGAACTTTTTGTAATATATTCAGTCAATTTCTTAAATATAGTTTGATATAACCTATTCTAATTTAAATATAATCTTACTACTCTAATAAATGAAAATCTATTCAGGACATATGTCACTCTATGGTTACTCCTCATCTTTATTTTCTCGCCTCTCTCTCATATTAAATATTAGATTTTCTATTTTTCTCTCCTATTAAATAATAATCTTTATATTAATAAATGTAATTACGAATACTTATTATTTAATTATAAATAGTTATTATACTATCAATCAAATGAACTTAATATGAACTAACATTTATCAATTAAATTAAAAAATTAATACTCAGTTGAATTTAAAAAAAAAAAAACTAACTTAACAGACCTTATAACTGTCACGAAAAATTACATTTTTTAAAAACATATTTTGACAAATGTGTTTGTTAACAAATTACATTATATTTTATTCAACCGGTGTAATATACTGGTTTATTCAACTCGTGTATTACACGGGTTTTTAAAAATATTAAATTTTTATTACTAAATATATAACATTTTATTTATTTAACCCGTATAACACACAGAATTTTAACCTAGTATGAAATAAAAAAAATAGGTAATTTAATACTTCATATGAAAAATCTTTAATTATAGTTGTGATTGGTAATTGATCTTTATTATTAATGTAATTATTTAAATTTACTCTCTGATTTCCTTATCTGCTTAATACTTCATATGAAATTTTTTGAAAAGATAGTGATGTAGTTAATAAGAGAGACGTAGTTAATAAGAGAGATGCAGAAAAATAATTGTGAGATTGTATCACATAGTGACACATGCCCAATTTTATTTTTATTTATTATAATAGATAGAAGATAGATTTACAAAATATATTAAAAGTTTAATAAATATATAAAATATGAAGATTATAAGCTTCGAGCTTTCACTTTGAAAACATAAAATATTGATTTAAATTCGACATCATTACTTTCCAATTTTATTATGGAGTTTTATTTATTGAAAAAAAAAATTTAAGAGGGAATTGTAACGTACGCTTATATATATATAGGGAGGGATCAAGTAAAAACCACAAAGTTAGGCGAAAACCGAGAAAACCACATCATTTCAGACAATTTTTTTATTTATCTATACGTATCCAAAAACATTTTTTTTATTTACGTATACGTAACCGCAATTTTTTTGTTTTATATTTACGTATACGTAACACTATGTGTAAAAATGTTTTTTGGTAAAAATGTTTAATATTACATTGATAATCTTATAAATAAATAAAAATAAAATAAAAAATAAATATTATTATATGATTGGATAAAATTGATTTTTTTGTGGTTTTATCGGTTTTTACCTAATTTGTGATTTTCTCTAGAACTCTCTCCTATATATATATGGGAAGTGTAAAATAAAAACCCACATCACTTGAAGAAACATTACAAACCCAAACACTTAGCCTACATTGCTCCACGTGTCCCTATTCTAATTTAATATTCAAGGGTAATTTAGTAAAATCATATTTAGCTTGACATTTAAAGTTTAGTATACCGATGCACATCACTTCACCCATTTTTCATTTGGCTTTCCCCATACATTTCACATACTTCATCTCTCTCATTTTGAATTATAAACCTCCACATATTCAATGTATTCTTGTTCCATCTCTCTCATTTCGAATCGGTTGTTTGATGGCAAGCAGCGGTTCCAATCTCGTCTCCTCCATCTCTAGTGACTGCTCCGACCACAACAGCTACAACTCCAGTGACTGCTCCAACCGCCGAAGCTCCAGCGCCGCTATGTAGTCGTCCTCCTCTTCGTTGTTTTCGGTTGTGAAGTCTGCATCTCCCTAATTTTTAATGTTGACTGAACAACTATGGTGGAATTCAAGCTAAAACATATCATACCGATGATGATTTGCAAGTGGATATAGTGCCCGATGGAATAATGCAGAAAACCCGCCTTCGGAGATTCAGGTCATGGATATTTTGATAGTCACTATATTTTTTTTGGTTTTATAAAATCAACATCTAATTTATTATTTTATTTTTTATTTCATACCGTATTTAAATTACATTTTTATTAGCATAAAATCTGATAATTTAGAAATCACTTTTATTTTATAAATGGTACACGTTTTATAAATAGTACAAGTTTTAAGTTCTGATAATTTAGAGAAATTGTTGTATGAAAAGAAAATGATTCGGTTATGAAATAAATGGTACAAGTTTTAAGTTCTGGTGGGTCAAGTGGGGTTGGGCTATATCGATGCTTTGAAAGAAATGATTTTTTTTACATATGTAACATTTTATTCTTATATATGTAACATTTGATTTTACATATGTAAAAAGTTTCTAGTTACATATGTAATATCCTTTACGTAACATTTGATTTTGTTGTCTCCTTTGCCTTGTTGACAGGTCTTTTAAAACAATATGATATAATACCTCATAACATTTAAATAAACTTATTAGTATTTAACCATCATTTACTCGTTAAATTTTGACATTTCTTTTTGCAGTGGCTAAGAAGAAGCCAAACTCATTTCCTACGCGCTCAACATGAAGACTACAATCGGGTAATATTGTTTATTTTACATATATAGTTACATATGTTACATTTGTTGGTTATTTATGTAATCCAACCTATAAATTTACATATGTAATTTTACATGACCACTTGTTATTTTTGACAGTTTACATACGTAAACTCATGAAAGTTCAATTATAACATACGTAAGCTTACATATGTTACAAGAGTTACATGCATTCTTCGTTAGTTTATACCTAGTATATGTAAGTTGATAAACTTGTTTTTCTTCGTATGTGAAGGATTTTTATGTCAAAGATGAAGATGATTATCAAGAAATTAAGCTTATTTAGGTTTTATGTTTTTTGTTAGCTTATTATAGTTCATGTATCATTTTTAAATATTTAAGTTTTTATGAAATACCTTGTTACATTTTTAATGTTGATCGTAATAAATTTTTATTGTTTTACGTTTGTATTAACATATGTAACAACACGTATGCTGGATTATTATAGTTTTTTGGATCATTTTTAAATATTTAAGTTTGTTTTAACATATGTAAAAACGTAAGTTGCTACAACGTTTAGAATAGTAGTTTTTTTTAAATAAAACTAGTAGTTTTTTTTATTTTTAATTTCTAGCTTTATAATAAAATAAATAAATAATATAATTTAAAAATAGGAGAGATAATATATAATTTAATAAAGTTGGAGAGAGATGATATGATAGTTTTAGCCAAAAGACCAAATTTCCCTTCTTGTACTTTTATAATGTTAAAATATTACTTTGAAAGTACAACTTTACAATATTAAATATGGCCATTGATCAACACAAATGAAGCGTTGAGATGGGGTTTGCAAGGTTTCTTCAAATTAAGGGGGTTTTTGTTATAATCACCCCCTATATATATCTATATATATATATATATATATATATATATATATATATATATATATATATATATATATATATATATATATATATATATATATATATATATATATATAGGGGAGGGTTACAAAGAAAACCACATAGTTAGGCGAAAACCGAGAAAACCTCTTGAAAACCATTTTTTTTTGTTTTATGTTTACGTATACGTAACACTATGTATAAAAATATTTTTTGGTAAACATGTTTAATTTTACATTGATACTTTTATAAATAAATATAAAACAAAAAATAAAATTATTATATGATTGGGTAAAATTGGTTTTTTTAGTGGTTTTCTCGGTTTTCGGCTAACTTGTGCTTTTCTCTGGAACCCTCCTATATATATATATATATATATAGCCGTATGGGAAAGGTTTAATTCAGAACACTAAATATTGCGAGAACACGCAGAACAAAACAATTCATTCACTTTTTCAATCTTAAAAAGTTTTAAAATATAAGAAAATTATATAAATGTAATGTTTATTTGTTTTTCATTAAATTCAAACAAAAAAATATGAAAAAAATTCGTTTATATACATGCCTACACATGTGTAATTATTGTGTAGGTTTTTTTACCTACATATATGTAGGAAACTTTTAAATATATGAAAACATTATTTTGATCATAAACATACATATTTGTATGTAATAAACTTTTAATTTTTTTTTATCATAGATAAAAAATAAATTATTTAAGTTTGTTCCTCTTATTCTTGTAATATTTAAGTGTTCTGAAATAAAATTCCTCCTATAGGTATATACAACGTATTAAACATTTTTTATATAAAAAATTTAAAACCCACAGTGAGTTAAAGCTATTTGTGAATACGACATAGTTTAAAAAGCGCATATTCTAATAAAGAAATTTGAAAGGGATAGCCCAAAAATCAGGTATATATAAAGGCACCCATGATGGAACATCGGACCTCACCAATCATCAACCTTTTCTTCTTCCACTAAATCCATCAAAACATATAGCAGAGACCATGGTGGTGGCGGAAAATGACGGCCACGCGGTGGTTCTCATCAGGGAATTCAACCCCAAAACAGACCGCGTGAGTGTTGAACAGGTGGAGAGAAGTTGCGAGGTGTGCCCCACCGGCGAATACTCACTCCACGCCGACCTTTTAGGTGACCCTGTTTGCAGGGTTCGCAATTCCCCTGCATATCTCATGCTGGTATACATAACTACATGTCATAATATTAATTTAAGTTCAATTCTTCCAATTAATTAACATTGATTAAAATATCAGGTGGCGGAGATGGTGGTGACCGCCGATAGAGACGAGACGAGAGAGATTGTCGGGATGATAAGGGGTTGCATCAAAACCGTTACATGTGGTAGAAAATTATGCCGGAAAACTAACTGCCCGCCGGAACCCCGCCCTGTCTTTACTAAGCTCGCCTACATCCTAGGCCTCCGTGTCTCCCCGTCTCACCGGTAAACTAATATTAATTTTTTTCATCAAAAGAGGATGTATCTAGTGTTTGACTTAACCGGCACTTTTTTTCATATATATAATCATCGATCAAAATTAGAAAGGTTCGTTTTCAGTTATTTATTAAATATATATTTTTCGAAATTTGTGCATAAATACAAGATTTAGAAATTTGAGATAACACTCAATTATAAGAAAGTTTCTAAAATTAGAAACATATTAAAACAAACTCCGGTGTCCCGTTTAGGATCTTCCATTCTTCCATACTGATTTTTGGGTTGTACTAAAAACAGAAATACATTTCCTTTTTCATTTAAAAGATTCAAAATATCAACAAAACAAATTTAAATAAACAAATAAAGTTTTTGATTTTTTTTCTTATAATAATGTTATTTTTTTAAGGAATTGCATATATTTCCCTCTAAACTTGTAAAACTGCATATTTTTTTCAAAACACAAGTTTTCAATGCAATTGCCCCTAGTTTTTAACCAGCCTTAACCTCTACCATAAACTAAAATAAAAAATAGTAGTTTTAATTAGTATTAGAAATAAATTGTGACTGATTTCATCTTTCATGACTCAATTTTGAAATTAAATTACAGGAGAAAGAAAATAGGATTAAAACTAGTTTGTAGAATGGAAGATTGGTTTAGAGACAACGGTGCGGAATATTCGTACATCGCAACTGACGCAACCAACAAACCTTCCGTTAACCTCTTTACCGAAAAATGCGGATACTCCAAATTCCGCAACCCGTCTGTTCTCGTCCACCCGGTATTCGCCCACCGGCTTCACATCAACCAACAAGTCACCATCATTAAACTCTCGTGTTACGATGCCGAAATCATCTACCGTCACACATTCTCCACCACTGAGTTTTTCCCACGTGACATCGACTCGGTACTAAAAAACAACCTCAACCTAGGCACATTCATCGCATTACCAAAAGATTGCCCGTACGCCATGTCTTGGGTCGGGTCAGAACGGTTCCTTTCTGACTCGCCCGACTCATGGGCCATCATGAGTGTGTGGAATTGTAATGACGTGTTCAAGTTAGAAGTTAAAGGTGCATCGTGGTTGAAAAAAGGGTTTGTTAAAACAACTCGGGTCTTGGATCAAGTTTTCCCTTTCTTGAATTTGCCCTCATTGCCCCAAATTTTTAACCCTTTTGGGCTCCATTTGTTATATGGGCTAGGTGGGGAAGGCCCATCTTATTTAAAGTTAGCTAAGGCCTTGTTTGGTTACGCTCATAATTTAGCCAAGAAGGGGAAGTGTGGTGTGGTGGCGACCGAGGTGTCGAGCCAGGACCCACTCAAGTCCGTGATCCCACACTGGAAAGTGTTGTCGTTCACGGACTTGTGGTGTATCAAGAGGCTTGATGAAGACTATAGCGACGGGTATGTCGGGGATTGGAGAAAATCGCAACCCGGTGTATCTTTTTTTCTTGATCCTAGAGAATTTTGATGATTATTCGTTGACCGGTATAAAAGTTAAAACTTTGTAGCAAAGTTTTAAGTTTTAGTCACTTGTTTAGTTTAACTATTATTTGTAATGGGTGGATTGGAAATGAAGGAAAAATGTGTTTTGGGAGGGGTATATATTCTAAGTGGGACCTATGTATGTATTTTTATATATCTTTTCTGTAAATAAAATGTGATGCTTTATCAACCAAACATTGTGCAAGAATTTGTTCATTTTCAAGATTTTGTTTAGATTCTTTTATGTCATGAAGCATTGTAATTGGTCATGTTTGAAAGTATTGTTTTACTATATGTATGGATTTAGTGAGATTTACCAAATATAATAAACTTAAGTTTGGCAAGTAAATGTATTTTTCTATAACAATAAATCAAAAATCAGATGTAAATGGTCTTGATATTTAAAAGATTAAGTGGTCATAAAGTGTAAAGAAGTGTTATAAACTTCCAACGAAACTACCTAGTAACTAATGCAAATAATAAGGTATCAATATAAAAGAATATTAACTTTAATAATAATAGTGGCCCAAGGCCAATTATCAATCCCATCAATTTTAATTTTATGTCATTTTCTCACATAGAATCTTAGACTAAGTTTACCCATGTTTTCTTGATCGAGGATTCGAACCCATAACTTCTAAGACAAATTATGAGAGAATTTTAGATGAGATTAGTAGGAAGATATAACATATGTTATAATTCTAGATATATAAATATGTTTGACCAATATTTATATGCAACTTATTCCGATATACAATCAATTTAAGTACTTGAGAATCGGATAAATATCTATAGATATTGTTTTAATTATGGTATATACAACAATTACTGAAAAAAAAATAGCATTCTTTGAAACCTAATTCAGCATACTCACACCATTATAAAACTAGAGATGCTCTTTCGGAATATTGTTAAAAAAAAAGACTAGAGAGATGATTCCAAATTATATTTTTATGACTTAAAACAAACCTTTTAGGATTTTATTGGTCCCGTTGAACCCTAACCTCACAAATTCATTTAATTAAATTGTAAACAGAAAGAAAAGCTATAAGTACGATACATATTGGTGGTAATGGGAAGTTTAAACGGGAATCTTTTGTGTTTTATTCACTAGAGATACATAAAGAATAATTTGGATATGATGCTCCAATTACTTTGCGGTTTTTTTAAGCCTTAAGGAATTATGTTTTTAATTAAAAAATAAACTCGTTTTGAAGGTTTCACTAAACGTGTTCCAATAAGATTTTACTCATTATATTAACATTATTAAAAAAAAATCCTTCTATTGCATTTACACTTTTCCTTTATTCTTTTAAGTTCATTCTTTTTATATTTAACTCATTAATTTTTTACTTTCGCTTAGGATATGAGGTATACCTTAACGGCATCCTCACCGTGAGGGCCTTCACGGCGTGAAAGATCTTGGAACACCGCCCCCTCTTGCGTGAAGGGGAGGGGGAGAGGGACTAGTCGTGACATGCTTCACGCGTAAAGAAAGAAGTAGCCGTTGGGCTTTTGACCTTTAAAAAAAATCTATTTCAATATAAACCTAATCATACTTCTACCCGATCACACTTCTATTTCACAAATCCGATCACACTTCTATTTAATATTTTATAAAAAAAATGGTATCATCATCTTAAAGTGACGAAGTGGCTCAAATGATGTTTCATGCTTGGACAGCCGCAGCGATCACATGGTGGCAAGAAGCTGAATCATCACAACCTTTAACATGAAGTGCTCGTCTAAACCATGAACGGTCGGCTGCTAACGCACAACTACTCCAAGACTATTTTAATGAAGGGTGTACGTATGACGAGGAGCACTTTACTAACCGGTTTCGAATGAGACGGAATTTATTTTTAAGGATATTAAATGATATCGAGAGAGAGGTTCCTTGGTTCTGATAAGGGGTTGATGCGAGAGGTCGGGTTAGTTTTACCTTCGTGCAAAAGGGTACCACCGTGGTTCGTCAATTGGCGTACGAAAACGCTAGTGATTCCTTCGACGATTATCTAAAGATGTCTACCCGAACTATCAGGTCATGTATGTATAAATTTTCTAGACCTATTATTAGACTATACAATAGTAGATATTTACGTAGACCGTCGGCTAGCAACATTGAGCAGTTATATGCAACACATGAAGCTAAACACAATTCTGTTGGCATGCTTGGAAGCATCGATTGCACGCATTAGGACTGGAAAAAAATGCCCCAACGCGTGGCGAGGCCAATTTGCACGTGGTGATCATCCTAATCCGAGTATTATGCTCGGAGTAGTATCAAATGACCTATGGATTTGGCATGCATTTTTTGATGTTGCGGTTCCAACAATGACATTAATGTTCTAAACCAATCGCTTGTATTTGACGATTGGATAAACGAGATTGCACCCGACTCATTTTTTGAACTTAGGGGGACAATTTACCAGTGTGGATATTATCTTTCCAATGGAATATACCCCGAATATGTTGTAATTGTCAAGTTGCTTACATAACCCATAGGCCTTAAACGTAATACTTACAAAAAAGCTCACGACGCGGGTTTTAGAGGACACCGGCTTGACAATTTGTCAATATAACCCAAATGAAAAGTAGCTTACGTACGAAGAAATTGACATAGATAAAAAACGAAGCAACCGTCTAGAAATACTAAGCCGTTGACCATATTTTCAAACGTTTTCAACATTAGTTTTTTATGTAACTTTTATTTATATTTTTTTATTTTATGTAACTTTTATTTATGTTATAAATAACAAGGAATTTTATTAATATAATTTTTATTCAAAAATGAATACTTTATAAAATCTACTATAGTTTGCGTTAGAATTTCAAGAACCACGCGCGATAAGAGCCTAACGATACCCTTTGCTTTCATTTTCTTTCATTAATGACTATTTAGACTGAGATTATCAACCCTAACACACTGTTAAAAAACAGAATATGAGTTCATGCCGGAGTCAAAACTTAGTAAGGGGTCAAACGAATCAGGATGTTTTTTGGCCCAAGATTCTTAAACTTTTAGGTTGCAATTATGATTTAAACAAGTGAGATTATTTTAGTAACAATCCAACTTTTCAATATGCCAGTTTATAAGGTTTTATGAATTACACACTTTGATCCACTTTTGACCTGTTTGATCCATTTCCTTTTATCTAATCTTTCCATATTACCTATCGATAAAAAAAACCTGAATCAACCCGATCATTATTCGGCTTTTAGATATGACTTTACTTCCATAGTCATTATTCAACTTTCAGGTCTCATGTGAATAACAAAAGTTGTTAGAAAGTATGATCATTACAGTATTCTAACCGATGATATCAACTAGATGTGGCAAATGAACAAAATACGTGAACCAAAATCCAGACCGTCACACACTAAACCAAATTCGAATTGGAGTAAGGACTTGAGCCAAATCAGCCTAAATGTTCAAATGCTAATGTCAAACTGAAATCCGAACAGCACACACCAAACCGGAAACCGAGTCTGACTTCAGTTTAGTTCGGTTTCAAACTGAAAAAATCAAATTTCAAAACCTCTTTTTGGATCACTAAGCTGAAACGAATATTTTCAAATTGTTCATAATAACACACTAACATAATTAGCAGCAAGAACATACGTTAGCGGGTTAAGATGCACAACTACTAATGATCATTGCTTCTTTATGTTAGGTATCAATCAGAGTTGGTACGCAACGAAAACACAAAACACACACGCACAAACAAAAGTAAATAATGACACAAGAAATAACATGATTTGGCCAAAGTGACCTACGTCTACAGTTACAGCTAGAGTTCTCTTTATTATTAATCAAAAGGTAAAGATTAAAATATGGTAACATTCCATTTAGCCCTATTATTAGGGCAGGCTCTCTCTGTTTCCTCCATGTAAACCAAAAACAAAGCCCAAAAGGCTTCACAAAACTCAACACTTTATATACATATACATGTATAAAGAATTTTGAAAATTACTGATATAAAAATAAGATAAATAAAGTTTTCCAATATTATACAACAAATATCAGTAATTCATAAAAATCATATAGGTGATGCATGTAATCAACTCGCAGAACATCCATCCATCTTAAATCTACGAGTCCCTATGCTATGTAATGCTCATCAGTGTTCAAACAAACATGCAGATGATTAACATAATGTAGCTAACGCATAATCATCATCTCCAAAATAATATTAAATTTAAAAATTAAAATGTGGTCAACATAAAGAACATTAAAACTAAAAGAATATTGGTAATTACTTAATAATAATGCAACAGAAATGGACCTAAAGCAAGCCCCATTGGCTTATTTGGTGCAAGCTCTGTTTACTTATTTCAAGAAAGTATAGCAAACAGGCAACTATTAGATGCATTTGGTTATTCCAGGTAATGAAACTAAATATGTAAAGGACTTCACTAGAAGACTCATTATAGCAGAGCATTTTGCTTGACCATGAGCTACTCTTTCTAGTTTAATACATTTTTTAAAAGAATAAACTATTAAGGAAAGATGAAATATATAAGCAAATATCTTAAAAATAAATATTTGAAACATCTTGAAAAATAACAGCAATGGTTAGTATCTAATTTGACAATAGACAAAAAAAACAAAAAAGCATAGTTATAAAAAAAGAAATCATTTAGTCCCACAAAAAATCACATTGTCAAAATTCATAACTGCATCCACATATAACAAACATGCCTTGATAAATATGTACACAAGCATTATATATCTTATACTAAAGATTCATTATCAACCAAGTACAAAGATTCTCATTGATCCAAATATCAAACCAATTGGCTCTTTTATAAAAGGTTATACGGATTAAAAACAATTTGGTCCACTTTTGACCCGTTTAATCAATTTCCTTTCACTTAATCGTTTTTGTATTACCGGTTAGAAATAAAACATAACTGGAATCGACCTATTTATATGCCACATCTTGAGTTAGTGAATACACGTATGAGTTTAGACCATAGTCGTTAATCAATTTGCAGGTTTCATGTGAATATCCAAATATGCTAGAAAATACAACTGTGTATCATTGCAGTATTCTAACTGATGATATCAACTAGATGTGGCAATTGGGCAAAACAGGTATATTTGAATTTGGTTGGGTTCTGTTTCAACCCGATAAAATCAAAGTCCAATCCACTTTTCAAATAACTAAGCATACACTAATATTTTCAAATGGTTCATAATAACACAGTAGCATACAGGTAAATGCATTAGCCGCAAGAACACACAGCAGTGGGTCATACAAGATTAATCTTAATGCGGAGATAACTTAAAAATCAAAAGAAATGTTTAATTCAACGTAGACTCGTAGAGTATAGTATGCAATTCAACCTGAACACAAATCCATCAACATGTATATGCTTTTCTCTTTAAAGATAAGTAACTGGGCCACACTAATGTTCAACATGTATATGCTTTTCTCTTTAAAGATAAGTAACTGGGCCACACTAATGTTCATTATCAATTCAAGAAACAGAAAACAAATGACAAGCATTACATAATAAACTTAACCAAAATAAATAAGTTAGGAAGCTAAATTAAAAAAAAAATGTCAAAAGTTGAGAGCATATGTAAACTCATTAATTAAAAAGTCAAAAAAGATTTAAAAAAAAAGAAAGAAAAGCATTCATGGTAAAAGTAAGTCAAAACTAAACAAGTCAAACAACAATAACATATGTTAAAAAAAAAAAACAGATCAAAAAGATTTATTAAAAAAAACCAATAAAGTTTGGAAGTCAAAATGATAACAATAAAAAAAAAGTTAAGAACATATGTAGCCCCATCAACTAAATGGCCAAAATCAAATGAAGTAGGAAAATTATACCTCCAAAAACCTCATTACCAAAAAAAGATATAGCAAAATAACAAAGTCAAAAGCAGCACATATGAAATAGAAAGGAACAGAGCTTTATTAAGAGAGCAATTCTCGATCCAAGAACAACCTATGTGCACCCGAATCAACTGCAAAGTACAAGCCTCAAAGTATCAACCCACATTGTAACAGGTTTTTAGGTGTTCTAGTAAGGGGAATTGCATATCTTGAATGTAAGGTGTGAAGCCAGGTAGAAAATCATTAAATTACAGCCAAAATATCCCATTATCAAGAAACAGAAATGAAAAAACAAAGTCAAAATCAACACAAAATGAAAACCAAAATAAAGACTTTTATCAAGAAAGTAATTCCCACAGCAATGACAACGTTTTACACCTCATCAACGAAAAAGTACAAGACACGTTTAAATGAGTGTTTAAGTGTTCAGGTAAGTGGGATCTCAGTTCTTGAAATAAGGTAAGTCACTTCTAATAAAATATAGGAAACAATATCTCATTATCAAGAATGATGACAATTAGAAAAGTAAATCAAATGAATTGAACCACGAAAGAAAAAAATAGAGTGGAAACGAAAACACCCTTGTTAAGAAATAAATCCCCATCCTTTTTAAGAAATCAGGCCCTAAGACAATAACCAACATACACCCAATTAATTGTTAAGTACAAGCCTCAAAGTACATAACATGTTTAAATGGGTGTTTAGGTGTTCTAGTAAGGTGATTCTTAGTTATCGAATGTAAGGGAAGACATTTCCAATATAAGAGTGTCGAACCAAAAGGTAAATATCAAAGAAAATATAGGAAAGAGCAAAGCTCGGTTAAATATATTGAAAAAATCTCATTACTAAAAAAGAAAATAACAATAACAAAATCAAAATCAGCATAAAAGGATTAGCAAAGGAAAGACTTTTGTCAAGAACGAAATCCCACAATAACAGCCTACATACACCCGATAAACTGCAAAGAACAAGCCTCAAAGTAAAAGACAACTTGAATCATATTTTTAGGTGTTAAAAGGGATTCCCCATTCTCAAATGTAAGATGATTAGTATGGGAGTGTCCAACCATACAAAGTCAAAATCAACAGAAAATTAAGTAACCAAATTAAATCCTATATCAAGAAAGCAATTCCCACAACAATAACAACCTTCATGAACGAAAAGTACAACTGTACAAGACACGTTGAAATGAGTATGTAGGTGTTCATGTAAATGGAAAACGTTAATTGGACCAAAAAGTACACAAATGTACAAAAACAAGTGAGCTTGGACATAAAAAACAATGGTAAACGTTAAGAACATATGTAACGCTATCCATTAAAAGTTCAAAATCAAATAAAGCAAACCGAAGTCAAAGGTAAAAATTTTGGTAAGTTGTACAAAAGAAATCCCATCACCAAGAAATAATGTTAATTTAAAATAAATAAAAAAAGTCAAAAACAAAGTAGCTAAAGATCAGTTAACACAAAAATTTTAAATTATTACTAGATCATTTTCAAATTGCAAAATCTAGTCCACCAAAAATCACCTTGTCAAAAATTCAGACCTGCCTCCACATATAATAGACATGCCTTGACGAATATGTGCACAAGCATTATATATCTTATACTAAAATTGAACAAACTCACACCATACAGCATTCTAGAAATTTCTACTTCATTATCAGCTAAGTACAAAGATTCTCACAATCCAATATCCAACTTGACACCTATTGTTATTATATGTATTGGGTGTCTATTGTCATTGCATGTATTTGATGCAAAAAGTGTAAAAGATGGATATATTTCCATAATTTACCCTAAAAAGTACAAGCAACACATGATCACCACAAACGCACCTTAACAAACCAAAACATGAATTTTATCTGGAATCTAATTCCTTTGCTATTATTTTCTTTCATTACTGACTATTGAGACTGAGATTATAAATCCCAACACATTGTTAATAATAAACCAACTCTTTTATAAAAGGTTTTATGGATTTAAAAAAAATATGGCTCACTTTTGACCCGTTTAATCCATTTCCTTTTACTTAATCTTTTTTGTATTACCGGTAAGAGATAAAACATAATTGGAATCGACCCATTTATAAAAAGGGTCAGATTTGCCACATCTTGAATTGATGAATACACATATGTGTTTAGTCCATAGTCATTATTCAATTTGCAGGTTTCATGTGAATAACAAAAGATGTTAGAAAATACAACTTTGTATCATTGCAGTATTCTAACTGATGATATCAACTAGAGGTGGCAATTGGGCAAATCGGGTAACTTCGAATTCAGTTGGGTTCTGTTTCAACCGATAAAATAAAATTCCAATCCACTTTTCAAATAACTAAGCTGACACTTGTACTTTCAAATGGTTCATAATAACACAGTAGCATACAGCTAAAGTCATTAGCTGCAAGAACACACATCAGTGGGTCATACAAGATTAATCTTAATGCCAAGATAACTTAAAATCAAATGAAATGTTTAATTCAACATGGAGTATATTATGCAATTCAAACTGCACACAAATCCATCAACATGTATATGCTTTTCTCTTTAAAGATACTTAACTGTGCTACACAAATGTTCATTATCAATTCAGGAAACAGAAAACAAATGACAAGCAAAACACAATAAACTTAACCAAAATAAATAAGTTATAAATCCAAAACAAAAAAGAACAATGTCAAAAGTTGAGACCATATGTAAACCATTAATTAAAAAGTCAAAAAAGAAAAAAAAACGGAGTAAGTGGTCAAGAACAAAAAACGGGTGAATTGTACACCTAGTCAAAAAATGGGTGAATTGAAACACCCGTATCAAGCGCAAAGTACAAGCCTTTAAAGTACAATACTCTTTGAAATGGATGTTTTGGTGTTCTAGTTAAGGATTCATGGTAAAAGTAAGCCAAAAGTAAACAAGTCAAACAACTAGAACATAAGTGAAAAAAACAAAAACAGTTCAAAAAAGATTACTAAAAAAAACAATAAAGTTTGGAAGTCAAAATGATAACAATGAAAAAAGGTTGAGAACACATGTAGCCCCATTAACTAAAAGGCCAAAATCTAAAGTAGGGGAAGTCAAGAACAAAAACTAAGAAAATTATACCTACAAAAATCTCATTACCCAAAAAAAAAAATAGTAAAAGAAAAAAAGTCAAAAGCAGCACATATGAAATAGAAAGTCAAAGACCTTTACTACAAGAGCAATTCTCGATCCAAGAACAACATATGTGCACATCAAGCGCAAAGTACCAAGACACATTGTAATGGGTTTTTAAGTGTTCTAGTAAGGGGAATTGCATATCTTGAATGTAAGGTGTGAAGCCAGGTAGAAAATCATTAAATTACAGCCAAAATATCCCATTATCAAGAAAAAGAAACGAAAAAACGAAGTCAAAATCAACACAAAACGAAAACCAAAATAAAGACTTTTATCAAGAAAGTAATTCCCACAACAATGACAGCCTTTTACACCTCATCAACGAAAAAGTACAAGCCTCAAAGTACAATACACGTTGAAATGAGTGTTTAGGTGTTCAAGTAAGTGGAATATCAGTTTTTGAAATAAGGTAAGTCACTTCTAATAAAATATAGGAAATAATATCTCATTAACAAGAATGTAGACAGTTAGAAAAGTAAATCAAATGAACTGAACCACGAAAGAATAAAATGGAGTGGAACGAAAACACCCTTAGTAAGAAATCAATCCCCATCCTTCTTAAGAAATCAGACCCTATGACAATAACCAACATACACCCGATCAACCATTAAGTACAAGCCTCAAAGTACATAACATGTTTAAAAGGGTGTTTAGGTGTTCTAGTAAGGTGATTCTTAGTTATCGAATGTAAGGTAAGACATTTCCAATTAAAGTGTGTCGAACCAAAAGGTAAAAATAAAAGAAAATATAAGGAAAGAGCAAAGCTCGGTTGATATATTGAAAAAATCTCATTACTAAAAAAGAAAATAACAATAACAAAGTCAAAATCAGCATAAAAGGATTAGCAAAGGAAATACCTTTGTCAAGAACGAAATCTCACAATAACAGCCTACATACACCCGATAAACTGCAAAGTACAAGCCTCAAAGTACAAGACAGCTTGAATCAAGTTTTTAGGAGTTAAATGGGATTCCCTGTTCTCAAATGTAAGATAATTAGTATGGGAGTGTCCAACCATACGAAGTCAAAATCAACACAAATTAAGTAGCAAAATAAAGACCTTTATCAAGAAAGCAATTCCCACAACAATAACAACTTATTTACAGCTCATGAACGGAAAAGTACAAGCCCCAAAGTACAAGACACGTTGAATGAGTATTTAGGTGTTCATGTAAGTGAAAAACGTTAATTGAACCAAAAAGTATACAAAACTACAAAAACAAGCGAGTTTGGACATCAATGGAAAACCATAATAACATATGTAACTCTATCCATTAGAAGTTCAAAATCAAATAAAATAAACGTAAGTCAAGGGTAAGAAACTTGGTAAGTTGTACAAAAGAAACCCCATCACCAAAAAGTAATGTTAACTAAATATTATTTTTTTTAAAAGTCAAGATCAACAAGAACACAGTAGCAACATAACATTTATTTAACACAAAAAGCAATACCCTCTACAACAACCTACATACACGCGATCTACCAAAAGTACAAATCCTTTTCTCATGTTATGTTATAAGTCTAAAGTTTCCTATTGGAATATCAATAATACCACTCTACTTAATCAACACTATTTTTATTTTTTAGGTTAAATTAATTTCCTCAAATATCAAATCCATAAAATAAAATTGCAAAACCCTTGTAACAAATCAATCTAGGGAAACTACAATTAGAGCAGTATTTCGCCAAGAAATCAGATCATTTTCACAAGAATATAACAACATAAAACCTTACTTGAAAAGAACTGCATCCATACATATGCCGGTTTTTGTTCTTACTGCGCAATTGAAATTGAAAGGATAAAAGAGAAACTGGCGGGCGTACCTTGTATATCTTGATGATTCTCGGCTTCGCCTTATAATTGAAAAACCCTAACCCCCGTACGTTCAAGAAACAAAATACCGAATAATCCAACTATTAGGGTTTTTATATTTTGAATCAGAAACGCTGAGGCGGTGAAGTACTCGGCAGACCGTTGGGATTTTATTTCCCTTTTTGGGGCTTTTCTTTTTTTATTATTATGTGGGTTTTTATTAGGGCTTAATTTCTTTTATTATGGACTTGGTTAAGTAAATGAAATGAATAAATACAATGTTATATACTTAGTAATAAAGATTTACATATTACATATTTTTGATATATTACATAGTTTTTTAATACAAAGTTTAGAAACATCATGTAGTTATCTTTTAAAAATGTTTTGTAAAAAAATGAAAAAATGTTCTATTTTTTAAATGTTTCATGAACAAACCTATTTTTTTAAAATAAAAACGTTTTATAAAAACAATTATAGAAATCATTATTATTTAATAGGAAAGGATTGCGGGAAATAAAGAAATTATAAAGAAAAAAATAATTAAAGAAAATTTGTATAATTAATAGGAGGAGATGTGAGAAAAAATGATAATGATGAATAGAAGAATGGCATGTGTAGCACAAAACCTTTATTTATTATAGAGTATAGATTTTATCACGGCTTAATAATGTTAACAGTCCTTTTATAAATTTATAATAACTTTCCATTAAAAAGTTATTATCATATTTAACGAGAGAGAAAATGGGGCACACTGTTATTTTATCATGTAATCACGGTTAAAGTAATACATGCATATCTTTGTTTATATAATTGATATATATTTTTAATTTAAAAGACATATTTACTCAACTATATGTAATCACTAGGTTATATACTCATGTATTAAATGAGGTTGTTTAATAGAAAAAATAAAAGTACAGTAAATAAAAAATTTTGTTTTCTTAATTAAATAATAGTTATAATTCAAATTTTATTTTACTTTTTCTGAAAAAGAAAAATTAACATAGTTAGATTTCAAAATTTAAACTTACTTAAAATAGGAAAAAAATAATAATAATAATAAGAAAAAATATGATGATGACACGTGTCATTTTTTGGAATCGTTTATTAGAATAACGATGTGTGTTCTCGTTAATCTATACTGTATAATAAATAAAGGTTTTTACATGCCACGTGTCGTCTTCACATTCATTCTCATCATTTTTTTCCCGTCTCTCTCTCTCTTATTAATTGCACCTCCATCTTTTAACAATAATATATAATTAAAGAAAATTTTAATTATACTAATAAAACAAATTTGTTTTTAAATTATCCATTATGAAACTTTGAAATCTAATCATGTAACTTTTATTTTCAATTAAATTACATTAAATAGTACTTAATGTATTTTCAAAACCTAATTATATATTAGTTTTTACATATTCTGTGTTTTGTTTCTATCTTTAGTATATGATACATCTCTACACCTGTAAAATATACCTATAAATATTAAAAAAAATTATTTAGTGATATTTTTCATCCGTGTGTATACAAGAGATCTAAACTAGTTCTCATTAAAACATAAAACAAACCTCTTTTCATAATTGTTTGGGTTATTAAGAATCGAAAATGTGATACTAACGGCCCAAATGGGCTCAAAACTCAAAAAACTATAAATATTCTTATTCTAATAAACGATTCCAAAAATGCACGTGTCATTATTATATTTTCTATTTTAAGTAAACTTACAATTTTGAAATCTAATTATGTTAATTTTTCTTTTTCAAAAAGAATATGATGGGAATGAGCTATGAGAGAGAAGTGAGATATAGGTATTCTTAAAGGGCTAAAGTGTAATATGGGGAGTAGTATAAGTAATAAAGAATAATTCATGTTATAAATGGAGGAATTAAGTTGGTAGTTTGTTAGGCTCATGCATATGATGCTTGGAGAGAGGGCATAGCCCTATATCTATCTTGTTATCCTTGTATTTCATTCATTTGAGATTTCTAATATTATATTCTGCTACGTTTGCTTGATTATCTTCTTCAATTTGTAACCGAATCATATCAGATCTCTATCATTGGTCTGACATGCCCTTAGGGCTGTAAACGAACTGAACGTTCAGCGAACAGTTCATGAACTGTTCGCGCGAGAAGTTCGTTTTCGTTCGTTCGTTTAATAAATGAACGAACATGAACAAGAAATTTTGTTCGATTAACTAAATGAACGAACATGAACAGAGTTATTGTTCGTTCAATTGTGTTCGTGAACGTTCGGTAATCTGTTCGTGAACGTTCGGTAAGTTGTTCGTGAACGTTTGTTCAATTAGGTTTGTTTATGTTTGTTCATTTTCGTTTGCTTAAGATGTTCATTAAGACTTTTGTATATTTATGTTTTATTTTATTTAAACATTTTATGTTCTTTAATTTTTAATTTTTTTTATTACCCTAACAATTAACTAAGTAAAATAGGAAACCATATTGTCGTTTATTCGTCATTTCCCTATCCACTATTACTCGATTAGGGATTTTAAGTTCTCAATTCTAAATAATGTAAACTTCCCTCAATCCTAAATCATGTAAGCATTAGGGTTAACATCAAAAGTCCTAAACAACGCTCGTTTGGTAACGTTCGCGAACCGTTCGTGAACAAACCCATTTCCTTAATGAACGAACACGAACATGAAATTTCGTTCGGTTAGTGTTCGTGAACCGTTCGTGAACAAGTTCAATGTTTAACAAACGAACACGAACAAGGCTTCGTTCGGTTCGGTTCGTTTACAACCCTACCTGCCCTTCCTCTGTTCTCTATAAATCAATTTCAGTTTCTCATTATTGGATCTGTTCCGATTTCTAATTTTCGATTTCTGTTTCTGTTTCGATTTCCTTCAATTGTGCATGTGCCTGCCGTTTTCTTCTGTTCATCATGGAAACCCTAGTTCATAATTATCGATTGGATGCCAAGGAACAACATATTCAACAACTTCAAGGTGATGTTACTGAAATCAAAACCACTTTGAAAGTGTTAGAAGAGGATCTCGTTACCTCAGGTGAGTTTCAGAAGATGGTTCTCGCTCGGATGAAACATCAGCAGACGACGAACGTTGTTGGTTTGTCGGAATCGGGATTTTCCGGCGAGGTTGAATCTTCGTGTTCAGGTTTCCCGACGCTTTTTCCAGATCGCTTTAGTTCAATTGCAAGATTCAATTTCCAGATCTGAAGAACCCTCACTTAGCCATGGTCGTTTGATGTCGCATAGCGCTAATGAGTTCCTATCGGTCGATTTACATGGGATGCTGGGCTCCAGCACAGGGGTGGGCCACGGTGAGGAGCAGGAAGTTATTGTGGCCCGGGACTCTCAAGATTTGGGCCTGTTATATGTGTAACCTCTTCCAGCCCGACTTGGCTCCACTAGGATTGGCGCATCATTACTGGAGGGGAAGACCGGATCTAGGGATGACGTGTAACACCCAAAATAAAAAGAAAATAAAATTCAAAATTTCACTCCCTCGCGGTACGCGAGGGAGATTTTGACAAAACCTCGCGATACGCGAGGGGACTGCTTATGCGCCAGAAAATCATCTTCTCGCGGTACGCGAGAAGATTTCCAACCAAGCCTCGCGGTACGCGAGGGAATAGTACACGCGTCAGGACCAGAAAACACGTGTCATTCACCCTTGCCACCAGCCGACACGTGTCATGCTGACTCAGCACCGTTCGTGACACCTCATCCTCTCGCGGTACGCGAGAGATTTCCTTGGCTGGCCTCGCGGTACGCGAGGGACCGGAATTCCAGCCTATAAAAGGCCTTCAACGGGATTGAAATTCTGTACAGTTTCCAAACATTCGTTTCACACAAACCCGATCTCTCAAAACTCCACAACGTCCCGAAGCGCTGTTCAAGAATCCTACGAAACCCTGCTCAAGCCGTAGTTCCGTCCAAATCCCGCGAAGTAGGTATTATTAAAACTATTCATATATATATATAGCCGCAATTATATATATATTCTCTCATATATATTCTCGTTAATCGTGTCTTCCCTAGGAAGAAACGTGTCGAGGTTCTGCTTCCACGGATTGACGATTATCGGGAATTAAATAAAGTTACCATTAAAAACCGATACCCGCTTCCACGGATTGACGATTTATTCGATCAACTCCAAGGAGCTTGTCATTTTTCAAAGATCGATCTTCGTTCAGGTTATCATCAGTTGAAAGTGCATGATAACGATATCTCGAAAACTGCATTTCGAACACGGTATGGACATTTCGAGTTCACGGTTATGCCATTTGGACTTACAAATGCTCCTGCCGCATTCATGGACATGATGAATCGTGTCTGCAAACCTTACTTGGATAAGTTTGTCATAGTTTTTATTGATGATATACTTATTTATTCCAAAACCCAAGTTGAACACGAAACTCATCTTCGAACCATACTTGAACTTCTTCGAAAGGAAAAACTATATGCTAAGTTCTCCAAATGCGGATTTTGGTTAACAGAAGTACAATTTCTTGGTCATGTCATCAACATGAACGGAATTCAAGTAGATCCTTCCAAAATTGAAGCTATATCCAAATGGGAAATTCCCAAGTCACCCACCGAAATTCGTAGTTTTCTGGGATTAGCGGGATATTACCGCCGGTTCATTCAAAATTTTTCTCGTATAGCAATCCCACTCACATCCTTAACTCGGAAATCTGTAAAATACGAATGGGGACCCAAACAATCTGAATCTTTTGAAACTTTGAAACAAAAACTGACAAACGCACCTATCTTATCCTTACCAGATGGTATTGAAGATTTCGTAGTTTACTGCGACGCTTCACATACTGGTTTAGGTTGCGTATTAATGCAACGCAAGAAAGTCATTGCTTATGCATCTCGTCAGTTGAAAATTCATGAGAAAAACTACTCAACCCACGATCTAGAATTGGGCGCTATAATCTTTGCTTTGAAATTATGGCGACACTATCTCTATGGGGTTAAGTTCACAATCTATACTGATCATAAAAGTCTCAAGTACATATTTAGCCAGAAGGAGTTAAATATGAGACAAAGAAGATGGATGGAAATCCTGAATGATTATGATTGTGAAATTTGTTATCATGAAGGAAAGGCAAATGTAGTAGCAGATGCCTTGAGCCGAAAAGAAAACGTCAAGCCAAAGAGAGTACGTTCTCTCAGACTTGAACTACAAATTGATCTTGTAAGTCAGTTAAAAGAGGCACAAGAGTTAGCTTTGAAGGAAGGTAACTTTGAAAAAGAAGGAATGAAAGGAATGCTTGATTTACTGATCAAAGGTGAAGATAATATCCTTCGCATGAATAAACGTATTTGGGTACCAGTTACAGGTGATCTTCGAGAGCGAATCCTCGAAGAAGCACACAAGTCCAAATACACCATGCACCCAGGAAGCGATAAAATGTACAAGAACCTTAAAGAAAGTTACTGGTGGATTGGTATGAAAAAGAACATTGCTATCTACGTAGCAAAATGTTTGACTTGTTCCAAAGTCAAAGCTGAACACCAAAAGCCAGCTGGATTATTACAACAGTTAGAATTACCAGTTTGGAAATGGGAATTGATAACTATGGACTTTATTACAAAACTTCCTCGAACCACTCGTGGAAATAATGCAATCTGGGTTATCATTGACCGTTTAACCAAATCAGCTCACTTTCTACCTATTAAAGACACCATGAGTATGGACAAAATGGCACAAATTTACGTTAATGAAATTGTAACGTTACATGGTGTGCCTCTATCCATAGTGTCAGATAGAGATAGTCGCTTCACATCTCGATTCTGGCAAAGTTTTCAAACAGCTCTAGGAACTCGATTGAATCTTAGCACTGCTTATCATCCACAAACTGATGGGCAGAGCGAAAGAACTATACAAACCCTAGAAGATATGCTCCGAGCCTGTGTGATAGACTTTGGAGGTAATTGGGATGATCATTTACCTCTAATGGAATTCTCATACAACAATAGTTATCACACAAGTATTCAGGCCGCACCATTTGAAGCATTGTACGGACGGAAATGTCGAACGCCTGTATGTTGGTCAGATATCGGAGAAAATCAACTATCAGGACCAGAGATAGTCCAAGAAACTACCGATAAAATCTTGCAAATACGAGAACGTCTAAAAATGGCTAGAGATCGACAGAAAAGTTATGCAGATAAACGAAGAAAGCCGTTAGAATTCCAAATCGGTGACAAGGTGTTATTAAAAGTTTCACCTTGGAAAGGTGTTATTCGTTTCGGAAAGAAAGGAAAGTTAAGTCCACGTTTTGTTGGACCTTTCAAAATCATTAAACGAATCGGATCTGTTGCCTATCAGCTTGAACTACCAGTAGAGATGGGTGGGGTACACGATGTATTCCATGTATCAAACCTACGTAAGTGTTTAACTGATGAATCCTTGCTTATGCCTTTACAAGATGTGGAAGTAAATGAAAAGCTCAAATTCATCGAACGCCCGTTACAAATTGAAGACCGACAAATCAAAAAGCTTAAACGGAAACAATTGGTATTGGTCAAAGTAAGATGGGACTCCAGGCGTGGCCCAGAATATACTTGGGAACTTGAGTCAGAAATGCGCAAAAAGTATCCACATCTCTTTCAATGAATCTCGAGGACGAGATTATTCTAAAGGAGGGGAGGATGTAACACCCAAAATAAAAAGAAAATAAAATTCAAAATTTCACTCCCTCGCGGTACGCGAGGGAGATTTTGACAAAACCTCGCGATACGCGAGGGGACTGCTTATGCGCCAGAAAATCATCTTCTCGCGGTACGCGAGAAGATTTCCAACCAAGCCTCGCGGTACGCGAGGGAATAGTACACGCGTCAGGACCAGAAAACACGTGTCATTCACCCTTGCCACCAGCCGACACGTGTCATGCTGACTCAGCACCGTTCGTGACACCTCATCCTCTCGCGGTACGCGAGAGATTTCCTTGGCTGGCCTCGCGGTACGCGAGGGACCGGAATTCCAGCCTATAAAAGGCCTTCAACGGGATTGAAATTCTGTACAGTTTCCAAACATTCGTTTCACACAAACCCGATCTCTCAAAACTCCACAACGTCCCGAAGCGCTGTTCAAGAATCCTACGAAACCCTGCTCAAGCCGTAGTTCCGTCCAAATCCCGCGAAGTAGGTATTATTAAAACTATTCATATATATATATAGCCGCAATTATATATATATTCTCTCATATATATTCTCGTTAATCGTGTCTTCCCTAGGAAGAAACGTGTCGAGGTTCTGCTCAAAATTCCGAAGCCTACAACCCTACCAGCCATCAAAATCAAGGTGAACACATTCAACGCTTTTCAAACGATAAAACCATTTTATTTACGAAAACGGCATGAAACAAATTAAATGCTTTAATCATAAGGGTAATCTACGTGATAGCATTCAGGCCATAAGCATACGTAGATTTGATCAAATGGTATACATGTGACGGGTGAAAGTCCGGTCCGTGGCTGGGTACAGATCATGAAAGGGGGTATCATAAGACTGAGGATATGGTTCCTTAGCAGATTATACGAGGGACGAGTTCCTGAGTATCATATAAGACTAAGAACAAGGTTCTTAGCATCACGACCCTGGGAATAGGCTATCAGTCTGAGACATAGAGCTCAGCCAGTTGACCCCATGGCAGTTAACCCAGTGTATGTAGGTGGTATATATTTCAGGTGAAAAAGACTGCTGAATGTGTAGATTTACCATACAGAAACGTGCTTAAAGGCTTTAATTTGGTTTATGTTAGAAATAATTTTCGTGTCAGTTAAATGTGATTCACCGGCTTTATGCTGATGTTCATTTTCAAAACGTTTTTCACAGGTAGTGAAAGAAATCATTAAATTCAGGGTGGTGCAGTAAAGACAAGATCTTTAGGCATATTTAAATCCCTGTGGCAGACTAATACAAGACCAAATGTTGGAACGGACGTAGATCCTAAACATTTTAAATGGCTTGTATTATGTAAATTAATTCAGCAGATGTACATTATATAATAGACTTTTGAATGTCTATTATCATGAAATGAAAAGGGACGTGGATCCCAAGTTTTGATAAAAAGTACAGAATTAACCCTTGAGGTTATTTACATGACATTTCATTACAAAAAGGGCATCAAGTAAAAACAAAGACTTCCGCTGTCCAAATTTATGGGACCTCATTCAGATACCAGCATTGTCTCGCGACGCCCGGGCAGGGGTAGCCCGGGGTTGTGACAGGTTGGTATCAGAGCCGCATTTAAGGGTTTTAGCAAAATTAGATACTTGTATGATAGTATCTTAGCTTTAACCAATAGTTGTGCCTACTAAACGAACGGTAGGAAAATGCCTTTAACATAACCAATAAATTACAGGATGTCAGATCCATACTATTACCCTCATAACTACCCAAACTTCTTCCCTGGAGAATCATCTAATCAAGTAGTACCAAGCTATGATGATTATGTCCACTACCTACCGACCCCGGAGAATTGGAATAGAATGGTCGCAGAACAAGTGGAGCAGACTCAAGCAAGGCTTGAACCTCTGAGGGAAGAATCAGAGTATTCAGTGGAAATGGAAGATTCAAGAGAATCTTTACGTCCTGTTATGACATCTATGCCACTACCTCAATCATTAGACGTGGTAGATCATACCGGAACAATTCAAGAACATCCACCCAGTCCAAGTGAAGAAACTCTACATTCGATTTCTGAATCCGACAAGGCTGCTGTTTGTGAAGGCAGTAGTGGAAAGTATTTCTTTGATCCAATTCCAGAACATCCCGTTTTCAAGGAACCTTTCTTCTATGTAGATCCCTCCGATGGACGTCAGTATGCAACCGACGGAAAAGTCGTGTGGTCTGTTAACTCAGCATATCACGATCTTAGGATGGGACACAGGGAACCACCTCCTTGTTATGGATACCATGATGAACTGCCAAAATCAATTGATGAACACCTCGATCGTGCTCTTAGAGAGGCTGACGATCTACGTGCTGAACTGTTCTTCACCAGACAAGTCGTAGTTAAAAACGAACAAACTATATTTGACTACGAACTAGCCCAGGAAGACAGGAAGTACGCAGAACAATGGGTGGCAGATCAGTTGATCCAGAAAGGTGCTATGACCGAGACCCTGGGGAGATTCTATCAAGATTTGGGAGATGTGCTTCTCGATTAAAGTTAATGATAGTATTTGTATAATTAGCTAACTTTAAGTGATATAGATGCATATCTATATTTCTGTATTTGTAACAAATAGATGAAGTTTAAGCGATAATAAACTTCAAATTTTGACCTAAATTCGTGCTTGTGTTCTTAGATGTCTCAACAAAACAATGACAATAGCAGTCCATCTACATACATTATCAAGGAAAAAGGAAAAGAAGTTAATAATAATCCTGAAATAGCTACTCAACAACCAGAATTGCAACAACTGGTCAAACAAAGCATTAAAGAAATGCTTCCTGCCATAATAAAGGAAGTACAAGAAAACATCAAAACTCCAAGCCACGTAACTCTTCCTTCAAAAAGAATGGAAAACCCTTCGAAAACCCACACAGAGCAAGTAGCAAGCTCTCGTAGAACTCAAACCTCGAAAAGATCCAGAACATCAAGCAATTATTCTGAATCTGAAGAATCGTTAAATCTAAGCAGTGAAAGCTCAGAAGAAGAGAATAAAACAAAAAGGTATAGACACAAAGGGTGTTCTTATAAAACCTTTCAGGACTGTAAACCTTATGAATTTAAGGGCACCGAAGGTGGTATTGCTACTCTTCACTGGCTAGAGAAGATGGAGTCAGTAATAGCAATTAGCAAGTGTGCTAAGAAAGATCAAGTACTGTATGCTTCAAACTCCTTCAAAAATGAAGCGTTGGAATGGTGGAATTCAATCATTTCTGCCAAAGGGAGGAGAAAGACCAATGCCATGGATTGGAAAGAATTTCGGGCAAAGGTGAAAAAGAAATTTTGCCCCAAGACTGAAAAAGAACAAGCTGAAAGAAAATTTCTGGAGCACCGAATGGTGGGTACCAACGATCGAGAGTACACCACCAAATTTTTTGAATATGCCCGTTTGGCACCTCACCTGGCTAAACCTGAGTCAGTTCTCATAACTCGATATATTTACGGTTTAGTTCCAGAGATCCGTGATTTGGTAAAGGTTGTCTCACCAAAAACCATTGAGTCCACCGTAGAATTGACCGGTACCATGACGGCTGGACTAATCAGAAATATAGAGGAAAAGAAGAAAGTCGAATCCTCTATAAAATCAAAACCCGAGGCCAAAAGATTTAGCAAGAACTTTGGGCAAAAGGGGTTACCATTTAACAATCCATCATGCAAAACGTGCGGACGCAGGCATAGTGGAAAGTGTGTTTTTGAAACTCCATTCTGTAATTATTGCAAGGTCTCAGGTCACTCTACTGAGAATTGCTTCAAGAAAAAGGGAATAACTTGTTTTAGTTGTGGAGAGCTGGGGCACATCAGCACTAATTGCCCTAAGTTTGCAAGGACCGGAAGAGCTGGAGGATCAGGAGCCAAGATCACTCCAGAAAACAAAAAGACCGTACGAGCTTTTGTCATGAATGCTAACCAAGCTGAGAGAACGCCGGACGTAATTACCGGTACATTTCTTCTTAATAATGTTTATGCTAAGGTCTTATTTGACTCGGGTGCGAACCGGAGTTTTATAGATTATAATTTTTGTAATCTATTAAATGAACCATTAAGTCCCTTAGCTGAAACATATGAAGTAGAAACAGCGAACGGTGATTTGATAAAAATATCCCAATCACTGAACAATTGTTACATTACATTGGCTGGTTTCACTATCCCAGTACAATTGTTACCAATGTCAATAACTGGCTTTGACATTGTTTTGGGGATGGATTGGTTATCCAATAACCGAGCCGAAATCCTTTGTAATCAACAAGTTGTAAAACTCATTTCACCAACAAACAAAACTCTAACTATCCAAGGTGATAAACCCACAAAACCTATCCAGATAATCTCCATACTTAAAGCAACCAAGTGCTTAAGAAAAGGATATCTGACATGTCTGGTATCAATTACTGCCTTGGAAAAGGAGAAGAAGATAGAATCAGTACATGTAGTATCTGAATTTCCAGACGTTTTTCCTGAAGAACTGCCTGGATTACCACCAGAACGAGAGGTAGAATTTCGAATCAACCTTGTACCTGGTGCAACTCCAATTGCCAAATCCCCGTACAGACTGGCACCCACAGAAATGGCAGAACTCAAGAAACAATTGGATGAACTTCTTGAGAAAGGTTTTATACAACCAAGTTCTTCACCCTGGGGAGCCCCAATTCTCTTTGTTAAGAAGAAAGACGGATCAATGCGCATGTGTATTGATTATCGGGAATTAAATAAAGTTACCATTAAAAACCGATACCCGCTTCCACGGATTGACGATTTATTCGATCAACTCCAAGGAGCTTGTCATTTTTCAAAGATCGATCTTCGTTCAGGTTATCATCAGTTGAAAGTGCATGATAACGATATCTCGAAAACTGCATTTCGAACACGGTATGGACATTTCGAGTTCACGGTTATGCCATTTGGACTTACAAATGCTCCTGCCGCATTCATGGACATGATGAATCGTGTCTGCAAACCTTACTTGGATAAGTTTGTCATAGTTTTTATTGATGATATACTTATTTATTCCAAAACCCAAGTTGAACACGAAACTCATCTTCGAACCATACTTGAACTTCTTCGAAAGGAAAAACTATATGCTAAGTTCTCCAAATGCGGATTTTGGTTAACAGAAGTACAATTTCTTGGTCATGTCATCAACATGAACGGAATTCAAGTAGATCCTTCCAAAATTGAAGCTATATCCAAATGGGAAATTCCCAAGTCACCCACCGAAATTCGTAGTTTTCTGGGATTAGCGGGATATTACCGCCGGTTCATTCAAAATTTTTCTCGTATAGCAATCCCACTCACATCCTTAACTCGGAAATCTGTAAAATACGAATGGGGACCCAAACAATCTGAATCTTTTGAAACTTTGAAACAAAAACTGACAAACGCACCTATCTTATCCTTACCAGATGGTATTGAAGATTTCGTAGTTTACTGCGACGCTTCACATACTGGTTTAGGTTGCGTATTAATGCAACGCAAGAAAGTCATTGCTTATGCATCTCGTCAGTTGAAAATTCATGAGAAAAACTACTCAACCCACGATCTAGAATTGGGCGCTATAATCTTTGCTTTGAAATTATGGCGACACTATCTCTATGGGGTTAAGTTCACAATCTATACTGATCATAAAAGTCTCAAGTACATATTTAGCCAGAAGGAGTTAAATATGAGACAAAGAAGATGGATGGAAATCCTGAATGATTATGATTGTGAAATTTGTTATCATGAAGGAAAGGCAAATGTAGTAGCAGATGCCTTGAGCCGAAAAGAAAACGTCAAGCCAAAGAGAGTACGTTCTCTCAGACTTGAACTACAAATTGATCTTGTAAGTCAGTTAAAAGAGGCACAAGAGTTAGCTTTGAAGGAAGGTAACTTTGAAAAAGAAGGAATGAAAGGAATGCTTGATTTACTGATCAAAGGTGAAGATAATATCCTTCGCATGAATAAACGTATTTGGGTACCAGTTACAGGTGATCTTCGAGAGCGAATCCTCGAAGAAGCACACAAGTCCAAATACACCATGCACCCAGGAAGCGATAAAATGTACAAGAACCTTAAAGAAAGTTACTGGTGGATTGGTATGAAAAAGAACATTGCTATCTACGTAGCAAAATGTTTGACTTGTTCCAAAGTCAAAGCTGAACACCAAAAGCCAGCTGGATTATTACAACAGTTAGAATTACCAGTTTGGAAATGGGAATTGATAACTATGGACTTTATTACAAAACTTCCTCGAACCACTCGTGGAAATAATGCAATCTGGGTTATCATTGACCGTTTAACCAAATCAGCTCACTTTCTACCTATTAAAGACACCATGAGTATGGACAAAATGGCAAAAATTTACGTTAATGAAATTGTAACGTTACATGGTGTGCCTCTATCCATAGTGTCAGATAGAGATAGTCGCTTCACATCTCGATTCTGGCAAAGTTTTCAAACAGCTCTAGGAACTCGATTGAATCTTAGCACTGCTTATCATCCACAAACTGATGGGCAGAGCGAAAGAACTATACAAACCCTAGAAGATATGCTCCGAGCCTGTGTGATAGACTTTGGAGGTAATTGGGATGATCATTTACCTCTAATGGAATTCTCATACAACAATAGTTATCACACAAGTATTCAGGCCGCACCATTTGAAGCATTGTACGGACGGAAATGTCGAACGCCTGTATGTTGGTCAGATATCGGAGAAAATCAACTATCAGGACCAGAGATAGTCCAAGAAACTACCGATAAAATCTTGCAAATACGAGAACGTCTAAAAATGGCTAGAGATCGACAGAAAAGTTATGCAGATAAACGAAGAAAGCCGTTAGAATTCCAAATCGGTGACAAGGTGTTATTAAAAGTTTCACCTTGGAAAGGTGTTATTCGTTTCGGAAAGAAAGGAAAGTTAAGTCCACGTTTTGTTGGACCTTTCAAAATCATTAAACGAATCGGATCTGTTGCCTATCAGCTTGAACTACCAGTAGAGATGGGTGGGGTACACGATGTATTCCATGTATCAAACCTACGTAAGTGTTTAACTGATGAATCCTTGCTTATGCCTTTACAAGATGTGGAAGTAAATGAAAAGCTCAAATTCATCGAACGCCCGTTACAAATTGAAGACCGACAAATCAAAAAGCTTAAACGGAAACAATTGGTATTGGTCAAAGTAAGATGGGACTCCAGGCGTGGCCCAGAATATACTTGGGAACTTGAGTCAGAAATGCGCAAAAAGTATCCACATCTCTTTCAATGAATCTCGAGGACGAGATTATTCTAAAGGAGGGGAGGATGTAACACCCAAAATAAAAAGAAAATAAAATTCAAAATTTCACTCCCTCGCGGTACGCGAGGGAGATTTTGACAAAACCTCGCGATACGCGAGGGGACTGCTTATGCGCCAGAAAATCATCTTCTCGCGGTACGCGAGAAGATTTCCAACCAAGCCTCGCGGTACGCGAGGGAATAGTACACGCGTCAGGACCAGAAAACACGTGTCATTCACCCTTGCCACCAGCCGACACGTGTCATGCTGACTCAGCACCGTTCGTGACACCTCATCCTCTCGCGGTACGCGAGAGATTTCCTTGGCTGGCCTCGCGGTACGCGAGGGACCGGAATTCCAGCCTATAAAAGGCCTTCAACGGGATTGAAATTCTGTACAGTTTCCAAACATTCGTTTCACACAAACCCGATCTCTCAAAACTCCACAACGTCCCGAAGCGCTGTTCAAGAATCCTACGAAACCCTGCTCAAGCCGTAGTTCCGTCCAAATCCCGCGAAGTAGGTATTATTAAAACTATTCATATATATATATAGCCGCAATTATATATATATTCTCTCATATATATTCTCGTTAATCGTGTCTTCCCTAGGAAGAAACGTGTCGAGGTTCTGCTCAAAATTCCGAAGCCTACAACCCTACCAGCCATCAAAATCAAGGTGAACACATTCAACGCTTTTCAAACGATAAAACCATTTTATTTACGAAAACGGCATGAAACAAATTAAATGCTTTAATCATAAGGGTAATCTACGTGATAGCATTCAGGCCATAAGCATACGTAGATTTGATCAAATGGTATACATGTGACGGGTGAAAGTCCGGTCCGTGGCTGGGTACAGATCATGAAAGGGGGTATCATAAGACTGAGGATATGGTTCCTTAGCAGATTATACGAGGGACGAGTTCCTGAGTATCATATAAGACTAAGAACAAGGTTCTTAGCATCACGACCCTGGGAATAGGCTATCAGTCTGAGACATAGAGCTCAGCCAGTTGACCCCATGGCAGTTAACCCAGTGTATGTAGGTGGTATATATTTCAGGTGAAAAAGACTGCTGAATGTGTAGATTTACCATACAGAAACGTGCTTAAAGGCTTTAATTTGGTTTATGTTAGAAATAATTTTCGTGTCAGTTAAATGTGATTCACCGGCTTTATGCTGATGTTCATTTTCAAAACGTTTTTCACAGGTAGTGAAAGAAATCATTAAATTCAGGGTGGTGCAGTAAAGACAAGATCTTTAGGCATATTTAAATCCCTGTGGCAGACTAATACAAGACCAAATGTTGGAACGGACGTAGATCCTAAACATTTTAAATGGCTTGTATTATGTAAATTAATTCAGCAGATGTACATTATATAATAGACTTTTGAATGTCTATTATCATGAAATGAAAAGGGACGTGGATCCCAAGTTTTGATAAAAAGTACAGAATTAACCCTTGAGGTTATTTACATGACATTTCATTACAAAAAGGGCATCAAGTAAAAACAAAGACTTCCGCTGTCCAAATTTATGGGACCTCATTCAGATACCAGCATTGTCTCGCGACGCCCGGGCAGGGGTAGCCCGGGGTTGTGACATGACGTTCTGATTCCAGTGCCTCCATTTGCGTTTCCCTCTATTAATTTCGGGTTGCAATGGAATTCCAATTCAATTAAGGGCGTGCTCACCCAAGCTGCTGGGCAACTCGGGGGTTCCAAGGATTTCCTAATCACTGAAATTCTGTTTCAGCAACCTCCACCGCCACCGCTGGAAAAATAGCTTCTGATGGCATCGGTGGTGTCTTTGTTCAAAATTGGCGATCGACGCCTTGGTTGGCAAGGCGGTACGGTACCTCCTGCTGACCAGGTTCTGTATATTGGCATGTTTGCTTCTGCTGGAATTTTCTTTCCTACAAGACTACCGGGTATTCGTTGGTGGTACAAGACGGTCAGTCCTGTTATTGGGTTAATTGTTGGATCCCATCATTCGTGGGTGGTGCATAGGCAGGGTCGGCCACCAGACGACGCAGTCGCTCCCAGTCTTAAGGACAAGACTGTTTTGAAGGGGGGAGTGATGATGGGAATGAGCAATGAGAGGGAAGTGATGTATATGTATTCTTAAAGGGCTAAAGTGTAATATGGGGTTAAAGGGCTAAAGTGTAATATGAGGGGTAGTATAAGTAATAGAGAATAAGACATGTTAGAGAGGGAGGAATTAAGTTGGTAGTTTGTTAGGCTCCTGCATATGGTGCTTGGAGAGAGGGCATAACCCTGGATCTATCTTGTTATCCTTGTATTCCGTTCATTTGAGATTTCTAATATTACATTCTGCTGCGTTTGCTTGATTATCTTCTTCAATTTTTAACCGAATCATATCAGAATAAAATAAAATAAAATTTGAATTATAATTATTACTTAATTAAGGAAAAAAGATTTTATTTATTGTAATTTCATTTTTCTATTAAACATACCCATGTAATACATCATGGGTATATAACCTAGTAAAATAATAAAGAGGTACAATCGGCCAATCGGGTGAGAAATTGGCCCAAATAGGAAGTTAAAGGGCCCATAGCGTGCATGACCCGCATGTCATTTGGTTCTAAATAAGAAGAAAAAATAAATAAAATTAAATTTGATTAACCATTAAGGTTACGGTCCGATTCGACAAGTTTTGATAGAATCTTTTGATCGAACCATTAACTACAGTTTCAAAAAACGGTAAATCAAATCGGTTAGGTAGCACTGCCAGTTTCATGACATAAACCATGGGCCAAACCGTTCCTCCCAAACTGGCTTATTTGCTTCGGTTCAAAAAGGTCTCAATGATTTACGAACATTTATATTTGGGGCAATACAACCCAACTAGTGCATGATTCAATCAACGGATATAACTGCATAGAAATTGATAATACATATCAAACATGTGTCACAGACCAACATCACAACAAAAACTCATCCTACATTCTAAAAATTCTACAAACTTAACACAAATTGCGCCGCCACGATATACAAAAACAGACATACTAAGATGTCGAATGCCGCCTACTCCTTGAAGGCGTATTCGACTTCGTTTCACGTGCACTTGTGGAACAAGGGCTCTCTGATGTATCTGAACTCTCATTATCACTATCTTTATCTTTGCCAGAAAACAGTTTTGATAATATTCTTGATGACATAAGATGCATACCCTTTGGCTTTTGGTTACTGTTTTTCCCACCTTCATTAATCTTTAAACAACCTAACTCCCCTTTTAATGTCTTCAGTTCTTCACTTGTTGGCACTGAGTCCCATTCCTCTTCAGTGTTTGTGGTGGCGGATCTTGAGCTCCCAGTCGTGCTGGCCCGCATCTGTTCAAAGAAAAGGATCTGCACCACGATACGTAACGGGAGTCTTTCATTTTGGATGGCATGCATGCAAGCATCTGCTGATAGTTTCCTGCAGTCCATCAATCTGCAGAGTTTTTTCCTCTCGATTTTGCTGATCCCCGGGTGTTCCTACACAATTCAAGATTGTCAAAAATTTTAAATTAACATAAAGATTTCTTTGAAATTACCTTAAGGTACATGTCGATTGCGCGGTAAATTCCATCATGTGAAGGCCGAGATAGAGTTGACACCATATCTGCAAGATCAGTGAACTTTGACAATGGTAAATTGGGATTTCTAGCAATTTCAGCAAGGTAGCAATCGATAAGCTTAGCAATTTTGACTTTAGCTCCAGAGTCAACAAATTTGACTTCTAGAAAGTCATGTTCATCACCATGATCAGTAATCTGACCCTGCATCATGAAGGTCTTAACAAGTTCTTGAACCACATCAACATCAAGATTCACAAGATCAGCAACTGATGCGTTCTGCAGCTGTTGACCAACCCGTTTGACCAACTCATCCTTTTGTGTTGCCCCACAATCTAATCGAACACATTCTTGCAACAACTGAATCAAAAGATCACAAGAAACACTGTTTCTTTCTTTTGGTAGTAAAAACAGAATCGTTTCAATCAACAAACGGTTTTTCACATCATCCCCATTTGTTCTTCCACCTTTCTTTAACCTCCTATGCACATAAGCTTTTAAAGATTCACCAACAATATCAAGACTTACTTTTCCTTTCGCCTTGATCGTTATTATGACTCTTTTATACAAATCAATATGAAGATCACACAAATCTTCAACCCACCAATCTTTTGGAACCATTAACTGTTTCCTAACACCAATATAAAGTGGTGATTCGGTCCCGTTTTCATTAAGTGTTTTCTTTCTATTATAAGTATATGACCATTCGACTCTAGAAGGATCCATTGAAGCTTTTGAAGATATCGAATCTAAACAACGACGAACAACTTTTAATTCTTCAGACCATGGAAGAAAAGATTTTGTAGTTTGAAAAACAGTAATTGAATCTTTCCATGTTTTGAAAATGCTTGAATCCAGAAAGACTTCAGTTTTGTAAACAAGATTTCCTTTTTCTACACTTTCATGCATTTCTAAGTACTCTGCTGCACATCTAGCCGAGACCACGTTGTAAGCGTTCAGCGTGATTGTCATACCATAACAAAACTTTGCGCATATTTCAAACGCACCAGGTCCTCCTGGTATGTCATGGAGCTCCAGTTCATTGGTGTTTTCATCACTTGAAATTGCTAACATGTTCTGTAAACGTGCGCTTTTTGACAAAAGGGGAAACTACATAAAAGGCGTGTTCCTAGTATTAGTACACTTGTTTTCATATGTTAACCAGGGCCGGTCCCGAGAATCCTCAAAACGTTTTGGACCCGGGACATGTAAAAAAAATCGGGCCCTATAATATAAATTCAATAATCATACATAAAAAAATAATACGGGCTTATATATATAGATTTTTAAAAAAAAATTGGGCTTAAATATATAGATTTTTTTATTATTTTTGGTGTTGGATTCAGATTTATAAACAATTGGGCTTATATATATGTAGTTTTTAAAAAACACACACACACACACACACATATATATATATATAATATAAAAAAATTAAAAACTTCGGGCCCTATGGGAGACCAGGAAGGCACGGGACCTTCACCCTCCTCGCCCTCCCTCTGGGCCGGCCCTGATGTTAACGAGTATGATTTTAAAAGTTGTTAAGCAATTTGGGTACCTTGTGCAGATTAAACTTGAAGTTACCAACATTTACAATTATGTCAGTAGCAAGCTCAGCTGCAACATACCTAAACATAAAAAAAGTTTTTGAGATAATTAAGGATTTGGGATTTTGAACTTCAATGATGAACATATAGATCATATGCTACATACATAAAGTATTTCAATCAAACTCACCTTGTATTCTCACCACTTGATTGAAACAAATCTGGCTTTGATCCAAGTTTCATAAACTTCATTGAGAAAACACAATAAATGTCAAACAATTTCGCCTCTGAGATCCCCGGTTTTATCGATCAAACTAACGGATTAAAGTAACCAGAATCACAGCAAAATCTAGTGCAAAATGGGTGTGTTTGATTTCTAAGGTTAACAATTGTAGGATAACTGAAGAGAGGGTTTCAAGATTTCTTAAAATAAACAGGGTGAAATAAGTTGGAACCAAATTTCAAGATCTAAGCCCAACAATCCACAAAATCTTTCTTTTACCAATGAATGTGTACCTGTAAAAAGAGCCAAAAATTGATCTTGTTGTGAGTTTAAATTAAATGGACCACTATATCAGTAGGCAACAAACAAGCATAAACCTTTATTTTATTTTTATTATTATTTTACAGGAATATACCATTATGCACACATTTAAATGTGGAGTTGCATAGAAACCAATAACTTTGTTTCAAGGATTGAGTGAACATTTCAACAATAAAGCATTAAAACCCTAAAACTCGTTTCATAAAAACCTTACCTTTGATCAAGATTCAAGATTAGATGACTGAACTGGTATATAAATCAAACCTCAATTATCTTGAAACCCCATTTGTGGAGTTGAAATTAACATAAAAAGGAAAGGACCCAAATTGAAGAATGAAGATTTGGTGAAGCAGAAAGAATCAAAGAGAGGGAATCCAACAGTTGAAGAATGGCAGAGAGTGAAGAAGAAGAAGAATTTCAAGTGGTGGGTTTGAAGGTGATAAAAGAGTGAGAATGGATCGCAGGAAAAAAGGGAAGAAAAGGAAAAGATGAGTGGTTTGCCAGCCACTAAAGCAACACCGTGTTGTCGCAAAAGGCCAATGCTTTTGATCGGAATGTTCCCATGGTAAAACTAAAACGCTTGCTTTTGGCACTTTTACCTGTTCTTTACCACTAAAGCAACACCGTGTTATCCTATTTTCCATATTTACGTTGGGAATTTACAAAGGTTATTTTTGCAAAGGAAAATTTTTAAAATTTTGATCGTCATCGATTAAATTATTCAGTTATTTTATAATTTTTAAATCATCATTATTAATTAATATTTATTTCTTTATTCAGCTTGTGTGATATTGGGGATAAGAAAACATAGTATTTATTTAATATTCAGCTCCTAAATTATGTTAACTTTACGTGAAATTGAGAACTAGTTTTATAACAAAGTTATATATTTTTTTTTGAAAGGCAAATTTCCATTAACACAAAACAACAACTAGCCAGAGGCTAGCAATACAAACAAGAAGCCAAGAATAAGAAATAAAACAAGAGAAAAACAAAAAACAATAGCCTAACGAAGCCTGGGCTAGTCACCAACACCCTAAGACACACATCTAAAGATTGAATGAGCACCAATTTCCCCACTCTCATGAATTCAAATTAGCCCGACTTTTTATCCAAAGGAACATCATCATCGTGATTTCTTTAATGATTTTAATTAGCCCGACTTTTTATAACAAAGTTATATGATAGATATAGTTGTTAGAACCTAATTGTATAAATGATTAATATATATTTTTTAACAGATGGGTAGAGATATATTAATATTAAGCGGGTTCTAATTGGGGGCTAGAACCAATCAAACAAATACTAATAAAGTTTTATTGGCATGCTTTATAAAATCCATGAATATTTAGTCGTCAATTTATGTCTTGCTTTTTGAGAACCAAAATATAATGATAATAGTTCTTTAAATGTCACATGATAACATCCTAATTTTTTTTTTAACATTTAAAGACACTTATCGAGGCTTTTAGGTTAGTTTATTCATCACAAAATATATAAACTAATATTTATTAGATTTAGTGTGATAGGTAATTAGGTAAAAATATAAGTTGTATGGCTATGCGAGAGAAAGAATTAGTATCTTTTTATTAAGTAACGAGATTTTATTAAAAAGTTAACAAATTATTGTATGAGAATTTACAAATCAGACTCTATTACTTGAATAAATCAGAGTTTAAGTACAAAGGATTTAATTTTCACAAAGTTAGGGGTTGTTTGGTAAAATCTGAACCATTAAGTGTTAAACCATTAAGAGGTCTGAATAGTCCAGCATGGTTCCGAAGTTAAACCATTAAAAGGTAAATGAATCATTAAGAAGTGGGCTTTTAGTGAAACAAACGTCCTTACCTCTGACCAATTCAGAGATAAACCTCTTAATGAAATAATTAAAAGACTACCAAACAATCCTAATAAATTATGATTATCAACTTCCTTTGAATAAGGATTATCAATTCGAGAGCTTAAATTGCCAAGCCGAATGCACATTGACTTACATTGAAGTCAACCAATCACATGATTCTATTTGAATTAAAATTGTGGTCGATGAACCTCATATTGTTATTTAGGATTATCTGATTTTTATGGTACAAGTTTAAGGCACACATATTTGTATAAATAGCATGCTAGATGAGCCTATATCTGGTGGACAAAGGCTATGCAAGACATGGTGAGATTCAAATGATAACAAATATTTATGTTATAACCGTGATAATCACTCTAAAACATATTATGTAACAATTATTATTCTGTTAGTGTTACATATACGTAAACACTATGTGTCACGTATACGTAAGACTCCTCATTTTCGTATTTATGTTCAGGATATTTAAATACTCTTTTAATAACTAAAATAAAAAATAATTTATAATTTATGTGATTGTTTGATACTAGTTATCACATAAAAAATCGGTTATCATTTGAACTCTTCGCATTCAAGATATGCTCATACATTGAAACATATAATCACTTAATTTTGTAAAGCTACCATTGGAAGGATTAGATCGGCTTAATATGTTTTATGTGTTATATAGCATATACTAGCTTTCGACCTATGTGTTAGAAAATGTATGTTAGGAATTAGATAACTTACAAACAAAGACCGGAATTAAAGCATGTAATACATACCCTAGTGAGTGAATTACTTTTGAATGTGATGAAAGCATGTAATATCCTAGTGTAAGGAAGCATCTATGACCAACAAAGATTTGAAGGCTTGATGTCATCAATTTTGTGTGGGTGTGTATCTAAATGGTTTGGCATGGTAGTTTTATCCATAGATCGCGTACCCTTTGAATACCCATCATGTTGATAATTGAAAAGTTAGACTTTCACAATTAAGATATATGTATCTCACAAGTGTATTGAATACTTAGACTTTAACGATCAAGATCTTTGAATCTCACAAGTTTGTTGAAGGCTTGACTTTTAAAACCGTGGTCAATGAATTTCAAATATATAATTTGAAAGTGGTGTGTGATTATGAAGTAAATGAACTTCATCAATTAATTTTCGAAGACTAAGATCTTCATTTAAATTACTTGAAAAAAAATAGGTTTGAAGTCAAACTGCTAAAAAAAATACATGATTGTGTAAATCATTTTACATGTGCGGAATATGAAGCAAACACATGAAACATACTCAGGCGTGTAACTCGTTGCCAATAAATTTCCAAAATTACGTATTTGTGCTTTGGCCTTTAGGGCTAACACATTACGTATTCAGATTGCTAATGAATGTGTGTGGTGTATGCTATCAAGTAAAGCACCCAAAGATATGAAGAAAGAGTATAAGGGCATTAGGAATGGATTGAATCGAATACTTTTAAAGTGTGTGGCATATGTACACTTATTGAGCTTATTAATATATGGTTAGGTTTCAACTTACATCTAATACTTTTAAAGTGTGTTTAAAGTCTTAAAACTTCACTTAGGTATGTAAACACTTTTAAAGATTTAAAACATCGCATTTCGCATCTCTATTACTATTCAATTAAAACTCCTAACATCTCATTCTTTAAATATTTCTTCCATTAGCAGTCACATATAAAAATATGGGGAATGAATAACGAGTTGGGAACGGGAAGTTATACACTAAATTCAAGAGGTGTTTGGGATTGAGTTTGAAAATTAATTATTGACTTATTAGCTTTTTCAAAAAACAATAAGTTAAAAAAGTGTTTGACATTGATAAAAGTCTTTTTTATTTTGGCTTTTTGTTAAGTCTTAAAAAGTTGTTTTGCAAAAGTCACAAATCCTAGTTTTTTAAAACTCCTTATGACTTTTTGAACATAAAATTATCAATCTGTCCACCATTTACCCTACAATAAATATAAACTCAGCCAAACAATTTTTAAATAACAACTTATTGACTTTTTCCAGCATAAAATCTAATCAAAACATTTTTTTTTAAATTACTTTTGAAAAAGTCATAAGTCAATAAATACTTTTGATAAAAAAACACTTTTAGAGTTAAATAAGCAATCCCAAACACTCTCTTAATCTATATTTTAGGGAATTGGATGAAATGTCAAGTTCAATAAAAACCTTAAATCTTTCTTTAAATTATAGGGGCTTGGTTATACAAGAAATGAGATAGAAATCTTCTTCCATATAAATTTAAGGCTTCTTAATTGTATGTGTTTGTATTGGCAAAAAAAACGTTAGCTTCTAATTTATTTAATACACTAATTATTATATTTATGTTTTCACAACGTTTTTTTATCTATATCTTGAGTACATACACAAACAAATGGCCTTTTAACGCATATGTCAAGTTTGTACATATTATGGTCGTAAAATAGTGAGTTCGTAATATCATTATGCATTTCACAATAATGGCTAACTATACAATCCTTACTATTATTTTTTAAAATTTTATGTTATGCTGCCACTTAAATCCGAGGTAGTTGATTGTGTTGTTTTCTTTGATTATGATCGTTTGATTTTTAATATTTTTATTCGTAATACAAATGCTAAATATTTGAATTTTACTGATATCAACGGATTCAATACTACCCACTATGTTTCATTCGGGTATTGGACTCTTTAAGATTATGACACCTCAAACACACACGTAGATACAATACTCTACTTACGTCATTATAGTTATATCACTAGAGATTTTGTAAGTAAGTTTTACTTTAGCGAGAAGCTTGTGAGACTTATAGATAAAAGGAATGAAACTTAGAAAAGAATAGAAATACTTCATTAGTCGTTGAACACTAGCATAACAAAAAAATCCTAAGAGGGCCTATGAGCAGAAGTCAAGGAATACTAAGCGTCGAGTGTTCTGCATTCTAAAATCTGATTATCTAAAATTCAGTTTGTTTTGATGCCCTTCCAATTTTGTTCTTCATAGTAATTCGATTTGATGACCAGACATTATCGTAAAATCTTTAAGGAATCAGGACATAAGCGTATGCTATTCACCAATTCTTTTCGACATCATATACCATATTGGCAGATTGTCACTCATAACTACATAAGAAATCAGGAATTAGGACATAATCTCTGATCTTATTGTAATAACTTTTGAATTCAAAATTACACTTCTAGCTTTCCAAAATAAACACTTAAATGTAATTTACTTGTTAATTTAATTATGAATTAAATGATATAACGTCCATGTCCAATTTTGTATAGATTAAACTAATATAAAATCAAAAGTAAAACAATGAAAATGATTAACAAAAAGGTAAAAAAATAAATATGAATTAATAGTTTTTTTTAATGGCAACACCTAGATATTCTAAGATAATTAGGTTTTTCCGAGACAACACATAGAACATCCAGGGTAGCCCACCACAGAAGGAACCCCTAACTGGGTAAACCCATTGACCTGACCACAGACCCCTTTTTTATTGTGGCCAGGATTCGAGCAACCAGAAAATTAAATTTGGAAAAGAAAAACAATATAAAAAAAAATCAAGTGTGTATGATGATGAAATGCAATTTGCAAACACGAGATCTTCATCTCATGATGCCATCATGTTCACGAATCACTTAACCCTTTTATTGGGACCAACGCATTCAATGAATCGCAAAGCACACCATATAATATTTTAATTTATATTTATATTCTTCTATAGTTTTTTTATTTTAATTAAATTATAAGACTCTGTGTAAAAAGCTTTTTTTTACTATTTAGCACGGAGATGTTTGGGTAATTTAATTAAATAGTTTTTTTTATGTTGCAAATAATGACTCAAAAACGTAAAACACAACAGCTGATAAATGGGTTCGAATGATAACTAATGTGGTAGACTTGAGGTAAATGTGAGGCCCAAGCCCAACATAGCTACATATGACGGGCTCAAATTGAAGTTTACTATAGGCTAGTCAAATCAACGAACGGGCCCAAGTAAATAAAGGTAAAGGCCCTACAAGGCTACAAGTCTACATGGACAAAATACAAAAGCAAAGGCCCATAGGCTTACGTGGATGCAATATACACCAAACGCATTTTGGGAACTTCGACAAGTGGACGAAATCAAAATTTATGTGGTACCGTTGAAAATATGAATATATATGTTTCGTTTATTTATTATCAGTACCAATATTTATATACCAATAAATTTAGCTATCTTAATACATTCTTTGAAACTTTTTCTATGAAAGGAATTGTAATACTTCTTGTCTTCTTCAAGCATTTAACTCTTGATGCATTTGTATACAGGGGATAATCCTTTAAAAAAGAGATTTTGTTTAAGTAGCTAGAAAAAAGTATTTTTAAAATTAAATATCCGGCTCTAATAAACTCCGATGGAACTCATTCCAGCGGTGTTAAAATCGGCTCGTCGAATCCCTAAACCTTAACACTAAACACTAAAGCTAAACTATAAGGCTAAAAACTAAAATCTAAACCCTCAAGGTAAACCTAAAAGTTAAAAACATTAAAACCTAAAGCTAAACTCTAAAACTAATCCCTAAAAGTTAAACCTTAAACCCTAAAAGCTAAGATAGCAAAGCTCGACGACCTGGTTCCAATGCCGCTAGGATGAGTTCAATTGGAGTTCGTATAAGCCGGATATTGTGTTTTTAAAAATTATTTTTAGGCTACTTAGGAAAAAACTATTTTTTATTTTATCCTCTGTCTTTGTATGTAAATATATTGAGGCATTTGTATATAAATATAGTTAGTGTGTTATGTTCGTGTGTTGCGGCGTTTTGATTGTGAATATCGAAACATAGATAAAAATAAGCTCGTCACAACGGTATATTTGGAATTTTATAAAACATTATATTTGAAAAGAAACAAAATACATTACATCAATCGGAAACCATAAAAATGGATACTGATACCAATTCTGATATTATTAGTACCGGTACCGACGTTGTTCGGTAGGTATCGTTTCGGTTGGTTTCGTTACCGGTACAGTAAACGACACAAAAAAACTACATTATTTTGAACAAAACTCGGTTCGTTATGGTACCGTTACTCGGTATAGTTTACGATACAAAAAAAAAGTTTATTTGCAACAATGTCATTACACAAAAGTTGTCTCGTGCAACCCAAAAAATAGAGTAATGTTTTACATCAATCGAAAACCATAAAATTGAATACCGACATCGGTTCCGATAATACCTATACCGACACCGATGTTGTTCGGTCGATACCGGTTCACCGACATTCGATGTAGCCTATAGCGGAGCAACTCTCGATTGGAGAATCAGGAAATGTTGATTAATTAACGTCTACTTGAACCTCTATAAATCGGTTTTGTTTTTAACTTACTTGTTTGATCAGTTTCTTGAGTTTAAGAAGTGTCTACCTATACATAATCAAAGAAATTTTAGAAACTTATTCACCCCCCTCTAATTTTCTACAAATACCAGACAACATTTTCACATTTGTTTACAAAATATGTTTGATCACTATTTAAATATATATGGTTTGGTTTCAACTTACATCCAATACTTTTAAAGTGTGATTAAAGTTTTAAAACTTCACTTAGGTATTTAAACTAGATCTCCTACAACTTAGTGTTTTAGATCTTAATTCTTTATATTATACTATTGTTAAATGAATAGAAGTTTCATATGCCTACATTTAGCTAAGCTTAATGGTATACCAGGAAATGTGCTCACATTCGCATGTGTTTCTATTAATTAAATTTATTATTATGTGGACGTTCTTATGATGTTGACCGTTGTATTATTGTCCATTGCATTCTTGTTGGTTTTTAAAGGGAATCCAAAGATGATTTATGCTATCATGTCTTTCAATCAAATTTCTACAAATGGCCAAATGGGCCCATTAGCATTTCCTAATAAGACAATCATCTGAATTCGAATATTTTTAATATAATACACACTTATTGTTTTTTTTCTTTATAAAGAAATAGAAACTAAAATTAATATACCTTCAAAGTTTTATATACGTATATTTGTATATATATGGTGTTGATGCCTCATTGATTATATGCTCAAGCAAAGTATGTACCTTACTTGTGTGTAACAATGGAATATGTCCGATTATTGTTCTAGGATTTCTAAAAAGTATCATCATTATTATTATATTATTTTTAAATATCATGTTAACAACTCAAAGAACTTTTTACAACTTATTATTTAAAAAACAACTTTTATAAAATAAAATGATCAATTGAAATTAACTTAACCGTAATGTATTAAGTATTAACGTCTGGTAATTGTTTTACGATTATTATTTGTTTTTAAAAAAAAAAAAGAGACTTGAACATGTTATTGTATAAAAGGCAAAATTATGAGGTGGTGTTGTTCGGGTATCCCGAGGTGAGGGAAATGGGGTCGGCAAAGGAGAAAGGCAAAGGTAAGATGCTTAAAATGACGTGGCCATGCACCACAAAAGAGATTCATAGTCGGTGCCTATTGCAACCCACGTGACCATTCCAAACAATATCACCATTATTTAATCATAGGGTTTAAGTAAAAGCGTATGTTTGATATGAATTAATGGAATAAATAATAAAATGAATGAGTAAATGAAATAGACAAAAAGAAAGAAATACATCATTATCATTCCATTATCAAGTTTGTTTACCTTATTAGAATGAAATGAATCATTAGTTTATGTTATTTGATAGACAGTAAAATATATTTCATGAAAAATAAAATTATTTTAACTAATAAATTTATCTTATGAGTCGAGTCATAAGTCGTGTCATAGGATACAGTTTGGGCTATGAGACGGGTCATGAGACGTGTCATGATTCAGGCAATGGGTCAGCCGTCGGGTCATGGTTCGAGTCATGGGTTGGGGCATGGTTTGGGTAATGGGTCGAGCCATGCCTCAAGCCATGGTTCGGGTCATGAGACGTGTCATGGTTTGGGTCAAGGGTCAAGGGTCAGGAGGGCATGGGTTGGGTCAAGCGATGGGTCATGGTTCGAGGCATGGGTGGGTCGTGGTTCGGGTCATGGTTGAGGCATGGGTCAGGTCGTGGTTCGAGTCATGAGTCTAGGCATGGTTCTGGTCATGAGTCGGGTCGTGGGTATGGGCATCGGTCGGGCCATGGTTCGAGTCATGTTTTAAGTCATTATTTAAACAAAATCATTTCATTCTTTGAAGAAATGAAAAAAAACACCCCTCCTCCAATGAATGAAAATCATTTATTTGTCAATTCCGTTACTATGTGATTACGAAAAATGTTTTGTTTCATTTAAACATAATGACTCATTTCATTCCATTATACATTCATTCATACTAAACACTACCTATTTTTTTTTAATATAAATGGAAAGCAATCACCAAGTATTTGGGTCTAGTAAAAAGTTTTAAGTAAAAAGAAAGTTTGTAATTTTTTACACCGGTTGTATTCAAAGAATTATAAATCATGAAAACACACATTTGACTTTTTAGTTTTTTGAAAATTTATAAGAAAAAAAAAACTTCATCAGTTAGACGTACATAGAGTTGGAACCAATCAAAACACATGTAACATAGTTTCTATCTTCTTTCTTCTTTCTTTTTTTAATATAAATAACTATTAATTTAAAATTATATCATAAAATCAAGTATTTTTTTTATCTTAATTTGAGTACCATATTATTATATTTAAACAAAGATTAATTTTGAAAGCCTTGAACTGATCAAGATGCTAACGAACTAATTGATATCGACGTGCTAAAATTTTGAATCAATTCGAGAAGAAGATAAAACTTTTTTTAAAATATAGAAATAATATACTCTGATTAAAGTTAAAAAATATCCAAATTTATACATGTTTTATGTTTGATCGGGTCTCACCCGGCACATCGGGTACGCACCACGCTGTGCCGAGGGTGGCAAATCCTGCCACTTGTTAATCATGGTAGTTGCATTTGAAAATGATAATTTTACACGGCTATTCTTGCAAATATGTTTAGTCATATGATCCAACTTGAAGTAGACAATCCCAATAACATTAACACTTACGCATGTTGATATAAATGTGATACAAAACAACTTTTAACGTCTCTTTTTTCTCACTCACTCACTATATGTGCTTATCTTCTCTAAATAGATAAAAATGTTTATGAAGTCCCTAGAGGGTTTTATTTTAAATTGGTTCTCTATTAAATCTAAACCTAGATAGTAGATCTATGATAGATCTAAAGATTGTTATAAAAGTTGTATTTAACAACCAAATTAAGGCTATTTCTGAAATCATATAAATATTTAATTAATTTACATTAACTTTAAAAAAAGAAAAAAAAAACTATTTAACAATTAAAAGGGTTGTCGATTACAAAAAGCTTTTTGTCATTCAATAAGTCAGGCTCTCCATTAACATCAACACATAAACAGCCCCATTCAAGTAAATTTCCTTTATTCCAGAACAAAAATCCCCAAACGCAGATAACACTGCTGCAACCACTTGTACCTTAGATTTACCAATCATTTTCTGTGGTCACCTTCTTTTTTTTTCGTTCAAAATATATATAAAAAAGAAATAAAGTGCTGACGTCATCCAAAGACCATAACCATCTTCCCTCAACGGGTGAGAGAGCATCCAGATCTTGCAGATCAGAGAAGCTTCACATATCCTTCTTTCCATTGCTCACTCTCTCTCTCTCTCTCACACACACACACACAATTGTTAACCTTAATGACACAATACGAGAAAACAAACGAGGATAACATGAATTGGGTGAGCAAAACATCACTACACAATCAATCCTCATTAGCAACAATATGAGACTCCTATTTATCCTATCTTTTTTAACTTTACTCTCCGCCCATCCCACTCGAAGAATTCTCCACCAGCCACTTTTTCCGGTCAGTTCCGAACCACCGCCGGAGACACAACTCCCACCACCGTCTCCCCCTGCCACCACCAACCCCGACCAGCCTTTCTTCAATGAAAACCCATACGGGCCGACACCAGATCAGCCCCAATTACAGCCACCACCGACACCAGTCCCACCGGTCGTGGTCGGAGCCGACACTAGTAACACCTCCGTGTCACACCCCATTGCCCCACAACCACCCACCAAACCCGCCAAGAAAATAGCGGTTGCAATTTCAGTTGGGGTTGTTACTCTGGGTATGCTGTCAGCATTAGCATTCTACGTCTACAAACACAAGTCTAAACACCAAACTGAAACACAAAAGCTCGTTGGTGGACGTAATTCACACCGGAATAATGAAGATAACAGTCCACCGTCTACCTTTCTCTACATTGGAACCGTAGAGCCACCGCGATCCGGTGGACATAATGATCCGCCAATTGATTCACCTTATCATAAACTGGGTTCGGTTAAAGCATCAGACCGTTACAGACCCAGTCCTGATCTTCAACCGCTTCCACCGTTGAGTAAACCCCAGCCACCACCGACCATCACGTCCCCGCCCGCGATGTCTTCGTCTTCATCGGATGAAGAGCGTCACGATTACTACACCCCTCATGGATCAAATGCAAGCACTGAGGATGGGTATGCAATTCGAAAACCAAAACCAAAACCAAAACAAAATAATTCGACCAGTGGTAATGGTAATAGTAACAGTAATAGTTGTAGCGCGCTTGTTGAACAAAGAAGAGAAGCGCGCTCCACTAGCCCCGTCCCGCATTCCAAGAGAACTTCACCAAGGTCCAAACTTTCGGTTTCGTCGTCCCCACCGGCTGCACCACCACGGCCGCCCGTACCTCCATCATCGACGGAGTACACTCAGCCGTTAGCGATAACATATGGTCCCAGAAGAACCGAATTGGCCGCACCACCGCCACCAGATATGACACGTTTGCATACAGTAAACAATCAGCCTCCACAGAAGCCTAAACTAGTTCCACCACCGCCACCTCCACCTCCACCACCGCCGCCAGGAATACCAACACAACAAAAGATGAGAGTTTCTCCGGTGAAACCGACTTGCACTCAAATGGCAATGCCGGAATCAAGGAGTCTTAGTCCTAAAGTAATCCCCGGAATTGTAAAAGGAAAGCCATTGGAGGAAGCAAACAACAATGATGTTGAAACTGATGATGCAGACGGGTCGAAACCAAAGCTGAAGCCTCTACACTGGGACAAAGTACGAGCAACTTCCGATAGAGCAACCGTCTGGGACCAGTTAAAATCAAGCTCTTTCCAGTAAGTATACATAATTACAAACACATCATTCTAGTCCAAAAAACTAATGTCTAATATGCATGATTTTCTCATTGTGGTGTAGATTAAATGAGGACATGATGGAATCCCTTTTCGGATGTAATTCTAGTGCTCCGGTGAAAAAAGAAGAGACACGTAGATCGGTTCTACCTCCGGTTGTAAAGGAAAACAGAGTCTTGGATCCAAAAAAGTCACAAAACATAGCCATTCTACTGAGAGCACTAAATGTAACTAGGGATGAAGTCTCTGATGCCCTTCTAGATGGTAATTTATTTACAAATTTTATACAACTTTTATAAACAAGTTACAAGTGTATTGGGCTTATAACAGGGAATCCAGAAGGGTTAGGTGCTGAGCTTTTAGAAACACTGGTAAAGATGGCTCCAACCAAAGAAGAAGAGATCAAGCTTAGAGATTATAAAGGCGAAGTGTCGAAACTAGGGACTGCAGAGAGATTTCTAAAGGCAATACTTGATATACCATTTGCATTTAAAAGAGTTGAAGCCATGCTTTACAGAGCAAACTTTGAAACAGAAGTCAAATATCTCAGGACTTCTTTTTTAACACTAGAGGTATTGCATTTTCATATTTGCTAACATGCTCCAGAATTAGATGTTTTTAGTTATTTTTGTAGCTTATTGTATACAAATTTTTAACAGGAAGCAAGTGAGGAGCTGAAGAACAGTCGTCTTTTCCTTAAACTTCTAGAAGCTGTTTTACGAACAGGGAATCGAATGAATGTTGGTACCAATCGCGGTGAAGCTACAGCTTTTAAACTAGACACGCTTTTAAAGCTAGTAGACATAAAAGGAACAGATGGCAAAACCACATTACTTCATTTTGTAGTTCAAGAGATTATCAGATCAGAAGGCTCAGATCATGATGCTAAAAACAATGGTTTTAAGAATCAAGGGTTGCAAGTTGTTGGTGGGTTGAGTAGAGAATTAAGCAATGTTAAAAAAGCAGCAGGAATGGATTCAGATGTTTTAAGTGGGTATGTGGCGAAACTTGAAATGGGGCTTCAGAAGATTAGAATAACGGGTAATGAGAAGCCCGATATGCAAGGAAACTTCTTTGAGTCGATGAAAATGTTTCTAAAAGAAGCAGAAATAGAAATTGCAAAAATCAAGATTGATGAAAGAAAGGCGCTGGCGTCTGTGAGAGACGTGACTGAGTATTTCCATGGTGACACCGCACGAGAAGGGGCTCAACCGTTCAGAATATTTATGATTGTAAGGGATTTTCTAGGAATATTGGATCGTGTTTGCAAGGAGGTTGGTCAAATGCAGGATAGAACCATGATGGGTTCAGCAAGATCATTCAGGATTGCTCCCACTGCATCTTTACCAGTTTTGGACAGATATAATGTGCATCATACTATAAGATCCGACGATGAAAGCTCGTATTCTTCGCCATGAAAATCTGATACGACTCAACACTTTGTTTGTTACAAGATTGAAATGGGAAATGCATCTTGTAAAAATATAGGTGCATCTTCTTATTTTGAGCATAGAACAAAGAGAAGATCATGAAATTAGAGTTCAAATGGTGAAGAAGAAGATGGCGGAAAACTTGGCATCTCATGGATCTTCTAACGTGGTATAGAATACATACTGATAATTGAAGTAATCTTATTTCCCTGTATACATTTTTAAAAGAAAATAAATGTTTTTTTTTTTTAATTATTATTAAGGGCATCATGCTATAATTTGAAGTTGAGTGGAGTGGAGCATTATTTTTCTTCACAGGGAATTCTTAGGTTCATACTAATTTTTAATCTGTTCAAGGGTCACTGTACTAAAACTCTAATTCTGAATTTGTCCCTTTCATATGCTTGAACTCCATTAATGAATAATCGAAATAAAACTTCCACCACTATCAAAATCATGACATCAAAATTAGGGCTAACGGTAGTGTAAAAGATGAAAGATAGTGTTATGTAACTAAAAATACTAGCCGAATAATGGTGCCTTGTTCATGCTATGGCACTATTCTATCATCAAGAACCCAATGTGCAAGATTGATGTGCGAGATCGAGATCGCTTACCGCACACCAGGAGGCTGATAAAATGCCAATCCGCATAAGCTTCTTCCCACGTTTTCTGAAACCAACTTAGGTAGGGTTTTGCGACGGAAGCCGTTTCAGGGGACTCAACAACGGACGTAGAGATACTGGGCCCAAGGTCGAGTCAGACTCAGAAGAAAAACCCAGTCCCTGTAGGTCTGATTGGGCCGAAAGTTTGCTATTATTCGGTAAATCGGTTAAGCCCTTGTTTTCTTGAGCCCACTATGTAAAATATGTTATTTTTATTTTTTAATGCTTGAATCTTGAGGTGAACCAAAAAAAGCCCGGAACTGGTTCTTCCCGAAAACTGATTCTTACGGACCTGAACCGGAATCAACCCTACCCGTAGGGTCTGGATAGATTCCAATATTTCTAATCAAAACCGATTATAAAATACTCGAAACCGGTACTACCCAAAACCGGTTCTCTCCCAAACCCGGTTATAAAACCGCTTCTCTCCCGGAAAACGTGCTGGAACATTTTGACCGTTTTATAACGGTAATATAGAGGATGAGATCGACATGAGAATGTCTAGCCCACTAAAAGAAGATTAATAAATCAACAAATAAAGTCACGAAGATGATAAAAAAACGAAGTAACGAATAGAAAAACGAAGACAAGCTAGTTTTTTTATATAATTTATCTATGATTTATGAGTTTATGTTTTAAACATTTGTCTATTTTGTAACATTCTAAGTTTTTAATGTTATTGGGCTTTTTAAATTAGTTATTTATATGTTTAATTAATGTATTTATATGTTTAACTAAGTTTTTCGAATAGCCGGAAAGAGGTTCTTGAATACCCGGAACTGGACCTGGAACCGGTTCTTGAGAATACCCGATTTGTGCACCTCTACTTGAATCCACAACGTAAATGTGTTTTTTTAACTGTCAATCATAGGCTCATAGCAGTAATTAATCGTCAGGGATCGTCTTGAGCTGCTGCACAGAGTAAGAGTTGTTAGTCGATTCAAAGCGTGGGAGATTTTCTATGACCTGAACCTGACGTGAGAACAAATATTTCTTGGTTACAAGTAGTAATGTGTGTATAGTAAATGAGCATATATGTCATCGGTGGTTATGGTCGATTTCTATAGTGGTTCAATTTTCGGAGAGTGATGAGAAGTTTAAGAACATCGGTGCTAGATGTCCCATCGCTTATTCCTTTCCTATGTTAACAGCTCTCTCAGTTATGGCTCTCTACTTTCACCCGGGTTTTACGTTTGTTCAATTAATACCAGGGTCGGTCCTGAGGATTTAAGTGCCTCGGCCGAAACGGAAAAAAAAGACCCATACGAACAAAATATATAAACTAATTTTTTTTAAACGACGATTAATATTATAGCAATAAACATAGAAAAAAAACACAGCAGCAATTCGCCTTTTAAAAAAAAAAACCCTTTGATATTGGATTTTAAGTTTAAACTAGAAATTTTCCCCCTCGCTTAAGGGCGAAAGACGGACCTTAAATGGTTGAGGCGATGTCATTAACGTGACTAAGTAAAGAAAAAAATTTGTGGTTAAATATATAAAACAAATGTATGAAATTACGACGGCTTAGTTGTGGAGATCGAAACATATATAAAAGACAGTCATATAACGGTATTTATGTTTTTCAATCGGTGTCGTCTCATTCTTCATGGTACCTGCATGTTACGGTGAGGCGGTGCGATTAAAAGAAACGTATGAAGTTATGACGGATCGGTTATGGAAATTGAAACATTTATAGAATACATTATTATGTCTCAAACGTCGTGGTTTAAGAATTTTAAAAAGGTAATTTAATAGAATAAAAGTCAAAAGGAAAAAAAATGGGTATGAGAAGGGGATGGAAACGGTGACCTCCAACTTCAATACCATAACACTTTCCAACTCCCATAACACAATCTTTTGTTTTAATATGAGAATAAAAATATTTAAGCACTAATATTTTCCAGAAAAACAAAAAAAATTGACCGGAACAATATTAATGAGCCACGTGGCCTGCGATGGGAGGCTCACCGACCATGCAAAATGTGGTTTGGTAAATAGGTCCAACCATTATAAAGATTAAAAGTGTCCAACCATTGATATTGGGTTTTAAATTTAAATAGGCCAACCATTATAAATATTAAAAGTGCACAACCATTATAAAAATTAAAAGGCCCTAACCATTATAAAAATTAAAAGGGTCCAACCATTATAAAAAGGACCCAATATATTTATAAGTTTTTTATAAAAATGACCAACTATATAAAACCGGTATTTAAAATTTTATTAAAAAACATATATATACATACACACACACACACATATATAGGCCCCGTAAAAATTTTAGGCCCCCGAAAAAACGGGCCCTGGCCGGCGGCCCGGCTTGGCCTACCCCAGGGCCGGCCCTGATTAATACGATGTCCTGGTACGGACCTTGTATGATTTGCATCTCTTTGTTCTGGGAGTGCAGGTCTGAAGCTTGATGCTCCTGATGAAATTAAGGAGAGCATAAGTCCCAGACGTGCTATTCCACGTGTTGATTTAGGGGTTACCTCCTCATATAACAGGTACTTGTTCGGTCTAGTCGGCCTGTTTCAATTTTGCCTTACCAATTTGTACACACCACTCTGGTTGTTCAATCATTGAACTAAAAATTGCTATACATATGATATGATAGTAAAAAAGTTAACATTTCTTTAACTTTTTTATAACATCTCAAAAAACTGTAGGACAGAAGAAGGCATACATGATTAGTTTATTGGGGTTTTCTTGTGTAGATTAAAAGTGTTCAACTTCCTCAATGTTGTCCTGATTCATGAAAGATTTCAGTGTACATACAGATGTACAATCAAAGCAAGAACAAAATATATACTATACTTTTGTTCTTGTGTATGATCATGGAAACGAAAACGACAACAGTTGTGAATTTTATTCTATTACTATGGCTACATGTGAGTTGCTAACCCTCGTCCTCATGATGATGCCAACGTGAAATATGGAGCTCCGGTGATGCTCTTCGTTCTCAAGATTTTCCTCACCAGTATTTTCCACTTCATCTCGTCCTTGTCTTTGTTCTGGTTCTTTTTCTTCTTCTTGTTTTCTTTTATGATCCTCTGCTTAAGCTTCCTGCTTTAAAACAATTTTCAAAATAATGATTATTTATATGAAGTGGCTGTTGTAAGTGAATAAAGGATGAAAACATGTATTCAATACCCACTTGCATAATGGAACCCTGCAAACATCAGAATCAGCACAGATTCGAGAATGTAACTCCAAAAGCTGCCTCATTCTTTTGCAATGTGGGCAGCCACCAGCTACTCTCAACTTGCATCCACAAAAATGTTGAAGAAGAGATTCAAGCCCTTTGTTAGACTCATACCTGCAAGGCTCTTGATCCTGTTTCAATACTACGGGTGTCAATCGTGTTGGGTTGACAAATTGACGGGTTAAACTCTTCAACTCGAACACGGCTCATGATATTCATGTTGTGTCGAACCCGCTTAAAATTATGTCACTCGGGTCGTGTTTCGGATCGAGCGGTTTAATGTTCAGTTGTGAATATGAGTAATATCTAGTGACTTAGTAGCAATTTAAACAATCAATTACTCCGGCTCAAATGAAACCCTTTTGTAATTGATGTCCTTTTAATTGTTTTAGTTTCTTTATCTCTAATTCGTAATTAACAAACTTGGTTTTATGTATTTAGCTCTAGATGAGAATGGGTAGTTAGAACTTAGAACTATAATAACTTTTTGAAGATTAAGAGGTTTTAAAGATTTCAAAGACAAAAAATTTAATTTTACTTTTGAAAATTAATAGTTAGAGAGAAAATTAAAAAAATAAGAAATCAAACTTAAATTTTAGCACTTTTAAAATAATCCTCAATAACATCTAAGTAGAAACTATTAAAAAAACCCTTAAACGGGTTAATAAATGGGTCATGTTCAAGTTAACCCATTTATAAACATGTGTCTCTGATTGACCTACTTAATAAAACGGGTTATATTAGTCGACCCAAAAACTGTTTATTTTCATGTTGTGTCAGGAATTGCTGCCCATATCAATACCTTACTGTGTTCACCAGTTAACCTACAACCATCTCTGCATACATGAACAAGTGTTTCCATTGCCTCATATAGTTCTAGGTAAACTTTCCTCTCATTCAACTTTCTCATCTTCTCGTTTTGTCTCTAAATAGCGAGAGGTTAATCAGAACAAGGCAATAGGAAATCGATCAAACGTACAATGTGAATATATATGCTTACATGGTCTTCAAACTTCAAAGATTCAAGAAGCTTCTTTTCAATATGTGGATGGCTTGCTCTCATGGCCTTCCATCCTGCAGAGGATGAAGCTGCTTTGAAGCACATTAGAACAAACCGCTGGCAGATGATAGTAAGTCTAGGAGCATCACATAGTACTGCAAGCTGAAATACATCGACAACGTTTTCCATGTTCAGTAATTTGTGTTCAAGTTGACACTCGCACACTTGTTTCAATTGAGGTACTGCAAAAGCATGGGAAAGCACCAACAGGGATAGTATATGTTCCTCCATTTGTGCTTCTTCATAGCTACACCAAGATAACGAAAGAAACATAAGGAATACAGCTTATTACAGCCATACACAACAGGTTTAAGTTGCAATACACACTTGAAAGATTTGATATTAAATATATACCATATTAGACTAAGTGATATAGTATAGGGACTAGACTTGTAATATGGTGTTCTATATAAACACCTCTTTATGTAAACCCTAAACACACAATCACATTCTAATACAATCATATTACAAGGTTTAACTTACCATGAAGAGTACAAGAACCGGGTAAATATGCGAACAGCCTCTGGCGGGACCCCGTTAATTGAAATTTGATGCTTGCTTCTCGGTTTCTTAAGCATGCCTCTGAAAACAGGAGAGGCAGTACCCTGTTGTGTAAAAAAATCGATCAAATCAAGGTGATGTTAAACTGTGCGTGAATGAGTGAGTGATGAGGAGCTGATACAAGAGTTGGCAGACTCTTATTTAGACCAGTTGGTAAAAAGGCCCAAACTTAAAACGATCATAACTTGGGCTACGAGTGGAGTCACGAGGCCCATAACCAGTGGAAAGAAAGGTCTCGACGAGCCGGATCATGTGGCAAACGCCAAAGGCGGTTTGGCCCAGCTGTCATACCCGAATTCCATTAATTAGGTCCCCAATTTTGTCAAACTGGATTTTCCCCCATATTTTGCAATCTTCAATCTCTAGTTTTTTAGCCTAAAATGCGTAAATCTGTATTATAGTTTATAGAACGATTGGACTTACAAGTATACTAGCATGTGCATATATGATGGCATCACTATCGGTATGAATCTCAACATCTGCTCGGTAAGCTTCATCAAACAGACGGTCCCATGAATCCCTCGCTTGGGAGATAGAACAATCTCTTCCCATCAATGTTGACCTGTTTTTGTTCAGACTGCAACATTTCCGATGATTGACGATTGTTGACGATGGACCAGATAATGGAGGAGGTACCGGTTCGATTTTGCTGGCTACCAACGGAATTTCTTCGTGGCTAATTTCCATAACTTGTTTTCCTCTGATTTTAAGCGTTTTCCTGTCAAATGATCAACACTTAACAATAAAACGCAATTGCAATCATAAAATCCATGTTCACCAGCAGATGGTAATGCATCGAAACATATTGTTCGCCAATTCAATTCGTTAATTAGTTTATGAATCAAATAACTTATGAGAATGAAATGACATGTATGCACAAATTGAACATTATCACAAATCTCCATTGGGAATTAATTTGGATCCAATTCTAGATTCGATTGCTAAAAACCATTACGTAATGGAAATTTACCTAATACCGGAGAATTGGAAGACGATGACGTAATTGATCGAGAGAAATATGAGAAGATGACTTCGTATGCGTAAATTGAATCCGCTGAAGCCTAAACCAACGTCAATATATAGATTATGTATGCAAGTGATTTAACAATGGTATGAACGAGATCGAATTGAATTTGTGAATATATCCACGCCGGCACCACCAATTCAGCCGTGGCTCGTTGTTCCCCGCCACCAATCACCGTCGTTAACCTGTAATGAGGGGTAGATTGGTGGTGAGGCTAATTCGAGGGAGGACTGAGGAGAATAAAAAGATGGAACCACACAAAACATTTTAAACCGTTTGGAGAAACAAATAAGTAATTTTCAAAAATAGCTAGTCCTTTGATTATTGCTAAATAACACTTTTGGTATACTTAAAACAACGGACAAGAATAATTACTATTAACGCTACTAATGAATCGAAGGTTCAGCTAACAGTTGATGAATCGTTAGGGTGGAAGTTCATTTAATAAATGGACATGAACAAGAAATTTTGTTAATTTAGTTAAATGAACAAACATAAGCACAAGTTGCGTTCTTTAATTTATGTTCGTGAACATTCTATGTTCGTTTGTGTTTGTTTTATGTCCGTTTGTGTTTGTTCATTAAAAAAATACTTGTAAATTGTGTTTATGATAATTATGTTATGGAGATAATTATGTCAATTGTCAAGTATATGGAGATAATTATGTCAATTGTCAAGTAATTCATATTTATTTTTTGTGAATTTTGTGTAATGTTAATTTGAGATGAAAATGTTGATTTTATTCTATGAAATTTCGTTCGTTTGTGTTCCTTTTAAGTTCATTACATGTAATTTCGGAGAACACGAACATGTTCATTTTCTTAATAAACGAACACGAACAGGAAATATTGTTCTGTTATGTGTTCATGAACAGTTCATGATCGAAAAGAAAATTTCAGTAATGAACAAACACAAACAAGATCTTGTTCGTGTTCATTCGGTTCGTTTGCAGCCTTAATGACTATTATCAAACATCATTTGCTTAAATATCAAGTTACGAGTGTCCAATATCTGACATCATACCCAACTCGGCTATGAATTTGGAAAATTAATATTCATTTCGGAGCAAATAGCATCAATACAATTTAAATTATACATTATGTTAGGGGACTGATCATAAGAAAATCATAAGTTATTTGAAAATCAAGAAAAATCAATTTTAATCATTTACAAAATATAGTAATTTTTTTTTTCTAAAATAGAAAGGGCAATTTAGTATTTTTGTACCTTTGCTTCTTCTACAATTTTGAGATAATCAAATTCATAATATTAGAAATTGTTTTGGCAGTTAATTTAAAGGAAAAACACTATCTTTAGAGTTTAAATTTGATAATTTATTTTGGAAGGAACATATGTTTTTGATGGATAAGCTTATGTGATCATGGAGGGATTAAAAAAAACTACCTGATCATCTATTCATGAGCTCATGAATCATAGGAAGAAACTAACACGTACATGTTTAATAAAGCTTACACGACACATTAGTACTTTTAAGTTCAATAGCATTAATAACTTGACTAGACATGTTTAACACGATTAAATATTAACACTTCAATAACACTTATGTCACAACATGGTTAATTTGGTTAGTTCAATAACACGAATGCAAGAACACAACATGTTTAACATGATTAAATATAATTAGTTAAATAACACAAATGACATGACACATTTAACACGACTAACTAAACATGATTAAATTATAATAATACAAAATTAACACACTAAAATAAAAAAAACTATAAAAAATTAGAGTCCGCGTTTAACTATTTACACAACAATAAAACCACGTTGTTATGATATACGGTCATAAATGTGTTATGTGAACCAACTAACTTTTTTAAAACGACAAGTTAAATGTGTTATGCGAGTTATAAACGGGTAAAGCCGATTAAACCCATTTAAACATATTTTTAATCATGGCATTAACATGTCGATCCGTTTATGACCTAAAACCTTTTATCCTAAACACTAACCCATTAACTTTGTGTCGAATCATGTTGTGTTAACCGGTCATGTCATAATTGTCACTTGTCAGCTCTGACAATCCTAATAAATTATGTGAATTAAACACGTTAAAAAATAAGATTCCGATTTCAATTCCATTTAATCTAGGAACAAAACTACGTAACAAATGAATTTTTAAATGCAACGAGCTCCCATCCACCATAATTAGAATTGTTGAGTTCCAAGTTTTACCTTAGCCATCTGAGTAGGTGTACTTATAACTTACTCACCCCTTGAGGTTATAGATATCAACAAAATTTGTTTAATATACATTTTTTTAGAGCGGCTAACTCACATATCATTTAAACTTACTCCTAAATCTATAATAATGTTTACCATTAGACTAAAACTCTCAACCACTTAATACCGCTAGGCTACAAGTACTTTGGTGTTTAATTTACATTAAACTACTTATGACTCTTGAAATAACAACCCTACCTACAAGTGAACGAACAACTGAACCTGCGTGTCAAGACCGAGAGTCCAACATTGAGTTTGAATGCTTGATACAAAATACTTTGGAACACTATGATCGCGATGTGTGAGGGATGCATGCTTCATCTTGAATCTTATCAGGGATTAAGCTTGAGAGATTGTGTAAAGAAAAAAAAAAGAAAAGCTGCGTCGTTTTGATTGTATGAGATACTAACTACGTGACCTAGTGATTCAAATAATTGAGCGATACAAGACAAATGGTTTATGGTACGTTTTGTTTGATAGAATGTAATAATACAAATGAAATAGACAAAGTGATTTAACAAGTCAATACATGCTTGTTTGTTGTGTGTGAATGTATATATATATAATAAACAAAATAGATCAAATACACTTGAAGGCGTGAAGCAGAAGAACATGCACCTAACACCTTTATCATGAGAAGCCACCAAAGTATCATCACGAGAAGATGATCCAACGAAAGCGGCCATACCCATATGGGTTCAAAACACTCATCAAGAACAAAAAAGACAGAAACACATAAAGCAACAAGCCTTGTACCTCGTGTAAAAAATGTTGTAAATCACTGTAGCTACTGTTCACCCCCATAGGCTTTAAATAAGAGTATAATGTCACATGTTGTATAGCATGATTGAATACATGCTTAGGTAAATAAGCTATCTTCTGTTGATTATGTGACATGTACAAATCATCTTCTACTTTCATACTTTCATAGTAGATAACTAAAAATAACTTGTTAAAAAGTTATTTTATATACCACATTTAAAACAATAAATATAAGAGTCCCACTCGGTTATCACAACTCTTTACTTAAAATTGATATCGTATTATACATCCTATATTTTTTTTATACGTAGATACAATGAATAGTTTTATCTTCGTATTGTACATGACTTAAGAGAAGAAAAAAATCATTTATTTACAAAGAAATTAAACAAAATAAAAGGTAACCCGTGTAAAGCTAAAATAATAACATATTAAAAGTTATATTTTAAATTTTATCACATTGTCTTGTATAGTTGTATATCTTAATCTGATAAACAAAAATGTTAAATATATAATCTTCTAAATTTAATTACTACATTTTTTAATGATGTGACTTGCACTTGGGCCATGTTTAGCTAAAGTGCTAAACTTCTTATAGCCCATTCAACAACTTTTCTTTCTATTTGGGCCCAACATTATCAAACGGATAATTCATAATCATCATCGAAATGCATAGATGATAAGGTTAATCTAACCAATAAAAAAGTGATCTAATCAATAAAAAAGTGTTCACTTTTCTTCCTGTTTAGACCGGAGCCAAGCGGATCAAGAGAGTTGTGGATTGGATCACGGTTTAGAAAAGGGATTGGATAATCTCATGGATTATCACACTCTTTTATGTAATTATTTGTATTTTGAATTTTTAAATTTGTATAGATTTAGTTTCTATAGTTTGTTTAGAAAATAGTATTATAGATTATGCTATAGGTTTTATTGTAATGACCTGTGTTTGATAATTGATTAATAGAAATCGAATAGTTTTTGTTTTCGTCCCGAATATTCGATAGAAATCCATTGATTGTTTAGTGTTGTTGAAACCATTTGAATACGCTCCCACGTGTGTGTCATAAACTATTTATACGTTTAACTGATGTAATTTATTTCAATTCATATTATAAAAGACGATTTGTTTTAACCTGTTAAATAACATTGCAAAACCACTATTTATAATAGTTTTTAGTTAACAAATAACTAAACATGTATATTAAGTATTTATCAAAAAGAAGTATCATATTTAGTTAGAAAGCATATGTTATGTTTAGTTAAATAAATAGAAACACAGTATATCAATTGAAGAATTAATTAAATAGAATGTAAAAAACAAACAGGAGCGTAATGTGGTGTACCACTGTGCCCCATATTAACACGTGAAAACGCTCCCAGCTAATCATCTTCATCATTATATCTTGCTCACGTGCTTCATAAAAAATCACAATACTCATTCTCATTTTATATTATTATATTTTATTTTAATTTTATGTTAATTTATTCATTAAATTTAAATACTATAAATGCATCTCATTCTTTCAGTGATTTTCTTTCACCCGTTACTTATCCGTAACTGAGTTAAACCTTTTTTCTGTATGTACCCGACAACCCGTGACTTGTTAGTACCCACGTTTACAGGTTATAAATATTAATACTGAAAAAAATGCTAACTTTATTGCAACACTCAAACAAAAATTTCATTGTCAAAACATCAAGACAAGTAGTTTAAAGACAATGTCATCAAATATAGTAACAGGTAATTGTAAATATCAAACCTAAAAAATATAATAAAAAGAAGATGTTAAACGGGTTCATGGTTTTATACAGATATACCTGTGATTAGGGTGTTAGTAAGGCTTGAAAAACTGGGCGGGTTAGGAGCAAAATGAGTCCAGGTTAAAACGAGTTGTTTAAAAAAAACTATCAGTTTGGTTCGGGTCAAAACGGGTTCGCCCAATACGGGGCCGGGTGGGGGGGGGTGCCGCAGTGGCGGTGCAGTGTGCAACTAAGGCGGGGCGGTGGCGGTGTGCAACTGGAACGGGGCAGTGGTGGTAGGGTGCGGCGGGTGGGATGAGAAAGTTGGGGGACCCATATACACTATTTTTAATTTAACAAAATTTTAGTTGACTAATTTAAAATGACCTAAATCAACACATTGAAATTTGAAATGAGAAAAAAGGTAAAACTAACAACACATGTGTAGGTGGGTAAGCAAATCATGTAGTGGTTTATAAGTAAGCAATCATAAATCTTGTTAGGCCATATGTTACACTCTTGCTGCGTGGTGTGGCACATTGCACTTACCACAGGTGGGAGGCAGTGTTTCCACACCCCAGCGGCTGACGTCGCAGCACCAAAACACTCCTTTTTATCCCCTTATTCTATAATAGTATTTCCCAATAAAAAATAATATCACGTCAGTGTGAAAATTGCTTTGTGCCTTATGTTTTGGTTTTACAATAATATCTTGTCAGATCAAATAATAAACAAATGATTTATAAAAAAGAAAAGGAAATAAAAATTATCACCTCAAAGGATAGTTATCACATTGATCAATTGTTATGAATACGTTACAAACAATGTGTTCACTTTTAACATTTAATATGCAACGTTTTGTGTGTTATAAGAAAAAGAGATGATTAATTTAAAGAAAAGAATGGGAACACTAGGGCCTGGCATTATACTATCTATTTAAAGAGCATGTCAAGGAATAGTAAATACAGTGTTGTACAACATGAAAAGCCTTGGGTACAAGTTACCTTTGCTGTCTTTTATATGCGTATAGGTTCTTCCATTCCACCTCTCTTTTTATCTGGTTTCATTTAAAAAAGAAAACAAAAAAAATTAAATGTTTTCTTAGAAAAAAATATTATATTGTCATTGTAAATATATTTATATTGTCCTACCTTTTAAATAATCAATTAAATAAGTTTAAAAGGTACAATAATTTGTATATATCTATAATAATTTGTAATCCAAACGTACAAGTCGTCAAATCTGTCTCAATGTTTTGAGTTTTTTACAGTTTATTTTTATGTTCCTTTTACAACTTTTAGAAGATTATGTTTTATAAAATCCATATTTGCCGTTGCGACGGACATATTTTTGTCTATGTTTGACGTTAATATTTTAACGATTCCTTTTTTTGTCTTTGGAACGTGCTTATTTGTATCGATGCTTCGACTTGAATTACTTTCGTTTTCTTAGCGACTTAACGTGCCGCAACGCGATACGTACTTATTTTTATCAATGTTTCGACGCTGAGTTTTTCCAAGTTTCAACGTCGGCGACGCAATGCGCGGGGCTTACTGTTCCTTAAAACCGGAACGCAGTAACCTCATGCGTTTAGCGTTTCAAACTTTTATAGACTTTTGAATACGTTAATCTTTTTAGCAGTTTATCGCACCGCAACGCGCGTTTGCATATTACTAGTTGGATATAAATATGTTGGATATTTGTGACCGAACATTATTATGTCATGTCTTTAATCCTATGAGTCTCATATCACAAATACATTCCCCCACCCTTTCGTTTCATGTTTCTTTTTATGCCAACAAATATTTTTTTGTTAATGTACCATCCTTTCGTCCATCGATATTTCAAAAGGAATAACACAATTAGGGTATGGGGGTATACCCTCACGGGTACCCCCTATGTGAGCATTCTCACGTCGTGAAAGAATATGGAACACCGCCCCATCTCTCGCGTGAAGGGGGTGAGCAAGTTCTTATGAGTGGCTTCACGCAGGTGAGGGGAAAAAGTGTGGGTGTTGGATGGGTCTTCCATGGTCAAATATATGATATTTCACTCACTTGAGTATTTCTTTTGCCAAGTGAGACCTAATTGAGGAACTTATCACACTGATATGACGCCTACGTGGCAGAAAAGGTACTCTCACTTGACTCTCCCAAGTGAGAGTATATCACATACTCTTATAAAAGAGTTAGACACAGTTTTCGTCCCTCGATTTGATAAAAGAACCAGGTTTTATCTAATTTTCAAACATTTAACATCTTTTTTCACCCACATTTTATTTTTTCTTACTTTCCATCCCTGACACTAACATATGTTAAAATGTGTATCTCACACACACCATACTTAGCTTACTCACACCTAGGGCTCATATTTTATGGCACGAATATGTTAACATGACACATAATTAAACAAATTTGATTTTGAACTTAACAGGTTTCAGTGCGTGTTTTAAGGTGAGTTAAAGTGAGTTGCATCATGACATTTCTAGGCTATCTAACAAAGGAAGTCGACATCTTATAGTATGAGTTTAGATTATGGGGTTTAAAGTGTATTTAAAAGTGAGTTTTATAAAATTTTATGCTGTTTAAATTATGTCACGCCCTAGTTTTGAGGTGTGACACAATTTTTATAACCTTTATAAGTTAAAACGGTGACAGAGAGACAAGGTAAATAATCTTACATTTATGTTATGTTAATAGTGTGGCAGAGAGAAGGTAAGTAATCTTACATTTATGTTCCTTTCATCAAGATTTATATGATTATAAATTGAACTTTCATTATATATTCGATTAGAACTATATCACCATGCCTAAGTACATAAATAAATCGCCATGAGCCCATGAGTGCCATAGTCAATTATAAAATATAATTTATTACACGATATATATATATATATATATAATAAAATATTTCTTTCTACTAGTTAATAACCTAATAAAACATATGAGTTGTATTAATCAGAGGTGCACATTTAAACTGGATCCAGTTCTGAAACCGATCCAGAAATCGGTAGGATGAAATCGTTCCAAATTCAATCCGTCAGTTTAAAATCGGGTTAAGATATATCTACTAGAACATGTTAAAACGACCCGACCCGATCCCAAAACCGGTTTCAAACCAATCCGATTCCCCCCATATAAATCCGGTTTCAAATCTGATCAAGTTTAGTTTAATCCAGTTTTGACTTTCATTGACTCGATCCAAACGGTTTCTAAACCGATCCCAAAACCAGTTTTATGCATCTCGGTATTAACCGAGGCAGAGAAACAGTATTATTATTAAGATAACAGTAAACTTGTATTTAAATAAATATTAATTAATAATGAAAACACCTACTAAAAAGAAATTAATATTAATATTTTCTACAAATTACTAGTAGAATAACAAGTAAATCCATATTTCCAAAATTAGAAATCTTATATAATTTATAGAAGCAACATGGTTAAAATTGAGATAATATTTGGGGTTGTTTTCTATCCTTATATTATATGTAACATCTCATGGCCAAAATTTGGCGGCACAGAAATCACTGCTATTCACCAGCTCCCCCCATTTCGCGCCTTTTCTCCCTCTAACAAATCCTCCATTGATTTTGCTTCTGATTCCATAGATTTCCTTAGATATGAATCCCGACACTACATTTTCTCTACCGACTCTGTTATGTGAAGAAGAAGACGATTCGTCTTTAAACCAAGTCAAAATCAAAATTCCCCAATCAGAAGACGATCAGTACATACGATCTTTGATCGAGAGAGAATCTATATCAAATGATTATCGGTGTGTTTGCGATGATAAGATTAGTAAAAACTGGTTCAAATGTGCTCGATTAGATGCTATTAATTGGATTTTCAGTGTATGAATATTGAATCTCTCTGTTTTAGGGTTTCACTCTTGTTTTCCCCCAATTTTATTGATTTTGTTTTTGATGCAGACCAGTGAAATTTTAGGGTTTCATTATGGTACAGCTTATCTCTCTTTGACTTATTTTGACCGGTTCAATTCCAGGGGAGTTATTGATGTAAGTGTTGTGTGTTTTTAATTTTGTATTAATTTTTGGGATTAATAGTAATTATGGTTAAAGATTATGTTTATAGGATGGGAAATTATGGGCTTTTCAATTGCTGGGAATTGCATGCTTATCTTTGGCTGCAAAAATGGAGGAACATATTGTACCACCATTGTATCACTACAAAGCACAAGGGTACAACTTTGAAAGCAGTGTGATTCAAAGAATGGAGTTGTTAGTTTTGACAACATTGGAATGGAAGATGTGTGGCATCACTCCATTTGCTTATCTTTACCATTTCATCTCCAAGATTTGTGATGAATGTGACTGTAATGAGTTTCTAATGTCCAAAGCTACTGGATTTGTACTTGATTTCTCCGAAGGTATATTAAAGTTTGAATCTTTAAGCTTGGTTTGATTTAATCTTGAATCTTGAGTTGTTTTGATTTATACAGAGGTTAATTTGATGGATCATAGGCCATCTGTTGTTGCAATAGCAGCAGTCTTGTTAGCTTGTGATGATCAATTGACAAGAAGCACATTGGAGTGCAAGATTGGTGTTGTGTCATCACTTCACTCTCTTGAAAAAGCAAGTGTTTTTTTATTTTATTTTTCTAACTTTTTTTTTTCAACATTAATCCCTCTTTGTTTAATTTGATGTTTTGTTCATATTTTACAAGCAGGAATGTATATATCATTGCTACAATCTTTTGAAGGAGCTTGAGGTTAAAAAGAATAACACCCCGGATTCGAATTCTTTTGATTTGTTGCGAAATCATTGGAGCAGTTCTTCCAACATTGGCATCAAGAGGAAGCTTACTTACAACGGTTTTGAACAAAAGTGCCCTTTGCAAAAGATTAGCAGGCGATTGTAGTAGCGTTTTGTTTAGATGATACATGAATTCGTTGATTGGATTTGATCGGGTGATCTTGACTGAATAAGATTTGAGTTTTGGGGATATTAATCTACCAACATATGGTATGATTTAAAGGGTACCATAAGGGATTTGAAATATTAAATGACCATGAGAAAGTTTTGCTAGTGGAAACTAGTGAAAAGGGGTGTGGGGTACATTAATGGAATCTAGAGGAAGGTGGATGGTGAAGTTTAACATACAGTGAATTGTCTGATTCAAAGATTGTGAAAATGTGGAGGTTTTCTTTACTTTTTCTTCATTTTTATTGTCTTTTCAATACCCTTTTAAGCTTTATTTCAGGATAAAGACTGTACTGTTTTATCGGTATATGTCATTGTGAAGAAACCATTGAGCAGTTTTTTTACCTCCTTTTTTTATTTTATTGAAATTGAGAGGCTTGGGATATTGACTTTCAAAAGGCTGAAAGATAGGGATGACAATAGTATGAGCATGAGGAGAGGTTTGGTAATCTCATTCCTTAGCAGATTATAAACCATGTCCCATACCAATTGGATACACGTTACTCATTACCCATCTCGTGTCTTAGGTATACTAGTTTATGTCTTGTCACTTAAAGCCACCCGTTGGTGCCTATTACTAGAAACCCGATATTAAACTAATCTAAAAAACTGGAAAGATAAAATATTAACTGTATTTTTAATAGTTTTGTAACTTTAAAAATTCAAAGTTTATATTAACTTTAACATACTATCGAGTATAGTTTTTAGTAGTATATAATATATTAATATGCTTGTTTGTTTGTTTAAACGGGTTTAGGTAATTAGATTGGTATTACCTAATACCTATCTCAAACCAGTGAAACATATTAAAACTAATCTTATGCTATGTCATATACCTAAATACCCCAAGCGAGAGTTCTATAAGATCTTTCATTGTTGCTATTAAAAAAAATGACCTAAATACCCATTCTAAATGTTTCATGTATTGGGTTTGAAGGGGAGATGGGGTGTCATTATTTGATATGATATGATTAGATGCATTTGTTGGGTGGGCAAGAATAATCAAATAATGAAGCATGAAAGGTGAAATGGGATTTGATCTGTTTGTGATTTTCTTTGCCTTTATGGTAAGTGGAATGCCCCTCTTTTTACCGTGTGGTGCAATAGTTGAGTGGGCACTTATCATTTGATGTAACAAAGAAAGAAAGAAATGAAAACAATATTACTTCTTGTAAAGTAAAATTTCTAATTTGGGTCGATCTCATGACTTGAATTTCAATTTGGGGCATATTATATTTTCATCTTTTGAATTCTTTTATCGAGCTTTTGTTTCAATAGTAAGCCCAATATCATTATATTTTCTTTCTAGGTCCACCTCACCGTTTTAAAGTCAATATGATATAATTTCCAGCCCAACTTCCTTTTAATTCGTACCCATATTAGCCAATTAATTTCATTATTTTCTCTCTTTTAAAACGTATAAAATGTGTAAATTTAAAAGTATGATGAAAGGGTGTCTGAGTTAGCTATTTTTTAAAAAGAAAAGAAAAAAGCAAAAGAAGAGCATTATATGTTACGAGCTCGACATAGCATCATTTGATATGTTTATTGTAACGACAAGCAACAATTCACCTATTAGGTTTAGGCGGTTGTTTCCGATAATATTATCTGATACATTTTTTCAATTTTCATACTCTCACATTACCATCTTTACTGTGTTTGATTGTTTGAATGCATTTAGTAATTGTCATTATCTTGTTTTATGTCCCGGAGCCTCAGCATGAATGCATGACCCTTTTATCTATTCATATGTTTTTCTTCATACACATGGATCATCATTGGTTTGGCATTGGCATGGGATAATTTCATCAATTCAAAAATTTTCGAAACACCTTTAGAAGGGGACCTCATTAAAAGGGGACCTCATTAAAAGGGAGAAAATGAACGAGGTCCGTACCAAGTTAAGTTTCGAAACACCTTTAGAAGGGGACCCCATTAAAAGTCTGGGAGAGAAAAGCAAGCAGGAAAAGGTGACTGACAAAGAAGAAGAGCCGAAGGAAGGTAAAGAGTCGGAGATCGCCGGACTGTTAGAATCTTTGCTGACGGCTCTGGGAACACAGGAGAAAAGATCATCACACGTAGAAGGTACGTCGAATGAAACCTCTGACATGCTAATGAAACCGTATGTGCCCCTCAACTTATCGAGCACCTCTAAGTTTACCAAAAGGATAGCAGAAGCCAACCTCCCTACCGGACTGAAAATGTCGTCCAGCGTAGGGAAGTATGATGGAACACGTGACCCTGAAGATCACTTACGCGTGTTCCAAGGGGCGGGTCAAGGACAATGGTCCATTCCCACATGGTGCCACATGTTTGCACAAACCATGACAGGGGTTGCCCGGATTTGGTTTGACAGTCTCCCGCAGGGTAGTGTAGACGGTTTCGAAGAACTGAAGGAGCTTTTCTTGCGGAATTTCAGCCAGAACAAGAAAGTAGCCAGGAATCCAAATGAAATACAACACATCAGAAGGAAGGACGAGGAGAACGTGGAAACATTTATGGAAAGGTTTATGAGGGAAAGCATGCAGATCCGGAACGTACCGGAAGTCATGAAAATAAGTAGTTTTATGAATGGAGTAAGGAATACATCCTTGTGCGGAAAATTGGGAGAAGAATTCCCGGAAACGTTTGATCAACTCATGGATAAAGTTAGAGCTTGGGTATGAGGAAAAGATGCAGGGTCGAAAGCCAGGAATGAGAAGTTAAGAGGACGACCACAGATGCCAAACCTAGGCACAGGCCCCTCGGGGGAACTCCGTCCAGGCTAAAGACCACGTATGAAAGGCCAAGGGCAAGATTCTCACCCTACAAGCGAAGCGAGTCCTTAAACCCTTCTTCGACCTCCAACCACCAACATCACCCATATAACACAGACCACCTACCATACCGTTTCACACCCCTCACCAAGACGCCTAGCGAGGTGCTTGCAACAGAAAAAGCTAAACTCCCTTTCGGTAAGCCCCTCCCATACCAGAAAGGAAGTAACAGCCAACCCAATGATTTTTGTGAGTACCACAGGACACGGGGGCACATAACAGACGATTGTATATTCCTTAAGAAAGAAATTGAGATGGCCGTGAGATCAGGGAAGTTATCTCACCTTATAAGAGACATTAAACAACAAGGCACGTCCAGAGGAGAAGGAAAAGAAAAAAATGAAAGGAGAGGGGGAAAACATAAGAAGGCATGTAGATGTTATACAAAAAAGGGAAGATGAAAATGAACAAAAACACAAGAGGGGAAGAGCAGAAACGGGCAAGTCAGAAAAATAGATGGAAATTCCCATCACCTTCCCTGCCTTGAAGGATGATGAAGCGCAGGATGCTCCAATAAATGTGTTGGCTATTTTGGGGGGATATCGAGTGGCAAGGATACATGTAGGCGGAAGTGGGTTAGAGGTCATGTATGAACATTGTTTCGCTTGACTTGGCAAAGAGACACAAAGCCTGTTGAAAAAGGATGATGGGTTTCTCAGGGGAAACGGTATATCCCATCGGGAAGGTAACACTACCTTTCACATTGGAGGAAGGAGAAAAAGAGAGAACGGTACGTTTGAATTTTGTAGTAATCAAAGGAGAGTTGAGATACAATGCTATTCTAGGGAGACCAGGCATAAGAGCATTAAGGGCCCTAACGTCGACAGCACATGGGATGATGAAATTCCCAACTCCCAAAGGAATAGCAACGATAAAATCCTCAGCAGAAATAATAGCCACTGTCCGCAAACCAGAAATGAATGAAGACAGACAAAACAACAAAACGGAGGAATGGATACTGAATGACCGATGCCCGGAGCAGACAGTCAAGATAGGAAAGGGAATACCCGATCGGTGGAATACGAGTCTAAAGGAAATGCTCATCAGAAACATGGACATATTCTCTTGGGAACATAGAGACATGGTGGGGATCCCAAGAGACCAAGCAGAATATCGCTTAAACATTTATCGTTGGTTGGATCCGGTAAAACAGAAGAAACGGAGCATGGGCCCAGAAAGGAGCCAACCGGCATGCGAAGAAACAAGGAAACTACTTAAGGCCGACATAGTGAAGGAGGTCAAATATCCGACCTGGATATCCAACCCAGTCATGGTAAAGAAGGGGGCTGGAAGTTGGCGAATGTGCATAGATTTCAAGGATCTAAACCGAGCATGTCCCAAAGACTGCTATCCTCTTCCAGAGATGGACTCCAAAATAGATTCATTAACTCCATATCCACTGAAATGCTTTTTAGACGCATACAAGGGGTACCACCAGATCAGAATGGCTAGAGAGGATCAAGAGAAAACATCGTTTTACACCAATGAGGGAATCTTCTGCTATACCAAGATGCCTTTTGGGCTAAAAAAACGTGGGAGCCACATACCAGCGATTCATGGACACCTTGTTCCAGAAACAGATAGGAAAAAACCTAGTGGTATATGTCGATGACCTCATCATCAAAAGTAAAACAGAGCCAGACATGATCAAGGACATTGAAGAGAGATTCGACAGATTAAGGGGGGCATACATGAAATTGAATCCAGGGAAATGTTCTTTCGGAGTAGAGGAAGGTAAATTCCTAGGAGGAGTAGTAGCCAAGGAAGGCATACAAGCCAACCCTGACAAGATACATGCAATCATGGAAACCAAGTCCCCCCGAACAATCAAGGATGTTCAGAAGCTGAATGGGAGATTGGTAGCTTTGAATAGATTCTTATCTCGCCTAGCAGATAAGACACTTCCTTTCATGGAGACGTTGAAGAAATCAATAAAGAAGAACAAGTTCGGATGGACAGAATAAGCAGAGCAGGCACTACAGTCGATGAAAGAACACATCTGCCAGCTCCCCACACTAGCCACTCCTATGACGGGAGAAACATTAACCATATATCTATCGGCGTCGTTATCGGCAATAAGTGTAGTACTAATGGTGGACATGCATAAGAAACAGGTACCAATATATTCCTAAGTAGAACGCTCAAAGGACCGGAAGAAAGATTTTTACCAATTGAGAAGTTAGCATTAACTTTGTTATACGCTTCAAGGAGACTAAGGAGATACTTCTAGGCACACCCCATACGGGTGATTACCGAAAGCCCCATTCAGAAGATACTAGAGAAACCAGATATATCGGGACGGATGGCCAAATGGGCCATAGAATTAAAAGACCACACATTAGAATACGTACCTAGAACAACGGTTAAAGGTCAAGTATTAGCCGATTTCATGACGGAAACGTACGAGAAGATAGAAAACGAGAATGAAAGGAAGGAAGAAGAGGAAGATGATGGAAAAGGGAAAACCTGGAAGCTGTTCACCGACGGGGCAGTCAACGACGAAGGATGTGGAGCAGGCTTGATGTTAAGAAGTTCGGAAGGAGTGGAACTCACATATGCACTTAGGCTAGAATTCCAGACTACAAATAATGAAGCAGAGTATGAAGCACTCCTGGCAGGCCTAAGGCTAGCCAAAAAGATGGGAGCTGAACATATAGAAGCCCACGTGGACTCGCTATTGGTTGCCAACCAGGTGAATGGGATATACGAAGCAAAGGAAGAATCGATGATCAGATACCTGGAAAAGGCACAGGAGATGTTAAAAACCTTCAAGACAAATATTGTGATACACATCCCCAGGGGACAAAACAGGCAAGCAGATGTATTAAGCAAGTTAGCGTCCACTACTTTCCAACACCTAGCAAGAGAGGTCAAAGTAGAAACATTGAATGCCCCATCCATCTCAGCCAAAGAATTCATGACAACGCAGGCCAATGAGGTAGGATCATGGATGTCCCCACTCGTGAATTATATGGTGAGGGGAACCTTCCTAGGGAAAAACAAGAGGCGCAAAGGATCAAGATAAAGGCTTTACAATATGAGATAATAGACGAAATGCTATACCGAAAATCATATCTTGGTCCGTCACTGAAGTGTGTAGACGAGGACGAAGCTGACTATGTCACGAGGGAACTGCATGAAGGAATTTGCGAGATTCACACAAAACAAAAAATGATGGTGGAAAAAGTGATGAAAGCCGGGTATTATTGGCCAGGGATGTATAGAATCATGGTAGAACTCCTACGAAAATGCGACAGCTGTCAGATCCATGCCCCCATAACCAAGCAACCCAAGTTTGACATGGTGGCAGTGAACTCTGCTTGGCCCTTTTAGAGATGGGGGATAGATCTGATGGGCCCATTCCCAGATGGACCGGGAAAGGTAAAATTTTTGGTAATGGCTATCGACTACTTCACTGAGTGGATTGAAGCAAAACCTCTCGAAACCATCATAGGTAAACAGATGGTCAACTTCGTCTAGAACAATATTGTGTGCAGGTACGGAATCCCCCAGGAGATAATAAGTGATAACAGATCTCAATTCATCGGGGGAGCATTCCAGGAATGGTGCAACAACATGCACATCAATCAAATATTCGCATATGTGGCACATCCGCAAGCAAACGGAAGGGTGGAAAGAGCAAACAGATCAATAGTGGAAGGAATTAGAAACAGATTAGGGATAGAGAGGAATGGCTGGATAGATGCATTCCCAAACGTGCTGTGGGCATACCGAACCACACCACATTCTGGGAGTAGGGAAACGCTATTCAGTCTTACTTATGGGACAGAGGAAATGATCCCTATAGAGATAGGGCACCAACAAGAAGAACCGCTAAGGAAACTGGGGAAAATGAAGAAGAACTGAGGTTAAACCTGAACCTAATGGAAGAGCGAAGAGAAATCGCCCTAATCAAAGAAGCGGCATATAAAAAACAGATGGAGAAATACTATAACACCAGAGTCAGAAAAGCAGACCTATAGGTAGGGGACTGGGCGCTGCGAGACAATGAGGCCACTGGAAAGGAAGACAAGGGGAAACTGGGCCCAAGGTGGGAAGGGCCGTACAAAGTGGCATGGACCAATGGGAAAGGAACTTATAAATTGATCCAGGCAGACGGGAAGGAGGTCCCACGGACCTGGAATGCCATGCGACTCAAGAAATATTATATGTGAAGGAAGACAACAATCACTTTTGTGGAAGGTAGAAGCCACTCTCGATAAAAAGGAGTATACTATTATCTTTTGTAATTCACCCTATGGGGTGAAAGAATTATTGTCACCTTCTATGACTATGAATGAAAATGAAGACTTTTTGTGCTAAAAACGAATCTGTTGTAAAGTAAGAAGATAACTCCCATCCACTAGGATGGTGGAGATAGCTTACATCCAGTGAGATGGTGGAGACAGCTCCCATCCAGTAAGATGGTGGAGATAACTCCCATCCACTTGGATGGTGGAGACAGCTCCCATCCAGTAAGATGGTGGAGATAACTCCCATCCACTTGGATGGTGGAGATAGCTCCCATCCAGCGAGATGGTGGAGATAACTCACATCCACTGGGATGGTGGAGACAGCTCCCATCCACTAGGATGGTGGAGACAGCTCCCATCCAGTGAGATGATGGAGATAGCTCCCATCCAATAGGATGGTGGAGTTAGATCCCATCCAGCGAGATGGTGGATATAGCTCCCATCCACTTGGATGGTGGAGACAGCTCCCATCCACTGGGATGGTGGAGACAACCCTCACCCACTAGATGGTGGAAATGGCTACCATCCACGGGGATAGTGGAGATAACTCCTCACACGTCAAGATGATGAAAATAATCCCCAACCAATGACATGATAGAAATACTGTCTACTCTGCGAAACGATGAGGCTAGCTCTCATATACTAAAATGAGGAAAAAATGCTAGACAAAAAAAGAAGAGAAGAGGGGAGGCACAATTACAACCTCCACCAATTAAAATAGTACAGCCAAGTTTCCTTTACAAACTCCCATCTGTAACATCAAAAGATGAAAGAACAGACCTAACACATCCAAATGACAAACAACAGCAATTTCTATTCGGTTAACATAGATAAAGATGTCTAGCAAACATACAATCTAAAAGTCAGCAAATGGTAACCAGGAATCATGATAACACATCGGCATAAGTCAGCCGAAGATAAAGATGTCCAACAAACATACAACCCAAAAGAAAACCCTCACAGGGGCATATCAAAGTTCACACAAACAAAAGAAACATAAAGATCATGGGATAGGAGTCACAGGGTTAGCATCAACAACAGACACCAAGGACTTTATCTCAGAAACAGCAAGGCAGGGAGAAGCAGACAGGCGAGTAATCAACGAATGATTAGAGGAAGTTAGCACAACGCCTGTATCCTACATATATTGTTCAGCATGCGGTGCATAATTAGGAACCTCCTCCACCGGGACTCCATCAACATCATGCTGATAGCCAACCACTAGACCATTGTGATGCCCAGCTGCCATGCAGGCCCGGCTGAACTCTCCTAGCAACAACATATGCTCATTGCTACTCCTCACACGTTCATATACAAGTTTAAAGCCTTGAGTGATTAACCATTCTCGCTCGTTCCACAACTGGCCATTGCTGGAAAGGACATTTTCAAATTCCTTCTGCAGAATATGGCGGTCATCAGCAATCCATTCTATTTCAGAACGGGCTTGACACAAATCATGCTCCAAAATCTCCTTAGCCTCGGCCCAATCTCGGGCTTCACCAGCAGCCTTCTCTTTCAAACACCTAACTTCTTCCTGTCAAAAGAACATACAAAAAAGAAACAATCAGAGGCATGAACAACAGTAAAAAACTAAACAAGCCACTGCCAAACATAGGCACATACCTCCAGCTCTCCTCCGTAAGCCTGCCAGACATCGACAAAAGTATTTGCATCTAAAAGCTCCTCATGACAAGAGGAAAGTCTCGATTTAGAAGACTTGAGCTTAGCCTCCAAGGACACGACCTTATGATCCAGGAAGTCCAATTCACGGGCAACACGCCTCGCCTCCTCAACAGCATCACTATGGGCCTTAATCAGAACCAACTTGCCTTGTTTCTCCTCAGCCAGCTCATCCCGAAGACAAGTGGACAACAAACGAGACTCAGAAAGAGTAGCATGCAATGACATAAACTTATGCTGCATACCCACACCCTTGAGATAAGACCCAACATGGTCTACATAGAACAAGTCAGATAACGAGGCAACATCTAAACTATCAAAATAAGCAGCCATGGGACGTGTCAAGGAACGGGACATGTACTTCCGAGCACGTGCAGGAGTGTCAGGGAGGCAATCAGGAACCAGGTTCGCAAAAGTGAAGGATGAAGAACCTTCCCCCTTATGAGAAGAAGCATAGGGTACATCAACCCCAACACTGGTCGAAACGAGAGAAGGCGGACAAGACATAATAGGGAGCTGCGACATAATGGGAACAGGCGGAGTGGAGGACAGTCCAGAAGAGCCAATGGGAGGAAACACAAAAGAAGAAACATGCATGTTAATACCAGATAAAGAAAGATCAAGGGACAACCCATCAGAAAAACCAAACTCAAAACAAGGTGGAGTATCAAGAGCAACACTAGTAACAAAATGTTTCAAACAGGAGATGAGGAATCAGTACCATGGCCCTGAGTGCGTTTGGAAGCACTCCGCATGAGGCCCTTCAAATCAGTTTTCTCAGGAGACGAACCAGCATATCGAGGTAACTTGCATTTACGAATAGAAGCAAGAGGACGGGAATCATAAGAATCAGATTCGCTTACCACCTCAATAGCATCACCCCAAGAGGAAAGATCATTAACATCAGGAACAGATGTGACGACAGCCCTAGAGACCCCCGAGGAAGAGACACCAGAAGAGGTCACTGGCTTCACTGGGAGAGCTACGTACTTCACGTTCTGACCGACTTTATCCAGAATCTTGAAGAGCAACATTTCTGCAAGGCAAAACAAATCAAACGAGCATAAGTACATGCAGGAACAACGACAGACAAAGTCAAAACTACTACAAAAAAGTATATATATAAAAAAAGAGAGGGGGAATCGTAGGAAGGGACCCACCTTTACCCCCCTCTTTAACACCGCAGGACGGGTAAGGGGTTATCCCAAATAGAACTCATCCCCAACATGACCAAGAACTCTTCATGCAAAGGACTGGCAGGGGTAGGATCACCAACAAGACGTTTATATTGAAGCCTCTGGACAGAGGACCAGGATCCTTGTCATCAATTGGTTCCGAAAGATCCCGGTGGGGCAAAGGTTCAGAGAGAAAGTCATTAGAAACGAACAAAAAATGATCTTTCCACTCATGAATACAAGTAGGAAATCAGGAAAAACAATAACCCAAGCCACAACGCTTCTCAAAGGTCAACCAACTACCATCCACACGTAAACGATAGAAGCGCCGAAACAAAGATACATTGGGCTTATCACCGTGCGCACAACACGAAGCTTCAAAATGGGTCATTTTCAGCACCCCTAGAGGATGGAATTGTGAAAAATGTGCGCGATGAAATTTGAACATGGACATTTGAAAATCAGTAAGGGGATACCGTCTGTTTGAATAGCTAAAAGATCGAGTATAGATGGTCATAAAACCTTTCACCCCTTGAGCAGTTTCGTCAGGGGAAGGAACCCTAGGGCAAAGCTTCAGGGGCAAGCGATAGAGGCTACAAAAGGCTGCCACATCCTGGGCGGTTAAGACGGAACGAACGCAATCGAGATCATCTCTAACCATGGTGCAGATCTTTAAGAAAACTAAAAGCGAAGCACTAACCTGAGAAAGGAATCGCAGCAGTGAGGAAGAATCGAAAGCAAGGAGGAGGTCGTGAAGGGATAGAAGAAGGAAAATTAAATAAAGGAAGAAAGAAGATGGAAAGTCGTCACGTATACCCATAAGACGGCATAGGCATACCACACGTGAAGGGCTAGGAACTTAGAGCAGGAAGTGGAGGGCCCCACGGTCATATCAGAATAAAAGTCCCTTCCAACCAAGACTTTAAGGGAATTCAAAAAGAAAAAAATATGTATATATCTTTTATAATAACATACATATAATAACATGCAAATAAATGAATAGCAAATAAATGGGGGAATGAAGAAAGGGCGACAGCTGCAATACAAAGCAGGTTAAGTCGCTGACCCATATTATAAGTAAGAAGGGTCAACGACTTGGGGGGACTTGTAGGGGGATACCCCCATATGGGACAAAAAAGAAGGAAAGGTGTTGATATAGAAAAGGGAACAAAGACATTAAATGAAGATAGAAGCAAGGACAACATGGGGAAGAAGAATTCTTCGAATCCCTCTTATTTGCGGAATAAAAGCCGTAACAAGGACAAGAGGTCAAGTCGGACATCCCTCGCATTAAATGCGAGGGGAGACTTTGAATTGGATATATCAACCCGGGAAGAAAGGAGAAAGGTAAGTTGAAACAACAAGAACACATACACACGGGAAAGAAAAAGCTCTCCTCACTCACTCCGGATCGTTCTTAATAGAACGACCCGATTCTCACCTCAAAAACCCGACACTTATTCTCACGCCGGAGGTTGGTCGTAGAGACACCCTTCGGGGTTCCCTACGGCGAGTCTAACGGTGTTCTATTTTACAGGAATTCTCCTGGATATACTCGAAAAGGAGCAACTCTAATCCACTACCCCTGGTGTGGATTACGACTGCTACCATGGACTACAACCAAAGTTTAAAATGGTTATTAAACAAGTCTGAAATAAAACTTAAATGTATTAAAAATAAGAACTTATAAGCGAAAAAGTTAATATAACATCACATTAAATGTCACACCTACCCCTGGGGGGTGACAACCACAAATACATCTCCTCCCATGATCTTATCACATTTCTATACCTTTCTTCCACACTAACAAAGAACGTGCCAATACTCATCTTCAAAATGGCTAGAAAGCCAAATGTGATCTCAGTTCCGCTCAATTCACATTCCACCTGTGTTTAAGCAAGAAGTGTCACGTGTTTTTCTTTTAACTACGGATCTTTTTTTTAACAGCAACACCTAGGTTTTATATGCCAAATACATTATACATGCACCTTGCAGGATTTGAACCCCAAATCTTTTGATTATAGGATACATCACTTAACCACCAGAATATCATCTACGAATCAGCTAATAATTAAATTTGTTGTTTCAACCACCAACATGACAATTTAATATGAATTATCTTTGTAGTTCTTAGTAAATTGACTGATTAATTTGGTTGGTCCTTATGGGCTTATTTGGTAGGTCCTTTAGGGTATTGGATCCCCATATCTTTCTCCTATCAATTACTCTCATAGTCAAAGCTACATTAATCACTCGATTGTTGCTCTAAGATTATATGTAACACCTTCGTGAGAGTGTGGGTGTGGTGCCTCCTCACCCACCACGGGCGTAAAACACCACGCCGGCTCCAGGTGAGGGTGGGGGTGAGAGGGGAGGGTGGCGGTGCTCACGGGCGTGGGGGGGGGGGTGGAGAAGGCAAGAATGAGCCGTTGCCAGTATGAGAGGGGATGGTCACCTTCTCCCCATCATTGCACACCTAGGTGAGGGTGAGAGAAGCCAGTGTTTACGTGGCACAGAAAATCCTTCACCCTCACCCAGGTATGACGGATAGTATAATACACAACTATGCAAACTCTTGTAACTTGCGATGATATTTAGACATTTTAAAACTGGAGGAAAAGTTTAACCATTTCTCAAATTTGACAACCATTTCTCAAGCATATATTAGGGGATGATAATTAAACTAAAATAACCATAATAAACGTGTGTTGATATTTATCGTTTCATGATCTTTCTATTCATTAAATTTTATTTAATTTTTTTAATATTTTTTGACTTGCGAATAATTTTATTAGTAAAACACCAAACAACAAGAAAACTAGCAAGGAGTTAGATGGCAAACGACACCAAACAACAACAATAAAACTTGAATTACATTATCAAAGTTAAAACAACGCCAATGCTTCCAAGCGATTGACTTGTGCTTCGAACCATTTGTTATCTATACAAAAAATAGTGTTTTTATCTCTTCACATATGTTCCATACCGAAATGGGCTTCATGTTAAAAATCTTGTCATTTATTGCCTTCCAAATACTCAAACATGATGTAAGAATCACTCCATAAACAAATTTCTTTTTTAGCTTATTACATGGGGACGATTTTATGAATCTACGACATGTTTGTAACTGAGAAAGCAAAGATTGTTGGGATCTTGCACCATATACTAATGATCCGTCATACGTCCAACGAAAATGGATAGTAAGTTAGAATGTGCTTAGCCGTTTCATTGTACTCCCCGCAAATAGTGGATCGATCATAACTAGAATTTTATTTTATTAAATAATTATCAACTTTTGTTGATTTGTGTTTATTAAAATCTATTCAACACGTGCTCATTAGCCTATGTGTTTATACCCGTGAGTGGGGGGGTGTGAGTGAGTCACGTAGGCTGGTCACGAGGCGGAAAACTGCCCCCGTGGCGTGAGTAAGGATACGTGAGCGGACTCACGAATGTGAATGCAAATGGCTTTCATGGAATGACCAATCAACGCATGACGGCCTTTTCTTTTATTTTTTTAAATTTAATATTTAATTTAGGTATTAATCTGATTTTTCTTAAATAACTTTCACTTGCTAGCATTTTTAATAAAACGAAATACACGGGCTTGCATATTTTTTTAACATTCCGGTATAAATGTTAACGAAAATAGAGTTGTTTTAAAAAAAAATATTTTTGATCTCGTAAGTGGTTTGACACGTGTTTAGATCCACAATTAAGATGATAAGTAAATGTATTAAAAAAATTATAACATTTGTTTTAAAATAATTAATAAAATGTATTAAAAAGTTAAAAAAAAAAAGTCCAACCATATTTATCGTTATGCTCACACTCACTAACCATAACACATGTTGTGGTTTCACGCCCCTCGTCATTGTCACATCAGCACAGGGATAATCACCGTCCAGTTTTTTTTGAACGGCAATTTGGAAGAGTTAGTGACTCCCCCCACCCTGTTTTTTTGAACGGGAATTTGGATCACTGACGGGCTACTGGCCCACTCGATCATCTCCATCACCATTAGGAGGAAACCCCCGTAGATAAGAAAACCCTCTGAATCAACCTGGACCCCCTTAGTTTTGTCACACTGTGAACACCCCCACGGCACGGCCCACGCTCCCTCTCCGCATTCACACCTCAATCATGCCCATAAAAGGACCATGGATCAGCCCCTCTTTCACTCAACCACTACTCATGCTCTGTGTCACATAATGCCATACTTTGCAATTTTTGGCTCATAGTCAACAAGGAGCCTTATAAATAATAGTGACAGGTAGGTACTCCCATTTGGAGCACTGATTGATACTGAAGATCTTTAATGCTCGTTAAAACTAATCAAAATTGTCACATCAAATTCCGTAACACCTACCCCCACATTTTTCTTATAAAATCTCTCCAATCCAGTCCAATCTTTGATTCGAATCTTCGTTCTATATATTAGTTTGTTTTAATTCAATTTGCATTCATTTGATTCTTCGGGCCTTAATCGACGCTATGCCTATAGCTGCAAAAATCTCATTTACTTTGACTTCTTCACTGCCTGTTGACCACCCACCAACAAAGGTAGGGTTTGCCAATTTCCCCGCGACCTCCCTTGAACGTCGAAGGAAGACGACGTCAGCTTTCAAGATCTTAATGCCGGTCAAATCAATGAAGGATTGTAGAACGCCGTCATATACAGTTGATGCTGACGTCAAAGTTAACGGACACGCGTTTACCAATAATTCTGATGATTCCAATGGTAAAAACTAAAAACTCGTTATTATTTTAAGTTTGGTATTTTATTCTCACTATACAAATATCCAAAAATCACCAAAATAAACACGTTTGACTGTTTTTTTGTCTCATTATCAATCATTGAAAGTAAACATGGGTTCACATAAAAAAAAGTTGAGGGTTTATGCTTAGCCGGCGGTTCCAAGAACGGGCTACGTGAACCTTTTGTGATCGGTTCTTCTTTGAATGTTTTGTTTTGTAACTAACTAAACGATCAATGTTTATTTTAGAAAAAAAAATTGGTCTAACATTTTCATTTTTATGATTTTCTCAAATATGATAACCGTGATCACGCAGGCTCGATTCTTCACGGAAGCTCTACCAATATTGTTTGGCATAAATCTTCAGTAGAGAAAATTGACCGGCAGGAATTGCTTCAGCAAAAAGGTTGCGTTATTTGGATCACCGGCCTCAGTGGTTCAGGTAAATGCGGAATAAGAGAAAGAAATCATAGAATCGAACAAATACGCTCTGATATCATGTAGTGATGATGAGAAATAAAACTGAAATGAGAGAAATTTTGAGAGAAATTGATTTTGATTGATAACTCAAATAATGAGTACAAAAATGCTTATATACTAGAAACAAAACAAAAGAAGCGAAACTATCAATAGTTTCGCCCAACACCATCATCTGGTTTGTTTTCTTTTGTGATTTCCTCGTCTTCTAATTATATTTACTTTAGGAAAGAGCACCGTAGCTTGCGCGTTAACTCGCGCCCTCCACGCTCGAGGAAAGATGACATACATCCTTGATGGTGACAATGTCAGGCATGGTCTTAACCGCGATCTTACTTTCAAAGCCGAAGATCGCGCTGAGAATATCAGAAGAATTGGTGGGAAAATTGTATTGGTTTTTGAGTGTAAAGTGTATGTATGTTGTAAATTGTAATAATATATATTGTATGATTTGTAGGAGAGATTGCTAAGCTCTTTGCTGATGCTGGAGTTATTTGCATAGCTAGTGTTATATCTCCCTACAGAAAAGATCGCGACACGTGTCGATCTATCCTTCCAGATGGAGATTTCGTTGAGGTTTGCTTAATTTATAACTCTCTTGACTAATTAATACAAAAGGCGTGTAATTAATATTGTGATCAACAGGTATTCATGGACATCCCTCTGTGTACATGTGAGGCCAGGGATCCGAAAGGCTTATACAAGCTAGCCCGAGCAGGAAAGATTAAAGGTAAATCTAACATTTACCTTAAACGTTAAAAGTTAAAATAACTACTACATTATGATTTATTCATATCTTCATAGGTTTTACTGGGATCGATGACCCGTATGAGGCGCCCCTTAATCCTGAGGTATGCGCGCAAAGTGTGACTTCTTAACACATAATTTAACAAGGGTCCTAGACTAAGGGGCTATTTGGTAGCCTTTTATCGATTCAATTAAAAGGCTACCTAATCGGTCAGAGGTAAAGGTGTTTGTTTCGCTAAAAGCCCACCTCTTAATGGTTCAGTTGAAAACAATGCTGAACCATTCAGACCTTTTAATGGTTTATCACTTACCAAATAGACCTTAATTTAACAAGCCCATTTTCACGTGTTTGTGTAGATTGTTTTACAACAAGGAGAGGTCTGTCCCCCACCTGAGGCCATGGCTGAGAAAGTGATTTCTTATTTGGAAGCGAAAGGGTATCTACACGCGTAGAGCCCTGAAATATACGCGTATTACACTACAAGATGTTGCAAAGATATATTTCAGGAAATTAGTCGTTTCCTGGTTTGAGTTCGATTCATATGATTAGTGGATCAACCAATATGTTGATTGTTGTGTGTTTGAAATAAAAAAAAAAGAGTGATATTGATCATGGATTTGATGTAGAATATGTAATGTTACATGTGTGAATGGTGCTCTAATGTTAAGTTAAGAAACGTATTTTATTTATGAAAATTTGTTCATTTCGTTATTGTCTTAAATTGTTGATATTGCATTTCATTCGAGTGATCTTGAAATGAACCTGATCATACCCGAACTCGAAACCAAAATACAATTAAAGCTCAACAGACGTTTGTGATTTGTCGCAGAATTAAAAATGGTTTTTTTAACAGCGAATACCTCATTCTGGTGCCCTCTTAATAATTTATATCAATCCGTCTATAACAGGGCACGAACCGTTAACCTTAAGGGAACTTCACCGCTTAACTCCAAATTGCTTCGACACCCGACCCCCCACCCACCTACTAAAATTTTTATGTCTTTTTCTGACAATCCAAATTACAATCTTTTAATTTACTTTATGGGTTTTAAGTTGAAAGAGACTTGTACCAAAATATTGTAACAAAAAATATAAACGTGTGTATCTAGCTTTAAATTAAAATACTTATATAATTTTTTTTTGTTTTATTCATTTGAAATAATTTGAGGAGAATTGAATGCGATGCTTCAACCAACTTCTTAAATAATTGATATGAGAAGTAGAGCCTTAAATAAATATGATAGATATTCATTTAAACAAACTTGTACTGTAATATATATATTTTTTAAATCACGAGTGACAAAAACTTTGGTAAAATATGTTTCGTTATGTCATATTTGATGCACCTTTACTCGCGTGATCAAAACATGTTGCATTATCTTCATTTATATGTGTCAAAAAAAAAATTTCTTGAAGAGTTACCCCGAGATCCACTTCTGTGTTTTATGATATTTCTTAACCAAACACATTCTCTACTTGCCTTATGGATTGCTAAGATCTCTACATGATTAGATGAGGTGGTTATGATTCTTTGCTCAACTTGTTTTTGGGATTTACTAGGATCAGAACATCATGTATATGCAAAAAGCAGTTAAAGTTGTTTTGAATGGATAGTAAGAAATAAACAAGTATCTTTTGAAATCTTATTAAAGTATTTGTTTTGAATGGATAGTAAGAAATAAACAAGCAGTTAAAGCTCTTGATTTATATTACATAGACATAATCACATGTTAATAAAGTCAACATAAGCACAAGTTATGCCATACGACACTAATTATCAATCACTAACTACGTTAATTTAATGATGGATCTGATACAATTAGAAGTTTCACAATAATGTTGTACATTTAGGGATGGTAAAAGAACCCAAAAATCAAAACATTGACTCGCTGAGGACGAGTATTCACGTTTTAGATTAGTTTTTAAAATTTTGGTGGGTAATGAGGAACGGGTACCCGACACATATGGAAACTACTTACATTTGAATTCAATAAACAATATAACGCAATAAATAGACGATTCAGTAGCATTAAAATTAGTACCAAATCGACATTCAAACTTAACAATTCTAAGAAAGTTTAATCAATCAAATAATCCCAAAAGAACAATCAAACCCTAGTCCCAATATAGTCCCGTGACATTTATCTAAAATGGTATGTTGAATAGAAGTGAATATAATCACACAAGTTGAGAAGAAGCATGTGTAATTCCAACCAAGCATACAAATACAAGTATCATATGAGTGTTGGTGATTTCTACGATGGATATGAGTGTTTGTAGAGCTCAAGAGTAACTTATGTCACACTCCACTTGAGCTCAACTCATTTAACATAACATATATTATTTTGTTATTTTTATCATAAATTTACATATACTAATTATTATTTTCTTTATATTAATATATTTAATATATTAATGTAAAAATTATATAAATAATAGGCTCGTTTAGACCCGCACGCCGACTCGAGCTCGTTTATTAAACAATCTTATTTTTAGGCTTAAGCTCATTTACACCTATATGCTAGAGCATAATCCTAAAATTGGTCCTCTTTAAAGAAGTGTTAATAATCTAAATGAATTACAGTAACACAATCAAATTAAGTTGACATACGTGATAAATTCGATAAGATATAGACTATAAGGCTATCCGTAGTGGTTTCATGCCCCACCACGTCAGCGCCACATCAGCACAGGAGTTTTCACTGCCCATTTTCACTAAGGTGCGTAGCGGTTTCACGCCCCACATTTAATTTTTAATCATTTAACTAAAATACAAATAAATTTATTTAAAATATATAGATAACAAAATACAAATTTATTTAATTAAAAAACAAACATATTAAAATACAAATAAATCAATCGTCACTCGTACGATTAGTCCAAATATGCTCCATCAAATCACCGCGTAGGCTGAGATGTGTATCCCTTTCGTGTAATGTGTTACGAATTGCGTGTTTCTCTTCCGAGCTTAGTTGTGCTGGCGTCGTGTGCGGGTTATCATCATAGTTTTGGCAAACGGCTAGCCCCTTATCTTCCGATATCATGTTATGTAATATTATGCAGGTGTACATAACATTCCTTATTTTTTCTTTAGTTCAAATACGGCATGGGTTTTTAATCATAGCCTATTTTTCTTTAAAACTCTAAACGCACGTTCAATATATTTCCGTGCCGATTCTTGTGCTTTTTTGAAAAGCTCTCTTTTCTCACCAATTGGGCTAGTATATGCTTTGACAAACGTGGCGTACTCCAGATATATACCGTCGGCAAGATAATACCCGTGCTCGTATTCGACATCATTAACAATGAATGACGAACCAGGTGCGACTCCGTCTATGATGTCATCGAATATAGACGATTTATCCAAAACATTTATATCGTTGTTTGCCCCCACAACACAAAAGAATGCATGCCAAATCCAAAGATTATATGACGCAACGGCTTCAAGCATTAACGTCGGATGTGGATGGTCCCCTCGTTGGTCAAACAACGTTGAGAAACTTTAACTACATTACCTTTTTTTAGCCACGTGAGTTGGTAAGGATCGGGATGTGGTTCGGGAGTTAACCCGAGCTTATCAACCATTGTCGTCGCGGCCATATTTTCGCAACTCCCACCATCGATAATGATGTTGCAAACTTTGCCTCGTACCATACACTTAGTACGAAAAATATTATTTCGTAGCCAAGCGGAATCATCTTGTGTTGGAGCTGGAGACACGGAAAGAAGACGTTGAGACACAAGAGCCTCCGCGATCCGGGTAAACGATTTCGGTGGTGTTTTGGTTGTCATCTTCGGGTTCGTCTAGGGATGGCAATGGGTCGTGTTCGGGCCGGGTATCAGTAATCCCAAACTCATACCCGGTTGTAAAATTGTGTCCCATACCCGGCCCATTACCCGTCGGGTTTGTGTCGGGTATCGGGTATACCCGCGGGTAACGGGCATACCCGTTAGTATCGGGTATCGGGCATACTCACGGGTATTGGCCAATAACCGTCGGGTATGTGTCGTGTACTTTTCTATGACTCTATTTTTTTATATTTATAAATACATATTTCAAAAGAAAAAATAATTTTTCACATAATAAACTTACTAAAATGAAGCATTAATAGCCATTAGTTAAGAGAAAATAAAATTATAAATTACAAATTTTCGGGTATACGATTCGGGTATATGGTTCGGGTAAACGGGTATGTGATTTCGGATAATCGGGCCAGGTATCACCTAATCCCATACCTGTCCCATACCCGAGAAATTTTTAAAAATTAATCCCATACCCGGCCCCGTACCCGTCGGGTTTCGGGTATACTCGCCCCGTACCCGTCGGGTTTCGAGTATACCCGCCCCGAACTCGTCGGGTTTCGGGTATACCCGTCGGGCTCGGGTTATTTTGTCATCCCTAGGTTCGTCGTCAAAATTAGGAACAGTATCATCGACCAAGGCCACAGTTTGGCGATTGGGACAATCACGTTTTAGGTGGCCAACGTCGTTGCACTTGTAGCACCGCACAGTGGCAACTAGTGGGAATTGGATGGGTGGCCGATCAACTGGGCCGTCGGTTTTGGTGTTGTTGGGCTTAGTGCCAGAGCCGGAAGCGATGACCGGTTTAGTGTAAGTGTACCTTCGACTGGACGTCAACTTGGCCCGATTTTTCAACTGTTTTTCGACCCGTAAAGCGAGTTTGCACACGTCATGGAATGTCTAATACGGTTGCAGTTGGACTATGTTTTCAATTTCCGGTTTCAATGCTCCAAGAAAACGTGCTATAATCTGTTCTTCCGGTTCATCTATTCCGCACCGCATACGAAGGCGGTCAAACTCACTAATTAATTCTTGGATAGTTAACGAATTTTGTTTGACATTGTGGTACTCCCAATAAGAATCTTGTTTATGTGTGGTGGGTAAAAATTTTGATTCAAGCAATTTTTTCATCTTGGCCCATGTTTCGACTTTAGATTTACCCGCATAAGCACGTTGTTTCCGGATATGATCCCACCACAATGATGCGTATTTTTTTAGTTTAACGGCGACAAGTTTTACCTTCAGATGCTCGGGAATATCACGGATGTCAAAGACTCGTTCAATTGTGCGGATCCAATTGATAAAGTCGTCGGGTTGTGTGTTGCCCTCAAAATCTGGAATTTCGATCCTGACCCCCAACGTTTTTAATTCGTCTCGTTACGGAGCTGCACGACGGTGAGGATGTCGGCCAAAAGGGTTGTCGTCCCTTCTGCCACGGCGTCCCATTCACTGGTAATCGTGCGCATCGTCGTCGGTCAGTGTATCCTCCGGCAACGTTCTCTGGTTTATGGATAACTCGTTCATGAGCCGTTGAAGGCGCTTGATTTCTGCGACGTCATCTGGATGTCGAGGTGTGTTGTTGTTCTCTTCCGTGTTGAAACGATCATGGAAACGTCCCTGGTTATACATCGCTGCCTGAATCTGGTACCACTTGATGGCGTTCTATGAGGGAACAAATAGATCTTGGAGATATGGTCCTCCCACAAGAAAGAAAGAAACCTAACGGATATGGTCCTCCGTTAGAAAGATAACCTCAAAGAAAATACCTCTTTAGCTTCAAGCTTAGTTCATAAAAACTCTTGACTGCCCTTACAAAAGATGGTGAAATCTCCATTATATAGAATTCTAGGAAACCATAAAAAAGGAAATACCAAATGGAAATCAAATCTTTAAAAGTAACTGATAAACATTAAATGATAATTGCTTCCATCCTTCTCTTCATACGTCAACTATTCCCGGGTCATTGTTCGCTTCGTCTCTTGGATCGTCTAGGTTTGGCCCGTAATCACTCTATCGGATTGATTCATGGTATTCCTACCCCAAATGGAGGGCCAGTTTTATCTTGTTTATTATATGATAAAGATATGGCATTTCTTAGGGATTGTTTGGAATCAAATGCAAAAAATATGTCGGATCATGAGATGCTTTTACTTAGTCTCCGGACTCAAGATGAATATGAAAAATTGCATTATGATAAAGAGCATATTATTAGAGTTGGCGTTGAACCTGGTTATCTTGAAAATATGGCTGCTCTCCTACATTACAATTTGGGATCCTTTCCATTCACCTATATGGATCTACATGTTGGGGCCGCTATGAATCTCGTTAAGAACTGGAAACCGGTCCTAGACATGTTCGAATCACGACTCTCTCAATGGAAATGATCTCAAATCTCTTCAGATTATAAGTTGTTGTGGTGTATTTATATTAGAAAATTTAAAAATTATTTAAAATAACTAAAATTCAAAAAAGCTCCAAGAAGGTTTTATGTAAATTTAATTCTCAATAATCTTTATTTCCAAAACGAAATATACAGAATTTTTCTTGAAAAAGAATAATTTAGTTATGGGAATTTGAGAGGAAATTGAGAAGCATGAAGATTGGTCGTATGGGAAAATGAAAAAGCAAAATAAGGATTTAAATAGCAAATGTGCAGAGGAATTAGGAGGCATGGTTCGTTAAAAGATGAGTCTTATCATCACTCCGGCAGCTTTTTCTCCCGCAGCACTTAAATAATTTTATTTTATAATAATAATCTCCATTAAGAAAACAAACCTTCATTTTTAACAAATAAACAGCAAAGTTTTATTTAACAAAATAGCTAAAATAAAATAAAAATTAAAATTAAAATTAAATAGCTAAAGAGTCTATTTAAATAAAGATTAATCTTCTAAAAAATTAAAATTTTATCATGCTTATTATGATAAATAAATAACTTTATCTGTCACGTATCGATTTCCGGTGAAGTCTAGATTTTTATTTTCCATCTCTCAATCCTGTTAAATAATGAAGATTTTAAATAATTAAATATCTAAAACTTATTCTAATATTTTATTAAAATTTACTAAATCATAATAAGATTTCAATTATTTCTTATCTTAAAAATATAATTTTATAATTATTAAATTTTTACTATTTGTTATTTTATTGACGGGTGATGATATCCAATATATAAGTTTTTATAAAAACTACTGATTTAAAAAAGTTTTTTTTCATGTAAACTATTACGACTTTACGAGTAATAAGGAAATACGCTAGAAACTATTAATATGAGTTTTCCATACACCATAAAGTTTCTTTTGCCGATTTCCCCCCTCGTTTACCCCAAAAGCACAAACACACCCTTCAAAGTTCCACTTTCTCTGATTAATTACCCAAAAAACATAAACACCCTTTCAGAAATTGTTCACTTAAAAACCTACAATCCAATCTCAATCCACCTACAAAAACACAAGTAACCTCGTATGACAAGACATCAATCCTAGTATAACCAAATATCATGGATACCATGTTCACCCTACAGCATCATCACCAATCATTCAACTCCACCATCACAAGTTCCGGCAGTTCTAGATCCTCCACCGAACACCACACCACCCTCACCCACCATCACCAACCACCAGAACAATGCCTCAACACTTTCTTCATGGAAGAAGACGATGACCACTCATCGAAATCTCAGGTGTTTGGTTGTTCTAAACCGAACACTAACCATTTATCCCAAGATGTCGTTATGGAGTTCTCAGACTCCGTGTCAGCCAACTGCTGGACACGTGAGCTGTTATCAGAAACTGCACGTGCAATAGCTGATAAAAACAGCTCGCGTATCCGGCAGTTGATGTGGATGTTAAACGAGCTTAGTTCTCCGTACGGAGACGTAAACGAAAAACTTTCTTTTTATTTTCTTCAAGCGCTATTCTGTCGCATGACGGATTCCGGCGATTCGAGCTACCGGACTCTCTCGTCGGTTTCTGAGAAAACATGCAGCTTTGAATCAACTAGAAACTTGCTGCTTAAGTTTCAAGAAGTCAGCCCTTGGACGACTTTCGGACACGTAGCGTCCAACGCCGCCATCATGGAGGCGTTCGACGGCGAGACGAAATTACACATAGTTGACATCAGCAACACCTACTGCACTCAGTGGCCGACTTTGCTTGAAGCCATCGCCACCCGTACAGATGACACACCTCACCTCCGTCTCACCGTGGTCGTCGTCACCGTTAAATCCGACGGGATGGAAACGTTAATGCGAGAAATCGGTAACCGGATCGGAAAATTCGCGAGACTAATGTGCGTTCCGTTTGAATTTAACGTTTTACACCACACCGGCGATCTATCGTATTTGAATTTGAGACAATTGGATATTCGATCGGATGAATCTCTTGCCGTTAACTTGAACGGCACGTTACGGTCGGTTAGTAAAGACCGTAGGGATTATTTGATTTCAATGTTTCGAAGTCTAAACCCTAAAATTGTGACGGTCGTTGAAGAGGAAGCTGAGCTGGAAGTCGGAACCGATGGGGTTGAATTTTTGAGAGGGTTTGAAGAGTGTTTGAGGTGGTTTAGGGTTTACTTCGAGGCTCTGGATGAAAGTTTTCCAAAGACGAGTAATGAGAGGTTGATGTTGGAAAGGGAGGCAGGGCGGGCGGTGATGGATCTTGTGGCACGGCGGCCGGTAAATTCGGTGGAGAGGCGGGAGACGGCGGAGCGGTGGTGGAGTAGGTTTCGTGGAAGTGGGTTTGAGAGTGTTTGTTTTAGTGAAGAAGGTTGTGATGATGTGAGGGCGCTGTTGAGGAGATATAAGGAAGGGTGGTCGATGTTTCCGTCAGAAAAGGGTGCCGGAATGTTTTTGATGCGGAAGGAGACGCCGGTGGTGTGGGCTAGTGCATGGAAACCTGTATGAGTAGGAAGGAGAGTATGTGGCACGTGCATGGGATGATGATGAGATGAAGGGGTTTCATATCTTGATTTAATCTTGTTAATTTAGCAAATCTTAATATCTATATTTTTTATTTTTTGTTGTTGTTGTCGTCATTTGTTAAAAACTTTGTGGCAAACTTTGTTTAAAACATGAATTAAGTTATTCTTCTTGCAACTTGTACATGAATTAAGTTATATCTTCTTACATTTTTTTTATTATTACTGGGGTTGGTGTATTAATGGCATAGACAAACCCTCTATAAACCTTTAAAGTTTTAAGGTTACGGGTACAAATCACATTAATAAGAGAGTTAAAATGAAATTCATCGTTCTAAAAAAACATACATAATCTCTTTATATATCCAACAAATCAAATTAATCTTATCTTATTATTATAATAAATAAAATTCTTTGTATGACACGTGTCACTCTCTAGTTACTCTTCATCTTTATTTTTCTGCCTCTCTCATATTAAATATTAATTTTATGTTTCTCTCTCCTATTAAATGATCTTATTACTCAAATTTTATTTTCTTGTCTCTCTTTTCTATTAAATAGTAATTTTATGTTTCTCTATTTCTATTAAATAATAATATCAAATAATAATCTTTATATTAAATAAAATTCTTTAGACACGTGTCACTTTGTAGTTCATTTGTATCACTTTTTCCCGTCTCTCTCTCATATTGAATAATGAAATTAAAAGATTTTTTTTATATTTTTAGTATAAATCTAATTACGGATAGTTATTATTTAATTATAAATAGTTTAACTGATGTAATATATCGGTTTATTCAACCTGTGTATTACACGGGTTGATAAAAATATAATTTTTTTATTATTAAATATATAACATTTTATTTATTCAACCCGTGTAATACACAGGATTTTAACCTACTATACGAATAAAACATAATACTAAGTGTTTTACTAAGCTTACTTAATCTTTTTATGTAAATAAAAAATTGATTTTCACATCATGTTTTAAACAGAAAAAATAAAAAGTACCTCGTATAAGAGTATCTTTTTTAACGCTCCATCTGCTTGGAAGCGGGTCGACAAATGGAGCTCCTTTGGAGTAAGGCATTCAGTTGCTTTTCATCCAGAAATCCGAACGTACCCGGATAAATCCGGTGGGCCCCCTCTCTAACATCATTAATATATGAGTTAATTACACGGATCGTCAATGTGGTTTGCACAAATTACAAGTATGGTCTCCAATTTTGAAAAACACACTGATGGATCACAAGTTTGTCAAAACGTAACACCGATGATCCTCAAAGTTGATGGGTTTCAAGTTGCTAAACCGTAACACCGGTGGTGCCTAGCAACGGATCTAATCCTTATGGATCTAATCCTAAGCTCTCTCATTGACTCATATGATAGCTTCATCAAGAACTATCTATTGAGCGATATGGAATGTTCTTTAACTGAACTGCAAACAATGTTAAAAGGTGTAGAGATGACCATTTCAAATCCAAATGTAACTGTTAAGAGTAACATTATACAAGCTTTATTTGATTAAAAGAGTTTTGACATAAGAAGCATTAAGTAATTAAGTAATACATGGTATATTATAAATGTAACCGTTTGAATAGTTCAAGTATAAACAATTACGTGCTAGTTAAAAGAGTTCAAGTTGCTAATGATTACTTTAAAGAACGATTGTCTGAATTTGAAAGACATAAGTGAGTAAAATAAGAAGTTCTTTTAGGATCAATTTTGGTAAAATTACAAAGAAGATAATATTAAATGAAAGAGTTCATTGCAAATTCAACAAATGATGTTGGACATCAGGAGTTTTTTGAGATTATCTAAAACAAAGTGAAACATAGACCAAATCCATATTACCCAAGAAAGCTTAAACTTTGTATTTTTATTAGATAAGAATAGCATGCTAAATGTTCAACCTAGATAGAAGGAATTTATGCCTTGGTATTTGGATGATATTGGCTGGTACAACTACATTATATCTGAACTTGAAACTAATGGTTAATTCCTGATCATTAATGATTGCTCAGTTCAATGTTTTAGTACGATTGAACTTGAAGTAAGACTATTATGATTCGTTGGCTTGTTCATAGTTATGAATCATTCATAATACGAAAGTTCAAGGAGTTGAAGGCCAAATTCACGGATATTCATTAGAGAATGAGTATTGAACGTTTCATTCGGGTTTGATATATTTTGTTAGTTTCAGGTAGAAACACTTGGTTACTATAAAAGTTTAGGTTCCGTCGGTGGTCTCCGAGTGGATTTGGAAGAGTTTAGAGTTACGGGTGGTTCTTGGAGATTAGGATTTGAAGAAGTTCAAATCCATGAGGATATTCGTGTGTACCAGACCTAGCGATTAAATCGTTCCATCAGTCGGTTACGTGAAATGTATAAAGTCTAAACCCCCTATGGTTGTTTGTTTCTGATTGGTTTGCATCTGGACTCCTGGTAGACAGTATAGATTAATGGCCTAGATTGGTTCATGTGTATGTATCCACGAAACCCCAACATATTTCACCTTCCCTATATTCTACTTTAAATTAAATTTTATCGGGTATGTTTGTCTGTATGTATTTATATTCATACATAATTACTTTATTCAAACTTTTGGGTGGTTATTAAACGATTTGGGGGTGAAGTTAATACTTAAAATTGCAGCTTAAGTAAAAACAAAATGGGGTGTGAAAATGCCATTCAAGGAACTATAAGGTCTAGTTAGGCACATACCAGAAAATAGGGTATCGTATCATCTTCCTCCAATGTTTTCAGAACCGGACCGGACGTCGAACCGGTCTCCTTACCGGTCCACTGGTCGGACCGGTCCGACCGGTCGGACCGGATTTAAGAACCGGACGATGTCATAAATATTATAAAAATATATCAGTCTAAATAGCCATTAATCCTTTCAAAAACCACCAACAAGTCAATTCCAATAATTTTAAACCAACAATTACCTACGAAATACAAAGCAAGAGACTTAAAAAAGATTAAAAAAAAAAAAAAATAGTCAAGCGGTTCAACCGGTCCGACCACCCGGTTCAACCGGTCCGACCACCCGGTTTCCGGTCCGACCGCCGGTTCAACCGGTCCGACCACCGGTTCGCTGCAGAAACGGTTCAACACATGTAACCGGACCGGTCAGACCACCGGTTCCCGGTCCGACCGGCCGGTCCGGTCCGGGTTTCAAAACATTGTCTTCCTCATAAGATCTAGAACCCTAACCGCCCCCAGCAACCAAAATGATGGCAAGAATTGCTCCCAAATCCCTATCTATACTCCGCTCCCTTTCCCGCTCAACATCTAATTTCTGCACGCTAACGGAAAATCGATCGGAGAAGCTTGAAAGAATCGCCGACGAGATTCTCAGCCTTACAAAACTCGAGAGAAATGATTACGCAGTCCTCCTACGCTACAAGATGGGATTCAACAACTACGGCCCTTCCGTAACCGGTCTCGGTTCATCATCTTCCTCCGGCGCCGCTGCAGCGGCATCGGAAACCAAGGCTGCTGAGAAGGTAGTGTTCGATGTGAAGCTAGAGAAGTTCGATGCAGCGTCGAAGATCAAAATCATAAAAGAAGTTAGGGCTTTTACAGATTTAGGGTTGAAAGAAGCGAAAGATTTGGTGGAGAAAGCGCCGACTGTGGTGAAGAAAGGGATCACGAAGGATGAAGCGGAAGCAATCATGGCGAAGCTAAAGGATTTAGGGGCTACTGTGGTATTGGAATGAATTTTAGAGCGTGTTTGGGATTGCTTATTTAACTCCAAAAGTGTTTTTTGTTAAAAGTGCTTATTAGTTTATGACTTTTTGAAAAAGAGTTTTTAAAAAAGTGTTTGGATTTTGCTTTTGTGGTGGGAAAAGCCAATAAGTCAATAAGTTGTTTTTTAAAAAGTGTTTGGCTTAGCTTATTCACGTAAAATGACCAAAAATGATATTTTTATATTTAAAACCAAAATGATTAAAAAACATTCACGTAATATAATGATATATATGTATTTGTTAGAAATTGTTAGGGGTAGATTGTTAATATTTTATTGCAAAAGCCAAAAGCCATTTGAAAAGCCAGGAATTTGTGGCTTTTTAAAAAACAACTTTTTAGCTTTATCAAAAAGTTAAAACAAAAAGTGCTTTTAAGTTTTCCAAACACTTTTTTTAGCTTATTGGCTTTTGAAAAAGCCAATAAGTCAATAAGCAGTTTTCTAACGCAATCCCAAACACCCTCTTAGTCCTACTGGTATGCCAATATCATGATCAATAAGTTTTGCTAGTGAAATTGATTTTAGACTGTCATTGCAATTCAATGTTCTTGTATTTTGTAAATTTATACCAAAATCAATTTTTGCTTTACTTGTAGAAGGAATGGGGATTGAATCTTTTTTAAACCTAATTATGGTCTCATCATGTACCTATCTTTAACTTGCATGATCCAATACTAATCAGATTATATGTGGCTGCTGTAGTTCTGAATTAGTGTTCCCACAAACATAGCGTAAACACACGGCATAGACTTGTAACTAACGTATTCTTATGATATCAGAACCTTGTTTTCGTTATCATCAAGTAGTAACAACAGCTTAGGAAATGAAAACAATGACAGCAACAAAGTCGATGTCTTTGGTGCTTAGCTTAAAAGCAGGATAAGTGTAAGTTTCACTCTCATGTTTGACATTCGTGTGGAATGATGATGATAGCAGTCATGCGCATAAGCAAAATCCAACCATATCAGGCTGATTTCCATCATTTTCATTACATTATATGATCATTCATATACACAGTTCAATAGAAGCCAGAGTAAACCTTCACCCATTTAAGGAGGGTTTATCAAGTTATTTGTTGCTTCATTCATGCCCTATGGTTTGAAATATTGCTAAAAAGCTCATCTTTTGAAATTTAAATTCAGTCTACTGTTTCTTGTATTCTTAAAGTCAATCTCAAATTAAGATTTAGGGTTTTGTATATACCTCGCTAAACAGGCGGGTAGATTCTGGGGTAAGGGGTCAGCAGCATATCATAGGTTTTGGTCAGAACAGGCCGTTTCAAAAATTGATCATTTTGGTTTGATCGGAATGTGTTTTAACAAAATTGAGTATCTAGCTAACAGAGAAATGGTCAATTATACCAACACTATATATCTAGCTAACAGAAAGCAAACTGGTCGGCTTTGTTCCGCTGCCTTTTAAGCAAACGGGTCGAATTTGTTCCGCTGCCTTTTCTTTCATTCTAACTCGTTATTCACATATGCTAATTCATTTTTACCCACTTAGACCCATTGGAATTTTATCAGTTGGTTAGTATTGTCCCCTCTCTAGTTTTGTAACATCACAATGATTAATATCCAATGTTTACTAGTAATCAAATATAAGTTTGGATGAAAATTTATCTATCTCAAGAGTAATGTCTATTTTCTTTATTTTGATTTGACATAATTTAACAGTAATTACAAAATTATTTACCATTTTCCCTTTTATGTGGATGATTACAATAACTCTCCATAGTCCATTCTTAAAAGAGTAAAACTAACATCCATACCTCAAAATTATAATGAAACATTAAGCCACCATAAGAAAATTAGCAATTTAAAATGATAAACAAGGCATTTGGCTTGAACTTGAAAAACCAGAGTTGGATTGTTTAATAAGGGATATAAAAAAAATAATCACATCCCTCAAATATACATGTTGATTGGAACTACTAAATAACATGAAATCAAATCCCATAATTATGGACTCAAGATTAACATTACATTTGCCCCCAATGCTTCCTGCAAAGCTTATTCGGTTGAGGATAGGATACATCACTCCAGATTAACACATACAAACTTATCAACATTCACTTATTAATGAAAGCAACTCACCATTTGCTGCTTCATTCTTCACTGCTATCTGAATAACCACTAACTTAAGCAAACATACTATTAACACGGATACCACTCGTGTCTGGTAGCAGTTGCTTCATATAATACTTGGACCCACGGGACAGATTTATCCTTTTTCTCCTTTCCACCGGTATATTTTCAATCGAGCACTCTGTAAACCCACGCCTTACAAACCTGTCAAAATGCCAAGATTTCTAGCCAAGTTTACAAATTTGTTCATTATTGAGAGTATGACATTAGAAGTAGAAACGCACCAGTCTGCTGTGCGAGTTGTCAGCAAAAAAAGCTTCTGCAGTCCTATGGAGGATGCTTTTTTCTCAATATAATCTGCAAGTTTACAGTCAGGGTTAATACCAATTTGCCACAGTAAATTTTTTACAGAAAAACTCTGAGCACTATTACGCATAGCTCATTATTTCAAAAAATAGCACACTTGACACTCAAATTGTTTAAACGAAGTCAAGTTTTTGGACAGCAAGTATTTCAGGTGAACCCAACTTGGCACGTACGCAAAGACAAGTTAATAACTATACCAAGTAGTTTGTCTCCTTGTCCTTGTCCTCGACAATCAGGAGAAACAGCGATAGCAGCAACTTCCCCACATTTATATTTATAGAATGGAAACAATGCAGCGCAAGCAATAACTTGCCCCTCTCTCTCCACAACAATAAAGGAATCCAATGCATTAAGTAGCTAACAACATAACAAATGTACAATTAAGTTATTGACGATAAATTATTATTATCAGGAAGAATTTAAGATTAACATTTAATACAAACCTCCTCGTCAGTCCGCTTGATCAAAGTTCCAGAATCTTCTAACGGTTTGAAAATTTGTCTTATTCCAGAGAGGTCATCCACCTTTGCCATCCTTGTACCTTCATACAGATCACTGGAAAGTACAAAATAAATATTTAGTTAATTTTAATATTTCTTGAAATTCATTTAATTTTTATTGTATCTATGCAGACCTAGCAACCATGGTCCCTACTCCGTCTCTTTGAAACAGCTCTTTCAATAGTACTCCAGCTATATTACCATCTAGCAGATGAACTCTCTGGACACCTCCCTAGTGATATATATAACAAAACACAATTAGTAAAATTTTTAAATAGCAATCTTAATGACAATTAAATCTTTAAGGACTTACTCTGCAAACAAAAGCAGCAGCAGCCAACTCTGATAAATACCCATTTGATCTACTCAGCTTTTCTTGTCCTCCAATAGCAAACCCTTGTTCACTTGACCACAACCCGTTCCCATTATCAAAACCAACACCATTTTGAAACGTTGCACTATACCTGTCACTAGATGCCATTCCAAACTTAGGGAGAATGGAACTAGTTTCCTCCTCACCAATGGCTTTTACGTAGTTAGCAGCAATCTCGCTTTGCTTGGCTCGTCTACGTATTAACATGTCAGCATCTTCTAGAGTCAAAAATCTAATTAAACGACCGCATTCATCCAAAATTGGGCCATCTATAATGCAGATAAGCTTCTCTGCTCCAAGAGCCAAAGCACAAGCAGTAGCAACTTCATATGTGCTGCATTATTTACCATAAGAAACATTAATAACAAACATTTGCAATATAGTTACGGACTTACAGCTAAACAGTTATTTGCTTATTAAGCGCATATATACTTTATTTAATAGGATACCAGGGTAAGTAGAATGAAGTCCATAGTTGTTATAAGTGGATTGTGCATGGGTCAAACTATGTCTTCAGCTAATCTTGGGTCACCCAAAGACTAAAACCTATTTCGATTTTTGAGGGACTATGATTTTCATTTCAATTAGATCATGCCACACGGTAACAAAAAATACCTATTAGTAAATCCATATACTACATAGCATACTTGCAATTCAGTACACCTCCGGAGCTGGAATATCCAAGGTTGCTTAAGATCACAATAGAGTCATTATCCAGCCTCTCACATATGCGATGAACATCCACTTTCTTTACTTCACCTGTCGCTTCATAATCAATGCCTTCAACAACTCCTCTTTTCTGTCAAAAAGTTATAACTTGAGTGACAAACATCGCTTCATTATTGCAAGAAACAGAAAGAAGATTACCTTCGCTGCAAGGAAATTACCACTTGCAACACTAACATTGGCATGCCACCGCCTGTTTTCTCCATGTCTACGGATGCCAGATAAAGATGGCCCCGGTGACAGCTTTGCCTCGATCATCAGACGGATTCTCCCAGCTGAATCCATGGCTGCCTTGAGAGAATCAGGGTCTGTGATCCTGTATCTTCCAACATATTTCGGTTCACGTCCTGAATTTTATAGCAAATTAACTACATGTTCACGAAAACTCTACGATTGTACTAAATTATACTTGAATGACTAGAAGCTGTTTCACTAACCCTTCTCAGCTAAAAGCTGATCAATCTGTACATGTGTCCCAGGAACAAGAACAAATTTGACACCCAGGCCATGAAGAAGGGAGATATCCTGCAAACATCTCAATTAATTTAGTTTTTCATTTAATCAATTACTACCAATCATCAAATCAAAGGTATTATGATTCAATTTGAAGTACTATACATCACAATAAAAAAATGCACAAATCGAGGTGTAAGCTCACATTAATTTAATCACATATCAAACAACAACAGTATGATGATTTTAAAAATGTTTAGTATAGATATACTTGCCATTAAAATAGGATCCAAAAGTGAGCTATCGAGAACTTCAGCAGAAAGAAGAACCACAAAGATGCTGCCTCGATGAGCCGTGAAATACGGCCACGCTTCTCGGAAAAACGTCACAAAAAGCTCATCCTTAATAGCATTAATGCTGGATTCATCACTTCCTTCGCTCTCATATTCACCTAAAACATTACACATGCTAAATCGAAGCTTCTTTTCCCCTAAATTAGCGTCGGAATTGAAAACCGGCAGCTTTACCGATCCAGACATGAAACATCGAGAAACATTTAACGGCGTGCTAACAAGGCGTGAATGACGGCGTAGGGTTTGGAGAGAGATGCAAGAACTGGAAGATGAAACGGCCATACTAGAGGTGAGTTCCACCGATGGCGGCGGCGATAGGGTTGGTGCGAAATAGAGGAGGAGATATTTTTGCAAGGCCGCCGCGGCCCCTAGGGTAAGATTTTTAGACTATTGAACTGAACGACACGAGTCCTGATTTTTTGTGACAAATGTGGTGTCATCATCCATTCTTTTCCACTTGTAAAATATAATTACTTTATAGATTATATATTTTTTTTAATTGAAACGAGTCAAACGGGCGTATGCGGGTTGGTTCGGATAGCCGCAACCCCTCTGGTAAGCTAAACGTGTATGTTAATTCGTTCTTGAAGCCGCTTATATCTTGTGTTTTATGAATCTAAAGAATGTTCGGGTAGTTTTGGGCTTAAAAGATGAGCATCCTCTCTCTTTAAGGTATTTTATGATAGTTTTGAATAAAGATGAGTTGACATATTTTAATTGTGTGGTATCAAGGGTAAAAATAGATGTGCCCTTCCATCCTTGTTGAATCTTTTAAGGATCTTGTAATAAATCTTAAGAATTGTGTCTTAGTATTCATATTTAAGTATGGCAATAAAGAAAATTATTTCTCTAACAATAAAAATACGGTTGAAATTCCACCACCAAATCTATACATTTAGCGTTTAAGCTTAAATACGTATTATGAAAATTCTTCTAATTTGCACTATGCAACATATGAGTCAAGTTAAAGGTTCTTTACTAATGAAACACCACGACCACAATTTATTTTGGATTAATTCACGTATAATTATAGTGGAAATAAAGCAAGTTTTTTTTAACAACCACACCTAAATTTTCTAGGATATAATTCGATAATGCCTAGCACAAAGCAATTCAAGTCACTTGATTAAAATAATCATATCTTTTGATTTATAGTTTAAGGAGAGAGACATGTTTATTTTGGAATAGGGAGAATAATGCTATGCACTAGTGGACACAAGGATGATATCGGTATATTGACAATGACTCGATCATTCATGATGAGAAAAATGTATCTATGGTCTATGGATGCCTTTATAAAATAATCCTTAACCAACATATATTGTTTTGAGTAAAGGATGTCTATATTTAGTTTTGGGTTGTTTTTTTAGGAGGAGAGTATGTTCTAAAGGTGGGAGGAGAGAAGGATTTTAACAGGTGCGTATTTTAATTTTTGGGCGCTTTTAAAACCGATTTTGGCAATGAGAGGGGTAAAGCCTGGATAAGGTGGGCAAGGATAACATGAAGCTAGTTTTAGAGTCCAATTAGAGAAGCCCTTATTACTTATTAATGGTTGGGTGTAGTAGTAAGTTTGAGTCGTGATCTCATCACAACCAAAGGTTATGGGTTCGAATATTGGGGGTGACAGATCCTAGATTATCTGGGCTTTATTCATTGTATCCTAGATAATATAAATAATAATGGTTGGTGTTTGACCCATAATCATAATCAAACAATTCATTCAATTAATAAAAAAATATAAAGTGATGATTGTACTCTAGTAATAATAAAGATGATTTAACTCAATTATTATTACCTCTAAGATGGCGTCCAAATTAGGCCCTTGAATCACTTCTGCACACACTACAACCACAAATACGCCACCACTATGCGCCCGGAAATACGGTTGACATTCTCTCATCGTGTCCACAGACACGTTACTCCATGTTTTCCCTCCACCACCATCACACTATTAAAAGTACAACGTTAGCTAACTCGTAGGGTGGTTCGGTTGATCTTGAGGGGTGGTTGGAGGAGATCTAAATAAAATAATTTGTTTATTAGTAACTTGGAGTGGAAGCAAAGTTTAGTATTATTTTTATTCAGTTTAATACTTTCTGTTTTAATTTATAATTTGAATTCCTAATTTAAGTAGAATAGGATTGCAATTATTTGTAAGGGTATTTAAACCCCATTATGCTTCTGTCGTCTCATCAATAAAATTAGTTTCAATTTTGTGTGTCAAATTGATTGTATATTGGACTGTTCGTCGTCCTTGTGCAAACTGAATCAAGAGTTTCTAGTGCTAAGTTCTTGGTTCACTTGTAAGCTAATTTAACAAGTGGTATCAGAGCCACGCCTCTGATTCAGCAACAAGAAACGATCGTTCAGAACAGCAAGAACAAAGAATGGCCGACTTCCATCTCGTTGGTGGCGTGAAGAAGTTGAACTCAACAAACTATAATACCTGGTAAACATGTATGAGTTCGTATCTGCAAGGCCGGGATTTGTGGGATGTTGTTCAAGGTGCCAACACCATTTTACCTAGGAACGATGTCAACGGAGCAATCAACAAATGGAGAGTGAAGACCGGGAAAGCCATGTTCGTGTTAAAAACAACGGTCGAGGAAGAACTGCTGGATCATATACGTGATCTTGCAACACCCAAAGAAGCCTGGGAAGCACTTGCATCCCTATTTTCCAAAAAGAATGACGCCAAACTATAACTTTTGGAAAACGAGTTGTTATCAATAACGCAAAGGGATTTAACGGTACAACAATACTTCCATAAGGTGAAGACCTTGTGTCGAGAGATCGGAGATCTAGACTCTCAAGCAAAGATAGGTGACGCAAGAATGAAACGGATCTTAATCCATGGGTTGAAGCCTGAATTCAGAACCTTTGTTGCTGCAATCCAAGGATGGCCAAATCAACCATCTTTGGTTGAGTTTGAGAATCTCTTAGCAGCCCAGGAAGCATTAGCAAAGCAGATGGCTGATGTGAACATCTCCGAGCCAAGCAAGAAAGAAGAATCGGCCATGTATGCCAATCTAGAAAAAGAAAGTACCGTCAAAACAAAGGATCATCCTATAAGAGCTTTAACAACCGGTCAAAAAGAAATCAGTACCAAAAGAGCAATGACCTTGAAGCCGATGATCGAGACCGGAAAGATAAGCAGAAAGGGCAACCTCGAAAAGTTCCCATTTAAATGTTATAACTGCGGGAAGCGAGGCCATATGGCTGAAAATTGTCCTGAAAAAAAACCGAAGGAAGGAAACATGGCTGATGTCAGAGAAGAACATTCGTGGGACGCGGAAGCTCATTATGCAGCCGAAGAAGTAAAGTACGCTCTATTTGCATCAACCGAAGAACAAGGTAATAAGGTTGACAAGTGGATCGTTGACTCCGGGTGTTCTAATCACATGACCGGAGACAAACGTAAACTTAAAGACCCGAAGAAGTATGAAGGGAGTCGAGTTGTTGTTATTGCCGACAACTCAAGACACAACATTGCTCATGTTGGAGACTTCCAGTTTGATGCTAGTGACAAACATGGGTTCAGCCTTGAAAATGTCTATCATGTACCAGGAAGGAAAAAGAATCTCCTTTCGGTACCTCAGTTAACCGAAGCAGGCAGATACATATTGTTTGGGCCAAAAGAAGTTTAGGTGTTTGAAGAGTTTGAAACCAAGTCTAAACCAATCCTGCGTGGGAAGAAGAATGAGGCTGTGTATGTCTTATCTGCAGGAACAACGTATGTGGAAAAGGCTAAATCAAACCAAGAATTTGATGTTGGCACCAACGACCAGGGCATGTTGGATATGATCGTTTGGAGCTTATGATTAAACGAAGCTTGGTAGCCGGGTTACCCAACGTAAAGGTCAAGAAAAGTGTGGTGTGCGTCGGATGCCAGTTCGGTAAATCTCATCAACAACCATACGAAAGCTCAAAACATCGATCATCTAAACCCTTAGAATTGGTACATTCTGATGTGTTCGGATCGGTAAAACAACCCTCGATCTCTGGTATGAAATACCTAGTTACCTTCACTGATGACTTTTCAAGATTTTTGTGGGTATACTTTGTTAAAGAAAAATCTGAGGTCTTAAACAAGTTCAAGAAGTTTAAGAGTAACGCCGAAAGAGAAACCAAACTAAGTATTGAGTGCTTACGGTCTGATAATGGAGGAGAGTATACGTCAAAAGAATTTGATGAGTTTTTAAAAGTGTGCAGAATAAAGAGACAGTTTACCTGTTCGAATACTCCTCAACAAAACGGAGTATCCGAAAGACAAAACAGGACACTAACAGAGTTGGCAGGAAGCATGATGCAAGACAAAAACATTCCGGGTCATTTTTGGGTTGAAGCAATGTGTACAGCTGCATATATACATAATCGGCTACCACAGCAGTCTCTAAAATACATATCACCATAAGAAAAACTATTCAATGTTAAGCCTAATGTAAGTCACTTCCGAGTATTCGGATGTGTGCGTTATGTCTTTGTTCCCGGTCATCTAAGGCATAAGTTAGAAAAGAAGGCAACGAGATGTATCGTCCTTGGACATAACAATGAGAAGAAGGGGTGGCGCTGATGTGACCCTACAACAGGAAAGTGTTATACTTCACGAGATGTCATATTTGATGAAGCCTCGAGTTGGTGGATTGAAAATCATGAACCACTGCACGACACGCAGGTCTTAAAAGAAGGACTTGAAAGTAGGGTAACTCTAACTATATCTGATCCTGAAGGAACAATAGAGGATGAAGAATCTGTTTCGAGTTCTAGCACTAGGAGAACTCTGTGGCAAACTGGTTCGAACACCTATAAAAGTGATCACGGTGATCCGATAGAAGGAGCCAGAAGTGAGGAAGAAAGTGTTAGACGATCAACCCGGGTGAGAAAACCAAACCCACAGTATGCAAATGTGGCATTACTTGAAGAACAAACAGAAATAGAGACCGAAAGTTTCGAGCAGGCTGAGAGAAAAGAAGAATGGGTATTGGCCATGCAAGAAGAGATTGAAGCCCTCATGAGGAACCACACATGGGAGCTAGTCTCAAATGAAAGTAAAGAAAACTTGGTATCGTGCAAGTAGTGTATAAAATTAAGAGGAAGGCCGATGGTTCGGTTGAGAGATACAAAGCCCGTTTGGTTGCTAGATGCTTCTCACAGCAACACGGGCTAGACTATGAGGAAACGTTTAGCCCGGTAGCCAAGCTTACCACAGTTCGGGTTTTACTTTTGGTGGCAGCAATAAAGGGCTGGAAGTTGTGGCAAATGGATGTAAGTAATGCGTTCCTGTACGGGGATCTTGATCATGTTATCTATATGGAGCAACCTAAAGGATTCATAAGTACAAAGTATCCGAGCCACGTATGCAAGTTGAGGTAGGCGTTCTACGGTTTAAAACAATCACCTAGAGCGTGGTTCGGAAAGATCGGTGAGTTTTTGGAACTTAATGGGTTTGAACCGACTACTGCTGATACGAGCATGTTTGTACAGATCATAGAAAAGAAGGTTGCAATAGTCCTAGTGTATGTCGATGATCTTATTATTACCGGAGACCTAGTTGAAGAAATTAGTCAACTTAAAAAGAACTTGTGTGTACGGTTTAGCATAAAAGACTTGGGCACATTGAAGCACTTCCTTGGGTTAGAAATACAGTACCAATCAGAGGGATTGATTTTGCATCAAAGAAAGTATGTGGTGGACCTATTGAAAAAATTTGGTATGGGTTGCTGCAAGCCAAGCATAACCCCTATGGATGGGAACCTTAAACTCAAAATTGATGAAGGAAAGGATCTTAATGATAGTACAATGTATAGGAAGATAGTGGGAAGTTTAATCTATCTCACGTTAACCCGACCAGACATATCGTATGCCGTGGGAGTGTTAAGTCGATTTATGCAACAACCTAAGAAACCTCATCTGGAGGCGGCACGAAAGGTGCTTCGGTATTTAAAAGGTACAGCGAGTCATGGAGTAATGTTCAAGAGGGATAAAGAATTAAAGCTAACCGGGTTCTGTGACGCAGACTACGCGGGGGATGTAAGTACTCGGCGCTCTACTACAAGGTATACTTTTATGATAGGCTCGGGAGCAATTTCTTGGTGTAGTAAACGACAACCTATGGTTTCGTTGTCAACTACCGAAGCCGAGTATAGAGCAGCGGCTATGGCAGCTCAAGAGTGTACATGGTTGGTAAGATTATTAAAAGAGTTGAATCAAGAGGTAGTGGGAAAGGTAACCTTGTTCGGGGACAATATCTCATCAATACTCTTGGCGGAAAATCCAACATTCCATGCAAGAACAAAACATGTTGAAGTACATTATCATTTCATTCGTGAAAAGGTCTTAACCGGTGAAATTAATTTCAAGTATATCAATACTCTTGAACAAGTGGCGGATATATTTACTAAAACGTTGACTAGAGAGAAGATGATCAAGTTTTGCAAAGCTCTTGGATTGGTGGAAGCTAACATTGAGAGGGAGTATTAAAAGTACAACGTTAGCTAACTCGTAGGGTGGTTCGGTTGATCTCGAGGGGTGGTTGGAGGAGATCTAAATAAAATAATTTGTTTATTAGTAACTTGGAGTGGAAGCAAAGTTTAGTATTATTTTTATTCAGTTTAATACTTTCTGTTTTAATTTATAATTTGAATTTCTAGTTTAAGTAGAATAGGATTGCAATTATTTGTAAGGGTATTTAAACCCCATTATGCTTCTGCAAGTTAAGCTCGTCTCATCAATAAAATTAGTTTCAATTTTGTGTGTTAAATTGATTGTATATTGGACTGTTCGTCGTCCTTGTGCAAACTGAATCAAGAGTTTCTAGTGCTAAGTTCTTGGTTCACTTGTAAGCTAATTTAACACACACTTCATTACAGTACTAGACTCGATCTTCTTCAAGCCAAAGTCTCCGGCACCACAAACAGATGTTCTCCACCAACCGTGTTTTCCATTCTGTTGCATTTGAAAGTAGGGTGTAGGTTTTAATACAGCCATGATAATAAACCAGAATCAACAAGGCATTGGTTTGTGTGTGCATATATAAAATGCAGCAAACGTTTGTGCTAATGAAACAAACATGGGTCACAGTCAAATAGATAGTGGGGTACCCTTGAAATCAATAACGATGTAGTACCTACACAAAGCTACATCATGTTCTCATTAGAGTAATCTGAAATGATTGACGGTTCATATGCCTTGTTAATCTTTCATAACAAGTGATTGTGATTAATATATGTAATTATTGTATTTAATCTTTTTTAAACTGTTTTACTTTTTTATAGAACTTAAAAACCAGTTGAAGCTAAATGAAGTGAATTAAAATGCTGAAAACTATTAAACGTTGTGTTTTTTTTTTAATAAAGAATATAATTGTTTGCTGAAATCAAAGGTTATATATCATGATTACAAATGTTAATCCATCTATTCCTACGGTGAATATATAAAAAAAATAATAAATAAAAAAAGAGATAGTACATTTTTATATCACGGAATGATTCTATATTCTTTTCTTTGATCCCATGGCATATTACTCGGATCTCCATACTCCTTGTAAGAACGATACTTGATTCATGGTATATTATCATTGATTATGTTTTCCAAGTGAAGGGATTAGGTCAGAATCTATGCCCGAACCCTTAGTCTGGCGTCCATTTCCGGATTTGCCCCCTCGTACGTGGTACGTTGACCCGATGGACTTAGAGTGTGCATATGTGGCACGTGACATGTGTGTTCTTAACTTCCTTTGGTTGGTGGTTACACCCCACAAAGAGATAAAGTTAAGACCCATCTGATACCCTCCCCTTAAATGTCCTTAACCTTAATCCTACGGCTCCACGAAATCTTATTCTCGACCATGTCCTTAGAGATATGCAAGTCTAACAAATAATACATAATCTGCTCATCCCAAGTAGGTTTGGGTCTGACTCTACCCCTCCTTCCTTCTATGGTGAGAGTTTCTACTGATCTAACTAGCGCCGTCATCTGTCTCCTCTTTACATGTCCAAACCATGTCAATCTCCCCTCCCTTGTCTTATCCGATATACTAGTCATCCTAATCTTTCCTTAAAAACATCATTTCGTACTCGATCCAACCTTGTGTTTCCACACATCCATCTCAACATCCTCATCTCCGCTACCTTTATAGTGAAAGTGTGTTAAAAGGATAAAAATATGTAAAAAAATGTATGAAAGATAAATAAATAACATGTAAAAAAATTCAAGATGTGTCAAAAGAATTAAAAAAACCGTTAAAAATAAAAAAAATATGTCAAAAGAATCGAAAACATCAAAAAAAAAATACAAAGGTGTAAAAAACATGCCAAAAAAAGTGTGAAAAAAGAATAATAATTTTTTTGTGTCATACATAAAAATTAGAAACTGTGACAAAAGAATAAAAAAATAAGAAAGTGTGCTAAAATAGTGAAAAGATAAGGAAAAAAACAAACATAGATGATGGGATTCGAACCTTTTCTCCATGTCCACAAAGTGAGACTCTCATCACTACACTAAAGTCCATATTCAAAAGTGAGACTCATCACTACACTAAAGTGATGTTATGATACACAATTTGTCAAATGTGATATCTACATTACATCTATATTTTTTTAAATGTAGCCTAAGAATTCGGGGCCAACATCCTGGCTTATATTTTTTATAAAGTCGGGTAAGCCCTTGTTTTTACGATTTATATAGAGATATCTTCTCTCCCTGTGATGATACTTTAACATGTTATTAATTTATTAAGTAATAATAATAACTTATGGTGAAAAAAAAATTATAACCAAAAAAAGTTATTTATCCAATAATCTCAAAATCTTGTCATAATTAAGTTTAGGTTTAATAAAACTTAAATAAAAAAGGGTGTATCCAGTGCTTGATTTAGCTCTCGTATTTGTACAGGGGCTGGGGAGGGTAAACCCACTTTTCTAAGCAGGTCGTTTTCGGATTGACCCTATTTTTAAAGGGTCGTGTTCGGGCTGACCCATTTTTTTAAACGGGTCATGTTAGCCGCTAAAAACCTGTTTTTTCATATCGGGTTCGAGTCGTGTCAGGAATCGACACCCCTACCTTTGCTTCATCGCATTAATCCATTTTATCCTTCGCTGAATCCTCTGTTTACTCATTGTTCGGTGACTTTGCTTGGCCGCAAAAACAGACCCACACTACATCAGCGATAGAGCTTGGATCTTTGTGGTCTCCTAAGTCGTCATTCAATATCTCCATCACTCGTTGGTTCCGGTACAGAAAAAGGTTACCAAACTAATTGAATCTCTTATGTGTCATGTTTGTTACATCTCGTGTATATAATCCATAACAAGTATGAATTTGAAAGTTGAAGAAACACACCTCCGTTGTAATTGTTGTATAAGATACAAATAATCTAACTCATTCTACTATATTTAGTGGATCACACCTTAATCTCTGTTTTACTTACTTTTTAAATTATGACGTCGGTGTTCTTTAGGAAACTTGCAACATATTAACTCAAGGCCGACAACCTCTTGAACGGTGATGGCCACATATATGCGGCATTCAGTGAGTTGATGGGTTCTTGATTTGCATCCAAGAGTAGAGGATTGATTATGATAGAGATCTGGGATTTAATTGAGGGGGCGATTAGTATTTAGGGGGTGTTTGGGATTACTTATTTATCCTACTTATTGACTTATTAACTTATATAAGTTAATAAGGTGTTTGGATAAGCTAACTTATTCACCTACTTATTTCATTTTCAAGAAGTAAGTGGGTACTTACTTATTATTTATAACTTATTACTTATTGAATAAGTCAATAAATAGTTTCAAATAAGTAATCCCAAACAAGGCCTTAGTTTTTATCTAGTTTATTATTTTGATTGAATTTCATAAATTGTCCTTCAAATTAAAATATAGGTAATTACAAAATTAGTCGCTCAAAGGGTATTTTAGTCATTTTACATAAATTTAACAGAAAAACTAACAACAATAGTCTTAATACCCAAACTTGTTACAAAATTGAAAGGATAAAACACAAACCCGATACTTTAAACTTTTAACTAAACTTGTTTTTTTTTCCGCATACCAGAGGGATTATCTGTGTAATTTAACTCTTAGATAAAAGAACAAAATTTTAGTAAGAATAGTGTTTAATGTGATGGGTGAAATGTTTTAACATTGCATCTACTTAGTATTGGGTTTAGACACTTGAGTTTCTGACTTTTACTACATACCGAAGAGTGCCTCAACGATTAACTAAAAATAGAGAAGTGATCACACTTCTTGGATCTCACTTATTGCCTCTCTCGTGATGAATCCATAGCAGGACGAAATCAACAAATCATGACCATAAACTAAACGGATAAACTCAAAGCAGGACAGAAAATGTATATTACACAAAGTTGCAGAATACACATCAAGCTTAAAGCACCACACTAAACTCCATCTTCATTAGACTGTTACCTACAAACTACTGCAAGTTTTCGACAATAGATGATGGGAATTGAAGATAGAACTTCTTATCAATTTTCATTTTCTGTAATACTCTTGAGGGCAGGTTTCCATTGATGTTGATGGTGCTTCCTACTCCTCATCCTGCTTCTGTTTCTGTTGTTATTTCCACCATGCTGCCCCATGTGACTCTAAAGAGTGCATGCCATAAAAGAAGTAAAAAAATAAAAATATAATCTTTAGATATTGAAAAACAATGTCTCATCTTTATTCATCGTGATTCTAAATATCAAGTGATATGAAGTTTTAAATGTAGGAATTCTAGTTCATGTATATGATGTGACTTGGATTCTCTGACAATCATGATAATTCACTTTCAAATTTAATTATTTCTGTGGTATACACAGAATTCAATCGGATAAGAATCAGAGATTCAAGAACAAATATGTGAAAGTCTGTTAGAGAATTTCGTATATCATACAATGGCCAAATTCACATTTATATAAGGGGTAAACGGTTACATTAGAACGTTGTAATGGTTATTGACTGAAAACTGTCACAACTGTCAACCATAACTGGTAAGCCATCCTACTCATGAGAGTCAATCTACTCAAGAGAGGCAAAACTTACTCAGGAGAGCATGTTTACCCAAAAAGAGTAATTTTTACTCTGGAAGAGTAATTTTTACTCTGGAAGAGTAAACTGGTCAGCATGACCAATCTGGTTCGGAGAGCCTTCCTTCAGCCAGGGGCGTTCACCCCTTTGACACAAAAAGGTATTTAGCACCAGAAGTCATAAGATCATTAAACAAGTGTGCACTCCACACTTATCAACTTGTTTAATGTCAATATGGCTTCTCATTTGGTAACCAAATAGACCCAAATACACCAAATAACTTGATGAAACTAAAATCACCAACAATAAACAGGGGTGATGGTTGACCCGAGTCAAGGGTGTCTCAGAGCCCAAGCTGACATCGGCGGTCGCTTTGGGGCCCGTTTACGCGAGGGCCCAAATTTGTAAAAATAAATTTGTGTATATATATATATATACATTTTTTAAAATTAGAATCAAAATAAGTAGATGAAAATTTTGTTGAAGTCGTACTTACGATTGAAAATGTCTCAAGAAAGACTTCAGGGAGGCAATGATACATATTGAAAACGATATATTAGATGGTATCAATGGTGAAGAACTGATCAACAACTTTGTTTCGAAAAATGTTAGGAGAGTCTCTCGATTCATTTAACTTTGTTCTGTTTTTTGTTTAATTTTGTTTTGTGATTGTTTATCGCTACAATAACGTTTTTTTTTTTATTACAATTATCATCGTTTTTTGGGAAAAAGTTATATTTAAGGGCCGTTTTTAGTACCCGTCTGGGGCACTTGAAATCTCGGAGACGTCCCTGACCCGAGTGTTGGATACTGGGGACAAGCTGCCCCCAAATAATTTTTTTTAATGTATTCTAGTTTCCGATCTCCCCTCTATGTGAATAATGAATAAGATCAAAATCATTTGATTTGAAATGGGTAAAATTCTAAACTACTAGCAAAAAGGAGGAAAAGGTTATACTGTAAATAATGCAGCAATAATGTTTTCCAGCTTTTGATGCATGGACAGTCACGTACAAAAGATAAATATATGAATATCTTTTAGGACAGGAAGGAAGAAGAAGGTTTCATGAATCGGGTAAAAGGTTAAAAGGAAAAAGATTCTTTGACCCATTGTGTGATGAACAATTTGAACCACACAGAACAAAGATACGAATGTCATAAATTATAATTATGTACAAAGTCACAATTTCCTTGGCAGAACTTCTGAATTTACTAAACTACCCCTTACCTCCCCAACAACATCAAGAATGTTCAGTTTTCAAAAACTGATCAAAGTATGTGATTGTCACAGAAACCCTAAGATTTTGTACATAAAATAGCTAAAAAAATGTAAATTATATATTGGAATGTTGTGTATGTATTTTTGTAGTAATGCTGATTGTTACATCAGTCGCGGCTCATGGGGAGGAGTGAGACAAAACAATGACTTTTGGCCTCCAAATTCAATACAAATATTATATGAGATTGTTGACGGTCGGGTTTGTGGTTTATAATTAGAGAAAATAACCAAATTTTACTGACTTTTTTTACTAAAATAATCATTGGCTTTTAACCTTTAAAAAATAAACATGTTTAAAACCAAACAATCAGGTATCACCAATTAAGCCTCGTCTAAAATTTAGCCGGCACAAAAAATCTTGAAAAATACAATGAGTTTATAAAAATAGCCAAACAAATATGACCGGCTAAATTTTATCCGCCAGCTAGGATTTAGCCGCTTTTTTAAACACCGGCTAAGATTTAGCCCCCGCTTTTAGGCATTGGCTGAGATTTAGCCTACACTTTACACGTATTTTGATGGATTATTTTCGTAGATCTCATTGTACTTTTCAAGGTTTTTGGAACAACTAAAATCTACCACTCTTACTCTACAATGCTTATGTGTTGAATTGTGATTGGAAGATTTTGGTTAGGAAAATACTAAAATATACATTTGACTAACTAGTTTCCTTAAAATAAACTGACTTAGCCTTAGCCGACTGTTATAAGACCCTTGGCCGTGAGCTTGGGTGCCGTAAGGCTTAGCTTTACCCGTGAGCTTGGGCGTCGGCTTAGCCGACCGTTATAAGGCCCTTAGCCGGCGGCTGAGCCATGTGTCGAAATTTCATTGGTCCATAACTCTGTTGTACACTGAAATTTAGGCCTGCTAATTAGTCGGCTTTATCAGTTTATTCAGAAAGAACGTCTATAAATTTGTAAGTTAAAAGTCAAAGACAATTTTAAGAAAACTTGCTATGTCAAATGTCTATTTTAGTAATTTTCTCTTTTGATTGTGTGATTTTTACGTAAACTAAAAGTTATTATTTTGATAATTTTATTAGCCTAACACGTCTATTCTCAAGTTTTTCCCTTCTAACTATATACACAAACCCGAAGTTAGCGATACCTTGACGGAGGATGCATTCGATTCCTTCACCGGAGCACCGGCTACACCTTTCGTCTCTAACACAAGCACTCCTCTTTCCTTCAACAACTTCCCTAGTTTCACGCACTTCTTCTCTGCAAACTCTTTCAGTATATCTAAAACAAATTAATTAACTCTATAAACAAACTTTGTTAACTTAATATTGGGTGATTCGATTAACTACTTACCTTGGAAGCAGATGAGCCGGTAAACTTTACCAATAAGCAACGAATCGTCTGGCCGGAGAAGCTTCAACTGCTTCACCAGCATCCCGTTCTCTGACCTCGTGACGACAACCGCAACGTAGTGCCCAGGGTTTGAATTCATGACATGGCGAGCACTAACCGACCGGCAAAGCCTCTCGATCTTGTTTCCTGGATGCATAATGAGCACCGTCTCCGCCTCCGCCGCTTGGCAATTCCCCATAGGCTTAATTACGTGTTCCAGTGGTATTCAGTTATTGATTGAATTAATAAGAGAAGCGAGGGGAGTTATCGAGAACTAATATCGACGGTACAGAGGGAATGTACGGGAGATTCAGAGGCAATAAATGTGGTGACGTAAGGTTCCATTGGAGGACGGTAGGTAAAAGAAGGTGTGAATTGAATTATTATTATTAATTGATCAATTGAAAGATGGAAACGGAGAAGACGATGGGAGTGGGGCATGGAGGATTATGATCCAATTCAAGTAGTGCAATCAAATCGAAACCACGCAAAGTTCGTTGGGTAACTGGAGGTTGGTCTGTGTGTAGTGAAACTATTTTTATTAAAAGTTATTTTGATTAAAGCATTGTTGGCCCGTTCTTTATATTTCATATTCTTATCCTTATAATTACACTAAAAAACACTATTTTTTCTACCTTTTATCTCTACTTTTCTATCTCCTTATCCTTATAATTATACTAAAAACCACTACTTTTATCCTTATATTTACACAAACCTTATATATTTTCTCTCTCCTCCACTCACAACCACTTTAAACCACTCCATAAAATATACAAAACTCACTCACATAATTATAAGGAATGAGCTGTGAATGCTCTTAGAGACAGGTTTTATTTTTTTATTTTAAATCCCAGTAAATATTTTTTTATTATTATCACAAAGGAAAATATTATGCACGAATGGGGAGGAGTTACAACTGGTGAGGTGGCCTAATGAAAAAAAGGTGAGGGCGCAAGGGATATTATGTACAGTCTAACATATTATTTAAAGACAAATTTGATTTTTAATAATCTAAACTATAACTAATTAACAAATAATAATCTGAACTAACAGTTTGGCTGGTGATAATCTTAACTTTCACTTTTGTTGTCGATGATAGTTCTAGTAGCATAATTATCATATAGTTCCACCTAAATAACACTCGATTCCCACTCGATTTCGATTGTACGTTTCTCCGTTTCCTTTAAGATCGTCATTTTGAGTGAAAATAAGTGTAAATCGAGTATAAATCTATGCTGATTATGTTACTGGAACTGTTATTAACAACAAAAGTGAAAGTTGAGATTATCACGAGCCAAACTGTAAGTTCGGATTATTATTTGCCAATGAGTCATAGTTTAGATTATTAAAAACCAATTTGCCGGAATGTATAATACATTTAATTTTGTAAGCACGGAATATGAGTTTAACGAGAAAGTTTGCCTCGCGCTTTGTGGCGGTGGCACGGCTGAGACGGTGATATTAACATGGTTAGGCAAAAAAAGAGACATAGTTAAATAAAATAACAAATTAAATTTATAAAGTTACGTCGACTCGGTTATGAAGATTAAAACATATATAAAATAGAGTTATATAACGGTACCGATGTTTTTCAGTAGTTGTCGGTCTCATTCTTCACAGTACCCTCGCGTTGCGACAGGGCGGAACAATTAAAAGAAAAATGTATGAAGTTATGCTGGATCGGTTATGGAGAATGAAACATATCTCTACTCTAATAAATCAGTATAAAATATGCCAGGTGTCCTCTCCTTTCACCAAATCTTCTTTTTCCCGCCTAAAGTAAGACCCACAATCCTTCTCTCTCCCGTTATAAAGGATTCAACCTTTTTGTTCATCTATTATTAAGCCATTTCAGTGAAGGTAATCAAGGGTTTGTGAGAAATCGAATTCCCTGATAAAGGATTCAAGTGTTTGTTTCATCAATTCTGCATCTTTTGCTATGGGTGAGTTCTTGATTTTCGGTGCTTTAGAATTTTTGATTTGGTGGAGTTGGTTTGGATTATGCATACAGATTCTGATTTTTGAGGAGGATATGCATAATAATCAGACCAAAATGATGCATATTTGGCTTTGTAATTGTTGATTTAGGGTTCATAATTGCTCCACGTAATTGATTTGGGGTTGTTTATGACAGTTTCGGGTGTTAGGTTCATTTTCTATTCGTGGGGTTTATACACCGCCCTCTTGAATAAGAAGACACGACCGTCTGACCTCTGGATCGGAAGACACAATCGTCTGCCCTCTTGAATCGTTTTTTTTTTTTTTATTCCTGAGACCTTCGACTCAGGACAGAACCATTGCATCACAACCCTGCATACAGACCACATATTACAAGCTTAATATATGCAGGTCCTGATCATTGGTCAAATAGATCTCACTCAATTTGGAGTTGGCCCAATTAAATGTAAGTATTGCAAAATTCTATTCTTTTTGTACAGAAAAATATGTAAATATTTTTTTTGTTATTATTTGATAAATCCAAGAAATCTTACCATTTCAGTAACATCCAATATTTGTGTAAAACAATTTAGGAGGTAAATCAAATGTATTATATGAGCCGTTTCCATTTTAGCAACTTTTTTTAATTACAATATAAATGAACGAGTAAGTTATTTATGCTCATTTGAATATGCAGACGATTTACATATTTATTTTGACATTTCAGTTTGAGTGGGTCGAATGTTGCATACATGATTTTGTTTGAGCAAATTCTATTCATTTGAGCAAGTCCTTCAAGGCCTACATTGTGAACCGATTCTGCATATAATCTAATTTTTCATTCTGCATTAGTTGTGAATGGATTTTGCATGACTTTTTTTGTAAAGAAACTAGCTTAGACCCCGTGTAACACATGGGGTGAAAAATATTAATACATAAATTTCTTAAATTTTATTTATGTATTTTACAGGTATAAAAATGTATTACTATACATATATTAAGGATTAGAAAACAAAATTCAAAATATATAAAATTTTTAAAAATACGTCAATTACTATTTAATTTAATTTGACTTTCATTTACTATTGGATTGAAAATAAAAATTATATAATTAGGTTTTAAAGTTTTTTATAATAAAAGATAATTTAAAATAAATGTGTTTTATTAGTGTAATTAGTAATTTAGTAAAAGATATGTGTGCATTTAATAAGAGAGAGAGGCGGAAAAAAAATTATGAAATTGAATATGGTGGTGACACGTGCCATGCAAAAACCTTTCTTTATTATATAGTATAGATATAGATTACATACATGATTGCACCAATTTAATCCGATTTTTAATTTCAAGTCTTGATATGATTGCATCAATTTAATCCAAAATTTCATTTTAAGTCTTCTTAATTTTGAACCAATAATATTCTGTAGTATTTAATCCAAGTCTTGATCATTCTGCAGTTTTTAATCCAATTTTGGACTATGTTTGCAAGCCTCTCACAAAAGACTTGAAATATGTTTGTAATTTTTAAAATCGGAGGACTAAACTTGCAAAATGATCAAACCACAAGGGTCAAATATACATTTCTCTAATTGTAATGTAATTTTTCATGTATACATTTTATATATCATATTTTAAAGAAGTATATATATATACATTTTATATTTTTATCGTTTTTTATTATTCAAGCCAGTGTAGTATACGGGTCTCTAACCTATTTAATATTTATTATTATATAATAAATCGCTATCTCAAGATGCCACATGTCATCTTTCTGTAAGGTCAACTAAAGTTTTCCTCGCCCAAACTAAGTCAACAGAAATTATGAAATCATTAATTCGAATTATTAACTTTCGCTAAATGTTTGTCAAAGAGGAATTCTTGCCTTTCGAAAAGAAAAAAAAACTTTCGCTAAATACAATTAAGAAGTTTTTAATATTATGGAAATATCAATTAAAATCCTTAACTTTCAAATTACGGAAATTTATAATTATATATTTTTTTCATTTTCAATATTATTGCTTTATTATTAAAGTCGTTACATATACGTAACTTCAGTCATGAAAAAACCTTATAATTTTATGAATTTTGTCGTTTTTATTGTTCAACCCGTGTAGTACACGGGTTTTTAACTTAGTATAGAATACATTATCATGCCCCAAACATTACGGTATAAGAATTTTTAAAAAGTAATTTAATATAAATAATTATAAGAAAAGAAAAAAAAGGAAAAAAAAACAAAAATTGTTTAACGGAAAGGGGTTCGAACCAGTTGCCACAAAGAACATTACCAAATCCTCTAACACCATATTTGGTTTAGTAATGGAAATATACTTATTTAGCAGCTAAGTTATATGAAAAAAGAAAAAAAAAATCCCCACGACACTTGTGTTTAAGACTATTAGTAATAGTAATATGGATGACTTTATACACCCATACTAAAATTATGTATGAAATATTTTTGTTTGAGCTAAAATACTTGATAGATGAATAAATAAAAAAATATAATGAATAATTATACGTAAAACAGTCATATATTTATTGTACATCTTGATTACAACAACTATAGTTAAATGGTGATAATAGCTCTCAACAATTATTTTTGTTGATTCTTTATAATACGTTGTCTGTGAATATTAGACATATCCAACATTTCATAACATCTTTTTTCTATCTTAAGCTAGCTTTGTTGTAATTACACCTCTAAGTTAACTATGTTTCTAAGCAGTTTTTTCTAGTGGTCAAACGTTCTTGCCCTTTGTTAAGTTAAGAATGTTCATAAGTTGTTCATGCCTTAATAATTTAGCGACCTATTTTAACAAGATAATGAGACCTTAGTAGCACAAAATGACTGGAATGTACTAAATGGTTTATTGAAAGAACCATGTATTGCAAACAAACATTGTGTGCTACCATTGTGTTTGTACCATTATATTTTGATAAGTTATGATATTAAAGTGATTATTCCTGATCTTCTCCTCAATGCACCTATCAATCAAGAATATATATATTGAATATGTACTGCAGACAAACATTGTATGCTACAAAAGTTGCATTATATTATGAACATTGGTCGCTAAATCATTGAATCGTTGACCTCCCTTTTTTATTAGAAAGAAAGCAAACGGGGGCATTCTCCACCTTGGATGGTTCCATGCGTTTTCTGCCACGCCTTTGCTTCGCATGCTGTTCTCCCATACGGTAGGGACAACCCCCTTTTCTATTTAGAAAGAAAAAGGCTCTCGAATTAGCGTATGGAAAAATAGGCAAGTATGAGAATTGTACTAACATGTCAATAAGGGCTCAAGAAAAAGAAAAAAAAGAGAACAAAAAGCCTAGACAAAATTGATCCCTTCTTGATCCATGATGGTCTTTTATTATTTTTGAATAACTCTATCAAATGCCAATGAACAAAACTCCCTCAGGCTAGGGGTGCTTCATTCATATTTCATAGATTTCTTTTGAAGAAGTTGGAATCAATTAAATGATTTGTACATGAAAATAAGTATAATTAAAACACGTCAAAGCATTTGAGTTTAATAGAAACTGAAAGTCGTCAAAAAAATTTGTCACACCCTAAAAACATGACATATACTTTATTAGAATTACACAAGATACTATTGTTCAAAACCAAACACACAACATGAGTCCATATGAAAAATACAAAACTAAACTAATAGTCTAACATAAACGTAATTCAAAATGTTCATAAACACCCTATGTCAAGTCTTTACCAAATGTCAAAGCCGATCTAATGACTCTTACCTTTCTAGTTAAGGCCTCACACCTCCCTAAAATACACGCTTAAATAAGTTAGCTTACACTGTGATTTAGAAGCTACATATTTCAAAACACCATTTAGAAATTCATGTTGTTACAAATTCATACGAATTAATGGTTCACGAACAGTAAATGAATTTATTAAATAAACGTAAATGAATTTCCCATTGAACGTTCAGTTCATTTACATTCCTAGTGACAGCTCCAGTAAGACATGTGGAAACCCTCAAACTGGAGGGGGGGAGGGTAGAGGCAAACCCAAACTAACATTGAACGGGCCAATTTGACAAGATTTGTTAATCTTGAACCTCTTTGAGGACATATCGGGGATCAGAATTGTTAGAGACGTTGGATTAAGGTTATGTACTTTTAGGGAAATGTATAGATAAGACTTAGATTTGTCTTTAGCTTTAACATTAGCCCCTAGACTTAGTTTTCCCTTCACCGTAACTTTTTATCAGCATTTGCTTTTCTTTTTGCGTTTGACTTGGCATTTTAATTTTTTTAGCGGAGTTTATAGGTAGGTACTGTCTAGAGAATTAGTGCCACATCTTTTTTTTTCTTCTGTTAGATTGCTCTGTTATCCGTTGGTAATATAGATTACTCACCGCTTAATGCTAGCGGCAGTCTACTGCTATCATTATTAGTACTTTTGGATGATTTTTGTTTTGATTCTATTAGCCATATTTTATGTTATATGAATTAATAACCATATATTGTTGGCAAACAAAAAGGTTTGGAGTCGGAGGTCTCAGTTGAAGCAATCTCTCTATCCCCTATGATAGAGCTTCAATTTGTCTTCATATCACTCTTCTCATATCCTATCAATAGCTCTGTTTTAGCTCTGTTTTAAGTGAGATTAATTTAGTTGAGGTCTTTATTTGTTTCTTTAATCCATATAAATTTTTAGAACAATAAAATAGTTTTTTAGAAACCATGTAATATTTATAAGTAGATAAGATGTCTTCAACTAAGTGTTTGAGTTTGACATAAAAGATATCTTCTTATATGTGTATGTTTAGTCTAAAATAATCAACACTAATATTACTAAATCAATCAATTTTTCATATTTTAGACATTAGTTATAAGATTTTATTTATAAAGTCCTAAATGGTCTCATGTCCGAAGACGGTTACTGGTAAATGGGCCTGGTAGCTCAGACCCATATCGCTAGAACTCTGGGCCAGATGAGCAATTTCCTGACTTTAAAAAAAAGAGCAATTTCCATATTTATACCAGGCTATCAACGGTCCATTTTCCAATAACTTCCATCGGCTAGGGTTTTGTGGGGTTAACCGTGGTAAAAAAAATTTAACCTAACTATTTGGTGTAAGGATTGCCTGTGACCGTGGTCCCAAATGGAAGGAAATAAAATAAAATGCTCTCGTTGAGAGTCGAACTCAAGACCTCCCGCTTACTAAACGGGTGCTCTAACCAACTGAGCTACGAGAGCTAGTTGATATACATCTTCTCATGTAGTTTATATAGTTATAAACATAACAAATTCGAAAGAAAATTTAAAGAGCTACGTATTTCGGGTCATGACCAGCTTATAATTGTCACATTTAAAGCGTGTTTGGATTGCTTATTTAACTCAAAAAGTGGTCAAAAGTGTTTATTAACTTATGGCTTTTTCAAAATAAGTTTTTAAAAAGTGTTCAGATTAGCTTTTGTGGTGAGAAAAAGCCAATAAGACAATAAGTTGTTTTTTAAAAGGTGTTTGTCTTAGCTTATATTTATTGTAGGGTAAAGGGTGAGTAGATTGATAATTTTATGTTCAAAAAGTCATAATCATTTTTAAAAAGCCAGGATTTGTGACTTTTAAAAAAACAACTTTTTAAGACTTATCAAAAACCAAAATAAAAAATGACTTTTATCTATATCAAACACTTTTTTGACCTATTGGCTTTTAACAAGTCAATAAGTCATTTTCAAACTCAATCCCAAACACCCATTACTTTTGCCTTTGTAAATAAAAATCATTTGATTTATTTCCCAACCTATGGTATAAAGAACAATGAGAATACGATATGCCTATTGGGCCTTGGTGACGAGTATGGGTCTAAACGCAAAGAGTTCGTAAAAATCTCAAATTAAGCAAAGGTGAAACAAGCTAAAGATTAAAATCCATATTTGATTTTATTGTTGAGGCTCATTTAATAAATAAGCTCGACCAGGCTCACAAGTATAAATAAGTTTTTTATTGATAAAACTTTTATATAATGTATGAAATATATATAATTTATAAATACTTATTATTATATATAAAGTTATGATAAAAAGTAATCAAATAATATATACTATATCATATTATATTATATACAAAATTAATAATTATAAATATATATATATATATATATATAATATTTTTATACATATTATTATTATATATAAAGTCATGATAATTAAAAAGTAACTAAATAATATGTACTATATTATTATATATAAAATTTATAATTATATATATATATAAAACGAAATTATAAAAGTATAAAAAATAAAATAAATATTAAATAATAAATAAGCCGAGCTCGAGCTTGAAAAACTATACATGAGTCGAGCTCGAGTTTCAAAATAAAACTCCAGACAAGTGGAGCTAAGCTTAAGCCTAGGCGAGCTCAAACTCAACTCGACTCGACTCGACTCCTTTACACCTCTACCCCTACACCTACGGCCCTACCCCTGATGTCTCACACTCTCACGTTAGACTCGAATTTATTAGTGAACGACAGATCAAATTGGAGCCAAGCCCAGTCGACTGTCATATTGTGCCAACATCATTTAAACCCGTTCATCAAGTATGGCTAAGAAATACAAATCCAAAACATGCAATAACGATAGGAACTTGCAACCTTGATAACCGTATCAGAACCATAGCGATAGCGTCCCGTTCACGTGCCCGGTGTATTTGGATATGGTACGGTATTCAGTATTACTCAATAGCCCAAAACTGGTTTTCAGTACGGACCAATGTTATTATTATTTATTTTTTTTGTCCCAGATAGGTTTTCTGATGTTTAGTTGTTAACAGATAAATTAATTGGTAATTTTGCATTTAAATTTGTTATCCTTATTTAAAATAAATAAACTGGAATATAAATGAGCTCAAAAATTAAAATAAAGGCAAGGCTCTCATCACCATAGATTGTGGATCTTATGAACTTACACGTAAAGTGCTATTATTAAACTTGAATTATATTAAATCATGATCGAGAAAGAAACTTACACGTAAAGTGCTTTAAGCCTTTAAGATAGTTGAGTCAAATATCAAATCCATGCATGCTAAAGTTATCACCAAATCCACTTAGAAATTACTAACATGAACCATGCATATGATGCCATTTTTTTATTTTCATCCAATTATCTTATACTTTTTTTTTTCATAAGTAGAAACATTGTCTTATTATACACTAGGTTAGAATCCCGTGTATTACACGAGATTGTATATTAAAAATATAAAACTTATAAATTTATAAATAAGTAATAACTTGTCAGACTATTATGATCGTCTCGAGATATATCAGGTGAAAATGTGTGTGTATATAACAAATTAGTATTTTTCTTCAATTAGTTATATTTTGATTTCCTATTATATATTCTTATTTAATATAATTAGTATTCTTCTTTAATAATATATTTATAATATCATTATTATTTAATAAGATATATGCGCATTTATTAGGAGAGGGAGACGGGAAAATCAATGTGAGGAGACATGAGAAAGTGACAAGTGTCCACCTTAAACCTTTATTTATTAGTATAGATTAAAGTTAATGTTAACTCATAAATCCATGGTTTTGTTAACATCCCAATCATATTCTTGAAATCTTACGATTCAATCTTGTTCAACAAAGACGTAAAGATCCTCGATAGGATTTCTGTTGTGATAACATTTTGTATGGGATCATGATCTTGACAATAAGATCGTATGATATGATCCGATTTGATATTGCTCGATTTGAAAACTTGAATTAATAAGTTATAGAACTAAAAATGGATTAGTTTTTTTGAAGTCAAAATCACGAGGATAAATTTGATAAAATCAATTGACTTCTTCGACCTTCAAATACTTAAAGTTTAAAATCTTTAACAATAACCTAATTTTTATTTTTTAATAACTATGAGTCATGTTATATTACTACAATCACTTTCAAAAATTGAATATTTAATAAATTCGTAATATATTTGTTCTTTAGTATGAAATACAACATGTATAAAAGAGAACGATACATTTGAGATTTTGTGATCTTAAATTGATATTATAATTCTGATTTGTGTGAATAAAAAACACTTTATAGTAAAAAGCAATTATATGTGTTCAGTCACATTCTTTCCTTCAAATCAATTTTCATTTCCAATCTTATTTACAAACCAAACTATCATCTAGCTAAATACTGTTAGTTTTATATGATTTGCTTTATAATCAAAAGATTAATGATTCAAATCCTGAAGGATACATGTATGATAAAGTTAAAAAAAATTCTAAAGGTCTTATATACAAGTAACTTTGTTTGTTGACCGAATTAGTTGAGTTATCACCTAAAATCAATGTTTTTAAACCCGAATTGGACCGGGAACCGTGACCTCTACCGGTCTGGTTACATGCTCTGAGACCGTTTGCTGGTTGAACCGGGCGGTCCAAGCGATTCAGCGGTCGAACCGCGAACCGGTGGTTGAACCGGGTAGTTTAATTTTTATTTTTTTTTACTATTTTTTTTATCTTTTTTATCCTATAGTCCTTCTACTTACTTCTATTTACAATTTTAACTCAATTTGGCTCTTTCCTTTTAACTTATACGCTGCCACAGGTCCTCCAAAACCCTAATCAAAATTAAAATTGAATATTCAAAAGAATTAAAATTCCTACATACCTACAACCATCGTCCTTGACTCAAAATTTTTAAATGGTTGTATATGTAGTATTTGGAATTTTTTATATTTTTCTATATATTTTTATGAATATTTATATTATTTATTGCGTCATCCGGTTTTTGAATCCGGTCCAACCAGTGAACCTCTAAGACGTCCGATTCGTTGTCCGGTCCGGTTTTAAAAACATTGTCTAAAATGCAAATAAGTTTCTTAATTAAAAGAAAAAGGGTTAGGATTCTTCATGGAGTCAAAATCAAGAAATGGGTCACGTGAATCTAGTCAAACGGCAGTTGGCAGAATCCCTCAATTTAAGACTGTTGGTTGTGGTAGGCGAGCGAGGGGCGCCAACGGTGGGCGCGAGCCACCTTGGCCGCGCACACCACAACATGGTCAGGCGATGGGGGGCGCGAGCGGGGTGGCGTGGTGGGGCTAGCGAGCGCTGCTGGCATGACCGTTGGGGAGAAGAGCCGTTGGGTTATTAAAAAAAAAAAAAAAATTCTATTTATATAAATTAACTCCTCTTCACTCACTTATCTCTCAAAATCTTTATAAACTTCCTATTTTCTCTCAATTTTATAAACAAAAAATGGAGTGGAATCCGTCTTCTTCATCCGATTCTTCCGAAGAAGACGATCTCATTATTGAAGTGGGAAAAAAAACGATAGAGTGTTTGCTTGAACGGTCTCAAAGGCAACAGTCACTAACGAGACGCCCACCTCGTTAGACGACCCGATGATCTTGTATTAGACTAGTAATTGAAAAATTATTATTATTATTTTCGATTTTTGAATTATGAAATATTTCTATTTATATTAATGTAATATTAGTTTTTAAATTTGAATTGAATAAATAATTAAACAAAAAATTAATTCGATAAAGTCCCCGCTCACCTGCACCACAACACCCTCAAGTGCTTCAGCAGGGGCTTTATCCACTGTTTAGTCAGCATCCAGTCAGCGCCACATGACGTGATATTACAGGATGAATCTACTCTCAATAAAGCCTCACAACCATCAATCTAAATTACAACTAGATTTGATCTACTTTACTCATATTTAAATAACCAAATGGACCCATTTTCCTATTTTCAAAAATAAAATATAAAAAAAAATTGACACCTATTTCCCAACTGTTCAATATATTTATTGTTTCTTCCATTTAAAAAAGTCTAGATAATTATTTGACACCTTATTATTGCATCTTTTTTTTAAAGTTTTTTATTTTTATTATCTTCTTAAATCGTCTAAACAATAAATTCTTAGATTTTATGATAAAATAAATAATTGAGATACTTCGATATCACATTAACGGTTTTATCATTATTATAGTAGGGTATAGTTATTCAAAGTTGTAAGTTAATTTGACACAGTACTATAAAATTATTTTTACCGAAAGATGTATTCATGATGATTACCAGCAGACGGTTGATAATCGAGTAAAAACTAGGAATTATGATCCGCACGTTGCGGCGGGTTCGTACAGTGATATTAACGTGGTTAACTACATAATTAAGTCTGCGCGTTTATGAATCTCGTTACACGTGTTACGGCTGTGACACTAACGTTGTTAAATACGATGACTTTAGTACCCCGCGCTCTGCGACGGGAAACGGATCTAAAACAGTTGAGGCGGTGACTAAGCACAAAAAAGTGATTAAGTACATAAAAAAAACGTGATTAGTCCAATAAAAAGAAATGTAAAAAAACAAAGAAAAAAGGCAAATAAAATTATGGACCAACAGATAGGTGACATGTGGCGTGACGTTGTGGAAAAACACATAATTTTGATATTTTACAAACTTCAGGGGGAGTTGTGGTAAGACACATGTAAATGAGTAAAACAAAATTTATACCGTGACGTAAAGAAAAAAATATTAAAAGAAATGAGTAAAACAAAATTTATACCGGGACGCAAAGAAAAAAATATTAAACACAAAAACAAATAATTTTTTTGTAGAGGTATATTTAGGTTTTTAGAAAGTTGAGGGTTATTATTTGAAAATATGAAAATGAAATGGAGTGAATATGAAAAAAAAATTCTCATTGGTAACCGACGTTACCATTTGAGAGTTATTAATAAAAAAATTAAAAGCGTAAAGTATGTTTTTACTAGTCCTCCTTGATCCCTTGTTAATCACCGATGGATCATCATGAGAGCAAACAGATTACCCGACAAAAGGTAAATATTATGTTTTTCTGTATATCCATAGGCAATGTGTCCAAAATCATCCACTAATACATCAAGAACATTAAAAGTAAAAGAAAAACAACTCATGATTGCAAGAAAAGTTACGCTGATAAGAGTCAAAAACCGTTGGAATTTAATGTTGGAGACAATGTCTTACTAAAGGTGTCGCCTTGAAAATGTGTCGATTTGAAAAAAAAAGGGAATTTAAGCCCTAGTTTCATTGGATCTTTTAATATCATAAAACGAATTGGATCAGTAACATATCAATTATAATTGCCAGATGAAAAGAAAGAATAAGTTAGGAATGATGTGACACTTGCCAAATTAAAGTCTCAATATTGTTGAGGATAAGTATATATAAGGACGGGAAAAATGACGAAAACCAGAAAGATAGAAAATAAAATATAGAATTCTGAAAAACTTAGGGTAGCGGACCGCTACCCACTGGCTAACGGTCCGCTATAGGAGGCACGCATCAAGTTGTTGAAGGCTTGGCACAGACCGACATCACTAATTGTGACGGTCCGCTACATAATGAATTCGCTGGCAGACTGCCAACATCCTTGCTAACAGTCCCCTACCCACCTCCCTAGGCACCCTCTTCACCAGACACGTGTCTTGAAGCGTGTAAGGCATGAGTCAGCATGTCCGATACGTGGTTCGCTGGCGGATTGCCACGATATACCTACATGATCGGCTAGGGACGTGTGACGAGCGTGGGTACATGACCACCACGTGTCTCGCATGCGGATTGCTTGGGGCGGTAGCGGCCCACCAGCTCCCGGGCTAACGGTCCGCTACCGGTTGGACATCGGCCTATAAATAGAGGCTTCAACCCATTCCATTTTCACACAAACTCTCGAGTTCTCTCTTCCTCCTCTGCTCTCGCGCCCCCTTCTGCTATCCTGACCCCCGATGTAATATCCCGGATTTTTCCGACATATCTTTATTTCTCAACCATTACATGTATTATAAATTCAAACTTTAAGATCCTAGTAAAACTATTGTCTTAAATGATAAATATTGATTTAATTGATAAATATTTAAGAAAACATAAATATACTTGAGATGTATATATAGATACATATGTGATATATATATATATATATATATATATGACTATACTAAAATTCTTAAAACCTTGTAAGTTGTAGTATATAAATAAAATAATTAATAAGCTTATTTTTATAAAGTAAATCTTAAGAATTACTTTATAAACTTATAAAATAAAACTTTAGTTTTTATAAAGATGATGAAACTTATAAGACTTATTCGGCTTTTATACAAATAAAACATATCAATTGTTTTATAAAGTCTAGGGACCGAAATGTCAATTCTAGAAACTTATTTTGAACTAAAAACTTATGCTATAACATGAAATGATAAAACACTTAAACTTTGGGGACTGATTGTGTATTTCAACCAAACTCCGAGAACCCAAACCGGTCATAGGTTCGAGCCTCACCGTGGCCGATTTACACCCCCAATTATTCAAAAACGCGTTCCTGATAAGCGACCAAAGTTTTATGCATTAAAGGGTGTAACATGTTATATTTATGTAAATTAACATGTGGAATACAAAAGTTTTGTGTAGCTATGCATGTGCATGTGTTGAAAGCTTAAAGTATGATTTTGGAAGATATTAGGTGAGAGATGCAAGAGTCGGAAGAGACACGGAGAAAACGAGGCAGAAACTCAGGACCTGGCGTAAGCCTACGCCACCTGGCGTAAGCCTACGTCACCCGGCATAAGCTTACGCCGCCCAGCGTAGGCCTACGCCTGAACATTTCTTTCACAACAGCTTCTAGTGTGGCGGCGTAAGCTTACGCCAACCCAGCGTAGGCTTATGCTGGTTACGTTTTCCGGACGCGAATTTTCGGGAAACAACCGATTTTGGTGTTTAATTGGGGGTTTCTTCCCCAAATTCGAAATCATCTTTGGCTACACACTTCTTGGGCGATTTGGGGGCGAATGGAGGCTAGGAAACACCATTCCAAGATCGATTGTGAAGATTTATATCGAATCATCGAAGAATCGAAGATGAATTCCACAACCATGAGCGGCTAATCCACCGGTAATCATTCCCGGGTGGATTGTTTGTAAGTTTTTAGGGTTTTATCATGTGCTAGCATTGAGAAACAATTCTTGTAATCGTTTGGTTTGAAATACTTGAATCTTTGTGTTTAGTATGGTTATGAACTCACGTGAGTCGATAAATTCTTGCACCATTGACCCCGTTAGATGATAATTGCTATGAACTTTGATTTGTGTTGAATCTATTGATTAATCTAATTCTATATTGCATACATTTGTCTCGATTTCATTCGTGAATATTGTTTTACACTATTTGCCGATGATGTATGAATGTTGATGTTCTTGGTTAGATTTGGTTAATTTGATTTGGATAACCATTTGATTGTTTGAACTCATATGTTGGTGTGATAATCCCTAATTACTTGTGAACTTGAAACCCGGGTGTGATTCCTTTTTAATTATTGTTTACAACTTAAACCGTTTATTTTCTACTTGATTACTCGTGATCGTTTTGCTAGTTGATTACCATTGCTTGTTGGATTTGTTAATTTCACCTCAATCATTGCTTGTGTTTGGTCAGAAAGACCCATTGCAACTTCATAAATCACATTGTTAATTGAAGTTAAACACCGACCACAAACTCTTCGTGGTTCGACACCCTTCTTACCCTAACTAGTTTAAGGTGATTAGGACACTCTAATTCTTTATCTTTGACCGGTACCTTCGACACCGATCAAATTTTGGCGCCGATGTCGGGGAGTGTGTGCGCTTGGTGTTTTATTTTAGTTGACTTTTGTGACTAATTGTTACTTGTTTTTGTTACTTGTTTTGTTTGGTTAATCTTCTTCTATTTTTGTGTTACGCGTGGTGTTTGTTTGTGTGTGCAGGTGACATATTAGTGTATGCGTACTCGTTCATCCGGGAGGACTTCACCGCTTGTTTTTGAACCAGAAATTGAGAGGATAGCAAGGCAAAACCGAACCCAACAACAAAATTTACAACCCATTTCATCGGAATCATCATCTATGGATAATCGAAGCAGTCATTCTGGAACTAGCATAAGAAACCGTGGCCCAACTCCAAACAGAGGCCCTATCCCTAACCGCCCACCAACTCCACCTCACCGAACCCAAACCCCATCTATACCTATCAATAACAACCAAAGCCGTGGGTCGGGTCCAGTTCAACACAACCGACCCGTTAACATCCGTACCAATCCCACGTACCAAGGAAGAAGGGGATCACAACAAAATCAAACCCCTCCGGGAAATGTCTTTGGAGCTCAACCAAGAAACGACAATGAGGACGATGGTTGGGGGGATGACGATGGTGAAGACTTTGGGTATGATGATAATGAAGAGGTTGGGAATGGTAATGGGTTTGGAGATTACGAGTACGAAGATGGTGAGCGGAGCCAATATGGATAATACAATGAGGGCAAGGTTTTGAAGAGGAAGAAGAGGTGAATTATGTTCAAGAAAGACCGAGACAACCAATGGGTCGAACGGGTAGACCCGATAGACCTGTTTATCCTCCTAGACAAGAAGGGAGGAGATTTAATGGGGGCTACAATAATGAAAACCGAAGACAACCGGTAGCCCCTATGGGTGGAGTTAATGGTCGCTTTCGACCGGCTATTTCGGAGAATGCTTCTCCAATTGTTCCACCAATTCCGGGAATGAGGAGGTTCAAGTCAAGACCGAATTACATCAACGTCCTTCCCCATTTTTAATGGCATGGTAACCGAAGAGCCATACACTCATCTAGCCGAGTTTGCCGCCATTTGTAGCACTATTGGGGATGAAAACTTTGACCAAAATGAGGTCAAACTCCGACTTTTTCAGTTTTCCCTCAAAGATAGAGCAAAGCAATGGTTCATCACATTGCCGGCTAATAGCGTCCACACATGGGATGAAATGCAACAAGTTTTTTTGGACGAATATTACTCGGTTGCAAAGACGGATGACTCCCGAATTGAGATTCGGACTTTTCAACAACAAACAGGTGAACCTTTACATGAAGCTTTTACCCGTTTCAAAGAGTTGTTGAGGAAATGTCCCCACCATCAAATCGAGTTGTGGGAACTAGTGAAGTGCTTTGTGGATGGTTTGACTCAAGAGGAAAGGAAGTACTTGAAGTCCACAAGTAATGGGACATTGTTGTCTAATCCCGAAGAAGATGATTGGGATTTCTTAGAAAGAATGAGCCAAAGTTCAAAAGCCGAGGCATCGGCTAGCCGAAGTGCCAAACACCCAATTTCAAAATCTGCCCCGGACTATGAGACGAAAGAGAGGTTAGCTTCTATGGAGAAATTGTTGAAAAAAGGAGAGAAAAAGGAAGTAGCGGGAGTGAAAACTCGTTTTGATGTTTGTGAGAGTTGTGGAGATTTGGGGCACAAAACCATGAGTTGCCCATTCCAAGAAGGTAGACAAGAAGACGTGAACCAAGTTTACGGTGATAGGAAACCATATGATACAAACTCAAACTCCTATCACCCGAGCTCGAGGAATCATCCCAATTTCAAATATGGGGATGCGTCAAACCAATTAAACCCAAATTTCCAAGGTTCAAATCAAGGTACTTCGTCATACCAACCTCGTCAACAAAGCAATTATAATTCGGGTGGTTACCAAAGGAGCTCTTATAACAATAACCGGAACACAAATTACCCCCCAAGGAATTACAATCAAGACCATCAACAACAAGATGAGTCATCAGGGGGTGATAATGCGGTTAATTCAAAGTTGGATGCACTATTGGAGATGATGAAAGAATCAAAGAAGGAGAATGAAGTGAGAGACAAGTATTTTGTGGCATTGGAGAGACAAGTTGGGCAATTGGCACAAGAAATAGCTCAACTCAAACAAAATGAAGGTAAATTGCCAAGTGACACCACTTTGAACCCAAAACATCATGTTAGTGCAATTGATGTAGCTCATGGTAATAAAGAATGTGAAGAAAGAGAAGAGGAAGAAATTGAGTTTGGAGAACCCTTAGTTCCTATTCAAATTGGGGAATTTAAAACCAAATTGGCATTATTAGATTATGGAGCGGGGGTGAGCATTTTACCGGGGAGCGTATATGACCAATACAATTTTGGTCCATTAGAAGAATACACCACCACCTTGGTGTTAGCGAATGCTACACGCACGCGGCCTCGGGGGAACTAGTGGGAGTGGCTGTGAATATTGGAAAATTTTACTATCCGGGAGATTTCTTGGTGCTCGATTATGCACCACTTGCTAAGGAGGAGGAGCCACGAGTGATTTTGGGAAGACCGTTTTTGGCAACCACAAATGCGCAAATCAATTGCCGAAACGAAACTGTTGACATGACCTTTGGGAATCGTAAGTTGAACATAAATGTTTTTTCAAATTTATTTACATATTCAGTTGAAAAGAAATGTTCAAAATCGGTTACTACTAACGTGTGTCGTCCTCGTGCCAAGGCAAATGATGGTGACACCAAAAAGAAAGGTATTATGTTTGACAGGTTTAATGTGAAAGACGAGCCGAAGGCAATCGAGAAGGAAACTAAGAGGTTGAAGGATGAAAAGAAGCCACCCGACCATGTCCAACATCCAAACGAGAAAGGAGATTTGTTTGATATGGAATTTACAAGAGAGAAGACTTGGAGTTGGAGTGATAACAACCAAGGCGGTGAAGCAAGTTTATGTTCCAACCTCCATAAGGAGGTAATGTCGGGCTGAGGACATTAAACTTAGCGCTAACCGGGAGGCAACCCGGCTTTTTGCAACTTTGTTTTGTTTTATGTGTTTTAGTTTTCGTCACCATAGCAACACTAAAGTGTGGGGAAGACTCATGGAAGACTTACGAGTCCATTTTTGGTGATGGTCCAGCCACTCTATGATCGCCTCTAATCAGGTCCATGTACTCTTCTCATATTTATGTTGTTTTGATTGAACTATTTTGTTTTTGTTTATTTTTGTGTGTTTTTTGTTCGAAACTTGGGTTGGTGTTTATGGTTTGGGAATCTATTTCTTGAATTTTGGAGGTTTGGGTGTTAGATTTGTTTTGGCACCCACTGACCGTACTTTTATATTTCATAACTATTTACATTGGGACAATATAAGGTTCAAGTGTGGGGATGTGGGAAATCTTGAAAACCATACAAATTTTTTGAATAATTGTTTTACAAAGTGTTTGGTAGAGGTCTTTGGTCATGGTAAATTCATTAAGTTACTTGATTAAGTTTTTCCAACAAAAAAAAAAAATTGGAAATGTTGGATTTGGGAGTAAAAAAAATTGAAGGTGACGGCTTGCATGCACATGTCGGTAACCTATTTTCCACCATGTTGTGAGATTTTGAGCCAAATTGATATAAATATTCTCTTACTTGAGTGTTTAGCCACTTTGTTTCACATTTTAGAACTTGCATATTATTGATACATGTTGAGACCTTGAACCAATTAATTGCACAAAAATGATAAAGGCATTAGGAGAAACCTTTTTATTTTTAGCCATTTTTATACCCTTACCCGTTAATATCCACTAGATGCCCACTCTGAGCCTATATCTTTTCTGTTGACAAAACCCATAACATTAGCCCATTCACCTTTTTAGCCTTTTCTTTTTAAACCCGTGAGTTGGAATTCAATTAACTTAGATTATTGAAGTTGCGGTTGCAATTGCATTAAAAAAAATGAATGAAAAAGAAATACAAAAATAGTATTGGGTCAACATGTGCCCAAAGGTTTTGAGTATTAGTTTGAATTATAATAAAAGATGTTATTGGGTCAATTTAACCCAAGTTTCATTTGATAGTTTGAAGAAATAAGAATTTTAGTGTTGATTGGTCATTTATACCCATAGTAGAGATTTGAAAGTTTTAGGATTGATTTGTAGTTTCATTAGTTGAATTCCACTCACCTTTAGCCACTTTAAAAATCCTTATCCATACCCGTAACCCTAGCCTACATTACAACCCTTAAAAGACCTTTTGATTTGTGCGTTTTAGTTGTGTTAGTAGGTGGAGATGTGATCAATATGCAAGCCATTGATAATGTGGTTCATTGTTTGGTTTCGAGTGAAAAATACTAGCACATCATCGCTAGCCCATATATGAAACCGAGTGGAGTGATTGATTGTGAGGGGTGTGTGCATTCAAAGCCATAACTGGATATGAGTTAAGCTCGTTCAAGTGTTTCCTTTTGTTTAAAAAGTCATAAATTGTTTGTTGGATTGTAAATCTATTGAGAGTATAATTCTTATGAATCTGGCACGACCTTGGACCTTAACTTATGTTGAGTTAAAACAATTGTTTGAGAATTTGTAAAGTGGATTTGAAGCAAAAGACTTTGCTTGAGGGCAAGCAAAACTCAAGTGTGGGGATGTGATAAGCGACCAAAGTTTTATGCATTAAAGGGTGTAACATGTTATATTTATGTAAATTAACATGTGGAATACAAAAGTTTTGTGTAGCTATGCATGTGTAGGTGTTGAAAGCTTAAAGTATGATTTTGGAAGATATTAGGTGAGAGATGCAAGAGTCGGAAGAGACACGGAGAAAACGGGGCAGAAACTCAGGACCTGGCGTAAGCCTACGCCACCCAGCGTAAGCTTACGCCACCCAGCGTAGGCCTACGCCTGAATATTTCTTTCACAGCAGCTTCTAGTGTGGCGGCGTAAGCTTACGCCAACCCAGCGTAGGCTTACGCTGGTTACGTTTTCTGGACGCGAATTTTCGGGAAACAGCCGATTTTGGTGTTTAATTGGGGGTTTCTTCCCCAAATTCGAAATCATCTTTGGCTACACACTTCTTGAGCGATTTGGGGGCGATTGGAGGCTAGGAAACACCATTCCAAGATCGATTGTGAAGATTGATATCGAATCATTGAAGAATCGAAGATGAATTCCACAACCATGAGCGGCTAATCCACCGGTAATCATTCCCGGGTGGATTGTTTGTACGTTTTTAGGGTTTTGTCATGTGCTAGCATTGAGAAACAATTCTTGTAATCGTTTGGTTTGAAATACTTGAATCTTTGTGTTTAGTATGGTTATGAACTCACGGGAGTCGATAAATTCTTGCACCATTGACCCCGTTAGATGATAATTGCTATGAACTTTGATTTGTGTTGAATATATTGATTAATCTAATTCTATATTGCATACATTTGTCTCGATTTCATTCGTGAATATTGTTTTACACTATTTGCCGATGATGTATGAATGTTGATGTTCTTGGTTAGATTTGGTTAATTTGATTTGGATAACCATTTGATTGTTTGAACTCATATGTTGGTGTGATAATCCCTAATTACTTGTGAACTTGAAACCCGAGTGTGATTCCTTTTTAATTATTGTTTACAACTTAAACCGTTTATTTTCTACTTGATTACTCGTGATCGTTTTGCTAGTTAATTACCATTGCTTGTTGAATTTGTTAATTTCACCTCAATCATTGCTTGTGTTTGGTCAGAAAGACCCATTGCAACTTCATAAATCACATTGTTAATTGAAGTTAAGCACCGACCACAAACTCTTCGTGGTTCGACACCCTTCTTACCCTAACTAGTTTAAGGTGATTAGGACACTCTAATTCTTTATCTTTGACCGGTACCTTCGACACTGATCAGTTTCCGACCAAATTCAACGAACCTCGAACTTCCATTCACGTCTACGACCGTAACCCAAGGATATTCAATGCGAAATTTCGAGTTTAACACCGCATGGTTCGAGTTTAAATCCATTGCTTACACCCGTAATCTCCCCACCTAATTCGACCATTAATGGTGAAATTTGTTATAAATACTAGTTGTTAAGCCATAACGACATCACACTTGAATTGTCAAAACCCTCAATTCCTTCGATTTCTACCTGCATTCACCATTTAAACCCGCGGACAGTCAACTTCGAGCCCAGGACCGTTCTCCCTCGTCTCGGCTTTATTCCAGGTAATGCGAAAAGCCAAGGCCTTCGTTTTCATCATAGGAACATTTGCCCTCTGTCAATTGCTAAAGACAGAGGGATTAACAGGTCGTATTCAAAGGAATTCGATTCTAGGGTTTATAAGGGGAATAGGGACAAATGGGGATATTGTTTAAGTTTTTCTTTTCTAGGTTATAACACCAGCGAGGCCCGTAGCCGGGTGGCTGTTTCGTGTGTGTGACTCGGGTGGCCCGGGTTCGAATCCGGCCAGCCGAGTTTTGCCCTTTTTTTATTTTTTTAGCCTTTTTTTAAAACAGTTTTAAACTTTTAATAGTTTTTATAAATTATGTTATACATTTATAAACTTGAATCCAATTTTTATTTATACTTTTACATTCCAGAAACATTTTATTTATTTAAACTTAATTAAAACTTATAAAAATTTAATTCTTTAAAAATAGTTTTAAATATTTAAAAACTGTAAAAATACTTTTAAACTTTTATAAAACTTATATTTATACAGAAACTATTTATTAAAAAAAACTGTAAACTTAATTTATTTATTTTCTGAATTAAAGAAATTCTTGATTCTCTAATTTAAATTTATCAACTTTTAAAACTTATATAACTTTTATAAATAATAGAAAACCTATAAACTTGGTATTTTATAAAAAAAATGTATCTATTTAATCCAAGGCCCATTTGTTTATTTAGTGAAAATAAAACAGAAAATAAGTATACAATTATAAACTTTTAAACTCTATAAAAACATAAACTTTAATTTATTTAATTTCAGACTTGTACATTTTATAAAGCTTATAGTTTATATAAACATAAGCTTATTTGTTTATATAAATTTAAAACAAGAGAAATAAATACATTTTATTTATTTTTTCAAATGATTATAAACATATAAATTTTATAAAAATAAAATAAGAAACTTTATGTAAGACACATATATAAACTTATATTTTTATTTAAACTTTAAAACATAAACTTTATGAGAAATTTTATTTAAACGTTTTACACACTTATAAGTATTTGTTATTTATTTAAACTTATAAACATTATTTATTTACACTCTAATTCGTAAAGTAAATGTTTAATGCTTAAATTCTTTAATAAATCTTAAATGATTTATATTGCTAAGATAAAATAATTTTTCTTGTAAATAATTGTTTATCCTTAACAATTATATACTCTTTAAATGATTATTATTTATCAATAATAATTATTTTAATCTTGAAATAATTATTATTATCATTTATTATTTAAATAATTATTATTTACTTTTAGAAATTATTTACTCTCTAAATAATTAGTATCTACCCTTGATAATTATTTAGCCTTTAGATGATTATTATAAACCCTAATTCATAATTTGTACATTAAATAATTATTGTTAAACTTCAATAATTATTTAGTCTTACACTTAACTATCTTAGATTATTATAACTTAACTTGTGCAATTGATAATTATAAAGACTTTTAGATAATTATTTTAATTATTCTAAACTATAAACTTATTAAACTTAGATATTCAAATTTTGTGTTATTCATTTAAAAACCTTATATTAGAATTTGATTTAAACTTTATAAACACAAACCATTCCTTCTCCCATTTGGGACCCTAGTGAAATCTTAGAATACTAGATACTTGCCATAAACTTATAGGTTAAACTTGAACTTTAGACTTATATTCTTAGGCACGTTGTGAGGATATTCTCCCTCAAAGTCTTGCTACACTTAATCTTGTCGGACACTTTTTCATCAATCCAAGTGAGTATACTTAGCCCCTTTTCGTTTTACATTCCTTATAAACTTGGGGTGAAACATGTATCAAAACTTATACAATTCTTGTACAACTATGCATATATGCTTATTCTTGTGTTATGATTGAGACTTGCATGCTTAAATTAGACTTAATACTAGCATATCCATTAACTTTGATCAAGCCTATGGTAACAATGATAGATCTATTGTATTTGACCAATCCACCTAGTTTGATTGACCATTCGGGGGAGCCCATGGTGATTGTTACTGAATTTAAACTTTAAACTATTAAGGGTAACCTTCGGGTTATTCCTAAACTTGGTTGGAGGATTGATATGCGCAATATTTAACACGTTTGTCCTCAAACTTATACTATAGAATGCATTACATAGTGAATTGTAACACTTTTCAAAAACTTTTGTTAAAACCATGCTAAAACCTTCGTATTTCACCAACTATTTTTAGTTGACAGTTTACTCAACATGTTTCAGGTACAACAGCATGAGACTTCTTTATGATCACATAGGATGATTTAGACCTAGCATATTTATTAAATAAACATTGCATTCTTATTATTTGTTGTTTTAACTCTTGTATGGAACCTTGAAAGTCATTAATGAAATACTTAAACTTTAATAGTCAACCTTGTGTTTTTTGAACAACCGCGTCCGCCCCGACGTATAAGCCGCCGTCGGTTGGGGTGTGACACCCGAGCCGCTCTCCTAAGACCGTCTGGTCTTCGCTTATTAACCACACTTGAGTGTACGAAGCCGCGGAAACCCGAGAGGCACGTAGAAGCCGAACTAGGAAGCTAGAGCTCTAAGTTCCAGCTCAGTAAGCTATTACACATTAAGTTTACCATCTTTCCACAATAAAACCAAGGTGAATATGAGTTTGTCAAAAATACGAGTTTACATTGTGAGTGTGCTACGTGGGGTGTGGGGGGGGGGGGTGGCTGGCTGGCTACAAATATAACCCCGAGATGTTTGTTACCCGAATAAAAAGTATACGTAAAGTTTGATCAAATGTTTATACTCGCTCCGGATCTATACGGTTGGGCGTTGTTGGCATGTATGGCCGATTGATTGTGTAAAACGTGGCGCCTGTATTACCATGTATCCTCTCGAGTATGTGACCAATGTATACGCACATAAAATGGGACGGAGTGATGTGTTCACTGTTTTCAATGGAGTTATGTTTAATTATTTAATTCAATTGTTTTTGCCATTGATAAATTATTATGAGGTCATAGATTATTCACCAGAATATAGGTGATGTTCATTTTTCAGGAAAGGATTAAATTACCTCTACATACTGCGACTGGACACAACTTAAGTCCCGGGGACAGTTTTGTTGTATATATTGGTCGGGCTACACACATAGACCCAGTGCAACAAAAAATATATTATACAGGTTCATGCTATGCACGAGAAGTATCTGGGGAAAAGATAAGGATAGGTTCCAAAAGAATTACCATTCCCTATACGCATACCTCCTTGTAGGATTTACTGATCGTAGTCAGGTTTTTTATTTTGGTTTCAATGTACAAACAATCGGGTATTATACCCAATTATTTAAATAAAAGATCTTTTGACTACAAGACGAGATTTTGATATTTACAACCAACCCTTGAGGTTGATAATGATTTATGAAACGATCATTTGAAAAACGTTATCCCGATGCACAAAACAAACTCTGAAATCAAAGCAGATACCGATGGTGCCAACCGTTGTCGAGACCCGTGAACATCCCGAGGGGGTGTGACAACAGGTTTGGTCCTCTTCATCGGAATTACAGGTTGTGTAGGTTTGGTCCCCATAGTCCCTGTCTTTAAGTTTGTTACATGTAGTCCCTGAAAAGGTGAAATGACACATTTGTCATAACTTAACGGAAAAAATGAACGTCGGATAGTTAAAATATGAAACGTGCATGGATTTTTAAATATAAAGAACGTAATTTGTAATTTTCTTAAATTAAAAAACATATACTAAAATTTAGATAATACTTAAAATACGTAATTTATATTTTGCTATAATTTCAATTTTGTTCACAATTGATATTACTGGGTACTAATTTTAGGTGTTGATTATTAAATCAAACTATAATTTGTTTAGAATAACTATTTGATCTAGATCATGTAGGGAGTAAACAAGGTAACGTCATAAAATAAATAGATGAAAGTGGGGTGTGGACCGGGGCATATAACTTTCGGTCAAACTAAAGACCAGATATGACAGTCAAACCAACACACTGTCATGGTCAAGCTGTTTCCCTCTTTTTTAAATATTTATTTTTTATTATTTTGCCCAAAAAGAACGCAAACCCTGACCCACCGCCGTTACCCACACGACACACCACTCACCACTCACCACTTTCCACTTTTATCATCATATTAAAAAATCACGTAAACATCAACTTTAATCAAAATAATTTACTTAGGCGGATGATTGTGGCCCGTTGTTGGGGGCGCAAGGGGGTGGGCGCGAGCCACCTTGGTGGCGAACACCGCAAGGGTGTCAAGTGGCTGGGGACGCTATGGGGCGCTAGGGGGTGGGTGTGGTAGCGGGAGAAGGAGCCGTTGGAAGGAACAAAAAATTAATTCGATAAAGCCTCCGTTCACCTGCACCACAACACCCTCAAGTGCTTCAGCAGGGGCTTTATCCACTGCTTAGTCAGCATCCAGTCAGCGCCACATGGCGTGATATTAGAGGATGAATCCACTCTCAATAAAGCCCCACAACCATCAGTCTTAAAATGACATTTTCATTAAATTTTATAAAAACCAGAGAACTATAAGTAGTAGTGAAACTATGAAATATGAATCTCTCGGAGTTGCTATTGGAATTAGAATCATTGTCTCGACCAAAAAAAGGAAATAAAATGTTTTTTGAACATAATTTAATATTACCGTTTTGTTTTTTTTTTCCAATTAAAACAAATATACCATGATACTACGTATAAGTATTAGATTATCATTATAAAACTGATAAATCCATGGATTTCTTTTACCGGTATCAACTTTTAGAGATATTTAGAGAATTGGTATATTCAAGTGTTGGATACATATAACACTTAAAATATCAGATAACATATAAATTTTTTAATGAACGAGATAACTTATTTAGAGAACCAACACGTAGTTATCCCTTTTATTTTTAATATTTTTGGTTTCCTAGCTCCGGAAGCTGTGGAATTCCTGAACATGGTTCAACGGGTCGTGCATAGTAACTTTTAGTAGCTAGGATAAGTTTTCAATGAAAAAGGGGGTTGCGACACAGTTTGTTTCCCGTTTACCTGCCACTTTATTGTAATTGTCGTTATTTTAATGTTAATTTTAATCTAACATATAAGTCGTGAAAAAAAAAATGAGATCATGTAACACCCATAATTGCTTTATAAATCTGCCCCAGATTATACAAAAGAGACAAACCTTAATACCTAATTATCATGATACCCGTATTTGTTTCGTTCATTAAAAGACGGTAATAATAGTTAATGTAAACAACAATACTCAAATGGAATCTTTACTAAATCCAAGGTAGCAAATATTTTCAGGTATATTTTGAGTTGTGCAAGATAAGGATGTTCAATATTTAGTTATAAACATATTAAATTGAAACTAAAACAAACCGAAATGAATTAGTTACTTGGTTTTCAACTTATCCGAATTAGTTATTCATTTTTCTGTTTAAGAAATTTGGTTAGCATTCTCATGAGATTCCTTATCCCATCTATATAACCACACTAAAAATCACTATATTTTATTTCTTATTTTTAATTAAATAATATTTGTTTACACCTTTATCATTACCTTTTCTCTCCTCAACTCACAACCACTTTAAAAATTATTAAAAAAAATTATGCGGGTAAAAAGTGTTTTCCCCAAATATACAAAAATTATACATTTTATCTCTCCTCCACTCACAACCATTTTAAACCACTTCCTAAAATATACAAAATACACTCACACAAATATGTAGAAACTGATGTGAATGCTCTAAGCCGGGTAAACCGAACATATATATTTAGCCTATTACAAAAACCGATAAAATCAGATCGAAGAACCCATAAATCAGAACCAATAAACTCCGCCGTTGTAAAAAGTTAGGTTTTTGGATTTGAAACTGAAACTGGACCGAACAAAAAATCGGTTTTCTGTTTGGTTTCAACCATGTTTCTTCAGTTCGTTTTTACCGAATTTTTTTCAAAACCAAGGAATTTAATATTTGAAATGACGAACCTAGAGACTTAGCTTTCGCATTTGCGCAGGGTCCGGGACGTACGCAGACCTACACTTTATGTAAGAGGCAGCTTCCACGATCTGAACCGAGTATATTAAATTATAAATCAAGTAACCATATTTTGTTACATCAACTGTATTCATATGATCATATCTGTATTTAAGTTGGTATTCGTATCGCTTTCATTCTCTACTAAAAGAAAACACTGCCATTGAATTTTGTGGTAGGTGCCTGATTTTGTAAAAGGAGGGACCACTTTTGTCTGTGAAAATAATGAAAGTTAAAGGGGGTATAGTGAAAGTTTTTTGTCCATGCATTTTTAACTCTTGTTATCTGGAAGTGTGTTTCGAGATATGCTTAATTTTTTTAAGGTCTTGGTTCGTGCGGGCTGGCTAAACCCAGTCCTCGTGCGGCGTTATTGTTGACGACTCGAACCGGCTTCCCACGTGCGGCCCATGCTATTACCACATTACCCTTGATTGTGAACTCAAAAGTAAACAAGTTCATCCCATATCTTAATAATCTTAATTATTTCAAAATTCTTTTAGTCATTGTTCATATATATTAATTACATTAGGTTAGAATCCCGTGTATTATACGGGTGATATATTAAAAACGATATAATTCATAAATGTGTTTATACGTTTTTCCTAACTTAATTCATAAACTTAATACAACTTTCATTTTGTAAATTGAAGAATATGAACATAATTATTATTTTAATTATTTGCAATATAATTTTGTTACTTTGATATATAGGGTTCTAATCTAGTCAGATTATAAAATTCAAAAATACTTTGAATAAGAAACATTAAGGGATTTTGTATTCATATGTACTCATATGAGATTTGTTACAATTTAACATGAATTTATAATAGATTTTTAAAATCGGATTAAAAAATATCAAAGTAACAAATTAAATTAAAATTATACATTTTTTAACTAAATTATATATAAGGATTTTAAGTTTTTCTATATGAGTTAAAATTTACATTTAATTTGGTTTCAAAAATATATTCACTGACTTTAAAATATTTTGACTTTTTTTTAAATTTATCTTAAAATTAACATAACTAGCATTTGATGCCTGCGCGCTGCGACGGATTCGCGGTCTCAAACCAAAATATAAGAGATAACACGTCCAAATATGTTAAAATGTGTTTTATATTGAGAGTAACAAAAAAGTTTAAAGTGTAATATTTAGAAGCTCGACTCATGTAACAACCAAGTATATTGTATCTAAATTTACACTTTGAACATGTATTTAAATTTACAATCTTAACATATTTTAAATGTAAATAAATGAAAAAAAAATGTCGTTTTGAAGAAAAAAAAAGTAAAAAATACATTAAGCAAATGAAAAAAAACTAACAAAAGCAAATGAAAAAAGCTAATCATTAAGCAAATGAAAAAAACTAAAACAACTAGGATAAAATAACAAAAGGAAAGAAGAAAATGGAAAACAAAAAGTTGTCTGGGGCAAGTTTCGAACCCGTGTGGGTTTGCATAAATGGAAAGCGAGCTTACCACTAGGACTACGCAGGCCTTGTTGTCAAATTCCATCATAAAAGTGTTAGGTACACTTAAACATTTGTGGGAAATAAAAAAAAACTGACCAATCACAGGACGACATGTGTCATAACCGCTAAAACCCACCAATAATAAATTAGAACTGTTCACATCTTGTTAAAATGTATATAATTAAAATTAGTAAACATATTTTCCTAAATCATTACCTTATTAACTTAAAAATCATTTATTACTTAACAAGTTCATTTGTATATGTATAGGATCTGCATGAGAAATAAAATAGTTAAGTACTTTGAGCAGGAAAATATCATCGAGAGATCCTAAGAAGGTGACATGTGACACCCAATATTTTGCTTTATTAGAGTAGTAAGAAGTAAGATAAAATTAAAACTTGACCAATTACTTTTGGTATATCATTTTGAAAGTTTGTAGTAAAATTATAACTTCGTAGTTTCTTAATATAATACCCGAGACATTTTAACACGGTAATAATCAAGTTTTTCTTGTGTTTCATTAAAATCAATTAAGGTTTTTTTATTTCCTTTCAAAGTCATTGGACCATTTGGATTAAATTAGACTAAAAACTTAGCTATTTAAACAATTAAACTCGCATTTAATTAACGCGTTACACATTTTGACAAATAAGCTCGCGTTTAGTTACCTCATTATCCATTGTAATTTTGTAAATAATTTAACCTAATAAAAAATCTAAGTAGTGGCAATCTTGAGATTTCATATTCACCTTCACACAATCGGAATATCAAAAATTTGTTAATCATGATTCTCGCCATACCTCATAATCGAAGTTAACGGTTTCAGAAGAACGATTAATCACGATTCTCGCTCTACCCTCTTTACGATTTCAAGCTCTTTGCTAATAACGAATTCACAATTCTCGCCTTGTAGTTTGTTCGCTATTCGCAACCTTGCGCCTCTGCATCCTCACAGTTTTATTTTAGGAAACTTTTTTTTTCTCAAAATTTTTAATTTTGTTTGGCATATTATTTTGCTATAAAGCCGTATGATATGTGTTATTTATTAATTGCAATTAGTGGCAATGTGTGTAATATATGACACAACCCGACTTGAACCGAACCGAAAAATTTAATATTTATCGGTAGACAACCGATTCTAAAAATTTCCGACCCCATTAAAAAAAATTCTGAATCTGTCACTGATTAGGTGTACCATTGTTGTAATTTATTTATAAATGTTTTTTTTTCTAATTTAAGTGAATTAAATGAACACATACTAATCTTCTTTATTATTTAGTAATTATTTTTTAAAAAATCTGTTTTAAATTAAAAGTTATGAAACTTAATTATTTTTTAATGAATTATTTTCTTCACTATTAAGATAACTAAAAAAAGAATTATTAATTAGTATTTATATATGTCCCATTTATATCATTTAACTATTAAAAACTTTAACACTTATAAAAACATTTCACACCTAAAAAAAATTAAATTATGTTATAAGAAAAAAAAACTTTGATGACTTTAATAACAGACTTGATATAAAACTAACTTATTATTTATGTTCATTAACTTATGAAAAATTACCCACCCCTATATTTGAAATTTTTAAAGATTAAAAAGCGGAAACATCAAGTCGACGCGTGGTAACCTAAACACGTGCGGAGCAGGCTAAATGGCATATTTACCGGCCCCATTCATCACCCCTTCCAAAACCAGACCTCCAAACACCAGCCTTCATTTCCACTTTTACCCTTCTCTCTCCTCCCAATTTTCCCTTTTCCTTTATTGCTGAACCCTACAACTTCTTCCAATCTGGTCTCTTTCATCTTCATTATTTATTTGGATTGGAAATCCTCTTTTATTTTTCACCCTACTTTAAAAAAGCATCTGGATCTTTGTGTGCCCTAATTATTTTCTCATTGACTGTTCCGCTATTGGTTTCATGATTCAAACCTTTTAAAGCTTGAATACGACGTCAAACACTTTGATTTTAGCAAACACGACTCATTATTATTATTTTTGTTATTATGCTCTCATATCGTTTTTGGTGATGGGTCTTTTGACCGAACAAAAAGGAGAGAAATCAGTTAAAGTTGTTCAAAATCTGTTACATGAAAGAGAAGACATCAAGAAGGTGGAATTTCTTGGTGTAATGGGCTGCCGTTGAAGCCTTTTCATTTCGTTTATTTGTCTAAAACATTTTGTCGCCAGGTGTTTGTGAAAATGCCTGTGTGTCCAACAAGGGCTGAAGGGCAGGTTCTGGATCTAGATACGGCTGTGAAAGATGGGGTTTTGGGTGGTGGAGTTGGATTTGGTGGTGTTTTTGCTGAGAAACTGGATCTGAACAAGATGATTGAAGAGTTAGATCTGCCTGATGTCCCATCTGTCTTCATTTGCCCAATTTCACTTGAACCGATGGAAGACCCTGTTACCCTGTGCACAGGCCAGACATATGAGCGGTCAAATATCTTGAAATGGTTCAGCTTGGGTCACTTCACTTGCCCTACCACTATGCAAGAGCTTTGGGATGACTCAGTCACACCAAACAAGACTCTTCACCAGCTGATTCACACATGGTTCTCCCAAAAGTACCTTCAAATGAAGAAGAAGTCAGAAGATGTGCAAGGAAGTGTTTCAGAGATTTTAACAGTACTTAAGAAGGTCAAAGGTCAAGCGCGTGTGCAGTCACTAAAAGACCTCCGGAGGATTGTAACCAATCATTCCAGTGCCAGAAAAACAGTGGTGGAGAAAGGAGGGGTGGCTGTTCTTTTAAACTTGTTAGGTCCGTACACATCTCATGCCATTGGTTCTGAGGTGGTTTCAATTCTTGTTAATTTGAGTCTTGATTCACCTTCAAGGTTGAATCTGAAGCAACCGGCTAAAGTGTCATTAGTTGTAGACATGTTAAATGAGGGGTCTATTGAAACAAAGATCAATTGCACCAAATTGATCCAAATTTTGACGGAAGAAGATGATTTCGACTCCGATATTGTCTCCAGCCATGGTTTATTGGTTGGTTTAATGAGGCTGGTTAAAGACAAAAGACACCCAAGTGGGAATCTGCCTGGTTTAAAGCTGCTTAAATCTATATGCTCACATACACAAGTGAGAATCTTGATTGTTAGCATAGGGGCTGTTTCTCAGCTGGTGGAATTGCTTCCAGGAATGAATCCGGAATGTTTGGAATTAGCATTGTTTGTTTTAGATGCTGTTTCCACTGTAAAAGAAGGTAAATTAGCATTGAGCAGTTGTGCAGACACCATACCCAATATGGTTAGAATCTTGATGAGGGTATCTGAAAGTTGTACACAGCTTGCTTTATCAATCCTATGGTCAATCTGCAAGCTTTCACCTGAAGAATATTCATCAATTGCTGTTGATGTGGGTCTTGCAGCAAAGCTGCTTCTTGTCATCCAAAGTGGATGTGATCCATTGCTGAAACAGAGATCTGCTGAACTCTTGAAGCTTTGCAGTTTGAATTACACAGATTCAATCTTTATTTCCAAATGCAAGCTAACAAGAACCATAAGGTGAAGCAGATTTTAACAAAATCTTGATTGTATATAGCTGGCTTTGTGGAATTACCAAGGGTAAAATTTAAAATGTCAATTTTTTTCTTTGAAATATCATTTCAGTTTTGAATTTTGGAGTATAAATATATTTCTTTGGTCTACTGTTGAAATGGATGTGTGTTCTACTGTTCTGATTGTTGGACGGATGTGTGTTCTACTGTTCTGATTGTTGGACTCAAAATCTATAGTGAATAATTGTGGTATGTTTGTGTGTGGGTCTTTGTGTTTTTGACAATTTGTGTAACGAGGATGACGATTTGACCCATAAAAGACCCCATACTTCAATTCAATGATGTCTTGTATAGAAAATCTTGATGATTTCTGGGTTACACAGTATAATTTCAGCTCTTTAAAACGGTTGTATTGCAATAATACAGTGCTCCAAAATTGGAAATTTTGGACTTTTATTTTTAGGTTTTGATGATAATCTTTAATGATGAATCTTATGCTTATAAAAATAGTAGGTTTTTTATGTTAAAAAGTTAATATTCTAAAAAAATGTTTGGCTAGATTAGACAGATTTCACTTCTTATCTTGAATTGATGTGGATTGTATAATGAAATAAAATGTTTAAATATATATTTTTATGGTAAAATTTGTGAATAAATTATTGGAACAGAAAAATAAAATCATGCAAATTACCAAGTCACGCTCAGATGGAGACCCCACACTTCTCGTCAAGAAGGGAGAGTCAGGCCAGCTCCCATTCTTTCAACAATACATGTGAAATGTCAAAAGTCATTGCTTTATCAACGACCTTCATCTACTAACTTATAGTTTAGATCTCGTGTCTACACACGGGGTAAAATATATTAATACATAAAATTTTAAATCTTTATGTATATTTTTAAATGCGTAAAAATTTATTAGATATAGTAAGGATTGAAAACAAATTCAAAATATGTAAAAATTAGTATATAATTGGGTTTCGAAAATACGTTAAAATTTTAAATCTTTATGTATATATTTTACATGTGTAAAAATTTATTACATATAGTAAGGATTGAAAACAAATTCAAAATATGTAAAAATTAGTATATAATTAGGTTTCGAAAATACGTTAATTACTATTTTTAATATAATTTGACTTTTATTTATTATTTTATTGAAGATAAAAGTTATATAATTAAATTTTAAAGTTTCTTATAATAAGAGATAATTTAAAAATAAATATGTTTCATTAGTATAATTAGTATTTTTTTCTTTAAATATATATTATTATTAAAAGATAGAAGTGCATTAAATAGGAGAGAGAAGCGGGAAAAAAATGGTGAGAATAAATATGATGATGACACGTGGCATGCAAAAACCTTTATTTATTATATAGTATAGATTATTTCTTTTCATTTTTTTTATTTTATCTTTTCCTTATTATACAACATAATTATTATATTATATGATATATAATAGTTATATAATACAACCTAAATACATGTGAGATAAATAAGTTTTGCTAACCCCATCTAGAGGTGAACAAAAAAACCGGTTTGGAAATCCAAACCGGTTTCGAACCGAAACCCGACCCGGATGCAAACCGGTTTAGTCGAAACCGGTTTCAAACTGGTTTGAACCGGCGGTTTTGAACCGATTTAATGTTCTGTACGAGACACTGGTTTAGGACCGGTTTTTTTTAACCGGTTTGCGGAATCTGAGGTTAACCAAGGATTGGCGAGCCCACTTACAAATGAAGAACTCGCCGAAGATGATATACTACGAGGATCCACTAGTAACTCCGAGAATGACGGCTAATATTAAACAAAAAAACTCCAAAAAATAAAAATATTTTTTTTTCTCGTATTGTAATGTTTAATTTTGTCATGTTTTGTGATTTCCGAACCCCTACAATATGAATAAACGTTGAACTTTATGTTTTTCTTTTTCTCGTATTGTAATGTTTTGTAATATTTTTTAATTTATTTTATAATTTAAAAAAAAAACCGGTTTAAACCGGTTCACCAACCCGAACCGGTCCAGAACCGAACTGAACCGGTTCAACAGGTTCGATGTTTTATACTTACTAAACCGGTTTAACCCGAACCGGTTTTGGTCAAAACCGGTTTACTGTTCGCGTTGACCAAACCGGTTCGGGCCGGTTCGGTTCAAAAACCGCCTTTTGTGCACCTCTAACCCCATCTATCTTAAATAAAAAAATGATTGGGTTGTTATTAACTATGCATTTTAATTTTGTGTTTTCTTGGGCTTATTTCTTTAGGCACCCAAAAGTTCTAAACTTTAATTGGACATTGTTTATCTGGGCCGAAGACGGAATGCGGGGGTAGCAGGCTTGGGCTGGGCTGGGCTGGAGCTTGTAAATTTAATGATGTCTGCAAAGTCTCGTATCCAAATGTTTTCTTTCAAAATTCAAAAGCCCAAGGAATTTGAAAACAATGAGAATATGAGATTTTCATGAAAAATGTGTTTATTTTGGGATGAAAATCACCATTGAATTTATTTTGATTAAAACTGATTATAATCACTATTGAATTTATTTTGGGATGAAAATCCCATATTTAACTTTGGTTAACTATTAAATATGAAAAATAATAAATTTCTTTTTTGTCTAGAATAGAACAAAATGTAAAGTTCGTGAATTAGTTGACCAAATGGATTAACAATGGTTTTAAATGATCTAGAATATTAGTTTGTCTGAATTGTAATTATACTCATGGTAAACGGGCCATTGCTGTTGAAAAGGGTCAAAATGTTAATCATAACTTAACCCAACTTTAATGGTTAGTTACACGACTAACAGAATGCCTACGGATGAAATCAAATAATTAGAAGTAAATTGGCCTACAATGGAGTTTGATAATAAGGTCTCACATATGTATTTTGTGCTCTTGGAGGTACACCTATGATAATTTGAATGAACATACGTGCTTAACTAAATATTGGCAAGGGCAGGTGAGGCCGAAGCTATCGTGTTTAAGATGAGTACAAAAAGAAAAAAACGAAAATGCATCAAAACTTTTTTTTTCTACGATTTAATATAAAATATACGTGTCAATGCCTCTATTTTATATAATAATGTGGTCAACAAAGAATTAGTTCACATGAGTTTGATTGGTTCTATGAAAAGTTGTGATGGTTAGTAGGATTGTGACTATTTGCTTAGGAGTCACTAACGAAGCGACATGATGATTCAATAGTAGTTATGGTAGTTACCGATGATGATGAACCATTGGGATGGTTCGGTGTATGGTTCTTCCAACGGTTGTGACTATCCAAAATTAACCTATAATTAGGAGCCAAACAATAATCATTTTACACACACGAAAAATCTCTTGTCCCGTTAACCATTAAAATAGATCCCTTAGTGATTTAATCAAAATAGTCACCGATTAGTCATACATTGCCATTAAAATAAATCCTTTAGTGATTTAATCAAAATTAGTCGCTGAATGATCTGATGACTAAATTAGAATCAACGACACTTCAGTTTAATCATTGATTGTGTCACTAATTGCAATATGAACATAACCAATCTTTAGTTATATGTTTGGTTGTTGTTATGTCACGAGTAACATGTTTTTAGTTGAAAACTCCTTTTCTTTACTGTACCAAATTGCTAAATAATCATGTTAGGATTCAAACACGATTTTTTAGTTTCTTGAAAACACCGTAAATTCGATCACCACCACCCGTGCATTATTGATAAGGTATACTATCTATTGCTTCATTGTATCTTAGGAAATGATTCGACACAAACCCAAAGCACGTTTTTCTATCGAACGATGATGACGAGATTACTTTAACAATAGAAATCAACCTTCTCAAAACAATTACTAACTACATAAACTACTAATGTTTATAAATAATCAACCAACTAAACCTAGTTATATTGATAAAAAAAAAGAAGAAAGATATCTCTATTACGTTGTATGATTATTAGTGGCGGATTCACGAAAATTTCGAAGGGGGTTCACCCTATAATATTTTAGGGGGTTCACTCCAGTTTTTTTAACTACCGTTACACTAAAATTTCAAAACTCAGGGGTTCCTGTGCACCCCGCCGCTTCACGTAAGTCCGCGCCTGATGATTATCCTGTACTTGTTCATCGATCTTAGCAATTTATCGTCGTGCATGTGTACATCCATTTCAGCAAGTGGTTTCCCAACCCCAACTTCATTCAATTGTCGTTTATCTACGCATCGATTTTAGCAATTTATCCGTTTACGCATGATTGCGATACAAACCCTAGCTCAATAACTTCGATTCCAAATAACCCAAATCATCTTGCGATTTGTTGGAAAAGCGTGTTCCACGGATCTAAACATGATAAACGAAGGTTTAGATTACGCCCTCAAAAGAAAAAAATGGATTCTCCTCCTCGGAGCCCTAGGGTTTTCAGCTTACGGTGCTTACAGACTCTGTAAACTGCCGTCCGTCGTTAAAAACAGAGACCGAGCGATGAAAACCTTATCCGCGTTAGCTTCGATTACCGAATTTTTCGGTGATTCCGCCGAGACGTTAGGCGTAATTTCTAGGGATTTGAAAGATTTTATCCAATCAGATTCCGATCAAATCCCTGGTAGTTTGAAGCAGGTGTTCAAAATCACCAAATCCAATGAGTTTTCAGACTCCATCGTTAGGGTTTCATGGGCTCTAACGATGGGGATTTCACGGGGGTACCAAATTGAGGCTCCGAATACCCATCCGGGTCCAAGTTTTTCTGATAGGGCTTTGGATAAGTTGTTTTCTCCGGCGGGTTACGGTTTTGCTTCGGTTATTGTTGGCAGCTTCTCAAGGAACATGGTTATGGCGATATATGCTGACAGAGAGGTCACTCCCGGGTCGGGTAACCCGGGCCAGAAATGGGTCGATGTAATCACAGATGATAAATTTAGGAACTTAATTGGGGACTGTGTTCAACAGTTTGTGACCACAATGGTGACGGTTTATCTTGACAAAACCATGGATATAAACACTTACGACGAGATCCTATCGAGTTTAACTAACCCTGAACACGAAGAACAAGTAAGGAATTTAATGGTATTGATTTGTAATGGTGCAGTGGAGACTTTTGTTAGGACTTCACACCAAGTTTTGACTAATTCAAAGTCAAATAGTGATTCGGATTCAAGTTCAGCTTCTTCGTATTTGATCAGGAAAGGTTCGTCGACGATTAGTAAAGTTTTCAACGGGCAAGAACTCGTGTTGAGTAAACTGAAACCGAGGAATATTTTTGGGAACATGGGGTTTGTTCTTGAGTTAACAAGAAGGGTCACACTTGCAACTGTCAAATCTTTTATGGGATTTTTGTTTGAGGGTGTGAAAACAAGATTTCTTGAAGCATATAGTTATCTCAATGCAAAATCTTTGGTTATTATGACTGTCTGGATTTCATTGTATTTGCACATGTTAAGTGGACCTTGGAGTTTGATGTCAGTCTAGCATAAAGTTTTGTTTTTGTGTAATTCTAATTGTGTCATGTATATATGTTGTTATCATCGTTAAAGAATCGCGAAATAGCAATACACATAAATAAAGATCAAAACTTTTTCATGGGTTCGTCTTCTGTGTATAGATATAGTCTATATGAGCAACAAGCGTCCTTCGCATCAAGCACTCGTCTTCACCGAGCCCTTCACACCCTTCTTCAATCTCAGCAGTTTCTACACCACCCTGCAAACAAAATAATAATATTGTTAGATCTTGAAAAAGAAAAAGAAATTGAGAATCAGGTTACCTTATTTTGATGTTTTGTGATGGTGGTGGCGGCAGGGCGGGCGGCATGGGACGGGTTAGAGCAGAGGAGAAGGGCTAGTATGAGCAAGAGGGTGGCGGGTCTAGACATGGTTGTTATTTGTTATGGTGAATTGGTGATTAGGGTACATGGAGGAGGATATGAATTTATAGAAACCAATGAGTTTAGTGTGAATAGGAGACATTAGAATGCAGATATTATAATGATGTGAACCCGAATCTAGAGATTTAAAGTTTTATAAAAGTTGGATGTGAAATGGTTAGATTAAAGGAATAAATAGGACATGGAATATGACCTGCAGGTCAGCCAAAAAGTTGGCTTGTAGACAAATTGATCAATTTGCAGAGGTCCACCCGTGAAGGCACCGGTTCCTGGTGCTCACCCGTGGTGTTCTTATCCTGGTCAACCCAGTGGCATGAGTTAAAGTGCATTAGTGGTTGGTTGTTGGGAGGTAATAAGAAATTAGGCCAAAATTTTGTGGGTATGACATTTTGTCAAACACTTGGTGTGCATGTAATTTAAACTAATTTGGTCGTGTGATGTGAATTCACTTCAGTTGTTAAACATGTTGTAGCTATCGGTTCATGAAATCTTCATTTGACCATGGTTAATTGTGCCCTGTTTATATAGAAAAACAAGTTTAAAAAGTCCAATTCGTTTAAGATTAAATATTCATGGCTTCAAATCTTCAATTGCTTAGAAAAGCGCGTTAGCTGGGTTATTTAACATGTCGGCTACAAAAGAGAATGTGCAAGTTGGAGGTTTGTGATGATAAAAAATGTGTTGAAAACGAATATATTCTGTATTGCTTTTAAATAAGTAAAAATGAAATATTTGTATTCAACGGTTATGAATTTAAGTTTTGATAAGAACATTGACAAATAAATTTACAATCATAAAGGAGAATTTCCTATTATTATTATTATTATTATAATATTTGTTTTGTATTATGAACTATTTTAGGGCCTTTGACCACCTACTATTGCCATAAACTAGTTTTTTTCATCCATGTTTTGTCGCAGGAGTTTGGTTGTTTTTTTACCGTATCACGTGGCAGGAGTTTTGTCGTTATCGACTGGGCTCGTCGAAAACCATAAAAAAGATACCGATACAAGTTCCAATAGTATCGTAACGATAACGGTACTCGTTATAGCCAACAGCTAAAAAAAAAACTCAATTTTGAATATGACTACGTTTTTAAAAAATTATATCAGAACGTTGAAAAAATTTTTGAAGACAAATGTGCACTACGTTTTAAAAAAAACTTAACGAACGAAAGTTATTACTGAAAAACGAAATTATTAGAAAATTAAATGGGTTAAAACGTATATTATATACTATATATAGTACAAGGTGAAAAAATGAAAAATATGTAAAAGTTTGATTGCCAATCTACAAAAGCATAAAACATTAGTGGCCAATCTACAAAAGAACAAAACTTGGTGATCAATTTACAAAAGAACAAAAGTTTGATGTGCAAACCGACCTCTTACTTTTAATAGTTATAATGTTTTGTATTTTGCCTAATATTATGATATAATTTTTAGTTAACCCACTAGACTTAGTATAAGTGTGAATCTTTCAAACACAAATTATCATCTTTTTACCAAAATCTTATTCGGCTGGAAACAAATTAACCGAAAGAAAAACAAGTTAACCTCTTTAATTGTCTAAGCAAGTTTTTCACAGTAAGTTCAACTGCTTCAGAGTTAAATGTTCTCTCAGTTTATTTGATGTCTCTTCTTCACTTTCACAGTCAAATCGAAAGCAACTCTCACAAGAAACATCATATATCTTCTTCTTTTACTTCTTCCCATTATCACATATTTGATGAATCCAAATGCATTTAACGTAATACTAATTGCAGATTATAAATAACTATGATCGGATTTGAGAGAATATGTGCATTAGAATTGCATGTTTTTTTCCGATAGAATATAGCCATTGTCTTTGATAGTTATTGGCAGTTGGTTGGCGGGTAACAGACGCCGAAACCAACTGCAGACTAACTTTTGTAAACTTTCAGGACTTTAAATCCAAATAAAAGGAAGAAATGTAAAGACGATAATATGCGACTAAAGTGAACTATGAACGAATGAATCAAAGCACGTGAATTCTTTTATGTCGAATACGTGTTCCCATTTATAAAATATACAACTAAAACCGAAAAACACCATTATCATTGTTCACGTATATGCAGATTTTTAATATTTTGAAATAATTCTATCATATTTATATATAAATTTATAAGAAAATCATAAAATTAATAAATTTTCACACACTCATTATAGCTCTATAACAATGAAGAAAGGGAAAAATACGAAAATGGACATTTGACCAAGAAAATACTTAAAAATGAACATTCTTATTTAGGCTACTGTTTCATGGACATTGTTCTTACGAAAAGGCTAAAGAAGGCTAAGCTAGCCGGCTAAAATTTCGGTGCCAACATACCATTTGTCAGAGTACGAACCAATAATCACGTGACACGTGGCAGGCTTAGCCGTCTAATAGACGGCTATAGCCGTCTAAATAAACAGTTTTAGCCATCTAAATAAACAGTTATAGCCGCCAGCCGCCGAAAATTAAAAAAAATGTTTTCAGAGACGGCTAAAATTGTTTATTTAGACGGCTATAGCCGTCTATTAGACGGCTAAGCCTACCACGTGTCGTCATATTATTGGTTCGTACTATGACAAATGAAATTTTGGCATTGAAATTTTAGCCGGCTAGCTTAGCCGTCTTTAGCCGGCTTTCATGACAAATTTTCATGAAACAGTAGACTAAATAAGGATGTCTATTTTTGAGTATTTTCTTGGTCAAATGTCTATTTTCGTATTTTTCCCATGAAGAAAAAGTCAATTCAAAGTCTTTGAGATACTTCTACACGGGTATTAAAATTATTTCTCATATACCAACTTAATGATAGTGATACTTCAAAACGATTCATGTACCGTGAACAAACATCGTGTTGGTGGCATCGTGACAAGTAGCCGACAAAAGTTCAATGCATACCCAAATCCAAGTTGTGTATCATGTATTTTCTTCATGCATGTATCAGTGTCGGAAATGACAACGCAATAATACAATGGGTAATCAACCGCAAGAGTACGATAAACTAACAACTAATTTGGAGTGAAAGAGTAAAATCTTTAAAATTAATTGTAGTGTGGACTTATAAAAGCATAATTAGATTTAGAACCAGGGTTTAATTTAGGAGCATCTCTTATGTTTGTTTCGTATGTAAGAAGCTGGTTGGAATTGGAGTAACTAGTGCTTACTACGACTTTGTTGGGTTTAGTCGGTTGTTTAATGGTCACACGGGTCAAATGGGTCATGGGTTCGCAGTTTGGTTTAATTAAACCTGTTTATTTTATGGGTTTTGAATGTGTCAAGTAAAAGTAATGGGCCAAAAGTCATAGGCTTATTTTCATTTTCCTAGTCTTTAGGCAAAGTTACGGTCATGTTTATGGTACGTGGGTTTAGGGCTATTTAGGTTTGTTTTGTGAGTTTCTTTTAAGTACTGTATTTTCTCGATTTCAATTAAATCATAAGAGTCGATTATTAGGTTTTTGATTTCTATTTTGTTGCTCCCGTCTTATTTGCTTCGATTAGGGCATGATAACCAACATACTTAAGACGAGTATATCGGAGACAGTATATAACATCCTTTTGATGATGACAACATGTTTGTTAGGATCAACAAATGATCTTCGTATTTTGTAACATATTCTACTAATAAAGGTATGATTGTAATCACAATTTTCTTTTTTCCTACTTCTCTAGCTTTTATCATCTCTCTACAAGTTTATGGGCTACAAGTTGTGGGTGGTAGGGTGATAATCGTGTCTGGTTGACATGTTGAATTGATAAACCCGAACACGACACATGTAAATTGTTTGTGTCGAAAACATCTACTGTACCTGGATAACACTTAAAATCATGTAAATCGGAAGTCAACCAATGTAACCCATTCGAAGAGATTGATGAGTTGAAAATGAGCCGGTTAAACAAGTGGATATTGTTGGAAGATGGAATACCAGGACTGTTAGTTCATATATATAAAATGTGGTTTCATTTATTTGTCAAATATCCTCATAGATGAACATTCATTTTTTTGCCATCAAGTTCTTAATATTTGCTTCTTAGAGTTGACCTTCGTGTCTAAGATGTATTTTTTAATTTTATTTTAATTATGAATACATTTGATCATTATTTTGTTATTGATTATATATTGTGCAAGATGATTGACGAAAACGAGTAGGTGAAGTGTGTAGGGTTTTTACTTGGGTGGGGAAATCGGCTTTTGGAAAGCAACTTTCAACTTTTTTACAATGTTTTAAAAACCGGTTTAAACCGGCCGGTAATACCGGTTGAACCGGGTTTCGGCCACTAACCCGGTAAGTTTGAGTCCGGTAAAATGGAAAACCGGTATGGTAGTTGGACTGCCGGTATTACCGGTAATACTGTGTTATACCATCGTACCGGTTTTAATTACAAGTAAAACTTTATGTTTAAACATAAAAAAAAATTGTTTAAAAACATTTAAGCCATAAAACTTCTTATTTAATATTGTAGGAAACGAAAATAGTTATGCTCTTGTTGATGAGCATTACGATGATGGTGAATTTTTATCTTTTAAGCAATAATGAAATTTATACATCTAACACTTCAATGACATAAAACAATTATTCACTTTTATTTAAAAAACTTTATTAAAAAATTGAGTGCTTTTGAATTATCTTTTTATTACGGATTAAAGATTAATTTTTATGATGGAATCATGCATTTTTGGTTTATTTTTTTGAGTTAGAGTTGTATTTTTATGAAATTATAGGTTTACTAGTCAATCCTGTTGAACAGTGATGGATTTAGCCATAGGACAGGGTACCTGTCGGTACCCCTCAACTTTCGACACGCAGTGGATTTTTTTATTTTTTTTGACCGTTTTATGTTTCTCGATACCCCTGAATGAAATTTTAGATACCCCTAAAATTTTAGATAAACAACATTCAAACAAAACAAGAGAACCTAATTTTGGTATATAATCAAATCTGTAAACAAAACAACAATATAAGTACGATTACAAAGCAAAACCGTGTTGATCTGCAGTCATCACAGATTGAACGATAAAGGAGACAAACCTGCAATTAAAGTTGCAGGTAGAAGAATGGTTACTCGGTTAAAAAAAAAAGAATATGTTGCAGGTAGAAGAATGGTATGCGGCGTAAAGATATATGCATACCTTTTATAGCTTGGAAAGACAAAGCAGAACAAGAAGACCTAGCTCAGCTTGAAGCCCACCAACAATAAAACAAAGTCCAGCAGCAACATAAAGCCCACCAGCAAATAAAACAAGCCCAACAATAGAATCTTTAAACAATCCCAACATAGAATTAAAACAAAATTTTATAAACCAATAAACGAAAAGATTGAATTGAAATAAACTTATCTTTTTAACACTAACCTTAAAGTTTTATTAAAATCATAAAACTTTATAAAAACCCAAAAAATTTTAATAAAAACAATACTTAACTAATTAAACCTGACATTTGGTTTATAAAAACCCAAGAAATTTTATAAAAAAAATTCCTTGATTTTACTTCAATACAAAAAAAAAAATTGTTTCATTTAATTAAATGTACGGGAAAAAAATTCTTTTATTTACTTCAATACAAAAAAAAAATTGTTTCATTTACTTAAATGTACGAAAAATTTTTTTTTGAACCGATACCCCTGAATTTTTTTCCTAGATCCGCCACTGCGGTTGAACCACCCGGTATAACCCGATACAACCGGTTAAACCATTTATAAGCATAATCCGGTATAATTTAAAAACCGGTTTTTAAAACATTGCTTTTTTAACATAAATTAATTAAATATAAGCTGCAACAATTAAGTAACCAATTGTAGCCGTTTTATTGCTTTTTTTCCTCATCTTTAAATTGTTAATTCCCTACAAACCCTACTTCATATTTATACGTGCATGCATTACTTTATCGACTTCTTATAGGTTAGTTTTGTAAAAAAATTGATATATACTAGGTTAGAAGTTTGTAGGGGTGTTTATTAGGTCGGGTTACGGGTTTTTTGGGTAGGGATTTTTTTGGTTGAAACCATAATCCGAACCGAATCAAATTTGAGGAAACATAATCTGAACCTAAAATCACATTGTAATTCGGTTTGAACCTAGCAAACCGAATTAGCAAATAAAAAAAAACTTTTTTTCTTCTTTTGGTTAGCCATAACTTATTCGGTTTAAACAATATAATATTTTAGGAAAGTCTAAATAAAAACATATATTCATCAAATAATGATTTATATTTCATATATGGGTATTGATTATTGATATAAATGAATTGGATTAACTATAAAGTATAGATTAAAATAGTGGTATAACCCAATTTGGGTTTTTTGGTTCAAACCGAATTCAAAATCTTGAAACCTAAACCCAACCAAAAACCAAATTACATATTCGGTTTGGTTTTAAACGGTTTCGCTTTTGATTCTGTTATCGGTTTAAATCGTTTGAAACCAAATATTGAACACCCCTAGAAGCTCGTGTCTTACACGAATTAAATAAAAAATATTTAATAATTAATAATAAACAAAAAATAAAAAAATAGACAAGGAATAAAATATTAAATAAAAAAAAATTAAATAGTTGAATAAATGAAATATTAATGAAGAAAACATAAAATAGTTGAAAGAAAATAAACGAAAAATTTAAACAATCTTTGACTAACAGAATTATGATGCGTATCACAACCAGTTACTAATTTATTAGGTATAGATTGGACTTTAACTAACATACCGACATGTTTGCGTTATCATTATCGATCACACACAGATGGAAAACAACAACTTTGTAACTTTATTATTTCTTTAACATGTTGTCGGCTCATGCTTTCATGATTAATCGTGTTTCCTTCTTTACAAATATTAATTCATTATCTTTATATTATGTTATTTCACTTAGTTTTCTTAATTTCTCCTTAAAGAGAGATACAATTTCTCCTCAGTTCAGGAACTCTAGCCTTCTTATTGTCAAGTTTTTTTTGTTTTGGAGGTCATGAAAGGAAATCTTCTGACTTGGGGGATCCAGATTTTATAAGAGTTAACTAATTAATAGCAAAATAAATTCATATTCATTGATTTTTTTAGCAATGTACAAAATCAGTCGAGTATGCACGTAGTCATTTACCTGTTTAAGTGAACAAATATTTGTAATCATACATTCATACGCTAAGAGATGTGTCAGACATAACTATTTTTTTTTCTTAATTTTTAGAATTAAAAATGTTAAACAAAACCATTTTAAATATCTATATTACCTAAACTAATTTTCTAAACCTAAACTCCTAAAAATTGGATATTTTGCCACATCTTAAAGTTTTCTAGTCCAGACATTTTAAAGTGTGTAGGACCTTTTCTAATCTTTATTGACTATTTCACACGTTTATATCTATAAGCATTATTATTATTATTTTTTATTACCTATCTACAGTTTTAGACTACAATTAGTTTATTAATTAAAAATGAATATTTAAAAACATCATGTAGCTTGTTCATATATATGGTTTGATTATGTGGGTTGTTTAATTATATGTAGCTTATTTAATTTTGCGTGTAGAAATGGATGGTTTGATTTTACATTTTGGGTCGGTGGTTTTTAAAATTCAGTGTTTGTTAGTAGAAATGATTAGGTGTGGCAATTCTTATATGGCCTGAACACGACCTTAAAAAAAGGATTTTGGATCGGCTAACATGACTCGTTCATTAAACATGTTAGCCGATCCAAAATCCTTTTTTTAAGGTCCGTTTAATAAACGATTAACTCATACATGACCTATTTAACAAGTGGGTTAACTTATTAACCTATTTAAGAACTTTTCAAAAAGTTTATATTTTGATAGAGATGAATTATGAAAATTTTAAATTAAATATTTTGAGTTTTATTTTTTTAGTGACTATTAATTTCTTAAAGTGAAATTAACTTTCTCTTCTTAACCGTTTCATCAACTATTCACTTTTTATGTTTTTTATTAGTTACAACTACCTATTCTTCAATCATTTCCATTAACTTGTTTTAATCTCGAACTAAATATATAAACTCAAGTTTGTTAATGAAGAATAAGAGATTAAGAAACACAAACAACAACAACAATAAAAAGGGCCACCATTTACAAAATAGTTTCATTAGAGTTGGGGTATTTGATTGTTTAAATTGCTACTAAGTCACTACATTATGTATATTCACAAATAAACATTAAATGGGTTGACCCGAAACACGACACTATAAGTCTGTCCGTCACGACACGAATAAATATATGGATCGAGTTATGGCTCAAGAATTCAACCACAAATCTGACACGATTGACACCCTTTCAAATGATGGATGTCTGCAGATTTCGATGGTAGATGGTGTTGAAATATATATATATATATCTTTATCGATTCATTTATTTTTATTTAATTCAATTACTAAATCTTTGTGTTTGATTGTTGGACTGCTCGGATGTTGGCCTTGCTTGTTGGTTGATGGATGGTGGGCTGCTACTGTGTGCTTATGGAGCATAACCGGATAAGAAGAGACGCCGTGCAGGGCTTGGTCCGTATCATCCTCATACCCGTTTGTTCACTGATATACACACGGGTCAATGGGTGGTGTAGTATATAAGGAAGAAAGAGAGTGAAAGAAATTAATCTGTCTCATTCTTCACTCATTGCACATTCTATTCATTAAGCTTTTAGTGTGTTAGTCTTCTTCTTCGATCTAGGGTTTGTTGAATCGTGTATGATACGAGCTTAGATCGAGTATGTATTTGTTCTTATTTCATACTCAGATTATCATATTGATAACCGGAGATATTCTTCTATTTGATTGTGTATATTTGGATGATTTAGAAGTTTGGTTTAAGAGTTGAGATTCATTGATATCTTGTTCAGATCTAGTTTCGCTGACAGATGGTTCGTTTTTGTACTTTGGGCCATATGGTCTAGAGACTTGTGGCTGTAGATGGGATAGTTGACCATGGTCTATGGAGGTGACGTAAAGGGTGGTTCACGGTGGGTTTGCTGGATGATGTTGTAACGAAAAACTAGGAACAAGGTTGGGTGCATGTGAACGAGCTAGATTTGAGGGCAGCTGTAATATCCGATATCTTATACCAATCAATATTGTCTGTTTTATTTATAAGAAACTCACATATTTGTTTTCAGTTGCCTTAGTGAAAACTTCTCATTAGGCCATCCATCGTGGGAGTACTCCCACCCAAACATTCGTAATTGTGAAAATCTTCTTACATCCACAATCAATATGTCCAAAACACGGTGGTGATATCTGAAGTCGGGCATTCCTTATGGCCCATTATCTTTCCTGTTGACAAAACAAAAACATAACGATATTAGATTTGTTTAAGGCGTCATAGTAGCTGTCATCGATAATGGTGTGAGGGTAACTATTAATGTACGATGGTGTAAGGTGACATGCTTGTGAAGACTAGTATAAGGTTAGTGGTTGTAAACTTTTATTATGTCTTTGAAATTTATTTTGGTTTTATTTTTTTAATCGTGTGACCCGCGATGACCCGGAACGAAAAACTTTAATTCTTAATGATAAATAATTGGCCCTTATAAAAAAAACCATAGATTCGTGACGCATTGTGAACGGTAGTGTAAGGTCTTGTGGTGGTGATTTGGTTGTTAAAAAACCCATTTTTCTTTAGTATTATCTCAAATCTAAATGCGTTTCTTTCCAAATATATTAAGCCGTTAGTTGGCTTGGTGCGTCGATCCAAAGCCGCGCCACCTACGTGTTCCCACGTAAGCAGCTCCTTATCTTGTTGGCTTCCCTCATGCCAGCCCATGGGGGTATTGACAAGTGTCCAAAATTGATTGGCACCTCTTTTGTTTCTTCGCCACTAAGCCAAAAACATCACCACCTTGGGACCCACATTGCTGATGTCACTCACTTTTATAAAGCCACGGGTGCCCCATGCATCTTGAGTGCCGCATGACCCAAAAGCATTAACCTACTTAACTAAAACCACTTGTCGTTAAAATATTAAACATCGTTAAATTTTAACCACTTTTTGTTTACATCTCATAAATTATAAACCCATAGATGTCATACCCTAATAAAAATAATATTTTTTCTTGACGATAATGCCCTTACCTGGACCCCACCGACACTGATGTTTTGCCCTTAAATACCAACTTCCATCCCCTTGTCTATTCCCTTTCCCCCTCCGACCTTCCGCCGCCATATAAAACCCTTTCCGACAATGTTGTCATCGGTTTTTCCGGCGGCCGTCATCCCCTCCGACGGTTTTTTTGGAACAACGTTTGCTAATTGGGACAGTACGGACACCGATGAAAACCCATGGGTTTACCCAACTCAAGAACCAGTCTTGTCGTTTTCTGGTTCCGACAACTCCACCCCAAAAACTAATAGCTCAAATTCCGGCTCCGATGGCGGATGTCCGGTGGTGGTGAACCGGATAGATGAACGAAAGAGGAGGCGCATGATATCAAACCGGGAGTCAGCAAGGCGATCTCGCATGAGGAAACAAAAGCACTTGGAGAACCTGAGGAATCTCGTGAACCGGCATAAGTCTGGGAACCGGGAGCTAATGAACCGGTTACGGCTTGCGCTCCACCATGGACAAATTCTCGGGATTGAAAACGAGCGGCTTCGATCTGAATCGGTGATGCTGCGGCAAAAGTTATGGGACTTGCATCAAGTAATCGCTTGCATGGCCATGCAATAATAACGTGACTTCATCATCATTAAATAACTAGATTTAGCTTTATATTTCACTAAGTTAAATGATCATAAGTACGTGCGTGAAAACGTTAGCAACTCTTAAGTAGTGTGAGGATTAAGGTAAGTAATTAATGGGAATTTAAGTTTGTTTTTTTAGTTGATTTTGGAGGATTGAAGGTTTTAAGTAGAACGATGGGTACTTTTGTTAATTAATTAATACCCGAGTTGCTAATTCTTAAAGTTTCACTACTAGTGTTTGGTTAATTAAATGGAAAGCCAATTTGGACCTTCGTGTCATGTATCTATATATAATTGCCTCTTCCTTTAAATTAGTTATTATTTAAATAAATTTTAATATGTAAGTTCTATTACAAAGTTTCTTATCTTCGATGATAGTAATTAAATATCAATCAATGTTTTTAGAATCACATGAGACTTATGAAGATTCGTGACACTTGGAGATGCAATGTACGTATGACCAATTACATGTTATATATGAAGTTGAAGTTTCCTTTGATTTTGTACAAGTGAATACATAATGAATTAATGGGTTGTTTAACTCATTATGATGGTGAATCTAAAACCACTTGTAATTTAATCGACATGTCTATCACTGTCCTAAAATACATGTGTTACATCTTGGATCTAACATAAATACATTTGTTGCATCTTGGATCTAACATATGTTTCGCAGTCACAAAAGAGTTTGAACATATCCTAGTATCCCACCCCTAAACCTTTCATTTGCAAGGATTTAACCCACACCGCTTTTGATCACCATACCCCTAAACAACTAGGTTATTGATAAATTACCTTTAATTAATAGGCGTTAATTCCAGATCAGCCAACCTATTTGAACTAAACCAGGTAGGAGCTAACTTATTAAGCCCAATATATTACGTGTGTGTAAAATATTTAAAAATAAATAAATGAAAAACTTTACGGTCCGGTCTAGTTTATACGGTTAGTTTTTAATATAAACCGTAAATCAAACCGTGTATTATAGTTTGAAGATTTTGAAACCGACCAACAAAAAAACTGTATAATATGCGCGGAAAGACGATATAATATGGACAAGCGACCGTATAATAGAGGCAGAAGAATATGGGCGGAAATACCTTATTGTAAAGGCGGACGACCATGTTGTAAAACATGACAATATATCATTGGCTTCATATACAGGCGCCTGACCGCATTACATCGTCGCCGGCGCCGTGTAGAAAGGAACATTGTGAGGCACAGGAAAGTTAACTAGACAATTTGAGGAAACTTAATGATAAAAAGGACATTTTAGAAATTTTACCATTTAAAAAAAATGACATCAATGGTTATTAAGACCGTTAATATTTTCAAAACATTAATAAAACTAATAACAAAATCTTTTTCTACACTTTCTAAAAGTATTTCTTTTTACAATAACCTCTCTATACATGTATTACATAACTCCAGATTATATATAAATAATCAAAGGAAAAAAAACACTACGTGTTTATCGGGGTTAAGTTTGTGAACAAAAGCAAAAACATATAACCAATAAATTAAAAAAACACAACATACAAACAAGTCTTTCATTTTCTAAAGAGGTGTCCTATATTTGATTATGTTTGACCCGCAAATAGCCAAACAATATCCATTAGTATTATTCGTTTAATTTTAAAAACATGGAGTGCGAATTGGAGTGCATTCTATAATGCAACAAGCCTCCTTCACCCCTTATTTTCTTCCTTTTAATTTGTTTTTTTCTGTGTCGTTTGGGCTACACGAAGTGACGTTTTTGATAGATTACATATTATAAACGGGTCTAAAAAAATAATAAATTTTTAAATATCCACGTTCTAGATGGATCATATTAGAACTATTTTTTTTTATCATAGCGTTAAGTTACTAATATAAATGAATTCTAAATACATACGAATTAAAGAGACGATTTGAAGTATTTATATGCATACCGTTTCTTTGACAGTGATAAAATTTGAAAAAAAGATATGAAAAAACAAAAAACAAGATTCTTTTGGATGCCCTCTCGATCCAATATCATCATTAACTTCAACGGTCTTTCGATCATGTTTGACGGACTAAACGAAGTTAGTGTTAGCCTTAATCGAGTTGTTCACATTTGAAGCATTTGGAAGAATCATAGTTGAGTTCTTATTTGATTACAACTTGGTCATGGATGGTTCTAAGGATCTGCGATTAATTTAAGGGTGTTTGAGTCTAATTAAAACGAGTTAGTCAGATCTAATTTGGTTAATAAATGTTTGATAATCTAGTAAGTTCAGAGATAATTATATGGTTAGGTTTGGAATGATCTAATTTGTGTTTTAGTAGGATTAGGTTTGATTAAGCCGATTTATTATAAATAGAAGATAGGAATGATGTAATTCGTACGATTTGATTTTATAGAAAACAGAAAGTGTCGTGGGATTGTTTCTCCACAAAATACCGACTTGTGTTCTTGTTAATCCTTGGGCGTCCTAGACATTCCTACGGGGAAACGATACAACAGATGAACAAAGATGAACTCCAAAGTATAAATTGAGCAAGATAAACAGAATCTTAGTTCTTCGACACTAAATGGCTAAATGCTCACCTTCCTGCAAAGTTTACATTTGAGGATTTTTTTAATATTAATGATTATTAGCTAACAACTCTCCTCTTTATAAATAAAGGGTTGTGTTGGGGATATCGCTGGATTTTTTTTTTCACACCTGACCTAACCGTCTCGTATAGGCCTAAACGTGACGGTTGTGACCGAAACGGTCACGGTCACGTATAGGCCAATGCGTGACGGTTGTGTACGGGGTTGTTTTAACAGAAAGTTAACGTTGACAGTGTTGTCGGACACCTAACCTAACCGTCACCATTGGACCTATACGTGACGTCTCTTGAACTTCTTGAAAAAGAGATGACGATAATGGAAAGAATGCTGGATACAGGAGGTATGTGTGGACACCGGTTGTCCACGTCCATGAGCTTGCCCTGTGCTTGTCGTTTGGAGGAACACATCAACCAAGGTTATCTATACTTGAAATACATTTTTTTTACCGTTGTCATATGGTTGTTCACTAACTATTTTAATCCAGTCACACCTATTCCACCTGAAGCGGTAGACACACACTGGAGGAAGCTTGATTTCAAGCCGGCGTACGCCCATGCGCCAGAACCCGACTATGAAAAGAAGTTTCACGACGTGAAACAAAAGGTTATGTCGTCACCCAACCTCCACGTAAAAAGAAGTTTGTTTAAGAAAATGTATGAAAGTGTGTTTACAGACAAAACAAAAAAGAAAGAGCCTAAGGTACGTCAGGACCCTCGTGGTCGTCCAAATTTTAATCAACAACAGAGAAAATCGGACTCCAAGACGTCACAGAAAACTACGCCTGACACCGCGAGACACAGCTCGTATACTACGATAGAACAAACTATGCCTGAACCGGCGAGGCACAGCTCCTATACACCCCAGTCACAGTTTAAGACGCCCAACAACCGTCCTAATCGGTTAATGTAACGAACCAAAATCCGGATTTCGTTTTCAAATAAATAAATAAATATTTCTAATAAATATTATGGTGAAAATAATATTATAAAAATAAGTTGAAACAAGTGGGTTTCAAGTTTGTATGGGGTTATGTTAGTTTTGTGAAGTTTTGGATTGAAATGGAAAAGATTGAAAGTAGAGGGGCTAAAGGTGAAACATGACAAATCTGCCATATTTGACCTTTAGAAGTCAAAATTAACTTCATTTTTGGAGTTGGGGTCGTTCAAGAGAAGGGGAAGAGAGGAGAAATCGGGTTGAAGCCGAAATTCTTGTGTTTGAAGCTTGTAACTTGAAGGTGTTGGCTTACACATCATCTTTCTAACATCAAGTAAGTGATTTCTTCCTCTTTGATCCACCATTTATGGTGTTCTTGTTGGGTTTTGTTGAAAACCCGAAATTATGGTTGCATGTGGTAAAATGGTGTTAGATTATTGATAATCTAGCTAAACTAAAGGTGTAGGAAGGTGATTAACATCCTAGAACCCTTTGATTTTGATTATGAGAAGTTAGGGTTCATATAGTGAAAATTGGGGGTGTTTGGATCATGATGCTAAATGGTGAATTAATGAAGATTAAGTGTTTTTAAGATGTTAGACACTTGAACAAACACCAAATTAACTTAATAATAATTTTTGAAAGAAGAATTAGTGTTAAGATTAAGTTAATGAAACTCAAGTAGGTGAGTTTGTGGTGAAAGAGGGTGTTTGGTTATGAGGATAACCCAAACGGGTCAATTTGGGTTGGAATTGGGAAATTGAGTTGTGAACTCAATTGTAATGAAAATTTGGTATATGTTAGATTACTGAACTAGGTGTGTATGTTTAGGTAATCAAATTGTGGGTCTAGAAGGCGGAGCGGGATCTTCTAACCCGAAAGGTAAGTGCCTTTGCACCTACTTAGTTTTGATGATAAATGAGTTTTATGCAAGGTTGTATGTATAATGTGTAAAGTTGCATAATTTGTTATGTGGTATGAATGAGCATGAAATTGTATGCATAATTGAAGGAATGTAGTTATAGTATTTATACTATAATGGATATGTTGATATGGAGTTATGGTCTATGAACCATAATGGATAGAATGGATATGGAGTTATGGTCTATGAACCATAATGGATAGAATGGATATGGAGTTATGGTCTAAGTACCATAATGGATAGATTAGTTATGGAGTTACGATCTCGTATCCTTTGGGATACGAAGTTATGGCCTACGTGCCATAATGGAAATGGATCATGTGTTGATCATAAATGAAACGGAATTATAAATGATGAAAGTAACTTGTAGGTGATATACAAGTGTATGAAATCCTTAATTGGCCAAATGGGTGTTAACGGGTCAAATGGGTAAAAGGTGTGAAAACAAGTTGTGAATTTTGTGGATTACGTGTTATGTGATTGTGTGCATACTTATGATATGATAAATTGTGAATGATTTAGTATGTACAATGAATGAATGTAGTTATAGTGTTAACCTATAATGATAACGGATCATGTGTTGATCATAAACGAAACGGAGTTATGGCCTTGTACCATAATGGAAAAAGGATCATGGGTTGATCGGATCATGTGTTGATCATAAACGAAACGGAGTTATGGCCTTTGTGCCATAATGGAAATGGATCATGTGTTGATCATAATTGAAACTTGTAGTAAGGGTGTAAGAATATGTAGCCTAAATGACAATTTGGGTGGAAACGGGTCAAATGGGTGAATGGGTGAAACAAGTAGAAATTTACTTGTTTGTTATGAATTTATCTTCATTACTAATGGTGATATGTGTGGTGAATGTAGGAAAAGCTCCGAGGTAGTCAAAGTCAAGTCCAAGGCGTTGGCGGATCCTCGTATGCATATTTTCATGTTTTGATGATTTGGTGGAATTTCCCCTTTTTAATCGTAATTTGATAAACAAAACATGTTTTTGGGGTGTGATCATGTTGTTAAAGGATTTTTGGTTAAAACCCATGTGTTGGGCAAATTTGTTGTCATGTATTTTGGAAAAAGATGGAAATTTGGCTCAGTATGAAAGCTGCAAAAAAACAGCTGAAACTTTCTGTGAAAAAGGGTCCCTCGCGGGCCGCGAGGGAGGTGGCCTGTATGAGTCGCGGGGCGCGACGTGTAAAAAAAAAAAAAAAAAAATTTCCTGGGTTTAAGACTTCCGCGCGTTAAAGTTTTGTTTTTAAAAGTGGTGTGTTTCAACTTGGTATCAGAGCAATGGTTTGAGGGATTTGGTGTGGTGGCACCAAACTCAAACCGGATGCTCTTGATATGGGGGAATGATACGAGAATCCAAGAAGGACTTGACTAAGACTCGGAGCTTGCGGAAATGAAAGGTTAGTAATGATTTGATAAAATGATAATATACATATATGGTGTATGTATATATGTATGATGAATGTTGTTAAGGTGTTATGTGTGCCGAAACTTGTTTTGTGACTTGTTATATGGAGATGGTAATTACAATTGGGCATGGCGTACTATTAAACATGTCTGGCCAATATGTTTAATAAGACGAAATGTGCAAGAGACTTTATGATAACCATATAACAATGAACATTTGCAAGGATTAGGTGAAGGTGGTTATATGTGTATGTATGTATGTATATGGATGATTAGATGGGGGTAATACATATACACATAGATAAGATATAGTGCCTTAACAAGTGGGTAGATTAAAGACCTATAAGTAGGTAGAACATCTACAACTTAGTTTAAAAAAAAAAATTGGTCGGGGAGACTAAGGGGCACTTGTGTAAGTAAAAGAAATGGTGGATGAAAGTCATCTTAAGGACTCAAGTAAGTTAGAGTCTAGTCGTGTATCACCTCGTGAGTGGTGAGGAACATGGAATAGGTTGGGAGAAAAAGAATGCATCAATCTAGCGGAGAATGGCTAGAGTTTTCTATCATGTTGTATCGATCTTCCTTCAAGGAAGATAGGGCTCTTTGAGGTGATCCTTGGGAGGAACAGTGTGAAGCCTAGAGAGCGGGAAGAACTACGGTTGGTGAACCGAAGTGGAAGGAAAACCTTGTTTTCACAAGAGGGTTCGTGGTGTGCGAACCAAAGGAGTTAAAGGGTGAGAGTTAATAGCTGATTAATTAACGATGAACCACTATGATGGTCTTGTCTTTTGAAGCAATCCATTGTGATTGGTAGAGGGCGTATTACGCACGATGAGTCGACTACGGGACGTGGCGGAGGATTGGTGAATTATTCTTCGTGAGGAGAAAGGCATAAGGGCGTGAAGGCACATGCATCGGGGGAATTCAAGAGATAACGTTGAATTACCATCGATTACAAGCCATGGTGGGTGGCATAGTGGAAGAGTTCCTTCATGTGAGTGGACAGCAGAGGTGATCAATAAAATTTCGAGCAAGTGTTTTATGACTGGTCGAAGTCGCTCGAATCTTGGAATCATCGAAGAAATGTAGATAGATCGGGTTTCTCGATGCTATCTGTTGACGTTATAAAGGGGATCCTTGCGTATAGGAGTACAACTCAGGTGGAGTCAATTATTAAATGCGCAAGGAAAGGTTGAACATAGGAGATAAGTGGAAAACGAAGAGTAAATGAGAAGTGGCTTCGTGAAAGCCGAAACATTCTAGCTGAGCTAGAAACCCTTTATGGGAAGAAATGCCGGACATTGCTATATGTCCGGAGGATAACACAAATGGTGGGAAAATTTGAAATTTGCTTAGGCCTATGGGTCACGCATTTCTAATCACCATAGTCGTGACTGAAGCTTTTCGATCGTTGTGTTTGATGAAAGGCTAAGCAGATCGGTGGAATCGGGCGATCATCATTAAGGGTGTCATAATGTTGATGTTTACATGTTTTAATAACATGAGGTTGTGGATGAAACGATCACATGGATTTTGATCCGATGATTGTAAAAGGGGTGTTGGGTTACTTAGTAACCATATCATTGTCTAGTATGATAAAAGGGTGACGTGTTAATCTGTTCTCTTTAGAGACAGTGAAACACGAGGTATACGAACTGGTGTATATACATGGCTTGTGCCATTGACATCAACCGGGGATATAAAAAGGGATACTTAGTATTCCAGTTGAGAAAGAGGATTTGATAAGGGTCATTGAACCTGTGTGCTTTGTTCTAAAGCACATAAACTTTTCGGTGGAAAAGGAAAAATGGAAGAGTGCGTATTGTCACTGACAATCGGTGTTTAAAAGCGAAGTTTTCGAACTTCAAAGGTGGATTCGGTGATTGAGATCCTTAAATCTCAAAGGATGACTTATGATTAAGTCAATGGAGATACTTAGGGTGTTTGGGTCACGGATAGGGATCTTCCTTCCGGTGTTGTAAAAGAGGATTCAAGTAAGGAAGTTGTGGTATCCTTACTTGAGGAGGTCGCATGCTTTATCGGTTAAAAATGGGTGAGTTGAAGACTCGAGCTTCAAAGGGTGTTATGTATGGGCATTGGGATCCTCGAACCCCAAGAGGTATGAATTTGAGACCTTGAATCTCAATGGGTTGATTGGTAAGGAAGTTTTGAAATTTCCATGTAAGAGGTGGGTGACGTGGGATTAGAACTTGGATTTCCTTAGTTGTCAAACGTGTTGACTACTCGTATAAAGTGGTTCAAAAATCCAAGTATCCCATGGTTAGGAGTGTTGAAATTCAAGTGGAAACTTGACGTTATAAAAGTTTTCCTTTGAAATGAGTGGAATCCATAATACATTTTTACGTGACCATACATGAAAGCGTTAGGAGGATAGAACTGTTGTTATTTCATATGGTGAAAATGAGATAAATGATAAACGTTTCGTCTAAATGAATCAGTGACTATCTTAGATAGTGGGCGAACTAATCGGTGCAAAAAGTAGACAAACTGCATATCGTTGTCAAAGGAACCATTAAAGTCGGAGATAACCTTAGGGGAGTAACGAGGGCGTATAGAGTTACTACATTAAAGTGAAGTCGTTCATGATGACAATTTCATCGTCTCTTATTGACGAAATTTGAGAGGCTCAAATGTTAGCACTTGGTGGTGATTTGAAGAATGAGCGGATGGTTGCTTATGTTGATAAGCTTGGTGAAAATAGCATGGGCTTGAAGACATGTTTTGATAGGATTTGGATTCCTAGGTTGTCAAGTGTTTTGACAACTATTTTGGATGAAGCGCATAAATCCAAATATTCTATCCATCCGGGTGTCACAAAGATGTTTTATGATTTGAGGTGTCATTTTTGGTGGCCGGGTATGAGGAGTGATGTTGTTAAGTATGTTGAGAGGTGTCTCACGTGCTTAAGAGTAAAGGCGGCGCAAGATCGCCAAAAGTCCTATGCGGCTAATAGGAAGCGGGCGATTGAGTTTCAAGTGGGGGACTTTGTGCTTTTGAAGGTCTCTCCTTGGAAATGGGTGATACGGTTTAGGAAACAGGAGAAGTTAAGCCCACGTTTCGTCGGACCGTTTAAGGTGATAATAAGGGTGGGTGCGGTAGCTTATCGTTTGGAGCTATCGGAGGGACTAAGTAGACTTCATAGCACGTTTCATGTGTCTCATTTGTGAAATTTTTTGGCGGATGAATCTACATTTGTCCCATTGGATGATATTGTATTGGATGATAAGTTGATTTATGTTGGGGAAACAGTGGCAATCTTGGATAGAAAGTTGATGCATTTACGCATTAAAGAGATTAGCCGAGTTTTGGCAAGGTGGAAACATAAGAAAGGAGCGAAAATGACTTGGGAAAAACGAGGAAGAAATGCTCAAATGTTATCCGAACCTTTTTATGTGAAGTCGGGTTTCGGGGACGAAACCCAAATAAGGGGAGGTGATTTGTAACGAACCAAAATCCGGGTTTCGTTTTCAAATAAATAAATAAATATTTCTAATAAATATTATGGTGAAAATAATATTATAGAAATAAGTTGAAACAAGTGGGTTTCAAGTTTGTATGGGGTTATGTTAGTTTTGTGAAGTTTTGGATTGAAATGGAAAAGATTGAAAGTAGAGGGGCTAAAGGTGAAACATGGCAAATCTGCCATATTTGACCTTTAGAAGTCAAAATTAACTTCATTTTTGGAGTTGGGGTCGTTCAAGAGAAGGGGAAGAGAGGAGAAATCGGGTTGAAGCCGAAATTCTTGTGTTTGAAGCTTGTAACTTGAAGGTGTTGGCTTACACATCATCTTTCTAACATCAAGTAAGTGATTTCTTCCTCTTTGATCCACCATTTATGGTGTTCTTGTTGGGTTTTGTTGAAAACCCGAAATTATGGTTGCATGTGGTAAAATGGTGTTAGATTATTGATAATCTAGCTAAACTAAAGGTGTAGGAAGGTGATTAACATCCTAGAACCCTTTGATTTTGATTATGAGAAGTTAGGGTTCATATGGTGAAAATTGGGGGTGTTTGGATCATGATGCTAAATGGTGAATTAATGAAGATTAAGTGTTTTTAAGATGTTAGACACTTGAACAAACACCAAATTAACTTAATAATAATTTTTGAAAGAAGAATTAGTGTTAAGATTAAGTTAATGAAACTCAAGTAGGTGAGTTTGTGGTGAAAGAGGGTGTTTGGTTATGAGGATAACCCAAACGGGTCAATTTGGGTTGGAATTGGGAAATTGAGTTGTGAACTCAATTGTAATGAAAATTTGGTATATGTTAGATTACTGAACTAGGTGTGTATGTTTAGGTAATCAAATTGTGGGTCTAGAAGGCGGAGCGGGATCTTCTAACCCGAAAGGTAAGTGCCATTGCACCTACTTAGTTTTGATGATAAATGAGTTTTATGCAAGGTTGTATGTATAATGTGTAAAGTTGCATAATTTGTTATGTGGTATGAATGAGCATGAAATTGTATGCATAATTGAAGGAATGTAGTTATAGTATTTATACTATAATGGATATGTTGATATGGAGTTATGGTCTATGAACCATAATGGATAGAATGGATATGGAGTTATGGTCTATGAACCATAATGGATAGAATGGATATGGAGTTATGGTCTAAGTACCATAATGGATAGATTAGTTATGGAGTTACGATCTCGTATCCTTTGGGATACGAAGTTATGGCCTACGTGCCATAATGGAAATAGATCATGTGTTGATCATAAATGAAACGGAATTATAAATGATGAAAGTAACTTGTAGGTGATATACAAGTGTATGAAATCCTTAATTGGCCAAATGGGTGTTAACGAGTCAAATGGGTAAAAGGTGTGAAAACAAGTTGTGAATTTTGTGGATTACGTGTTATGTGATTGTGTGCATACTTATGATATGATAAATTGTGAATGATTTAGTATGTACAATGAATGAATGTAGTTATAGTGTTAACCTATAATGGTAACGGATCATGTGTTGATCATAAACGAAACGGAGTTATGGCCTTGTACCATAATGGAAAAAGGATCATGGGTTGATCGGATCATGTGTTGATCATAAACGAAACGGAGTTATGGCCTTGTACCATAATGGAAAAAGGATCATGGGTTGATCGGATCATGTGTTGATAATAAACGAAACGGAGTTATGGCCTTGTACTATAATGGAAAAAGGATCATGGGTTGATCGGATCATGTGTTGATCATAAACGAAACGGAGTTATGGCCTTGTACCATAATGGAAAAAGGATCATGGGTTGATCGGATCATGTGTTGATCATAAACGAAACGGAGTTATGGCCTTTGTGCCATAATGGAAATGGATCATGTGTTGATCATAATTGAAACTTGTAGTAAGGGTGCAAGAATATGTAGCCTAAATGACAATTTGGGTGGAAACGGGTCAAATGGGTGAATGGGTGAAACAAGTAGAAATTTACTTGTTTGTTATGAATTTATCTTCATTACTAATGGTGATATGTGTGGTGAATGTAGGAAAAGCTCCGAGGTAGTCAAAGTCAAGTCCAAGGCGTTGGCGGATCCTCGTATGCATATTTTCATGTTTTGATGATTTGGTGGAATTTCCCCTTTTTAATTGTAATTTGATAAACAAAACATGTTTTTGGGGTGTGATCATGTTGTTAAAGGATTTTTGGTTAAAACCCATGTGTTGGGCAAATTTGTTGTCTTGTATTTTGAAAAAAGATGGAAATTTGGCTAAGTATGAAAGCTGCAAAAAAACAGCTGAAACTTTCTGTGAAAAAGGGTCCCTCGCGGGCCGCGAGGGAGGTGGCCTGTATGAGTCGCGGGGCGCGACGTGTAAAAAAAAAAAAAAATTTCCTGGGTTTAAGACTTCCGCGCGTTAAAGTTTTGTTTTTAAAAGTGGTGTGTTTCAGTTAAAGGCTGCTTCAAAGGTACATTAGACAGGAGCTGACCTAGGGTTTCCTTTAATGTTGAAACCTAACCACCTGTTGAAAATTATTCGGTTTAAGGATAGCCTCCCCCAATGGATTCACCAGTACGTTTCAAAAATAAAAGATGTGCGGCCAGATGGTAACTGCGGTTTTCGGGGGATCGTTGTGGCTTTAGGAAGGGACCAAAATGAGTGTGCGTGGGTTAGGAAATGCTGACGGAAATGGACAATAACATTTCGTATTGGCGGCATGTATGTATGTATGCATGCATGCCTGTATGTATGAATGCATGTATGTATGTATGTATGCATGCATGCCTGTATGTATGTATGTATGCCTGTATGTATGCATGTAAGTAAGTAATATGACTTTATGTATGAATGCATGTATGTATGCATGCATGCATGTATGTATGAATGTATGTATGTATGTATGTATGTATGTATGCATGCCTATATGTATGTATGTATGTATGCATGCCTGTATGTATGTATGTATGCCTGTATGTATGTATGCATGTATGTATGTATGTATGTATGTATGTATGTATGTATGTATGTATGTATGTATGCATGTATGTATGTACGTATGTAATATGACTATATGTATGTATGCATGCATGTATGTATGTATGTATGTATGTATGCCTGTATGTATGTAATATGGCTATATGTATGTATGTATGCATGTATGTATGTGTGTATGCATGTATGTATATAATATGACTATATGTATGTATGTATGTATGTATGTACGTATGGATGCATGTATGTATGTATGCCTGTAAGTATGTAATATGACTATATGTATGTATGTACGTATGGATGCATGTATGCATGCATGCATGTATGTATGAATGTATGTATGTATGTATGTATGCATGCATGTATGTATGTATGTATGCCTGTATGTATACGTGCATGCATGCATGTATGTATGTAATATGTGTATATAGGTGCACATAAACGGTAATGAAACGCGAACCGTACACACCCAAAGGTCACGGATAGGTCGAACGGTGATCTAAAATTCAAAAGGTGAGCTATTATACGTGACGGTTATGTCTAAACGTCACGTAAAAATCTCCATAATACGTGACGGTTAGCCTGTAAACGGCACTCTAATAATAATAATAATAAAGGTCACGGTTAGGTCTATACGTCACTTTTGGGCCCATACGTTATATATAGTTGGATCTGTTCTTCAATCGAAACTATAAGTTTCGGGCAGCTTTTTCTTCAATCGAAACTAGGAGTTTCGATCAAGTATTTCTCTATCGAAACTAGTAGTTTCGATGAAGGTTACTCACCCGAAACTAGTTACTGTTTTAGTTTCGATTCCTGTAAACGGTGTCACACCCCGGCCGGTGGCGGATTATATGACGGGGCTGACGCGGTTGTTCATAAGCATATGATCATCTATTAATAAGTAAAATTCAATCTTTAGTAAGGCTAGGTCCATAGTCCTATGTGATCAAGTAGTGTCCTCAAACTGGTGTACCTGAAACATGTGAGTAAATGTCAACTACAAGTAGTTGGTGAGTAACATAGGTTTTGACTCCAAACAAAGTTAAGTATGAGTTTACAATTCAATATGTTCAAAGCATGTCTAAAGCATATATGTGAAAACACACAAGGTTCCAAGCGTACAATTCAAGCCTGATAATAGAAAACTAGATACGCAATCCCACTGATTGCTATTTAAAAAAAAAGGGAGCAAGCGGATACTCCAAGTTATAGTTGATACCCAACAAAACCCGCCAAGGTTTTGTGGTAAGTTATAGTTTTGGATTCCCCTATAAATGATCATGTTAGGTACTATTTTAGGCTTGGGCTACAAGTTAATGAATGTACTGACATGAACACATGTAATGGTCACCAAGTAGTTTAAGACATAAAGCATAAAGATCAAAACATAAGAACAAAGGTATTGAATTGTGTAAGAAATATAGTTAATGACATGTTTCACCTCAAAAGGTAAAAATAGTAAAAATGGGCTATGTAAACTCACTTGTAATGCGGCTAACAATGGTATGAATTGTTAGAGATGGATAGGCCTCATGAGGGTTCCTCACAATCAACCTACATAGATAAATTGTATTCTAGACATAATGAGAATAAACAATTCTACACCTATTCGAGTTTCTAGAGATTTTGGAGTTTGGGGTCAGATGTGGATTTGTATAAGTTTTGTGGAACAAAAATAGATGTTTTATTATGACAGGTTAATGCTAATTAGAATTTATTAACAACTCAAATTATTTATGTAGTATTTTATATTTGAAAATAATCATTCTAAATTAAATGATCAAATTTAGGAAAAAGGTTTAAATGATAATACGTTGGATTTATTTATATAATTTTCATTAGGAAAAATTAATAAATAAATTATAGGGTGGAAAAAGTTTAAATAGTTTATTTTATGTAAATAAAGTAATTAACTGAACTATTTACATAATCTCTTTTATTTAAATAAATTATCAAATAGATATTAATTAAAATATAATTGTTAAATGAAATTGATTTATCTAAAATAATTAGAAATTTTAAAGTGTTTTTAAATAATTGTTCCAACAATAATTAATAGGTAAATTATGGAATGAAAAAGGTTCTAAACAATTAATAATCTCATTTACTCAAATGATTTATAAAAGAAGTGAGTATAGGTTTTAAATGAAGAAATTGAATTTGTATAATTATTAATTCAAAACAATTAGTTAAGATTTCACATAAACTCTAAAATGTTATAAATAATTAATTTTTTGTCAAACATAGTTATTTAAAAGTTTAAATGGCTAATAATGTTCAAACAAAAAGATTATAATTTTTTTGATAACATTATTATTTTCTAACTAAAACGACATAATTGGACTTGTCTAATTAAATAGTTTTATAAAGTTTATGATATGTTTTTAATAAATAATTAAAACATCATTTTGAATTTTCTGTTCTTGTAAAAGTTACTAAATACTCTCAACGATTTATAGAACTAATTTTGGGTTTAGATCACTAGTTTATGGAATAGAAATAACAAAATAATGGTTTAAAACAGAAAAATAAAACGGGGTCTGGGATTCGAACCTGTGACCAAGGCTGTGGGAGAACATGTGTTTAACCAAGTGATATGGGTTTATGCCTTGGTAAGGATTCAGAATGTTTATTGTTTTTTTTAAAACATAAAGGTTCCAAGCACCTTCTTCCCCAATCATTCAAATCAAAAACCCTAATCCCGATCCATGAAAATCCGTTTCCAATTCATAGGGATTTTGACATAATAGGTTAAATCGAGTAAATGGAAGGTGTTTTACCTGTAATTCGAACTCGATTAGGTGCTGAAAGTGAGGATTCATTTTCCCCACTGAGTAGCGATACGAGAGAGAAAGTGGGACGAGAGGAATGGGTTTTCGAGTGAAATTCGTTTGCCATATGATTCAAGGGCCTTGAGGTATGATTGACACATGCGTTACACACTTCAATCGATCGACATTACGTGGTTTGAATGCGATTTAATGGGTTGAATACCCTATAATCGAAAATGGGTTTAAATAGGTTTAAATGGATTTAAATCCTTGTTTATGATCAAATTGAATTGTCTTAATCATATGTAACAATCAAGTAATGTCTACGTAGGATTATCAAGCATCAACAGTCTTGAATCCGTCAGGATTTGAGATTGGATTGGTGTAGGTTGACCTTTGAAAGTCAAACAAAAGTGGAGGTTCAATTTTTATAGAAAAAAGGTTTAATTTGGAAAGATGAGGGTTCTTTGCTTGAGAGAGGGGTTCAAGATCATAGAATTGGTTCAACTATCTTTAATTATAAAACTAATCTTTAACTTTATGAATTTTATAAAACTAAACCTCCCTTTCTTTTATAAATTCTCAAACTGCATAGTTATATATTTAGTATGATTAAAAATGCATATTTATTTATAGATGAATAATTAGGTAAATGTATATATAAAAGGATGTAAATATATCATTTAAGCTTATAAACTCCATTAAATTTGTTATAGTGAAGTACATATGTATATATGCAAATAATCGTGTTATATATGTATAATAATACATGATTGTAACATTGAAACTTTGAATTAATACACGTTAACAAAAAGGTTTATGTGACACCTTGATGAGCAGTACGGGATTTAAATGAATTTATATTAAAAAAATTTCCGGAAAATCATAGATGTTACAAATGGCATGCTAATAATAATAATAATAACAAAGGTCACGGTTAGGTATATACGTCACGTTTGGGCCCATACGTTATATACGTCACAACCCGCACCTAACCGTCACCGCTAGGCCCAAACGTGACGGTTTTAGATATTTTTGTGACATAAACGTCACGTTTGGACCCAAAACTATAATAAAAAGCTAGTTTTATAATAAAAAAGACGTGACCGGATTTTAAAAACTATAACTACCGATTTTTACAAACTCTTAACGTGATAAAACCAAAAGAAAAAAAAATAAATCGTTATTCATTTTTTACATCTCAAACCGATAATCGAGGTAACCGGATTTTAAAAACTATAATTACCGATATTTACAAACTCTTAACGTGATAAAAACAAAAAACCAAAATAAAAAAATAAGTCGTTATTCACTTTTTACATCACAAACCGATAATGAAGGTGACAAGATTTTAAAAACTATAACTACCGATTTTTCTAAACTCTTAACGTGATAAAAACATACATATATAATTTAAAAAAAAAAGTAAGGGGTGACATTTAGCCCTATATGTGACATATACACCACCAAAACCTCAAAACCCAACTCAACCCTAAAAAAAACCCACCAACATATCTCGACATTCTCTGGCGCGCTGATTCTAAAGTCTGGTGGATAAGGGTGACGGATTGCCCTATACGTGACATTTGGTGTTCTAAACGTCACATTTAACCCTATACGTGACGGTTAGGGCATGTGTAGTTCAAAAATGAGACGGTGTCTCTAAAATTCCCCTAAATAAAATTTTCAAGGGAAAGTGTCTTTGTATAGAAAAAGAAAAGAAAAGTATAAAAATTAGAAGTGTCTATCTTTGCATAACTGTTCTCATAAGAAATGATAGTTAAACTGACATACTTGGTCTCTGTTTGAAAATGTTCAAACGGAGGAAGCGGTTATACCAAATGACATGTTGGTAGGCTCAACATTCAAACAACTAAACTACAACCAAGTAACTTTGGAGAATAGTAATTACGTTTCAAAAGTGTTCCAATTAAGTAACTCAAGTTTAAAAAAATGTTCCAATTAAGTCATTCAGCTTTCATGTTTTATTTAAATTATAGGTTATAACATGTTTTTTAGCAAGTTTTTTTTGTTTCAATTAGGAATATTTTTTTTCTTTTTTTATGTTGATGTGTAATGGTGACGTAGATTTTAGGTTATTTTTTATTTTTTTAATATAATTAACATGTTTTTTTTATTTTTTTGATAAAATTACATATATCGGAAATCCCAACCCACATATCTTCTCCTTTATAAGTTTCCTGACACAATTCGTATTTCAATGATGGCTTGATTTGAAGGTTTAGTGACCCAGTTTGGATAAAAAAATGCATAAGTGACCTAGTTAAAACACTTTTAAAATTTTATTATTATTATGTGAAATTTTTTCTTATAATTTATTCTTTGTTGTGATTTGGAATTTTAGTAGTGACCGTTGCTATTCAATTAAATTTTCAATTCTTATTTCTTAACTTTTTAAAACGATTGGATTTATACTTTAAAGGTGACATGATATGCAGTGGCAGATCTAGGAAAAAAATTCAGTGGTATTGGTTCAAAAATTTTTTTTTCGTACATTCAAGTAAATGAAACAATTTTTTTTTGTATTGAAGTAAATAAAAGAATTTTTTTTCCCGTACACTTAATTAAATTAAACAATTTTTTTTGGTATTGAAGTAAAATCAAGGAATTTTTTTTATAAAATTTCTTGGGTTTTTATAAACCAAATGCCAAGTTTAATTAGTCAAGTATTGTTTTTATTAAAATTTTTTGGGTTTTTATAAAGTTTTATGATTTTAATAAAACTTTAAGGTTAGTGTTAAAAAGATAAGTTTATTTCAATTCAATCTTTTCGTTTATTGGTTTATAAAATTTTGTTCTAATTCTTTGTTGAGCTTGTTTAAAGATTCTATTGCTAGGCTTGTTTTATTTGTTGGTGGGCTTTAGGCTGCTGCTGGACTTTGTTTTATTGTTGATGGGTTTCAAATTGCTGGTGGGCTTCAACAGAGTAACCATTCTTCTACTTGCAACATTTTTTTTTTTTTTAACAAAGTAACCATTCTTCTACCTGCAATCTGTGATGACTGCAGATCAACACAGTTTTGCTTTGTAATCGTTCGTTTATTGTTGTTTCGTTTTCAGATTTGATTATATACCAAAATTAGGTTCTCTTGTTTTGTTTGAATGTTGTTTATCTGAAATTTTAGGGGTATCTAAAATTTCGTTCAGGGGTATCAAGAAACATAAAACGGTCAAAAAAATAAAAAAATCCACTGCGTGTCGAAAGTTGAGGGGTACCGACAGGTACCCCTGCCCTAAGGCTAAATCCGCCACTGATGATATGATGGACATCTACATGATTAAAACAATAAGTGAAAGAAAATATATATCTATATATATATTATATAAGGGAATGTTCAACTAATAAGTGATTTTTCGCTAAGAAATCCTAATAACTGGGTCAAACGAACTCCGATTGAGCTCATTCCAGCAGTGTTGGAACCGTCTCATCGAAGTTCGTTTGATACGGTTCCAACGCCGCTGGAATGAGCTCAATCAGAGTTCGTTTGATATCGTTTCTTAATGTTTTTGTAATTTTTTAGATTTATTAGCGAAAAACAACTTATTATTTGAACCTCCCCTATATATATATAATTAATAAATATTATAAAGGTAAAAAAGATTAAACTTCGATTGGAATCTTGGATGATAGTCCTTTGTGTGTTTTAGAAAATATGAATTCTTTTTTTACGCTATACCTTAATTGATGATAGAGCAGGTGCTGCAAACCAATTTCAATGAAAATTTCAGAAATCGATGATGATAATTTATACTAGTTAATGAAAATTTAATATCATTGTCACACTATATAAGAAGTTTTTAAAAACTTTTTACGGCTTTCTAAAAAAAATTCATTGACAAACAGAAGCAATAATTGAAGAATGGATTATTAATAAATATCTAGATAACTAAAATAAAGTATTGATAAAGAATTGGTAATTAAAAGTTTTTGAAAATGATGTTAACTTTAATTAACCTATTGTTTGAACAATCAAATTGTTTGATGATGTTATATTTTCAGACTTATATAGTACTGATTTTTATATTTAAAGATATTATATTTTTATTTTAAATTATTTTAAATTATGTATGTACATTTTAACATGTTAATGAACGAACGTAAAAAAAAAGTAACTAAAGAACACACAAAAAAAATGTTATTTTGTGGTACTTATTTTTTATTAAAATAAAACAATCGAAAATGAATATATATATATATATATATATATATGTGTTATTTTTTTTCATTTACAGTTTTACCAGCTTTGATTAAAATCCCTCTTTTTTATTACCAACCCACCATCACCTCATTTGAGGTCGTTTGTTCACAAGAACGGGCACCACCACTTCCTCTCTAAGAGGGATGAACGGCCTCAAACAACCACATCTTCCCCAAAAACATTTAAAAACATCCTATTTGGTGTTGTCTAACGTATAAACTTCATAACGATTTATCATACTCAAATCAAATACTTCGGTTTTGTGGATCAAACTGGATGAAGATGAGACTTTATCTTAATATATTTATTTAATTGGCTAACACAAAGGTGTGAGTAAGAGTTAGTACTTTTTTGAGGTACTTAAATCATAACAATTATTACTTGTTAGATTAACACGCATGTATAATGACGGGTAAGACGTAATCCAATCAACAATTAACAAAAAGAATGTGCATGTATACATCGTCCCCTACCACTTAATTAATCAAGTGCTTACTCTTTAACTCAAGTCATTAAATTATTAATCGAGTGGGCAACAAAGTTAAAAGTTAAAATTTTATATTTTTTTCTTCCATTTCTTCTTCTTTATATTTTTTTGTTCCCCTTTGTTTTCTTTCCCAACATCATCTTCCGTTATTTTTCATTTCTAACATTTAACATAAAATTTTAAATACACATATTTGTTTTATATTTTCTTATCTATGTTTGAAAATATTTAATTTAAATAATATTAAAAAGCAACTTCTTTTGTTGTGAGACAAATTCACTGTAGCTATTCTACTATTCTTAAAGCTAAGTGTACAAGCAAATTAAGCACTCCACTATGCAGCTTTCTTACATACACTTTTAGTTTAAGAGTTTGATTAAGAAAATGAAAACCATAACATGTGTTTGGAGTATTGGTGTCCGGGCTTTAGGCTTAGCCAGTCGACGCGGGTTCACATTTCTGTCTATTTTTTTCTTGCGTTTTAAATACGCTCTTATCGAGCATGGTGAGTTTACCTAAAATGTTTTTGTTTTATTTTATAAGCTTTCGAGGATGTTAATTTTTTTCGAAGTTTAACACGCCACAACACGCGTTGATAAAATGTAGCATTTTGCGAGACCACTTTCTACTTGTTTACAAAAAGTAGGATGTGGATGATGATGTAATCAAGTTACAAAAATCAGAAAGTCGCTCTCAAAATATATAAAAGTTTTGGAGATTAGCATATAGTAGGTATAGAAAAGGAATATATTATAAATAAGATAATAATTTGCTTTTATACATATCTATTTATTTTTCTTTTAATTCATGTTTAGTGGATATTGTTTGTTTATCTTTTATTTTATTAATGATCGAGACATTTTAGATTGATTAGATACTTTATTTGTAGTTAACTTTTCTTATAAAAAAAATTGTATGTATTTGTATATGGTTTAGTTAGTCTAATGTTAAATAAATCCATAGCTGGTAAACAGTTGCACATAAAATCACGAATCTTATGACTATAGACGGACATATGTTAAAGGAATGGGGGCAACTGCCTCCATGAATTTTTTTTTAGTGTTATACACATGTTAAAATTGTGATCGCCGTCATAAACTTTGAAATCGCACCCCGATCGCCCCCTATGAAAAAAATTTAGTGTTATATACGCATAATATATTCTTAGTCAACCGAATTCAAAAATTTTAGACCCACATGAAAAAAATTTCTACCTCCGCTACTAAGCTACTGATTAGATACATATTTCTAGTTATATACCATAAAATAGAAAAAAAGTATTATTGAAAGAAATCATATACGTTGTGATCTGTCTAGACACAACTTTGATAAGTGATAAGGGAGGGGATGCGCTTTTGTCGTTTTCCTTCTTTTGCAAGACATAAAGACATTTTACCAACTTTTTATTTATTTTTTCAAATAATTAATTAAAAATCAGAAGATATTTCAAACCATAAAAGCAAAAATGGATTTGCCTATGATCTAAGACTTCAATCAATCATGAATCTTTGTTAGTGACTTAGTGGCATTGATCTCATTAGAACTTTCGCTTTTTCATCTTAATTTCTTTTAGCAGAAATGTTTAAACATAATAAATTTGAAGCAATGAATATGGTGGTACGACGACGAATACGGTGTTGCAAGTCCGTGTTTTTCTTAACTATCATGCACGGCTAGAGGTTTTGGTCAAAAAAGTTTTAATAGCTTGTCATTTTTGTTACTGGACGGTCTGATAGTTTCGAGGTTTAAACCAAAATTATACTAGAGATTTACAAATGAAATTATTATTAGTGTAGCTACACTCCTTTATATGGGTTTGAGTTTGTTAATGATAAACTAAAAAGTTTAAAATTGACGAAGTAAAATTTTCTAAAATACTATATTCATAGTTTAGAAACGAAATAATATTCTGAATATATAAATAATTAGAACAATAAATGAAAGAAAATATATAATACAAAATAAAGAATTAATTAAAGATTTAAAAAGCAAGTCACTCTCTATGTGAATAGTAAATATGATGTAGAAGTGTGAACTAGTAAATCAGTAGTGGTTGTTCCCATTGACAACATAGCTTTGGTATAATTGATATCTTTATAAGGTTTTTCAATATGTTATTAACAAGGAGTAATTTTACATAATAGTAACTAAGTTTTTCAAGTGTTTCATTTAAATACTTTAAAGTTTTTTTGTCCTTCTAAAGTCACTCAACTTTCGGTAGGTGTTCCAATCCTATGTAATATTTTTTATAAATGTCTAAATTTTTGAATATTGAATGAGATATATGAAACACATATGAATCTTGTTCAATATTTAGCAAATTTTTTTTCTAATTCGACTTAAATATAACAATTTTGAAACTTGTTTATTATTTGATGAACTTTTCTTCACTATTACCTCATATTTTAAGTTAATTGAATAAAAATTTCACTTGTTGGTAACAAATACTCATATATATTGCATTTCCTCATTCAATTTTAAAAAAATTAAACATTTATAAAAATATTATATAGGATTAGAACACCTAGTGAAAGTTGAGTGACTTTAAATGGACAACAAAACTTTGAGGTATTTAAATGAAACACTTGAGAAACTTGGTTACTATTAGGTGAAGTTTTCTCTGTTAATAAATACACATGGGGATAGCCTATTTGATAGAGGCACAGTTGTACATGACTTTTAATGAGAAGGTTCAAGTTCAAACCTGAGTAATGAATTAGTTTAGAATTATTAGTATAAAATAGAGTACGGGTAACCTTTATCGTCGTTCAAAAATAAATAAATAAAGTTCACAAGTGTTGATAAAAGACTTTGTTTCAAAAAAAAAGGTTACTGAAATCATTACAAAGGTAAAACCGTAAAAGCATTTTTGTGTTTTGTGAGCAACATCCTCCAAAGAATTAGGATTCATGAATCTCTTTACGGATCTCCTGGGCCCAGCCCAAAATTTGATCAGTTCTCCTTTTTCTATTGATCAAAAGTAAAGTTCAAATTTATTATTATGTTATAAACTTTCAAGATGTACTTTACATGAAATAATTAACTTATAAATATTGTTGGACATGATACAAGTGTAATAAAAAAACCACACCCAATATTCATTTATTAGTTTATTACTGCACTATCGTAATTTGGCAATTTGATTACTATGGTAAAATTATATTTCACCTCATGATATTCATGTTTATTATTATTTAAAAAATAACGTTGGTTAAGGGTGAACCTGAATCTGTATCTGGGTCAAAATAGTTGGATATGTGGACAAAAGTATATGCAGAGATGAGGTCCCAAAGGAATTAATATTGTAGGGAAGAAGCAGAGTGCATGCAAATGGTCCGAACCTTTTGACACACGGAAGATATCATAATGGTCCACTTTTGGACTACAACAATATCACGTGGAGACCACCACCGAGATTCTCGCTAGGCTGTTATGACCTTATAATCTTCTAAAAGGTGACCATCTTCTACGTAAGGGTACAAGCTGTGTCACTCGGGTACACCTCTCGGATAGTCCAGGTAGTGAGGGTACACCGTTGCAAGGGTGGCGGGTAAACTTCGTTCAATCGGGTATAGGTACCCGCGTGTGAGATTGTGAAGAGCCGTTTGATTTGGTTAGGGTACTTTGGGTCGTGTCTTACCGGTTAAGATACTTTGAGTAGAATTTAGGTAAAAATGAGGTGGTTGTCAATAATCAATCATTGGTTGTAGCCATTGGGCTACCTAGGGTTGTGCCCCTTCTACCCTAATACATTATATCTTAAGGCTATGTGGTGTGGTATACTTTCCGCCTCACCGCGAAGGGACTGATGTGGAGACAACCTTTGATTGAAAACAATTAGAACGGTTGAATTCGGTTTTGTATTGAATTCGGATGAATACGGACCGTTAGAAATATATCAAATACGGTTCGGTTCAAATGACGGATATGCCTTATAAAAAGTCAAAACCTTTTAAACCGTTAACAGAACTGTTGAACACTCCATCTTCACCACCATAACATATTAGCATTCGACTAAAAGCATTTTTCAGAAAAGTAATAATTAAACTTAATTTTAAGAGTAAACTTTAGTTTTCGTCCCTAGAGTTTTCACAAAACTTCAGGTTTCGTCCTTCTATAACACATTTCATCCATAACGTTTTATGTTTTAACAGTTTTGGTCCCCTGTCCTTAACTCCGTTAAGTTTTCTGTTAGTTTTGTGCAAATTTGACTAAGATACCCTCACCTCTTCTTCTTCTTCTTCTTCTTCTTCTTCATCAAACTCAATAAAATGTATATGAGACTCAATAACATGAATGACACTTTCCTCTGGCGCGAACCCCCTCCGACCACCGACTCTCCGACACTACCTCCCCCCAAACTGACGACGGGTCTTGGTGGCTCCAACAAAAATGGCGATGACGATGGTTAGGGATTCCAGGAAGCAGAGACAGAGGTGGAGACAAGGTAGTAGGCGGCATCGGGTGGCTTAGATAGCGACGGTGATGATGTTAAACGACGGAGACGGTGACATGATGAGTTTTCTGGAAACACCCCATATAGGGTTCTGCCGTAGCAACGGTGGCGAAGGCTAAGGTGAGACCTGATGGCAGCGGAAACGGAATAAGGATGGTGTTCCGTCGACGAAAACGGTTTTCACCACGTGAATCCCCCCGTCACCTGGTTCGTTGTGGTCATCCTCGTCGTTCTCCGATCAGCATCACCACCGACATGCAGTCATTTGTCGAGTGTAAAAATGTCGAGTGTAAAAAAATAGAGTCAAAATTGCTTTTTGGGCTTGATGATTGAAGAAGAAGAAGAAGGGGTGAGAGATATATTAGTAAATTTGCACAAAAACTAACAGAAACTTAACGGAGTTAAGAACCAGAGACGCAAAGTGTTAAAACATTAAACGTTAAAGATGAAATGTGTTATAGAGAGACGAAACCTAAAGTTTCGTAACGTTAAAGATGAAATGTGTTATAGAGAGACGAAACCTAAAGTTTTATACAAAACTCAGGAACGAAAACTGAAGTTTACTCTAATTTTAATAAGATAACTTATTAACTTGATTTCAAAAGAACCTAATTTTGTTAGATTAGTAACGTAAAAATAGTAAATAAGATATAAAGGTAGTTTTAGAAAATTATAATTCAAAAAGTTATTAGTATTGGATTAAATTTGTAATCCTTGATTCGAATTAATTTAAAATAGAATTAATTACATGGATAACCCATGTGGTTTACACAGATTTTATTTGGCTCTTAGGAATAAGAAACTAAAAGGTTGATTAAATAGTTTGCATGATTGTAACACATTTGGCCCCTGAAATGAATGGAGGTTAGAGTTTTCTGTTAAGTGTACGTGAAATAACTAAAATACCCTTAAATTTAAAATAGAAAAAACTAATAAATACTTGTGGTCCCCACTCCTTCCCCTAAACTCCCACTCCCACTCCCACACTTCATCTTCCTACCTCCACCCATGTTATTCCGGTAAGCCACCCCGGTGGAATGAAAATGAAAGATGAAGCAGCCGGATATCTCCGCCGCCACCACCTCGCCTGAAAGCTACCACCCATTTCCTTCTCTGTTCAAACGTGTTCCCTCTTCGAATCGTCCGCAAAAAGCTTGTTTGAACCAGTCGCCGGACTCCCGCCACCACTGCAGATCTGAAGGTTTGGAGATCGATTTCACGCAATCTCTCTCTCTAATCAAACGTCGACGGTTTGGGGCTCGATTTCACCCAGGACCTCGAAACCCCACTGTTAGAACTTTTTTTTTTTTTTTTAATTCACCTTTTTCACTTAAAGATTATAACTCATATGAAACTTTTTGAAAAAAGGTGAAATGTTTGTTTGAAAATACATGGTTTAGGAAAAGAGATCAGCCATAATGATAATGGTAAGAAAACAAGGCAAGGAAAAAGCGTGATGGTCTCTGTGCTTGATTCAAAATAATGGTAAGGAAAAAGATATGGCCATAGGTAAGTGGAATAGGTTGTAAAATTCAACCCAAAGACTGTTACTCATGGTGGTGGTTGTTACCGGAAATGACGTCTGAGATGGTGGTGGTGATGTTGAAGAAGATGAGTGGTTTTAGGTTTGGTGGGTCTCACATGTTGTAATATTTCTTTTTTTTTTCTTTTAAAACCAAAGGTATTTTAGTTATTTTAAAAATATTAACGGCCAAAGTTAACTTCCATCCATGTCAGGAGTCAAACTTGTTACAATCGTGCAAGTATTGTGTCGAACTTGTAGTTTCTCATTTCTAAAGGTCAAAGATGAAGTCCGTGTAAACCACAGAGACCATCTGTGTAATTAATTCTTTAAAATAACAAATCTTTACAAAAAAAAGTCAATTTAAATTATTACAATGTTTTCAGAAATGAGCGTCTTACTGATTCACGAGTTGAACCGGTAAGACCGGCCAAACTGGATTTAAAAACCGGTAACTAAAATTGGTATAATAAAAAACACAACACTAAAATTGGTATAAATACAAAACACAAGTTAATATTATTTAGTCCAACTTAGTTATCCAATACCAATTTATTACTCAGCCCATGAGTGTTATTCCATTATAAACCAATTTACTTGGTCCATTTTAGTTCTTTTATTTATGAACGAAATTAAATAGCCCATCTTAAAATCTAAATTAAACAGGGTTGATTGAAGTATTCTAATTTCTAACCTTAAGCACTTCACACGTCTAATTTCTAAAGAACAGCCGCTATACCATTTACACCCACCATCTCCATTTCGTATTCTCTTCCCCTACACTCTTTCACCACATCATAGATCAAAACGTTGTGCAGTGAAATCAAGATCTTCCTCTTGTTATCTTCCGGCATTTGATCGTTGTTTCCTGTTATTTTTCAGCATAAACCACTTGCTATTGAAAGCTGACAGCCAGATCGAAGACTTTACATGTTTACCTCTCGATCTCATATGGATATCGAGTAAGAATTTCACGTACCCGGTCTGACCTCTAACCACGGTTCACCAGTAACCCGCAAACACCTGCCGGTTTAACCAGAAACGGTTGAAAAGTACACAACCAGACCGGCCATGGATGCGTTTCCCGGTCCGACCAGCCAGTCCGGTCTGGTTTCAAGAACACTGAATTGTTGGGCACAAATGTTAAGAGTCATTGGTATGGATCAACAACACAATTAAGCTTAAAACACATAAAACATAAAATCAAATTAATCAACTATAAACATGTATCATTTCAAACTCTACGTTTCAGCCATAAGTAGGTATGAACTCTACGTTTGAATCATGCAATGATAAGGTTCAAGGGTTATGGAGGAGAAGCAGGTGGCAAAAGAAGCGGTGTTTTGATTGTTCCCTAATAAAGTGAAAGGAACCCACAATAATGAGTTGAAAGACTTCTTGCAAAAGAGAAAAAGGGAAGGGGATTTGGAAAGAGAGAACTTGTTGAAGGAATATGTCCAAACGAGAGGTATAACATTGTGATTCTAACATTTCTTGGACATATTTCTCCAACTGCATCTGTTTTTCTAAATCTCTTTTTCTTTCTTCCTCCTTCTCTTTTGCAATAAGTCGTTTAACTTTCAAATCTTCCAACTCCTTTCACTTTAATAGGAACAATCAGCCAACTAATTATTTCATTTGGTACGTACTAGTTATGTGTACCAGAATGAAATTCATGATACACCTCACAGAACATATGCTGACTTGGATGACAGTGTTAGACCTCCTGCTTTGTTTTGCCACGTGCTTCTCCTCCATAATCCTTGAACTTGTTATTGCATGATTCATAACATGAAATGTAAAGTCCATTCAAAATGATACCTACTTATGGTTGAAACGTAGAGTTTGAAAAGGTCTGTTTATGGTTGAAAGGTGGAGTTTGAAATCATACATGCTTATGGTTGATTGCCTTGATTTGATTCAAGGTTTTATGTGTTTTAAGCTTATTCGTGTTTTTCATCCATGCCAATGATTATTACATTTGTGATCAACAATTCAATGTTCTTGAAACTGGCCGGTCGGACCGGGAACCGCATTCACTGTCTGTCCGGTTGTGTGACTGTTTCCGGTTAAACCGGCCGGTGTTTACGGGTTACAGCTGAATGCGGTCAGAGGTCGGACCGGGTACGTGGAATTCTTACTCAATATCCACCAGAGTCCGAGAGGTGAACATGTGAAATCTTCGACTGTAAATGGGAATGGAACCCGGAGGTCATGAGTGTGGAAATAGGAATGGAACCCGGAGGTCATGAGTGGGGAAATGGGAATGGAATCCGGAGGTCATGAGTTATATATTTGTTTTTTTTTTCAACTGTAAATTTTTACTCGTAAATAACATCTAATCAAACCTGAAACCACGCTTACTCGTAAAAATTAAAAAATGATTTTAAAAAAGTAAGAAAAAAACATTTTTCAAAAAGTAGATTTTTTTTTATGAAAAAGCCTAAAAAAAGTTTTTGAAAAGGTTAAACTTGTTAACTTAGAAATTAAATGACTAAAATTTATTTATCTTTAACAGAAAAAGTTAACATGGTTAGTGTCATGAACTGAAATAGTTACAAAAATTAACATCAGTGGCTGATTTATTAAAAGATTTATTTTTGGACTAAAACTGTTAAACAGATAAACCACATAGACAAAAACGAAGTTTACTTTATATAACATGACAATATTAAATACCATATTGGTAGTAATTAAAACACATTCATCATTAGGAGAGATTCAATTCATATCACTAAATATTGTGAGAACACGCATAACAAAACGAATCATTCACTTTTTCAATCTTAAAATATAAGAAAATTATATAAATGAAATGTTTATTTGTTTTTCATGAAATTCAAAGAAAAAAATATAAAAAAAATTCGTTTATATTTTTTTTGAACGACTAATTTGGATCATTGATAGACCGCTGGAATATCATCGTGCCACCAGTTGTACCACCCGATCATATTCCAACACCAAGTCACCAATTCGGGAGGAAACCCAATTTATAAATACGTTTATATACATACCTACACATGTGTAATTCATGTATAGATTCTTTACCTACACTTGTGTAGGAAACTTTTAAATATATAAAAACACATTAAAAAATTTAGTGATTTGAATTGGTTCCACCTCTCCACTCCCAAAACCGGATCCGATCAGGAACCGGTTCCCTCGTGTCCGGTCATTGACCAACGTTGACGGATCCGGTCCGAATCCAAAAAAAATCTGGTTTGTGCACCTCTACTTAAGGCTATGCGGTATACTTACCGCCTCACCGCGAAGGGGCTGATGTGGAGACCACCTGCGATTGAAAACAGTTAGAACAGTTAAATTCGGTTTTGAACCGAATCCGAACAGAATTGAATTCGGATGAATACGGATCGTTAGAAATATATCCAATACGGTTCGGTTCGGATAATGGATAGGCTTAAAAAAAATCAAAATCGTTTAAACCTAACAAACCATTAACAGAACCGTTGAACACTCCATCTTCACCACCATAACAAATTACCATTTGACTAAAAACGTTTTTCAGAAAAGTAATAACGTAACTTAATTTTAATCAGATAACTTATTAACTTGATTTCAAAAGAACCTAATTTTGTTAGATTAGTAACGTAAAAATAATAAATAAAATATAAAGGTAGTTTTAGAAAATTATAATTCAAAAAGTTATTAGTATTCGATTAACATTTGAAAGAGTCAAGCAAGATAAAGGTAAAAGAAATGAATCAAAAAACATTTTTTTAGTAAATTTGTATTCCTTGATTCGGATTAATTTAAAATAACAAATCTTTGCAAGAAGTCAATTTAAATTCTTACAATGTTTTCATCAATTGACTAACCGGTCGTCTTACTGGTTCACCAGTTGAACCGGTCAGACCATGAGTGTTATTCCATTATAAACCAATTTACTTGGTCCATTTTAGTTCTTTTATTTATCAACCAAATTAAATAGCCCATCTTAAAATTTAAATTAAATAGGTTGATGTATTCTCACCTAAGCACTTCTCACGTCTAATTTCTAAAGAACAGCCGCTACCACATCATAGATCAAAACGTTGTGCAGTGAAATCGAGATCTTTCTCTTTTTATCTTTCGGCCTTTGATCGTTGTTTCCTGTTATTTTTCCGCCTAAATCACTTGCTATTGAAAGCTGACAACCAGATCGAAGACTTCACATGTTTACCTCTCGATCTCAGATGGATATCGAGTAAGAATTCCACGTACCCGGTCTGACCTCTGACCACAGTTCACCAGTTCAATTGTAACCCGCAAACACCTACCGGTTTAACCAGAAACGATCGAAAAGTACACAACCAAACCGACCGTGGATGCATTTCTCGGTCCGACCAACCAGTCTGGTCTGGTTTCAAGAACACAGAATTGTTGAGCACAAATGTTAGAGTCATGGGTATGTATCAACAACACAAATAAGCTTAAAACACGTAAAACCTAAAATCAAATCAAAATTAATCAACCATAAAGATGTATCATTTCAAACTCTACGTTTTAACCATAAGTAGGTATCATTTCATATGAACTCTACGTTTCAGGTTTTGAATCATGCACTAATAAGGTTCAAGGGTTATGGAGGACAAGCACTTGGCAAAAAGAAGCGGGAGGTCTAACAGTGTCCTCCAAGTCAGTCCACGTCAGCATATGTTCTGTGAGGTGTATCATTAATTTCATTCTGGCACACATAACTAGTACTACTAAATGAAATAATTAGTAGGTTGACTGTTCTCTAATGAAGTGAAAGGAACCCACAAGAAAGAGTTGAAAGACTTGAAAGTTAGAGGAATATGTGCAAACAGGGTCGGTCTTGAGATTACTCAAAATGTTTTGGGTCTGGGACATTTAAAAAAAACGAGACCCATAATATAAACTCATAATGACATAATAAAAAACTATAGCAAACGAATAACGATTATTTTGTTATTTTTTAATAAGTTTGAAAATCTAATGGACTTTTTTTTTAATTTTAAGTGGGTTAATAAGATATATGGATAATACAGGTAGTGAGCATTTTTTTAATTTCTAAGTGGATTAATAGTACATAAAAGAAACGTATGAAGTTGTCACGACTCGGTCATGGAATTCGAAAAATAGATAAATTGTGGTGCGAATAGGAGTTAACATTGAAACGATAAATTCGTTAAACTTGATGTGGTAAAATTAACAATTTACAAAGCTAGGGGTGAGTTTTGCCATTTTACCAAAGTGGGGGGAGAAGTGTCAAATTACCAATTTATAAAGTTAGGGGTTAGTTATGTCATTTTCGCAAAGTCAGGGGTGTCAGATTAATAATTACAAAGTTGGGGGTTGCTTTTGTAATTTAACTAAAGTTAGGGGAAGTAATGATCTAATTTAAAAAGAAGAAAAATAAAAAGAAGGGCTGCATGAATCAAACTTACAACCTCCTTGAGTGGAAGAGCATTAACAAGAAATTTAAAACCAACCAATCTAACTCAAGCTTTTGTAATATTCTAAAACATGAAATATGAAACTGGTGGAGACAATATAGAGGATCAAACTCAAGTAAAAAAAATTTTAAACTACGGGCCCCTTAGGAGACCGGGCCCCGGACGATCGCCCTCCCCGCCCCCCCCCTAGGGCCGCCCCTGTGAGCAAAATAGAAGCATGAGGAAAGGGAAGGGGAATTGGAAAGAGAGAAATATGACACGTACAGGAATACATGACACGAACCTACACGATCTTAACATGTATCGTGTATGCCTTTATCGTGTTTCGTGTCCTAAACAGGTAGACATGAATCTAACTGTTAATTTTTGTGTCTAAACAGGTAAAATACATGTTACCTGTTAAGTACCTGTTAAAAAATTTTTAAAATAAAAAATATTAAAGTATGATATTATATGTAGGTTCTTACCTATTTCACTAAACAGGTTCTTAAACATGTTTACCTATTAAGTACCTATCAGTACCTGTCTAAACATGTAAAATACGTATTTCACTAAACAGGTTCTTAAACATGTGTTTCTAAACAGGTCTTATCGTGTTAAGCAGGTATAAACAGGTTCGTGTTCATGTTTGGGAAAAAGTTCACGATAAGTTATCGTGTCGTGTTCGTGTTTTATCGTGTACGTGTATACACGATATGCCAGCCCTACTAAGCGGGAGGTCTAACATTGTGATTCTATCATTTCTTAGACATATTTCTCCAACTGTTTCTCTTTTTCCATGCCTCTTTAGTCGTTTAACATTCAAATGTTTCAACTCCTTATGAGATCCTTTCATTTCATTAGGAACAATCAGGCAACTAATTATTTCATTTGGTAGGTACTAGTTATGTGTACTAGAATGAAATTCATGGTACACCTCACAGAAATTAATTTAGGGGACTACTAATGACAAACGGGAATTACTATTTAGACTTGGCCATATACGCATCGTATAGGGCAATACGATGCGTATAACCCTTCACAATTTCCCATGCCCGACATCCTCGTACAACCTGGTCATTCCAATCATATACGCATCGTATAGTGCAATACGATGCAGTTTAGGGTACGAGGTACCTTCTGCTAGTAGCCATCCATCACATCGCTATACGCCCTGTATAGATCTATACGCGGCGTATAACGATGTGATGGATGACTAGTTGCAGAAAGTACCTCGTACCCTATACGCATCGTATTGAACTATGCGATGCGTATACGAGGTTTGACTAGAATCCTATACGCACCGTATTGCCTTATACGATGCGTATAGGGCCCAAATTTGGTGTATTTAACCATGCAGAATTCTCATTCGAACGTATCGTTCGAAAATTTTTTAAACAATCTCTCAAAAATTATAAACATGTCTTGGTGGTGGGATGGTAACTACGGTTTTCAGGTATATTCTAACGATTCGCTGGAAAACAACCCGCAAAGTTCTGGCGTTCAAGAGGTGAACTGGGAGGAGGTCTCGTCCGACGTTTATTCTAATCAACATGTAAGGCTTGCAGATTTGAAAGAGCCACTGAGCAATCCCGAGTTCGTATAAGGTGAATCGTCTTACCTTACACAACCCACGAACGACTACGTATACGGTGAAGTCTCTTACCCGACACAACAAACTGACGACTTCGTGTGCGGTGAAGTCTCTTACCCGATACAACAAACCGATGACTCCGAAGACGAGGAACAAAACCATCAAAACGTGTCATATAAAACTGACCAGAATTTTCAGTCTCGTGAACAGTTGGTGGATTGGGCTGTCCGGAGAGGACGTGAGAATGGTTACGTCCTTGTCACCCGACGATCGAGGAGAAAAGGCGACGATCCGACAGAACCGTTTATCAAGGTGTGGCTTGTGTGTGACCGTCATGGCGAACGTGCATCTACTGCCACGGTTAGACGTGTCGGTAGCAAGAAAATAGGTTGTCCCTTTAATTTGGAAGGAGAGTAACAAGAAAATACTGGTGATTAGAAATTACCGGTGAAGGATGACAGTCATAACCACAATCCTAGTCAACATCTTGAGGCGCACTCGTTTACGAGGAGACTGTCTCAGTCGAAACAACTTTTTGTGGCGAAGTTGTATTCGCAAAACATGTTGCCACGAAACATTCTGGCAACTATAAGGGAACAAAACCCAGAGAGTAGTTGTATTAAAAAGGACATTTATAATGCGATACAAAAGATAAAAAACGAAACGAGAGTCGGTGAAACTCCAATGCAAATTTTGGAAAACCTGCTTTCTTCTAAAAAATACGTCTACTATACTCGGGAAGATCCTACCACAAATATTGTGGAGGAGATATTCTTTGTTCATCCGAAATCGTACGAGATGTGGCGTGCGTTCCCGCACGTGTTGATGATCCACGCGACATACAAAGCAAATATGTATAGACTTCCATTTGTCTAAGTGGTCAGTGTGACCTCCACACACCGGTCGTTTTGCGTCGCTCATGCATTTATATCAAAAGAACGGGAGGAAAACTTCGTCTCGGTGCTACTGCAAATAAAAGCAATGTTGGAAAAGTGTATGGAGCCGCGTGTGATAGTAACAGTGGTGATAGTGCATATTTAAATCATCCGATATTGATTCCTTATTGCCTTTGGCTCAAAAATTGGGTCTTACTCGTGCATATTTAAATCGTCCGATATTGATCCAATTAAAGTAACTCTTTGTTTTAAGGCCGATTCGATTATTTTCCATGTCGAGTTTCATCTAGTAGGTACGTCCCAATTTGGAACTAAAAAGATGGAATCCTTTTGTTGGCACAAGTTTCTATAGTTCATATATCTTTTTTTGCTTGTGCTAAAAACTACTCGTAACATCACTTTAAAATTTTCTTTCACGTCTCTTATTTCTTGGATGTTTACACCGTCTTGCACAACCAAGTTAATGATGTGCACAACACATCGACTATGAAAGAAAACACCGTTAAAAAGCGGTTCATATTTTATTTTTAATTTTTCCACCGCGTTGTGTTATTTGAAGCGTTATCAAAAGATATTGAAAATATTTTTGGTTGAATTTTATAAATTTGAATTACCGAGTCTAAAATATAAAATAAGTTTTCACCGGTATGTGGATATCCAAAATATTGAAACGCAATCGTACGCTTCATCACTTGCCATGACTCTAGTTGAACCCAATGTGCGGTAACGCAAATGTACGATTCGGGTAAACCATGTGGAGCGGACCAAACATCCGTGGTTAAGTTAATGCCCGTATTTAAATTTTCAAAACCTAAGATTAATTCTTTTTTAGCTCTTTTTCACATTTTTAAACAATCTCTTCTTAAAGTAGAACGACTTACATTTCTGTAGCTCGGTTGAAGCGTATCTTGTATCATCCTCGTCAAGCGCGTGTTATCAAAGTGATCAAAAGGCAACCCTTCTTGAATGACGAAATGTGTCATTCTCTCACGAACCCTCTCGACATTGTATTGGCAAACTCCTCCATCCATACCAATCTGAGTTTGATTTTCACCTTGTGTGTGTTTTGCGTGACTACCAATATATTTCCTCAAAGTACTATTTCCCGCAACACCCAAAATTTTAACACAACGTTTACAACGAGCCTTTTGTGAACCGTTTGACATTTCGCATAAATCAAAATAAGCCCATATCTCTTGGTTTCGGGAGCAAGAAAGTACTCTCACCACCGTGGCATCGCTAGTAGAACCACCAACCGAATTTTGAGTGCTTGCAGAAGCCATGAGAGATTGAGAGCGTTTTTTTTGCGTAAAAGTGAGTGTTTTTTTTGCGTTTTTGAGTTTTGAGAGCTAGAATGTTGTGGTGAAATAACCCATACCCCCAATACCTATTTATACTAAGTTTCAAGTCTCAAAAACTTCCACAAACCCAAAAAAACGGCTAGTTAACGGCTATATAGCCGTTTTTTTTCCCAGCCCAACGGCTAGAACCGGTTTTTTTTGTCCGATTTTTATCCGGATATTTTTTGTCCGATTTTTGTCCGGTCAACTGAAAACCCCGTAACCGGTTCTGGATCCGGCGGTTCCAAAAAGATCCGATCCGGTTCTTTTTTGTCCGGTTCCTGTCGAGTCCAATTCCGAATTATCCGCCGGATCATATTTGGATCCGGTTCTATCGAGCACCAACATTACCCTACGGAGATGGGCTGGATTTTCCATATTGGGCCCAATCTAGTAAGTTTAACTACAGTTATTTTTTTTACTTATCTTTTAAATGTAAAAATAAAATTTTTTTTCCATATTGGGCCCAATCTAGTAAGTTTAATCAAACATACTCACGAGTCACCACCCTAAGGTAGAGGTGCACAAAAAAACCGGTTTTTTTTTTTAACCCGGTTCAAACCGGTAAACCGGTTTGGGTCAAACCGGTTTGAGGATTTCTGAAAAAAATCGGGTTGGGACCGGTTTTGGCTAAACCGGGTTAGGAAACCAGTTTTCAAACCGGTTTGAACCGTTGGGCGAATTCTAGCCGTTGGCCAACGGCTATATGGCCGTTGGGGTCGATTTTGGCCCTTTTTTTGGAGTTTTTTGGACCCATAAAACACTATAAATAGGTGGGGGGTGTTTAGGGTTGATCACACTTCTCTTTACACTCTCTAATCTTTAAAACCGCTCTTTAACCGCTCAAAAACGCTCTCTAAACTCTCTCTAAACTCAAAAAAAAAAACATGGAAAGTTTTGGTGTTAGTGGTTCCTCAAACGAAGTTACCGTTGTGCAAATTCTAGCAACAACGAGAAATCCGGCAATCTGGTGCAATTACGATTTATGTTTGTTGTCAAACGGAAAGGAACGTGCTCGTTGCAAGTTGTGTGGTGCGTTTTTGGGGAAAGATTCAAACACTACTTTGAAAACGCATATGGAAAAATCTTGCCCGTCATTGAAGGGAATTCCAAGTGAAGGTCAAGCCTCGATGACAAGCGAAGGAGGAATTTGGAACTTTGATCCAAATATTGTTCGAGATCGAATGGCGAGGTTAGTGATTCAAGAAGGATTGCCGTTCAACCACTTTGACAATCCGCGCTTGACAAAGATGATTCAAGAGACACTCCAACCTCGTTATCACCAAGTAAGTCGCACAACCCTTAGACGAGATTGTATAAAAATGTGGAAAAAAGCAAAAAAAGAATTAATTTTAGGTTTTGAAAATTTGCAAACCGGTGTAAACTTAACCACCGATGTTTGGTCGGCTCCACATGGTATACCCGATTCGTACCTTTGCGTTACCGCGCATTGGGTTGATCCCAATACGTGGCAAATGATGAAGCGTACAATCGCTTTTGACTTGTTTGAATATCCACGCACCGGCGAAAATTTATTTTATATATTGGATGGTGTTATTAACGAATTTAAATTACAAAATAAACTTTTTTCAATGTCTTTTGATAATGCATCTAATAATACAAATGCGGTTCAAAAACTAAAAATTAAATATAAACCCGTTTGCAACGGCGTTTTTTTCCATAGTCGATGTGTCGCACACATCATTAACTTGGCGGTGCAAGCCGGGCTTGCTATTGAAGAGGTTTCAAACTTAACATATAGTTTTCGACAAATGCTTAAATATATTTTTAGTAACAGAAAAAGATACCATGATTATATTAAATTTTGTCGTGATACGAATAATCTTTGCTTAGGCCCGAATTGGGACGTCGAGACAAGATGGAACTCGACTTATATTATGTTTTATAGCGCTTTACGACAAAGAGAAACTTTAGAAATATTTCATGATATGCTTTCCTCAAAACCTCGTCGTAAAATTCAAAACTTTCCGTCTACAAATTGGAACATTTTAAAAGACGTAACTGAATTGCTTGAAGTTTTCAAAACCGCCACAACTTTTTTATCCGGTGTTTATTATCCCACAAGTCCATTAACACTAAAACAAATATATTTAATGGCTAACAAGTTGTCTGAGCTTGAAAATAAAAGCGATCTTTTTACAAAAATGATAGAACCGATGAAAGAAAAATTAGTGAAATATTTTAAAGAAATCCCTCCCGTTATAACTTGCGCCGCCGCGTTAAACCCTACCATAAATGTTTACAGGGTTGAAACCTTGATTGATAGAATTACTTACGCTTTAAATTTGGATAGCGAAGACATCCATTTTGCACAAGGCACAAAAACATATTTTAACAAATGTTTACAAGATTTATTTGATGTTTATTTACATAAATATGGTACAACTCCGACTCCACATGATACAATGGGTACATCATCAAGTGGTAGCTCGAGAGATGTTAACTTGAATTTATATAACGAAATGTTAAATGAATTTAGTAAACGTGCTCGAGGTACCACCCCGAGTAGCGAACTCGGAAGGTATGTTGGCACAAACTTTTTAGCGTTTATGCCTCCTACCGTTTTTGAGGAGTTTGATATCTTGGCATGGTGGAAACAAAACGAAGCTTCGTTTCCGATTCTTTCCGCCATGGCCCGTGATGTACTAACCGTCCAAGCTTCCACGGTAGCTTCGGAATCTGCGTTTTCTTTTAGTGGCAGGGTATTATCGATACGAAGGACTAGACTCACACCCCTAGCGATGGAAATGTGCATTTGTTTGAAGGACCATTTGGATGCGATGGATAGGATACAAGACCAAACTTCTCTCGAAGATGAAATTCAAGCCGAAGAAGTCATACACAACAACGAGGTTGATCTTGGAATATCCGAACCAGTCACGGATGAAGAACTAGCCGAAGATGCAAGGCTACGAAGCTCTAGTTCCGAAGACAACGCACAAGAATAATCAATCAATATTCCAAAAAATAAAACGTTGAACTTAATGTTTTATATTTGTTATACTTTTTGTAATGTTTTACAATTTTATCTTGTTATGTTTTTTAATTTCCGAACTATCCAAATATTAATAAACGTTGAACTTTATGTTTTAATTTTGTTATATTTTATTTTGGATTTTATATTAAAAACATAAAATTTATTTGATTTTTTTTTAATAAAAACCGGTTTAAACCGGTTTAAGGGGCAAACCGGTTTAAAACCTACCCGAACCGGTTTGACCGGTTTACATATTTCCCTCTCTGAAACCGGTTTAACCCGAACCGGTTTGGGTCCAAACCGGTTTTGACTTTTCGTTGACCAAACCGGTTCGGATCGGTTTGAACCGGTTTGGGTTAAAAAACCGATTTGTGCACCTCTACCCTAAGGTACTTTATTTTTATACGAACGAATGCTCTAAATTCTTCTTTTATATTATAATAGATCATAAAAAAATAATTTCTCATGATATTTTAGGAGATAGTAAAGTCAATTCTAGACTAAGATTAAATTGTAAGGCGGAGGAATACTATAGTTTTCATCTTTTCAATTTTTATCACAAAAGTTTTTTTTCATACAAGTACAACCTTTTTGGCCCATGTGGGATGGCAACATGTATGTTTTTTTTTGTTTTTAATTTTAAATTTCAACCTTATACTATACATAATATACACTTTAGCCCGTTTTATTTTCTATTAATTTCGTTTTCCTTTAATAACTTTCGTTCATTAAGTTTTTTAAAAATACGAATGGTGCGACTGTTTTTTTTTTGACGTTCTGATATATATATTTTTAAAACGGGGTTGTATTCAAAATCGATTTTTTTGTATCGTTTCCTACAGCGAGTTTCGTTACCATTGTCATACCGTGACGAGCCGAACCTATTCTGAGCTACAATATCATTGTTGGTATTTGTATTATCGTAACCCGTATCAGTATTAACTTTTATGGTTTTCGATGACCCGTACTGATAAAATCTTTTTTTTATTAATATTTAGTTTTATGTTTCTCTTTTATTAGCATTAGTTTTATCGTTGCACAATATTTGTATTTTCAACCTTTATACTATATAATATACGCTTTTAGTCCGTTTCATTTTCTATTAATTTCGTTTTCCTTTAATAACTTTAGTTCGTTAACTTTTTTCAAAATACGGAGGGCACAGCTGTTTTTAGTTATTTTTGTCAACGTTCCGATGTATATATTTTTTTAAACAGAGTTGTATTCAAAATATAAGGTTTTTTTTATCGTTACCTATAGCGAGAGCTGTTACCGTTGTCGTACCGTGACGAGCCGAACCTGTTATGAGCGAACAACATCATTTTCGGTATTGATATTATCGGAAACCGTATCTGTATTCGCTTTTTATGGTTTTCGACGACCCGAAGCATTAATTTTTTTATTTTGTTTATTTCATTTTTTATTATTTAGTTTTATGTTTTGTTTTTGATTAATATTATTTTTATTGTTGCACTTACGTTTTAATTTTCTTTTATTTTTGCATTTAGCGAGTGTCGTTACCGTTGTGGTACCGTGACGAGCCGAACTTATTATAAGCGAACAACATCATTGTCGGTGTTGGTATTATCGGAACCCATATTGGTCTTCGCTTTTATGGTTTTCGACGACTCGAACCAGTATTTTTTTTTCCTTTTTTATCATTTAGTTTTTGTTTTCTTTTTTATTAACATTATTTTTACCGGTGCACCTACGTTTATGGACGTGCCAAATCAATAATTATCAAACTCCCGCCGTGTATCGCGGAAAAAAAAACTAGTTTATCATTAAAAGATGAGAATAGATGTATTTACAAGTTTTGGAGTATCCAATTGCTTTAAACTAAATAAATTTTATCATTCCAGTTTTATTAACAAATTACTCCTACCTAAAAAGCTAGTATCGGCGTCCAATAAGGAGTCAACAACACAAACCCTTATTCACTCTTCTTTTATATTTTATTTATCACTTCAAATTCAACTAATAGCGGTGGTAAATTTCAGTGTTTGATTTACTTGGTTCTTCTATATCACGGGTTCAACTCTTGGTAACACCCTTTATTTTTTTTATTTTATTTTTTTCCTTTTTTTTCTTTATTCTTTTTAGATTTATTATTATTTTTTTAAGTTTTCATTAATTTTTTTAATTATTAAGTCTCAATATGTGACCACCATAATACTTTTTTAATCTATGGTTCAATATCCAAAACCATCATGTCTTAAATTCGTACGTTTCTTTTATGTATTTAGACACGTTAGTGTAACCGTCATAACGCGCGTAACTAGCTTCACAAATGTGCCCTTACCCACGTGTGTCTTATCGTACAGTTTCACCGCAACACGTGTGTCTTAACGTTTAAACTTTGGTTTTAGTTTACGCCTCCACTGCAACGTGCGAGTATAAATCGGTTGTTTTTTTATATAAGGTCTTAAATATTATCGATAATCTAACTGCAACGTGTTAGTTTACGTAATGTTTTTTATACAAACTTTCGAAGCCGTTGATTGATTTCGTGGTTTAACGAGCCACAACGTGTAAAGGGTTTTTTTTTACTTTATTCTAATTTCTTTCATGAATTTGGCAAATGTTAACATAACATGAACGCACGACAACTAAGTCCTATTTACATCGCAACGTGCGAAATGATTCGCAACACGTGGTGAATCAACATACTTAATTTTATTAATGTATGGTTCAAAGCTGTCGCCGCACCGCACGTGTCTCTACACTAGTTTACTAACTAAATTCTATGTCAAGTTTTAAAAGATTACATTCAAATTCAAATTCAAATTCAAATTTAAATTTTGTTTATATTTTTTTTATAAAATATTCTGTAAACCAAATGCCCCTTATAATTTAAAGAGTTAAATACGGTTTTAGTCCCTATGGTTTGACCAAAATAACAGTTTTAGTCCAAAAGTTTAAACTTGTCTTTTTTAGTATAATATTTTCAGTTTTGTATCGATTAAAGTTCATTTGATTAACAATGTCAAAATTTTTCTATCAACTTGGTATGAAAAGTGAAAACTACCCTTATTATCAAAAATATTAAAACCAAAAAAACCTAAATATATACCTACCATATCTCCTTTACTATATCCTCTTCTATCTTCTCTCTAACCACCCCCCCCCCCCACCTGCAAGACCACCACGCAGGCCAAACTCCACCACCGACCACCACAACAGGGCCAGACGCCACTCTCTGACCTCTTTTCCGATCACTAATTTTGATTGGAGAGTTCACTTTTTCATTTGTGACTGGTAATTAGTTATCAGTTTAAGATTAGGACTAGAGAGATGTGGATTGGTTAAGTGAGAAAGAGAGGTAATTTAAGGGTCAGAAAGAAATGGATGAAGTGGCCAGAGAGAGTCAGAGGAGAGGGAGAGTATAGAGAGATGGGGGTTCATAAATCTTTTTTTGTTTAACTTTTATTTTTTTTAATAGGGGTATTTTAGTTTTTTTTTTTTAAAGTTAGCAAAAAAGTTGGATGGAGTTAGTAGACCGAACTGTAATTGATACGAAAACAAAACTATTGGACTAAAATAGTCAAATTTAAACTTTTGGATTAAAACTGTTATTTTGGTCAAACCACATGGACTAAAACCGTATTTAACTCTAGTTTAAAAGAAACAAATTTTAATGTTTATCTCATCACTGACTTGCGAAAAACGTGAACATGAACGGCAACGGGGAAAAACACAACATGTTAAAACCAATAGTTCCATCATAAACCATGCAAACTAACGATTTCAAATTTCAACCATCTTTGTTTGAACATGTATTGGGTTTTTAGAATTTGATTTCAAGCGACGACTGATTATGATATTAAGGTATGAGTTAGGGAAGAAGACTTCGATAAACAACAAATTAAATGGATATCAATTAACGGTTTGGACTTTGCCCCCCACTAGTCCCCCCTTTCTTCACGTGAACCTACTGATTTATTTTGGTTGCTTTAGTTCATTTGAAACAATTGTTTTGGACTCCTAAGCCATGACCAAAAGACTTAGACGGGTTAGGTTTGATATTTTTAGAGAGAGAGAAAGTAGAAGACAGTAGAGGGACTAAGGAGAGAATTTATTTTGTCTTTTAACAAATTAATACTAAGTAACACAAATAGTTCAAGGGTATTTTAGTCTTTTAGTACAAAGTTAACCAAAAATTTGGATGATTTAATAGGTTGGACTTTAATTGATACAAAAACGAAATTATTGACCCAAAAAGATCAAATTAAACTTTTGGATTAAAACAGTTATTTGAGTCAAATCACAGGGACTAGAACCGTATTTAACTGAATAATTACTCAATAATTAATGTACTTTTGATGCTTATGCTTGATCTACTTTAATCAAAATAAGTTTTGATCTTCATACTTAATCCAGTTTAAATGGTTTTTCTCATCAAGAGTTTAAATGTTCAGTATATTTTTGCAAAGAAAAGGGACGCGAAGACTCACCTTTAGGTCTAAAATAAAATAAGCGGGCGTAAACCGTGCGTTGATGCGTAAGTGTTAAAATTTGTAAGCTCGGTTTCAATGACCCGTACATTGGTACTAACCCGCGAAAGCAATTCACGTCAAAACACCGATAAAAAAATAAGCACGTGGAAACGGCAGATCCGAAATTCTATAAAACGTCATATTTTAAAGGTTGCAAGAAAAATAAAAAAAACTAAAAAAATAACTCATGGAAGCAGCTTTCACGACTTGTAAGTTCGAAGATATCATATTTAAAAGTTAAAAAAGACACAAAATATGCCAAAAAATAATTATAAAAAGTAAAACTGATAAGAAAATTAAAATAAAAAGAACTAAAAAAAACTTAAGCTGTGGAACAAGCTTAAGTTGGCAGTGGAACCGATAGAGGGATGGGATACCATTTTTGAAACATTGAAATCAAACATCGACCAAATTTTCATAAACCTTTTTTCAAACATTGACAACGCTAGAAACCTTCAATGCTCAATTTCCGTATCTAAATTTCTAAATACCAAATTCAACTATTCCGTGAATAAACTTAAAGCTTCGGCTTCAGTCGACTGTTGAAGAAGACGAAAACCAGTTCAATTGGAACATAAAACGAAGGACTCGATGAGTAGGGGGTTTTAAAAGGATAGTTTTGCCATTTCATCAAATTCCATTTCGTTTACAACATTTCATTTCCTTTGGAAACAATAAATAAATGAACAAGGAGGCTTTGCTACGGAGGCGCTTACTTGACACCTAAGTTGGAACCTATTGGACGTCTACATGACATCCATTCTAGATTGTTCCATACTTTTTTTAGTTTGATCTAGACTTGTATATAATCCTCTATAAAAGTTTGGAGCCTTGTAATTTTCTAGATATTTGTATAAAACACTCTAGATACACAATTGTAGCCGTTAGATCAAGATGATCCCAACCGCCCATTGAGGAGGTGGAGGTGCATAAATAGGCGAGGCCTTCATTAGACCAAACCATCCAAGCATTTGTAAACTTTTCTCTAGTGCAATACAAGTTCTCTCCATTCTCCTTGATTATCACTTGTGTACTTTCGGTCTTCTTGCCTAATTCCCTCTAGCTCACTATTTGGGTTAGACTCACTTAGCAACCAATAAGGGATGTTGAAGCGCTAAATGTCGTGCGCCTTATCGGACATTTTCAAAAATAAAGTTAAGAAGCCTTTATTTGATTCACTGTGACAACATTTTGGTCATTTTCTTCCAAGACCCATCCTCGTGCATTCATCATCTTTAACCGTGAAGTGTTGGAACTTTATATTTTGGGTAGTCTGAAACTAGACGTAAAGGTAATTGTTTATTTGTTTGAATGTGTTTCATCTATTATCGTGTTATTGACTTATGTTTATTTTTATTTTTTAGACATGCGGTGTACCAGCCTTGTTGCTAAAAAATGGTAGGCTAACTGTTTACCCTAATGAAGTGAAAAGAGCTCGTAAGGAGTTGCAGGCTTGAAAGTTAAACGACTTCTTGCAAGAGAGAAGACTAAGGCAAGGAAAGGGGAATTTGAAAGAGAGAAATAGTTGGATGAATACGTCAGAAATCAAAAAGGCAATGAAAGTTAAAAGTTTATGAATGGTGGGTAGAAAATGTTGATGAATGGGGAGAAAAAGCTTATCGATGGTGGGTAGAAAAAGCTGATGAATGGGAATATGTGAAGAAGTATGCTTTAGACCTTCCAATTAGTTGCATCATTTTCGTAAGTAAATAAGCAGTGATGAATGCATTAATAGTATCTATCAAAGTGAAGTGTTCGAAGCTTATATTATGGTAGTCCGAAAATTAGACGATGCGTGAAGATTTGTTTGATTGTGTTTCATCTATGATCTTCTTATTGACTTATGTTTTTTTTTTCCTTTTTAGGCATGCAGGTTACCAGCCTTGCTTGCTAAGAAGTGATTCAAGAAGGCTTCACTTTGAGATCGAGTGTTGAACAAAACAATAATCAAATTGTAAAATGTAGTCATCCTAATAACATAGATTCAACAAGATCCACATGCATCAAAGATCAACAAATACGAAATCCTATCGCAGAATATTAGATAAACATTTAGAAAATTTAACGATAATCAAATTGTAAAATGTAGTCATCATAATAACATAGATTCAACGGAATTTAACAATAATCAAATTGTAATATGTAGTCTTCCTAGTAACATAGATTCAACAAGATCCACATGCATCAAAGATCAACAAATACGAAATCCTATCACAGAATAGCAAATAATCATTTAAAAAATTTAACGATAATCAAATTGTAAAATGTAGTCATCATAATAACATAGATTCAACGGAATTTAACAATAATCAAATTGTAATATGTAGTCTTCCTAGTAACATAGATTCAACAAGATCCACATGCATCAAAGATCAACAAATACGAAATCCTATCACAGAATAGCAAATAATCATTTAAAAAATTTAACGATAATCAAATTGTAAAATGTAGTCATCATAATAACATAGATTCAACGGAATTTAACAATAATCAAATTGTAATATGTAGTCTTCCTAGTAACATAGATTCAACAAGATCCACATGCATCAAAGATCAACAAATACGAAATCCTATCACAGAATAGCAAATAATCATTTAAAAAATTTAACGATAATCAAATTGTAAATGTAGTTATCCTAATAACATAGATTCAACAAAATTTAACGATAATCAAATTGTAAAATGTAGTCATCCTAATAACATACATTCAACAAGATCCACATGCATCGAAGATAAATAAAAATTGAAATCCTATCACTGTACGACGAAATTAACAAAAATTCAGAACGCTACAGAACCGATCCAATCACAAATGACGTAGATAATACACAAATAAGATAATCATAATCGTACTTAAAACCTAACTGTTGAAATTAAGAGTTGTAGATAATACAAAAATCAGATAATAGGAATCGTACATGAAACCTCACTAATGAAATTAAGAATAAATGAATCCATCTCATAACGAAATTTCAGAAATTCATACCTGTTGAAGAGAGCGGTTGTATTGGGTGTTCGATGGAGGAGACGAATATTGAGCAGGAAAATAAAGGAATGCAAACTGGAGGTATATAATATTGGAAGTATTCACAATCGAGTCCAAATTCTTTAGTTTTATTAACTAAAAAGGTCAACTTAGTGTGGGCCAAGCATCAGCTACAGGCCGAATCATCCAGTTTGATGCGACTTTGCTCCCCTAGTTTTAAAACGTTGTGAGGTGTCATGAAACTAAGAGTCCGGAGCCGAAGAGCGAGGCGTAAAGCACACCGTATCAAGGACATAAGGACAATATATTTATATAAAGAATTTATATTTTTTTATATGTTTGTAGCATCAAGTATTCAAAATTTATATATAAATAAGCTCTTTATATGACGTAAGGACAGTTTATTGGCTACATAATCTTTGAGATGCGGATATACCAGACAACCATAGGTACGGAAATTGGTGTAAAGTGGTACCTGAGAGTATAACAACTCAAACGGAGATTTATTGTCCAAGACTTTGGTAGGCAATCGGTTAATGATGAAAGTAGTGGAGCTGAAAGCATATACCTAGTAGGAGACGGGAACATGAGCATCAAACATCATAGATAAGCCTGTTTCATTTAAATTTTATTACCAACCAAATATGTCGTCAAATTTTAAAAGATTTCATTCAAATTCCAATTCTTTTATAAAACAATTTAATTGTATATCTCATCACTATTTATGCTTTTAGTATCACTACCCTAAACACTTTGCACATATATTCAACTTTTACAAGTATACAAAATATATGTGTTAAAATTAAAAAAATATACAACTTGTTGCGCCAACGTGAGTGACCCGTACCTTACTGAAACAGTGAAATTGTGAGTGCGTCAACCTTTTCTTTTGTAGCATACAAGAACAGAAGAAATGAAGAAACTATGTTTTGATAACCGTACCTGCAATCGAACTAATCACGTTTAGTAATTACCAAAGAGCTTTAAAGAACAACTTATTAAGAATAGTAAACTTTTTTTTACTTAAGTTTCTTTATTTAAAGATGAGGGAGTTCTTTCCCCCAATTTGATCAAATGACAAAACTCATCCCAAACTTTATAAAATGTCAATTTTACCTCCTCAAGTTTCTAAAGTTTCGAGTTTACCTCTGGTAGTATATATAATATGATTTTTCCTTATTAACTTTAGCGTTTGTTTGCTTATTTTCTTTCTTGACGTCCCGGTATATATTTTTTTTAAACGGAGTCGTATTCAAGATAGCGTATTTTTTGTTATCGTGGTTTATATTGACTGACGATAACATGCTTGGTACCATGAAGAATAAGACAGACACTGACTGAAAAATATCGTTATCTATGTTTCGATCTCCACAACCGACTCACTGTAACTTTATACATTTCTTTTATGTATTTAACTACGATTCTTTTTGTGTTTAGCCACGATATTATCACCGTCTCGACCGTTTAAGGTCCCACTCTTGTCGCGGAGCTCGGGGCAAAAAATATAGTTGGATTTATTGAACATGACCGTCATAAAAAAGTAAGTATTAAATAAGACATATATAATATATTTTTTTTGAATGACAACTTGAATCACTGACAGGCCACTGGTCCACCCAATCATCTTTATCATCATCAGAAGAAAACTAACCATAGGTGAGAAAACTTATGTCTTAACCTGGACCCTAATTTTTTTTTTGGTCACAGGTGTGAGTTGTACCCAAAACCTCTTCATTTAGTAAAATATTTGTATACACATTTACCACTAAACTAAGCCAGTGATCGTAACATATATACTATATTAATTGAAAGTTTAAAAGAATCATATTGATATGTTAACTGTACTAATTCAAAATAACAAACCAAATATATTTCCTTCTTAAAAAATAAAATAATGAACTTTTTTTATAAAGGGAAAATAATTTAAAAAAGTTGAAACAGTATTTAATTTAGCTTTCAAAAAACATAATATTAAAATCTTTGTAGATTAGTTAACAAACATTTACAAAAACATTTACATATGTGTATAAAAAGTCTCAATTTTAAATTTCATTATCTGAAATAAAAAAGATGTTTTAAGAAAAAAAAAAGAAATTAGAATAAATTCAATTTAGATGTTAATAAGGTTGCTGGGGGCATCCAAGCCATGAAGCCCTAAAAAGTCACCCACCCATAGGCCTGTAAATGAACCGAACGTTCATGAACTGTTCGGCGGGAAGTTCGTTTATATTCGTCCATTTAATAAACGAACGAACACGAACAAATTTTTTGTTCGTTTAATTAAACGAACGAACATGAACACATGTCGTGTTCGTTCATTTATGTTCGTGAACGTTCGTTTATGTTCGTTCATATATGTTCGTTTATTAATGTTCATTTATGTTTGTTTGTGTTCATTTATTTTTGGATGAATTGTGTGCATTTGAACAACTAATTTACATGTGTTTTTGGATTAATTATTAAGTATTACATGTGTGTTCATTTATGTATGTTTGTGTTTGTTTATGTTTGTTTGTTTGTGTTCGTTTTATGTTTTTCATGTGTGTTCGTTTACGTTCGTTTAACTTTTTAACGAACGAACATGAACGAACACGAACATTTCCATTTTCTTAATGAACGAACATGAACAAAAAAATGTGTTCGATTATGTGTTCGTGTTCGGTTAAAATTAAATAAACGAACACGAACACGAACACGACGATGTTCGTGTTCGTTCGGTTCGTTTACAGGCCTACCCACCCACCAATGATACTGTAATATGTCATTTTAAACCTTCTGAAGTCCCACAAAGCTACGGAGGTGGGGCACCCAAGCCACGAAATCACAAACATAGTTTTTTTTAACTAAAAAAAACACAAATAAAGTTTGAGTAACATTTATTAACATTGTGTAAAAAATATGCATTTTGAAGATTAGTTTTATCTGAAACATAACAATGGGAAACTACACACTTGCTTTTTATCTATACTAGTGGGGAATTCATGCGTTGTGACAGAGTCGACAATTTCTGCAAGTTTATATTATGTTATGAATCACTTAAAATAATTAGAGGTTTCGCGTTTGGTTAATTATGCTATGTCAAAAAAATGATGCAAGATATCGGGTAATATTAGATAACTTCTAATTATATTTGGGTATTATTATTATTGTTGCCCGAGCCAACCCTACTAATATGTATTTTTAAATACCAAACGTATTATTAAAATAAAAATGAATAAACGAAGTTTAAAATTAAAATATTAAATTCAACTAACTAATTACCCGGATCCTTTTTTACTCGAATCAAAATAACACTCTCTGTTACTTTTTTTATGTTTAGTGTAAGGGTATTTTAGTACTTTTACATCTTACGGGTTGTTTATATAAATTATAAAGTTATTTTTTTATAATATTTAAGGGGAATTTTATATAATTACTCAAGTTAACATTACTTTTGTTTAAAATGAGTTTTTTTATTTGTATATATTAAAAAAATTGTTTTTATTTTTTAAACCTTTTTATTGTTATTTTGTTATTTTTATGATTATTATTTAATAAAACTTGTTTTAAATATATAAATAAATACATCTTTCTAAAAGTTTAAGGGGAAAAAAAAGACTTTAATAAGTGTTGGACTTTATTTGTAGAGATTTTGATTAAATGGCTAATTGAATTTTAAGATTTAAGTGTAGAGATGGGTTAAATAACTAATTAATTGTTGAGTTTTAAATGCAAAGATTATGTAAATGATAATTCAACACTTTTATGTATCGATAATATGTACCCTGTTTATAACAATTTATGTTATAACAAGTATTATGATGAAAACAAGCAATATCTTTTCAATTTGTGTATTACATAGTATAGATATAGATTTGTGAACTAAAATGTTTTTAGAAGTATTATGATGAAAACAAGCAAAAGGACCGACACTTAGTTAGTTTGAAAATAATTATTTAAATCATTTAATACTATGGTTGTATTTAAAACTGAGCCTTGGAGGCTCGTGTCAGACATTGTCTGACAGTTCAGTTAATTGTAATACTCTCACATTGTTATTTAAATAAAACTAGTTTTCCACCTTATGCTTCGCACCGTATCGGTTTGACTTGTTTACATGAATAAAACTTACATCGAATCTCAAACTTGTTTTAGTGTACGATACAAAAAAAAACACTCGAATTTGAATTGAACTTAGTCTTCGATAAAATTTAAACCAGAACGTTGACAATTTTTTTTAAAAAAAAACGACACATTCTGTTATTAAAAAAACTTAGCGAACGATAGTTATCATAGAAAATGGTGTCGGGCCCATCGTTAATAAAATTTAAATGAAAACGTAGGTGCAACGGTAAAAATAATGTTAATATAATGGAAACATAAAACTAAATAATAAAAAAGGGAAAACCGAATTTAAAAAATACCGCTTCGGGTTGTCGAAAACCATAAGGTGAATACCGATACGGATTCCGATAAAACCAATATTGACAATGATGTTGTTCGCCCATAATAGGTTCGGCTCGTAACGGTAGAACAACGGTAATGACACTCGCTATAAGCAACGAAAAAAAACTTGATTTTGAATACAAGTTCGTTTAAAAAAAATTATATCGAAACGTTGACAAAATAAATTACAAATAGCTGCGCACTCCGTATTTTGAAAAAAAGTTAACGAACGAAAGTTATTAAAGAAAAATAAAATTAATAGAAATTGAAACGGTCTAAAAACGTATATTATATATTCTATAAGGGTTAAACGAAAATATTAAAAAAAAATTACTGCCACGTTACACTGCCTCATTGGGGGAGTTAATGTTCACCGTGGTTCTTCTTTAAACTGACTTTATAATAATAATAATAAAAACAAATATTTTGAGCAAATTACGTCATTTAAGTATTACCAATATTTCAGTATACATCCTTTAACTAAAGAAACTACAATGCATGTCCTTTATGTTTAAAACTTCTTACATGTTAAGTCTTTTGTACTAACGACTGTTAAATTTTACCGTTAAATCTAGTCACGTGTCTTGCATGTGAGGGCGTTTTGGTCTTTTCACATTTCTAGGTGGTGGGTCTAGATTTGATAAGTGGTGGGGTTTTTACAAATTAGGGTTTTAAATTTATTTTTGTGGGTAAAAAGACCAAAACGCCCTCACATGCAATGCATGTGACCAGACTTAACAGTAAAATTTAAAGGCCGTTAGTCTAAGGACATAACATGAAGTAGTTTTAAACATAATTGATATGCATAGTAATTTCCTTAGTTAAATGACATATACTAAAATATGAGTAATACTTAAATAACGTAATTTGTAATTTGTTCTAATATTAATATGTTGTGGCAAAAATATTTATTAATTCGAAAATAGATTTAATTGGGCCGGGTTACACAGAATTAAACTCTGGATAATTGGTCGGACTTAACTCGGCAGGGTTTTAGAATTGAGGAGGACTAATCCATAAGCCTTTTATGTAAATTTACTTTTTTTTAATTGAAGGGATTAGGGGTGTTAAAAGTCGATTCGGATATCCGAAATTTTCGGATAGTGGATTTCACTATCCGAATCCGAATCCGAAATTTCGGATATCCGAAAATTCGGATACGGATTCGGATAGTGAAATCCACTATCCGAAAATATAAAATAAATAAAATAATATATAAAAATAATATTTTTAAATTACAAAAACAATTAAAAACCTTAAAAAACATTAGAAAATATACATATAAAAATATATAAATATAATATATCGGGTTTTGATTCAAATTTTCTTATTTTTAAATAATAAAAACAATTAAAAAATATATATAAAGATAATATTTAGGATATTCGGATATCCGAAATATCCGAAAATCACTATCCGAATCCGAAAATTTCGGATATCCGAATTTTTGGATAATTCGGATTCGGATAATTCGGGTTTGGTTTCGGATTCGGATTTTTTTAAACACCCCTAGAAGGGATATACTTGTTTTTTTGTATTTATTTGGATAACTTAAAACTGATTGAAGCGGCCTTGGGCTGGGGGATGTTAATTGTTAATGTTTTTGGCTGAGGCTTAAAATATAAAGCATAGCACCACTTAACCTAGCTACGTAACCTCTCTTTGGATCGATCCGGATTAATTAGGATTTAAATGGCAGAGGTTCCGTTTGATTTGGTTGAAGATATACTAGTGCGATTGGATGTTAAAGATTTAATCCGATTCAAGAGTGTGTGTAAGTCATGGCAATCTTTTATATCCACTCCTCGTTTTGTTAAAGCTCACTTGAAATATTCTGTAAATCCAAAGATCGGAATCTAGAGCTTGATGATGATTGGATTACCATAGCCTAAACGAATTGCCATATTGTACGATTGCCTCCTTCTTTATCCTTCAAGATCTGCACACAAACAACACGCGTTAAGGCGTTACAGGGTGGGAATTCCCCCTGTATCGGCCCTTCGGCGTGAGAATCAGTTCTCCGGTAACAGTTGTGAGATTAGTATGTAAGTGATGAGGGTAGTGAGGTCATACCGTGATCAATTGCTGTTTCTTTCCTTTATATAGTTCGTTACCTTAAGATTATTCTGTTTAGCATGTGGGGACCAGTGGGGTCCACGCCGGGTCATGCAGTAGGAACTTAATTTTCTATTGGCTGGGGCCATTCCGCCATTCCTAGACTGCCATCTGTCGTAACTACCTTAACTGTATTTTGGGTCTGTGGGCCTTTGAAAGTCATTCCCTCTTCAAGTCTCCCTAGTCTAATGTTGTCAACACTATGTGTTTTGGTGACAATAGACTAAAAGGGTTGGGTTTTTTTTTTAATAAAAAGTTGCGGGAATTTTAATTTTTTCAAAATTTGAAAACGCCGTTTCTGATTCTGATTGGACAGGCATGGGGAGAAACAATATGTAGGGTGCTAGGTATGATGAGTGTATTTTTGGTGTAAGTATAAAAGGGGGAGCCGAATGCTAGGAAGACCATCACTTTCACCATACTTTCTTTGAAGTTTGCCTGCAAGATTTCTTCCTTGACTGCTCTCTGTTTTTAGAAAATGGCGACTTCTTCTAGCAAGGGATCCCGCGGTGATGGAAATTCAGTATATGATGTAGCTGTAAAGTGGAAGGAGACCGATTTTAAGGCGTTTCTTCCAGATTACAGCATATCACCTAAGTGGAAGCTCGAGCTTCCGGCTGCTGAGCACCATGCGTTCAACCCTCCTGCTGGGAAGATTACGCTTTACACCGACTTCTTTAAGTATTGCCACTTTCGCATACCGGATTCCCGGTTTTGCTTGGAACTTTTAAAGGCGTATCAGCTTCACATTTCACAGATTCATCCTTTGGGTTTAGTCAAGATCACTCATTATGAATTTATAATGAGGAGTTTGAAGCAAGTCCCATCCTTTAGGTTGTTCAAGGCTTTTTTTTTCAGGTAGCCAAGAAGGGTGATTGGTTTTCCTTTGATAAGCGGAAGGTTGCTTCACACTTTTTAGCAGAGGTTCCTTCGAGTTCGAAAGACAAACCTGGAAACAAAAAAATTTCTTTATAGATGCGCGCGTGTTGCCGGTAAAGATGGTATTTCGACGGAAGAACGAGGATGTCGTTGACTTGAGCCCTGATGCTAAAGTGAATTATGATGTGACTTTCAAATGGCTTAGTAATCACACTGTCCAACCTTTAGAAGAACATGCGTTGGTAGCTTTGGGGATGAGCCGCATGTGGAATAAGAAGGGTTTCCGGCCCTCTTATCGTCATGTTGAGGGTGGTAAGTAAGAATTAAAATTATGGTATTTGTAGCGTATGGATTATGTTGCTTAACCGCTTGTTGTTTTTGCTTGTTGTAATAGATGCGGTCGGGTTTATAGAGCTATTATTTTCAGTCAACCGATCGAAGCTGAGGGCTGTGGATGTAGCGTTGACTGCTGATGAAAGGAAAATTCTAGATAGGACACGCGCGTGCTTTGTTTATTATGATGCAACGTTCGATGTAAAGGCGGCGTGGGAGCGGACTGTGCAGGTATGCGTTCTTGGATGTTTGGTAGTTATGCCCCATGCGTTTGAAACATCTAATTTATATGTTGTTCATGTTTGTAGGTGGACAAGGTTTCTGAATACAATAAGTGGGAATATATTGAAGATTACATTTTGGGGGCGGATATTATGGATGTAGATGTGGCTGGTGAAGGATCGGAGGTGGAGAAGCCAGAGGTGAAGGAACAAGAGAAGGTGATGTCAACGCCCGTAAAGGGTAAAGAGCCGGCGAGGATATCTCCCGAGAAAGGTGGTCGAAAACGTTGGGGTCGCGCTGTGTTGAAAGTTGCATCGCCTAGCGCGCAGAAGAACATTGTGGATGAGTTTTTTCAACGGAGGTCTGGGGACGGGAGTGGTGAGAAAAAAGAGGCGAATATGGCTACTATTGATTTGACAGAAGAGACAGAAGTTCTCCAGAGGCGTATCAAAACTGTGAGGGAGAGAGAAATAGAAACGAAACATGGTGGCAAGAAATTAAAGAAAGAAGGGTTAGGTCAGCCTTTGGTGAAAGAAGTTGAAAAGGGTGAGGATGTCATGACCGGCGAAGAGAAGGAAGCTGGCGCGGGGCATCAAGGTGAAATTGAAAGAAGGGGCGTGGAGAGGATATTGAACTTGCTGGATCCGGGTTAAAGGTGAATGAAGAAGAGGAGAAGCGACGCTCCCTTACACGGGTAAAGTTGACTTACCCTCCTTTTACCCGTTGGGATGATAGTAATTTTTGTCAAACTTACCGTCCTGAATGGCAAATTGTGCAGGGTAGCCGACTGATCAATCCTGATGTTTGTCTAGATTGGATGGTGTAGGCGGTCCCCTTACGTGAGCTTTCATACCTACAATTGGTGGAGACCCGCCAGGTGGATGATAACTTGACCACTTCAACTGCTGCCTTAATTAGTAATTTAGTAGAGGCTCGGCGCCGGGCGCAAGTGGACGCGCATCGAGTTGCGGTGGCTCTGGTTGCGCAACGTAAGGCAGAGGCGTCTCTGACCGCGGCGCAGAAGATAATAGAAGAAAGGAAAGTTCAAGTTGATAATGACATGAGGGCTAGAGTGAAGGTTGAAGGAGAGTTGGCGGAGTCTAAAGGTGTGTTATAAGTGATATCGTTGGAAAAACAGCAATTGGAGGAGAAGGTAGTGGCTATGAGGAAGTTGAAATTTCTGACCTGAGGAAGAAGGTGAAGGATGTGGAGAGTAAAAAGGAAGTGTTGAAGAAACAGAAGGGGAGAGAGATGTCTAAGTTACAGCATCGACTGGATTTGTTTGATTTGGCGGTGCATCGATTAAAATTGGAGAAAAGTGGATTTTGGAGGAGGGGTAGCATGTCATTTAGATGAAAAATATCGGGATACGTTGCTGGAGTTAATTACTGAGGCGGATCGTGTGGGAGTTATGAAGGTATGAAGGATGGGTATGAGTATGGACTCAAAGGGGAAGTGTTGGAGCGACACCCATTGTATGTGGAGGCATCAAGGGTTACATTGAACGCTGCGATGGATACTTTAAACGATGTCGAGCCTGAGATGTTAGACCGGATTTATGATTTAGCTTTGGAAGAAGATATAAGTGAATTGAAGACACTGCTTGGGGTAACTGGTGCCGGTGGAAGTGGCGGCGGGGGTGATGATGAAGATGGCGATAGTGAAGAATGACTCTGGTTATAGGTGGTAGGCAATTTTGTAATAGGAAGACCTATTGGTTTTTGCCTCTAGTTTCCTTTGGTTTCTTAATGTAATAGCCTAGGTTTTATTGTACATATCTTATTATGGGAATTTGCTTATTCTGGATCACCCGTATGTTACCTTTGTAATGAAGATTCCTCATGTTGCTGTGTTTAAATCATATTGTTTTTTGTTCCTGATGAATGATTTTCAATTTTTATCACGTCTTGTGTGGCGCTCTTAAATATTTTCCCTTTTGCCGCTAGGGATATAGGAGTTTTAAACTTTCGGTATGTACGCCTGTTGTTTAGATGGCGTGATGAGTGCTTTAGCTTTTGCTGTTAGGGGCAACAAGACTTTAAGCGTTTGACGTGCGTACCTGTTTTTCAAGTGACGCGTTGAATGCTTTAGCTTTTGCCGTTAGGGGCAAAAAGTCTTTAAGCCTTTGGCACGCGCACCTATGTTTCAGGTGGCGTTTGTTGAATGCTTTAGCTTTAGCCGTTAGGGGCGTAAAAACTTTAAGCCTTTGGCGCGCGCACCTGTGTTTCAGGTGGCGTTTGTTAAATGCTTTAGCTTTAGCCGTTAGGGGCGTAAAGACTTTAAGCCTTTGGCGCGCGCACCCGTTTTGTGGGTGGCGTATAATGACATGATCATGTACATAAACATAAAAGATATTCATTAAAAAAAAATAGCTTGCAAGCTTTCATTGTAAATAAACGGGCGTCCCTTAACTTATATAGATAACGATTCCTTCCACCTAGGCGTAGTCTTCTTTTTAGAGGTAGCTCTTCCTTAGCTGCGCTGCATTCCAGGTGCGCGGTATGTCTTTGCCATTCAAGTGTGATAGTGTATAGGCACCCTTGCCCATTTTTTTGGAAATGATATACGGACCCTCCCAAGTTGGCCCTAATTTCCCGGTTGTTTCCGCGCGACTTGCTTGATTGCTTTGCAGGACATATTCCCCTTCTTGAAAGGTATATTTGACCACGCGTTTATTGTACGCCTTTCCCATTTGGCGTTTCTACCTCTCTTCATTTATGGCAGCTGTTTCACAACGGGCCTCCAATAAGTCCAAGTTTTGTCGCAGTTCATTATCGTTATCTACGCCTTGAACGTTAACTCGTCGCGCAGAGGGGATTCCTACTTCAGCAGGAATCTTAGCTTCAGAACCATAAGTTAAATTGAAAGGTGATTCTAGATTGCTACTTTTTGGCATGGTTCGGTAAGCCTAAAGAACACTTGGGAGCTCTTCCATCCAGGAAGTTCCTTCACTGTCTAGACGGGTCTTAAGACCTGTTACAATACTGCGATTTACTCTTTCTACTTGTCCATTACCCTGTGGGTGAGTGACTGAGGTGAACACCTGCTTGATCTGTAGCTCTGCACACCATTCCTTGATCATCCGATCTGCGAATTGAGTCCCATTATCACTGACCAAGTAAAGAGGTAACCCGAATCGACATATGATTTGTTCCTATAAGAATTTTTTTATGTTTAGCGTTGTGATGGTGGCCATTGGTTTAGCTTCCACCCATTTAGTGAAATAGTCGACGGCTACAATTAGAAATTTTAAACGACCGGGAGCTTCTGGAAATGGACTGACTATATCTACTCCCCATCGTTGGAAAGGCCACGCCGCGGTAACGGGGATTAGGTCATTTTTAGGCCTGTGCATTGTAGGTGCGTGCCACTGACAGCTTTGGCATTTCTTCAGTTATGTTACAACGTCTAGATGCATGCCCGACCAGTAATACCACGCGTTCATGATCTTGGCTACCACAGCCCGCGGCCCCGCGTGAATATCACAAATCCCCATGTGAATCTCTCTTATCAAGTAGTTAACTTATTATGTGTCAACACATCATAATAGCGGGCCTAGGAACGACTTCCTGTATAATATCCCATTTAAAAGTAGATACTGCGTGGCTTTGGCTTGCAATTTATGCGCCTTAGCGCGTTCTGCGGGTAGGACCCCGGTGGCTAGGTAATTACGAATGGGTGTCATCCAGGTGTCTTGTGCAGCATCTATTGTGCTTACCTCCTCGACGTCAACGGATGGCTTTTGAAGAGTTTCCAGGTTAATAGATTTAGCTGGTTCGCTAAAGGTAGAAACGAGCTTGCTTAAAGCGTTTGCTTTTTTGTTTTGACTTCTAGGAATATGCACTACCTCCCATTTCTGAAAACTTTTAAAAGTATTGCGGCATATGGCCAAGTATTTGGTCATCATGGGATCTTTGGCTTCATAAGTATCGTTAATGTGGTTAGCTACTAGTAGCGAATCCACATGTGCACGATTATGATGCACGCCTTTCTCCACTGCCCATCTGAGCCCCGCGAGGAGCCCCTCATACTCGGATTCATTGTTGGAGGTAGGAAATAACAGTTTCAAGGCCTTAATGTATTCCACACCTTGGGGGCATATTAATAATATTCCAACCCCAGACCCTTCCGCGCAAGCTGCTCCATCGGTATAAAGTTCCCAATCTTTAGGTACCTGGGTTTGGGTAGGAATTGCAGTGACATATTCAGATGTGTCTATCTTCATCCCAAGTGGAATTTATGCCGTGAAATCAACAATCACTTGTCCTTTTACTGTTGTGCGTGGCTTGTAAGTGAGATCGAAAACACCTAGATCGATGGCCCATCGCGTCATTCGTCCCGAAAGTTCTGGATGTCGAAGCACTTGCTGAAGGGGAAAGTTAGTTAAGAAGTCGATGTAATGCCCCTGGAAATACCGGCGTGACGCATGTACCAAAGCTAAGACCAGTTTTTCCAGTATAGAATAGTTGAGTTCTGAAGCCGCCAGGACTCGGCTGATGTAATAGATAGGAGTTTGGACACCTTCTCGCTCAACCATTAGAACTGCACTGACCGCCTGAGCGGATACCGCTAAATACATCTGTAGGCGTTTCCCTTTGAGCGGGGTGGCCAGGGTCGGTAATTCTGCTAAGTATTTCTTCAATTCTTGAAATGCTGCTTCCGCCGCTTTGGACCACCTGAAGGCGGATTTGGTTAGACAATTCTTTAATGTTGCGATGAATGGGAGAGAACACTCCGCGTGTTTGCCCAAGAATCGATTGATAGCTACCGGGCGCCCATTAAGAGTCTGTACGTCATTAAGGGACCTAGGCAACGCCATTTACGTAATTGCCAATATCTTCTCCGTGTTTACGCGGATACCATCCCGGGCTACGATTACACCCAAAAATTTTCCTGGGTTTAGCTTGATGTTGGATTCTTTTAACTGGTTGAGGGTCTCTGAAATATCGGCTAGCATAATCTTCTCGTTTTTGCTTTTGATAACTAAGTCATCCACATAGACCTCCAGGTTCTTACCAATCTGGTTTTTAAAAACTTTATCCATGAGTCTCTGATAGGTTGCACCAGCGTTTTTGAGTCCAAAAGGCATTTTGGTATAACAAAATATGCCTATGTCGGTGTGAAAAGCCATCTTACCTTGATCCTTCGGCGCCATATGCACCTGATGGTACCCCTTGTAGGCATCTAAAAAACATTTGAAGGGATATGTGGCTAAGGAGTCAACCTTGGAATCTAGTTCTAGAAGGGGATAAGAATCCTTTGGGCATGATTTGTTTAAATCTTTGTAATCGATACACATATGCCATGACCCATCTATCTTCTTAACCATTACTGGATTAGCGATCTATGTTTGGTATCGAACTTCGCGGAGAATGCCTGCTTCGACTAACTTTTTTACCTCCTTCATAACGGCTGCCCGTCATTCAGACCCCATGCTGTGCCGTTTTTGCACTATTGGTTCCACCGCCCTGTAAGTTTTTAACGCATGTTCAGCGATATCGCGGGGAACCCCTGTCATGTCAGCGGGCCGGAAAGCAAAGACGTCCATGTTTTCCCGCAATAGTATTTTGAGGTGTGCCCGTATGTGAGGGGACAGCGTGTGACCAATTGTGATGGTCTGGGTGGGAAACTTTGGGTTGATTGACCATTTTTATGGGGATGTGAGGATCGGTTCCGCGGGTATCTCTTTTATTTCTTCCACAGCAATACATCTTTGGTCACCCCACACCTTTGCGACCCCTTGCGGAGTGGGGAACATGATCAACCCCAAGATGTCGATACCGCCGCCGCCAGGATTCCCAAAGTTGTTCGCCCCAAGATAATGTTATGGTGTGAGTGCGCGGGCACTACCAAGAAGTGGATCATCACTGTCCGGACACGATCTCGATCCCCCAAGGTTACCGGGAAACAAATTTGACCCAAAGGTTTGATAGTTTCCCCTGAAAAACCCATAATGGGTGCGTGTACTTCCTCCAAACGTGCCTGATCTTCAGCGTCCATATGTCGAAAGCATTGTTCATAAAGGATGTCTGAGGAACTACTAGTGTCAATAAAGATGCGGTGCATTCGGTAAGATCCTACCAAAGCAGTGATTACTAGAGGGCCGACATGATAATCTCCCACATGCGGGGGAAAAACCAGTGGAACTTCCATACAAGACTCAGCTACTTCCACTACGCGCTTCCTCCTTTCTTTTGCTGCGGATGCTCCGCTAGTAACCATGTACACATCTCGCACATTTGGGTCCTGGTTTGCAGGGGTGTTTTTTTTTCTTTTTCTTCGGCTTTATCAGTGTCCTTGTTATGTTTTACAAGATGCACGAGCTTTCCCGCCTTAACCTTGTTATGTTCTACCGTCTCATCGTCTTTGCGACGAATATGCAAGATCTCCGTTTTGTCTTTAATATGGCGCTTCTGCTGGCTAAATTGTTGCATGAATCGTTTAACTAAATCTTCAAAACTGTTAATCCCCCTATAGGCAGACTATCAAACCACAATCGCGCCGCGCCGATTAGTGTTTGAACAAACATATGACACTACACTGGAACCGACCATTGCTCCACTCCGCCCGCACTGATAAAGACATTAAGGTGATCATCCGGGTCACTCGAGCCATCATATTTGCCTACGACTGAAGGCATGCGAAGTTTAGCTGGGAATTCAGCCAAAGCGATCCGAGAGGTGAATTTGGACTTGGCTACCAGGGCCGCCGGGCGGTATGGTTTAGAAAAGTCATCTACCCCTGTGGGAGGTACTGGTGGGAGGGATGATGTGAAGTTTTGGTAAGGGTGGAGTGGGAACATAATTGGTGGCAACGGGAGGTAGAACAAAGTTTTGTGGCGTGAAAGAGGGTCCCGGACTAGTGAATAACTACGCACACACGCTTGCCAATTGCGCCTCACGTATCCATTGCTCATATTGTTGCATATATCGATGTTGTTCTAGCCACCAAGCCTGTGGTGGTGGAACGGGTAGCGCTAAGGTTCCCGGAAGAGAATTCCCCAGCGGTTGGGATGCCATTGGTATCTGAGAGACAACCGGGTGACTTGTTACAACCGTGGAGGCTGGAATGGATGCGAACGGATAGAATCCGAAGGGTGAAACAGACACCATGGGTCCGGTCGGAGTGGATAAAGATGTTGCTTGCGGGGTAGTGGTAGCATGTGCCGGAGCGGGGTTTTCATCCTCAGAGTCGTCGGTAAAACAAGTGGGGAATGGGGTGAACCCTGCTGATTTGGCCGACTGTGGTGGTACAAGTTGAGAAACCGTACTGGCAGGGAGATCGATGGTAGAGGAAAAAATAGTAGATGAAACAGGAGTAGAAGAAGACATTGGCGAATCAAAAAGGAAAATCAGGGAAGAATGACGGATGGCGCCAATGTAAATCCAAAGATCGGAATCTAGAGCTTGATGATGATTGGATTGCCATAGCCTAAACGAATTGCCATATTGTACGAATGCCTCCTTTATCCTTCAAGATCTGCACGCAAACAACATGCGTTAAGGCGTTACAGGGTGGGAATTCCCCTTGTATCGGCTCTCCGGCGTGAGAATCGGTTCTCCGGTAACAGTTGTGAGATTAGTATGTAAGTGATGAGGGTAGTGAGGTCATACCGTGATCAATTGCCGTTTCTTTCCTTTATATAGTCCGTTACCTTATGATTATTTTGTTTAGCATGTGGGGACCAGTGGGATCCACACCGGGTCATGCAGTAGGAACTTAATTTTCTATTGTCTTGGGCCATTCCGCCATTCCCAGACTGCCATCTGTCGTAACTACCTTAACCGTGGGCTTTGAGGCCTTTGTAATTTGGGTCTGTGGGCCTTTGAAAGGCCATTCCCTCCTCACATTCTTATAATAATGATGTTAACAATCATGAACTCGGACATAGAAGGATCGATATGGGGATAAGTATGGGTGAAGATGATTTGTACGGCTATAACAGTATAGGGAATAGTGTGGATGAAGATCGATGGTTGGCGTTTAACAACTTACATGTTGTTGGTTCTTGTAATGGCCTAGTATGCGTCTCTCCGAGAGATGCTGTATTTATAGTAACCAATCCTTCGACTAGTGAGCATCAAATGAAACTGCCAATGCCGCCCCATCCGCCTTGTATGCTCAAATATTCAGATATTAGAGACGAGGCATGTTGGGGTTTTGGTTATGATTCATCTACAGATGATTACAAAGTTATGGCAGGCTTCATGAAAAAGAACCGGATGTTTTTTATGTGTTAACATTGAAATCAAATACTTGGAAAATTATCGGAAAAGTGAAGTATGTGTATGTTAATGGTATTTCTGGTATCTTATGTGGCGGAGCACTTCACTGGTTTATGAGTGATGATGTTAAGAAAGTAATTATTTATTTAGATTTATCTACAGAGGAATTTAAAGAAATCCCCCAATCTGCGGATGAAGAATATGAATGTGATTTCGTAGACGCATGGGGGTTATAGAAGAATGTCTGCATATTTTGGGATCGTTCCTCTTTCTCTAGTAAGAAATAATGGGTAATGAAAAACAACAAGTGGGAAGTATATAATAATCGTTGTGGGAACAAGTATGATGTTGCACACGGCATCACGGGCTCGAGTTATAGGTACGGTGTTAATGATGGTGAACGTGTGCCCAGTGTTGGGAGCTATATTCGTGCTAGTATATTTGTCAAGAGCCTTGTATCCCCCCGTCCCCACGATAATACTTATGAGGGATGAAAGAGGAATGCTAAGGTTCGATCTAAATGTCTTTCTTTTCTTTTAATACACACACATATGTTTTTTATACTAATTTCTGTTTATCTATACATGCAGTGCACAACAGCAGCAGCAGGGGAAGGAAGAGGGCGACATAAGAAAAAAAGAAGAGGTCTTGTAAGAATAAAAAGCCTCTCGTAAGGATATTTAGTTTAGGTGCTGGTGGTTATTTCTATTATTATCCAATATTAATAAATTGGTTGAACATCTGTTTTATTTTTATTAACAAATAACATTCACGCCATTGTTATCAAGAAATCTCAACATCAGTACCAAAAATTTGCAATATGATATATTACTAGTAGTAGTTATTTGAGCTTTGTTTTTATTTTCTTCATGGTATGCAATCTGTCTTCTTTATTTTCTGATCATCAAGTGTGGGTAGCAACGACTAGTTATTGGTTTGATTTTGAAGATCAAACCGTTTGGTCGTGTGGTGAACGTGCAGCTACGCCTATGAGTCTATACAAGACATCTTAGATCTGTGAGAAAGAGTGGTGTTCAATAAGTTCCTCTTTGATAGGTTTAGTTTCTGATATGAAAGAAGTCCAACCGGATTTACTATTTCTGTTTTTGAAAATGTGTAGAGTTTAACTTGGGCCTTTGGGTCATCAACATATGCCTATGATTAGCAGACACTTTTGGTTCGGCACAATTAACTGGTAATTAACTAAAGTGCTCATAAATCTACACAATTTGCCCATGACATGACTTGAACCCTTACCAGCCCATTGATACACACACATATATAATAGTTATGCAATAAGATTTAAAACTCAAAACATCGTGTAAAAAATTTTGAACTAGCGTATGGTACGCCCCTCCTCTCTTGAACTTTGGCGTGGGACCTGTAGGTCAGCGCCTTTTCAACCATTTTTGTGCTTTAAAGTTTAAACTTGCAAACCCAATGTCCCAATTCAAATGCAATACTATCCGATATAACAGTAATTTAACTCTTTTTATGCAACCCGAGCGACAGGTTCTAGCAAATCTCTCCATGCTAGAACCAAGTTTATCGTGTAATTAATACTCTTCTTCTTAAAATAAAGGTTTCAGGTTATACTCTCACTTCAACCTGATTTTCAAAATTACTCTAATGCTTTTCATCATCTCATCAATGAGTTTATGATAGAAATCGGAAATTTGGTTTATTAAAATAAACAAAAATAAGGATAGTTAGCCCGATTCGAGAGGGGCTAGTCTCCATAATTCTGATCACAGAAGTAAATTATAAAAATCAAGACAAAGAAACAATAAAAAAGAAGTATTTAAATGTAAACTTTGATGAAGCAATTACTCCTTTGATGATGCAATTACTACCATCTAACCATGCAATTCCCTCCAACTTTTCAGCACCCTCACCTCTTTATTACCTATAATCACAAGACTATTGAGCACCCTCCCTTTAATTTTTATCACCCTTGTTGACCATAAGCTTCCTTGTGAGTCATTATGCTCTTTGGATCATTTCTCAATCATAACCCATAATCTCAATTTGAAACTTCAACTCTTTATTGATATTAATATCATTAAGTTTATAGAAAGCTCCAAATGATAACATAGGATTTGAAGACCATGTTGATCAGTTCTTGTTACTATGTAATGAAAAACAATATATTAAAACATATCTGCTAAGTTCATCGATGATAGAGAAGACGACATGATCTTTGATCTGGATCGGGTTCCCGTTTAGGGTGTACAATTAGGATGATATTAGGTGAGTTCTTGAGAGCTCACAGTTTAGCAGAGAGAGGGACGATTTAGGGTGATAGAATAGATTAATCGATTAGTCTATTCCCTCTAATTAACTCTCTATTTATATGCACACCCAAGGGGAAACCCATTAGTGACCCATTAAGAGTAATTAGGCCTATCGACTAATTACTAGTCATAGGTTATTAAATAAATGAATAATTATATTTGATCATTTAATAATAAGATAAATGATTATAAGAGCCACATGTTAAATCTCGTCTTACAGACCAAGCCTTGGATTTTATAACCAAGATTGAATGAGGTCCGTGAAGGGAGCCACATATTAAATCTCGTCTTACATTCTCTCACTTGGCTGAGTAATAATTTATTATGAGCATTAGTAAGTCTGCAGATTTAATACTCATTTTAGTTTTAAACCAAAACTGCAGTAGAGAAATACAGTCATTGAATCGATATCCAACTCAAGACCCCCATTAATCACACTACAATCCAAATTTAAAACTTAAGTAAATTTAGGATCAAATTTATAAATAAGCCCTTTAAACGTTGATTTGTATAATCAATGTCTATATGTCGTTAGGTATGCATATCATATTTAGAGACAAACAAATGCAAATAACTGAGGAAATTTCATTAATACGTAAGTAAGTACATTATGCTACTAAATAAGGTCTTTAGAAAAGCCCATCTTCGAAACATGTTATTCGAAAACTTTAGGTGGGAGACCTTTAGTCATCGGATCCGCAAGCATAACTTTAGTACTTATATATGTAATATCCAGACTTTCCCGACCTATCTTTCCCTAAACCCGTAAACGTAGTATTTATTTAAAACTCGAATTCGTGGAAAAACTATTTCCTTAAACAATAAATATTAATTTAATTAATATATAGTTAAGGAAAATCATATATATGAATTTTTTTAGTATATATATGTAAACATGATATAATTCTTAAAACTTTATAAGTTTGGGAGTATATAAATAATATAAACTTATTTTAAATTCCTTAGACTTATAAACTAATAAATCTTATAAATCGTTTCATAAAAATCATTTGAGAAAACTTATTCAATTTTTAATTAGACATTTTGTTTGTCTTTAAAATCCAGGGACTGAAACTGCCAAATACTGAAACTTGTTTTAAACTAAAATTAAACTTTAAACGGAAAGTGCTAACTCAATGAAACTATAAGGACCTGTTTTGTAAAAACCCCAAAGTCCCAGAACCAAAAGCAGTACCGAGTTCGATCCCCGTTCCAACTGGTTTTGAGCTCGATTTAGCCAAAACGCGGAGTTTGTCCAGATTCGACGAACCTCGATACTCGCCTGAGGCGTGCGATCGAAACCCAATGTCATCAATGCCCGGACACGGCCCGAGACACGCATAAAATCAAAATTTGAATCGTTCGGCCGCCCGAAATCTTCCCACCTAACCGGGCATTTAACTCGCGAAATCGGCTATAAATATCGAGCTAAATCTTCAGTAACATCACACCGAAACTACCTAGACTCTCAATTTGATCGTTTAACACCTGCATTCTCTGATTAAAAGCCGCGACAGCCGACGAACACCTCAAGATCGTTCTCAATCATTTCGACATCATTTCAGGTAATTCGAATGGCCATTCTACTCGAAATCTTGCATAGAACAGAAGCCCTATGTTTAATTTGATGAACAAATGGCTAATCAATGTGCACTTACGGATTCTTGTTCTAGGGTTCATAAGGGAAAAGGGGGAATGATTTGATTTTCTTTTTAACACTTTTCTTGTTCAGATATGTTACCACCGAGACCCGTAGGCGGGGTGGTTAGTATGTGTTTGTGTGTTGGTGACCCGGTCCCAGACCCGAGTTCGAGTCTAGGGACCCGATTTTGCCCTTTCATTTTTTTTGTAGCCTTTAAAACAGTTTAAAAATTTCTAATAATTTTTATAAAATCTGTTACACTTATATAAACCTAAAAACGATTTTTATTTACACTTTAATATTCCGGAACTATTTTATTTAACTAAAATGTCGTTAAAACTTATGATATTTAATCTAGTTTTAAATGTTTAAAACTATAGAAATATTTTTAAAACTTTTATAAAACTTATAAATTTACAGGAACTATTTCTTCAAATCAGAAAACTTAATTTATTATTGGTTTTCTAAAACTAAAGGAATTCTTTTAAATCTTTAAGTCCTTTATTTAATTTAGGAAACTTATATAAATCTTATAAACTTGGGAATGTCTATAAGATTTATAAACATAAATTTAAACCATTTATACTAATTTGAAAAGGGAATTATTTATTTATTTAATTATTTATAAACTTATTTAAACTTATAAACTTATACTCTTCATAAAAATCTATATAAACATAAATCTATTGATTTATATAAAAAGAGGGAAAATGATTATGCTTTATTCCTAAATAATAATAAACTTACAACCTTATTTAAACATATTAGACTTATCTAAAACATTTATCCTTTGGAATAATCTTGATACATTCATCAAATAATTATTATTAATTCTTAATTATTTATTCTTTAAATAATTAATTATTAAACTTTAATAATTATTTAGTATTACACTTATCTATTGTTACAATCTTATTCATAAACGCTTAGAAAACTATTTTTAATTATTGGGCGTCATTAATAATTATAAACCTTCGAATAACTATTTTAACTATTCTAAATTATAAACTTATTAAGCTTTGAGATACAAATCTAGTGTCATTCGTTCAAAATCTTTATTTGAAACTTTGATTTAAACTTTATAAACACAATCAATCCCATCCCATATATGGAACCCTAAGTCGAATCCCGAAATCCTAGATCCTTTGTCTTAGACTCTTTATTTGAAACTTTAGACTTATATTCCTAGGCTTATTGTGAGGATACTCTCCCTCTCCAAGTCTTGCGAACACTTAGTCTTGTCGACACTCGTCATCATCCAAGTGAGTATACTTAGCCCCTTTTTCATTTACATTCTTTTGGGGTGAAACATGTTCAAACTTCAAACTTATACAATTCTTGTACAAACTATGACTAGATGCTTATTCTTATGTTAAACTTGAGACTTGTATGCTTAGATTAAACTTAAAACTAGCATATTCATTAACTTTGATCAAGCCTATGGTAACAATGATAGATCTATTGCATTTGACCAATCCACCTTGATTGATTGACCCTTCGGGGGGAGCCCTTGGTGTTTGTTACTAAACCAAAACTTTGAGACTTGAGACTTATAAGGGTAACCTGCGGGTTATGCCTAAACTTGGTTGAGGATTGAATGTGCACAATGTTTAAGATACTCGTTTTCTCATATTTATATTATAGAATGCATATATCATAGTGAATTGTAATTCTTCTCAAATATTTGTTAAACTGTGTCAAAACCTTTGTATCTCACCAACTATTTTGTAGTTGACAGATTCTTTCACATGTTTCAGGTTCTACATCATGAGACTTGTTTGTGATCACATAGGACGCTTTGGACCTAGACTACTTATTAAATAAATGTTGTATACTTGTTATTTCCTTGTATTGAACCTTTGAATCTATTATTAATGAAATATTGAAACTTTAATAGTCAACCTTGTGCTATTGAACAACCGCGTCCGCCCCGACGTATAATCCGCCGTCGGTTGGGGTGTGACAGATTGGTATCAGAGCCTTGGTTATAGGGAATTAGGTTATTAGACACATGACCTAGACTATAACTTAGGAGACCCAAACATGAGTTATCTCATGTCCTTTACTAGGAACTTTCTCCTCATTCTATTCTTAAATCTTATACGTGAACGCTTGGAGATTCTACGATTCTACTTACCTACGTACTACAAGAGGCTACTACATCGAGGACACGTTCTTAGGCTTTAAGTCTAATCCTCCAATAAACTCTCGTCAAGAGTATTTGAATTCTAAACAATGTATGAGAACTTGTGCGGACCGGAAGGGTGAATACCTGTATTCTGGGAAATTCTGTCAAGGAAAGCATTTCGTATAAATCCAAATCAACCGTTGGACCAGTATGCTTTCCTAGGAATTCTTGGGATGAATATCCACTTATAGGAATGCACAACTCCTCTAAACATTAGTGAGCTTAGATCTCTCTTGATATGTCAAAGTACTTACTTAGTGATATGCACTAAATGAGTACCATCTCAAAATACTATACACTTCGTAAATTCATGATTCAAAAACTTTCCTCTGTAACCTTTACTCTATGATTCTTATGTTCCGTCTTCTCAAGAATGGTCACATGACAGCATGCTTACTCGTCATGACCTGAAGGAGTTACATTCAAGGAGAAATTCTTACGAGACTATGTAGGAGTTAACTACATACATAAACTTATATTTACAAATACTTCCCAATAAACTTCTTGATCCTTGTAATACAACCCTTAAAACTATGTGTTACCCTACAAATTCTTCTACAAACTTCATTATTTTATAAACTTGACACCTAAGAGGTAACCTATGTATTCTTACCTACCTCCTTAACCGAGTTTCATTTGATAACTAACTCAAAACTTTTGTTACACTTTCATACATCTCAAAACTTTCGTACGTCCTTAAACTTCATGATCCTTGTAATACCATCACATTTAAAACTATGCATTACCCCACAAGTCCTTTTACAAACTTCATTATTTTATAAACTTGGCACATAAGGGGAAACCCTTGTGTGTCATTTCATTTTTCGTCACTCAAGCAAACTTCATTTTATGACTAACTCAAAACTTCGTTACCTTCGTACGTCCTTAAAACTTACACATTACCGTTTCTTGTAAAACAAAACTTAACGTCTTTTAAATCTAAAGTACATTAACAAAGGGATTAGTAACCTGATTGCTTTCCCCGCAAGAGAAGAAACCTGCTAAGTAATGGACTCCACGTTTAAGATTCTGACCCATAATAAACCTCGACGTAGTACCTTAAACCCAAATACCGATGACAATAACAAAAAAAAGAGTTGAAGACTAGCGAGGAAATTCTGGCTAGGGAAGTAGGGTACGTAAGTGAGTCCCCGTGACCCACCCCTTCTTTCGGGAATTCTCCTCGTTAGCCCATCGACTTCAAGCCAAAAACCATTTTTATTTTATAGTACTGTGATGACTCAGTATTATGAATAAAAACCTTTTAAACATATTAAATCAACCTACTTACTATAATTTTCCGTTTAAATTGTCTTAAGTAAGAACTAGAAGTCTCAATTTTGAAACATATAAATGAAAATTTCTTTGAAATTTCATCTGGTCATTATTTACTGGTTTGACTCTTCTTTCATCATTACAAACTTAACCCTCCTACCCAAACACTTTCGTCAAGAGTAACTCACGTTAGTACTTGAGACAATTGACGATGTTGCAAATCCTAGGTGACACGCGTATACTTGAGGAATAAACTTTGAACAAACCTTCTGATTCGTAAACACTCTTTTAAAACAACTCGACTTACGAACCACTGCTGTAATCAACTATGTCCCTTACCTCTTATATAGACTTCACACTTCTAAATTTTCATTTGAAAATCATACATACCTTTTCATAAGTCTTACTTATACTATCCATCGATGTCCAACTCGTCATTACACTCTATATAAAAGAAAACCGTACCTGCTAATTATAAGCACACTATCATAAACCTTATTGAATCTTTTCCTGTTACCCTATACTTGGAGGCTTTCCTCATTTAACTCTTGCCACTTAAAAATTTTTTTTACTATAAATCACAACGGGAACTAAAAAGCTTAAATACACGTTGCTAAAACATTAAACCTCGTATACACAACTATGAGGTCCGAAACTTTTAAGTCATGCAGAAACTTATACAACTGCTCAAACCCGTATTCTTGAAACTAAACATGTCCAATAAAGGATCATGTAAAGCTTAATATTGCAACTTGTGAATTATCCTACTTATACTTGGATTCTTAATCTTGAAACTTATACTTGAATTCTAAATCTTGAAACTTATACTTAAATTTTTAATCTTGAAACTTATACTTGAATTCTTAATCTTAAAACTTATACTTGGATTCTTAGTCTTGAAACTCATACTTGGATTCTAAAACTTATACTTGGATTCTTAGTCTTGAAACTCATACTTGGATTCTTAATCTTGAAACTTATACTTGGATTCTTAGTCTTGAAACTTATACTTGGATTCTTAATCTTGAAACTTATACTTGGATTCTTAGTCTTGAAACTCATACTTGGATTCTTAATCTTGAAACTTATACTTGGATTCTTAGTCTTGAAACTTATACTTGGATTCTTAATCTTGAAACTTATACTTGGATTCTTAGTCTTGAAACTTATACTTGGATTCTTAATCTTGAAACTTATACTTGGATTCTTAGTCTTGAAACTTATACTTGGATTCTTAATCTTGAAACTTATACTTGGATTCTTAATCTTGAAACTTATACTTGGATTCTTAGTCTTGAAAACTTGTTGTGTGACGTATTCTTGTTCAAACACAATTTAAACTACTCCATGTTTGACGTATTCTTGTTCAAACATGATGTACGTATGAGACTTTAAACTACCCCATGTTTGACGTATTCTTGTTCAAGCGTGATGAACGTATGAGACTTTACACTACACCATGTTTGACGTATGCTTGTTCAAACATGATGAACGTATGAGACTTTAAGCCACTCTATGTTTGACGCATGCCTGTTCAAACCCGATGGACGTATAAGACTTCAAGCTACTCCATGTTTGACGTATGCTTGTTCAAACACGATGGACGTATAAGACTTTAAGCTACTCCATGTTTGACGTATGCTTGTTCAAACACGATGGACGTATAAGACTTTAAGCTACTCCATGTTTGACGTATGCTTGTTCAAACACGATGGACGTATAAGACTTTTCCATGTTTGACGTATGCTTATTCAAACATGATGAACATACAAGACTTTTAAACTACTCAAGGTTTGATGTATTCTTGATCAAACCCGAGGAAAGTGTAAAGACTTTAAACTACTCGATGATTGAAGTATTCTTAATCAATCACAAGGAAACTTTGAAACTCTAAATCTTGTCACATTCTTTAATCATTGAACGACGTTTCTCTCTAAGGGACTCGTTAATCAGTGATCACTCTTGTGTGGAAACTTTAGTCGTGTGTTAAACAAATTCTTGTACTCTTTCTTGATCCGCACACAAACGGAAGGACCTATGCAGACTGTACGACGATTTAAATGCTTGCGGGTGCACACGTAAGTATGAAAATCAACGTATGGGAAGGCATAGTAAACTCTGTCGTGTGCTATGATCTAAGACTTATCGTAAAAGGTAGTCACGGAACTCAGGTACCGTAAGAAATCCTTAGACGTATTAGTCTACAAACTCAAATTCTTGAACCGTCATCAAATCCATCTCGAGTGATGCATCCTATTTTAAATCTTGAATGGAAGATCACCAACTATTCTTTCAAATACATTTCTGGAAACAAATCTTCATGTATTTCAATGAAACTACATGCTTCTTAGGTAAACTCTTGGCAACCATATGCTTTCAAAACTTAGAAACTTGAACGAAATCTTATCCCTGTCATTCCAGTTACGATCCTAAACGTAATCCCGAACTTGCTTGGAACGTAAGGTATCTTTCTCATAATCTTTGTGCGTATCATAGACTTAAAACAGAAACCTCCTACTTTAATTTCGGGACGAAATTTCCTAAAGTAGGGGAGACTGTAATATCCAGGCTTTCCCGACCTATCTTTCCCTAAACCCGTAAACGTAGTATTTATTTAAAACTCGAATTCGTGGAAAAACTATTTCCTTAAACAATAAATATTAATTTAATTAATATATAGTTAAGGAAAATCATATATATGAATTTTTTTAGTATATATATGTAAACATGATATAATTCTTAAAACTTTATAAGTTTGGGAGTATATAAATAATATAAACTTATTTTAAATTCCTTAGACTTATAAACTAATAAATCTTATAAATCGTTTCATAAAAATCATTTGAGAAAACTTATTCAATTTTTAATTAGACATTTTGTTTGTCTTTAAAATCCAGGGACTGAAACTGCCAAATACTGAAACTTGTTTTAAACTAAAATTAAACTTTAAACGGAAAGTGCTAACTCAATGAAACTATAAGGACCTGTTTTGTAAAAACCCCAAAGTCCTAGAACCAAAAGCAGTACCGAGTTCGATCCCCGTTCCAACTGGTTTTGAGCTCGATTTAAGCCAAAACGCGGAGTTTGTCCAGATTCGACGAACCTCGATACTCGCCTGAGGCGTGCGATCGAAACCCAATGTCATCAATGCCCGGACACGGCCCGAGACACGCATAAATTCAAAATTTGAATCGTTCGGCCGCCCGAAATCTTCCCACCTAACCGGGCATTTAACTCGCGAAATCGGCTATAAATATCGAGCTAAATCTTCAGTAACATCACACCGAAACTACCTAGACTCTCAATTTGATCGTTTAACACCTGCATTCTCCGATTAAAAGCCGCGACAGACGACGAACACCTCAAGATCGTTCTCAATCATTTCGACATCATTTCAGGTAATTCGAATGGCCATTCTACTCGAAATCTTGCATAGAACAGAAGCCCTATGTTTAATTTGATGAACAAATGGCTAATCAATGTGCACTTACGGATTCTTGTTCTAGGGTTCATAAGGGAAAATGGGGAATGATTTGATTTTCTTTTTAACACTTTTCTTGTTCAGATATGTTACCACCGAGACCCGTAGGCGGGGTGGTTAGTATGTGTTTGTGTGTTGGTGACCCGGTCCCAGACCCGAGTTCGAGTCTAGGGACCCGATTTTGCCCTTTCATTTTTTTTGTAGCCTTTAAAACAGTTTAAAAATTTCTAATATTTTTTATAAAATCTGTTACACTTATATAAACCTAAAAACGATTTTTATTTACACTTTAATATTCCGGAACTATTTTATTTAACTAAAATGTCGTTAAAACTTATGATATTTAATCTAGTTTTAAATGTTTAAAACTATAGAAATATTTTTAAAACTTTTATAAAACTTATAAATTTACAGGAACTATTTCTTCAAATCAGAAAACTTAATTTATTATTGGTTTTCTAAAACTAAAGGAATTCTTTTAAATCTTTAAGTCCTTTATTTAATTTAGGAAACTTATATAAATCTTATAAACTTGGGAATGTCTATAAGATTTATAAACATAAATTTAAACCATTTATACTAATTTGAAAAGGGAATTATTTATTTATAAACTTATTTAAACTTATAAACTTATACTCTTCATAAAAATCTATATAAACATAAATCTATTGATTTATATAAAAAGAGGGAAAATGATTATGCTTTATTCCTAAATAATAATAAACTTACAACCTTATTTAAACATATTAGACTTATCTAAAACATTTATCCTTTGGAATAATCTTGATACATTCATCAAATAATTATTATTAATTCTTAATTATTTATTCTTTAAATAATTAATTATTAAACTTTAATAATTATTTAGTATTACACTTATCTATTGTTACAATCTTATTCATAAACGCTTAGAAAACTATTTTTAATTATTGGGCGTCATTAATAATTATAAACCTTCGAATAACTATTTTAACTATTCTAAATTATAAACTTATTAAGCTTTGAGATACAAATCTAGTGTCATTCGTTCAAAATCTTTATTTGAAACTTTGATTTAAACTTTATAAACACAATCAATCTCATCCCATATATGGAACCCTAAGTCGAATCCCGAAATCCTAGATCCTTTGTCTTAGACTCTTTATTTGAAACTTTAGACTTATATTCCTAGGCTTATTGTGAGGATACTCTCCCTCTCCAAGTCTTGCGAACACTTAGTCTTGTCGACACTCGTCATCATCCAAGTGAGTATACTTAGCCCCTTTTTCATTTACATTCTTTTGGGGTGAAACATGTTCAAACTTCAAACTTATACAATTCTTGTACAAACTATGACTAGATGCTTATTCTTATGTTAAACTTGAGACTTGTATGCTTAGATTAAACTTAAAACTAGCATATTCATTAACTTTGATCAAGCCTATGGTAACAATGATAGATCTATTGCATTTGACCAATCCACCTTGATTGATTGACCCTTCGGGGGGAGCCCTTGGTGTTTGTTACTAAACCAAAACTTTGAGACTTGAGACTTATAAGGGTAACCTGCGGGTTATGTCTAAACTTGGTTGAGGATTGAATGTGCACAATGTTTAAGATACTCGTTTTCTCATATTTACATTATAGAATGCATATATCATAGTGAATTGTAATTCTTCTCAAATACTTGTTAAACTGTGTCAAAACCTTTGTATCTCACCAACTATTTTGTAGTTGACAGATTCTTTCACATGTTTCAGGTTCTACATCATGAGACTTGTTTGTGATCACATAGGACGCTTTGGACCTAGACTACTTATTAAATAAATGTTGTATACTTGTTATTTCCTTGTATTAAACCTTTGAATATATTATTAATGAAATATTGAAACTTTAATAGTCAACCTTGTGCTATTGAACAACCGCGTCCGCCCCGACGTATAATCCGCCGTCGGTTGGGGTGTGACAATATACTCAATACAAAGATTATTTTCCTTAACTCGCTCACGTACGAACAAGTACTTTGTATCAAGATATAATCCAGCTCCAGTCGAACTGTTACTGTTCGAGAAACTAACGGCATCTTAGTTATCACAATAAAGCTTCAATGGTCTAGAAATAGAATTAACTATTTTGAGTACAGTGATTAGATTCTTTAGCAACATTCCATGACAGGTCGCGTTATACACAGCTATGTATTCTGCCATCATAGTGGATGTTGTGTTCAAATGTTGCTTATGACTCTTCCAAGAGATAGGTCCGCCGGCTAACATAAAGATGTACCCTGAAGTGGATTTCTTGTCATCTTTGCACTTAGCAAAGTCAGAATCAGAATAACCAACCACTTCTAAATTATCACTTATTCTATAAGTCAGTTTATAGTCTTTCGTCCCTTGCAGATATTAGAGTACTTTCTTAGCTGCTTTCCGGTGATCAAGGCCAGGATTAGTCTGATAACGGCCAAGCATTCCAGTAATATAAGCGATATCCGGACGAGTACAGACTTGAGCATACATGAGGCTCCCAACTACTGATGCATAAGGTATCATTCTCATTTGCTCCTTCTCAACCTCTGTTTTCGGACATTGGAAAGAACCGAAAACATCTCCCTTAACTATTGGAGCTACAGAAGGAGAGCAGTGTTGCATATTGTAACGTGTGAGGACCCATTCGATGTAGGCTTTCTGAGATAATCCCAAAATGCCCTTAGATCTATTTCGGTGTATTTCGATGCCTATAACATAAGAAGCCTCTCCGAGATCCTTCATGTCGAAATTATGCGAGAGTAAACGCTTTGACTCATGCAACATATCTAAACTATTACTTGCCAATAGAATGTCATCTACGTAAAGGACAAGTATAGTAAAGTTGCTCCCACTCATCTTGAGGTAGGTGCATTGATCCACTTGATTCTTCAGGAAGCTTTGTTTCTTCATGACTTCATCAAACTTTAGGTACCATTGACGTGATGCCTGCTTCAACCCGTATATGGATTTCTTCAACTTACATACTAGATGTTCTTGACCTTCAGGTTGAAAACCTTCAGTATGACAACTCGAACTTTTCAGGTTAACTCAGTTAACAATCCTCGTTAAATACCCTAACTGAAACTTAACCCCGTTAACTAAATCCAGTTAAATATCTAACCTCAGGGGCTAATTCTAACATTCTCTAAACCGTATACACCTAAAACTTCAGGGACTACATCTGCCGCATCTCAAAACTTAATTCATTGACTTCCAAAGTCAAAATCGGATGAATATTAAGTATGTTTGACTTTAGAAAGTCAAACCGGGTACCTTTAATCCAAATTCGCATTTTGTAACCGAATTTAGTTTAAAATTGTAATTGATACAAGCGACTCTAACAGTTTCGATCATCATTGAGGTGTTAAACACCGGCTTTAATCGAATTAAACTCAATTATGAGTATTCAACTCATAACCGTCGATACCTTCATCAACTACTGTCAAATGCACATCAATTCGTCTATCATTCCACAATTGATCACCTGCACACATTGAACGAGACCCTGTGAAGCTATTAGACGCGTCAATCTCACCGAAGTCCCAGCAGAAGTCGCCGGGAACCAAACCAGTTGCCGTCGGCATCGGTTTTAGTCGAGCACAGTCAATTCGAGCACTATTCCGGTAACTAAAACCTCCCTTAGCTTCGTTTGAATCTATTAACTGAAAGCCCTATGATAATTCGAGCATTTAGCATCGAATTGAACCTGATCCAAAATCTAGGGTTCGTTCTAAGAGTAATTTGGTGCTTTTGATTCTAAACTTGATAATAATTCAATTAATTCATATCATCAGTTTCGCAAGACTTCCTATAATGAAAACCCCATGTCAATTTAATCTACTAATATCGAATCTGTTATGGTTCCGATTCTAGGGTTCATCCACATTCGAATTTGGGACTTTTGATCTTAGACTCATCGTGAATGAAATTAAACCATATAAACATTTTCGAAATGTCCTATTTAATAAAAACCCTATGATTTTAAACCTTGATATCATCCAATTTGTCGAATTTGATTTGGTGTTCATATTTAGGGTTTCGAATTACGAATCGGTAATTAAGCGATCCAAACCTTATTGTTTTTTTGCAATTATATGAGACTGAAGTTTCGAAATACCCCGACTATCAAAGCCCTCATGTCATTTGGTGTAATCGAAGTCGGATTCATCAGATTTGGGATGGGTTTGGTTCGGCTCGCGCTAAGGGAGAAGAACACTGAGAACTTGTGTGTTAAAACCAAACAGAACCATCTTCTAACGCGATTACCTTAGCAGGTGGACTGGTTAAGACTGAGTGTTGGTGTGGTGGGTGACCCGGGTTCGAACCTCACCAACAGCTTTTATTTTTGTAGCCACTTTTTGAGTATTATTTTAAAACAAAATCATTTCCTATATTAATATATTAATATGTTTTAGCCTCGGAAACCACCCGTAGGCTCGGGATTGATTTTATAACTCATTTTTAATATTATTTCACACTTTTATAATAATATGTTTATATTATTATTTAACCTATAACCCCGAACAAAATAATATATTCATCTTATTCTCAAACCGTAATTCAAATTAAAAATAATATATTATATATTTATTTCGCCACATTGTGTAACGTTTCAAACAAATAAATAATGTATTTATTTATATAATTATCCACGTTATTATGATCCGGATACAATAATAGTTTTACTGTTTTCCCACAAAATTTAATTATCGTGTTATATCTCTAAGTTTAAGATAATATAATAACTTATATTATTTTCCTAAACCATTATTGAATGGTACAAACGCACAGATATATTTAATTATTATTATATTCATAATTGAGAAACCTTCGACACAAAATGTATTTATCTTAATAATTATATTAAGAAACCCTATATTCTCGTAGACACGTTCGTCTAATCATTAATCCTTAGAATACGTTAAGACGTTCTAACCTTCCGTGTCGTCGTCACAACTCCCATATGTCCCTAACTTATGTGTTTATAATTCTAGGGCATACGTAAGCCGTGCAGGCTAACATTTGAGGTTCCAAATCTCATACTTGTGTGATACTACCTACTACGCAACGCAGGTGAGTGTTCACGGCCCCTTTTACTGCTTTTAAACTGGGGGAGAAAACATGATGCAAACTCCTTTTGATTTTTGTACTTCATATTATATCACTTGTTATGACTATGCGTAAACTCTATCATTAAAGTCCTCACATCGAACCGTTTAAATATGATAATAGCGAGGTATGTTGGGTAGTACTACTGGGTTTGACAAACCTCACCCGCGTTAGTCGCGCTAACTCGATTGGATATCGAACGGGTGCAATATTGACCTAAACGTGCACCATGGTTGATAGACCTGGTGGGAGGCAATACAAACAGTCAGTTTACGGTTGCGAGCGTAATAGCAAACAATGAACATGGGTTAGCTACTCATTTGGTATTTATGTTGATTGTACATTAATCTGGTAAACGCTTTATTACTATACTGAAACCTGTGAACTCACCAACCTTGTGTTGACACTTTTCTTACATGTTTTCTCAGGACGCTAAGCTATGGCACAGGTTGCACAATTAGGACATGCATGGAGTCCTACTGTCATTTCATTCATTTCAAACATGATAAACAGTTTACTTAATTATATTGATTGACGCTTGTTGCGTGTAACTACTTTAAATTTTATATCAACGTATACGCTTCCGCATTAACTCTGAACTTTTGTGTTTTGACATTTCAAGTCCCATATAGTGTCGTTTGATGTAACTAATGACTGAGATCCTGGTGTGTCATCTTCCAAACGGTAAAACTCCGTTAGTTGAAATTGGGGGTGTGACAGATTGGTATCAGAGTGTGACATTCCGGATATTTAATTACGCTTTTGTAATACAAATTATGTAATCATTTTTCTATTTAATGAAATGCAAATGTTTTTATTTAATTTTGTATAAAATATATATATATATATTTTATTTTATAAATTTAAAATAATTAAAATTTTATAAGTTTTAAACTTATATAAAATTTTATAAAAAAAAAAAAAAATCTACATTTAAAAAGTTGCATATTTAATAAAATAACATATTTTAATAAGATTAATAACTTTTATTAAAATTATTATTTAAATAATAATAAAATAAGTTTATAAAAATATTTTTAAATTTATTTAAATTAAAAGAAATTAAATTAATTTATTTAAATAAAAGTTCAGGGTTCGTTTTGTAATTAACTAAACTAGAAGGTTTTAAAACTAAAATCGTTTGAGGGACTATTTCTGGACAAATGAAACCACAAGGATCCATCCGTAATTATTTTAAGGGTTGTTTCGAATTAAACCAAACTCCAGGGACCAAAACTGTCAATCCCCAAATCGCATTTCTGGTCACCCCTTTCCTTTGTCCGGCGGTCCAAGTTAATTTCCGGCGACCCGCTCGACAAGCCTGTCTCCTGCACCTCAACGCCCGACAAAAGCATCCCCGACTTCGTCTCCCCCACGCGAACTAGACCCCTCGACCAATTGGTCTCCCCAACACACGGATCGTCTGATCCTGTTGGTGGCCGAGAACCCACGCCCGAATTCAGGCCCGACAGGCCACCTCCACGCCTGTCGAATGTCGGGTTAGCTTCGCCTCGTCCAGACTTATGTCGGAATGTGTTCAATTGCACGTTCGAGCATAAGAATCAGGCCCGACCATAAATAGCCATTACCGGCCCTGCTTGAACTCGTTACCCTCCGTCCACACATTCTCACTCCAAATTGAGGATACCATCACTTTCTTCGTTACTAAGTGAAGCTACAACCTAAATTTCGAAGTCAAATTTCATCCGGAGGATCGATTTCCACCTTGGACATTTTCGGTTCAAAAGTCTCTGCCGACCAAGCCCTTCGCGACTAGGTTCGAGCCTCGATTCGATTCCTGTACCTTCTGTTATCTTCAGGTAATCTATTCCAGTCGAAAACTCGACCATCGCACGAGAACTACCGGGCAAACCCAGTGTCCTCGGACACGGTTTGCCGGTCACCGAGAACCAGCGACCAGTTGTTCCTTTGTGTATTTAAATTAACGGATACACACATAACCAGCGATGGGCAGTAGCCCGGCTGGTTATGCGTGTTTGTGTCTGAAGCGAAGGTCGCGGGTTCGAACCTTCTGGCCTTCGGCCCATTTTTTTTTTACTTCTGTTTACATTTTAATTATTTTATTAATTTAACCTAACTTATTTTAATAACATTTTTATACAATAAAGACTAAAACGAGTCGGTTTACTCGTTCGTTTATTTAAAATCAATTAAACTATATTTTTATAAACCATCCCATTTTTTTTATATAAACTTATTTAATTACATTTTTAGATATAAAATGTCCTATATTTATATAAATCTTGTAATATCTTTATAAACTTATTTAATTACAGTTTTGATATAAAATGTCCTATATTTTTTTATAAATCTTGTAATACCTTTATAAACTTATTATATTTTTAAATATAAAGTGTTCTATATTTTTATAAACCTTGTAACATTTCATAAACTTAATAAAATACACTTAATATATAAAATGTCTCATTATTTTTATATGAACCTAGCAATATTGTTAATAAACTTGTTAAAATAAATTTTAATATATAAAATATCAACATAATTAATCAAATAAAGATTTATCTTTTTATTTATTATTATTGTTTAAATACATTAAACATAATGATTAATTATTTAAAAATGTAATATTTTATAAGTCAAAGTTTTACAAAATCATATTCATTTCCTACCACATTTTATATTAAGGATATTATTATAAAACCTATACTCATTTAAATACAAATACGCACATACATATAAACATACAATAATACCCATTTATCTACATAGGGTTTCATTGTGCTTAGACTTCAACATACTTATCACCTACACGCGTGGACAAATACCCGCTTGCAAGGTGAGTTACATAGCCCCTATTTTACATTTTTGTACGTTTTGGGGTGAAACATTATACATGCTACTCACATTGTTTATACGTGTTATACATGAGACTATATGCTTATTCTTTGGATGTACATACATTTAAACACAAGACAACCAACTGTAATATTGATAGATCTATTGTGCCTGACCAGCCCACCCGGTTAGGGTGTTTATTACTGCATACTCGGATATAACCGCGTGTTATATTCAATCATACCGGATATAGTGGGTAACTATATTCAAGCATACCGGACTTAGTTGTTGTGCTCTGTTCAAGCGTGTCAAACTCGGTTTGAATTGTGATTTAAATAAATGTTACATCATATGTACTATGTTTAACAAGGTAAACAATGAGTTGCAAAACGATTTACACTACTATTTACTGGATTTTACTAAACCTATGTACTCACCAACTTTTTAGTTGACACTTGATTTAAATAATGTTTCAGGTTTGGATATGTGACTGCTTGCCGAGGATCTCTCTACTTAGGAACCATGGACCTAGTTAAATAAATTAATGTTTTGAACTAGACTAGGTTATTTGAAATGTATTGTATTTGGAACTTGTTGTCTTTAAAATTAAATTAATGAATTATGCAACCTTTAGTTATCATGTGCTTTTGAACAATCATCACATTGTCCGCCTCGATGATTCCGCCATCGGTCGGGGTGTGACAGATTGGTATCAGAGCCATGGTTATAGGGAATTAGGTTATTAGACACAATGACCTAGACTATAACCCTAGGACTCCCTTTTTATGTGTTATGTGCTAAATGATTAATTGCTATGTGAATTATTTGTAGTTAGGAATTGCCTGAATTTTCCCGAGTTTGGTACATGAGACTTATACACATACATACAAGATTTTGATACATGATACATACTATACATACACATTTGATCAACACACTTATGCAAACAAATACACTACATATCCTTGTCCATACTCTCTCCTAATCCTTATAAATCGCAACATCCCTACACGTTTTATACTCATGGACTCTCAAATCTATTAAAATCTTGAAAATCTCGTCAACGACTTAATTTCCCGAAATCAGTAAAAGACACGTGCAATCTGGAAGGGTGACACCTGTACATTGGGTTTTCTGTCTAGGAAAGCATTTCGTATAAATCCAAATAAACGGACCCGTATGCTTTCCTGGGAATTCCTGAAGTGAGTGTTTACCTATAGGCTAAAGCATGTCTCTTTGAAAGTTTTGGGGAATTATTTAACGTTGATAAGTCAATGTATTCGCAAGGATACAATCCGAATTTGAACTCAAAAGTGGGGATATTATAGCAAAATAGGAAAAAACTAGACGAACATGCAAAACAAATCATTATTACGGGTGCACACGTAATAACAACTTGTAGTGCATGCAAGTCCCGGCAATTCCTATTATGCAAATAATGATCTATAACATCATGTCCTACCCGGAAAAGGTGACTTAGTTTCCCCTATCAATTTAGAATAAATACACGTGCACGCGTCATGATAAATTCCGTATTTCTGCTTACATTATTTCCCGTTATAACTCATATTTATCCGTCTCATCTAAAATATCATTGTCTTTCTTATGGTGTTAGAATGCCTCCTCGACGTGCAAACTCTAGCACTTCCAACCCGGATCTTGCTACTCTTCTTGCCCAGCTAGTAGGGCAAATGACTCAAGCAAATAACAACAGTGACGGGTCTCACAACATCCAAGGAAACGGTGGTACCAACCCGCCTCATTGCACGTTTAAGCACTTTAACTCGTGCAATCCTACTAAATTCTTCGGGACTGAAGGTGCTACCGGCCTACTCCAATGGTTTGAAAGCATGGAAAGCACATTCCTAAACAGTGACTGCCCCGATAATCTTCGGGTTCGCTATGCCACAAGTGTACTTCAAAAGAGAGCCCTCACCTGGTGGAACGGTGAGAAACGCACTCGTGGTGCTGAGGTTGCTACATCCTTATCATGGGATGATCTGAAGAAGGCCATGACTGATGAATTCTGTCCTCGGAATGAAATGAGGAAGCTCGAGACTGAATTTTGGGATCTTGCCCAAGACAGCGGGGATAATCTGGCTTACACCACCCGGTTCCAAGAACTAAGTCTGTTGGTGCCTCACATGATCACTCCCCTTACTCGGGGAATTGAAAAGTACATAGGCGGCCTGCCTATGCAAATTCAAGATGCTGTGCTAGGAAGCAATCCTCCTACTCTTGAAGCTGCTATCCGCCTATCTGCTACATTATCCGACAATCATGTCAAAGCCGGAACCTTAACAAGGAAGGGTTCCAAGAAGGTTGTGTCTACTCTTGCGGCAGTCAAAGATGTGAAACCCGAGTCTTCTAACCGCAACAAGAAACGTAAGGGTCGAAACTTCGCAGCCGTAACTCCCGCTGTACCTGCTATTCAAGCGGCCCCTTTGGGTCAAAACCCGAAAATTTATCAGGGCCCGAATCCCCAATGCCAGACCTGCAAGTACCATCACCCTGCTAATCTACCATGCCGATTGTGCTCAAACTGCGGGAGATATGGACATGTGGTCACTACCTGCCGTACCCGTCCTCCCGTCCATCAAGCTGCCCCAGCTAACCGTCAAAACTATCCGGCACCTCCCAATGGTCGGGCATGTTACGAATGTGGAGATCCAAACCATTTCCGTGACCGATGCCCAAAACTTCATCGTCAAGGTGGCCCCCAAGGACGAGCGTTTAACATAAACGCTAATGAGGCACAAGCAAACAACGACGTGATAAACGGTACGTTTCTTATAAACAATCATTATGCATCCATTTTATTTGATACTGGTGCCGATAGGAGTTTCGTGTCTCTTACTTTTGAGTCTCAACTTGCTAAACAAAGAACGAAACTCGATAATTCTTATTCCGTGGAGATAGCAAACGGGAAATCTATTACTATAAATTCTGTTATCCGCGACTGCAATCTTGAGCTTAATAATCACGAATTCTCTGTTGACCTCCTTCCAATGCAATTGGGAAGCTTCGATATCATCATTGGCATGGACTGGTTATCCAAGCACCATGCCGAAGTTATTTGCTACGAAAAGTGTATTCGTATACCTCTCTCTTCGGGCGACACGTTAGTTATTTTCGGTGAAAAACCGTGTCGTGGTCTTCAAATCATGTCTTGCACATTGGCACAAAAGTACTTGCGGAAAAAGTACGTTGCATTCTTGGCCCACATAGTTGACACAAAGGACAAGGGTAAGAAATTGCAAGACATTCCAATCATCCGAGATTTTCCCGAGGTATTCCCCGAGGATTTACCTGGTCTTCCTCCCACTAGACAAGTGGAGTTTCGTATCGACCTTGTGCCCGGGGCAACTCCCGTGGCAAAAGCCCCCTATCGTCTTGCACCTTCCGAAATGCAAGAACTCGCAAGTCAATTACAAGAACTCTCATCCAAAGGATTCATCCGCCCGAGCCATTCACCTTGGGGTGCTCCCGTGCTGTTCGTAAAGAAAAAGGATGGATCGTTTCGAATGTGCATTGATTATCGTGAACTTAACAAGCTTACAATAAAGAACCGTTATCCTTTACCCCGTATCGACGATCTTTTCGATCAACTTCAAGGTTCAACATGTTTTTCCAAGATTGACCTTCGTTCCGGATATCATCAACTTCGTGTTCTCGATGAAGACATTCCAAAGACTGCCTTTCGGACTAGATATGGTCACTACGAGTTCATGGTCATGCCATTCGGTTTGACTAATGCACCTGCGGTCTTCATGGACCTCATGAACCGTGTATGCAAACCTTATTTGGACAAGTTCGTGATCGTTTTCATTGACGACATTCTTATCTATTCTAAGACGAAAGCGGAGCATGAACAACATCTCCGTTTGATTTTAGAACTCTTGAAGAAAGAACTACTATACGCCAAGTTCTCCAAGTGTGAATTCTGGCTAAAGGAGGTTCAGTTTTTGGGACACATAGTCAACGATAAAGGGATTCATGTGGACCCGGCAAAAATCGAAGCGGTGAAGAATTGGAGTACTCCTAAGACTCCTACCGAGATTCGTTCCTTCCTTGGACTAGCAGGTTACTATCGTCGCTTCATCTCAAATTTCTCCAAGATTGCGGTTCCACTCACTGCCTTGACTCATAAAGGTAAATCTTACGAGTGGGGACCCAAGCAAGAGGAAGCTTTTCAAACTCTCAAGCACAAGCTCTGCAATGCTCCTATACTAACTCTTCCTAGTGGTAACGACGACTTTGTCGTTTATTGTGATGCATCCAACCAAGGTCTTGGTTGTGTTCTAATGCAACGTGGCCAAGTAATTGCATACGCATCACGCCAGCTCAAAATCCATGAGAAGAACTATACGACCCATGATCTCGAACTTGGTGCTGTCGTTTTCGCCTTGAAAATTTGGAGACACTATCTTTATGGCACCAAATGCGTGGTTTTCACCGACCACAAAAGTCTCCAACATATTTTCAATCAAAAGGAACTTAATATGAGGCAACGACGATGGGTTGAACTTCTAAATGACTACGACTGCGAGATCCGCTATCACCCCGGCAAAGCAAATGTTGTAGCCGACGCTTTGAGCCGTAAAGAACGAATCATGCTTCATAGTGTTTATATTCATAACGATATCCAAGCCCGTATTCTCAAAGCACAACACACCTCGGTTACCGAGGGAAACATGTATCAAGAAATGGCATGTGGTGTAGAACTATTGTTAGAAACCAAAGCCAACGGCCTACTGTATTATTTGGACCGTATCTGGGTTCCCGATCGCGACGATCTTCGTATATTTTTGATGAACGAGTCCCACAAAACTCGATATTCGGTGCATCCCGGAACTGATAAGATGTACATGGGTCTCCGTCAGCAATATTGGTGGCCCGGCATGAAAAAGGATATTGCCCTCTTCGTGGCAAAATGCCTAACTTGTTCTAAAGTGAAGGCCGAACACCAAAAGCCTTCCGGACTCCTCGAACAACCTGAAATTCCCGTGTGGAAGTGGGAGAACCTTGCTATGGACTTCATCACCAAACTTCCACGCACTTCTAGTGGGCACGATAGTATCTGGGTTATTATCGATCGACTTACAAAGTCTGCTCATTTCTTGCCTATTCGTGAGGACTATCGAGTTGAGAAATTGGCTCGGATCTACATTGATGAAATCGTAAGTCGTCACGGGATCCCTTTGAACATCATCTCCGATCGTGATTCGCGTTTTACTTCCCGATTTTGGCAATCATTGCAATCAGCACTTGGTACTCGTTTGGATCTAAGTACGGCTTACCATCCTCAAACTGATGGGCAAACCGAACGAACAATCCAAACTCTCGAAGATATGCTTAGAGCTTGTGTTATTGACTTTGGTGGCAATTGGAATTCTCACCTACCACTGATCGAATTTTCCTACAATAACAGCTACCACACAAGTATTAACATGGCACCGTTTGAAGCTCTTTATGGACGAAAATGTCGTTCACCGATTTGTTGGAACGAAATTGGTGAAGCACAAATCACCGGTCCCGAGCTTATCCAAGAAACCACCGATAAAATTTTTCTTATTCGTGACAACATTCGAGTGGCAAGGAGTCGGCAAAAGAGCTATGCCGATAAAAGACGAAAACCCTTGGAATTTCAAGTAGGGGATATGGTTCTCCTAAAGGTATCACCTTGGAAGGGCGTAGTCCGATTTGGAAAGAAAGGAAAACTTGCACCTCGATATGTGGGCCCCTTCAAGATACTCGAAAGGGTAGGAAAAGTGGCCTACAAACTCGATCTTCCTTCAGAACTCACCAACGTTCATCCGACTTTCCATGTATCTAATTTGAAAAAGTGTCTAGCCGACGAGAATCTCCACATCCCTCTTGATGAAGTGCGTATTGACGAGAGGATGCACTTTGTTGAGAAACCCGTGGAAATCATGGACTGAGAAGTCAAGAAACTCAAGCGTAGCCGCATCCCCATTGTCAAGGTCCGTTGGGAGTCTAAACGTGGACCCGAGTTCACTTGGGAACGTGAAGACCACATAAAGACCAAGTATCCGCATCTCTTTTCATAGCCTCCACTAGTCGAATTTCGGGGCGAAATTCCTCTAACATGGGGAGACTGTGACATTCCGGATATTTAATTACGCTTTTGTAATACAAATTATGTAATCATTTTTCTATTTAATGAAATGCAAATGTTTTTATTTAATTTTGTATAAAATATATATATATATTTTATTTTATAAATTTAAAATAATTAAAATTTTATAAGTTTTAAACTTATATAAAATTTTATAAAAAAAAAATAAAAAAAAATAAAAATAAAAATCTACATTTAAAAAGTTACATATTTAATAAAATAACATATTTTAATAAGATTAATAACTTTTATTAAAATTATTATTTAAATAATAATAAAATAAGTTTATAAAAATATTTTTAAATTTATTTAAATTAAAAGAAATTAAATTAATTTATTTAAATAAAAGTTCAGGGTTCGTTTTGTAATTAACTAAACTAGAAGGTTTTAAAACTAAAATCGTTTGAGGGACTATTTCTGGACAAATGAAACCACAAGGATCCATCCGTAATTATTTTAAGGGTTGTTTCGAATTAAACCAAACTCCAGGGACCAAAACTGTCAATCCCCAAATCGCATTTCCGGTCACCCCTTTCCTTTGTCCGGCGGTCCAAGTTAATTTCCGGCGACCCGCTCGACAAGCCTGTCCCCTGCACCTCAACGCCCGACAAAAGCATCCCCGACTTCGTCTCCCCCACGCGAACTAGACCCCTCGACCAATTGGTCTCCCCAACACACGGATCGTCTGATCCTGTTGGTGGCCGAGAACCCACGCCCGAATTCAGGCCCGACAGGCCACCTCCACGCCTGTCGAATGTCGGGTTAGCTTCGCCTCGTCCAGACTTATGTCGGAATGTGTTCAATTGCACGTTCGAGCATAAGAATCAGGCCCGACCATAAATAGCCATTACCGGCCCTGCTCGAACTCGTTACCCTCCGTCCACACATTCTCACTCCAAATTGAGGATACCATCACTTTCTTCGTTACTAAGTGAAGCTACAACCTAAATTTCGAAGTCAAATTTCATCCAGAGGATCGATTTCCACCTTGGACATTTTCGGTTCAAAAGTCTCTGCCGACCAAGCCCTTCGCGACTAGGTTCGAGCCTCGATTCGATTCCTGTACCTTCTGTTATCTTCAGGTAATCTATTCCAGTCGAAAACTCGACCATCGCACGAGAACTACCGGGCAAACCCAGTGTCCTCGGACACGGTTTGCCGGTCACCGAGAACCAGCGACCAGTTGTTCCTTTGTGTATTTAAATTAACGGATACACACATAACCAGCGATGGGCAGTAGCCCGGCTGGTTATGCGTGTTTGTGTCTGAAGCGAAGGTCGCGGGTTCGAACCTTCTGGCCTTCGGCCCATTTTTTTTTTACTTCTGTTTACATTTTAATTATTTTATTAATTTAACCTAACTTATTTTAATAACATTTTTATACAATAAAGACTAAAACGAGTCGGTTTACTCGTTCGTTTATTTAAAATCAATTAAACTATATTTTTATAAACCATCCCATTTTTTTTATATAAACTTATTTAATTACATTTTTAGATATAAAATGTCCTATATTTATATAAATCTTGTAATATCTTTATAAACTTATTTAATTACAGTTTTGATATAAAATGTCCTATATTTTTTTATAAATCTTGTAATACCTTTATAAACTTATTATATTTTTAAATATAAAGTGTTCTATATTTTTATAAACCTTGTAACATTTCATAAACTTAATAAAATACACTTAATATATAAAATGTCTCATTATTTTTATATGAACCTAGCAATATTGTTAATAAACTTGTTAAAATAAATTTTAATATATAAAATATCAACATAATTAATCAAATAAAGATTTATCTTTTTATTTATTATTATTGTTTAAATACATTAAACATAATGATTAATTATTTAAAAATGTAATATTTTATAAGTCAAAGTTTTACAAAATCATATTCATTTCCTATCACATTTTATATTAAGGATATTATTATAAAACCTATACTCATTTAAATACAAATACGCACATACATATAAACATACAATAATACCCATTTATCTACATAGGGTTTCATTGTGCTTAGACTTCAACATACTTATCACCTACACGCGTGGACAAATACCCGCTTGCAAGGTGAGTTACATAGCCCCTATTTTACATTTTTGTACGTTTTGGGGTGGAACATTATACATGCTACTCACATTGTTTATACCTGTTATACATGAGACTATATGCTTATTCTTTGGATGTACATACATTTAAACACAAGACAACCAACTGTAATATTGATAGATCTATTGTGCCTGACCAGCCCACCCGGTTAGGGTGTTTATTACTGCATACTCGGATATAACCGCGTGTTATATTCAATCATACCGGATATAGTGGGTAACTATATTCAAGCATACCGGACTTAGCTGTTGTGCTCTGTTCAAGCGTGTCAAACTCGGTTTGAATTGTGATTTAAATAAATGTTACATCATATGTACTATGTTTAACAAGGTAAACAATGAGTTGCAAAACGATTTACACTACTATTTACTGGATTTTACTAAACCTATGTACTCACCAACTTTTTAGTTGACACTTGATTTAAATAATGTTTCAGGTTTGGATATGTGACTGCTTGCCGAGGATCTCTCTACTTAGGAACCATGGACCTAGTTAAATAAATTAATGTTTTGAACTAGACTAGGTTATTTGAAATGTATTGTATTTGGAACTTGTTGTCTTTAAAATTAAATTAATGAATTATGCAACCTTTAGTTATCATGTGCTTTTGAACAATCATCACATTGTCCGCCTCGATGATTCCGCCATCGGTCGGGGTGTGACACAGAGCCATTGGTTATAGAGAACTAGGATTGCATACTAGACTATAACCGTACACATGCATTAGTTACACGGCACAGACACTCATACCTGATACATATAGCATCTATACATACATTGTAGAGCAGGTATATAACACCATCCGTATCACCCTCAGTTGGCGAGGGACACAACATTTGCATTGCATCATCATTCCCAGTGGCGACACTCGGGGAATCACCAGAATATCATCCACTCCCGTTCGAGGGCAGCGAGACGGAGCCTTCGGAGGATTCACTTACATCACCATCACCTGTTGGGTATGGTGGGCTTTCTCAGGTCCATGTTATGGACGACACTCAGCACTAACGCGTATCTCCTTAGGAATTGGGATCGTCGGAGGCGAGTCCCTACTATACACACCAGCAACAATACGCCGAATGAAGGCAGACCGTTGCACGCATTATTTCCGAATCCATTGGCACGTAGATGTCATCACTTTACCGAGCCATGGGCTCGCGTCTTTTATCGATATTCTGTTGAGAATGGATCGAACACAAATCTGAGAACGCATTGTTCAATGCATACTCAAACCCTATCCTGACTCAGTTGAAAGGACGGCTACTACGCTGCTTCCTATAACTTGTATTCATGAATTAGTTTATTTCTCGAAGTCGCACTTCATGTACATGTTTGTTACATGTTCTCATCTACAATCCGCTGGATTGGACTATCGTATTGTGTTTCAACTCGGGTGAATACTCGTATCAACCTATTCCCGACTACTCATACTGATATGAGTCCTAGTCGATCAACTTATGGTTGATGACTACTCCTTTCAATGACTTATCATATCTGACAACACTCTATACTAAACAATATAACCTAAAGGACATTATGACACAGGACAGGAAGAACAAGGGTGAGCATGCAAAGCAAATTAGCATTACGGGTGCACACGTAATAGTAATTTGAGGTGCATGTAAGTCCTGGTGAAACCTAGTGTGTGGATAAATGGTCCTAATCAGTGATCTACAAATTTAAACTTCCACTGTCAGTAGAAGTTCTTGTAACCCGCTCAACGACTAGTTGGTATCGTTAAACTCGTCCAACAGTTGATAGACGCAACTATCAGGTTGAAGATGTTTACGAACACACTAAACTATCATCCATAGGATCCATCATTTTATCTCACTCATGTAAGAGTCTTAGTGAACTTAAGACTCTTATCCAAACTTGATCAATGAAACCAACTCGATTGAAACTCTGGTAAAACCTCATGGTAAACCCACCGACTCCAAGTATGTAAGCGGAATTGGAAGAATTCTTTTCCTGCTAACACGTTATTCCTTAAACTCCAGCAATAAATTCCAGTTGACTCTATTGCCTTATCCGATGACTAATCCTTAGTCAATTACGAATTATACCTAGCACATTCAATCCTGTAAACAAATTTCTTCCTTCATGGAATGATCCAATAATATTAGAAGACGAGGATTTAATCTAACCAACCCCATAAAAAAACAACGTAGGTTCAAGTCTGCTAAGACTTTCAACCAGTTGACCTCTTCAGGACAAAACCAGAGTGGTTATACGGAGGGATACCCTAAGTGCAACTAGTGTAATTTTCACCATCTCGGTGCTTGTAAGAGAAATCCTTGCCAGCGGTGTGGCAAGGTGGGTCATGCTGCCAAGGAATGTAGAGGTGAGCTACAAACCAAACATCCTTTCCAGCAACCGGAATCTACAAAGGGTTGTCTTGAGTGTGGAAAGGAAGGACACCTTCGGAAGGATTTTCCTCAACTGAAGTAAGGGGGTAGTGGCAACAATAACCATAACCAAGGTAACAACAACAACCACGGTAACAATAATGGCAACAATGGCAGAAATGGTACAAAGGGGCGAGCCTTTGTGCTAGGATCCGGAGAAGCTCGTTATGACCACAACGTGGTTACCGGTAAGTTCCTTCTAAACAACCATTTTGCCTCTGTACTGTTTGACACTGGTGCTGATAGGAGTTCCATGACTAATAAACTTAGTAACCTACTAAGAAAAAAAAAAACTCCAACCCTGTTAGAGGACAAATACACCATAGAAATAACAGACGGTCAAATAATAGAAGCAACCCATGTTCTTAAGGGTTGTAAACTTGAACTGGCTAGTCATAAATTTGACATTGATCTCATGCTGGTCACACTCGGTAGTTTCGACCTTATTGTCGATATGAATTGGTTGTCCAAGAACCAACCTGAGGCCATCTGTTGTGACAAAAATGTTTGCCTTCCTCTCCTTAGAGGGAAAATCCTTTCTGTCCAAGGCAAAAAGGAGTGGTGCCGTTATGGGCATCATATCCTTCATGAAGGCACAGAAATGTCTACGTAAAGGACATACTGCCATTTTGGCTATCGTCGCCGAGTAACCATCTGAAGAAAAGAGGATTGAAGGCATACCGATCGTTCGGGATTACCCGAAAGTATTTCCCGAAGACTTGCCTGGTCTTCCACCACATCGACGGGTCGAGTTCCAAATTGATCTAGCACCCGGAGCAGCGCCTATTACTCAGGCACCCTGTAGACTTGCACCCAGTGAATTGCAAGAGCTATCTACACAACTGCAAGAGTTATAGGATAAAGGTTTCATTAGACCTAGCTCATCGCCATGGGGAGCTCCAGTCCAATTTGTCAAGAAGAAGGACGGAACTTTTCGTATGTGTATTGACTACCGGGAGCTGAATAAAGTCATAATCAAGAACCGCTACCCTTTGCCTCGCATAGATGACCTTTTTGATCAACTCCAAGGATCAAGTTTCTATTCTAAAATAGATCTTAGGTCCGGTTACCATCAGTTAAGAGTCCGAGAAGAGGATATCTCAAAGATTGCATTCAGAACGAGGTACAGCCACTATGAGTTTATGGTTATGCCTTTCGGATTAACCAACGCACCTGCGGTATTCATGGACCTCATGAACCGTGTGTGTAAACCTTATCTTGATCAGTTTGTTATCATTTTCATCGACGACATTGTAAGCTACTCCAAAAATGAAGAAGAACATGAAGAACATCTTCGATTGATTCTGGAACTGCTTAAGAATGAACAACTTTATGCTAAGTTTTCCAAATGTGAATTTTGGATTCGAGGGGTTCAATTCTTAGGACATGTGGTTAACGAGAAGGGGATACATGTCGATCCATCAAAGATTGAAGCCATCAAGAATTGGGCAGCACCGACGACTCAGACTGAGGTGCGACAATTTCTGGGATTGGCTGGTTATTATCGGCGATTCATCGAGGGATTCTCTAAGATTGCACAACCTCTCACTGCCTTAACTCAAAAGGGAAAAGCCTATAACTGGGACGATAACCAGGAGTCAGCATTTCAACATCTTAAGCAGAAACTTTGCAGTGCACCTATTCTAGCTCTTCCGGAGGGAACGGATGATTTTGTGGTGTATTGTCACGCATCTATTCAGGGTCTGGGTTGTGTCTTAATGCAGCGCGAAAAGGTAATTGCATACGCTTCACGTCTTCACAAGAAAAACTACACCACTCATGACCTAGAGTTGGGAGCAGTAGTTTTTGCACTTAAGATATGGAGACATTACTTGTACGGTACCAAATGCACCATCTACACCGATCACAAGAGTCTTCAGCACATCTTCGAGCAGAAAGAGTTGAACATGCGACAACGTCGTTGGGTTGAACTTTTAAATGATTACGACTGTGCGATCCGGTATCATCCGAGTAAAGCTAACGTTGTGGCTGATGCACTAAGCCGAAAGGAAACGAAACCCAAACGAGTTCGAGCGTTACAACTTACTATTCACCCTAGATTGCCTGACCGAATCCGTAGTGCTCAACTTGAAGCCTTGGAAGGAGATAACCTACCGTTAGAAGGTACACGCGGCATGGAAGCACAACTTGAAGTAAAATCTGACGGAATTCGTTACTTCGTCGAACGAATATAGATTCCAGTATTCGGAAATTTAAGGGAGCTAATCATGGATGAAGCTCATAAATCTCGTTACTCCATTCATCCGAGTTCCGATAAGATGTACCTTGATTTAAAGATACTATATTGGTGGCCAAAGATGAAGGCCGACATAACTATTTATGTGGGTAAATGTCTGACATGCGCAAAAGTTAAAGTTGAATACCAAAACCTTCTGGTCTTCTGTAACAACCAGAAATTCCCATGTGGAAATGTGAACAAATATCCATGGACTTCATTAACAAATTACCCCGAACCCCTACCGGATGTGATACTATATGGGTAATTGTGGATCGCCTGACAAAATCTGCTCATTTTCTAGCAATCAAAAAAAAAAAAAACGGCCAAAATGGATAAACTCACTCGAATATACTTGAAAGAAGTAGTCTCTCGGCACGAAGTGCCAATCTCTATTATTTCGGATCGTGATGCACGATTCACTACCCGTTTCTGGCAATCATTGCATAAAGCATTAGGCACGCGTCTAGATATGAGCACAGCATATCATCCTCAAATCGATGGTCAAACAGAACATACTATTCAAACTCTGGAAGACATGCTACGAGCTTGTGTGATTGATTTCGGTAACACTTGGGAGTCTCACCTACCGTTGGTGGAGTTCTCCTACAACAACAGTTATCACACTAGCATCAAGGCAGCTCCATTTGAAGCACTGTATGGACGGAAATGCCATTCTCCTATCTGTTGGGCCGAAGTTAGGGATAGTCAACTTACAGGTCCTGAACTCGTACTCGAAACTTCTGAGAAAATCGTCCAGATTAGAATCCGTATGGCAGCAGCTCGTGATCGTCAAAAGAGCTATGCCGATAAGCGTCGTAAACCATTAGAATTTCAAATAGGGGATATGGTCTTGCTAAAAGTCTCACCTTGGAAGGGTGTCATTCGTTTTGGGAAGCGAGGTAAGCTAAATCCTCATTATGTTGGACCATTCAAGATTCTAAAGAGAATCGGACCAGTGGCGTATCAACTACCTGAAAGACTTAGTGGTGTACACGACGTCTTTCACATCTCGAACTTGAAAAAAAAAATGCCTAGCAGACGAATCGCTCGCAGTTCCTCTTGAGGAACTACACATTGATGAACAGTTACGTTTCATCGAAGAACCTGTCGAAATTATGGATAGGGAAGTAAAAACGTTAAAGCGCAGCAAAATCCCCATTGTTAGAGTCCGTTGGAACATGAAACGCGGACCGGAATTCACGTGGGAGCGCGAGGATCAGATGATGCGCAAATATACTAATCTGTTCAAGCACTCCACGTCAAACTCTTAAAGTACTGCTTTAATTTTCGGGACGAAAATTCTTTCAACTAGGGGATGATGTGACATCCGGAATTTTTTTTTTTTTTTTTAATTTTCGGGACGAAAATTCTTTCAACTAGGGGATGATATGACAACTCGAACTTTTCAGGTTAACTCAGTTAACAATCCTCGTTAAATACCCTAACTGAAACTTAACCCCGTTAACTAAATCCAGTTAAATATCTAACCTCAGGGGCTAATTCTAACATTCTCTAAACCGTATACACCTAAAACTTCAGGGACTACATCTGCCGCATCTCAAAACTTAATTCATTGACTTCCAAAGTCAAAATCGGATGAATATTAAGTATGTTTGACTTTAGAAAGTCAAACCGGGTACCTTTAATCCAAATTCGCATTTTGTAACCGAATTTAGTTTAAAATTGTAATTGATACAAGCGACTCTAACAGTTTCGATCATCATTGAGGTGTTAAACACCGGCTTTAATCGAATTAAACTCAATTATGAGTATTCAACTCATAACCGTCGATACCTTCATCAACTACTGTCAAATGCACATCAATTCGTCTATCATTCCACAATTGATCACCTGCACACATTGAACGAGACCCTGTGAAGCTATTAGACGCGTCAATCTCACCGAAGTCCCAGCAGAAGTCGCCGGGAACCAAACCAGTTGCCGTTGGCATCGGTTTTAGTCGAGCACAGTCAATTCGAGCACTATTCCGGTAACTAAAACCTCCCTTAGCTTCGTTTGAATCTATTAACTGAAAGCCCTATGATAATTCGAGCATTTAGCATCGAATTGAACCTGATCCAAAATCTAGGGTTCGTTCTAAGAGTAATTTGGTGCTTTTGATTCTAAACTTGATAATAATTCAATTAATTCATATCATCAGTTTCGCAAGACTTCCTATAATGAAAACCCCATGTCAATTTAATCTACTAATATCGAATCTGTTATGGTTCCGATTCTAGGGTTCATCCACATTCGAATTTGGGACTTTTGATCTTAGACTCATCATGAATGAAATTAAACCATATAAACATTTTCAAAATGTCCTATTTAATAAAAACCCTATGATTTTAAACCTTGATATCATCCAATTTGTCGAATTTGATTTGGTGTTCATATTTAGGGTTTCGAATTACGAATCGGTAATTAAGCGATCCAAACCTTATTGTTTTTTTGCAATTATATGAGACTGAAGTTTCGAAATACCCCGACTATCAAAGCCCTCATGTCATTTGGTGTAATCGAAGTCGGATTCATCAGATTTGGGATGGGTTTGGTTCGGCTCGCGCTAAGGGAGAAGAACACTGAGAACTTGTGTGTTAAAACCAAACAGAACCATCTTCCAACGCGATTACCTTAGCAGGTGGACTGGTTAAGACTGAGTGTTGGTGTGGTGGGTGACCCGGGTTCGAACCTCACCAACAGCTTTTATTTTTGTAGCCACTTTTTGAGTATTATTTTAAAACAAAATCATTTCCTATATTATTATATTAATATATTAATATGTTTTAGCCTCGGAAACCACCCGTAGGCTCGGGATTGATTTTATAACTCATTTTTAATATTATTTCACACTTTTATAATAATATGTTTATATTATTATTTAACCTATAACCCCGAACAAAATAATATATTCATCTTATTCTCAAACCGTAATTCAAATTAAAAATAATATATTATATATTATTTTCGCCACATTGTGTAACGTTTCAAACAAATAAATAATGTATTTATTTATATAATTATCCACGTTATTATGATCCGGATACAATAATAGTTTTACTGTTTTCCCACAAAATTTAATTATCGTGTTATATCTCTAAGTTTAAGATAATATAATAACTTATATTATTTTCCTAAACCATTATTGAATGGTACAAACGCACAGATATATTTAATTATTATTATATTCATAATTGAGAAACCTTCGACACAAAACGTATTTATCTTAATAATTATATTAAGAAACCCTATATTCTCGTAGACACGTTCGTCTACTCATTGATCCTTAGAATACGTTAAGACGTTCTAACCTTCCGTGTCGTCGTCACAACTCCCATATGTCCCTAACTTATGTGTTTATAATTCTAGGGCATACGTAAGCCGTGCAGGCTAACATTTGAGGTTCCAAATCTCATACTTGTGTGATACTACCTACTACGCAACGCAGGTGAGTGTTCACGGCCCCTTTTACTGCTTTTAAACTGGGGGAGAAAACATGATGCAAACTCCTTTTGATTTTTGTACTTCATATTATATCACTTGTTATGACTATGCGTAAACTCTATCATTAAAGTCCTCACATCGAACCGTTTAAATATGATAATAGCGAGGTATGTTGGGTAGTACTACTGGGTTTGACAAACCTCACCCGCGTTAGTCGCGCTAACTCGATTGGATATCGAACGGGTGCAATATTGACCTAAACGTGCACCATGGTTGATAGACCTGGTGGGAGGCAATACAAACAGTCAGTTTACGGTTGTGAGCGTAATAGCAAACAATGAACATGGGTTAGCTACTCATTTGGTATTTATGTTGATTGTACATTAATCTGGTAAACGCTTTATTACTATACTGAAACCTGTGAATTCACCAACCTTGTGTTGACACTTTTCTTACATGTTTTCTCAGGACGCTAAGCTATGGCACAGGTTGCACAATTAGGACATGCATGGAGTCCTACTGTCATTTCATTCATTTCAAACATGATAAACAGTTTACTTAATTATATTGATTGACGCTTGTTGCGTGTAACTACTTTAAATTTTATATCAACGTATACGCTTCCGCATTAACTCTGAACTTTTGTGTTTTGACATTTCAAGTCCTATATAGTGTCGTTTGATGTAACTAATGACTGAGATCCTGGTGTGTCATCTTCCAAACGGTAAAACTCCGTTAGTTGAAATTGGGGGTGTGACATTCAGGTTGTTTCATGAACACGTCTTCATTCAAGTTGCTGTTGAGGAAAGCGGTTTTGACGTCCATCTGATGTAGCTCTAAGTCAAAGTGAGCTACTAGGGCCATCACGATCCTTAATGAATCTTTTCAAGAAACAGGAGAAAAGGTCTCTTGATAGTCGAGTCCTTCTTTCTGAGTGAAACCCTTCGCAACCAATCTCGCTTTATAGCGTTCAATGTTTCCATTCGGATCTAGCTTAGTTTTGTATACCCATTTACATCCTATGGGTTTAGCACCGTTGGGTAATTCAACTAAATCCCAAACATCATTTTTCTTCTTCGAGTCAAGCTCGTCAATCATAGCTTTATTCCATTCAGAAGACTGATCACTGCTAATGGCTTCATGATAAGAAGTAGGATCTGTAAACTGTCCGGCATCCATTTCAGCTTCGGTCAGGTAAGTAACAAAATCATCAAAGTTAGTAGGCCTTTTGGACCTAGACGACCTCCTGAGTTGATTATCGGGTTCGGCATTGTCTTCATGTCGGTCCTTTGATGTGCCTTCATTCTCCGGTATAAAAGGAGTAGCATTAAGATCTGAAGAAGGAGGAAGTGGTGCAGTGACGTGCGGTGCAACGTGGTGTACAAGAGGAGTAATCGGAGTTAGGGTAAGCGACGTATCTCCCCCCCCCCCCCGCGTCTTGTACTTCTTCTAAATCTGGATAAGGATTTTCACTGCTCCCACTGACCTTAAAATCCTCAAGGAATTTGGCATGCTTGGTTTCTACAATACGAGTGACGTAAGAAGGACAGTAGAATCTATAACCCTTTGAGTGATCGGGATAACCGATGAAGTAACAAGTGACGGTATTCATGTCAAGTTTCTTTAAGAAAGGATTATAGAGTTTAGCTTCGGCAAGACAACCCCATACTTTCATATATCTAAGACTCGGTTTCCTTCCTGTCCAGAGTTCATAAGGAGTTTTAGGGACATATTTGGAAGGAACTCTATTGAGTATATGAACAACTGCTTTTAAGGCCTCGGTCCAGAGGAATGAGGGTAAACCTGAGTTGGCTAACATACTGCGTACCATGTTCATTAGGGTCCTATTTCTTCTCTCAGCAACACCATTCTGCTGAGGAGTACCAGGCATGGTGTACTGGTTTACGATCCCCTGGCTCTTACAAAACTCATAAAATGGACCAAGAGCCTGACCCACATCAGTATGTCTGCCATAATATTCACCTCCTCTATCTGATCTCACAACTTTTATTTGAAGATCAAGTTGTTTTTCAACTTCAGTTTTATAATCTTTAAAAGTCGTAAGTGATTCAGATTTTTCTTTAATGAGATACAAGTACATATAACGAGAATAATCATCAATAAAAGTGATAAATGAAGTATGTCCTGTTATACCAGCAACGGGGTAAGGGCCACTAATATCAGTATGAATGAGTTCTAATAAATTAGAGTTCCTAGTGGCACCTTTCTTATTTGCTGATGTCATTTTACCTTTAAGGCATTTGACACATGTTCCAATATCATTGAAATCGAGAGATGGTAACACTTCATCCTTCACGAGACGAGATAAGCGATCTCGTGAAATGTGGCCTAAGCGTTGATGCCACAACATAGATGAAGCTTCTAAGTCTCGCTTTCGTTTAGTCTTTGTTAAGTTTTCATTAAAATTATATGATAACAAAGACTTGGAAAAATCATCATCTAGTTCTAATCTATAGAGATCATCATCCAGATAACCACGTCCAAACACTTGAGAATTTAACATAATAGAAAGTTTGCCATGACCATTAGAACAAACAAAACCGTTAATGTCTAACTTTGGTCGTGATACAAGATTCCGAGTAATCTCAGGAATATATAAGGTATCATAAATTTTAATACATAAACCATTTTTCATAATTAATTCTAAGGTTCCCACAGCTTTGACAACTAGTTCTTCTCCATTCCCCATCTTAAGTGTTCTTCGGTTTCTTTCCAGCTTCTGGATTGTAAGGAATCCCTGTAAAGAGTTGGTTACATGAACCAGAATCAAACCACCATGTATTAGTTGGAACATTTAAATTATAGGACTCAAGTATCATATAAAGATGATTACCTCTCTTGCTCAGCCACTCCTTAAAGTCCGGACAGTCTTTCTGCCTATGTCCCGCCTTGCGGCAGAACTTGCAGTGAGACTTCCCTTTGAAGTTCTTAGAGCTGGAAGCACCATTTGCATCTTGTTTCTGGACCTTATAAGATTCCTTCTTACGGAAATTGCCCTTCCTCTTCTTTGAATCAGCGGACATGAGATAAGAAACATCCAGTCTATCTAGCTTCAGACGCTTTTATTCTTGGATGCACATTGCAATCAACTCACTCATCATCCACTTGTCTTTCTGTGTGTTGTAGTTGATATTGAAAGCTTCAAAATACTTAGGAAGAGAGGTCATGATAAAGTGAACTAGAAAGCCGTCACTGATTTCCATGTTTAATCCCTTGAGCTTATGGGACATGTCATTCATCATCATGATGTGCTCACGAATACCGCTGATCCCGTCATACTTTGCAGTCACCAGCTTCATAATTAAAGTGCTAGCATGCGCCTTAGAAGTTCCCTTGAATTGATCCTCCACAGAAGCTAGATAAGTCTTGGCATCTTTAGAATCAGGCATAGCTCCTCTGATGATCGGACTGATTGAGTTCTTCATTAGGACAAGAGCCATGCGGTTACACCTTGACCACTTCTCATGGTTGATAATGTCTTGAGCAGTGCTTTTGTCAGTAAGATCAGCGGGTGCAGGCTTGTCGAGTGCGTGATCGAATTCCATCAAGCCAAGAGACAGCATCAGGGAATCTTTCCAAGTAGAGAAGTTTGTGCCATTCAAAGTTTCGATTCCCAAGTTAGGGGATGCAGTGGATTTTATACGAGAAAGAATAAGATACTAATTTCTAAAGAAGAACTTAGAATATCTATGGGGTAACTTAAACTAAGACAGGCGGAATTAAGGACCATTATATTAATGAAGTTGTGATAAATATCTGTTATAATCACCAAAATAATATATTAATTAGGTTCTACTTAAATAATGTAACACATCACCTTTAGGCAGAAGTGAAACAGTTGTTTAGTATTAGGAACAATTTTAAGTATGTGCAGTAAGAATGTAATACATCACCTTTGGGCATAAGTGAAACATTTGTTTAGTACGCACATAATTAGCTTGGCGAAAACTAAGTGTGACACATCACCTTTGGGCAGAAGTAGAAACACTAAGTTATTTTAGGCAAAGTAGTGCTTAATTAGACTTAAATAACTTTACAAGCGTGACACATCACCTTTGGGCAGAAGTGAAACTTTAGGTGTTATTTAAGTTTATCATGTTTTCTAAGTTAATATCACGACAAACACTAAGTTGTAATGCTTATTTAACCTTGAATAAGTATACACATGCATCACATCACCTTTGGGCAGAAGTGAAGCATTAGGTGTTATTCAAGTAAGTTTTAAAGTTTTGAAAACATTTAATTTTAAGGTTTAACAAAACTAAAACTAAAGCATTTATTAATAGCAAACCCAATGTTAGCGCGGATCGAACAATGGTTCACGGTTCCTTAAGGGTTCACGATTCCATAATGGTTCACGGTTCAATAATGGTTCCCGGTTTATTAAGGGTTCACGACTAATGTAAGGGTTCACGGCAGAGTGAGGGTTCACAGCAGTGAGGGTTCACGGCAGTGAGGGTTCACGGTTCATCAAAAGTTCACGGCTCCAGAAGGTAAACCGTGAACTGTAGAACCTGTGAATTTGAACTGTGAACTGTAAACCGTGAACTGAGATACCCGGGAACTGTTTAAACAGTGAAGTTTAAGACCCGTAAACCATACCCGTGAAACATGGACCGTGAAGACTAAAACCGTGAAACAAAACCGTGAAGACTGACCCGGTTAAGCAATGTGCGAAAATTAAGGGATTTGATTATGTTTTATATTTCGAAAATATCTTAGGTGTTAAGTATATCCAAGTTTAATAATTTAAAATGATAAAATTAATATTTTAATATGAAAACTTGAAGATAAAGTTACACAATTTTAGAAAACATAATCAAATTCATTATTCATCCCAAATTCATTATTCATCACAAATTAAGGAGATTTTTATCAAAAATTAAGGATGAACACGAAGAACAGTTTATGAACTGTTCTTCAGTAATATCAGATTAAGGACTGGAATGGAAATCTTGAACATTATATTAAACAGATTTTGAACTCACAGAAATATTAATTATTCAAAATTAAAGCAAGATGTCATAGTCATATTTGTGCTCTAAATCATCTTTTAATTTACACTGCTATGTTGACAGCGCCAAGAATTGAAGAAAGGAAAATTAAATAAATATACACGGACATCTTATATTCGATTCTAGTAGCTTATAAAAATGGTTTAAAAGTTTAATATATCATTATAAATTTAAATTTGAAAATTAATAGATTAATCATTTGTTGAAATTCATAAACAATATATTTTACAGGTCTACTACTAGCTAGGGTCATTGTTTGCCTTCATGGACCAGGACCACACCACCTACAAAGTGGTCCAAATCATCCATGATCCTTATTATAATGAGCTTTATTGTAGGTTAAGTGGGACATGTTCTATATCTAATTGACATAATATTTATTATGTTTGGTAGACACTAACTAGTTACACATGTTACCCGTCAACCTTCTTAACCATCTGTTAGTTATTTTCATATGTGAATAAAAGACAACCTTCTTGACCATGTGTTAGTTATCATCATATGTTAATAGAACTTATTCTTATATTAGTTACAAATTCTAATCGGACTGGGTCCAAATGATGAACATCAAGTGTTTATAAGTACATGAACTGAAGAAAAAAGTTATTATTGTTTGAAGAAACCGGTGAAGGTTTTTGTATACCTTTCTATTGATTTAGATAGAAGTAAAAAGATGTATAATTTACGATGAGATTAATAAATATGGTTGGCTTATATGTAACATACCTCCATAGAACTAGACCTAAACTCAAGAATTAACTATGAGAGTAAGCTCTTATTTAATGTGTGTGCAAACTAATGAGCGGACAAAACTTGCAACACACTGATATGACAAAGACATGTGTCCCTAACAAAGTGTAAATTAAATATTTGGTACGTTGATGTTGTACAAGATTAAAAGACAAATGCACAACACTAACATTGCCATGTTAGACAACAATAGAACGAGACACGAGACAACATAACTTAAAAGAGAGATTGCTAAGCCATGTCATTTTGACAATAAATTGGTGGTGCCTCTAAATTTATTTTCTGCACTATAACATGAAGCAATATGTTGTCTAACTATCTTCAAAGAAAAAAAAATTAAGAGGTGGACCGACGTGTGTCTGGAATCCATGTTAGTATCCACGAACGACGAACATGTATGGCGACCATGCCCAATAGTACCCTGCAAGTAGAATAATGCTTTTAAGTGCATTTATATGCAGCTCATGAGGATTATACATGAAAAAAAGACAAATTTGTTGAACTATATATGCAATATCTCGAAATCACATGCTCTAAAGCACAAGATGCAAGGGAAAGCCAAGCATTGAAAAGCACCACAAAACCTGAAACCTCTGATACATAGTAGGAGAAAGCGGTTTGACCTTTGTGTCGATGTGTAATACAAATAGGGATGCTAATTATGCAAGTACTACTACTCACATTCCCACACCTTTTTATAAAAATACGAGTAAATTACAATTTTCGTATTTTAACTATATACTAAATTTCAGATTTCATCATAAAAGTAATGAAATAACATAAATCATCCTCTATGTTCATAGTTTGTACTAATTTACATCCTTTCCAGTAACGTATATTAACTTTTTTCATTAAGTCCAATGATGTCCAATTAAGGTATTTTATTAATATGTGTAATCCAAAAGCCAATCTCGTTCACCAAATGCCAAGTTCTCTCTCTTCCTTTTCCACATGGCACCGGACCATTTTACCCTCTTCTTCCATTCAAATCAAACTTTATGTAAACATTTACTCATTATCCATTTCACATGCGCACTTCCTACTCAAATTCACACCAAATTCACACCTTTCTTCACCCCCAATTCTCTCTCCACCCTCTTTTATCAATCAATCCAACTTGTTTTCTGCAAATTTTGTCTCATGGGGTTTTCGAGACTGCTACTAATGTTATTGCTAATGTGCGCCTTCTCGCCTCCGTCATCACCAGATCCCGATGATCAATCCTGTTTGACCAATTTGTTTGAATCAATTCAAGACCCGGATCATAATTTGATGAACTGGACCAAACCCAACTTCGCAAACCCATGTTCCGGCTTCCTGTCCAACCTCGCCGGCGCAACCTGCAACAACGGCCGGATTTACAAGCTCTCCCTGCCTAATTTCTCCCTTCACGGCTCAATCTCACCGTTCATCTCCAACTGCACGAATCTACAGTCGCTAGACCTCTCAAACAACTCCTTCACCGGATCAATTCCGACAGAACTTCAGTACCTTGTCAACCTCGCCGTCCTTAAATTCTCCTCCAATCGCCTCTCCGGCGACATCCCGCCGTCCCTCGCGATGTGCGCTTACCTCAACGTCATTGATCTACACGATAATGCTCTCACCGGAACAATCCCTCCTCAGCTCGGGTCGTTGGTGCGGCTATCGGTATTTGATGTTTCCAATAATAAATTATCCGGTCCTATTCCGGCGAGCCTGGGGAATCGGACGGGAAACCTGCCTCGTTTGAATGCAACGTATTCGGGTAACAAGGGTCTTTACGGGTACCCGTTGGGTCCGATGAAGAGTAGAGGGTTATCGGTGGTGGCGATTGTGGGAATTGGATTGGGGAGTGGGTTGCTGAGTCTGATGTTGAGTTTTACGGTGGTGTGTGTTTGGTTGAGAGTGACGGATCAGAAGATGGCTGCCGAACAAGAGAGCAAAATTAGTCAGTTAATGCCTGAATATTAATCTACTTCATGATTTTTGGGGATAATCTTTGTAAAATTTGAAGGTTGGTGGGTGTGCTTAAATTAGGGTTTCTTCTTTTATTTTTGAATTTAATTTAAAGTTTGGCCATTTCTAGCCATTTTTTAGATTCTTCAATGAGTTTTCCTATTATTATTATTATTATTATTATTATTATTATTATTATTATTATTATTATTATTATTATTATTATTATTACTACTACTACTATTATTAGAGTTTCGGTTGATCTAAGACTTTATAGACGACTTAAAAATTTCACATCAGTTTGTCTAGAGCCTACCATCATAAACCACTAAAAAAATCAACGGACACATCTCACTCAAGATGCGACGATGTCTTACAGACCGCACTCTTCTTTTGCTCGTCACATCTACAACCTCTCCTTCCTCCTCTTTCACGTTTGTTGTATGCGACTCCAAAAACCGCTCAGTACGAGTGCCGTCGCTATTATTATTATTATTATTATTATTATTTTGTTAGATTTTATTGATAACATAAATTGTTTTTGTTAAATTCAAGAAAGTGTGACTATGTGAGGTGAGTAGGTAAGGGGGTTTACCCGGTTAGAGGGTTTCTCATGTGATGGGTTGTCTGGATGTTTTTGATGTTCCTAATTATCCTAAAATATCAAGGTGTTGTTAAAAAAAAATATGAAGTGAGTACTTAGTAATTGTGTGTTTTTTGTTGTAGGGTAGGGAAGAATCCACTCGAAATGAAGTTTTGAGCATGAGCTTTTCAATCTATAAAGTTATGGGTGAGTTATATGATGAGACACATTTTGATTTGACTAATTCTTCCTCCTATGTTTTCCACATATTTTCATTTAAATGATTTTGGTTATTGTGTAAATTAATAATATAACTATTTTATTTAAAAAAATGAAAGTTTTGATCATCACAAAAGATGGTAAGTTATAAACATTGAAATTATGGTGTAAAAGATTATAAAAGAATTTTGTTAGAAACAAAATGATATTGGGGAATAGAAAAACTTGATCATGGAGATACAAACGGATAATATATTTTTAGATCTTATGGTATGAGAAAGAATAATATATTATCCTTTATAACTTTAATGAGTAGTTGGCGTTTGATTTATTTATTTTATTCTAGTATATGAACAACATAATACGTGTGAAACCATATTGACTGTATTGGGTTTCGATACTGCTCTTGACACATGGTTGTTAGAAATGTAGTATAGTAGTAATCACTTACACATGGTTGTAAGATCATTAACAATGGGTGAAGTGTCTCACAAACTAGCCTCTTCCAACCCTCACATGCCTCCCTCTTCCTCTCTCTCTCTTTCCCCTCTCATAAAACCGACCAGCAGAACCAACTGGCCATCTGTAGCCATAGATAGTAGCTTCTCTCTCTTGTATCCTCTCTCCTCCATGTCGTCCTCCTTTCCTCCATTGTCTTCCACGTTCAGTCATTTGCTCTAACCGGCTGGGCTACCTAAACTACTTTCCTAAAAGATGTTTTATACATCGAATAGCGTCATACCTTACCACTTAACTAGTAAAAAGCAACACTTACTAGCATGATTGGAATCATTAGGTTGTAATTTGGATGTTTTTAAGCTGGAATAAAAGGCATGATGAAGAGGATCAATAAAGGGCACCACACGCAAATGAAGAGTCACACACATTATTTCACGCTTAATTAGGTATGATTTGTCAGGTTCCATATGGTACGTTAATGGACTGATGTCAATTGAGTTGATCATAGCTCGTGAACTTCATTTCACACATTACACCAGGTGAATTTTAGAAGTGTTATTTGGTAGGTCATTTAGATATGTAAAATGAATTATATATTACTTGAACTAGTTGTTTGAAATTTTGATTTTTTTTCTTCTTCTAATTGTTAAGAAACAAAATTTGGTGATGATGCTTATTTAATTATATTTAACATTAGCATGTTTATTTATATTTCATCCAAGTGTATTATGTTGTTTAATTTTTTAACACACCTCAACTTTATTTGGAATAAAGGCTACAAGTTGTTGAGATATATAATGAAGATTCAGCAAGGTGGTTTGAGTGGCAAAAATCAGATCAAGCATAAATGTCGGGTTAGTTGGAATGAAGGCTTCTTGTTCATTTTTGTAGATCACTCTTGTTGAGGGTAGAATAGTGTTATGATGTTTGGGGAAAATGTCAAATATTATGAATATGAAAGAAAAAACTCTTCAAGAACTTCAACAAACTCAGATTTCAACAAACTCAGATCTGATACAAATCAACAGAACTCAATACACGATATACACGAACAGTAAACCCTCAAATCATCAACACGATGATTTGAACTACGGATTACTAGAACAGCTTACAGAGCTATTGATTTCAAGAATGCCTTGAATCAAACCCTAACCAAACGATACTATCAGAAGCGTATGAACCCTTGAGAACGAACCGTCTTCCTTCTCCCAGAGATGCAAGCCAATATATAACCCTAAATCTCAACGGTACTCCTTAAACCAAGCCCAGCTGCAAACAAGCCCATCTTCAAGCCCAACACAACTCTTTAAGCCCAATAAAAAGCCCAATAAACCTCAAAAGAAACATAAAAACAACTATAAGGATATGGATATTGAATTACAAAGAATCAGTATTTTTAAATCCCCCCATAATTCAATAGCCAAAAGTATCAAACATATGAATCAACTCACACAAGTGATTATGTTGATGTATTAATAATCCTTTTGTAAAAATATCTGCCAATTGATCTTTTGAGTTCACTCCAATAGTTTTGACAAACCCTTTTGAAATCTTTTCTCTTAAGAAAAATAAGTCAATTTCAAAGTGTTTTGTTCGATCATGAAACACAGGGTTAGCTGCGATAGAAATTGCAGCAGTACTATCACAAAAAAGAGATATAGGTAAAGAAACAGAAATACTTAGCTCGCTAAGAATATTAACTATCCATATTGCTTCGCATGTAGCAGCACACATAGCACGGTACTTAGCCTCTGCCATTGACCGAGACACCGTTGACTGTTTTTTACTTTTCCAGGAGACTATTGAATTCCCCAACAAAATACAAAACCCAGTTACAGATTTTCTGGACTGAGTACACTTACCCCAGTCTGAATCTGCATAAACTTTTAAGTCAAACATACCTCCTTTGCAAAAAATAATACCTTTTCCAGGAGAGGTTTTAAGGTATCTTAACAACCTCATAGCAATTTGTAAATGAGAATTTAAAGGTTTATGCATATGCTGACTTAGATAATGTACTGAGTATGCTATATCAGGCCTGGTATGAGACAAATATATCAACTTTCCAACCAGTTTTTGATAGCTAATAATATTAGTTAACACAGATGTATCCTTACTACACAAGGAAGTTAAAACATGATTTTGCTCAATAGGATTTCCAACTGGTTTACATCCAATCATACCATATTCAGCTAGAAGTTCTAAACAATATTTTCTTTGAGACAAACAAATACCTTTTTCAGTTTTAATCACCTCAATCCCACGAAAATACTTAAGAAGACCCAAATCCTTTATTAAAAAATGTGATTTAAGCATGTTTTTTATTTTTACTATTTCAACCGAACAGTTTCCTGTTACTACTATATCATCCACATACACAAGCAGAACAATAAACACATAATTACTACTCTTAACAAACATAGAATGATCACACTTACTTTGCACAAAATTTAATTCAAGTAAGACATTAACAAGTTTCTCATTCCACATACGCGGAGCTTGTTTTAACCCATAAAGAGATTTTTTCAGTTTACAAACTTTTGCTTCATTTTATGTAAAAAAATCCCTCTGGTAAAGACATATATACATCCTCATTTAAAGTGCCATACAAAAAAGCATTATTAACGTCTAACTGAAATAACGGCCAATCATTCTCAACAGCAAGAGTAAGAACACATCGAACAGTTACCATTTTTACAACATGTGAAAAAGTTTCACCAAAATCAATTCCCTCTCTTTGGCTAAATCCTTTAACAACTAATCTAGCTTTATATCTTTCTATTTCTCCTGATGACTTATATTTTATTTTATAAATCCATTTACATCCAACAGTTTTCCTTCCAGGAGGCAAATCAACAATATCACAAGTGTCATTTCTAAGAAGAGCTTCTAACTCCTCATTCATAGCAATCACCCAATTAGGCTCTTTAACGGCATCATAATAGTTTCTAGGTTCGTTACTTTTATTTAACATAGAAGCAAAACTAAAATTTTCAACAGATAAATTTGAGTAATTCACCACCTTTTCTACACCATATTTTACTTTACCATTAACAATAAAATCATTTAGATTTCTAGTAGACCTTCTTAGAACTGTTGGAATATCACTTTGCACACCATTTCCCTCAGATTCATATGTTTCTTCTTGACTGCCACAGTCATGCTCAACCCCACCAGCCTCAAACCTTTCACTGTTTGGCTGCTGAGAACCAGCCTTGCCATGAACAGCTTCAGTCTGAGATTCTGGCTGCTGAGACCCATGACTGGTATAATCTGTTTCCCTCTGATCATCATTGGGAATTTTAACACCTTCAGGTCTGTTAAAGTTACTTTGTTCAAAAATGTCAAAAAAGTTTAATGCATTTAAAGTTTTATCAAATACAGAGTCAGAATTATGAAGAGAAAAATTTTCTTTGAAAGGAAAAACAGACTCATAAAACTTTACATCTCTTGAATACACAACCAATTTTTTCTCCAAACTCCACAATTTGTAATCCTTTTTTTGATTAGAATACCCAATAAAAACACTTTTTTCTGCAAGACTTTCAAATTTATTTGTATTATTTAGAACTGTATTAAAACAAAGACAACCAAACATTCTGAGGTGTTGCAAAGAGGGTTTAAAACCATACATTAATTCATAAGGACTTCTACCATTTAGCACAGATGAAGGAGTCCTGTTTATCAGATAAGTTGCAGTTAGAATGCATTCAGACCAAAAACTGAGAGGTAACCCTCCTTGAAACAGTAAAGACCTAGCTACATTTAACAAGTGCCTATGTTTACGCTCAACTACTCCGTTTTGCTGTGGGGTGTAAACACATGAGGTCTGATGACTTATTCCTTGAGAGATACAAAAATCATGCATTTTATTATTGACAAATTCACTCCCATTATCACTTCTAAAGTCCTTAACAGTTTTTTCAAATTGATTCTTTATCATAAAACTTTGTATATTGTAAAACACTTCATCCTTTTATTTCATAAGATACACCCAAACAGCCCTGGAATAGTCATCAACTATAGTAAGAAAGTATTTAAAGCCTTCATTACTTTGAACCTTATAAGGACCCCATACATCAAGATGTACCAGTTCACCTACCACTTTAGACTTATGATCACTTAGAGGAAAAGGTTCTCTATGTTGCTTAGCTTTATGACATATTTCACATAGCATTTTCTCATCTATTCTAGTTAAGTTCAATTGATCTTTTAATACTTTTAGAACTTGAAAAGACGGATGTCCTAGTCTAGAATGCCACAGACTAATAATTTCATGATTACTATAACACACCTTAACAGACTTTGAAGCATCAACACATATATAAAGCCCATCACATTGACTACCAGTCGCCAGGACTTTCTTGGTTAGTGAATCCTGTAGGTAACAGTTGTGTTCATCAAAAGGCACAATCATTTTACTATCTTTTGCCAATTTATAGACTGATATCAGGTTAACACAATAATCAGGAACAACAAATACATCAATTAGTGCAACTTCATTACTTAATTTCAAGTTTCCAATTTTTGTAACAATTGCACTAGTAACATTTGGATGTTTGACCTTTATATTAAATTCAGAGACATCTACTATATTAATTAAACCTGTTTCAGACTTAACCATATGCTGATTTGCCCCTGAATCAACAACCCAACCCATTTCTTTCTTATTTACACCATTACTTGAAAAACAGAATACACGTTTAGGAACACTTATTGAACCGAAAGGATCACACAAAGTACCTGCAACATTACAACTTTGAGGACCATCACTTAATTTTTCATTCAACAGATTCAATAGTTTTGAAATTTGTTCAGCAGTAAATAAGCTTTCAGCTGCGGAAGATCCAGCACCAGTCTTATTTATTACAGAATTATTACTTGCACCTGGTTTAGCATTTTGACTTCCTTTTTTCATCCAAGTGGGATAGCCTACAATTTCAAAACATCTATCCGTAGTATGCCCAATTTTGTTACAATGAGAACATTTTAAATTTAGGTTAGAAACTTTGTTAACTTTCCTCCTATTTTCTGAAAACTGGTTGGTTCTTTCAAAATTTTGATTGGTTTTAGCAACAAATCCTACAACCTGAGCCTTTGAAGACCCAGAGGAGTTTCTATGAGACTCCTCTCTAGAAATAACTGAAAAGGCTTCTTTGATAGTAGGAAGAGGTTATCTTATTAATAGATTTGTTCTGACAGGTTGGTAGACATTATCCAGTCCCATTAAAAATTGCATCAGTTTTATCATATGATTAAAGTCATTAAAGTCTTTAGATGCTTGACATGAACAGACAGGTAGTTGAATCATTTGATCAAACTGTTTCCACATGATATTAAGTCTATGATAGTAATCAGATACATATGTTCCATTTTGAGTTAAGAATTTATTTTCTGATATAGGCTAAACACAACAGACCCGTCAACTTTATCATAGGTTTCTTTTAGATCTTGCCATACTTCTGAAGCAAGTTTAGAGTATACTTGCCCTAAATACAGCTCATCAGAAACAGAATTCAGAATCCAAGTAATGACCACAGAATTACATCTATCCCATTGTTTTGCAAGAATATTATCTTTAGTAGACTTAATACAGGTACCATCAATAAACCCTACTTTATTTTTAACCTCTAAAGCAAGTTTCATGGCATTAGCCCACACAGTATAATTTTCGGTCCCTTTCAGTTTGACATTAACAATGGTAAAATTACAAGAATCACTGGCATGCAAATACAAGGGGTCACTAGCATCCAGCTTACTTACAAGAGTTTCAGTCACAATAATAGGTTGTTCTTCACCCATACTTAACTAACTACAAAACAAACTAGGAATGATCAACACACAGGCACACGCACAGAGAGCAACCAGAAACAGTGCCAGGTTTTCACACCACTCAAGTGGTAGATCAAGGATTATTAAAGGTTGCTTATGAAAACACACAAAAAAACCTCACACAAATGATGCACAGTTTTTTTTTAATCACAACCACTTTTAGCAAACAGGCTACAACAACGATCAGATAAACTATATCAACAAGAAACAGGTATAACTCTACTGAGTAATCAACAGAAAATAGAGTAAACAGGAACAATCTCACCGAATATGCACATCCAAGTTAGGATGCTCCAAGCTTCCAAGACCAAGGTTTGTGACCTTCACTTAGGGTCACTGAACCAAGGAGAAGAAATAACAGTCCAAGAATATCGTCTTTGACCTTTAATTAGGGTTTTCTCTTGAAACCCTAGGATGAGATTCCGTTTCAGGCAACCGATTCAGATACGAGTGACTCTTGAGTAAGAGGCCACTATTAGATCTTCGAAATACCCAGACCACATAATCAGATCTGATTTCCAGAGTTTTTGAAGAGGGAAGTAAGCAGCGGAATACCAATATCGACCCAGGACACTGAATCAAAGCCAACGTAGCTCTGATGCCATGTCAAATATTATGAATATGAAAGAAAAAACTCTTCAAGAACTTCAACAAACTCAGATTTCAACAAACTCAGATCTGATACAAATCAACAGAACTCAATACACGATATACACGAACAGTAAACCCTCAAATCATCAACACGATGATTTGAACTATGAATTACTAGAACAGCTTATAGAGCTATTGATTTCAAGAATGCCTTGAATCAAACCCTAACCAAACGATACTATCAGAAGCGTATGAACCCTTGAGAACGAACCGTCTTCCTTCTCCCAGAGATGCAAGCCAATATATAACCCTAAATCTCAACGGTACTCCTTAAACCAAGCCCAGCTGCAAACAAGCCCATCTTCAAGCCCAACACAACTCTTTAAGCCCAATAAGCAAGAAGCCCAATAAAAAGCCCAATAAACCTCAAAAGAAACATAAAAACAACTATAAGGATATGGATATTGAATTACAAAGAATCAATATTTTTAACAGAAAATTCTTGATAGGGTGTGTTACCACAAGTCTTATATTGCAAAAAAAGTTAATATGCTATAATTTTAAAGTTGCTATTTTATTGAAAATCAAAGATTCATGGTGTCACCATTAGTCAACTCACCGTCTCCTAAAAATAAGTTGCATTTAATTGTTTACATCTTTTAACCTAATATTACATACTTATATTTCAATAGTCGTTTGAAACATTTGACAATCATACTTACTCCTTGAAGCAAAGTGAAGAAAACAAACTTTTTCAGAGTAAGATTTTGATAGAAAAATTGAATTTCTACGACTCATAATACCTTCATATCATAAATGAGCTTGCACATTTTAGAATTTTTATACAGGCTTATCTTCGTAATATTTCAACTAATAGTTGTAATATACTAATGTATGCTTTAAGAGTAGCGTGCAAGTCAAAATTAAAACACAATCATAAAACCCAAACAAGTTTAAATGTAAAACATCCTTATGAAAAAAAAGGTTTGGTCCCGTCTTTGACTTGATTATTTCTTTTTTTTTCAGCTTGACGTAATTTATCTAAAAGTTCTTTTTCTCAGTGTTTGTGTGAACCAATCTACGCGGGTTTTTTGCTTTTTCTTTTTTTCTTTCTTTCTTTCTTTATTTTCTATTTTTTTTCCATTTTTCTTCATATTTAATTTTAGCTTTTTTAAGTATTTTTTTTACTATTTATTTTTTATTTCTTTTATTTAAAAAAAATAGATGTGTACATGCTAAATCTGGGTGGGAAACCATTTTACACGTTTTTATCTTTATTAAATTATTTTTTAAAGTTCGTTTTCGTATTTCTTAACGTACGTTTTTACAACCACATAACCACTTTTTGTTTTTCCAGTATAGCGTCGAGACGTGTTTTTCTTATCTACGTTTCGATTTTAAAAAATAACCCATCGTACTGCACGAGTTGTATTCGCTAGTTACACAACAAGTCTACAATTAAGAATAACAAAAGGTATAAAAACCTAGACTTTTGAGAATGACTGACTATTTCAGCTGGTGGCGGAACTCAAAACCTGAACATGAAAAGGCTACTGGTTTTGTATATGGAAGGCTTGAACCAGTTTCGAACCTGCGGGTTGAATAGGGTTGGGACCGGTTTTGCCGACTATCGGGTTGAACCCGAACCAGTTTTGGGTCGGGTCAGAATTCAGGTTGGATGTGCACATCTAGTTAGAGCGTTGCCTGACTACATGGACGTGCTTTGGACCTTTTCTCGAATATCAACTCTTAAATATCATTGAAGAAAAACTAAAACTAGGAAAAAAGAAGATAAACTAAAATTTAAAATCTATTGGTGTTCATTTGGTAACCCGACGATAACCGTCAACCTATTTTTGATGATGACCTAGAGAATAAATTAAAATTAATATTCTAAAGGTCCATCGGTAATTCGGCATACATTATCGACAGATTATATACGAATTTTAAGGATTAAATTATGGATAAGATTTTGTTCTAGAATTGTAGTTAAATTTAGAAGTATATTATATACACTCTTGAGACTTTTTGGTTTTAACATTTTTCATTATCGATCTCTCCTTAGTGTTAATGTTTGTTGACATCACATAGTGTTGTTGATCTCTCCGTGGTCCGTTTCTCACATGTTTTCATGGATCCTTCAGCCGTGTTAGTGGCAACTTCCATTTATGTGTTAATTGCAATGTGTACAATGTTGATGTAGTACAAAAATACTTGTTCGAGGTGGTGGTCTTGAAATACTTGGGCCGAGAGTGCCCAAAAATGGTTTCCACATCTTTGGAATTGGTGGTTTATTGATTTTGGAATGGGTAACCCGTGAGGATCACAAAATAGTTTCCACGTATGTGCTCAGAACGTGCGAATTTAGAAACATATGACAACATTGGTTGTTAATTTTGCCATAGTGATCCGCCGGTATATCCATTGGTGATATGCCGGTTAACTAACAGTGATCCGTAGACAATATCAACCTACACACTAGTTTCCCCATAGGTCATCACTGACGAATTAACATCGCAGCATCCCACCTTCTCCGAGTGATTAGTGACATGCATGTCTTCATCTATAATAATAAGCAAATTGATTACAGTATATTTTAAAAGGACATTTGATTGTCATAGAGTATTTAGCATCTATGCATCAGAATCTTGTCCACTATGATACCAAATTAATAAATTAAACAAATATATCATACGTAGAGAAATCCCCATATTTAATTTAGAATTAATATGAATTGCTAAATTTTAGCCTTGCTATATGAAGATCAAGTCAATGTATAACTCTTTTTTCTGAAAAAAAAAGTCATTTTTCGTTTGGTAGTACTATGAACATAAATAATTTACATATACAAATTTATATCTTGTTTAAAAAAGCTAAGGGAATTGAATGAACACTAAAAGTAAATCAATCAGAGCTTGTCATGTAACTATCACGTTAATGTCACCACCGTTTCCGGTTCAACTCCCCCTCACAAAGCGTGGAGAGAATTATACTAGTTAGTATTAAATTGTGGAATAAGGATAATATTAAAAAAAATCTTAAATTTTCATAATGATCCAAATAATAAAATTAAAAAACACGTGGTCCTTGACAGTCACATTGTTGAAAGGTATCACACGTCCATGAACTCCGTGGGCTAAATCATCCAAAATATAGAATTAGTTAGGAAGTTGTGTTTATCGAACAGTACAAGGACCCAACTTGTAAAAAGTACAAATTCAAATATTTTGGAATCAATCAACGGCCGTTAACTCAGATCGGAACGGATCAGCAATTGACAAATGGTTCTCATAAAACCCGCCACATACTCCACCATCTCTCTGCCGTTTCTCCGTCCTCCTCCACACGCCACGCATCACATTCAGACACGCAAAAACTACAGAACCATCTTCACCGTCACCAGTCACCGATCCATTAAACACCGCTCATCACCTCACTTGATCTCGTTCACAAACGTTTTGACAACTGATCAGAGGAAGAACATGGAGAATACGATTGATAATAGCTACATTGTTGCTACTTTCTTCGTTTCTCTTCTAGGTTTTGTTGTTTTATCGGCTCTACGGCGTCGTATCAGCAACTCAGTCTCACACTCTAGGAAGACTGGTTCTGGTAACAGCAGCGGTATTAGAAATCGGAGCAATTCGACACGAGGAGAGTTCCATAGCCGGTATGGATCTGGAGATGCTGACGTCATAATCGTCGGAGCTGGAGTCTCCGGTGCCGCCCTAGCTTATACCCTAGGGAAGGTTAGATTCGGTCTTTCACTTTATTTGTTTGTATGTTGATGATGAAATATGTGTCCTGATGTGAGTTGGAAGATGCATTTTGGATTAGGGGAGAATAATAAGAATATTTGTTTATCACTTAATCATCATTTTTCATAAATTTATTGAAAATTCCGAAAAATGGATTGATTGTTGCATAGAATGCATCTGTATTTGGAAATGACCTCTATGATTAACTTTGTGTCATCTTAACAACAGCTGCTAATAGTTTAACTGGTTATAACAGCAAGGATGTAAAATTCGTGTGATTGAGAGAGATTTAACTGAGCCAGACAGGATTGTTGGTGAATTACTACAGCCAGGTGGATACCTTAAGCTAATTGAGTTGGGTCTTGAAGGTATATGTTCTAGCTAGCATTCATCTTAAACTGGGATTACAAAGTAATAACCATATAACTCATAATCATTTGTTTTCGAAAATCTGTTGCTGGGATGCAGACTGTGTGGAGGATATAGATGGTCAGAGGATACTGGGATATGCTCTTTTTAAAGATGGAAAAAGCATTAAATTACCATATTCCCTTGAGAACTTTCATTCAGATGTTTCTGGTCGAAGCTTTCACAATGGGCGGTTCATTAAAAAGATGCGAGAAAAAGCTGCTGTTCTACCTAAGTTAGTACTAAATGTTGATAATCTGTAACAAATGTTGTGTAAAAGTATCTTTTTTTTATAAACACTTTGAATATATGTTCAGTGTAGAACTGGAGCAAGGCACTGTGACATCGCTTGTTGAAGATGAAGGAACTATTAGAGGTGTTCAATATAAAACTAAATCTGGTGAACTTATGCAAGCATTTGCACCTCTTACAGTTGTTTGTGATGGTTGTTTCTCTAACTTGCGCCGTTCTCTATGCAAACCACAGGTATATTTTCTGATTTCCACTCTGTAAATTACTAAGTTTTCTCTCTTTTTGGCTCAGTTTTCATTGTTGACTTTTGGTCAACTACAGGTTGATGTTCCCTCGTGCTTCGTAGGGCTGGTATTGGAGAACTGCGAGCTTCCATATCCAAATCACGGGCATGTCATTTTAGCAGATCCTTCACCAATCCTGTTTTATCCAATTAGCAGCAGTGAAATTCGTTGTTTAGTTGATATACCAGGTCAAAAACTTCCTTCTCTTGGTAATGGTGACATGGCGAAATATTTGAAAACCATTGTGGCACCTCAGGTTCCACGTGAGCTGCATGATGCTTTCATAGCTGCTATCGATTCAAGGAATTTAAAAACAATGCCAAACAGGACCATGCCGGCTTCTCCTGTTCGGACGCCTGGCGCGCTCTTATTGGGCGATGCATTCAACATGCGTCATCCTTTGACTGGTGGAGGGATGACCGTTGCACTCTCTGACATTGTCGTATTACGAGACCTTCTTAAACCGTTGCCTGATTTCACCGACGCTGATTCACTTACCAAATATCTTGAATCGTTCTACACGTTACGCAAAGTAAGATGAGAAACAAATCTTGTATTTGACTTTTCATTTAATAGACAAAACAGATTGTATGTAGTTACTAGTTAGTTACTAAAGTGTTAAAACTTATTTTATGCAGCCAATGGCTTCTACAATAAATACATTAGCCGGGGCTCTATACAAGGTGTTTAGTGCATCTCCTGACCAAGCGATGATGGAAATGCGGGAAGCCTGTTTTGATTATTTGAGACTAGGAGGTGCTTGTTCATCCGGGCCTGTCGGCCTACTTTCTGGGCTGAACCCTAGCCCAATTTGGTTAGTCCTTCATTTTTTTGCTGTAGCCGTTTACGGCTTTGGTCGTCTTCTGCTACCTCTACCCACCCCTAAGCGGTTATGGATCGGGGTTAGGTTGATTCTGGTGAGTAATCAAGATTCCCACATATTTTTTGCAAGTTTTAAGATCATCTTAACTTATTTTATTTAACGAGTGAAGGTTTTTATTGAAAACCAGGGTGCATCAGGGATAATTTTTCCTATTATTAAAGCTGAAGGAGTGAGGCACATGTTCTTTCCTGCTAGTGTGCCTACATATTATAGAGCTCCTGCAAAGAAGGCTTCACAATGATATTGGTTTAAAAACAAATGTAGCTTCTATGTACCATTTTAGTGCTTGAAATTGTAAATTTTAATCTTCTTTTCTTTTTTGAAAATATTTGTAATTTCTAGTATGTAGCAAGCAAGTAGTAGTAACAAATGTGCATAATATGAAGTAGCGTTTTTAGATCAAAACAGAAACGTGTCAAGGTGTAAGTTTTAGAATTTTTTTTGAATAATAACAGATTTATGGTTGATTTTTTGTATATATATATTTTTTGAACAGCAAGGAAATTAAATATATATAATCAATCGAAAATGGTTAGAAAAAACCTAACCAAATTCGATTAATTTTTTTTGTATTACATGTGGTTGAACCAGTATAACTATAATATCATTAGAGCATCATAATAGCAAAAGGTAAAAACCAAAAAAACATGTACAGTCAGCTGTCAGGAGATCTCGTAACGATAGTAACAAGGATCGCAAATGATATAATTGCCACGTGTGATATTTTTTACTTTTAGTAAACGTCGATAAGCATATGTACTTATAGCTAGTGGTGCACAAATCGGTTTTTTAACCCGAACCGGTTTGGTCAACGAAATGTCAACCGGTTTGGGCCTAAACCGGTTCGGGTTAAACCGGTTTGGGCCTAAACCGGTTCGGGTTAAACCGGTTTCGTAGGTGGAGAATGACTAACTGGTCAAATCGGTTAGGGTTGGTCACAAACCGGTTTGTGTGGTAAACCGGTTTTTATTAAAAAAATAAATAAATTCAAATAAATTTTATATTTTTAATATAAAAAAAAATAACAAATATAAAACATAAAGTTCAACGTTTATTAATATTTGGAAAGTTCGGAAATTAAAAAACATGAAATGATAAAATTATAAAATTGTAAAACATTACAAATGACAATATATATTTTTATTTTTTGGAATATTGATTGATTATTCTTGTGCGTTGTCTTCGGAACTAGAGCTTCGTAGCCTTGCATCTTCGGCTAGTTCTTCATCCGTGACGGGTTCGGATATTCCAAGATCAACCTCGTTGTTGTGTATGACTTCTTCGGCTTGAATTTCATCTTCAAGAGAAGTTTGGTCTTGTATCCTATCCATCGCATCCAAATGGTCCTTCAAGCAAATGCACATTTCCATCGCTAGGGGTGTGAGTCTAGTCCTTCGTATCGATAATACACTGCCACTAAAAGAAAACGCAGATTCCGAAGCTACCGTGGAAGCTTGGACGGTTAGTACATCACGGGCCATGGCGGAAAGAATCGGAAACGAAGCTTCGTTTGTTTTCCACCATGCCAAAATATCAAACTCCTCAAAAACGGTAGGAGGCATAAACGCTAAAAAGTTTGTGCCAATATACCTTCCGAGTTCGCTACTCGGGGTGGTACCTCGAGCCCGTTTACTAAATTCATTTAACACTTCGTTATATAAATTCAAATTAACATCTCTCGAGGTACCACTTGATGATGTACCCATTGTATCATGTGGAGTCGGAGTTGTACCATATTTATGTAAATAAACATCAAATAAATCTTGTAAACATTTGTTAAAATATGTTTTTGTGACTTGTGCAAAATGGATGTCTTCACTATCCAAATTCAAAGCGTAAGTAATTCTATCAATCAAAGTTTCAACCCCGTAAACATTTATGGAAAGGTTTAACGCGGCGGCGCAAGTTATAACGGGAGGCATTTCTTTAAAATATTTCACTAATTTTTCTTTCATCGGTTCTATCATTTTTTTGTAAAAAGAGGGCTTTTATTTTCAACTTCATACAACTTGTTAGCCATGAAATATATTTGTTTTAGAGTTAATGGACTTGTGAGATAATAAACACCGGATAAAAAAGTGGTGACGGTTTTGAAAACTTCAAGCAATTCGGTTACGTCTTTTAAAATGTCTCAACTCGTAGACGAAAACTTTAGAATTTTACGACGAGGTTTTGAGGCAAGCATTTCATGAAATAGTTCTAAAGTTTCTCTTTGTCGTAAAGCGCTATAAAACATAGTATAAGTCGAGTTCCATCTTGTCTCGACGTCCCAATTCGGACCTAAGCAAAGATTATTTGTTTCACGACAAAATCTAATATAATCATGGTATCTTTTTTTGTTACTAAAAATATCTTTAAGCATTAGTCGAAAAATATATGTTAAGTTTGAAACCTCTTCAATTGCAAGCCCGGCTTGCACCGCCAAGTTAATGATGTGTGCGACACATCGACTATGGAAAAAAACGTCGTTGCAAACCGGTTTATATTTAATTTTTAGTTTTTGAACCGCATTTGTATTATTAGATGCATTATCAAAAGACATTGAAAAAAGTTTATTTTGTAATTTAAATTCGGTTATAACACCATCAAATATATAAAATGAATTTTCGCCGGTGTGTGGATATTCAAACAAGTCAAACGTGATTGTACGCTTTATCATTTGCCACGTATTGGGATCAACCCAATGCGCGGTATCGCAAATGTACGAATCGGGTATACCATGTGGAGCCGACCAAACATCGGTGGTTAAGTTTACACCGGTTTTCAAATTTTCAAAACCCAAAATTAATTCTTTTTTTTTGCTTTTTTCCACATTTTTATTCAATTTCGTCTAAGGGTTGTGCGACTTACTTGATGATAACGTGGTTGGAGTGTCTCTTGAATCATCCTTGTCAAGCGCGGACTGTCATAGTGGTTGAACGGCAATCCTTCTTGAATCACTAACCTCGCCATTCGATCTCGAACAATATTTGGATCAAAGTTTCAAATTCCTCCTTCGCTTGTCATCGATGCTTGAGCTTCACTTTGAATTCCCTTCAAGGACGGGCAAGATTTTTCCATATTCGTTTTCAAACTAGTGTTTGAATCTTTCCCCAAAAACGCACCACACATCTTGCACCGAGCACGTTCCTTCCCGTTTGACAGCAAACATAGATCGTAATTGCACCAAATTGCCGGATTTCTCGTTGTTGCTCAAATTTCCACAACGGTAACTTCGTTTGAGGAACCACCAACACCAAAACTTGCCATGCTTTTTTTTAGAGTTTAGAGAGCGTTTTTGAGCGGTTAAAGAGCGGTTTTAGAGATTAGAGAGTGTAAAGAGAAGTGTGATCAACCCTAAACACCCCCCACCTATTTATTGTGTTTTAAGAGTGCAAATGGGGCCAAAAAAAGGCCAAAATCGACCCCAACGGCTATAATTCCGTTCCCCAACGGCTAGTTTTTTGCCAGCTCAAAAACCGGTTCAAACCGGTTTAAAAACCTGTTTTCCAAACCGGTTCACACAAACCGGTCCCCAACCCGGTATACTCCTAAATGATTCAAACCGGTTTCAACCCGGCGGTTTTAGCCTAACCCGAACCGGTTTGCTCAAAACCGGTTTATCCCAAACCGGTTTGCCGGTTTCGACCGGGTAAAAAAAAATCGGTTTTTTTTGTGCACCTCTACTTATAGCTTTAAATGTGATCCGTAAGACTCTCGGTATCTTTTCGGTGTAATAACAACAATAAAAATATGCATAAAGTTTCCATTTGTCTGTCTTTAACAAATAATTCCATTTCAATAATCTATGTTCAAAGAGGTTAATTTTAAAACAAATATAAAAACCGGAACTATTAGGTCAGCTTATTTTGCCAACACCAACAAGATCCAAAAGAATTTCATGCACCCCACTTTTACGCAACAGCTTACACACATACCAAATTTCTTTCTACTAAGATTACCATGTTTAGAAACGTCCCTTTTACATTTCTTTTATGAATCCATTCCATTGATTTGCAGGTTTCTCTTCTCTCTAACTCCTATTCTGATTTCCCCTTTTAATATCACCTTGTTCTGTGCTTTAATTCAATCTGATTGTTCTTCAAGTTTTTGATTCAATTCTGTTCATGGGTTTTCTAGATCTTGAATCCGTCTTTCTGTTCAAATTTTTGATTCAATTATGTTCATATCCTTATGCAATTATCTCACTTTTACCTAGATTAACATGTAACTACTAATGATTATTTATTTTCATGCAATGCACACCATGTGTTCGATAAAAAGACTCTCTGGTTTATATTTGTGGGAAGCTTGCAGTTTTACTTTATTAGCCTTCTGCTGTAAGAGTTCTATGTCCTAAACACTAATGATGCTTTTCGTTTGAATGTCTTTTTGCTTACTTTGCATAAATAGTCATGTCAAGAAGGCTTGGGAATCCAGCACGAAGGCTTGTGGGTAGCGGTAGCAGTTCGTTGGCAGGGATTACAAAAACACGACTTACTCCTCTGCTACCCGTTATCCTCGTCTTGCTAGTAAGTTCATGATCCATTTTTGTCACATTTTATCGCTCACTATGCCAACACTTTCTAGCAGTAATTCTGGTTTTGTCTTGTTTTTCTTATACAGGGAGCATTCGTTCTCCTTTCCCATCTTTACACGCACTCAGGTTAGCATTTCGCCATGGTGAATTTACCTCAACACCCCTTGTCTACTTGACACACACTCATGGATTGCAGGTGGCTCTAGGGATACTAAAGTAATTCACATGGTTGAAGGTAAACCTAGAAATTAAGTTATTGATAACCTTTGATAACCGATGCTAACAGTTCACATATCCAGGTGAAGTTGGTTGCGCATTTGATGTTCAAATGGCAATACCTCTTTTGAGGAAAATATATGGTGATGGAATGCACAAAGTATTGCATGTTGGCCCGGATTCTTGCTCAGTAGTCTCCAAATTAATGAAGGAGAAAGACGTAGAAGCATGGGGTGTGGAACCATATGATCTCGAGGATGCTGACGTGGCATGCAAACGACTTGTGGAAAAGGGTATTGTGCGGGTTGCTGACATCAAGTTCCCTTTGCCATACAGACCCAAATCGTTCTCGCTTACCATAATTTCAGATGCAGTTGATTACCTTTCTCCTAAATACCTCAACAGAACCCTTCAAGATTTAGCAAGAATATCTGCTGATAATCTTGTTATATTCACAGGTAACTTGCTATAAAAGTATAATTTTTTTAATTATCACACACTCTGCAAATTTACAATCTTGTTTTGGTTTAGGTTATCCTGCTAAGTCAAGAGCTAAAGTTCAACATCTGTCTAATTTTGGACGTCCGGTAAACAAACAGTTAGGCAACTTATGACTTCGTATGCATTTTCTGAGTCAAGATTATGATTTAAGTGTCATCTTTTTTAGGCTAAAATGAGGAGCGCGTCATGGTGGGCGCGGTTTTTGGTTCAAACGAGCCTTGAAGAGGATGAAGCTGCAGTGCTGAAGTTTGATCAGGCTGCTTCTGAGGGTTTATATAAGCCAAAATGCCAAGTTTTCCACCTCAATTCTTATCATTGATGTGATAAGTGGATCAATGTGTTTATTTTGATTCATTGCTGCTTGATGAAGCTTTTAAACAATAGTAATTCAATTCATTGGAATTTAATACAGTTAGCTTGCGGTGCAAATAAAGTGTTCTTTTTGGAAAAATAAAGATCATATACTTATGGATTGTATAAACTGAATATTGGCATAAGAGAGAAGATGGCGCATAATAGAGAAGATAAATTGAATGGATACATTCTCATTGGTATTATGGGCCTACAAACCCAACTAAAAGCCCTTTGAAGCAAATTCCTGCAAATAGGGTTCCGAGTAGATGCTCTAATGAGAGAGAAAACGGATACATCTTAGATCGTTTATGGAGTCGGTTTGTTCCTCTCAGATCATCTCTGCGATCACAAGAAAAGTCGTTAGAGGGCCCAAGGAGCCATGGGCTCCGAGGACTCTCCGACGCTAAATTCAAGTTGGAGCCTTATAATGTAATTAATGTGTTCAAAGAGAGGGCGAGTTAGAGAGAGAGCAATCTACCTTCCGTTGGAGGAGACCCTACTATGTATAGAAGGGGTAACACTTAACCTTAATGAGCCTCCGACTTGGGCCTGCTGTGATGGAGCTTCTCCATTGGGTTTTGGTTCAATTAGGAGGGTAGCTCTACAAGTCCCCAAATCTTGCATGATGTGGTGCTAACTGCTAACTACATTGTGCTAGAGTCGTACCATTAATCGCCTTCAAGGTATAACACGGAAAAAGCTATTATTACTAGCAAATCTGTTAAAATACAAATGCTAGTCACAAAGAGATGTTTCGGTTTAGACATCGGAACGTTTTGATGGTGTCGTTCGAGACATTAAGTGTGAACTAGACTTCCGGAGGGTGTTCATCATGCCCACTGATCCTTTCGTTTCGACTTGTATTTGTGGCAAGACTTTTCTTGGCCCGTATGCTCGTTGCTCATAAGTGAATGTAGACGTGGCCCGTAGAAAAATGTAGATGAGGTGTGCAGCCAGTGAATACTTGTGAGGCGCCCAACCCATATATTGAATATAACTTGTTAAATATTATATAATAAATATGGTATATAAATAAAACTTGTACCGAACCATCATTCTTGAATATGAATCATTTGATGTGTAAAAGGGGACAACATACCACCGCTATGGTGATTACAACTTTGGTAATTACGATGTCATACCGTGCAAGTCTCCCAATTCAATGCTGATGTTGTAGTGAGTCATTGTCAAATTCTGTGTCGTGCCGATTTCCAATCTATTGTCGTTTGTACGATTGTCTTACATGGATTTAATATTTTAAGCGAGGATATGGTACCTCACTCTTGTCGAACGGTACCTAGCATGTTTGGTCCTGATGTGTGCCCTCATGAATCATACTAGCGAAGATTTTTTGAAGCACGGTCATGTAGTTCAGATCAAACCTGATCATATCAACAAACACACTTGGAGATATAAAGGCCAGCCGCCAGAGCAAGTTAACCGGACTGCCTATGCGCCGGAGCAAGTTAGCAGGACACAATTAGAGATATAAAGGCCAACCAGAGTAAGTTAACCGGACTGCTTGTGTGCCGGAGCAAGTTATCCAGACACACTTGGAGATATAAAGGTTAGTCGGAGCAAATTATCCAGACTGCATGTGCGCCAAAGCAAGTTAACCGGACACACTTGGAGATATATAGGTTAGCTAGAGCAAGCTAGCTGGATACACTTGTAGTTAATAGGTGAACCGGAGCAAGTTAGCAAGACTCCCTGTGCACCGGAGCAAGTTAATCGGACTACCTATAAAAATTGAACCATCGGAGCAAGTTAACCAATGGTCGTGTATTGCATTCACGAAATACCCAAAAACCAAAATTGTAGAAAAAAATAATATCACTACATAATCCCATGTGTTTTAATAAAATGGTTAGGTGGTTTTATGATAAAAATAGATTTTGGGTGACTTTATTCACTACATTTAGTTTTTTTTACGTTATATATTTATTAAATGTGATTAGTGATTACGGAACGAAAGTGGTTAACGGAAAAGCGGTTAACCGACCAACCAGTTATGGTTATGGAAAATGGCATAACCGACCAAGCGGTTATTGTTATGGAAGAAACTACAAACCGACCTATAACCAACTTTACACACCTCTACCTATAAGGCACATTAAGGCCCAACAACACATTACAAGGCACATTAAGGCCATATAAAACTTGTTATTATCAATGTTTTTAAGACTCGACTGGACCGGACCGGCCGGTTCCGGTGCCGCTGGAAGTCCGGTTAGGGGTGCTAAAAAATCCTAATCCGAACTATCTGAAATTCCAATTCGGAATTACCCGAAAATTCGCATATCCGAGTTTTCGGATTGGGATATTAATATTGAAAAATTTCGGATATCCAAATCCGAAATATTTTATTTTTTAATTATTAATTTACTTAAATATATATACATAATATATATTAACACATCTAAAAAAACCCTAAATACTCTACACTTCTACCGTCCCCAGCTCCAAGCCTTCACTCACACAGTCAACCTCTCCATCGTCCCCTCCTGCCACAAACTGTATATTTCGGTTTTAAAAAAAATACAAAACCAAAACTATCGGTTTTAGTTTGTATCGATTTTTACGGTGCGGTTTTTTCCATTAATTCGGTTTTTTGTTCACCGCTAGCTTTGACTTACTCGTCAACTTTATCTCCATCAAGAACATCCATCTTATCCGTGACGAAATCTACTCCGACATTGTTTTTTGCTATCCAAGCTATATAAGTGTCAAGGAGGTTCTGGAGAGAAAGGTTCTTAATGTCCGGAAACGAGTTCATGTCATTTACGGCCTTTCTAAATACCTCGGCTTACCGGGTTTTCGAATCTGAGCGATTTACTCCAACAATGACATTGTGGTCTCAGCTGCAACGAAGATGTGAAGCTTTTGGTTGATTTCATCTCAAACTCAATACTTACTTTCTTAGATTCTATCTGATAAAATATTCACTAAAAGTTATCTAGTAGAGAATAGAACAAGGCAGAAAAATAGGCAAGAAATGTTCGAAAAGGCCCTGTTAAAAACAAGTATTAGATGCCTGAAAGACAACTCAGGTTTATTTAGTTGTGTTGATATGAGACATTTATTTAGTGCCTAAACTTTTGAATGGGAGATGGAATTATGGAAGAAGATTGCACATGATGTCATTACAAAAATAACGACCTATATCAACGACTTTTGTCAGGCATAGAGCAACGACTGTCGTTGCTATATGGTGAAAACACCTACAAGTAGAGGTGAGCAAACCTTAACCGTTAATCAAAATTAACCGATAACCAAACTGCCACCGAACTGAATTAACCGATAACCGAAAGTGACGACAGTTATGGTTATGGTTAAGGGTGTCCCATAACCGAACCGAACCGATACAACCTTATGCACAAAATATATGTACAAATAAATAAGTAAAACTACTACATTAATAATGAACTTATGACTAGAAAAAAGTAATAATATTATACATAATCCCATGTGTTTTACTAAAATGTTTAGGAGTTTTTATGACAAAAATAGATTTTTGGTGACTTTATTTACTACATGTAGTTTTTTTACGTTGTATATTTATTAAACGTGATTAGTGATTACGGAACGAAAGTGGTTAATTAACGGAAATTAACCAAAACCGACCCATAACCGATGGTTAACCGGCCAAGCGGTTATGGTTACGGAAGATGACATAACCGACCAAACGGTTATGGTTATGCAAATGGCTAAAACCGACCCATAATCGACTTTGCACACCCCTACCTATAAGACACATTAATGCCCAATAACACATTACAAGACAAATTAAGGCCCAATAAAACTTGTTAATATCAATGTCTTTAAGACTGCACCGGACTAGACCAGACCAGACCGGCCGATCGGAGCCGTCAAACCGGGAACCGGTGCCACTAGCGGTCCGGTTAGGGGTGTTAAAAAAATCTTAATCAGAAACCGAACCCGAACTATCCAAAATATTGATTCCAAGTTATAGGAAAACTCGGATATCCGAATTTTCGGATTCAAATTCGGATATTATTATTGGAAAATTTCGGATATCTGAATCCGAAAAATTTTATTTTTTAATTATTTATTTACTGAAGTATAGATACATAAGAGCATTCACAGTAGCATCCATATCCTCATACCTATAATTACACTAAAATCACTATCTTTTCTCTCTTATTTTCAATTAAATAATACATTTTTATACCTTTATCGTTACCTTTTCTCTCTCCTCCACTCACAATCATTTTAAAAAAATATTAAAAATTTATGCGGGTGAACAATGTTTACCCCAAATATACAGAAAATTTATACATTTTCTCTCTGCTCCACTCACAAGCAATTTAAATCACCCCCTAAAAAATAAGGAACTCACTCAAATAAATATACAGATTCGGCTTGGAATGCTCTAATACATATTAACACTTGTAAGAAAACCATAAATCCTCTACACTTCTACCGTCCAGCTCCAAGCCTTCACTCACGCAGTCACATTTGTTGATGCAATTGAAGCGTCTGTTGCACCATTGGTTGGAAATACTCAATCTTTCTTGCACTATTAAGGTTTAATTCAAGCATCCCTCTCGTCCTACCCACCAACAGGTTTATTCATTACAATTCGCTTCATCTTCTGACACTCTTCTTCCTTAGTTCATTGCAATTGACGGTGAATTACAAGTTTATAATGTTAGTCAAACATAATCGGATGTCCGGTTTACTATTCGAATCCGTATACGAAATTTCGGATATCCGGTTTTTAACACCCGTAGAAAGAGAGGTGATCGAGGAAGGGGTGGTGGTGATAATTGTTTCTCCCATCGAATGTTGTCCACAAAGGCCACGTGCAAGTCTCACGACCTCGTACTTCCTTGGATGAGAGGAATACGAGAAGAATCTCTACCACCGACTTAAAAATCCCAACGGGATCATTCAAATATGGGTCTCGGCAACCCACATTCAGTAGATTTCACAACTAGTTTCAAAAAACTTGCACCCTTCCAAGATAATAATGGCCTTCCTGATTTCATGAAAATAATCTAAACTACCTTCATTATGTATACTCAACTCTTTATTGATAATTATAAAACAACTTATATGAATGTTTCAATTTTTATAGGCTTTAATCAATTTCATGTAGGAGATTAGAGAAAACATAGTTTCTTTTAATCAAACAATCTTGTACTCACCGCCGGTACGACCGTCGCAAATGAAACCCGAATGTTTTTCCTTGTCGATCTTGGTGAGGCTTTCTTCCTTCCAATGCCATATTATCCAGGGCGAGATCATGATCGACACGTACAGCTAGCTAGCCACAAACCTCGTCTGAGCATTCGGTTCTAACCGGACCGAACCAAGTCGAACCGGACCAGAACCGCGAACCGTTTGGATGGAAATATGTTAACCGAGGACCGGACCGTTTATAAACGGTTCGGTTATGGAACGAACCGTATTATACGGGTCGGGTTTTGATTAATTGTTGGACCGAACCAATTAAGATATGTGCCTAAAGAAAGTAACGATTAGAAACTATAACTTTCCATGAATTACAATTTTGAGTACAAATTAATGCTTGAACAAGAGGAGGCGTCGGGTTATATCTAAATAAGAAACAAACGGTTCTAACGGGTCCGAACCGGAACCGTCGGGTTATTAACCGAACCGAACCGCGCACCGTTTAATGACCATATGAAGAACCGAGGATCGGGCCTATTTACTATTTCGCGGGTTGGTTCCGGTTCTAACCGGTCCGAACCGCGAATTGCTCACTTTTAGCCACAAACCTCATTTCGCCATCTTTTAACATCAAGGAAACTAATTAAACTCATGTTTTATTATAGTTTTGGTAGAGATCTCCAGTGTAGCCGAGATAGTACCAATTCACCACTCGAGCATAAGTGGTTTCAGACTCACGGAATTGGCCCTTGAACATGCATACCAACAAGCACGAAGTTTCTTTCTCCCTTATGGCAATCAAGATTTACAAGTACACACAGACTAAAACTATTAATATTAATATTAGATAAAGATGAGTATGTATGATGTATATTAAAAGTTTTTGAATTAATTTGTAGTTTTTGATAGCTCTGGTTTAGTGAAAATGACATTGGATGATGGAGAATATGGGTCAATGTAAGAGGGGCTATTGACTGGCTCTTAGTTTGACTTTCACTTAACGTTTTCTTTCATCTATTTTAATGTTTTAAGAATTTTTTTTTTCTTTCAATTATTATGCTTAGTTCAAATGTAATAATTGTTCTTGTAATGATGTTTTTAGAATTTGATTGTCTATGCTATCTCTCTTTCATTTAATTTATAAGATATTTATCAATTTACAATGAGTCAATGACTAATGGATAACCAAAATATCGTGATCATGTTTTTACCTCAAGTGCATCTACGTTAAGCTGAAAACGAAAAGAGTATAACAGATGATATTTTCTAATTCATGTGTTTTGAATTTTTATTTTTAAATTACTATGTTTATGACCAATGTTTTCTTATTCGTGTGTTCATTATTATTTAATTGAATTTTGTAAGGTTTATGACATAGTCAGACCACACCAATGCTATGAATAAGAAAACTAACAGAAGTATTAATACAATACATTACAAGAGGATTGATAATTAACAGAAAACGAGTACCGCGTTGTAAATTGTCGCCGCCATCGAAAAGTAATGTGGTCGGATTTCACAAGCGTCGCAAAGCGCGGGCTTGCCAACTAGTATTAGAGAGAAGCTTAGAGGTCGTTTGATTTGCAGAATTTTCTAAAAGGAATTAGAATTTTATGGAATTAAAATTAATTTTGACGAAAATTTAGATTGTGTTTGGTTTATATATTTTTGAATGGAAATGAACAAGTAGAATCTAAAAGACATAAGGGAAAATATCACCAAAATAGTCATTTGACTAAAGCAAATCGTTATAATGGTCTTTGACTTTGTCTTTTACCAAAATAGCCATTTTTAACGAAAATTTGCCTTAAATTTTCGCCAGACCCACTTAAAATTTTCGCTTGTCAATAAAAAATTCAAATACATTTTTTTTGGAAATTTTCGCCATTTTAAATATTTTTCTGTGAATTAATGAGTTATAACTAGCGAAAAATATTTCCGAAAATAAAATTTTGTTTTTTTAATGCTATGAGTTAATGAGTTATGACACATTGAAAATTTTCGAAAATAAATATTTAAAATAGCGAAATTTTCGCTATTTTTTGAAAATATTTTTCAAAAATTTCGCTATTTTAAATATTTTTCTAAACTTTTGCCTTAAACTTCGCTATTTCAAAAATTTTGCCATAAATTTCTCTGTTTGGAAATATTTTTCGAAAACTTTGGAAAATAACGAAAAATAAAAAATTCAAAAACATTTTATAAATAGCGAAATTTTTTGAAATATAAATGGCGAAATTTTTGAAAATATTTTATTTGGAAATATAAATGGTAATTTTTGTAAATATAAAATAGCAAAATTTTTGGAAATATAAATGGTAATTTTTAAAACATTTGATTTGTAAATATAAATGGTAATTTTTGAAAACATTTGATTTGGAAATATAAATGGTAATTTTTGAAATTAAAAGAAAATAGGGAAATTTTTTAAAACATTTGATATGGAACATTTTAAACAAAATTTATAAAAAATAAAATATCACTATCATCCATTATTTCAATTGAATATGTGTAATTAGACATTTTATAAGAAAAATGTATTCCATTGCTAAACTCACATTTTTTACAAATAAGATTTTAGTGAGGTTTAGGAGAGAAGTTTGATGGTAAAATGTATGAATAAGTGGATTAAGTTTGATGGTTGAAAAAAATGAAAGGTAGAGAGGGGTATAAATATTTGTTTGAAAATAATACTTAATTAAATTTCATTTTCTTTAAAAATAATTATTATATTAAAAAATGGCGAAAATTTGCCATAATTTTTCGCCATGGCGAAATTTTGAATTTTTTAGCGAAAAAAAAAACTATGTCAGCGAAATTTTAATTTTTTGGCTAAAATTTCCCCTAAATTTTCACTTTTTTGCCAAATGTCACCTTCTCATTGGCTGGCTATTTTAGTTAAGTTAAATATCAGAGTTTTTTTTCAAATGAGTGTTGATGGAAAGGTTATTTACCAAAATAGTGTTGTTGAAAAATTACTTACCAAAATAGTGTTTTGGAAAATTTGATTTTTCTCAATCCTAATTTCATTGGATAATGAGTACTTTATTAATAACTAATTTAAAGAAAAGAATAATGTAATTTTTTTAACTAATTTGCAAGAAAATAATACACGTAATTTATTAATGGCACATAATTTATTATAATCAGTTAATTATTATTAGATGTAATATAAAAATTATATTATAACCTAATATTATATTTTTCAATATATCTTAATATTAAATAAAATATTAGTTATCTTTTCATTTATTTGAAATTATTGAATAAAGATTTCTACAGATATAAATATTTAAAACATATAAGCTATATTTAATTATTAACGTTAGATATATTTATTTTTGAATTAGTTGATTATTAACAAAATTCTTAATGGATTTACATTCTTTTGCAAAGATATGTTTCGATATTAAAAATCAATTTAATAAATCTAATTTTAGGTTCTTTTAAAATTCTTTTTAAACATGTCACTACAAAACAAATAATAAGTTACCGCGGATTACCAACGAAATCGAAAAGGAATAAAAATATTTTTTGTCGACAGATTTACTGAAGGTTCCCATGAATTCTCAAAAAAAATTATATTGTCATCGAAAAATTTCACAAGAATCTTCGTTAATTACCGACATAACACACAAAATCCATTATATATTTTCAGTGATACTTATTTGAAAGAAACACATTAGATTTTATTATTTATGTAGCAAACTTATATATGTGTATAGATTTTAATGAACTTAAATTTACTTTTTATTTTTAATATTATTTACTTTTTATTTAACGAATTTAAAATGTAAATTAGTTATAGTATTATTTTTTTGCAAATTAGTTTTAAAAAATGGCATTATCCTTTTCTTTAAATTAGTCATTAATAAATTAGGCATTATCCAATGAAATTAGGAATGAGAAAAATCAAATTTTTTAAAAACACTATTTTGATAAATAATTTTTCAAAACACTATTTTGTTAAATAAGTTTTCCACGAACCCTGTTTTGAAAAAAAAACTCAAAATATCATAACTATACTAGGTTAGTACCCGTGTACTACACAATTGATGAAAAGAAACATAAATTATTTACAATTGCGTAAGACAATCTCATAAATAAAATAAAATTTTGTAGGGAGAAAAATTCAAATTACAATAACATTCACAAAACTAAATATTATTTCATAAATTTCGGAATATATTTCCTTGTACACAACATTTGTTGTTTGATTAGTAACTTTACCATCTGCATCCAATATTAGCAACTTTATCCCGTCTCTACTCTTTACTCTTGATAGCGCCACATATACAACTGTCCATGGGTGAAAACAGGTTCTTTTAAAAACAAACCAACTTTGGATAACGATTGACCTTGGTTTTTATTCATCATCATTGCATAACAGACAGACAATGGAAATTGTTTTCTCTAGAACTTGAAAGGGATCTTTTTATCTAACGGTATCAGATTAATCCTTGGAATAAATGTTCGGGTACCAATATTACTTCCAGAGATTATTTCGGCTTTTATAACACGATTATCAAGTGATATGATTTGTAGCCTAGTACCGTTACATAACCCATCTTGTTGGTCTAGGTTTCGTAGTAGCATTACCGAAACACCAACTTTTAGCACCAACCTATGATTTAGTAATCCTGATATTTTAAGAACATCAAGGGTGCATAAGTTTTCTTGCAACGGATCATTAAAATGTTTTGTTTGGCAAATGTTATTTGAGCTAAGGTACTCTTTTTCGCCAGGGAAAAGTGATAGCAAACAATCATTAATTTTGTGAACAACCACTTTTTTTGGTGCAAGGATAGCTCTTTCACGAAAGAATTCTTTGTTTTTGTAATTTTGGAGAATCAATGGATAAACAAAGTCTATTAAACTTGAAATAGGATCACTTGAGTACTTAATTAGAAGATCAACAGGAATATCAATTGTTGCTTCACCATCATTAGTACCACCAACATTTCCTTCTCCAATATCAAAAGCCATTTTGCAAAAATATTTGTGATGAGTAGATTATGTTTACATATTTACATTTTATATTCAACAAGTCAAGCAAATAAAATCCAAAAACTAAGAGAAAACATACCAAATGGGTTAAAAGACACCCAAAATTCCAACTCGCCCTTTAAACCCGACCCTTATTGACATGTTACCAAACACACTCATTTTTCCATTGTTAGCTTGCAGATACAACAAAAAAATAAAGAAGGTTCGTTCACATTGATTGTTTATTTTAAAAGTTAAAAAATATTCAGTACCTTCTCCATTAAGTAGCATATTGTTTTGACATTATCTCAACTTTCCTATTTATGTCATCCATGACAGCATCAAGAGCTTAACCACAACATTGCTTCTAGAACATAGTCATAGCCCTATTCTCATTTCATATTTCTCTTCCCTTTTATACAGTCCCTGTATGCATGGAGAAAATATAAAAAGAAAGAAAAAGAAACTATGGAACATGTTGCCCAATTAAACATTTACAAAAACAACCACAAGCCAGGTTAGGCTCACATGCCTGACTGCTTTTATTTTGCTTCCATTTCTTCCTTGAGTTTCCGACCCAAGGCATAAGCTTATGGAGGAGGGACTGCATTTCCAATCTGCTTGTGCTTATGTTGGATGTTACAAGAAAACTTATACCTAACAGGGAAAACCTACACCACATAATCAACAAAAGGGTTGTTTCAAGACCCATGACCAACCAAAAACATAATATGCTAACAAACTGTTTTTTTTATTTAAGAAAATAGGCAAATGTCATAAAAAAGGAAGTATTTTCACTTTTGTCCCATTATGACATTTGCATTTTTTTTTTCCAAACTCGCCATCTCAACATACTCACAGTCATGTTGTTCAAAACTTTATTGACCATATTTAAAGCAAAAAAGTGAATGTGAGTCAACCTACCACTACAAAATATTTTTGTCATTGGTAGATGCAACATGTGTGGATTTATCGAGTTAAATATGCACCTGAGATCGAGCATATTCACGAACTGTTAGAATGCAAACCTGGTCAGAGTGAAAGCACATCCCAACCTTGCCTATAAGCTGGGGGTCAGTAATAGAAGTTGGAAAATTTCTCTCCTAGTCAGGCCTTCCAAACAAACCCTTCCATTGGTTATGCCTTTTGGTTGTGTTTGGTAAACACCATGGTATAAGATCAACCATTTGTCCAGTTGACAAATTAACCTGCAAAAATTAATAAAAAAAGATATTCTTATTTCATGGTATGTGTATGTTATTTATGTATGTTCCATTTGATGAATGAAAATGCAGGAAGTCTAAATCAGTCACGCAAGGTGTGTGCATAAGTTTTGAGTGCAATTATAGGGCTGAACCAACAAACATTTACCCACTTTGATTCCTCTTGAGCTACAAAAAACGCCAGAAGTTATTTCAAAATATCGATCATATTCCAACTATCAAATTTTAATTAAAATAATGATAATAACGATGATGATGAAGATTATATAATAATAATAATTAATTACTCAATACTTACTTAATGACAGCCTTGACCGGGTCATAAGTAGCTTTCTTTTCAAGTCTCACAGTTAAGTCCACAACTGAGGCATCTACAATTGGTACACGGAAGGCCATTCCGGTTAATTTGTCATTAAGGGATGGCAAAACTATGCTAACAACCTCAAACAACAGAAAATAGATAACTTACTCTTTCCAGAGTAGACATATCAAACTTCAAAAGGGAAAAATAGCACAATCAAACAAAACAGGAAAAAGTATTTGGTTCAAGCCAACCCTGACATGGCCATTTCAATCGTTAACTATATAAAACATAACTGAATATCAAACTAACAACATTGAAAGCAGAAACTCAATTAGACCTTAAAGTGAGAAGCAGCCTTGTAGTGGACTCGACCACAAAGTCATCTCCAGCGCCGCCCCATGGAATCCTTTTCGGGTACCTAATAGTACAAACGAAACAAAGCTCGAGTTAATGGAAGGAAAAAATAATTCCCAAAAGATGATTCTAAGTCCTCAAACGGATTTTATCTGAAGCCAAAAACACTGACATGCTTCTCACCAAAGAGAATGATTTTCTCATCCTTAACCTTAACTTCATGATGCTTCCATTGGCCATGAACAATGTCATACTTAAAAATGAATGTCTGCAAGAAAATGAACTTGTCAATAACTGCACGAGAATAAAACCAAACACTTGCATCCTAATTGCTCACAAATGAACTAAAACGGAAATTAATATGACAATATGACAAAGAATACAAACAACCCTACAACAATGTTTATCTATTAAATTGCATAACGCCACATACTTGAACAAATAGGTATCATAATAATATGATATAATATACTATATGATTTCCATATTATCAAATTCTATATAATTCTAAAAATATGTTACACATATAAACAGAGATTGAAAACTTTATCAAGCCATAAATTCATACTACAACTAAATTCAAATAAAGTAAACAGAACTTATGCACTATGATAAATTGGATCTTTATCAGCAACATTGCTCATCAGGCTATTGCTTGACCACAAATTGACTTCACTTGATACTAAATGCATCTGACAACACCGTAAGAAAGTCTTTAACAGGTTGGACGTTTATTAAAAGATTTCGTGAGTATTAAAAATAAAGGATTTTATTCATAGCAATGTACCTGATCCTTCAATATTTGATAATCATAAAGATTATTCAGCAGCCTGTTGTGATAAAACTTCTGTCAATTTACATGCATCACAACTGTGTAACTATCTTTTAATAGTTAAATCAAAATTAGCAATAGTTATAAACACAAATACATAAAAATCGAAAAGCCAAATCAAATATACCGAGCGATTAGGTGAAGCAACGACGGATCGTGAAAGCATAATAGTTCTGATGAAAACATCAAGGATATGGAAGCAGCTTCTACAAGAATCAAAGGAAGGGATGAAGGGTAGGAACGCAGAAAGCCGTCGATGAAGTTTTAGGTAGCGGCGAATGTCGGAACTTCAAGGATATGGTCTTAGTGTTATCACAAAATCGCAGGATGTAAACAATAAATCGAAGATAGAACACGAATTAAAGCTTAAATCGGGTTACCTGGAAGTGTCGAGGACGGTACAACGGCTAAGGGCGGAAAGGGTGGAGGAGATGGTGAAGCGGCGTTTTGTTTGAAACCCTAGATGATGGAAACGATGGTGAAGCGGCTAAGGGGGTTTAGTCAATGAACCCTAGATGATGGAGACAATGGTGAAGCGGCGTTTTGATTGAAACTATGAAACCCTAAGTGGTAATACAATTAAAGGATACGGATAAAAAAACGGGTCATAAAAGAACCTTACAGACCCGCGCGTTAACCCGTTAAGTGAGGAATGCATTTAGGCGGGAAAAACACATCATCGGTGAGTGACACGTGAAAGAACCTTTATTTATTATAGATATAGATTGTTAAATTGATTTAGTCAAATGACTATTTTGGTGATTACTCCACTTCCCCAAATTGTTGCCCAGCCCCAAAATTATCAACAGCCTTCTTCAGCATCGTTTCCAAAATCAGTCTGAATTAGCATCCAAAACCTAAATAGCGGGAAGGAATCGAAGTCTACTATCTCCTTCTTCATCTAGTTTGAATTCTACATCAATATTCGCCACCAACTCCACCGATCGTCTTGTTGTTCGTCACCATCTTGATCGTTGTTCTTCACCATCTCCAACGATTATTTAGTTCCGGCTATATTTGGTCGACTATCGGTTTTGTTCTTCAAATCGATTCCGATCTTCTGTCATCGTATTCACCGACTTCATACTCTTGTTCTTCAAACAGGCTGTTCATGTAATTTCCAAACTTTCTCTTCCTCTTTATGTAATCGAAACTTATTGAATTTGGTCTTCATTCATCTGATTTCAATTTCTTTGCTCCGTTCGTCATCTGATTTCGATGGAATATTTTTGTAATGTAAACAGATTCCATTGGAAAGTTAGACATTAGTGATGGAATCTTAAAATCCATTGATTGAGGAAATTCAATGGAATGAATTCAACCGAGGCACCGAAAATGGAATTCGATCCTAACAGGAAGATATTCAAAAAGCTCACTGATAGTGACACCGGCTACAACGGCAAAGTTCATTTGCCTATGAGAAGTCTGAAAAACAATTTAATAGATTGTATGAGCCCTGATTTGAAAAGGAGAGTTTCTGAAGAAAAAGAAGCAATTGAAGTTGTTTTGCACAGCGTGATTGATGGCAGCACGAGCAATGTAAAGCTTAAACTGGAATCAACAGGATATGCTTTCAGAAAATTCTATCCAGTTATTACAAGTTTTGAGTTAAAAGATGGGGATTTTCTGGAGTTCTATCCTGTTGTTGGTGAAGTCAGTGAGCCAGTCAATATGGAATTCCGCTTCTCGCATAATTCTCCTATCGATCATACCACCTAGGTAATAAATTTAAACTATGTGTAGATTCGAGCAGTGACAAATATCTTTTTGTTTGGAATATGTTTGCATTTTAGGATGCACTACAAGTGTTTGATAAAATTCCTCAATGACTACTACTAATCTAATTGCAGATAGATACCCCTTCACTTATCCAGTTTCCTTTGCCTTAGTGAATGATGCTAACATATGTATTGTACTTGCTTCATTTGCAGTTTTAACTTTTAAGTTGCATACTATAGAAAGATGAATTCTTCCAATAATAATATTACGTGTCACATTATTAGTTCTATCAATTAAAATTGATAAACATTTTGTATTTAGATATTGACCAATAATATTACGTGTCACATTAGTTCTATCAATTAAAATGATCAACTTTAAAAAGATAATTTTCAATGCATTATGCAGACCAATTCATGACTGCCATGGTTCCAGCAGTTTACATGGCAGTCATGAATTGGTTTGCATAATGCATTGAAAATTATCTTTTTAAAGTTTGCATTGCAGCTATAATCCTTAGGAGTAAGCCTGGCAAAACGGGCGGGTTGGGTGACGGGTCAGAATGGGTTCGGGTCAAAACCAGCCGTTTTAAAAAAAGTAACAATTTGGTTCGGGTCAAAATGAACTCGACTTTTAGGAAAAAATATCAAAATAGGTTCACCCGCTCTACCTATTTATGGTGGCTAGTAGCGATGGGTAGACGTGGCGGCAACGAGGGTGCCCCATTCAAGTACCTGACTAGTTTTAGACCGAGTCGGACCGAGACTGTTTCTTTGTAAAAAATTCAAACCATTCAAGTACGTGGCGGCGATGGCATCAGTGTGGATGACGAGCAGGTGGTGGAGGCAAAGGATAGTCGTGGGTGGCGCCAACTTATTTGGACCCGTTTAAAGTTAGGTGTTTTGTAAGAGTGACCCGTTTCGACCCGTTGTATTATTTGAGTAGATCCAAACTGACCTATTGTATAGTTTTATTTGACCCAAATTAACCCGCATGCAAAATATTTTTACCCAAATCAACCCATTCTTTGAAGAATCGGTTATGATTGCCACCTCTACTTAGGAGTGAAGGGAAACTTGCTATGACGGAAAGTACATGAACAAGAAATCTGCATAGTTACAGCCTACTCGGCTGCACCTAAAACCCATAATACTTGGAAGAGCACACGCATCCTCAGTCAAGAACACGAAGCCCTCTTCACTGAACTGAAATGGATAGTCTCGAAAAAGAAATAGATTTCTACTTTGCAAGGTTGAGAGATTTCTACAAACTATCACCATTCATCAATTGTAGGGCTCCTGGCATGAAGGGCTGCTGACTTTTTGTAGGGCTGTTATTGTGACTTGTGTATACAATTCATAATATGATGTGGTTATTTAGCATATAATTTTTCATGCTATTGTTGTTGTTTTCATTAACTTTATGTGATTTTTCATGAAATGGTTGCTGATTTTCATGCACATGAATGTTTATGGACATATTTTTTATACTGTAAAGTCACTGTTGGTGTATTTTGGCGCATTTAACCCGTTACATTTTAAATTTCTATATTTTGGCCCGTTTCATTTTGTATTTCTATATTTTGACCTATTTAATATTAATTCATTATATTTTGACCCGTTTCATTTTATATGGCTATATTTTGACCCGTTTAATACTAATTCATTATATTTTGGCCCGCTTCATTTTATATTACTCTATTTTGATCCGTTTAGTATTAATTCATTATATTTTGACCTGTTTGATACTAATTCATCATATTTTGTTCTGTTTATTCTGATTCAGATCAGGTTGACCCAAAAAGATTCATATGTATGTGATTTGTGTGAATCATGCATGGCACCACCAGCAACTTATTAGTCACAAACATATTAAGATTTATCAAAACATCATTACTCATTGCTCGCCCACTTCTTTAAGCAAAACAACTGCAAATTTTACTGAGTGCATTTCGTATATTAGGAGTAACATTTTCAAATTCAAAACGTTAAATAAGAAAATGTCAGAACGAGGGGACGTTAATTATCAGTAGGAAGCATCAGAATGTCTTATTCCAGAAAATTAGTAATCAAATGGGATATTAATACATTCATATACATCATTCTCCATATCAATATTCCAGAAATTGATTATCAACAGGCATTGAGATTGATTTGGATCGAAGAACAGATAAGAACAAAGATTAAAAGCAAAAAAAGATATGAACCATCATTGATGACCAAATACTCTTTTGCATCAATATCTTCAATTGGATGTGTTCCAAAATCAATCGCGTTACGTATTTCCTATATGAACAAAAGTTAAAACTTAAAATTTCAAATCATGAAGAAGCAACCTGGACTAAGTAATTGAACACTATTTCAATAAAATCAAGTTGATACGTCCTGATTTAAAAATATTATAGATAAAAATTGAAAAGAATTATTAATCTAGTTGTCTACAATCGCGAAGTCATGATTCCGGTCATAGGGCGGGGCATGGTTCGGGTCATGCTTCGGATCATGGGTCAGACCATGGGCGGGGCCATGGGACTGGTCATGACATGGGTCGTGTAACACCTAAAAATTTTAAACTTATATACTCTTTTAAAATACGCGGAAGTTAGGTCCTAGTTACACCAATTTGTAAAACAACATATAGTTATTATCAAAATCAAACAACGGCATATTTAGACTTTAAACGACTTTACAAAACAAGTCTGAATAACTCCTCACGTTGAGGTTAATTAACAAATGATCGCCAAAGTCTTCATGAGAATCCAATCGACCCGAAACATGACCTGAGGCTAGACTGGAGCTTTCCCTACATAAGTGCACCCAAACAAATCACCATTAGTAATGATAATAAACCCTTAGGGCCACCACCGAGTGAACACCTTACACTTGGCCCAAAAACGACATTACCACTTTTTACCTGCGCAAACCAGCGGAATTTCAAACCAATTTGCGCTGGCTACAGGTCTGCCAGTGCAACATGCTCGGGTTTCAGCACAGCATGCTCATGCTGCAGATCAGCAATGCCAAATTTTAGTTTTTTTACCTTTTCGACCAATTGTTCAACCCGTTTGCACCCCATTACTGGTAAATGGTAATCTTAACTTGTATTAACACCAAACAAGTATTCCTCCACCCATTTAACCCCTCTTGATTTACTTCAACACCACGGTACGATTTCCACACCCGTTTTACCCAAACTACCATTTTTTACACGCTTGTACTTTTGTGCAAAACGGCACCATTTAAACTTGTTATGACACCACACAAGTTTACCCCCACCCATTTATCACCTCTTAATTGGCTTAGGTGAGTTATGACATGACATCTCAAGGCTATCTGACGAGTACAATAAACGTCCTACACTATTTGAAAATGTGTTTTTGGAAAGGGTTTAATTATGGAGTTAAATTATGTAACGTGAGTTTTTGTAAATTCTTTCGTTGTGTGTAAATCTAATGATCACGTCATGCCCTAGTTTTGGTGTGTGACATTATACTCCTCCCGGTAACTTGAGAAATCTGCCACCCTGGATTCATACATGTTAACATATATATATGGATCATCATGTACTTTATTCTAGGAAATATAAAGTTCATTTCAAGAACAAAAGTTGATAAACACTCTTAATTTAATGCACTTTTGTAAAGTAGAAAATGTCTTCTTTTGTTTTCCTTTTGTTCTTCCTTTATGTGCAAAATACAATAAGGAATATGAATCATATGTTACAGATTTTACCATCTAATAATTGGTGGAAATTAGTGAGATAACGTATCGTGGTCGTGGGCAATTGACCTTGGACCAAATAGCCATAAAAGAGAGACAATGACACAAACAATTAACACAAAACACCAATTTTACCAAACGATGTTTCAGAGCTACTCCTGATATTGATTTTTTTTCTTAAAAGATATAAAAACAAAAGTTTTCTAAAAATAAATGCTATATTTGCTTGTGCGAAACATAATAAATTATTATACTGTTTGTTAATTAAGAATTATTTCAACAACTTTTAAAAGCTTTTCTCAAATAATGTTACATATTTCCAAAGAAAACATAATATTATATTTAGCTTAAAGCAATTAATAACGTATATGTCAAATTGCTTGTTACCCCTTCCACCTTTAAGTACCCTAATAATTAGCTAATCTAAACACGTCACGTCATGACACGTCATTTTTACCATAAACTACCTCCTCACAAGGGGTGGAACCTGTGAACCTCTACCACCCCAACGATCCAAAGCAACACACTTGAAAGTTCACGCCTTTGTGAACCCGTCACCTGAACTCGAGCACCAACCCGTGACCGTTGCGCCGGTGTAGCCATGAACCCGACCCCCGAACCCGAGTCCACCCCTTTCACCCTTACATTTTGTTTTGTTAGAAAGAAAAGGACAATAATTAAACAATTTAAAAAGAAAATGTTATTCCAAAAATCAAAAAGAAAAAGAGAAATCCTAAGTGGTGAGATGCCTTATCCAAGATCGAAGAGGTAAAAAGTTCAAATTCTTCAAGATGATTTATAGAAGTTAATTAGGAGGTGTTTAAAAAGAAAATTATCCTACTGAGTTCAAACCCACAATCATTGCCAACTTCTTCGTACCATAATCATCAGCCCCGCAATCTAATCTCATCCAACCAATGATTGTGGTACCACCTCTCTAGTTTTTTATATTTTAAATACTATTTGAAGAAAATACGATGTTTAATTATTAACTAGTTTATATATAATTAACATGTTTATTATATAAACCAGGTAACATATTAGAAACCAAATGGCTTGTAGTTCTAAATCTCATAGTAGACAAAAAAAAAGTGTATTATTTGTTGTTAAAAAAAGGTAACATATTAGAAATATATTATATTAGTAACTGAAATAGAGTTAGACATAAATGATAATTTTTCGTTAATTTATTTAATAACACATGGGTAATAAACTTCGTTTTTGCTCTCTATGGTTTGATCATTTTAATCATTTTGCTTCAATAGTTTGAAAGTGACCATTTTGCCTTCTCTCGCTTGCAGATAAATAAAGTTTGCCTTCTAATCTCGGTTGCATTTTACAATATAAGTTACGTTTTTCTAAAAATATTTTGGTCTTACAGCGTGTAACAAAATGACGACTATTTTATCATTTCTATTGTGAGAACCATTTTCTAAATTTATGTTTATGTTTATTTCAGACCTATTTACTGCAGCATGCATTTGATGTAATGCTGGAAATGGGTGAAATACCACTTTCATCATTCTTTGTGGAAATCATATGTCGAGCTATGATCCAAGATGATTATAGCTTTGACAATTCTTAACAGCATGGCCCACGGCCCATTCTAGGTTCGAGAAAATGAATGGAAAGGATTATTTCAGGTAGAGGTGCACAAATCGGTTTTTTAACCCAAACCGGTTCAACCCGACCCGAACCGGTTTGGTCAATGAAAAGTCAAAACCGGTTTGGCCCTAAACCGGTTCGGGTTAAACCGGCTTCGGAGGTGAAAAATGTCTAACTGGTCAAACTTAGGGTTGGTTACAAACCGGTTTTTATTAAAAAAAAAAAATTTAATAAATTTTATTTCCAATTTCCTCACCAAAAATCCCTCAATCTGATCCCTTTCTTCATCGAATTCACTTCCGGCCATGGTGTCGTCATTACCGTTTCAGACGAACAAAATAAACTCAAACGAAGAAGCTATTTGATTTTTGAAGTACCGTACCAGGTAATCTTCTTCAACCATGAATCGTTCTTCCTTTACTTTGATATGACTATGAGGAAAAAAACACAGATGCAGATGAAGATTAAAACAAGTTTGATTCTTGATGGCGATAGGGTTTGAAAAAATACAGGAGAAGATGATGGACCACGATCGTTGATGGAGACGTTATTTATATATAGATCCCCAAATGCATCCTCTTCTCCAACCATAGTCTCTCTCGCAAAGTAGCAACCATCGTCCCTAAATTGTTAAACTTTACTTGAAGGTGTCCACTGAGATGAAATCGTCCATTGAAGGCAAACTATGGTTTCTCGTTTTTTTCAAGTTGGTTTAAACCGGTTTTCCAACCCGGTTCACACAAACCGGTCCCTAACCCGGTATACTCCTAAATGCTTCAAACCGGTTTCAACCCGGCGGTTTTAGCCTAACCCGAACCGGTTTGGTCCAAACCGGTTTATCCCAAACCGGTTTGCCGGTTTGAACCGGGTTAAAAAAAAAACCGGTTTTTTTTGTGCACCTCTAATTTCAGGAGTACAAAGTTAAAATTAGATACCATCTTAGACAACTTCTTGACAAAATTTATACGGGTGACATAAAAATGGAAGCTACAACCTATAAATCATCAAGATTATTGCAATCACTTTGCGGGTCGAAGTCAAATAACTCATATTAGGTGAGTTCAGGCAGTAACCTTTAAAGCCTTCTACATCATTTTATTTAAAATAATTTGATAAACCCATGCCAATCAGTATCAAAGAGATACATGTTCGAACTGTGTAACACACGATTTATCATGTGACTCTTATAATTATTTATCTTATTATTAAATGATCAAATTTTTATTATTAACCTATGACTAGTAATTAGTTGATGGGCCTAATTACTCTTAATGGGCCATTAATGGGTTTCCCCTTGGGTGTACATATATAAGGAGAGATAATTAGAGGGAATTGACTAATGAATGAATATATCAATTACCAACACCATAATCGTCCCTCTCTCTCTCGTAACCGTGAGTTCTCACGAACACACCTTAGTCATCCTAACCGTACACCCTAAACGGGAACTCGATCTTCCTAGCAGATCATGACGTCTTCCCTCTCTGCGGTTAGCTTATCAGATATGTATTATATTATTGTTTTCCCTTATCATGTCACAAGAACTGATCAACATATGGTATCAGAGCATATGTTGATTAATGGCTTGTTGTTTCATTCCCTAAACTGGAATTAAAATCGGAGAACAAATTTTTGATTAAAATCATATGAAAATCGTCCTAATCATGTTTAACGATTTTCTATTTTGTTAATATATTATGTTTTTGATCTCCTAAAATCGAGATCTATAAAGATTTTCAAAATCTGTTAAAATAATGTTTCAAGATTTCGATTCCAGGTTTAAATCTGATAATATGGCAGAACAGTTTCATCTAATGTTCTTGAAACTGTTCTTCGTGTTCATCATTATTTTCGATGAAAATCCCTTTAATTTGGGATAAATTATAATTATGATTGTGTTTGCTAAAATATTGTAACTTTATCTCCAAGATTTTGAATTAAAATATTATTTTATTATTTTAAATAAAGAAACTTGGATATATTTAACAACTTAAAAAGATTTTCAAAATAAAAAATACAGTCATAATCCCTTAATTTTTGCACTGCCTTATCAGGTTCATATTTCACGATTTAATAATTCACGGGTTTATAATTCATAGGTTTCACTTAGCTCACGGTTATGATTCACGAGTATTGTAGTTCACGGCCACACACTTCATAGTTTACGGGTATTATAGTTCACGGGTTCTAATTTACGGTTCAAAGTTCACTAGTCTTAATGTTCACGGTTTATGTTTACTGGAACCGTGAACCTTACTAAAACCGTGAACATTATAGGAACCGTGAACCTTACTGAAACCGTGAACATTACTGGAGCCGTGAACCTTACTGAAACCGTGAACATTACTGGAGCCGTGAACCTTACTTTTCCCGATAACTTATTTTTTCGAGAACTTACTCGTTTTCCTGGGAACCTACTTGGAGCTGTGAACTTACCTGAGTCGTAAACCTAGCCTTATTTATGTGCCTAAAGTTTTTCCCTGCGGGGGCGCGCTGCCCCCCGCGCCTTCCAGCGAACTCACCGCTAACAGGGGGTTTGCTATAAATAAATGCTTTACTTTTAGTTTTGGTAAACCTTAAAATTAAATGTTTTCAAAATTTTTAAAACTTACTTGAATAACACCTAATGCTTCACTTCTGCCCAAAGGTGATGTGATGCACGTGTATAATTTATTCAAGCTTAAATAAGCATTATAACTTAGTGCTTGTCATGATATACATTAGAAACCATGATTAACTTAAATAACACCTAAAGTTTCACTTCTGCCCAAAGGTGATGTGTCACGCTTGTAAAGTTATTTAAGACTAATTAAGCACTACTTCGTCTAATACAACTAAGTGTTTCTACTTCTGCTCAAAAGTGACGTGTCACATTTAGTTTTCGCGAAGCTAATTATGTGCATTCTAAAAAAATGTTTCACTTCTGCCCAAAGGTGATGTGTTACATTCTTACTGCACATACTCACTATTAAATTGTTCCTAATACTAAACAAATGTTTCACTTCTGCCCAAAGGTGATGTGTTACATTGTTTAAGTAGAACCTAATTAATCTATTAGTTTGGTGTTATAATAGATTTTATCACATCTTCATAATATAATTGTTCTTAAGTAGAACCTTATTTAATTTTATTATTTCTGCCTGCCTTAGATTATTACCCATAGACCACTCTAAGTTCTTCTTTAACTATTTATACCTTATTTTCATTATAGTTTCTAAGATGAGTTTTGCTTGATTAAGAGATTTCATAATTTGTTATTATTGAGTCTTGATTAACCCTTAAGACATGACATTCCTGTTGCTCTTTCTGATAAAAATACTACAGAATAAAATAGAGCATAAGAAATAGGATAAGTCAAACACAATGTCTCTTATAGTAATCAAGAACTCCTTTCATGATTGCTATCAGTGGAGCTATTTCATATCCTGAATTTCCTAAGACTAAAATATTCTCTATGAAAATGGAAGAATCAAAATAATTCCTAATACGCAAGCAAACATTCTAATTAAAAGGTTAAGTGTCATTTGTGAACACATCATAATATACACTGACATGAACCATAAACTAATGGCCTATACATGGAAATCAGTGAAGTTTTTCAGTGCATACATAATAAGTTTTCCACTAGTATGATTAGTTGCCTTAAAAATCAACTATAACACTCAGAAGTACCAAAGGAAAATGAGTGTATTGATAGCAACATACGTACAGGAAAAGAAACGCCTTAAACTGGAAAACCGGATGTGATTCACCTCACTACCACTAAACCTAAAAAGAGGATAGTTCTAAGGTCTGGAAACAAAATACAAGCACTACTTCCAGCTCTAAGTACTCCAAGGAGAATTCTCACTGCAAAACTATCTCATTATACTGGGAATAAGCAATGAGACCATCCATAAGCCAAGGGACTAGCTGGCTAAGATAAAGTAGTCATTAGTTAATAATTTTTTGAGTCCGCTAATATTAATATTCCAATCAACACATGATGAGTTGAGTCTAGTTCTATACGTTTCCTTACCAGAATTTAACTAATAAGATGAGAAGTTAGTGGTGGATTTAAATGTTAAGGCTACATAGAACCATGGAATAGTTATCTTTGTATTAGGCTTTATGATACCCTACATATTCTGAAGAATACTCATAATTTACTATCAATAATAAAGCTACACTTTGACAATTATGAGGTTTGTGTGGCCAAAACAAAGTCACCATTAACTTAAACTCTCATATTATTGGTTATCATTATCTGGATAGAAGCCTTTATGACATAGAACTAGCTTATACAATAAACTTTCACAACTTTTGTTATCATGAAAATGAAAATTTAACAAAAGATAAATGAGACCTATGCACCTCATCCATTAAGAGCAAAATTTTATGAGAAATCATAACCAGGTCAATGCAGGATGAATTGTTACCAAGACTCATTATCAGTGATTTTAAATCATGTGTTAAACGTCCTAAATATCAAATGGCTAAGGGAATAAATGAGGGTCCACCATATGTTATCCCAAATGGAATATTCAAACATAATTCATTTATCATTTAGAAGAATATTTACTTGTATCTAATCTGTTTTCTACGACCCAAAACTTTAAAAATATCAATTCATATACGCTTGATAGAATTCCTTCTAAATTTGTTTCTAAAATTTCTTATGAAATTTTGGACGATAAGGAAATCAAGTCTAAAATATATGAAAGGTTCCCACGTCACACGTATCATTGACACTTGTCATGTGTAGTTTCTAGAGACCTCAAAGATCAGTGGGAGCACCAAGTGTCCTAATTATAGCTTGTAAAAGTTGCAAGAGGTGGGGGAGTAACATCTTGATCTTACCTCAAATTACACCTCTTGCACACGACACTGCTCCATGACATCTTATCTCCTTAGAATATAATACTACTCCTCATAAAGTCTCATAAATGCTACTATGTGGGCAGACCTAGGTTTCTTACCAAAACTAAAGTAATCCTCAACAAGAGAAACTAACATAAACATCATTAAGTTGTTTCTCTATTAGAATGTATTGGTCTTCAAAAGTTTGATACACCGTTGACCCTAAGCATACTGAATTACTTATAATTTCTAAGCTAAGTGGGAGCAGTAAAATTCCTTATCATGACTTGCCAGGAGTACAAGAAGCGGGGGGAGAGACTCGTTAAATTTAACTCCGCATACACCTCTTGTACACCATACCGCATCAACTCCTACACACTTAGAAACTAATGTTGCTCCTAATATACCTGAAATGAAAGCACATAACCAAGAGCTACTCTATAAACTTGAAACTCCTAATAAACCCAATAATTAACTCAGGATGTCATCTAGGTCCAAAAAGCCTACTAAATTTGATGATTATGTATCCTACCTGACTGGATTTAAAATGGATTTGGAAAGTTTACCGATCCTACTTCTTCTAATTAAGCCATTAGCATCAATCAATATTCTAAATGGAATAAAGCTATTATTAGCAAGCCTGACTCCATAAATTAGAATACATTTGGGATTTGGTTGAGTTACCTAAAGGGTGTTCATAACTAAATTAAATCCAAATGGAAACGGACAATTGATTGCTAAATGTTATACTCAAGAAGGAATAAATTATCAAATAACCTTCTTACCTGTTTTACAAAAGGTTTCTTTGAGGATCATTACTGTTCTAGTAGCTTACAGCTACATTAGATGGACATTAAATCAACTTTCCCTAACATTGACCTACATGTTAATAAAATAACCTGAAAGTTCTAAACTGAAGGTTAAGAATACTTATTTTGTAAGTCAATGAAATCTATATATGGGTTGATTGAATTCATATTGCAACTCTCTTCATCAAGAACTAAGTGAATTTGTACACCTACCTCAAAATGAGTGGGAGCAACTAATGTAAACTTGTCCTTATATAGATGACATTCTTTTGACAAGTATATGTTACATGAGTCAAAACATTGATTACTCATATTTTGACATGATGGATCTCGGAGATACTTCTTATGTCATAAGTATCAAAATACACCGAGATAGATCCAATGGGACATTAGTTTCGTCCCATAAGCTTTACACTAAGTGGATCCTTACACGTGTAACATTTAAATTGTTCTCTTTTAGAGGCTAATGGGATAATTGAAAACTTATTTCCTTATGCTTCATTATTTAGAAGCCTCATGAAGGTTAAAGTCTATACTCGTTTAGATATTGCTCACATTGCTGAACACTAGACTAGTCTAGATTATTGCGAAGCATCTAATGAAATATTGCAATATCTCTAAGAACGAGAGACTATAAGTTAAAGAAGAAGTAAGAACTTAAAACAGTTGACTACTTTTATTCTAACTTTGTTGTATTCAAAGGTAACAAAATGTTAATTTGTGGTTTATCCTTATGTCAGTAGACAAACTTATCTAGTGGAGGAGTCACAAGGAACTGTTAACAACAACCTAAGTTTAAATGACATAATATGTTGCTGATCACAACATAATTGTCACTAAATGTTATTGAAAAATTTATCAGTAGACTCATAATTTATTAACTCCACATAAATATTATATCGAAGACTTACTATGATAAGTCAGATACCCTTACTTCTCGAACAGTAACAGTTCGAGCGGAGCTGCATTAATGTTCGATATAAAATTATTGTTCACTTATGAATTATGAACAAGTTGAGGAAACTAAATCTTTGTATCGAATACATTCATGATATGCTAATGGATCCAATAACTAAAGGTCTACCACCCATAAGTCTTATGTAAGCGCTTATAATTAAGACGAGTTTACTAATGACCATACGCAATTGCATATCGTACTGTGGATGATTAATTATTAATGAAATTTCCTCACTTATTTGAATTTGTTTGTCTCTAAATACGTTCATGCATGCCAAAAGACGTATAGACAAGTAACTATACAAATCAACGTTAAATGGCTTATTTGTCAATTTGATCCTAAGTTTACTTAAGTTTTAAGTTGGGATTGTAGTATGATTAATGGGGGTCTTGAGTTGCATACTGATTCAATGACTGTATTTCTCTGCTACAGTTTTGGTTTAAAACTAAAATGAGTATTAAATCTGCGCAGACTTACTAATGCTCATAATAAATGATTACTCAGCCAAGTGGGAGAATGTAAGACACGATTTATTATGTGGCTCTTATAATCATTTATCTTATTATTAAATGATCAAATGTTTTATTATTAACCTATGGCTAGTAATTAGTTGATGGGCCTAATTACTCTTAATGGGCCATTAATGGGTTTCCCCTTGGGTGTACATATATAAGGAGAGATAATTAGAGAGAATTGACTAATGAATGAATATATCAATTACCAACACCATAATCGTCTCTCTCTCTCTCTCGTAACCGTGAGTTCTCACGAACACACCTTAGCCATCCTAACGGTACACCCTAAACGGGAACCCGATCTTCCTAGCGGATCATGACGTCTTCTCTATCTGCGGTTAGCTTATCAGGTATGTATTATATTATTGTTTTCCCTTATCATGTCACAAGAACTGATCAACAAACTGATCCTGATTTAACCTGTTAGCTGACACGACTGCTTTCAATCTTAAAACGGTTTTTAAGAGACGGTAACCATGGTTATGGCATCTTCGTGACTCCCAAAAGAACTAAATATTATTTTCTCAGGGATCCATCAGAGGTTTGTGTCCCTCTTATATTATTTAAATTTTATTAATCGACCAAATAAATAACTAAATAAATTTTGCCTTCCAACCATAAAACTCAAACCAGACCAGATTGACATTTGGTTTAGTTTTAGATTTTTCATAAAACCTATTCTTTGTTTAGTTTTTGCCTTTGTGGTTGAGTATATTTTCAAAAGTCACGTTCATGGTGGGTGTGATCAAGTCTTGGATCGGGTACTCACGTTCATATGGCTTATTTTGCAATAATCGTATAGTTTTCTTATTGAGTCAAGTAAATCACTTAGTTATGTCTATAAAAGTTTAATACAAGAGTTGTGGTTCTTAAAGCATTACTTAGTGGTGTATGATTTTTTTATAAATGATTGGTTGATACACAGGTTTGTCATTCGTAAGGACTTCTTCTTCTTACGAACGTTAAATAAGTTGTATTATGTGATTAGTATTTTGAAATTTACGTCTTTTGTAATACAAATCAATACATTCTTGAAATTTGATGAAATGTGAACAAAAATCTTTGTACAGATGAGCTTGAATGATTAGTCCTTTCTGCAACAAGATTTATACATTCTATTCAGCTACGTATTGCACAAATTAATATGTCGGGGCCGCATCATGCGGGTTCCCTACTAGTATTAGTAACTGAAATAGAGTTAGACATAAATGATAATTTTTTGTTAATTTATTTAATAACACATGGGTAGTAAACTTCGTTTTTGCTCTCTATGGTTTGATCATTTTAATCATTTTGATTCAATAGTTTGAAAGTGACCATTTTGCCTTCTCTCACTTGCAGATAAATAAAGTTTGCCTTCTAATCTCGGTTGCATTTTACAATATAAGTTATGTTTTACTTGATTATATTGGTTAGTAAGGTATTAACGAGGTCAATAAATTTCTTGTTAATATGCTCTCACGGTTAAAAAAAGAACTTGCTTGTTAATCTTAATCTAATGAGTTGAGGCTTTATATATGCAAGATAAACTTAGTTGAATCTAAGTGTCAACCTTATGGCACGTATGAGAAAATTTTGTATTGAACGTAAAACTGTGAACAATCGTCCAACTGTGAGACCTATGAAGAAAAATGTAAAGAGTAATCTATCTTACATTTCTTTATAATAATTTTTTAGCTAGTTATAGTAATCAGTAATAGACAATGAAATTTGTTTTAATCAGTAATCACCAAAGCTCACACCACCGTTGATTTTATTATTCCAAAAAGACATATATCCTATGTTTTAAAGGTCAATATCTGAACTCGAAGGTTCTACCTAATCATAATAAAGTGGACCACGTAATTAAGTTCGTACAGCTTACCCAAAACGAATGCACTAATTCATTTTACATAGTAATAAATTGCTTAAAATTTGATGATGGGTTTAATCAAATTGCATAATCATGCTCATGATTCTTGACTAAACATTAATTTTGTCATATTTGAGTTTTTTATTTGATAAATTATTGTTAAATTAATAAAACTATATAATATGAGGTAATTAAATTAACCTCAGTGGCGGAGCCAGAAATTTTTTCTAGTGGGGTCGTTTTTTTCGATATTCAAACTTCTAAGTTCCCGACTACAATTTTTTTTGGCCGGTTCGTTTCAGGTGATCGGGTCGGGTCGGTCACATAATAAGATACGATACGATAATGAAAATAAATCGTTATTAGAAAACAAATGGTAAAAATAAAGTGTCATTAGAAATAATAAAAAAAACCATTAGACCATATTAGAAAATTAATCGTTATTTGTAAATAAAGTTGTTCACGATGGAATTTTGACAAAAATCAATAACAATAATCAATAATAAGTAATTCATTAAACAAGAAAGATTTTGACAAGAATCAATGATGAAGATTAAACATTCAGTAACCTACAATTTCAAGTTTGGAACTAAAAAAATTGGAAAATACCCTTGTTTTTGCTTCATAATCGTTGTTGAAGACTTGGAGTGTTTAATTTTGTATTTTGCTTGGATAGAAATCGTCTTTGCGTGGGTTTTTTTTCTTTGATCGTCGCCTAGAATAATGGAAGAGACGGTTTTTTTTATCATAGCATGTTGTTCGAAGGAGACCATGAGGGTTGGAACAGAACAGTAATCGTCGCTGACTATTTGCGTAGTTTTTTTTAATTAGGTTAATACTAAATAAATAGGCTAGTTGGGTTGCAGTTTATATTTTTTTTCCCAAGTTCGGGGTCAAATATATACTTTTAAAAGTTAATAGGGTCAACCTCGAAAAAACACTGGGGTCGCTCGACATTCGGTTAATATACCGTTACTTAAAATTTGAAATTGAGTGAGGTCGTTTGACCCCGGCCGGTGTGCACTACCTCCGCCCCTGATTAACCTCCCCTCTTCTAAGAAAATAGAAAGTTTAATTCTTGAAACATTTAAACACATTAGTTTTTAATAAACATAAGAGTGGAACTTTAACTTCAATAATATATATATATATATATATATATATATATATATATATATATATATATATATATATATATTTGGTTAAATATCAAAATACTAGAATAAACATTAGATGCATGTTTGTGCACCACTAATTTGCTACACTCTTTTGTTAATTATTATATTTATTTTAAGAAGAACATTTATCGCATTAAAAATTGAAGTATAATAAGAAAAGAGTAGTAATATTAGTATAGGTAAAGAAACAATTTAAAGAAATACGTGACCTAACTTTGTGATGACTTGAACATATATGCGAGCCGACAATGCATTATTATTGGACATGACCTTTATTATATGTATGAAACTTCAAACATTTAATCATGTAAGTTGTCCCCTTACACCTCATCAAACTTTCTATTTCACAATTTTGGCTTCTAATGGATCCCCAATTAAAATCTGTCACCTTAATTTCATTTCTTATTATATATCTTGTCATCGTATATGTGTAAATATATTAAATGATGAAACCATTTTTTCTAGATATCAAAAGAAATGAAAGTAGAATTTAAATCCGTAAAATATTATAGATTGCGAGGCGATATTTATTGTACACACGACAATGATTGTTCAAAATAATCTTGAAAGTTTTTTTAAGTACGAATTAAAATAATATATAAGTGAATGAGTCCCAACCATATACCCAACCCCACATTCCCATATGTCATGTGTATCATCCTCGGTGTCTTTAGGTAAGTTAGCAAAAGAAGCAATTGTAATTTGTAAGATAACATGAACACCATTTGGACCAAGTATGTACAAAAAGGACACCTCACGTGGTCTCACTCTATTAAAGACATTACAATCCAACGTTAAAGAATGAAATACTTTAAAATAAAATACGTGAATCTCAATATAAGTTCAAATACTAAAGTATTTTAAAATTTGAAAATTCAACAAGAATCGGTGAAAAACGACGAAAATCCGAGTTGGACTGAGTCATAGTAATATTGACCGAGTTGAAGAAAATCACTTCAACACCCTAGCTACCTAGTACTCGGCCGCCTAGACTGAGCTTTACAACACTGGTATCTGATGAGATAAAACACATCATACTAGAATGAATCAAATAATCATCCTGGCAGACTAATTTAGATTATACTATCTAATCGATAGAGTGAGTATTCGAGCACAGATTTATGACAAACATCATAAAGATGTTGTTAGACATGCAATTCCATCAAGAACGCCATGCCGCCTCATAGGAACGCCTGGAAGGATAAACGGGACTTTGTCCCCATCGGTCGCTTCTTAAAGATAGATCTTGCGAATTGTGGTCCTAATGTGTTGTTTTCTTCTATCCTTTCTTATCCAATCACCATTGATGGAAACACAATTTATCCTTTAACGTCTTAGCTTGTTGCTTATTATTCCATGGAAGAATTTAGACTCTAAGTTCTTTTATCGCCTATCTATCATTTTTTGTTTGTGGTCTTTGAGTCTTGTAATCTCATATACATAATAGCATTCATGTAGTTGATCTACCATATTTATCTTGTGAGCCTAAGTCCATACCTTTCACTTGCTTTTCAATAATCTACTTTTATTAATCTCAATTGTAAAAGAGTACCTCAAGGTTATTTGCTTTAACACTCCACTTCTTTTATTTTTCGCTTTCAAGTTTTTCAACTTGCTTTATAGTGCGATAGTTGATGCATGATTGTCGAGCATCACTAAGTGACAATGAGTCCTTTTCCAATAAACTTTTCTCAACGTGGAGCTATCGTTGCTCATATGTGTGAAACTTTATTCAACCGTTAGGAGATCATAAATGCACACTAAATGATCAATTTTATTGAATATTCTTTCCCTAAGTAGACATAAAAAGAAATCCAAACTTTTAAAACTTGTTCTAATTAACTTCATTAAATTCCCCAAGATCAATTGAAAGTGTTGGAGATGGTAACTATATTCAACACTTCCAGCCGAAAGTTTACTAAAAAAATCTTGAGCGGTAGCCAAATATTACCTTCGATAGTTAGAAAAACATCACCTTCAATATGTTCAGAAACAGCATATATATTCACATGCACAATTTCCCTATAATTGTTGAATTAAGAGCTAGTTAACATTGCTAGCTAGTCATTGTTTCAAAAACACATAGAGAAGTTATATTCATGGGCTAAAGTTAGTATCACCTTTTCCAATAATGATTATGGGGATTTATTCTTCTTTTCATTCCAAGCTGAAACAGGAACGATATCCCAATATTGATAGTTTTTCTTTCAAATTTCTTTAGATAGAAAGGATGTAGAAGTGAGAGAAGATGACAGAAAAACTTGAACCGGATGGAGAACTTGATATTCAAAACCGGTTTAACCTAGTGGTGCACAAATCGGTTTTTTAACCCAAACCGGTTCAACCCGACCCGAACCGGTTTGGTCAACGAAAAGTCAAAACCGGTTTGGGCCCAAACCGGTTCGGGTTAAACCGGTTTTGGTAATGGAAATATGTAAACCGGTCAAACCGGTTCGGGTAGGTTTTAAACCGGTTTGTCCTTTAAACCGGTTTAAACCGGTTTTTATAAAAAAAAAAAACCAAATAAATTATATATTTTTAATATAAAATCCATAATAAAATATAACAAAATTAAAACATAAAGTTCAACGTTTATTAATATATGGAAAGTTCGGAAATTAAAAAACATGACAAGATAAAATTGTAAAAAATTACAAAAAATATAACAAATATAAAACATTAAGTTCAACGTTTTATTTTTTAGAAAGTTGATTGATTATTCTTGTGCGTTGTCTTCGGAACTAGAGCTTCGTAGCCTTGCATCTTCGGCTAGTTCTTCATCCGTGACGGGTTCGGATATTCCAAGATCAACCTCGTTGTTGTGTATGACTTCTTCGGCTTGAATTTCATCTTCGAGAGAAGTTTGGTCTTGTATCCTATCCATCGCATCCAAATGGTCCTTCAAGAAAATGCACATTTCCATCGCTAGGGGTGTGAGTCTAGTCCTTCGTATCGATAATACACTGCCACTAAAAGAAAACGCAGATTCCGAAGCTACCGTGGAAGCTTGGACGGTTAGTACATCACGGGCCATGGCGGAAAGAATCGGAAACGAAGCTTCGTTTGTTTTCCACCATGCCAAAATATCAAACTCCTCAAAAACGGTAGGAGGCATAAACGCTAAAAAGTTTGTGCCAATATACCTTCCGAGTTCGCTACTCGGGGTGGTACCTCGAGCCCGTTTACTAAATTCATTTAACATTTCGTTATATAAATTCAAATTAACATCTCTCGAGGTACCACTTGATGATGTACCCATTGTATCATGTGGAGTCGGAGTTGTACCATATTTATGTAAATAAATATCAAATAAATCTTGTAAACATTTGTTAAAATATGTTTTTGTGCCTTGTGCAAAATGGATATCTTCACTATCCAAATTCAAAGCGTAAGTAATTCTATCAATCAAGGTTTCAACCCCGTAAACATTTATGGTAGGGTTTAACGCGGCGGCGCAAGTTATAACGGGAGGCATTTCTTTAAAATATTTCACTAATTTTTCTTTCATCGGTTCTATCATTTTTGTAAAAAGATCGCTTTTATTTTCAAGCTCAGACAACTTGTTAGCCATTAAATATATTTGTTTTAGTGTTAATGGACTTGTGGGATAATAAACACCGGATAAAAAAGTGGTGGCGGTTTTAAAAACTTCAAGCAATTCGGTTACGTCTTTTAAAATATCCCAATTTGGAGACGGAAACTTTTGAATTTTACGACGAGGTTTTGAGGCAAGCATATCATGAAATAGTTCTAAAGTTTCTCTTTGTCGTAAAGCGCTATAAAACATAATATAAGTCGAGTTCCATCTTGTCTCGACGTCCCAATTCGGGCCTAAGCAAAGATTATTCGTATCACGACAAAATTTAATATAATCATGGTATCTTTTTCTGTTACTAAAAATATCTTTAAGCATTTGTCGAAAAGTATATGTTAGGTTTGAAACCTCTTCAATTGCAAGCCCGGCTTGCACCGCCAAGTTAATGATGTGTGCGACACATCGACTATGGAAAAAACGCACCACACATATTGTCATCGAGGCTTGACCTTCACTTGGAATTCCCTTCAATGACGGGCAAGATTTTTCCATATGCATTTTCAAACTAGTGTTTGAATCTTTCCCCAAAAACGCACCACACATCTTGCACCGAGCACGTTCCTTCCCGTTTGACAACAAACATATATCGTAATTGCACCAAATTGCCAGATTTCTCGTTGTTGCTCGAATTTCCACAACGGTAACTTCGTTTGAGGAACCACCAACACCAAAACTTGCCATGCTTTTTTTTTTTGAGTTTAGAAGAGAGCGTTTTTGTGCGGTTAAAGAGCGGTTTTAGAGATTAGAGAGTGTAAAGAGAGGTGTGATCAACCCTAAACACCCCCCACCTATTTATAGTGTTTTAAGGGTGCAAAAAACTCCAAAAAACGGCCAAAATCGACCTCAACGGCTAGTTTTTGCCCAGCTCGAAAACCGGTTTATCAAACCGGTTTGGTTGAACCGGTCCCTAAACCAATCGCCTCCTGAAATCTCCAAACCGGTTTCAAACAGGCGGTTTTTGGGCAACCCGAACCGGTTTGGCCCAAACCGGTTTAAGCCAAACCGGTTTGCCGGTTTCGACCGGGTTAAAAAAAAACCGGTTTTTTTGTGCACCACTAGTTTAACCTGTGGAATTCCCAAGTGGATTAGGATGAGGACCTAGACGGGGAGTCCCAACCCATAAACGGGGATGGGGCCACCATTTATTCTTGATATTGAACACGAACATGAAGTCTTTGTTATTTTATATATGTGTATATGTGTACGTGTTGTGTGTTCAAATAGTTAAATACCTCTAAGCTTAAAATCCCTAATTGGTTATTCCTACAAATTCTACATGTAAGAAGTTACATGCTATATATCTTCTTTTGTCAAATCACGCTTGTATGAAACCCTTTATAATTTTAGACACCAACGAACCCGGGGTTCAAGGGGGCAACACCCTAGGTGGGGTCCAAGGGGCAGTGCACCTGGTGGGGACACTCATTGTGGAAAAATTATTTGCTACCTTAGTGAAATGCTATCGGAGGTTGCTTCAGATTTTGCATGGTTGTTGAAAAATTGCATAGACATTGGTCTATAGGTAAATGTTATTATCAGGAGTTAATAAGTTAATACCAATTAACAGCAACTTAGCATCAACAGTAACTGACGTTGGTGGCAACCTGCTCATTAGAGGTAACTGGTCGTCAATAGTAAGTTACTACTTATGAGAAATAACTACAAACAACAGAAACTTGGGAGATCAGTAGTAACCGAGTTACTGCTGACAACCCATCTTCAACGGTAACTGAGTTAGTTTGTTGTCGATGGAGTACATACCGAGGGTGATACTACTGATGTAATCGAATAATCGTAGACTGTTATAACCGTCAACTGACATACTCTTTCATGAAGAGTTGCGTCGTTTCAATTTAAACGTTATGATAGTTCCCTACCTATAATAGATAAATCATTGGTCTGTTTTTAAACATGAAACATTTAGAACTTTGTTTTCACATGAAATACATTCTTGTTCTTATAGAACTTTATATGTTATCTGATTAATTAAAAAAAATAGAACTTTGTTTTCATACCCATTAAATATTTTACTCTTATAATGAGATTATACACCTTTTAGAATGCTTGTGTTCTATTTGAAAACCTATAGCTGATGTTACAACATTATGTCATTTTTCAATATTGGCTTGAAGTTGTAATTAGCCTAACATAACCATGACTTGGAAGAGTTTACTTAAACATATTTGTATTTTAATTCTTGAAGAGTGTATATTAACCATTTTGAGTTTTTTTCCGAATGAATGAACAATACAACAAAACAGCACTATCACAGCACTATCACCGTTATATTCATGACAGATGATGCATCAATATATTTACGGCATAATTCCGACGGATGTCGTCGCAAAAAATCTTTATTATTTTTCTCTCTATAAAAAATAAACCCGTCGGTAATCCGTCACAATTTTACCAACGGATACAAACACTACAAGAAAACGGTGCAATAGCGGCGACAGTATTAGCGGCGACATCAGGAAAGTCGCCGCTATTGCCTCGTGATCCGTGTTCTACTTTTAATCGAAGATCTGACCATTGATGGAAAATTAATTAGACGGCTGGTGTTTTAAAAGCAATAGCGGCGACACCTTTAGCGGCGACAGTCGCCGCTAATACCTAAAGTGGGAATAAATCACTTTAGCTTTTTCTTTCCCTACATTCTCACCCTATCTCACCACAATTCCACATCAGACGAGTAGAGGCTTCCCATTTCCGACCTCCCCCGTCTACGACCACCCCCGTATCTGGCTTCCCCGTCTCCAGCTTCCCCGTCTCCGGCTTCCCCGTCTCCGTTCAACAAGAGATCAATCTACGCGCCTCCTGACTCCGGCAGCCCCAACCCGACTCCGGCCACCCCTCTCTATCGCCCCTCCCATCTCCGTTCAACCATGCTTAGCTTATTTAGTTTTTAAGGCTGGTAGGACAACCCCATCCACAGGTACACGATTCTGATTTCTAGGGTTCGTAATAAGTATACCGATTAATTTCTTGTAGTGATATTTGCTATTGATCTGTAATTTTTGAATTTTTCAGATAAAATTCAGGAACTCGAAACCCTAGAAGTGTCCGACACAGGTTAAAGCTTGAATCCTGAACGTATTCCATATAATTTGGTAATATTTTGTTCTTAATATATACAAAAAATTGTCACCAAGGACACTACAGTTCTTGCTAAATTTTCACTCCATGATTGGCGGTCTATCAAAAGGTACACGGTTTCAATTTTATTGTATGCATTTTATAGGAAATGTATCTCTCACTATTGAACCCATAAGTAATTAAACTGACGGTTCCTTACTAAGAAGTTCCCACTGATATGTGTTTATAGGGCTATCCTTTTTTAATGCATTGGCCGGTATATCATCTGAATGATATACAACAATGTTAAACTTGAGTTTATTTGATTCTGATGTTAAACTATATATCTTTCTGGATGTTCACTTCCAAAGCTCTACCTATTTGACAACAACTTAAATGCTAAATTGTTGCAGGTGATTGTTAATTGGTCAAGGGATGATGTTAAAATTTCTTTCAATGTCCCTGTTAGGTATGGTTTTTGTTCTATTTTTTTACATTTGTATTTCCCAAGACATAGTAGTAAGACTTTCTACTCAAGTATTAAAGGTAGGAATGTTGGATGATAATATTGTTTCATATTTGATTTCTTTTCTTAAATGATTCATGTGATATTGATGAGTGAGCTTAGCCAAAATGCTTTAGAGGAGCTATCATCTGATAGAGATTTGATGACCGAATTCCCCGTTATTCTCAGATATCCCAACTTCTATTATGAAGTCTTAGAAGTATGTGTGTATGTGTTAGGTCATGTCAGGTTGGCGGGTTAACATCCAATTCATATTTTTTAGTGTAAACAATCCTGAATTCTGAATTAGAGATGAAAGAAACATATGTCATTTTTTGCAATTGATACTGGAGTTCGTTTCTATACAATTGCCTCTTGTCATTAGCATTATCATTTTAAAACATAGTAAAAATAGATGAATATTGGTTTGATATTCATAGGGCTCTTTACTTATGTAAGCATTGATGTTTAATATTTGTTTTAAGAAATTTTATATGTTTATGCTTTAAGTATTTTTATGTTTCAAGACCCGGCTTTTAGTTTTGGTATATATGTTTATGTTTTAAGTCTTATATAATATATAATTTTGTTTTAACTTATAATGTATACTTTATTTTGTAGGCACAAGTTGCGAGTTTGTTTCAACACCCCGCTTTTAAATATGAACTCCAAAATTTTATGGGTTTGAATAAGGCACCAAATGGCGGCGACGAAGATGATACCGACGAGGGGGGACGGGAATGATGATATGGGCTAGCTAGTTTTATGTTTTAAGTATTTTTATGTTTATGACTTGGTATTTACGTCAATGTAATGGATATATAGACAAGATATTTCGACAATGTTATATATGTAGTTTTTTATATTTATGTCAATGGTTCAAAAACTGGAAATTTGCATTGGTATATATCTATTTGAGAAAACCTGAAAATATTGAAAATACCGAAAAAACCTGTAAAATGGGATACAAAGCATTAGCGGCGACAATAGGACTATTAGCGGCGACAATAGGACTATTAGCGGCGACGATATGGTCTTTAGCGACGAAGTATTAGCGGCGACAGTCGCCGCTATTGAGTCTTTTCTTTGTAGTGAAATCCGTCGATGATGTGTTACAAATTTACCAACGGCTACAAATCCGTAGGTAATCTGTTGAGATGTCCCGTCAAAGTAGCTTTTTAGGTTTGATTCGTGGTGAATTGTACGGTAGTGGTTTCCGATAGAAATCCGTCGGAAACTGTTGACTTTCCAACAAAAAAAAACTCAGTTACGTATAAACAGGCTTTTTTCATAAAATGATTACCAATTTGTCTCGTGAAATTTTCCGACGGTAATCCGTCACAAATTCGTCGGAAATGTTTCCTATATATACCAACACCATGGTGTTTCTAAGAATAGCAAACACACACCAATGAAATTTACTATAAATTTGCTACAAAGAACCCACAAGCACTTTCCCTACGAAGAATCGCCGACGAAAACCCGTCAATAATTCTATCGTCGACAGATTTCCGATGGAACGGTTCATCGGTTAAAGTCCGGTTTTCTAGTAGTGAAAAAAAAAACTCATATTTGGATCTTCAAAACCCATCGAGGATGAGAGTAGAGTATGGATGCGAAAGCATCCTACATCTCACCCTTGCTGGGGTTGTTTAAGGATATGAAATGGAGTGCCCCATATTCCTCGGTCCCTTTACGATGTTATTGATATGATATATCATGATTTAATAAGATAATTCCAAATATGCAAATACTAATTTTGATATTTATGTTATATGTTGACAGACGTACGTACGTAATAATGACAAACCAAATACTTGGTTTCTTTCCTTTCGACACAATCAAACAAAAGATGGATAAAAAATATTTCAGTATAATACAAGGATTTGACCGACCCTATCCCGACGATGCCTATTCAGACGACAAGCTTCGTCGGTATATGTTACCCTACCCTATACCGACGGCATATCGTCAGGATAGGTCTCACCAAATTTTTTCTTGATGGAACCCTGTACCGGCGACATGTTGTCGGTAAAAGGTTGGGACAAATGGAGGGAAATTTGGGCGCCCAAATGAGTTGTCAATATAGGTTAATTTCACTTTCTTTTTTAGTTTTTAATTTTTCATGGGTAAAATAAGATAAAAAAGCCTATATTGATGACACGTCGTCAGTATAGGGCTTCTTAAATGTATATCGTCGACATGTCATTGGTATAGACCTACATATGCCGACGACAGTGGACTTTTCCCGATGACATGTCGTTGGGACAGGTCTTTGCAAGAACAATCCCAGCAGATAGCTTCTGCTTCTTCTTTCACCCAAACTTTCTCTCTCGAATCCATCCGGCGATTTCACGATTCTAAGTGTTTTTTAGAGCAATTTTCACAAAAACTCTCGGGGTTTAAGGTAGATTAACTTCTAGGTTTTCAAATTTCACCAAAAATTCAATATTTTTAAGTTTGTTTTGTTTAATTTTGGTTGGGTTTTTAAACCTAACATGTACCAACGACTACTTTGACATATTGGTACAAACCTTTGCCTACGACACCTATACATGTCGGGATAAGTTAAACCACCCTATACTGACGACATGATACGGATATGTCGTCGGGATATGGTTTTTTGTAGTGTAAAGCATCTAAAATAATTGATTTAGCAATTGTATTGAAATTTACTTCGTTTACTATACAAAACAGATATGCTGAGGCCAAAAATGTTTTATCCGTTGATGGGCATCATTATCAACACAGAAGTAACGTCGAAGCTTCCTTAACTATCCGTCATATTCACAACTGACATGCATATATGGTTCTCAAATTCCTACCCAGATCATGTTTCAATTAATTTAGTTAAAATCATCAAAACGTACAACATGTAGATCAACAACATTACAATACTAGCCTTTTACTTTTTATATTTTCCAAAATGCCATTAACCGAAATTTCAAATCCATGTACAGATCGACTAACGTGACACAAGACTGTTTTGTGTACTTAACGTGGCACAAAGCTACAGTAAACATGGAATAAACCTTATAAGAACACTTTTTCTATTTTTTTTTGTGTATTTCTTGAATTTTTTTCAAAATAAAAATAATCCTTGTTTCTACATCTAGACAATTCTCGAAATCGTTTTGGATATTCTGAATATTTTACTTTAAGTAATTTGATTATTACATAGTAAAAGATGTTAAAATAACATATTTTTTTAAGTATTTCGCTTCCATTTATTTTCTAAACCGTAATAGTCCTGATTTTTTTTTATCACTGACTTGAGATACCTAGTTACATGTGTGGTTTTGTTAGATACACATATCTTTTAAGGTAATACATATACGTATATATCTATAAGTACACGTATAGACACTTGTACGAAAGTTGTAGAACAATGAGTATGAATTTAACGTTAAATGTGTACGTGCAAAGAGAAATTAGTTTAGTTTGACAATTATTAAATATATATTTTTTTTCCACACACGTACACCATATTCGTCTTTGTACCATTCATATATTTCTTTATCAATAATCATAACCACCAATTATTTCTTACATTCTCTCCTTTTTCTCCTTCATATTCTTCCCAATTTTCAAATCCCAACATACCTCAATCCACATATCTTTATTTCAGATGGATTTCCAATGTTTTGCAAACACTGAACTTGCACTCGAACTACGCCTTAATCCCACACCATCCATGCCTGAAAACACCAAGAAATCGAACCCCCTTGAGCCGTCTCTAACCTTGGCTCTTTCCGGTGACTCGTGTGGTGGTTCCTCTTTCTCTAATGTGAAGAGGGAGAGAGAGGTTGCAAGTGATGAGAACGCTAGTGGTGAAGAAGATGATCAAGCTGATGGTGGTAAGAAGAAGCTCAGGTTAACTAAAGCTCAATCTGGACTACTAGAGGAAGCCTTTAAACTTCACACAGCTTTAAACACTGTAAATAATGCTAATTATATATAATTTCATAATCATATTAATTACACCACCTGAAAACTAACAGTGTGATTGGTGTTGAATATTAGCAGAAACAAAAGCAAGAGCTTGCAAGGGACCTAAAGCTAAGGCCTAGACAAGTTGAAGTTTGGTTCCAAAACAGGAGGGCAAGGTTTTTTTTTTCTTTTTTTTCCAGTTATAAATGTTATATCCACCCAAAATCCTTCTAATCAGGACTTGACAATATTTCGTGGGTCATTTTCTAGTTAAAAAAACAAGTATTTATTACAAATTTTGCTATGGAGAAAGTCGGTTGCTAAAAAGTATATATATATTTTTATATATATACCAAAATATCCTTAACAAAAAATCTAACAAAATCTGTAGTGAAAAGCCATAGTGAAATCTGTAGCAAAATTTGTAGATAAAATAACGTCATTTTTTGTCTCTAAAACTGTGGCAAATATGATTCCTTGAGTAAAATCGGTATAATAGATTAGCGAGACTTTTTGCATCTATGGGGGACTCCGAGTTTTGAATTTGGTTTCTAGGTGGAATTTGAAAGAGATTTGGTTTATGGGGAGTTCGCTTGTCACATGCGCGAATCTTTGTCAGAATTTCTCGAATCCGCTCATTAGTCTAGTAAACTCCCAATAAACCAAATCTTTTTCAAATTCCCCCAAAAATAAAATTCAAAACTCTAACTCCCATGTATATGAAAAATAATTAACAACCACAAAATTAGTTACGGACCAAATCCTTAGCAAAACGGATTTTTCAACAGATTTGTTATGGTTTTGGCCTTAGTAAAATATCTGTTTCTTAGTAGAGTGGATTATTGTTAATTGTCAGTTAGAAGGATATTTTTTCATAACCCTTTCTACATAACCCTTTTTTTCTTTCTAAATTACGACTGATAAAGTATAAAGGAAGTGCAATAAAATGAATCAACTAATTAGGGGATTCTTTTTTATGTTAACTTAATTGAAGAACTAAACTGAAGCAAACTGAGATGGATTGCGAGTACTTAAAGAAATGCTGTAAGATATTAACAGATGAGAACGAAAGACTCCGGAAAGAGGTTCAACAACTGAAAGCACACAAAGCCATGTCGCAGCCTATGTACATGCAGCTGCCGGCGGCCACCCTCACCATGTGTCCGTCGTGTGAACAGACCGGACACACCAATTCTGCCACCACCAAAACCTCTTTTACTATGGCTCCCAATAAACCATACTTTTTTAATCCCATCACTAATTCGTCGGCAGCTTGTTAATTATTGATTTCATATAATATATGTATATGGATTGTGTTGCTTAAATCACACATGCACAGCCCCCGCCCTTTTTTTTAGAGTCAGGGACTTATCTTGCAGGTTAGTGGTCGAAAAAATAAGATATATTTATTGTACAAAGATGTAGAATTCCCACTCATGTTTTTTTTCTTTTTCTAGAAAAGTGTAGTTATGTTTTCTTGTAAATAATCTCATGTTTATAATATAATAGGTTAAAACCCATGTATTACATGGGTTGAATAAACACATCTTATTGTAAATTAGTAGTTCCAGTGAAAATTTGTATGTTAAATGTTATTGGTGAAGTAATTATTTTTTAAAAATATTTTATAAAAAGAATTAAAGAAATGTTTAATTTATAAAAAATAGTTTATGAACAGTCATATTTTTTAAATAAAAAAACGTTTTATATAAATTATTATTATTTAATAGAAGAGAGAGTCGGAAAACAAAAAAAATAAAAAAAAAGTTTAAAGAAATTCGTATAATTAATAGGAGAGAGGCGGAAAAAAATGTTGAGAGTGAATATAAGAGTGACAAGTGTCATTTCGAAAACTTTTATTTATTATATATTATAGATATTAAATTATCCATTATCAATTGTGTTAATTTAACTTCATCCTCACACGTTAGTTTTAAACTATCATTCAATTTTAAGATAATTAAAAGAGCAAATTACAAATTATGTTCTTTAAGTAATACATAAATTTTAGTATACGTCCGTCTTTTAAGTAAAAAAATTACAGAAAACGTCATTTATGTTTAAAAAATCTTGCACGTTACGTCCTTTGGCCTAACGACCGTTAAATTTTATCGTTAAGTCTAGTTACATGCCCTGCACATGAGGGTATTTTGAGGCTTTCACACATAAAAAAAATATTCTTGTAATTTGTTTCTATGAATGCGTGCTTACAGAAATAGTCATTTTACGGTAAAAGACCAAAATACCCTTATGTGCCTTGCACATGACCTGACTTAACGGTAAAAATTTAACCGTCATTATCGATGCATTTTTTTACAACTGTCTACACGTTTTTTATTTACTCACTTGATATTTTATAATTAAATTATTTGTTTTTTTATTATAATATAAATAAATAAATATAACAAATTATATTTAAGTATTACAGGAGTATAAATTTTATAAATTGTATAAATTTGGTAGAAAAGTATCATGTCCGGGATTGTGGAATTTCAACAAGAAGACATTTGTTGTTCCATCCCGGGTGGACTGGCGGTCCACGGGCCACGAGGTTTTGGCTGCATGCATTTTGTTCTTTTGTCGGGTTTAGAAACGAGTCAGGACTGGCATGCTCTCCTATCATGTCCTTAGTCTAATGTTATCGTGTACCGTCCTTAGTCTAAAATTTATTAAAAATAAGTTAAGGTCAATTTCTTTTTTCATAAAATCAACGGGGTCAAGCTTAAAAACAGACCGGGTTCGTTCGAAAATCTATAACTATACGATTTACATAACCCAAAAAATATTGGTGTCGTTTGACACCGATATCGACTTATTACCCCCGCCACCGGTGATGATTTCGGGGAAACAATTGTGGTTAGTTATAGAGGAGTGTGGTGATGGATGTGATGGATATGACAAGTATTAAGAGTTTGCATAAATGTGTGAGATGTAAATATTATCAACTTTTTCTTTCTAACCACCTAAATTAGCACGAGTTTGATAACACTCAATTTGTGAGCTATACGGGTCAATAATTTTAACTTAAGCTTGAGTTGAAAGTCTACATGCGTTGAAGTATACCGTTTATGTTTATATGTAACTTTTTGTGCATCGTATATTAATTGTTAAATAACATTAATTCAATTATAATTGTTTTAGTTTGTAACGTTGGTGTGTTCGGTTTGTTAGGTAGTGTTGATGTGTTTGGAGAGTTCGTGAAATTTTGAAAGCTAAAGGGGCTATTATGGACAATTGGATTCTGTTGGCGTATAAAAGGCTCATTGTTCTTATTATACAAAGTGAGAGGGTTTATTCTCCCAATTTAGGGATTCTCTTGGATTACATCTTCCGGATATCTCATTCATCTCTCGATCAGTTTACAGAAAACCGAATAGTTCATATCAAGTTATGAGTTTAGTTCTTGTTTATTATTCTACGTGTGTGTAAGAACTCTAATCACGAGAGATAGTTTTGTGAGGGTTTCTTGAATTCAAGATCTTTTATTTACTTTTACATTTGAGTTTGTAGAAAATTTTGAGTATTTTGACAACGCTAGTAAGCTAAGCTGGAGTCAACTTAGACCAATCCCATTTCGAGTATTTTTCACTTTTGTGGGTTAGTTTATAAAAAAAAATCAAATTCTTAAATAATTCATTGAATATAAAACGTAAGAACTTTCTATTACCACGACCACGAGACTTGAAACACAAGTACCCCTCAACAACTATTTTCGTAATTGGCAAACTAAAAAGAGAAAATCGTCAAAATGTACATTTTGACTAAAAAAGTTGGCAAAATCTACATTGAAAAGTCAAACACTTTAAAATATACAAATCAGATTTGGACCAATAGCAACTTGACACGCAGGCAAAAATCGTTTTGGAGGCTTCTCCATAGCCGGCCAGGTGTCAAACACGGGGGCCTACCACATGTATTAACCCGACTAAGGAGTAGCCGGCCCCCTACTCCTTAGCCGCTATCTTTTTACCCGGCTACAAAAAGGTTGAAACGGCTACATGTGCACACGTGTAAGGAATTGATTGAATATTATTTTTGAGCCGACTGTGGGTCAGACGAGATCAGCTTGGGCCGGTAGGATGGTGGCTCGGGGGTTACACGTGGCAGTATTTGATTGGAGAATAGTTTTACCGGCTACACGTGGCAGTGTCATTAGATGACACCTGCCCGGCTATGAAGTATCCTCCAAAATAATTTTTGTCTGCGTGTCATGATTGTATTGGTCGAAAATGGATATATTTATTTTCAAACATTTGACTTTTTAATGTACATTTTGCCAATATTTTGGTCAAAATGTACATTTTAGTGATTTTCTCGACTAAAAATTAAGGTCTAATTTTGTAATTCGTGCGGTCAAAATTCCTATTTCCGTAATTTTCCCAAATAAAAAGCGATCAAGTTCATAAGACTATAGCAACCATCTTTCAAAAAAGGCCCTCAAGTTCATAGCAACCGTCAACCGAGGAGCTTTTCGTGGTTCCGGCAATCGAGTCGAGACTAAATCCGGCAGGGGACTTCGGGCGACCTTCCGAATTCCAGGTAACTGTAAATAAATAGAGGTAACCCTTTCGGTTTTGTGGTCTATAATGCACACCACCTGTTTGATATTAAGTTCACGTTTTCAATGGATTGGAAACCCTGTCAAATTAACGTCCATATGCTCTCTTACTTTCTACTTTTCGATTCAATGAATTTGGATTCATAACTCGTTGACTTATACATGATTAATAGTAATTGAGTTTGGGCACAGTTATATGCATCACTTAACATAATTCAATTTTTGCCAACTTCAAAGTTTGCAAATTTTTTAACATATTTTCTGCTGAAGTTTTGATTTCATTGTTGATGGCAGTATGAATATGGCCCAGTCATCATCTTTCTCCCGTGCTATTTACTCTGAGGTAATCTGGTATTGCAGTTATTCATCTTCATACTTTGACCTGCTGTCTTCTTTGTTCTTGTCTAACTCCACATTGCCAATTTATTACATTCAAATTCTATATACATGGATAACGATGATTAATTGAAGGGAAAATCATGAGAATAAACATTTTGACTTCCTGCAAGTCTGCAACCAATCAGAAAACACCACATAACCTTAGCTGACTAAGGAGGCTATATTTAGTCGGCACAAAAAACCTTGAAAAGTACGATGAGGTCCACCGTAAACCAATAAAAAACACCACGTAGCCTGCAGGCTAGATTCAGCCAATATATTTCTATCCCGTAGGCTACGTGGCGATTTTCTATTAGTTTTGATTTGTTTTTTTGGTGACCCCATTGTATTTTTCAATGTTTTTTTGTGTCGGCTAGGGTTAAGTGGCGTTTTATGATTGATTGCTTTTGGATATGTTTATTTTTTGGTTGGATAAATCATAAAAGTCAATGTTTATTTTTGGTAAAAAAAGATGGGTCAAAATGTTTACTCATGATTTTTTCCTTTATTGAACTTTTATCTAATTGCACATTTCTAACATATAAGACCAGCAAATTAGTTTATTTGAAGGATTTTATTCATTGATTGTGTATCCTAGATTGAGGAGATTGGATGGGAACATTTGGCGAGGTTGGCAGAAGATCTATCATTTGTTACATTTCGTGTTGTGTAAGATCTTTTAGCCAAATGATTCATCATTCACTACTGTTTAGCTTCTTTATTTTTTTGATATCTTGCATTGCAATTCTGTTAGTGATAAGAAGGAAAGAGTTCATGTGCTAGAGATTTTATTGGATAAATCTTATCCCAACTGTCCACCATCAGTTTCAGCTGTTAGTTATATCTAAATTCTACAGACTCTTTAATCTTCTTTACTCCAAACAGTATATGTTCCTAGATTAATGTATTTTAATCCTTTCATCAGGATGTACCTTACTTATTCAATTTGGAATGGTCAACGAATTCAAGACTTAAAGATGTCGTGAAGCAATTTAGACAGGTAAATAGGGCGCATAATCTGTTATCCTAAAATTCTTTAAATTTGATTTATCCTTTGTAAAAGATTTTGTCTCCTGGTTGGTGATGTCAGCATCTTCAACAATTTTGGTCAACAGTGGAAGATATTGACCAATCTCTTTGGGTTTTTGAGTCAGCAAAGTTGCATCGGGCCACATCATTCCGGCATATTAATATTGGTAACTTGTTTTTAATGAAAATTTCCACTCCAGTATTCCTCTCTTGGTATGAGAAATAATTGTTCTTTTTGGGTTTTCTATTTTCAGGGAATGATTGTTCTATAATATTATTTATACGTGCAAATGAGCCAAGATCTTTACCGGAGTAGGATTGATTCTATTTAGTAGGCAGTTGTTATTTAAAACTTCTGTTAACAGTAACATGTTCTATGTTGTGACAGGTGTCGTTTTTTGGGGTCGGACAAAAATGTAAACTTGCTAAGGGATAAATGGCGTAGGAATTGCAATAAATGGTATATATTCAACACTCTTTTGTGGATAGTATTCATCTCATTTTTCTAATTCTAAGTCTAGTCATGACTTCTTCCTAAATTTGTCTAAGTAACTGAAATACTTTAGACATGTTTCAATACAATGTGCTAAGAATTTTTTTCTCAACTTCTATGCTTCTTTTTTTAACATCATTGTTCAGCATCTTTGTGTGCCAAACTTCAAAAAGGTAAAATGTGATTGCATGATGTGACCTAACCTTTTGCTCTAGCATGAATCTGTCGTCAAAGTTCAGCTCTGTTCCACAGTGATTGAACTCTATTCCATTTAAACGTAAAATAGGAATAGGAATAGGGAAAACGTTAATCATTTATAATGTGAACTAACTTTTTGCTTTAGCATGAATCTGTCTTAAATTCAGCTTCTATTCCACAAAGATTAAACTCTATCCCTTTTAAACGTAAAATAGGAACAGGGAAAATGTTAATCATACATATCAAAACAGATACTTTTCTGTAGAAACATTTAGTTTTCGAATGTGATTACTAAAACTAATATTATTTTAATAATAGTCTTTACTTTTGAATAAATTGATTTGAGAAGGTTTTATGCATTAAAAATAAATGTTGTGCGACTTTTAACTGGTTCGACCCATTTGACCCATTTCTTTCTAAGCGATATTTTTATTTTACATGTTTGACTCGTTAGAGACAAAACATATCCCGTATTGAACCGTTTGTATGTAAATGTGTTTTGTGTTCACAATAATGTCTTTCTCTGGCATCATCCATCCGGCTAATAGAAAGTTACTTTTGCAACGATAAGATGCTCTGAATTTTGGTTACTCGTGGCATGCTTTTTTTTTGTTTAGTTTTAATCCTCCTTTATTTTAGGTCAAAAGACAAACTATTTGCCGAAAATTTAGCAAATTTGTTGGAGTGTCAACTTCCAGGACCTCCAGGCATTGAGAAAAATGATCAACCAATTGAATGTGGGATATGTTATTCACAATTCCTTCCAGTAGGTATATAATCTATGCAGTGGTCATTAGTTCTTTATTCTTGAATAAACTTATGCTAGCTGACTTTGTGTTTGGTGTTATAGATGATGAATTTGGCCCTAAAAGTGGAGGCAGAACAGATTATACTTGCGAAAATAGCACCTGCAGCAAAGCTTTTCATAGTGTTTGCCTTGGGGATTGGTTACGTTCCATCACAACGACAAGGCAGTAAGTAATCATTAATCTTATTTAGCACATAAGTTCATCTATACCCTTTTGGTCAACACTATCATTGACTTTTTAATCTTGTGCATGGTCATAATGCCAGGTCATTTGATGTTCTGTTTGGTAATTGTCCATATTGCTCTCAGCCAGTTGCAGTCAAAATTGGCACAAGAAAATAGAACATTTCTCGGTTAGATTTCTTATTCAAGAAAATAGATCATTTCTCGGTTACAAACATAAATTCATTATGGAATTTTTTATTACCTTAAACCTTTTCAAGCTGAAAGAGCCAAAATATGCAAAAAGTTAATAGGAATGGGGAAAAGTTAAAGCATTTATTCACATAAAAGAAGCTTATAGTACACATATCACATTTCCTTTCACAATTATGGCCCATACATTATTTATGTCCTCCAACAGTTTTTTTAATAGAAAAAACCCCATCAATAATCCACTTTCCTTACACCCTCCCCATCAACAAAAAGGGATCTAAATTCCAGCCATACATTCCGGTGGGGTCACCGGATTCCGGCGTCTGTCTGTGCAATAATCATAAACCATATGATTCATGCGAACCCACCTGTACCGGTGGGCGGCAACAGAGTTCAGGTGTTGATAGGTGACACCCTCCCACCAATTAGACGGGTTAGACGTACATGTGGCAGGACCCGGGCTGATGCAGCCTTCAATATCAAAGTCCTTGTAATATGCATAAAAAGGTGCTTTGTTCCAATCTATTTTTTCAAGCCCACCCCTTGTTGCCCAATCATCTGCTTCCCATAATGTTGAGTACACTCCCATTGGCTGCATTTTTGGGAATGGGATTCCTTTGGCTTCATTATTCTTGTACACCCTGATGGGCACTTCATCCACATAAAACCTATGCAGACAAATGAAATGCATCACTTAGTTTCAATTATTGGATTGTAGTCATTGTACTATGCAACTTACACCACATGTTGATGGTTCCATAGAATGGAGTAAGTATGGAAGTCAGCAGCAGGGTCAAACCACAAGTTGATCCTTTGTTCTCTATCACCTTTTCCATGAGCATAAACATTAGTTTGAACCGAGTAGGGTTGCCCGCTTCGGTTCCCCAAAAACTCAAAATCAAGCTCATCATGGATTTGATCAGTATCCGAGTTCATCTGCCACAAAACCATTATTTTTTGTGAAACATTCATATTCATGCAAGTATATAACAATTAACTAGTTTATTATTTTTATTTTTTTTCAGGTATAAAACATTAAGAATCTTACATAAAAGGCGGTGACCGTGCCTGCAGAATCTCCTGGAATAAGCTTAATCTTCATGCTCACACGTCCAAACAGGTATTTGTTTTTTGAAGCAAACCCGCAACCTGCATCAATCATCATACAATACAGTACAATACAATACTGACATTAAGGTTAAGAAACTTTGTGTCACAGTGACACTATTATAAAGAATTATATGTTGCTAAATACCCGAGTTCTGGTCAAGAAGAAGCCGAATGGCTCTTCCACCATCGAGTTGCGTGATATGAGAATCTGACCATGTTACATGAAAATACTGTAAAAATGCAGCCGGTTTCGCATTTGCAACAGAAAGTGTCACAAACCCAATTAGGAACGTAGCGCAAACAACGTTATAAAATCTTGTGGATGAATATATCATTTTGAGTTTGTGTGATTATGTTGGATATAGGGTGGGTGTGTGTATATATATACATAGGAGTAGGCTGAGAGTGTGTGGGGGACAGATAGCGGTATTTCTCATTAGTGGAGGGGGCCTTGTAGAAATTATTTTCGCTTTTTATACAGTTAGAAAGCAATCAATTAAGAACATTAGTGTTTCTTTTTGGCCCTTTAATTTTAACAGCGAAATAAGAAAGTGATTGATACAGATAGGAGGTAGGAAAAACAGCCCATCATCTACACTGTTACAGGAAGCTAAAAAGTTGAAATTTATTCAACACTGAGTTCAAACACTTTGATGTATGGTTTAATGGATGGCATATGAATGACCAGACATCATGATGTTTACAATGCTAGTGTACATTCTTTACCGTTATTGGTCTATAGGAACTGACTCTTCAAACACTTGGACCGAGTGTCAGACAAAAGAGAAAACAAATTATGTCGGGAATATTTTTAAAATGATAAAATAAATGTGTATTTTGGACCGAGTGTTAGACAAAAGAGAAAAAGAGTTTTTGGTTAAATCCTTGTCTCACGACGGAACAACACATAGTAATTCGGTTTATTAGTGTCAAACCGCGTTATTGACTCCATAAGTAATGAAAAAGGTGAGGACTCCCTTACCCAAAACATTACACCCTAATCGCCCGTGTATACACGTGACAATGGACATTTTGATAGCGCACTTTGTACTTTAAATGTTGTGAGCCGCCTTCGTATATTTCGATTTATATGCTTTTTAATGGTTTGATCGTGGGTGACAATGGTTTGTGGTGGTGGTTTGGAGGATCCTGTAGATTGTCTTCAACTCAGATAGCTTGGTTGATTTGAGGGTTGGTGCCGGTTCAACTCGCATAGCATGATTGGACACCAAGGTTTTGTGTGCCTCTCGCTTTTTAAAACTAAGCTAGTGGTGACTGCAGGAGGCGAGGGCAGTGTAGGTGGCAGAGGTAGTGGTGACCAGTGGCGGATCCAGGAAAATTTCGAAGGGGGTTCACCCGGGTTCACCCTATAATATTTTAGGGGGTTCACCCTAGTTTTTTTACCTACTGTTGCACTAAAATTTCAAAACTCGGGGGGTTCACCCCCCCCCCCCCGGTTCACTTAAGTCCGCCCCTGGTGGTGACGGTGAGAGCAACGACAGTGTCACAGATGGCGTTGTGAGGTGACTATGGTGGAACCGATGGTGGCGGTGAAGGTTGTGGCAAGGTTGTGGTGACGGACTGGCATATGCAACATTAGTGGCAGAAGCGGCGCCATCGGCGGTGGTGTCGGCTACGACTTGTAGGGAGTGGTGACCGACAATGTTTGTGGGTGGTATTGACGCATATGGACCTATTTAAGTTCGCAACTTTTAAGAGTGACCCATTTTGGTCATTTGCATAATTTGATTCCCAAATTAATTTGTTACATAATTTAAGTTGACCCAAATAATATCATTGCCTTTTGCATTTGTAAAGTCACAAGAAAGCCGTCTAGTCGAAAAGTTCTCTTATATACCAACCATATTGCTAAATAATCATGTTAAGATGCAAACATAATTATTTAGTTACTTGAAGTCGTCTTCTTCTTCGTCTTTTTTTTAACTCGTCAGTTTGTTTCATTCCATTAATCCATTTAGTTATATGGAGCAGAGAGTAGAGTATTGCTTTCATTTGATAAATATATCACTTTTAGGTTTGGTTTCAATTTGTGTAATAACTAAACCTAATTGTCCTTGCCGTGTATTTAATGAATCATTAATATACATATATTTAATTTAATTTTCATTGTTATTTCTAAATTTTAGAAAAAATATGTAATCGACTCGATCATTATGAGGCAATTCTAAAACTACATTTCAATTCAACCAATCACTTTAGCTTTATTAAAAGGTTTTTTGGCTTTTAATAATCATTATCATAACATATATTATTACTAGATGTATTGATAAAAATATATTTTGTTTTGGCATGTTTGTAAAAATTTTTTTTCTACTTTTCGACAATGAACTATTTTGTTTTGATGCGTTGATAAAAAATATATATGTTGTTATTGCATAGAATTTTCGTTATCGTGAGTACCCATGGTTGACAGAGACCACCATTACAAGAAACCGACTGGTAGATATACTAGGTTAGTGGTGTAAACGAGTCGAGCCGCTAATGAACAACTGGAGATCGACTTGCTAAAAGCTTAAATGAGCCTATGGAGCTCTTTTAATAAAAGACCTTGATCCTAAGCTTCATAACTCTAGATTGATAGACTCACGAGTCTAAACGATCTTAAACATACCAGTTAGTTATATAGGTTTTATTTAATATATTAAATATATTTTTTATAAGAATTATTATATATAAAATTATGAATTAAATAATACATGTTACCTTGTATATAAAAGCTATAACTATAGATTTACATAAATAAAATATTTAATAAATAGTAAACATGTCAAGCTCAAGCACGCTTAAATGAGTCAACTCGATCACATACTCACAAAGCAAGCTCAATTTCATAAATAAATTTCTAAACAAGGCGAGTCAAGCTCTTATAAATAAACGAGTTAAGCTCAAGCTAAACAAGACAAACTTAAGTTTCGTGGTAGGCATGGGTAGCTTAGTGAGGGCCCGGGAGGCCCCGGCCTCCCTGATTTTTCACTCAGAACTGTTTTTATATGTATTCGGTCGAAAATTTTTATGTATTAAGTTCCGGCCACCTTGATAGGAAAAAAATAATCCTGTCCCCCCCTGGCGTTTTTCTTCAAGCTTCGCCAGTGATGGTAGGTGAAAATGAAAAAAAAATCGTGTACTGAGATTAGCAGGTGAAGAGCGTATCTAGGCATTTTGGTTTAATCTTAGTCACTTGGCCTAATGAATAAAGTTTACATACATTTAAAGTTTTAATCAAGTAGATGTAGATGCCAAATTTCTAAACTACTCTTATGAAACGTTTGGATCATTTTAAGATGAATACTTGTCTGAAAAACTGACATTCAACTATTATAATTAATGCATTGAAATATTGAATGATCAATGATGGTTCATGTTATCATTACTAGTTGATTAATTTTGAACTTGAATGTCGGCAAATGGCAATAGAAATAATTGAATTAATTACACGGATAGTCCTTGTGGTTTGATCAAATTATGGATTTGATCCTTAACCTTGAGAAATTAAGGATTTTTATATAGTACAAATATATGTAAAATAATTAAATATTTATTAAGTATTTAATTATTTTATATACACTTAAAATTACAAGTTTTATATATAGTACAAAATATATATTATTTAATCATTTTCATCATAATTTTAGATACTGTGATTACTATTATGTAAATATATGCTTAATAAATTATACAAAAATTATGTAAATAACAGACTCGTTTATGTTTACAAGCCTAGTCAAGCTCAATATGTAAAACTTGGACTCGAACATGTTTATAAAATGAGCTTCGATATATGTTCGAGCTCATTTTAACTTGACTCAACTTGTATGCTTCTAATTTTACAAAATATTAAGTATCTGTAAACACTATTATATTTGAAATTCTAAATATCACATAGTGAGGTTCTTAAAAAAATCAGGATATGTTACATTTTCAAATGTTTTAAAAAAAAATAAAGTATATAATCTCGAGGTGAAACCGGATTCTATTATCCCCAACACGACGTACAATGGAAAGGTTTATTTTTTTTATCGGGTAACAAATACTATAAGCCCAGCAAACCAGGTAAACCCATTGACGAAAGGCCACCCACGCCCGCGAACGCACACAACGCTAGTGACCCGGATCATCCACCATTGTAGGAGAAACCCACCACCCAAAGGCCTACAGTGCTAAAACCCCTGGCCCATCTGAGCAGCATATTGCACCAAGTGAGACTTGAACCATGACCTCTACATTGAAAGGCCATGGGGATGCCTCCTCCCAAACCAATTGATCTAGGGCTCATAGGCAAAGGTTTATAGTGTTTGGTTTTTCAGTAAACCCTGATTTACCAGAAACTCAGGCGAATGTTTCCTAGTGATCCTAAACTCTAGTTTTGACAGTATGCTCAAACCGGAGCAAAAATCATTCAAGAGAAATGATGACAAACTCGTGGTGAGAGCGACGACAAGTGGAGAACACTAACTCGGCCCCAATCGACATTTGAATAAGTTGTGTGATCAGTGCTCATGGTTGGGGTTGAGTATGTCTAATCTATAGTCATGCATGTATAAAAATATATGTTAGCTTGCATATGTCTAATCTAGTAGGGTGAATCTAGTTATTTCTCACAAATACTATCTCTTCTTAACATTCTCAACATGTTTCTGTAACAAAATAAATAGGCCTTTTCAGATCCTTACCAGAACCTGCGACATGTTTGCGTTGGTTGTTCAAGGTTTTAACAACTTTGCTTATCCATTTGATCACCATTCCTTCAACTAGAAAGACACCAAAATACACAATGAATATCAAACATATGCAAAACAAAGTAACAAACACAAATCTTTAACAAACTAGCATTCTATTCAGCTTTACCCTGTTAGTGTTGAGACCATTGTATACTCTTGATGTCGATTCCTTCCTTCACCATTTCATAAAGCGGGCTCATTTCTCGCAATTTCTCAACTTGATTAACCGTTAGCTCAACCGCTTTATCAATCTCTTCCTCAGTGGTAAATCGCCCAATCCCAAACCTAATTGAAGTATGTGCCATATCTTCATCAACCCCTAATGCTCTCAGCACATAAGAAGGCTCTAAACTAGCACTAGTACACGCGCTCCCACTCGAAACAGCCACCTCTTTCAATCCCATTAACAAGCTTTCGCCTTCAACATACGCAAACGACAAGTTCAAATTACCCGCATACCGACTCTCAGTACTCCCATTAACCACCACACCATCAAGCTTAGCCCTGATCCCATTCAGCAACCTGTCTTTCAGTTCTGTAACCCTCTTTTCATCATACTCCATCTCCTTCATCGCAAGCTCACACGCAGCACCCATTCCCACCACCAACGGTGTCGGTACCGTCCCACTTCTTATCCCGCGTTCCTGCCCACCACCGTTCATCTGCGGCTCAACCCTGATACGAGGCCGACGCCTCATATACAAAGCCCCAACGCCTTTCGGACCGTAAACCTTATGCCCACTCAATGACATCAAACTCACATTCCACTTATTCACATCAATTGGAATCTTTCCTAACGCCTGTGCAGCATCTGTATGAAAGGGGATATTAAACTCCTTGCAAATTTGCCCTATTTCTTCCATTGGTTGAATAACCCCAATTTCATTATTCACGGCCATAACCGACACGAGTCCGGTGTTAGTTCGAATCGAAGACCGGAGCTCATTTAAATCAATCAAACCGTCGGATTTCACCGGAAGATAGGTCACATCGAAACCTTCTTGTTGTAAATGACGGCAGGAATCGAGGACACATTTATGCTCCGTTTGAGTGGTGATTACGTGCTTCTTCTTCTCCTTGTAGAAGTGCATCACGCCTTTCACGGAGATGTTGTTACACTCGGTGGCGCCGGAGGTGAATACGATTTCTTTCGGAGATGCGTTGATGAGATTGGCGACTTGCGCGCGTGCAGCTTCCACCGCCTCGTCGGATTCCCAACCGTAGAGGTGAGTGCGTGAGTGCGGGTTTCCGTACCGGGAGACGAAGTACGGGAGCATGGCGTCGAGTACCCTGGGGTCAACGGGGGAGGTAGCTTGCATATCGAGGTAGAGTGGTCTTCCTGAGATCTTTACCCCTTTCATTGAGATTCCGGCCGTCTCATCGTAGGGTTCCGCGGCGGCGGTGACGGCCGCGGCGGTGGACAGAGGGCGGATGTGTGGCAGTGTTCTAGGGGATAGCGATCGGCGGATGGTGGCTGAGATTATCTTGGAGGCCATTTTTGACGGTTTGGTATGGTTCTACAAAGGATGGAATCGTAGAAGTTTTTACAAGACTGATGACGGTGACGAGGTTTGCACGCGGCACGTTTAGAGCCGTTCTTCATCGGTGAATAAAGCACCAAAGTATACCATTTATTTCATTTTACCCCCTAGGGTATAGAGTTGTCAAATCTAAACCTTAAGTCTAAACTACCAAACATTTCTCATTTTCTTGGATACAACTTTAAATTTGTAGCTTATAACTAGTATTTGTACCCGTGTTTCACGGAGGGAGCGCGGTTATTTTTTCTTCGTATTATACGGTAGTAGTTTCGTCGTCATTGATTCGATTCGTCGAAACCTTAAAAGTAAACACAGATACCAGATATAATAATATCACAACACCTCTAAAGATATTGTTCGCTCATAAGCGGTTGGGTTTGTAACGGCACCGCAATGGTAACGTCGCTCGCTATAGTGTACGGCACAAAACACATTTATTCGATTTTGAATATAACTCCAATTTTAAAAAAGTTTATGCCGGAACTTTAAAAAAAACCTCACATTTCATTTTTTTTAAAAGGTAACGACGAAAGTTATCACAGAATAACAAAATTATTAGAATATTAATCGGGTTAAAAGCGTATAATATATATATATATATATATATATTATAAGAGCTAAAAAAATTATAAAAAATGGGCCAACCATAACATGCCATATGACACAGTGCAACGTGGACTAATGAAGACAAATCACTATTCACTCCATTTATTTTTATATAGGACAGGGTCGGCTCAACATATTTTGTGTCTTAAAATGAACGTTGAAATGAGACATTCTGTGAAAGTTTTGTAAATATATAAAAAAAATTAAAATGTAATTTAATGGAGCGTCAAAACGAATAATATTGACATAAAAGTTATGAAATTATCATTTTTTTCTGAATACACAAAAGTTGAGAATACAAATTAAATAAGTTTTTTAATTTTTTGAATCCTTCAAATTTAGAGGCCTAAAACAATTGGTTTAGTTGTTTGTATTGTAAAGCCACCCCTAATATAGGGTTATAGAATATATATTTGTAAGTTTGGGATAAAAGAGAGATGCAATGAATTTATATTAAGGCTTAAATTCCAAGAAATAGACGATAATATATTGAAAACTGTGTGAAGTGTGTGAACTGCATAACACACATATGGTTCTTTTTAAAAAGAAAATTGATAATAAATAAATAACTCAACAATTTGCTCATCCGGAGAAAAGGGAGTATAAGCTGCTGCGGGTATGTAAAATTAATATAGGGGGTTAAATATGCAAAAGATGAATAAAATTAGACCAAACTGAAGATAATCTAATAGTACATGGGTAAAATATAGTTTAATCCGGAATATATATACACCTGCAATTTCATTTTTAGATCAGATGAAGATTATAGAATTGACCGTTTCTCACACACAATTTCATCGTCAATTTTGATCAATGTAGTGAAGAGGCATTCTAAAGATCGGATTTAAAGTTTTTTTGTGAAGGAAAGATGATTTCATTTTCGTACGACGTTATTCAATGAATTGTTGGTAATTTTCTTGTTGCTTCTCTCCTTTTTATCCTGAATAGATCGTGTTATTGACTTCATCCGGTCTAATTTAATTATTTTGCTTTTGATCGACAGATTTGATTTAGATAGTTTAGAATTGATTGATGGAAGGATTAGGTCTCATCGTTTTCAATTAAGATAAGAGATTGTAATATGTTCGATTAATTAATAGCCGATTGATAATTTGTTCTTTTAAACCTAAATTTATCGATTTCATTTCGTATGTAATATGGACTTTAATAAAAAAATTTGTGTTCAGAATTATACTGTAACAGATTGGAGTCGAAATAAAGAGTAAACCATGTTCAAGTCACCACGTAGGAATGGACGTACGAAAGGGTTTAAAATAAAGCATGTTATTCAGATAACTATGTTACTTGGTGTAAGCATATGGTTGCTTTACCATATCCACCATTCTGATGACAAGAAATCATCTGTCACAACAAAAATCTCACAAAAGTCGAATAATGATAATGATAGTAGCAAGGACATTTACAAGTTGGGGAGAAAAGTTCTACGTCCCAAAGTGAAGGAAACCAAAGTAGATGATGAACAAAACAATGAAAATGAGGATGCAGAAGGCGTTGTTGAGGATCACGAGAGTGACGAACATGAGGAAGTTGGAGAAAATGAACATGCAGATGGTAAAGAAGATAGTGAAGAGATAAAAGAACATGAGAATGAGAAGGAAGATGATGACGACAAGGGTCATGAACAAACCGGAAAAATTCAAATGGAACAAAGTAAAGAAATCAAAGGAAAGATGGATGGAAATGTGAAGGGTACAACCATAAAAGAAGTTTTAATGTCAATTCCATCAGAGGATGTTGATGATCAAAGTGTAAGAGGTGAAATTGAGAATGATAAGATGATGACCAATGGAGAGAATGAAAGTGTGGAAGATGATACAAGCGAGCAACCAAGTGTGGATCATAATGAACGCGATTTAAAGAAGCAAAGTACACAACAAATAGATTCTACTCCAGATTCATATTCCTATGAAACCAACACTGCAAACTATATGCAATCTACAGGAACTAACAAGAATATGAAAGGTGAATCTGAGCAGAAAGATGATGCACCAATGCTAGAAGAGAAAAATGCTCTTACAGACCTAGAAACACTACTAGAGAGTGAAACACAAGGGAGGGTTACCCTTGAAAATGAAGCTACATAGTAGACTCGTATTATTTTCTTATATATATGTTTCTGTCATTCTCATTTCCATTCTTTCTGTCTACCTTCACTTTTAGACTAGTGGAACATTGTAGTGCAATGGTTAGTTCCTTTTTTGCCAAATCATAATCATCAATCATATTTAGCAAAATTGTTGCTCCTAAGTATACATCTTAACAAGATTATTAGAGAGTATTCTAGTTAACTATTACATTGTGTGAATAACATTCCACAGCTAACTAACTAGGGGTGGCAATTGTATTAGGTTGACAGGTTTAGGTAGGCGGTTTGAAATTGAAGCCGAATACGACTTAGTATAATTTTCATATTAAAGATATCAACCCTCTTATCAAAAAGAAAAAAAAAATCAACCCGAACCTGAACACAACTAAACGTTAAAACCATGTAATCTGATCATGATTCATTTAACTCATTTATCTAAACAAGCTAAACGGGTTGATCAAACATGTCATAAACTGATTGACAAATTGAACAAATAAATTATACATTTTGTAATTCTAAATTTTAAGTAGGTGACCCGTTTAATTTTGTTTAATTTTATTGTAACCCTAACATGACCTGTTTATTAAACGGGTTCAACCAAACAAAATATGTTTATTAAACATGTTATCCTGACCAACCAACACCTGATTATTATAGTGTTTATATAAGAAATTGCCACTTCTATATAACCTAGTTTTTGAAAATCTATTTGTCTACCTTTTTTATAAATTATATTTCTTGTGTAATAAACAATATAATAACTACTTTATTTAAAGAAAGACCAAACATCATTTCTTGAGCAAATATTAGTTAAAATGCCAGAAGGATGAACGGGAATGACCATAAACAAAAAATATGTTTTCCAATCATATGCAGTTTTGAATCAAAACCTCAAAACACAATAATTTTCTGCCTTAACATTTCATTATTTAGAACTTCATTTAAATCACTCAGACACTAATTCTATGGTCCGTTCTTCGTAATAAAATAAAAACAAGCATTTTGATTTGAAACTTGAAAGTAATCATTCAGTACATGAATGAGTTATCATTATTCAACCAATTAGTAATCACAAACACTTGCTTGCCTGTGAGAAGCAAAGTAAAAAAGAAACAATCCTTGCAAAGTAATATACAAGTACAAACCTTAACAAGAATGCAATCTGAATAACAATAAACCGAAACATGATCATTATTGTGAGTGCCATTCAATCAGGGCTTCAATGATGTTCCTTAACTTCAAAGAGGCCATCGGGTCCTGAAAAAATAACAGTAAAGATTAACGTCGGCAAAAAATTTACAAAAAGCTCACAAGTTTATAAAACAATCAAAAGACGAATTAACATTTAACATATCATCCTTTATTCACTAAACACTGTCCTCATAAACAAGAGCCACAGCATGTTAAGAGTTGTGCATCTAATTTGACCTTTAGAATGCCACTTTAAACGCATATATACACCAATGAATTAATCATACAAGCCAGTCAAAGATCAAAACAGTTGCTATTCATGTTCATGTTTTCCCCAATTATAAAACTGGCCCAATACATAAAATTACAATGTCAATTGTATTAATTAACTTCTAAAATACTAGTGAACGCCAAGATACATGCATAAGTAATACATATAATAACAAGGAAACAAGAAAAGAAATAACCAAGGCAATTTCAGCCTATCCCTCGAAACATATAACGGTTAGTACAGGTTCAACTATGTTCTTCAGATGTCACTAAGGGCCTAAGGCCCAGGCTGCTTACAACATATGATTCATACAAGACAAGAAGACTCATTAAAGAATATTTTACTAAAGGAAACTAAGAATGCAGTTGACAACACCACCATTTAACTGTAGTTAGGTTACAAAAAGCTTACCCCATGGAAATTCCTTGTTCCGAATGTGCAGGTATGGATACGCCTACACAAATAGACAGAACATTAGATATTATTAAAAACAAAAACCAACGCACTGATACTGCAACGAAATTAGTGTCACAGGGTAAAAGATAACTGATTGCAACTTATTTTGCAACACAACCAAAGCTACTTACCAATCAAACCCTAACCATAGTTATCAAAAGTGAGCGCCTGGTGCTTCTAGGCAATTTTCTGACGAGGCATGATAAATGCGCTTTGATTCCTAGGCGATGGTTCAGCTCATCCATATTATGGTATTTGAACTTTTGGTACTTTACTTTGAACATTTTGTTATTCAAATTTTGGAATTACATTTAAATCTTGACTATTTTAAAACTTTTGGTACTAATTAGATGATATTAAATATTATATAATAGCTTTCCAATAGATAATATATTTTAAAACTTTTCATTTAAGTGCGTTTTGTTTTCCCTCTGGCCCGCTTTTTTTGCGCCTTGCATCTAGGCCCCTAACGAGGCCTATGCGCCTTGAGTGTGCCTATCGCCTTTGAAAACTATGACTCTAACTAGAGTAATTAATACATATTTAGGAAGCATTGTATTCACCACAGTTCTTCATGATTCCACAAATAGTAATAACAAAATATCAAGCTTACAGGGGGTTCTTCAAAATGAGGATGGCCCTTGGAAAGGTTAACAAATGCAAGAATCAAGCAAGCAGCAATTCCTACATAAGTAATTTTCTCCCATTTTGCTGCCTCGCCTGTATATACACAAACAAATCATTGAATTCGATTACCAGATAGTGCATATTCAAATAAATTTAATGAAATATCGGAAACACACACAAAGATAGAGAGAGAGATATTCAATTCAGCTATTCTAAAATTCAAAACCCTAAAATGGACAATTGATACAAGGGAAGCCCTAAATCTGACAAGCTGAAATCGTTACGATTGGAATATTATACGATTAGGCAACAACTAGGTCTAATAAAAACTAAATCTTAAAAGATTAAGAAGAAAATGACAGCGTAGAAATTGTTATTGCTACTTAAAGAGAAGAAGGAGCATACGAGCTTCTTCTTCAGCCGATGCACCGGCAGAGAATGACCTCGTAGAAGCTGGATTCATGCGCGCGCCACCTCGAAGCGCCTTTTGAAGAGTAGATCTCACAATCGCCGACGCCATCGCTCTCTGCTTATTTTCTCAGGCAGATGAGTTTTCCGATTGAGAATGAGGTTTTTCTTTGAAACCGAGGCCTCTAGGCCCAATAGTGCATTAGAGCAAGAGCCCTTTTCAAAATTCCAATATTTCCAAATAAATTTAAGAGTAAATTATAAATTAGTTTTAAATCCCGTCTAACATCGAGTGAAACGTTAACATTAAATATTTTAATATATTTTTTTTATATGAATTTGATGTCAAACTTAATAAAAAACTACTAATTTAATATTAGCAAACTTTATTCTATCACATATTTATTTAAAATACAAAAGTAGTATTTTCAAATTTTATATGGAGAATTAAAATTTTGGTTTTTTATTGATAAAATTTTAAAAACCCGCTTTTAGATAATAAACTTTAAAAACTCATTTTTTAATATCCTATTTTTTATTCTTGTTTTTTTTTAATATTCACTTTTGATGATAAGTTTAAAAAAATGTGAGTTAATTGTTATAATAATGAAATTAATTTGGTAAAATGTTTATTTATATAATCTTTTTAAAAAATGAGCTAAATATAGAAATATTAGATAGAGAATGTAAATGTGGTTTGGGAAGGGGGGAATGGATGTAAGGATGAATATGGTGTTAACAAGTGGCACAAAATTTAGTTTTTTATTATTATAAACTAGTTTTAAACCTCGTGTAACACACAGTCTGACACGTTAAAATTATATTGATAAATATCTTAACACATTTTTTTATATAAATTTGATATCAAAATTAATTAAAAAACTATTAATTAAATATTAGCAAACTTTATTTTAACACATATTTATTTAAAATACAAAAGTAATATTTTCAAACTTTATATGTAAAACTAAAATTTTGGTTTCTTATTGATAAAATTTTAAAAACTCGCTTTTAGATAATAAACTTTAAAAACTCTTTTTTTTAAATATCATTTTTTTTAAGTATTCACTTTTGATGATAAATTTTAAAAAAAAAATGTGAGTCAATGGTTATAATGATGAAATTGATTTGATAAAATGTTTATTTATGCAATCTTTCTAAAAAAATAAGGTAAATATGGAAATATTGGATGGAAGATGTAAATGTGGTTTTGGGGGGAAAATAGATGTGAGGATGAATATGGTGTTGACAAATGACACAAAATTTAGTTTTTTTATTATAATAGGGATTCTCTCTATTTAACTAGAGTAAATTACGTTTTTGACAATTTGACATGTTTAACCCTTTCAGTATAAAAAATAACATATGACATTAACTCTGTTAGTTTTTCTGGTTAAGTATAGGAACATATCAACCACTTTATTTCTAAGGACTAGTTTAACCCTTTGAGTTAGAGCTTGCATATCGTGTATACACGTACACGATAAGACACGAACACGACACGATAACTTATCATGTACTTTTTCCCAAACACGAACACGAACCTGTTTATACCTACTTAACACGATAAGACACGATAAAACCTGTTTAGAAACACATGTTTAAGAACTTGTTTAGTGAAACATGTATTTTACCTGTTTAGACAGGTATTAACAGGTAAACATGTTTAAGAACCTGTTTAGTGAAACAGGTAAGAACCTACATATAATATCATTTTTTAATATTTTTTATTTAAAAAAAATCTTAACATGTACTAACAGGTACTTAATAGGTAAACATGTATTTTACCTATTTAGACACGGAAATTAACAGGTAGATTCGTGTCTACCTGTTTAAGACATGAAGCACGATAAGGCCATACATGATACATGTTAAGATTGTGTAGGTTCGTGTCGTGTATTCGTGTACGTGTCTAAAATTGTTAGCCCTACTTTCAGTGCAATAAAACCTTTTTTTAGTTTTTTTCATAATTTTTTTTACTTATTTAAAAATATTCTTTTAAACTTTTTCAAATCATGTTTTTTTATACTAAAAACGACTTTTTTCTGAAATTTTTGTTTTTTATTTGATTGTTACGGTTTGGTTATCAGATTTCTAACCATAATGGATTCATCTTCTTCGTCTCACTCTTTCAGCTTCGATGATCAGATATGGATGACCAAATACTAGTGACTACACAATCTCTTCTCCAACACCTATAGCCACATACTTGCACACGACCATTGATTGAAACCCCTGTTCCTCCAACACATAACTAGTGATGCTGGATGATTTGACGACTAATCTCATTCACACATTCGCTCATAATCAAGAATTAACAGTCCACAAACTAGTGATTGAGGCAAGTTCGACGAGGAATGCAGATCCAATTGGAGAATGGTGAGGGAAGCAACGACAAGGAAGAAATGTAACGATGGAGATTGCATATTGATGTGTGAATTTAACGTTGATTTTAACAGTATATGTATTTAGTGGTAATTGCATTTCGAAACATACTACTTCCTCAAGTTTATATGTGCGGGGTAGCACTAGAGATGTCATGCAATAACAGGGATTACAACACAAACAACGAACCTTGGATACGTGCAACGAAATAAGAAGCAAAGAAGCCAGACAAAAAGACCACCAACGCAACTCCAATCCATAAGAAAGTGACGTTTTTTATTGGTCGCAATATCTTTGGGTGGTTTATGTTATCAAGACCAGCGTATCATACGTCACTCGGCGATTATATGTCACATCTACGGTTGTGAGTAGTTTTGGACATCTCCTACATGGGTAATTCTATCATAATCAGTAATTATTCATCCTTGGAGGCTGGAAAACAACTTGGGGGCGATTTTGGGACAAAGAAACCTTGAAGAACACTAAAGATTTTATTATCACTTGATAATCATTTTTGGATGGATTCTATACATCAATTATGTGTTCCTATCAACCCGAACATGCATGGCTAAACAAATTGTAATCGCAACATCACTTGTAAGACGCTGCTTTGTTACTTTTCTTGAACTTTAGGCAGTTGTTTCCATGATCGCGAAAATGTTTACAATTATGCTTTTGTTGCTTCCTTTATGTTAATCTGAAAAACACTTCATGTTTGATTCACCAACGTATTCTTGAGAAACTCTATAGGATTGTACTATGTCCCTACATGATTGAATTGAGTTAAATTGTTATAGTTTATTGTTGAAATTATCAAGATACCATTTCATTATGGAAATACCCATCATGTTTTTTTTATAACTGGGGTAACCCGTTTGGTAAATCTCTGGACCCTGACAAATACCCTACTAATCGGTCAGAACAGGTAAAGCGTGACCTAACCGGGTATGTGGTCTTATGGAGAGACTAGAACCCAAGACCTCATGCATGTGGGGCATGAAATCCATCATGTTGTATTATGGTCTATCATGGCTTATGAGATTAGGGATGACAAAATAACCCGAGCCCAAAGGAAATACCCGAAACCCGAAATATTCAGGGCGGGTATACCCGAAACCCGACGGGTACGGGGCCGGGTATGGGATTAATTTTTGAAAATTCGCTTGTATGGGACAGGTATGGGATTAGGTGATACCCGACCCGATTACCCGAAATCACATACCCATTTACCCGAATCATATACCCGAAAATTTGTAATTTATAATTTTATTTTCTCTTAACTCATGCCTATTAATGCTTCATTTTAGTAGGTTTATTATGTGAAAAATTTAATTTTTATTTTGAAATATGTATTCATAAATCTAAAAAATAGAGTCATAGAAAAGTACACGACACATACCCGACATTTTTTTGCCGATACCCGCGACTATGCCCGATACCCGATACTAACGGGTATGCCCATTACCCGCGGGTATACCCGATACCCGACGTGTAAGTACCCGACACAAACCCGACGGGTAATAGGCCGGGTATGGGACACAATTTTATAGCCGGGTATGGGTTTGGGATTACCGAAACCCGACCCATTGCCATCCCTATATGAGATTGATAAACTTTAATGTGTTTAGTGTAAAAGATGCACAAGTTATGTCTATGTGATTTGTTAAGAATGCTAGTGAAATTGCAACTTAAGTGAATGACTAGGCCCCGAAGCGAGAAGTGATTATATATTCTCTTTACTAGGTTAAAGTCCATGTTTTATATGGGTTGAATAAATATAACTTGTTGTAAAACAGTATTTTCTATGAAAATTTGTATGTTGAATGTTATTAGTAATATGTGAAATAACAAATAATGAAGATTTAAGAATTATAAAATTGTATTTTAAAATAAGATATAATTGAAATTTTCTTATGATTTAGTAGCTTTTAATAAAATATTAGAATAAATTTTAGATATTTAATTATTTAACCTCATCATTATTTAATAGGAGAGAAATACGAAAAACACAAATCTAGAGTTCATCAGAGGGCGACAAGTTGCAAGTATAGTTATTCCTTTATTATAATATAGGTTAGAAACCATGTATATTATACAGGGTGAATAAATGCAGTGTTATATATACTCAGTAATGAAAATCTAATATTACATAATTTTTTAATACAAATTTTAGAAACATTATATAGTTATTTTTTAAAAATGTTTTATAAAAAGAATGAAAGAAATGTTTAAATTATAAAAATGTTTTATGAACAAAGCTATTTTTTTTAATTAAAAATGTTTTATAAAAATAGTTATAGACATCGTTATTATTTAATAGGAGAGAGAGGCGGGAAACAAAAAATGATTTTTTTTATATAAACTTGTATCATTAATAGGAGAGAGAAACGCGAAAAAAATAATAAGGATGAACATGGGAATGATATGTGACACCCCAAAACCTTTATTTATTAGTATGTATGTATACATTCCTTACAACTTTCCATTTAATTAAGTATATTTAGCATTATAATTAATCAACAACAATCCAAGTAATGATTTTTATGCTTCAATATCAACACGAACTAGTTGCCAACCATGAACTCCTCATGGATTCGACATTCTTCCTTACCCTAGCTAATCTAAGGTGATTAGGAACATATTCTCTATTTTTTATTGGCCCTTCGACATTGGTCACATATATGCGAGTGTCAAGGTGAGGGTAGCAATGACAGGGAAGAAGCAGTATTTTGAGAGAAACAAAAACACGTACTTGACTTGTTTTATGAGAGGATCCAGGAAGTTTTTAACCCCGTCCCTTAACCGGGTTTTGATAATTCTTTGTTGTATGAGCTTTCTCAAACCCATGACCTTATGCCGAACGAATCCTTTTGACTTAAGTTAGTCCAGAGGACTATACTTATAATTCTTTAATAAGATGGTTGTCTAAACTTTTAACTTAAGTTTACTTATCTGTAATAATATTTTCAAAACATAACCCAAACAGGAAGAGTAGCGTTAAATAGGTATGGATCGGGCCTCCATGGAGTTAATCAACTATCAAATGACTGAATTCATAAGAATCTTGAAGTTAGAACAATAAAGAAGTGATCAAATACATTTAAGTTGAGAATGAAGAACCTTTCATATCGGCCAAGGACAACTCGCCTTCACAGCGATCTAAGGGCTTCATATATGTATAATGAAGCGACTTAGAGCCCTATAGATCGGAGATGGCAAGCCATCCTTGGCTTACACAAAAAGCCCTTCACTTCGCCTTACACACAATAAAGAAGTGATCGAATAGGTTTAAGTTGAGAATGAAGAACCTTTCATATCAGCCAAGGACAACTCGCCTTCACAGCGATCTAAGGGCTTCATATATGTATAATGAAGTGACTTAGAGCCCTATAGATCGGAGATGGCAAGCCATCCTTGGCTTACACAAAAAGCCCTTCACTTCGCCTTACACCACACTTCGAGCTTGTTTGTTTTCTTGATCTTTGCACAATAACTATATACATATATATATATATAACAAGTTGACACGTATTTATATATATATATATATATATATATATATATATATATATATATATATAAATATTTATTGTTTTTAAAAAATAACATGAAAGTATTCTAGAGATTTGACGGTAAATAGAATATATTCTAGAATGAGATAATCTCAAAGCAGATAAGTTGTTCTCTCCTTGTATCTCTGATTCTCAAGTTGCTCTTAGAATCATATTCTTCAGGCATTTGACTTGTGCAAATGCAAATAAATAATATAAGAAAAAAAAGAGAGAATAAATATATTCTCTATGCTGCAACCTGGAAACCAATCAAACCAGGCCACTTAAATATAATGGATGGGACAAGCAGTGGTGGACCTACATAGAGGACATGGGGTCATCCTTCATGAAAAAAAAATAGTGTTATATACGTATTAAAATCTCGATCGTCCCCCACGAAAATTTTTTACTGTTATATACGCGGTATATATTGCTAGTCAACCGACCCTCATGAAAAAAATTTCTGGGTCCGCCACTGGAGACAAGTTCCACAAAGAAGAATAAGAATGTTTTAAGTCAACCACATTCAAGATCTAACAAGCTACAATCTGGAATCACTATGAATAGATTGGCCGGGTTGAATTAATCAGTAAATAATGAATATATTCGCTTTCGTGTGATAAGATACGAATATAATATTTGCACAGAAAGAAAGTTGTATGGAATTCAACTTAAGTGAATATAGGTATGATCATCGTCGATCCGTCGATCCTCATTCACCCTTGGCCTATGAATAGTGATCGAGTGGATACCAAGAACTTCAAAATTAGTTTACAAAATTATATATTTTGTTACGGGTCTTTTTTTGCGGCTTATGTAGGGCATTCGAATCCTTGGGACCGGCTCTGTCTAAGTCTGCTGCTAATGTTCACTAGCCATTGAATCAGTAACAAGCATCCTTGCCTACAATGGTTATGGTTTGCTTTTATATATCTATAATATATCACACGCCTTAATTCTTCTCATTAACTCATCAACTTTAATTGATTGTATTAAAATAGATAATTTAGATTCTCAGTTTTCAAGTATCATAATACAAAGGCTACGGATAACCAAATCTATTAAGTCGAAGAGAAAGAGTAAAATAAGCTGACTATTTTACTAAAAACAAATTAATATTGTTATGTTCAAATCTATTAATTAAGTTTGTGCATTTTCTTGACATTTAGTTTCATGCATCTATATATAAAAGGATTAATTGAATTAAAGCATAATCTAACATAACAAATAAAAAAAACTTAATGTATTTGAAATGAAGCATATGTTTTTATTGGTGAATTCAAAGCGGGTTAAAGGACAGGTCATGGAGCTAGCAGATGGTTCAGCAGGAATGTTAAAGTTTTGGGTCAAAGTATGTTTTAGTGTCATATGTATTTTTAAGGAGTCTAAGGGCTAGTATGTATTTATGTCAAAGTTATATGGTTGTGTCGTTTGGGTAAATGACGTGTCTCTTGTAATTAGGGTTATAAATACCCACAAAACCGTATGTATAAATTTGGTCGATTGTATATGTATGAACAAAATTAAAAAATCAATTCAAGCAAGTTTATCGATTCATTGTTGTTTGTTCAATCAATTTGTTCTTGATTTCCAACAACTACAACAATGGTAGAGGCCGTGGTCGTGGAGGGAAATCGTTTTAGGGTTAGTATACCATAGAAGCAACCCATCTTCTCTTTCTCAACGAATTAGGGTGGAGGGGGTGGAACCCCTTCAACCCGAAAGTTAGCCCTAAACCAATATAAACTTGTCATGTCAATTTTACCTTAAACTATCCACTTCACAAGGGGTGGAAGCCGTGAACCCAAGCCATGCCCAACGTTCAAATTGCACCCCCGACATTCAAATTGCACCCTCAATTGCTTGGGTTGTAGAACCTGTGAAGTGAAGCCGAAGCCACTATCCGCAAGTTTTTCGACGGTGTTGCCGTTACCATAGCTTACCCAAACCCCAGCCCGAAGACCACCCCTTCCACCTTTATATGCTTCGATTTGGGGAGGGAAATCGTTTTAGGGTTAGTAGAAGGAGATGAAATACGAATGGGTAATGGAATTATGGAGGGAATGTGAAAATTTTGGTGAAAAAGGGGGAAGATGGGAAAGTGGGTGAACCGTGGTTTGTAATAATATTTCAAAAGATGATTTTTAAAGTGTTATTCCCTAAGGCAAAATCCCATGTTGAATTAGTTCTATTTTCTTATTTTTAAACTTCAAACTTAATATAAAAAAAAAGCTTCCACATTTTCTTGGTTTGGGTAATTTCTAGTAATTTTGAAGTTTGATGATTCTTAAATAAAAATCCGAGGTACAACTTTGCCTATATATATCGATGTAACACTAGATGCCAAGTTTATATGATATTATTTTCTCATAGTTAATATGAAAAAAAAAGTATTTGTTTGATTTGCATATCACCAAATGATAAATGACTGGTCAATGTGGTTCCAAATAAGTACAACTTTGGTTTGTAACTAGTAAACATAAATGCAACACATGAGAAGCCCACATGATCCATTTTGGACTCTCTTTTTGTCTCCATCGTAGTCACTTCTTTTCAAGCCAACCACCCCCACTACAATTTCCAAAAATCAAACCTTTTCTTTTATTTTATTTTTTTTTATATTTTGAACCAGCCCAAAAGTGTAAATAAGTGTTAAAACCAAAAGGTTTAAAAAACCAGTAACAGTTGTATTTTATTTGTAAATTGAGTTATAACTTATAAATGTCGGTTAAAAGACCCAAAAGAGCATCGTCTTATATATAAACCTCTTTTGTATGCCGGATTAAGCCTAATAACTATTCAGAATAAAATAATTTCATGGTAAAACGGGTCAGTCGAAATGATTGGTGTCACGAGTTTATAATCAAACGAACACATATTTGTGTTTAAGTGGCTCAAACCCAAATTACTTGCTATATGCTGATATACTTAAGGCTCCTACTTTAGTTCATAGAAGTCAAAGGCTCGGTGCACGAAGGGTGAACATGTCGCCTAGACACAAGGCGTTTAAAAAGTGCGTGTCCAAGACAAGCAAGGCACAAAGGGTGTCGCCTAAGCGCAAGCACACGCCCGAGACAAGAAAGGCACAACCATTTTTAGTTGTTTCACTTGTTTCGGCTGGTTTAGACTGTTTTAGACTAACTTAGGCCGGTTCAGACAAGTTTTTTTTGGCTGGTTTAGGCCAACTTTTTCCAGACTTTTTGACCTTTACGCCTTGCTGCACTCAAGGCGGTTTCCTTGTGCCTCGCCCGGGAGCGACACGTGCAACTACTATGCTTCAATTACAGTTTGTTGGCTTCATGCATTATACATATCAACACAACTGTAATAACCAAACACATCGAACCAGAAGGAATCACTGCTTAAGTACCAAAAACCAAATCCTACTATGTACAAATTACATTAAAAACAAGGCAAAAGCAAAACCGAAAAACAAACTGAACCAAGATACGGAAAAACTAACCCAACCTTTTTACTTTCAGATGCTTAAAAGATCACGGAGCTGGCTTTGTTCAGTGTTGTTTGAAGCACTGATGGGTGATTCCATGGAGGCAACTGGCGGTGATGGTGATCTCAGAACAGGCAGATCTGTAGCCACACTGGCGGCAGCAACTGACTCTCCTCCCTGTTTGGTGACTGGAGGCTTGGGAACCTCTGTTAAGATTTGAACAACTTCCCTCATTGTTGGGCGTTCCACTGCTTGTTCTTCAACACAAAGCATTGCTACATAGAAAACATGCATCACCTCATGGGTTGGAGAGGTTGGGAGTCTAGGATCAACTATCTTTGTAACATGTTCTTTGTTGCCACCTGTCATCTTTCTCACCCATTGCACAATGTCTACACCGTCTCCAAACTCCCCCACTGGTTTCCTGCCAGTCACTAGTTCTAACAGAACTACACCGAAACTATACACATCACTCTTCTCATCAACCTTTAGTGTGTATGCATATTCTGTAACCAAAAAGATACATTTTTTATCAGTATAAACACAAACCAATGTCAAAAGATATAAAAACAGTAGGGTGCATAAATATTCTGTAACCAAAAAGATACATTCTTGATTAAACTAAATACAAACCCATGTCAAAAAAGCTTAAATTTTGGTATGTATGAATATTATATAACCAAAAAGACAAACTTTAGTGTGTATGCACATTCTGCAACCAAAAAGATACACTTTTTATCAATCTAAAAATAAACCCATGTCAAAAGCATAAACTTTAGTGTGTATGCATAAGCTGCAACCAAAAAGATGCATCTTTTTACCATTCTAAAAACAAACCCAGGTCAAAAGGCATAGACTTTAGAGTGTATGCATATACTGCAACCAAAAAGAAAGTTCTTTATCAATTTAAAAACAAACCCAGGTCAAAAAACGTAAACTTTAGTGTGTATGCATATCCTGTAACCAAAATGACACTTTCTTGGTCAATCTATAAACAAACCCATGCCAGAAAAAACATAAACTTGTTGCATCTTTTAGAAGCAAAGGTACATGATGATACCTGGTGCAATGTACCCATACGAACCAGCAATAGCGGACATGCATTCTGAGGTGCCTGAATCCTGCAAGAACTTAGCAAGACCGAAATCGGCCACATGGGCTTCAAAATTTAAATCCAAAAGGATATTGTTGGATTTCACATCCCGGTGGAGGATCAATGGTGAACAATCATGGTGGAGATAGCAAAGTCCCTTTGCAGATTCAACAGCAATTTTGTATCTTGTATCCCAATACAAATGACCACCTTTCTTCCCATGAAGTGTTTCGCCTAAGCTTCCATTAGGCATGTACTCATAAACCAGTAGATTTGTCTCATGGTTCGAACAGAATCCTAACAATCTTACAATATACCGGTGTCTAATTCTCCCTAGGGTTTGGATTTCAGCATTGAACCCATGATCATGGGCTGAACCCCGGCTCATAACCGGTAATCTCTTGACAGCCACAAGCTCATTGTTTGGCATTACACCTTTGTAAACAATCCCAGCACCCCCTTTCCCAATAATGTTGTCTTCTTTTAAACTATCAAGAACATTATCACAAGTAAAGTCTAATCTTTGGAAAGCTGTAAGCTTCCATGCCCGAGCTTCACTAGCTCGTTTTAAAGCTCGGGCTTTTATGATCGCTGCAACCGCAAACGCAATGGAGCACAGAAGCAGCCCAATAACAAGCAAAAGCTTTGTGGAAGAAGAAAGTGACCCTTTGGAATGTGATTGATGGGTGCCATTGACCACCCCATCTTTACATGGTCCTAAATATGGCCCACAGAGCTCTGGATTCCCCAAAAATGAAGTGTAATTGAAGTAACTAAACTGACCAGTGCCCGGAACCAAGCCGGAAAGATCATTATACGAAAAATCAACCGACGTCAAGCTCTGCATTGATGCAATCAAAGTCGGGATGCTGCCTATCAAATGATTACGCGACAAGTTCAAATAGTTCAAGATGTGCATGTCTGTGATTTCAGTCGGAACCTCACCGGAAAGCTGGTTCCGGCTGAGATCCACATACGTCAACAGCTGGCACCGGCTGATATTCGGCGTAATCACGCCGGATAAATTGTTCCGGCTGAAATCGATCTTTGAAAGCTGTTGCAGCTTCCCTATTTCAGCCGGAATGGAACCAGTAAACCGGTTACCGTCGAGCAAAAGCTTCTGCAGACCGGAGAAGTTGCTAATGCTAGCAGGCAACTCGCCGGTGAGACAGTTGTTGGATAAACTCAACTGACCAAGACTAACAGAAACAGAATTGGTCACCGGGAATTCACCAGTGAGGAGATTATCTTGCAGCTCAACCTGTGACAGTTGAGGCAAACTTAACAGCCCTTTTGGAATAGAACCGTTGAGATAATTCTCCCCCATTCGGATCCGGCTCAACGATTCACACTCCCCTAGAGACGGTGGAATCGGTCCGAACAAAAAGTTCCCCAATGTGATTAGGGTTTCAAGCCGGTTCCCGGTGCACAGACCGGGAGGAAGTGAACCGGTTAATTTGTTTGAAGACAAATCAAGAATCTGCAACTTCCCGTTCTTACCAAGGCTTTGAGGAATGCTTCCGGTAAAATTGTTTTCCCACAGCTGTAACACTTCTAACTCCGGCAACTCAGCGATGAAGTCCGGTATGGAGCCGTGGAGTTTGTTACGGAATAAGTTGAGTAACGTGAGGTTTGATAGGTCTCGGAATGAATCCGGTATCTCTCCGGTGAATATATTGTTTGAAAGATCCATTGATTTCAAGCTTTTTAGCGTTCCGAGCTCTTTCGTTAGAGATCCGGAGAGTCCGTTAACTTGTAAAAAAAGTGTATCTAGGTTTTGCAGTTTACCGATTTCGGATGGAAGTTCTCCGGTGAGGCCACAGTTAGCGGCGTCGAAGCGAACAAGTCTTGTTAAGTTACCAATTTCCGGCGGGATACCATCGGAGTAAACGTTATAGTAACCGAGGTAAAGTTGTTTGAGGTTTGTTAAATTTCCGAGCTCCGGCGGGATAGGTCCGGTGAGCTCGTTCCCGGAGACGGCTAGATATTCGAGTGCGGCAAACCGGCCGTACTCCACCGGAATTACTCCAGAAAAATAATTCCCACCGAGGTGGAGGTGAAGAAGGTTTGACATTTCCGAAACGCCGGCGGGCAGGTCTCCGGTCATGTTGTTGTTGTAAAGGTCAAACACTTGGAGAAATTTAAGGGTGGTAAGTTCTGGCGGGAAGGTTTCACTGAAGACGTTGTTGGAGAGGTTAAGTAGCCGAATCCCGGAGATTAATGAGATCTCCGGCGGGACAGGTCCAGCGAAGTTGTTGACGGCGACAGTTAAGTTGACGAGGTTGCGAAGGCTTCCGATGTCTGGAGAGAGAGTTCCGGTGAGGTTAAATCCGGAAATGTCTAAGGCGATCACGTGACGTTTAAAGTCGCACGTGACACCGGACCAAGTGCAGTGGCTAGTAGAGATGTTCCATGATGATAGAGCCGATTGGGGGTCGTCGGAAACGGCGGTTTTTAAGGAGAGGAGAGCTCGGTATTCCGGCAGGATGGCGGAACCGGCGGCGTGGGAATCGGGTAGTAGTCGTAAGTGGAGTAAAAGCAGGAGGAGAAGAGTAAAACCCATCTTGGGCTCTCTGCAACTCTAAAATCTAAATAAAAAAAACTGTGTTGATGAGTGTAACGGAGACGAAGAAGAAAAAGGGTGGAAGAGATGATGGGTTAAAGAAATGTACAAGTATCATAACACAATGTACAACACTATTAAAGCATACTCATTCTGGATTATTGCTTTTTATCTATTTTTTTTTTGCTTTTTGAAATTATTTTGTCTTTTACTTTACAAATTTGAAAATAATTATCATTTGTTATTTAATAATTATTTTTAATATTTTATGATTTTTTTTGTTTTGCATGTATCTAGAAATCTTTTTCATTCATCTCTATAGGGAGGTGATTTGAATTTAAATCTTTAAAAATCATAAAAGATTATGCCTTTTTCGAAACAATTGAAAATGTATATTTTTAACGAAAGTAATGTATTATTTTTGGAAAAAAGCAGAATTGGTTAATTCTTCTTTTCGAAAGGTGCAAGTGGGGATAATAAAAGGTTTTATATTGTATTCCTCTTTTTATGACACCTTTGTCATTCAATTTTCTTTTGCTTTAGAAATTATATTTGATTGAGAACAAAATGTTTAAAAAGTTGGTCTTCAAAATGATAAGTAGAAATTAAGGCCATATGATATGACGGGTTTATGAATTCCGTTACGCATGCTGCGACAGTGACATTAACATAGTTAGGTACATAAAAGAAATATATGAAGTTGTTGCGACTCAGTTCTGGAGATCGTAACATAGATAGAAAACTGTTATATAATAGTACCGATGTTCTTCGATCTATATCGGTTTCATTCTTCACGGTTGTAGCACGTTACCGTCAACCAACATAAACTACGATACCCAAAAATACCTATACAACCCGTTTTTAACAGTTGTTATACCGGGACGTCAAAAAATTGAACACAACTACAAATTATTTTTTAAAGAAAAAGTTAACGAACGAAAGTTATTGTAGAAAAATCAAATCAGTAGAAAAAATAATGAGTTAAAAGCGTATATTATAAATATATTACATGTATAACTTGAAACTTTAAAAGTTGAAAGGATAGAATTAAAAATTTTATAAAAAAATAAATCAAATATAAAACATTAAAAATTTGAGAGGCTGAGTTGAAAGTTTTATCAAACTAAGGGTCTGGATTGAAAATGTGAAACCGAAGGGCTGAACTGAAAATTGTATTTGTGGCTTATGATTGGGCGTCTATGAATTAAGAGAATAGTAATATGTTAAAAAAAACTCTAAAATAAATTATAGAGCGATAAAAACTTATATATGAATTAGTGGAAATAGAAAACAAAAAAATGGATCCATATCTCATAAAATTATTATTAATACTAATTTTATAATTTCTTTTTTAGTTAGATAGAATATAAGTTATTTAACCAAATTTAATATTTTGGTTACATACAAATATATATTTAGTTATTTACATACATATATAGTTATAAAAAGATACATATATACATGTATATATAAAATGGTCTATTTAATAAGACCGGTTGAACTAGTCCGACGTTTAACCAGTTAACTGTTGTTGTGACAGGTTCGATATTCAATAAGGTTTTCAAAAGAGTTGTTTAATCGTCCATCTAATTTGTTCTTTAATTGAATAGTTCAAATTCACTGTGTATCATTATATATCTTAGCATGCCTTAGCCAACATTTCTATTAATATTCCTTGTAGCTTTTTTATTTTCTAATGGTCCGACCCGTTTTTGACCCGACCCATTTTCGTCAGATCTATTTTTAACTGGACCCATTTTTTATCCTACCCATTTTGTGCCCCCACTCAAATAAATTCTTGGATCCGTCACTATCATCGATCTAATTTAGCGTAAATATTTTAATACACTTAAATTTTGATTATTAAAATAACCTATAAAAAAGCTATCTTTATTGTTTGAGAGAACTTTTTAATACATTGATAATATTTTTCTACTATTTGAGTTTATGGAAACATTACTATCTAAAAAGGAGTCTAGCGGCGAAGATTGTTCACTATTTGTACTTTATTTTGATGTAAAAGTTTTTTAAGTTTTAATAAAATTAAAATAAGATAATATTTAATTTCAAATTTATTATACTTATCTAGTTCTTTTTATTTTCACTTTAACATGACACGTGATAATATCCTATTTCATCTTCGCTTGTAAAATATAAATTTAATTTTTTTTTGTAAAATATAGATTTCATCGGTTCAAATTTTACAAGTTTTAAATGTAAATAGAAAAAAAAATTGTCTTAACGAATTTGCATAACATTACGTAGGCCCAATAAGCATGCAAGTAGTGTGACCAACGAGCAAACTATATCAATGATTTCACCTAATACCACTCCTAATGTTTCATTTTTGTCTACCTCCTTTTGTTTTTAAACGATAGAACATAGAAAGAAAACATTATAGCTACTAAGAAAATTTAATAAATTTATCAACAGAAATAAGTGTTTTATTGATAGCAATTGTGATGTTAAAATCTTTAAAGAAATCCACAGAGAAAGAACAAAACATAATTTCAATATACAACTATTTCGACTACAAAAATCTATATCTATACTTCTATACAGGGCCGACCCTAAGCATGTGCGGGGTGGGCGTTCGCTCAGGGCCCGGTTTTTTGAGGGCCCAAAATTATAATTTATATATATGTATATATATATACATAATACTAAAATATATTTAATATAAATTGAGTTTAAAAAAGAAATTAACTGATGTGTCATATATGTACAAATTACAATTAACAATTAACTTATAAACCATATAAACCGAGTTAAAAAACCCATTAACAGTTACTCCATCATTAGGTCATGTCCAAATTAGCAATTTTCATATATTAATGAATATTTTTTTCATATATATATAACTTTATATTTTAGATTTTTAGGGACCCATTTTCTTTAATCACACAGGGCCCCCGAAATCTCGGAGACGGCCCTCCTTCTATACTACATGATAATAAATAAAAATCTTATGGGGACACATGCATGATTTTAGGCCTCCTTAACTTGTTTATTCCCGCCTCACTTTCCTATTAAATATATAAATTTTAAATTTTTTTCCCGTCTCTCTCTTCTATTAAATAATAATTATTTATATAATTTTTTTATAAAATGTAAAGTTAGGTTTGTTCATAAAACAGTTTTATAAATTGAATATTTCATTCATTCTTTTTATAAAAACATTTAAAACACACAACTATATAACATTTCTAGAATTTGTATTAAAAAAACTATATAATATGTCATAAATATGTAATATGTAAATCATTATTACTAAATATATATTATATGTATTCAACCCGTGTAATACACGGGATTCTAACCTTGTTAACAATATATTCTTTGGCTTTTAGATTTATAAAAGTTTTCATCCAATAAATTTTTTAGGATCCTACATTTTGTCATATTGAATACCTAGACTTTTTCTAGTGCATATTGAATACAATTGTGGAGGAATTGAGTGGTGGTTCAGGGGAAATTATGAAGTTTTAAAGGCTTTAATCCTAAATGGTTCTACTTTTTTTTCTAAATTGTGTATTTACTTTTTTACATTACATATAAGACAGTACAGTTAAACGGTCTTTGCAATAACAAGGACAAATTACTAGACACAGGTATGTGATAAGTGACCAAAGTTTTGTGCATTAAAGGGTGCAACATGTTATATTTATGTAAATTAACATGTGGAATACAAAGGTTTTGTGTAGCTATGCATGTGCAGGTGTTGGACGCTTAAAGTATGATTTTAGAAGATATTATGCGAGAGATGCAAGAGTCGGAAGAGAGACGTAGAAAACGGGGCAAAAACTCAGGATCTAGCGTAAGCTTACGCCGCCCAGCGTAGGCCTACGCCTAACCATTTCCTTCACAACAGGTCTCAGGGGTGTGACGTAAGCTTACGCCACCCCAGCGTAAGCTTACGCCAGGTGCGTTTTTGGATGCGGATTTTCAGGAAACTGCCGATTTGGAGAGTTTAATTGGGGGTTTCTTCCCAAAATTCGAAAACATCTTTTTTTACATCAGTTTTGGGCGATTTTGGGAGAGTCTTGGAGGCTAGAAACATATTATTGAAGATTGGTATCAAGAAATTGAAGAATCAAAGATGAATTCCACAACCATGAGCAGCTAATCCACCGGTAATCATTCTCGGGTGGATTGTTTGTAAGTTTTTAGGGTTTTATCATGTGCTAGCTTTGAGAAACAATTCTTGTAATCGTTTGGTTTGAAATACTTGAATCTTTGTGTTTGGTATGGTTATGAACTCACGGGAGTCGATAAATTCTTGCACCATTGACCCCGTTAGATGATAATTGCTATAAACTTTGATTTGTGTTGAATCTCTTGATTAATCTAATTCTATATTGCATACATTTGTCTCGATTTTATTTGTGAATATTGTCTTACACTATTTGCCGATGATGTATGAATGTTGATGTTCTTGGTTAGATTTGATCAATTTGATGTGGATAACCATTTGATTGCTTGAACTTATATGTTGGTGTGATAATCCCTAATTACTTGTGAACTTGAAGCCCGTGCGTGATTCCTTTTTAATTATTGTTACAATCTAAATCGTTTGTTTAGTACTTGATTACTATTGATCATAATTGTTACTTGATAATTCTTGTTTGTTGAGTTTGGTAAGTTTCACCTAAATCATTGCTTGTGTTTGGTCAGAAAGACCCATTGCCACTTCATAAATCACGTTGTTAATTGAAGTTAAGCACCGACCATAAACTCTTTGTGGTTCGACACCCTTCTTACCCTAACTAGTTTAAGGTGATTAGGACACACTAATTCTTTATCTTTGACCGGTCCCTTCGACACCGATCAAATTTTGGCTCTGTTGCCGGGGAGTGTGTGCGCTTGGTGTTTTATTTTAGTTGACTTTTGTGACTATTTGTTACTTGTTTTGTTTGGTTAATCTTCTTCTATTTTTGTGTTACGCGTGGTGTTTGTTTGTGTTTGCAGGTGACAGATTAGCGCATGCGTACCCGTTCATCCGGGAGGACTTCACTGCTTGTTTTTTAACCAGAAATTGAGAGGATAGCAAGGCAAAACCGAACCCAACAACGAAATTTACAACCCATTTCATCGGAACCATCATCTATGGATAGCCGTAGCAGTCATTCTGGAACTAGTATGAGAAACCGTAGCCCAACTCCAAACAGAGGCCCAATCCCTAACCGCCCACTAACTCCACCTCACCGAACCCCAACCCCATCTATACCTATCAATAACAACCAACCCCGTGGGTCGAGTCCAGTTCAACAAAACTGACCCGTTAACATCCGTACCAATCCCGCGTACCAAGGAAGGAGGGGTCCACAACAAAATCAAACCCCTCATGGAAACATCTTTGAAGCTCAACCACGAAACGGGCAATGAGGACGATGGTTGGGAGGATTGCGATGGTGAATACTTTGGGTATGATGATAATGAAGATGTTGGGAATGGTAATGGGTTTGGAGATTATGAGTATGAAGATGGTGAGCAGAGCCAATTTGAAGAATATAATGAGGGGCAAGGCTTTGGAGATGAAGAAGATGTGAATTATGTTCACCAAAGGGCGAGACAACCAATGGGTCGAACGGGTAGACCCGAGAGACCTGTTTATCCTCATAGACAAGAAGGTAGGAGAGTTAATGGGGGCTACAACAACGAAAACCGAAGACAACCGGTAGCCCCTGGAGTTAATGGTCGCTTTCGACCGGCTATTTCGGCAAATGCTTCTCCAATTGTTCCACCAATTCCCGGAATGAGGAGGTTCAAGGCAAGTCCAAATTATATCAATGTCCTCCCGCATTTTCATGGCATGGTAACCGAAGAGCCATATACCCATCTAGCCGAGTTTGCCGCCATTTGTGCACTAAAGGGGATGAAAAGTTTGACCAAAATGAGGTCAAACTCTGACTTTTTCAGTTTTCCCTCAAAGATCGAGCAAAGCAATGGTTCATAACATTGCCGGCTAATAACATCCACACATGGGATGAAATGCAACAAGTCTTTTTGGATGAGTATTATTCGGTTGCGAAGACGGATGACTCCCGAATTGAGATTCGGACTTTTCAACAACAAACGGGTGAGCCTTTACATGAAGCTTTTACACGTTTCAAAGAACTATTGAGGAAGTGCCCACATCATCAAATCGAGTTGTGGGAACTAGTGAAGTGTTTTGTGGATGGTTTAACTCAAGAGGAGAGGAAGTACTTGAAGTCCACAAGTAATGGGACATTGTTATCTAATCCCAAAGAAGATGATTGGGATTTCTTAGAAAGGATGAGCCAAAATTCCAAAGCTGAAGCATCGGCTAGTGGAAGAACTAAACACCCGATTTCTAAATCCGTCCCGGATTATGAAACAAAAGAAAGGTTGGCGTCCATGGAAAGAGAGTTTGCGTTGTTGAGGAAAGGCGAGAAGAAAGAAGTGGCGGGAGTAAAAGCTCGGTTTGACGTTTGTTAAGATTGTGGAGATTTAGGCCATAAAACCATGGAGTGCCCATTTCAAAAAGGGAGACAAGAAGAGGTGAATCAAGTGTATGGTGATAGGAAGCAATATGACATGAACTCGAACAACTATCACCCCGGGGTTGAGAAACCATCCTAACTTCAAGTATGGGAATGCGGCAAATCAAATGAACCCCAACTTTCAAGGTGTGAATCAAAACTCCTCATCTACCGCATATCAACCGCGTCAACAAGGGAACTATAATTCGGGTGGTTATCAAAGGAGCTCTTATAACAATAACCGAAACACAAATTACCCCCCAAGGAATTACAATCAAGATCATCAACAACAAAGTGGATCATCGGGGGGTGATGATGCGGTTAATTCAAAGTTGGATGCAATATTGGAGATGATGAAAGAATCAAAGAAGGAAAATGAAGTGAGAGACAAATCTCATTTGGCATTGGAAAGACAAGTGGGGCAAATGACCGAAGAAATAGCTTTGCTAAAGCAAGGTGGGGGGAAGCTACCAAGTAACACTACGTTAAACCCGCAACATCAAGGGTCGAGTTCAACCAATGCAAATGTAAGTAAAGTTACGGTTCTTCGTAATGGTAAGGTTGTCGATAATAAAGTTGAGTCTCCACCACAATTGGTTGAAGGGGTGGTGGAGGATGTTATTAAGGGTGAGGAAAGTGAAGGCGAAGTGGAATTTTTTAATGCTAAAAAACCAATTACTCCAAATTTTGAAAAAATTAAACCGGTTTTTAGAGATGAGTTACCTATTGCTAAAGGTAAGGATATGACGGGTGGTTCCATTCCCTTTCCCGAGGCATTAGTTGATCCATATAAAGCAAAAATAGTAAACAAAAGAAGGTCACAAAAGAAGAAATGTGGGAGATGTTTAGACAAGTCAAAATTAACATACCCCTTTTGGATGCCATTAAACAAATTCCAGCTTATGCAAAGTACCTGAAAGAATTGTGTACACAAAAGCGAAATCATAAATTCCCAAAGAAACTTGATGTAACCGCTAATGTGAATGCTATTTTATCGGGTGCTCTTCCACCTAAACTACAATATCCGGGGGCGCCTATTATATCTATTCAAGTAGGTGATTTCAAAATAAAAAGGGCACTCCTAGATCTTGGAGCTAGTGTTAGTATTCTTTCGGGGAGCCTTTATGACCAATATGATTTTGGCCCTCTTAGGAAGGCCGACACTACCGTGGTTTTGGCCGACCTAACTCCTAAGCTCCCCCGAGGAATAGTAACCGATGTTATTGTGAAGGTGGAAGATTTTTATTTTCTAGTGGACTTTCTAGTGTTGGATTATGTCACATATGATAGAACAAAACAACCTACGGTTATCCTTGGTAGACCGTTTTTGGAAACCGCAAATGCCCAAATTAATTGCCGAAGCGGAACGGTTGATATGACATTTGGGAACCAAAAGTTGAGATTAATTTTTTTTTCACATACATCTAACTCTCTGGTCAATGATGAATGCTTTATGGCGGACATTGTTGACGGGTGCATTCCTCTTTGCAATTCTATTGTGAATGAGGATAGCACCACAGAGACATGCTTTTCATGTGACAGTTTACAGGTTGATACAAGCAAGGAACTCGAAGAAGAGGAAAAACGGGTTGAAGCAATGGCAATTAAGGATGGGAGACCACCGTGGACTCACCAAGTGGAAAGTTTGCCCGAACACATTGACACAAAGTTGAAGCCGTCCTTAGAGCAACCCCCAAAGGTCGAGTTGAATGAATTGCCAAAGAACCTCAAGTATGCATTTGTAGGAGAAAACAACACTCTCTCGGTGATCATTGCATCGAATTTGACAAAGGAACAAGAGGAGGCTTTGATGAAGGTGTTAGCCGCCCATAAGGCGGCAATCATATGGAGTATTGCGGATTTGAAGGGTATTAGTCCCTCGATTGTTATGCATAAGATTGTCACGAATCAAGCCGTTGAACCATCTCATGATGCACAAAGGCGGTTAAATCCAAATATACGGGAAGTCGTGAAGAAGGAAGTGCTCAAGTGGTTGGACGCCGACATCGTTTACCCAATTTCTAATAGTACATGGGATAGTCCAACATAAATCGTGCCCAAAAAGGTGGGCATCCAAGTCGTCAAGAACTAGTCAGGTGAGGAAGTAGCCACTCGGCCGGTAACCAGGTGGCGGATTTGTATTGATTACAGGAAATTGAATGCAGCTACTTCCAAAGATCATTTCCTATTACCGTTCATTGATCAAATTGTGGAAAAACTTGTAGGTCAGAAATATTATTGTTTTCTTGATGGTTATTCGGGTTACAACCAAATTGCTATACATCTCGAGGATCAACATAAGACAACATTTACTTGTCCATATGACACTTTTGCATTTAGGCGAATGCCGTTTAGACTATGTAATGCCCCCACCACCTTCCAAAGGTGTATGATGAGTATCTTTTCAGATATGGTGGGGGAGTCTTTGGAGATTTTTATGGATGATTTTTCCATTTTTGGTACATCTTTTGATTCATGTTTGAACCAATAAGAAAAAAATTTAAAAAGATGTGTTGAAACAAATTTGGGTTTGAGTTGTGAAAAGAGTCATTTTATGGTCCAAGAAGGGATAGTTTTGGGTCATGTAATTTCGAGTCGTGGGATTGAGGTAGATTATGCGAAAGTTCAAGTTATATCTACTTTGCCTCATCCCACGAATGTTAAAGGCATTAGATCATTTTTGGGACATGCCGGGTTTTATAGGAGGTTTATTAAGGGTTTTAGCTCAATCACGAAACCATTATGTAACTTACTCTTAAAAGATGCACCCTTTGTTTTTTATGATGAATGTATCCATGCTTTTAACATTTTGAAACAGAAATTGGTGGAGGCCCCAATCTTACAATCGCCAAATTGGTCACTCCTATTTGAAATCATGTTTGACGCTAGTGACTATGCGGTTGGGGCCGTGTTGGGACAACGGGTTGAGAAGAAACCCGTTGCCATATATTATGCAAGTAAAAATCTTTCGGATGCTCAATTGAATTATACCACAACCGAAAAAGAATTACTTGCAGTGGTATATGCGTTATACAAGTTTAGGTCGTATATATGGGGAAGCAAAATCATTATCTATTCTGATCACAGTGCTGTCAGGTACCTCATGGAGAAAAAGGATGCTAAACCAAGGCTCATAAGATGGATCTTGTTGTTACAAGAATTTGATGTGGAGATCCGTGATAAAAATGGGGAGTGAGAATGTGGTAGCCGACCACTTATCAAGGATTATGGTTGACGATGAAGAGTCCACGACAGTGATAAATGAATCATTCCTTGAAAAAACATATTATGTCTGTTTCATCTGTACCATGGTTTGCTAACATTGTAAATTTTTTGGTAACAGGTGCAATTCCAAGCCATTGTGTGAAGAAGAAGAAGAAGACCCACTTTTTGTCCCAAGCAAAGCAATACATTTGGGAAGAACCGAATTTGTTTAAAGTGGGAACGGATCAAATGATTAGAAGATGTGTGCCAAATGAGGAAATTCCAAGTGTGCTAGCACATGTGCACTCTTATGCATGTGGAGGAAATTTCAGTGGCCAAAAGACAGGACATAAAATTCTTTCACGTGGTCTTTTCTGGCCAACTTTGTTTAAGGACGCGTTTGAGTTTGCGAAACATTGCATCAAATGTCAACAGTTAGAGAGCGTCTCCAAAAGAGACGAAATGCCTATGAAACCAATTCTCGTCCTTGACATCTTTGATGTTTGGGGAATTGATTTCATGAGACCTTTCCTAAACTCTTTTGGCAATTTGTATATCTTGGTGGCGGTCGACTATGTATCTAAATGGGTCGAGGCGATAGCCACTAAGACGAACGACCATACCGTTGTGTGTAAATTTGTCCAAACAAACATTTTCTCGAGATTTGGTATCCCCCGTGTCATTATAAGTGATGGGGGATCTCATTTCAAAAACTTTAAATTTGGCAAATTACTAAAACGGTATGGCGTGGATCATAGAATAGCAACTCCCTACCATCCCCAAACAAGCGGACAAGTGGAAGTGTCTAATAGGCAAATAAATGATATTTTACAAAAAAAAACGTCCGGGCGGACCGAAATGATTGGTCAACCAAATTGACCGATGCTTTATGGGATTACCGAACGGCTTATAAACCCCTATTGGCACGACCCCGTACCGGTTTGGTTTATGGAAAAGATTGTCACTTACCGGCAGAGCTAGCTTACCGGGCGTTTTGGGCTATCAAAGAGGTTAATGTGGATTATGATGTTGCAGGAAAGGAAAGGAAGCTAAATTTAAATGAGTTGGAAGAGTTGAGGAATGAGGCATATGATTGTGCATCCGCTTACATAGACAAGATGAAGGCGGTTCATGATGCCAAGCTTTGGAAAAAAGAATTTGAAGTGGGCCAAAGAGTGTGGCTTTACAATTCAAGGTTGAAGTTCTTTCTAGGGAAATTGAAAAACAAGTGGACGGGACCATTTTTGATCACACGAGTTGGCAACTATGGAGATATAGAGATTGAAGATTTTGAGGATCACTTGAGGCAAGTTGTGAATGGTCACCGATTGAAGCCGTATCTCGAACTCAACGAGATCAATGGGCCGACAAACCAAGTAGAAGCATTCTTATTGAGCTTGGTGACGAACGAGCATGAGTAACACCATGAAGAAGTGTCGGGCTGAGGACATTAAACTTAGCGCTAACCGGGAGGCAACCCGGCTTGTGTGATGTTTTTAATTAAATTATGTTTTGTTATTTTTCTTCTCTAAGCTAATTTTAGTGTTGTTTTTGTGTTCAATTTGTGCAAGAATCGAAGGAATGTGGAGAGTATGCGGTTACAGCAAATGTCGGTGTTTCAAGGATGAAACGCATTCAAGTGGGGAGCTGGAAAAAGGCCAAAAGCAGGCTCAGCGTAAGCCTACGCTGACACGGCGTAAGCTTACGCCGGTGTCATTTCAAGACAGAAGGAAAAAGGGCCCAAAACCAGACCAATGTAAGCCTATGCTGAAACGGCGTAAGGCTACACTCCCTAGCGTAAGGCTACGCTAGTTTAGCGTAAGCCAACGCCGAAGGTAAAATGAAGGCAGAAGCATCAGACACCCAGCGTAAGGCTACGCTCCCCCATCGTAAGCCTACGCTGGAACGGGTTTTTGCGTGGATCGGCCTCCCGACAGCAGGTAAGTCTGAGTAAAAAAAATGATTTTCTTTTAATTAAAACCCTCTTCTCTCTTCTTTCTTCATATCACCTACCTTCTCTTCCATCTTCTTTTCTAAAAACCTCCTTTCATCTTCATCTTCTTCTTCCTTAATCCACCATCCCTCCATCAAAATCAAAAAAACTGGTTGAGGGTTTTTGCATAACTTTGCAAGAGGAGTAAACTCTACCAAGCGGAATTCAACGAATCAACCATAGTTGAGAGACCCGAATTTCTAGGGTTTTGAAATTTTTGGGGCTTTTGTGTGTAGTGAAAGGAACAAACGTCACTCCTTGTGATTTCATCATCTAAACCCAAAAGGTACGTTTGTATTACAATTCTTGGTTACTTGAAGTTATATTTTCGATTAAGAATTGTTGTTACATTGTTGTTGATAATTGAAGTAATTGTGTGGTTGTGTACCTTGGGAGGGATGATTTAAAGTTAGAATTTGTAGGTTGAATGATGCCATTGTTGAAGCATTGGAAATAATTGTGATATTGCTAATTGAATTGAGACTTGATTAAGATTTTGGAAGAAATTTTGAAATTTTAAAACAACATGTAAACTTGTTTTTGATGAAAATAGCATCCCTAATTTTAGTGGAAATTTTGTTTTCAAATGATAAAAGGTTAGCATGGAGTGAATTCAATTAGCAATATTAATGAAGAATTGTTACAAGTTTGATTCTTGGTGAATTATTGTATTATGTGTGCTTGGTGTAATTGTAGGAACAATAGCAAGAACAAAAGAGTCTACTAAAGGCAAAGGAAAAGTGGGTGAGTCATCATCACAAAGTAGGTCAAAGAGGGCACGAAACACTGTTTTTCTACACGAAAGAAGTGAGGAGGTAAGTGCCCATGAATCTAAAGAGGAGCTTGGACCCACAGTATGGAAGAAACCTGTGAGATTATCCTCTTTCCCATATGTGCAACAGAAGGACTTGTATATGGACAAGGTGCAAAACCCGGCAGGTGGGTTTGAATCGTTATTTGCATGTGAAAAGCAAATCCATGAGCCGGATTTTAAGAGATATGGGATTGTTAATTGTTTTCGGCGGCTTGGTTGGGAAGAGAGTCTTGCTTTCCATTATGATGGGATTGATGATGTTTATGGTGAAGCAATTCTGGAATGGATGTCAACTCTCCAACGCATTGAAGGAAATAACCCGCCCCAAACTACAATTTTGAGGGGTACAGTGAAAGGGAAATAGGCAGACTTGTCATTTTATGCTATTGACAAGATTGCCCACTTTGATTCTGGAGCAGAGAATAATGAACCATATGAGTATATCTCTGATGATAAGTTGAAGGCTCACGTGATCCGTGAAACAGTTTGGGAAAACATGATAAGAGCCCTTTTTGTGGTGGATGAAGGTTGTGATGTATTCTGGTTAGTGTTGAGGAGAGACATGTTGAAGCCACTCCCCAATATGTTGTTGGTATTTGTAACATTGAACGTGGTCCCTAGGACGGGGGATAAGACCAAGGTGCGATTTTATGAAGTTATGGTTCTACATGCACTGTTGGCGGGTTCCCCAGTTATGTCGTCTAAACAGTTTATTATGTGGAATATTTGGGAGTCACATGAAGAGAGAGAAAGGATGGTTATCCCTTATTGCCGTTTGCTATCAAAGTTTCTTAAATGGGCAAAGGTGTTGCCACGAAGACCAGCAGGTGTTGCTATCAAAGGTGTTGCTATCAAAGTTTCTTAAAAAATATAAACAAAAATAACACGAAATGATCTAAAACACAATGATAAAAAATATTTGATATAATGATCTGACATTAAACACAATGATCAGACCTGACATTAGACACAATGATCTGACGTAATTGATACAATGACCAATATTCCCTCCCTTAAAAAATAATAAAAATACACATGTCAAGCTCATAATCGTTCTTACCCTTTTTAGATTAAATACTCTTTTAACTATAACTCAACCCTTTTTAAGTGTTAAAAATCAAGCATAAACCTTACACCATTAAGTCGTTTCAACAGGGAAGTTGGAGATATGAGTTGACAGCAAGAACTCATGTGTTGACTGACACTACAACAGCAAGGTTCTTAGAAGAATTGAGAAGTGATGTGTCGGAGGAGGAAGAGATGAATGTGGAAGATGAAGATCTCGGTGCTACAGAACCAAATATAGGGACAAGTGGTTCAGGTTATGGGTTCGGTTATGGATTTGGGTATGGTGTTGATTACACCCAATCCTACACCGAGGTGATAGAGCAAGCTCGTCCGACAAGTTACCCAATTTGGGAAGAGCCCACACGTATTATATTTAACAGGCAGGCGCAAAGTCTGGAAGAAGATAGGAGGTTTAGGAGGGGAATGATGTGGTCTCAGGAGGAGGAGATAAACAGAAATTTTAGGGACTATGAAGAAGTGCGCCATTACAATGACTATCATCAAGGCGTACAATACTCTTCACATCCAGCTCCTACTGATTGGGAGTCTTTGACTCCTTAAGACATGGGTGATACATACCAGTGGTACCCACAGAGCCATCATTCTAAGTGGGTGGCACCATACCCGACATCGGACACAAGTGGGCAAGGCTTGAGTGGAGCGTCTCAAGGAGGTTTAAATAGCATGAGAGATATGACTCGATTGTTATATGAATCAGTTTTTGGTCAACCGCTGTAGCAGGAACCCTATGATGCTAGACCAGAAACATATTGGCCCTACAAACCGAGCAATGATGATGCTGATGATGAGGATGATGATGGTGAGGAGGAGGAAAACAGTCAGGACAACTACTCCTGATGTGGCTGAGCAGTTCGAGCAGGTTCACGTATTTTTATATTTTTTTCTTTCTTGCATTATTTGAACTATTTTATTTTTATTTGTTTTGGTGTGTTTTGTGTGCTGTAGGTTGTTTTGTTTGAATAGTTTGTTTTGTCTGCTTGTGAATTTGGGTGATGCTTTGGTTGGTGCATATGGTTTGAGAATTATTAAAGAATTTTGGAGGTTTGGGGTATTGGATATGTTTTTACACCCACGAACTACACTTTGATTGAGCATAACTATTTACATTGGGACAATGTAAGGTTCAAGTGTGGGGAGGTGGGAAATCAATGAAACCATACAAATTTTTGAAAATTTGTTTTGCAAAGTGTTTGGTAGAGGTCTTTGGTCATGGTTAATTCATTAAGTTACTTGATTAAGTTTTTCTAACAAATGTAAAAAAAAATATAATAAATTGGAAATGTTGATTTGGGATTAACAAAGTTGAAGGTGGCGGTTTGCATGTACATGTCGGTAACCTATTTTCCACCGTTTTTGTGAGATTTTGAGCCAAATTTATATATATTCTCTTATTTGAGTGTTTAGCCACTTTGTTTCACATTTTAGAAGTTGCATATGATTGATACATGTTGAGACCTTAAACCAATTAATTGCACAAAAATGATAAAGGCATTAGAGAAACCTTTTTATTTTTAGCCATTTTTATACCCCTACCCGTTAATATCCACTAAATGGCCACTCTGAGCCTATACCTTTCCTTTTGACAAAACCCATAACATTAGCTCATTCACCTTTTTAGCATTTTCTTTTTGAACCCGTGAGTTGGAATTCAATTAACTTAGATTGTTGCGGTTGCTATGAAAAAAAATATATTTGAATGAAAAAGAAATACAAAAATAGTATTGGGTCAACATTTGTCCAAAGGTTTTGAGTATTTGTTTGAGTTAAAATAAAAGATGTTATTGGGTCAGTTTAACCCAAGTTTCATTTTATAGTTTGAAGGAATAAGAACTTTAGTATTGATGGGTCATTTATACCCATAGTAGAGATTTGAAAGTTTTAGAGTTGGTTTGTAGTTTCATTAGTTGAATTCCACCAACCTTTAGCCACTTTAAAAATCCTTATCTATACCCGTAACCCTAGCCTACATTACAACCCTTAAAAGACCTTTTGATTTGTGCGTTTTAGTTGTGTTAGTAGGAGGAGATGTGATCAATATGCAAGCTTATGATAATGTGGTTCATTGTTTGGCTTTGAGTGAAAAATACTAGCACATCACTGCTAGTCCAGATATGAAACTGAGTGGAGTGATTGATTGTGAGGGGTGTGTTACATGCAAACCATAACTGAAAATGAGTTAAGCCTATTCAAATGTTTCCTTGTGTTCAAAAGTCATTGATTGTTTGTTGGATTCTAAATCTATTGAGAGTGTAATTCTTGTGAATTTTACATGAACTTGGACCTTAGCTTATGTTTAGTTAAAACAATTGTTTGAGAATCTGTAATGTGGACTTGAAGCAAAAGACTTTGCTTGAGGGCAAGCAAAACTCAAGTGTGGGGATGTGATAAGCGACCAAAGTTTTGTGCATTAAAGGGTGCAACATGTTATACTTATGCAAATTAACATGTAGAATACAAAGGTTTTGTGTAGCTAAGCATGTGCAGGTGTTGGAGGCTTAAAGTATGATTTTAGAAAATATTATGCGAGAGATGCAAGAGTCGGAATGGAGATGGAGAAAACGGGGCAAAAACTCAGGATCCAGCGTAAGCCTACGCCGCCTGGCGTAGGCCTACGCCTAACCATTTCCTTCACAGCAGGTTTCAGGGGTGCGGCGTAAGCTTACACCACCCCAGCGTAAGCTTACGCCAGGTGCGTTTTTGGACGCGGATTTTCGGGAAACTGCCGATTTGGAGAGTTTAATTGGGGGTTTCTTCCCAAAATTCAAAATCATCTTTTTTTACATCAGTTTTGGGCGATTTTAGGAGAGTCTAGGAGGCTAGAAACATATTATTGAAGATTGGTATCAAGAAATTGAAGAATCAAAGATGAATTCCACAACCATGAGCGGCTAATCCACCGGTAATCATTTGTTTGTAAGTTTTTAGGGTTTTATCATGTGCTAGCTTTAAGAAACAATTCTTGTAATCGTTTGGTTTGAAATACTTGAATCTTTGTGTTTAGTATGGTTATAAACTCATGGGAGTCGATAAATTCTTGCACCATTGACCCCGTTAGATGATAATTGCTATGAACTTTGATTTGTGTTGAATCTCTTGATTAATCTAATTCTATATTGCATACATTTGTCTCGATTTCATTCGTGAATATTGTCTTACACTATTTGCCGATGATGTATGAATGTTGATGTTCTTGTTTAGATTTGGTCAATTTGATGTGTTGGTGTGATAATCCCTAATTACTTGTGAACTTGAAGCCCGGGCGTGATTCCTTTTAATTATTGTTACAATCTAAATCGTTTGTTTGGTACTTGATTACTATTGATCATAATTGTTACTTGATAATTCTTGTTTGTTGAGTTTGGTAAGTTTCACCTAAATCATTGCTTGTGTTTGGTCAGAAAGACCCATTGTCACTTCATAAATCACGTTGTTAATTGAAGTTAAGCACCGACCATAAACTCTTCGTGGTTCGACACCCTTCTTCCCTAACTAGTTTAAGGTGATTAGGACACACTAATTCTTCATCTTTGACTGGTCCCTTCGACACCGATCAGTACGTTATGAGTGGGTGATTCTACCCACATGATTTGACCATTTGTAAGTCGCATAAGAGAAATAACTTGGTGGAAAAATTAGCATGTGTGTATACCAACCTATTCTAGCAATGTATAAACCGTTTAAAAATGATTATTTTTTTGTCTTTTCCATATGGGAATGTATGAGTACCAACAAGAAGTCCATAATAATGTTGAGAAGGTGCATATTGTTTAGAAAAGGTATGCTTAAGGATTAGACGCATATAGGTGTTTTTTTTTGTGAAGTTAAGAACATGGCAACAAGGGTAATTTGTGGTTGATTATAACAACACAAACATCCGCAATAGTAGTTGTAATGTAAGTCCCTGCAAGGGTTATTGAATATAACCCTCCTAATAAGACTCTACTAGCACGAAATTATGAACTACTTTTATTCCACATAATAAGGACATAGTATCCAACCCTACACCATCAATTCCTAACAATGAATAAGTGCAGCTTATTTATGATCGGGTGATAGTTTATAAATCAGACCTATAACACCAAGGGCGAAGCTATGAAGGGGCCAGGGAGCCGTTTTTTCCGTTAGTAGTGTTAATTTTTCCGTTTTCGTCCGAAATTTTTTTTACGTATAGAGCCGGCCCCTGCTTATTTTTTTCGGCCCCCGCTTCTTAGATTTTCAAGCTCCGCTAACCCACTCACATAAGAAGTTGATCTAGACATTACAAACCAACCACGAGTAGCCATTGATTTATTGATATCAAGACCTCGGATATTATCTTGGTGGCTTTCATTTCCAACATTGATGCGTGAAGAAAATGGATAATACACGAGTCATGGTCACGTATGTGTTAAATTTTGTCAACTAACTACCACCGAAAAGCCATTTTATGATAATACATGAGTAAAAAGGTGTATGTGGTTGATGTTCATGTATCATAAAAAATATAAACAAAAATAACACGAAATGATCTAAAACGTAAAACACAATGATAAAAAATATTTGATATAATGATCTGACATTAAACACAATGATCAGACCTGACATTAGACACAATGATCTGACGTAATTGATACAATGACCAATATTCCCTCACTTAAAAAACAATAAAAATACACATGTCAAGCTCATAATCGTTCTTACCCTTTTTAGATTAAATACTCTTTTAACTATAACTAACTCTTTTTAGATTAAGTACATCTTCATTTTTATCTCAGTTTAATATTATTTTATTATATTCACACAAATACTTAATACCATGTGTGTAACTAGCTGATATTGTTTTATAAAATTTCTCTCATTTGATAGCATGTGATGTTTTTTAAAAGAATTTTTTTTAATAAGAACATGTCTGGTAAGAAACTAGAAAATATAAATACAAAAAAACTAACCACGCGAAACCTAATAAAAAATAAGGTCGAAAGGGAGTGAGACGATAATAAACTCTCATTAACTGATCCGAAAACCCATTCTCATTCTTTTTCATTGTTTTTCATTTCTCTCTTGTATTTGACAATGAGATACACACATTCTCTTGCTTTCAGTTATAGAACAAAAATAACGTTGAAACGTTGCCGTGAACCCGCGTGTTGTTTCGCCGCAGTAAACCGCTGAAAAAATGACTATCCTAAACGTAACTCACATAAAAACGTAGATAAACATAGGAACGAAGCAACTGTATATTCGAAATTATGAAGAAGCCACGTTGTTGTTGAAAACGTTTGCGACATTTAAAAACTATTTAACGAACTAAAAAAACCATTTAATGAAAAGATAAAATCAAATAAAATTGAAAATGAATTAGGTAAGTGAAAGAAAGAAGTTAAAAGAATCTTAAAAAAAAAGAAAAATAAAAAGGTAAAAAAAAGTGGTGAGTGCATGAATTTGAACTTGCGAAACTCAAGTGTGGTGATGCACATCTACAACCAGGCGAGTAACTATTAATTGTTTATGTCCTGCATATTTATGTATATAGACATAAAAGAGTTCATGCGTATTAGATATTTGTACATAATGCATCACCTCTCTCAGTTTTGGTAATTGTAAGTAATCTTCACACTGGTGAAACATTAATATTATATTTATAAATATTTTAACACCTTTTTTATACAACATAAGTTATAAACCCGGTGTATTACACATGTTGAATAAATGCAATGTTAAATACTTATTAATAAAAGTTTACATATTACATATTTATAACATATTATATAATTTTTTAATACAAATTATAGAAATGTTATATAGTTTTTTTTTAAATCTATACATACTAATAAATAAAGGTTTTGAGGTGCCACATGTCACTCCCTCATGCCTCCTCATATTGGTTTTTCCGCCTCTCTCTCCTAATAAATGCACCACTATCTTATTAAATAATAATGATATTATAAATATATTATTAAAGAAGAATAATAATTATATTAAATAAGAATATATAATAAGAATTCAAAATATAACTAATTAAAGAAAAATACTAATTTCTTATACACACACACATTTCTACGTGATATATCTCGAGACTATCATAATATTCTGACATGTTAGGACGTATTTATAAATTTATAAGTTTTATCTTTTTTTAATATACAATCTCGTGACACGGGATTCTAACCTAGTGTTTTATATAAAGAATGAAAGAAATGTTCAACTTATAAAAATGTTTTATGAACAAACTTAATTTTTTTTTAAATAAAAAATATTTTATAAAAATAATTATAAAAATCATTATCATTAAATAGGAGAGTGGTGGAAAACAAAAAAATTATAAAAAAAATTAAAAAAATTGTATAATTAATAGGAGAAAGATGCGAAAAAAATGTTAAAAATAAATAGGAGAGTGACAAGTGTCCCACAAAAATCTTTATTTATTATACAGTAATTATAGATATAGATTTTATGTTGTATCAGTAGCTTTTCTATCTTTTTAAATGTTAAAATTATATTGTTGTATACAGCTATGAATTAAGTAGGTCAATAGAAATTCTCCTTTTTATTGATTAACCTTCGTAATTAAATAGTATCAAGAGGGATATACAAATTTAAGAGCTCAATGTACAAGTGTTTAACTTTTTATCCCACTCATCCTTTTTGTACCCCCATGTTAATTTATCATTTAAATAAATTCAATTTGGTGATTTTAGTCTTAATGATCATTTATCACTAGAAATTTAATAGTTGTTTTCAAATGTATTATATTATCTAAATGATTTTCATACTTATTTAAACCAAATTCTACGAACCCAAATTGAAAAGTTCAAATCAAACACAAAAATCGATTAAATGATTTAAATCATACTTCTCGGTATGTCGAGATAATAGTTAGGGCCACAAATCAATATAAGTACCAATAATTAGGTTGCATGTGTGTAATCATGAATAATTATATCATAGATCAATAGAAATTCATTTCTCATTTAACATTGTTTTTATATATAGAGAATGTGACTTCATTATAGGATTAGACGATTAATAGAAGGCTTAATCTCATGGGATCATCTCTCGAGACCCCGTGTGGCGTCCTGGGTTGCCCCAGGGCCAGCCAATCCGTCCCGCTTATGATAGGGTCTATTGGTTTTGTCCTGCCTTGGACTCATCAGGCGAGTGACAACAGCTCACGACCAGAGATGCTTTCGGTGTACCAACACACCTAGGCATGTTCACGTCGTTTATCCCACTGTGTTCGTCCCCGATGAAGTCCGGACTAGCCAGCAATGTAACATCCATGGTTTTCTGATAATATTTTTATTTCAATAATAACTTCAAAAACAATATAGAACGGATAAACTCAAAAATGTTAAACTTTCATATAACACATGTATGAAAATTTATACATATATATATATACATACTTTAAAACTTACAAATATTAAGCACATATTTACACACTCTTACATATATACATATCGTATGTATTTGTTTATAAATATATATATGCAGATATTTATATATGATTTTGTAAAACGACCCACTTATACAATTCATAACTTTATAAAAAAAAAAAGAAGGAAAAAAATTTTCCCATATAAAATAGTTAGAACTTGACAAATAATGTCTAGTTTTTTATAAAGAAACCTCGTTATCTTGTTCAAACAAAATGTTTATCAAACTTTTAGATAGTATCAAAAATATAAATTTTTCATAAACCTTTTCACCCTATATGGAAACTTAATACGACCTGTCTTATAAAAGCAGTATTTCAAATTGATAAATAATTATGAATTTTCTCGTTAAGTCAATAAATTCTAAACTCTGGTTAAATTAATATACAACCGCTTGTTTAGCCAATAAATTTCTCTTAAAAATGTTCTTCTTATAATAATTGAAAATTTAATAAAAAGATTTTCCCTATAAATTGATTATTGATTTAGGTTATTTGACTCAATAGTTTCACTGCTTACCTACCACTAGGAACATGTTACAATTTCCTATTTTCAAACAAAGATCAATCCCTTGTAAACCCATTTCCCATGATATTTTCTGAACCTCCTCGTTACCTCCCACTTGCCGCTTCAAAAGACGACCCATTTCGCGTAAACGTTAACCATCCCTACAAACCTCAACGAGGTTTAAAGAGCTAGAACCTAACTACCACATTATACTTGAACGACAAACAACACGCTTGTCTGCAACACTCGATCCCATACAAAACTCGTTAGTATACGTCACACACGGAATTCAATAATTTACGTATGCACATTCACAAGATACACAACACGATCACATAATACATGAAACTAGTTTATTTACAAATCCCAATTTACTGGGTTGATCACATAACACATGAAACTTGTTTATTTGCAATACACAATTTACTGGATTGATCACATAACACATGAAACTTGCTTATTTGTAATACACATGCTACTAGGATGAACACATGGAACTTGGTTGGTTGCAATATACATAATACATAACAATTGTTTGCTTGGAACAAAATACTAGATTGACTACATTGAACATGGGACTTATTGAGCTACAAAATACATGATGCTAAGTTGTTCACGCTACGCATGAAACCTATTTGATTACAAGCTACGTGACACTAGATCATACATGAGACTTGTGTGTTTACATTATACGCGAAACTAAGTTGCTTACAATTGTTACAAATGATTGAGCACATTATACACAAAGAATGGTCATACACTTTGTTCACCAAACTTGGAAACCATAACACATTGATACTACTCGGGGTTACTCTCTAGTTGCTAACTGACATGCTTAAGGACATAGTTACTTTTTAGCAACTTTTATATGAAAACAATAGACATGAACGGAGTGAAATTGTGCCCCTCTTGACCCGCACACAACGGAATGATCAATACGGACTATGCGATGATTTGAGTAATTACGGGTGCATACGGAATTATAAAAAAATCAGCGTATGGAAAACATAGTAAATTTAGTCGTGTGTTGTAACCTAAAACTTATCATGACATGTAACAACGAAACTGATGTGATATGACAGGGGCATGGTGGATACGCCGATGGTACTTCCTATATATAAGTGCTCTATCATATTATCCGAAGTAGCGTTGTTCGTGTCGCGTGAAGTTTTATGTTATCTTGACCTAGACCAATGTTTGTGAAACCCTTTATCTACGGGCAATTCTTGAGCATATTGGACTACATCTTAAACAAACCATGATCACCAAGTTTCCCATCGCTCCTATTTCAAGTAATACATTTCACCTTTAGAACCCAAACATTTTTCAACAGACTTGCTCCTTAAGTTCATTTAAAAAAAAAACTAAATCCACTATCATTCTTCGTACCTGAACCTTGTTATCAGATCTACTCCTCGAACCGGCAGTCAAAACTCATTGGGAATCCAAACCCGCACCTTCCCTGATTCGGTAACCTCCACTATTTAAATTTCGGGACGAAATTCCTTCAACAGGGGGATACTGTAACATCCATGGTTTTCTGATAATATTTTTATTTCAATAATAACTCTATTTCAACCTCGTGCTTGCTTCAAAAACAATATAGAATGGATAAACTCAAAAATGTTAAACTTTCATATAACACATGTATGAAAATTTATACATATATATATACATACTTTAAAACTTACAAATATTAAGCACGTATTTACACACTCTTATATATATATACATATCGTATGTATTTGTTTATAAATATATGTATGCAGATATTTATATATGATTTTGTAAAACGACCCACTTATACAATTCATAAATTTATAAAAAAAAGAAAGAAGGAAAATTTTTTTCCCATATAAAATAGTTAGAACTTGACAAATAATGTCTAGTTTTTTTTCAAGTTTTATAAAATAAATTATATATGTATAACTTCCTAAATCCATTTGAACTTGAGTTGAAACTCTTTAGTCATTTGAATCCCCCTCCACCTTTGAAATTGGACTTTTTGTTTGAACTCAATTAAAACCCATTTACACCCAATTTGACTCCCAAAAGTCAAACAAATCCGAAGACTTTGCAATTCAAGGCTTCATCGATCGATTCCCATTAGTTCTCTACTTTCCATATTCGTGAATTCAACCCTCGATTCATCCTAATCGCATCTAGCATATCAATTAGACGTTCCACGCGGTTAAATTTCAATTTTGAAACAGTTTGACTCTGCAAAGTCAAACAACGTTCAATTCAATCTCCAATCAATCAATTAAACGCGTTTTAAAACCCGGAAATCATGCAAAATCAATCCTAGCATGAATACAGACCTGATCCGCGACCCAATTCATTCCGAATCGACTGAATTGACGCGTAAACCCGTCGATTAGCTGTCAACTTCAAACCCGTAATCAAATCGTGCTTTTAAGATAGAATTGAACGAATTAATTCAACATACACCATCACACAATCCCTTTGAAACTCTCTCAATCTTCAATCGAGCATCATTGCATCCCTGGAACTCTGTCAAGCACCAAGGACGCTGAATCTGTACATCCTATCGATTGCCTTCAATTCTTAATCAATCGAGGTACATCCTATATCAACAGTTTCGTTTCAGTGTAAGGTTCAAAAGCCCCATGGTTGGGGCATTCAATTTTGCATAATCGGGTGAATCCGACTGGTTAGGGTTTGGAGTTTTATATCGGGGACGAGGGGGGAAGCTTGGTCTTTTTCGTTTTAAATTAGAATAAACCCGTTCTGTCAAGGCACGCGCCCTGGTCTACCGGTAAAACTCATACCCCCAATTTCTCAAATTAGCACATGCATTGCTCGATTCTTCATCACGGCAGCCGACATCTGACCATAGCCCGTTCTCACTCATTCGGTTCTGAATCAGGTAATTCTTGTGACCTTCGTACTCGATACATCTTGTAGATCGAAAGCCCTCTGTTTAACTCCATTAACAGAGGGCAATTCGATGCGTATTTGGCGATTCTTGGTTCTAGGGTTCATATTAATTTGGGGGCTGATTTGAGTTTTTGTTTTAAAGATTTTCCGTTTCATGATATACACTAACGAGCCCGTAGTCGGGATGGTTAGATGCATGTGTGTTTGGTGACCCGGGACTGACCCGAGTTCGATCCGATCAGTCTTGGTTTTCATGTTTTCTTTTTTTAGCCTTTTAATCAGATTTGTAACTTCTAATAATTTTTATAAATTATGTTAAATCTTTATAAACTTAAAAATAATTTTTATTTATACTTTTATGTCCAGAATCTTTTATCTAATTAAACTTAACTCAAACTTATATTAATTTAATCTTTAAAAATTGATTTAAATTCTTAAAAACTATAAAAACACCTTTAAACTTTATAAAACTTACATTCTTAATAAGAAATACTTTATATAATTTAAATCTTTACTTTGTTATTATTGTTCTACATCCTTCGTGTTTTAAAAACTTTAAATAAATAAAAACTTTAATAAAACAGGAAACTTATGCAAATCATATAAACTCAGAAAAGTTATAAAACTCAAATATTATTTAGAAAACTTATAAACTTGTGCATTTTTATAAAAGTTATGTTTATTTAAGGCTTGTTTATTTATTAAATTAAAACAGAGAGTAAATAAAAAAATACTTTATAAACTTATAAATTACATATCATTTATTTAAACTTACACTACATTTTAAACTTTATTTATTTCCAAGTTAAAATGTGAAATAAATACTAAACATCTAAACACTTTAATAGATGGTTAGACAAAATAATTATTCGTATAAGATAATTATTCATCCTTAATAATTATGTATACTTTAAATAATTATTATTAAACTTTAACCATTATTTACTCTTTAAATAATTATTTATCCTTAATAATTGTTCTTTTATTATTAATCCTTGTTTATTCCTTGAATAAATCCTTAATAACTATTTAGTATTTAAAAAAGATTATTATTAACCTTTGAATATTATTTAACCGCTAGATAATTATTATCCTTTAATAATTTATTATTCTTTAAATAATTATTTTAAATCATTAATAATTATCTAGTCTTACACTTAATTTATTTATAAATACCTAGAAAACATTATTTCCTATTTTGTGTATTTGTGAGGCTTTTAAATAATTAACAAATAAACTTATTACACTTTGATGTCATTTATTCAAAACTCCTATTTGAAACTTTAACCTAAACTTTATAAACACAATCAATCTCACCTCTCATTGGAACCCTAGTCAAATCTTGAACCCTAGATCCTAGCCATAGACTTGTAGATCATACTTAAACTCTAGACTTGTATTCTTAGGCTTATTTCGAGGATATTCTCTCTCAAAGTCTTGCAAACTTACTCTTACCGGATACTCTTCATCAATCCAAGTGAGTTTACATAGCCCCCTTTTTATTTTGTACTTTTGGGGTGAAACATGATTTACTTTTTGAAACTTTATGCATAGACTTAAATACAATTCAATAATATGATATTATGTGTTATGTGCTTTATGCTTGAATGCTATGAGTTAAGACTACATATACATGACATTAGTACAATCATTAACTCCGTACAAGCCAACGGTTGACATTGATAGATCTATTGTGTCTGACAAACCCACCCGGTTAGGGTGTTTGTTACCGACTTTACATTAGGGTAACCTGCGTGTTATGCCTCAGTCACAAGGTTTGATTGTACACACTTAGTTTAACTATAGATTCTCCATAAATGCCTTATACACGTGTATCGTATGAATTGTATAAAACACTTTAAACTTGGTTGTGTGTCAAAACCTACGTATGCTCACCAACTTTTTAGTTGACCTTGTTTTCATCATGTTTCAGGTACTAATGTTTGAGAATAAGTACAAGTTGCTTCACTTAGGACCGAGGACCTAGAATCTAATTTAAAGAAACTATTTATGTATTTCTATTTTTCTTGTATTGTTGGATTCAAGTTTATTTATGATATGAAGTTGGTTGTTTAAATATTTAAACTTTAGTATATCCTGAGCATTTGAACAGTCTACATGTCCCGCCCCGACGTATTCCGCCGTCGGTTGGGGTGTGACAAGCAAACCCAAGCGTTCAAGTACAAACATAGCAAAACGATCATCGAATATTTGGTTCGTGACACTCTCCCACCACCATTTCATGCACGTCCTTGTGCATGCCCGCAATCCCATACTTGTTTGCAGTCGTAGGACAATGCTTCACCCTTATGATTGAGCATGATTCACTTGGGTAAGAAGGACACCCGATAGTTCAGCAACAAAGATCTTCATCTTGACCGTTCAGTTTAGTGCATCGAGTTGATTTAAGTGGCGCCGATGTTTGCCTAGTTTCCAGTATGGGGACCTGGAGGTTGTAGCAGACTTCTATCTTCATTTTGCGGCTCTGCTAGACCGCAATTGCTGAACTTGATCATGACGGGCTTCAATGTTAACTGGACTAGGGCGGCGCTCACCATCCCATACTCGCGGCGTACAAAGACCATCGCCAAGGCGCTCCCCATTTGGCATTCTCCCACCACATTGCATAATCATACTCGGCCGGTAAACGCACAACTGGGATAAGTCACGTTCCAAAGTATCCGAGGGTCGACCTGCTCTGATACCACTTTGTCACGTGGTCATCTATCGAGGCCCCGTGTGGCGCCCTGGGTTGCCTCAGGGCCAGCCAATCCGTCCCGCTTATGATAGGGTCTACTGGTTTCGTCCTGCCTTGGACTCATCAGGCGAGCGACAACAGCTCGCGACCAGTGATGCTTTCGGTGTACCAACACACCTAGGCATGTTCATGTCGTCTATCTCACTGTGGCCGTCCCCGATGAAGTCCGGACTAACCAGCAAACCCAAGCGTTCAAGTACAAAAAATAGCAAAACGATCATCGAATATTTGGTCCGTGACATTAAGCTGGCTAACAAGATTAGACGTCTATAGTCGGCTATTATAGACTTTAGCTGGCCATGTGTCACTCCACTATTGGTTCGTACTCTGTAAAAAGGAATGTGGGCACAAAAATGTTAGCAGGCTAAGTTTTCCGTCTTAGCCGACTATTATAAAGAATGTCCATCTCTAGCCGACTAAATAAGCATGTCCACTCTAATTATTATCAATGGACCCTAGATGAAAAAAAATTCTTAAATCTGTCAGTTCGTATCTATAATTTCATTTTTTCAAGAGTTTAGTGATGTTATGGTCAGACGTCAAATGTGATGTTTTTCACTGCATATTCTTTTTTTATTCCATCAACTTTTTGAAAAGTAAAAAAAGACAATTATTTAAAGCGAAAATAAAAAAGTATAAGCTGGTCAAACTGAGTTGACTGGCAATTGATAGAACAAAATGAGCAGCTGGGCCCCATGTATGACTGGCTTGGCCCTTCATTGTTAAAAGCATACCCTGCATCTTTATCTTTTTACTCTACCAATCCATCATATTTTACGTTTGTTCACTTTCTACCCTTATTGCACATTAGCATTCACATCATCTTTATCCTCTTTAGCATTAATATCATCTTCCTCAACATTGAAACTTTGAGGTTGTTTTTAAAAAAGGAAATGGACTGAACGAAAATCCTTGGTAAATCCCACCCCCATAGGAAAAAAAGTCTGTATCCCCTACTGGTGCCCGAATATATATCTTAACACTACTATTCATATCTTTTACCTCGATATACTTTCAACGAATTCCTTTTCTCTCCAGAGTATCCCAAATCACCCGTCACGACACACTATAGTAAGCCTTTTCAAGGTCTATGAAGTGTAGTTCTAAACCTCTAATCTTACTTAAAAAGATTAAAACTTATTAAACTAAATATATAACTTAAATATTACACTAAAAACTAAATGTTAAACTAAGGACGGAAGATCTAGATTCTATGATATCATGTCATACGATACAAGCAAAGCCCACAAAATGCCATCCGAAGACTAATAAACTATATACATAGTAAGATGGGCTGTCAAGTTGTGGGTCCAGCTTAATTGGGCCCCATGATGGTGTTAACACAAAGAGCACGCACAACTAGAGGTGCACAAAAAAACCGGTTTGGAAATCCAAACCGGTTCCGAACCGGAACCCGAACCGCCCCATAACCGGTTTTGTGTGAACCGGTTTCAAACCGATACGAACCGCCAGTTTACAACCGGTTTAACCTATTTGTGCGACGAGCGGTTTACAACCGGTTTTTTGTGAACCGGTTTGAGAAACCGGTTTGGTAAACCGGTTTGAACCGGTTTAACGGTTAAAAAAAAAACTAGCCGTTGGAAACGGCTATATAGCCGTTGGGACCAATTTTTGACCGTTTTTTGACCCATTTTAACCCCCAAACACATTATAAATAGGTAGTGGGTGTTTTGGTTAAATCACACTTCTCAAACGCTCAAAAAACGCTCAAAAAATTTCAAAAAACGCAATGGCAGGTTCTTCAAGTTATGGTGTTTCCTCTAACGAAGTTAGCGTTGTGAAAATAATACCAACAACGAGGAACCCCGCAATTTGGTCAAACTACGATCTATGTGAGTTGTCTAACGGGTTGGAACGTGCTCGTTGCAAAAAATGTGGTGGTTTTTTTAAAAAGGAATCAAATTCTACTCTAAAAACTCATCTGGAAAAATCGTGTCCGAGTTTGAAGAATATTCCAGGTGAGGGTCAAGCATCTATGACAAGCGAGGGTGGAATTTGGAACTTCGATCCAAATATTGTTCGAGATAGAATGGCGAAATTAGTTATTCAAAGAGGTTTGCCGTTCAACCATTTCGACAACCCGCTCACGACGAGGATGATTCAAGAAGCCCTTCAACCACGTTATCATCAAGTAAGTCGTAGTACTCTTAGACGTGATTGTCTAAAAATGTGGAAAAAAGCAAAAAAAGAATTAATTTTAGGTTTTGAAAAATTGGAAACCGGTGTGAACTTAACCACCGACGTTTGGTCGGCTCCACATGGTATTCCCGACTCATATATTTGCGTTACCGCTCATTGGGTTGATCCCAATACGTGGCAAATGATGAAACGTACAATCGCGTTTGATATGTTTGAATATCCGCACACGGGTCAAAATTTATTTCACATTTTAGATGATGTGATAACCGATTTTAAATTACAAAATAAATTATTTTCAATATCTTTTGATAATGCCTCAAATAATACAAATGCGGTTCAAAAATTAATATTAAAATATAATCCGATTTGCAACGGCGCTTTTTTCCATAATCGATGTATTGCACACATCATCAACTTAGCCGTGCAAGACGGGCTTGGGGTTGAACCCGTTATTGAAATAAGTAATGCATTTCGAGTCATGCTTAAAGACGTTTTTAGTAGTAGTAAAAAAAGATACCATGAATATATTAGATTATGTAACGATACGGGTTTGATTTGCTTAGGTCCCAATTGGGACCTCCCAACAAGATGGAATTCAACTTATAAAATGTTTCATAGTGCTATACGTCAAAAAGATACTTTATCAATTTTTCATGATATGCTTTCCTCAAAACCGCGTCGTAAAATTCAAAGTTTTCCGTCTACGAGTTGGGACATTCTTGAAAATTTAACCGAATTGCTCGAAGTTTTCAAAACCGCCACTACTTTTTTATCCGGGGTTTATTACCCCACAAGTCCCTTGGCTCTTAAACAAATATTTCTAATGTGTAACAAATTAGCCGAACTTGAAAATAAAAATACTCTTTTTACGACAATGATAAAACCGATGAAAGAAAAATTTGTTAAATATTTTAAAGAAATGCCTCCGGTTATAACTTGTGCCGCCGCATTAAACCCTACAATTAATGTTTACGGTGTTGAAACCTTGATTGATAAAATAACTTACGATTTGGATTTGAATTCCGAAGATATTCATTTTTCAACCGTAACAAAAACTTATTTTAACAAATGTTTGCAAGATTTGTTTGATATTTATTTACATAAATATGGTACAACACAAACCCCACATGATACGATGGGCGCGGGCGCATCAAGTAGCAGCTCGAGGAATGTGAACTTAAATTTGTATAACGAAATGAGAAATGAATTTACTAAACGGGCTAGAGGGTCCATCCCGAGTAGCGAACTCGGAAGGTATACGGGAACAAACTTTTTATCATTTATGAGTCCGGATGTTTTTGAGGACTTTGATATTTTGGCTTGGTGGAAAGGAAACGAATCTACTTTTCCGGTCCTTTCCGCCATGGCCCGTGATTTACTAACCGTCCAAGCTTCCACGGTAGCTTCGGAATCCGTTTTTTCTCTTAGTGGCAGGGTTTTATCTATTCGAAGAACTAGACTCACTCCCGCGGCAATGGAAATGTGCATTTGCTTGAAAGACCATTTGGATGCGGTTGATAGGAGACAAGATAGGGCTTCGCTTGAAGAAGAAATTGAAGTTGAAGAACTCATACACGAATCTGAGGTTAACCAAGGATTGGCGAGCCCACTTACAAATGAAGAACTCGCCGAAGATGATAGACTACGAGGATCCACTAGTAACTCCGAGAATGACGGCTAATATTAAACAAAAAAACTCCAAAAAATAAAAATATATATATTTTTTTCTCGTATTGTAATGTTTAATATTGTAATGTTTTGTGATTTCCGAACCCCTACAATATGAATAAACGTTGAACTATATGTTTTTCTTTTTCTCGTATTGTAATGTTGTAATATTTTTTAATTTATTTTAAAATTTTTTTTTTATAAAAAAAACCGGTTTAAACCGGTTCACCAACCCGAACCGGTCCAGAACCGACCTGAACCGGTTCAATAGGTTCGACATTTTATACTTGCAAAACCGGTTTAACCCGAACCGGTTTGGGTCAAAACCGGTTTAGTGTTTGCGTTGACCAAACCGGTTCGGGCCGGTTCGAAACCGGTTCGGTTCAAAAACCGCCTTTTGTGCACCTCTACGCACAACAGTCGAACCTAATTAGTTTATGTAACGTTCTTATCAATAGTTATCATCACTTGTTGTTTACGGGTTGCTCTTTTGTCTTCTTCCAGAGTTATAACTAGTTACGTATCATATACTTAATTGCACCTATATATATGTGTGTTTTTTTAATATAGTTACTATATATTAAACGCATATTAACTACATATTGTATAATATTGTTAAAACCGCATACAGAAAATATATTGACATATACAAATTAATGAACTTATTTACAACAAAATACATTAATAAAAGATTGTAACGTAATAAAGAAAATCTTTTTATACAAAAATAAAGGCAAACTACAGAAAGCAGAAAATCGAAGTTACATTTTTTGGTTTTCACAATCAATTTTATATTAACTATTAATTAAAGAAAAGGTAGGATGGTGTAAGTTGGTATTTTGATGAAGGTGTGTTAAAATTTCACTCTTATTTCTTTCTGTATAATTTTATTTTTAATTTGATAATTTATTTCTAATTCTGTTTCTCTATTTTCCTTTTTGTACAATTGGGCCTCCACCTTGCGGTCCCTTTTTAAATTGTTGTTGGGCCGTTGGGCCTTGTATCCATGTTTCTCCATCAAAGACCTGTGGCCTCATTTCCTCTTCAAGTCTGGCTAGACTCCTGCGCATTCAAGAAAAAATAGGGATTTCTTCCTTAAATCGTGATCTCACTTCTGTTGCCCCTCTACTAGGGATTCCGATGATCTCGCAAGTGATTACTCTAATCAGCCTCTAGTTAAAGATCGGATGTACCTCTGTTGAAGACACGAAAAACAATTCTGCCTGTTTTGTCTATTTCGGGTTTTTAAACCTTTTATTGTCTTAGTCTCTATTTCTTAGTATTTTGTGTTGATTTCAAGTAATAAAATGGTTTGATTAGAAGTTTTTTGAAAAGGTGATTTAATAATTGGAAGATTGTAATTGAACCAGTTAACTAGAAAAAAATAACTGGGTTATATAAGGTAACTAACTTACAATGAGTTTAACTTTTGATCTAGAAAAAAAATTTAAGTTACATTTTTTTTTTCTTAATTTTTCATAATACGTGGTTTACCTTACTCTCGAACCCAAATTCCCTCATCTGGATTCCGATTTGACTTTGACAATATTTCTCCAAACTTCATGAGATTTTAACTGATTCAATTTCAATTGTGAAATCGTGAGACATGGATTGTTGGTTCAGGCCCCTTTGTAAAACACACTCACAACACAAACTGTGTATTATATTTGATTGAAAACTAGATACAAAGGAGCTACGAAAAACTGAGTATACAATTGCTTATATAGGAAATAAAAAAAACCAAAAACAATAACCCAATAACCCACGTAACATGCATGCCCCATGATATTCTTCAACTTCCCATTTTATTCTCCAATTTATCCCGTCAAACCTTTACTAAGTCTTCTGCTGTACGTTTGGAGCCAAATCTGACCCGTATCCAAAACTCGCCTGACCCGCTGACCCTTGACCCATGAATAAACCGATTAACCCAACATGGATTTCATTAATTCATCTATTTATTGCAAAATTGCTTTCTTTTTTATGTAGTTCGCCTTAAGAAATATTGATTAAATAATTAATATGATCAATCATCTTGACATCAAAAGTTGGAGTAAGCTTGATTCATTTGTATTTAACATCAATTATTTGCATAGTTAATTAGGATTTAAAGGCGTGGAAATCAAGTTTTGGTTCATTTCACACGGGCCTCATATTATATCTTTCTCACGAATTTCCCTTATAACGAACGTGGAGTTAAAAAAGGAGCTCATTTTACACAGACCCAATATAAATATTTTTGATTGAATTAAATACAAAAAGAATAAAAACTGCACATAAAAAGCGAAGAGATAACTTTGTGGTTTTGCAGAGAGAAAGAAGAAGACAAGAAGATGCATGTGAAGTTATGGGGGCTTTTGTTCTTCAATCACAACATGCATGCATGTTCTATATCATATCTCCCAAATTAACAGCTCAGGATTTTGAAAAGGCGCTTTCTGAAAAAAGCGATTCTTGAAGACAAATTTAGTTATAAGGCTGAAATTGTTGGGATATATACATATAGCAGATGTTGATAAATCGAAGAAAAAGACAATGGTCGTCACCTCCTTTTCACGTTAGATTTGATTCTGATCACAATTACCATTTCATGGATTTGATTATAAAAAAGAGCTGTGTAGTCAATTTGACTGCAATGTTTTGGTCAGATGATGGGTAAGTTATTTGACTAAGAAATTATAGGTTAAACGGAGTTTATATGTCAAATCTGATGTTGCAACATTAAGAAGCAAAAAGTAATTACATGTCTGCATGGCAATGTCAGAACGTTATAAACTACTTGTTAAAGACGTGTAACCTCATAGTTCTCTTTTCCAAGTTTCAGATTATTAATTACAAACCAAGACCAGCGGTCCTTGGCACCCACGGAGGCGGATGTTGTTGGTAAATTGAACGCAAACCGAATGAACACAATAACTTGCTATTGAATTGAGAATCGTTGATTGACCGAAGATTCGACTATAGGACTTTGACTTTGCAACCTATTTATAGTTTTCCCTAGTAAACGCTATTTGTAACAGCCAGCCAATGAATAGTGGTGAAAACTCTTATGGCACCCTTTCTTGTTCCATAACATCGTGCCATGTGTCGTTGGTGGTTACTAAGTTTGGTTTCTAACAAACTAGCCCCTATACTTTTATACAAATACATAAAGACTCTAAACATACTTTCTACTATTTACAATTTGAACCCAAACTATATTTTGGTTAAATACTTTCAATACTCCCCCTTAAAAAATATATTTTAATAAGGGTCTTCTTGCTTGACTTGCGCTTACAATAGTGTTGGTTCTTCGTCCTACACTAGATGAGCCTATTGATCCTTCTCTTTCTCATTATCCTTCCATTTGGTGCATTCTTTTTCCAAGTAACCGAATCCACCACATTCATAGCATCTGAGTTTTTCCTTGTTTCCTCGACCGATACCTCTTCCACGTCCTCTTTCTTCTTTGATAAAGTTTCTTCCCCGTCCTCTACCACGACCTTGAATGCTTGAACTTGCAATTTTAAGTTTAGTTTAATTGTTTGCATCCGGTTCATCTTGATCTTTAATGCGTTCTTTGAAGGCTGTTATTCTTCTAACGACTTCTTCAAACGGCATTTTATCGACTTCTGAATACTAATGATAGTTCCCATGATTGCTAGAAACTTCTTTGGAATCGAGTTAAGTAGCTTTCTCACAATTGTTTTGTCCTTAAGTGTTTCACCGAGGGTTTTAAACTTAGCCCTTATACTGCCCAACTTTCATGAGAAGTCATTTACTGTTTCACTTTCTTTCATCCTTAAGGCCTCTAATTCGTTGCTCTGAGTTTGTAGAAGTGCCTTTTGAAAGAGGTTTGCTCCAAGGTATCCAACTTTAATCGGTTCCCACACTGCTTTTGCACTTGGATATTGTGCAACTTGCAAGAGGACTTCTTCTAGCAATGTTTGGAGGTTCATTGCTTTTGTTGGATTGATCTACTTTTCGTTTGCTTCGTCCTTACCACCAACTATCTCCCAAAGGCCATAAGCCTTTAATATCGTTTCCATCAACACCACCAACATAATGTAGTATGAATCAGTCAGTTTTGGGCATTGAAGGGTTATGTTTCTTTGCTCAAAGACTATTGTACTACTTGATGCGTTATCATGCTTGTTGCCTTCTTTTCCTGTCATGCTTGCTTGCTTTCTTCTTTCCTATATTGAGATCTTTCCTATCTTACTTGCTGATTTATCTTGCTAACTTGATTCTGATCGGATAACCAGTTCCTTGCTTGCTTTGACCAAAGTTTGATATTTCTTGCTCGCTTTTGTCACACATGAATTTCTTGCTTGCTTTTGCGACATGAGACTTTCTTGCTTGCTTATGCCACACGAGACTTTCTTGCTTACTTTTGCTTCACAGGACTTTCTTGCTTGCTTTGCAACACGTGACTTTCTTGCTTGCTTTTGCCACACAAGACTTTCTTGCTTGCTTTCCCACACATGATTTTCTTGCTTGCTTTGCCACACGAGACTTTCTTGCTTGATTTGTCACACATGACTTTATTGCTTGCTTTTCCATATGGGACTTTCTTGCTTGCTTTGAAATACTAGGTGTCTTTTACTTTCTATTAGAACCAAAAGGTTCGATCTTGCTCGCAAATGAACCGTAAAGGTTCAGGTTTTTCTTGCTAGCTAATGAACCATTAAGGGTTGGGGTTTCTTACTTGCTAATGAACCACTAAGCGTTTGGGTTTCTTGCTCTTGCTTTCTCATTCAATCGGATTCTCCTTCCCAGATTTGAAACATGTGCTCTGATACCACTGATGGTAAATTGAAAGCGAACCGAATGAACACAATAACTTATTGAATTGTGAATCGTTGATCGACCGAATATTCGATTACATGACTTTGACTTTGCAACCTATTTATAGTTTTCCCTAGTAATCGCTATTTGTAATCGCCACTTGAAGAGTTGCGAGAACTCTTATGGCACCCTTTCTTGGTCTATAATATCGCGCCATGTGTCCCTAGTGGTTACTAAGTTTTTCTAACAAACTAGCCCCGCCCATAGACTCTAAACAGCCCCGCCCATAGACTCTAAACATTCTTTCTACTATTTAAAACTTTTATTTTGGTTAAATACTTTCAATAGATTTGGCAAACAAAGCACAAGGACACCACAAAAAACCCATTATGCGGTTTCGTTCGTGAGTGGTTTTTGAGGGTTAGGTCCATGATGACAGATGCTAACATACGGGGTGTGGGTTAAATTTATTTTTTTCTTATATAACTTTCATTTGTTTTATATAATAAATTAATAATAAATTAATGAATTTATAAAAGAAACGTATACAATACAATCCTTCTTTGCACCTATCAACTTCTATAATGATGTAGTCTGTTGTAAGTGGTAATTCCAAGGGTTTAATTCCTTTAACCCTTTCTTTTATCTTTTTAATTAAAATTAATGTCTTCATGATTAAAATGTCTTTGACCGTTTTTAGTGGTTTTACTGTATAATGGTCCTACTAATTTTGAAAGGTTTGGAATAAATTTTCTAGCATAATTTACCAAGCCTAAAAAAGCTTGAATTTGTTTTAAATTAGTAAGTTTTTCGGGAAAATCGAGAATTTTTGTAGAAATATGTTTTTGTAATTCGATATTTCCATTTCCGATTTCTAGTTCTAAGAAAGAAAATTTTCTTTTGAATAATTCAATCTTTTTCTTAGATACTACTATCCCATTCTTTTTTATTTCTTCAAATACTTGTTGTAGATGAGTTTCATGTTGTTGGACTGTTTCACTTGCTACTAGTATGTCATCAATATATACTAGACAAAATTTGTATTTGAGAAATATACCATCCATAAATCTTTGAAATATTGAATGAGCATTCTTTAGTCTGAAACTAAGAACATTCCATTCATATCTTTACTAGTTTAGTAATTCAAAGCAAATTCATTCCCTAATCTTCACCTAAGCGGGTTTCCATATAAATAGGACTTAAGCATACCAGCTGCCTGACATGGACCTGTCTTAGTCTTTTAGATATTAGAAAAGCCTTTGCTCTGATACCAACATATATATATATATATATATATATATATATATATATAGGGGAAGAATCATGAGAAAACTCAATGTTCATGAGAGAACCAAAAGACTACTTATTTAAGGTAAAAAATAAAAAAAAGATCATAACTCAAAAAATAAATCAAAAATTAAAAAACTGCTTCGGATACCTTGTTTCCCACGTCGTCCTCGTTCAATAATAAAAAAAAACTCGAAAAGTAGTGGGTTTAGCTTTTAGGTTTAGTTTTTTGAGTTTAGTTTAGCTTTTAGGTTATGTTTTTGGAGGGGTGGGGTGGGTGGGGTGGGGTTAGGTTTTTAGGTGGGGGTGGGGTGGGGGGTTTAGGTTTTTGAGGGTGGGTTTGGCTTTTTGGTTTAGTTTTTTGGTTTTTAGAAGGGTAGGGTGGGGGGTTTAGGTTTTTAGGGGGTGGGGTGGGGTTTAGGTTTTTAGGTGGGGGTGGGGTGGGGTGGGGGGTTTAGGTTTTTGGGTGGGGGTGGGGTGGGGGGTTTAGGTTTTTGGGGCTGGGTTGAGTTTTTTGGTGTACTACACATATGCGGTAGGAGTTTTTTGGTTTTATCATGAAAATGAGTTTTCTAGTGAACTCACCCCTATACATACACACACATATATATATATATATATATAGGGGAAGGATCATAAGAAAACTCAATGTTCATGAGAAAACCGAAAAACTACATTTTTAAGGTAAAAAAATAATAAAAAAATCATAGCTCAAAAAATATATAAAAATTAAAAAACTGATTCGGAGACCTTGTTTCCCACGTCGTCCTCGTTCAATAAAAAAAACCTAGAAAAGTAGTGGGTTTAGCTTTTAGGTTTAGTTTTTTGGGTATAGTTTAGCATTTATGTTAGATTTTTGGAGGGGTGAGGTGAGGTGGGGGGTTTAGGTTTTTGGGGGGTGGGTGAGGGGGTAGGTGGGGTGGGGTTAGGTTTTTAGGTGGGGGTGAGATGGGGGGGGGGGGGTTTAGGTTATTGAGGGTGGGTTAAGCTTTTTGGTTTAGTTTAGGTTTTTGGAAGGGTAGGGTGGGGGGTTTAGGTTTTTTGGGGGGTGGGTGGGGTGGGTTTAGGTTTTTGGGTGGGGGTGGGATGGGGGGGGGGGGTTTAGGTTTTTAGGTGGGGGTGGGGTGGGTGGGTTTAGGGTTTTGGGGGTGGGTTGGGTTTTGGGTGTACTACACATACGCAGTAGGAGTTTTTTTGGTTTTCTCATGAAAATGAGTTTTCTAGTGAACTCACCCCTATACATACATATATATATATATATATATATATATGTATATATATATATAGGAAAAAGATCAAATGTAAAACATGTATATATATATATATATAGGGACATGTTCAATTGAAAACTATCATTTTGGCGAGAACCAAAAGAACCATACATTCTTACACAAACGCATACATGCATCCTTACTTTATATATGTACAAATGCATACATGAAGCTAACCCAAGTTCCAGTCTTGGCCCTTCCCGAGGGAAATGAAGACTTAGTGGTATACTCTGACGCTTCGGGTCAGGGATTGGGATGCGTATTGATGCAACGCAGGAGAGTGATCGCGTATGCGTCATGGCAGTTGAAGATTCACGAAGCCAATTATCCGACTCACGATTTGGAACTTGCTGCTGTCGTATTCGCATTGAAAATCTGGAGGCACTACCTTTACGTGGTGAAGTTTACTATTTACTCTGACCACAAAAGTTTGAAGTACTTCTTCGAACAAAGGGAACTTAATATGAGGCAGAGACGATGGTTGGAACTATTGAAAGACTATGACTATGAAATCATATACCATCCTGGAAAGGCAAACGTGGTGGCTGACGCTCTAAGCCGAAAGGATGTGCCTGCTCCTATTAGAGTGAAAGCTTGCCAGTTGGTGGTATCATCAGATGTGATGAGGGAAATTGAAGAGCTCAAGATGAAGCACTTAAGGAAGAAAAAATAAAGAAGGAAAGAATGGTTGGCCAACAGGACAAGTTGGAATATAACACCATTGGTGTTAGGACACGTTTTGGGCATGTATGGATACCTATGGGTGGCGAGCTTAGGACCAAAATCTTGGATGAGGCTCATAAGTCTCGTTACTCTATCCGTCCCGGTACCAACAAAATGTACCAAGATCTGAGAAAGGAATACTGGTGGCCTGGAATGAAACACGAAGTGACAAAGTACGTAAGCAAGTTCTTGACTTGCTTGCAAGTAATGGCTGAACACCAGAAACCTTATGGAAAGATTCAACCTCTTGATATACCGGAATGGAAGTGGGAACACATTACCATGGACTTTATAACCAAGCTACCTCGCACAGCTAAAGGTCATGACACCATCTGGGTAATTGTGGACCGTTTAACGAAAAGTGCCAATTTCCTACCTATTCGCGAGACGTTCTCGTCGGAGAGGTTAGCGGAGGTATTTATAAACGACGTAGTAGCACGACATGGGATGCCTTTAACCATCGTATCTGACCAGGACACACGATTCACATCGAGGTTTTGGAAAATATTTCACGAGGCGATGGGCACGAGGCTTAATATCAGAACGTCATACCACCCGCAAACGGATGGTCAGTCCGAAAGGACCATTCAAACATTGGAGGATATGCATGTTTCTCCCCAACGGGAAAACAAGTAAAATACTGTTTGTGTGTATGCATGTTTCTCCCCAACGGGAAAACAAGTAAAATACTGTTTGTGAGTATGCATGTTTCTCCTCAACAGGAAAACAAGTAAAATAATGTTTGTGTGTAAGCATGTTTCTCCCCCAATAGTAAAACAAGTAAAAAGGGGCCGTGAAACTCACCTGATTGCGAAGGTAGTAATCACACAAGTCCGAGATTAAAATCTCAAGCGATAGCCTGACACGGCTCACAAATGTCCTAGCATTACAACGTAACAGTTAGGGACTCAAAGGAAATATGTGAAGATGACACAGAAAATAGGGAACATCCTAAAAGAAACGTTCTAATGATTAAGAGTAGATGAACATATTCACGGGAATGAGAATTCTTAATTAAGATAAATACGTTTCACGATGAATGACAAATAATATATAATAAATATATCCGAGCGTTTTGTCATTAAATAGTAGTCTAGAAAAATAATATTATTATATTATTTTTAAACTTGCATAGTTAGTACGATAACTATTTATGTGGCAAAAATAATAATATATTATTTTTACTCTAGTAAATAGACGTGTGTAAATAATATAACATTTTATATTATTAAATAGTTTAAAACGTTACACGAGGTAAATAAACGAGGCAAAATAATATAAAATATATATTATTTTATACTAAAAGTCACGGGTTAAAAACAATATAAATATATTATTTTGTTCGAAGTCGCGGTTTGAAAATAATATAAACATATTATTTTAAAAGTGAGAATTTATACTAAAAATGGGTTATAAAATCTAACCCGAGCCCACGGGTGATTTCCCGGGCTAAAACACTTTAATATGATATTATAATAATATAACAATTGATTTAAATATTAAAATATCATTAAAATAAATATTTAAAAAGAAAACAGGGGAGGAGGGTTCGAACCCGGGTCTTCTCCCCATAAGCATACAGACTTAACAAGTCCGCCTAGGGTCATCGCAACCAAACCCGAACAGGAAGAGTTTTAATCAGAAAATACCGTGATCCTCTTCCTTGCGAGAACCGAAGCCAAACCCAGTCCCGATTGTGTTGATTTCGGCCGCGATCAAGTAATAGGGCAGAGAGGTTTTGTTAATCTGGTGTTTGCGAATTCGTATGAGAGTTTAATTTGGAAATTATCAAGTCTGGGATCGTTTATTTTAAGATAAGAAGGCCGTAACCCTAGATCAAGAACATCAAATCGATTCCCTTGATTCTGATAATAGAAATGGCTGGATTCATGGGGCTTTTGCTAATTACGACCTTGCGAAAACATTGCAATAGTTTAATTTGATTAAGAGTGTGTTTAAGATTAAAAACCCCAATTCCGATTATGAACAAACCCTAATTTCCAGATCATTAATAATTCGATGATATAAGAGTGAATCACCATAGGGTTTTCAAAGAGTGGGTGATGGCGATTCTAACCATATAGTTTGATTGGATTAAAACTGTGTCTAGGTTAGAGTTCGATTAAACCCGAAACGTATGAACCCTAGATTCGGGTTCATACTAAATTCCATGATAAAAGGAGAAATTGATAGAGGGTTTTCAATGAGTTTAGGATTTCGAAACTGTTGATGTATTTTAATTTGATTGAGGTTGGTTTTAGGGTCGAAACCCCCAAATCATTTTCGTATGAACCCTAGATTATGGGTTTAGATTAATTCAATGATACGAGCCCCAATAACCATAGGGCTTTCATTCAATGGACAAAAACGAAGCTAATGGTGGAATCAATTACCAGGATCGAGTTCCAATTGATGGCTATCGACTGAATTCGTCTCCGTCGTCGCGCGGGTTCGTCTTTGGTGACTTCTACTGTGATTTCGACTGAATTGATGTGTGCAACAGTTCTAAAGATGATTGATTAAGGTGGGCAGAGGTTTAATTTCAGGAATGACGATCAAATCGATACGAATTCGTGTGTATAGTAGATGAACTTCGACGGTTACGATTTTTAGAACATAAGTAGTTTAATTCGATAAATTAACGAGGATTGAATGTTCAATAATGGTCGTGATTAGCATTGAAGTCGATTTCGGTTATGAATTTCAGTCGACATGATCGAGATATACGGATTTGAGTCACATTGGTTGCGGGTTTGACTTCCAAAAAGTCAACAGAATCGATTTTCTTCGATTTTGACTAATGGAAGTCATCAAATCAGGTTTTGCATATTTGCAAGACAAACCCCTATAGTTTTGATATTAAATATTAACAGAATCGGTCCCTGGGGTTTGAATTTAACTGGATTAGCTAACTGGGTTAAGTTTTTAATAGAAAGCTTAACGGAATTGTTAACGGAGTTAACTTGAAAAGTCGGATTGTCACATCATCCCCTAGTTGAAAGAATTTTCGTCCCGAAAATTAAAATAATTTTTTTTTTTCAGATGTCACATCATCCCCTAGTTGAAAGAATTTTCGTCCCGAAAATTAAAATAGTACCTTAAGAGTTTGACGTGGAGTGCTTGAACAGATTAGGATATTTGCGCATCATCTGATCCTCGCGCTCCCACGTGAATTCCGGTCCGCGTTTCGAGTTTCAACGGACTCTAACAATGGGGATTTTGCTGCGCTTTAACGTTTTTACTTCCTTATCCATAATTTCGACGGTTCTTCGATGATACGTAACTGTTCATCAATGTGTAGTTCCTCAAGAGGAACTGCGAGCGATTCGTCTGCTAGGCATTTCTTCAAGTTCGAGATGTGAAAGACGTCGTGTACACCACTAAGTCTTTCAGGTAAGTCCAGTTGATACGCCACTGGTCCGATTCTCTTTAGAATCTTGAATGGTCCAACATAACGAGGATTTAGCTTACCTCGCTTCCCAAAACGAATGACACCCTTCCAAGGTGAGACTTTTAGCAAGACCATATCCCCTACTTGAAATTCTAATGGTTTACGACGCTTATCGGCATAGCTCTTTTGACGATCACGAGCTGCTGCCATACGGCTTCTAATCTGGACGATTTTCTCAGAAGTTTCGAGTACGAGTTCAGGACCTGTAAGTTGACTATCCCCAACTTCGGCCCAACAGATAGGAGAATGAAATTTCCGTCCATACAGTGCTTCAAATGGAGCTGCCTTGATGCTAGTGTGATAACTGTTGTTGTAGGAGAACTCCACCAACGGTAGGTGTGACTCCCAAGTGTCGTAGCATGTCTTCCAGAGTTTGAATAGTACGTTCTGTTTGACCATCGGTTTGAGGATGGTAAGCTGTGCTCATATCTAGACGCGTGCCTAAGGATTTTTGCAATGATTGCCAGAACTGAGAGGTGAATCGAGCGTCTCGATCCGAGATGATAGAAATTGGCACACCGTGCCGAGAGACTACTTCCTTCAAGTAAATACGAGTGAGTTTTTCCATCTTGTCGGTTTCTTTGATTGCAAGGAAGTGTGCAGATTTTGTCAAGCGATCTACGATCACCCAGATGGTGTCGCATCCGATAGAAGTTAGGGGTAGTTTGGTAATAAAATCCATGGAAATCTACTCCCATTTCCACATCGGAATTTTCGGTTGATGAAACAACCCAGCAGGTTCTTGGTACTTGACTTTGACCTTCTAGCAGGTCAGGCACTTGCTAACATAGGTGGACATATCAGTTTTCATGTTCATCCACTAATAGGGAACCTTTAGTTCATAATACATCTCATCGGAACTAGGATGAATAGAATAGCGCGATTCGTGAGATTCATCCATTACAAGTCCCCTTATGTTCCCGTGCTTTGGAACCCATATTCGCTCCGCGAAGTAGCGAGTACCGTATGATTTAACTTCGAGTTGTGCTTCCATACCGCGTGTACCTTCCAGCGATAGGTTTTCCTCTTTCAGAGCTTCAAGTTGAGCACTAATGATCTGATCAGGTATTCCAGGGTGGATAGTGAGTTGTAATGGTCGGACTCGTCTGGGTTTAGTTTCTTTCGATTTAGGGCATCGGCCACAATATTAGCTTTACCCGGATGGTATCGGATCGCACAGTCAAAATCATTTAAGAGATCGACCCAACGACACTGTCTCATGTTCAGCTCTTTCTGCTCGAAGATATGCTGAAGACTCTTGTGATTGGTGTAGATGGTGCATTTGGTACCGTACAAGTAGTGTCTCCATATCTTAAGTGCGAAAACTACGGCTCCCAACTCTAGGTCATGAGTGGTGTAGTTTTTCTCGTGAACTTTTAACTGACGCGATGCATATGCGATTACTTTCTCCCGCTGCATCAACACACAACCTAAACCCTGGATAGATGCGTCACAATACACTTCAAAATCATCCGTTCCTTCCGGAAGGGCTAGTATAGGTGCACTGCAGAGTTTCTGTTTAAGGAGTTGAAATGCTGACTCCTGTTTATCACTCCAAATATAGGCTTTACCCTTTTGAGTCAAAGCAGTAAGGGGTTGTGCGATTTTAGAAAATTCTTCAATGAAGCGACGGTAGTAACCAGCCAATCCCAGAAACTGTCGCACCTCAGTCGGAGTTGACGGTGCTGCCCAATTCTTGATGGCTTCTATCTTCGATGGGTCGACATGTATCCCTTTCTCATTAACTACATGCCCTAAGAATTGAACTTCCCGAATCCAAAATTCACACTTGGAAACTTGGCATAAAGCTGTTCATTCTTAAGCAGTTCCAGAATTAATCGAAGATGTTCTTAATGTTCCTTTTCACTTTTGGAATAGATTAAGATATCGTCGATGAAAACGATGACAAACTGATCAAGATAAGGTTTACACACACGGTTCATGAGGTCCATGAATACCGCGGGTGCATTGGTTAATCCGAAAGGCATAACCATAAACTCATAATGGCCGTACCTTGTCCTGAAAGCAGTTTTAGAGATATCCTCTTCTCGGACTCTTAACTGATGGTAGCTGGACCTAAGGTCTATTTTAGAATAGAAACTTGATCCTTGGAGTTGATTAAAGAGATCATCTATGTGGGGTAGCGGATAACGATTCTTGGTCGTCACTTTTCTCAACTCACGATAGTCGATGCACATGTGAAAAGTCCTGTCCCTCTTCTTGACCAATAGGACTGGAGCTCCCCATGGCGATGAGCTAGTTCGGAAGAAACCTTTATCCAACAACTCTGGCAGTTGTGTAGATAACTGTTGTAACTCACTAGGTGCAAGTCTGTACGGTGCCCGAGCAATAGGTGTTGCTTCGGGTGCTAGATCAATTTGAAATTTGAATTGACGATGAGGCTGAAGTCCAGGAAGGTCTTCGGGAAATACTTTCGGTTAGTCACGTACAATTGGGATGTCGTCAATCTTCTTCTCCTCAGATGGCTGCTCGGCGACGAGAGCCAAATAGCAGTATGACCTTTTCGAAGACACTTTTGTGCATTTATTGTATGATATGATGCCAACGACTGCACCACTCCTTTCGCCTTGGACAGAAAGGTTTTCTCCACTCGGGAGAGGAAGGTGAACGATTTTGTCACGACAAATGATTTCGGCTTGGTACTTAGATAACCAATCTATGCCAGCGATTAAGTCAAAGTTGCCAAGTGTAACTGGCATGGGGTTAATGTCAAGTTTATGACTAACCAATCCTAGTTTACACCTAAGAATGTGAGTTTATTCGATTTTCTAATTGGCTGCTATCTCAATAGTATACTTGGCTTCTAATAGAGTTGGAGTATGACCGCACCAACATGAAGTATGTGAAGTCATGCTGAGACTTCTAATGAGGCTCGCGCTTATAAGATAAGCGTCGGTCAATGCAAAGACCAAGGGAAAAGAAGTTTAATGAGCTATAGATTCTAGTAACATAAAGGAGGGGATGTCTGTTTAAGTAATCGCGTTCCAGTGATGGTTGGTTAGATTAAATCCCTGTTTTCTAATGTCATTAGAACAACCGGATTATTTTGTGAAGAAAGAAGTACGTTTACAGAGTTAGATATCCTGGGGTATAAATCAAACTAGGCTGAGGATTAGTCATAGGATAAGGTAATAGGGTCGAATGAAATTTATTCTTGAAATGTAAGAAACAACGTGTTAGCATGAACTCCTCAAATTTCACTTACATAGTTGGAGTCGATAAGTTTGCCATGAGATTCAATTAGAGTTTCAATCAAGATGGTTTCCTTGATCAAGTTTGAATGAGAGTTTTACAGTTATTAAGATTTTTACATGAGTGCAAATAACATGATGGATTCCATTAACGATAGTTCAGTATGTCCGTAAACATTTTCAACCTGATAGTCGCGTCTATCAACTGTTGAACGAGTTTAATGATATCAACTAGTCGTTGAGCGGGTTGCGGGAATTTCTACGGATAGTGAAAACTTCAGTCTGTAAATCACAGATTTGGACCATTTATCCACACACTAGGTTTCACCAGGACTTATATGCACCTCAAATTATTATTACGTGTGCACCCGTAATGATAATTTGCTTTACATGTTCACCCTAGTTCTCCCTATCCTGTGTCATAATATCCTTTAGTTTGTATTTCCGAATACAGAGTATTGTTAGAGATGATAAGTCATTGAAAGGTGTAGTCATCAACCATAAGTTGATCGACTAGGACTCATATCAGGATGAGTAGTCAGAAATTGTTTGATCCGAGTATTCACTCGAGTTGGAACATAATACAAGAGTCCAATCCAGTGGATTGTAGATGGGAACATGTACACGAAACAAACATGTACATGAAATACTGCTTCGATGAGCGAAACTAGTTCATGAATGTGTTACTGGAAGAAGGAAAGTAGTTGTTCTTCCCACTGAGTCAGAATAGGGTTTGAGTATGCATTGAGCAATGCGTTCTAAAATTTGTGGTCAATCTATTCTCAACAGAATATCGACCAAAGACGCGAGCCCATGGCTCGGGAATGTGATGACATCTACATGTCAATGGATTCTACAATAATGCGTGCAACGGTCTACCTTCACTCGGCGTATTGTTGCTAGTGGGTACAGTAGGGACTCGCCTCCGACGATCCCAACTCCCAAAGAGATATGTGCTAGTGCTGAGTGTCGTCCATAACATGGACCTGAGAAAGCCCACCATACCCAACAGGTGATGGTGATGTAAGTGACTCCTCCGAAGGCTCCGTCTCGCTGCCCTCGGACGGGAGTGGATGTTGTTCTGCTGATCCCCCGAGTGTTGCCACTGGGAACGATTATGCAATTCAAATGATGTGTCCCTCGCCAACTGAGGGTGATACGGATGGTGTTACATGCCTGTACTACAATGTATGTATGGGTGCTATGTGTATCAGGTATGAGTGTCTGTGCCATGTAACTAATGTGTGAAGTTATAGTCTAGTATGCAATCTCTGATACCAATCTGTCACACCCCCAAATTTCAACTAACGGAGTTTTACCGTTTTGGGAAGTGACTAACCAGGATCTCATACATTAGTTACTTTGAACGACTCTACATGAGACTCAAATGAACCTATCATATAAATCAGAGTTTAAATGCGGAAGCGTAAATGTTAGAATGAAATCAAAAGTAATTACACTCAACAAGCGTCAATTAATGTAAATAAGTAACACTGTTTAAAACGTTTGAAATGAATGATATGACAGTAAGACTCCATGCATGTCCTAAGTGTGCAACCAGTGCCAAAGCGACCTGAGAAACATGTAAGAAAAAGTGTCAACACAAGGTTGGTGAGTTCACAGGTTTGTATGTAAATAAACTGTTTGAGTGTTGCTGGATCCACATACGTAAGTGATGTCGTCCAGACGGTCTATAAAAACTATCAAATAAAACCTAATCTAGACTCTCTAGCTTTAAATTTATAAAACCTAGACTCGACCTAAAACTAGACCACACAACCGGCAAGTGTACCGATCAATGCAATATAGCCTAACGAAGTCCGGATATCGAACCCAAAAGACACTGAATAACTAAATTAGACTCTAACTAGGACTTAAGTATGATTTGTTGATTGGGGGGTTTACTACACTAAAGATTAACTAAGAATGCAATAAACTAAGGACAATTCAAGCTATCAAGAGTAAACTTAAGATGAAATCAAGAATGGAGAAGTCACTACCTAGGTCGGAATCCTATGTGTAAAGCTCAACTTCTATCGGTTTTGGAACTAGGTTGGATCTGGGTTTCTAAAGATATAACACCTAAAAGATATCTAGTGGATTCCCGATCACTCTCGGTCTCGGGATGTGACCAGAAGACAACCTAAGGATATTAACTCACCAGATGATCGGATCACCTCTCGGGTATTTCCTACTATGACAAGTACCCTAATAAACGGATTACCTCTCAGTCTCACCGCTTACCATACACTCAAGGAATGCATGGGGTAGTTCTAGAATGGATACTATGATTCGGATAGCAACTATCACTAGACATCTAATACCAACTTCCTCTCAGACAGCTGACACTCGGATTCCTAATGACGAAGACTAAACGACTAATTCTCACCTCTCGGGTATTGAACTAGGACACACATTCACTTCTAATCAGTAATTAACTAGGTTTTCTATGGCTATTACGTCTAGACACCACTCTAACTCACAAACCCTAAAGTCTATGAACCAGAAACGAAGATCAAACTGGCAGACAACCACAATCAACGCAGAAAAGCATAATCAACCACATAATCAGAATTAAACATGCACTAACATCACACATAAACAAACTCAAACCTTTACTAAATCATAAATCCAACATTCAAATCCAAAAACCGAATAAAAATCGAAACTTTAACACATAATCATCATATTGACCTAGGTAGATCAAGGATCTAGCCTAGAATCATACTAAGAACATCTACACAGAAGCAAATAGCAAGATCCATAGGTTCAAAACACAAAATCAAAGATAAAGTTTGAATCTTTAAACCCTAGAATGCAATTACACAAACCCGGAATCCAAAAGCTTCAATCTTCAGCTTCAATTGACTTCCAAGCTCAAAATCGCCTCTTTTTCTTCCCTGGAACGGCTTAGAATCGAACTCTTTTCTAATGGCCGTTTTTATCTTTTTAATTTAGAAAATTAGGGTTTTGCGGAAAACGGCCCTCTCGCGTACCGCGAGAGAATGTTGACTGGATCCTCGCGTACCGCGAGGACCAAAATAGTCGGGCGGATTCCTGGAGTTTCCCGCGTACCGCGAGAATTATTACACTCGTCTCTCGCGTACCGCGAGCGACCTAAATTTCAGAAAATTGTCTTTTGATCTTTGGACTTTTCCGGGCTTCGTTTCTTCGCTCGTTTTCTTCACGTATTCTTCATTAATATTCCCGAGCTCCTACAAATAAGACCAACGACTCAAATGTACATAAAATTGACTCAAAACTAATATAAAACTACTTAGAACACATTAAAACAAAGGAATAAAGACATGTGCTTTCGCACCCTATCAAATATCCCCACACTTAACCTTTTTTCGTCCTCGAAAAATCTGCAAATGGAATCATAACTGGCATCTAACTCAACAAACATAAATTTCAATTTTCAAAACATACTCACGTGTTAAAAAGCAACAATTAGTATTTCTGTCCGATTAAACCCAAGCACTAACTTTCAAGCCCCCGTTACGTGTTCTAAATCCATTTTATACAACATATCAATCAATCTATGTGACTCACACTTAGAAGTTACAGCTCTACCTAATCCCGTCTCAAGGTCATGTTTAGGCACGGATTAAACCATATAGATTTACCCTACCACGTTAAACTACTATTTACAGGTTTTTAGAAATCAGATGAAATCATGAATGAATGGATGATAATGAGCATAATAAGCAAAAGAACTTTCGTCTAGAGGCGTTTCAACCAAGTCACTATCCCGGAGGGTAACACATAGACTACATTCTATCAATGAAGCACATAAATCTTACTTAGGGGTGTATCCTCCAAGTCGCTATCCCAGAGGGAAACACATAAGCAAAACTCAGTATAGCTCATAAATTATGGAATAACATGGATTATGGAATGCGGGCGCCACCGAAACTCGGATTTATTCTCATAAAAAGAGAATGGTGTGCCATAAAAAATTCAAAAACCTTTAAATTTTAACTTAATCGTGGTACCTATCACCCTATATTGACAGTTTCAGTATTACCATTACTCTAAGATGAATACCCACAAGATATCATGATTTTATTCCGTGATTAATCCTAAATAACACAAACAGGCTATTTAAGCTTTACTAGTTAGCTGGGTCTACCAAAACATCACTAATTAGACACGTTTTCAATTATTTAATCTTTTAAACTCATAAATAGATCCAGTTCTACTATCATTTTCCAAATATATGCAATTATTTTCAAGAACATTTTTTTTTTTGTATTTTTGAATTTTTAAAGACACAAACTAAACAAACTAGACACTCACATCCCCACACTTGAAAGACACATTGTCCTCAATGTGAAGCAAAACACAACTAAAAAAAAAATTGGACAAAACAGAACAGGAAGCGACTTAGCTGGTAATGTAGATGCAATCTAGTATGCAGCTTCGTTCTTCCTTGTGTGCACCGTATAGCATTTCGGTCGCGGTTACACATCAGCTGTTGGGTTGCCTTTACAAGATAGTAATGGTAATCATCAATTCCTCCCGAATGGAGATTGAGTACGGGTGGAATGATAAACCTGCAAAATAAGACTAAACATACCCGCAGCATTAAACTGACTCAAATAATAACTCAACTACTAACTCAACTAGACACTTAAAAGACTCAAGATAGATAGATGCAGAGAAAACATACTCAACGTGTGGCAAACACATAGACATGAATACCACAGCAAGGTCGAACATCGGTCATAAACAGTTTCTAGTTTCCCATGGTCATGGTGGTCGGTGAATGAAGTGAATGGTAGTAGATGATGATAATGGATGATAATGATAATTGTGGATATGGATGGTGATAGGGGATTATGTTGATGTATGATGATGTTGATGAGAGTGGTGGTGATGGAAAACGGGGACAGAAACGGGTACGGGAAACCATGGGAAACAAAGGAAATAGGGTGACACCAGCCGTTCCTCGCGTACCGCGTAAGTCTAAGGGGATATTCTTCGCGTACCGCGAAGGCCAAAAAGTTAGGCCGGCCGAGAATTTTGTCTCTCGCGTACCGCGAGAGATTTCCATATCGTTCTTCGCGTACCGCGGGAGGGTGTCGTTAACAGAAAGTTTTGAAGAATTTTCAAGTTTTATACTTAGAATATTTTTGGTCATTTAAGAAAAATTTTCACCCAACTTCCTTAAAACCTTGTCCCAAGGATAAAAACACATGTAACCATACCTGGGGCTTCATTCCCGACGATTTTCCTTACCGAATCGAGCATGGATTCCTGCAAAACTTGACACAAACAAAACACAAACCGAAAAACAAAGAAAAAGACATGGACTCATACCAATGAACGCATACAAACTTTACATCCCGGGCACTTGCCCAGGACTCAAGCAAACCTATCAGGAGGCTTCTCCTTGATCCTAACCGGTACCGCCTTCATCCTTCGCGGCCTACCGGTTCTCCACAGCCTCAGCAAACAACTACTCCTACCGCACCATGGATTTCTATCCTTCATCTCCTTCCACCACAACTTAAATCTACCCGGTCCGAAGATAATACGCCTTAAATAACCAAGTAGTTTGTCACTCCTCGATATCCCCACACTTGGGGTTAGCACTCTATTTACGTTGCCTAAGTCAATTAACTCTCGAGTCCTCTTACGAGGCGGCCTAGACCTAGGGGGTGACTCGATCTTTCTCCCCAAAGCACAAACAGTGGTGAAGATATGTAGGGGTTTAGGAATGGGCACTTCTAAAGGAATGACCTCCACAATCTCACCAGGATCCTCGGGATCCTCAACAACCTCCACCAACTTCCCCACACTTGGGGTTTTGCCTATGACCTCTTCAAACTCTGCCATCATCTCCAGCAAATCATCAGGCACCTCATCTCCATAATCGTCTGGCTCATCTAGCAATCCTTCTAACTCCAACGCCCAATCATATGGTTCTTCTATATTCGGGGCGGGTTCACCTACTTCTATCACCGGATCGGGGTCCCAATGGTGGTCCATGAAAGAATCGAGCATGCACACGGAGTGGCTGTGCTCGCCAACATCCTTCCCGGACTCTACAGCATTGAATGTAAGGACCTCATCCCCCACACGAAGTGTGAGCTTCCCGTCAAAGACATCAATCATCGCCTTTGCGGTTCGTAGGAACGGGCGTCCTAAGATGAGTGGGACCTTGTCATCCACCTCCATATCTAGAATCACAAAATCCACGGGGAAAACAAAATTGCCCACTTTCACTAATAGATTTTCCACTATTCCCCGTGGATACTTGACTGAGCGGTCAGCCAAGGAAATGCTCATGCGCGTTGGTTGTGGTTCACCTAGGTCCAGCTGCTTGTACAATGAATAGGGCATCAAATTGATGCTAGCACCTAGGTCGGCCAACGCGTGGTGTAATGGTAGGTTGCCCAACAAGCACGGGATCGTGAACCGACCCGAATCAGACAACTTTTCTGGCAAATGATTTTGCACCACAGCCGAGCACTGCTCACCAAGTGAGACTCCAGAGACCTCCTCAAGTTTCTTCTTGTTGGAAAGAAGGCCTTTTAAGAACTTGGCATATTTGGGCATATGCTGGAGGACCTCTACAAACGGTAGATTGACCTTGAGTTGTTTGAACATATCAAGGAAGTGACCGTATTCCTTAGCGTGTTTATGTGGCAACACACGTGCGGGATAAGGAATACGACTCAAGTCAATCTCGGGGGACTTCATCTCCACCCCCTTCTTCTTCTCCTGTGCCTTCTTGGTAGGCACCTCAACCACTATCTCCTCCTCCACCGGCTCTTCTTCTTCTACTACCGGTGGGCTCTCATCTTCCTTCTCTCCCATGCTCCTTGTCGAAACAGCATTCGACTCGGTCTCTTTTAGCATCCTAGCATCGATCTCAGCAAATCGAGCTTCCCAGTCAATCTTGTTCACCTCCTCCACTGAGGGAATATTATGCTCCTTAGAGTGGGAGTCAACCTCTTCAACCACTTTACTCTCCACACTCTCTATAGACACGGCCATCACTGAAGCGTTCGGGCCCGTAGAAGGGCTTCCTTGTCTATCATGTATGCTCCTAGCAATGTCTCCTACCGTGCGTTGCAAATCCTGGAACGCCGATTGCTGATTCTTCATCAAAGTGTCATGGCTATCCAGTCTTTGCCGAGCATCCTTGTTATTCTGCACCAGCTGGGCAAGCAACTGTGTCTGAGTCTCCATCATCTCCTCAATCCTTCGTGACCCAACAGTGCTCCCAGAACTCGCTCCTTCTTCTGCTCCTCCATACTGTTGCTGACGACCAGTGAATCCAGATCTCCATCCCGAACCAAAAGTATTAGAATTGTTGTAATTTCGGTTCTGGTATTGGTTGCCAGCATAGCTCACATGCTCTTGATTATTTACCGGGCAATCTCGGGTGTCGTGTCCTCCCCTGCACACCTGACACCTCAAAGCACTGAGCTTGAGCTCCTTTATCTCATTCGCCATCGAGGCGAGGGCAGCAGCCACGCTAGTATCAGGAGTGACCTGATGCACACCTCTAGGAGAAGAGGCGTGTGACCTAGCAGTAGGGATGGAATCCCTAACAGAACGTGGGTGCTGCTGTTCGGCTTGAGCGAAGCTCTCGAACATATCCTCGCACTCCTCAGGCTCGAGTCTATCCATGATATGGCCTCCTGCAGCTGTGTTGAACATTTGCTGCGTCTCGAAGGTAAGGCCATTATAGAACTTCTCCACTAGTGCCCAGTCGGGGAGACCGTGCTGGGGACATCGGCTCAACAGCGCGTTGAACCGCTCCCAGGCCATGTGGTAAGGCTCGTCGGGATCCATCCGAAACGAATGGATCTGGTCCCGAAGGCGAGCGGCCCTGGAAGGTGGAAAGTATTTCTTGAAGAACTTGGCTTCGAGATCCTCCCATGTGGTGATAGAATTGTCGGGAAGAGTGTCGAGCCAAGTAGATGCACGCCCAGAAAGAGAGAATGGAAAGAGACGCAAGTAGATTGCGTCCTTAGATACACCCGTGATATTAAATGTATCACATATCCGCGCGAAGCGGGACAAATGTCCGGGTGCATCCTCATCCTCGAGGCCATGGAATTGAGTGGCATGAGTGATCGTACTCATGACATGTGATGGGATCTGCCAAGAATTGGTGTTCGGTATAGTGGGGCGTGTGATCGAAGATCTCGCGCCCGTGACCCCCTCACTGGCCCTCTGGTGTACTGTACGCCTCGCTGGTGGGTTAGCGTCACCCATAGTAGGAAATGGAACTGGGCTAGTAGGACGTACCTTTGGTTTAACCAGCTCCTCTAAACGCTCCCGAAAGTCGCGGGTGCGCTCGTGAAGCTCTCGTTCGGGCTCTTGAAAAGCTGCAAAAGATGGTGATCCTTGCGAACGAGTATTGGGCATAAACAGAAAGACTCTAAGAAGGAAACAGAATAAAGACTCACAAGTAGCACACAAGACTCAAAAGAAAACAAAAGACTCAAATAAACCAAAAATCAATCAAAGAACTAGTCAAAGCTAATATTGCTATTGCCAAGTGTCCCCGGCAACGGCGCCAAAAACTTGATGTCGTCCAGACGGTCTATAAAAACTATCAAATAAAACCTAATCTAGACTCTCTAGCTTTAAATTTATAAAACCTAGACTCGACCTAAAACTAGACCACACAACCGGCAAGTGTACCGATCAATGCAATATAGCCTAACGAAGTCCGGATATCGAACCCAAAAGACACTGAATAACTAAATTAGACTCTAACTAGGACTTAAGTATGATTTGTTGATTGGGGGGTTTACTACACTAAAGATTAACTAAGAATGCAATAAACTAAGGACAATTCAAGCTATCAAGAGTAAACTTAAGATGAAATCAAGAATGGAGAAGTCACTACCTAGGTCGGAATCCTATGTGTAAAGCTCAACTTCTATCGGTTTTGGAACTAGGTTGGATCTGGGTTTCTAAAGATATAACACCTAAAAGATATCTAGTGGATTCCCGATCACTCTCGGTCTCGGGATGTGACCAGAAGACAACCTAAGGATATTAACTCACCAGATGATCGGATCACCTCTCGGGTATTTCCTACTATGACAAGTACCCTAATAAACGGATTACCTCTCAGTCTCACCGCTTACCATACACTCAAGGAATGCATGGGGTAGTTCTAGAATGGATACTATGATTCGGATAGCAACTATCACTAGACATCTAATACCAACTTCCTCTCAGACAGCTGACACTCGGATTCCTAATGACGAAGACTAAACGACTAATTCTCACCTCTCGGGTATTGAACTAGGACACACATTCACTTCTAATCAGTAATTAACTAGGTTTTCTATGGCTATTACGTCTAGACACCACTCTAACTCACAAACCCTAAAGTCTATGAACCAGAAACGAAGATCAAACTGGCAGACAACCACAATCAACGCAGAAAAGCATAATCAACCACATAATCAGAATTAAACATGCACTAACATCACACATAAACAAACTCAAACCTTTACTAAATCATAAATCCAACATTCAAATCCAAAAACCGAATAAAAATCGAAACTTTAACACATAATCATCATATTGACCTAGGTAGATCAAGGATCTAGCCTAGAATCATACTAAGAACATCTACACAGAAGCAAATAGCAAGATCCATAGGTTCAAAACACAAAATCAAAGATAAAGTTTGAATCTTTAAACCCTAGAATGCAATTACACAAACCCGGAATCCAAAAGCTTCAATCTTCAGCTTCAATTGACTTCCAAGCTCAAAATCGCCTCTTTTTCTTCCCTGGAACGGCTTAGAATCGAACTCTTTTCTAATGGCCGTTTTTATCTTTTTAATTTAGAAAATTAGGGTTTTGCGGAAAACGGCCCTCTCGCGTACCGCGAGAGAATGTTGACTGGATCCTCGCGTACCGCGAGGACCAAAATAGTCGGGCGGATTCCTGGAGTTTCCCGCGTACCGCGAGAATTATTACACTCGTCTCTCGCGTACCGCGAGCGACCTAAATTTCAGAAAATTGTCTTTTGATCTTTGGACTTTTCCGGGCTTCGTTTCTTCGCTCGTTTTCTTCACGTATTCTTCATTAATATTCCCGAGCTCCTACAAATAAGACCAACGACTCAAATGTACATAAAATTGACTCAAAACTAATATAAAACTACTTAGAACACATTAAAACAAAGGAATAAAGACATGTGCTTTCGCACCCTATCAGTAAGTCACACCTATTGCTAGCTAGACAATGTACAAGTTACTCTAAGCGTTCGCAACCGAAGCTGATTGTTTGTGTTTGGGTGCCTTCCACCATTGATAACATCAACAATGGCAAGTGTTAAGGACAATTTACACCCGTTAGACCTCCAATCAAGTTAGCGCGACTAACCCGGGTGGGGTTTGTCAAACCCAGTAGTACTACTCAAATTTCCTCGCTATACTCCATATATTAACGGTCCGAGTGTGTAAGGACTTTGTATGTTATGTTTGCACTTAGGTACACAAGTGGTAATGAAATACTATGTGATCCATGTCCGTGTGTATGTCTCTCCCTGGCTGGGAGACAAGTAACGGATGCCTGTTCGTATGCATGTTTCTCCCCAACGGGAAAACAAGTAAAATACTGTTTGTGTGTATGCATGTTTCTCCCCAACGGGAAAACAAGTAAAATACTGTTTGTGAGTATGCATGTTTCTCCTCAACAGGAAAACAAGTAAAATAATGTTTGTGTGTAAGCATGTTTCTCCCCCAATAGTAAAACAAGTAAAAAGGGGCCGTGAAACTCACCTGATTGCGAAGGTAGTAATCACACAAGTACGAGATTAAAATCTCAAGCGATAGCCTGACACGACTCACAAATGTCCTAGCATTACAACGTAACAGTTAGGGACTCAAAGGAAATATGTGACGATGACATAGAAAATAGGGAACATCCTAAAAGAAACGTTCTAATGATTAAGAGTAGATGAACATATTCACGGGAATGAGAATTCTTAATTAGGATAAATACGTTTCACGATGAATGACAAATAATATATAATAAATATATTCGAGCGTTTTGTCATTAAATAGTAGTCTAGAAAAATAATATTATTATATTATTTTTAAACTTGCATAGTTAGTACGATAACTATTTGTGTGGTAAAATTATTTTTACTCTAGTAAATAGACGTGTGTAAATAATATAACATTTTATATTATTAAATAGTTTAAAACGTTACACGAGGTAAATAAACGAGGCAAAATAATATAAAATATATATTATTTTATACTAGAAGACACGGGTTAAAAACAATATAAATATATTATTTTGTTCGAAGTCGCGGTTTAAAAATAATATAAACATATTATTTTCAAAGTGAGAATTTATACTAAAAATGGGTTATAAAATCTAACCCGAGCCCACGGGTGGTTTTCCGGGCTAAAACACTTTAATATGATATTATAATAATATAACAATTGATTTAAATATTAAAATATCATTAAAATAAATATTTAAAAAGAAAACAGGGGAGGAGGGTTCGAACCCGGGTCTCCTCCCCATAAGCATACAGACTTAACCAGTCCGCCCGCTAGGGTCATCGCAACCAAACCCGAATAGGAAGAGTTTTAATCAGAAAATCCCGTGATCCTCTTCCTTGCGAGAACCGAAGCCAAACACAGTCCCTATTGTGTTGATTTCGGGCGCGATCAAGTAATAGGGCAGAGGAGTTTTGTTAATCTGGTGTTTGCGAATTCGTATGAGAGTTTAATTTGGAAATTATCAACTCTGGGATCGTTTATTTTAAGATAAGAAGGCCGTAACCCTAGATCAAGAACATCAAATCGATTCCCTTGATTCTGATAATAGAAATGGCTGGATTCATGGGGCTTTTGCGAATTACGACCTTGCGAAAACATTGCAATAGTTTAATTTGATTAAGGGTGTGTTTAAGATTAAAAACCCCAATTCCGATTATGAACAAACCCTAATTTCCAGATCATTAATAATTCGATGATATAAGAGTGAATCACCATAGGGTTTTCAAAGAGTGGGTGATGGCGATTCTAACCATATAGTTTGATTGGATTAAAACTGTGTCTAGGTTAGAGTTCGATTAAACCCGAAACGTATGAACCCTAGATTCGGGTTCATACTAAATTCCATGATAAAAGGAGAAATTGATAGAGGGTTTTCAATGAGTTTAGGATTTCGAAACTGTTGATGTATTTTAATTTGATTGAGGTTGGTTTTAGGGTCGAAACCCCCAAATCATTTTCGTATGAACCCTAGATTATGGGTTTAGATTAATTCAATGATACGAGCCCCAATAACCATAGGGCTTTCATTCAATGGACAAAAACGAAGCTAATGGTGGAATCAATTACCAGGATCGAGTTCCAATTGATGGCTATCGACTGAATTCGTCTCCGTCGTCGCGCGGGTTCGTCTTTGGTGACTTCTACTGTGATTTCGACTGAATTGATGTGTACAACAGTTCTAAAGATGATTGATTAAGGTGGGCAGAGGTTTAATTTCAGGAATGACGATCAAATCGATACGAATTCGTGTGTATAGTAGATGAACTTCGACGGTTACGATTTTTAGAACATAAGTAGTTTAATTCGATAAATTAACGAGGATTGAATGTTCAATAATGGTCGTGATTAGCATTGAAGTCGATTTCGGTTATGAATTTCAGTCGACATGATCGAGATATACGGATTTGAGTCACATTGGTTGCGGGTTTGACTTCCAAAAAGTCAACAGAATCGATTTTCTTCGATTTTGACTAATGGAAGTCATCAAATCAGGTTTTGCATATTTGCAAGACAAACCCCTATAGTTTTGATATTAAATATTAACAGAATCGGTCCCTGGGGTTTGAATTTAACTGGATTAGCTAACTGGGTTAAGTTTTTAATAGAAAGCTTAACGGAATTGTTAACGGAGTTAACTTGAAAAGTCAGATTGTCACACCTGCGCACTTGCTTAGTGCGCATGCATCATGCTGGTTAGTAAAGTCAGTATGTTCGCCTAATTCAGAATGGTTAAATCGTTAGAGTCGGGATTGGTCTGATGTGTATTTAACTAATCAATTCAGATCGAAAGTGACGTTGTTGGACCTTTGTTTAGGACAACCCAGATTATCTTATCAAGTGAGTTCTAGAAGACCTTCTTTAAATGTTTTAATTAAATGTTTTTGGGCTGGTGTGCATACATATGAAATGATGTTTATGAAACGATGACTACGAAATGAGGATTATGAAATGATGTTTACGAAGGATGATGTTAGGAAATGTTTTGCCAAATGAAGTTTATGAAAGGTTTACGAAAGAGAAGATGTTTTGTTTAATAAAACGTACGAATGATTTAACTAAAATGAGGTAAAGGTTTTATGAAAGTCATGAATGAACGAATCTGCCACGAGTTCCTGCGGGAGCTAAGGTATGTATGTATGTATTGGCCTCACCCTTACGGGGGGCCTTTGTGGCTGGCTAGCGGTTGTACAACTGGTTGAGGAGGGGGTGACGACGGTCACCCATGGGATTACCGGGATCCCGATGGAAGGTACTATTCCTTACGGGGAAATAGTGCCAAAGTTATGTTCTGTATACCTAGAGATAACGAGCCTTAGGAGACATATGTTTGGTCTACCTAGAGGTAACGAGCCTTAAGAGATATATGTTTGGTCTACTTAAAGGTAACGAGCCTTAGGAGAAATATGTTTGGTCCACCTAGAGGTAACGAGCCTTAGGGGACCTGTGTGACGGGTGACTTAGAGGTAACGAGCCTTAAGTTCATCCACTGGTATGCGATGTTTGGAATTGACGGTTACGAGAAGGCGCAGATTCGGTTCATGTTGACTTATGTTATGATGCTATGTTACGATGATATGATGATGTTAAGTTATTGCATGTTTTACGTATGCTTTTGTTAAACAAATGTATGTTAAGTTTTTGGCAAAATGTTTATGTTAAGGTTTTATGTTAAAACTAGAACCCACCAGCGTAGCTGATTTTTTAGTATGCACATTCAAGTTAAGGCAGATTATGAGGATGAACGGTGATGCTTGGCTAGCGAGATGAGTTACCCGGCTGATAATGAAGACTGACATCCCGTTATGTTTTAGTTACGATGTATTTATGTTTTAGACAATGTTTACGCTTCCGCATGTTTAAACAATGTTGACGTTATGTTTGAATGAAATTTTCTGCTGCGTTATTTGATATTCAAGTTTAAGAACTGTTTGTGAATGAGTAAATCCAACAAGTGAGGCCTCCCGGGTTTGGGGCCTTACAGTTTTGGAGGGACATTTGTCACTCTCCTATGCATTCTAATCATTTTTTTCTCGCCTCCCTCTCCTATTAATTATACAAATTTTCTTTAATTATTTATTTATAATTTTTTGTTTCCTTCCTCCATCTACTATTAAATAATAATGGTTTATATAGTTTTTTTATAAAAAGTTTTTTATTTAAAAAAATAGGTTTGTTCATAAAACATTTTTAGAAATTAAACATTTCTTTCATTCTTTATATAAAACTCTTTTAAAAAATAATTATATGACGTTTCTATATTTGTATTAAAAAACGATGTAAAATGTAATAAATATGTAATATATAAATATTTATTACTTAGTATATAACATTATATTTATTCAAACCGTGTAATACACGAGGTTTCTAACCTATTATATATATATATATATATATAAATATATAGGTATATATATCTATAAAAAGATATACTTCTAAAAACACACACACATATATATAACACTTATATATTTTTTAAATATAGTTATATACAATAATTTTTATTTTTTTTAAATATATTATATTTATTTATATGATGTTAAAATCTAAATGACTGTTAAATAAATAGTTAATGTAAAAGTTGACGATGATTTGTAAATGTACGGACGTTTGTGAGATGAGGTCATTACTTGATAAAAGTTCATGAGAACGTTTGTGAGATGATTTGTAACCTCATGAGAATGTTCATAAATGACTGCGTGTTCATGAGAAAGTGATGAAGAAGAAGTGTGTGTTCTTGAGGAAAAGGAGAGGAAGAACTATGTGTTCTTGAGACACAACCGCATGTTCTTGAAGAAGGCGGGGAGTTCATACAAGAATTTGCAATGGATAATGATGGAGATGATCGTGGAAAGGATAGGACATAAGATAAAGAACACAACAAATACCATGAAAAAGGATTGATTGAGCTAATAGTCGGAGCAGCTACAAATGTTATTGGGTGTCAAAAGTCTCGTAGATCTGGATCAGAATTAGGGGGTGATTTAATTCTTATGAGAGATTAATTTGGAGGAGATAAGTACAAAGATATAAAGGTGGAGAAAATCAAGTAAGTAGGAGATAATTCAAGTCGGTTATGGGATTGTAATTGATGTTTGAATTCAAGATACGGAGCATAGCTTTTGTCCGGGTTTGTTTGAGTTCGTATTAGATTAGAGTTGATTTGTTTTCTCTTGTATAAACAAGGGTCTATGTAATTGTTATAGTTGAGTTAAATATAATAAAAGATTCTTTTGCTCGTGGTAAGCTCCAAAATCGTGTGCCTTCTCTAAAAAAGAGACATGTTCTATTCTCACTATCATCACTTTGGGAAGGGGCATGGTGGCTTAATAAAAGAAGATCGGGATCTTTGTGATCTTCGGTTCGATCCCGAGGGTGTCCGGGTTTTACCACCATTGGGATTGCGAGCGGGTGGGTTTTCCCCGGAACTAGAGATAACTTGGGGCGCTTAAGGACTCCGTACGGCTGGGTTGGGCCAGCTGGCGGTAGCCTTTTGCCAATGAGTCACCCTGTACGGAGTATCTAGGCAATTCTCTATTCGTTGGTCGTTAAAAAAAAATCCAGAAAATACCATTGAACTCCAAAAAATAAATACGCGTGTGACATCCCTAAGTTATCTTCATGTCCGGCGTTTTTATACTATGTGGTAAATGTTCCGGCGTATTTGAAATGTTTATGTACCGAGAGTTAAAAAGTAAATGCTTATCTTGAGAATTTTCCCCAAGAAAAGTCAGCTTCTGGCTTTTAAAATTCAAATCTTGTGCTCAGCTTCATACGATATGACTCCTAGTTGTTTGTTTAAACCTTCTGTTACATATATGCCTTGTATGAAAGTCGATGTACCAAAATCTTTCTATATGTCAAACCTTTTAGCTAACTGCTAAATTAGTACAGAGATCCCATTTCTAAATGAAACGATATTATATTTAACAAACGATACAAATAAAAAAGGAGGTTATCATTACAGCTTCCGCCTCTCCGAGATCTCTTCAGTGGAAATAAATATCAATGGAAATCTCTAAGGGCTGATTGCAAGCATTTCACAAGATATTTTGCTGTTATGACCATCTCGTCACTCATCTGCACATAGAGAAGAAAATTATTGTGTAACGTCTTTTAACAATATTTTTTGTCAAAAAAAGGAAGTTGTTACAGAAATTATAAACATAATATTGACTATCTTAAGCCTGTCATTGGTCTTAACATTACCCAAAAACCGCAAAATTTGCGACAACAGATTTCGTGGGAAATTTGTCGGAATTGACCGTTAGCGACAATTTTCACACAAAAAGTGTTTGTTGGTAGGAAATGTTTTTTCCGACAAAGTTTCGACTAATTTTCCGACGAATTAGCGACAAAAGCCTTTCGTCGGTAATTTCCTAAAATATTCCGACAATTATATTAAATAAATAAGTTAACTCATTTAATAAATTTGTCAGAAAATTATAGGAAATAATATTGTTACTTTTTTGTTTTTGTTTTGTCAGAAAGTTGTCGCTAACTTGTGGAAATTTCTTTTATTGGTAACATGTCGTAAACTTTTATTCTAATAGTGAACTATTGACTTGCATACCTGAGCAGTGATGGTAACCAGATGAGAAGTGCTGAAAGGAAGAACACTGCAACAGATGATGGTAAGATGAAGTCTCTCCATCTCAGTTAGGGTTTTCAATACTAATGAGGAAATTTTCATGCAGTAGATTCTCACTAGTATTTTTCTTCCTGAAATTCTTGCTTTGATCTCAGGACTGCAAGTGCTGCTACTAGGTAAATAATTCGCATCATTAGAAGAAGATGCAACATCTTCATGACGACTACAAAACTTCGATCTCCCTAGGGAAACAGCCGACTCCTGAATAATATCTTTTCCCTTGACACATGAATCTTCTAGTTCCTTAACCCGGGTTTGAAGTTGTATAATGTAATTACATGCATCTTCTAACACAGTAGCCTTATCCATCTACAATAATAAATAATTCGCGAATGTACAAACTAAGATGATCATTCTGAAGTTGTATATAGAGCTAGTATAATTACCAGTTAGTGCTATGCAAGATTAGTGATCAATTCTATAGTCAATCTACTCAGAGCTTTTAATGTTATATAAAGTACAATAGTATGTTAGTTGAAGATTTTTTTTATATTTTATTATTATTATTATTATTATTATTTTTGTCAAAATGGTATTATTATTATTTTTGTCAAAATGGTATATTTTTGAAAAAAAAGTGACAAATGGTTGCATTGACCAAAAAAGTAGTAAATGGTAAAACCGTGATTCTTAATTATGGTTTCAGTTCAAAATGATATTATCAAGAGACGTGTCTGCAATAAAGTTACTGATTTTGTAATAAAGTAACTGAAACCGTTCTTACAAATCACGGTTTCAGTTAAAATAGTAATATTCTTCTGACAAATTTCTGACACCCAATCAGTGGGTGTTTGCAAATACACCGAAACCATGATTGGGAGGTGCGGTTTTACCATTTACCACGTTTGACAGTCAACACATACCATTTACCACTTTGTTTTTAAAAAATATACCATTTTAAGAAAAAAAAAATTCTATGTTAGTACCTTTTTAAGTCCTGGAAGGAGAGTAGACAAAGAAATGAAGCGTTCGGACAACTTCTCCCTTCTCTTCCTCTCTGCCAAGACATGCTCTTGAGCTTGTCTATGATTTCTTCTTGTACTCCGAAACCTTGTGTTACTATCAAGAGATCCAAGAATTTCGTTAAGACTCGTCTCCTCCTTAGGCATCAGCGCATCTGGTAGCTTAAGGTTTGATCTTGCACATAGTTGAAATTGGTTAATCTCTTGTGGTGTTGTAGAGTTTCCAAAAGATATAGTGAAAGCATTGGATGAGGAACCAAGGGTTGGAGCTAAAGGGCTAATCTTAGTTGCCTTATTATGATCTTGTTGCTTCTCTACGTCACTATTAGTTGTTGTTAATTGAATAGAGTGGTTTACGGTGACCAAATTTGGACAAGCTCTGAAGCTTTCAGAAGAAAACGAATCCACTGAGTTACTGTAATAAGGATGTGTTTGTTGACGTTTCAAGATGTGACTAGCCTCTTCCATTTCCTATCATCATGTTAATTAAGTTTGACATTAGTAGATAACATATATATTAAATAAATGAAAAACATATATAAATAGTTCATGAGCGAATTTTTTGTCAAAGTGGCACATATACGAAATTCATTTGATTTCAGGGTCTTTTTTAAAACTTTTTTGATTTATGGAGATTGTGCTTCTCCCACAAGCGGACTTGAGGAGAACACCATAGTTTCTCCAATATCTGATTGTCACCATAGTTTCTCCAATATCTGATTGTCACATTAGCCATTTCCTTAAGTCCACTTATGGGAAGAGCAGACTCATTATAAACCAAAATTGCTAAAAATTAAAAAACCTAGAAACCAAATGGGTTTACATATCTACACCAATTTGACCAAAAAAATCAGTTATGAGCAGTTCTATTAACTTGATTACTTAGTTGCATGAATTTGTTTTGCTAATAATGCTAATTTTAGTTAGTTTATGATGCCATAAATCCAATGGTAATTTTCAGCAAGCAATGCATGTGTACCATGCAAATCATGGATCTCACTAGTTAAATTGTAAATATTAATAATTATGGAATTTTGTCTTCTGCTGAATTTTTGGTGTCCAAAAAAAATGAAAGTCTAATTTTTCCTTTTGACGAAAGATATTTCTTTTATTGATTTTGTCATTAGTTTATGCAAAAATCATGATGGCACATGCCCTTTAATCACGAACAGGAAATAGAGGAAGAAGCTGGAATTACTCGATTTTAATTTGATCAAAAAACTTTTGATCGATATCGGCTCCTTTTTATTAATTAATCAATAAAGCACACACAAATACAATAATCCCTAACCTCTATTCATAAACAAAAAACATAATCATCGTTTCAAGATAGCTAATGACTCTATTAGAAAACCAAAGGAATTCTGGCTGACCAGGATATTTATAAATTAAAAAGCAAAGGAATTTTGCTTGATGCTCTTGCTTTTGCAATGGCATGCATATTCAATAAACTTTCGTTTTAATTACTTTTTGTGGGTAATTGTATATTTCCTTCTTTTTAATCACCCAACATATATAATCTTTGTTTTGATCAAATGTAGTTTAGCAATTAATCTAATGTTTTAAGTTAAAGTTATCATTTTTGTTTTGAGGATCTTTTGTGTGTTTCAATGGAATATGCAATTAAATTGTCTTTTTCATACGACTGATTTAGATGGCTGTTTCTTTTTTACGTCTTATACTTCCAAAACAGTAAAACAACAGGAAGAATGCAACTTTGTCATTCATGATTTCATCAAAGACGGTTGATAATAGTAAAGTGTTAATAAAGTTTATGAAATTAATGGTGGATATTCTTTTTGCATGGGTATTCTCAGATGACAGTCTGTGTACTATATTCTTTTTGCATATCAATTAAATAACATTTTGTATGTCTCTTAAACTACAATCAGCTAGCCTTAACAATCGAACTTCATTCCTATAAACACTAATTGCATATAAGTTTGCTATCATATAGGTTCATATTTCTAGTTGGAAAAAAGTTGGTTTTGAATCCACAATCAATACTAGAAAAGGAGTTTTTCTAAGAAAATTTCTGACAAGAATAAAAACGTCAGAAGTTCTAACCACGACAAAACTGCTACCCAAGAAAAACCCTAATTTTAGCGACAAGTTTCCGACCATATATTTACAAAAACTAAAATTTTCTAGTCGTGAATCTGTGCAACAAATAATCTCTAAATTGCAATGGTTGAGTTGTAAACCTAGTCTAGATAGCTAGCTTGTAATAGTTTATGGCCAGGTAATTGAACCCCTGGTGTTGATGTATTTGTTGATCTATGTCTCGTGTAATCATCCCTGGCTAGTTAGGTAGCTTCATGCAACTGTGTTGGTATTATAAAATAGGGGACTACTAACCACACACGGGAATTGCTAAATGGACTTGGCCATATACGCATCGTATAGGGCAATACGATGCGTATATCCCTTCACAATTTCCCATGCCTGACATCCTCGTACAACCTGGTCATTCAAACCTCGTATACGCATCGTATAGGTCAATACGATGCGTATAGCGTACGAGGTACTTTCTGCTACTAGTCAACCATCACATCGCTATACGCCACGTATAGATCTATACGGAGCGTATAGCGATGTGATGTTGACTAGTTGCAGAAAGTACCTCGTACGCTATACGCATCGTATTGACCTATACGATGCGTATACGAGGTTTGACCAGGTTTGACCCGAATCCTATACGCACCGTATTGCCCTATACGATGCGTATAGGGGCCAAATTTTGTGTATTTAACCATGCAAAATTCTCATTCGAACGTATCGTTCAAAAAAATTTCAAACAATCTCTCAAAAATTATAAACATGTCTTGGTGGTGGGATGGTAACTACGGTTTTCAGGTATATTCTAACGAGTCGCTGGAAAACAACCCGCAAAGTTCTGGCGTTCAAGAGGTGAACTGGGAGGAGGTCTCGTCCGACGTTTATTCTAATCAACGGGTAAGGCTTCCAGATTTGAACGAGCCACTGAGCAATCCCGAGTTCGTATACGGTGAACCGTCTTACCTTACACAACCCACGAACGACTTCGTATACGGTGAAGTCTCCTCCCCGACACAACAAACTAACAACTTCGTGTGCGGTGAAGTCTCTTACCCGACACAACAAACCGACGACTCCAAAGACGAAGAACAAAACCATCAAAATGTGTCGTATAAAACTGACCAGAATTTTCAGTCTCGTGAACAGTTGGTGGATTGGGCTATGCGGAGAGGACGTGAGAATGGTTACGTCCTTGTCACCCGACGATCGAGGAGAAAAGGCGACGATCCGACGGAACCGTTTATCAAGGTGTGGCTTGTGTGTGACCGTCACGGCGAACGTGCGTCTACTGCCACGGTTAGACGTGCCGGTAGCAAAAAAATAGGTTGTCCCTTTAAATTGGAAGGAGAGTATCAAGAAAATACTGGTGATTGGAAATTAACGGTGAAGGATGACAGTCATAACCACGATCCTAGTCAACATCTTGTGGCGCACTCGTTTGCAAGGAGACTGTGTCAGTCGGAACAACTTTTGGTGGGGAAGTTGTACTCGCAAAACATGTTGCCACGAAACATTCTGGCAACTATAAGGGAACAAAACCCAGAGAGTAGTTGCATTAAAAAGGACATTTATAATGCTATACAAAAGATAAAAAACGAAACGAGAGTCGGTGAAACTCCAATACAGATTCTGGAAAACCTGCTTTCTTCTAAAAAATTTCAAGTATTCATGGTCGGTATTATGTGAGTCTCCCACGCCAGATATATACCAGTACAACTTCTAAATGAGATGGACAATAAAGAGGAATGGTGGAGAACTGTTTTTGACAGAGTCGCCTTTCAAGAGTATGATAGGCTACGTCACACAATAGATTGGCAGTATGTGAAAGCCGCACCAGTTAGTCGTTGGATGTCGATGCCATACACAGGACTCCTAATTGCTCAAAGATTTGGGGTGATTGTTCATCTTTTAAGCATCAACGGTAATCAAACATTTTTTCCATTGTGGTTTGGTCCTAACGTTCACGCTCAACATCAAGTCGTATCGTTAGTTCACGTCAACAATGATCATTTCATCCACGTCAAGTTAGACGGAGAATTTCCGATTCCTACGCCGAATGCACTTTGGAATTTGCACCGAAATGATGATGCAGCAAAATGGGAAAATATATACAATGATCGTATTGAACGATTTAAGAAAATAATGGCTACTAATAGATCTAGATTTCCACAATATTTCACGAATCTCGGATGATATTTGTTTAAAATTGTATTGTAACTATTTTTGAATTAATTTTATGGTTATTTTAAATATTTTTATTTAATTATAGCTGATTATAATTAAACTACTAATACGTGTGATTAATTTTAATTAAATATAATTATAATTAATTTTTATTCAATATTCTATACGCCACGTATAGTCCAATACGTAGCGTATAGAATATAAATCAGAGGAAATTCAAAATTTTGACATATACGACACGTATTGATCAATACGTGGCGTATAGAATACCAAACGTTGCTGAAGATACGACACGTATTGATCTATACGTGGCGTATAGACTTTTGTTATATCAGTTTTGCCTCACGTACTGACCCAAACGAACCAAACAAACAAACACAAAGCCATACGCTACCCGCTCGTTGATTTGGATTGTGGCCTCAAAAAAACTTTGTAAAGGTACGTGTCTCAACCCACGATCATTAATGTTAGGTTTTAATTGAATATTAGCGGGTAAAACTGGGTAGATTAGCGATTTTTAGGTCTGAACTTAAGAGCTATACGCTACGTATAGGGCTATACGTGGCGTATAGTTCGTCCTAGGAAGACGATGAAGCCATACGCCACGTATAAATCTATACGCTGCGTATGGCTTGGTTTACTCGGTCACTAGCCTGCGTATGGTCTTAACTGGTCGCGTATGGCTTGGTTTACCCGGCAACTCGCCCGCGTATGGCTTAATTGGCCTGCGTATGGCTTATTTTGCCCGGCAACCGCCTATACGCCACGTATAAGCCTATACGTGGCGTATAGGTTTTTAAAAAATTAATAATTATTTATTATTTAAAATTAAAAACAATATATTATTATTATTTATTATTTAAAATTAAAACAATATATTATTATTATTTATTATTTAAAATTAAAAACAATATAATATTATTATTTATTATTTAAAATTAAAAACAATATATTATTATTATTTATTATTTAAAATTAAAAACAATATATTATTATTATTTATTATTTAAAATTAAAAACAATATTATATTATTATTTATAATTTAAAATTTAAACAATATTATATTATTATTTATTATTTAAAATTTAAACAATATTATATTATTATTTAAATTAAAAAATTAAAAACAATTAATTATTATCAGATATGGCGGATCATAATGATATTGAGATGGATCAGCTAGACGATCTTGCGCACTACCCATTTCTGGATTTTCCGCCCGATACGGAGGCTTTTTCCCGTTGCCAGAAGCTCCGGGAGGTGCAGATGGGTCCAGGTACGGCGGTGGATTGGGCCCTCCTCGAGGAGGTGCAAGAGGCCGAGCGAGCCAGGGCCATCATCGGCGAGGACACGCCATGGTCGCGTCTTTTTGACCTTTCTTTTGCGGAGACATACCGAGAGCTGGTCGTCGAGTTTCTTTCGACGTTCATCTACTCAGAGACTGGGCTGCAGCCTCTACCCGGAGAGGCGCCGGATATTGACCCGGATCGTATTTCTTTTTCTATTTTTGGGGTCGTTTACCGTCAGACCCTCAGTCAGTGGGCCGTCACGACGGGCTTATACTACGAGCCTGAGACGGTGACGCCGCTTTTCACCGAGGCGGTGACAGAGGTGGACAAGGAGGAACTCCTTGTTTTTTGGGGCTTGATTTCAGATAGTCCTTGGTTGGGTACCAAGGGGAGGGTCTCGGGTATTAGAGACCCTTTGTATAGATATCTGCACCGGCTTATTTCGACGTCGATCGCACCGCGTCTGAAAAGCCGTGAGTGGTGCACTGATAGAGATCTTTTCTTCCTTTTCTGCCTGCTTACTGGGAGGCGGTGCGACCTGTCCACTAGCATGGCGCTTTATTTTGCTTCTGCCTATATGCGACAGAAGCGCGGACTTTTATATGGCGGTGCTTTCATCACGCATATCATGCGGTCGGTCTTACCATTTGACCAGCATGAGCCTGCGATGTTACCGGCCATTCCCCCTGTCCGATTAGACCGTCGCACGGCGAGCGGCATGCGCATCACGCACCGATTCCCGCAGGGCCTTCGGTTCGTAGGGGCCGTCCAGGACCAGGTTTGGGTCCCGGTGCCGTTGCCGCAGATGCCTGGACAGGGGGACCCGCATATGCCTCAGCCGCTACAGGGTATAGCGATTGAGGACGAGCCGCCACACGTCGAGCAGGTCCACGAGCATCCGCCACAGCATCCCCGACACGTGCGTCGGTCTGTTAGGCTGGATAGGGCTACCCAGGCAGTGCTTGATGGCCTTGTTGCCGACTCACGACGACAGGGTCGTCAACTCGATCGCATGGAGGACCTGATGATGTGGGCGGTTGGACAGCTCGTGAATCAGTCACGAGCCGCCGGCATCGAGCCACCCCCACTACCACCGCCACGTCATTATCCGGACGACCCCGTTCAGGGTGAGGGCGGGGCGGGTCAGGGTGACGCCGGAGCCGGTCAGGGTGACGGCGGAGACGGTTAGATTTAGTTCTTTTATTTGTATTTTGTTTCTTTCGTTGTTATGTATGTAAAACATTTTGATGTATATATTTAATTTTTTGATGTAATGTATATAATGTTTAGTTTATTTGTTTGGTTGTAATGTTTAATATTATGTTTGGTTGTAATGTTTAATATTTTGTTTGATTGTAATGTTTAATATTTTGTTTGGTTTGTAATGTTTAATATTTTGCTTGGTTATACTTTAAAAATTTAACAAATGTTTAAAAAAAATAAAATATACAAATGTTTATATAAATTAAAATAAAAATAAACAAAATATAAATAAATAAAAAAATATAATTAAATAAAAAATACCTATACGTGGCGTATAGGTCAATACGCCACGTATAGGATTCATAAACTCCAAATCTTCCAACTTTTGAAGCAAAAATATAACCCGTGCCTCATACGCTGCGTATAGGTCAATACGCCACGTATTGGACCAGCCGCCAGACAGAGAATGACACGTGGCATTCTGTTGGCAGTGACTGAATTCTATACGCCCTCGTATTGCCCTATACGAGGGCGTATAGATCGGCGGCGGGTCCAATTAGCAATATTCCGTGTGTGGTTAGAAAAAGCCAGCACGGCTTGGGGAGGGATTTTTACTTATTTAACAAAGAAATTATCTACTCCATCCGACTAGTTCCGGGTTCGAATCCCGGGCAACCCATTGTCATAGTTTAATTCTATTATATGTATAGTGTATAGAAATTTTTGCAAACCTTTTTATATCCACCTCTTTGCAGTATAACAAAAAGGGAAAATTACTATAATAAACAAATTTGAAAACTTTTTTCCAATAATAAACAAAGGCTTTTCAACTTCCTCAAATAAACATGAATTTTAGCCGAAAACTCAAACTCGGCGAATTCGTCGAGTTCACGTGGCTTCGTCCTTTAACTTACACGTGTCATTTTCGACGAAAAATTTTAAAAACTCGACAAAATCGTCGAAACATGTTTTGTCGAGTTTTAAAAATGTTTCGGCGTTCAGAAACTTGTCTACCTGATTATTTTAATCCTAGAACAAAACGCCTGATTATTTTAATCTTAAAACAAAACGTCTGATTATTATAATCTTATAACAAAACGTCTGATTATTTTAATCTTAGAACAAAACGTCTGATTATGTTAATCTTAGAACACAACGCTTGATTATTTTAATCTTAAACAAAACGCCTGATTATTTTAATTTAAGAACAAAAAGCCTAATTATTTTAATTTTAGAACAAACGCCGAAATATTTAGATAGTAGAACAAATCAACGTTTACATTTTCAAAAAATCATTTAAATTATAATCGGAATTTGTTTGCGATTGATGAGTTGTTGAACCCATATTTATTTGTATTAAGATTAAAATAATCACACGTTTTGTTCTAAGATTAAAACAATCACGAGTTTTGTTCTAAGATTAAAATAATCAGCCGTTTTGTTCTAAGATTATAATAATCAGGCGATTTGGTTCTAAGATTAAAATAATAAGGCGGTTTGTTCTAAGATTAAAATAATAAGGCGTTTTGTTCTAAGATTAAAATAATCAGGCGTTTTGTTCTAAGATTAAAATAATCAGGCGTTTTGTTCTAATATTAAAATAATCAGACATTTTGTTCTAAGATTAAAATAATCAACCCGACAAGTTTCTGAATGCCGAAACATTTTTAAAACTCGACAAAAACATGTTTTGACGATTTTGTCGAGTTTTTAAAATTTTTCGTCGAAAATGACACGTGTAAGTTAAAGGACGAAGCCACGTGAACTCGGAGAATTCGCCGAGTTTGGATTGTATTTTGACAAAAAATCATGTTTATTTTGAGGAAGTTGAAAAGTCTTTGTTTATTATTGGGAAAAAGTTTTCAAATTTGTTTATTCTAGGAATTTTTCCCTAAAAAAAAACCTTGTTCAATTCTTTAACGCAGAAGTATGCTTGACTCATGAACAAAAAAATAATAAGGAATTTTTATATGGTGCTTATACATAATCATGCAAGGAAATCAGATTAAACTACAAGATCTAATTGTAATTAAAGGATATTTGACTTGTCATTTCAAAATCAAGATCTAGCAATTCTTACCAGCTCTGGCAGCCATGCCATGGATGGGTGGTTATCCATTATAAGTGCGTTTGGCTTAACTTGCGAAATTTTTGTTACATTCGGCTATGATTAAGGGCCTGCAATATCGCAAAACTCTTCAGATAGATATCCAAACTGCAAATTAACTAATATTAGGTGTTTTCTTAATTCTTACAATATTAAATGCTTCAGAATTTATTATATAAACAACTAATACTTATCCTCAAAAGAATATGAGATAAATATATTTAAGACTCCGAATTGATCACAAGTAGCTAGTGAGATGCATGACTATATATTGATCACAATATATTTTTAAGACTCCGAATTTCTTCTGAATACTAAAATGCTGTTAAGTTCATGTACTACTATCCATACCATACACCTTAAACATTGTTGTTGTGTACAAGATAAGCCCAAACTTATGTATACGTACCATGATATTTAAATAAACCAACGTCAAACTTTGCAAACAATAACTAAAATTTAACTTGATTTAAGTAATATTTTAAGAAAAAACAGATCTCTATATATTTAGATTTGATTGATTGATAAAGGTACTAGTGTTTCTCAATTAGAAATTAGGTCATGCTTAGAACATATGGGGATAAATGAATAAAAAAATAATCATGCTCAAAATAAGATGATCCCACACATATGAGATGGTGCTCAAGATTCAAGAACGTCATAATTGAAGCAAGGGTTGGTTCCAAATGTGATAGAGACTCAAATGTCCAAATCATTATGTATGAAAAGTTCATTAATTCTTGGTTGGACTCAAGATTTTTCTAGAAACAGTTTTTCTTCAAGAAAGAAATGTCTTGATGGATCTTTAGACAATTAATCCAACGAAATTACAATCCCTTTGAAAAAAGAAAGTTAATTACCTTCCATCAAATTTAAACCATTTATTTGTTTTACATTAAGCTTAGGCATAAATCATATAATTAAGTTTATTAGTTTAATATTAAAGTAAGAATGTACGCTTTCAAAAGCAAACATATATGCAGACAGTTTTGAATTCAAAGCAAATATATTGTTATAAAAATAAACTTTCCTTGTCACTTTTCTTTGTTTAAACAAAAGCTAGATCGAACTGCCTTTATGATATCAATATTATTACAACAAACAATAATGTTCAAAACGGAGCAAATTCATCACACATTCTTTCTCCTTTTCCATAAATTTTCCTACTTTTAGATCCAAAATGTCAAATACTAATCCAAGGGCAAAATGGTGAGTTAATAAATATATAGATTTTACAAATCTGATAACAAATTTTTTGCAGCTAGCCCTAATACACCACTTCGCAAGTCCAAAAATCATGAATTTCAGTAAAAGTAAAAGAAAATTTATAAAATATATTTCAAGCACTCGTGTGATCTGAATGAGTTGAGAGTGAATTCACTGATAGAAATTAGGGTTTCGGTTAAAAAACTTATTTTTGACTTCTTTAGAGAATGGATTATAATATATATGAGCCCCTTGTAAGCTTACAGGGATTGTTAGCAGAAGTCTATGGGATTTAAAAAGTGTATTATGATATGTTTTATTTCTTAAACAAGGATGATTTTAAGAAAGAAAAGCCGATTACAAAGGAGATTAGAGTCGTACGTACCTTAGCGAAGACTCTTCAGATCTCTCCCTCTGCCCCCAGATTGGTTCTCACGTATGAGGTTATTGCAATTCTAGTACTCTCATGCATTTATAAGTAACACAAAGGCAGTCTCCAAGAAGAACCGCCAGACACATCAGGTTTTGTATTTATCTATTCATAGTTTATACAAAATTATACGATGTTTATCTATCTGACTGACGAGTATTTTGTGCCTAATTCAGAAGATTCTCATGTGTATTAATTAAAAGCACCCTTTTCCCTGCACACATATGCTTTTTAATTTACCGTTTATCACAGTGAGTAGATCAATAGTGCATAAAAAGTAAAGAATATAAGCTTTTAATTTCTATCTTTATATATAATTGATAAATAGAACTGTCTAAGAATTAAATTTACTAATTAATAATACAACCACGTGATACAATCTTATAAATTTATTGACCTCCAATTTCTTCATAATTTTGATTTGATGCCGTTAGGTTTTTAAAGGATGTAATTGTTTACACAATCCATTTTAATTTTTATAAACACCTTTTAAATATATGTAAATAACAAAAATAATTTAAAAAAACCCACCTATATTAAATGCCAATCGAAAGATTGAAGGGGGCGAAATTGCTTTAAGGATAGAGAGATTCTGCCAAAAAGTAATAAGTAGTAGGATGACTTAAAGCAATTTAACAAGAAGAATGACATCAAAGAATCAGTAACAAATGTCTTGTGACATTGTCTAGTTGGACCGCTTCGATGGCGGGGGTTTAATACCTTGGCAAAAGAAAATGCAATTCCTACTAGCCACTCTTAGCGTATCATGTACTCACCAAACCATTCCTCAGGGAGAATGAAGATGAAAAATTGGTGGCAACACATGATTGTCTCCAATTCGAGAATGATCATTTCATATGATGACACATCTTGAACATGATGTTCGATCTAATCTTTGATGTATATCAAAACACTGGAACCACAAGGGAACTTTGGAATGCTCTCGATTAGACTTCACTGAAGATTAAAGTAAGAAGTTTTTCTTTCTACATTTTATTTTTACAATATGATAGAGTCACGTCCAACTATGAAAAAAATGTATAAGATTGAACACATTCTAAGCATGTTCACATAAAACAACATGCAAATGGATGAAACAATCCAAGTTACATCCATTGTTGATAAACTCCTTCCCACATGGAAAGATGTAAAGAAAAGCCTTAAACATCGAACGGACGAAATGATCTTAAAGCCTATTTACTTGTTTCTAGGTAGTTTTGTTTCTTATGGCCTCAGCGAAACTAGGCAGTTTCGCTCCCTGTGGTCCCAGTGAAACTAGGCAGTTTCGCTTCCCGTGGCCCAGCGAAACAACCTAGTTTCGCTTCTTACTCTAAGCGAAATGACCGTCTTCTCCACATGAAACCCTAGTTTTCTGTTTGTAATGGTGGCTTAAGCTTTCAATGATGAAGTCCTAGACTTTTTACGTCTAAAACGTTCGTTTTACTCTTATGAAGCTAGATCTATGGTTTATTTCAAGTTTAACATGTAAAAATCAATACTTTTTTTTAAGTAAAACCCATCAAAACCCATTTAGCTAAAAAGTCAGATCGATCTAGGGACGATTCTTACCTCAAAATGACTCGATTGTTCAGCAAAGCTTCACACGAACAATGGAGATGAAGGATGGAACGATCTTGGAGCCAAACCACAACTTTCTCTATCTACAATTTCTCTCTCTAGAAATGTGGTGAAGCTCTTGATGGAAGAACGGGGCTGAACTAAGGGAGGCTAGGGTTTAAGCCCTCCCCACCCCCTCTACATCTCGGCCCAATCCCGAGCCCAACAAGCCCACCATCTTTCTTTTTATATTTCGGGTAATGCCTTATGGAATTGAAAGGCACAGATTAGACGTGAATGGTTGCTATATGTTTAATGTCATTGCATGTTATGTGCGATTATATTTCTATCGATGAATGTCATGTTATGGCAAAACGTTTTTGTTATGTAATGTTTTATTTAAAGTTAGAACTCACCAACGTTAGCTGATTTTTAGCATGCCTTCAGGTTAAGTGTAGGTTGTTGTAGATGATGGATGCGGAGCTTGTGTAGAGAGTTTATCCAAGTGATGACAATGGCATCCCGTTTATTTATTTTATTGAAATATTTATGTTTAAACAATGCTTCCGCTATGTTTAAAACAAATTGTAATATGAATGAAATTTCCACTGCTTTTTATTCTATTTAAAGTTTAATTCAATATGTGTTTACAAGTAAATCCAACGAGGAGGTTTACCGGGTTTAGGGCTTTACAATTATCCTAATTGCTACATGATCAAAGAACAACGTTAGATCATGTCAAAGAGTAATCATCCACATAATCATCAATTTCTAATATATATCTCAGGTCTAAGGATACAAGGACTATAACAATTTGAAAACCTACTTATGACTATGATCCATGAAGTAGTTTTGAAGCGGGCTACACTCAGTATTCATTCTCTAACGAATATCTGTAAATTTGGTTCAACTCCTTTAACTTTCATCTTATGAACAAACCATCCAATTCACAATGGTCTTAATTTGAATCTATTCCCATAGATCCAATCGATCACACACATTTAGAATAACTCTTATTTAGGGATCCTTAAACGTACAAAAATGGAACACAATATATATTAATGATAAATAATGTAATCATTAAATTTGAGATCATGGTTGGAGACTCCTTAATTTGAGGATGAGTCAAGTGAGGAGGAGGATATTGATGATGGGAGTGATGGGTATACTTCTGAGCCTTAGACTAGTTTTGATAATCTTTAGAATCAATTTGGGAGTTCACTATACCCATAATGCCCTGTATCATCCTTTTATCCTCATACTCCCTTTCGGCTTTATGCATCATTGAGGTGTAAACCTTTGTGCGTGCATATATCTTTATTATATGTAGCGGGTTCACGCATGTATATACTTCTTCAGTTTTTTGCACACCTAGAACGTTCATTGTATGTACTTCAATGTTTACACACCTAAAACGTTCATTGCTAATCTTATGGTTGAAAATGATTATCATTGTTATTCTTACCCATGTAAATTAAGCTTTCATGTTACTTCTTTGAATTATGATTTTGAGCGCCGGCTAAAGATTACCGGCTAAAACAAGAGAAGCCGGTTACGGCTAATTTCAAAATGCACACATGTCGGCAAGATAGACTCCCAAACATGTAATTTTCATGATTTTCTATGACAGCTAGATAATTACGGCTTAGCCGGCTTATGTGTGATAATTTTAACGCAATGGTTATGTGTTTAGGGTTGAAAAAGGATATATAGTTTCGTAAAGTCAACCATCAGAATGTCTAGTTTAATAACTTTCCCTAAACATTACCACTTTCGATACCGATTCATAAAAACCTTAGATATAAAGTGGTACATGATGTGACTTGACTAATTAAAAACTTGATTGTTGTCCAAACGTATTTCTCCCAACCATGTTAAAAATTATTTTGAAAGAAAAAAGTTTCATAGCAGCTATGCTAGTTACACATATTCATGTTTCCATAACAACAAAATATTCTTCCTCAGTTCAACTATTCTACATTCAGTTAACATTTTTGAAGTTACAATAAAATATCAAAATGGAGTAGTTACTATCACTTTTCAAGTTACGAAGACAAATCATATGACAATATCAAAATTGGTAAGGAAAATAGCGATTAGTACGATGCAAAAAGCGAAATAAAGGATGAAGATCATGAAAAGCACTTTACATTGTGTTTGTCCTAAGAGAAACAAGATGCCAAGAACATGTGGTGAAATTCAGGGGATTTATTCTCCATTGGAAAGATATTTTATGTTGATCTAACTTTATAGAAGCTAGCTTTATGGGATTGGATTCACATTAAGAGCATTTGAAAATTTGTCTGTAAAAGTGATTCTTGAAAACTTTTAGGATAAGGCTGCCCGTTCGTTTGAATGAATTAAAGAATAATAACAAGCAGGAGGCTAATAAATCAAAACAAGTGGGATATGATGGAGGTAATTAAATTAGAGTAGAGAGTATTGGTTATCACACTTCTTTTTACCTTAATCAGATTTGATTTCTGAAGCTAGCATTCAAATGCTATTTTATTTAAAAACTTTTTATCACTTGCTCCTTTTTAGACATCAAATTTTTTAAGTTTAGAACATAGCAATACATATTATAAATTTGAATTTAAGGTTAGGTACAAAGTGCAGATATATAAAATTTATAAAACAATATGAGGCATTAAGTTAGAAGTTTCGTGTGCAATACAATGAGAAAATAGTAGAAATCATAAATATTTCAATTTATCACGCATTCCATATGACATTATCAGTTAGTTAATTATGTCTAATTTAATTTTATAGTCATAAAAATCATTAAAAAAAATCACGAATCCACTTTATATTAACAAATTGTTAAAACCTTCAAAAGTATAAAACCTTACCACTTTTTATTTATTTGTTTGAGATCACAAACTTTTTACGAGATCATTAATATTATTTGCAGTTTGAAATTGTAACTTCTACTTGATGTGGGAAGTATTGAGGGAACTGCCTAACACGATTGTAAAACTATGAATACCATGTAGAACACATGTACAAGACAAATTCTAATTTACGATCCTTACACAATGACCCCATACGCAATTGACTTTAAACTTTAACTAGTATACATTTACATATTTGACATGTAACTTTAATTCTTCAAGCATATTAAAATTTGGTCAATAACTAAGGCTAACAATCACACGACTTGCTTCATATTTTGATTATACCCGGTTCGTGTGACACAAACTTCTTCTTGTGTAATTGTCTCACACAACCCTGACTACTCGGTCATGACTTAAATGCACAACCATCATTTGTTGCTTCACACAACTGGTTCTTTAACATTGATTGCTTCTCTCACAGATATATGCAACTGGTTTCTTTGTTTTGATCGTATCAGGCGATCAACTTTCATCTTCTTACAACCTGAATCACTCAAGTCTTTTGATTAAATAATCATCGTATCACACGAGTCAAATCTATCTCGAATAGATTTTGGATAATTTAAATTACTCAGATTTTTTTCTTTGTAGTTGCAACTGTTCTTCTTTGATCCAATCATAGGATTCTTCATTAATTCTCATACTTCGTTTGTTGCCTCACACAACATGTTCTCATTGATCACGTCACATGATTCTTCATTTTTGGTCGTCTCATGCGGCATGTTCTGAATTTATCACCTCACATAATTCTTCCTTTTTGGTTTCCTCACACGACATGTTCTGAATTGATCATCTCACACGATTCTTCATTTTTTGTCGCCACACGACATTTTCTTTATTTAATCCACTCACTGGATTGATTAATTCCACCCCTCACGGGTTGCTTCTGTATCACATGGATTTCTTCTTTCATCCTATCACAAGATCAAGTTTCCATTTCCTCATTTGTACATGTAGTCATCAAGAGACTGGGTTCTTTATCTCCCGTTTCAATGAAAAGTTACTTGTCATTATTCTCGTGTTTACTTGGACATTCATAAGCATAGTGTTCAAATTTCTTAAATTGGTAACACTTGATTTGTGAGTTATCTCTCATACCCGTTTCTTCTTCATGATTGTGATCCATATCGTTTCCTTTGGATCTTCCTAACTCATGAGAGGTGTGTCTTTCACCTCTATTTTGATACTTTCTCCGACTTCGTCCTCGTGGCGGACGAAACCTACCTCGTCCACGGTTTTCAAAATGTTGTCCACGATTCATGTTATTTTAATGATGCGTGAATAGGAGTTTTATCATCATTATTGTCAACATTACTTCCTTTTTTTCGCTTAATCCTTTCTTCAAAGGTTTTAAGTCTACCGACAGTTTCATCTAGAGTCAATTCATAGGGAATGGGAACATAGGAGGCTTAAGTTGACCTAAGGCACTTATGTGAAGAAGGTCTTGTACAATTTCGTTATATGGATAATAGCAAAGTTGTGACAACTCCAATTGCCCAACATTCTAACTTGACAATCAAGTATTCTCTACAAGCAAGTTATAAAGTAGAATATAGGGTGTATTTACCAAACGCTAATGCAGTTGAAAGTTTCATGTATTTAATGGTGTGCACAAGGCACATGTTATTCTATAAGTGTAGTGAGTATATTTATAGTAAATCTAGGGAAATTGCATTGGCCAGTTGTGAAATGGATACTTAGGTATTTGAATGGTACTAGGGATGTTAGACTAGTTTTTGGTAATGGTCGATGATGAAATTACGATTCTTAGGTATGTAGATGTTGACTTTGCAAAAAATCTTGACAAACAAATATCTAGCAGTGGTTACACATTTCAAGTTTCAAGAATTCTAGTCAATTTGAAAGTCATTATAACATATTATTGCTCTATTACCTACTGAGCCGAGTATATAGCCACAACTAAAGCAGTGAAGGAAGTTATATGGCTAAATAAAGGGCTTTGTATCTAAACTTGGGGTCGAGATCTAGGATGCGATGGTCATGTGTGATAACCATGGTGAAATACATCTATTAAGAATCAAATGTATCATAAACGAACAATTATTATTAATGTATGGTTACATTTTGTGAGGGACGTCATCAACTCAAAGACTGCCAACATTGATAAAGTTACCAAGTCCTAAATTACCTGAGGAGAGTGTTGCTAATATGTTGACAACAACATTATCAAGTCCTAAATTTCTACGATGTTTGAATGTTTTAAACATTTTCTAAACAAGTTGGGTATGTATATTGAAATAAGGTGGAGATTGTTCACATGCTGTTAAGAAAAAGAAACAGAAAAATTACCTGACCAAAAGTTACTAGTAATTTTGGTAGCATGTAAAAAATATAACTTGGGAAAACTTTAAAAGAAAATTTTGAAGTTATAGCATTCAATTTTTTACTTTATGTTGATGCAATAGTTTACTTCTAATATTTTATAATTCGCATACTATATCTTCCAAATATATATATGTGGAAAGCTAACGTGCCGATCCTGCCATATGTAAAGCACCATTTTATCTCTCTGATGACTGCATGAGAACATATTAATTTAAATTAATATATATCGTAACAAACATTACAAATAGAAAAGGAGACTGCTCCACTACCAAATCTTTATATTAAGTACATGTCATAGAAAATTCGAAAGAGATGATTGTAAGCATTTTACAAGATCCATGGCAGTCATGACGAACTCTTCACTCATCTACACAAAACAAGGAAAAAGATTGGCCAATTAAGCAATTAAATGAAAATATTGTAAACTATAATCTCTAGTGGACATTTTTCTGGTAATTAGTATATTTTAGTAATTTGCCAGTCTTCAATACATCAAAATACAACTATTAAAACTTTTATATAAAAAGAATATGAAACCAAATATAAATGACAGTGAGTCATTGGCTCAATGGTTTGAGCTTGGGTGTCCACAGTTTGAATCCCTCCATCCCCACACTTTTTTTTAGGATAGAGAAATGAGAAACAATAACCATTATATTTATATTATTTTCTTTCATCATTAAATATTTTAAGACTGGAAAAATGACTACTTTAACTTTGTTATGCGTGTTGTCGTAATATTTAATATTCTGAATTAAATTTTACTGTGTGTGTATACGTATGTGTGTGTGCGCACATGTATGTATATGTGTGTACTCACATACCTCAGCGGTTACAATTATTAGAGCTGTAGTGGCAGATATTGGAAGAGCGTTGTTACACATGACCGTGAAGTGAAGTCTTTCCATTTCATTGAGGACTTTTAATGCAAGCAACGCATTTCTCTCACAGTAAATTCTTACAAGTATGCTACTTCCTGAAATTCTTACTTTAATCCCGGGGATATAAGTGGTGTTACAAGGTAAAGAGTTTGTCTCATCAAAAGAAGATGCATCATGTTCATGACCACCATGAATCTTGGAAGTCTTCCGTGAAGTAGTTGATTCCTGGATGATATTTGATGTTTCTTCAAGTTCTTTCACTTGGTTTTGAAGGTGTTTTATGTACTTACTTGCATCTTCTAGCACCGTAGCCTTGTCCATCTAAAATAACGAATCATTAGAAATGTTCAAATTGGGAGAAGTGTTTTAAAATTTAAGCATAAAGCTCCAGTTTTGGTCACGATGTGTGTGCAATTGGTAGCGGTTGGGCTGTTTCCCAAGCTGTTGTTGGTAATTTGACTTAATGTCGGAGCGGGGAATACATCTAATAGATTTTAATATGAGATGTATTTACCGACTCCGACATCATAGTAAAAAATAATGGAAAATCTATTGAAGGACCACATGTTCTTGTAAACCAATTTCTTCAGATGATTTTGATATGAGATGTATTTAACAGGGAATTTAGTTTCTATAATGTTACATTTATGAGATATAATAAAGCTGTACCGTATCAACTCAACCTTAAAAAATATGATTTGAATCAAGAAAGTTTGATCGTCTGTTAATTGGTACCTTTTTAATTTCAGGAAGGAGAGCAGATAAAGAAATGAAGCGTTGAGTCAACTTCTCCCTTCTCTTCCTTTCAGCCAAGATATGCTCCTGGGCTTGTCTGCGGTTTCTTCTTGTGCTGGAAACTCTTTTAGGCATCTCTATGGATCCAAGAAGTTCATTGAGATTCATATCCTCTGTAGATTTTATTGCATGATCATGGTATTCCGTCTTGTATCCACCATAGACTTGATTTTGGTTTATAGCTGCTGGTGAGCTTCCAAAAGATATAGTGAAAGTGTTGGGTGAGGATCCAACAATTGGAGCAACAGAGATGCTTGTACTGGCCTTATTACTTTCTTGTATGTCTAAATGTTCGCTAACGGTGGCCGCGTTAATATATTGGCTTCTTTTAACCAGACTCTGATAACCTTTGTAGCTTTGTGAAGAAAATGAATCCATTAACTCACTATAGGAACATATTTGTTGTTCTTGTCCCATATCCTATCATATATGTGTAAGTTAAAGTTAATCAACAAACAATTAAAACAAGAGAACAGTGTCAGTAATAACTTTTTATAAATAAAGATGTAGCAATTCTTACTGGTTCGGGAAACCATGCTCCACATGAGACATCCATTATTACTAGCCTGCAACAAAGCTAAACTCATCTTTAGTCAGAAAGTCATGATTCTGATTTAATTGATATAACCTTTTAGCTAGTTATTTTTCCGTACGTAATTAATTGCTTTATGTACCTAAACAACCCCTCAAGATCATGTGGAAAATTAGAAAGAAATGAAAAATATAAATAAAAAAACATCAGAACTTCATTGGAAATAGTTTTTGTCCAAAGTTTGCCAGAAACTATTGAAAAAAGTTCCGCACAAGTGTTTTTCCGACGAACCCTTTATGTCGGAAAATGGTCAAAAACTACCATTTCTGACTACTTTCCCACCAAAACTGTTGTCGGAAATCCACCGGTTTTCTAGTAGTGATAATAATAGAAATACGCAAAGTTCGTGGAATTATCTTTTCCTAATCCACAAACTTCTATACATTTTTTCTAAGAAATCTTGGAAAACATGAGAACACAACAATAAATAGTTAAAAAAAATTTCAGATAATAGTTTTATTTCCAACAAAGGAGTCAGAAGATGCACAGATTACAAAATGGATAGTGTTTTGTTCTGTGCACTGTTTTACATTGGCGCTTTTAAGAATCAAGACTGATTTGTTTTAATAGGAGTAATGATAAAAAGATGAAGTATTTTGTGACAAATTAACTAATTCAAGCAGTCCAAAGATATGAATTTCTGAAGATCAGAGACTTTGGGATCTTGATCGAAAAACAAATCAGGTTAAAAGTACAATACTTGACCTGTATTAATTAATCTAGAATTTGGATAAATATGTATTACCAAAGTTTCAACCAGAAAAATTAGAAGAAAACAGATTCGATTACGTACCTTGTTAAAATTCTTTACATCTGTGTTTTGGATTCCCCAGTTTCTTCATTCATATAAGATAATGACACTGAATCTCATGTACTTATAGATGAGAAAGAAGACTTCAAGAAAAAACTAGCCTGTCCTACCAAATATATCTTTTATTCTATTTTAAGTTTTTTTTAATTTAAATATCTGATTTAACTAGGATAACTAACACACTTTTCTTTAATATTTTCTTTTTCGGTTTCTTATGACGCAAAGAAGAAATCTATACTATACAAGAAAAGGTTTTATTAGCGGCGACAACATTAGCGTCGATTTTCACTACTAGAAAACATGCATAAATCCAACAAAAGTTTTCAACAAGTTAACAACAAATTTTTTTTCCATAAGTTTGCAACAAATTTCTGATAAAATAAAAACAAAAAAGTAACCATAATATTTCCTACAATTTTCTGACAAACTTATTAAGTAAGTTAACTTATTTATTTAATATAATTGTCGGAATATTGTCAAAAATTACCTACGAAAGGATTTTGTTGCTAATTCGTCGGAAAATTCATCAGGACTTTGTCGGAAAATACATTTCCTACGGTTTTTTTCCCAACAAACACTTTTTGTCGGAAACTTGTCGCTAACAGCCAATTCCGACAAATTATCACAAAACTGCTGTCGCAAATTTTTCATTTTTTTAGTAGTGAGATTTCGTGAGAAATTTGTCGGAATTGGTCGTTAGCGACAAGTTTCCGACAAAAAGTGTTTGTTGGAAAAAACCCCGTAGTAAATGTTTTTTCCTACAAAGTCCCGACTAATTTTCCAACGAAATAGCGACAAAAGCCTTTCGTCGGTAATTTCCGACAATATTCCGACGATTATATTATATAAATAAGTTAACTTACTTAATAAATTTGTCAAAAAATTGTAGGAAATCTTATGGTTATTTTTTTGTTTTTGTTTTATCGAAAATTTGTTGCTAACTTGTGGCAAATTTCTTTTGTTGGTAATTTGTTGAAAAGTTTTGTAGGAAATATGAATGTTTTATAGTAGTGTTTGGGTATTAGTGATGACGTACACAGACACAGATCCATGCGCTATCCCCACCTTTAAATTTGACCGTTGATTAAGGATGGATCTGAGGGCTAGGGTTTTATCGGTTTTAGTGGTGAGGTATGAAGTAATATATGTTACTTGTCATGACTCTCTCAACTACCATATGAAGCTTATTTCATACAAAATCCAGTCCACGTGTAACCACACTTTTTTTCTAGCACTCGAATTTAAACATACATGTTTCCTCTGACGCCTCGGATTGAATCCATATTTGTATCACGAGCCCTTATGGTTTGAGTTTAAGTGTCATTTCTAATTCTCAAATCCATCAAACCGTGCTCTGATAACAACCTGAAACACCCTACTTTTTATTCTTTTATTTTACAACAGTTGTGGTGGAATTTGGTCCCAGTTTTCAAAACCTTGACTCTGACATGCCTCGTCCCCGGGAAGCTTCATTCATTCCAAGTGTTTTTCCCTACATTGTTTTGAAAACATTTTTACATTAGCTTAGGCTAAGTAAATACAATGCTTTCATAATTTCCAAAACCGTTTAATCATACAAGGTCCTTCCGCCCGTAGTTTCACATGCCGACCCGGGCACCTTGGGACGTTTCGGGAGTGACACCGATTAGTACATGTTTTGATTTCCGAGTTGATGTATTTTGCAGTGGAAATCGTTTTTTAAGGATCGTTGATTCATATTCTTAACCTCAAGGGTTTGTTTTGTAAATCTAAGAATCTTGTCTTGTAAAAAAAAGATCTTTTATAAAATATTAGGGTTTAACAACCCGACTTGGTTGATTACAATGAAATCTAAAATCAATAAACCACTATCAATAGACACTTATTTTTAGTCCACAAGGAAGGTTAAAAGCCTAGGGATAGCAATCCTCAAGCTAACAACAACTCATACTTTTATGTCCATGAATATATATGTAGTCAGTCCCGACAGATAAGGTTCATTTAATCTTTACCTGAAAACGTTTGAAAATGAAACGTCAGCAGTAAGCTGGTGAATACTTTTATAACGCAAAAATCTTTTATCTTTAGGCAACAACACTTGTTAAATATTTAATCATAACTTCATACGATAATAACAAACACATTGTTATATCCGTTAATATAGCCATTGTATACACTAGCATCATACTCGCGGGAAGCGAGACCACTAGATCCACGTCTTACACAGCGTACGATGTATGTACCAGCCCTGCTGGAACTTATATCCGGAGAAAGTGTATCACTTGATGAAAATTTACATATACATAGAGGAAACAACATCCCCTAGGGTTATATCCGTAGCTAACCCCAAAAGGCGATATGCATTAACCTATTTAGTGCATGCTTTGCCATTTTCGTAAACGTAAAAGGTTTTATCATTTCTAAAAAAGCGATAAAAATGTATTCACCTAGATTGGTAGTAGATTGATAGTAATCTTGGCATGTAGTAGCTTAGAGGATCGAGACTTAGAGCTCTAGCACTTTACCTAGCACTTCTACGTGTACTTCGGGCTGCTTCGGTTGCAAACGCCTAAGTGAGGTTTGTAAGCGAAAGCCAGTCATAACGTGGGAGAGCAGCTCGGAAAGAAGGTCAGCGACTCAGAGTTTCAGGCTAGAGAAAGGAGTGAAATTTCGAGTTTGATTTGGTGTGAGAATGAATGGGGCCAGGTTCTCTATTTATAGGTTGTAAACGAGCCCTAGCCAAGACCTCGACGGTCCGCTACTGTCCTGATGCTCGTATGCTTGACAAGTTTCAAGCTCTAGTCACCACTTGTCCATGCAACCCTTAGCTATGACACTTCATTTTTGCTGCTGAGTCACTAGGCATGTTCTACACGTGTCGTGGACACGTGCTTCACGCATAAATTGCTTCGAGAAGCCCGTAGCAAACCGCTAGCGTCTGACCACACGGTCCACTTGCCTTGTCCGCCAACACATATCGTTACGGTCCTGTTGGCGATCCGCCTAGATTCTGACGGGGGAAATCCTTGGCCACACTTAGCGAACATTTTTCCATTTTCTTTGTTTTTTATCCTTGTCTTTTGGATTTTGGCATTTTTAACCCTTATTATTTTGTTCTTTGCATAATCGGGACGATTTTTAGCAGGTGTTACACGTAGGTTGGGCACCATTGAGTAGGTCCTTTCACCCCATAGGCTAGGCACCTTTTCCATTTTATTTACAAGGTCCTTCCGCCTCCTACCAACTGAGCCAACTCATTCTATTTCGAGGTGTATTGGCAGTGCGTCATACCGCCATCATTCGGCCCCTAAAATTCTCTCTCAACTTTGTCAATCTCGTTCTGTAGGCAGAACTTCCTAGTTATCAAAATTTTCATGTCATCCCATTTCATTCTCTTGAGATAAGTGGAAGACTTAGTTAGCTCAATTCTCCCCCACAAGCTCATGGCCTCATTTATGGGTGAGCGGCAAACTTGAACGCTTGGTCCTCACGACATTCACTGATGTTAATCACAAAGTTCATCCTCTCGATCCACTAGAAAATGCGACTGCATCTTTCCTCCCATCAAACTTCGGAGGGTCACACCCCGAAAAGATTTGTATATGCAGCCTCGAGCTGCCACCTTAAAGTCAAAGTCGTCACTATCAGTGACTTTAGTGCCTTTATCGCTCTCCTCATTTATACCTTTCTTCTTGATTCCAAACTCTTCATGGCCTCGGCCAAAGCTGCCGGCAACACGTCCTTCAAGACTGAAGAGACTTTTGCGGCGATAACTTCTCTCACAATCGGTTCTAGAACTAATCCCTCATGATGCTCGTCATTTGGAATGGTCACGCTATTCTCAATGTCATTATTCTCCATGTGCACCGATTCAATCTTGTTGCGGGAGTGTTTGCTTTCCTCTACCCGTGCTCGGTTACCCAGTTGCGAGCACCTCTTTCTCCTCTAGCCATTAGTGTCTAACTGTGAACAAAGAATACTCGTGTCATCATGTTATGTAATTATTTAAAACATGTAGAGTAATGTAAATTACTAATTACAGAGACCGATATGAAATTACTAATTTACTTTACTATTCGGGTTCTGAATCTTTCCTGTCATGAGTAACATTTGCATCCAAGTTCAGAGTCCCTACTTTAAGGCATTTATTTTCTATGTTCTATGTTAGGACATTGACTACCTCATGTTTACTATCATTCCATGGACGGGCTACTCTGACTAACATTCCTTTCTTTCCTTTCATTTATCCCATTCTCAGTTTAAGTTCAGACATTATCTCAAATGTTCGAATCTCTCAAACAATGGCTTTGATACCAACTTGAAACGCCCCAAACGGGTACATCTCATAGTTAGCACATAAATATAATAAACCGGAAAGCAGAATATCTATTACATCGGAATTCTTGTTTAAACATTCATATATCCACAATGAATTAAAACTTTAACTAAAACATTGTTCAACATAAACTATCGGATAAGAAAATTTCGATCTTTAGAAGTGCAACCCGACAGACCATGCTATCAAGCCCCCATAGCTTCTCTACTCATGCTTTCTTTTCACCTTTACCTTTACCACCTGACATGTAGTGTCGAGTTCCATATTTACTTTAAACTGTAAAACTTTAATTTTATTTAAGGTAACTTAATTTAATAAAAATAGTATAAGCTTACTTTCTATTGCTCTTTAACAAAACATTCTCTTTTACTTTAAAACTTTACAACGTCACAATTATAAAATCATTATGTTACTATCTTTCATTAAAACTATTTAATTAAGGGAATCGGTTAAGGTGCACTCCTTTGCTCTGCCATTCTTTCTTTCACTAGTATAGGATACGAACCATTATCCGAAGACAACATTCCTTTTCTCGCTTACACCTAGGGTAATACTCTCTGTGTGTGCAAACCTCAGGGTCGCTTACACCTCAATTTAAGACTCCTTTGCTTGCTCACACCTTAGGGTGAGACTTTGTTTGCTCGCACCTTAGGGCAAGACTTCTACTTTTTGTGCTTGCAAGAATTTATGCTTTATACTATTGTGCAATTATACTACAACACATAATATAATTCATTTAAACAACACATCACGTAGACAAATAGCACATATTAACACATATATAACACGGCACCAGCCTGTCACTATGAAGCTAAACCGAGGTCCTTCCTCTTTGTCATTCTCTACTTTCTTTGCCTTCTTTAAAACATTTCAATTTCAAAGATAAATTGTATTCTTTGACCGTTTTCTTTCCTTTTATAAAAATCTTATTTTTATAAAATAATACTTTGTCTTTCAAATCTCTAAGTCAGTATGGATGCCAGCCTAAAAACATAAGAAAATGAGCAATAGAAACTCACATGTCAAGATATCTTGTGCGTACTTGGAACTTGTCCAACAAATGTCATTGTCTGAATTAATAGTTAATAGATCATTAATCTCATTCATTCATAAGTCTAAGCGAAAGAAAGCAGTTTCACTTTCACGATCTAGGCGAAACTAAGGCAGTTTCGCTTACTGTTAGTTTAGCTTAATCTGAATAGTTTCGCTTGGTCGTCTTCTTTAATAGAAACCCTAGGTTTCTACATGAAAATGGAGCACTAACACATCCAAGATCCTAACTTTTTACGTTAGAAACGTGTGTTTCTACCTCGTGAGTCCAGATCCATGGTCCATTTTCCAATTCATGCGTAAAACCCAACCTTTTCTTGAAAATAACCCGAAACCCCATTTCAAATAAAAACTCAGATTTAGAAGGCAATCAATCCTTGAGCTTCTTGCTAAAGATCCGATTATTACATGTTTTCGCTTGATTCTTCTTGCTAAACGTTATGATTATGAAGGCAATCAATCCTTAAGCTTCTTGGAGCCTGGACCAACTTTCTCTCTCAAGATCCTTCCTCCATCTCTTTCTAGGTTTGGATGGAAATGATGAAATGAAGGGCTAGGGGAGGTGGTGGGTAGGGTTTGTAGCCCCCTCCCCACTCTTTTTCCTTCTTTTATGTTTGTTTCCATTCAAACCCTGATCTTTTAATTATTATTTCCTCGAGCCTCGTTAATGAGACGCTTTACTTTTAGGATGTTACACCTTAATTGTCTCGTGAATACTTATTTACTTAGAATTAAAGCTTCCATCACGTAATCATGTATAATTAGCATGTACTATTGTTATGCTATTTAGCATTAGCCCTATGATAAACCTTTTGTAATGGTTTAAACCCTGAGGTATTAAAGAAGTTTAAATATAGGGTGTACCGTAGGCGTACCCACCACCCCTTTAACATCTCGTGGATACTCCATTATTTGGGTTTAGTGTTTAGAATAATTTACTATTCCCCCGAAACATAGTGTTACACATAGCACATACCATGTAATCACATAAACAATTTGACCAGGTATGAGTCTAGCGTACTTGCTATAATCTCGGGTCTTTGCTATGCTCATTCCTCGCTTTAACCGAATGTCATGGCTCGTAATGGACCGTTACTCAACGTGACGGTCCGTCATACGGTTTCTAAGCGTCATATCACAATCATGAGTCACTGGACTCGTGTCATTCCCCTGTCTTGTCCTTGCTCAACTCGTAACAAATCGTAATCTCTAGTGACGGTCCATTACAGACGAGTTTTCAAACTTTTTCATTTTTTACCTTGAACTTTGGGTTATTTATCGTTTTGTTTCTCGAGCCTTATTTCTCTTTGGATTTTTGGGTGATACGTTATCCCTTAAACTTGGAAACAACTAAAAAAACATAGCTTTAGGACCATTTCTTACTTGAAAACTTGCGTAGCTTCCTTGTTTTTGGTCCTTTCTTGAGCCTTGATAGCTTAGATGCACAAAAGAAGCTAAAGACCGATCCATGCTCCTCATTTCCTTCTAGCCGTGAACTTTCCTTCTTTTATCTCCAAGTTTGTGTGATTGGTGTGGTGCAAATGAAGTGGAGTTTGCGCTAAGAGAGGGGGTGCTAAGGTTATGTATGGGGCTTCCCTTCTTTTGGGAATATACCATTAGGACCTTGATTCTACGCAAGATCTATCATAAAAATATAAACTTTACGTGAAAACCTTACCTTTTCCTTGATGAACCAAAACCGAGCTTAATCCAGCTCGTAACCTTCTTAACTTGGTGAAATTTCAGCAAACGAAACCCTTTAGTGATAAAAATGTTGTAAGGTCTCAAATCCACGGTCTTTACTTGAAATTTCCTTGAGAGGGGTGTTCTTCACCCTCTCGGCTTTTTTTCTCTCTCTAACTCAAAGAAATGGGGATGAAAAGTGAGGCTACTTAGGACGCTTCTCCCCCCTTATCAGGGTTAAAAAAAAGTTTGAATCACCCCCTCCATGAAACCATAAATCTTTTTTTTTTAATAAACATCAAATTTATAAAAACACAAAATTTGAGGTGTTATAATATACTAGAAGTTAGACACACCATGTAACGGGTTAGACATACCTTGTAACAGGGAAGGTATTGCTTTATCAAAAGCTAACTACAACAAAGATTCACAAGCTAACAAGATCTGTTACAACATTTTAATCGATGGTGAGTTAAAACATTAAAAATACGAATCAAAACTAGCAAGTAGGGTGAACCATTGTAATGGATTAGAAATGCCATTTTAATTTATTAGACACCATTATAATCATTCGGATAAAATAAACCTCAAATTTTATAGAATAAAAAACTAAATGGTTTTGCCACTTGGCATTACTATATTCCATCTTATAACATTTTCTTCTAAAAATCATATTTATGTCCTCCATTTAATACTTTCATATTTACTCTTTTTTTTAAATTACATAAATAAACATTTTCATCATTATTAATATTTGCTCACATTTTTTAAAAATTATCATAAAAAATAATATTTTAAAAAAGTCAAGAACTAAAAAACAAGAGATTTTAAAAAAAAGCGAGTTTTTAAGGTTTTATTATTAAAAAAACGCTTTTTTAAAATTTTATTATCAGAAAACAAGGTTTTTTTAATTTTACATATAAAATTTGAAAATACTATGATTGTATTTTAAATAAATATGTATTAGAATAAAGTTTATTAATATTTAATTAGTAGTTTTTTAATTAAATCTGATATTTATAAATGACTTTTTTTATTTTGATTTATAAAATTTTGTTGGGTATAGAATTGAGACTGATGCTGTCAGTCGAAACTACTAGTTTCGGTTGAACATTTGTTTAATCGAAACTATGTAGTTTCGATACCTGTTTTTCAGGCCTGTTTGGCAGGTGGCTTGGAAAACAAGGCACATGTGTTTGGCCTCCTACATATAGCAGATTATGTCCTAGGAGTGAAAGTGTGTCTAAAGAGGGAATCACCACCCTACGGGGAGCTCACCCTTGGGTGAGACTAATTGTTAGTGTATGATGAGCTTTTCTTTTTCATTTTAATCAAAGAATCATACGTTTTATGCTTTCAACTATCTGTTCTTTTCCATTTTTATATATTTTGTTCGTGTATGTGATTCTCACACCCGTCTCTACTATTTCTGATTCAAGAGTGATACCGGATCCAGAGATTCCGCCTCTTGATCCGGACTGTTTGAAGATTTCTCCCCAGATCTATGTGTTTACAGGTCTGCTTAGGACCTACACTTTTAATACTTAGTTCTAATATAATCAAGAAACTTGCCAATATTTACTTTAAAAGTGTATTATATTTTAAACTTAATTTTTTTTAAATGACGAGATTTTTTTTCTTCAAAAAACATTTTTACAAGTTTCAATTCTATTTTATTAGATTTAAAATTTTCATATTTAATTTAAATTTAATTGTATCGAAATAATAAGGAGCGGATTTTTTAAAATTTGAAGTTTTAAATTTTGAATTTAAAAGACGATAAATTTAAATTTTATTAGTACCTTTTTATTATTTTTATAATGAGAGATTTAGTTAAAAAAGTTTAGCGAGATTTTTCGCATACAAGTACAAACAGTATCCATCAGTCATAGCATCCTGATAATGATTTTGATGAAAGTTTATAATCTCTTGATTTTCTAAATTGAGTTACATTATCAGGTTTGTCAAACCATAAATTAGTTTTAAATGTTGGTGTTCCAGTTATGCTATTAATAAAGATTGATGAAAAAATGGTTTAGATAATATAACAAATCTTTAGGTCAAATCACAAGGTAATCGCGTTATAGAAGCGAAGATTATATTTTAAAGCAACATTGATCATCACAATTTTATCCTTATAATTAGATTAACATATTCAGACAAAATAATTTCATTAAATCTTCAAAGAAAAATATACAATTGTTGTATTTTTACAGTGACCATGAAGAAAAGTTTAGGGCAATCACTTTCAAATGTTGGTTTGGATTGAAAGATCCAGTGTTTATTCATGATCAACTGTATGTTGCATTGTCAAGGGTTAAAAGTAGAGATGGACTTAAGCTATTAATCTTTGGTAAGCATGAAAAAATTACCAATACCACGTCAAATGTTACATACAATGAAGTATTTTCAAAATTGTAAATAATCATTGTAACGTTTCATTTGACATGTAATTTAATATATCGTAAAAAGTGAACAACTTATTAAATGAATTTTCATGTATTTTTTGATATTTTAATTACTCTCATCTATATAATTTTAACATGTAAAAAAATAAAAAAGTTACAAATACAATATCAAATTTGTATAAAAAGAGTTGTTAGTATATTTATTTATCAATATAATATTAATGTTTCACCCCGTGTAACACACGGGGTTAAAGCTAGTATAATAAATAAAGGTTTTTGTATGTCACGTGTCGCCACCATATTCAATATTATCAATCTATACTATATAATAAATAAAGGTTTTTAGTGCTACATGTCGCATCCACATTCATTCTCATCATTTTTTTCTCGTCTCTCTCTCTTATTTAATGCACTTCTATATTTTAATAATAATATATATTTAAAGAAAATACTAATTATACTAATAAAACACATTTATTTTAAATTACCCATTATTATAAGAAAATTTGAAATTTAATTATGTAACTTTTATTTCAATCAAATAGTAAATAAAAGTCAAATTACATTAAATAGTAATTAACGTATTTTTGAAACTCATTTATATATTAATTTTTACATAATTTGAGTTTGTTTCTATCCTTAGTATATGTAATATATTTTTACACCTGTAAAATATATACATAAATATTTAAAATTTTTATATATTGATATTTTTTAATTTTCACCCGTGAGTAGACACGGGATCTAAACTAGTTATACTAATAAAACACATTTATTTTAAATTATCTTTTATTATAAAAAACTTTAAAATCTAATTATATAACTTTTATTTTCAATCAAATAGTAAATGAAAGTCAAATTACATTAAGTAGTAATTGACGTATTTTCGAAACCCAATTGTATATTATTTTTTACATATTTTGAATTTTGTTTTATATCCTTAGTATATGTATAGTAATACATTTTTACACCTGTAAAATACATAAATAAAATTTAAGAAATTTATGTATTGATATTTTTCACCTCGTATATATTACACGGGGTCTAAGCTAGTTTAAAATAAATAAAGCTTATAAAAATATTAAAGTTGATGGAAATGATTTTCATTTGGATCGAAGCATCTTTTTACCCATTACAAACTTATTTAACTTTTTATTAATTTTCAAACTTAGTCAACTTTAATTTTTAACCATGATCAATGATTTAAAAAATCTTTCAATGTTTTTTAAATAAATCTCTTATATACTAACAAAGACTAAAGCAACATATATGATTAAGGTTGAGAAAAGGGACTACGTACTTTGTCCTTCATTTCCATGTTTCAATAACTTTATGGAAATTACATTTGTCGACTTCCATAATTTTTATTCGGCACATGCAAAAGGCCTATGTATTTTTATTTTATTAGCATGAGATTTGAATAAGAGTAATATTACAATAGGACAGGGAAAAAGAGGCTGAAAGACCCAATCATATCGAATCTAACTCAGATACACCTATTTGACACCCAAACAAATAAAATAAAATAAATTGAATGTCATGTCCCCGTTCCAAAATAAGAAATAAGTACAGATGGGTTCATGTATGTTGCGACGCGTTAAACATTGAAAAATTAACGTCATTGAAAGCTTATAAATTAAAGTAATAGGAAAACGAACAGCTAGAAACGTTATTGTGTATGAAATAAATAAACGTACTCGAAATTTTATATAAAAAATAACATTTACAGAAACCCACGCATTGTAGCAAAATAGCTAGTAATATTCTAAATTTTTTTTACGAAAAAACGAAACCGTAATAAAGTTAACACGTAAAATGTTAGAAAAAAAAACAAAACCGTTTAAAAAAAGTATAACGATGTTTTACACAAGTGTTTAAATAACTTGTACACCATCACTTGCGACTCCGTTACAGTTGTGCATATGACACATCTCATAATTTGGTTGGTAAAAAAGGAAACAATATGCAAGCAATGTGTAATTGGCAAATTTATTAAAGTTTAGGTAGTTGTATAAGTTTGTTAAAAGAAAAACATAAAATAAAAAACTTTTTTAAAGTTCAAGGCCTTTTAAAGTAAACCGTACATAATTTAGGGCTTAAATGTAAAATTACACAGGAAACAAAATAACTTATGTCAACAACATAAGAACTTGTAAAATTATCAAATATTTAAATAATAAATTTATTAGAATTCATGAGCTGTAGTGTAAATTAAAAATAAAATAAAAGTTCTTAAAAAATTAAAGGCTTAAAGTAAAACTTAAATAATTCAAAGACTTAAAAGGGTGTTTGAGATTTAGGTGGTTTATGAGTTATTGGATTTTTTTAAAAATTCAATAAGTTAAAAAACTGTTTGGCAAACATAAAAACATTTTTTTTGGCTTTTTGAAAAAAGGAAAAAAATTATTTTCTAAAAGCCACAAAAACCTGTCTTTTTAAACTTTTGGATTTTTGAGAATTAAATTACCAATCTACCATACCATTTTACTCTAAAAGATTAGGTTTAGGTAAAAAGGATTCTAATTCTAAGAAAGGTGAAAAACATTTAGGGCCATTAGATCAAATTGTAGAAAAGATTTAATGGTCGAGATTAAATTGTAGGAGAAAAAGTTGTTGAAATGGTATTTTAGTCTTGGCAACTTTTGTTGACTTTTTATCAAGTTTCCCGCCTCATTTTTAAACGTTCATAACTTATACATACGACATTATTTTTTCAAAAAAGTTACACCATAGAAACGAGCGTTTTTATCTTTAAAACGAGTATAGTGTCGTTATAAACAAAAATAAATTTTTTTTTTACGTTTTCCAGCTCATTGTGTAATTAGTCAGATCATTGTGTAATACAAGTTCACTGTGTAATACAAGTTCATTGTGTACTACAAGTTCATTGTGTTTTACGTTTTCCAGCTAATTGTGTAATTAGTCAGGTCATTGTGTAATACAAGTTCATTGTGTAATACTAATTCATTGTGTAATTAGTTCGGTCATTGTGTAATTTGGCAGGTCATTCTGTAATATCACGTCTGGTCATTGTGTAATATCTGATCATTGTGTAATTAGTCGGGTCATTGTGTAATACAAGTTCATTGTGTAATTAGTTAGGTCATTGTGTAATACAAGTTTATTGTGTAATACAAGTTCATTGTGTAATACAAATTAATTGTGTAATACCACGTGTGGTCATTGTGTAATACAAGTTCATTATGTAATATAAGTTCATTGTGTAATTAGTCAGGTCATTGTGTCAAATATTTTTCATCATTGTGTTATATGTATTCATCATTGTGTTTTACGTTTACAACTCATTGTGTAATTCGCTCAAATATGTCAGGGCATTGTGCAATATGCTCATTGTGTAATATCAGGTATGGTCATTGTGTAATATCAGGTATGGTCATTGTGTAATATCAGACATTGTATTACACATTGACTTGGTCTATTACACATTAACCATTATGCCCTCCCTTTAAAAACAATAAAATGACACATGTCAAGCTTAGAATCCTTCTACCTTTCTTATTTTTAAAACCCTTTTTACTATAACCTAACCCTTACCCTAAATATCAAATAATCATAACATAATACTAATCGTCGACTCCAACACTCGCCGGTCCCTTTTTACTATAATTACTTTTAAGAGTTACTATAACCTAACCTTCACCCTAAATATCAAATAACCTCACCCTTACCCTAAATATCAAATAATCATAACATAAAATGACACATGTTGGCGGAGGTGGCGAGGGCGGCGGTTGGCGGTGGGGATGGTCGGGGTGGCGACGTCGGGAGTTTGGGCGACGGTGGTCACTACAAGAAATCTTAGCAGTTTCGTCGAGGAAATCTCGACGACATGTGTCGTCGAGATATGACACCCAAATACGGCGACATGTCGTGGGCGATGGTCCCAGTCAAATTTTTTGACTATTTTCACATTTTCTCGACGACATGTCGTCGGCGATGGTCTAGCGGGAAAAGGTGAAAAGTTTTGGCACTCATCGGCGACATCTCAGGGCAGTCTCGACGACACAAAAGGGCAGTCTCGACGACATGTCGTCGCAATTGCCCCTTTTAATTTTTTTTTTCTTTTTTTTGTTAGGTAGAATTTTAATTTTTTTATTTAAAGGAAATACCTAATCTCGACGCCATGTCGTCGAGTATGTGTGTATTAAAAAATCATTTTTATTTAATAATTAAATTAAATAAAATAATTAAAAAAAGACCCAATATCGACGACATGTCGTCGAAACTGGTCTTAGTTGGTCTTATCTACGCTGGAAACCCTTTTCCTCCTCATTTCACCCCTTTTTTCTCTCTACTCTTTCTCTCGGCTTTCACCATCAAATCCGACCATTTTACTTGAAAATTCACCACGCTCCACCTCAACCACCACCATTACTCATCTTCTTGAAGTGGTAAGACTCTATTTTGACTTTGTTTTAGTAATTTTCCATTACAATTGAAAATTGTTAATATAAATCTTGTGTAGGTGAGGGTTTTGGCTAAGTGAACGGATTGGAAGCTAGATTGAGGCTTATAGGTATATTTTTGTTAAATTTAGTTTCGCATACTTGTTTTAATTGTTATTTATTTGAATAATATAGATGAATATATAAATGTATGTATTATTTGTGAAATTGATGGTTAATTTGTATAGATGTATGTATTATATCTGTGTAATACTTTGCTAATAGGTATATATTTGTGAAATTTAGTTTTGTATAGTTGTTTTAATTGTTATTTATTTAAATAATATAGATGAATATATAAATGTATGTATTATTTGTGAAATTGATTGTCAATTTGCATAGATGTATGTATTATTTGCGAAATTATAGGTTTATATAGATGTATGCATTATATGTGAAATTGGTGAAATGTAGGTTTGTGTAGATTTTATATTGGTGGTGTTATGTATGTATTATTTATATGAATTATATGTTGTTATTTATTTTTTTGTGATGTATGGTTTGTATGAATATAGATGAATGTATGCATGTATATATGTTAGTAATTTAAACACGCACCGTTTCACTTGTTTTGACCCGAGTATTTGTATGTATTATTTATTTGGGTATTTGTATGAATGTAGGTGAATATATTGTTGTTATTTATTTTTTATAAAATATATTATTTGTATGGGTATAGATGAATGTATGTATGTATATATGTAGATGAATATATTGTTGTTATTTATTTTTTCCATTATAATTTAAATGTTTTAATATAAATCATGTGTAGGTAAGGTTTTTGGTTAATTGAACGGATTGAAAGCTAGATTGAGGCTTTCCTAACGGCATCTCGTTTACAAATTCGGAGATATTATGTATATATTTATGTGAAAATCAGTGTATTTGGGTATGTAGTTTTGTATGGATATATAAATATATTTGTGTAATACTTTGCTAGTAGGTATATATGTGTGAAATTTAGCTTTGTATAGTTGTTTTAATTGTTATATATTTGAATAATATATATGGATATATAAATGTATGTATTTTATTGTGAAATTGATGGTTAATTTGTATAGATATATAAATATATTTTTGCAATACTTTGCTAATAGGTATATTTTTGTTAAATTTAGTTTTGTATAGTTGTTTTAATTGTTATTTATTTGAATAATATAGATGAATATAAAAATGTATGTATTAATTGTAAAATTGGTGGTTAATTTGTATAGGTGTATGTATTATTTGTGAAATTGGTGATTTGAAGGTTTGTGTAGGTGTATTATTTGTGGTGTTATGTATGTATTATTTGTATGAATTATATGTTGTTATTTATTTTTTTTATGTATGGTTTGTATGAATATAGATGAATTTATGCATGTATATATGTTAGTAATTCAAACACGAACCGTTTTATTTGTTTTGACCCAAGTATTTGTATGTACTATTTATTTAGGTATTTGTATGAATGTAGATGAATATATTGTTGTTATTTATTTTTTGTGAAATGCATAATTTGTATGAATATAGATGAATGTATGTATGTATATATGTAGATGAATATATTGTTGAGGGTTGGAGACGTATGCACACTTCTCACGCCACATGGGTCAACGATCGGGCATAAAACGATTGGGTAAGTAAATATATTTTGTTACTATGTTGCGAATCAAAGTATAAATGAGTCAAAATGACACGTAACCTTTATAGTTGGGTCAAAATTACTCGTTTAACCCAAGTCCAGTAATACATGTATTTTGATACCTTTATTGTAGGGTTATCGATGTTTGAGAAATTATTTGCGTATTATGTTTGTATATGATTTGAAATAACTTATACATTTTGTTTATTTGCAATAACTTACACATTTTGTTTATTTGCAATACTAATACATGTATATATTGTGTTTTGATACCTTTATTGTAGGGTTATTTTTTATACCTTTATTGTAGGGTTATTGTAGTCGATCCGGCAACCAAGATGATGACGATGAAGATGATTAAATTGTTTTGTAGCGTTTTATTTTAACGATTTGCAATAACTTACACATTTTGTTTATTTTTGTTGAATGTTTTATGTATTATTTTGTGTAATGTTTTAATTTATATAACAGGTTTGACAGGTTTTGAATTTTTGTTTTGTATAAAAATCTGGAAAATTTTTAAAAATAAAAAATATATAATTTATACCAATCTCGACGACATGTCGTCGAGATTGGGTCATCAAGAAAGGGTGTTTTCAATTTTATTTTATATTTATTTTTTAAAAGTAAAAAACCTTTTCCGACGCCCCAATATCGACGACATGTCGTCGAGAAAAGGGTTACCTATCTCGACGACTAATTCTCGACGACATTTTAAGCAGTCTCGACTAAGCTTTGCCGACGGAAGCAATATCGACGCCATGTCGTCGAGATAGGCTTTCTCGACGACATGTCTTCGAAATAGGTAGTTGAAACTGCCTAAAATTCTTGTAGTAGGTGGCGGCAGGGTTGGCGGAAGTGGTCGCAAGGGTCGGTGACGATGTTGGCGACGGTGAAAAGGGTCGGTAGTCGGAGATTCCATTTGCTTTAGTTGAATTCTTTCAAAAGCTGGAAGGAATTAATTCAAATTCCAATTGCGATTCCTTTATCTACCAAACAAGTTAAGAATAGAATTCGGATTCCAATTCCAACGAATTTTACGAACTAAACAACCAAAGGAATGGAATTCAAATTCCAATTCCGTTGAATTCAGTTGAATTCTGTCGTACCAAACGCCCCTTAGTTTTTGAACTTCTTTATAAAAAGGTGAATTATTTTATTTTTAACTAAAATTCTTCTGGATGTATAACTAGCAAAATAAACTACTATAAAATCTGGGATACGTCCCTCTAATTATAAACTAAAGCGAATATTAAAAAAAAAACTTTCGGGAATAGTAAAGTTTTGATTCTTTTTATTTTGGCAACCAAACTTTTTTAGTTTTTTTTTCTTTTACTTTTTCAACATTTTCATTTTCAACCCTTATACTATATAATATACGCTTTTAGCCCGTTTCATTTTTTATTAATTTTATTTTTCTTTAATAACTTTCGTTCTTTAATTTTTTTTCAAAATACGGAGGTCGCGACTGTTTTTAGTTTTTTTTGTCAACGTTACGATATATTTTTTTTTCGTTTTCAACCCTTATACTATATAATATACTCTTATACGAAGGGCGCGCCTGGTATCACACACTATAACGTGTCTACGATTCGATTTAAGTTTTATTCGCACAAACGTGTCAAACCAATAATGACCAGGCTTCCGCCGTGAAACGCGGGAGTTAAAAACTAGTTAACATTAAAATAAAATGGGATTTATTATTAAATTCCGTGTCAAACAAACAAATTAATTAATTTGATTTACGATAAGAATCAGACTTTTGGTTTGGTGGTTATGAGGTTTAACCTGTAAAGGGTTTCCTCCTGTAGAGGTTATAGGTTCGAATCCTAACAAAGACACTTGACGAGGAAAAATTTACCAGTACCCTTCACAGGTTTAGGTGTTAGTCATTAAAAAAATCTAGTTCTTTCATATAAAAAGATTAAAGGAATGTCTTGTTGAATAGCTAGTGAAAATGTCTTATATTTTTTTGACACCTTTTTTTAATTGCAGCTAATTTACATCATAAATAATTTACACCACTTCGTCTAATACATTCGTTTTTCATAAATCCGGTTCCTTCATATAAAAAGCTTCACCTTAACTTAACTTTGTAACTTTTTTATTTTCTAATACTTTTGTGTTCTCTAATAACTTTCGTTTGTTGACTTTTTTTAAACGGAGCGGGCGAATGTTTTTAGTTTTTTTATTGTCGACATTCAGATTTAAATTTTTTGAAAACAGAGTTTTATTCATAATCGACTTTTTTTGGTACCGTATCCTATATCGAGTATTGTAATTGTCGTGTTACCGTTACGAACCGAACCTAATATTATGTTTTTGTTTAGATTTAATTTACCAGCGATCGGCCCCACACCCGTCGTGCAACGCGGGTTTTACCAGCTGAAATGCGACCATGTCTTTAGTTTTTTTCGTTTTCACTCTTTGTACTATATATAATATATGTTTTAGCTCGTTTCATTTTACAATAATTTCGTTTTTCTTTAATAACTTTTTTAAAGATGGCCATCGGTATTAAGAGCTTAAATAAGTTCAACTTTTTTACGTTCCATATGCATATGTATAGACTTCTCACCTTCCTAATACATTGTTCCAACTTCCAACTTGTTATTTTGAATAGTTAATTAGTTTTGTTTTCTTTAATCATTTTTCATGATCCTTATGTTACCCATAACTTATACTTTTTTAGAGATTTGTTTTGCACAAGTGTTATTGACTTAATTTTGTTTAAAAAATATATTTGAAATACAGAAAATTGCTTGTTTGAAATCAGTTTCTATTACCTTATTAGACCGAGTTATTAAACCAGGTTTATATATGATATTGTCATCTAATTAGTCTCCTTGGGATATAGATGATTCTTCAAGTTATATTATATTATAAGTTTTAACCCGTTAGTATTAACGATATAAGTGTACGTAACAATATATAGATGGTGTATGAAATTAATATTAATTATATTATATTCATACTAACTTATAAACAAGATGTAATATATATCGTAGTAGCATATCTTGTTGGGGTCATCTGGATTTGGTACTCACTCTATCTCTGTCCGCTTGCTATGCAATAAGCATCAACGAATTTGTGTGCCTCAAAGTGTCACAGTGAGCAGGGGCGGATGTAGTGAAGCGAGGGGGGGTGCACAGGAACCCCCCGAGTTTTGAAATTTTAGTGTAACGGTAGGTAAAAAAACTAGGGTGAACCCCCTAAAATATTATAGGGTGAACCCCCTTACGACGGCGCCCACTGCTGCTCGGTTGATCCGGTTGTGAAGCTATAAAACTAAGAACTCTTTCTTGAACTAAATGTGTGTTCTTGAGCATTCATATGATTAGAGGTAAAAAATTGATAGAAACAAATGAGTAGATGACTCTTAAATACAAATTAGTTGATTTTGTGAACATTTGAAGCATAATTTTCATGTTTTTTTCTTTGCTTTAGACCTCCAAAAATGGTTGAGCCGCCCCTGCCCGACCCGACCCGACCCGACCCGACCAATCGAACCGAACCGAAAATTTTTATGTCCGGCCCTATGAAATTGGATCATCTAAAAACAGTGAACCCCCTGAAAAAAAATTCTGGATCCGCCACTGACAGTGAGTTCACGGTTTCTGAAACCAATAACTCAACATCCTGTGCAACAGATTTAGGCCAAAACTTGTGTTATGCCATTCTGAGCCATGTGACCTAATTTTTTTTTTCACGTGGAGTTTATATTAGTTTGTTGCAACTATTTCTTTATAATTTCTACTATTAACAATCTGTTCTAGAAGCTAGACTATCAACAGCGTTTATAATTTACACCATAGCTATATAAGCATTCAAATTCTCGTAATTTAGCCACGATTTAGTCACATGTAATATAACACTAGTGTGTAAGACCCGCGCGCAACGGCGGGGGTATAAAAATGTGTAAGACTCCGTATATTTGGCTAGCCTTCTCTTAATGTGCTAACCAATGATTTAAAAAGACTTTTTTCCGGTATGACCGGTTCATAAGTACTAATTTAGTATGTTTAATGGCATATAAAAAGGCATGCACGTGAAACACAATTTCTTCTCTTTTAACTTTGTACTCCTTATTATATAGGAGTTGGGCACTTTAGTTTTTCTACATAACCGATGTGAGATATGAACATTTTCTATAGTTTTGGTTTAGAGACAAAATTGTAAATGTAGTGTAGATTTAAGTATCAATACTTGTACCAAATAGAACTACTATTTTCCTAAGTATCTTAAAGTTTTAGCGAAATTACAATTTTGCCCACTATATATTACATAGTAGTTAGATTAATTGCACATATCATGATTCTACTTTTCATGATTTTATTGCTAAACTATGCACTAGCTTGTTCGTTATGTTAACTGGTTTTATCTGCGAGCCAAGGTAGATGATTTTGGTGATGGATGGTGATGGTTGTCATTGTGATTGAGGGGGGCTTTGGGGTTTTACCTTTATTCTTGATTTTTTTTAAGATTTAAGGTAAAGGGTAAATTTACATGGATTTAACAATTAGCCGCGTTGGCTCAAGGGACCATTTATGAAAGCAAACAGTGCTATCACCGATTGTGTTTGAAAAAATTATGAATGAGGGTCCAAATCCATAATTTGCCTTAGAGACCAAATTCTTAATTTACTTCGGATAACATGAATCCAAGAGAGCATACTATTTAATTCTTTAATATATGTATCCAAAAAAATTATGGAAGCCACCACTCTAGGGGCGAATTTACGTAGGTTTTAGTGGGGGTCGAGGCACCCGCTGAGATTCATCTGAGTAGTGAGAAATTTTCGATCTCTTTTAGTAGACACCTTCCTAAATATGCTAAGAGGCACCCATCATCTGATTTTCAACAAACCAAGAGAGAAAGAAACCAAAGAGATTGATAATAATTTAAAGTAAAGATGTTAATTTTATATAAAAAAAGTCATGAAAGCTTAAAGCTTTAATGGAAAAAAAAATTAGAGAGAGAGAGGAAAAAAGAAGAAAAAGATGATGAAGTGACATGAAAAAGTGAAAAAGTGAGAAATTTAAATATTCGTTGATAATTAAAAGAATAAACAAAAATTTCACATTAACTCTTGTAATACAACTAAATTTACACATTAAACATTTACTTTCATTTGATTTTTACATAGTCTTATATTAAACATCTAAACAATAGACATTAATCATAACAAATTAAATTTTGTAGGTAAATAATATGTTTTGTTATTTATTATTCAACTGATTTATATGTTTTTTTGTATTTTTTACTTTTGGTTTATAATTACATTTTTTTTTCTTTTTATTTATGGTTTACAAGTGTTTTTTTTTCTTATTGTGTCATATTCTTGTGTTTAATCAGTTATCTGTACACGTTTAAGTAATAAGTATGAATTGTTTTACAATATTTTTTAAGTAAATAGGTATAAATATTTTATGTAAATAAGTATTTGTTCTAACCGCCCCATTTTGAACCGATTTGTTTTGACCAAACCCGCTTTGATACTTTGTGCACCCGCTCATAAAAACTTCTGGATCCGCCACTGCACCACTCTATCCTTTTAGGATGGAGGTAAGGATTGCACTCGTCTCACTCTCCTATGCCCTACTTTATGAGTGAGATTCACTCGACTTTTTTGTTTGTTTGCATGAAAGTGTTTATACATATAACATTTTTAGATCCTATAAAAAAATATTTTTAATCTACGTAAAAGTAGAAAAGAAATGGCTTCATAACAATGTATCGGACATGTCGTTAGGGATCGGATATCATGACCGTTCCAAATGCTCTCACTATTCTTTTGACTTCAAAACGTCAAACCTTCATGTTGACTTTTTCTAGTTAAACCTTGTTTCTAGTCCTCAATCTTCCTCATCAGAATGTACGTGGTTCGGTCTAAAAATTGAAATACAAAATGACACAAGAACGTACGTGGTTCGGTCTAAATTGAACTACATCCACGACCGCTCTCCTATCTTATTTCTTTTGAGTTATTACAATTACAATAGAGAGATCTACTTATAATAAGAGGATTTAGGTCAAATCATACAACTGACTTTTCAGCCTAAATTAACGAGGTACTAGCTAGGCCGGCTGCCTTGGGGCTAAAGAAGCCTTAGGGCTGCCCCAAACAGTCTCATAGGGCCGACTGTCCTAATCAGTCTTCTAGAGCCGGTTGACGGCTACACCAAATCTGCTTCCACACTTAACAGTAAGTAATAGCTAATAGTTGATAAAAATACTAACAACATGAGATCAAGAATACTACTTACAACAACAATTCATTTACGAAAAAGTAGTTTCAAAACAAGCGGTAAGAAATCAAACAAATATACGAGTTAAAATGAAAACTAATAGGAGTGTTGTGTATGTCACAAGAACGAACGCGGATCCAAATTGTATTTAATAGCATATCAAACATTTTTCATAAGTAAAAAATGGAAGTAATCTAACATACCATGCTATTTAAAAGAAGAAAAAACACATGATAGCCAAAGAACAAGAAAAAGTACAGGAGAGCTGGCCCAAACAAGAAGGAAAAAGAAAGCACACATCACAAAAATGTTATCAAAAGTTATTAATTTAGGGTTTAAGTTGTGTGCTAGAAAGTAGTTTTTGTTGAAAACAAACCCATAGGCTACCTTGTGACGTATTGACATTGTCTCCCACAAATATAGTTTAAGATAATTAAATTATATTTAGGTGTAAAAATTGACGTTCAAAAAAGTTACATAAAAAAAGTGTTCCATTATTCTAGAAAACTAGGTTTTATTACGAAAGATTGAACCCAATTGTAACTTTAATATCAGGTTCTATTACTATATTTGCTAAAATAAAAAAAAAATTGAAAGACAAATTTCTTAATTTCTGATAACAGTGAGACTTGAACCCATGATTTTTTTCAAACATTTTTGTTCTTAGAGGATTTAAACCAATAACCTCTTTAAATTTTGATATTCTTAAAAGATTTTCCTCTACCATTGAATCATAAACCGTATTGACATTTGGTAATTCTTTTGACGGGGGCATAAACAACCAGGGGTCATGTTGTCAAAGAAACCAGGTTTTTTTGTGTTGGTGAATGATATATCAAAAATATTATTTGGGAATAAATCTTTTTCTACGCATCAGATGTCGGTTAAGACATCTTAAAATTTCATTTCAGGTGTGATTAAAAGTCAAATCTTCTAGAGCACTTGCATACTCTTACCTGTCACGAAGAATAAACCTGCCTTTATTTATTTCTTGAGCCGGATTTAATGAAAATTAATTACAGGCTGTTAGATTTCATTCACAGAGGGTAATTTTATTTTATTTTTTTGAACGACAAGACCTAGATATTTTAGGATAATTGAGTTTTCCCGAGGCAACACCTAGAACATCCAGGGCAACCCACCCCAGGAGGAACCCCCAACTAGGTAAACCCCCTGACCTGGCCACAGACCCTTTTTTTGTTGTGGCCAGGATTCGAACCCAAGACCTCCACTATGGAAAGTGTTGGTGCTACCATTGCACCTAATAGCCAACGGTACAGAGGGTAATTAAAATCATTTTTCGAAACTTTTTCCAGCCGATGTGGACAACTCCCACCTTAATTAAGAAATTAAAAAAAAAGGTTAAAGGAGATGCAAAAGAAAAGAATCAACGAGGCTCAGTAGGTTCAAATTGAATAAGTCAATTACAAACACATGCAAGTTAACCACTTCACCTTTCAGCATCTTGTTTTTAATACTGTAGCTTTTACCTATATACCTCCACTGGTTCAATTTTAAAAACATTAATGTCACGTACTTACCACCGTAGATTATTTAATAAATTCACGTAACTATAACAAAAGAGTACATACTATTATTCTATTAAATACTTTTTTGTCAATATCTCATAAAATACTTTCTAAATTCTAATTCTTTATGCAGATGTTTCAATTTTTTTATTTTTGTGAAGTACTATTTAAGAGAATTTTCAGAAAGATAGAACATTATTAATTCCTCAAACAGATATGTGACATTTTCTATTGTAGTTACAAATTTTGAATACAAGTCAAGATCAAGACGAGTATATATATACAGGCATAAAAACAACAGTTCATATTATTTTTTCATTTGAATTACGCAAGAAGACTATTAATTTAACACCACCAAAAGAAAACTTTCTAGAAAGTTATGACGCCAGGAGCATTTGTTTACAATATTCTATTCTTGATTATTTTGTTTTTTTATTCACGTTCGTAAATATACTATTTACATTTTTTTTTGAAAGGTGTAAATATACTATTTACATATGATCTCTGAATAAATGCACATATTTCAACTTGTTACCCTTTCGATATGCAATCGTTCATGCACGCAAATTAAGAAGATATTATTCTCATGAAAAGCTCTGCGCAGCTTTAGCTACTCCTTTATACTGTTTTTCTAATATCATTTATTTGAAGTATGATATTAAACAATATTTTATATAGAAAGTTCTTATGCTTTTTACAAATAAATTAAATAAATCTGCTTTTTACTTAGATGCCTTTGAACTGATTAGTTTTTCAAAAAAGAGGATGAATTTTTATCGAAAGTGTTTCCCAAAAAAGTCGAATCTAACTGCCTAACTGGTAACAATGTTACTAACCTTTTTCCATTGTTTTAGTGAGGAAAAAAAATGTGAGAATTCCATTTTAGTCTCAGTGGATATTTTTACAAACTTATATTTCTGGACTTTACATAAAAAAATTTTCATTTCAAAAAATATTATATTAAAAGTATCAAATTCCATTAAGCACAAGTGCAAGATTAACATGTGAATTATATCTAAACATAAACAATATAAATAAGCAAATTATTGACACTATTTAAGTATAAAGCAAAGTGACAAAAATACAAAAACTAAGAAACGGTGCCAACGTACTGGAAGAGGACCATGCATGAAGACTTTAGCTTTATATGAATTAAAATGACTTTTGTCCCTCGCTATATGCCAATGCGTGGATACTTTACCTTTTTTATGATTGAAAATGGTGGTCTCCCCTTTAAAGATAATGATTTGTATTTGTCCGATAAAGATACAAAACTTTAACAAATTTGTTCATATATTTTAATTGTAGCGTAAACAGGAATGATCTAAATGTGGGACTAACTACTCGGTAAAAACTCTTGCCTATCAGATTGGGGGGTCTTGGGTTAAAACCTGGCATGCAGTGAATTCTTTTATGTAATTTAAAAATATGAGTAGAGTAGATTTGTCGATAAAAAAAGACGGGAATGATCTGACGGGAATGTCTTTTATAGGAATACCGTTCACAAATTTAACTAAAGAGTAATAATAATAATGGAAAACAAATAATTAAATTGAACCTACAATAAGATCACCATTGTCCAAAGGGGAATACGAAGAATCGTGTAGTAGTAGAACGACTGAGGCACGTGATTGACATGATTCCCTTAAAACAAATTATGTCCACTCACAAACTATTTCTTATAGTACAACAGAAATAGCTTATTGTATTAGGTTAGGTACCCGTATATTACACGGTCTAAACGTAACAAGCATATAAAGAAAAAGAAAAAATGATGAAAATTCATTTTTTATTACCTAAAGACAAAGTAAAATTACATTTATAATTCATAAAAAATATAAAAAATTACAAATCTCTAAATATTTCTTTGTAGACAACAATTGATGTTTGATTTACCATCTTTGTCTAATTTAGTAATTTTACTTAGTTTGTATTCTTTACTCTTGATAACGCTACATACAACTGTTCATGGGTGTGAAAACGGGATTTTTTACATACAAACCATGAAACCAACTCTTGATTTACATCTATATATATATAAAAGATGAATTTCAGCCAACAATTTTATATTATACTATTTTAAATCTGTAATCGTCTCATAGCACAACAGATTCAAATGAAATTCTCCCTGAGGCAAATTGGGATGTAAATCCACCTGAAGCACTTTGTGGATAACTACTGCTATGTGGAGCTGGTGAGGCTAAATTACAACTCTGTTTTTCAGTCACTTCAAATTTGGATTGTTTCTGATTTCTATCGCTATTTCAATGAGTGTGAAGGTTACTTGGCCTTTTTTTGTCTTTTGTCTTTTTAACGAGTTCTTTTGGAGATGTGTAAGTGAATCATTCTTCGCTCTGTCCAATTTTATGGGTTTGTATATATGCTTGTATAATTATAAGGTGGCTCCCTACATATTCGGGGTCTTATACTTTTGTGCTCCTCCCTAATTATTGGGGGCTGTGAATTTATTAAGGGGATTTTTAAAGACATCGTCTACTTTTTGAACTGCACCTGACATAAACGTCACGTATAGGGCTAAATGTGACGTTTAGGTCACCAAATGTCACGTATAGGGCAATCCGTCACCCTTATCCACCAGACTTTGAAATCAGCGCGCTAGAAAATGTCGGGATGTTTGTAGGATTTTTTTTAGGGTTGAGTTGGGTTTTAAGGTTTTGGTGGTGTATATGTGACATATAGGGCAATCCGTCACCCCTTACTATTTTTTTAATTTAATTTTTTTGTTTTTATCACGTTAAGAGTTTGTAAAAATCGGTAGTTGTAGTTTTTAAAATCCGGTCACCTCGATTATCGGTTTGAGATGTAAAAGTGAATAACGACTTATTTTTTTTAATTTAGTTTTTTTTGTTTTTGTCGCGTTAAGAGTTTGTAAAAAACGGTAGTTATAATTTTTAAATTCGGGTCACCTCGATTATCGGTTTGAGATATAAAAAGTGAATAATGACTTATCTTTTGGTTTTTTTGGTTTTATCACGTTAAGAGTTTGTAAAAATCGTTAGTTATAGTTTTTAAATCCGGTCACGTCTTTTTTATTATAAAACTAGCTTTTGTTTTAATTTTTGGTTTGAGATGTAAAACTAAGAGTTTTTTTCGCGTGTTAAACTACTCGTAAATAAAATCATATATATAAAAATCATATACAACTATTACAAACAACTAAACAAACACAACAAAACCATCATAAATAAACTGCATACATAAATACAATGATTTTGTACACATAAAACAAAAGTACAAATCTATCTAAACAATCTATCTACCCCTCCATCTCGTCATCACCATCTGCATCGGACGCACCCGCACCGGACCCACCCGCACCAGACCCCACTTGCGCCGGTCGTGCTAGCACCGTCGTCGCCCAACGGTCGGGGTGGTGGTCTCAACAACGGCCTACCGGCGGCCCGATAGTCCACGACCGTGTGGCCGATGATCCACTACAGCATCTCCTCGGTGGCAGGGTGTGTGTGAGCAGACACCGAAGATAGAAGAGGTCTATGGCGGTGACCCTATCGGTGCCCCTGCCACGTCCAGCGATGGATGTGGCGATCAGCCGGTGCATCTAACGATAAAGAGGGTCTCGTATGTGAGAGACCCTGCTATCGGCCCCAAACGCATGGTCACCAATCGCAGGGCACCAGACCCAGTGTGCGTCATCTGGCCCCATATAGATAGCCGTGGTGTAGATTGGCTCCCGAGTCTCCTGCTCGGTATAGAGGTTGCTGACAACAGCAAACCGTCTAAGGGACATACGATGCCAAACCCCGAACATGCGGAAAGTCACCTCCGCTTCCACCCGTTCCTCCGCAATATCAGTCTCGTCCAGCTCTGGCAATCCCGGCTCATGCGGTCGGAACACAAATTTAGAGTACACCTCGATGGTAAGCTCTCAGTGTGCGGGCCTACCCATAGTAAATAGACTCTCCCACGGACCATCATCTCCAATAATCGTTGTGGCCCTCGCTAGCTCTCCAACCTCATCAAATCACTCCCGTGACAAAACGATGTTGGGCTCCACCGTCCTCCCTCTAAGAGTCATAAACCGCTGGTGTGTCGTCGAACCCGCCTAAAAAAAAGGTGCGGGTTGTCGTCAATCCCTAAAATAAACTGCTGCTCATCCTCGGAACCAGAAATATCTGCGCATAAATCCGTATTTATAATTAATTAAAATGTTTGTTAAACTAACGTTTAAGGTTTAGGTTTACGGTTTAAAGATGTCACACCCCCATTTCAACTAACGGAGTTTTACCGTTTGGGAAGTGACGAACCAGGATCTCAGACATTAGTTACTTTGAACGACTCTACATGGGACTCAAAATGAGAATATTATACTAATCAGAGTTTCAATGCGGAAGCGTAGAAAAAGTAAATGCGCAAAACACACGCGCCCAAAACCAAAGTCCAAAACGTCCAACAAACCAAGTACAATAAAATAATCCAAACAAATATAAATAATTCATAATCAAAGTAGTTGAATCTCATGCATGTCCTAATGTGCACCTGTGTCTTATCTTAGCGACCTGAGAAAACATGTAAGAAAATATGTCAACACGAGGTTGGTGAGTTCACAAGTTTCAATATATGTAAATAAGCGTTTACCAGATTTATGTTCATTCATTATGTATCTATAGGTAGCTAACCTATGCTCATGTTTAACTCAAGCACTCGCAACCGAAGCTGACTGTTTGTTTATTGCCTCATGCCAGGTCTATCAACACTAGCGGTGTGAGTAGGCTAACATTTCACCCGTTCAATATCTAATCGAGTTAGCGCGACTAACACGGGTGGGATTTGTCAAACCCAGTAGTACTACTAAATATTACCTCGCTAAGATCCATATTAATGGTCCGATATAAGTTGAGGACTTTCTGTGATAGCGTGTTACGCTTAGTTTTAACATTGATATCATACGAATTACAAAATCCCAAAATCGTTTAGTCATGTTTTCTCCCCTAAGTTAAAACAGTAAAAAGGGGCCGTGAAAACTCACCTGCGTTGCGTTGTAGGTAGTATCACACAAATGATAAGTTGAAACCACGAGTGTAAGTCTCAAAAGACTTACGAATGCCCTAAAATTATAAACAAATAAATTAGGGATAATAATGGGAATTGTGACAGCGACGCGGAATGAGAAACGTCTTAACGAAACGTTCTAATATTTAAGAGTGGACGAACATGTCCACGGAGTTAGGAATTTCTTAAATAATCAAATTATAATTACTTTACGCGACGAATGACAAAAATAATAATAAATATAATCGGGTGTTTTGTCATTCACGAAAATTAAGAAAATAATAATATATATATACGAATAAATAATATAACTAATTATATTATTTTTTTAATCTCTACCGATACACGATGTTATAAAATGATTCGAAATAATATAAATATATATTATTTAATAATACGGGTCACGGTTTAAAAATAATATATACATATTATTTTATACGAAGTTATGGTTTAAAAATAATATAAACATATTATTTTTATTTGATAATAACAATACTATTTTATTTATAAAAATGAGAATAATATAAAAATGGGTTAACAATTCAAACCCGAGCCTACGGGTTATTTCCCGGTCTAAAACACATTTATATAATATTATAGTGTTTGATTTTTATTAATTAAATATTACAGAAAACTGTTCAAAAAAAATAGATGTGGGAGCCCGGCCTCAAACCCGGGTCTCTCCCACACACGCACAAGTCACTAACCAATCCCGCACGCTAGGGTATCGCGATGATATCCGGATCTGATTAGTTTTAACACTAAGGTGTTGGGTGTTCTTCCCCCTTAACGACACTCGATCCAAACCAATCCAATTGCTATCGAATTCGATCACGACTGGGAACAATTGCATAGGGGTTTTGATAATCGGTGTATTGCGAATCTGGGGACTCGTTTAATTTGAAAAGCATCGGTTTTAAGATCGATAATTTACAGAAAGAGGGATCGTAACCCTAGTTTAGGAACTTAAAATTGATTTGAAGTATTCTGATAATAAAAGTTGATAGAATCATAGGGCTTTTGTTAAACGAAACCTTGCGAATCTATTGATGTGGTTTAATTGCATTAAATTCGTGTTTAAGATCGAAAACCCCAAATCGTTTCCAAAACGAACCCTAATTACTGGATTATGATCAATTCGATGATGGAAGCCCGACATTTCATAGAGCTTTCATTCTACAGACTATTACGAGTTTAATGATGTGGTTTAATTTGATTTAAAAACAGTTTAGAGTTGAATTCGGCAATCTGGTTTCATAAGAACCCTAGATTACGGGTTACAACAATTTCTATAATAAAGCATTGAATTGACAGGGGGTTTTCAAAGAAGATGATATTGCGAATCGAACTGTATGGGTTAATTGAATTATGATTAAGTCTAGACTAGAGTTCGATTAAACTTCGAATGTATGAACCCTAGAATCGGGTTCTTGCTAATTTTGATGTTTTAAGCCCTAATTGGCATAGGGCTTTTCATCTGGAAGTAAAAACGAAGGTGAGGGTGTGTTCAATTACCGGAAACATATGCGAATTGACTGAGCTCGACTAAAACGGCTGTCGAATGTGACTGTGGTCATCTCTGGCGTCTTCGACTGTTACTCCGGCCAATTCAGTTTGTGCAAAAGCTTCAAAGAGGTGCGAATTACGTGTGTGTGTGTGTGTATGATCAATTTGTGGAATCAATACAAGAATTTGTCGATTTTGATAAAGAGGGGCGATGGTTCAACGATTTTGAACTTAATTCTCATAATTGAGGTTAATTAGAATTAATAACAGGGGTTAATATTCTAATGATGATCGATTATGGTATTCAAGTGCATAACGGTTACGGATTTCAATAGAAATAATTGTGGGATTCGGATTTAAGTCGATTTGGTTTACGGGTTTGACTCAAGATAGTCAACATAAACCGAATTCATTGATTTTGACTTTGGGAAGTCAACTGATTGGGTTTTAGGACTTGGCAGGTTCAGTCCCTGTATTTTTATGTGAATTGGAGTTTCAGAGTTTGTCAAAACTAGTCCCTAGAGTTTGAATTGGGTTTAGAACTTGTTAGTTTGACCTCAAAAGTCAACAGAATTGGGATTTTGACTTTCTAAAAGTCAACAGTCAGCTTTAGGGATATTACATAACTAGTCCCTGGAGTTTAGGTTTGGATTATTGACAGAATTAGTCCCTGAAGTTTGAGTTAAGTTAATTAGGTTAGTTTTACTGGATTTTGTTAACGGAGTTAACTGGAAAAGTCCGGATTTTCACAAAAGTTTAGGTTTATTATTATTATTATTATTATTGCACACACACATACACATATACAACACATATACACACATATGCCACACAAACATACATACACATATACACACACATACATACACATATACAACACATTCATACACATATATCACAAATATATGCACACACATACATACACATATACAACACACATATATACACATATACAACTGTAAACCGCTTTAACCGTCATAAACCTACACTAAATTTAAGGGCAAACCTAACAAATCTAAGTTATTAATCGGTTGAAAACCATAAAATTACTTACTTGGTTGCAGTAATCGTCTTTGGTGCTCTTCTTCTCTGGCAGTCCTCGTCTCCGTTGGTTGCGGTGGTGTGTGAGAGAGACGGTGGTAGCGGTGGACGGTGAGAAAGACGATGAAGGTGGTGCAGGAAGACGGTGGTGTGAGGAAGACGGTGGTAGCGGTGGACGGTGGTAGCGGTGGACGGTGGTTGCGGTAGTAGTGGGAGGAAGCGGTGATGTGTGGTTGATCGTGGTGACGGTTCTATGGTAGTGAGGTCTATATATAACGGATACCAATCAACCGTTACATATGGGTCTACCCGTGACCGGTATCCCTTTATTGGGAGACACGTAACGGTCACGTATGGGTCTACCCGTGACCGTTCCTTTATTGGGATTCACATTTGCTAGGGATATCTGTCACCTAATGTTACTGTCACATTTGGGCCTAGCGGTGACGGTTAGGTGCGGGTTTTGTTAATATCAACACACGGTGACGGTTAGGTGCGTGTGACCCGGGCCAGGATTTGTGTTGTGTTAATATCAACACACGGTGACGGTTAGGTGCGCGTAACCCATACACGTATTCATCGTGTATGTATGTATCTAAATGTATTTACATTACTTTGATAAGCATACATGCAAAAAAGAGAAATAGAACGTACATGATGGGACATATGCTTGGATCCCCATACGCCATCTACGGAGGCCGCCGGAGATATCGACAGGCTCTGAAAATGACGTACAGGGAGCCAGGCATACACGTATTCATCGTGTATGTATCTAAATGTATTTACATTACTTTTACGTGAAGCCACAATTTCCAACAAGCATGTCATTTTCGGTGAATCACTCATGTTGTCTCACCAAATAAAGACACCTCTCTTTTGTCTCACCAAATAAAGACATCGTCTATTTGAACTATATATAATGTATGGACCTAAACGTCACGTATAGACCGAAACGTGACCGCGACCTCTTTATTGGGATACACATTTTGCCAAGTTTGTGTCACCCGAATAATATCTACTGTCACATCTAGGTTCAAACGTGACGGTTATGAACCAAAGAAATAGTTACAACCGTCACATCTAGGTCCAAACGTGACGGTTATGAACCAACAATGGACGAAAAGCTTTAGGGTGCCGTTTACAGGCTAACCGTCACGTATTATGGAGATTTTTACGTGACGTGTAGACCTAACTGTCACGTATAATAGCTCACCTTTTGAATTTTAGCTCACCTTTTTGAATTTTAGCTCACCGTTTATGTGCACCTACATACACATATTACATATACATGCATGCATGCATACATACATACATGTATTCATACATGTATGCATGCATGCATACATACATGCATCCATACGTACATACATACATATAGTCATATTACATACTTACAAGCATACATACATACACGCATCCATACGTACATACATACATACATACATATAGTCATATTACATACATACATGCATACATACATACATATAGTCATATTACATACATATAGGCATACATACATACATGCATACATACATACATACATGCATACATACATGCATCCATATGTACATATATACATATAGTCGTATTACATACATACATACATACATGCATGCATGCATACATACATGCATACATGCATACATACATACATACATGAATCCATACATACATGCATATATACATACAACCATACATACATGCATCCATACGTACATACATACATATATCCATACATACATTTACCGTTTATGTGCATCTACATACACATATTACGAATGCATGTATGTATGCATGTGTGTATGCATGCATGTATGTATGTATGTATGTATGCGTGCATGAATGCATGTATGTATGTATGCCTGTATGTATGTAATATGACTATATGTATGTCTGTATGTACGTATGGATGCATGTATGTAAGCATGCATGCATGTATGTATGTATGTATGTATGTATGTATGTATGAGTATATATATGTATACAAACGTATTTGAAGACGATTTATGATCAATATGTGTATGTAGGTACGCGTAAACCGTAATGAAACACGACCCGTACACATCAAAAGGTGACGGATAGGTCGAAAGGTGAGCTAAAATTCAAAAGGTGAGCTCGAAACAGTGACGTGTAGACCTAACTGTCACGTAAAAATCGCGGATATACGTGACCGTTAGCTTGTAAATGGCACCTAATATAATAATAAAAAATAATAACGGTGACCGCAAGACCCAAATGTGACTGTTTGTTAATATAAGTTACTGTTAGGGCCAAACGTGATGGTTTGGTAATACACGTCACCATGAACCCCAATGAATGTAAACGGTCACGTGTAGCCCCAAACGCGACGGTGATGTTTATTACGGTGACAGAAATCTTTGGCAAATGTGAATCCCAATAAAGGTAAACGGTCACGTGTAGGCCAATATGTGACCATTATGTGAATCCCAATAAAGGTAAACGGTCACGGGTAGGTCCATATGTGACGGTTGCATCCGTTACATATAGACTTCACTACGTAGAGAGCCGGCATAACTCACACTTTCCAACTGCTTTGCTACACAGGACTGCTGGAGAAGAACACCATCGCCGTAGAAGAAGACCACCGCCCTACCCACACTTTCCAACTGTGAACATCCTCGAACAAATCTCACTGGAGCCACCTATTGGTAGTGCAAACCACACCGGTATGTCTTCTTCTGATCCGTACTTGAAATGCATACCCTTACAATTATTTATCAAGGCTTATTTATCAACGTTTTCTTCCGGTCACATTCACGGTTGATTTCTTTGTTAAGTCTCGAAAATTTCCCATGGAGACTCCATCATATCTGACCACATTTTTTTTATTTTAAAAGTTATTTACTTTATTGTATTCAAACATCAAGGAAACATGGTGTTTGACATTTTAGTGTTTACTAGTAGCATGATGGAAGTTGTATGAGTAAAACGGTTGTGCGTGAGGATTTAATGGACGTCGATGCTCCATTATTAGTAAAATAATAGAACTAATTATGGAGCATCGACGTCGATTAAATCTTCACGCACAACCGTTTTACCCATCCAACTTCTATCATGCTACTGGTCAAACATTAAAATGTCAAACACCATGTTTCCTTTATGTTTGAATACAATAAAGTCAATAAATTTTAAAATAAAAAAGATGTGGTTAGATATGATGGAGTCTCCATTGGAATTTTTCGAGACTCAACATTGGAACCAACCATGAATGTGAACGGAAGAAAAACTTTGATAATAAGCGTAATAATTGTAAGGGTGTCGATTTTGAGTACGGATCAGAAGAAGATATGCCGGTGTGGTTTGCAGCGGCAACAACCGGCTCCGGTGATATTTGTTCCAGGATGTTCAGTAGGTCACGTATAAGGCGATCCGTCACCCTTATACGTCCGTATATTGTACGCCTGACTGTGCCCTTGCATTTAGGTTCCCCACCACGATTGCATCCGAGTTCCACATCTTTTTTCCTTGACCGACTGACCACAATGATGCACCCATGCTCGCGTTCTCTCTTCTTAGCCCAATCCACCAAATCCTCACGAGAATTAAAATACTGAAATAGTTACAAGGTCAGACTTAAAACGTAGTACATAAAATAAATAATAAATAAACAATTTAAACGAACGAAAGAGTTGTTGTCATACTTTGTCTGTTTTATGTGAAATTGTTGCCTTGCGTATGCGATCATCGTCCAATGTATTCTCCGCATCCCCATCGTTTCCTTTCAAATGACCGGAAGACTCACTGTCATATGTGTCGTTCCTATGGAAACTATCCGACACATGTGTAGGTTCTGGTTGTGACCGGTACGAGAAATGTTCATAATCCGGTTTTGGTTGTGACCGGCACGACAGATGTACGTAATCCGGTTCTGGTTGTGACTGGCACGAGAGATGTACGTAATCCAGTTCTGGTTGTGACCGGTATGAGAGATGTTCGTAATCTGGTTCTGGTTATGGCCGGTACGACCCTCGACCGTAATCCGTCGGTCCAAATAGTGACATGTACGCATCTTGACTGTAATTCGGTAATGGTTGCTGCTGTGATGACTCTTGACCATATGTATTCAACGGGTTGGTTTCCCTCCCCCCCCCACGAAGGGTGACTCCCGAATATGAAAAACTCTTGAAAACGTAATGTCCGGTTAGATACCCGACGTAAAATAAAGACTTGCACACCACTAAGTTTACCCGTCCCAGTAGAACCCTTAATAAAATAAAGACTTGTTAAACCTGGTTCAGATCTTCAAAGGTTGGCTCTTCATTCAAATATGGAAGCTTCGACTTCTGATAAGGATCTCCCGAACTCGACATCGGTGTCAGGCGTGAAACAAATATTACATTGGTATCCCAACAACAAATAACCACAACCAAGAACTAAAACACACCCTTTCGTCTATACTTTATGTTCTTTTTAATTATCGTTAAAATGGTAGTGTCGGGTTTGTGTATGATGGTAGGTTTAGTGTGATGAAAGTGAGTGGTGAGAGTTGTGGATTGCGGGTTTAATGTGATGAGAGTTGTGTTTGATTTTGGGTTTAGTGTGTGAGTGAGTGGTGAGAGTTATGTTAATATAAGCTGAATCTGTAACCTAACCATCACGTATAGGTCCAACGGTGACGGTTAGGTTAGGTGTCCGACAACACTGTCAACGTTAACTTTATGTCAAAACAACCTCGTACACAACCGTCACGTATTGTCCTATACGTGACCGTTAGGGCTCCTTTTTGCAGGCTGCACAACCTCGTATCAACCTCGTATCAGTAGTGTCCTTTTTATTCCCGAACTCACGAGAGACATACCGTCACGTTTAGGCCGATACGTGACAGTTTGGGTCACAATCGTCACGTGTAGACCTATACGTGACGGCTAGGTCAGGTGTGAAAAAAAAACCCAACGGTGTCCCCAGCACAACCATTTATTAATATGTATTTCCTGCAACAACTCTTGTACTAACAGGCTCTTACACCAACTAATATTGTGCGTTTTAAATTAGATTTAAATATTGAGTTCTATACGTCAAGACACGGTGGTGGTATATGAGGCACACCATTTCAAATGAACTTAACATCTCCCTGTCTCTAAGCAAGGACATGTCAACCATTTTGGAGATCTAAATTAAAGGAAATGCAAGTCCGGGATCTTTTTCATTGTTATAAACTCTTCTTCTTGGTCTTAGGACCGACAATAATAAAATAGAAAAAATTATAGTGGCGGAGTTAAAAGTTGATAATAAAAGGTTCATGGATTGCAAACAATTAGTAAGGAAAGTTCTAGCATATCATCCTGGCATCCCTAATCCTTATGCAATAAGCTTTGTAGTAACATTAGCAGGACAAAATCTATGATATACACATAGATAAGATCCAATAAAAGACAACAATTTCAGTGATAAATTTTTGCAGACTATCCGCTTCATTTGGTTAATTTTTTAAAGTAGTATATGTTGACAATCAAAACATTAACATATACACCCTAAATCATTAAAATAGTAGTAGTAATGTATATGGAAAACTAATTGCTGATATCAATTTTTTTTTAACAGTGACAAAGAGAACTATTCGTATAAACTCCAAACCAAGGGTAACAGCCGCCTGGACCACAACCAAAATAAAAACATAAAAAACCAAAAAACTAACCAAAACCATAAAGAGGATTGTGAGACCACATAGGCCGGTTTATGCAAGCGGATTTCTACTTATTTTCCAGCCACTTGTAGGAGACGATTTTGATGTCTTCCACCATGTTGCATGTAACATCCTAAAACTCGGTTTTGCTCATGTTGCAAGTTCGATGTCCAATGTGAAATGTTTAGAGACTCGAGGGCAAAAAAGTAAAAGGGAGAAGACTCCCTTATACCCTAGCAGCCGCCAACCAGCCTCCATTCATCACCGATTGTGAAATCCGTTTAAAGAGAGAGAAAGCAATTTATCTTGGTGTTTTGGAAGTTTTCAAGCATTGGAGATCATTGGTAATCATTCCAACAAAGAGATTGAAGAAACAGAGTTATTACACAGTAAGAATCACTCGAAATCTTGTGTTTATGTTTCGTTAGGGATTTGGATGAAAAACTTGGGTTTTGAGCTTAAAACAGGGGTTTTAACGTATGGAATGGTGTTTAGACTCAAGGGTTTGCTTAAGAATCACTCAAAATCTAGTGTTTATGTTCCACTACTCATTTCTTCGTTAAAACGCCTCGTTTCTCGTGCCATACCTGTAAATCCAACATATATAAGTATAGTTAGCATAACCAAACGAATTCTCAACCAAAACATATCCAAATGTGATAAAATACGCCCAATAAGCCTATGTGTTTTACAACACATCACATTGCATACATAGTTCTTAAACCATAAATTTCGTAACAAGAGTAGTGGAACGTAATTCAACCACTACAATAAATAGTCTCAAATTAAGAAAACATAAGATTCAAAGGATGGGATACCAATTGTAATCCCCAGGAAATTCCGGCCTATATTTTTGATTTTCTGGCATTTGTAGTACCATTATTTTATGAGTTACATCTATGAAAGTGTCCTATTTATCCAGTACAATTAATGAGTGTGCATACATACATTGGGTGCATTCAATTCAAATTCAATGAATACTTATTAGAGTCCTAAAATGTTTTAATCCTATTAAATCAATACATAAATGTAGAGTCATATCTTATGTATAAGCTGCTGTCATTTATTGTTTGTTTAAACAGTTTTAGAATAGTTTACTTTCTGTCATTTCATTAAATGTAATTTCAGTTTTCTGTAATTTACTGTTTTTATTTCTAAGTCTGGGCCATCGAAACTACTTAGTTTCGATAGATGGTAGTTTCGACAGTTCTGTGTCACTTGTAAATGGTCAATCGAAACTAGTAGTTTCGATTGAACATAGTTTCGATACTGTCACTACTATAAATAGCCTAGTTTGAGAATGTTTTGGGTGTGAGTAGCGGCTGTAACCCTGAACCTTCTCTTTCACATTTTTCCTGAATCAATACAATTTTGCAGTTGTTTATTCACTGTGTTCTTACACTTTCATACCATTTGCGTGTTGATTCATAGTGTGGTTAGCCTGTTATCTTCACCAACACTGTTTCTATTATCTGTTTCACCACCATACACACAGTTTCCGCCTGTGTGTGTGTAATCGATCAAATCAGTGATTTCAAGAGAAATCTGGACCTATAATTGGTATCAGAGCTTTATACTCTAGTGTTTTTGAGTGTTATCAGGTTTTGTGATCGATTCTAGGTGATTTATGAGGTATTTTGAGCTTGTTTCGGGTTTTTGCACATCTATTCTCGGAAGTACTGTTTCATCGATTTCCAAGGGTTTTTGCTCGTACTTTCAGAATCGGAAGTTGGATTAGTGATCAGGAGGGTTAGTCGAAGGTTTTCGCCGGATTGGTTTGTCATTTCTGCACTATTGATTTCAGGAGCTTATCATCAATGGAGTATTTTTGAGCTTGGAGAAGAAGGCATCGAAACTACTGGGGACAGTTTCTAATTTCTGTTGATCATCGAAACTTCTTGTCTACATTTTGTCGGGAGAATGTACTATTGAAACTAAGTTTTTGTCTTATCTCTATCGAAACTGTGTTTATCGAAACTTGCCTTGAAAATTTTTTGTATCGAAACTAGTTGTTTCGATAAAAGCTGTCCTATCGAAACTAGTTACTGTTTTAGTTTCGATTCAAAATATTATGGCCACTTCAAGTTCAACAGAACATTCTGGGGGAAATAGACCACCTGTTCTTGTGTCCACAAGAGAATTTGATGACTGGACTAAAAAGATGAAGCTTTTCTTTCAATTTCATGATTATACACTGTTGAGTTCTACACCGATGGTCCCCACAAGCCCGTAACTACCACTGCTGATGTTCAACGTCCTAAGTTAGTATCTGAGTATGATGAGAAAGATCTTGCCTTGATTGCCCGAGACAACAAGTGAAACACACCACTTTTAAAAACAAAGCTTTAACGCGCGGAAGTCTAAAATCCCAGAATTTTTTATTTTTTTTATTTTATTTTATTTTTTTTTTACCTCACGCGTCCCGCGAGAAACATAGGCCACCCCCGTCGCGGCCCGCGAGGAAGCCTTTTTCACAGAAAGTTTTCAGTTGTTTTTGCAGCTTTCATACTTAGCCAAATTTCCATTTTTTTTTCCAAAATACAAGGCAACAATTTGCCCAACACATGGGTATTAACCAAAAATCCTTCAACAACATGATCACACCCCAAAAACATGTTTTGTTTATCAAATTACAATAAAAAATAGGGAATTCTACCAAATCATCAAAACATGAAAATATGCATACGAGGATCCGCCAACGCCTTGGACTTGACTTTGACTACCTCGGAGTTTTTCCTACATTCACCACACTTATCACCATTAGCAATGAAGATAAATTCATAACAAACAAGTAAATTTCTACTTGTTTCACCCATTCACCCATTTGACCCGTTTCCACCCAAATTGTCATTTAGGCTACATATCCTTGCACCCTTACTACAAGTTTCAATTATGATCAACACATGATCCATTTCCATTATGGCACAAAGGCCATAACTCCGTTTCGTTTATGATCAACCCATGATCCGATCAACCCATGATCCTTTTCCATTATGGTACAAGGCCATAACTCCGTTTCGTTTATGATCAACACATGATCCGATCAACCCATGATACTTTTCCATTATGGTACAAGGCCATAACTCCGTTTCGTTTATGATCAACACATGATCCGATCAACCCATGATCCGATCAACCCATGATCCTTTTCCATTATGGTACAAGGCCATAACTCCGTTTCGTTTATGATCAACACATGATTCATTACCATTATAGGTTAACACTATAACTACATTCATTCATTGTACATACTAAATCATTCACAATTTATCATATCACAAGTATGCACACAATCACATAACACATAATCCACAAAATTCACAATTTATCATCAATACTAAGTAAGTGCATAGGCACTTACCTTTCGGGTTAAAAGATCCCGCACCGCTCTCAAGCTTTGCAATTTGATTACCTAAACACATTCGTCTAGTTTAGTAATCTAACATATACCAAAATTTCATTACAATTGAGTTCACAACTCAGTTTCCCAATTTCAACCCAAATTGACCCGTTTGGGTTATCCTCATAACCAAACACCCTTTTTCACCACAAACTCACCTACTTGAGTTTCATTAACTTAATCTTAACACTAATTCTTCTTTCAAAAATTATTATTAAGTTAATTTGGTGTTTGTTCAAGTGTCTAACATCTTAAAAACACTTAATCTTCATTAATTCACCATTTGAGTATTATGATCCAAACACCCCCAATTTTCACCATATGAACCCTAACTTCTCATAATCAAAATCAAAGGGTTCTAGGATGTTTATCACCTTCCTACACCTTTAGTTTAGCTAGATTATCAATAATCTAACACCATTTTACCACATACAACCATAATTTCGGGTTTTTAACAAAACCCAACAAGAACACATCAAAGGTGAATTAAAAAGGAAGATAATCACTCACTTGATGTTAGGAAGGTATTGTGTGAGCCAAAACCTTCACGAATCAAGCCTCAAACGCACGATTTAGCTTCCAATTTTGAATTCTCCTTTTCTCCTTTTCTCTTGAACGACCAAACAACCAAAATAAACCCAATTTTGACTTCTAATGTCAAATATGGCAGATTTTTACCAATTTACACTTTAGGTCCTTCCACTTCCAATTCACCCATATCTTTTCATAACTAGTTAAAAACTAGTATAACCCGTTAATAACTTGAAACCCGCTTGTTTCAACTTATTTCTAAAATATTATTTTCACCATAATATTAATTAGAAATATTTATTTATTTGAAAACGAAACCCGGATTTTGGTTCGTTACAACAAGGCCTACGGGACTATTGCCATGGCTCTTCCTATGGATATTTTCAACATCTTTGCTGAGTACACAACTGCCAAAGACTTATGGGCTGCACTATGCACAAGATATGAGGGAAGTGAGGATGTCAGGGAAAGCAAAAGAGATCTGATCAAGAAACAATATGCGATGTTCAGCGGTGTAAGGGGAGAATCAATATCTGATTTGATCAACCATTTCTCAAGCATTGTATCAAGGTTGAAGGTAATGGGAGTAGAGTACCCTACTCTTGATCTAAACAAGAAACTCCTAGATTCTCTTCCTAAGGAATGGAATATGTATCGAATCATGATCAAAAAGACTGAGAATCTGAGTGCTCTGTCTCAACAGGAAGTCTATAGCATTCTTGAATCTTATGAAATTGAGATTAAGAAGGGAGCAGTCACCCCATCAAATCAGTCTAGAAACACAGCTCTCATTGCTGGATCAAGCTCATCCGGTAGCCCATACTTTCAGACTGATGTCCCTCCTTCAGCTGCTGCAATTAATTCTACCAGCTCCTCAGCTCCTCAAAATACTATCACCATGATTCCTAATGAATATGTCCCAATCATGACTGCTTTCATGTCGTGCTATGATGCACTGATCTCTGGAAATCTAACACCGGTTAGCTTTCAACCTGATGACTTGGAGCAGATTAATCCTGATGATTTGGAGAAAATGGACATTGATTGGTGCATGGCCATGTTGACCTTAAGAGCCAAAAGATTCATCAAAAGAACTGGCATAGACAGATTCAAGCAGGGAAAGACACTTGGGTTTGATATCAAGAAGGTGAGATGCTACAATTGTGATCAGCTGGGTCACTTTGCCAGAAACTGCAAGGAACCGTCCTCCAAGGATCAGCAAGAAAAGAAGATCTCCTCTGGAAAACAAGCTGCCAATCCTCCAAAGACAAACACATCTTCAAGCTCCACAGCTCTTGTGTGTCAGGCTGATGGACATTATCATTGGGGAGACTAAGCTGAGGAAGCTGCTGATAAAGCTTTGATGGCTGATGTGGAGGACATGGACAAGTGTGTCATGATTGAACCCGCTGAGGATCTCACTGCTGTGCCTGCTGAGGTTATTTATAAACTATGTAATTCTAGATCTTGCTTGAATGAAATTAAAAAATACAGATTCATCAATCAAGCCTTGATTGATGAACGAAATCACATTAAGGTGATGTATGACTCTGTGGCAAAAAATGAGAAACTTTACTTAAAGAAAATTCGTGATATTTCTGGTGAAAATCGTTATTTAATTGTACAACTCAATACTCAAACCATTAATAATACAATTTTAACTGAAAGAGTCCAAAAGGCAGAAAAAGCTAAATTACAGGTTGATCACATGGATATGGATCAGAAAATTCTGTTTGGAATAATTGATAAACAATTTAATAGAAAAGGCACAGAAGGTCTTGGGTATAACTCTCATCCACCTCCTTATTCTAAATCAGGGAGATTTGCTGATATGCCAACTCCACATGTTTCCACACCTTTTGTTTGCACATTATCTCCTGATTATTATATTACATCCTCTGATTCTGACAGTTTTGCTTCTTGTGCAGAGTCAAATTGTGTAAATTCTGAAGATGATTGTGATAAGAGTGCTAATGATAGAACTATTTTAAAAGAACTTGAGTCGGATGAATGTAATAATATGTCCGTGTCAAAACCAAATATTTGTGAACACGTTAAAAACTTGTATTTTGATTCTATGCCTGCTGAGCATACGGGTTTGGGATGTGATGTTTCTAAATTTAAAAATGCTTTGCCTTTTGTTCCTAAATCTTTGAATGTTATGCCATGTGTTACAAAATTTAAAAGTGCAAGAATTATTGTGAATGATGTACCACGTGAAACCATGAGCAACATGGAATTTTTCAGATTAAAGGAAGCACATCGTCTTCAAGACAACGTTATTGATGAGAGAACCGTCTCATATTCAGATTCCTCAACATCACAATCATCTTCATCTTGTGATGACTATTATCAGGCTAAGATATCTTGTGAAAACGTCTGTTTTAGTTGTGGTGCCTCAAATCATGTTTCAAAAAGTTGTAAATTGACAACCACAAATTCTAATGAAAAATCGCCTTCCGAAAGTTCATTAAATTCATACATGTTGCCTAAGTCTTCTCACAGTAGGAAATCTAGGCGTAAAAGAATTAAAAATGCTAAAAATCATTTAAAACGAACGTGGAAAATTAAAAATAATGTTCTATTTGATGACCGTGTTTCATCAAAGGATGGTTGTAATTTTGATTCCAATGAGATGTCATATCCTGACACTAAGATATCTTGATTGAAACAATGTTGGTCAAAACGTATAAATGGTTCGTTATGTATAGGGTCAATCAAGAAGAACCGGTGATAACATCTGGCATGTAGATAGTGGATGTTCAAGATGTCACACCCCAACCGACGGCGGATTATACATCGGGGCGGACGCGGTTGTTCAATAGCACAAGGTTGACTATTAAAGTTTCAATATTTCATTAATAAATAAATTCAAAGGTTCAATACAAAGAATAAAATCAAATACATAGCAGGAATACAAGTCTAATTGATTAAGCATTCTAGGTCCAAGCATCCTATGTGATCACAAGTAAGCCTCATGTTGTAGAACCTGAAACATGTGAAAGAATCTGTCAACTACAAAATAGTTGGTGAGATACAAAGGTTTTGACACAGTTTAACAAGTATTTGAAAAGTATTATAATTCACTATGATTCATGCATTCTATAATGTAAGTATGAGAAAACAAGCATGTTAGACATTGTGCACATCAACCCTCCAACCAAGTTTAGGCATAACCCGCAGGTTACCCTTATAAGTCTCAAGTTTAAAGTTTAATGTAGTAACAAACACCAAGGGCTCTCTCCCAAAGGGGTCAATCAATCAAGGTGGATTGGTCAAATGCAATAGATCTATCATTGTTACTATCGGCTTGATCAAAGCTAATGAATGTGCTAGTTTTAAGTTTAATCTAAGCATACAAGTCTCAAGTTTAACATAAGAATAAACACGTAGTCATAGTTGTACAAGAATTGTATAAGTTTAAGAGTTGTAAACATGTTTCACCCCAAAAGCATAAAAAGAAAAAGGGGCTAAGTATACTCACATGGATTGGGTGACGAGTATCCGACAAGAGTTTGCAAGAATTGGAGAGGGAGAATATCCTCACGATATGCCTAAGAATACAAGTCTAAAGTTTCAAGTTTAGGTTCTATGAGTCTAAGGTACAAGACCTAGGATTTCAAGGTTGACTTGGGTTCCAAACGAGAAATGGGACTGATTGTGTTGTAAAGTTTAAGTTGTAACAAGTCTTAAATGAATAATATAAAGTTTATCTAGGTTGAAGTTTACAAAGGAACGTATGATATTTAATAACTACAATAGTTCCTCAAAAATATTAATTTAGTGAAAAATAAACAAGTATTTTAGGATAATAATTTGCTTATCCAATAGGGTTGAATAATTATTCAAAATAAATAATAGCTATCTAAACGAATAATAGTTATTAAATATAATTATCTAATTGCTTAAATAATTATTAAGCATAAGTAATAATTATCTAAAGTATTTACTCATTTAAGAATTTATTACAAAAACAACTTGTAATTTATTCTAAATAGTATTTAGAATGTGTTTAAGAGTTTAAAAGAATGCAACAAGGGTTTATATGAAAAAGTGTTCTTTCAAGTGTTTATGTTTTAAATCAATATTTCGGTTTAAATAAATAAACCATATTTATTTTTTGATTTAAATTAATTTGTTAAGTCTTAAAGTTTTAATTCAATAAATAAGTAAACATTTAGTTTTAAATATAAATATTTATAAAATCCTAAAGAAGATATAAATTTATAAATTTTCTCTTGTATTTAGTAGGATTTATGTAAACTTTATGTTTAATAAATCATTTAAAGTTTAAACAAAGAAAATTCTCGTTTATTAAGGAATAATCACTAACTAGAGGTTTTGATGATTTCTAGATTATTTTATAAGTTTTATAAAAGTTTAGATTATTTTTATAGTTTCTAGGAAATTGCAACTATTATTAAAGGTTAAGCTTTCATTAGTTTTTAACTAAGTTTAATTAGATAAAGAGATTCTGAGAATAAAAGTGTAAATAAAATTTAGTTTTTAAGTTTATAAAAGTTTAATAGATTTTATAAAAATAATTAGAAGGTTTAAATACTTGTTTAAAAGGCTTAAAAAATGAAGGAAGCAAAACTGGGCTAACCGGGTTCGAACCCGGGTCGCCCGGTTCACCAACACAGACCCACGCTTAAACCATCCGGCAACTGCCTCACTTGTGTTTATACCCAAAATAGAAATTTAAAAGTAACAACTCAAATCACCCCCAAATTCCCTATGAACCCTAGATCAAAACGCTTAAAATATGAGTCGAATCACCCTCTGTTTATGAAATTAAACAGAGGGCTTTTGATCCCCTCATGAAACCGATCGTGATGCATACAAAGTTTACCTGATTTGATGCCAAATCGAGGGAGGTCGGGACTGTGGTGGTCGTCGGCGGTTGTGGCTTCAATCGGTCAAATGCCGGTGTTAATCGGAGAAAATGAGAGTGAAGGAAGTTGAGGTGTGATGTTACCGAAGGTTCAAATCGATTTTTATAGCCGATTTCTAGCATTTATTGCGTGAACGGTTGGGGAGGTGGGGGTTGAGCCAACGGCTTTGAATTCGAACCCATGCGCGGCCGGGACTCGAAATAGGACATTGATTATTCTAGGGGCTTGGTCGCATGCGCGAATGGAACCCGAGGTTCACTGTATTTGGACGGGAAAACGCGATTTCAATTAAACGGGTTGGAAACCGGCCTCTGCATGCCTCGAACTCGCGACCAGTTTGGTATCTGGGAGTTTGAGTTTATTACGAACAGGCCCCTGAAGTTTTCAGCTTTTGTCATTCGATGTAAAGACTTAGGTTTTAAGTTTAGAATAAGTTTCTAAAATGGCAACTTTAGTCCTTTGACTTTTATACAAAATAAATATGTTTTGTTTATATATTTTTTTTATGAAAACTAGATTGGTTTCATAAGTTTTATTTCCTTTATCATTTTATATATTAATAAAATAATTTCTAGGATTTATGTTTTGTAAGTTTAAGTATTTTTTTTTTAAATTAATTTTATTTATATAACTACAAATTTGTAAAGTTTTAAGGATTGAAATGATATTTCAAAAAGAAACACACACACGTATATATATACATATATATACATATAAGCATAATTGATTTCCTTAAATTGATATCAAATAAATGAATATTTATTGTTTAAGAAAATAGTTTTTAAATAAAAATTCAAAATTAAAAATAATACGGGCAAGCGTTTAGAAAAAGGTACATCGAAAAATCCGGGATATTACAGTCTCCCCTACTTTAGGAAATTTCGTCCCGAAATTAAAGTGGAAGGGTTTAGTTCAGGATACGATACGCATAAGGATAATGAGAAGGATGCTTCACGTTCCCTAGTAAAATCTGGGTTACGTTTAGAGTTCTAAATGAGATGAAACGACAGGAATAAGATTACGCTCGAGTTTCTAAGTTTTCAAAGCATATGGTTGTCAAAAGTTTCCTTACGAAGCATATAGTCTCATTGAAATAGATGAAATTTGTTTTCAGAAACGCATTTGAGAGAATAACTTATGAACTTCCATTCAATTTTTAAAGTAAGATGTATCACTCAGAATGGATTTGACGATAGTGAAATGTTTTGAGTTTGTAGACTATTACGTCTAAGGATTGCTACGGTACCTAAGTCCCGTGACTACCTTTTACGATAAGTCTTAGATCATAGCACACGATAGAGTTTACTATGCCTTCTCATACGTTGATCTTCATACTTACGTGTGAACCCGCAAGCATTTAAATCGTCGCATAGTCCGCATAGGTCCTTCCGTTTGTGTGTGGATCCAGAAAGAGTACAAGAATTTGTTTAACACACGACTAGAGTTTCCATATAAGTGTGATCATTGATTAACGAGTCCCTCAGAGAGAAACGTCATTCAATGAGTAAAGAAAAGAATGTGACATGACTTAGAGTTTCAAAGTTTCCTCGTGATTGATTAAGAATACTTCAATCATTGAGTAGTTTAAAGTCTTTACACTTTCCTTGGGTTTGATCAAGAATTCATCAAACCTTGAGTAGTTTAAAAGTCTTATACATTCATCATGTTTGAATAAGCATACGTCAAACATGGAATAGTTTCAAGTCTTATACGTCCATTGTGTTTGAACAAGCATACGTCAAACATGGAGTAGCTTAAAGTCTCATACGTTCATCATGTTTGAACAAGCATACGTCAAACATGGGGTAGTTTAAAGTCTCATACGTTCATCATGTTTGAACAAGAATACGTCAAACATGGGGTAGTTTAAAGTCTCATACGTTCATCATGTTTGAACAAGAATACGTCAAACATGGGGTAGTTTAAAGTCTCATACGTTCATCATGTTTGAACAAGAATACGTCAAACATGGGGTAGTTTAAAGTCTCATACGTTCTTCATGTTTGAACAAGAGTACGTCAAACATGGAGTAGTTTAAAGCCTCATATGTTCATCATGTTTGAACAAGAGTACGTCAAACATGGAGTAGTTTAAAGTCTCATACGTTCATCATGTTTGAACAAGAGTACGTCAAACATGGTGTAGTTTAAAGTCTCATACGTTCATCATGTTTGAACAAGAGTACGTCAAACATGGAGTAGTTTAAATTGTGTTTGAACAAGAATACGTCAACATAGAATAGTTTAAATTGTGTTTGATCAAGAATACGTCAAACATAGAATAGTTTAAATTGTGTTTGAACAAGAATACGTCAAACATAGAATAGTTTAAATTGTGTTTGAACAAGAATACGTCAAACATCGGATAGTTTAAATTGTGTTTGAACAAGAATGCGTCAAACATAGAATAGCCTTAAAGTCTCTTAGTTTAGCTTCAGTGTATAGAAGTATACGATTACGTTTTGAGTATAAAGTGGTTATCTAAATACTCTAGTGTTTAAGAGAGGTGTGGGACAGCGTTTGGAACAGGATTAACCGTTATACGCTTTCTCACAGAAGATTCGAGTTGTCCAGAAGATTAGTGGATCCGATGTTTGGTTTAGATAGGAGTCAGGGGATGTACTCTACTAAAGAGAGTAATGTCCTCCTTCCTGCTAGTGTCTAGTATCAAGAGTGAAGTTTTCTCGTATATATGGAATGTACGTTTATCAAGTCTTATAGGGTTTGGTTAAGATGGACACACAAAGTTTTCGAGACTAAGAATCCAAGTATAAGTTTGAAAATAGGATAAGTCAGTTGAGTTTCAAGTTTCAGTATTAAGCTTTACATGATCCTTTATTGATCATGTTTAGTTTTAAGAATACGGGATCGAGTAAGTTTTACATGACTCAAAAGTCTCTGACCTCATAGTTGTGTATACGAAGTTTAATGTTTTAGCAACGTGTATTTAAGCTTTCAGTCCCCGTTGTGATTTTTTTTGTAAGTCTTTTACGTGACAAGACTTGAATGAGGAAAGTTTCCAAGCATAGGGTGACGGGAAAAGTTTCGATAAGGTTTATGATAGTGTGTTTACAAATGATTTATCTTGATTCATAATAGAAAGTATAGTTTTCTTTTGTATAGGATGTAATTAAGATGTTCAAAAACGACGAGTTAGGCATCGATAAGTAGTATAAGTAAGATTTATAAAAGATAGGTGTGATTGTCAAGTGAAAAGTTGGTCAAGTTTACAAGTGTTAAGTCTATACAAGAAGTAAGGGTCATGGTTGTTTGGGGTAATGATTCGTAAGTCGGGTTGTTTTTGAAAATGTGCTTACGAATTAGAAGATTTGTTCAAGATTTATTCCTCAGGTACACGTGTCACTTAGGGTTTTTATAGTTTAATGCAACGTTGTTAATTATTTCAAGTACTAACGTAAGTTGTTTTTTGACGAGAGTGTTTGGGTAGGTGTGTTAAGTTTGCAATTATGAAAAGAAAGTTAAACTAGTAAATGATGACAAAATGAAATTTCAAAATGGATTCCGTTTAGATGTTTCAAAATTGGGACTTCTAGCCCTTACATAATACAATTTAAACGGAAAATTAAAGTGTGTAAGTAAGTTGATTAAATATTTTCAAAATGTTTTTATTCATAATACTGAGTCATCACAGTACTATTAAAATGGTTTTTTTTTTTTTGGTTTGACGTTGATGGGCTGACGAAGAGAATTCCCGGAAGAAGGGGTGGGTCACCAGGACTCACTTATGTACCCTATTTCCATAGCCAGAATTTCCTTGTGAGTCTACAACTTTTTAGTTATTGTCACCGATATTTGGGTTTAAGGTACTATGTCAGGGTTTATTGTGGGCTTAGGGTCTTAAACGTGGAGCTTGTTTATCCTATAGTAGGCTTCTTCCCTTGCGGGAAAGCGATCAGGTTACTAATCACTTTGTTAATGTATTTTAGGTTTAAAAGACGTAAGTTTTGTTTACAAGAAACGGTGATGTGTAAGTTTTAAGGACGTATGAAGGTTTTGAGATTAAAAGTGTAACAAAGTTTTTGAGTTACTCATAAGATGAAGTTTGCTTGAGTGACGAAAAATGAAATGAGACACAAGGGTTTCCCCTTATGTGTCAAGTTTATAAAATAATGAAGCTTGTAAAAAAGACTTGTATACATAGTTTTAAATATGTTGGTATTACAAGGATTATGAAGTTTAAAGATGTATAAACACTTTGAGATGTGTAAGAGTGTAGCAAAAGTTTGAGTGAGTTATTTAGAGTAGTTTGGTTAGGTGATGAAAATAAGATGAAACACAAGGGTTTCCTCTTAAGTGTTATGTTCATAAGATAATGAAGTTTATAAGAGAATTTGTAGAGTAATACATAGTTTTAAGGGTTGTATTACAACGATCACGAAGTTTATGGGGTTTATGTATGTATAAATATAAGTTTATGTATGTAGTTTTTAAGTATAATCTCGTAAGAATTTCTCCTTGAAGGTAACTCCTTCGGGTCATGACGAGTAAGCATGCTGTCATGTGACCATTCTTGAAAAGATGAAACGTAAGAGTCATAGAGTAAAGGTTACAAAGGAAAGTTTTTGAATCATGAATTTATGAAGTGTATAGTATTTGAGATGGTACTCATTTAGTGCATATCACTAAGTGAGTACTTTGACATATCAAGAGAAATTTGAGCTCACTAATGTTTAGAGAAGTCGTGCATTCCTATAAGTGGATACTCATCCCAAGAATTCCCAGGAAAGCATACGGGTCCAATGGTTGATTTGGATTTATACGAAATGCTTTCCTTGACAGAATTTTCCAGAATACAGGTATCCACCCTTCCGGTCCGCACAAGTTCTCACACATTATCTAGAACTTAAATATTCTTGACGAGAGTTTAGTGGTGGATTAGACTTAAAGCCTAAGAACGTGTCCTCGATGTGGTAGACTCTTGCAGCACGTAGGTAAGTAGAATCGTAGAATCTCCAAGCGTTCACGTATAAGAATTAAGAATAGAATGAGGAGAGAATTTTTTTCTAGTAAAGGACATGAGATAACTCATGTTTGGGTCTCCTAAAGTTTCAAGTTTAGGTTCTATGAGTCTAAGGTACAAGACCTAGGATTTCAAGGTTGACTTGGGTTCCAAACGAGAAATGGGACTGATTGTGTTGTAAAGTTTAAGTTGTAACAAGTCTTAAATGAATAATATAAAGTTTATCTAGGTTGAAGTTTACAAAGGAACGTATGATATTTAATAACTACAATAGTTCTTCAAAAATATTAATTTAGTGAAAAATAAACAAGTATTTTAGGATAATAATTTGCTTATCCAATAGGGTTGAATAATTGTTTAAAATAAATAATAGCTATCTAAACGAATAATAGTTATTAAATATAATTATCTAATTGCTTAAATAATTATTAAGCATAAGTAATAATTATCTAAAGTATTTACTCATTTAAGAATTTATTACAAAAACAACTTGTAATTTATTCTAAATAGTATTTAGAATGTGTTTAAGAGTTTAAAAGAATGCAACAAGGGTTTATATGAAAAAGTGTTCTTTCAAGAGTTTATGTTTTAAATCAATATTTCGGTTTAAATAAATAAACCATATTTATTTTTTGATTTAAATTAATTTGTTAAGTCTTAAAGTTTTAATTCAATAAATAAGTAAACATTTAGTTTTAAATATAAATATTTATAAAATCCTAAAGAAGATATAAATTTATAAATTTTCTCTTGTATTTAGTAGGATTTATGTAAACTTTATGTTTAATAAATCATTTAAAGTTTAAACAAAGAAAATTCTCGTTTATTAAGGAATAATCACTAACTAGAGGTTTTGATGATTTCTAGATTATTTTATAAGTTTTATAAAAGTTTAGATTATTTTTATAGTTTCTAGGAAATTGCAACTATTATTAAAGGTTAAGCTTTCATTAGTTTTTAACTAAGTTTAATTAGATAAAGAGATTCTGAGAATAAAAGTGTAAATAAAATTTAGTTTTTAAGTTTATAAAAGTTTAATAGATTTTATAAAAATAATTAGAAGGTTTAAATACTTGTTTAAAAGGCTTAAAAAAATGAAGGAAGCAAAACTGGGCTAACTGGGTTCGAACCCGGGTCGCCCAGTTCACCAACACAGACCCACGCTTAAACCATCCGGCTACTGCCTCACTTGTGTTTATACCCAAAATAGAAATTTAAAAGTAACAACTCAAATCACCCCTAAATTCCCTATGAACCCTAGATCAAAACGCTTAAAATACGAGTCGAATCACCCTCTGTTTATGAAATTAAACAGAGGGCTTTTGATCCCCTCATGAAACCGATCGTGATGCATACAAAGTTTACCTGATTTGATGCCAAATCGAGGGAGGTCGGGACTGTGGTGGTCGTCGGCGGTTGTGGCTTCAATCGGTCAAATGCCGGTGTTAATCGGAGAAAATGAGAGTGAAGGAAGTTGAGGTGTGATGTTACCGAAGGTTCAAATCGATTTTTATAGCCGATTTCTAGCATTTATTGCGTGAACGGTTGGAGAGGTGGGGGTTGAGCCGACGGCTTTGAATTCGAACCCATGCGCGGCCGGGACTCGAAATAGGACATTGATTATTCTAGGGGCTTGGTCGCATGCGCGAATGGAACCCGAGGTTCACTGTATTTGGACGGGAAAACGCGATTTCGATTAAACGGGTTGGAAACCGGCCTCTGCAGGCCTAGAACTCGCGACCAATTTGGTATCTGGGAGTTTGAGTTTATTACGAAAAGGCCCCTGAAGTTTTCAGCTTTTGTCATTTGATGTAAAGACTTAGGTTTTAAGTTTAGAATAAGTTTCTAAAATGGCAACTTTAGTCCTTTGACTTTTATACAAAATAAATATGTTTTGTTTATATTTTTTTTATGAAAACTAGATTGGTTTCATAAGTTTTATTTCCTTTATCATTTTATATATTAATAAAATAATTTCTAGGATTTATGTTTTGTAAGTTTAAGTATTTTTTTTTAATTAATTTTATTTATATAACTACAAATTTGTAAAGTTTTAAGGATTGAAATGATATTTCAAAAAGAAACACACACACGTATATATATACATATATATACATATAAGCATAATTGATTTCCTTAAATTGATATCAAATAAATGAATATTTATTGTTTAAGAAAATAGTTTTTAAATAAAAATTCAAAATTAAAAATAATACGGGCAAGCGTTTAGAAAAAGGTACATAGAAAAATCCGGGATATTACACAAGACATATGACTGGGCACTTTAACTTGCTGCAAGATTATCATCAAATTGATGGAGAGTATGTTGCTTTTGCTGGAAACCCAAGAGGAGGAAAGATTGAAGGACAAGGAACAGTATCAAATGGATTAAATAGTCTGGAATTTGTCAACTTTGTTCCTCAGTTGAAATACAATCTGATGAGTGTTTCACAGATTTGTGACAATGACTTTTGTGCCTTATTCAATTCAAAAGAATGTCTTATCTTGAAGCCAGGAGTGGTGATTCCGAAAGAACTTATTCTCATGCGTGCTCCCAGAAGATACAACACATATAGCTTGGATATGAACAACCCATCGGGCATTGAATCACGTTTTCTCTCAAAGGCTTCTGAAGATGAATCTTTCCTGTGGCATAAGAGGTTGGGACATGTCAATTTCAAAACAATGAATCGACTGGTTCGAGGCAACCTAGTCACTGGATTACCTCTCAAAGATTTCATTCCTATGGAACACTGTATCTCATGTTCCAAAGGAAAATAACACAAATCTTCACATAAGCCTAAAACCACCAATTCCATTGACTCTCCTCTCCAATTGCTTCACATGGATCTTTTTGGTCCGGTGAGTGTCACGAGTCTTGGACGAAAGTCATACTGTCTAGTGGTAACAGATGATTTTTCTCGATTCACTTGGGTGTTTTTCCTAGCCACAAAAGATGAGACGCCAGAGATTTTAAAAACCTATATGCTTCAAATTGAGAACCTCTTCAATCTAAGTGTGAAGACTATCCGCAGCGATCATGGAACAGAATTCAAAAATGCAATTATTGATTCCTTCTGTGAAAGCAAAGGAATCTCTCGACAATTTAGTGCACCTCGTACTCCTCAACAAAACGGTGTAGCTGAAAGAAGAAACCGCACTTTAATTGAAGCTGCACGAACTATGATTGTTGACTCTAAGCTTCCCGTGACTTTCTGGGCTGAGGCGGTCAACACTGCATGTTTTGTGCAAAATCGGGTTCTTATCACTAAAAGTTGCAACAAGACACCTTATGAGATCATGTACAAGCGCAAGCCAGTTATTGATTTCTTCAGAAAATTTGGGTATGTATGCATAATGTTGAACACTTCAGATCAGCTCAACAAGTTTGAAGCCAGAGCTGATGAATGTTATTTTGTTGGTTACTCATCCAATCAACGTGCTTTTCGTGTCTACCATAAGAAGAAAAGGATAGTGATGGAGTCCATTGATATCAATTGGCATGAAAACAATCATACAGACGCAGGAGACGGTCCCAATTGGCTCTTTGACGTCGATTCAGTTTTTAAGTCATTTAACCTTCCTGATTTCTCTATTGAATCAACTCATGCTAATCCTTACTTCTCTGTGAACAATCTAGGGAACATAAATGATCAAGGCTCTTCTTCATCTGCTCAGGTTGAAATTCCCGTGGTTGCTAATGCTGAATCTAATATGGAGTCTTCCGGTTCTGGTGTAACAAGTGAAACTGTTGAAGACAACTCCATTCCAATAGTAGATGTTGCACCACAATCACCTGCTGAAGATCCTATTAATGATATTGTCGATCCTCCTGCTGAAAATCTTACCAATTTGGAAGAAGTCGCGGAAGAAGATGAAATTCCTCAACTGCGAATTCACAAGATTCATCCCACCAATAACATCATTGGACCACTCAATGTGGGTGTTAGTACCCGAAGTGCCTGTGAAGCATTTGAAAACAGCATGTTTTCTTGCTTCATCTCTCAAACTGAACCAAAGAACATTAAAGCAGCTCTACTAGAAAACAGCTGGGTGGAAGCAATGCAGGAAGAGCTACAGCAATTCTCAAAGTTACATGTGTGGAATTTGGTAGATCTTCCCAAGAACAAAGTTCCAATCGGCACTCGTTGGGTTTTTCGCAAGAAAAAGGATGAAGGCGGCACTGTGATTCGAAATAAAGCTCGTCTGGTGGTTCAAGGTTTCTATCAAGAAGAAGGGATTGACTATGAGGAAGTCTTTGCACCAGTGGCTCGCTTGGAAGCCATCAGAATGTTTCTCGCCTATGCAGCCTACATGGACTTCACCGTCCATCAAATGGATGTCAAAAGCGCATTTTTGTATGGAAAGGTTCAAGAAGAAGTATATGTCAAGCAGCCGCCGGGTTTCATTGATCCTAATTTTCCAGACCGTGTTTACAAGTTAGACAAAGCATTGTACGGTCTTCACCAAGCACCTCGTGCGTGGTATGAAACTTTATCAAAGCATCTGCTTGAGAATGGTTTCACACGAGGAGCAATTGACCAAACTTTGTTCAAATGGAAGGAGGAAAAGACTACAATCATGGTGCAAATTTATGTGGATGATATCATTTTTGGATCTACAAATCCCCGTCTCTGCAAAGAATTTGAAGAAGTGATGCGATCTAAGTTTGAGATGAGCTCAATGGGGGAAATGAAGTTCTTTTTGGGACTACAAGTTGATCAGTCTGAGTCAGGAATCCTTATCCATCAAGAAAAATACGTAAAAGAAATCTTGACCAAGTTCAAAATGGCCGATTCCCATCTGGTAAAAACTCCTGTGGAAGTTCGACATTGTTTGACTCCTGATGTGGATGGTGAAAGCGTTGATCAGCATCTCTATCGCTCTATGATAGGATCTCTTATGTATCTCACGGCCAGCAGACCCAACATCATGTTTGTCAACCTGTCACAACCCCGGGCTACCCCTGCCCGGGCGTCGCGAGACAACGCTGGTATCTGAATGAGGTCCCATATATTTGGACAGCGGAAGTCTTTGTTTTTACTTGATGCCTTTTTGTAATGAAATGTCACGTAAATAACCTCAAGGGTTAATTCTGTACTGTTTGTCAAAACTTGGGATCCACGTCCCTTTTCATTTCATGATAATAGACATTCAAAAGTCTATTATATAATGTACATCTGCTGAATTAATTTACATAATACAAGCCATTTAAAATGTCTAGGATCTATGTCCGTTCCAACATTTGGTCTTGTATTAGTCTGCCACAGGGATTTAAATATGCCTAAAGATCTTGTCTTTACTGCACCACCCTGAATTTAATGATTTCTTTCACTACCTGTGAAAAACGTTTTGAAAATGAACATCAGCATAAAGCCGGTGAATCACATTTAACTGACACGAAAATGATTTCTAACATAAACCAAATTAAAGCCTTTAAGCACGTTTTTGTATGGTAAATCTACACATTCAGCAGTCTATTTCACCTGAAGTATATACCACCTACATACACTGGGTTAACTGCCATGGGGTCAACTGGCTGAGCGCTATGTCTCAGACTGATAGCCTATTCCCAGGGTCGTGATGCTAAGAACCTTGTTCTTAGTCTTACATGATACTCAGGAACTCGTCCCTCGTATAATCTGCTAAGGAACCATATCCTCAGTCTTATGATATCCCCTTACATGATCTGTACCCAGCCACGGACCGGACTTTCACCCGTCACATGTATACCATTTGATCAAATCTACGTATGCTTATGGCCTGAATGCTATCACGTAGATTACCCTTATGATTAAAGCATTTAATTTGTTTCATGCCGTTTTCGTAAATAAAATGGTTTTCTTGTTTGAAAAGCGTTAAATGTGTTCACCTTGATTTTGATGGCTGGTAGGGTTGTAGGCTTCGGAATTTGAGCAGAACCTCGACACGTTTCTTCCTAGGGAAGACACGATTAACGAGAATATATATGAGAGAATATATATATAATTGCGGCTATATATATATGAATAGTTTTAACGATACCTACTTTACGGGATTTGGACGGAACTACGGCTTGAGCAGGGTTTCGTTGGAAGGTTGGACGGCGGCTTGGAACGTCGTAGAGTTTTGAGAGATCGGGTTTGTGTATAAGGAATGTTTGGAAATTGTGTAGAGATTTCAATCCCGTTGACGGCCTTTTATAGGCTGGAATTCCGGTCTCTCGCGTACCGCGAGACTGGCCAAGGAAATCTCTCGCGTACCGCGAGAGGATGAGGTGTCACGAACGGTGCTGAGTCAGCATGACACGTGGCGGCTGGTGGCAAGGGTGAATGACACGTGTTTTCTGGCCCTGACGCGTGTACTATTCCCTCGCGTACCGCGAGGCTTGGTTGGGAATCTTCTCGCGTACCGCGAGAAGGTGTAAATCTGGCGTATAAGCAGTCCCCTCGCGTACCGCGAGGTTTTGTCAAAATCTCCCTCGCGTACCGCGAGGGAGTGAAATTTTGAATTTTTCTTTTCTTTTTATTTTGGGTGTTACATCCTCCCCTCCTTTAGAATAATCTCGTCCTCGAGATTCATTGAAAGAGATGTGGATACTTTTTGCGCATTTCTGACTCAAGTTCCCAAGTATATTCTGGGCCACGCCTGGAGTCCCATCTTATTTTGACCAACACCAATTGTTTCCGTTTAAGCTTTTTGATTTGTCGGTCTTCAATTTGTAATGGTCGTTCAATGAATTTGAGCTTTTCATTTACTTTCACATCTTGTAAAGGCATAAGCAAGGATTCATCAGCTAAACACTTACGTAGGTTTGATACATGGAATATATCGTGTACCCCACCCATCTCTACTGGTAGTTCAAGCTGATAGGCAACAGATCCGATTCGTTTAATGATTTTGAAAGGTCCAACAAAACGTGGACTTAACTTTCCTTTCTTTCCGAAACGAATAACACCTTTCCAAGGTGAAACTTTTAATAACACCTTGTCACCGATTTGGAATTCTAACGGCTTTCTTCGTTTATCTGCATAACTTTTCTGTCGATCTCGAGCCGCTTTTAAACGTTCACGTATTTGTAATACTTTATCAGTGGTTTCTTGGACTATCTCTGGTCCTGATAACTGATTTTCTCCGATATCTGACCAACATACAGGCGTTCGACATTTTCGTCCGTACAATGCTTCAAATGGTGCGGCCTGAATACTTGTGTGATAACTATTGTTGTATGAGAATTCCATTAGAGGTAAATGATCATCCCAATTACCTCCAAAGTCTATCACACAGGCTCGGAGCATATCTTCTAGGGTTTGTATGGTTCTTTCGCTCTGCCCATCAGTTTGTGGATGATAAGCAGTGCTAAGATTCAATCGAGTTCCTAGAGCTGTTTGAAAACTTTGCCAGAATCGAGATGTGAAGCGACTATCTCTATCTGACACTATGGATAGAGGCACACCATGTAACGTTACAATTTCATTAACGTAAATTTGCGCCATTTTGTCCATACTCATGGTGTCCTTGATAGATAGAAAGTGAGCTGATTTGGTTAAACGGTCAATGATAACCCAGATTGCATTATTTCCACGAGTGGTTCGAGGAAGTTTTGTAATAAAGTCCATAGTTATCAATTCCCATTTCCAAACTGGTAATTCTAACTGTTGCAATAATCCAGCTGGCTTTTGGTGTTCGGCTTTGACTTTGGAACAAGTCAAACATTTTGCTACGTAGATAGCAATGTTCTTTTTCATACCAATCCACCAATAACTTTCTTTGAGGTTTTTGTACATTTTATCACTTCCTGGGTGCATGGTGTATTTGGACTTGTGTGCTTCTTCGAGGATTCGCTCTCGAAGATCACCTGTAACTGGTACCCAAATACGTTTATTCATGCGAAGGATATTATCTTCTCCTTTGATCAGTAAATCAAGCATTCCTTTCATTCCTTCTTTTTCAAAGTTACCTTCCTTCAAAGCTAACTCTTGTGCCTCTTTTAACTGACTTACAAGATCAATTTGTAGTTCAAGTCTGAGAGAACATACTCTCTTTGGCTTGACATTTTCTTTTCGGCTCAAGGCATCTGCTACTACATTTGCCTTTCCTTCATGATAACAAATTTCACAATCATAATCATTCAGGATTTCCATCCATCTTCTTTGTCTCATATTTAACTCTTTCTGGCTAAATATGTACTTGAGACTTTTATGATCAGTGTAGATTGTGAACTTAACCCCATAGAGATAGTGTCGCCATAATTTCAAAGCAAAGATTATAGCGCCCAATTCTAGATCGTGGGTTGAGTAGTTTTTCTCATGAATTTTCAACTGACGAGATGCATAAGCAATGACTTTCTTGCGTTGCATTAATACGCAACCTAAACCAGTATGTGAGGCGTCGCAGTAAACTACGAAGTCTTCAATACCATCTGGTAAAGATAGAATAGGTGCGTTTGTCAGTTTTTGTTTCAAAGTTTCAAAAGATTCAGATTGTTTGGGTCCCCATTCGTATTTTACAGATTTCCGAGTTAGGGATGTGAGTGGGATTGCTATACGAGAAAAATTTTGAATGAACCGGCGGTAATATCCCGCTAATCCCAGAAAACTACGAATTTCGGTGGGTGACTTGGGAATTTCCCATTTGGATATAGCTTCGATTTTTGAAGGATCTACTTGAATTCCGTTCATATTGATGACATGACCAAGAAATTGTACTTCTGTTAACCAAAATCCGCATTTGGAAAACTTAGCATATAATTTCTCTTTTCGAAGAAGTTCAAGTATGGTTCGAAGATGAGTTTCGTGTTCAACTTGGGTTTTGGAATAAATAAGTATGTCATCAATAAAAACTATGACAAACTTATCCAAGTAAGGTTTGCAGACACGATTCATCATGTCCATGAATGCGGCAGGAGCATTTGTAAGTCCAAATGGCATAACCGTGAACTCGAAATGTCTATACCGTGTTCGAAATGCAGTTTTCGAGATATCGTTATCATGCACTTTCAACTGATGATAACCTGAACGAAGATCGATCTTTGAAAAATGACAAGCTCCTTGGAGTTGATCGAATAAATCGTCAATCCTTGGGAGTGGGTATCGGTTTTTAATGGTAACTTTATTTAATTCCCGATAATCAATACACATGCGCATTGATCCGTCTTTCTTCTTAACAAAGAGAATTGGAGCTCCCCAGGGTGAAGAACTTGGTTGGATAAAACCTTTCTCAAGAAGTTCATCCAATTGTTTCTTGAGTTCTGCCATTTCTGTGGGTGCCAGTCTGTACGGGGATTTGGCAATTGGAGTTGCACCAGGTACAAGGTTGATTCGAAATTCTACCTCTCGTTCTGGTGGTAATCCAGGCAGTTCTTCAGGAAAAACGTCTAGAAATTCAGATACTACATGTACTGATTCTATCTTCTTCTCCTTTTCCAAGGCAGTAATTGATACCAGACATGCCAGATATCCTTTTCTTAAGCACTTGGTTGCTTTAAGTATGGAGATTATCTGGATAGGTTTTGTGGGTTTATCACCTTGGATAGTTAGAGTTTTGTTTGTTGGTGAAATGAGTTTTACAACTTGTTGATTACAAAGGATTTCGGCTTGGTTATTGGATAACCAATCCATCCCCAAAACAATGTCAAAGCCAGTTATTGACATTGGTAACAATTGTACTGGGATAGTGAAACCAGCCAATGTAATGTAACAATTGTTCAGTGATTGGGATATTTTTATCAAATCACCGTTCGCTGTTTCTACTTCGTATGTTTCAGCTAAGGGACTTAAAGGTTTATTTAATAGATTACAAAAATTATAATCTATAAAACTCCGGTTCGCACCTGAGTCAAATAAGACCTTAGCATAAACATTATTAAGAAGAAACGTACCGGTAATTACGTCCGGCGTTCTCTCAGCTTGGTTAGCATTCATGACAAAAGCTCGTACGGTCTTTTTGTTTTCTGGAGTGATCTTGGCTCCTGATCCTCCAGCTCTTCCGGTCCTTGCAAACTTAGGGCAATTAGTGCTGATGTGCCCCAGCTCTCCACAATTGAAACAAGTAATCATTCCCTTTCTCTTGAAGCAATTCTCAGTAGTGTGACCTGAGACCTTGCAATGATTACAGAATGGAGTTTCAAAAACACACTTTCCACTATGCCTGCGTCCGCATGTTTTGCATGGTGGATTGTTAAATGGTAACCCCTTTTGCCCAAAGTTCTTGCTAAATCTTTTGGCCTCGGGTTTTGATTTTATAGAGGATTCGACTTTCTTCTTTTCCTCTATATTTCTGATTAGTCCAGCCGTCATGGTACCGGTCAATTCTACGGTGGACTCAATGGTTTTTGGTGAGACAACCTTCACCAAATCACGGATCTCTGGAACTAAACCATAAATATATCGAGTTATGAGAACCGACTCGGGTTTAGCCAGGTGAGGTGCCAAACGGGCATATTCAAAAAATTTGGTAGTATACTCTCGATCATTGGTACCCACCATTCGGTGCTCCAGAAATTTTCTTTCAGCTTGTTCTTTTTCAGTCTTGGGGCAAAATTTCTTTTTCACCTTTGCCCGAAATTCTTTCCAATCCATGGCATTGGTCTTTCTTCTCCCTTTGGCAGAAATGATTGAATTCCACCATTCCAACGCTTCATTTTTGAAGGAGTTTGAAGCATACAGTACTTGATCTTTCTTAGCACACTTGCTAATTGCTATTACTGACTCCATCTTCTCTAGCCAGTGAAGAGTAGCAATACCGCCTTCGGTGCCCTTAAATTCATAAGGTTTACAGTCCTGAAAGGTTTTATAAGAACACCCTTTGTGTCTATACCTTTTTGTTTCATTCTCTTCTTCTTCAGAGTCTTCACTGCTTAAATTTAAGGATTCTTCAGATCCAGAATACTTATTGCTTGATGTTCTGGACCTTTTCGAGGTTTGAGTTCTACGAGAGCTTGCTACTTGCTCTGTGTTGGTTTTCGGAGGGTTTTCTGTTCTTTTTGAATGAGAGGTTACATAGCTTGGAGTTTTGATGTTCTCTTGTACTTTCTTTATTATGTCAGGAAGTATTTCTCTTATACTTTGTTTAACCAGTTGTTGCAATTCTGGTTGTTGAGTAGCTATTTCAGGATTATTATTAATTTCTTTTCCTTTTTCCTTGGTAATGTAGGTAGCTGGACCGCTATTGTTATTTTGTTGAGACATCTAAGAATACAAGACAAGAATTTGGGTCAAAATTTGAAGTTTATTATCGCTTAAACTTCATCTATTTGTTACAAATACAGAAATATAGATATGCATCTATATCACTTAAAGTTAGCTAATTATACAAATACTATCATTAACTTTAATCGAGAAGCACATCTCCCAAATCTTGATAGAATCTCCCCAGGGTCTCGGTCAGAGCACCCTTCTGGATCAACTGATCTGCCACCCATTGTTCTGCGTACTTCCTGTCTTCCTGGGCTAGTTCGTAGTCAAATATAGTTTGTTCGTTTTTAACTACGACTTGTCTGGTGAAGTACAGTTCAGCACGTAGATCGTCAGCCTCTCTAAGAGCACGATCGAGGTGTTCATCAATTGATTTTGGCAGTTCATCATGGTATCCATAACAAGGAGGTGGTTCCCTGTGTCCCATCCTAAGATCGTGATATGCTGAGTTAACAGACCACACGACTTTTCCGTCGGTTGCATACTGACGTCCATCGGAGGGATCTACATAGAAGAAAGGTTCCTTGAAAACGGGATGTTCTGGAATAGGATCAAAGAAATACTTTCCACCACTGCCTTCACAAACGGCAGCCTTGTCGGATTCAGAAATCGAATGTGGAGTTTCTTCACTTGGACTGGGTGGATGTTCTTGAATTGTTCCGGTAGGGTATACTATGTCTAACGATTGAGGTAGTGGCATAGATGTCATAACAGGACGTAAAGATTCTCTTGAATCTTCCATTTCCACTGAATACTCTGATTCTTCTCTCAGAGGTTCAAGCCTTGCTTGAGTCTGCTCCACTTGTTCTGCGACCATTCTGTTCCAATTCTCCGGGGTCGGTAGATAGTGGACATAATCATCATAGCTTGGTACTATTTGATCGTTTCTTGGATTAGATAATTCTCCAGGAAAGAAGTTTGGGTAGTTATGAGGGTAATAGTATGGATCTGACATCCTGAAATTCATTGGTTATGTTAAAGGCATCTTCCTACCGTTCGTTTAGTAGGCACAACTATTGGTTAAAGCTAAGATACTATCATACAAGTATCTAATTTTGCTAAAACCCTTAAATGCAGCTCTGATACCAACCTGTCACAACCCCGGGCTACCCCTGCCCGGGCGTCGCGAGACAACGCTGGTATCTGAATGAGGTCCCATATATTTGGACAGCGGAAGTCTTTGTTTTTACTTGATGCCTTTTTGTAATGAAATGTCACGTAAATAACCTCAAGGGTTAATTCTGTACTGTTTGTCAAAACTTGGGATCCACGTCCCTTTTCATTTCATGATAATAGACATTCAAAAGTCTATTATATAATGTACATCTGCTGAATTAATTTACATAATACAAGCCATTTAAAATGTCTAGGATCTATGTCCGTTCCAACATTTGGTCTTGTATTAGTCTGCCACAGGGATTTAAATATGCCTAAAGATCTTGTCTTTACTGCACCACCCTGAATTTAATGATTTCTTTCACTACCTGTGAAAAACGTTTTGAAAATGAACATCAGCATAAAGCCGGTGAATCACATTTAACTGACACGAAAATGATTTCTAACATAAACCAAATTAAAGCCTTTAAGCACGTTTTTGTATGGTAAATCTACACATTCAGCAGTCTATTTCACCTGAAGTATATACCACCTACATACACTGGGTTAACTGCCATGGGGTCAACTGGCTGAGCGCTATGTCTCAGACTGATAGCCTATTCCCAGGGTCGTGATGCTAAGAACCTTGTTCTTAGTCTTACATGATACTCAGGAACTCGTCCCTCGTATAATCTGCTAAGGAACCATATCCTCAGTCTTATGATATCCCCTTACATGATCTGTACCCAGCCACGGACCGGACTTTCACCCGTCACATGTATACCATTTGATCAAATCTACGTATGCTTATGGCCTGAATGCTATCACGTAGATTACCCTTATGATTAAAGCATTTAATTTGTTTCATGCCGTTTTCGTAAATAAAATGGTTTTCTTGTTTGAAAAGCGTTAAATGTGTTCACCTTGATTTTGATGGCTGGCAGGGTTGTAGGCTTCGGAATTTGAGCAGAACCTCGACACGTTTCTTCCTAGGGAAGACACGATTAACGAGAATATATATGAGAGAATATATATATAATTGCGGCTATATATATATGAATAGTTTTAACGATACCTACTTTACGGGATTTGGACGGAACTACGGCTTGAGCAGGGTTTCGTTGGAAGGTTGGACGGCGGCTTGGAACGTCGTAGAGTTTTGAGAGATCGGGTTTGTGTATAAGGAATGTTTGGAAATTGTGTAGAGATTTCAATCCCGTTGACGGCCTTTTATAGGCTGGAATTCCGGTCTCTCGCGTACCGCGAGACTGGCCAAGGAAATCTCTCGCGTACCGCGAGAGGATGAGGTGTCACGAACGGTGCTGAGTCAGCATGACACGTGGCGGCTGGTGGCAAGGGTGAATGACACGTGTTTTCTGGCCCTGACGCGTGTACTATTCCCTCGCGTACCGCGAGGCTTGGTTGGGAATCTTCTCGCGTACCGCGAGAAGGTGTAAATCTGGCGTATAAGCAGTCCCCTCGCGTACCGCGAGGTTTTGTCAAAATCTCCCTCGCGTACCGCGAGGGAGTGAAATTTTGAATTTTTCTTTTCTTTTTATTTTGGGTGTTACAGTAGTGTGCTTGTGTGCACGTTTTCAGGCTAATCCTAAACTCTCTCATTCATCTGCTGTCAAACGTATTTTAAGATACTTAAGGTATAAGCCAAAATTGGGTATGTGGTATCCTAAAACTGGCTTGTTTGATCTTGTGGCTTATTCAGATTCAGACTACGGGGTTTGCAACTTAGACCGAAAATCCACTTCTGGAGGTTGTCAATTCCTTGGCAACCGCCTTGTCTCATGGCAATGTAAGAAACAATCCACCGTTTCCTAATCCACCGCCGAAGCCGAATACATTGCCGCAGCCCTCTGTTGTTCCCAAGTCAGATGGATACACCATCAGATGCTTGACTATGGGATCACATTCCATGAGACACCCATTCTGTGTGACAACACTGTCGTTCCCCATATCACCAAAAACCCCGTTCAGCATTCCAAAATCAAACACATTGAAATTAAACATCATTTTATTCGTGACTGTGTTGAAAAGAAGCATATTCAAATTGTTGAAGTCAAAACTAATAAACAAACCGTAGACATCTTCACAAAGGCTTTTGACTCTACCAGATTTGCCCAACTGGTGGAGATGCTTGGAATGATCAACTTTCAGTAAGTTGTGTAAATAATTTTTTTATTATTCTGTTTAAATTGTCTAAGAAAATTCCAAAAAGATTTTATTTTTATGAACAGTATCCACGCAAATCTTTTGAGGGAGAAATATAATATTTTAATATTGAAAAGAAATGCTGTGTATATAATCTTACAAGTTGTAGGAAAAATTGAATCTGACCTTTGAGAAATGATAGTGTCTGATCTCATCTCTTGGACATGAAATAGACCAAAAGCGATGGTGTTTACTGAGGTATAGCTGGTAGGCCCGACATATGGTTAAAACTTGTAAGTAGTGTGAAAACCTAATATATATCTCATACTTGTGTGTTTGAATCCATTATTGAAACATCTAACCCATTTTTATATCTAAGAAAACCGATTCAATCAGATACAGGCTTACGTATTGGATTCCTATTCATACGCCAAGTAACCGTCAATATAACGATATTTACCACCGATGACCCCGTATGTTTTGCTTACGCAAAGATCTCGGGTGCTCATCCTTTTCCCATCCACTTGGATGATTTGACCCCGTCTGTTTTGCTTACGCAAAGATCTCGGGTGTTCAACTTTTTTCTATCCGCTTGGATAATTTTACGACTTCTTCTGTTTTGCTTACGCAAAGATCTAGAATGCTCGTACCTTTTTAATATCTACATGGATATATTTTATTTTAATTTTCTAAATCCACTTAGATATCTTATTTTATTTTGGTGGTACTTTGACATTACTAAGACGGTACCTTGGTTAATCAGAAAGAGAAGATAGGATGAAGATGGGTACTTCTTGAGGATTGATAGGTTTTCAAAATCATTTTATTTTAATATGTGGGGTACACCTTGTATGTTGCTTAAATGGTACCTTTTAATCACATGAAATCTTTGTACAAACAAATGTTCGGGTTTACTTTGCACAAATACCAGCTATCTTCAGGGACTCACAGTAGTGAATTGCAAAAGGAAGTGTTTCAAGAGACTGACCAGATCTGATCTCATGTTGGATCTTTTTCAAGAAGAAAAGTGTAAATATCTTGTGTATAATTTTATTTATTAACTATCGAAACTAGTTGTACATATCGAAACTAATTTGAACTATCGAAACTACTTTGTGTATATCAAAAAAACTTTGACATATCGAAACTACTTTGTACATATCGAAACTAGTTTGTCCTATCGAAACTAGTTGTTTCGACAGGGGCAATTTTGTCTTCTGTCTCACGAGAATTAAAAGCTTTCATAAGCAATCCCTCCCGTCATATTGATTCTTATTCGTATTTTTCAAAACCTCTTCGCCTTCTCCGTCATTCACAAAATCTCTCAAATCTTCGGTCTGAGTTGCAAGATATCAGCTGATTTTCCCCGTTGTCTCTATCGTCTCCATCATCAGGTAACGTCTCACTATTTCTTTTTGATGATTTTTGCAAATACGGCAGACCAAGGGTTTCAAAATTTAAAATTTGTTCGACTAAATCTTCATAATAACAGTCGTTTGTGTGCTTCTCTGTGTTTGCATACATTTCAATCATCTTAGAACTCACGATTATTTGTGTATTCTTGCAGATAACATCTCACATTCGGTAAGATGAAGTTCCGTCACTTACATCTAAACCTTTCTTTTAAATTGTTTATATTAGTCTGAGTATAACGAATCAGAGAGGTTTGGGTTTCAAAACCAAGTAGTTTCGATAAAGGGGTTTAACGCTTTCAAAATTTTCTTAAAAGGTTTTTCAATCGAAACTACTAGTTTCGACACCCAAACTTGCCCTAGTATCTCTGATCGAAACTAGATAGTTTAGATAAGTTCATCTCCATCGAAACTAGTTGTTTCGACAGTTTTGATCTTCATCGAAACTAGTTGTTTCGACAGTGTTGATCTCCATCGAAACTAGTTGTTTCAACAGTGTTGATCTCCATCAAAACTAGTTGTTTCGACAGTGTTGATCTCCATCGAAACTAGTTGTTTCGACTGTGTTGATCTCAATCGAAACTAGTTGTTTCGACAGTTAGGACTTCAAATTTTTTCTAAGTGTTGATATACCTTGTTTCGATTAAGTATTTTCAGATATATTACTTATTGTGCAAAATTGATGAATTTTACAGGTATGGATCTCTTATTTGTAAAAGGACACAATGTCTGTGCATTCCTCAATGCCAATGATCCAAAAGCTGCAGAGTTCATTCCTGTATTAAACTTCCTGGCAAACTCCAACATTAGCTTTGCCATCAGTAATAATCTGTCGGTGTTTGAGACAACTATAAGAGAATTTTGGGAGACTGCAGAAATCATCACAATTGAGAATATAGAGCACATTAGAGCAACTGTGCGTGGCCAAGAAGTCTTACTTTCTGAAGCTACAATTAGAGAGGTGCTTCAGTTTAATGATAATCCAGATGCACCCATTGAATTCCCAATCTTCTATGTTAAAGAATGCTTCAGAAGATTGGGTCATCCAGATGAATTCAAAAGTGGCCAGATAATCAAGAACTCCTTACCAAGCCACTGGAGATACATAGTGCACGTGTTTATTCACTGCCTATCAATTAGAAAAGGAGGGTTTGATTCAGCAAACAGCACTCTGGGCTCAGCTATTTTGGGGATAATCAAGGGAAGAGATTACAACTTTTCTGGCTTCATATTCAGACAGTTAAAAGACAATCTAACAGGAGCCGTGAAGGAAAAATTCCTGGCATATCCTAGATTTTTACAAATTATCATCAATCATCTTCATCCTGAGCTGCAACAAGGTGGGAACACCTTTGTGTTCGATCACATGATTGCCAAGACTCTCAGCTATATGAGAAGTACTAACAAGAGAACCAACAGGGCTATAGCTGACGTTCCCCTGTTTGGTCATATTATTGGTGAAGAAGAAGAATTTATCCCTGATATTGACCCTAATCTTGAAGAAGAGAACTCATCATCTGAAGAAGAAGAAATGGAAATTGAGCAAGATCAAGGTAATGCACCTATTGATGAAGCTGAGATTGAGATAAACGTCCCTGATGTTCAAGAACAAGAACAACCCATCATTGAGCCTGTGATAGAGGCTCCTTTTGTTGAACAAATTCAGATAATTCAAGAGCCAGCAGTTAATGTTGAAGCTGGCATGCATGAAGCTGAGGAGGAAGTTGCAGAATCAAGTGGAACTCTGGATGCAGGGATTTATGGATCTGACTACTACAAGTCTGATTCAGATGATAGAACAATGCATCCTGCATCTTCCTCCAAACGACAAGTTGAGTCAGGTTCTGATTTTGAGGAAGAAGAGCCTAAGGCAAAGAAAATCAAGACTGGATTTGAAGACTTGTCATCCTCATCAGATTCTCTATTAGCCACTCCACAACCATCTCCACAACCTACTCCACAACCCACTCCACAACCATCTCCACAACAATCACCCATCCATACTACTCCCACATCACCAACTCATGATTCAGCCTCTCCTGTACCAAGAGTTAAGACTCTAAACCTTGAACTGAAGAAAATGCAGGATACGATTCAAAAGAAAGATGAAGAAATTGAAGTCTTAAAAAATAATTTGCATAATGTCCAGGAAGAGGTTAAAGACCTGAAGCTGGAAGTTGGGGGTTTACATACCCAGATTGAGGTCCAACAAACTCAACTTGAAACACAACAGAAACTAATCTCAGAACAAAAATAAGAATTCAAGGCTTTAGCTGAAGTGGTAGAACAGCTCAAAGCCTCAATGGTTAAACCTGTGAAAAAACAACCAACTACTTCAACAGCTCAGGGGGATACCACATCTGTGGTTGAACCCTCATCTCCTGACCTTGTGACTAATCCAGAGTCTGCACTAACTACATTTGCTGGCCATATTGAAAAGACAAAAGAGGCGGTTGAAGTCAAAGTTGAAGGTACAGAACTAAACCTTCCCTCAGCTAGTGAGAGAAGAGATGCAAGGAAGAGAGGGAAAGGGACTTCCACTGAAATAGAGACCGTGATTCTTGATGAAGAAGACATCTCATCTGATGATGAGCTGAATGCCCTTTTAGATGACATTGAAAACTTTGGGTATAATGATCTTTATCCAGAAATCCTGACCACTGATGAAAAGGAGACTGAGCGAACTAGATACTTTACGAAATACGGAGATGAAATTCAAACCTTATCTGACGAAGAAAAAGGTGAAGATGATATTCAGATTAATCTTATCAAAACAATCACTCCTGAACCAACCACTACAGTCTCCGAATCCGGTCCAGCACAAGATTCACCCTCGGTTGCTCCTGAACCTCCAATTTCAAGAAAGTCTTGGTGTAAGAAAATAATTCAGGAGGAAACTCCTAAGACATATGAATGAATAGCAGAGCATCAAGAACTAAAAAGGCCTCCAATTGGCTGGAAGTATGATGCTGAAAGGAAGCTCTTTATCATAAGAAGATATAGAGGGGGAGTTCAGCACTTTAAAAATATGACTGACTTCCAAACCCTTCCTTTCTATGACCTCAGGGATTTAGCCAAACTTCCCCTTCAAAACCTTGGGAAGGTCATGATGGCTTATGACTTTGAGAAATTTCTGCATTCTCAAGTCAATAATGATTTTAAAGGAATGAAGCCTAGGAAAACTCAAAAGAAGATCTCAAAGACAAGGTTTCATCCTAAGACTAACAAGCCATATGTGTTCTTAAGGTACAAGCCTGCCCAAACACATAAGACCATCACCATTCCAAAATTTGTACCTGTCCAGCTACAAACTTTCAGAAAATGGTACTACGACCCAATCATTGGCAGTGCAGTGATAGAGTGTGAGGGCAAGGAAGACATCACCATCTTTGAGCCCATGGAGCTGTTAAAGTTTCAGCCTGAAGATCTGGAAATCCTTTTTCAGAATCACATTCAGGCATACAGTGATGAAGATGAAGCTGATGCTAAGGCCTACCAACGGTTGTATCTCTCCATGTTAAACCTTTTATACCGAGAACAACTGAAGGACCAGCTGCTTGATGAAGACGGTAATGCAACAGCTTAGGGGGAGATTGTAGAGTCATATCTTATGTATAAGCTGTTGTCATTTATTGTTTGTTTAAACAGTTTTAGACTAGTTTACTTTCTGTCATTTCATTAAATGTAATTTCAGTTTTCTGTAATTTACTGTTTTTATTTCTAAGCCTGGGCCATCGAAACTACTTAGTTTCGATTGAGTGTGTTCAATCGAAACGAGTAGTTTTGATAGATGGTAGTTTCGACAGTTCTGTGTCACTTGTAAATGGTCAATCGAAACTAGTAGTTTCGATTGAACATAGTTTCGATACTGTCACTACTATAAATAGCCTAGTTTGAGAATGTTTAGGGTGTGAGTAGCGGCTGTAACCCTAAACCTTCTCTTTTACATTTTTCCTGAATCAATACAATTTTGCAGTTGTTTATTCACTGTGTTCTTACACTTTCATACCATTTGCGTGTTGATTCATAGTGTGGTTAGCCTGTTATCTTCACCAACACTGTTTCTATTATCTGTTTCACCACCATACATACAGTTTCCGCCTGTGTGTGTGTGTAATCGATCAAATCAGTGATTTCAAGAGAAATCTGGACCTACAATAAATATATGCTATAAATTCTATAAATAAATGTAGGAATTTATAAAGGTTAAATTTCATAAATTACAAAGTAAATAAACTTTAAAATAAATAACACCATTTTTATTTTACAAAAATTATAGTTTTGCATTTATAACAATTAGTTATAATATAGAAATTACTACAGTTATAAAAATTATAAAACTTTAATGATTTTATGTTTTATAAAAGTCCAGGGTTCATATTGCAAATTCTGAAACTTTATTTATAACTAAAACTAAAGTTTTTACATAAAATAATAAAACCCTGAAAGTCCAGGGGCCTGTTTTGACAACTCCCAAAGCTGCCCCATTCCCAACTCAGCCACGGGTTCGAAACCCCTCCTTAACCGGTTTTACCCCTTTCATCGCGATCTAGCAACTGAGATATTCTTAGACGAAACTGAAAACGGCTATTCCTTGAGAACACCTTGTCGACCCACTACCTGCGTTTAATTGGATTTTAATGACGTTTATGATGAGTAACTCGTAACCGATTAATCCACTCGCAATCATTTCCTCGATCCTTCAATGTAGAGTAAAATTGACTATAAATATGGAGCGGAAATCATACACGAAACACATTACAAGTTTCCCATACCCCAAATCGTCTCTGAATTCACCCCTGGAGCTCGAATTCTAGTCGAAGAAGCTGAACCTGTTCATCGATTCATTATCCTTCAATTCGTATCCATTACTGGTAATTTTGGTGTCTTTAAATTCATGTTGATGCGGGGAACAAAAGCCCTATGAATTTGGGTTCGATCGGTTGCTCGATCAAGCCAATTGCATGGCTAGGGTTACGGGGTATATTTGGGGAAGAAGGTGAGTTTAAGCTTGCGTGTTTTAACCAAAACGAAACCAAACCAGACATCGCTTCGTGCCCTGGTCTGATGGCTAGTGTACATGTTTGTGTGTGACCCGGAGGTGGCGCAGGTTCGATCCTGGCTACCGTTTTGTTTTTAAATTATTTTTTTAATCTTTTTAACATATTATTTAATATCTAATTCCAATTTAATTTGTATAAATTTTACAAATACATTATGAAAGTTTTATAAAAACAAAATTTATAAAAATAATGTCTATTTATTTCATTTTAATTAAAAACATGTTATAAAACATTACAAATCTATAAATAAATATAGGAGATGATTTTGTTTGAAACAAATTAATTATGTATTTATTAGTAATGTTATTACACAAATTTAAATTAAGTGTTTAGGCATTTTAAAAATTCTTTCAAGTTTATAAATAATTATTTTAGAAGAATAATTATTTAAAAATACTTTTAAACTTATAAATACTCAAATAGTTATTTTAAATAATTATTTATATCAAGATCCATTAAATCTATTTAAAACCTATTTAGTCTTTTTTTTAATTCATTCATAATGAATTTGTTAATTGATTAACTAACCAACTTATTTATACTTACTAATAGAATTAACTTATCACTTTATTACATTTATTAATAATCAATTATTTTAATTACATTGATTAATAGCTTAAATAAACACTTTATTTACATAAAACTTATTTATTTAAAAACCTCTTCCAATTCATAATTTATTTATAAGTTACCTTATAAATAAATCCATATATGCATCATTTTAAACTTATTACATTTCATGAATTTATTTATTATCTCTAGAATAATTTTATGAATTAAATTACTAAATGATTAACTAAATTAATTCGGTAAACTATTTTTATTTCTTTTATTTCTATAGTAAGTCAAAAAATTATGACTTCTAGCTTCAATATAGGTGAGTTTACATAGCCCTTTTTACTGTTTTTTACTTTTGGGGTGAAACATGTCATCAACTTTATCTATTAAACAATTCAATATCTATGATCTTGTGCTTGATCTTATGTGTATGTCTTAAACTACTTGGTGACCATTACATGTGTTCATGTCAGTATATTCATTAACTTGCAGCTCAAGCCTAAGGTAGTACCTAACATGATCATTAATTATATGGGAAACTAAAACTATAACTTACCACAAGACCTTGGCGGGTTTTGTTGGGTATCAACTATAACTTGGAGTATCTGCTTGCTCCTTTTTTTCAAAAATGACAATCAATGGGATTGCGTATCTAGTTTTCTATTATCAGGCTTGAATTGTACGCTTGAAACCTTGTATGTTTTCACATATATGCCTTAGACATGCTTTGAACATATTGAATTGTAAACTATACTTAACTTTGTTTGGAGTAAAATCCTATGTTACTCACCAGCTACTTGTAGTTTACATTTACTTAAATGTTTTAGATGCACTAATTTGAGGACACTAGTTGATCACATAGGACTATGGACCTAGCTTTATTAAATATCGGATTTAACTTGTGTTATGTTTTGTTTTCCATTTCTATTTGTAATGAATGCTTTAATTTTAATAAAATAATATTTTCACTTATTAATAAATGATCATGTGTTTACGAACAAGCGCGTCAGCCCCGACGTATAATCCGTCGCAGGCCGGGGTGTGACACCAATGCTGTTCCTTGAGTAGTTTGTCGCCTCGAACCACGCATTCAACCACATCCTTCACCAAGCATACACTTAACCTTATATGCATATTAAAAGTCAACTACACTGAGTGATTTCTAATTTAAATAAATTTTAAAGATGGATCTACTCATTAACGTCAAACATATCCTTAAAGAAATAAAGCTTACATAACATTTGTTACAGTCATTTATAAAAAGGCTATATCTACATCATCAAAAGCATCCATCAACATGTATTGCCCCTATGGTCTTGCAACATAAACTGACAGATACAACGTATTGCCCTTATGGTCTTGCGCCATAAACAGACAAATAGGACGTTTTGCCATCACATTGACAACCAGCTTTCTTTTTTAAATAGGAATTCTCCTCCGAAATTTTTATTTTAGTGCCATCATTATGAAACTATAAATACGTAGCAAAGCGGAAGACACAAATACCTAAACAAAAATAGAAATTTTCAAACTCAGAAGAATAAAAACTTTTGAAAAACAGACTAACTAGTGTCATCAGCCTGCACGACAACATTAGTTGAGCTTTTCTATAAATAGTCGTTTTCTTGTTCATTAGGGCTAGAGCTTTGATTTTACACTTCCGTGCATGTTATGAAGGGAGCTGTAATTTGATTAACAGGAGCATATTGTAATTATTTTAGTGCTATAATCAATATTTATTATAGATATTATGTGTTAAATTATTATATTGTTCTCTTGAGCTTGTTTAGTCTTTCTACACCATTGTTGTTGGAATTTATCAAAGCAATTGATCAAATTCTGATTTCTAGTATCATTACAGAGAGATTAGTATTGAAATCCATTGATTTGGGGCAACACCTTATGGTCTTGCGCCATAAACCGAAAAAACAACCATAAACATGGGCAATGTTCACCCCGAAGCGACCACCATCACTTCCTATTCCCAGTTGTATAAATGTTAGCTTGCCACAAAGGCTTTAGATCGAAGTTACTTCAATACCCATCACGATTCACGGCATCAGATCATCCACGTCATCCCCTCCATTGTGTTAAATTTGAATTCATTCCCCTTCAAAGAGATTCTTCTAGATTATTTGTCTCAACAATATTGTTTTTAAAAAAACTCCTATTAAAAAATCTCATGAGGTTTATATAAACCATTTTATAAAATTGTTGGGGTTTTATAAATCAGTTGAATGTGCTTGCGAATAAGGTTCATACTCTTAAGATAATTTCATTATTAAAGGAAAAATTAAGATTATGGGTTGGATAAAATTACATGCTTTCTTTATTTTTTTGGTAGTTAGATGCTTTTTTGTTTGGGCACAAACATAAATATCAACGCATTCTCTGTCAGTTGTTGGAAAATTAAGAGCACTAGCTAGTTTCTGGCTGGACACGTGCTTGGACACTTTAATAGATTTTGTTGTCTTTAGTCTAGTTTCTTCTTTTTGTCATCCGTTTCATATATTTGAATGGATTCTCTGGGGTGCATGGCTGAATGTATATTTTGCATTTTAGTTACTAGAGGGTATTATCCAATTAGGTGTGGATTTTGATTTTTTTTATTGAAGGGTTGCTCTACTAACGATTATGTTTAGAGCCTCATATATACTTATTAGTCATGGAGCATATATTACTTTGCAGAAGTCGCAACCGATGACAATTGTTCTTTTGAATGCGATATGATCATTTATCGTTTTGCACATGTTTGCTCTTCTTGTACAGAGTTGTATCATGAGTAATAATTGATATAAAAAAACAAGGAACGTCCTTAGATTCCCTAGCTAGCTGTGAGGGAAGAAATTACTTTAATCAAGTGATTTGTACGGAGTAACATATAAAGATAAAGCCATGCAGCATAGCGAATAATATGCTTCAATCATGGCGATAATTCTATGTGTTCCATTCATGAAGATACGTTGTTGGAGTTAATTAAAGACGATTAAAGAGTAAATTAGTTAAATAAAAGTCAAAAGACAGCAGAGGAAAATAATAGTATGATGGAGCACTTGAAAAGACGCATCGCCTAATCTGTGACACTTACACAAATTTGGTTGGAATTATTGAGTCAGTAAAGAAACAGCGCACTTCAATTGAAATGCATGGATTGTGTGAGTTTTTTTGCTGAGAAGTATCTAGAGAACCGACCATTGTAAGCGTTAAATTATTTAATTGTTTTTAACGTCGCCTTGAAAAGAATTAAGTGATCTCTTTGCCTCTATTAACACATGGGGAAGGAGAGTAATAACCATAAATTATATGAATATTTTCCTTCACCTTTAACTTTCTACTATCCTATATAGAAACAAAAGTTTTACCTTTTCACTTATATTTATTGAATTAACATTTACAATCTACTTTATATGAATTTTTTTCAGAAATGGACTATGGGGTATTGGGTAATCACATTAAGGACTTCTCTCCCTGATATTACACATTTGGGGTTGTCGCCCTTCCAAAGGGCGACGGGTTTGGGGTTGTCTCACTCCAATCATTTGACTTGTCTCATCAACCTGTGAAAGCTCTCCCATCCAAGCAAGCCCGTCGCCCTTCCCATTGGCGAGAGGTTTTAAGATGTCCAATCACCCCCTAAATTCCTTTGGAAGGGCGAGAGGTTCTGGTACACTGACAAAAAAGTACATTTCAAATGATTGGAGTGAGACAACCCCAAACCCGTCGCCCTTTGGAAGGGCGACAACCCCAAATGTGTAATACCAGGGAGAGAAGCCCTAATTGTGATTACCCAATACCCCATAGTCCATTTTTGCAAAAAATTCACTTTATATTGTATTACTAGTTTAGATCCCGTGTCTATACACGAGATGAAATATATCAATACATAAAAATTTTAAATCTTTATGTATATATATTTTACATGTGTAAAAATTTATTACATATAGTAAGAATATAAAACAAATTCAAAATATGTAAAAAATAATATATAATTGAGTTTCGAAAATACGTTAATTACTATTTTTTAATATAATTTGACATTTTTATTTACTATTTGATTAAAAATAAAAATTATATAATTAAATTTTAAAGTTTCTTATGATAAGAGATAATTTAAAATAAATATGTTTTATTAGTATAATTAGTATTTTTTCTTTAAATATAAATTATTATTAAAAGATAGAAGTGCATTAAATAGGAGAGAGATGCGGAAAAAAATGGTGAGAATGAATATGGAGGCGACACGTGCCATGCAAAAACCTTTATTTATTATATAGTATAGATTTTACATGTTACTTGGACGGGTAGATAGGTATTTTTCGCCCTGAAAAAAAGATTTATTTTAGTTTTAATTATTTTAAAGTATAATTACTTTTAAGAGTTAAATGCACAAGTGATTCATGTGGTTTGATCAAATTATATGTTTGGCTCTCATGTTTTAAAAATTATAAATTTAACCCAATTTTTTTAGAGCTGCTTACGCCTTTAGCCTCTGTCATTAATAGCTATTAGTTTTTAACAAAAATTTAACCAATGTGTCATCCACGTGACTTACGATTGCAAACTTACCTCAAAAATGAGTTAAAATAAGTAAAAATCATCAAAAAAAAATCAATAAAGAGTAGTTTAAATTCATAAAAATCAGTAAAAGTCACTAATTTTTTTACTATTTTAAAAAAAATTGTTGATTTTAACTCATTTTAAGTTTAAATTTGAAATCATAAGTCACGTGCATTACTCATGGGCTATTTTTCCGTTAAAAACTAACTGTTGTTAACGTCAGGACTAAAGGCGCAACAAAATCACAAACGTTCGAGCTAAATTTTTAATTTTTAAAACATGGGAACAAACGTACAATTTGATCAAACCACGGGGGCTATTTATGCAATTAACTCCAAAATGTTTACAAACACCCATCTTCTATTATCACATATAGTTTAAGGGTGTTATAAAACCGTAGAAACCGGTCAAACCAAAGTAAGTTATTCGATTCGATTTCAACATGGTGCGGTTTAAAACTTGAAATTAATTAGTCTTAAACCACAGCTACAAAAATGATCAAAAGCGACCGAAATATACGGTAGAAAAAAATGATTGCAACTATATCGACTAAATCAATGTCGGAATCAAATAATTGCAATATTGGCATCTAAAACAATTTCGTTCCCAAAATTAGCAACCAAAAAGAAAACGGTCGTTAAATTAGAAAACCTGTCAAAATGAAATGGTCACAAATAATATTACAAAAACTGCTAAATTAATTTGAAAAAAAAACACTATCCTAAACTAGGTCACAATTTCTTATCTTAAAAAATAAAAACCGGAAGCAAAATCGATTTTTAAAAACCTAAATGTTAAAAAAATCTGATAAAATCAAAACGTTCGCAAAACCGGTCTCAAAAGGACAAAATAAAAACTATCACAATACAGATTGCAAAATTTATTTATTAAAATCTAAAATGTGGTCGTAAAATCAGTAGCAAAAGATTCAAAATAAAAACGACTGCAGCATTGGTCGCAATATTTATTTTTAAAGTGTAAATACGGTCGTAAAACGATAAACAAAAATTTTCATAAAATCCGACACAAAATGATAAAAAAAATGATCGGAAATAAAGAACAGGTTGAAGATCAATTATAGTATCTATTTTAGGAAAAGTAAAATTTACAGTATTTATTTTAGGAAAAGTAAAATTCAACAATTGGTCAGAAAAAAAAAACAGTCACAACAATTACAGTATTTATTTTAGGAAAAGTAAAATTCAATCCTAAAGTTGATCAATGATGATCAATTAGGATCAACTAGGGTGAATTAGATTCAATAAAGGATATTATGTTGAGAAAATTATCCCCAAGTAATGACACGTGACAGTGATGCTACTAAGGTAGGATCCATACAGTTGCACCATGGTGTAACATCCCGTTTCTTGAAATTATGTAAGTAAATAAAGAACGGGATGTGTTTGAGTATTTTTTTTGGAGTTAGAAGGATATAAGGGGTATCATGGGGTGGTAGGGTTTGCATATAAAAGGAAACCTTTTCCTCTAAGGCACCCCCACTTTCCACCTTATTACTACTTGCGATTGAGAGATACAGAGATCCAAAGAAGGGGTAGGTTTTCAAGTGTGAAGCTTGGATTTGTGCTCAGATTCGAAGAAGGAAATCATCACCAAAGTGATTAGAGCGTATTTTGATGTACGAAGCACCTCTTAAATCTTAATTTTGATCCTTTTATGGTGGGGTTTCGGGTTGTGAGTCACATAAAAAGCTTTAAATTTTAAGTAGATCTAGCCTAAAACCTATTCATGGAAGTTAAGCAAAGGTTTTGAATGTAAAAAGTTAGGATTGTGATCAGTTTTGAGAACCTCTATATATATCTCCATGCATGGCATGCAAAAAACTAGATTTTCCCACGTAGAATATGAGAATACTTAGACTATTCACATGAATACTCTTGTGAGAATACATAGTATTCAAATGAATACTCTAGAGTGAATACTTATAGTGTTCGATTATAGACGACAGTAGCAATTATTATAGATTTTCGCGTGTTGATTTTCATGTAGATAGTATAGTACCCTAACTGACTGTTACAGCGAATCATGTGAGTTCTAGATGCCCTCTTTTAATGAAGTTATATAATGTTTTGGGTCTGATGTGCATACATAATGATGTGAAGTTATGAAGTATTGTTTATGAAATGTTTTGCTACAACTGTTGTACAATTGGATATGCCTTTGTGGCTTGCCCAACTGTTGTACAATTGGGTATGTTTAATGGTAATGATAGACGGTCACTCATAACAAGTATGTTGCAAAATATAGACACGCAATGCCTAACTTATTAGGAAAGTTCACAATATGTTTCCCTAAATATGTTTGTATTTAAAATGCAGCTATTGTGTTTATTTATGACAAAATGGATACGTTTTATGATAAAGTTTTAACAACATTTATAAAGTTGGAGTTCACTCAGTAAAACTGAATTTTTAGTATACATATCAGGTTCAAATTTAGATTGTTATGAATGTCTGTGTGGACGTGAATGCCAAGGATGGAACACCTACTCAGCCTGAGTAAAGATTGACATCCTCTTTTTTATGTTTTTTACCTTTATGTTTAGTTATGGATTATGTAATTGACTAAAAGGTCATCTTATATACTTTTTATCGTTTTCCGCTGCTTATGGATAAAGTTTCTTGTTTAAGAACTATGTTGTGAATGTGTAAATCCAACAAATGTAACCCCGGATTTTGGGGTGTTACACTTCCCTTTACCTTCTCTTTTCCCCTTAATTGTATTTATTTTCTTTTATTTTATTTATTAAATTCGAAAACACAAAGTTAAAGTCTAAAGAAACATGTTAAATTAATTTAAATTTAACCACATGTCAGGAATTATTATGTTTTTGGTTTGATGGTTTTAAATTAAGATAATTGATATAAAAGTGATGGTGCTTATTTGGAGGGGTTAGATTTATGAGATTTTGGTTTTATAAACCCACATCTATATTTTCAGTTTGAAAATATAAACTATATAATTACAATCACATCTTGTAAGAATCCCTCTTAAAAAAATCAGTTTTTTTTAAATCAAAGACACCCTTAATTATTTAATTATCCGGCACTAAATTAACCTAGGGGAGGTGGTGTATGCAGCTTTTAGTGGGTTTTTTTTAATATCGTATGAGAAAAGGCCGGTATATGCATGCAGCTTTTATTCAAGTGACCTGGAATGTAGTGCTAATATATACTATATAATAAATAAAGATTTTTATTGTCACGTGTCGCGTACATATTTAATCTCATTATTTTTTTCTCGTCTCTCTCTTATTTAATTCACTTTTATTTTTAATAATAATATATATTTAAATGAAAATACTATATATACTAATAAAACACATTTATTTTAAATTATCTCTTATTATAAGAAACTTTAAAATTTAATTATGTAACTTTTATTTCAATCAAATAATAAATGAAAGTCAAATTACATTAAATAGTAATTAACGTATTTTTGAAACGTAATTATATATTAATTTTTACATATTTTGAATTTTATTTTTATCTTTAATATATGTAATATATTTTTAGTTTTACACCTGTAAAATATATAAATAAAGCATCAAAAATTTTATATATTAATATTTTTTAATTGTGTAGACACACACGAGATTTAAACCAGTAAGTAATATACGTATCAATCAATCGACGTTGCTAACATGGCATGCATAGTTTTTTATGCTTTTGTTTTTGGCTTTTGTCATTGTATACTTTTAATTTTTGTCCTTTTTTAAACACTCGATTATTCAAATTCCAACATCCTTTTCTATGGCTTCAATTCCTTTTTCATTATTATAAACTCATTGGATTTACTTCAACAAGGTGTGTCTGCAATGGAATGAAAAAAACTAAAATTTTGATGCTAATCTTTTTCATCTATAATTTAAAATTTTTAAGTGTTTATTAGGATATATTCTCGTTGTTAAGTAGTGTACCTACCGTTAGTCATTTGGCACAATGGTAACTCCAAGTCATTTTTCATTGAAACAGTTTTTTTTACGGTAACATGCGACTGGCGAGGCGGACTGCGGAGGCGGAAGTAGGGATGAGCATTTGGTACCGAGTACCCATACCGATACCGTACTGGTATCGTACCGATTGATTCGGTACTGGCATCGGTACCAACTTTTCCATAAATTCGGTACCGGTACGGTACCAATCTCATCCCTAGGCGGTTGGCGGAGGCGGCGTCGGGCGGTGGTTTTAGCTCAGGTCGAGCGGCTGGTCAAGTGGTCGGTCTCTGGCTTTCACAGTCTCACAGTTCCCGCTATCTCTGTCTTATTCTTGGTCGGCCGTTTGGGTAAGTTGGGTTTGAGAATTGAGACTTTCAGGTATTTGGTTTTAATAAAACATTTGGGTTGGCTAAAGCCCAAATGTTTTATTAAAACTCGATGCCTCAAAACTTTTAATAAAATGTGGGAACTCTTTATAAAGTATTGGGTTTTTTTAATAAAATTTTGGACTTTTTATGAAGTGTTGAGCTTTTAAAATTTTTTGATGAGTAACGTAATTTTTGCTCAAGAGTAACGTATTTTTTTCTCAGGGGGTAACCGAATACATAAAACCGTAAAAAAAATTGCATTGTGCGTAAAAAGTTGAGGGGTAGCGCGGGTTACCCCTGACCCTTAGCTACATCCGGCCCTAGTTTGTGACCAGGTCGGGTAGTTTACCCAGTTGGGGGTTCATCTTGGGATGGCTTGCCCTGGATGTTCTAGGTGTTGCCACGAGAAAACACAATTATTCTAGAATATATATGTATTGCTGTTAAAAATAAATAAATGAAGTACCTCACAAACAAAAAGTTTTGGGATTCAAATCATGCATTGCATGTATGATGTATTTATCATACAAAATTTAGGTATACTTATTAAAAAAAGGTAAAAGTTTTGAGTTTGTACATTTATAATTAAATTAATAAAATTATTATATAATGTGTTTGAGATTCTATGAGGATAAAAATGTTATGTAACTAGAGATATGGTTTGAATTTACTGTGTAAGTTTATAGTCATAGAGTCACAATTTGTATATAGCACGATAACAATTAGCTAGGCTGTAAACTAGTGGAGCGAACGAGGGCTCTTCTAAGCTCAGGCTTAACTCGTTTAGCTTGTGAACTTACCTCAAGCTTCGCTCGATTGATCTATGGATCCAAAAGTCATGCATTGGTCGATTTTGACACGTTTATTATTTATTAAATTTTTAATTATTTTATATATATATATATACCATTATTTTTTCAGAGATTGTCATTTTCGTCCCTATTATACAGTTATTATTGTCTGTTTCATTCAAAAAGTTTATTTTTCTCTTATGTATTCTCATGGTTTACAATTCTTATTTTCTTTCAAGTGGTTAATTTCATCCACATTTTAATCTTAAATGAGAGTTATTTGTGTCTTTATATATTTTTTTTAAAATATATTAATGGAGTTAAGTGATTGAATACAATTACCCCTCATTTAATATTAAAATACGGATAGAGTTAAGTGATTAGATGAAAATGACAACTTTTGTAAATTACAATGATACACAAAAGAAAATTAAACTTTATAAAATTACTAAACCATAAATTTTAATGTATAATATATTAGTTATTTTTATCATAATTATATATATATTATATTTATTATATTAAATAAGAATTGTAAATATAGAGCTTGTAACGGGACAAAGTAGTGTTCCTTTAAGTTAAAATTTTGAGTTGCTTTCATTTGATGAATATTGACTTTATTAATAGCTAGTTATAGAAAGTGACCTTGGCCCCAAGAAAAGTTAAATGTTCAATTGACATTTAATTTTAAGACTTTCTAGAACATTTAATCTTTACAAAAAATAACCACCCAATACTGAACTACCCAACTACAACATTGAACGTACAACCATACATACGTATACTAGGTTAAAATGATTTTAATAAAAACTCGTGTATTACACGGATTAAATAAATAAAATGTTATATATTTAGTAATAAAAAATTTATATTTTTAAAAACTCATGTAATACACGGGTTGAATAAACCTGTATATTACATCGGTTGAATAAAATATAATGTAATTTATTAACAAACACATTTGTCAAAATATATTTTTAAAAAATATAATTTGTCGTGACAATTATAAGATCTGTTAAATTAGTTTTTAAAATATTTTTTTCAACTGAGTATTAATTTTTTAATTTAATTGATAAATGTTAGTTCATATTAAGTTTATTTGATTGATAATATAATAACTATTTATAATTAAATAATAATTATTCGTAATTACATTTATTAATATAAAGATTATTATTTAATAAGAGAGAGAAATAGAAAATCTAATATTTAATAGGAGAGAGACGAGAAAATAAAGATAAGCAGTAACCAGAAAGTAACACATGTCCTGAAAAAATTTTCATTTATTAATTTAATAAGACGTGGTTTTGTTTTGTTTGGGTATAGCAGTCACTGTCATTTTTTTTGTAGTGTCGTCCTTTGTTTTTTTATGGGCCCTCGATCCATTTAATGTGAATCTATCTTGCATGTAGATGGCGTTAGATCTATCTCATTTGCCCCTTTTAATATATATATATATATATATATATATATAATATATCTACCCGGCTGCACACGAGTTCCAGATTGAGCAGGTTGAGGAGGTGGCCGACGGAGGGGATGAGCCGGTTCAGCCAGAGGCCGAGCCGGTGCCGTCGCAGCATCCACCCAGCGTGTACCATGCCTTGCGGTTGCTTGCTGCCACACTTGATATGATTCGGGATACGCAGGCCCGGGTCACGTACACCGAGAAGATGCTGCAGTGGCTCATCGACCACACGGTCGCGGAGTATCGAGCCGTCGATAGGCCGTTGTTGAGACCACCACCCCGGCGGTTGGGCCACGACGGTGCTAGCACGTCCGATGCGGGTGGGTCTGGTGCGAGTGGGTCCGATGCGGAGGGTGATGACGAGATGGAGGGGTAGATATATTGTTTAGATAGAGTTGTACTTTTGTTTTATATGTACAAACTCATTGTATTTATCTATGTAGTTTTATTTATGATGGTTTTGTTGTGTTTGTGATGGTTGTGTTTGTTTGGTTGTGTTTTATTTGGTTGTTTGTAATGGTTGTATATGATGTTTATATATGTGGTTTTATTTACGAGTAGTTTAACACGTGAAAAAAACTCCTAGTTTTACATCTCAAACCGAAAATTAAAAAAACTAGTTTTATAATAAAAAAGACGTGACCGGATTTAAAAACTATAACTACCGATTTTTACAAACTCTTAACGTGATAAAAACAAAAAAACCAAAAAAAAAAATAAGTCGTTATTCACTTTTTACATCTCAAACCGATAATCGAGGCGACCGGATTTTAAAAACTATAACTACCGATTTTTACAAACTCTTAACGTGATTAAAATAAAAAACCAAAAGAAAAAAAAATAAGTCGTTATTCACTTTTTACATCTCAAACCGATAATCGAGTTTACCGGATTTTAAAAACTATAGCTACCGATTTTTACAAACTTTTAACGTGATAAAAACAAAAAACCAAAAGAAAAAAAAAATAAGTCGTTATTCTAAAAACTTTTCACGGTTCTTAGTTGACAAACTGTGCCGCTATGTGGCGTAATACATCTTAAGCGTAAACACATGCATATATCAAAAATAAATAAATAAATAAGGGTTGACAGATTGCCCTATACGTGACATATACACCAACAAAACCCTAAAATCTAACTCAACCCTAAAAAAAACCTGCCAACACATCCCAACATTCTCTAGCGCGCTGATTCCAAAGTCTGGTGGATAAGAGTGACGGGTCGTCCTATACGTGACATTATTTGGCGCGCTGAATCCAAAATCTGGTGCATAAGGGGTGACAGATTACCCTATACGTGACATTATGTGCCCTATACGCCACGTTTAGCCTATACGTGACGGTTAAGACAGGTATAATTCAAAAAGTAGACGGTGTCTTTAAAAATCCTTTTCAAATATTGTTTGTTTGGGTGATGTTTAGGGCATTCAGGTTGTTTGGGATCTCTAGGTGATTCCTAAATGACAAAAACATGCTACAACAATTTGTTCAGAACATCTTCTCTGTAGTGTGATTACGAGAAGATAAGGTAAGAAATCAACAAACAATGATATGGTCAAATATAAAAAACATTATGTGTGTTGAAGTCACATTTATTTCACTGAATTGACCTATTTTTAAGCTTGACCGAACAAAAGAAAATGTTTTAGCATAATCATGTATGATATTCACTTCTCGGCTATTTTTTTTAATTCCCAAACTCTACTGTTTTATACTATATAATAAATAAAGGTTTTAATGGGACACTTATCACTTTCTTATGTATTCTTAATCTTTTTTTCCCGTCTTTCTCTCTTATTAATTACACAAATTTCTTAAATTGTTTTTATAATTTTTTATTTCCCGATTCTTTCTCTTATTAAATGATAATGATTTTCTTAATTTTTTTTATAAAACGTTATTTAAAAAAAAATACGTTTATTCATAAAACATTTTTATAAAATGAACATTTTTCATTCTTTTTATAAAACATTTTTAAAAACAGTATGTATAACGTTTTCTAGAATTTGTATTAAAAAACTATATTATATGTCATAAATATATAATATGTAAATCTTTATTACTAGCTATATAACATTGCATTTATTTAACTCGTGTAATACACGGAGTTTCTAACCTAATTAGTTGATAATTCAAGGATTCCAAATTAATTTGGTCCGGATATAAATCACTATAGCTCCATTTGTAATCAACAATTATCAGTGATTAGTTAATAGGATGTGTATTGTTAACCGAGTTTATTATCATAAATTATAGTTGTTATTATTTGATTTGTCATTTAAGTTTATTTTTTGTTAATCATTATTCTATTTCTATTTTGAATATTAAGAAAGTATTGATCTTTTATCATTATCATTTGTTAGCTGTAACATTATAGAATTATTATTATTCTTGTTGATGATTTTACTATAATCAAGCTATTTTGTGTATTTGAATTGATTTGGTGACGAAATGAGAAGTCATAATTAAACATCAAACAAGTTGGTAAGTATATTTGTTTGATAATTTTATTACTTATGGTGCTAAAACACATCTTGTTGTATCAAGTGGGTCTGAACAACATGGGTCTGGGGCATCGCCCCTTGTTAGCATGGTCCTAGGGGTGACAGTCCCTAGTGAGGTCGAAGGGGCAACGCCCTTGACCAGAAGTGAAAATTATTGAAAGTTGACCATCTGGACCAGATTACTATGTTGAGTAATTTTACTCATCCGGAGTATATTGCCTCTCTAGGGTAGATAAGTGCTGACCATTATTGTATCTTTTTTTTAAATATTAGGATAGTATTGAACTTTTATCGATCATTATAATTAGTTGGTTTTTGCTTTATTATTGTAATCTCTTTCTTGGGGGTCGATTGACAAAATCTGAACCATTAAGTGCTAATCATTAAAAGCTTAGAATGGTTCAGCATGATTTTATAGCTGAACCATTAAGAGGCTTGCAAAACCATTAAGATGTGGATTTTCAGCGAAACAAACACCCATACCTCTGACCGATTCAAAGTAAGTCTTTTAAACAGCTCGTTAGTGTTTATAACTCTCTTTTGAGTTCCTTCATGTATATTAGTTTAGGTGAAATGCCTCATCGATGAAAATGCATTGTTTTTTCTTCAAACTTTATTCTTAAATTGACTAGATTTTATCCTAGTACGGGGCGTGATGTGATCCATGTGGTGAATGATACAAAAGATGTTGCAGTTCAAGGGTCAGTTCTGAAGATGCATGGTGTTAGGACTATTAAGGTGAAACACCTAAAAAGTGATAAAGAAAAGATGATGTCGCTAGAGATCTAGGTTATGATAGATTTTGTGGACTTGTGGTGTTGTCTTTACTGACACAATTAAGCAACAGTCTTTCAAGTTCCAGTGTTTGCCAAAGAAGATGTGAAAAAATAAAGGAAATTCGGTAAGAATATATCGATTTAAATAAGATATATGAGGAATATCAGATTAAATTAAGAATTATATATAAAGGTTTTGGCTAGTTGCTACTGTGGATGGTGCATTTGAAAATGTAAATTTTAGAGACACCGTCTAATTTTTTAACTACACCTATCATAACCGTCACGTATAGGGTTAAATGTGGTGTTTAGGGCATCAAATGTCACATATAGGGCAATCCGTCACCCTTATCCACCAGACTATGGAATCAGCGCGCCAGAGAATGTCGGGATGTGTTGGTGGGTTTTGTTTTTTAGGGTTGAGTTGGGTTTTAAGGTTTTGGTGGTGTATATGTCACATATAGGGCAATCCGTCACCCTTTACTTATTTTTTTTAATTTAGTTTTATGTTTTTATCACGTTAAGAGTTTATAAAAATCGGTAGTTATAGTTTTTAAAATCCGATCACCTCGATTATCGGTTTGAGATGTAAAAGTGAATAACGACTTTTTTTTTAATTTAGTTTTTTGTTTTTATCACGTTAAGAGTTCGTAAAAATCGGTAGTTATAGTTCTTAAAATCTGGTCACCTCGATTATCGGTTTGAGATATAAAAAGTTAATAATGACTTATGTTTTGGTTTTTTTTGTTTTTATCACGTTAAGAGTTTGTAAAAATCGGTAGTTATAGTTTTTAAAATCCGATCACGTCTTTTCTTATTATAAAACTAGTTTTTGTTTTGATTTTCGGTTTGAGATGTAAAACTATGAGTTTTTTTCGCGTGTTAAACTACTCGTAAATAAAATCACATATATAAACATCATATACAACCATTACAAACAACCAAACAAACACAACAAAACCATACTACTCGTAAATAAAATCACATATATAAACATCATATACAACGAGTTTGTACATATAAAAACAAAAGTACAACTCTATCTAAACAATATATCTACCCCTCCATCTCGTCATCACCCTTCGCATCGGACCCACCCGCACCGGACGTGCTAGCACCGTTGTGGCCCAACCGTCGGGGTGGTGATCTCAACAACGGCCTACCGGCGGCCCGATACTCCGCGATAGTGTGGTCGATAAGCCACTGCAGCATCTCATCGGTGCGCGTGACCCGGGCCTGAGTATCCCGAATCATATATCCAGTGTGGCGGCAGGCAACCGCACGGCATGGTACACGCGGAGAGGATGCTGCGGCGGCACCGGCTCGGCCTCCGGCTCGACCGTCGGCAGAACCAGCTCATCCCCTCCGCCGGCCACCTCCTCAAGCTGCTCAAGCTGGACCTCGTGCGCACCCAGTGGGTTGGGGTTCACCAACGCCTTGGGCACCCATGCCTCTAAAACATCATATCTTCTCACCAAACGCCACTGCCCGTCCGGGAACCTCCGGGAGATCCTCATCCCGGTCTCCGTGGCTCGGCCCGCAACGTGCAGGGAAACCGCAGCCATAGGAAGCTCTGCCATCATATGAGCGTATCCCAGGCCTCTTGCAATATGCGACACGATGTTGTCGCCGACCAACGCCCCTCGTTACTGCCTGAGATAGTAACCGGCAAAGTAATTCGCCAGACCACAAGCGAGGTGGTAGGGTGTGTGTGTGAGTAGACACCGAAGATAGAAGAGGTCTATGGCGGTGACCCTATCGATGCCCTTGCCACGTCCAGTGATGGACGTGGCGAACAGTCAGTGCATGTAACGATAAAGAGGGTCTCGTATGTGAGAGACCCTGATATCGGGCCCAAACGCATGGTCACCAATCGCAGGCCACCAGACCCGGTGTGCGTCATCTGCCCTCATATAGATAGCCGTGGTTTAGATCGGATCCCGAGTCTCCTCCTCAGTATGGAGGTTGCTGACAACAGCAAATCGTATAAGGGACATACGATTCACAACCCCGAACATGCGAAAAGTAACCTCCGCGTCCACCCGTTCCTTCGCAATATCAGTCTCGTCCAGCTCTGTCAATCCCGTATCAACCTCGTATCATCAGTGTCCTTTTTATTCCCGGACTCACGAGAGACATACCGTCACGTTTAGGCCAATACGTGACGGTTTGGGTCACAACCGTCACTTGTAGAACTATACGTGACGGCTAGGTCAAGTGTGAAAAAAAAAACCATGCGGTGTCCCCAGCACAACCCTTGAAAATCTAAAGGAACCCATTTTGGTGATTTCTTTTTGAAGGTATGTTGCATTTTTAAGTGGGAGGTCTACTACACAAGTTGCTTCTCGTTGCGGTTTTCTCAATGTTTCGCAGTTGCGTGTGGTCTTTCTACAGTTATGACTTGGTGATTATCGGTTTTCGATTTCATCTATTTATGTTGGTACAACTTCAATTCATCTTAGTGGGCTTAATTAGCTCTTGGTTCTACGTGTTTTATGGTTATCCTTCAGTGTAATTATAGTTTGATTTGGCTATCAAAACTTGTGGTTTTTTTTGTAGTTCCATCTTGATGTTCGACACCATTGAAGGTTCACCTTGGAGCATGTTTTTCATTTATATATGGTGTTTAGGTGCCCAGCCCATCACCTCATCATGAGGTTCAGTGATGTTCAACTCAAAGCCAGTCTTGTTGGCTTCAAAAATCTAGTTTCATCTTTGGGTAGTGTCATTAGTTGTGATCTTAGTTTGCTGTACCTCATTTTATAGTTTGTTCTTGTCTTAGAATCTCTTTTACATTCTGTCATTAATAATATATTTCTTTGATCGCTTCAAGAAAAAATACCAACATATAATTCTACCTTAATTTCTAAAAATTTAGCCTTTTTAAAATTTTATTATTATGTATATTTCTATTTTCAAAACTGCTAGTTTACCATTTTGAATTATGAATACCAATTAATTATTATGTATATTTCTATCTTCAAGCATACTAGATTTGTTTCTTACTAGCTGGTACGGTTCTCAAAGGCATGTTAAGTAAAATATATACATTCAACCAAAATCAGAAAATGCCAAAGAGTGTTTTTAAATACATAACATGAACTTAACAACCCTTGTAAATATCAAAAACTACTAAGATTAGGGAGGCTAATTAATGCAGATACAAAAGAAAATGAAGATATATATTATATGATCATGCAAGAACCGAATACCCTTAGTAACGAACTCAGCTGCGCTTCGGACCCTTTCCAAGAATACTTAAATAGGTCGATCGTAATGAGACGAAAACTTTATAAATTAATCTTTTTCCTTGCTGGGTACTTTGAAGCTAGCTAGCTTTTCCACATTTATATACTACAAATTTGATCGATCGATACGTTGATGAATTAGCAAGGATGTGTCGTGAGCCTGCAGTAGTCGAGACGAGTCCTCATTTGAAGCGCAATTCAGTTAGAAATTCAAATAACTAGTTGCAAATTTTTCACAAGATCCGTTGATGACATATTGAAGTCATCATTCTTCTGCAGAAATTAACCGAGTTAATTGCATTGTTATATATGTTTCTCCAAGGAAAAAAAGTAGGAATTAATTTCTATTTCTATGTCATGAAAAACAATTTTTATACCTGAGCCACAATGGTGACAAGAATAGTGGTATCAGCAAATGGAATGGTGCTGCAACTTATGATAGATAAACCAAGTTTCTGCATCTCACTTAGCACTTTAACTAAAGATAGGCAGTTTTTCCGGGTGTAGATTTCGACAAGTAGACTGCATCCGGACGTCCTCACTTCGATCTCTGGATTGCAAGGGCTACTACTCTCTTCAAAGTTTGCTTCGTTAGATGACGAACCGTCATCATCACTACTACTAAGCCTTGATCTCTTGCCGGTTATAACTGATTCTTGCATGTTTTTTCTCTTCATGACCGATAATCCCTCAAGTTCCTTCACACGATTTTGAAGTTCTTGGATGTAATTAGCTGCATCTTCTAACACAGTTGCCTTATCCATCTACCACCAAAGATTTAATTAACAAGATCATTAATAAACAATATCTAATCATAATTAATGGTGCTAAACACCAAACAATTAACATTTTTGGTGCTAAAAGATTTTCTGTTTACATTTTTGGTATTAGGGGAGTTTCTAAATCTAGGGTTTACGCTATAAAATCGCGATTAATTACCTTCTTCAAGTCTGGAAGGAGGGAAGACAAAGCAATAAACCGCTGAGCCAACTTTTCTCTTCTCTTCCTCTCAGCCAACACATGATCTTGAACCTGAATCGGATTCCTAATATGGCTCGGACCCTTTTTCGTACCAGCTTCTGTGAACCCATACGAATCACTAAACGAAAGGATCTCATCTTTAGGCTTTATATCTCCGAACGATATTGTGAAAGTGTTAGGAGAATCAGAAACTAGCTTAGACTTGGATTTTTCAGTTTGAGGAAACTTCTTGTTGATACTATTAGCCTTCTTGTAATTAAATGGTTGTTTGATATTGGATGGTTCTTCGAGGTGATTATGAGTTTGAAAAGATTGATCGATAAAAGATGGGGTTTCGGTGTAACTATCTGATGAAAATGAATCAACACTGAAATCCTCCATGAGATGACTATATGGTTTGTTCATCTGATATTGATTCATGAACCCTTGATCTTGCATTTCCTAAATTACAAATTCAATAAATTAACAAATTAAAATATACATACATGGATATATAATATATATGATATTATGATTCATATGTAATAATTTGTAAATTTTACTTACAAGTTCCGGTAGCCAAGACGAAGGCATATCCATGGCTTTAATATGTGGAGTGTTAATTAGTTCCAATGGAGGCTGCAAGAATATATAGACAGACTTCTCATTAGATATATGATCACATGATTACATGACACAAGATGAACATATGTTACACTTTTCTAAAGAAAATAAATGGAAGATTTCAAAAGTTTGCGACGTGAATTAGCACTATATTGTGTACAAAATCTTTCGATAACGAAAACATTAATTTCCCAGAAAAAAACTGTTACATGGGACAATATTTCAAAACACTAAAACATGATCATGAGGAGCTTAATTAAGGTTCATATCAAGATTACATAAATCGTTCTTAATTAATAAGGAACAAGTACCGAGATAGGAGTTTATAATTAGGAACAACACGCGATGTTGATGATTTGATGTGATAGTGATGAAAACCAGGCTTCAAGGACAAGTGAGATGAGAGAGCAGATATGAGAATTAGACCAAAATTGGGAGAGAAATAAGGAATTACCTTTGAAAAAGAAAGACTACTTTTTTATCAGCTTTTTGTGGAATATATCTGTTTTGGCATATGAACCAGAGAATAAATAGTTGAAGGGTTTGTAGTAAATTGAAGGACGCTTGAATACTGTGTTGTATTCAGCTGAGACACGTGATACAAAAGTAATTTCGTCTGGAATTGATTCTCTCGTAATTTCGCCTACAAAAAACCTGCTTTTTTCCTATTTTTAAAGTTTATCTCACATATGATGGTGCAAGCATGGGCAATAATTAATGGATCAATACATCCAACTATTGTCTAAATCCTTCTTGTAAACCGTATAATTCTTTTATTTTATATATTTAGGCTTTTAGTTTGTAAAAACTGAGGAAAGCATCCTAGACTGATATACAATCTGTCATTCCATTATTTCTTTTCTTTTTTTAATGACAAATCTATCCCACTGTTACTTTTAAATTACACCAAACAATTCATTACATATCTGACTTTGAATCCAGGGCCTCCAATCTAATAAGAGACAAGAGCCTCTACCAAGTAAGCTAATTCCATTATTTCTAACTTTTTAATTATTTTTTCATCTTACTCACTAGTTCTTAATATTTGAAAAAGGGAAACTTAACAAAATAATAACCAATTTAAAGCTATAAGTTTAAATCCTTTTGCTTTCTTTAACCATGGAAAGATGTTAAATACCTAAGTAATGATTCCAGAGTTTATAGTTTGTGATCTGTGTCTTTGACATAACTATGTTAGAGCTTGAACTTTAAATTAGAGTTTGAGGTTTTTACTTCTATAGAAGTATTCATAAAAAAAACAAGAGTAATTTACATTTTACTTTCTTTAAGTATTTATCAAATTTCAGTTTATGTCCTTTAACTAAGAAAATTACATTTTTTGTCCTTTATGTTTAGAAAAGTTTGCATTTTTTATCCTTTGGAGTAATGTCCGTTATTTTCATACGTTAAGTGTAGTCACGTGCCCCTCACACGAGGGCAAAATTGTCATTTTTTCGTTAATAAAAAATAAATTACACTTTTCGTCATTAATGTTTATACCAAATTTCGGATTTCGTCCTTAAACTAAGGTAATACCAAAAATTGTCTTTTATATTTAAGCATGTTTGCATCCTTCTCTGCCATCTCCGATCTAATAAAAAGGGTGTTCTTATTTGGTCCGATTGGAAATAGATAAAATAGAGGTTTCGATTGAACATTTAAGTAAACCGTCATGGTTGATTTACCTCTCCATGTAACAGACGATTTATGGTCAAAGAGAAAGCAAATATAAAACTTGTTCTCTTCACAAAACCTAAATCAAAACCCCATTTTTTATCTATTATGAATGAGTTTACTTAAATGTTCAATTGAAACCTCCTTATTATCTATTTCCAATCATTAGAGCAAATCAAAACGCCCTTTTCATCTAACCGGAGACGTTGAGGAGGGTTACTAGCCGGTAATTCCTCGTCTTTGGTGAGAGACACATGGCTTCATTTAATGCCAAAAATAGATAAGTATTAGTGTAAATGACGAAATGTACAAACAAGTTTAAACATAAAGGACAACTTCTGGTATTATCTTAGTTTAAGGACGAAATCTGAAATTTGGTATAAACCTAAATGACGAAAAGTGTAATTCGTTCTTTTATTAACGATAAAAAGACGATTTTGTCCTCACGTGATGGGCACATGACCATACTTAATGTCTAAAATTGACGGACGTTAGTTTAAAGTATGAAACGATCAAACTTTTCTAATCATAAAGAACAAAATCTGTAATTTTTTAGTTAAAAGACATAAACTGAAATTTGATAAATAACTAAAGAATGTAAAATATAATTTATTATACATGTTTTGGAAAAATACAAATAATATAACCAACAAAATATAAATACTTCTCAAGTAAATAATTGTCATCAAAAGACAATTGTTTTTAAATGTCCGTAGGTTATTTTTTAAAATTGTGGTCCGGAGCTTATTTTAAAATCTAGCTACTTGTAGTTTTATTTTTAAACTAACAATTAAAAGCCTATAATATAAATATAATGAAATTTTTTTGTTCAGTCCCTTACAAATAAAACTTAAAAAATAGAGTAAATGAACATATTATTTAAATATAGTTGTTTTGTTATTTAAGACCATTTGTAGCATGTTAGTGATAGTAATAAAAACGTGTTGTCACGTAGACGCCTCATACGTAGACAAGTAATCACTATAAAAATGTGTAATAGTTTACTGATAGTGATACAATTTATAATAATGACGTAATCATTCTTTATTTATTAATTATTTATTTTATATATAACAATTACTTTTGAATTCAATATTTAAAAAAGGTAAAATACAAATAGACCTAAATAAAACACTCACGTTAATAATAACTTATTTAAACATAATTTATAATTAAATATTTAAACACTACAAAATTAAAAAAATAAACTAATAAAGACCATATTTCAAACTTCAAGATTTCTCCAATTATGTTTGACCAAATCAGATCTAAGGCTACAATGCCTTTCTCTGTTGTGTATCTTCAACATTTTCTTGTTTCTCTGCCTCGTTGAGCTCTACAATATTGGCGTCGTCTTCTTGATAGTTTTGGCAAATTGCTATCCCTAGCTTATCCTCAAAAATCATATTGTGTTAAAATCAAACAAACATACATTACACTCCAAATGTTGTTCTTATGCCAAATACATGCAGGATTGGAAATAATGTGCCATTTCTTTTTCAAGATATTGCACCCCCGCCCGATATCCTTTCTTTCCGATTCATTAGCTTTTTTTTAAATACCATCTTTTATCATCATCCAGATGCGGACATGTAAACAACTTCATAATTGTTGAATATTCGGAATAAATCTCATCGGTGAGATAATAGATGTGTTCATACTCTATATTATTGGCATGAAACGAAGCCCTTGGTGCAACTCAATCTACGATGTCATTGAAAATAGGTGATTGATCTAAAACATTAATATTATTTTTTAAACCGACAACACGAAAGAAAGCATGCTAAATCCGTAGATAATATGATGCCACGACTTCAAGCATTATGGTTGGGTGTGGATATGGTCACCTCACTGGTGTTGACCCTGCCAAGCAGTGAGGTAGTTTCCCCACTCTCAATGTGTACAATCGATGCTACCTAGCATCCCGGGAAATCTGTGAACCTCTTCATGCTCCGAGTATATTTGTTAAATGTTATTCCACACTGGTCTCCTCAAATACTTCTTCCATACAGATTAAGGATACCTTTACAATAATAATATTAATATTACAACAACAACAATAATAACAATTATACTGTCACAAAAATGGTAAAGAATACCCCGCGATCTTTTCCGCCATCTTTAAATATTCGCCCCATTAATCTTTGCTAATGTCGTACGTCAGTTGACGAATTGCAGGCGTACACTTTTATAATATTGTGAAACCTAGTTTACCTCGTGCATCGTATGTTTGTTGAAAATATTCACTCTTACTCCAAATCTTGAACTTAGATAGAAATAGTTTGACGGCTCATACGAAAACGACGCTTAAACAATTTTTCATTATACGTTGGCTTATCACTAAAATAATCTTTTACAAGACGATGGTGACGACTCAAGAGAATGGTGCAAGGCCGATAGGGTGGCGGGACACGGCGGCGTCGGTGGTGGAAATGGCCTCAGACCACGGCAGAAAAAGGGGCGGCCAAAAACTCAAGTTCTGGTGATGACGACAGTTGGAAAGGTGATCCGCGGTGGCGACGATGAGAGAGAGAGTGAGGGGGGTTAGGGTTTGAGACTTGTTCTCCAAGAACTCTCAAATTATGGTCAATTTTTTAATTCCCCTGGCATCTTGTATTTATAGATACTTAATAACTTATTCACCAAGTTTAGGGAATTAGATTACAGTTTAAACCTCGTTAACTAATAATCACAATTAACCCAAACAATTTGGTTAATTAAATATATAACACATATATACATTTATTTATAAATACAAAATAATTAACTTTTATACTTAATTATATAAATATAGGGTGAGATTCAAATGTTAACCATTATTTATGTGATAACCACTCTCAAACATAGTGTTACGTATATGTATCAATTATCATTGTGTTAATGTTGCATATATGTAAACACTATGTGTTATGTATATGTAACATTATTTGGTACGTATACGTATGACTCATCATTTCCTTATTTACATTCAAAATATTTATTCAAGATACTTAAATACTATTTTAACAATTAAAAGAAAAAAATAATTTATAAATTATTTGATTGTTTTATAGTGATTAGTACGGTTATCACATAAAAAGTTGGTTAGCATTTGAACTCTTCCCTATTAGTATATCACATATATATAACTTAATTATCCCATAATTCTAAATTATCGGAACAGTTAATTTGGTCGTTCGTAATTCCTAATTACCGTCTCTCCATGCCATTGATTATCCCAGATATTCTTAAATGATTATTTCATAAATAATCACTCGTTTTTCGGTTTAGCATCGTGCAAGGCCCGTTTAACTCTTATACGACCTTGATATATATTGTTGTTCGTGGTGTAACTATTTGGATCTTATCGCGATGACAGTGTTTGGTCGTTCGTAATTCCTAATTACCATCTCTCCATGCCATTGATTATCCCAGATATTCTTAAATGATTATTTCATAAATAATCACTCGTTTTTCGGTTTAGCTTCGTGCAAGGCCCGTTTAACTCTTAAACGACCTTGATATATATTGTTGTTCGTGGTGTAACCATTTGGATATTATCGCGATGGCAGTGTTATCACGATGGCGGTGTCATCGAATGTCGTTACTCGAGCAGATATGGCCAACATGTTTATCTTCCACTAGTCATCCCTGAAAAAAAGAGCCATGGACAGAATATAGACGTGTTTTTTAAGCCGTTAATAGATGATTTGAAGGAGTTATATGTTACATATGATGCTTACCGTAAGGAAAATTTCACGATGAAATCTATACTACTATGGACCTTCAGCGACTTCCCTATCTTTGCAATGTTGTCTAGTTGGAGCACACATGGAAAGTTAGCATGTCCATATTATATGATGATGTGGAGTCATTTCAGTTACAAAATGGAGGTAAATATTATTGGTTTGATTGTCACAGTAGATGATTACTTACACAACACCAATTCCGCAATGACAACCGAACGAGCAAGATGGCTGATCGGTCGACTAATCGATGTAGCCGTGTGTTCAAAAGAATGTAGTCTTGTGTTCAGAACAATGTCCTTAGTTTACAAAATGTTTATTATTCTCATTCCACTTATTTATTCAACACTCAGTAGCCACTTCATGTAGTAAACCGAACATCTATGGTCCTATTTTCTTTCTAAGAATTAAACTTTTAAATATAATATGATCTTAAGAAATACTAATATACAAATCCTACTATGAAAATATAATTTCGAATTATTTTTTATGCCATGGAACCTTCGGTATCTAGAAGTAATTGACACAATAAATTTACATTGTAATGATCTACATAGATTCTCTCTCTCTCTCTGACCACATTCTTTATTGATTGTGACAATTAATTGCAATATTATTATATCAAGAAATTTTGTACTTAGCCTAAAAGTTTACAATTTCATATATCAACCATAAGTTTGAATATATGGGATGACTATGAGGGCTGGTGGTAGTTTCATAATGTAAAGTTACACTGACCCCCACCAATAATTTGCCATGTTACAAGTGGGTACACAACTTTTTTTTTTTAACAAAAACTGAATGTTAGCTCATTTCTGTTGAAAAGAAGCACGATTACAATAAAATGACAGGTAAACAGGCAACAAATTGCGTTGCAACTCTCTTTTGAATAGCAAAACCGATCCTACTAAAAACAAAGTTTTTGGTCTTAGGGGCCAAAATATTACTATGCATGACTTGTACACAACTAATTTTTTTTCCCAAAATGAGCACAAACTTTATTTGTGAATGCTAATTCCTCTCTTTCTATCTAGTTAGCTTCAGATACTTCATGGATTAGTTCCATCTTTAAAACAACACGAACATAATTAATTTTAAGAAATAATCATATTAAATGATAAATATAATGGTTCTATTTATAAATATGTAAAAATGGAGAAGTTAAAAGTACAAATAATAATGTATCGAATATGATTTATCGTTGAAAAACATTATAATATTATTATCCTATTCTCATCTAAAAGGGATTCTAGAAGGAAGAAAAAAATAAGAAACAAAAAGGAGCCCCAATAATTTCATGCTTTTGTCATTGACATCAAAATTTTTAATAATAGTTTATACTATAACTTTTCCTAATCAATGTGGGTCACTGTAGGACTGAGTTTCCGGTGGAATAGGTTTTTTTTTAGAGTAAACTGTCATTTTCGTCCCTGTGGTTTGGTCAAAATTGCCACTTTCATCCAATAGTTTGTTTTTTTGTATCTGGGTCCTCGTGGTTTTAAAATATTGCCATTTTCATCCTCGTGGTTTTAAAATATTGCCACTTTCATCCAGTCAGCTAACACCGTCCGTTTTTCTCAATTAAATGAGGGGTATTTCAGTCCTTTTACATATTTGTTTTATTTCTTCATCTTTTTTACTCTCACTTTTTAATCATAGAAACAAGCGACGGAGGTGTTCCAGTGGTGCTCGTCGGAAACTGGTCAGGAAAAGAGGAAGAAGACCAGCAGGTGGATAATTAAATTAGAGGTTAAATTGGGGATGATTAAAAAGTGAGAGTAAAAAAGATGAAAAAATAAAACAAATAAGTAAAAGGACTGAAATACCCCTCATTTAACTGAGAAAAACGGACGGTGTTAGCTGACTGGATGAAAGTGGCAATATTTTAAAACCACGAGGATGAAAATGGCAATATTTTAAAACCATGAGGACCCAGATACAAAAAAACAAACTATTGGATGAAAGTGGCAATTTTGACCAAACCACAGGGACGAAAATGACAGTTTACTCTTTTTTTTTAATTAAGAAATACATTTAGGGTTAAAGACGAATCAAGTTTGATTCTGTTTAATACTAGCTTATATATTTAGAGTATTTAAATTCGTTTCTTTTTTCAACTTATATATGAGTTATACTAAATTCTCAAGCTCAACTCATATTTTTAGCTTATTTTTTAGTTGTGTATAATTTTTTATGTATAATTATATATTTAAATATATACTATAATTTAATATTTTATAAATAAATATATAAAATAATAATATCACATATTTATTATTATATTTAAATAATAATAAGCTCGCAGCCTAATAATTTATCAAACTTGGTTTTAAGTTTGAGCTCGTTTAACCAATTTATGTTTGAGCTCGGCCCTATCGTTCAAGATTTCTTATCAAGATAAATTTGTTTTGGAATTTCTGTCCTCTTTTAATATTGGTTATAATCATATCATTTAAATAAAATATGGGGTTTAGAATTATAATACATCAAAATTTTCATAAAGGTGTGAGTACAAACCACCATTTAGTATAACAAACAATAAAATAAATCTCCAAAAGCATGATTTGAAAACCACTTTCAGTCTACTAATAAGCCAAAGAAAACCATAATTAAAACTTTAAATAAGAAATCATTGTATTTTTATATATTTTTTCTTGAGATTGGTGGCATAAATGGGCCTGGTTTATAGTCCAACTAAACCATCTGTAGCAAAAGAAGATTGTCAATCTACAATGAGGCCAAACAGAAAACAACATAAAGTATTACAAGTAGTCAATTATAAATTTATGAGCCCACAAAAGTTTCATTTTCAAACATGACTTCTAGAAGCCAATATTTGCATACTAAAAACTAGAGCTAAAAGGCAGTTAAATAAATGCGTCTGTTTTTGGCCCTTTTCAAAGAGAAGACCAAAATCTAGAGCATAAAAACTAGAGCTAAAAGGCAGTTAAACTTGAACTCAAATATGAAAAAACAAAAATGTCTTACCCGTTAACAACTTCATAAAAAGATTTTGCAGAAATTTATCTCGAGTCCAGAAATTTACTGTTTTGCCATTTCATCAGGATGATCTTCTGGTTTTTGAACCTCCTGAGTCCAGATTTTAACTGTTTTGTCATTTTCAAGGGCCCCTGAAGCAATCATATTCTCAGTTGGGTGACATGCCACGGCTATAACAGCATCGGTGTGACCTTCAAGTTTCTGAACTATTTTTCTTGTTTGGAGTTCCCACAAATATACACAATTGTCCTCTGAACCACTCACAATGTATTTACCATTGGTGATTGAAAATGCTGATGAAATGCAGTATTTTGAGTTGGTGTGGCCTGTGTAAGTCTTTAAAAACTTGCCAGTTGAAAAGTTCCATAACCTCTGAATCAAGAATATGACAAATACAAGGACATTAAACATTAGTGAAAATTAAATAGTTGTTTCATTGAAGTTTTAAAAACCGTCCTGGGAGTCAACGACCATTGAAAATTAGTAATAATTATATATATTTATTACTCAGTCAAATTCTGTATTTCTCCAACTTTATCCAAAGGTGCCCTCATCCTATTCATGAAAAACCTTATGCAACTCGGAAACAATAATGAGTTACATTGTCTAACAACATATGGGAGGGAAATATGATTTAACTATTTCTTCAACCCTAGCTCGATATCTCCTTATCCTAATCAAAATTGATCATGATGCACGTATGTTATATGTATGTCTGTATCAAGGGATCTGGGATCAGCTAACAAAGGCAATGAAACAAAAGAACCGAGAAAGTGTAGAACATTGTGCGATTGCATATGCTTTATGAATACCGGTGATAAACCTAGACTACTTCCCTAATCACTATATCAAGCAATCACTATCTACCCTCATTAAAACAATCTCTTGACAAGATCAAGAAAACCATTCCCCTAACCTATGCACTCAACCAAACAAGAAATATAACCACTTTAATCCTTCTCTCACAAAGGCACATGTTCTCTAACCCAATTCATCACAACATCCATATTTCAACAGGAACCTTGGATTGTAATGATAAAGTTGTTCATCATCCAGCAGTCTGATTACAGAAATGTTGCAAGGATGGGTACGCAGTTGTGTGATAAGTGAATACCAGGATTCAAATATGTGAAGAAAAAATTGAGGATTCAGGGATGAGTTTGTGCATGTGTGAATTTGTGAATGTATATACGCACATGTGAGGATTCAGAAAAGACTCCGAGAACAGAACACTAACGGAGGATGAATACAGGATGGAATAATTAAAATGAGTCCCATCGAAAGTCAATTTCTTCGTATGGAGAGCGGCTGCTGCAATAAACAAGATACCGTCCAAAGAAGCTCTAACAAAAAGAGGGGTGCAGGTGGAGGTGGCTTGTGTGAACTGTGAGTCACCGGTGGAGTCAACGACCAAGTATTCATCCAGGTTGCAGCCTGGGCAATGGTGGCCAAGTGGTGCCAAATCCAGGTTACTTTCGGTACTGTAGAAGAAGCATTACTTAACATTCCAAACTAACAGCTAAATCGACGGTTTCCAAAAAAATTCAATTTGGAAGGCAAGAAACAAGAAGACATTCAAGGATAGATCACAAAAGCCGGATGAGATCATGGAGACAATCAAGGCGGCAAACATACCTTTGGTTAAAATATAGGGCAAAAATGCAGCTGTTAGACTCAAGTCAATCATGACTTTGCTTTTACTTATAGAGTACATGTTAGTCAAAGCTATCTAAAAAACATATGACTTTGCAAATTGTAATATTCATTTCTATTTGACTAGTAAGAAGAACCAAAATCTTGTATAAATACGCATCCCAATTGATGTATACATGTGAATATGGGCTCTATAGTTTGGGGACATGATCAATCACATACAGTTTCATGAGCAAATACATACCAATGAGTTAAACATTTCTATCAGTATCAAAACTTCCAAATATATGAATGCAGATAGGCAAGTTCAAGAAACAAATTTTAGGGATATAACTGTAATTGATTGCACAAAGAAAGAAAGGCTCACCAGTGTGCTATCCAATGTCCCTACAAGGATGAATTTGCCATTTGGTGAAAACTTAACAAAACTAACAGGGGGATTCTCATCGTCAATCAGAGTCTTCATACAATGCCCTGTAGAAGCGTCCCAGATCCTGCACAATCCGTCGTAACTACTCGACACGATTAACGTCCCGTCTCGATTGAAGTTGACGGCAGTCACGGGATCAGAATGTGCCGGAAGCACCTTCAAGCACTTGCCGCTCTTCACATCCCAAACCCTAACCGTCTCATCGAACGAACCGGAGACGAGCATGTTCGATTGAGGGTTGTAATTGACACAGAAGACATAGTTTGTGTGTCCGGTTAGGTTTTTGACGAGTGAGCCAGTGGAAACGTCCCAGATGCGGACAGTTTTGTCATCGGAGGCGGTAGCAAGGTAGCGAGCGTCGGAGGAAAACGCGACGTCTGAGACTCCTTGTTCGTGACCGACGAATTCGTGGAGAGGAGAGCCGTCGGAGGTGGACCAGGTGCGGGCGGTCTTGTCGGCGGAAGAGGTGGCGATGATGCTGCCGTCGTCGGAGAATTTGACGCTAGAGATGGAGCGTTTGTGGCCTGTGAGGGTTTGCCTGAGCTTGTAGGATTGGGGCAAAGAGGAGTTGGCATCTAGGTCTTCCGATGAAGCCATTTTTTTACTACACCGGAGAGGTGGGATGGTCTGAGAGCTGTTGTACAGGGGAGCTCTTCAACAGCAAGGAGGAAACGCAAAGTATAGCATGATGTGTTATGTAGATGTAGTGTGGATCATTCTGATACGGCTTTGTAAACGTGTACAAAGACTCACAATTTCTGACCAGTTTAAAACATGATTAAACATCTTTAGTAAAAAGTTAGCTATGTAATTTTATATATTTTTAAAATTAAATAAAATTAGGAGGCAAGGCTGTATCATTTCTCCTTCTTGTACATAAAAGATACAACTATCTTATAGACATGCGATATAAAGTAGGTAAACGAGTCGTACTCGTGTTTGATACCTGTGTTATTCGCGTCGACCCTGACCTGTTTAGACACGAATTGACCTGTTTTGCTAGCCCTATAAACAGGGTTATTCAACTTTTTTTTTATTTTGAAAACTGGTTGGGGTCATAACTCGACTCGATTTAGTCAATTTTTGTCACACCCCCACCGATGGCGGAATTTACGCGAGGGGTGACGAATTGAAATCATCACAACGATTAAAAAAAATACTATTAAATTAACCGAATAATTGCATTACATTGTTTTAAAAACACACAACCAAATAAAATAGATAAACAAATAGTCTTTATTAAACTTTATAATAACTAAATCTCCTAGAGCCAAGTCTCGAAGTCCTAGCGTGATTGTAACAGTAACCTAGTTATTAGTACCTGAAAAACATGCTAAAATATGTCAGCTATAAAGCCGGTGAGAACATAGGTTTAAGTAATTACATAGTATAGATAATGAAGATTTTTGCAATTCATAAACAAGATACAATAACAAGTAAACAAACTTTTATACATCGATTCAACCAAACCTAATGACAAGATTGGGTTCCCATAGAATTGATATAGCATGAATAACAAGTTTTGCAGTTTCTGTATATCTAGTCTCAAGTTGATATCGTATCTCGTCAACTCAAGAACTAGATCGGCATGTCAGGCCATAGATCTATGACTTACTCCCGTTGGCTTATCCGAAGTTAATGGTTGTAGAGTGTGTATAAAACCGTTTAAGTTTACAAGTATAGAAAGTTGTTATTGAAAATACAGAAGTAGTATTTGAGTTTGATATAGTTTGAACAACCTTTGATATACGAGCATGTTTCCACTCCAAAGATAAAAAGTAAAAGGGGCTATGTATCTCACCTTGAAGTAGGTGGGTAGAATCTTGTCCTGGTAGTAACTTGGTTACGAGAATACCTTAAGGATTAAACCCGAAGTAAGTTATAGTACAAGTTAGTTTTAGAATTTAAGTTTAGAATAGATAAAGGTTGATATTGTAAATAGAGGAAAGTGGTTGTCGTATACTAGAGTGGTTATCGTCCCAGAGTAGTACCTCCAACAGAAGCGTTCCCAGGAAAGAGTTGGTTGGATCAAGACCCCGTCTTTCCTAGCCAGAACTTTCTGCTTGTCGGATAACTACATACCGGTTGGATGGTTACTCTATTGATATACTAGACCAAGTTTAGGGTTTATTTGGTAACTTTAGAAAGTGTAGGGGCTAAAGTGTAAATATGATTTTAGTTGGGATTAAAATGAATAAGTTGAATATTAGAGGATTATAATTGAAAAAGTAGAGAGTTTGAATACAAACATGATTCAAGAATGGATAGAGAGTAAAAATGAATCAAAGCTTAGATTTTTATAAAAAAAAAATTGAATGCGATTAAAAGACTTATAAGTATCATAAATTTATGTATTTTTATAACTTATAACATGTTAAAATCACTTATTTTATAATAAAATTTGTATCTTTTATAAAAATTATGAATATCATGAAAGTTTGCAAAAAAGGGGGATTTTGACAGCTTTTGACAGCTTTGCGCACCAATTTTGCACGGGCTGTTTGAGGGACTTAAACTATGAACCAGAAGACGTGTGAGTAGGCGTTTCGACCGTGAGACCTTAAACTTGATTTTCAAAAAAAGAAACGCTTGAAAAAGTTCTGTTTTGAGTGAGTTATGGCCCCGATAAGATAGGGTGACGAATCTGTCAAAAATTCAGCATTATAGTTTTTATGTTTTAGAGAAAAGTTTTTATTTTTATTGATTAAATCAAGCTTTGATAACCTAGATCTATGATTATAACATGTAAATGTTAGGGAATCGTAGATCTAAAGTTGTTTTTGTAAAAACATTGAATGAATTAAAGATAAAAATTTAAGAACATCAAGAACATGGTGACTAGAACTTACTTGTGAATAAGGAACACTTTAGATCTTCAAAGAGGGGGCAAGGGAAACGACTTTAGGCAGCCTTGGGGCTCTAGATTTCACAAGAATGGTGTAAAGAAAAGGGAGAAACAATGCCTCTATTTATAGGTTAGGATTTAGAGAAAAAGGAGGAGTTCTAGTTGGATTAGGATTAGGATTTTATTAGGAGCTAAAAGATACTAGCAAATAGGATTAGTTAGTTACGAGGATTTTTATTAAAGAATAGGTTAATTTTTATAAAATTTCGATGGATATGGGGATATTAGGATAAAATCATGAGTTGTTAGTTAGGATAAGATTGTAGTTGGTTAAGTTTTAGATAATTACTAGTTAGCTTTAATAAAAGGTTTAATAATATTCAAGGATAATTAAGAGGTTTAATAATAATAATAATAAATAAATAAATAAATATGTTTAAATACCTATGTAGGTATAAATTTACGAAAGTTTTGATAATCATATATATATTATGATATTTTTCTTTTTTAACATAAACATATTAGTAGTTTTAATCTTTAAGTATTAAATTTTATAAAATGTTACATAATAAACCTTGTAGTTACAAATATGAAATTTTTGACCTTCTAAGTTTGAATTTAGGTTTCTAAAGATAGAGACTTTCCATAAAACTTATTTTTTTATTATGGTTTAAGGCATCCAAGTTACTACATTAGGCAAGATATAGAATAATATAACATTGAATCACATAGAATCACCATAGTAAATGACAATATATAGAATCACAATGTATTGAAATTGGATTATGCTAACGTTTTCATAGATCGAAATAGTTTCAGGAATGCATAAGGAATCAATAGTATCACTAAAAGGTTACATAAATAGCATGGAAAAATCAAGGATGTTACAGTCTCCCCTAGTTAAGAGAATTTCGTCCCCGAAATTCAACTAGTAGAGTTTGTGCTATCCTGAAATAGATGAGGGTATTTGAGTTTCATCTGGTCTTCACGTTCCCAGGTGAACTCAGGACCACGCTTAGAATTCCAACGAACTTTAACAATTGGAATATGGCTTCGCTTCAGTTTCTTGATGTCACGATCCATAATCTCAGTAGGTTCTTCAACGAAGTGCAGTTGGTTATCGATGCAGATCTCATCCAAAGGAATGTGCAAAGTGTCGTCAGCTAGACACTTCTTCAGATTAGACACATGAAAAGTGTCATGGATAGAGTTAAGTTCTTGCGGTAGCTGAAGTTTGTAGGCTACTGGACCAATCCTTTCCAGGATCTCGAATGGTCCAACATACCTAGGAGCTAGTTTACCCTTCTTCCCGAATCGGACAATTCCCTTCCAAGGTGAAACTTTAAGTAGAACACGATCACCAATATGGAATTCAAGAGGTTTTCTTCTATTGTCCGCATAACTCTTCTGACGATCTCGTGCGGCTTTAAGTCTATCTTGAATTTGAAATACTTTATCTGAAGTCTCTTGAATAAGTTCCGGACCAGTTATCTGGTTGTCTCCGATTTCAGTCCAACAAACAGGGGTGCGACATTTTCTTCCGTATAAGGCCTCAAATGGTGCACACTGAATGCTGGTGTGATAACTGTTATTGTACGAGAACTCTATCAGAGGTAAGTGATTATCCCAACTTCCACCAAAGTCGATGACACAGGCTCGTAGCATGTCCTCAAGAGTTTGTATGGTTCGTTCGCTTTGGCCATCAGTCTGAGGGTGATAAGCCGTGCTAAGATCCACACGTGTTCCCAAGGATTTCTGTAAAGATTTCCAGAACCTGGACGTAAACCGACTGTCTCGGTCAGAGATGATGGATAGTGGAACACCATGACGAGCTACGATTTCATTGATATAGATCTTGGATAACCTCTCCATTTTATAGTCTTCTCGGATCGGTAGGAAGTGAGCGGATTTAGTCAGGCGATAGACTATGACCCAAATTGAGTCATGCCCACCGGAGGTTTTAGGAAGCTTAGTAATGAAATCCATGGAAATCTGATCCCATTTCCATTGAGGGATTTCGGGTTGCTGGAGTAGGCTTGATGGTTTTTGGTGCTCAGCTTTGACTTTTTGACAGGTCAAACATCTTCCAACATACAGAGTTATGTCTTTCTTCATTCCAGGCCACCAATAGCATTTCCTCAGATCTAAGTACATCTTATCGGAACCTGGATGAATAGAATAGTGAGACTTGTGAGCTTCATTTAGGATAAGTTCTCGGAGATTATCAAAATTAAGAACCCATATTCGACCCATGAAGTAAAGAATTTCATCGGTCTTGGACTCCAACTGATGTTCAGCAATACTTGCCAATTCATCCTTTAGATCCGTCCTGACAAGTGCTTTCCTTTGGGCTAGAAGGATTTGGGCTTTGAGACTAGTATGTATAATCATTCCCATCGCACGAGTGCGTGAGGGTTTGATTCTTTCCTTTCTGCTGAGAGCGTCGGCTACTACGTTAGCTTTACCCGGGTGATAGCGAATCTCGCAATAATAGTCATTTAGTAGTTCCACCCAACGCCTTTGTCTCATATTTAACTCCTTCTGATCGAATATGTGTTGTAAGCTTTTATGATCGGTGTAGATAACACATTTCGTACCGTATAAGTAATGTCTCCAGATCTTTAAAGCAAACACTACAGCACCTAGCTCAAGATCATGAGTAGTGTAGTTCTTTTCATGGATCATAAGCTGTCTCGATGCGTATGCAATGACATTTTCTCGTTGCATAAGGACACAACCTAGACCTTGGTTGGATGCGTCACAGTACACAACAAAGTCCTCGTTGCCATCTGGTAAAGTCAGAATGGGTGCATCACATAACTTCTGCTTAAGCAATTGGAACGCATCTTCCTGTTTTGGTCCCCAGTCAAAAGTATGGTTTTTCTGAGTCAGAGTAGTAAGTGGCAGAGCAATTCTTGAAAAGTTCGAGATGAACCTTCGATAGTACCCCGCTAGACCCAGAAATGAGCGAACCTCTAAGGGAGTCTTTGGTGCATTCCAGTTCTTGACTGTTTCAATCTTGGCAGGGTCAACATGGATACCCTTGTCATTTATCACATGAGCTAAGAATTGAACTTCACTAAGCCAAAACTCACACTTAGAGAACTTAGAATAGAGTTGCTCTTTCTTTAGAAGCTCAAGGATAAGTTTGAGGTGTTTCTCATGATCGGTCTTGGTTCGGGAATGGATCAAGATGTCATCTATGAAAACAATGACGAATTTATCTAGGTAAGGTCGACAAACACGGTTCATGAGGTCCATGAATATCGCGGGTGCATTGGTTAGTCCAAATGGCATAACTACGAACTCATAGTATCCATAGCGGGTTCGAAAGGCGGTTTTGGGTATGTCTTCTTCATTCACTCGAAGTTGATGATAACCAGAGCATAGATCAATCTTTGAAAAACAGGCGGCTCCTTGTAATTGATCAAACAAATCATCAATCCTCGGTAGTGGATACCGATTCTTGACGGTTAGTTTGTTGAGCTCTCTATAGTCAATGCACATCCGAAAGGATCCATCTTTCTTCTTGACAAACAAAACCAATGCTCCCCAAGGTGAGAAACTCGGTCGGACAAATCCCTTGTCTAATAATTCTTGAAGCTGACTGGATAGCTCCTTCATTTCTGACGGGGCTAAGCGGTAAGGGGATTTAGCAACAGGTGTTGCACCAGGTACAAGGTCAATCCGGAACTTGACTTGTCGGATAGGAGGTAGTCCGGGCAAATCATCAGGAAAGACCTCTGGGTAGTCTTTAATGATAGGGACATCTTGCAATTTCTTTCCTTGAGTCTTCTTTTCCACAACGTGGGCCAAGAATGCCATAGTAGTGGGTTTTCTTAGCAAGCTACGGGCTTTCATAGATGAAATGATCTTTAAGTTCTTCCCAGACCACTCTCCATGGATAGTCAAAGTATCTCCAGATTTAAGGGGAATACAGACTAGTTTCTCAGCACAAATGATCTCAGCATGGTTGGTGGATAGCCAATCCATTCCTACCACTATGTCAAAGCTTCCAAGTTGGATAGGGATAAGATCGATTGAGAACGGATGATCGTCAAGTGTTAAAGTACAACCTCGAAAAATAGTATTGGTATGTATTAGATTTCCATTAGCTAACTCAACAGAATAAATAGTATCTAGTTTAACAAAGTTAGAGCTAAGGAAAGATTCAAACTCGGTTGAGACAAAACTTTTGTCCGCTCCGGAGTCGAATAGGATAGAAGTATAGTGTTGATTGATAAGAAACGTACCCGTAACAAAGTTTGGATCCTGACGAGCTTCGGTTGCTCCAATAGCAAAAACTCGTCCATTAGCAGTTGGGTTGTTGGCATTGTTCGGATGCAGCTTAGGACAACGATTCAGGAAATGACTTGGGTCACCACATTCATAGCAAGCTCGAACAATGTTATTTCCAGTAGTAGCAGTAGTGGTGGCTGTCACAAGAGTATTGTTGTTAGCCGTGGCAGCTGGAGCTTTGCAAGTCTAGAATACGTGACCAAGTCGGCCGCAGTTAGTACACTTGCGACACTCTCCGAAATGATGAAAAGGGCACTTAGGCATATTCCCTGTATAAGGCTTCTTCACATAGGCCTGAGGAGCATGAGCAGCTTGGTTTACCGGTGTAGCAGGAGTTACCATAGCAAACCCTTTGGCAGTCTTTTGTTTCTTGTTATAGTTACGGTCAGGCTTCTTGCTTTCAGCATTCACCTTCTTAGAACCCTTCCTAACCAGAGCTCCCGACTTAACCAGATCGTCGGTGATAGTAGCAGACAATTGGATTGCTTCCTCCAAAGTAGTGAGTGAACTAGATAAGGTAGGGATTCGGACTAGAGGGCTCAAACCAGAAATGTACCAGTCAATCTGTCTGCTAACCGGTGTAACCATATGTGGCACTAGAATACTGAGCTCATGAAAACGCTCGGTGTAGGCTGCATGCTCACCACCATCCATCTCATGGTTCCAAAACTCAATCTCTATCTTCTTGAGTTCATTACTCGGGCATAATTCCCTAATGAGCAACTCCTTAAACTCATTCCAAGGCAAGGCTAGAGCTACGTTTCTTCCCCTAGCCCTGATTTGGGCATTCCACCAAGTAAGAACCCGTTTATGAAATGTGCTTGCGACAAAATTCACTTTCAGATTTTCTAGACTCTCAGCCATGTCCAGAGCAGATTCAACTTTTTCAATCCATTGGAGCAGCCCAGTTGCTCCTTCAGTACCATTATAATCAGCGGGCTTGGAGTTGGTGAACTTCTTGTAGTGATCAGTGTTGTTATTATCGGCTCTAGAACCGCCAGTGTTACGTAGTGAGTTACTGACTTGGGTAACCATTTCAGGAAGGACATCCCTTAGTTGTCGAGTGATGATAGCAGCAATCTCATTGATCTCGGTAGTATCACGACGAGGAGGCATTCTACAAGATAGAGTATACCTAGATAAGTTGATAAACGATAGATAGAGTTGCAAGATAATCAAAATAGGAATTTTATTCATAATCAAGTTGTTTAATTACAAATAAGGAAAGATAAGGACATAAGCACATATAACCACTTAACGTCCTGAATTGAAAATAAAAAGAATTAATTAACTAATCAAAACTCTAGATCCGCATGGTAGATGGTAGGAGAGTGTGTTTTAGCCTATAAGCGATACTCACACCTAGATTTCCCAGGAAAGAGTGACAGGTCCAAAGGGATTTATGCGCCACGCCTTTCCTAGACAGAGCCCTTCATGTACAGGTACCCACTCTTCCGGATTACACACTGTCCTTCGATCCACCAATTAGACTCTTGGTCTTGAAGAGAGTGATTTAGGAATCGTCTCAGCTCCGTCTTCTATGTCTCGGATGATCGAAGACTTGGTAGTTCCAGCTCTACTCTCCTTAGGTTCCACCGGTCGTGTAAAGCGTACGTTCTCCGGGCGATAACGACTAGTTGCGTCAGACCGCAGCTCCGGGTTGTTCATGTCTCGAGCTTCTTGTGTCCACTTGATTGAGCTAGGAGTTGCTATACTTTTCCTTGTTAGGTCGATGAAGTTATCCATGGCTAGAAGAAGGGAGGTTAGAGATAAGTTAAACACATAAGGTTAGACACAAAGAAAAAGTAACTTCTTAATAGGGAAATTCTAGGGTTATAGACTAGGTTTATTCTAAAGCAACCTAATTCTCTATAACCTGGCTCTGATACCAATCTGTCACACCCCCACCGATGGTGGAATTTACGCGAGGGGTGACGAATTGAAATCATCACAATGATTAAAAGAAATACTATTAAATTAACCGAATAATTGCATTACATTGTTTTAAAAACACACAACCAAATAAAATAGATAAACAAATAGTCTTTATTAAACTTTATAATAACTAAATATCCTAGAGCCAAGTCTCGAAGTCCTAGCGTGATTGTAACAGCAACCTAGTTATTAGTACCTGAAAAACATGCTAAAATATGTCAGCTATAAAGCCGGTGAGAACATAGGTTTAAGTAATTACATAGTATAGATAATGAAGATTTTTGCAATTCATAAACAAGATTCAATAACAAGTAAACAAACTTTTATACATCGATTCAACCAAACCTAATGACAAGATTGGGTTCCCATAGAATTGATATAGCATGAATAACAAGTTTTGCAGTTTCTGTATATCTAGTCTCAAGTTGATATCGTATCTCGTCAACTCAAGAACTAGATCGGCATGTCAGGCCCATAGATCTATGACTTACTCCCGTTGGCTTATCCCAAGTTAATGGTTGTAGAGTGTGTATAAAACCGTTTAAGTTTACAAGTATAGAAAGTTGTTATTGAAAATACAGAAGTAGTATTTGAGTTTGATATAGTTTGAACAACCTTTGATATACGAGCATGTTTCTACCCCAAAGATAAAAAGTAAAAGAGGCTATGTATCTCACCTTGAAGTAGGTGGGTAGAATCTTGTCCCGGTAGTAACTTGGTTACGAGAATGCCTTAAGGATTAAACCGTAAGTAAGTTATAGTGCAAGTTAGTTTTAGAATTTAAGTTTAGAATAGATAAAGGTTGATATTGTAAATAGAGGAAAGTGGTTGTCGTATACTAGAGTGGTTATCGTCCTAGAGTAGTACCTCCAACAGAAGCGTTCCCAGGAAAGAGTTGGTTGGATCAAGACCCCGTCTTTCCTAGCCAGAACTTTCTGCTTGTCGGATAACTACATACCGGTTGGATGGTTACTCTATTGATATACTAGACCAAGTTTAGGGTTTATTTGGTAACTTTAGAAAGTGTAGGGGATAAAGTGTAAATATGATTTTAGTTGGGATTAAAATGAATAAGTTGAATATTAGAGGATTATAATTGAAAAAGTAGAGAGTCTGAATACAAACATGATTCAAGAATGGATAGAGAGTAAAAATGAATTAAAGCTTAGACTTTTATAAAAAAAATTTGAATGCGATTAAAAGACTTATAAGTATCATAAATTTATGTATTTTTATAACTTATAACATGTTAAAATCCCTTATTTTATAATAAAATTTGTATCTTTTATAAAAATTATGAATATCATGAAAGTTTGCAAAAAAGGGGGATTTTGACAGCTTTTGACAGCTTTGCGCACCGATCTTGCGCGGGCTGTTTGAGGGACTTAAACTATGAACCAGAAGACGTGCGAGTAGGCGTTTCGACCGTGAGACCTTAAAATTGATTTTCAAAAAAAGAAACGCTTGAAAAAGTTCTGTTTTGAGTGAGTTATGGCCCCGATAATATAGGGTGACGAATCTGTCAAAAATTCAGCATTATAGTTTTTATGTTTTAGAGAAAAGTTTTTATTTTTATTGATTAAATCAAGCTTTGATAACCTAGATCTATGATTATAACATGTAAGTGTTAGGGAATCGTAGATCTAAAGTTGTTTTTGTAAAAACATTGAATGAATTAAAGATAAAAATTTAAGAACACCAAAAACATGGTGACTAGAACTTACTTGTGATTAAGGAACACTTTAGATCTTCAAAGAGGGGGCAAGGGAAACGACTTTGGGCAGCCTTGGGGCTCTAGATTTCACACGAATGGTGTAAAGAAAAGGGAGAAACAAGGCCTCTATTTATAGGTTAGGATTTAGAGAAAAATGAGGAGTTCTAGTTGGATTAGGATTAAGATTTTATTAGGAGCTAAAAGATACTAGCAAATAGGATTAGTTAGTTACTAGGATTTTTAAAAAAGAATAGGTTAATTTTTATAAAATTTCGATGGATATAGGGAGATTAGGATAGAATCATGAGTTGTTAGTTATGATAGGATTGTAGTTGGTTAAGTTTTGGATAATTACTAGTTAGCTTTAATAAAAGGTTTAATAATATTCAAGGATAATTAAGAGGTTTAACAATAATAATAATAAATAAATAAATAATTTTAAATACCTATGTAGGTATAAATTTACGAAATTTTTGATAATCATATATATATATTATGATATTTTTCTTTTTTAACATAAACATAATAAACATATTTGTAGTTATAATCTTTAAGTATTAAATTTTATAAAATGTTACACAATAAACCTTGTTGTTACAAATATGAAATTTTTGACCTTCTAAGTTTGAATTTAGGTTTCTAAAGATAGAGACTTTCCATAAAATTTATTTTTTTTTATTATGGTTTAAGGCATCCAAGTTACTACATTAGGCAAGATATATGATAATATAACATTGAATCACATAGAATCATCATAGTAAATGACAATATATAGAATCACAATGTATTGAAATTGGATTATGCTAACGTGTTCATAGATCGAAATAGTTTCAGGAATGCATAAGGAATCAATAGTATCACTAAAAGGTTACATAAATAGCATGGAAAAATCAAGGATGTTACAATTTTGGTTAAAATCGGGTTGAGAGCCAAACCGGTTCAGGTTGAACCCAATTTGAGCAAGGGTGGAAACCATCCTGATAGGAATCAATTCGGGTAGGGTTCAAACGGGGCCGGGTTCAAAACTGATTTTCGTTAAAAAGAACTTTTATTTATTTATTTAATAAAGTACAAATAAACAAAATAAACTTTAATTTTTTATTGAGTATTTTAACAATTACAAAAACATAAACCCAAAATACATTACAAAAGAAAATATAGTAGTTGATACTCATAATACATTTTGATAACGAGGGAGGATTCAGACTCTTCCCTCCTAAATCCCTTAAACGCAAATAAAACGGATACCAGGAAAGGATCAGAAACTTGTCCATGCAAAGGCTATTAACACATAGGTCAAACACTACATTAAAAACAAACGATGTGAAACAGACAAAAAGTCAGGAGGAAGAAGGGTCGTCATCATCCTAAAAAGCAGAGTCAGCAAATTTCCCCTTTAGCGCTTAGAGGAGCTACCGAGAGGAAGAATGGTCGTTATCATCCTAAAAGGAGGAGTCAACAGATTTCCCCTTTAGCTCTTAGAGGAACTAGAGAAGATCCTCCTACAGGAAAGGAGCCTTTGAACTTTCCCCTTTGGGGTGGACACGGTCTCTCCTTGATAAAAGAAGAGAAGATAAGAAAAGCGGCCATAAATAACCATCTAAAGGAACGAAGAAGACACTCCAGGTCGAAGAACCACTTCTTACTCTCGACTCCTCTCCTCTCCTCCTTTTCTCTCGTTGTTTTAATCTTTTAATCTTATACCATTTGTAACCTTAAGCTTATTCTAGGCTTCCTAAGGACAAGCCTCCTTATTAATATATTCAATATACTGCCGGCGCTAATATTTGTAGCAACAAGTGGTGCCCACTGTGGGGCTCACTTCGATCTAATCGTTTAAAGTATGCCTCTTCAAACTTGAATTCTCTAAATTTTTTTTTCTTTGTTGCTCTTTTTTAACATAGGCGAAATACACCAGGTAAAAACAACCCACACAAGATCCCTCACAGGAAACAAATCGACTATGTTCTCGCAAGAAGATAGATTTGAAGAGAACAACACAAACCGATAAAAAGGTAGTAGTGAAGCAAGAAAGGAAAGGTGATATATATAGCAGACACCAGAGAAGGTAGAAACAAGAAAAGACAAAAAGAACTGTGGGCAAGGAAACGAATAGATTTTCCTCCCCTCCATAGAGGGGGACATTCTGCGCTATCAATGATCATCTGGGTACAAATAGAAGAACCAGAAGTTCACAGGGTCTACATCGACAGCGAGAGTGCCTCTGAAATCTTAAATGAAGATTGTTTCAACCAGCTAAAAAAGGAAACACGCCAGAAAGTAAGGAAGTCAAACACGGCGTTGGTAGGCTTCTCCGGAGAAAAAGTACACCCGACCAGAGAAATCCGCTTAAATGTCACTCTAGGAAGGGGGCAGGAGTGCCTGCATGGAAGAACTAGTTTTCTTGTTGGTAAAGTCCCCCCTAGAATTACAACATTCTGATTGGAAGACTAGGAATCAGTGCGTTCAGAGTTGTGGTATCAACGGCTCACTCGATGATGAAATTCCCAACTCCAACTGGAGCACTACTATATGTTCAGATCAAAGGGAGGGAAAAGTATTTGTGGTGGAAAACACCCAGAAAGAAGAGGAAGCGGGAAGGATATGTATTAAAGCGACATATCCTGAGCAAAAGACACAAATAGGGAGCTCATTTTCTCCTAGATGGAAACGCGGAGTGGAGGCCCTTTTTACGAGAAAACCAAGATATCTTCGCATGGTGCCACGTAGATATGAGTGGGGTCCCTAGATATATGGCAGAACATTCCCTCGATGTACTCCCAGAAGCCTCCCATGTGGTACAAAAGAGAAGAAACTAAGCCCTGGGTAGGTCAAAAGGGTTAAGAAAGGAGGTTCAGAGCTTTGCCTAAGCCAAAATATTCAAATAAGTCAGGTACCACACGTGGTAGCCAATCCAGTTATGGTCAAGAAATCAGACAACTCTTGCGGATGTGCATAGATTTCAATGACCTCAACAAGGCATGTCCAATTGATTGCTACCCTTTACCAGAAATCGACCTGGTAGTAGACGCATTGACAGGTTACAAATGAAAATGCTTCCTAGATGCTAACTAAGCGTGCCACTAGATTCAGATGAAAAGATGCAACGAGGAAAATACGGCGTTCCATACGAACGAAGGCATCTTTTGTTACCAAAAAATGCCTCGCGGACTGAAAATTGCAGGTGCAACATAAAAGCGTTCCGAAACCAAATAAGAAAAACATGGAAGCATATGCTGGTGATCTTGTGATCAAAAGCAAAGACGAAGAATCACTCCTTCTGGATATTAGTCAAACATTCAGAAATTTGAGGAAAACCAACATGAAGCTCAACCCAAGAAGTGCTCTTTTGAAATGGAGGAAGGAAAGTTCTTAGGACATGTGATCGTTGAATCCGGATTAAGTCAACGCCATCTGAGACATGAAGTCTCCAAGCTCTAAAAGGGAGGTGCAATATTGGATTCCATTACTTGATTACTTAAATTAATTTTACAATATAAATATTTAATTAATTAGAAAACCTAAATTTGATTATCTTTGTATAAAAATCTCTTAAGAAAAAAACATGATTCGATTCGGTGTGAAATGGTATCTTAATATGTTAAATGATACCCATTTTCTAAAGATCAAGAGTTTAAAATCTCTTAAGAAAAAAAACATGATTCGATTCGGTGTGAAATGGTATCTTAGTGTGTTAAATGATACCCATTTTCTAAAGATCAAGAGTTTAAACCTTGTTATGAATTATGAAGTAGATTAGATGGCTGTTTGAGTTTTATATTTTAAACAGTATATTACTTCGATTGATTGAGATGTGTGTATCATAACTACATAAAAGTGTGAATTAAAATGTATACTTTAAAATTAAGAATTAATGATGTGTGAGACATTGGAAAGATATAATGAACAAAGTTTACAATAACTAAGTGTGAATTAACATGTATACTTTATCACACCGGTCCAACCATCATATCAAGCGTGCTTCTAATAAGGGGCCACCAGCCTTAGGGAAAGGCATGACTATATTTGGGTTAAGCTACTCTTTAGCTACATGATAAGTAACCATACGTCAAAGTAGGGTGGGTGGTGATTCCTAGCACGACCAGAAACTTGACAAGAACACAACATTAAATTATGTAGGTTATGGGTTGTATCTAACCCGTTTAATTAAACATGTCGTGTTGAATTTAATTTTTTTTAACACATTTAATTAAATGGGTCATGGTTCAACAGGTCAATTCGTCTAAAACTAGAATAAAACATATTTTTTAAGTTCAAACCATTAACTCGTTTACAACTTGATTACAGTACATTTTTAACTCGTCAATGACTTGTTTTAATAAATAGATTACATAGGTCGTGTTCAGGTTATACGAGTTATAAGTGTGTCTGTATATGAGTCATGTTTGAGTTAACTAATTTCAACAAGCGACACTAAACCAAATTGACACCCATCGGACAAAGTATGATTATGATGGTTTGAATTGTTAGTCTAATTTGTTCCATAGTTTTTTCTTACACCTCATGTCCACATTTTGTTTTGGGCTTCGACACATATGATTGGGCTTAGTCCCCATATTTCCAAGTGGATCAGCCCAACAAACCACTGGGCCAAATCCAATGGGTTTTAACGACAATGGATATGAACATAAAGTGAAGTGTGAACCGCTTCTTTGATTAGATATATAAATATTTAAAACCAAGTTTAAAATGACAATAATTCCACAAGTAACTATAAACATACAACTAGATTAATATATATGTTGTATGTTGGGCTAGTAAGTCTTCATTTCTTTCTTCAACACCATACCATGTGCTTAAAAGTGGGGACCAGCAGCAACAATTTCCTGGGTCAGCTTATCATCCTTCCCAATCTTATGGTTCACAAACACTTCAAAGTTGTCCTTGAACAGCCCACCCAACTTCAACAGTGTCTCCTTATAAGCCTTCTTGTTTGACCACTGCATTAACCCACATCAAGATTTGTTAAAAAAAACAAAATTTAAAAAAAAATATAGATAAACAATCAGTCAACTTACGGTGTTCACTGGATCGAGAATCTCCGAAGGCACACCCTCAACCTCAGTCGGAATCTCCAGCCCGAACACTTCGGTTTTCTTGTAATTTGCACTCAAAAGTTTACCAGAATGAACCGCGTCTATGATTTTCCGAGTGTATGCTAGCTTCATACGACTCCCAGCCCCATAGCTACACAAATAAAGCAACTCAAAATACAGATCATCTTTAAATGTAACTATGTTCATGTTTTATTTACCTGCCACCTGACCAGCCAGTGTTAACAAGCCATCCAGTGGCGCCATGTTTCTCCATTTTGGTGGCGAGCATTGCTGCGTATTTTGTGGGATGTAGCATGATGAATGCTGCACCAAAACAGGCTGAAAATGTTGCACGTGGCTCCTTTACGCCCTCCTCAGTACCAGCCACCTTCACAAATAAGTACATACGCGATGTCAATTTATTTATACATCATACAAGCCATAAATGTTGAAAAACTGAAACTTGAAAGTGTTTGTACCAGTGCTGTGTAGCCACTGATGAAGTGATACATAGTCTGAGCAAGGCTTAGTTTGCTCACTGGTGGAAGCACACCAAATGCATCACATGCCAAAAGTATAACATTCTTCGGGTGTGGACCCACACACGGGATCTTAGCATTCGGGATGTACTCGATTGGGTATGCTGCACGCGTGTTCTCTGTGTAACCGGCAAAAAATGTAAGATTATTTTCTAAAACACTCCCCATTTCCCATAATAAAAAATGATCTATGTTATACCTGTTACAGATTTGTCTAGATAATCCACCTCCCTGGTATGCTCATCAAATACAACATTTTCAAGCACTGAAAGTAACCACTTTGCTAGTAAGTTAAAAGAACATTCGAAGAGTTTAAAAGATATTAAAAAGTTCTGCAAAAAAACATACCAGTCCCGAATTTAATGGCGTTCCAGATATCAGGTTCTTTATCTTTTGAAAGATCAATACACTTAGCATAACAACCACCCTCGATGTTAGACACGCCCTTGTCACTCCAGCAATGCTCATCGTCTCCAATCAGATACCGGTTGTGATCAGTAGACAAAGTTGTTTTCCCGGTACCTAAACATTAAAAAAAATAGAACTCATTAAAGATCAAAACTAAAGGATTGACATCATCATTCAGATAAAGGTTTAGGCCGATGTCGGTTTGAGGCAGAGGTATATGATGTGACCCACACATGATCATGATCCTCACCATGATTGGCTTACCTGAGAGACCGAAGAAGAGGGCAACATCTCCGTCTTTGCCCATATTGCATCCAGAATGAAGGGACAGGATTTGACGCTTAGGCATGAGATAATGCATGACACCGAAGAGACCTTTCTTCATTTCCCCGGCATACTGTGTGCCAAGGATGACCATTTCTCTTCTACCAAGATTTAAATCTATGCTAGTGGATGATGTCATATAGTGTGTGTAACGGTTACATGGAAACTGCCCAGCATTGTAGATTGTGAAGTCTGGAGTACCGAAATTCTCCAGTTCTTCAGGACTGGGTCGGATGCACCTGCAACCTACCCAGTTATCCACTTGTACACACACATACATTTTTTTTTACTAACACCATCATATTATTATAATTATCCTTTGATTTTTACTTGTAAAAGTAAATTATTATTTAAAAAAATACAAAACTTATCTGGCGGGGCTTTGACTTTTGAGTATCTGTGAATGGAATATAGAACAATATGAATATGTATGTTATTATCTCAGTTACTTACATGTTATGCATGAACAAAGAGTGGTAAGCTCTAGCAGACACAATTCGAACTTTGATTCGGTTCTCTGGGTCCCAGTTCAAGAACTGATCATTCACAAACACCTGAAAGTTCATTTAGGCAATACCATTGTTAAGTGACTGGTCCCACTGGATAAATACGTAACATAAATTTCCAAAAAAAAAATGCAGTAAAATGGGAAATCATGTAACGACAAATATCACCTCTTTCAAGGCCAATGGATGATATCAGTATGGCTGTTAAGAGGAAAGACCGAAAGAGACAAGAATAACCTTATCTCTGTTATCCTGTTATATCTTATCTATCATTTTCTTTCCTTTAATGAACATTGTAGCCTATCCATATATGTATAACCATTTTTTTTACCACATCGATTTTAGACCACTTCAAAAACTAAAAAGCAACCAATCAGGAAAACGCCACAATAGCTTAGCCCGTTAAGGAGGGTGCATTTCAGCCGACACAAAAAACCCTTAAAAAGTACATTGGCTCCATAAAAAAACAAATAAAAAACCACAACGTAGCCTGCAGTCTAGATTACAGCATTCAAGCTAGATTTTAGCCGCTGTCATTCTAAACATGGTATGTTTTGATTGGTTTTCGGTGGACCTACTTTTCCAAGGCTTTTGTGTTAGCTAAATTCAAGCCTCCTTAGCTGACTTAACTAAAGTGACGTTTTGTGATTTGGATATGTTTATTTTGGAGTAGGTAAAAGTCATTGTATATTGGTGATTTTCCCTTATAAAATCGGGCACCTCTGTTTTCTTTTTTATAAATCTACCAATCTATCTATACGTTTGTGATGAAACTCGTCATTTTCAAGGGCGAAGCTATGAAGGGGCCAGGGCCGTTTTTTCCGTTAGTAGTGTTAATTTTTCTGTTTTCGTTCGAAATTTTTTTTACGTATAGAGCCGGCCCCTGCTTATTTTTTTCGGCCCCCGCTTCTTAGATTTTCAAGCTCCGCCACTAGTCATTTTGACATGAAAATTGCAACTAACTGTGTATAATATTACTCATTAGTGTCACACATTCAACCACAGATTAATGTCAAACTCAAAGTAATTAAAACAAAAGTCAAGATTCACACCCAATTTTAATCTCATAATAAAAAAATGACGAAAAAAGATATACCTTCTCCAAAGAATTCAAATAATCGACGGCTCTCTCTCTATTCACCATGAAAGTGTGCTCATCCATCTCGATATTCGGTGAACCCCTGCACCAATACGAAAATTACCCAATTTGTCGGTTTATGATGACGACTAATAAATATTATAAAAATAGTATGTGCAGAGTAGCTATCTAAATTTGTAGATGACGTACTTGCCCCACCAAAGCTCATCTTCGGTGGCGTCATCCCTAACAACACGCTTATCTTTTGGAGATCGGCCAGTTTTGGCACCGGATAAGGTTGCCAATGCACCGCTTGATGTTATGAACGACCCCTGTTCATATTTGATCGCCTGCTCATATAGCTCTGCACATCATCATGTATTTTATTAATAAAAATTAAAACAGCAAAATTAGGTTTTAGGGAAGTAAATGGTTACCGGCAGGGGAGAGATTATAGAGGACGTGGGTGAATTTGAGAGAGCTGTCACTAGCAGAGTATGCTGGGGTAAAATAGTGGTCGGGGGCGTGTGCCACCCTTGGGGTTTCGGGTCTTCGGGCCGGGTCTCCTCGGACCACTTTCGGCCCGGTTTCTCTCGTCAGCGACGCCAAAGATGCACTGTAAAATTTGAAGGTAAATTTTAAAAAATAATCTATCAGATATTAATTAAGTTTTATATTTGTTTTATTTAGGTTTATTTAATATTTTTAAGTTTATAAAATAATTTATAACTAGAGGGTTTTCTTTGCTGTGTGTTAATATTAAGCTGGGAATTCTGTCACGATCCCAAATATAAAAACGTGTGTTTACAGGAAAGGGGGAAGCCTGCTAACATCCCTACCAAACCTCATTTGTGATTCAAATGTGCAGCAAATAGTATATATCTAGGAAAATTTTTAGAAATTCAATAAGTGAGACTTGATAGCGTAATAAGGTGTCACGGGGTCTAATAAGATGAGAGCACTATTGCTATCGGTTCTTTTTAATAAAGATATGTAATAATAGAACTTTTAATATTTTTATAGTTTTTCTTAACAATTTATAGATTTTTTAGGATAAATACATAACCTACACCTTTTACTTAAGTGTAGTATTTTATAGTTAGAAACAGACTTTAATTAAAATATTAGCAATTCACCGAATATCTAGATATTTATTTAATACATCATTTACTTGTTTTTTTTTTCACTTAAATGATCCTAGTATGCTTTGGCATCTTAGGACATATACATATCCTTGAAGGAAAGTATAAAATCTATATCTGTACCATGTAAGCTGGCATCAGATTCTTTACATAACAATTTAGGAATTGATTATTAACTCTAAATAATAAGTTTTTCTCACTTAAATAACACAAATAAGTTTTTCTCATTTAAATAACATAAATATTTAGTCGACAAATATTTTCATAAAGTCTTACATATAATATAACTAGCTTAGACCCCGTATAATACATACGGGTGAAAAATATCAATACATAAAATTTTCAAATTTTATTTATGTATTTTACAGGTGTAAAAATGTATTACTATACATATACTAAGGATATAAAACAAAATTCAAAATATGTAAAAAATAATATATAATTGGGTTTCGGAAATACGTCAATTACTATTTAATATAATTTGACTTTCATTTACTATTTGATTGAAAATAAAAATTACATAATTAGATTTCAAAGTTTTTTTATAATAAAGGATTAATTTAAAATAAATGTTTTTATTAGTATAATTAGTAATTTATTAAATGATATGGGTGCATTTAATATGAGAGAGATAGGCGGAAAAAAAATGATGAGATTAAATATGGTGGCGACATGTGTCATATAAAAACCTTTATTTATTATATAGTATAGATAATGACCTGAAAATACAAAGCAATAACAAAAAATTAATTTCTAATTGAATTTGACCAACTAAATAAGATTACGTAACCTATTTAAATTTAGAAAGAAAATAAATACTTAATAAGTTTACTTAAAGGTATATATAAAATATTAATATTCATTTATTTCCTTTCAAAACCTTTTCAATACTCTAGTCGGTTATTAGTTTTTTAGTTTTGATCCATATTTTTATTTCTTACTTCACTGTATTTTTTTTGATTGATCATGAATTTTTAGCTGCGCCCCACCATATCTTATTCGTACAAAATTCAAGGCTTCATTATTTAAATGTTTATTTGACTACTAAATAAAATACGCGTTACAGCCGGACCAGAAGTACCGCTTGGACTCGAAACCAAATATATATATTTTTTTAGCAAGCAATATTTTTTAATCCTAAAATACTCTCAATATATTATTACAAGATTTAAACTTATACCATTTTTACAATAAGTAATCACTAATAATACTAGACCACAAGATCACGGGCTCATAACCAAACATATACCCGGTCTAGTTAAAAATATTTCAACTTTTCTCATTTAAACTAACCGGTTATCAACAATCACACTGATTAAACCGATAAATCAGACCATATGATTGGATCAAATTTCAAAACAATTTATTTACTTTCTGGTTTAATATTTTATTTTTAATTAGTTATACACATCGTCTATTTTTTAAACCGGTCGTTTCAAACGAACCACCTAGTAGACCGGTTAGATGACTAGTTTTAAACGAACCAGCTAGTAGACCGATTAGATGACTCGTTTTAAAACGGTCTAGCGAGTGGACCAGTTTGACGACTAGTTCCATGCTTGATCCATGTAATTTTGATAAACCACGGGGACCATTACTCTAAAACATTGGTTACAATTTAAAGTTATGTGTATTGATGTATATACCTGATGGATTGGAGTTGCTGTTTCTGGCGTTCGTCTTCGGAAAAATTAGCAAAAGCGCCTTGAACACCGTCAAGCGGTGTTGTCGGTGCGGATTTCTTCCGTTGGAGAGAGTGCAGTTCATCGATCGTCTGTGCCTTCACAGGCGCGGAACTGTCATCGTGACATATGCCGCTCTGCCTCTTCTGCGTTGATATCTTCGGCAGTCCGTTCCTACCGGCGGGCACTCCGTTACCTTTTCCGGTGACACCGCTAACATTTCCGTTGGATGCCATCTCGATCTCTTCCTGGATTCCTTCACATTCACAAAATCAATCATCAAAAACTTCAAATTGTTACATAAACGGAAAACTTAAAGAGTTCCGATTACTCACCGGAAATATAAACGCCTAGAACAAAATGAAAGAGAAAATCACGAATGATTCGATCATCAAACAGTGGTAATATAATGAAGGTGGTGAGAATTGTGGTAGATATGGGCCCTATTTAAAGGAATTGGAGTGGGGCCTACACGTTTGCTAACTAGGGTTAAACCCAGGTTGGTTATCAGTAACCGTGGTTAGATTTTTCACGATGACTAATTCATGCATCATTTTTATGTAACCAGTGGCAGTGGGGTGGGTGTACCATACATAAATGCATTGCATTGCATTGTTATAAAGTGAAATGGAATTCAATTTCGGTTCCACTACGCCGTCATCGATATCTACACATGGTAAAAATCAAGATCTTATTTCTATACTTTAAATTTAAACTAGGTTAGATACCCGTCTACTACACGGATTATAATAATATAAATCAATATAATTATAAAATGTATATATATTTTTTAACTGATGTTAAAAATTACATTACAAAACAAATACAATAATAAAAAATAAAATTACAGTTTACAAATCTCTAAATACTTTTTTTACAACTTGCAATTTGACACGTTATGAAATGCAAGGTCAATAAATAGAGTGAAACACGCAATTTAATCTGACCCTTGCAATTTAACCAGTTACCACCTGTCACCAACGAAACCAAAGCTGCAGGATGACCCCCCACTTGACGATCTACAACTTGATCCGTTACAACCTATTAACAACAACTAAAAAAATGCGAGACCTGTTAAAAAATAAACAAACTAATTACCAACAAAATACAATATGCAAAAACAATTATCAAAATTAGATATAATCTAACGTGAATTACACAAACATATATAAAATACAATCGCCACCCTGCAATGTACAACCTAACACGTTACTACCTATACACCAAGAAATATAGATGCTTCAAACGCCTTGTTTCATGTGGAATCAATTCAGTTATCTGACAATAAAGTTAAATAAGGTTAAAACAGAATAATATTAAATATATAATACAAAGATTTAAAAAAACAAAAAGCATATTCTCAATACATATAAAAAGTATGGGATTTAATCCAAATTGTTGCAGTTCCAAAAAATGTTATATGAGCATGAACCTATGGTACTCGCTACGGTTAGAGGAGACTCGTTTCCGTTTCTGCGAGGCCTATTTTGTTTTTTTGTTTTTTCTACCTAATCGTGCATAGCAGTTGTGAAGAGATAGCGATTGGGATTAGAGAATCAATAGGATAAGTTGGATACGGGTCATAGGAATTAGGATCCGCGTGTAATGTAAAATGGGGAATTGAGTTTAGGCGGGAAAACTAAAATGAGAGTTAACAGGAGAGTGACATGTGGCAGGAAGAGATTTTTATTTATTAGAGTAGTAAGATTTTGAAACGCGCTCCCCGAAGAGAAATGGACGTTAAACGGTTAAAGCGGTGACACTAACGTGGATAATCACAAAAATAAACATGGTTAAATAAATTTTGTCCAACGTTCCAATTTGAATTGTTCGGCTCAACCGTAATCCACCCACCTAATCCTCCATTTAATGATGAAATTGGGTATAAATACCCGTTGCTACAGCTCAAAGACACACCAATCATACTCCCTCTACTCTCAATTCATCCAATTCGTACTTGCATCAAACGATTTGAACTCGCGACAGCCGACTCCAAGTCAGAACTCGTTCTCACTCAAATCAACGTCGTTTCAGGTAATTCTTGTGACTAACACGATCGCTATACCCTGTAGATCGAAAGCCCTCTGTTTAATTCCATTAACAGAGGGCAATTCGAAGTGTATTTGGCGAATCAAAATTCTAGGGTTCATCGGAAGATCTGGGATGATCCGGGATACTAAATAACTATTTAATTTTTCGTGTATTAAACTAACGAGACCCGTAGTCGGGCGGTTAGTGTGTGTGTGTGTGCTTCGACCCGGTCAGTGACCCGGGTTCAAGCCGGTTTTGCCCATTTTAATTGTTTTAGTTTTTTTAAAGCAGTTTTAAACTTTTAATAATTTCTATAAATTATGTTATACATTTATAAACTTAAACCCAAATTTTATTTATACCTTTACATTCCAGAAGCTTTTTATCTATTTAAACTTATTTATAAACTTTTAAATTAAATAGAAAACTTATATAACTTTTATAATTTTTTAGAAAAGTTATAAAACTTATATACTACTTAGAAAACATAAAAATTATAAATCTTATAAAATAAAAACAGAAACTTTAGACTTTAAACTTATTTAAAACATTTATAAAAAACTTATAGTTTTATCTACACCTCAAAAACATTTATAAACTTATAATCAAAATACAAACCTTATGAGAAATTCTATATAATTTATCTTTCAATTTTAATTCCATATTATCTCTTTAATCTTGTGATTACAAGATAATGTATAAAATAAACACCTAATAAATCTTAAACACTTTGTAAAGTAATTGTTCTTTTAAATAAAGATTTACCCTTAACAATTATGTGTCATTCCTTAATAAATATTCTTTAATAATTATTATAAACACTTAGTAATTATCTATTGATTTAAATATTTATTCTTAGCCGTTTTTTATTCATTTAATAATTATTATGAATCTTTAATGATGGTTCATTCTTTAAATAATTATTATTGATCTTTGATGATTATTTATTCTTTCATCTATTAGCACAACGTTATTTATAAAATACATAGAAAACTACTTTAAACTATTATCACATAACTTATGTAAAACTTTTTAAATAATTATTTTAATTAATAATTATTCTAAACTATATTAAACATTGATATACAAGTCTTGTGTCATTCATTTAAAACCTTTATTATAAACTTGATTTAAACTTCATAAACACAATCAAATCCCATCTCCCATTGGAACCCTAGTCAATCTTGAAATCCTAGATCCTTGCCATAGACTTGTAGATCATACTTAAACTCTAGACTTATATTCTTAGGCTTGTTGTGAGGATAATCTCCCTCAAAGTCTTGCTACACTTAATATTTGTTGGACATTCTTCATCATCCAAGTGAGTATACTTAGCCCTTTTTCCTTTCTATTCTTTTGGGGTGAAACATGTTCAAAACTTTAAACTTATACAATTCTTGTACAACTATGACTAGATGCTTATTCTTATGTTAAACTTGAGACTTGTATGCTTAGATTAAACTTAAAACTAGCATATTCATTAACTTTGATCAAGCCTATGGTAACAATGATAGATCTATTGTATTTGACCAATCCACCTTGATTGATTGACCCCTTCGGGGGGGGGGAGCCCTTGGTGATTGTTACTGAATTAAACTTTAAACTTGAGACTTATAAGGGTAACCTGCGGGTTATGCCTAAACTTGGTTGGAGGGTTGATATGCACAATGTCTAACATGCTCATTTCTCATACTTACATTATAGAATGCATAGATCATAGTGAATTGTAACTCTTTTCAAATACTTGTTAAACTGTGTTAAAGCCTTTGTATCTCACCAACTATTTTGTAGTTGACAGATTCTTTCACATGTTTCAGGTTCTACATCATGAGACTTATTTGTGATCACATAGGATGCTTTGGACCTAGACTACTTATCAATTAAATGTTGTATTCTTGTTATGTTTCCTTGTATTGAATCTTAAATTATTTATTAATGAAATATTGAAACTTTAATAGTCAACCTTGTGCTATTGAACAACCGCGTCCGCCCCGACGTATAATCCGCCGTCGGTTGGGGTGTGACAGTTCTAGGGTTTAAAGTTCGAATCTTTACATTTATATTCAGTGTTTGAACCAATGTTTTTTCTTAAATACTTCTGTCATGAATGTTTTGAGCATGATCCTAGGCTAAAACGTTAATACTGCCTAGGTCAATTGATAAATTCTTGTTAAAGTTTGGATTTTTATCGGTTTTGGATTCGTATGATGGACTTATGATTTTGTACACAATCCTAGTATGATAATTGTGATGTATATGCATGCTCTAATTCTGATTGTGTGATTGATTTTGATTCCTTGCGTTGATTGTGGTTGTCTGCCAGTTTGATTAGCGTATCTAGGTCATAGATCTTAGGGTTTGTGATTTCGGTGGTCTGCTAGACGTAGTAGCCATAGGAGTTGTCATTGATTGTTGATTTGAATTGAGTGTGTGACCTAGTTCAATACCCGAGAGGTGAGAAGTAGTCGGTTAGTCTTCGTCATTAGGAATCCGAGTGTCAACTGTCTGAGAGGAAGTTGGTTTAGGCATCTAGTGATTGTTTCTAGTCTGAATCATAGTTGTTATCCTAGGATTACCCCGTGCATTCTTTGAGTGTATTGGGGGCGGTGAGACTGAGAGGTAATCTGTCCATTAGGGTACAATATCATAGTTGGAAATACCTGAGAAGTGATCCAACCATCTGGTAAGTTTAGTACACTTCAGGTAGCTTAGTTAGTGACACCCCGAGAGTGATTAGGGATCCACTAGGTTGTCTTTAGCAGTTATCCTTAGAAACCAAGATCCATCATAGTTCCAGAACCGGTAGAAGTTGTTCTTTGCAAGTAGGAATCCGACCTAGGTAGTGTTCTTCCTAATCTTGATTTCATCTTAGTCTTTGTCTTGATAGCTTGAATCGATCTTAGTTTATTGCATTAATAGTTATAATAAGTAGTGTAGTCAACCCCCAAACCAAATTATCTTTAGTCAGAGTCTAGTATTAGTATTCAGTGTCTCTAGGGTTCAATAATCCGGTTTACAATTAAGCTGTGCTACACTCGCTAGGTTCACTTGCCTGTCAGTGCGGTTTAGTTCATAGGTTTTCCATTTATTACTTAGAAGTCTAGGTTAGGTTTTGTTAGTTTTATATAGACCATCTGGACGAAATCATGGTAAACTTTAAACTTTAAAACTTAAGGGGGTTAAAGTGAAATTTTATAAAGTTGAGGGATCAAATATGCTATTTCACAAAGGCGGGGGTTGAATTTGTCGTGGCAAATGTCACCGACACTTGTGTTTAAGTAGAACTAGAAATTAAGCCCGCACGATGCGGCGAGTCTGCGAACTTCATTATGCGCAGACGCGACAGGAGGCTAAATTTAAACGATTTAGGCGGTGACATAAATATGGCTAAGCGCAAAAACTAACAACAACAACAACAACAAGCAGGCAAGGCGCAACCAATCCCAAAAGCTAATTGGTGTTAAGTTCGTAATCGTAAGTCACGTGGATGGCAAATGAGCTAACTTTTCATTAAAAACTAAATGGTGTTAACACCAAGGGTTAAAGGCGCAACCAATCTCAAAAGCTTGGGCTAAATTTGCAATTTTTAAAACCCAAGGACCAATCTTGCAATTTTATCAAACCACATGGCCATTTATACAATTAACTCTAAAAATAATTAAAAAAAACATATAGTATGTTGTATTTAAAACTATGATCATTAATCTATATATTAATAATCACATATAATAATTAAATAAGTAATATTTAATAAAACAACCAAAGTCGAATCATGGACGGAGTTTGAAAATAAATGTCTAAACGAGTTGAGTTTGGGCTTTGAAAATAGAAGTCTAAACGAGCCGATTTTAAGCTCTAGCTTAGACGAGAGGATCATCTCGACTCGTTTACACCACTAACTTTTAGACACAAACTACTTGATATATATATACACACACACATATGTACGTGCATGTGTGTGTATACTGTATATACATATATGTATTATATACCTGTGCACGCACATATATAAGAGTACTAGCTTAGACCTCGTGTAATACACACGGGGTGAAAAATATCAATACATAAATTTTCTCAAATTTTATTTATGTATTTTACAGGTGTAAAAATGTATTACTATACATATATTAAGTATAGAAAACAAAATTCAAAATATGTAAAAAATAATATATAATTAAGTTTCGAAAATACGTCAATTACTATTTAATGTAATTTGACTTTCATTTACTATTTGATTGAAAATAAAAATTACATAATTAGGTTTCAAAGTTTTTTATAATAAATGATAATTTAAAATAAATGTGTTTTATTAGTATAATTATTAATTTATTAAAAAATATGGGTGCATTTAATAAAAGAGAGAAACGGAAAAAGAATGATGAGATTGAATATGATGGCGACACGTGCTGTGACATCCGGCAATTTCAGGTTAACTTCCTACGCTAGTTCAAACATTATTCATTGCAAACTCAGTTACCTCAGTTAGTCACACCTGCATTGCATTTAATTAACTTAATTAATTGTGTCAGTTATTGCACAAACACTCAAGTAACGGTAATTCGAATAATTACCGAATCGAGTCGATCCTCGAACGTTGGTGTAATTAAAAAAAAATATTTCAAACAATAAATAATTTATAATTAATATAAATTATGTGCTTTTACGTGTTATGTGATTTTATGCGTAAACTGTAGACTTTCGTGAAATCGCGTACGTTTACGCGGAACGTTGTGACTTTTATTGCTTTATTGATTTTTATAAAGAAGTTTTATAAAAATATTTATTAGAAACTATTTTAATTAGTTACATTTAATTAAATGTGTTTTAAATTCATTTAATTAGTCCATGGGCCACATAAATCAATTTTTAAGTCTATGAAGGGGCCCATGGAGTGAGTATATAAGGATTTTATAAAAACCCTAATCCCATAACTCCAAAATTTTGAAAATAATCAGCCCCCACTCTCTTCTTTGAGCCGAGATCTTCAAGCAACCCAAACACACATCGATCGAGCTTCAATCGCGAAACCAGAAGTGAATACGTGCTAGTCTAGGCATTCCTAACATTCCTACGTAAGTTATTTTATTAAAATCCGTCATTATTTCATTATTATTTTTGAGATCGAAACCCTAGTTCATCAAAACTTGATATTTTTGAAATATATTAATGAATTGGTTAATTGATTTGTAGTATTGTATCGTATTAGTGATTTTATGAAAATATGTGAAACCCTAGTTGTCAAACGAGGTGTAAATTGAATTTTGTTGATTATGTAACGTATAGGAATCGCATGCTAGACGTGAATTATGATTTATATAGTTATAATTATATTAGTTGAAAGATTTGGGATTGATTAGACGTGTTAATTGTCTAAACAAAGCGTGTAATGGATGACTTACTAAAAGAGAAAACTTTGTTGAAAGGTGATTTTTGAATGTGAAGGTTTCTAAGTATGTATGATGCTATTATTTGACTCTAGTATGTTAGTATGGTTGTATTAATGATTGCTAAAGGATTATAGAATGCAAATAGCTTAAATAGATCATAGGTTACTAAAAGTGGAAACTTTGTGATTTGGAACTTGATGTCTAAACTTAATGTTGTGTGTTATGGTAATCTATTATGTATTAGCATGTGTAGATAGACATGGAATGATGATACGAACGTGTTATAGATAATGTGATTCATTTGAAAGCAAACATGAGTTTATATTATATTTAAAAATAATAAATTAATGTAACGTGTATTGTTGACGTAGTTGCCATGTTAAGTTAGTTATGACTTAGGTAGCATGAAACGTGAATTATTTGTGTGCTAAGCGTGTTGTCATACAAGTCAAACATTTAATCACTAAACGAGTCACCAACGGGTCGTTGAGTCAAACTTGGTCAAACTTAGTCAAACTTAGTCAAACTTGGTCAAACTTAGTCAAACTTGGTCAAACTTTGTCAAACTTAGTCAAACTTGGTCAAACTTGCAAACCTTTTCTAAACACGTAAACAATAGTATTGTTTGGATACTAAGGGTTCGTATAAACTAGCACAAACACACACTTATAAATCGGTGTTTATAGGTGGCAGTTAGTCGTCAAGCATTCTAAGCTCGCTTTCTTTCGTACATACTCTAAGGTGAGTTTCACGACCCCTTTTCTCGTGATTTTAACTTGGGGGAGAAAACATGGGTACGAACATTTAGATTTTTCATTTCAATTATATCACATGTGTACTAAGCGCAAACGTATCATGCAAGTCCTTACTTATCGAACCGTTTTATACATGGGATAGCGAGGTAATCTTGAGTATTACTACTGGGCATTGACAAGCCCCACCCGCGTTAGTCGCGCTAACACGACAGATAGTCGAACGGGTGTAAAATTGACCTAAACATTTACCATTGATCATGATAGTCATGGTAGGAGGCAAGTTCAAACATAAACAGTCAGCTTCGGTGTCGAAACGCTTTAGTAACTTGTAACTAGGTTAGATACCTATGATATAAATTGTAAATGGTTTTATCTAGTAAACTTTACAAACATTGAAACCTGTGAACTCACCAACCTAGTGTTGACACGTTTTAACATGTTTTCTCAGGTCATTAAGGTACAAATACAAGCTAAGGCATGCATGCATTCGAAGTCCATCATTTTTCAAACTCAAGAACTATTTATTTTAATTATTGTTGAATTGTTTATGTGAGTCCCCAAACCTAGGAGGCCTCACTTGTTGGATTTACTCATCAACACATAGCACTTTAAACATAAGACATTCATTAACACAGCGGAAACAATTTAAACTTCAACATACGCAGCGGAAACATAACATGTCTAATACAACTTGTCTCTAACTCTATCAACTTAAAACATAACATACAACATAATCGGGATGCCAGACACTGATCTTCGGGTAACTCTTCTCTCTAAGCCAAGCATCCACATCCATCAACTAAACCTGCACTTAACTGATATGCATACTAAAAATCAGCAACGCTGAGTGAGTTCTAACGTTTACTTTAAATCATTTATACAAAAGATTTACTAATACATACATACATACATACATACTGCCCTTAAGGCAAAACTTTACATACTACACTTTTCAAAACATAATTTAATACATTCATAAAGTATCCGTCAATTCCTTGTCACTGTTGGTACTGTCCTCGTGATCAATACCGCTTAACCGTCAATTCTTATCACTGCTGGTATTGTCCTCGTGATCAGTACCACTTAACCGTCAATTCATCTTTACTGTACTGCCCTCATGGCTTACATCCATGAACCGACAAGTACCTGGTCAATGCCCCCATGGCTTACACCATGAACCGACACTACCGCTTATCCGTCAATTCTTGTTACATACTAGTATTGTCCTCGTGATCAATACCTTCTGGGTCCTCGTGACCCAATGATGTTGTCCTTGCGAGCAACACCACATGACACGATGTTGTCCTCGTGATCAACACCGGGTATTGTCCTCGTGATCAATACCGCTTAACTGGTACATGGGGGATTGCGTAGTCCCCCCGAGCAACCGTCGTCACTCATTCCAATTGTACAACTGTTAACGAGCCACCGAGACTCTTACTAATGGGTAGCACCCATATCTGACATCTTGTACAAGTAACATCTGTCCCATGGACCTTTACAAACTGGTACATATTCCTGAAGGAAAAACTGTTCACTTTACTATTCATAAAACTTTCTATAAATCTTGTTCATAACTTTCATATATAATATGCCTTTGTTTATGTATATAAAATATAGTAAACGCTTGCCATAAAATATAACTTGCTCACTGAAAACATACTAGCACATATATCATGCCTTTGTTTATGTATATAGAAATATAGTAAACGCTTGCCAAATGATATAACTTACTTTACTGAAAACATACTAACACATATATCATGCCTTTGTTTATGTATATAGAAATATAGTAAACGCTTGCCATAATATAGATATACTTTCCTCAAAACGTACTTTTGCCTCTTTTAAACTTTTCACTAAAACATAGCTTTTCACTTCAGTTTATAATATATAAAATATAATAAACACTTTACACTAAGTATGCACACCACCCCTAAAGAAGGCAAAAAGGGGATTAGAACTCACCTTGTAAGCTAATTCGGGTTGTCCTAAACAAGGTCCAACAACGTCACTTCCGATCTGAATTGATTAGTTAAATACACATCAGACCATTACCGACTCTAATGGTTTAACTACTCTAACATACTGACTTCACTTAATCAGACTTGATGCCTGCGCACTTAGCAAGTGCGCAGACTCTGCTTCCTGCGCACTTAGCAAGTGCGCAGGTTCCTCTTCCTGCGCACTTAGCAAGTGCGCAGGTTCCTCTTCCTGCGCACTTAGCAAGTGCGCTGGTTCCTCTTTCTGCGCACTTAGCAAGTGCGCAGGACCTGCTCTGTGCGCACTTGGTAAGTACGCACGACCTGTTCTTCGCGAAAAACCCTAACTTTCGCATTCGGGTCTGATCACGTCAAGATCCCGAACCTGTTTGCATTCAAAACATTCGTTTTCCATTAAGGAACTCAAATCTATGCTCATCTTTCAGTTTCATCCGTTCAAACATAACCTTTTCACCCAAAACCCGAAAAACCCAAAAACGAACAAAAACTCAGATCTAGGAGAATCGGTTACCTGTAATCACTTCCTTTTCGTTGCTAAACACTCACGAGACTCTTGCTAATGATCCTTGAGGCTCTAATCCAAAAACCGAGACTTTCTCTCTCTAGGCTCTCTCCCCTCTCTCTCTCTAGAATTCGGAAATGTGGATGGAAATGAGAGCTTTTGGCTGATCTTGAGGCTTATAAGGGCCCAAACTTGCTCCTTTCGGCCCATACCCCGGCCCAAGCCCACTTTCCTTCTTTTCTTATTTAAGTTTTAAATTTCTCGTGAATTCTTTCGCGCTCTAAAACTCGGGATGTTACAAGTCTACCCTCCTTACAATAGGTTTCGTCCTCGAAACCTGCCATAAGCTATACTGATAGCAAATCACAGAATGGGTGGCATAAACCGTAGCTATGCAAGGCAGCTTGGTCATGAAGGCCATTGTGATTAACTACCGATGAGGGTCTAATCAGGGTAATATCTAGTTCTAAGGCTTCTAAGCTGATGGGGCTAACTAATCATTTAAGGAAATAATAACATAAACTTGGCATATCACAATTAAGAATTTGCAACGTACCTTACTGAGTCATCTGGTAAGCCCTTGCTGTGGCCTTGTTGATGTAAGGTTCCTTCTCTGCACCCTTACCCTTTCCAGATCCTCCCGCCTCCGGCTCTTTGTGCTTTCTTTTGTATCATAATCCGGGACGGACTTAGAAACTGCGTGTTTGGCTCTTCGGCTAGCCGATGCCTCAGCTTTAGAACTTTGGCTCATTCTTTCTAAGAAATCCCAATCATCTTCTTCGGGATTAGACAACAATGTCCCATTACTTGTGGACTTCAAGTACTTCCTCTCCTCTTGAGTCAAACCATCCACAAAACATTTTACCAATTCCCACACTCAATTTGATGGTGGGGGCATTTCCTCAACAACTCCTTGAAGCGTGTAAAAGCTTCATGTAACGGCTCACCCGTTTGTTGTTGAAAGGTCCGAATCTCAATTCGGGAGTCATCTGTCTTCGCAACCGAATAGTACTCATCCAAAAAGACTTGTTGCATTTCATCCCATGTGTGGATGCTATTGGCCGGCAATGTGATGAACCATTGCTTTGCTCGATCTTTTAGGGAAAACTGGAAAAGTCTAAGTTTGACTTCGCTTTGATCAAAATTCTCATCCCCAATTGTGCTACAGATGGCAGCAAACTCGGCTAAATGGGTGTATGGTTCTTCGGTGACCATACCATGAAAATGGGGAAGGACGTTGATGTAATTCGGTCTTGACTTGAACCTCCTCATTCCTGGAATTGGTGGAACAATTGGAGAAGCATTCTCCGAAATAGCCGGTCGAAAACGACCATTAACTCCACCCATAGGGGCTACCGGTTGTCTTCGGTTTTCATTATTGTAGCCCCCAGTAGCTCTCCTCCCTTCCTGTCTAGGAGGATACCCAAATCTCTCTGGTCGAACTGTTCGACCCATTGGTTGTCTCGCCCTTTGGTGAACATAATTCACCTCTTCTTCCTCTCCAAAGCCTTGCCCCTCGTTATACTCTCCATATTGGCTCCTCTCACCATCTTCATACTCATAATCTCTAAACCCTTCACCATTCCCAACATCTTCATTATCATCATACCCAAAGTACTCACCATCGTCATCCTCCCAACCCTCGTTCTCATTGTTTCCGGGAGGGGTTTGATTTTGTTGTGGTCCCCTTCTTCCTTGGTACGTGGGATTGGTACGGATGTTAACGGGTCGGTTTTGTTGAACTGGACCCGACCCACGGGGTTGGTTGTTATTGATAGGTATAGGTGGAGTTTGGGTTGAGGTTCGGTGAGGTGGAGTTGGTGGGCGGTTAGGGATAGGGCCTCTGTTTGGAGTTGGGCCACGGTTTCTCATGCTAGATCCAGAATGACTGCTTCGACCATCCATGGATGATGGTTCCGATGAAATAGGTTCTAAATTTTGTTGTTGGATTCGGTTTTGCCTTGCTATCCTCTCAATTTCCGGTTCAAACACAAGTGGTGAATTTCTCCCAGATGAACGGGTACGCATGCACTAATCTGTCACCTGCACACACAAACAAACACCACGCGTAACACAAAAATAGAAGAAGATTAACCAAACAAAACAAGTAACAAATAGTAACGAGTCAATTAAAATAAAACACCAAGCGCACACACTCCCCGGCAACGGCGCCAAAATTTGATCGGTGTCGAAGGGACCGGTCAAAGATAAAGAAATAGAGTGTCCTAATCACCTTAAACTAGTTAGGGTAAGAAGGGTGTCGAACCACGAAGAGTTTGTGGTCGGTGCTCAACTTCAATTAACAATGCAAATTATGAAGTTACAACGGGTCTTTCTGACCAAACACAATCAATGATTTAAGTGAAAACTTTATAAACTCAACAAACAAATCAAGTACCAAACAAAACGGTTTAAGTTGTAAACAATAATTAAAAAGGGTATCACACCCGGGTTTCAAGTTCACAAGTAATTAGGGATTATCACACCAACATTTGAGTTCAAACAATCGAATGGTTATCCAAATCTAATTAACCAAATCTAACCAAGAACATCAACATTCATACATCATCGGCAAATAGTGTAAAACAATATTCACGAATGAAATCGAGACAAATGTATGCAATATAGAATTAGATTAATCAATAGATTCAACATAAATCAAAGTTCATAGCAATTATCATCTAACGGGGTCAATGGTGCAAGAATTTATCGACTCCCATGAGTTCATAACCATACTAAACACAAAGATTCAAGTGTTTCAAACCAAACGATTACAAGAATTGTTTCTCAAAGCTAGCACATGATAAAACCCTAAAACTTACAAACAATCCACCCGGGAATGATTACCGGTGGATTAGCCGCTCATGGTGGTGGAAATCATCTTCAATCTTTCAATCGAATGTTAGAATCGTGTTCTTTAGCCTCCAAGAACTCCAAAATCGCCCAAGAACTATGGTGTAAAAGATGGATTCGAATTTGGGGAAGAAAAACCTAATTAAACCATTGAAAATCGGCTGTTTCGCCCAAAACCCGCGTCTGAAACGCACCCAGCGTAAGCTTACGCTGGGAGGGCGTAGGCTTACGCCGGGACTCTGGAAGCTGCTGTGAAGAAATCAATTAGGCGTAGGCCTACGCTGTAAGGGCGTAAGCTTACGCTGGTGGCGTAGGCTTACGCTGGAACTGCATTTTTGCCCCGTTTTCTCCGTGTCTCTTCCGACTCTCTCGTAATATCTTCAAAGATCACATTGTAAGCTTCCAACACCTGCACATGCATGACTACACAAAACCTTTGTATTCCACATATCAAATTGCATAAATATAACATATTACACCCTTTAATACATGAAACTTTGGCCACTTATCATATCCCCACACTTGAGTTTTGCTTGCCCTCAAGCAAAGTCATTTGCTTTTAAATTCTCATTACAAATTCTTAAATAATTGTTTTCACTAAACATAAGTTAAAGTCCAAGGTCATGCAAAATTCATAAAAATTAAACTCTCAACAGCTTTACAATCCAACAAACCATCAATAAATTTTTAACAAAAGGAAAATATTGGAACGTGCTTAACTCATATCTAGTTATGGCTTTGCATGCACACACCCCTCACACTCAATCACTCCACTCGGCTTCATATATGGACTAGCGATGATGTGCTAGTATTTTTCACTCGAAACCAAACAATGAATCACATTATTATATGCTTGCATATTGATCACATCTCCACCTACTAACACAACTAAAACGCACAAATCAAAAGGTCTTTTAAGGGTTGTAATGTAGGCTAGGGTTACGGGTATGGATAAGGATTTTTAAAGTGGCTAAAGGTGAGTGGAATTCAACTAATAACGTTACAAATCAACTCTTAAACCTTCAAAATTCTACCATGGGTATAAATGACCCATCAACACTAAATTTCTTATTTCTTCAAACTATCAAATGAAACTTGAGTTAAACTGACCCAATAACATCTTTTACTGTAGCTCCACTAATATTCAAGACCTTTGGGCACATGTTGACCCAATACTATTTTTTTTTTTCAATGCAACTACACCAATCTAAGTTAATTGAATTCCAACTCACGGGTTTAAAAATAAAAGGCTAAAAGGTGAATGGGTGAATGTTGTGGGTTTTGTCAAAAGAAAAGGTATAGGCTCAGAATGGGTATCTAGTGGATATTAACGGGTAAAGGCATAAAAATAAAAAGGTTTCTCCTAATGCCTTTATCATTTTTGCACAATCAATTGGTTCAAGGTTTCAACATGTATTAACAATATGCAAGTTCTAAAATATGAAACAAAGTGGCTAAACACTCAAATAAGAGAATATATATATATCAATTTGGCTCAAATTCTCACAGAAACGATGGAAAATAGGTTACCGACATGTGCATGCAAACCGTCACCTTCTACTTTGTTACTCCCAATTCCAACATTTCCAATTTATTATATATATATATATATATATATATATATATATATTTTATTTGTTGGAAAAACTTAATCGAGTAACTTAATGAATTAACCATGACCAAAGACCTCTATCAAACATTTTGTAAAACAATTTTCAAAAAAATTTGTATGGTTTCCAAGATTTTCCACATCCCCACACTTGAACCTTACATTGTCCCAATGTAAATAGTTATGAAATGTAAAAGTGCGGTTAGTGGGTGCAAAAATAACCAATACCCAGAAACTCTCAATATCCAACTCAAAGATTCCCATAACCATAAGCACCAACCCAAGCATCACCCAAGTTCTTGCCAAAACAAAAGCAAAACAAAATATCAAAATAACCTAAAACACACAAAGCACACCAAAACAAAATATTATTATTATTATTTTTTTTTTATATATATGCAAGAAAAAGGTAAAAGTATGTGGACCTGTTCGAAATGCCCAAAATCAGGCAAAGCTGTCCTCACTGTTTTGTTCCTCATCCTCATCTTCATCTTCATCTTCCTCCTCATCATCATCTGCATCATCATTGCCTGGCTTGTAAGGCCAGTATGCCTCCGGCCTAGCATCATATGGCTCCTGCTGTAAAGGTTGACCAAAAACTGACTCATATAAAGATTGAGTCATATCTCTCATGTTATTCAGACCTCCTTGAGCCGTTCCACTCGAGCCTTGCCCACTTGTATCCGGTGTCGGGTATGGCGCCACCCACTCAGAATGATGACTTTGTGGGTAGCGCTGGTATGTGTCACCCATGTCGTACGGATTCAAAGACTCCCATTCAGTAGGGGCTGGATGTGAAGAATAAGGTACGCCCTGATGGTAATCATTGTAGTGGCGCACTTCTTCATTGTCCCTAAAATTTCTGTTAATTTCCTCCTCTTGTCTCCACATCATCCCCCTTCTATACCTCCTATCTTCCTCCAGATTCTGCGTTTGCCTATCAAACATTAAACGCGAGGCCTCCTCCCAATTAGGATAACTTTCCGGGCGAGCCTGCTCTATTAGTTCCGTGAAAGATTGACTATAATCAGCACTATACCCAAACCCGTGCTCAAACCCATAACCTGCACCACTTGTCCCCATAGTTGGTCCTGTGGGACCAACTTCTTCATCTTCCAGGTTCATTTCTTCTTCTTCCGACACATCACTTCTTAATTCCTCCAAGAACCTCGCAGTGGTGGTATCAGTCAACACATGAGTTCTTGCTGTCAACTCATATCTCCAACTTCCTTGCTGCAAGGACCTTAAGGTATAAGGTTTATGTTTTATTTTTAATACCACCGGTCTTCGTGGCAAAACCTTTGCCCATTTGAGGAACTTTGACAACAACCGACAATGAGGGATAACCATCCTCTCTCTTTCCTCCCGTGACTCCTAAATATTCCACATAATCAAGTGTTTAGATGACATAACTAGGGAACCCGTCAATAGTGCATGTAAAACCATAACTTCATAAAAGCGCACCTTTGTCTTATCCCCCGTTCTTGGGACCACGTTCAATGTCACAAATACCAACAGCAATTTGGGAAGTGGCTTCAGCATATCTCTTCTCAATATCAATCGGAACACATCACAACCTTCATCCACCACAAAGAGGGCTCTGATCATGTTTTCCCACATTGTTTCCTGGATCACGTGAGCCTTCAACTTATCATCAGCTACATATTCATAAGGTTCATTATTTTCTGCTCCTGAGTCAAAGTGGGCAATCTTGTCAATAGTTTGAAATGACAAGTCTGCTTGCTTCCCATTCACTGTACCCCTCAAAATTGTCGTTTGGGGCGGGTTATCTCCTTCAATTCGTTGAAGGGTCGCCATCCACTCAAGAATTGCTTCACCATACACATCATCAATTCCATCATAGTGGAAAGCAAGGCTCTAACCAAGCCGTCGAAAACAGTTAACCACTCCATACCTCTCGAAATCCGGCTCGTGGATATGCTTTTCACAAGTAAATAACGATTCAAATCCACCAGCCGGGCTTTTCACTTTGTCCATGTATAAATCTTTCTGCTGTGGATAAGGGAAAGATGACAATCTCACTGGTTTCTTCCAAATTGTGGGTCCAAGTTCCTCTTCAGATTCATGGGCACTCTCTTCTTCACTTCTTTCGCGCAGAACAATAGTGTTTCGTGCCCTCTTTGATCTACTCCGTGATGAGGACTCACCCGCTTTTTCTTTACCCTTGTGAGACTCTTTCGTTCTGACCATTGTTCCTACAATTTCAACAAGCACACATAAATCAAAGAATTCACCAAGAATCAAACTTGTAACAATTCTTCATTAATAATGCTAATTGAATTCACTCCATATTAACTCTTTATCATGTGAAAACAAAATTTCTGTTATTTTCATCAAAACAAGTTTACATGTTGTTTTAAAATTTTAAAATTTCTCCCAAAATTTTAATCAAGTTCTATTCAATTCATCACTAACACAATTATTTCCAATGCTTCAACAATGTCATCATCAATCTTCTAATTCTAACTTAAACCATCCTTCCCAAAGTACCCAACAACACAACTACAAGGTAACATCAATTCTTATTCGACAATATACCTTCAAACAACCAAGAATTGTAATACAAACGTACCTTTTGGGTTTAGACGCTTAAATATCAAAGGGTGATGACTATTCCGTCCACTTCACACAAAAGCCCCAAAAATTTCGAAACCCTAGAATTTCGGGTCTCTCGGGTATGGTTGATTCGTTGAATTCCGCTTGGTAGGGTTTACTCCTCTTGCAAAGTTATGCAAAAACCCTCAACCAATTTTTGATTTTTATCAATAGATGGTAGATTAAGGAGTGGAAGAAGATGAAGGTAAAGGGAGATTTTTAGAGAAGAAGATAGAGTAGAGAGATAAGAGGTAGGTGATAATGAGGAGAGAATGAGAGAAAAACGTTTTTAAGATTTTTTTTTTTTCGGACTTACCTGCTACTTTTTGTGTGAAATCTCGATCCAGCGTAAGCTTACGCTGAAGGGGCGTAGCCTTACGCTGAGCCTCTGACGCTTCTGTTTGAAAAATGACCCGGCGTAGCCTTACGCTGAACCAGCGTAGCCTTACGCTGAGTTCAGTGGCGTAGCCTTACGCTGATATGGCGTAGCCTTACGCTGAAGGTCTGATGCTTCTGTTTGAACTTTGCCTTCTGCGTAGGCTTACGCTGACCTGCTTTTGGTCTTTTTTCAGCTCCCAACTTGAATGTGTTTCGTCCCTGAAATACCGACATCCGCTGTAGCCTCATACTTCACGCCTTCCTTTGATTCTTGCACATAATTTCAACAAAAATTAGCTAAACGAAGAAAAATAATAAAACATAAATAAGCCGGGTTGCCTCCCGGTTAGCGCTAAGTTTATTGTCCTCAGCCCGACACTTCTTCATGGTATTACTCATGCTCGTTCATCACCAAGCTCAATAAGAATGCTTCTGCTTGGTTTGTTGGCCCATTAATCTCGTTGAGTTCGAGATATGGCTTCAATCGGTGACCATTCACAACTTGCCTCAAGTGATCCTCAAAATCTTCAATCTCTATATCTCCATAGTTGCCAACTCGTGTGATCACAAATGGTCCCGTCCACTTACTTTTCAATTTTCCTAGAAAGAACTTCAACCTTGAATTATAAAGCCAAACTCTTTGGCCCACTTCAAACTCCTTCTTCCGAAGCTTGGCATCATGAACCGCCTTCATTTTGTCCTTGTAAGCGGATGCACAATCATATGCCTCACTTCTCAATTCTTCCAGTTCATTTAGACTCAACTTCCTTTCTTTTCCTGCAACATCATAATCCACATTAACTTGTTTGATAGCCCAAAACGCCCGGTGAGCTAACTCTACCGGTAAATGACAATCTTTTCCATAAACCAACCGGTATGGGGTCGTGCCAATAGGGGTTTTATAAGCCGTTCGGTAAGCCCATAAAGCATCAGTCAATTTGGTTGACCAATCTTTTCGGTCCGCCCGGACGGTTTTTTGTAAAATATCTTTTATTTGCCTATTAGACACTTCCACTTGTCCGCTTGTTTGGGGGTGGTAAGGAGTTGCTATTCTATGATCCACGCCATACCGTTTTAGTAATTTGCCAAATTTAAAGTTTTTGAAATGAGATCCCCCATCACTTATAATGACACGGGGGATACCAAATCTTGAGAAAATATTTGTTTGGACAAAGTTACACACAACGGTATGATCGTTCGTCTTAGTGGCTATCGCCTCGACCCATTTAGATACATAGTCGACCGCCACCAAGATATACAAATTGCCAAACGAGTTTGGGAAGGGTCCCATGAAATCAATTCCCCAAACATCAAAGATGTCAAGGACGAGAATCGGTTTCATGGTGTCACACCCCGGCCGACGGCGGATTATACGCCGGGGCTGACACGGTTGTTCAAAAGCACATGATTGGCTATTAAATGCGATAATATTTATTATTCAATTTAAAGTGTTCGTTACATGGGAAAAGGAAACGAAACGATCAAAACATAACGTATATTTAATTAACTAGGTCCATGTCCTATGTGAGCACGTTGAGTCCTTAAACCGGAGCACCTGAAACATGCGAGTAAATGTCAACTACAAGTAGTTGGTGAGTAACATAGGTTTTGACACTAACAAAAGTTTAGTAAAAATGATTTGGAATTCAATATTGTTCAAAGCGTAACTATGGCATAAATGTGAAAACATACAAGGTTCCAAGCGTACAATTCAATCCGTAGTAAATGGAAAACTGGTAAGTACAATCCCACTGATTGTGTTTTGGAAAAATAGTAATATGGTACACACAAAACCCGCTAAGGTTCGTGTTAACTGGAATCGGATTCCCCTATAAATGATCATGTTAGGTACTACCTTAGGCCTGGGTAGCAGGTTAATGAATGTACTAGTATGAATACATGTAATGGTCACCAAGCAGTTCAAGACATAAAGCACGTAGTAAATAGCATGAGAACATTGGTATTGAATTTGGTAAGTATAGTATGTAAACATGTTTCACCCCGAGTATTTGTAAATAGTAGTAAAAAGAAAGGGGGCTATGAAACTCACCTGAGTTTTGTACTAGTAGTGGATAGCACCACACAAGGATGCAAAAGGAAGCACAAAAGTTGGCTGTGAACCGTCTAGGTATGTCCTAGAATTATAAGCATAATAATTAGGGACACATGAGGTATTGTGACGATGACACGGAAGAGTGAACGTCTTAAAACAATCTAAGGATCGACGAGTAGACGAACGTGTCCACGGGAATAAGGGTTTCTTAATATGATTATTAAGATAAGTATGTTTCATGTCGAGAGTTTCTAATTACGAATAATATTAATAAAATAAATATATTCGTGCGTTTGTTCCATTAAAAATATGGCCTAGGAAAATAATATAACTTAATATACTATTTTTAAGTTCGTAGGATTTAATAAAATAATCATTTATGTGGTAAAAATAATAAATATATTATTTTTATTCGAGAATATATTTGTGGGTAAATAATATAGGTACTTATATTATTTATAAGTTTGAAGTGTGACACGGTCACGATTAATGTGGTGAAAATAATATGTATAAACATATTATTTTATAATTGGAGTCACGGGTTGAAAATAATATAATATATTATTTTTTATTTGGAGTCGAGGTTTAAAAACAATATAAATATATTATTTTATGAGTAGAAAATATTATTAAATATGAGTTATAAAACCAAAGCCGAGCCTACGGGTGTTTCCCCGGGCTAAAACACGTTAATATATGAATATAATAATATAGGGTTTGATTTTTATATTAAAATAATAACTAAAGATGGATTTAAAAAGAAATGGGTGTGGAGAGACTCGAACCCGGGTCTCTCCCATACATGCACAAGGCTTTAACCAGTCCCGCCCGCTAGGGTTTCGCAAACAAAGCCGGTTCCAAATGGTTTTAGCATACAAGTCAAATGGTATCCCTCCCCATATGCATAATCGATCGATTTCAGTCCCAATACCATCAAATCTGATCGCGATCCGTCAAATTTTCAAAGGGGGTTTTGTTGTTTTGAGTATTACGAATCTGTAGTAGGTTTTAATTGCAAAATAACGGGTTTAGAGTTGTTAAATTTTTGGTTTTAAATGCCGAAAACCCTAGCTACGAACACACAATCGGTTCGATCAAATCTTATGTTAAAAACTGTTGAAACCATGGGGCTATTACAGATTAGGGCATTGAGAAACTAACCAAGTGGTTTGATTTCATTCATATCGAGTCTAGGATCAAAATCCCCAAAATGGATTATGAACAAACCCTAGATTACGGGTTATGATCAATTCGATATTAACAGGTTAAATTGATAAAGGGCTTTTGTTTTATAGATGCTTACGAGTCTATAGGTATTAGTTAATTGGATTTTAACGCAGATCTGAGTAGGGTTCGATCAAATCGTTTTCTCAAGAACCCTAGATTCTGGGTTTTGATTCAAACGATGATATGAGCCCCAATTGGCATAGGGCTTTTGATCTGGGTATGAAAACGAAGCTAAGGAAGTGTTTAATTACCAGAAGAGTGTTCGGATTGATGGTGCTCGACTAAAACCCAGTTCCGACTTTGCGTTTTCGTTCTCCGGCGACTCTGGCTATGATTCTGATCGAATTGGGATGTGTAGAACGATTAGAGAGGTGTGATTAAAGTATTCTGAGTGAAAATTTGAGAGTCGGTAACGAATTGGATCGAATTGTATAGCTCTAGCATTAAGTTCGACGGTTTTTGGTTTAAAGACCTTAACTCGCAATGATTAGCAACAAGGAATGATTATAAACGGCTCAATGATGGCCGGATCCATCAATGCCATACGTTTCAACTTCGAATTCGATCAATAGGTCACGAATTTGGGTCAAATGTCGCAAGTTTGACTTTTAAAAGTCAACAGGGCCAAATTGCTCCTGATTTTGACTTTGTAGGTCAACCGATTAGGTTTTGGGATTTGGCAGAGGTAGTCCCTACAGTTGTATGTGAATTAGAGTTTAGAGTTTAGCAGAGTTAGTCCCTGAGGTTTCTAACTGAGTTAACTAAGTTAACTGGGATTTGCCGGAAAGGTAAAGAAAAAAATAATAATAAATAAATAAATGAATAAATAAGGCCGGAAATTTTCTAGAGATTACACATGGGCATTTCGTCTCTTTTGGAGATGCTCCCTAACTGTTGACATTTGACGCAATGTTTCGCAAACTCAAATGCATCCTTAAACAAAGTTGGCCAGAAAAGACCACATGCAAGAATTTTGTGTCCTGTCTTTTGGCCACTGAAATGGCCTCCACATGCATAAGAGTGCACATGTGCTAGCACACTTGGAATTTCTTCATTTGGCACACATCGTCTAATCATTTGATCCGCTCCCACTTTAAATAACTCCGGTTCTTCCCAAATGTATTGCTTTACTTGGGATAGAAAGTGGGATTTCTTCTTCTTTACCTAATGACTCGGGATTGCACCTGTTGCCAAAAAATTTACAATATTAGCAAACCATGGTACAGATGAAACAGACATTATATGCTCATCAGGGAATGATTCATTTATCACTGTCGTGGATTCTTCATCATCAACCATGATCCTTGATAAGTGATCGGCTACTACATTCTCACTCCCTTTTTTATCACGGATCTCCACGTCAAATTCTTGCAACAACAAGATCCACCTTATGAGTCTTGGTTTAGCATCCTTTTTCTCCATGAGGTACCTGACAGCACTGTGATCAGAATAGATAATAATTTTGCTTCCCCATATATAGGACCTAAACTTGTCTAACGCATATACTACTGCGAGTAATTCTTTTTCGGTTGTAGTATAATTCAATTGAGCATCCGAAAGAGTTTTACTTGCATAATATATGGCAACGGGTTTCTTCTCAACCCGTTGTCCCAACACGGCCCCAACCGCATAGTCACTAGCATCACACATGATTTCAAAAGGAAGTGACCAATTTGGCGATTGTAAGATTGGGGCCTCCTGTCACACCCCAACCGACGGCGGAAACATCGGGGCGTGAAGCGTGCAGACTGTTCATTGCTCATGGTTTACTAAAGTTTAAATAATTAATAATCGTTTTCATTGCAATCAAACAAGTTCAACAAAACATAGATTCAATCCACCAAAGAATAATGAAAATTACATCAAAATATAACTGGTTCAATTAAAACTAGGTCCAAATCCTATGTGTAGCATATCTTGATCACTTCAAACATTGGTACCTGAAACATGGTTAAAATGAGAGGGTCAACTACAAGAGTTGGTGAGAAAACATAGGTTTTGTTGTGTGATAGCAAAAACGTGTTGTGTGTATACAGTTCATACAAAACATGTCAATAAAGGCGTTTATGGAGAGGAACCATCGTGTGACCTGTGTATTCAATCAAACCTTTGTAACTGAAATCAAATCGTGTTGTCAGCAACAGTCACCCTACCTGGGTGGGTTTGTCAGACTCAATAGTACTATCACTGTATACTGTCGGCTAATAGTTAATGATTGTGAATAGCGTATATAGTCTACACACCTAGCACTCAAGCATAAAGCACAGAATTGCATACATGTATGTAAGATGGAAACTGTATTCGTGTATAATTGAAAACATAGTAATTGAACGCATGTTCCACCCCAAAAAGTTTTGTAAATAGAGTAAAAGAGGGGCTATGTAACTCACTTGTTATGCAGAGTGTAGGTCGCACAAGCAAGTATGTAATGGCGGTGTGTTGTAGATTGCTAAGTTCGACCTAATGAACAATGTATATGTGTTATTGATTTGCGTTATTTAATGACGGAAGTGAATTTGTCATTCTTAAACGTGTAGGGTTTGTCTTAAAAATAATAATTAACTATGTTATTTATTATATATATTTATTTGTATTAGTTTAAGTAATAGAATATTTATTTAAAATATAAGTTTAAATAAAAAAAATGTTCATTCGGAACAGTGTAAGGTATTCCGGTAATTAGTTTATAAAAATAATTATTTAAACTGTTATTTAATTTATTTATCAAATTAATAGAATAAAAATAAAAATAAAGATTCTGTTTAAGTGATGAGCACGACCGTGCTTGTATATGGCACGACCGCGCCCGGCACGTACGCGACCGCGCTTGGTCGGTAACGCGCCCGTGGTTGGTCAGAAGTCAAAACAAGAGTCTGGTCCTGAGACACGACCGCGCCTAGGGTTTTGACTAGGTCAGGACTTGGTTTGATCGGCAAACACGACCGGGCCATGACTCGGGCACGACTGTGCTAGGTCAGGCACGACCGCGCTCCATGATGAGCGCGACCGTGTCTGGTCTTGTCCAGAACACAATTCGCTTAATCCTTGTAATAAAATCGTTTGATATTACAGGGCTTTCGTTCAATGGATGATTGCGAACCCAACCCTACTAATTAATTGCGTTTATAACACATCCATTGTGCAGTTTGATTAAATCGTTTTTATTTCAAAACCAAGTTTTAAAATCTAATTATTTGTGTAATGTAGCAACGAATTAGTTTAAGGCTTTTGATCAGGGTGAAGAGACGAACCAATTGGACTACTACTAACCTGTTTAGAATGGGGCAACGAGTGACGTCGGCTTCGAGGAAGAAATCGTGGTTCTCGAGGATCGGCAGAGGAATAGCGGTGATGATCAGACGATTTTTGGGTTGAGATAGGTTTATGGAAGTCGTACGAAGTTATTATAATAGTTTAATTCGTTTGATTCTATCATAATTACACGATTCGATTAAGAATGGAAAGTCCGGGTAAAATTGCAAGGATTCGTTCGATTGGATGTGTATTGGGCCGTGTCTAGGTCTTAATTTACCGAATATCGACTTCTGTATACACCGCGGTTTCTAAAACGCGTCTCAATTCTATTTTTGGACAAGATTTGAGTCGGTTTGACTTTTCAGAAGTCAAACTGCATCGGAGGCGCGACCGTGCCTCATAGTGAGCACGATCGTGGTTGAAACTATAAGCGCGACCGTGCTTATGCTAAGCGCGACCGTGCTTGTGTAGATTTTTTGGAAATTTCAAGAATAGTCCTTGTATCTTTGTAGTCTTAGCGTCGCTTTGAGTTTTAGTCGAATTTGATCCTCGAGTTTAGTGAGATGACGAAGGTTTGTTTTAGCTATTATTGCAACATAATCAATCGTATATAAGTACTTATAGCATAGTTATTGTACAAGAATTGAAATTGAATACTTGTGCATTGCATCAAAAACGGTTACATGGAAAAATCAGAAATGTTACAGTCTCCCCATGTTGAGGGGATTTCGTCCCGAAATTCAACTGGTTGAGGCTGCTGCATTAGTGAAGAGGTGTGGTAACGGATGACAGGGTTTGGGTCCGATACTCAAGATTAGAACTTGTCATCATGTCGGGCATAGAGGGTGGTAGTGGATTTAGTTTGAGAAGGTTTAAGGAGAAGACTATCAAGAATACTCTAGCCTTTTAAAGATAACATTGCATTACTTGAAATGGGAACAATGGATATTTGATGATTAGTGTTTGTTTGTGATGTGGTCTAATGTGCTCAAGAATTGTTAATGGCTAAGAGATTTCACAAACATTAGTCAATTGTCAGAATATCATAAAACTTCTCGTGATACAAACAACGCTATTACTTACAATATGACAGGAACACTTATGTATAGGAAGTACCAGCGGCGTATCCACCATGCCCTTGTCACATCACATTAGTCTCGTTGTCATATATCATGATAGGTTTTAGGTCCTAACACACGACGAAATTTCACTATGCTTTCCCTGCGCTGATTTGTATAATTCCGTGTGCACCCGTAATTATTCAAATCATTGTATGGTCCGTATAGATCGTTTCGTTGTGTGCGGGTAAGGGGCACAATTTTCACTATGATCACTTCTATTGATTACACATAAAAGTCGCTACCAAGTAACTATGTCCCTAATCAGGTCAGTTCGCAACTAAAGACTAGTAAAGTAGTAACACTTAGAGTTTCTTAGTTTGCTCGTGTTTGAACAAGAATACGTCAAACCCCGAGTCGTTTCAATGTATTATGGTCTTCAACTTTGGAGTACAAAGTGCATGACCATGTCTTGTGTATGATGTAATCAATCTATTGCAAATATTGTAAGCAATTTTGTTTCGAGTATATAGTAAACACACAAGTCTCATGTATGATCTAGTGCCACGTAGTTTGTAATCAAATAGGTCTCATATATAGCGTAAATAATTTAGCGTCTTGTATTTTGTAAATCAATAAGCTCTAAGGTGTAATGTAAACAACATAGTATCATGTGTATTGTAGGAAATGGATCTCATGTATAGTGTTAGCAACTTAGCATCATGTATTTTGTATAATGTACACCGTTTAGTATAAAGTGCTTTGTAACAAAATGAGTTTCATGTATAGTGTGGTCAATCTAGAACTATGTATCAATGACGCAATTCTTATGCATCACGTATATTGCCAACAATTTAAGTTTCATGTATCATGTGCTCAAACCAGTAGTATGTGTATTGCAATTAAACCTGTTTCGTGCATTACGTGATTAATCAAGCAAATTGTGATTTGTAGGCAAACTAGTTTCATGTATTATGTAATTTGTGTAGTATTGGATATATTGAGAATAATTGAGTTTTATGTACCATAAGATTGCATTGAATATATTGTGAACGTGAGTATTGAACTTCGCGTGCGATGTGTACTGACGGGTTTTGTATACGATTTAGTGTTGCGGAGAAGTGTGTTATTGTCGTTCTTGTAAGATGTGGTAGTTAGGTTCTAGCCCCTTTAAATATCATTGAGGTTTGTGGGGATGTTTAACATCTACGCGGTACGGATCGTCTCTTGAAGCGGCAAGTGAAAAGTAACGAGGGGTTCTGAAAACACTCAGAGGAATGTGTTTACAAATAATTGATCTTTGTTTGAAAATAGGAAATTGTAAATTGTTCTTGGTTATAGATGTATAAAGTAATGAAACTATTGAGTTAAATAACCTAAATGAATAGACCATTTACAGGAAAAATCTTTAAATTTAAAAAAAAATTTAATTATTATGAAGGGATTATTTTAAGATGACTTATTGGCTAAACAAGTAGTCGTATATTAATTTAGCCAATGTTTAAAAATAATTACTGTAATGAGGAAAATCATGCTTGTATCAATTTGAAGTAATATTTCCATAAAATAGGTTGTATTAATTTTTTTCCTTGTAAAGCGAAAATGTTTATGGGAAATTTATGTTTCTGATATTTTTAAAATTTCGATAAACGTTTGGTTTTGAAAATAACGAGGTTGTTTAAATCCAATATGATGATTTGGTTACGAAGAAGATGAAATCGTATTGAATGATGAAGGTGATACTTGAGGGATCTTAATGAAAATATGATGGATGAACAATGAATAATAACTTTAGAATTTGGAAAAATATAAAATTTATTAAATGCTGAAATGGTAGACATTATTCAAAAACATAAGGGAAAGTTTTCAAGTTGGAAATTTAAGGACAATAAATAGAAATTTCTGCTAACGCCTCTGGTAGTTTCCCACTAGAAGGGAGATAATCACCAAGACGAGCACCGCTATGGTCATTCGGGTAGTTGATCTGGCCTCGGCCCTAGCTGTTTCCGTGCGATTCTCAAGCATTTCTCTTTCGAGGATGGAAATTAACTCCTTTTGGTGCCCTAATTGATTCACTAGGCTATCCATTCTTTGTCCTTGCAAGTCGTGTATTACTTCGTGCTCCATCCTTTGCCTCTCAAACTCGGAGGTCCTCACATATCGGTGAATGTCGCTGATTGGGATTCCCATAGCACTAATGGGTGCCATGGTATGCCTTGCCCAAGTGTTAGGATGATACGGGTCGGGCATCAGATACGGGTCTCTTAATGGGGGTGATCCAGGTGTTCGAAGTCTTGGGCCGGTGTTCCTAGTCCAATCTGCACTTACATCAACTCTTGGTCTAGCAGCTGGAGGTGTTGGTGACCGATATACGGGTGTCCCGATGTCTTCTTCCCAATCAGATTCTACTCCGGGGCGGTATACAGGGGAGGAAGGAGTGTAGGAGTCCATATCTAGCAGAGAAACAATGAAAAGGTTGTAAGTGATAGTGAAATATCGAGTTTTAGATGTAGGGGATCTCATAGGTTTAGAGTTTGACTAGTCATAACACCGAGTCTCCACAATAGTATTTTAGAAACACACTTGACCTATAAGCATGCATCCCTGAGGAGCATTCCCAGGAAAGGGGGGTGGGTTACTAAAACACACTTAAGTGCCCTGTCTTTCCTTAGCTTTAATCCCTCATGGGCCTACACACTCTTCCAGCCATCATGTATTAATAGTACTATTGTTGGGCTCATGGTCATGATGATAATTATTATGGACTGGGCCTTGTGGCCCGAATGTAAGGTTTATGCATTCAGTGGACTTCTTCTTCTTGAAAGATAGATGGGCTTCTTAGTTTATTATTGGTGGGCCTTAGGCTCAATAGTTTAGATTTAGATCACAAGGGTGGTGGCATTATATGTGTGAATTTAAGGGTGTATGAAAACTTTGGTGTGTGTGTTTGTGTGTTTAAAACTTAGGATAACACTTTAATGAAACACATAGGTAGTATGTAGATAGTAATGAATGTAAGCACAAGGGTTATCAAGTAGTGTGATACATAAACTATCATGTATTGTAGCATGTATTGAAATTACTTAGGGTAACATGTAAAAATATCCAAACAAAAACTGATATTCCTAGTTTGGATTGTACTCAAATAGTGACATAATCACTTGAATACTATGACACATTAAGGTTAATTAAACTTATATAACTCTCAAGGAGACGTGCTTTAGCCTATAAGTAACACTCATCCCGGGAATTCCCAGGAAAGCATACGGGTCTCTCGGTTGATTGGGATTTATACGAAATGCTTTCCTAGACAGAAAACCTGGAATACAGGTGTCACCCTTCCAGATTGCACGTGTCCTCTAATAATTAACAAAGTTTAAAACCTTAATGAAGAAATAATTAAATTTTATAGATTTAACTCCATGAAGATTCCACATGCTATGATGATAATGATAAAGAAGTAGACAAGAAGGTTATGAGGTTTAGGGTAAGGGTAGGGATATTATTTTATCTAATTTACTGTTTAGGTATAGTCTAGTAAGTTATGAATTCTAACAATTTAGGTACCATGATAAAATAAAATATGGTAAGCATGTAACACACAGCATGTAACACATAGCATGTAGCACATAGCATGTAGCATATCATATATTCATAGAGTATGGTAAATAATGGGTGTCCTAAGGTTATAGTCTAGGTCAAGGTGTCTAATAACCTAAATCCCTATAACCAAGGCTCTGATACCAATCTGTCACACCCCAACCGACGGCGAAAACATCGGGGCGTGAAGCGTGCAGACTGTTCATTGCTCATGGTTTACTAAAGTTTAAATAATTAATAATCGTTTTCATTGCATTCAAACAAGTTCAACAAAACATAGATTCAATCCACCAAAGAATAATGAAAATTACATCAAAATATAACTGGTTCAATTAAAACTAAGTCCAAATCCTATGTGTAGCATATCTTGATCACTTCAAACATTGGTACCTGAAACATGGTTAAAATGAGAGGGTCAACTACAAGAGTTGGTGAGAAAACATAGGTTTTGTTGTGTGATAGCAAAAACGTGTTGTGTGTATACAGTTCATACAAAACATGTCAATAAAGGCGTTTATGGAGAGGAACCATCGTGTGACCTGTGTATTCAATCAAACCTTTGTAACTGAAATCAAATCGTGTTGTCAGCAACAGTCACCCTACCTGGGTGGGTTTGTCAGACTCAATAGTACTATCACTGTATACTGTCGGCTAATAGTTAATGATTGTGAATAGCGTATATAGTCTACACACCTAGCACTCAAGCATAAAGCACAGAATTGCATACATGTATGTAAGATGGAAACTGTATTCGTGTATAATTGAAAACATAGTAATTGAACGCATGTTCCACCCCAAAAAGTTTTGTAAATAGAGTAAAAGAGGGGCTATGTAACTCACTTGTTATGCAGAGTGTAGGTCGCACAAGCAAGTATGTAATGGCGGTGTGTTGTAGATTGCTAAGTTCGACCTAATGAACAATGTATATGTGTTATTGATTTGCGTTATTTAATGACGGAAGTGAATTTGTCATTCTTAAACGTGTAGGGTTTGTCTTAAAAATAATAATTAACTATGTTATTTATTATATATATTTATTTGTATTAGTTTAAGTAATAGAATATTTATTTAAAATATAAGTTTAAATAAAAAAAATGTTCATTCGGAACAGTGTAAGGTATTCCAGTAATTAGTTTATAAAAATAATTATTTAAACTGTTATTTAATTTATTTATCAAATTAACAGAATAAAAATAAAAATAAAGATTCTGTTTAAGGGATGAGCACGACCGTGCTTGTATATGGCACGACCGCGCCCGGCACGTACGCGACCGCGCTTGGTCGGTAACGCGCCCGTGGTTGGTCAGAAGTCAAAACAAGAGTCTGGTCCTGAGACACGACCGCGTCCGTATCCGGCACGACCGCGCCTAGGGTTTTGACTATGTCAGGACTTGGTTTGATCGGCAAACACGACCGGGCCATGACTCGGGCACGACTGTGCTAGGTCAGGCATGACCTCGCTCCATGATGAGCGCGACCGTGTCTGGTCTTGTCCAGAACACAATTCGCTTAATCCTTGTAATAAAATCGTTTGATATTACAGGGCTTTCGTTCAATGGATGTTTGCGAACCCAACCCTACTAATTAATTGCGTTTATAACACATCCATTGTGCAGTTTGATTAAATCGTTTTTATTTCAAAACCAAGTTTTAAAATCTGATTATTTGTGTAATGTAGCAACGAATTAGTTTAAGGCTTTTGATCAGGGTGAAGAGACGAACCAATTGGACTACTACTAACCTGTTTAGAATGGGGCAACGAGTGACGTCGGCTTCGAGGAAGAAATCGTGGTTCTCGAGGATCGGCAGAGGAATAGCGGTGATGATCAGACGATTTTTGGGTTGAGATAGGTTTATGGAAGTCGTACGAAGTTATTATAATAGTTTAATTCGTTTGATTCTATCATAATTACACGATTCGATTAAGAATGGAAAGTCCGGGTAAAATTGCAAGGATTCGTTCGATTGGATGTGTATTGGGCCGTGTCTAGGTCTTAATTTACCGAATATCGACTTCTGTATACACCGCGGTTTCTAAAACGCGTCTCAATTCTATTTTTGGACAAGATTTGAGTCGGTTTGACTTTTCAGAAGTCAAACTGCGTCGGAGGCGCGACCGTGCCTCATAGTGAGCACGATCGTGGTTGAAACTATAAGCGCGACCGTGCTTATGCTAAGCGCGACCGTGCTTGTGTAGATTTTTTGGAAATTTCAAGAATAGTCCTTGTATCTTTGTAGTCTTAGCGTCGCTTTGAGTTTTAGTCGAATTTGATCCTCGAGTTTAGTGAGATGACGAAGGTTTGTTTTAGCTATTATTGCAACATAATCAATCGTATATAAGTACTTATAGCATAGTTATTGTACAAGAATTGAAATTGAATACTTGTGCATTGCATAAAAAACGGTTACATGGAAAAATCGGAAATGTTACACCTCCACCAATTTTTGTTTCAAAATGTTAAAAGCATGGATACATTTATCATCAAAAACAAACGGTGCATCTTTTAAAAGTAAGTTACATATTGGTTTCGTTATTGAGCTAAAACCCTTAATAAACCTCCTATAAAACCCCGCATGCCCCAAAAATGATCTAATGCCTTTAACATTCGTGGGATGAGGTAAAGTAGATATAACTTGAACTTTCGCATGGTCTACCTCAATCCCACGACTCGAAATCACATGACCCAAAACTATTCCTTCTTGGACCATAAAATGACTCTTTTCCCAACTCAAGACCAAATTGGTTTCAACACACCTTTTTAAAACTTTTTCCAATTGGTTTAAACATGAATCAAAAGATGTACCAAAAATGGAAAAATCATCCATAAAAATCTCCAAAGACTCGCCCACCATATCTGAAAAGATACTCATCATACACCTTTGAAAGGTGGCGGGGGCATTACATAGTCCAAATGGCATTCGCCTAAATGCGAAAGTACCATATGGACAAGTAAATGTTGTCTTATGTTGATCCTCGGTATGTATAGCAATTTGGTTGTAACCCGAATAACCATCAAGAAAACAGTAATATTTCTGACCTGCGAGTTTTTCCACAATTTGATCAATGAACGGTAATGGGAAATGATCTTTTGAAGTAGCTGCATTTAATTTCCTGTAATCAATACAAATCCGCCACCCGGTTACCGGCCGAGTGGCTACTTCCTCACCTGAGTCGTTCTTGACGACTTGAATGCCCGCCTTTTTGGGCACGGTTTGTGTTGGACTCACCCATGTACTATCAGAAATTGGGTAAACAATACCGGCGTCCAACCATTTGAGAACTTCCTTCTTTACGACTTCCCGCATATTTGGATTTAACCGCCTTTGTGCATCATGGGATGGTGTAATAACTTGATCCGTGACAATCCTGTGCATAACAATCGAGGGACTAATACCCTTCAAATCCGCAATACTCCACCCAATTGCCGCCTTATGGGTGGCTAACACCTTCATCAAAGCCTCCTCTTGTTCCTTTGTCAAATTTGATGCAATGATCACCGGGAGAGTGTCGTTTTCTCCTACAAAAGCATACTTGAGGTTCTTTGGCAAATCCTTCAATTCGACCTTTGGGGGTTGCTCCAAAGATGGCTTCAACTTTGTGTCAATGTGTTCGGGCAAGCTTTCCACTTGGTGAGTCCACGGTGGTCTCCCATCCTTAATTGCCATTGCTTCAACCCTCTTTTCTTCTTCTTCGAGTTCCCTGCTTGTCTCAACCTGTAATCTGTCACATGAAAAGCATGTCTCTGTGGTGCTATCCTCGTTTACAATAATATCGCAAAGAGGGATGTACCCGTCAACAATGTCCGCCATAAAGCATTCATCGTTGACCAGAGAGTTAGATATATGTGAAAAAACATTTAATCTCAACTTTCGGTTCCCAAATGTCATGTCAACCGTTCCATTTCGGCAATTAATTTGGGCATTTGCGGTTGCCAGAAATGGCCGACCAAGGATAACCGTAGGTTGTGTTGTTCTGTCGGAAGAGACATAATCCAACACTAGAAAATCCACTGGGAAATAAAAATCTTCCACCTTCACAATAACATCAGTCAATATTCCTCGGGGGAGCTTAGGGGTTAAATCGGCCAAAACCACAGTAGTGTCGGCCTTCCTAAGAGGGCCAAAATCATATTGGTCATAAAGGCTCCCCGGAAGAATACTAACACTAGCTCCAAGATCTAGGAGTGCCCTTTTTATTTTGAAATCACCTACTTGAATAGATATAATAGGCGCCCCCGGATCTTGTAGTTTAGGTGGAAGAGCACCCGATAGAATGGCATTCACATTAGCGGTTACATCAAGTTTCTTTGGGAATTTATGATTTCGCTTTTGTGTACACAATTCTTTCAAGTACTTCGCGTAAGCTGGAATTTGTTTAATGGCATCCAAAAGGGGTATGTTAATTTTGACCTGTCTAAACATCTCCCACATTTCTTCTTGTTGTGGTCCTCTTTTATTTACCATTTTTGCTTTAAATGGTTCAACTAATGCCTCCGGGTAAGGAACGGAACCACCCGTCATATCCTTTCCTTTAGCAATAGGTGACTCATCTCTAAAAACCGGTTTATTTTTTTCAAGATTTTGAGTAATTGGTTTTTTATCATTAACAAATTCCACTTCGCCTTCACTTTCCTCACCCTCAATAACATCCTCCACCACCCCTTCAACCAATTGTGGTGGAGACTCGACTTTATTATCGATAACCTTACCATTACGAAGAACCGTAACTTTACTTACATTTGCATTGGTTGAACTCGATCCTTGATGTTGCGGGTTTAATGTAGTGTTACTCGGTAGCCTCCCTCCACCTTGCTTTAGCAAAGATATTTCTTCGGCCATTTGACCCACTTGTCTTTCCAATGCCACAAACGACTTGTCCCTCACTTCATTCTCCTTCTTTGATTCTTTCATCATTTCTAATAGTGCATCCAACTTTGAGTTAACCGCATCATCTCCCCCTGATGACCCATTTTGTTGTTGGTGATCTTGATTGTAATTCCTTGGGGGGTAATTTGTGTTCCGGTTATTGTTATAGGAACCCCTTAGATAACCACCTGAATTGTAGTTCCCTTGTTGACGCGGTTGATATGAGGTTGATGAGGTGTTTTGATTCACACCTTGAAAGTTGGGGTTCATTTGGTTTGCGGCGTTCCCATACTTGAAGTTAGGATGGTTTCTCAACCCCGGATGATAGGTGTTCGAGTTCATGTCATATTGTTTCCTCTCACCATATACTTGATTCACCTCTTCTTGCCTCCCTTCTTGAAATGGGCACTCCATTGTTTTGTGGCCTATATCTCCACAATCTTCACAAATGTCGAATCGAGCTTTTACTCCCGCTACTTCTTTCTTTTCGCCTTTCCTCAACAATGCCAGTTCTCTCTCCATAGATGCTAACCTTTCTTTTGTATCATAATCCGGGACGGACTTAGAAACTGCGTGTTTGGCTCTTCGGCTAGCCGATGCCTCAGCTTTAGAACTTTGGCTCATTCTTTCTAAGAAATCCCAATCATCTTCTTCGGGATTAGACAACAATGTCCCATTACTTGTGGACTTCAAGTACTTCCTCTCCTCTTGAGTCAAACCATCCACAAAACATTTTACCAATTCCCACACTCAATTTGATGGTGGGGGCATTTCCTCAACAACTCCTTGAAGCGTGTAAAAGCTTCATATAACGGCTCACCCGTTTGTTGTTGAAAGGTCCGAATCTCAATTCGGGAGTCATCTGTCTTCGCAACCGAATAGTACTCATCCAAAAAGACTTGTTGCATTTCATCCCATGTGTGGATGCTATTGGCCGGCAATGTGATGAACCATTGCTTTGCTCGATCTTTTAGGAAAAACTGGAAAAGTCTAAGTTTGACTTCGCTTTGATCAAAATTCTCATCCCCAATTGTGCTACAGATGGCAGCAAACTCGGCTAAATGGGTGTATGGTTCTTCGGTGACCATACCATGAAAATAGGGAAGGACGTTGATGTAATTCGGTCTTGACTTGAACCTCCTCATTCCTGGAATTGGTGGAACAATTGGAGAAGCATTCTCCGAAATAGCCGGTCGAAAACGACCATTAACTCCACCCATAGGGGCTACCGGTTGTCTTCGGTTTTCATTATTGTAGCCCCCAGTAGCTCTCCTCCCTTCCTGTCTAGGAGGATACCCAAATCTCTCTGGTCGAACTGTTCGACCCATTGGTTGTCTCGCCCTTTGGTGAACATAATTCACCTCTTCTTCCTCTCCAAAGCCTTGCCCCTCGTTATACTCTCCATATTGGCTCCTCTCACCATCTTCATACTCATAATCTCCAAACCCTTCACCATTCCCAACATCTTCATTATCATCATACCCAAAGTACTCACCATCGTCATCCTCCCAACCCTCGTTCTCATTGTTTCCGGGAGGGGTTTGATTTTGTTGTGGTCCCCTTCTTCCTTGGTACGTGGGATTGGTACGGATGTTAACGGGTCGGTTTTGTTGAACTGGACCCGACCCACGGGGTTGGTTGTTATTGATAGGTATAGGTGGGGTTTGGGTTGAGGTTCGGTGAGGTGGAGTTGGTGGGCGGTTAGGGATAGGGCCTCTGTTTGGAGTTGGGCCACGGTTTCTCATGCTAGATCCAGAATGACTGCTTCGACCATCCATGGATGATGGTTCCGATGAAATAGGTTCTAAATTTTGTTGTTGGATTCGGTTTTGTCTTGCTATCCTCTCAATTTCCGGTTCAAACACAAGTGGTGAATTTCTCCCAGATGAACGGGTACGCATGCACTAATCTGTCACCTGCACACACAAACAAACACCACGCGTAACACAAAAATAGAAGAAGATTAACCAAACAAAACAAGTAACAAATAGTAACGAGTCAATTAAAATAAAACACCAAGCGCACACACTCCCCGGCAACGGCGCCAAAATTTGATCGGTGTCGAAGGGACCGGTCAAAGATAAAGAAATAGAGTGTCCTAATCACCTTAAACTAGTTAGGGTAAGAAGGGTGTCGAACCACGAAGAGTTTGTGGTCGGTGTTCAACTTCAATTAACAATGCAAATTATGAAGTTACAACGGGTCTTTCTGACCAAACACAATCAATGATTTAAGTGAAAACTTTATAAACTCAACAAACAAATCAAGTACCAAACAAAACGGTTTAAGTTGTAAACAATAATTAAAAAGGGTATCACACCCGGGTTTCAAGTTCACAAGTAATTAGGGATTATCACACCAACATTTGAGTTCAAACAATCGAATGGTTATCCAAATCTAATTAACCAAATCTAACCAAGAACATCAACATTCATACATCATCGGCAAATAGTGTAAAACAATATTCACGAATGAAATCGAGACAAATGTATGCAATATAGAATTAGATTAATCAATAGATTCAACATAAATCAAAGTTCATAGCAATTATCATCTAACGGGGTCAATGGTGCAAGAATTTATCGACTCCCATGAGTTCATAACCATACTAAACACAAAGATTCAAGTGTTTCAAACCAAACGATTACAAGAATTGTTTCTCAAAGCTAGCACATGATAAAACCCTAAAACTTACAAACAATCCACCCGGGAATGATTACCGGTGGATTAGCCGCTCATGGTGGTGGAAATCATCTTCAATCTTTCAATCGGATGTTAGAATCGTGTTCTTTAGCCTCCAAGAACTCCAAAATCGCCCAAGAACTATGGTGTAAAAGATGGATTCGAATTTGGGGAAGAAAAACCTAATTAAACCATTGAAAATCGGCTGTTTCGCCCAAAACCCGCGTCTGAAACGCACCCAGCGTAAGCTTACGCTGGGAGGGCGTAGGCTTACGCCGGGACTCTGGAAGCTGCTGTGAAGAAATCAATTAGGCGTAGGCCTACGCTGTAAGGGCGTAAGCTTACGCTGGTGGCGTAGGCTTACGCTGGAACTGCATTTTTGCCCCGTTTTCTCCGTGTCTCTTCCGACTCTCTCGTAATATCTTCAAAGATCACATTGTAAGCTTCCAACACCTGCACATGCATGACTACACAAAACCTTTGTATTCCACATATCAAATTGCATAAATATAACATATTACACCCTTTAATACATGAAACTTTGGCCACTTATCACCACCTTGTGGACTTCTTTCTTGGGGCAGAACTTCTCAATTACTAACGCTTTCAGATCACTCCACTTCATTAGCTCGACTGTTTGGTCACCCTTAGCCTGTTTCACAGTCTCCCACCGTGTGCTGCCTCTCCCTTCAGTGACTTAGCTGCGAACATGACCGCTTGATCCGGTCTGCAGTCACTGAGGCGGATGGTGGATTCCATGCCATTGATCCAATCTAAAGTATCAGCTGCTTCTTTCTCCCCAGTTAGCTCAGGGGGATCACAACCACGAAATGCCTTGTAATCGCATCTGCGAGTAGGTGGTGCAACATTCTCCACCAGAACTGGTCCTCCCGTGGCTGGAAGCACCACTGGCCCTTCAGTGGCTGGGATTACATTGGGGTTCTCCTTGGCCTTCCTCAACGCTTCGTCTAGTACGGCTGGTAAGGTTTCCTTCAGTAGTCGGGTAAACTCACAACCGAGAGCTGCTTGTACGACTGGTTCAAACTCAAATGTCTGATCATCTCCTTCCACATGTTCAATATTGTGTTGGCTGACTACCGTATCAGTATGGGTAGTGTGAACACTCCCCTCAATTACTTGGTTTGTGCTAGCTCCACCGTGGCGGCCTGTACGCCCACCACGTCTTCCTCCTCCACCCCCTCTAGTTCCACCACGTCTAGCCATTTCTAACTGAAAGATAGAGAACAAAAGATTTAATTTCATCATGCTAGGGAATATGTAGAACACAATAAGTAAGGTAAGATGTTAATATACACTGGCCATCTGCAATTAACCATTACATCACTTCTTGTTGTTCTATTTATTCGCTTTCATGGCTCCACTAAAGCCTTTATTCTTATCTTGACACTCTAAAAGGTAAACTTTACTTACTATACGCTTCTGATGCTTTGGCTTGAGTTACCCGAACTGGCATTCGCTACTTGGTCCCGGTCTCAGTTTAAGTCTGGACATCGGGGATGTCCAAATATCTCAAACTATGGCTCTGATACCAACTTGTGAGGCCCCAAACCCGGGAGGCCTCACTTGTTGGATTTACTCATCAACACATAGCACTTTAAACATAAGACATTCATTAACACAGCGGAAACAATTTAAACTTCAACATACGCAGCGGAAACATAACATGTCTAATACAACTTGTCTCTAACTCTATCAACTTAAAACATAACATACAACATAATCGGGATGCCAGACACTGATCTTCGGGTAACTCTTCTCTCTAAGCCAAGCATCCACATCCATCAACTAAACCTGCACTTAACTGATATGCATACTAAAAATCAGCAACACTGAGTGAGTTCTAACGTTTACTTTAAATCATTTATACAAAAGATTTACTAATACATACATACATACATACTGCCTTTAAGGCAAAACTTTACATACTACACTTTTCAAAACATAATTTAATACATTCATAAAGTATCCGTCAATTCCTTGTCACTGTTGGTACTGTCCTCGTGATCAATACCGCTTAACCGTCAATTCTTATCACTGCTGGTATTGTCCTCGTGATCAGTACCACTTAACCGTCAATTCATCTTTACTGTACTGCCCTCATGGCTTACATCCATGAACCGACAAGTACCTGGTCAATGCCCCCATGGCTTACACCATGAACCGACACTACCGCTTATCCGTCAATTCTTGTTACATACTAGTATTGTCCTCGTGATCAATACCTTCTGGGTCCTCATGACCCAATGATGTTGTCCTTGCGAGCAACACCACATGACACAATGTTGTCCTCGTGATCAACACCGGGTATTGTCCTCGTGATCAATACCGCTTAACTGGTACATGGGGGATTGCGTAGTCCCCCCGAGCAACCGCCGTCACTCATTCCAATTGTACAACTGTTAACGAGCCACCGAGACTCTTACTAATGGGTAGCACCCATATCTGACATCTTGTACAAGTAACATCTGTCCCATGGACCTTTACAAACTGGTACATATTCCCGAAGGAAAAAATGTTCACTTTATTGTTCATAAAACTTTCTGTAAATCTTGTTCATAACTTTCATATATAATATGCCTTTGTTTATGTATATAAAATATAGTAAACGCTTGCCATAAAATATAACTTGCTCACTGAAAACATACTAGCACATATATCATGCCTTTGTTTATGTATATAGAAATATAGTAAACGCTTGCCAAATGATATAACTTACTTTACTGAAAACATACTAGCACATATATCATGCCTTTGTTTATGTATATAGAAATATAGTAAATGCTTGCCATAATATAGATATACTTTCCTCAAAACGTACTTTTGCCTCTTTTAAACTTTTCACTAAAACATAGCTTTTCACTTCAGTTTATAATATATAAAATATAATAAACACTTTACACTAAGTATGCACACCACCCCTAAAGAAGGCAAAAAGGGGATTAGAACTCACCTTGTAAGCTAATTCGGGTTGTCCTAAACAAGGTCCAACAACGTCACTTCCGATCTGAATTGATTAGTTAAATACACATCAGACCATTACCGACTCTAATGGTTTAACTACTCTAACATACTGACTTCACTTAATCAGACCTGATGCCTGCGCACTTAGAAAGTGCGCAGACTCTGCTTCCTGCGCACTTAGCAAGTGCGCAGGTTCCTCTTCATGCGCACTTAGCAAGTGCGCAGGTTCCTCTTCATGCGCACTTAGCAAGTGCGCAGGTTCCTCTTCCTGCACACTTAGCAAGTGCGCAGGACCTACTCTGTGCGCACTTGGTAAGTACGCACGACCTGTTCTTCGTGAAAAACCCTAACTTTCGCATTCGGGTCTGATCACGTCAAGATCCCGAACCTGTTTGCATTCAAAACGTTCGTTTTCCATTAAGGAACTCAAATCTATGCTCATATTTCAGTTTCATCCGTTCAAACATAACCTTTTCACCCAAAACCCGAAAAACCCAAAAACGAACAAAAACTCAGATCTAGGAGAATCGGTTAACTGTAATCACTTCCTTTTCGTTGCTAAACACTCACGAGACTCTTGCTAATGATCCTTGAGGCTCTAATCCAAAAACCAAGACTTTCTCTCTCTAGGCTCTCTCCCCTCTCTCTCTAGAATTCGGAAATGTGGATGGAAATGAGAGCTTTTGGCTGATCTTGAGGCTTATAAGGGCCCAGACTTGCTCCTTTCGGCCCATACCCCGGCCCAAGCCCACTTCCCTTCTTTTCTTATTTAAGTTTTAAATTTCTCGTGAATTCTTTCGCGCTCTAAAACTCGGGATGTTACAGTTTATTTTTGGCGCGACTGTTTTGGCGCATGTTTTTCATCTAACTTTTCGCTTCCGCAAGTCTTACATTAAATCAGTGTTTTCATTATTAGTGTTGCATCATGACTATGAGCAATACTAGTGGTTTTCTTAAACTCATATAGAGTCGTTCAACGTAACTAATGACTGAGATCCTGGTATGTCACGCTCCTAACGGTAAAACTTCGTTAGTGGATTTTGGGGGTGTGACAGATTGGTATCAGAGCCATTGGTTATAGAGAACTAGGAAATGCATACTAGACTATAATCACGTACATGCATTAGTTACACAGCACTTAAACTCAAACATGGCACTCACTCATCCCGTTACAAGAAATGTCGACCCCGCCTAATTCACCCACATCCCCAGTCGTTCAGGAGCACGATGTTCCTACCGTACCTTTGCCAGAGCCGAGGAGACGTCGACTCAACCCTATCAATACCGCTGTAGGGCATGACGAGCCTATTCATGTGCGTGTCAGAGGTAACACGCAGGACTGGGATTGGTATCCCGATATGATTAGGAACTGGATCCGCGAGGAAGAAGTCCCACCTCCACTCACTGCTGACATTGCTTCTTCTTCATCATCTTCTGTGCGAGCTTTGCCACCATTACAGTACCCCTTTGAGCAGGTGTTTGCTGCATTTGTAGCTAGGATGGACCGGGAGATCCGGAACATGAGAGATGCAGCAGGGGAGATTTCTGGTATATTAGAGCGACAGATTCTGATGAATCAAAAAATTGACAAACTAACTTCAGATTTGGCACTCACTGATAAAGTCCATGAGAATTTGGCAAATGGATGTGTGGATATGGAAGTCCGGCTGAACACTGCAGAGTGGAACCTAGATATACTCCACACTAGGATCGAGCAATTGGAGGCTCGACTCGCAGCTGCTGAAGCAGTAGGAGTTTCACCAGATGATGCACTCGCAGGAGATCCGGCCGAGGACGAGGATGCAGCATCTGATGTTACATCAGCTAGCAGTGGCATTTGATACCTTATCTTCATTACTTATTTACGTCTTTTCTTTGAACCTAGATGGGCAGGGTTGTTCCCATCCAACAGATGTTTCTAGAATTTTGATGTTTGGTTGAATTTAGTTGTAATCGTTACAATTTATTTTATCAAGTATTACTATTATTGAAATGTTAGATGTTGTGGTTCGAATTTCTTTGTTTACTGGTACTTGTATGATGATAAAAATGCGATGTATTTTTCTCATTATTGTATGTTGTGAATGTAAAGATAATGTCTGGAAGAGGAAATGGACGTGGTGGATGCGCCAGAGGACGCGGTGGTCGCGGAAACATTAACATGACTGCAGCCGAGCTCGCGGCACTCATAAACGAGCGTGTGGCTGAAGCAGTAGCAGCTAGTCAAGCCGCTGTTAATGCTGGAGGTAAAGCAAAATATTATCGACTCTAGTGAGTCATCATTCATCCTAAACTCAAATTCGAATATGGTATTCTTAAAGCGCATTCTTGTTTACAATTCAGGTCAGCACAATCACCAGCAGGCCTGCACTTTTAAAGCTTACATGGATTGCAAGCCTCACTCATTCAGTGGAGCCGAAGGGGCTGTTGGCTTGCTCCGCTGGATGGAGAAATCTGAATCCGCTTTTGCAATGTGCAATTGCCCACCGAATAATCAGGTGAAGTATGCATCTGGCACACTTGAGGGTCCGGCCCTTACTTGGTGGAACTCCCAAGTGCAAATGCTAACTCTTGAGATGGAAAATGCATTGCCATGGGACGAATTTAAGATTATGCTGCGGGAGGAGTATTGTCCTCGCGATGAAGTGCAGAAACTTGAGGGCGAGTTCTGGAATCTCAATATGGAGGGATCTGAAATTGAAGCCTACACTACTCGTTCGCATGAACTGGCGAACTTATGTCCAAAAATGGTAACACCTCCCTATAAGAGGATCGAGAAATTCATTGATGGTTTGGTTCCGTAAATTCAGAGCATGGTGACATCTTCTAATCCCACTACAATCCAGCAAGCAATCGGGTTGGCTCACATGCTAACCGATCAGGCGGTCGCTCAGGGCACCCTACCCCCTAGAGGTGCGTTATCAAAGACAACTGACAACAAGCGGAAGTTTGACAGTTCTTTCCCCAAAACCTTCCAGTTAAACCCACCTTCTCAGCAGCAGCAACAACAGCATCGTAAGCTTGAATCTTCAAAGAACAACAATCAGTCTAACTCTTCTCAGCAGAATCAGGGTTCTTATATTGGCAAGTACCCGAAATGCAACAAATGTAACTTCCACCATCATGGAGCGTGTGACCGGTACCGTTGCCACCGGTGTGGAAATATGGGTCATTTGGCCAAAGACTGTAGAGTAGATCTGCAGAACAAACCGACACCACCTGGAGACGCACCCAAAGGCTGTTTTGAGTGTGGTAAAGAAGGGCATTTCAAGAAAAATTGCCCATAGTTGAGGAGAAACGGAAACGGGAATGGAAATGGCAACAATCATCAGGGCGGTAATGGAAATGGTAATAACCACCAGGGTGGAAATGGTAATAACAACGGAAATGGTGCAAAGGGCCGAGCATTTATGATTGGATCGGGAGAAGCTCGAAATGATCGGAACGTGGTTAACGATATGTTTCTCTTAAATGGTCATTTTGCTTCTGTACTTTTTGATACTGGCGCCGATAGAAGTTTTATATCTAAAGAACTTAGCGGTCAGTTAGAAATAAACCCAACTTTACTAGAACATCATTATACCGTAGAGATAGCAGACGGTAAAGTAATCGAGGAAACCCACATTCTCAAGGGATGTAAGTTAGAACTATCTAGTCACAAACTCGACATCGATCTCATGCCAGTTACACTCGGCAGTTTTGACATAATTGTGGGCATGGATTGGTTGTCTAAAAACCAAGCTGAGATCATCTGTAGCGAGAAGATCGTTCGTATACCCCTTCCTAGTGGAGAGACCCTATCCGTTCAGGGCGAAAGAAGTGGTGCAATCATGGGCATCATATCTTTCATGAAGGCTCAGAAGTGTCTGCGTAAGGGTCATACCGCGATATTAGCCCTTGTCGCTGACAAGTCCACCGAGGAGAAAAAGTTAGAAGATATCCCTATCGTTCGTGAATTCCCAGAAGTATTCCCTGAAGACCTACCTGGTCTTCCACCTCATCGTCAGGTCGAATTTCAGATTGACCTAACACCCGGAGCAGCGCCTATTGCTCGAGCACCATATAGACTGGCACCAAGCGAGTTGCAGGAGCTATCCACACAACTGCAAGAGTTGTTAGATAAAGGTTTTATCCGACCTAGCTCATCGCCTTGGGGAGCCCCAGTCCTATTTGTCAAAAAGAAAGATGGGACTTTCCGCATGTGCATTGATTACCAAGAGTTAAACAAAGTAACAGTCAAGAACCGCTACCCACTACCCCGCATTGATGATTTATTCGACCAACTTCAAGGGTCAAGTTTCTACTCAAAAATCGATTTAAGGTCTGGATATCATCAGCTGAGAGTTCGAGATGAGGATATATCCAAGACTGCATTCAGAACCCGGTACGGCCATTTCGAGTTTTTGGTCATGCCATTTGGATTAACTAACGCACCCGCGGTGTTCATGGACCTCATGAACCGTGTGTGTAAACCTTATCTGGATCAATTCGTCATTGTTTTTATTGACGATATCCTCATGTACTCTAAGAGTCAGGAAGAGCATGAGGAGCATCAGCGTTTGATCCTTGAACTACTGAAGCAGGAACAGTTGTACGCAAAGTTTTCCAAATGCGATTTTTGGATTCGTGAGGTTCAATTTTTAGGACATGTGATCAATGAGAAGGGAATACATGTCGATCTAGCCAAAGTGGAAGCTATTAAGAATTGGGCAGCACCATCAACTCCGACCGAAGTTCGGCAATTCCTAGGATTGGCCGGATACTACGGTCGTTTTATCGAAGGATTTTCAAAGATTTCCCAACCCCTCACCGCCTTAACCCAAAAAGATAAACCCTATAATTGGAGCGAGACTCAAGAATCAGCATTCCAACTACTGAATCAGAAACTATGTAGCGCACCTATCCTATCTCTACCGGAGGGAACGGATGACTTCGTGGTGTATTGCGACGCCTCCATTCAAGGTCTCGGTTGTGTATTGATGCAACGCGACAAGGTTATCGCATACGCTTCTCGACAGTTAAAAATCCACGAAAAGAACTACACGACTCACGATTTGGAGTTAGAAGTCGTGGTGTTTGCACTCAAGATATGGAGACATTACTTTTACGGTACCAAGTGCACCATCTACACCGATCACAAGAGTCTTCAGCATATTTTTGAGCAGAAAGAGTTGAACATGCGTCAACGTCGTTGGATCGAGTTATTAAACGATTATGATTGTGCAAACAAGTACCATCCGGGCAAAGCTAATGTGGTGGCCGATGCCCTAAGTAGAAAAGAAACCAAACCCCGACGGGTTAGAGCATTACAACTCACTATTCATACAGGATTTCCCGAACAAATCCGCAATGCCCAACTCGAAGCCTTAAAAGAAGAGAACTTATCATTGGAATCCACTCGTGGTATGGAGAAACAACTTGAGGTTAAAGCAGATGGTATTCGTTATTTTGCGAAACGAATATGGATACCAGTATATGAAAACCTAAGAGATCTAGTCATGGATGAAGCTCACAAATCCCGATACTCTATCCATCCGGGATCTAAAATCACGATCTAAAAGTTTTGTATTGGTGGCCGAACATGAAAGCTGACATAGCCACCTACGTGAGCAAGTGTCTGACTTGTTCAAAAGTCAAGATGGAGTACCAAAAGCCATCCGGATTACTTCAACAACCGGAAATACCAATGTGGAAATGGGAGCAGATTTCCATGGATTTCATAACCAAATTACCCCGAACCCTTACTGGATGTGACACAATCTGGGTGATAGTGGATCGCCTAACAAAATCCGCTCATTTCCTTGCTATCAAAGAGACCGATAAAATGGAAAAGTTAACTCGTCTCTACCTTAAAGAAGTAGTATCTCGACATGGAGTACCAATCTCCATCATTTCCGATAGAGACGCCCGATTCACCTCATGTTTCTGGCAATCATTACAGAAAGCTCTAGGCACGCGCCTGGATATGAGCACAGCGTACCATCCTTGAACAGATGGCCAGAGTGAGCGTACCATTCAAACCCTAGAAGACATGTTAAGGGCTTATGTGATTGATTTTAGTAACAGTTGGGAGACTCACTTGCCGTTAGTGGAATTCTCTTACAATAATAGCTATCATACTAGCATCAAAGCAGCACCACTCGAAGCCTTGTACGGGCGAAAATGCCGATCACCAATTTGTTGGGCTGAAGTTGGAGATAGTCAACTTACGGGTCCTGAACTTGTGCATGAAACCTCAGAGAAAATCGTGCAAATCCAAAATCGTATGGCGGCAGCTCGTGACCGTCAAAAGAGTTATGCAGATAAGCGCAGAAAACCGCTAGAATTTCAAGTGGGCGACAAAGTATTTTTAAAGGTCTCACCATGGAAAGGTGTGATTCGTTTTGGAAAACGAGGAAAGTTAAACCCGCGTTACGTTGAACCAGTCGAGATAGTGAAAAGGATCGGTCCAGTAGCATACCAACTGAACCTACCGGATACACTCAATGGAGTGCACAATGTCTTTCATGTCTCAAACCTAAAGAAGTGCCTATCAGATGAGACACTTGTAGTTCCACTCGAGGAGTTGGAAATTGATGAACAACTACGTTTCATTGAGGAACCAGTTGAAATCATGGATCGAGAGGTCAAAACTCTCAAGCGCAGTAAGATACCTATTGTCAGAGTTCGCTGGAACTCGAAGCGTGGACCGGAGTGCACGTGGGAACGCGAGGATCAAATGATGAAAAAGTATCCTCACATTTTCAAACAGTCAACGGCAAACAATGAAGGTATTAACTAAATTTCGAGACGAAATTTATTTCAACAAGGGGATGATGTGACAAACCTAAACTTTTTGTTTCAGACGTTACCGACTTCGTTTAATTTTCGGGACAAAAATTCTTTCAACAAGGGGATGATGTGACATCCGGCAATTTCAGGTTAACTCCGTTAACATTCTTACGCTAGTTCAAACATTATTCATTGCAAACTCAGTTACCTCAGTTAGTCACACCTGCATTGCATTTAATTAACTTAATTAATTGTGTCAGTTATTGCACAAACACTCAAGTAACGGTAATTCGGATAATTACCGAATCGCACGAGTCGATCCTCGAACGTTGGTGTAATTAAAAAAAAATATTTCAAACAATAAATAATTTATAATTAATATAAATTATGTGCTTTTACGTGTTATGTGATTTTATGCGTAAACTGTAGACTTTCGTGAAATCGCGTACGTTTACGCGGAACGTTGTGACTTTTATTGCTTTATTGATTTTTATAAAGAAGTTTTATAAAAATATTTATTAGAAACTATTTTAATTAGTTACATTTAATTAAATGTGTTTTAAATTCATTTAATTAGTCCATGGGCCACATAAATCAATTTTTAAGTCTATGAAGGGGCCCATGGAGTGAGTATATAAGGATTTTATAAAAACCCTAATCCCATAACTCCAAAATTTTGAAAATAATCAGCCCCCACTCTCTCCTTTGAGCCGAGATCTTCAAGCAACCCAAACACACATCGATCGAGCTTCAATCGCGAAACCAGAAGTGAATACGTGCTAGTCTAGGCATTCTTAACATTCCTACGTAAGTTATTTTATTAAAATCCGTCATTATTTCATTATTATTTTTGAGATCGAAACCCTAGTTCATCAAAAATTGATATTTTCGAAATATATTAATGAATTGGTTAATTGATTTGTAGTATTGTATCGTATTAGTGATTTTATGAAAATATGTGAAACCCTAGTTGTCATACGAGGTGTAAATTGAATTTTGTTGATTATGTGACGTATAGGAATCGCATGCTAGACGTGAATTATGATTTATATAGTTATAATTATATTAGTTGAAAGATTTGGGATTGATTAGACGTGTTAATTATGTAAACAAAGCGTGTAATGGATGACTTACTAAAAGAGAAAACTTTGTTGAAAGGTGATTTTTGAATGTGAAGGTTTCTAAGTGTGTATGATGCTATTATTTGACTCTAGTATGTTAGTATGGTTGTATTAATGATTGCTAAAGGATTATAGAATGCAAATAGCTTAAATAGATCATAGGTTACTAAAAGTGGAAACTTTATGATTTGGAACTTGATGTCTAAACTTAATGTTGTGTGTTATGGTAATCTATTATGTATTAGCATGTGTAGATAGACATGGAATGATGATACGAACGTGTTATAGATAATGTGATTCATTTGAAAGCAAACATGAGTTTATATTATTTTTAAAAATAATAAATTAATGTAACGTGTATTGTTGACGTAGTTGCCATGTTAAGTTAGTTATGACTTAGGTAGCATGAAACGTGAATTATTTGTGTGCTAAGCGTGTTGTCATACAAGTCAAACATTTAATCACTAAACGGGTCACCAACGGGTCGTCGAGTCAAACTTGGTCAAACTTGGTCAAACTTAGTCAAACTTGGTCAAACTTGGTCAAACTTAGTCAAACTTGGTCAAACTTGCAAACCTTTTCTAAACACATAAACAATAGTATTGTTTGGATACTAAGGGTTCGTATCAACTTGCACAAACACACACTTATAAACAGGTGTTTATTGGTGGCAGTTAGTCGTCAAGCATTCTAAGTTCGCTTTCTTTAGCACATACTCTAAGGTGAGTTTCACGGCCCCTTTTCTTATGATTTAAACTTGGGGGAGAAAACTTGGGTACGAACATTTAGATTTTTCATTTCAATTATATCACATGTGTACTAAGCGCAAACGTATCATGCAAGTCCTTACTTATCGAACCGTTTAATACATGGGATAGCGAGGTAATCTTGAGTAGTACTACTGGGCATTGACAAGCCCCACCCGCGTTAGTCGTGCTAACACGACAGGTAGTCGAACGGGTGTAACATTGACCTAAACATTTACCATTGATCATGATAGTCATGGTAGGAGGCAAGTTCAAACATAAACAGTCAGCTTCGGTGTCGAAACGCTTTAGTAACATGTAACTAGGTTAGATACCTATGATATAAATTGTAAATGGTTTTATCTAGTAAACTTTACAAACATTGAAACCTGTGAACTCACCAACCTAGTGTTGACACGTTTTAGCATGTTTTCTCAGGTCATTAAGGTACAAACACAAGCTAAGGCATGCATGCATTCGAAGTCCATCATTTTTCAAACTCAAGAACTATTTATTTTAATTATTGTTGAATTGTTTATACTTGGCGCGACTGTTTTGGCGCATGCTTTTCATCTAACTTTTCACTTCCGCAAGTCTTACATTAAATCAGTGTTTTCATTACTAGTGTTGCATCGTGACTATGAGCAATACTAGTGGTTTTCTTAAACTCATATAGAGTCGTTCAACGTAACTAATGACTGAGATCCTGGTATGTCACACTCCTAATGTTAAAACTCCGTTAATAGATTTTGGGGGTGTGACACGTGCCATACAAAAACCTTTATTTATTATATATTATAGATAAGAGGGCTAAATTTTTTTTGAAAGGCAAATATCATTCACACTCCACCCCAAAAAAAACGGGACATGACAAACTAACACTGCAACAAAACAATTACATCAGATCAAATTTACACCATTGAGTCTAAGAAACCTCATTTACATCATCCGTCCAATATTTTCATATTTAGCTTATTTTAAAAAAAAGATTACATAAATAATCATTTTACCAAATCAATTTCATCATTATAACCATTACTCACATTTTTTTTTTAAATTTATCATCAAAAGTGAATATTAAAAAAACAAGAATAAAAAATAGGATATTTAAAATAATAGGATAATTAAAAAAAACGAGTTTTTAAATTTTATTATTTAAAAGCGAGTTTTTAAAATTTTATCAATAAAAAACCAAAATTTTAGTTTTACATATAAAATTTGAAAATACTACTTTTGTATTTTAAATAAATATGTGTTAAAATAAAGTTTGCTAATATTTAATTAGTAGTTTTTTAATTAAGTTTGATATCAAATTTGTATAAAAAATGTGTTAACATATTATCAATATAATCTTAACGTTTCACAAAGTAATAAAATGTAAACCTACTATGACACAATATGAATAGTATGAATGGAAGTAGGGTTCGTGTCCTCAGGGATACAAGTTAACATGATTATATCAAAACGTTTTAAGGGTAGATACCATTGTTACTAAAATAAAACGAGGGGGTTTTGATTATGAAAAAATAATAATAATAACATTAATTAAACTGTCAAGTGAATTCAAATATCAAAAGATAATTCCAACACAAAGGTAATTTCTTGGCTTGATTCGACTTACGAACATTAACAATTATAGTGCAATAATCCTTTATTTAAATGGTTTGTATCAATACTAGACGTCGTGCCCTTCGGACATCCACTCAATCAAATTTCTAACTAAGCGCAGTTCGTCGGTTAGAGCCAACCCGCTACTCTAAGTTCACGCCGTTCGGACCTTAATGTGCGGGTTGCGGTGATAGAAGTATCGCCTAGATTTAAATACACGCATCATTCGGAATGTTTAACTAGATTGTATGATTTCCATAACGAGATCGAATTCATAGACAAACGCTAACCATTATTTGTTCCTTTTATCAAAATTAAAATCGTATTAGAGTTTTAAAAGTGAAGAACTTTATTAGAAAATATTAACAACGTGGTCAGTTTTATTAACATTCTAATATGTTTTCGGAAAAAAAAATTCTGGATTTGAGACCAAGAAATCATATAAACAAACCAATAAAAAATTAGATCTTATAATCGTTTCACACAAGTTTTAGAATCAAACCTAAAGATAAGAAACAAGACTTAAAATAAAAACTTACGAAAAAGGAAAAGAACAAGAATTAATTCATCTTCATAAATTGAAATCTCCAAAATCAAGTCCTTCCTGGATCTTGCTGCCGTCGACTTCCAGGGAAAAAAAGGATGATCGAGCACCAACTCTTTCAATATATACGTGAAGGGTTAGCACTAATGGAGAGTCTTTTGAATCTTGATTAATGCCTCTAGTAAGGGAACTTTACTCGACAAAACGCCGACTCAAATTAGAGCTCTAATCACATCCATAGCGGAAGACACAAAGCATTCGGTACTAGAAGAAGATTGGTATGTTGACACGTCTTGGCTAGTAAAGGAAGTAAGCACTGTAGGAATCCGTTCGCGTATAAAAATAAAACACTTTTACTATTACGATTACAATACAAAGAATCAAACCTATCTAGGAAAGCAAGTAAATTACAAATAAGAATACAACTGAAAAATCATAAAATACAAGAACAAAACTCCGATTTTGACCGAGGATCGTGTTTGACACGGGGCCCTTAAAACAAATTCCGGGTGTCTCCCCGTTTTGTTTCCCAGGGTACAATGGCCTAAGCAGTATGTACTGCCGGGAAAGCTCTAGCACCCGAATTGTACCTTAAAGAAAATGATGAAGATGATTAAAGAATTGTTAGAATTCTTTAGGGAGAAAGAAAAAGAGAACACTAGAGAGATTGTGTTGTTTGGTGTATTTTTCAACCAAGAAACACCTTGGTATTTATACTTGAAAAAGAAGTTGAAACACCCCCATTCTCCATAAACTAATGAGTTGAAACACCTCATGCTCCATAAACTCATGAGTTGAAACATCTTAAAACATTTAAGATTTTTGACTAAAACATCCAATAGTTAAAGACATGTTGAATGAATTTGAATTAGTCATAGTTGGTGTTTCAACTAAATGAACTTGAATAAAAAAATAATACAAGTTTATATAATTTTATTTTCATAAAATATTTTCCAACAACCCCCCACATGTGAAAACAAAACTCATTCATTTCCACATATTTTCCAACAATCCCCCACATGTGAAAACAAAACTCATTTATTTTCACATTGAGATCGATCCATACATACATGTTACTTAGATTCAATTCAACAGTTGAGCATTGCAGGATAGGTAGGTGTTACCCTTTGAACCTTCCTTTGTGAAGCATACTTAGTCTCCTGGCGGTGTGTAGACACGATGTCTTTGAACATACCCCCGTTTATGTAGACGATAATACACTTCACACAACACCCTCCCTGGTCTGGCCAACCCCTCATTGTCATGTCCTATTATGGTCCTGGAACACTAGCCTGGTTCTGTGAGAGCTCTAGGATTTTTGCCCCAAAATCCATTCGAAGCGACCCTACTCTCTCTCACATAGGTGATTCCCGCGCGAATCATTAAAAGCAATAGGTTATCTTGATTTCCACAAATCATTAACCTTGTCATGCTTAGCCTCACAACATTGTCACTGCTTGTCATAGGAATGGACTATGACGTATTTAAACACCCTTATAGTTTATGGGGATATATTACCAAATATATTAGCTTTTATATAAACATATATATCAACTTGCCCCCACAGTGACCACCCTTAGATATATAGATTAGTTGTCCTATTGAACCTAGATCTTGGGATCTCCAGTCAACTAGGTTAGGTTACCTCCATATATCTTTTTTCATAGGCTTTAGTCTCATTCCACAACTTGATCTCTCATCAACCCTCGAGTTATTGGATCTATAGACATTATCTTTGACTTTGTAAATTCAACAACGATAATTTGCAATTGAGATAAGTTGTTTTAACGTGTTATTGACTCACAAGTCATTCTTGCCATTTGTCAATTCCTAAGACTATAACCCATGATCTCTACCTGGATCTAGTTACATCGTTTAGTCTTTAGAATTACATGAAATGCTCTTCGAGGCTAAACACGTTTCCATCATGCCTTTGGTAAGCTATATTAGAAATCTACCAAGATTCTGAATGTTACCAATTGGCATCCAAGTCTAATATTCTAGATAGACTCATTATGACCTTGTGTACTCCACCTGGTCACATGTTTGCAATATTTAATTGAATTACCAAAATTCTTGTTTCCAAGCATTCCAGGTTCTTATCAAATGCAAGTTACCCCCACATTTAAGTCTTATTGGATAAACTTATCCAATCACTAAGATAGGTAATGAAAGGTTCTCTCTTTCACGCGGGGTTTGAGAAAGCATTCTCAAATACCATTTCAACAGATCCTAATGGGTTGTTTCTTAAATGGCTCCCCCCCTCCCACATTGCTTGCACTTTGATAAGGTCTAGGCAACATATGCCTTAGTGTGACCTTCCCACATTTATTAGTGTATGAGTTCTCCTCATGATCTAGTTAATCGTCTTTCATAAGTTATCCCCTTATGACTGAATGGTTTTGTCTATACACAACTTCGTTCTTGTGTTAAACATATTATGAATGTTTCAAGTTAATTTAATCTCCTCGGAGCATTAACAGGTACTAGTCTAGCATGCTTTATACTAAAATACTCTAGCATGTGAACAGAAGATGCATCATTCTGATTCTTCACAGCCTTAAGAGATACCTCACTATCTCTTTCCAACATTCATTCCTTTGTTTAGACAAATTAATGAGACTTTATTCATCATCCCAACACCTCGATATTTAGGAAAGTCTCAAAACTTAAAGTATGTTAATCAAACATACTTAACTTCCTTAGTCAAATTAGGATATATGCCTTTGTTATCCAAAAGCTTCACCATTTACTCATAAGAACTTCAAACATGAGTCTTAAAACGAGTTAGTTTGGTGAACACATTCAACACGATGAATGTTACCAGTATAAAATCACTAAAGTTTGAAATATAGTCAAGTAGATTGACACTCAAACAAGACAATCACATTTGCCTAAAGTGATGTATACATTTCCATTGTTGTTTTCTTGAAACCATGTATTAGGATACTCTATCCCAAAATAAAGGATAAATTCTCCACATAGTTCAAACAACATTGATGGTGGTAGACGCAACTACAAATCCATCGTTATTGTAAGTCTCCTATAATAAATCTCGCACGGTTTATTAAAGTCTATTACAATAATAACATATATTTCTTTCATATGTTATAATTCACAAATGTGAATCTTCACAATGTTGATACTCTCAACATATCTTGTATCCATGTTAATACACTCATCACATGGTGTGTGATGTCTCATCCTTGACATTTAGTCATGGTGACAACTCACAAATTGTCTTTGTGCAAATACCTTCTTGCAGTATCCGTTATACTATAAACATTTGATTAATTTCTGTGTATGGGTTATCCGAAGATATTGAACCCAAATAATATTTGAAAGCAAATCAATAAAATGCTATAGTTCAACGAGTAATTGGATGATTTGTAGACATCAAATATCTTAGTGTTCTTATCTTAAACACTAACATTATCCAATATGTTAATAATATCTCTAGACTCATCTGAGAGACCAAATTTAACACAACTCCCCCACAATGCTCTGATAGCATTGAATGAGAAAATTTTTATTAGGATTAAAATCCCAAACTCATCTCATAGTGAGATTGAGTATCCATCTCTAATAGACTTACTAGAAGATATTATACCCTTTTGAGATGTTTAGGAACATATAAAGTAACTCTCAAAACTAGGGTACTTAATGTAGATAACCTCGGTTCTACATTTTCTTATTGATGTCTAACGACCATCAATAAGTGTCATGCTTCTCTCAATAAGGAGATAGTTCTTAATGTCGAATCGTTTGCCATAACAGGAACATATGCTTCAAACAGTAAGAATTATTCACAAACAACAAATGTTCGCATGATTTCGTACATCTCCGAAATCGTTCCCACGATGTCTTCAAGTGATACAATTAGGCTCCCCCGCACAGGAACTCCATGCAATCACAACATCACTCGTTTGAGGTTCTCCCTCAGTGGTTCTCCCACCTTGAACAGTTGTTACTCTATTCAACAAGATGTTTATAAAGTAAACTACACGCACGTAGTTACATTTGAACAATTAACTTGTACACAACAACACCAAGTTGTTTAAAATCGCTTTTACGCCTCTAGGTTTAAAAAAAATATTATGTAACACGCTCGTTATAGTATTCCAACCACTTCTAACCCACTCGTTAGAATATTAACCGATTCGACAAAACCATTTTTAAAGACCTTTTGGTTTATACATTAAACCGCTTCTAACATGCTCGTTAGAGAATTAAACGTTTAGACAAAACGTATTGAAGTCTTTAAATCATTTCTAACACGCTCGTTAGAAAAAAAAAATAAACGTTTAGATAAAACGTATTGAAACCTTTAAATCGTTTCTAACACGCTCGTTAGATTTTTTTTAGTGCTTAGATAAAACGTTTTGAAGCCTTTAAATCGTTTCTAACACGCTAGTTAGAAAAAAAAAATAAACGTTTTAAAATTTTTGGTTTCCAAAAATTAAACCATTTTAACATGCTCGTTAGAAATTTTTAAACCTTTGCAAAGTAATCTCTTCTAACACGCTCGTTAGAAAATAACCGATTTCTAAGGCCTTTGGTTAAACAAATATAATCATTTCTAACACGCTCGTTAGAAAATTTAAATGCTTAGACAAAACCATTTCTAAGGCCTTTGGTTAATAAAATAAACTGTTTCTAACACGCTCGTTAGAAAATAAAACGCTTAGACAAAACGTTTCCATACATTGGTTAATACAAAATAACCGTTTCTAATATGCTAATCAGAAAATTAACGTTTAGTCATAAACATTTTAATAACTCTGTTTATACATAATAAACCGTTTCTAACACGCTCCTTAGAAAAAGTAAACATTTAGACAGATGTTTTAAGCTTTGATTTATAAAATAATATGAATTTAACACGTATGTTAAAAACGTCGACATTTACACAAAATGTTTATTTATTTTAAAAATTAACCCGTTTCCAACGCGCACGTTATATTGTTAAACGTTTACAAAATATTTTAACCGATGTGGGTTAATAAAATACACCACTTCTAACACACCCATTAGAAAGTAAAAATGTATAAGCGTTTATTATTTTATAATATTTTTTAAACGCTTGCTAAAACTAAACATACGCAAACGTTTTTATGGTTTAGAAAACATCTTTTCTAATACGCACATTAGAAACTACATGTTCGAAAACATTTTAAAGCAATATTATTTAACCAAATAATAATTTCTAATACGATCGTTAGAAAGAAAAGATAAAACGTTGACAAACGTTTTATTTTATGGGTTTTACAAAAACCACTTTTTCTAACACGCTCAATAGAAGAAAAAAAATGATAAGACGTTGACAAACGTTTTATTTTATGGGTTTTACAAAAAATAAATTTTCTAACACGTTCATTAGAAAAATTGAAATACTTCAAAACGCATTTTGAAACACTTATACTTTTATATATGATTCGATTTAACGAAACATGACCAAAACCCATGAACTCGAAAGTGTTGAATCAAAACATTCGTTTTCGGATTCTATATTGTTCTCTAATAATTAATCCGACTCGTTTGTATTACATACAAGAATTCCCAAATATTATTTGAAAAATTATAACGAAATTTTTCCAAGTAGAAATCTATTTATAACCATTTCAAGAATCCAAGATCATTATAATAAGGTTTAGATTGTCCTCAATTCTAGAAAATAATCAACCGTGGGTTTTCTAAGTCCAACTTTAAAGGGACCAACGACAAGTTTTTTCAGAAATGAGGTGCAAAAAAAATGTATTTCAATAAATTGTACCCGAAATTCCGTTTCAATCAAAGTACTTCTTTGAACAGAAACGAAGAAAAAAATGTTTTTAAAACATAAACCGCATGGAAACAAAACTAGTTTGAGTCACACGATATGGTTTTGAATACACAAACGGTGTTTTAAAAAATTGTTTTAAGATTGTAGGAATCTGTTCACATATAAAAATAAAACACTTTTAATATTACGATTACAATACAAAAAATCAAACCTATCTAGGAAAGCAAGTAAATTACAAATACGAATACAACTGAAAAATCACAAAATACTAGAACAAAATTCCAATTTTGACCGAGGATCGTGTTTGACACGGGCCCTTAAAACAAATTCCGGGTCTCTCCCTGATTTGTTTCCCAGGGTACAACGGCCTAAGCAGTATGTACTGTCGGGGAAGGCTCTAGCACACGAATTGTACCTTAAAGAAAATGATGAAGATGATTAAAGAATTGTTGGAATTCTTTATGGAGAAAGAAGAAGAGAACACTAGAGAGATTGTGTTATTTTGTGCATTTTTCAGCCAAGAAACACCTTGGTATTTATACTTGAAAAAGAAGTTGAAACACCCCCATTCTCCATAAACTAATGAGTTGAAACACCTCATGCTCCATAAACTCATGAGTTGAAACATCTTAAAACATTTAAGATTTTTTACTAAAACATCCAATAGTTAAAGACATGTTGAATGAATTTGAATTAGTCATAGTTGGTGTTTCAACTAAATGAACTTGAATAAAAAAATAATACAAGTTTATATAATTTTATTTTCATAAAATATTTTCCAACAAGCACTCCTTGTATTGAGACTCAACTTGTTAAATTGAAGAAAGCGGTCATGGAACTTACTAAGGCTAAAGGCATGAGATCACCGGTTCAAGCTTGTGGGGTGTGTCTACAATTTGGACACCCCATGGATATGTTGCAAGAAGACTTGAAACAAGTACAAGAGATGAGAGGCTACTCAAAAAAACATTCACGATAATGCGAACAACCCTGAGGCAGTAAGAATTGGAGGCATCTTCCCAACATGAACTACCAACAAATATCGCTTCCACACCATCAGCCACGACCCACGTTCCAAGCAATGGACCAACAGAATTTCTAGCCTCACCAACAACAACAACAAGTGGGTAGCCCAGGATTTTCATTGGAAGATATTGTGAAATGCTTAGTCACTAGCACCCAAGAATTACAACAAGAGATCGAGGCAAGCATTAAGAACTTAGAGCAACAAATGGCTTAACTTGCTAGTTCGGTAAGCAAGTTAGATTCTCAAGGTAAATTAACCGCGCAACCTGAGAATAACCTAAAGCACCACGTTTGTGCCATTACCTTGAGAAATGTAAAGAGATACGACAACCCGAGTATACAAGAAGAGGACGAGGAAGAAGGAACCGGTGTTGATAAGAAGGATGAGGAAGAAGAAATCACAGTTGAGAAAAACGATGAGGGAAAAAGGAAGTACGAAAGCTAATTGAAAGTGAGGTAAATAACACCCCTCCTCCTCCATTCCCCGTAAGACTACGAAGCACAAAGAGGAAAAGCGAAGAACAAGAGATCATGTAGACATTACATAAGGTAAACCCCTTAAAGTGCACAAATTTGGTGTTAAACAGAAGTATTGATGATGATACAGCCACATAGTTGTTTTCTGTTTGCAACCATAAACCCCAAAAGGCCGCCTGATTTCGACCAGCTCCACCACATCAGTAGTCTCGTTCCACACCTTTCTTCAAGTCTCGAGGACAAAGCTGGATTTTAAGCTTGGGGAGAAGTATATTCTTTACTTGTTCGTTGCACTAGTTTGCAATCTTTTTTTAACTTTTATTATATTTTTTTATGCATTGCGTTTTAGGTTATTCCAAAAAAACTATAATAATAATAATAAAAGATTTGAAAAAAATGATTCAATTTGACATGCTCCTTGATTATCTTAGGAAAACTTGTGAGAGCAACATGAAATGTGGTATTAAGTTCTATGTTAGTGGTAGATTGAATGTTAGAAAAGAATAATAATAATAAAAGACACATGTACCCCGTTACGTTAGTGCCCTCTATTATTAGATTTACAAAAATTAAACATCTAATACCCCTTCGTGCTAACACTAATCTGACCACAGAAGAGTTCTGAGACCTAGCAAAATAGGTTGAGTGATTTGTTCGTTTATCAATCCGATATATACGAAAAAAAGAAAAAAATAATGATAGAAAAAAAGAGAGAATAATTTGTGTGTTGAAAAATTGATCACCTATTATCATCTAAGTATATCCTTCTTTATCTATCTTCTGTAATCTTGTGTGCTACAAAATTGATCACCTGCTCTTAAGGTTAGGAAAGTTTTTACCGTGTGAGAAAAAGTGTTCACACGTTTAATTAATCAACTTAACGTGGAATAATTCATATGAAACGATAAATCTAGTATTTGAAGGTAAGAGGACCATAACTAACAAATTGGGTATGTGTCGTTAATAAAAATCTTGAAAGTCTTGTCTATGCATGTCAATTAAAATTGGTATAATAATATGATTTCATGCTCACGGTATTTACCCCGGACGAGAATGAGTGTAGGCTAATATTTAAGCGTACTAGGTTTTCATTTGTTTTACTTATTTTTACTTCTCAGTTTATTTTTATTCTTGACTTCCTTGAGGACGTGGAAAGGTTTAAGCTTGAGGAGATTTGTTAGTTGCATATTTAGGCAAATTTTATCATAATTTTAGTATTTATTTTTACTACATGTCGTTCATTTATCACTTGTATATTCATTTATTTGGGTAACATTTGAATTAGTGGAGCGTAATTTACTTTGAATTGTTTTTTGTCTTTGTAGGTGCGAAACTATTGCGAGAGATAACATAAAGATTGGAAAAAGCCGGAATGAGTCTTAGAGATTACAAACTTGAATTTTGAGGTGAAAAGAAATCTTGGAGATTAAAAACTTTTCTTCGTAAGACATATTTTTTGATTTTTTTATGATGTAGATAATCTATATAGTATATAGAAAAAAAATTGCTTTGAAAAAATATTATGGTAATCAAGAAATCTAATATTTAATTTTAGTTATGATTGAATGAGAGATTCAACAACCCGGAGAATCAGCAAGAATAATGGATCCGAGTATTGGAATCTGCCGAAAAGTCATGACTTGTTGATCTGTCCAACACTCCATGGCGTCGACGTATTTGGTCAATTCCTCGTTATTTAAATATACAACTACAGAAGGATTATAACATTTTTATTGTATTTAAATATAGTTATATGTGGTGGTGGTCGCGCGTTGTGGCGATATCGGTTTTGAATAAACTTTATACTGAAACATATGTAGAAATAAATATGTCGTAATGGTATATTCAAAACTATTTTAGATCCCGTGTTTATACACGGGGTGAAAAATAGCAGTATAATTTTTTTTAATCTTTATGTATATATATTTTACAGGTGTAAAAATGTATTACATATACTAAAGATAGAAAATAAAATTTAAAATATGTATAAATTAATAAATAATTGGGTTTGAAAAATAAATTAATTATATTTAATGTAATTTAACTTTCATTTACTGTTTGATTGTAAATAAAAGTTACATTATTATATTTCAAAGTTTCTTATAATAAACGATAAGTTAGAATAAATTTATTTTATTAGTATAATTAGATTTTTTTTTTAAATATATTATTATTAAAAAATAGATGTACATTTAATAAGAGAAAGATGCGAGAAAAAATGATGAGAGTGAATATTGAGGCGACACGTGGAATTGAAAAACATTTATTTATTATATAATATAGAAAGATTGTTTAGTGAGAAATGATGCCCTTCAAAAAAAAATATGTGAACTATGTAAATATATTTTTTATGCGTAGTGCAATAAAAACATTAACAGTGGTAAAATAACAAATATAAGTGTCTATTCGGTTATCATACTTCTATACCTTAAATTGGTTGCATATGAATATATAGGGTTTTCTTTTAATACATCTTCTATATATAGATCTATACTATATAATAAAGGAAAACAATGTGGGACACGTGTCACTCTCTGGTTACTCATCACCTTAATTTTCTCGCCTCTCTCTCCTATTAAATATTAATTTTTTTGTTCTCTCTCTTATTAAATAATAATATCAATTAATAATCTTTATATTAATAAATAAAATTTATGGACACGGGTCACTTTCTGGTTCATTTGTATCACTTTTTTTCCTGCCTCTCTCTCTCGTATTGAATAATGATATTAAAAGAGTTTATTTTTAGATTTTTAATATAAATCTGATTACATATAGTTATTATTTAACTAGGTTAGAAACCACGTGTATTACACGGGTTGAATAAATACAATGTTATATACTTAGTAAAAAATTTTACATATTACAAAGTTTTTTAATACAAAATTTAGAAACATTATATAGTTATTTTTTAAAAATGTTTTATAAAAAGAATGAACGAAATATTCAATTTCTAAAAAAGTTTTATAAACAAACCTATTTTTTTAAATAATAAATGTTTTATAAAAATAATTTAATAGGAGAGAGAAGCGAGAAACAAAAAAATTATAAAAAAATAATTAAAGAAAAATGTGTATAATTAATAGGAGAAAGAGGCAGGAAAAAATGATAAGGATGAATAGGAGAGTGACAAGTGTCCTACAAAAACCTTTATTTATTATATAGTATAGATTATAAATAGTTCAACCAATGTAATATACCGGTTTATTCAACCTGTGTATTACACGGGTTTTTAAAAATATAAAATTTTTATTACTAAGTATTTAACATTTTATTTATTCAACCCGTGTAATACACGAGATTTTAACCTAGTAAATATAAAAGTAAAAAAGTTTATTGAAATATTTGATAAATTTTAAATAAAATAGATTGAATTTTAGGTCCGTCGTCTATTTTTGCTATTTTGTTTATTAGATATTTAAAGTTTAGTTACATATATAACTAAAATATGTAAAAAAAAATATTACTAATGATTGATATTAAATATTACATATAAATAGAATTAAGTAATTAACAATCTAAATTACTTATAATTCTATTTATATGTAACATTTAATATGTTAGTGGTTTTGGAAGAAAAAATATGTGACGATACATTATATGATGACAAGTGTCATCCAAAAGTATTATTTTATTAGAGATAAAAAATTAAAAAAAATATAAGAAAAATAAAAATTTTGAAGCAGCTTCGAATGCTTCTACGTTTGTGTTTCGATAACTTATACATTACCACAAAGAACTAGGTTTCCAATGAAACTTGTATTAAAATATAGATAAAAATAAGTAGGTTGAAACGATACATTCGAAATTTGTACAACATATTACTTTAGAAGTTACAAAAGAAAAAACTATGTACAAAATTAATTATAAACATTAAAATTATTATAAAAAAAAAGTGATGGCGTGAGAAAAGGAAAGAAACGGGCGTGAGGGTGTGTGAAAGCAAACAAACGTCGCGCAGGTGGGGTGAAGGAGTGACTCACAAATTACCACGCCACCCATCAGCTTCTATGTAAGATCCGTTTCAATACATACATACATATAACTATATTTTAAAAATAAAGATTAGAAAACATCTTACCTTTTACATTGGCCTATAACCAAAAAAAATAGTAATAGTTATATTATTATTATTATTATTGCTTTGAAAAAATTAAATGGTAAGGAATAAAATAAAAGCACAAAAGAAGCCTTTCCAAGAATTGAGTATCGACCCACTCACTGACCCACCTTCCTTGTTGAGGTTTTACCCGTGAAGGTGAGGGTTTTTGCGGTGGAGGTTCTATATGAATGAAAGTAGTCTCAATAAAAATACAAAATATTTAATTTTTCAGTTGTAGACAGTTTTTTTAATTATGAGAATTCGTTATTGAAATTTTTTTCAAGAATCTATCAATACTCTACTAATCAATGATCGGTTAAAATAGAGTTTGTGCTGCTGGTATGTGATCTTCAAAAGTGTAAATTAGAAACTAAGGAAATATGTATTTAAACTTGAGATCTCTACTAAAAGGATTCAAACATTTACCACGCCTAGGAATAGAGGTGCAAAAAAAAACCGGTTTAGGATCTCAAACCGGTTTTCAAACCGACCCAAATCGATTCTTAAACTGGTTCAAACCGTCGTTTTAAACTTAATCAAACTGATACAAACCGCTCAAAAAATTGGTTTCAAACCGATTTGAAACTGGTCAAACCTCCCATCTCAAATCAGTTTCAAACTGAACTGGTTTAATACTAAACCGGTTTTAACTTTTATTGATCAAACTGGTTCACTTTAAAAAACTGATTTGTACACCTCTACCTACGAAGGTTCAAGGTTGAGATATAGTTTGTGGTGATTGTTAGCGGTTCTATTCTTAAGAATAGAAAAGTAACTTTGATTAAAAAAAATTCTTTTATTCTAGCAAAAGTGTTTTTGATTTGACTCATGCGTAAAAGGTTGAGAAAAAAGATAACTACCTTTAATAAGTAATGTCATTTCCTCTAAATTTCTTAAATTCATTCAATCCACCCCCCTTGTTTTTTTTTATTACATCCCCTCTTTCACCCTTCATCACCACCACACCCTCCTATCACACCACCACCCACCACCGCCTCCACCACCAACCACCACCACCACCCCTTGCCGCCACCACCACCGCCACCCACAACCACAACACCGCCACCACCCACCTCCCGCCACCGGCACCACCACCCACCTCCACCTCCCACCACCACCGCCACCTCCCACCACCACCGGCACTGTCGCCTCCCGCACCACCCACCACCGCCACCTCCTACCACCGCCACCCACCACCGCCGCCATCACCACCGTCACCCACCACCACCCGATACCGCCACCCGCCGCCACTCACCACCGATTTTATTCCTTCGTCTTTTCTAGCCTACCGAATAACATAAAGTAATGATTTATTATATTCTCTCATGGTAACCAAACAAGACAATGGAATGGAATGATCCATTTAATTCCTTTGTCCATTCCCTCGTTCATTCCATTACCCAATACCAAACAGATATAGTTTTTTTCTTAATAGTAGAATACTAAAACTGTTGTCATATAAATTATCTTGCAAATAATTTTTTTTAACAACAAACTCATACACACTTTAAATCTACTTTTAAATCTATATCATTAGTTTACAACGAGACTAAAACCCACAACCTCTTAAAATGGGACACCATGCAACACTTTCGGATACGATTGAGTCAAATGTTCTTTGGTTATGTACGTTGCAAATAATTGAAACAAATAAAGTTATATGAAAATTCAATGATTATTTATTAAGACAAGAAATTATTTCAAAACAAAATCAATACCTTTCATTTAGTTGAAAATTGCGTATGAATTATATGGACCAAGCATAATGGTTGACGTTTACAATGACAGCTGACCTTCTTAAGCGAAAAAAATATGTGAATTAAGAAACCAAAAACGTAGAAAAAATAGTTGCAGACAATATAATTCATGTGTTATTAAATTACAGACGACTATATATATACGTTTATTCAATTAGAGAAAACATTCAATAAATAAATGTCAAGAGAATATATTCAAATACTTGAATAACCATGAAGTGGATGCTAGCAATTGCCATAAGATCGATGATACGAAAATGTGTATTCTTTTAATAGATTCATTAATAGAAGTTTAATATTAATGATTTATGAGATTTTATTATTTCACATCATATTTTTTTAACTGCTCGAATTATATAAACTGACTAGCAGTTGCTATATATGCAAAATAAAAAAATGATTACAATGTCAATAATGGGTTTTGAAACCAATTAAGCCATTTGGTATTTTGCCTTCTTATTCCTATTAACATATCATAAGAAAGAATAATAAAATAATATCCTCAAAATACTTTCATCGATGTTTTGCACCGTCTCCAAAAGCACAATCATTCTCGTACCTCCATAGAACCCACCATGTTGACGTCACACTCGCCTCCATTAAAGCCTTTTTTTAGCTTTTGAGACTGAGAGAGCACTGAGCCAAGTAACTAGATAAGACGGAGTCGTAACAACAGAGAAAGTAACATCGAGCCACTTCCTCATGACATTCCAAGGGTTAGAAGCAAACATTATTTCACATCATATTAAAGTCTTAAATTTATGTCAATCTTTTTCTGTTTTCTCTCTGTCCCTCTTTGTTGCTACCTTCGTTGGATCTTGGTTGGCTATATGCCCCCCTTTTCACAGTTCTTGTGTGTGACAACTTTCTTAGGGTTTATATGTTTCCCTTTTTTCATCTACCTCTTATTCTCGACGTCCTGCCATCATAATTGAAAATTCTGCCAATCACACTCGTAGATCATGTCATTGCACCCTTTATTGGACTCATATCGTCGTAGTCATGTCGCCGCTTTAGGGGTAGATTCGGTTTGGTTTTTTACTTTCACGGAGTCTCCTTAATGTTTAAGTTCCTTTTTCTTAAAAAAATATATATATAAGATTGTCGTCTCCTTTTATGTTGGCATCTTTACTGTTTTCGTTCATGTCTTAGCGTTTGATATTTTCTTGACTTCGAAGAAATAAACAGACTAAATAAATTTAGTATAGTGTTTCATTATTAAAAAATGTTTTTATATATTATTTTAAATTGTAATTATTTATTTCTATCATATAAAGTGATAAAAAGGGAGGGTGTGGAGAATGGACACATGATGTCGTTGATCTTTACCATAGATATAGATAGTTGATTGGAATCAAATTCCTCCAAGAGCGGTCCCTTTTCGAGGCTTTCCCATTTTGTGACCACACAGAGCTAGGTATTAAGTTACAAAAATAATAGCTAGTTACCCTTTTAAAGTCGACTCCTGCAAAAATATAAGTCTTAGTTTTATTAGCGGTGTTCATGATTCGATTTTTAGGTCAAATCGTTATTAATAACGATTTTTTATTATCGCAAACATAAACTAAACCGTTGAAATTTAAAACTAAACCAAACAGAATTTGACAAGAAATCATAACATGAACTTTACGAAGTCATAACACAAACAAGTATCACAAATAGAAGATATCAGAACTGCATACAAATTGCTTAAAACAAGTTGTGTAGCCTAGTCTACTTGAAATTTTATTCAAAACATAAATAATTTATTTAATTTATTTAGTTTATTTAATATGAAATATTTAATTATACCTAACATAAATAATTTAAATTTTATTAGACGACACTAGTGAAATTGATAGAATTCACGTGTTGACTTATATGCAGATCGATTAGCACGTTACCCCTGATTAGACGTCCAACTCAGTTAGTTACAGACTCACGCGAAATGTTTACGAAATGACGAATGTATGAAACGAAACGGTTATGAATGAATAGTATGTGAAAGAAATGATTTATGAAACAAGAATATTTATTTGTTTCTAGGGTGATGTGTATACTCACGCGAATTTTTTACGAAATGCCGATTGTATGAAACGAAACGGTTATGAATGAATAGTCTGTGAAAGAAATGATTTATGAAATGAAAGGTTTACGAAATGAATGGTTTATAAAATGAAAGAAAAGGGTTTTATAAATGAATTGAACTTTTATGAAAATAAAAGGGTAAATGTTTTAAAAAAGTCATTACGTGTCTTTCAAGAAGATTTCTTTTTCTATCAGTGATATAATTCTAGCCTTGTGGTAGTTTATGGTATCTTTCTACTGGGAAATAGATGCAGGCAATTCAATGATCACCAGAGTTAAAGAAAAAAAAGTTAACTTTATATTAAGTTAAAATGTTATGTGCAAATTTATCTTCATGTGTACAAACGGAAATTAGAACAACCGCTACTAGGATGTTAACCACAAAGTTAAATATGGTAGGCAGTGCCCTGCCTCCAACATATGCTTATACATCAACATTCAAATGCTTGAAACGGAGCCCAATAGTTGGAAGTTGAAGCCAGACCATGTTTATTCAAATATTAAGAAACAAAAACTAAAATTTTATAATCTATGAAGATTCCAAAATCCAGTTTTTCTGTCAATGATGAACAACAATTACCCATGGTAAATGTATACATACACGTAGGTGTATCATTTTGTCATGATAATTGTTCAATCTATCAATAAAAGATAATGAGAAATCATTTAACTACCTCGTAGAACAAAACAAAACAACCTGAAATCAAACGATCTTATCATAATATAAGATGGTTGTGTGGGTATGGTGGCTGCCTGCCATTGTTGCGACGTCAGAGATCATTAGAAGTTCTGAGGTCGAGGGGCGCAGTGGCTGATTCATGAATTTTCCTTAAGAGGTGGGCAAATTTGAGCGGGGTAAAACAAGTCAAGGTGGGCAAATTTGAGCTAGGTAAAACGAGTCAAGTCAAAGAAAACAAATCAAAAAATAAACATGAATTGGTATTTAGTCATGACCAAACGTGAAATGAACGACGATTACAATAAAGTGGTAGGTAAACGGGCAACAAATTGCGCCGCAACCCCCCTTTTGAATAGTAAAAATGATCCTACTAAAAACAAAACTTTGAATCTTAGGGACCGAAAAATTACTATGTACGACCCGTTAAATTCCACAGCCTTCGTACCTAAGAAACCAAATGTGTTTAAAGAAAAGGGGATATATAAGTGATGATATATGATTAGTAATCACTACAAGTTATTAGTTCATTTTTTTAAGCATGGAAACTAATAAAATATTAAAAGCTATGTAAAAGTAATCATAAAATATGGTTGTTTAAAAAAATATAAAATTATCTATCACTTTTATTAAGAAAAAGTTGAATTTTAAAAGTAAATTATGTGTTAAGGGTTAGTTATTTCCACTTGGCCCTCATAAACACAAAACTATGCCCCCACAAGCATATAATCATGCTTTCAAGAGCCTTAATTTAAGCATAAACTATAAAAATAAGAACCACAATTTCATTGCTAGACCAATCCTAGGGGTGCCTTACCCCTCCATACTAAAGCATTGCATCCGCTAATGGAGGGGCGGATGGTCACCGGTGGTCTTTCTGGCGACTATGGATTAGAATCAATATCCAGATGAATCGTGGCAGGACCGTAGCCACAACTGAAATCGCTTAAAATGTTGGGTTAATTATTGAGTTCACATATGAAAGTTCAAGGGCTGTTTTGGATGCTTGTGGAATCAAATGGGTCACTTGTGAAAAGAAAAGTTTGAGTTTAAGTTAAGGGGACTACTAATCACACACGGAGAATGCTAATCGGACTTGGTCATATACGCATCGTATAGGGCAATACGATGCGTATAGCCCTTCACAATTTCCCATGCCCGACATCCTCGTACAACCTGGTCATTCCAATCATATACGCATCGTATAGGACAATACAATGCGTATAGGGTACGAGGTACTTTCTGCAACTAGTCATCCATCAACTTGCTATACGCTCCGCATTGGCCTATACGCTATACGCACCGTATTGGCCTATACGCTATACGCACCGTATTGGCCTATACGATGCGTATAGGGCCCAAATTTTGTGTATTTAATGACACACGATATTCTCATTCGAACGTATACTTTCAAAAGAAAATTCCAAACAATCTCACAAAAATTATAAACATGTCTTGGTGGTGGGATGGTAACTACGGTTTTCAGGTATATTCTAACGAGTCGGTGGAAAACAACCCGCAAAGTTCTGGCGTTCAAGAGGTGAACCGAGAGGAGGTCTCGTCCGACGTTTATTCTCATCAACGGGTAAGGCTTCCAGATTTGAACGAGCCACTGAGCAATCCCGAGTTCGTATACGGTGAACCGTCTTACCTTACACAGCCCACGAACGACTACATATACGGTGAAGTCTCATACCCGACACAACAAACCGACGACTTCGTGTCCGAAGACGAGGAACAAAACCATCAAAATGTGTCGTATAAAACTGACCATAATTTTCAGTCTCGTGAACAGTTGGTGGATTGGGCGGTCAGGATAGGACGTGAGAATGGTTACGTCCTTGTCACCCGACGATCGAGGAGAAAAGGCGACGATCCGACGGAATCGTTTATCAAGGTGTGGCTTGTGTGTGACCGTCACGGCGAACGTGCGTCTACTGCCACGGTTAGACGTGCCGGTAGCAAGAAAATAGGTTGTCCCTTTAAATTAGAAGGAGAGTACCAAGAAAATACTGGTGATTGGAAATTAACGGTGAAGGATGACAGTCATAACCACGATCCTAGTCAACATCTTGAGGCGCACTCCTTTGCGAGGAGACTGTCTCAGTCGGAACAACTTTTGGTGGCGAAGTTGTATTCGCAAAACATGTTGCCACGAAACATTCTGGCAACTATAAGGGAACAAAACCCAGAGAGTAGTTGCATTAAAAAGGACATTTATAATGCGATACAAAAGATAAAAAACGAAACGAGAGTCGGTGAAACTCCAATGCAGATTCTGGAAAACCTGCTTTCTTCTAAAAAATACATCTACTATACTCGGGAAGATCCTGCCACAAATATTGTGGAGGAGATATTCTTTGTTCATCCGAAATCGTTTGAGATGTGGCGTGCGTTCCCGCACGTGTTGATGATCGACGCGACTTACAAAACAAACATGTATAGACTTCCATTTGTCCAAGTGGTCGGTATGACCTCCACACACCAGTCGTTTTGCGTCGCTCATGCATTTATATCAAAAGAACAAGAGGAAAACTTCGTCTGGGTGCTACTGCAAATAAAAGCAATGTTGCAAAAGTGTATGGAGCCGCGTGTGATAGTAACAGACAGGGACAAAGCTCTTATGAACGCATGTGATAAAATATTTCCGGATTGTTCGAAGAACCTATGTCGGTGGCACATACACGAGAATATCGCAAGACATTGCAGGGCATCATTTACAGACGAAGACTGGACAAATTTCAAGTATTCATGGTCGGTATTATGTGAGTCTCCCACGCCAGATATATACCAGTACAACTTCAACCGGCTTTACGAACGATTGAATATTTAACAATATAAATTGTTTTAAGGATTCGATACCGTCTGTCTTTCATCCGTACATTTCACATATACAGGATGTAAATCCCGACGGTAACTGTGGTTTTCGATCGGTAGCTTTGGGCTTAGGGTTAAATGAAAACCGGTGGCTTTTTATCAGACAACAACTTCTATAAGAGATGGACAATAAAGAGGAATGGTGTAGAACTGTTTTTGACAGAGTCGCCTTTCAAGAGTATGATATGCTACGTCACACAATAGATTGGCAGGATGTGAAAGCCGCACCAGTTAGTCGTTGGATGTCGATGTCATACACAGGACTCCTAATTGCTCAAAGATTTGGGGTGATTGTTCATCTTTTAAGCATCGCCGGTAATCAAACATTTTTTCCATTGTGGTTTGGTCCAAACGTTCACGCTCAACATCAAACTGTATCATTAGTTCACGTCAACAGGGCTCATTTCATCCACGTCAAGTTAGACGGAGATTTTCCGATTCCCACGCCGAATGCACTTTGGAATTTGCACCGAAATGATGATGCAGCAAAATGGGAAAATATATACAGTGATCGTATTGAACGATTTAAGAAAATAATGGCTACTAATGGATCTACATTTTCACAATACTTCACGACTCACGGATGATGCTTTATTAGTTTTTTATTAATTTTAAGTATAGGGTCAATTTAATTATTTTAAATTTTAATTATTTGTAATTTTAATTATTTTAAATTAATTTTAAGTTAATTATAATTAATATTTTATTATTTTTTGATTAATTTTAATTAAATATAACTAATTTTAATTTAATATAGTTAATTATAATTTTAATTAAATATAACTAACTAATTTAATTATTTTAAATTTTATTAATTTTAAGTATAGGTTATACGCCACGTATAGGTCAATACGTGGCGTATAGAATACCAAAGGTTGGTAGCTATACGCCACGTATTGATCTATACGCGGCGTATAGCCACTTGATATACCAGGAAAACGCAGCCTACAGACCCAAACGACACAAAACAAACAAACACAAACCCATACGCGACCGGCAAAAAAGCTCGTTGATTACGATTGTCGTCTCAAAAAAATTTCGAAAAGGTACGTCTCTACATCCACGATCATTAATGTTAGGTTTATATTGAATATTAGCGGGTAAAACTGGGTAGATTAGAGATTTTTGGATTGAAACTTAAGAACTATACGCCACGTATAGGGCCATACGTGGCGTATAGTTCGTCTGAGGAAGACGATGAAGCCATACGCCACGTATAGATATATACGTTGCGTATGGCTCATGTTCTCGGCAACTTGGCCCGCGTATGGCCTGATTGCCCGCGTATGGCTAAGTTTGCCCGGTAACTGGCCTGCGTATGGCTTGGTTGCCCTGCGTATGGCTTGGTTTACCCGGTAACAGCCTATACGCCACGTATAAGGTTATACGTGGCGTATAGGTTTAAAATAAAAAAAAATTAATTATTATTAAAAATAAAAAACAATATATTATTATTATTTAAAATTAAAAACAATATATTATTATTATTTATTTTTTATTATTTAAAATTAAAAACAATATATTATTATTATTTATCAGATATGGCGGATGATGATGATGATATTCATATGGAGGTGCTAGACGATCTTGCGCACTACCCTTTTTTGGGTTTTCCGGCCGACTCGGAGGCGTATGCCCGGTGCCAGAAGCTCCGGGAGGTGCGGTTGGGTCTAGGGACTGGAGTTGATTAGGCGCTACTCGAGGAGGTACAGGAGGCCGAACGGGCAAGGGCCATCATCGGCCAGGACACGCCATGGCCGCGTCTTTTTGATCTATCGTTCACGGAGACCTACCGAGAGGTGGTTGTCGAGTTTCTTTCGACGTTCATCTTCTTAGAGGCTGGGCTAGAGCCTCTTCCCGGGGAGGCGCCGGATATGGATCCGGATCATATTTCCTTTTCGATCTTTGGGATCGTTTACCGTCAGACCCTCCGTCAGTGGGCCGTCACGACGGGTTTCTACCACGAGCCTGAGACGGTCACGCCACTTTTTGAAGAGGCGGTGACGGAGGTGGACAAGGAGGAACTCCTTGTTTTTTGGGGCTTGATTTCAGATAGTCCTTGGTTGGTTACCAAGGGGAGGGTCTCGGGTATTAGAGACCCTTTGTATAGATATCTGCACCGGCTTATTTCGACGTCGATCGCACTGCGTCTGAAAAGCCGTGAGTGGTGCACCGATAGAGACCTCTTCTTTCTCTATTGTCTGCTTACTGGCATGCGGTGCGAGCAATCGACGTGCCTTGCACTTTATTTTGCATCTGCCTATATGCGGCAGAAGCGCGGGCTTTTGTATGGCGGTGCTTTCATCACGCAGATCATGCGCTCAGTTACACCATTTGACGTGCATGAGCCTGCGATGTCACCGGCCATTCCCCCTGTCCGATTAGACCGTCGCACGGCGAGCGGCATGCGCATCACGCACCGATTCCCGCAAGGCCTTCGGTTCGTAGGGGCCGTCCAGGACCAGGTTTGGGTCCCGGTGCATGGTGTGGCGATGAAGGACGGGCCGCCGCACGTCGAGGCCATCCACGACCATCTGCCACAGCATCCCCGACACGTACGTCAGTCTGTTAGGCTGGAGAGGGCTACCCAGGCATTGCTTGATGGCCTTGTTGCCGACTCACGGCTACAGGGTCGTCAACTCGATCGCATGGATGACCTGATGATGTGGGCGGTTGGACAGATCGTTGATCTGTCACGAGAGCCGCCGGCATCGAGCCACGCCAACTACCACCGCGACGTCATTATCCGGACGACCCCGTTCAGGATGAGGGCGTGGCGGGTCAGGATGAGGGCGGAGGCGGTCAGGGTGACGGCGGACCCGCTTAGCTTTAGTTATTTTATTTGTATTTTGTTTCTTTCGTTGTTATGTATGTAAAACATTTTGATGTATATATATTTAATTTTTTGATGTAATGTATATAATGTTTAGTTAATTTGTTTGGTTGTAATGTTTAATATTTTGTTTGGTTTGTAATGTTTAATACTTTGCTTGTTTATACTGTAAAAATATAACAAATGTTTAAAAAATACATATATAAAATTTATAAATAGATAACAAACTTATATTAACAAAATTATATAAATTAAAATAAAAATAAACAAAATATAAATAAAATAAAAAAATTATAATTAAATAAAAAATACCTATACGTGGCGTATAGGTCAATACGTCACGTATAGGATTCATAAACGAACAACTCTTCCAACTTTTGAAGCAAAACTATAACCCGTGCCTCATACGCTGCGTATAGGTCAATACGCCACGTATTGGACCAGCCGCCAGACAGAGAATGACACATGGCATTCTGTTGACAGTGACTGAATTCTATACGCCCTCGTATTGCCCTATACGAGGGCGTATAGGGCGGCGACGGTTCCAATTAGCAATATTCCGTGTGTGGTTAGAATCACCCTAAGTTTAAGTCTTTTGGTTAATTGATTGAAGTATGCCTTTTTGGTTGGAATCTCTATGGTTGGCCGGAGATTGATATGCAAGTTTGTAAGAGATAATGTAGGAGTTTGGATGCATCTGTTTGGCCGTAAGTTTGGATGCGGTTAAAGTTAGGGGATGCAAATAATTAATAGATGTGATTATTATTTGTTTGAAAGTTTAGAGTAAACTCCTCTTTTAGTCCCTGTGGTTTGTACCAATTCCCTATTTTAATCCAGTAGTTTAAATTTCTCATTTTTAGTCACTGTGGTTTTATTTTTGTTCCAATTAAAGTCAGATGACTAACACCGTTTGATTTTCTGTTAAGTTTTTTATAAAAAGACAAAAATACCCTTGTTCTTGTCACCACTCTTATTCTTCTTGAAAACCCTAACCCACTCACCCTCCTCCACTGCCATCGCCACCACCACCCTCCTCCACTGCCATCGCCGCCCCCACCACCCTCCACTGCCAATGCCGCCCTCCACTGCCATCGCCACCATTTCTAATCATCATCATCAGGGCTGAACACTTTAATGGCGTGATTCCATTCTTCAACCTTAAATCCCCTGAATCATACATCTTCACCTGCACGGAGATTCGTTCATTCAGCACTATACGCACAATGCAGGTAATTTCAAACCACCACCACCCTCCACTGCCATCGCCACCATTTCTAATCATCATCATCAGGGCTGAACACTTTAATGGCGTGATTCCATTCTTCAACTTTAAATCCCCTGAATCATACATCTTCACCTGTACGTAGATTCGTTCATTCAGCACTATACGCACAATGCAGGTAATTTCAAACCACCACCACCCTCCACTGCCATCGCCACCATTTCTAATCATCATCAGGGCTGAACACTTTAATGGAGAGATTCCATTCTTCAACCTTAAATCCCCTGAATCATACATCTTCACCTGCATGGAGATTCGTTCATTCAGCACTATACGCACAATGCGGGTAATTTCAAACTCCCTCTTTCATTCATACGTCTGTTTAAAACCTAATTTCCGCAATCTGTTTATTGAATTGCTGAATTTGTTGCAGACAAGAACAGTGCAAGTGGAGCAACTCTCAGATCTAGCTACCGAGAGAGAAATTCATGAGTTTTTCTCCTTCTCCGGCGAAATCGAGCACATCCAGATCTGCCAGTTAGTTGATTCAATGATTTCTTATCAAGTGTGTGATTAACCGTTCTCTGTTAATGTTGAACGAACTTACGATGATTTTCGTTTTGATTTAGTGATTCTGAAAGGAAGAAGACTGCATTTGTGACGTTTAAGGATCCAAAAGCTCTTGAAATTGCATTATTGGAAGAGGAGGCTTCGATGGTGGTGGTGGTGATGATTTTTGCAGGCTTCGATGGTTGGAAGGGGGTGGTGCTGGAGGTATGGGGTGGGGGTGGTGCTGGAGGTATGGGGTGGCGATGGCAGTGGAGGGTGGCGATGGTAGAGGAGGGTGGTGGTGGTGGCGATGCCAGTGGAGTGTGGAGGTGGTGGAAATGGCAGTGGAGGGTGGTGGTGGTGGCGACGATGGCAGTGGAGGAGGGTGGTGGTGGCGATGACAGTGGAGGAGGGTGAGTGGGTTAGGGTTTTCAAGAAGATTAAGAGTGGTGACAAGAAGGGTATTTTTGTCTTTTCATAAAAAACTTAACAGAAAATCAAATGATGTTAGCCATCTGACTTTAATAAAGAGAAATTTAAACTATTTGAATAAAATAGGGAATTGGTACAAACCACAGAGACTAAAAGAGGAGTTTACTCGAAAGTTTATTTAACTAATAGTATGTAGTTATCTACTAAGAGCATTTTCATCAGCTTCCTTATCCTCATCTCTATAATTACACTAAAAATCACTACATTTTATTTCTCTTTTTTAATTAAATAATATTTTTTATACTTTTATCATTATCTTTTCTTTCTCCTACACTCATAACCACTTTAAAAAATATTAAAAAACTTATATAGTTGAACAATGTTTTCCTCAAATATACAGAAAATTTATATATTTTCTCTCTCCTTTACTCACAACCACTTTAAACCACTCCCTATAATATGCAGAACATACTCACACAAATATGCAGCAACTGATGTGAGTGCTCTAAGTAGGGATAATACCAAGCGTGTTTAGATTATCTTTTAAGTATTTGAGTAGGATTAGAATAGTTGAATAGCAAAGTTTATTTTAGTATAAATAGATGGGTTAGGGATCATTGTAAGTGTGTCAAGAATTATAATAAGAAGTAATAATCAATCTTAGTTGAGATCAAATTCCGAATTCGAGTTCTTCGACCTGATTTCCAACAAGGAAGAGGCGGAAGAGGGAGAGGGTGATGGATGAGGGAGAGATGAAAATGAAATTAGGGTTTAGAGGAAATCGGGTAGGTTGTGCGGGTTAGATCCGCATGTGTAATGAAATGGGTTTTTTTTTTCCAGTTTAGGCGGAAAAACCAGTTTTTAAAGTGGCTCGATGAATGGACACATGTCTTTATTTATTTATTTTTATTTATTATATGTAATAATTGAGAGATATTGCTTTGATGTAAAAAGAAAAATGAATTTAAAATTTGATGATATATTGGTGAGGGTGACGGTAGGACAAGTGGCTTTAAAGCTAACAATAAGGATGGGGAAATACCGAAATAATTTATTTGATGTGGATGGGTGTGGTTGCCTTTTTGTCTTTCAACGGGGAAGGTATTGCTTGTTTCTTGAACCAATCAATATTCACCATAACTCCCAACCTTCATTTATATCTCCTACAAATTGTCAATCTGTGAAAATGAATAAACCAATTTAAATTAGCTACAAATGGGGCTAGCAGAATCCAACGATAAGACGATGAGTTATACACAGAAAAAGAGATGATGTGAATAGCGGTGAGCAGCGATAACACCGCACCAGTCCTAACGTTGTCGCACAGAACAATTAGCGTAATTGTTCAGGGGTTATTATATCCCCCGCACACTATCTCTCATGCTCAAATCCGACCATTAAAATTCGTTTGTGGAATTCAACCGTTGGACGGTTATATTTAAAAAAATGTTTAAAGTAAAAAATTACCTCTTATGAATACCGTTTTAATCTTCAACTTATTAGACATCTCAATTATACTTACTCTCTTCAATTCACTCTAGAAAATGGAACCAAGCGATCCTTTCCGTCTTGATAACATGTATTACCCGCAATTTGATCCAACCATATGTCCAATCCTACAATTGTCATTTTTTTTTATTTTTAGAACGGCGACACACTGATATACTCCTACTTCAAAACTACAGCAATTCCTTATCTACCCTATGTCAAGATTTGAACCATGGTCTTCTCCAAAGAGTCTTTTACTTTTATCACTAGCCTACCAACTCAAGTGGCGTCGGGTGGAACCAAAGACAACTCTATTTACAACCGAATTATATACATGCAATTCATAAAAGTGTTATGTGGATCTATTAAGAAGAATTGCAAAAATATAGCTTAATTTTTTAATTCCTTTCCTAATTGGGCTTTACATGTTTTTGCGACCCAATAAGTTTTCATAACGCCCGGTTAAAACTTAAGAGTCATGACTAGAGGTGCACAAAAATACCGGTTTTTTTGTCTATCCGGTCCAAACCGACAAACCGGTTAGGGTCAAACTGGGTTGGGGCAAACCGGTTCGGGTTGAGCTGTAACCGCCGGTTACAAACCGGTTTAAAGCATTCAGGAGCCTACCAGGTTGAGGACCGGGTTGTGTGAACCGGTTCGGAAAACCGGTTTTTAAACCCGTTTAAACCGGTTTGACCGCTGAAAAAAGAGCCGTTATAAAACGGCTTTATAGCCGTTGGGGACGTTTTTGCCCTTTTTTTGTCATTTTTTCACCCATAAATCAATATAAATATGTGGGGGGTGTTTATGATTGATGACACATCTCTCTACACTTTCTAATCTCTAAAACCGCTCTTTAAACGCTCAAAAACGCTCTCTAAACTCCTCAAAAAAATGGCAAGTGTTGGTGGTTCCTCAAACGAAGTTACCGTTGTGGAAATTTTAGCAACAACGAGAAATCCGACAATTTGGTGTAATTACGATCTATGTTTGTTGTCAAACGGGAAGGAACGTGCTCGTTGCAAGATGTCTGGTGCGTTTTTGGGGAAAGATTCAAACACTAGTTTGAGATCTCATATGGAAAAATCTTGTCCGTCCTTGAAGAGAAATCCAAGTGAAGGTCAAGCCTCGATGACACTCGAAGGAGGAATTTGGAACTTTGATCCAAATATTGTTCGAGATCGAATGACGAAGTTAGTGATCCAAGAAGGATTGCCGTTCAACCACTTTGACAATCCGCGCTTGACAAAAATGATTCAAGAGACACTCCAACCACGTTATCATCAAGTAAGTCGCACAACCCTTAGACGAGATTGTATAAAAATGTGGAAAAAAGCAAAAAAATAATTAATTTTGGGATTTGAAAATTTAGAATCCGGTGTAAACTTAACCACCGATGTTTGGTCGGCTCCACATGGTATACCCGATTCGTACCTTTGCGTTACCGCGCATTGGGTTGATCCCAATACGTGGCAAATGATGAAGCGTACAATCACGTTTGACTTGTTTGAATATCCACACACCGGCGAAAACTTATTTTATATATTAGATGATGTTATAACCGAATTTAAATTACAAAAGAAACTTTTTTCAATGTATTTTGATAATACATCTAATAATATAAATGCGGTTCAAAAACTAAAAATGAAATATAAACCGGTTTGCAACGACGTTTTTTTTCCATAGTCGATGTGTTGCACACATCATTAACTTGGTGGTGCAAGTCGGGCTTGCAATTGAAGAGGTTTCAAACTTAACATATGCTTTTCGACTAACGCTTAAAGATATTTTAGTAACAAAAAAAGATACCATAATTATATTAGATTTTGTCGTGAAACGAATAATATTTGCTTAGGTCCGAATTGGGACGTCGAGACAAGATGGAACTCGACTTATAATATGTTTTATAGCGCTTTACAACAAAGAAAAACTTTAGAAATATTTCATGAAATGCTTGCCTCAAAACCTCGTCGTAAAATTCTAAAGTTTTCGTCTACGAGTTGTGACATTTTAAAAGACGTAACCGAATTGCTTGAAGTTTTCAAAACCGTCACCACTTTTTTATCCGGTGTTTATTATCTCACAAGTCTATTAACTTTAAAACAAATATATTTAATGGCTAACAAGTTGTATGAACTTGAAAATAAAACCACTCTTTTTACAAAAATGATAGAACCGATTAAAGAAAAATTAGTAAAATATTTTAAAGAAATGTCTCCGGTTATAACTTGTGCCGCCGCGTTAATCCCTACCATAAATGTTTTCGGGGTTGAAACGTTGATTGATAGAATTATTTACGCTTTGAATTTGGATAGTGAAGACATCCATTTTGCACAAGGCACAAAAACATATTTTAACAAATGTTTACAAGATTTATTTGATGTTTATTTATATAAATATGGTACAACTTCGAATACACATAATACAATGGGTACATCATCAAGTGGTAGCTCGAGCGATGTTAATTTGAATTTATATAACGAAATGTTAAATGAATTTAGTAAACGGGCTCGAGGTAGCACCCCGAGTAGCGAACTCGGAAGGTATATTGGCACAAACTTTTTAGCTTTTATGCCTCCTACCGTTTTTGAGGAGTTTGATATTTTGACTTGGTGGAAAAAAAACGAAGCTTCGTTTCCGATTCTTTCCGCCATGGCCCGTGATGTACTAACCGTCCAAGCTTCCACGGTAGCTTCAGAATCTGCGTTTTCTTTTAGTGGCAGGGTCTTATCGATACGAAGGACTAGGCTCACCCCCCTGGCGATGGAAATGTGCATTTGCTTGAAGGACCATTTGGATGCGATGGATATGATACAAGACCAAACTTCTCTCAAAGACGAAATTCAAGCCGAAGAAATCATACGCAACAACGAGGTTGATCTTGGAATATCCGAACCAGTCACCGATGAAGAACTAGCCGAAGATGTAAGGCTACGAAGCTCCGGTTCCGAAGACAACGCACAAGAATAATCAATCAATATTTCAAAAAATAAAAATATATATTGTCATTTGTAATGTTTTCCAATTTTATAATTTTATTTTGTAATGTTTTTTAATTTTTGAACTTTACAAATATTAATAAACGTTGCACTTTATGTTTTATATTTGTTACAAATATAATTTTATTTTTTATTAAAAATATCGAATTTATTTGAATTTATTCCATTTTTTTATTAAAATCGGTTTAAACCGGTTTATAGGGCAAACCGGTTTGTAACCAACCCTAACCGGTTTGACAGGTTAGGCATTTTCCACCTTCTAAACCTGGTTAACCCGAACCGGTTTAGGGCCAAACCGGTTTTGACCAAACCGGTTCGGATCGAGTTAAACCGGTTCCGTTTAAAAAAACCGATTTGTGCACCTCTAGTCATGACGGTGAAATTTGTGAACTATACATTATTCTCAAGTCCACTAAACGAAACCAACAAATATTCGTGTTCGTTAGTTGATTTTAGCGGAACAAATGAACACACGAATACTTAAATGAACATATTTTTTTGTTCATCTTTGTTTGTTAAGAAAATGAACGTGTTCGTCCGTTAATATTTTAAACGAAGGGTTCACGAACATAGATAGACGCAAACGGACATAAACAAGCGAATGTAAAAAAACATAAATAAAAAACCAATTAAAAGTAATGTGAATATCAAAATTAAAGTATAAAACACCAAAATCTCTAGATTCAACATTTTAAAACCGAACAACGATATCAAACTCATTTTAAATTGTGCTTTAGGGTTTTAAGTTAGGAAAGGCAAACACATTTTAAATTAACAATAGTAAAAAATAAATTTGAAGGAATACTTAAATGAACGTAAACTATATATATAAATAAAATAGTAATAAATGTATCTGGAAATTGCAACGAATATTTTAGCAGACTAATCACGGCTATACCTGATATCTAATGAGAAACATATTTTACAATTAGGTATGAGATTGAGATTATCAATACTCGTCTCAAACCCATCTCATTGTCATCCCTAGCAATTGTTGCTACCTTAGAGCATCTGAAATCGAGGGCTCACAGACAGCTCCACCTTAGCCTAATAGCCATGCTAAACCTATCCCCAAAAACCACCTCCATCATTCTCTCTCCTTCCACTCTCACAGAACTTACTTTCTTCTTCCACGGCAGGGCGTGGCAATGGACGGAGCCTTTTTGTCTCCTCGCCTTCTCTCCTTTCATATCGGCGTCCGTAGAGCTACAAATCATCCATTGTAGAAGCTCCTACAAACAACACGCCAATAGCACCATAATCGATAATGCGGTCTTTTTTCTTTCGGCCCACTGTCAGCCTACGGAAACTACTCAGCCCACTATTTTATTATTTTAGCCCATGCCAGTTAGTTAAATTGGATTGGTTTTAAATCAAGTGGTAACTATTCAATAAATATTTATACTTTAAGTAATTAGATAAATCAGTTAGTTTTCATTTAAATAATGATTGTAGTCCTTAGAAGTTAAAGAATAAGGAAAATCTTTTAATTGTACGAACATGATTAAATGATATAAGATGGAATTAAGTAAATATCGAAAAAGACCTAGACTTCAACCCTTAGCTGTCGAGTTAACTAAACAAAGCATACCATACCGAAGTCTTGAAAATTTATAAGTATATTATACCCATTAAAGATATAAATTTTCTTTGATTTTCTAAACTGACTGACCACAAGCTCTAAAAAAACCGACCGTAAAACCAAACAGCTAACCGGTTTGGACGATTTTAAATTGAACCGTGTATTCACGACTTCACGATGTTTGCATTTTAAACCCACTTGAATATTATGATTTAGGCCCATCTAAGTTTCTGTTTTAAGTAAACGCACGGAAGTCCAGTCCAATTCACTAAAGGTTATTTTGGACTCTGGGTTGATAAAGAGGGAAATATGAATAAACCAAAGTATCCTGCGTAATTGATCGATCGATAACTTCATTACAGAAATCGCTTGATATAAGAAAACCTACATACTACATCGTTATAGCGGTGGACCCAAAAAACTTTTCTATTAAGGTTATAACTTTTCGATATTTGTATGTCTACTAAGAAGGATTTTTGTCAAGTTGTATCACTAAAATATTTTTGTCGTTTAAATATATAAAAAGAAGCTTAACTCAATAGTAACCAAGTTTTTCAAATTCTATTAAAGTCACTGAATGTTTTGTTTGTTTATTTAAATTCACTCAACTTTCATTATGTGTTTTAATCTTGTATAGTTTTTTTGTGATTGTTTACAAGTTTAAAATTAAATGAGACAAATGTAACATGTTTGAATCTTGATTACTATTTAATGATTATACTTTTCAAATTAACTTGAAATATGATATAATTATGAAGATAAAAAAAAATCACTAAATAGTAACCAAATTTCATAATTATTCAATTTAAATTAAACTGAAAAAAAAATCAATAGGTAGTAAACAAGATTTTGTATGTCTTATATGCGTCACTTTAAAAATAAAGTTAACAAATTGAAACACGTAATAAAAGTTGAGTAACTTTAGAAAATTTAAGATACTTGTAAAAATTGATTTTTTAAATTACCCAAGAACATACTAAAAGTTTTCTATTTAATTATTCACTAGTAATCTTCTGCAATTAATGAAAAAAGTATTGTACACTAATAAAATTATAATAATATTTTAAACAAAGTTTATTATATTTAAATGCTTTCCTTAAAATATAAATCACAAAATTAAGTCATTTAAGCTCTACTAATATCTTAATTAGTAATTCTTGCAACAAATCGTAAAATAAAAATAAAAATTGCCATTACTTGGTTAGGTTATTAGAACGTACCAACCGCCCAGTGTTTGAAACCTGGACCGGACCGGTTGGACCGGGAACCGGTGGTCTGACCGGTCCGGTTACATATGTTGAACCGGTTCTGCAGTGAACCGGCGGTCGGACTGGACGAACGGGTGGTCGGACCGGGCGAACCGCTTGACTATTTTATTTATTTATTTATTTTTTTAATCTTTTTTAAGTCTCTTGGCTTCGTATTTCGAAGATAATTGTTAGTTTAAAATTATTGGATTTGACTTGTTGGTGGTTTTTGAAAGGATTAATGGTTGTTTGGATTGATATATTTTTATAATATTTATGACGTCGTCCGGTTCTTAAATCGATCGGACTGGTCCGACCAGTGGACCGGTTCGACGTCCGATCCGGTTCTGAAAACATTGCAACCACCACTCGTCCACTCAACACTACCCACGAAGTTAAATTATATATTCATATTGAGACGCGGAGAATACACGTAAAACCGAACATGCTTAATTATATTCCTTTTGCAAATCATAACGGCTTATATAATAATTATTATAACAAATGCTAAATTAATTTATTGTTATATCTTTTATCATTAGTTTTACTTTTCCCTAATAACTCTCTTTTTTATTTTTAATAAAATAAGATTAATCTGACATTTTTTTCTTTCTAAAATCATATAGATGACAAAGTTTTATTCGTTAATTGATATCAACTGAGAACTAATTTTAAATGTTTAGCTTAACACTTCATCTTCTTTTTGAATTGTTAAATCTCACGATTGAATAAATAATCTGATTAGAAAACAAAGAGTTACATGGTTATTGTTGATCAACTAACATACATCGGGTGGGTCGATGTCCATCAGTAATCTAAATTTTTTAAAAAAAACTAACATACATCAAGTGCATGCTAGGGTCTAATAGTTGTTAAAGACTAGCATTTTCTAAAAAAGAGCTGGACTATTAGATCTCTCCATCTATAACTTTTAATTTATTCACAAAGTCTTTAAGCATAATTTATCTTATCATCAATTATATTATAACGATTTATACCAGAAGATTTTAAGTATTCAAAATATAATAAGTTATCATCAAATTTACATTTATTATTTACAAATGTATAAATAAAAAGTATTTTTTTAATAGGTTATGTTGTTTAAAAGTTATTTTTTAATATAGTTAAAATAAACTAAATATTGAGATACTGTTAACGTTTAACTTTTTTATAGTTGTCTAAAAAACACATTTTGTTATAACACTGCAATACATCTTTTCTTATAAACTTTTAAATATTACTTTAATATATAACTTTTATATTTAGTTATATCAATTTAAAATGTAATGTATAAATATATGATATAAAACTATTATATAACTTCTTATGAAAATAAACTAACATATTAATAGAACCAAACTATTGACAACAATAAAATAATTAAGTGTGTTCTAACATTTATCTGTTTTTTAAATAAATCTTCAACCTAACCAGCTAATGGTCAAAAAACTGAACCTTATCTAAATTCATTTTGGTTAATCTCAATCTGCAACCAGTGGCGGATCCAGGAATTATTTTCAAAGGGTTCATTGTTTTTATATGTTCAAATATCATAGGGCCGGAGATAAAAAAAGTCGGTTCGGATAGGTTCGATTATTCGGGTCGGGTAAAGTTCATCATATAACAAAAATACGATAACATAATAAAAAAACATCATCATTAGAAATTAAAACACACATAATATAAATAAAATAGTCTTTATAAAAAAACATTGTTAATGTAGCGGTCGAGTTGATACAATAACTTGTCTTGCTCATCAAAATTAAAATCATGCGGATACATCTCGGCCAACTTTAGCAAGTTTAGTTTTTTAAAGGCACTAAAATTACCACATGGGCTCAAAGAACTCTTAAACGTACGCAAGTTAGTGGTTACCTCATTAAAACGGTTTTCAAGCTCTTAAATTTGAAGATGATAATTCAAGGTTTGATGGTGGCAGTGCTCTATGAAAATATCTTAATTTCACTCCTCGATTGGTATCTATCCTAAATTATGTTTTACTTTCTTTTTCCCTGGTACAGCCCAAGTGAAGCTCAAAAAAACCAATTAAACAACTAAAGGACCCGACCCATCATACGTAATCACTTAAAAAAAAGTTTTGAAAAATGTTAGTGAAGGGATTTGAACCCACAACCTCCATGTTATAATAGAGAGCCTAAACCACGGGGTTCACCCTATAATATTTTAGGGGGTTCACTCCATTTTTTTTACCTACCGTTACACTAAAATTCCGAAACTCGGGGGGTTCATGTGCACCCCCTACGTTACACTTAAGTCCGCCTCTGTCTGCAACCAATATTCAGTTTTCTTTTCTTAGCGGATAACTTCTATAAGCAAAATAAAAGTAATTTTACATATGTATTAACTAACTATCAAATACTACTTTTTATATGATCCAGCAACAACTACTCGTTAATTAGTTAGACTATCAAAGAACTAAATATTCCTATCGACAACATTTTATTGATTATATATAGACTCTAAGCGTGATTTACATTATCTACTTTTACATACAATGACTTATAAAACAACGTTGTCAGTCTAATTTACATTTGTTACTTTTAAGTTGAGAGGAGACGTAAAAAGTATATAAAATAAAAAAGCTATCTTTTTTTCTTTTAACAAGTTATGTTGTTTAAAAGAATATTTTTAATATATTTATAATAAATCAAATATCGACATAATTTGACGTTTGACTTTTGATAACTTTATTAAAAGAAAAAGGTATTGTTAAAACATGGTAATAACTATTTTCTTATAATTTGTTATATTACTTTAATTAATATATAACTTTTACATTTTTACATCAATTTAAAATTTCATTAAATATATACAAATATTATTAAGGATAATTCTTTTTTATTAAAATTAACACACAAATTAAAATTATATATAATTCTTTTTTATTAAAATTAACACACAAATTACACTAGATTCTAGAACCAACTAGCTAGTAACAACAATAAAAGAGTTAAATATGTTATCACGTTCATCTTAGTTTTTAAATAAATCTTCAACCTAACCTAGCTAATGGTCAAAAGGTTGAACCTATATCTAATTCATGTTGGTTAATCTCAATCTGCAATTAATATTCAATGTTCTTCTTAGCCGGGTAACTTCTAAAAGCAAAATAAAAGTAATTTACATGTGTATCCATTAGTTAACAATTAAAAATATGCATGGTGGTGGTAGGGTTATCGTGACAAAAAATGTAGGAAAAACCGAAACTAGAAGGTAATTATGCCTCTATGGTCACAACGGGATACGTAGCCACACAACATAATACATAAGCTCACGAAGATTGTTAGTGGTAAGTTGTTGTCATAATGATACACAATGATGGCGATGAGCGGTAGTGGAAACAACTGCCGTAACTAACGAAGTAAAATAAAACGACATCCCAAGGGTCACGATGGTGGAGTATGTCAAAACTGGTGGTAACAATGACGTAAGAGTTCAACATCAGAAGAACGTTAGGTTTTGATACAATGTAAGATGAAAAATATCTTATACAGATAAGTATCTTACTAAAACAAAATAAATAAAATACAATGTTACATGTAGATCACCTTAAATGTAAAAACTCGTCTATAGTAACGGTGAAAAGTTGGTGGATGAATAACAATACAAACATATAAATATATAATATTTTCTTTTTTTTTGAAGTTAGTAAGTATAAAAATATTTTAATGATGGTAAATTGGATAAGTTTTTGTAATATTTGTGTGAGTACCTTGACATGACATGACATAAAAGTCACTTATTTTCGTTTTAGCAAATATTATATAATGGGTCGATGGGAAATAAAAACATATACATACAGATTACAAGATCAGCCTCAGATACGGTTTTTCGCATAAGTATTTATGAACATATAAAATACATGTTAATTAATTAATTTATTTATATATTGACTTGCCGATTTTTTTATTGTAGCACAAAAAAAAGATATTCTTTGAAGAAAGAATAAACGTCCGAAGGGGAGACAAATGACCATGCATTTCATGGTGACCTTTGAGACCCCCAAAGGCCATGCATAACGTTATGGTTATTTCATTTTTACTCTTTATTGCTTACCTATAGATTTTTGAAAATTGCCATGTGTTTTTTTCTGACAAGTCTGCCCTCGTGTTATCAACTAGACAACTAGGATAACTATCCACATAATACGATTCAACTTAACTTATCTAAATGGTTATTATAAGGTTTTATTTAAGAAAATCATGAATATTTGTTTTTTAATCACTACAATTATTTTTACCTGATACATCGACCTTTCATGACAACATGAAAACATATGTCGTCGGACAGGGGAGGCTCAACATGTTTTGTGGCCTAAAACGAACATTAAAGTTGTGGCTTTTTATGAAAGTTTTCTAAGTATGTAAACTTACTACAATATTATTTTATGGAACGTGAAAACGTATAATGTTCACACAAAAGTTTATAGACTAATTTTCTCTTTAAAAACATAAAAGTTGATAAATTAGCATATATATTTTTATGTTAAAATAAAGATTGAAGTAAGTTTTTTAGTTTTTGGGGCCATTAAAATTTGGAGGTCTAAAGCGGTTGTTTTAGTTTGCTTGTACTGTAGAGCTACCCATGTCGTCGGACAAGAGCGGCTCAACATGTTTTGTGGCCTAAAACGAACATCAAAGTTGTGTCTTTTTGTGAAAGTTTTCTAAATATGTATAACGAACCAAAATCCGTGTTTCGTTTTAAATAAACAAATATTTCTATTTAATATTATGGCGAAAATAATATTTTAGAAATAAGTTGAAACAAGTGGGTTTCAAGTTAATTTTGGGGTTATATTAGTTTTTAACTAATTTTGGCATGAAAATGGATGAAATAGAAGCTGAGGGACTGAAATTGCAAATATGACAAATCTGTCATATTTGACTAATATAAAAGTCAGAATCCAGAATTTTTGAGTTGGTTGTCGTGGGGGTCGACTTTTGCAAGACAAAAAGGGAGAAAGGGATTTTTGAACCACAATCTTGCAATTGAGGCTTGATTTATGAAGGTGTTGGCTTGCACATCATCTTCCTAACATCAAGTAAGTATTAATCATCCATATTAGTTCTTCATTGTTGGGTTCATAGATGGGTTTTGTAGAAATCCGAAGTTTATGATGCATGGGGTTAAATTGGTGTTAGATTGTTGATAATCTAGATAAACTAAAGGTAAAGAATGGTGAATAACATCCTAGAACCTTCTAATTTAGATTATGAGAAATTAGGGTTCATATGGAAAGAATTGAGAGTTTTTAGGTTATGATGATAGGATGTTAAATTAATGATGAATAAGTGTTTATATGATGTTAGACACTTGAAAGAACACCAAATTAACCTAATGATTAAAATTGAATGAAAAGTTAGTGTTAAGGAATGGTAATGGAACTCAAGTAGGTGAGTTTGGGTGGTAAAAGGGTGTTTGGTTATGAGTATAACTCAAACGGGTCAGTTTGGGTTGGAAATAGGTGAATGGGTTGAGAACCCAAATAAATGTGATTTTGAAGTATGGTAGATTACTAAACTAGGTGTATGTGTTTAGGTAATCAAGTTGCCCATCGAGAAGAGGGAACGGGATTTTCGAATCCAAAAGGTAAGTGCTCTTGCACTTACTTAGTATTGTTGATAAATGGTGATACATGTGCTATGTTTGCATATTATGTTATGTGTTATGATTGTGTATGAAAGTGTATGACCATGTTGAAACACCCTTATTTTATCAAAGTTTAATGCGTAAAACATGTCCCAGATCAATAAAATCTTACCATAATGGCTAAGATAACCTTTTCATTTATAATAATATATTGTTTTATGATGTGCGTGAAATATATATATATTTTTGATAAAGATTTTTCACACAAATGTCGATTTTAAAAAATGGTTTTCACCTAGACTACAATACACACACAAAGGCAAGTGCACCTATCGAGTGGTAATACAGTTTTGATAAGAAACGGATGTCAATCCATGGACACAGTTAACGTCTCAACCCAGATCTTTAATTAGATGAAGTGACTAGTGAAAAGATGATTGTAATTAAGTAGTTTTCTTGCTAGAATGAAGATTATCTTTTGTATTTTCTGAAAAATATTTAATTTAGAGAAAGTAACGATTTTTAAACGACAACCATCTTAGTTTGGAATCCACTCATTAATGTAGGTCGACTTTCATATGGCTAAAGTTTACTATTATGTTAATGTTCTTTGAAATACATGCAAGACATAGTGAGTTCAAGATATAACCAAAGCTTCTAATGTATGAAGGTGATATCTTCCAAGTGAGATTATGGTGTTGGAATGAGTCTTCTATGGCCTCCAAATGGTCTCTACAGCTGACTTTTCGTGTGTGGTGTTAGTGATTTTCTCCCCCAAAGGCTAACTCTTTCAAATGAACCAAGTGCCTCTATTTATACTGTCTGGGAAGTGAGGCATGACCCTGTGCTGAGAAATCTGATGAACCGCTTTTGTCCCTGTCGCGTACGTACTGTGCATGTACTAGACATGGGGGCGTGCCTAGTGGGGCACGGCCCCGTGCTTCGTCTGACTGGGCGACAACAGTACTCTGGTACGACATGAAGTTGACCACGGGGGCATGGTGGGGCACGGCCTGTGCTTGGCTGGAGAATTTTGAAACGCCCCAAAACGGGTACATCTCATAGTTGGCACACAACATAACAAACATAGTTCTTAAACCGGAAATCAGAATCTATTACAGCGGAAGTCTTTAATTCAAATCATTCATCAAACTATAACATGAAATATTGTCTATAACATGAACTATCAGGATTGGAAATGTCAGTCTTCAATACCGCAGCCCGATGTCCATGCTATCCAGCCCACATGGCTCTTTCACTTTTCTTTAGCTTTACCCTTTTTACCTGTCATGCATACTAAAAGTCAGCTAACGCTGGTGAGTTCTCTCTTTACTTTAAACTGTAAACTTTGTCTTTGGTAGCTTAGTTTTATTAAAATAAAATAAGCTTTACTTTCACTTTCTTTGAAATAAACTTTTAACTATTACTTTAAAACTTTACAACGTTACAATTATAAATCTGTTACGTTACTATCTGTCATTAAAACTTTATCTTTAAGGAAACCCGTTAGGGTGTCCCACTGTACTCTGTCTATCATTTCACTTATACTTGACAAGTGACTTTATCATACTTTAACTATCACATATGGATCGTGGTCCGAGGACCAGATCCCTATCTTGCTTACACCTCAGGGTAAGACTTTTACTTTAGCGCTGCCCACACCTCAGGGTGGGACTTTCTTTCTCGCTTGCACGTTAGTGCAAGACTCCTTTAGCATTGCTCACACCTCAGGGTGAGACTTTCTCGCTTACACCGAAGTGAAGACTCCTTTAGCATTGCTTACACCGAAGTGTAAGACTCCTTTAGCATTGCTTACACCGAAGTGTAAGACTCCTTTAGCATTGCTCACACCTCAGGGTGAGACTTCTACTTTAGCATGCCTGCAGGACTTTCTACTATGCAACTACTATGCAATGCAATTACACTAATACACAAGTAGAAATGCAATCACATAACTTTCATATAGACAAATAACACATATTAACACATAAGCATATAACATGGTATTTGTCACTGTCACTGTCACTGTCGAGCTGTACCGAAGTACGGCTCCTTTATCGTTCTTTCTTTAGCTCATTGTTATCTTTCAAAAACTTGTTTAAAAGATAATACTATGCTCTTTTGTTCTTTATCTTTCATTTTATAAAAATAACATTTTTATAAAATACTATACTTTGCCTTTCATTTTATAAAAATAACATTTTTATAAAATACTATACTTTGCCTTTCATTTTATAAAAATAACATTTTTATAAAATACTATACTTTGCCTTTCATTTTATAAAAATAACATTTTTATAAAATACTATACCAGTATGCATGCCAGCCCAAAACCATTAGGAAAAAGGGCAATAAGAACTCACCAGATGAATCGTTTCTGTTTACACCTAGCCGGTTCCTGAATGTCACTATGGTCACCCACAATCTGTATAATCAAGTCATAGGCGTAAGGCTGTGTTCCTAGGGGACACTTAGACATTACTAGGCTTGACTCAGATGTTTCGGGTCATGGTTTCATTATCGAAACTAGGTAGTGTCGAGTCCTGGCTCCTTATCGAAACTATGTAGTTTCGAGCCCTGGCTTCTTATCGAAACTAAGTAGTTTCGAGTCACTGCTTCTTATCGAAACTAAGTAGTTTCGAGTCACTGCTTCTTATCGAAACTAAGTAGTTTCGAGTCACTGCTTCTTATCGAAACTAAGTAGTTTCGAGTCACTGCTTCTTATCGAAACTAAGTAGTTTCGAGTCGTATGACTTATATAAATTCTTAGTTAAGGTCTTGGGTCTATATTGAAACTATGGTAGTTTCGATGGGTCTGCCCCTGTCGAAACTAGGTAGTTTCGATAGATGCGTCCATATCGAAACTAGTAGTTTCGACTGTGCAGTCTTCTTCCCCAAACAGAACCCTAGATCTGGTCCCTTTGTTCTAATCGATCAAGCTATGAACTTTTTACGTTCGTAATGTTCCATTTTCCCCCATGAACCCAAACCCGTGGTTTGTTTCCAGTTTCACACGTAAAAATCTAAACCTTTACTCGATTATTAACCCGAAACCCGAAAGTTACAAAAACTCAGATTTAGGCATAATAATTACCTGTTACAGCTTCCTTCTCGTTCCTTTATGCTCCAGAGATGTTGAGCAACAATCCTCGAGACTTTGAGCTTGATCCGAGCTTTCTCTCTCTAGACGATCTCTCTCTCTCTCTCTCTAAGGTTCTTGCGCAGGAAGAAAATGAAGGACACAGGAGGAAATGGCTACTGATTAGAAGGGTTCTTCTCAGTTTTCGGGCCCATGGGCCGGCCCCTAGCCAAGCCCACCTTCCTTTTTCTTTTATTTGGGTTTTTATTTATTTTGGGATGTTACAAGTCTACCCCTCTTACGAAAGGTTTCGTCCTCGAAACCTGTTATAAGTCAAACAGGTGCGGGTACGACTCTTTCATTTCTGTCTCGGTTTCCCATGTAGCTTCTGACCCTTTACGATGCTTCCATTGTACTTTGACTAACTGTATCACTTTATTCCGTAACCGCTTTTCTTTCCTGTCTAGTATGGCGACGGGTTCCTCGATGTAATTGAGGCTATTATCTATCTCGATGTCGTCAAGTGTCACATGCGCTGATTCGTCGGCCAAGCACTTGCGCAAGTGCGACACGTGGAAGGTTGGGTGAATTCCACTAAGCTCATCCGGTAATTCTAACCGGTAAGCGACTTCACCAACTCGCGCTAGTATTTTGAAGGGTCCGACGAATCTTGGGCTTAACTTCCCTCTCTTTCTGAATCGTATGATCCCCTTCCAGGGAGATACCTTCAATAGTACTTGATCCCCGACATTGAATTCGATTGGTCTCCGCCTCCTATCTGCGTAGGACTTTTGACGGTCCTGTGCAGCTTTCATTCTGGCCTTGATCTGGTCAAACTTTACAGAGGTTGCTGTGACTACCTTTAAACTTCCCAATTCTTTCTGTCCTACCTCCCCCCAACAGACCGGGGTTCGACATCTTCTACCATACAGCATTTCGTAAGGCGGCATACCAATAGTGGTGTGGTGGCTGTTGTTGTAAGAGAACTCTGCCAATGGTAGGTGACTATCCCAACTGCCACCAAAGTCTATAATGCATGCGCGGAGCATATCCTCCAACGTCTGGATGGTCCTTTCTGATTGCCCATCCGTCTGTGGGTGATAAGCCGTGCTGATGTTTAACCTCGTACCCATTGACTCATGAAATCTTTTCCAGAATCTCGATGTAAATCGCGTGTCCCGGTCAGATACAATTGATAACGGTACGCCATGTCGAGAGACAATTTCATTGATAAATACTTCTGCCAACTTCTCAGATGAATACGTTTCGCGAATTGGCAAGAAATGTGCACTCTTTGTCAGACGATCCACTATAACCCAAATCGTATCATGGCCTTTTGCTGTGCGGGGCAGCTTTGTAATAAAGTCCATGGTGATACGCTCCCACTTCCATTCGGGTATTTCCAGAGGCTGGATCTTCCCGTACGGTTTCTGATGCTCTGCTTTAACTTGTGAGCAAGTCAGACACTTGCTTACATATCCGGTCACATCATTCTTCATGTTAGGCCACCAATACTCTTTTTTTAAATCCTGGTACATTTTCGTGGTTCCTGGGTGGATGGAATATCGAGACTTATGGGCCTCGTCAAGTACTTTGGCCCTAAGCTCTCCGCCCTTCGGTACCCACATGCGACCACACCTGGTCCTCACTCCATGAGTGTTTAATTCCAACTTTGTCTGTTGACCGACCATTCTTTCTTTCTTTATGTTCTCTTCCTTTAGTGCTTCCTTCTGTGCTGCTTCTAGCTCTGTCATAAAATCTGGGGTTATCACTAACTGGTACGCTTTTACCCTAATAGGAGAACGATTCTCCTTACGACTTAGGGCATCAGCGACCACATTCGCCTTTCCCGGGTGGTATAGGATCTCACAGTCATAGTCCTTCAGCAATTCTAACCACCGCCTTTGCCGCATATTCAGGTCTTTCTGTTCGAAGAAATACTTCAAGCTCTTGTGATCCGAATAAATCGTGCATTTCACCCCGTAGAGGTAATGCCTCCAAATCTTTAACGCAAAAACAACTGCCGCGAGCTCCAAATCGTGAGTCGGGTAGTTAATTTCGTGGATCTTTAGCTTTCGTGACGCATACGCGATCACCTTTCCCCTCTGCATCAAAACACACCCTAACCCTTGTCCCGATGCGTCAGAATATACCACCAGGTCCTCGTTACCGTCGGGTAGTGCTAACACTGGGGCTTGGGTCAACTTCTTCTTTAACTCTTCAAATGCTTTGGACTGAGCCTGACCCCATTCGTACTTTACTTCTTTACGTGTCAACTTTGTCAGTGGCGAAGCTATTCTCGAGAAGTCCTGAATGAACCTTCGATAGTAACCTGCCAATCCCAGAAAACTCCGAATCTCGGTTGGCGTCTTCGGGGTTTCCCATTCCTGTACTGCCTCTATCTTAGCCGGGTCAACCATAATGCCGTCTGCGTTGATAACGTGACCTAAGAATTGGACTTCCTTAAGCCAGAACGCGCATTTGGAGAACTTGGCATACAACTTTTCTTTTTGTAGCGTCTCTAGTACTTCTCGAAGATGACAAGCATGATCACCTTCACTTTTCGAATAAATGAGTATGTCGTCTATAAACACTATCACCGACCTATCTAGCATCGGTCTACACACCTGGTTCATCATACTCATGAATGCTGCCGGAGCGTTCGTCAAGCCGAAAGACATCACGCGAAACTCGTAATGCCCATAACGCGTGCGAAACGCTGTCTTAGGTATGTCCTCTTCTCTTACCTTTAACTGATGATATCCCGACCGCAGATCGATCTTGGAGAACCATCTGGCGCCCTGTAGTTGGTCGAACAGATCATCGATCCTTGGTAGCGGATATTTGTTCTTTACTGTACGCTTGTTCAACTCTCTGTAGTCGATGCACATTCTCATGGCACCATCTTTCTTCTTTACGAACAGAACCGGAGCACCCCATGGAGAAATGCTTGGTCTGATAAATCCTCTATCCAAAAGTTCTTCCAACTGTACCATCAGCTCTTTCATCTCCAGAGGTGCAAGTCGGTACGGTGCTTTAGCCACGGGCTGGGCACCTGGCACTAAGTCTATCTGGAACTCTGTCTCCCGGTCAGGTGGTAACCCAGGCAACTCCTCAGGAAACACCCCCGGAAAATTACATACAACTGGTACGTCTTTTAACTCTCTCACCTTTACATCATTGTCTATCACATAGGCCAGGTAGGCCTCGCATCCGCGCCCTATATACTTCTCTGCCTTTATCATTGATATGACGTTCGTTAGTGAACCGTCGCGATCCCCGTACACCAAAACCTCGCCACCGTCTGGAGCTTTGAGCTGAACTATCTTTCGTCTACATATTATCCGGGCTTCGTTGGCAGCTAACCAATCCATACCCAAAACTATATCGAATCCTCCCAAGGTCATAACATACAACCTAACTGGGAATCTATGGCCATGAATCTTTATCGTGCAATTATCTACCAATTCACTTACTATCGTGGTCTTGCCCACTGCGGTTTCCACATTAAAGGCCTGCTCTACTCTAGTAACTTTGCATTTCATTCTTTTACACTTAGAAGATGATATAAAACTCCTACTGGCACCCGAATCAAATAATACTGAAACATAAGTGTGGTCAAGGATGAACGTACCTGACACAACATCTGGGTCTCCCCTAGCCTCCTCCTGTGTCAGTGCATACGCCCGGGTCCTTGCCTTCGGCTTCTCAGGTTCTTTACCCTTCTCGGTGCCAGTAGCCTTGGGTTTCCGACAGTCTTTGGCCATGTGGCCAGGTATCCCGCAGTTATAACAAGACTGTGCCCCGGGACACTCTCGAGAGTAGTGTCCGGTCTTTCCGCACCTATAGCACATATTTAACCCAACTCGGCACTCGCCCGAGTGCTTCCTGCCACACTTAGCACATTCTACCCCATCTTCAATCCTCAGTTTCTTCGTCTCCGGCCCCACCCACTCTTTAGCTGGCCGTTTAACGGCATTGGTCACTTTCTTCTCAGTAGGCAATGGGTCTGCGGATTCGAAGTCATCATAAACTATCCCAGCAAGTGATACCACAGATTCAAAACTCGTGGGAGCATTAGCTTTCACGTGCACACTGACTTTCTGTGGTAGTCCCTTGATGTAGTACTTAATCCTCTTTTCCTCAGTGTCCACCAGATGTGGAACCAGCTGAGCCAACTCTTGATATTTGGAGGTATACTGGCGATGAGTCATACTACCAGCACAGAGCCCCAGAAATTCCCTCTCAACTCTGTCAATCTCGTTCTGCGGGCAGAACTTAGTGATTAGCAGCTTTTTCATGTCGTCCCATTTCATCTTTTTCATCTCAGCAGAAGACTTGATTCTTTCGATCGATCTCCACCAGCTTAATGCCTCATTAGTGAATGAGTGAGCGGCAAACTTGACCGCTTGATCATCACGGCACTCACTAATGTTGATCACCCCATTCATTCTCTCTATCCACTCAAAAGTGGCAACAGCATCTTTCCGTCCATCATACTTCGGCGGGTCACACCCCCGAAAGGACTTATAGTTGCAACCCCGGGTTGCCATTTCATAATCAGAATCATCACTGTCAGTGACTCCAAGTCTCTTGCTGCTTTCCTCTTTCGTTTCTTTCTTCCCTATATTAAACTCTTTAAGGGCCTCGCCCAATGCTTCTGGTAGAACTTTCTTCAAGGTTGAAGTAACCTCTGCCGCTATAGCTTCTTTCACAATCGGTTCCAACTCAAGCGCCTCATTAGGGGCATCGTTAGGAGCCGACACATGGTTCCCACTATCATTATGCTCCACATGCACCGATTCAGCTTCGTTGCGGGAGTGCTCACTTTCTTCAGGACGGTTCCGGTTACCTGGAGGTCGGCCTCGACGACCAGTACGACCCCCAGTGCGACCTCCTCTCTTTGCTCTAGCCATTTAGTGTCTACTGTGAACAAAGATAGCTCGTGTTATCAAGATAGGTAACAATTTAGAACACCTCGAGTACTGTAAATTACTAATTACAGAGACCGGTATGAAATTACTAATTTACTTTACTACTCGGGTTCTGAACATTTCCTTTCCGAGTAACATTTGCATCCAAGTTCAGAGTTTCTACTATAAGGCACGTACTATCTACTGTCTACTGTCTGTGCTAAGGCATGTACTATGTACTATTTATGCTAAAGCATCTACTTTCTGCTACCTGTACTAAGGCATTATTGTCTATGTTCTATGTAAGGACATTGACTACCTTCTGTCTACTATCTTTCCATGGACGGGCTGCTCCGACTGACATTCCTTTCCTTCCTTTGCTTTGTCCCATTCTCAGTTTAAGTTCAGACATTATCGCAAATGTCTGAATCTCTCAAACTATGGCTCTGATACCAACTTGAAACGCCCCAAAACGGGTACATCTCATAGTTGGCACACAACATAACAAACATAGTTCTTAAACCGGAAATCAGAATCTATTACAGCGGAAGTCTTTAATTCAAATCATTCATCAAACTATAACATGAAATATTGTCTATAACATGAACTATCAGGATTGGAAATGTCAGTCTTCAATACCGCAGCCCGATGTCCATGCTATCCAGCCCACATGGCTCTTTCACTTTTCTTTAGCTTTACCCTTTTTACCTGTCATGCATACTAAAAGTCAGCTAACGCTGGTGAGTTCTCTCTTTACTTTAAACTGTAAACTTTGTCTTTGGTAGCTTAGTTTTATTAAAATAAAATAAGCTTTACTTTCACTTTCTTTGAAATAAACTTTTAACTATTACTTTAAAACTTTACAACGTTACAATTATAAATCTGTTACGTTACTATCTGTCATTAAAACTTTATCTTTAAGGAAACCCGTTAGGGTGTCCCACTGTACTCTGTCTATCATTTCACTTATACTTGACAAGTGACTTTATCATACTTTAACTATCACATATGGATCGTGGTCCGAGGACCAGATCCCTATCTTGCTTACACCTCAGGGTAAGACTTTTACTTTAGCGCTGCCCACACCTCAGGGTGGGACTTTCTTTCTCGCTTGCACGTTAGTGCAAGACTCCTTTAGCATTGCTCACACCTCAGGGTGAGACTTTCTCGCTTACACCGAAGTGAAGACTCCTTTAGCATTGCTTACACCGAAGTGTAAGACTCCTTTAGCATTGCTTACACCGAAGTGTAAGACTCCTTTAGCATTGCTCACACCTCAGGGTGAGACTTCTACTTTAGCATGCCTGCAGGACTTTCTACTATGCAACTACTATGCAATGCAATTACACTAATACACAAGTAGAAATGCAATCACATAACTTTCATATAGACAAATAACACATATTAACACATAAGCATATAACATGGTATTTGTCACTGTCACTGTCACTGTCGAGCTGTACCGAAGTACGGCTCCTTTATCGTTCTTTCTTTAGCTCATTGTTATCTTTCAAAAACTTGTTTAAAAGATAATACTATGCTCTTTTGTTCTTTATCTTTCATTTTATAAAAATAACATTTTTATAAAATACTATACTTTGCCTTTCATTTTATAAAAATAACATTTTTATAAAATACTATACTTTGCCTTTCATTTTATAAAAATAACATTTTTATAAAATACTATACTTTGCCTTTCATTTTATAAAAATAACATTTTTATAAAATACTATACCAGTATGCATGCCAGCCCAAAACCATTAGGAAAAAGGGCAATAAGAACTCACCAGATGAATCGTTTCTGTTTACACCTAGCCGGTTCCTGAATGTCACTATGGTCACCCACAATCTGTATAATCAAGTCATAGGCGTAAGGCTGTGTTCCTAGGGGACACTTAGACATTACTAGGCTTGACTCAGATGTTTCGGGTCATGGTTTCATTATCGAAACTAGGTAGTGTCGAGTCCTGGCTCCTTATCGAAACTATGTAGTTTCGAGCCCTGGCTTCTTATCGAAACTAAGTAGTTTCGAGTCACTGCTTCTTATCGAAACTAAGTAGTTTCGAGTCACTGCTTCTTATCGAAACTAAGTAGTTTCGAGTCACTGCTTCTTATCGAAACTAAGTAGTTTCGAGTCACTGCTTCTTATCGAAACTAAGTAGTTTCGAGTCGTATGACTTATATAAATTCTTAGTTAAGGTCTTGGGTCTATATTGAAACTATGGTAGTTTCGATGGGTCTGCCCCTGTCGAAACTAGGTAGTTTCGATAGATGCGTCCATATCGAAACTAGTAGTTTCGACTGTGCAGTCTTCTTCCCCAAACAGAACCCTAGATCTGGTCCCTTTGTTCTAATCGATCAAGCTATGAACTTTTTACGTTCGTAATGTTCCATTTTCCCCCATGAACCCAAACCCGTGGTTTGTTTCCAGTTTCACACGTAAAAATCTAAACCTTTACTCGATTATTAACCCGAAACCCGAAAGTTACAAAAACTCAGATTTAGGCATAATAATTACCTGTTACAGCTTCCTTCTCGTTCCTTTATGCTCCAGAGATGTTGAGCAACAATCCTCGAGACTTTGAGCTTGATCCGAGCTTTCTCTCTCTAGACGATCTCTCTCTCTCTCTCTCTAAGGTTCTTGCGCAGGAAGAAAATGAAGGACACAGGAGGAAATGGCTACTGATTAGAAGGGTTCTTCTCAGTTTTCGGGCCCATGGGCCGGCCCCTAGCCAAGCCCACCTTCCTTTTTCTTTTATTTGGGTTTTTATTTATTTTGGGATGTTACAAATTTTGTCTTTTCTGTTGGGTGAGGGCACGGGGGTGTGCCTGGTGGGGCACGGCCCGTGCTTCAACTACTGTCTTGGCCAATTTCTTGAATTTTTGCCGTATTTTCGCTTGTTTCTTCTTTTTGAGCTTAGATTTCCGTGAAACTTAAATATAAGCTAAATGAGCGACAAATTAACACAATGTACAAAGAAATTGCCAATAAATAGGATGCAAATGATATGAAATATATGTATAATTTAGAGCACATCATTTTACAAAAAGGATAATATAATTACATTATCCTATATAGGGATCTTTCATCTCCGATTAGCCTCGTCCACAGGAAGCTCTATTCCACGTGCTTCTTTCCTGCAGTGTTTGGAAAACGTTTTTGAATTAGCTTACGCTAAGTAAGTACACTGCATCGTTCATTTTATTATGAACCCTTTAGGTTCTTATTGTTCAAGTTTTCTAGGGCTCTCGAGCCCACGTGACCATCTCCGGCCATGCTTTCCGTATATTTTATGGGTGTGCTAACTCCCTCGCAACCATCACAGGCCGTACCTCCGGTTTGAGTATTGGCAAGATCCTTATACTCGTCAGTATAGCCATCCTTGCATTTGTCACGAAGACTTATTCATTCGTTCGCCCCGTAGGCTTGGAATCTTTTACTCTTTCAGCCCCGAAGGCCTAGAGTTTACTCTTTCAGCCCCGTAGGCCTAGAGTTTCCCTTTTCTTTTCTTTTCTTCTTTATATATTGAGACCCACCTTACAGGCCGGGTATCTCATTTCATTTGGGACCTTGTGTATCTTTGACTCACAACCTCCCAAATGTATCAAACATTTGTTTTCATTTCATGTATATGCTTGATTTACTCACTAACCAGTCCTCACCTTAAAACTTCGTAACGGTTTCTCCACGATGCTTTAGAAGGGTTTATATATAGGAAGTACAAGCGGCGTATCCACCACCCCTCTAACACCTCGTGAGTACTCCGTTATTCCATTTTAGGGTTTAAACTCGTTCCATCATACTCATTCATGTTTACACGTATCATCATATTTACCAACCAGTCTTCACCTTAAAACTTTATAACGGTTTCTTCACGATGCATTAGAAGGGTTTATATATAGGAAGTACCAGCGGCGTATCCCACCCCTCTAACTCCTCGTGAGTACTTCGTTATTCCATTTTAGGGTATAGACTCGTTCTATCATACTCATTCATGTTTGCACGTATCATTATGCATTCACATATTCATCATGCATTTCACGTATTCATATTCATCATGTGTTCACATTCATTATGCATGGTATACTTTCATCTCATATTCGTATTCGTCATATATTGTAAACTGGGGTGATTTTCTTTCCAGAGCAGTACCTCCAACAGAGATGTCCCAATGAAAGAGTGACGGGTCTAGGAGAGATTTATACACCACTCTTTCCTTAGACAGGACATTTCGTTTGTCAGATAGCTACATATCGGTTGGATGTTCTCCCGTACGTTTACTATATTTCGTTATTATTTATTAGTCTATACCCCTAAACATTCATAATTGTTTCACCACGAAGTACCAAGAAGTTTATATATAGGAAGTACCAGTGACGTATCCACCACCCCTTGGATACGTCGTGACTACTCCATTATTCACGTTTAGTGTTTAGACTAATCCGTCATTACCCCGTACCCTCGTCATATCACATAGCATATATCACATATCACGTATCATTTTAACACATAATTCACGTATTTGTGTCTAGGGTACGGGTCTAGTGTACTTACATTATTCTCGGATAATTCCTAAGTTCGTTCCTCGTCTAGACGTTTCTCTGACTCGAACCGCACGCTTTGCGTACCACACTCGTAACTTCTGCGCTCGTAACCGTCGCCTCCAATACAAAAAAAGTAATCATTAGGGACTAAAGTCTCAGGGACTGATTTATTAGTCTCAAATAAGTAGTATTAGGGTCTGAATTATCAGTTGCTGGTGATATTTAAGACTAATTTTATGCAACATATTTTAGTAACTAATAATCAGTCCCTAATATCTAGGCCCCTTATTTGAGACTAAATTTCTATCCCAAATATGTTTGTGTTGTATAGCTTTTTGGAGGGAACTTATTGACTACTGAATTTCAATCCCAAATATATTCCATGTATAATGAATAATGGCGTAAATGTGTTAGAGACTAATCTTCAGCCTCTAACATAGAGTGAATGTATTAGTGATCGAATATCATTCCTTAATATTTTCAATACTGATCGAATTAGAGACTGATATTCAGTCTCGAACGCCTTTTGGTATAGGAAATGCTTAGTGACTAACATATTATAGAGTTAAAACCAGTAATCACAATTCTTGAAACAAACAATATTGGGGACTAAGATCAGAGACCGATTTTCAGTTTCTTATATGTCATCGTCAATTCAACATTTTTTTATTATATTAAATAACTAATTACTACAAAATGTATCATAATGACAATTAAATACTTTGCATCTAGCAACCATATACAATACAAAAATTCATAATGTAATACTAAATATTTGCAAAAATATAAATAAAAAAACAAGAAAATGAGAACCTAATGTCGTAAAACATGGATAAATCCTCCCAAAATATTCCATATTTATTTTTTTGAAATAAACTCAAACCTTATAGGCCAACAAAGCGAGCTAACTCGAGCTCGGTTCATCGATTCTTAATAGCTACTCTGAGCTCGGAGTCCTGGACGACTGTGATGTGTTGGTGTACGACATCCCCATCCTGGTCATCGGGCTAGAAGTTGAACTACTTAGTCATTGAGACACGAAGGTCGGGCATTTAAAACTTTAAGTCTTCACAATCTTTAACCATCTGTCTATGAGCTTTATTATCTATACTAATAAATAAAGGTTTAATGTCGACACTTGTCACTTTCTCATGCCTCTTCTCATTGATTTTCCCGCCTCTCTCTCCTAATAAATACGCATATATCTTGTTAAATAATAATGATATTATAAATATATTATTAAAGAAGAATACTAATTATATTAAATAAGAATATATAATAGGAAATCAAAATATAACTAATTGAAGAAAAAAACTAATTTGTTATATACACACACATTTCCACCTAATATATCTCGGGACGATCATAATATTCTGACAAGTTATTACGTATTTACAAATTTATAAGTTTTATATTTTTTAATATAGAATCTCGTGTAATACACGGGATTCTAACCTAGTACTTAAATATACATAACATACAACACATTGAGAAGCATAAACCCTAGCTGCAAATCTGTCACACGCTGCTATACTCAGCGTCAATCTTCAAATCTGCCTCCCTGCCGACCTCAGCATCCCACTCGACGCCTCTGTGTTCTTTTCTTCCACGAGACCGCGACATTGAAAGGTATTTTCCATCTTTTTTTCTTCGTCAAAATTGATTTTATAATGTGTGTGTACTTCTTTTATAGTAGACTACATATAGTTAAATTGATGATGGTTTAATCGATAGGCAGTAGAAAAGGCATATAATTTACTCACTTTTTGAGGAACCTCATTTGCTTTTGGATTATTTTGTGTGTTGTTGATTGTTAAGAAAATCTCTTTCAACATAATGGTTTTTAGATATTTTAGTTTTCATGATTTTTTTACAGAAGTTAACTTTATGGCATATAAAGTGACTTTGATGCCAAGATTATCCATTTGTAAGTACTACTAACACTTCAATGTTTATTTAGTGGCCATAGCTTAAGGTCTTTAGTTTGATTGCAGGACTTATCATGAGTGTGAACACTATAATAGTGTGTGATTAAAAGAAGGCCCCTGCAATAGACCAACTAGGCCAAACATAATTAAGGTTTTTTTGCTGTAGTTTTATCATATTGTGTTTTTAATTAATTATACTCAAGAATTGTGATATACCCATTTTGTTTTAAATTAGAGCTAGCTTGGATCCAATGAGGCTTTTATTTGAGAGAAAAAGAAGACTATGCCTTCGCCATATAAAATATGAATATTAAGTAATAATAGCACGGCATGTGAAACTATCTTCACATTATGTTTGAATGATTTTTATTTGAGTGTTTTTGTCTATCACTTGTTATGCACAATAGTTGTTTGATATAATGCTCGAACTAAAACAACTTCAATTTTAATCTTTTTTTACATTTAGGGATGGCATTGCTTTTGCATACTTTCATTAGCAGTTATGTTTATTGTTATGATGTTCTTGAAGTACAAGAAAATGCCCATGTTCTTAATCCCAAGCACAATGAGGTACTCGTTTGAGCTTGCGCCATTTCGGTTAATCCTCTCAACACTTCGGTGAGTATTGATATATTCAGTTAATTTCGGTTTTGTTTCATTGTAATTCAGATAATTTCACCTACTGAAACTATGTGGTGAATAGCTCTTATGGACTTCTGGATGTTATAAAAATGGACTTCTGGATGTTATAAAAGAAACATCATTCATATATACGCCCACTTAACAACCCTCATTTTCATGCATCATTACACATTCTTATACGATTAATACACAAATTGCTATTTGGTTTGTTATTAATTTGATTCGGGTGTGTTTTGATTTTGTTAAAGATTGTAGCAATGGAAGATTGGCATGTAAGAGTTTGATGGAATATCAAGATTTGCAAGATTGAAGTAATGTTTGAATGTTTTTATTAAAGATTAAATCAATGTTTTGAATATTCTTTTTATTTACCTTTGAGTTTGTTTCTATTGTTCTTGTTGTTTGAGTTTGTAACTTTGTATTTGGATAGGATTTGTTATTTGGAAGTTGGAACATGTTTAATTTATTTAGAATTCAAACAAAGCTATACAATTTTCTTTCCAGATTTTGGATATCCGAATTTGAACACCCCTAGGTACCGGGACTAATCCTCAATCGTTTAAACATCTTATTGGAGACTGATTTGATATTGAATCACGAATCTAACGAAATATATCGGGGACAATATAGACATTTTTGGAGGACTGAATGTTTGTCCCTAAAATTACACGTTAGGGATTGAAATATCCTATTAACTGAGATTGATTTTCAGTCTCTAAATCAATGTATTGGGGACTGAAATAACGTGGTATTCGGGGGACAACTTAAGGACTGATTTTTTTTTGGATAAGAGACTAACTATTAGTCCCTGTTGGTATTTCGGATATCCGATTTTAAACACCACTAGGTACCGGGACTAATCCTCAGTCGTTTAATCATCTTATTGGAGACTGATTTGATATTGAATCACGAACCTAACGAAATATATCGGGGACAATATAGACATTTTTGGAGGACTGAATGTCTGTCCCTAAAATTACATGTTAGGGATTGAAATATCCTATTAACCGAGACTGCTTTTCAGTCTCTAAATCAATGTATTGGGGACTGAAATAACGTGGTATTCGGGGGACAACTTAAGGACTGATTTTTTTTTGGATAAGAGACTAACTATTAGTCCTTGTTGGTGACATACAATGGGGATTGATTTTCAGTTTCTAACCTAACTATTTAGGACTAAGTATCCGTCACTGACTGGGGACTGACGAAATCAGTCCCTGATAACCATTAAGTACTGATACGGGGGTATCAGAGACTAAAATTTTAGTCCCAAATGCCCTTCTATTTTGTAGTGTCGGTGTGCGTGTTCGTGTGTGTAGTGGTGGTGATGTTGATTGTTGTTGCTTCCATTTATAAGGTGAAATCGCCACCCATATCGGACCGCTAAGATAGGCGGTAGCGGTCTTGCCAGTTGTTTTCCTTGTTCGCTACATAGCGGACCGTTATGCTTTTGGATAGCAGTCCGCTACCCAATCCTTGTTAGTAAGTCATCATACACGTGTTGCCTTCTCGTTTCCTGAGCCAATTGCAGCTAGCGGACCGTTACTGGCTTGATAGCGGTCCGCTACCGTCCATTTTTCCCATTTCTTTTATTTTAAGTCCTTTAACTTCGGGTCTTTTATACTTTTAGTCCCTGGACTTTTATTTTCTTGAAATTTGGGATGTTACACATGTGAATGAATATAGTTATAGTTAAATTACTATAATGGAAATGTGATTAAGTTATGATCTAAGTATCATAATGGAAATATGGTGAAGTTATGGTCTAAGTATCATAATGGAAATATGATGAAAATTATGGTTTAAGTATCATGTTGGAAATGTAAATAAGTTATAGTTTTGTGCCATAATGGAAATGAAATGTTATCAAATATGAGATAGTTGTAAGGAAGTAAGGAACTTGTAATGAGTTATGCAAGTTACATGTTGCCTAATGAGTAATTGGATGGAAACCGGTCAAATGAGTGAACGGGTGAAAATGAGAATGTTTTACTTGTTGGTATGTTATATCTTCATTACTAATGGTGATTTATATGTGGTGGCATGTAGGGAAAGCTCCGGTGTAATCAATGTCAAGTCCATGGCAAAAGATGGGTTCTCGTACGCATTTTTGATGGTTTTGGGGTGTAACTAGATGTATTTAAAATGGTTATTTAATGATACATGAATTTGTATTTTTGTGTATAGGGATGGTGCTTTGAATGTTTTAACCCAAACCCAAGTGTTGGGCAAATTTTATGGTAATGGAGAAAAAGATGAAAATTTGGCTAAGTGTTAAAAAACTGGGCAAACTGAGTTGCCTCACGGTACGCGAGAATCAGGGCATATTCTCTCGCGGTACGCGAGAGACCTGGTTCTCGGCATTTTTTTTTGGGACTCCCTCGCGGTGCACGAAGGGAGGGGCCTGCGAGGGACATATTTTAAAAAAAATTCTTGGGACGAATGCTTCCGCATGTTTAATGATTAAATAATCGGTATTTGAAATTAGAGTGTTACAATATGTAAACTTACTACAATGTCATTTTATATAGCGTGAAAACGTATAATGTTCACACAACACAAAAGTTTATAGATTATCATTTTCTCTTTAAAAATACAAAATTTGATAAATTATCATATATATTTTTACGTTAAAATATAGATTAAAGTAATTTCTAATTTTTTTTTGGGCTTTAAATTTTGAGTGCCTAAAACGGTTTGCTTTAGTTTGCTTGTACTGTAGAGTCACCCATGTCGTCGGGATAGCTTTACGTTAATAAACATGTCAGATTAAAAATACATCCATAGTTATATAACCGTGAATATATTAGAGGTATCTATTTTATGTATGCTGTCTCAATAAATATTTTTTATATACAAGCATGACGTACTTTAAAATATTAAAGTGAATGCGGAAAATTGAAGTAGATAGTTGAAAATTTGATACACAAAAAATTAGATATTTAATAATTTTCATGTATAAATAAAATGTTGGTTGGATTTGTATATTGCAAGTACACTTTTAATGAGACATGGATATAAAATAGACATGTGAAATAAATCCATATAGTTCATGCTACATAAGCAAAACCTTGTCACAACATGTAAAAAACACATAAAAATGATTGTTTTTTTTATTATTTTTTGTTATAATAAAGTTTTATGTTCCCTATATTAATGACATGATGAATCTAAATTTATCAAATTTGTTAATGTTAAATTACATATAAATGTTAATAATATAACAGTTAGTATAAACATATATTATCTATGCTAATTACATTAAATTAAAATCTATATATCATATATGTCTTCTTTGCGTGTTATAGTGTTATCATATATATCCACATACACACATCCCTTAAAAAGGTAGAAAGGTATTTTAAGCAGTGTCATACAAAGTGCAATACATAAAAAAGATATACAGTTTTTTATTTTACAATATATAGTTCTAAAATCCATTATCTACCATCATTTTGTATTTTTAACGTGATGGTGCCCTTGAACTTATTATAGGACGTGTGCGTGAGTTTCTTTTGTTAAAGCATTATCTATCGTATATATATTATGGGGGAGGATCAAATAAGAAGTTGTTGTCGGCTAAGAACTCTAAGAAGTGACAAAAACATTAAGAAACGATATCAAACGAACTCGGATTGAACTCATTCCAGCGGCGTTGGAACCGTATCGTTGAACTCTACCATCTTAGCTTTTAGGGTTTAGCTTTTAGGGTTTAGATCTTAGCGTTGAATTTTAGGATTTTAGCCTTAAGGTTTAGCTTTTAGGGTTTAGGTTTTGGGGGGTGGGTTTAGGTTTTTGGGGGGGGGTGGGGGGTTTAGGTTTTTGGGGGGTGGGGGTGGTGGTTTTAGGCTTTTCGGGGTGGGGTTTAGGTTTTTGGGGGTGCGGGTGGAGGGGGGTTTAGGTTTTTGGGTCCGGATTAGAGTTCGATGAGACGGTTCCAACGCCGCTCGAATGAGCTCAATCGGAGTTCGTTTGACCCACTTCTTAGCGTTTCTTAGCGAAAAACCACTTCTTAGCGGAACCTTCCCCATATATTATGTACATAACCTCCCTAAAAATAGGTTAGTTCAAATAAATAAAATATATATACATCTCTCCAAGATTACTCGTGATTTGTTAGTGTGTACAAATATACCATACAACATATGTTTCTTATCAATTATATGCCTTGTGAACTCTTTCCCTCAAAATTTGAACTCTTATTTCGTTCTCACCCATATTATACTTTACTTTTGGTTGTGTTTTATATCCATTTCTTGGTTTCATACAACAAGTCAACTTTTCTACCAAATGTGTTCATGTGTATCTTTCAATCTTTATAGGATTTGTTAACACTCATAAAGGACACTTATTTCATGGTCATCTCACCTCTTAAACTTGCATGTCATGGTAAGTCATGTATTAAATGAGGCTGTGGCTAGGGCTGTAAACGAGTTGAGTCAGGATTAACTCAAGCTCTGCTCATGAAAAGCTCTACCCAGCTTGAAAATTTTAAAGAGCTGAAAAGTTAAGCTCGATCTCGGTTCGTGAAAAGCTCAAACCAGCTCAATAGTTTAAAATAAATTTGGTTTTTTTTTAATTTCTACTTCTTTTACATTTTGATGTATATAGAAAACAAAAAAAACATTACTAGGACTAATAAAATAGTATTGAGGTTGTAAACAAAAGAAGTATTATTTTTTTAACTTTTTTAAATCAAGAGACACCGAGGCGGATTAAAAATATTATACATATAATTTTTTTTATTTTTTTTTTTCAACTCTTTTATATGTTATGGGCAAATGTCATAAAAACCAATATATTTTCTGGATTTTCTTATAAAAGTCACTTAACAATTTTTTGCACATAAAAAACCAACATACTCTCTCTTTTTTTCTCACAAAAGTCACTTAACAAATTTTTGCACATAAAAAACAAACATACTTTCTTGTTTTTCTCACAAAAGTCTCTCGACAACTATTTATCCTAGCAAATTGACCGACAGAAGCAAGGCAAAGGATTCATTTGCTCTTACTTCTGTCGGTCGATTTTCTTTGCTTTACTTTTGCGGATTCATTTGCTAAGATAAATAGTTGTCGATGGACTTTTGTAAGAAAAACAAGAAAATATGTTGGTTTTTTATGTGCAAAAATTTGTCGAGTGATTTTTGTGAGAAAAAAGAGAGAGTAAGTTAATTTTTTATGTGCAAAAAATTGTTGGGTACTTTTATGAGAAAAACCAGAAAGTATGTTGGTTTTTTATATCATTTGCCCATATGTTATTTATTATTATGATTATTTTTAATATTCTTATTTTAAACGAGCCAAACGAGCGAGTCAACGAGTCTGTTATCGAATGAGTCACGAGACGAGCTTACCCTGGCTCGGGCTTCGCTCGTTTACAAATCGAGCCGGTTCGACTCAACTTGTTTTCAACTGAGCTTTTTTCGAGCCGAACTTTTATCGACCGAGCCGTGAACTTTTTAGTAACCCTATCATCCATTTCCTTTCAAACCCATTCATGATCCTTATTCATCTTCATCCTGTTCACTCTAGTCTTTCAATGGGTGCCACAACCTCATTTCTTCTCAATTCATACTTTTGATGGTACATTCTCTTAACATTTATTCCTGCTTCTGTTTCATCATCTCCTCCACATCCTAATCTTCCCAATCCTATTATTACTTGATGAGGAGACCATACCCTTAAACCTAAATCCTTTATGATCACATGAATTATCATATCAATTCTTCTCAATAGTCTTCTATTTCCTTTCAAGCTAATAAATGAGCAACATGATTGGACGCTATGAGAAAAGGAAGTCACACACTTTACTCAAATCGAGGATCATTTTGGATCGTCACCCTACTCGTTTAAACCTAGTGGAAAAAGGTTAGGATATTCCTTGTGTTATGTCATATTAGGTTCAAACTCTGAATCAATAGATTATGTATTTGCAAACTGTTTCCAACGAAAGGCATTTCCAATGAAAGTTTTTCTGACAACCTCATTTTGTTGGAATTATGTCGAACTTTATGGTTTGTTGACGTATTTCCAACGCAATATTACGTCACAAACCTATTAGTTTTATAGTAGTGTATGCTAACACATATACTAGATTGATTAAATACAATCAATTAATTTTTGAAGTTATCGTCGCAAACCTAGTATTTTATAAAACCATCTAAAGTGGCCGTATTTATTTATAAAAAAAAAATCAAACTTCATATACCCAATCAAACTTTATAACATAATTCATAATCACATTGTATATATTATTGAAAAAAAAGTTGACAAGCTTTATAAAATTTATCACTTATAACATTTTTAAACTAACAACTTTTTTAAGATATAATCATTCCTTTATAAAAGGTTGCCCTTATAAATATTTGTCGCTCTCTACATATTTATTCCTAAAAAGAATGCTTAGCTTAAAAGAAATCAACTGATTGATAATATATACTAATAAAAATAATAATAATAATAACTTGTTAACTAATTAATACAGATATCGTCAGTAATTATAATATAAGTGTTAACAGTATCTGAATACTAAAATATTAAAATGGTAGTACATTTATTATTTAAAAGAGTAAATTTCACTTTTGGCCCCTGTGGTTTGGTATGTTTAACCTTTTTAGTCCAAAAGGAAATTTTTTAACATTTTAGCCCCTGAGGTTGTATTTTTATAACCATTTCAGTTTATGACAATAACCCTGTTAACTTTTTCAATTAAGTATAACACATTTTAGTCATTTTATTTCTAAGTGAACTTCTTTAACATTTTCAGTCCAATAAAAACTCTTTTTAGGCTTTTTTATAAAAACCTTTTTCTACTTTTTTAAAAACTTTTTTCTTTTACTTTTTTAAAATCATTTTTTTAACATTTTTAAAAAAAAAATTTTAACTTTTCTAAAAATATATATTTTAAATATTTTTTCATAAAAAAAGTTTTTAAAAACATTTTTTAGATTTTTTTTATAAAAACATTTTCTTAGTTTTTTTTATAAAACGTTTTTTAGCTTTTTCGTATATTTTTTTTAACTATTTTAAAAACGCCTTTTTTTTACTTTTTTAAGTGAACTAGTTTTTAAAATAGTGAACTATTTATTAAAAAAAAGCGTTTTTAATATAGTTAAAATACATTTAACGAAAAAACTAAAAAAAATGTTTTTAAAAACGTTTTTTATGAAAAAAATTAAAAAATTTATTTTTTTAAAAGTTAAAAAATTCGTTTTTAAAAAGATGTTTTTACGGGAAAAAAAAACAAAAAAATGATTTTAAAAAAATTAAAAAAAAAACCTTTTTAAAAAAGTAGAATTTTTTTTTTAATAAAAAAGCCTAAAAAAATTTATTGGACTGAAAAGGTTAAAATAGTTCACTTAGAAATAAAATGGCTAAAATGTCTTATAGTTAACTGAAAAGGTTAACAAGATTAGTGTCATAAACTGAAATGGTTATAAAATTAAAACCTTAGGGGCTAAAATGTTAAAAGATTTCTTTTTAGGCTAAAAGGGTTAAACAGGTCAAACCATAGGGGCAAAAACGAAATTTACTCTATTTAAAACAACTAAAAAGAATTAACACTTATCATAACAGATAGTCCAATACGACTCATGCCATAATTTTGGGAATTCTTCATTTTCAAAAAACTGATTATACATATTGGGACCCCAAACTTATATAAAATGAGGACAAGAAGTTTCGGTGACAAGATGCATGCTTTCTGCTTTAACTCGTTTACAAATAAATTTGTATTTGTTATACAAAAAGCTTATAATTTACAAAAACTTAGCAAACAAAAATTGTTTTATAAGAAGTGCATACCAATCTAATAAAATGGTCATCTAACAAAATATAACCCTGCACCTGTATATGATTTTAAGCATGTTTATTATAAAAAATAAAAAATATATGTCTCATGCGTAAATTGTAACACTTCAAAGATACAATAATGTTTGGTATGAGTATCTTTAAATTGTTACAATTTACGCTTTTAAATGTAAATAAAATTTATTTTTATTAAAATTTAAAAAATAGGCTTAAAATCATAAATAAGTGCTTCTAACAGAATAGGTTTTTATTAAAAAAAATTGAGTAAATTACAGATATCGTCATTTATGCTTATATCTTTTTTTAGATATTGTCCTTTAGCAAAAAGTTTATCAGGTATCATCCTTTATGTTTAAAATCCTTATACCTCTTGTCCTTTTCCCCTGGACGGCGTTAAATGTTAAAGTTAAAACCGGTCACGTGGACCCCATGTGAGGGCAAAAGGGTCTTTTTCACCCACGTGGACTCAGGTTACTGTACAGTCAGGTTACCGCCGGAAGTGGAGGCGTGAATGAACAGCCATCCGTCGGATCTATCGTGGCTGACGGGAGACGAAAACGTGCAGTTGACGACAACGGCGGTGTAGATGCGGCCGTAGCCCCAATCAGGGAGGATTTTAACGCCGGAGACGGTTATATTCGTTGTGCCTTTGTACGGTGTCCACTCGCAGATGTAGGTAGGTTTAGCAAAGACGTGGAGAGGTTTAGATGAGAGTCCGATGACGGCGAACGTGTTCAATCCACCTCTATAAGCTGACATGAGGACGAAATTGTAAGAGGCGGTGTCGTAGGTGTTGAAATTCCATTTTATTACACCGCCTTGGAGGATAATTACAATCAAATCTTTTGCTGGATCCTTATGTTTGTGGGGGATTATGTGATATATATGGTAGTTGTAATCACTCTTGCTAAACCAATTATTTAGTGGTCAACTACCAAAACAAAAACCCTCAAAATTAAATATCTCAACATTTCATCCCTATGTTGTTTTGCTAAACCACCATGACCTGCACCGGATAATATCCTCCTGCATAATTTGTCGGTGCTGGATTTCAACCGACGGCGGGGGGAGGGAGGCACAGTGGCGAAGATCTTGAACGGGGAAGAGAGTAAAATGGAGGGGTCCACATGGGTGATTTGAGATTTTAAAGAAGGGGAAATTAAAGGGAGTGAGGGGTCCAAGTGGGTGAAAAATACCCTTTTGCCCTAGGTTCACGTGACCAATTTTAACTTTAGAATTTAAAGTCATAGAGAGGAAATGACAAGAAGTGTAAGGGTTTTAAACATAAAGTATAATACCTGATAATTTTTTTGCTAAAGGACAATATCTGAAAAATAATCTATACATAAAGGACGATATTTGTAATTTACTCAAAAATATTGTTAAAATGTTTCGTCTTAATTTATAAGCTTTGATTTTGAAATATTCGAAGGTTTTGAAGATAAAATTACCTAAATGACTTTTCATAATGCTCACTTATCTAACAAAATGTTTATTTATGTCTTCCTTTATTCAAGCCTTTACATTATTATAACAAGTTTTGCTAACTATGGTCACAATTTTATTTCTCCAAATAAGATAGAAATGTTTCTCCAACTATTGATCTAGGCATGGTGGGGTGTATACGAGCAGAGTTACTCGTGAACTACTTGAGATTGGCTCGTTAAAAACTCTATTCGATTCCAACTTAAACGATTTTAAGCCTAAATTAGAGCTCATTTTTAATAAATGAACTTTAAATCCTTAGCCCGTTATTTAAATAAATATGATAATTTTTACTTTATATTAGTGAATAATAAGAATATAATTAATATTATTATGATATATTATTACAAGTAACAAAATAATATATATTGTGTTATATATATAAAGTTATAGTTATATATATACTTCCTCCACGCTCAAGCTCATTAAAAGGATCATCAAGAGAATGAAGATCGTATCTGTCAAAGAGAAGCATGCTTTGGCTAGATTACGTTCATGGAAGTGTAATATACCACTTCGATAAAAATACGCAGTTTTAAATTGATGGTTTTATCTAATGAGTTACGCAGTTTTAAATGCCCGTATAAAAATATTGGTTTTATTATTATTATTACATATTTTTAGTTGAACCCACAAATGAACTTTTAAATGTAATAGATTGTTTACAGGAAAATCTGCGACATTAAAGTAGAGAACACTCATAATTATGAGTAATGAAAAAGATAATAATTTTAATTATAAAAGCTTATTTTAAAATTCCAAATATTAAAAAAGTAATATAAAAACAAAAAGCCCTCTACCCAAATAAAAGCCCCTCCATCCGTACCGCAGCCGGGGACAAAAAGGGAAACAGCTGTACCATTTCCATGTAAACGTAAAACTCACCCCCCACATTCCGTTATATATATCCACCCCCACCCCACTCCTTCATCGCCCCACCTCCACCCCCTTCCCTTCATCTTAACAAACACACACCTTCCATAACGCCATTGTTGCCACTCATTAGACTGCTGCAACACAACTCAATATAAAATTAGCCGTATCTTCTCCAACTACTCATACAAATGGAAGTTGTGAAGTTAATGGAGGTGCCTCCTTACTACGCACCGCCGCAACATCATGACTCATCTCATCCAATCATAGGCTTTCCACTCGGCACCGCCTTGCTTCTCATCGTCGTTTTCAGCGTCAGCGGCATCTTCTCCTGCTGTTACCATTGGGACAAGCTTCGTCACCTGCGCGGTGACTTTTCCGACGAAGATCCGGAATCACCGTCAAAACATAACCCTATTTACTCGGTAATTCTATATTTCTACTCACTTCCGTCTCAGATCTTAAATTAATCCGTTTAACTGTAACAAAATCGTAATTCGTTGATGAATTTCTATAATTACGATCCGATTGTTCTTATTAAGTATGATTTGCAACAGGAAAATAAGCGAGAAGAAGATCAGAGTTTACCGGTGATAATGCCTGGAGATCGGTTCGCAAGGTTCATAGCAATGCCGTGTCCATGTGAACCACCGAGACAAGGAAAGATCACCGTCGAAGAGATCCAAACGCCGTCCAAACAGCCGCATATAGCCATCGAGATGCATTAATATCTTAATCTCTGCTCTGTACATACGTCAGGTTTACTTTAAAATCGGATTTGTGATTCTTCGACATTCGTTGGTAGTCATTTCTATTTTGACTTATTGGGGGGAGGTTTCAACATTGGAAGTTAATTTTGACTTTGCCTGGATCCTGCTACACAACAAAAGCAAGTGGCCAAACAGTTGAAGATATAAAATCTGGGACCATTAATTTTAGCAACTATACTATCAGATCTTTCGTCAAAATTGATTTATTTTTGTGACAATATTGAAGCGTCGTTAAAACTGAATGTATCGTAAGTTTCGGTAATAATATCCAACTAAATGTTTGTTGATTTGTTAATTTTCTTAACGATTGCTTTTACAAAGCGATACAAAATAATTTACCGCTTTTTACTGTGAGTGAGATTTTACTATATAATTGGATATGAAAAATTACTGCAATTGATTTATGATTAATATGTAAATTAAAAATAATAGATCATTATTATTTTAATTTTATGCCTTTTAAAAAGATTTTTTAATCATATTTAAACTAAAGATAAACACGTTTATGCTAGTTAGTGAAACTAAAAAAATAATGAAATTAGTTTAATGAAGAATATGCGGATATATTTGTTTTGAGCTAAAGTTATAAAATTTTTAATTAGTGTTTACATTAAACAATCTCATAAACTATGTAATCTCATTAAGATAGAGCAACAACGATTTTTGGGGAAAAATTTTGATGAGAAAGATATTCTATGTTCTATTTAGCGACGAACAAATAAAGTGCCTCCAATCCACTTAAATGAAACGTCAATTCTCAGGCTCTTTCAATCAAAAGATAAAAACCTAAATATTTAATTTGTAGTAAAAGTGTAATTATACAGTCAAAGTAGTTACTCACCTCTCATGTTTTCTTTACGACAATAGCAAAGTAACCTAGTAAAATCTCATTACAGCAGAGTTATAGTGTTTAGAAAGGATAGGATGAAAGCAAACATTTCATCTATTTCAAAGGATAGAGATGCCGCTCCCGTTGAGACATGCGGCTCCATCATGTTTTCTTTACAAATTACATACATGAATAAGTTATTTTTTTATCAGTAATATATTTATGTTCTCTTAATCCTATCATTTACATTATTTGATTTTATTTTAATCTAATTCATTTCCTATACAAATTCACGATAATGTTCAAGCCGCTTAACATATCTTTTAACATATAATATATAATTTAATTTTAGGCAAATCTATGAAAATTACAAATAGATTTCTGCCAAACTATGTACGGTCTTTGATCCGAGTCGATCCTCCCAGCTAAGATTTTTTTTGTTTGTTTCTGTTTTCCAACCATATTAGCATCTAGCATACCCCATGGAACTATTTGTTGACTTAAGGATTGAATTATGGTTGCAAAGTTCAGTTTTCCACAAACTCGATCCACATTTTCAAGCAAATTAATGGCTTTTACCAACTGACTGAGGATTGAGGAGAGAAATTTTCAGAGTTTTGGTATAAAAACACAGGTTACAGATTCTAAATTAACACCATGACTTTGAGGAGAGAACGTAATACTCGTCTCACTAAACAGGATAGTGATTAATTTTTATCAGTTTACTAAGTTAGGTAGATATCACTAACCTCTTTCTCTCACTAACGATATGGTAGTGATCATCTTATTAACCCATTTAGAAATTAAAAAAAGTCTACTAGATTTTCAAACTTATTAAAAAATAACAAAATAATCATTATTCGTTTATTATAGTTTTTTATTATGTCATTATGAGTTTATATTATGGGGCCCGTTTTTTTTTTAATGTCCCGGGCCCAAAACATTTTGAAAAATCTCAGGACCGGCCCTGAGATAAAGATATGTATTTATTTAAAGTTTAGGAGCAGCCGCATAACGCTCATGAACGGCTATTTTTTCAATGGCTACTTTTTATCCGTATAAATATAAGTAATTGCTTCATATTCAATTCATTTCTCAAATTTCAGTTTTTCACTCCAAAATTTATATTTTTGCTTCATATTTTTAAGTTGTTAAATTTTTAATTTTTAGTTTATGTAATTTTCAATTTTTTGTTAATGTAATTTTAATTTCTAGTTTATCTAATTTTTTGTTTTGTTTATTTTTATTTTTTGGAAATATAATATTATTAAAAAATAATACGAAATATAAAAAATAAGATTATAATAAATAAATTTTTTGTGTATAGAATATAAATGTAAAAATAGGTGATGATGTGGAAATATGAGGTGTTTGAAAGTAGATGTATGGTTGGAGTAAAAAAGTGGATTTTTGAAGGATGGGTGAAATTCGGATATGGCAGCTGATGTGGCGTGTTTGGTTTGGTGGATGACATCCACCTTTGTGAAAGCTCTAAAAGACCTAACTTGTATTATCCACTTATCCTATTAACCCCTTTAAAAATTAAAAAAGACCCACTACTTCTATTATCAATTTATCCTATTAACCCACTTATAAATTAAAAAAAGCCAACTAGATTTTCAAATTTATTAAAAAAAATAAAGAAAATAAGTGGGTTGGGGCTGGAGCGGGAAGGGAACTCAGGAGACGCAGGAGGCAAGACGCAAGAACGACAGTTGGTAGCGTAATTCATTAATCGTTATGTATGATTCGTTAACCATTTGTTGTAGTTTTTTATTATGTCATTATGAGTTTATATTATAGGGCCCGTTTTTTTTTACATGTCCTGGGCCCAAAACGTTTTGAGAATTCTCGGGAGCGGCCCTGGATGAAAACGAATTGTTTGGAAAAATTCTTAGATAAATGATGAATGTGGTACTAAAATGCTCAAATGAAATGGCAGTTCCTTGAGTGAATGAATCCTTGAGTAAACGAAGACGACTACATTGCAAACGGTCTTAGGTTTAAGAAGCAAGTATTAAAAGAAATAATATTGCCATCAGGCCTTTGGTCTGGTGGTCAGGAGGTTTTGTCATAAGGGTTTCCTCTTGTGAAGGTCTCAGGTTTAATCCTCAAAAGGTGCACTTCATAATTTCGTAAACACCCTCTGTGGCAGGACTTGAACTCTGGGTTAAGAGGGGTTGGCGACATTCTAACCGACATGACTTTCTAAATAATAATAATAATAATAAAAGAAATAATATTTTACAAAAACCCATCATGATCGATGGATGGATATAAGTATAATTGACGGGTTTCTTCTACCTATGTAACTATGTCTGGGTAAACTCGAGCTCAACTAATCATGACCCTCACTCGTTTAACTTAAACTTGATTTCTGGTCATTTTATTTATTTATTATTTATGTAATTACGTTTATGCATATATAATATTTTTATGTAACGTATGCTTGTAATTATAATTGTATAATATAATATAATATATATTTTTAGTCATTTAATCATATTATATATAATAACTAGTATAACACCTCGCGCTTCGCGGCGGTGTTGTAAGTCACGGTTGTATATCTTAAAATGTTAATATAACGGGAGTGTTAAAATTTATAAAGTAAAAGCAAGAGAAAGATTAAAAAAAAAAAAAAAAAAAGAACAAACCTAAAAAATGTAGAACAAAAAACCTAAAAAAGAAACCAAAAAAAAATATGTTGAAAAAAAAGAAAGAAAACTAAAAAATAAAACCAAATAAATCTGGAAAAAGAAAAAAAAAATATAGGGGTTAACAGGACACGAACATGGGTGGTTAATATGAAAGGAGAGCATATTAACACTAGGATACAATTACTTTTAAGTTATATTCTTAATTCATTGCATTTAAAGTTATATGAAAGTTTGGGAAAATTAAAACAAAAATCACTTAGTGGCTGCCACATGGCCACTGATTAATCACCTTCAAAACAACCAATAGAAATCAGGAACTGTAGACATTCTTTTAAAATGTATATTATGTAAATGTATATTATGTTAGTAAGTTAGAATCTCATTTATTACACGGGTTGAATAAATATAATTTTATATACTTAATAAAAATTTTATATATTTAAAAAACCGTGTATTACACCTATCTATCACAAGTACATTAATCGGTGTCTTCAATTAGTTAATCTTGTTTGATACCTTTTTTCCTTTTAGTCTACGCCTATAGCTAGCATAAAAATAAAATCTTAACCCTTATGAGAAATATTTTCTATAAGTAAATGATTCATATTCATAAAATGTTTAAACGACAAAAATCAATTGAATTAATGAATTTTTATATTTTGAGCTAAATGGCAATGAATAAACGTATTCAGCGACGTGATTTTAAGAAGGTATAAGGAATTAAATCTTTTATAGTTACCAAAAATAATCTAGAAAATGGCAAAAAAAAACATTTTCAAGTATGAAAAATTTTTAATTATGTGAAACATGTATGGGGCGGGAAAAAATTTATAAGGTTAAAGGAGAGAGTGCCATGTGTCAAAGATTGTAATCATTTATTAGGTTAGGTATATTTAATAGTTAAAGGGCTTTTTATTGTGATTGTATTATAACTACTGAATGGTTATTTTTAAATATTAATTAAATTTTCTTTATTCTTTTTATGAATCTATACTTTTTTTCCATCACACTTTAAATTAAACGTCACTTGATATAATACAATATTTAAATACTAAACAAAAGAAAAGATTGGATAGAAGAAATTTAGGCATTAGATTGCGATTTGATTGATATAATTGAAGTTGCATTTTCTTTCTTTAGTTTGTTGCCTACTTTAATTTCTTGTCCTAATTTTTCCATCAAATCAAGTAAAGTGATTTTTCCAGCCCCATTTCTCATTTTCTTTTCTCACAATAATTAGAGTTAACTGCATAAATGATCCTTGTGGTTTGATCAAATTGCACGTATGACCTTCAGGTATTTAAAAATTATAAACTTAGTTAAAACATTTGTGACATGGCTACACCTTTAGCCCTTTATGTTAATATCAATTAGTTTTAACGGAAAATTAGCTCACATGTCATCCACGTGACTTATGATCGCAAACTTAACCCTAAAAATGAGTTAAAATCAGTAAAAGTTAATAAAAAATATATAAAAATAAAAAAATAATAAAATCAATAAAAAAAAACTAATTTTAACTCATTTTTAGGGTTAATTTTGCAATCGTAAGTCAAATGGATGATACATGGGCTAATCTTTCGTTAAAAACTAAATGATATTAACGTCATGAGCGAAAAACACAACCAGGTCACAAACGTTTGAGCTAAGTTTGTTATTTTTAAAATCTAAGAGTCAAACTTGTAATTTGATGAAACCACATTAGTCATTTGTGCAATTAAGTCTAATAATTATAATGGTTTAGGAAAATGTTACACATTTTCAATTCTTCATCCATATGCAATTTTGTTTGGGAATATAGACATTTTTAGATCCAATTCCTTCTTTTGTATTTACTAATCAATTGAACACATTAATAACCAAAAAAACAAGATGGGAAAACGAGTTCAATGTAGAAAGTGTTAAAAGGATTTTGAGACACTGAGACCCGTCTTGATTCGTCATTTTTAATACTTTTGATACACAAATAAATGCGACACTTCGAAAATAAAATTTAGATATGAAGATATATGTTAGCAGCAGAAGATATTTTACTACTATTTTCGTATGAAAGTTACCCCAAAATTGGATATCTAAATCCATTAATATGGTGACAAGCGACTTCTCTTTAGTCTAATACAAATGGGGTCACAAGTGATTATTGATGGGAAATATCCTCCAAAAAGTATTAACACTATCTTCGTCATCAATAAAAGGCTATTGATTATGTACCCCCACAATACGGCAAAAGGCTGCTTCTCTCTCATTTCCACATGTTTACTTTTTTTTTTCGAGAGACAAAGAACACGAGAAAAAAAAATTCAAAGAACAAAACGAGCAGACCTAAAACAAGCCAAAACTAAAAAATAATTGAACAACAATTTTCCTAATTTATTGAAATCAGCTTTGCCCTATTTTTAACCCAAAGGAACCTCAAAACCTAGATTTCTTGAAAGATTTTTGCAATAGAAATCGATTGGTTTTCAAATAAATTTTTGTTTCTTGCTTTCTATATTACCCAGCACGTACGCCGATAGTATGTATTACTAACTGAACCATACGTTTCTTAGGATCATGCAGCCCTCCGTACAAATGTAAATGAAACAAGTCTTTAATCGTGAAGGAATAAACCGGGGGGGGATCTTGCACCCAGGGGCGGATGTAGTGAAGCAAGGGGGGGTGCACAGGAACCCCCCGAGTTTTGAAATTTTAGTGTAACGGTAGGTAAAAAAACTAGGGTGAACCCCCTAAAATATTATAGGGTGAACCCCCTTACGACGCCGCCCACTGCTGCTCGCTTGATCCGGTTGTGAAGCTATAAAACTAAGAACTCTTTCTTGAACTAAATGTGTGTTCTTGAGCATTCATATGATTAGAGGTAAAAAATTGATAGAAACAAATGAGTAGATGACTCTTAAATACAAATTAGTTGATTTTGTGAACATTTGAAGCATAATTTTCATGTTTTTTTCTTTGCTTTAGGCCTCCAAAAATGGTTGAGCCGCCCCTGCCCGACCCGACCCGACCCGACCCGACCAATCGAACCGAACCGAACCGAAAATTTTTATGTCCGGCCCTATGAAATTGGATCATCTAAAAACAGTGAACCCCCTGAAAAAAATTCCTGCATCCGCCCCTGCTTGCACCAAGATGAGATCTTCTGCCAGATAAGCGTAGCAACGTAGCATGATGTGAAGATATGATCCACTGTCTCGTCGACCTCCCTGCAGTAAACACATGCCAGTGAAAGAGATCGAATGGTTCTTCTTTGAAGCGCCGTCTTTCACATGCTTACTTGATTAAGATTTAAATATGTTATTGATTATAAATTATTTATTGATATATGTAATTCTATATTTGATTTTATAAAGCATTTTTTGACTTTTTTTTTTCATTAATTATTAAATAACATCAATTGTTCTCTGAACCGGATCAAACCTATTGGTTAACCTGAAACCATCTACATAACAGGTCCGATCGAGTGCTTTTAAACCGTATTCTTTTCAACCACCTGGTGGTTGGAGTGGATTTTCAAAATTTTATTTCTAACTTATTGATTTATTTACTTTTCAAGATTTATATTTTACTTTGAATTAGTTATATATATTTTTAACTAGTTTAGATCCCGTGTCTACACACGGGGTGAAAAATATCAATATAATTTTTTTTTAAATTTATATATATATATATATATTTTACAACTGTAAAAATATATTACATATACTTAAGATTGAAAACAAATTCAAAATATGTAAAAATTAATATATAATTGGGTTTCGAAAATACGTTAATTAATATTTAATATAATTTGACTTTCATTTACTATTTGATTGGAAATAGAAGTTACATAATTAAATTTCAAAGTTTCTTATAATAAGAAATATTTTAAAATAAATGTTTTTATTAGTATAATTAATATTTTTTTAAATATATATTTTTAGTAAATATAGAAATGCATTTAATAAGAGAGAGATGCGGGGAAAAAAATGATAAGGATGAATATGGAGGCGACACGTGGCATTAAGAAACCTTTATTTATTATATAGTATAGATTATTAACCTATATATAATATCATCTAGTTTTCACCAGAAAACGGTTGATTTGGCTATTGATAACGTCATATGAACAAGGTAATTTTAGATTTTTATTTTTTAGTTAGGAAAAAGGCAAAATGAAATGTTGGTGGTCGAAACGTACGGATGATAAGCAAAGTTAAAAAAAGGGGAAATAGCTAGAGGGCGGTAGTACTGTAGGGGTGCACCATTACCACATGGGATCGGGCCCTACCAACAACAATGGTCAAATTGGCCCACTAATTCATATAATTGATAGCTATAAATTTAATTTTGCTTTACTGTATTCAAAATAAAAGACATCAAGCCAAATTTGAAGACTGCTTGCAATTCCTTGTAGAGGTTGTTGATTTTTTCTTTAAAATTATTTTTAAAATCAAATTACGAATTTCCAAAGGATATTTATAAAAATTGTAAGATCTTTTGATACATAAAGGTAAAAGGATAAAATGAACAAATGCAGAGGTAGGGCATTTAACACAAATATAATTTTGTAGGTTTCGTATTTCCTTAATATAACTAGACAACTTTCTTGATTGTGTATAATTTTACTACCAGATTAAAGTATTTTGTGGGTATGAAATCTTAAACGAGTAAGATAGAAAGTTCTACTAGAACGAGAATGTATTTTCTTTGTGAAAAACATGCATATAAACAAACCAATGACTTTCCTTTTATAGGTAGAGAACTATCATAATATTCAAGTTGAAACAACACAATTTTTCATGAAAGAGTGTTAATTGAAGTTTATAATATTCGCATGTACTCAAGTTACATCAATTGTAAAACCCTCAGTAGTAACTCAATTACCGTCGATCTCTGAAATTGCTACCGTGGGCCAAGTTACTACAAATCATAGTTACCGCTAATCAATAGTAACTTACTACTGACGACCCTCATACACACGTAGTTTCATTTCATAAGTTTTCAATAAAGACAAAATGTTGTTGTTATCAGGTATTAAGTGGAAGCAATTAATCTACAAGGCTTATTTAAGGCTTATTAACTTCTTAAATAAACTCGTGTTATTCTCTATAAATCTTATTGTAACATCCCAAATTCTCTAACACTTAAAACGCGAGGGTTCGTTTAAGACTAATGTTATCAAAACGAAAGTATAGCATGATAGTTAAATACCAAGTTAATTAACAGTTGAAAAATGAGAGTTATACAAAGTAAAGGGGGAAAATGAAAAATTACTAAAACCTAAACCCATTTTATTTCCTCTCAGCCGCCATCGACGATTCAGCCCTCACTCCCATTCTTGTGAACCTGCAACTCCATTCCCTTCTCCCTCTCGTCGGCAATACTACCCCCCACACACCTCTTCACCATGAAAACCCTAATCTGACCGTTTAGACATCAAGCTTGCTCGGTTCTCAGCTCCGTTTCAAGCTCACGAGGACGATAACAAACAGAAACCGGTGACAGCGGTGTTTCTTAGCGTTTCAGGTCTGTTAATGGTGGTTCACGGCTGCTAAAAGTGGTGGTTCGTCCTAGCTAACGACAACGAAGGTGGTGTGAGCTGCTGCCATGGCTCCGGCAGCAGCAGTGAAGTCCTATGTATTTCCCGTTACGGCGGTTAACGGCGGTGAACAGAATCTGGCAGCAGTAGTTTCGGGTGGATGGTGATGGTCCGAGTGGTGGCTCACAGCAGTGGTTTCGGGTGTGGTGGTGGTATGGAGTAGGTAGTGGCTGTTAACGGTGGCCAATGGTTGTAGTACGGTGGTGGTCGCACGGGTTTAACAGTGAAAGTGGTCGTGTTGTTATGGTACAGACTAAATGATGGTGGTTCACGACGGATGCGGGTGTTATGGTGGTCACCACATGGTGGTTCGGGGTGGTGACCGGAAGTGGTTTGTCTCAGGTCCGGCAAGTACTCGATGGTTGTTAATGGTGAATGATAATGGTGGTTAGTGATGGTTGAAGGTAGATGATGGTGATGATTAGTTGATGATGATTAGATAATGACTACTTGATGATGAGGATAATTAGATTATGATTATTAGATGATTACATGATGATGATGATTAGAATAGTTTCGATGATGATGATTTCATGATAGTAGTTTCGATGATGGTGATCCCATGATAGTAGTTTCGATGATAATGGTTATATGATGGTGATGATGCTTTCAAGATAGCAATGATAGCATAATGATGATGACAGTGTTGTTAGAAAGTATAATCGGCGAGTCTCGGTTACACTACGGGTTCGTGTTTGGGAAGGTATATCCTTCTATTGAAACAGTAGTTTCTATTGAAAAAAGTAGTTTCTATTGAACAAATTAGTTTTTACTGAACAAATAGTTTATATTGAAACAGTAGTTTCTATTGAACAAAGTAGTTTTCTATTGAACAAATAGTTTATATTGAACAAAGTAGTTTCTATTGAACAAATAGTTTTTATTGAACAAATAGTTTCGATATGAACCATGACCCGAAACTACCATGGTTTCGATTTAAACGACTTATCGAAACTACTAAGTCTAAGCATGGAAATAATTAGTGTCAATAAGGAACACTACCTTATGTGGATGACCTTATTAAACAGATTGTGAGTGATATTAGTGACGCTCAGTAACTAGCTAAGTGTATTTCAGAAACTACTCATCAGGTGAGTTCTATGTGCCCCTTTATGTTATGTGCAAATGATATATAAATATTTTAGGGCTGAAATGTATACACTAAATGAAATAAGTATTATGAATGCCAATGTGATCATACTTGATATATATATATATATATATATATATATATATATATATATATATAGATTTATATATGAAAATGAATGATAAACAAAGAACGAAACGTATGTTTACAAATAATGAATGAAAGAATGACCTAACGTAAATGAATGAAATCTTGCTTTATATTTTATATATTGCATGTTATGAATGTATGTAAACGTTATGGACGCTTCGATGATAACGGCTACTTCGGTAGACGGACGACCATGCGACTAATATGCAACCGGGAAAAAGTCTAAAAAGGTAGACTGAATATGCCGGTTATACGTTAGCGAAGGACGGCCCATTACGTGTCGGACGGATGTAAGATAAAAGGGATGGCTGCATATATGGTTCGCATGGGAAACGGATGCCTCAGGGCAGACGGGCGAATGACGACCTACGACGGTAGGACGGTTGTAAGTCATGACGAACGGACGAAAGTGCCGGACGGTTGTAAGAATAAAATGACGGACGAACACTAGTTGCCGGACGGTTGTAAGAATGGCGGGCCATGACGATGGACCGTAGCGTTTGTCTTTGTGACACATGATCACCCTTATGTGTATGACCAATGAATGTTAAATAAAAGAAAAGGTGAATACATATTTATGTACTCGCATATGAATGATAAAAGAAGACAAAGAATGTGTTAATGTGTATTTGTATATAGTTATATATAAAAATATATACTTATAAAGAAATGATGTTTATACCTAATTGCTTTAAACTAGAACTCACCAACGTTAGCTGACTTTTAGTATTCATTTTAGGTAATATGAAGAGAGGCGGGCGAAGGCATAGAGGCTACCTGACACAAGACTGACATCCTGTTTAATTGCTAATGTGTAAGAACAATGTTACTTTTATATGTTAAAACTTCTGTTGTTTATGTAATAAAATGATGTATGCTTTAGAAGTTATAGTTTATTCATTTTTTATGACTATGTTTATGAGTAAATCCAGCAAGTGAGATTACTCGGGAAAAGGGTCTTACACTTATATATCTTGTTATTTATTTATTTTAACGACAAGAATTATATTAAAAAGTTCCACTAGTAAGGAACTAGAGAGAACGAAACATAACCCAATACAAGACACGACCTATTACAAGAGACTCAAAAAATCATGTACAAGACTAAAAGATTAAAAAAACACGAAAAACAAGCTCATAGGTCAAAATAAAAAATAAAAGTTCCAGAATGAATGAAAGAAAAACGATCTGCCATGGATCGACCCGACTACCCGCTGCACTATACCACAAATACTAAGCGATCTAACCGACATCCGATATCTTCAAACTCCCGCACATGAATATCCTTCTCATTTAAGTCACTTTTAACCGTACATCGTCCCGGTAAAATAAATCTTGTTATTTTTTTTATAGCATACTCACATGATAGTCATTTTATTTAATAAAATGTATGTTTTGTTTTACATGTAATTTAATTTTTCAATGATAAAATACTAAATGCATTAGTAAGACAAAAAAACGTGGGCAATAATCAGTCACATTATATCTTAAAGTGATTGTTAATGCACTGATAAAAGTTAAAATTAATAATGTATAAAATATACGAGAGAACAAAATTTATCAAATCAGAATCTCTCGAGACAGAAATCAAACAGTAAAAGAAGAAAACATAATTTGATTGAAGCATTATGTTTGGTATAGTTTTTTTAAATAAATACCTTTTCTATTTTTTATGGTACATTTTCATGGTAAAGTAGCCGCTTAAGTACTACCGAAGATGACCAACTTGTTCGAGAACCCTAATAAATATAACACGAACTTATAAATTATTATTACACGTATTTACATATTTATTTATTTTCAAAAGTAGTAAAACTTATTATTTTATTAACTTTCACAACATTTAACCCTTTAATAAACCCTCTATGCAATCTTTCTTTCTTTATCATGGGACAAAGCTAACATCTGGTCCTGGAACTTGGACTTAAAAGGTTTGTTCACATCGGTCATAATCAAATATACTCATTACTGGCGATAGCTGTTTACATGGCAACACCATTGTGTCATTTGCAACCCAAACTTGCCAAATAAACGTGTGTATCTATCGGTAATTTTCGGTTCAGCCAGCTGGTCCGGTTTTAAAATCAGTGACCCAAAGCAAACTTTACACTTTGTTTGAAAGTGTATAAAATTAAAGGTTAAAAGTGGTATTTATAGAAGATGATTAATTAAAAAATTATTAAAATTTGACCATTGAACGATCATTAGACCGTTTGGGTTGATGTCACGGCTCGGCACTTTCTTCACCATGCACGAGTCATTACCAAAGACACCAACGGCATTGTTGGGTGCGACGTGGCGTTCGCCCATGGCACCACCCTTTCACATCACCACCGCAACACAGCGCCAAGATTATACCATAATTTATACAAAAATAAGTCGATTTACAATTGATATGTGGATTAAAATTATTTTAAATATCATTACATATTTAGTTTTGGGCTTACTAAAAGACAGAGAGTAGTTATGTAAATTTTATTAGTTTTATATTAATTTATTTTTTATTTATTTTATGTATTAATATAATATATAAAAAATGTCTCAATGAATGATTTCTAAAATATCAACTAAAGATAAGTATGAGAGTGAATGATAAGCTTTATGTTAGTTACAATTAAATAAAGGGGCGAATTTATATGTTAAAAAAAATAATAGTCAAGTGAAAAACACGTGAATATGTTAATTGGCTAGCATATGTTAAAATCTTTCGTTTTTCTTACACCTTTATTGCAAGTAATAAATATATAGATAGATTTTGAATTAATACAAGTGATGTAATTAGTTGATAACGTAAATGGTGTAGATTAAATTCATGTTTAAAGATAGAGTTATAAAAAATGTATTTATCACTTTAACGGTATGGGTTATTTTTTTAAAATAATATTATAAATTATAAATATAATTATTACATGGGGTTGTTTAATTAAAAAAATGAAAGTACAATAAATACAATTCTTTATTTTTTTAATTAAGTAATAATTATAATTCAAATTTTATCTCATTATTTTTTGATTTTTTTACATAATTAGATTTCAAAATACAAGCTTACTTAAAATAAAGAAAAATAGAAATTTTTTATGAGAAAAAATTTGATAATGACACGTGACATTTTTTAAAATCATTTATTAAAATACAGATTTTAAGTTAAAAGAACAAACTTGAAATGAAACTTGTTAAATGGAAAAGGAAATAGCAGATTTTACACACATGGATTGAATGATTATTAAAATTAAGTATTTAGATAAAATTTAATTGGTTGTAGATATGTTGGTTTCGCCACAACTGCTCATCTATGTTGGTCTGCTTACGCCCCTCCCTTCTCCCCATGAGTAGAGTTGCACACGTAACCGGTTTCAGAACCAGACCCGAGGGTTCTACCCTGAACCGGAACAGGTTCCTACCCGGTCTAGTGGAACTGGGTCGGACCCGAAAAAACCCGGTGGTTCCTACGCGGTTCTTGTTATTCAGTTTTACACCGGAACCCGCCAAAAACCGGGAAAACCCAGTCAACAACCCGATCGATATCCGGTCAATAACCTGAACCAGAAACGGTTCCACCTCTACCCCGCCACTCCTACCGGTTTTGAAAATAAAAACCGGTTTGTGCACCTCTACCCACGGGCGTCACTCTCTCTCTCCTCCCTGTTAAACGAAACCACTTCCTCCTCCATTGCGTGCCCATCCTCACGGGCTTCTCCACTTCGATTCTCCTTCCTCTCGCTTGCAACACCCTCTCTCCTGCAAATAAAGAGAAGATCATAACAGTAATCCATTGGTCACTTTTAGTTACGTCTTTAACACTGGATCTCTTTATCATTCAAGTTAATAAAATTATATTATTCTTCGCAAAATTGTCTTTCAAAAAAAAATTCTTCTCAAAAATATTTTTATATAAATTCAACCACCGGCTCATTATATTATATGCCCATTACAAATTTTAAGCAATTTGGAAGCAGAAATTTTATAAGTGTTTGGGCCTAAACAATCTTAGGCCCATATTTCACGTATAGAAGTCTGATTTTGAATTCAACGTACACCAGGTGTTTGTGAAAATGCTTCACAGAAATTCTGACAAGGAGGACAGAACACAAGCCGTTACTCTCCGTAGATCTCCCAGATTTTTCCAAGTTTTGCTCTCAGATCCTGAAGACCCGAAAACCCCTAAGCCGGAGCAACACAGGAGGAACCGAATTCGTTCTTCTCGAAGGCGAACCTATAGATCTAAGTCAGAAGAATCTTGTAATGCTAGACGAATCCCCAATAATTCGAAAACTATGCCAAGAAGATCTACGAGACTGAATCGTTGTGCCTATGAGTGGTCAATTGGGAGAATCAGTAAGCATTTTGTTGTTTAATTTTGGTTTTAGTTGGCAATGGTTCAATCAATTAGGTATTCGATTTACTATAATTATCTAGCCCTAGATGGTTTTATGAGTTCGATTCACCATATGGTTATTGTTGCAGAGATTCTATCAAGTTTTTTTTCCATTAAGAAATGTGCTACTTTTCTGACATGGTAATAAGAAATCTAATTTGCAGGTGAATTCGAGAGGCGAGTAACACGTAGTAGTGGTGGCTTTAATGTATATACAAGCCCTAGTTGGTCATCAGGTGAAGGGAGTGTTCAATTATCCAAACATTCAAAAGGTAAGTCACTAAAGAACAAAGTGAAACTCCATAACTCATAAGAGAAGTTGGTACAATAATCTTGATCATAATGATACTTTGGCGCTTGGTTTAAAAAAGCGCGAGGCGAAGCGTTTCGGTCCCAAAATCCGAGGCGCCACGCCTCAAGCGCGAGGCGAGTGCTTCATGTATGCGAGGCGCTAAACTAAAAAAATAATAAAAATTTTAGTAACATTCTTAAAACCTCCCACTAAATGTTTTTTCAGTCTAAAAACTCATCCATAGAGTAATTTCCCGCAGAAACTTACAAGAAATATTCGTCCTATTGTTAGGATCTTGTTGAGTTTCATATTTTCTAGACGGATTAGTTGATGTGGATCCCAAGTTAGCAGACTTGCTTGAACCAGAAACCATTATGTTATAACAAAAAAACAACTTAAAAAACTGATTTAAGCAAAGAGGAACTACAATTGGAAATCAAATTCATAACAAAACAGTGAAAAAAAACCCAAAATACATTAAGCGCTGCCTCGCATCATGTCTGAGGCGCCGCTTCATGTATCTCCAGCGCCTCACCGAAGCGAGGCGTTTTGCCTAGCGCTTCAAGCGCTTCGCAACTTTTTTTTACACCAAGCTTTGGCGTTTGATGGAAACACGAATGAAAGGGCTTTGTCAATCTTAGGGAAGCCGGTTTTGGATGAAGAATTTTCCAAAAAACAAGTAGAAAAAATCACAAATGGAATTAATGTTTGTAAAATGCAAAAGAATATTGGAGTCAAAAGATCAAGAATTCAGTTTGAGAACACTTTGGGGATCACTCAAGGTTGGACCAAAGATCAAGAATTGGCATTGGATAGAGCTTACCTACAAGCTAAACCCACTCCACACTTCTGGAAGAAGGTTTCTAGACTGGTAATTCACTTCTCATTATAAACTTAATGTTTATACTTTATACATCAATATCTCCAAAATAATGTGCATAGATTGTTAGTGAAGCGTATAGATTTTGTCTTAGCTTTTGTCTTAGATCTTTAGGGGAGCGTACAAATTTTGTCTAAGCATATAGATTTTAGGGGAGCGTATAGATTTTTTGGTGCAGATGCTAGTTGTCTTAGATTTTTAGGTGAGCGTATAGATTTTGTCTTAAGGGCCTTAGCGTATAGATTTTTGGTGTAGATGCCAATACTATTATTAGTAGTTTTATCCTATGCAGTCGATATCGCCGATATATCACCGATATATCGGTTATCGGTCCTCTGAGAAAATATCGGTGAAAATATCGGCAGAAATATCGGTACCGATATTATCGGCGATATTTACCAATATGTCGCCGATAATTGAAGTCCATAATATCGGTAGTATAACCGAGTTTCTTGGTAATTTTAACTTGGCCCATTCCCGTTTAAAAAATGTTGGCCCAACTTGTACCCATAGCCAAAGTCCAAAACCCATCGATTTTTTTGCCCTAATTTTAATCGGAACTCCAATCCCAATCCCACGCTGCTTCACAGACCTGCAATAGCACCGATCGCACACCCTCCTTCACAGACCTGCAACCCAACTCCAATTCCGATCGACAACTCCAATAGCATTGCTTACGATTAGATCATGTTTCTAATATAAAATATTGACACTTTTTAGTTTTGACTTTTGATTTGACTATTAATATTATATATGTATATATATAAATATATATATATATATATAATTTTATGCATGATATAAAAATTACCGATATCCCACCGCGAGAACCGATATCTCAAATATTGGTCCTTGACCGATAACCGATATTTTTTCGGATTAACTGCATAGGTTTTATCATTACCTTTTGTTACCGGTAATCTATTAGTCTATTACTAGTATTAGTACCTTTTGTTTTTGTCTTCCTACCTACTCTTCATGTTATATTGCATTTTACACTTTATATTTTACAAAAAAGTTTTTGGGCTAGGGGTTCCACTGTGGGATAGAGAAAACGTCTGTTTTCATCTCACCCTCTCCAGACCCTACCAATATCTTGCTATACGTTTGATTTCACTAGGTTTGTTTTTTGTTTGTTATCTCCAAAATATTGTGCATAATTCATTAATTTGACAACAGTGTGATCTTTCTTTTCTGATGTTCTTTTGACGATGGCTAACTTAATTTCAGCATCTTTTGAGGTTTAACTTGACCACAATATGTGTTGTAGGTACCAGGAAAATCTGCACAGGAATGTTTTGACAAAATACATGGTAGTCATTTGACACCACCTCAACCTCGTATTCGTTCTAGGGCTCGAGTAAATTCACAGAACTCCATTTTTTCTGCAAGTAAATTGTTAACTAAGAGGCCTAAATACCGTAAGCAGACGAGTCATATAATCCAGAGAACTGGAAGGCACATGTTACAAAATCAGTATAAAGTGAAACAAGATTCTGAATCAGACCTATTCTCAGTTCTGGAGCCCACATTCAGGCCATCTTCAAACCTAAATATGATGCTTACCACACCTGATCGTAGCCAAGAAACAGATGAAGCACTCACAAGCTCTTCTACAGTCCATAAAAAGAGTGTTTCAAGATTTAGTAGTTCACAGGGAACAACACTAGTGAGCCCTCCTGTTTTAAAGCCGGTGAAAAACAAAGCATTGCATGAGAAATATATTGACCTGTTAAATTGCAGAGAAGCTAGCAGGAAACTAGCAAGTGCAAAGGCAGAAAAAGTTGCTAAAAATGAAGTGGTGAAACAGGAGAGCTCTGTGGAGAGAAAGAATGCAATAAAAGCTGCAAAAAACGCTCTCGTTTTTGGTGCAAAAGATGCAATTGATAAGTTCCAACATCAACAGGCTACAATATTAAGTGACGTTTTTTATTATGAGAGTGATGATGATGCAGACGAGGACAACGATCAAGTTTTCTTCTGATTGTTGCTGTACAGATCCAGGTTTTAGCTGGTTTTTATTATTGAGTTCTGTTTAGAATGCTTAATTATAAACTGCTTATACTTGAGTTTAATCAATGATCATTTGGCTTGTTACGTGCCTCTGATAGTTGCTGTTTAGGGCTTTAGGCAATCAATTGTAATTTGTAAACAACATTTTTATACATATAACAAGCTTCTTTTAATTCACTCTTTACACAACAATGAACAACAATGCACACTTATTTATATTTGATGCACCACATCAATTATTTGCAAACTGATAAAAGACTCGGTTTCAGGCTGGAATTTTACATAATGAACAGACTGCTTATGCATGAGCGGCTACTTGCATTGGTTGTTCATCGTTGCAGGGACCTCCAGAGGTGTTATCAAGGCAACCACTTTTCATCATACTCCCGCAGCCACCTCCACATCCACCACAACCACCACCACATCCACTTCCACAGCCACCACTTTTCACCATGTTGCCGCAGCCGCCTCCACATCCACCTCCGCAGCCACCACTTTTCACCATGTTCCCACATCCGCCTCCACATCCACCACAGCCACCACTTTTAACCATGTTCCCGCAGCCGCCTCCACATCCGCCACAACCACCACCACATCCACCGCAACAGCTACCACTGTTGACCATATTTCCACAACCACCTCCACATCCCCCGCCACATCCACCACTGTTGACCATATTCCGACAACCACATCCACTACAACAGCCACCACTGTGGACAGAATTTTTAGCAAATTCAGCATCAAATATGATTTCCTCAGCCATAAATTCTAGCTCCTTTAGTTTTTCACCATCCTTACTTAGACCATCAAACCCTTCCTTTCTCAAAATGTTGAACACTATGAAAGCCAGCATGATTCCTGGTAACACAAACCATGATTCTTGTACCTGTCAAAGTAAAAAATGAACAAGTAAACATACTGATAAATCCATAGGTAAAAACTTTCAAATAAACTTTTACCATCAAAGCCCCAGAATTAACATCAAGCAATGCTACTGCTCTTCCATACGGATACTCTGCAGAGAACTCAACCGCTGTCATGAAATTATGTTTGTGTGTTTGCCTTTCATGGTGCTTCAGTTCATAATCCAACTTTCTTCCTGGAATCAGTTTAACCTAGATCACAATCACCAACGAGCCATTAGTAATATGTTGTTGGATCTTCTTCATGAACATAAATGAACTTTATCCTAACCGTATGAGGGCCAGTGAGCAGCATCTTCTGAACCTTAAGGGTCCATAAAGAATCCATGAACGACCACTCTGACCCAATCAACTGTCCAAGAACAACTGATTCACCTTCTCTTTTGATGCCATTTAGCTCTTTCCACAAATTGTCATCATCCATCTCTTTTGTTCGTTTCATCTCTCTGTGTAGCAAGAAGCAATCAAAATAACTTGAAACATCTTTCCAATTTAAAGTTTTTGATGAATTTGGTCAAGAAAACAAAGATAACCTCATTTGAAGGCCAATGATTTCAGTGCCGTTTTCATCTGCAATCTGTGTCAAGCTCTTTGAGAAAGGGGAAGTATGGGCTATCTTAAGCACATGTGGTGCTGGGATTGGCACTGTACATGAAGCTGCTACTTTTAAACGAATGGGGCCAGAACTTATAGTGCCAGAACTTGGAACCAAATCGAACCACTTTTCCACAGAGAGATTAGAAACCAAGTCTTCTAAAGAAATAGAACAGTAACCTAGAGTTTTGACCGATTCGGATAGCAGTAAGTTGGAACCAGACTCAGAAACAAGCTCCAAGAAAAGATTTTCAGTAGGTTTACACTGGAAAGTAGCAACCTGCTTTTTACCAAATTCAGATTGGATACTAAGCCTCCTCTTGACATCAAAGATTCCATCAGGTTGTGCTTTACTAAAAAGTACACAAACCCTTTTCTTGTAGATCTCTGGTAAGTTTTCGATGTCTACAAACTCCAAAACAACCTGCAATAACACAATTCAATTTTAACTTGATTATTGAAGTTAAAAGCAACAAGAAAAACATTCATCTGATACACGGCATTTACCTCGGTGATGTTTGATTCGGGAAGATTGATTAATTTCTGAAACTTATTATTTGAATTAACCTCTTTGCCCATGAGTTCTGGTATGAAAGGAGTGGTGGTGAGAGGAGAAGGTGTACTACCTCTATACATTGCTCCTGCTTTCCAATACCTTGAACCAAATAATTCCTCCCATTGTTTGATTGTTTTGGAAAATCCAACATCTAACTTTTGACCTTTGCCTCTGTTTTGGTCTGTGTCATCATGTTCTAGAATCTTTCCAAGTGATTTCATCAAGTCCTTGCTGTAGGAAGCAGGATGTAACTGATGTGTATGCCAGATTAGGTCAATATCATAAGTTGGAACACAGAAACATGTTATGGATCGCTCTTTGTTTCTCTTGATCAGATGCAGAAAACCTTTGTATCTGGCTACAGATGCTTCAAGAAAGCAATCAGTGTTCATATGGGGTCTGGACACCTGTCACACCAAGCAGGGTTCGAATTATAGAACTGAAATGAACTGTCAAGATATAAACTCTTGGTTTTGAGGTTACCTGGTAAAAGAATGGGATTTGTCTTTTAATAGCTAAAACCAAATCATATTTCGTATGATTTCCAGACCCATGGATGTTTTTGGAAAATTCCTTTGAAAGCGTCGAGTTGATATCGTAGGGCAGGTCGGGATACATCTCGTCCCATATTTCTTCTGTTTCTTTACTTGAAATTTCTTGAACCGAGGATGCAACATTACAGTTGTCAAGAATTTTTCCATAGAATTCTTCACAGTCAGATTTGTATCTTACCTGAGAAAGAAATGCAAGAACAATATGCATCAAAACACAGTTATTGAAACACAATTTCAGTTGAGGGACCTACCGGATTGAGCCTGTGACAATGCCAAACCCATTCACAATCAAGAGGAACAACCAAAGGCCCTTTTGTGACCGGAGACTCTGAATGTTTAGCAAGCAATGGAAGCCAGCAAGAATTGTACCTGAGATCGAGTGTCTCAAAAGTTTGATGATTTCCAAAAGATAGAAAGAAGTTGAGTTGTGTTTATCGGTTTATGGTTTACCTGTAGATCGCTCGCTGCAAGGTCTGGTCTTCACAAAGCCAACGGTTTCTGTCTACAGCAGCAAGAAACTGCAGCTGAAGCTTAGCAGCAGCCACAAGATCTTCACTTATTTTGATACTTTGTGCTGCATTCCACTCTGATTTCTGTTCAATACCCATTTTACAGCTTTCACCTACAAAAACAAACCGATCCGCAATATGATGTTGGTTTTGAGGTTCTATTATAGTATGAAACAACTTATATAGAATCTCTTATCAAGATTGCACTTTGTGATGATATGTCTATTGAAATACTATGTTCAGGGATTAAAGTAACTAATGTTATAATCAAAGCTTGAGTGTTGTTGACAGATAAATCAATGACCACTTGAAGTGTGGCTGAATTATGGTTAAGTCAGTATAAATACTTAGCTAGTTCCTGATTCGGTCTACAGATTGCACATCAGTATATCTATAGACTATCGTAGTGTAAAGTGCGCCACCAAAACGCCATCGCCTATGCTGCGTAAGAATGCTTTGCGCCTTTAGTGTTCTTGACCTCTTCTTTTTATTATGAAAGTAATAGATTGTCATTATAAACTCATTTCATCTTGCTCACAAGTAATTACTAATTACAAATAAATTTCTCTTGTGACTCACCCGAAAACACACATTTATTTTTATCATTTCAAAAATATTCTCAACATTAAATCAATATTTAACAATCAAAATAGACAAAAATCTTAGACCAAGTGTCGTAAAAATCGGGATTAATAGCCGATTAATCTGAAATCGGTGAGTTACGGCTAGATTCCAGCGAGTTTTTGTAAATTCCGGCGATTTTTGAATAACTATATATAATTTTAAAAGTTACATGTAAAAATGTGTGTGTATATATATATATATTTGAAAATTACATATAAAAATATGCGTGTATGTATATAAAACTGAAAATTACATATAAAAATATCAATATGATTAATCACTATTAATCCCGATTAATCACTAGTCGATACCCCACCACTCGACTAACGCATGTCGATTTTTTCAGCCATGTTAGAACAATGGCACATGTTTTATCAAAATATCCCAAAATGGTGTTTATGGAAATTGCTTTTATGACACTACCTTGTGCAACGAAATTGGACTAAACAAAACTATAATATTTAATTTTCATGTAACAAAAAAAAATAATCTTAATTCGAATCGTAACTAAATTAATCAATTTAACCATACAAAACAATTAACCGATCCGGTGCACTTACTTTGAGAAGTGAGAAACAATATAAATATAATGATTCCGGATTGTATAAACTTCAAACACATGGGATGTAATCTACTCATCACCGGTTAAATATGAATCGATTACAGCGATCAAACAAATAGTTGAAAGTTATGAGGACGGGTTACCTGAAGAAGCAATGGTCCGTTAAAACAAACTCACCGCCGGCGACGGACAAACCTTCCGATTGTTTGATTAGACGGAATCCAGCTTCAGTTTTGATGTTTGTGTTGGTTTGGAGGCATGATGACACTCGTTTTACCGACGCAAATGTACTAACAACTAACTGTACGTTCGCTACATGTACTAATTGTACTAACTTTATTTTAGTTTAAATAAATGTAAAATACGTTAAGACATGATTTACATGTAAGATCAAAAAATTAAATGAACAATATATTATTTTACCATCTAAATAATTACTAATAACCGGTAACTAGAAAATTTGTTCCATGCTAGGCGACGGGAGGTGGACCTTATCGGTTTAGGCGGTGTCATAACGTGGCTTAGCACAAAAAAATGTGGTTAAATAAAATTTGTCTCGCATTCCGCAACGGTATGCGGACCTTAAACGGTTGAAGCGATGAAAATAACGTGGCAAAGCACAAAAAGAATTGTAATTAAATACATAAAAGAAATGTACGAAGTTACGGTGAGTCAGTTGTGGATATCAAAACATAGATAAAAGACAGTTCGATAACGGAACCGATACTTTTTTGTCGGTGTCAGTCTCATTCTTCATGGTTCCAGTACGTCACCGTCAGCCGATATAACCCACGATACCTAAAAAATACAATATTTTGAATACGATCCAGTTTAATTTATATATATATATATATTATATATATATATATATATATATATACCGGGACGTTAAGAAAAAAAAACAAACGCATAAGTTATTAAGGAAAATCATATTATATATATTATAGGGGGTAAATTTGAAACTTTAGAAATTTGGAGGTGTGTTTTGCCATTTCACCAAAGTTGAGGGGGAGAATGGTCGGTGGCAAATGTCATCGACACTTGTAGATGAGATACTATGTAATTAGTAATTTTACCCCTGCGTTTCGGGGGAGTACGCTCGTTTTTGCTCCACATAGCACGGCGGGAGTTTCGTCGTCAACGCTTCGACTCGTAAAAAACCATAAAAGCGAACACCGATACAGGATACGATGAAACACAACACCGCTAACGACGTTCTTTGCTCATGAGCGGGTGGGTTTGTCACGGCACCTACACGGTTAGGGCACTCGATATAGCGTACGAAAAAAATAAAATACACTCGATTTTGAATAAAAACACATTTCTAAAAAAATTATTACGGAATGTTCACGAAACAAATCAAAAAATAGCCGCGCATTCCAACTTATTTTTTAAAATGTAACCAGTGAAAGTTATCATAGAAAAAACAAAATTATTATAGAATGAAATGTGTTAAAAATGTATATAATGTATATTATAAGGACTAAAAACGAAATAATACCTGCGATTTGCGGCGAGATAGTCGTTGTTTTTTCCCCGCATTACGCGACAAGAGTTTTTTCGTTGGCGGTTCCGCTCGACGAGAACCCTAAAATCGACCACGGATACCAGTTATGATAATACCAAATCACCGGCAACGATGTTGTTCGCTCTTAAGCATTTGGGTTTGTCACGGCTACTCAACGTTAACGTTTCTTGCTACAGCGTATGATAAAAAAACATTATACATTTTTTAATACGACTCCGTTTAAAAAAATATATACCTGCAATTTCAGAAAATAAAATAAGCCGCGCCTTTCATTTTTTTAACTTAACAAACAAAAACTATTATAGAAAAACAATATAGATAAAAATTTAAGCAGGTTAAAAACATATCGAACAAAACGTTAAAACAAGTTAAAAAAAAACTGACAAACAAAAAAGTAAATAAAAAATGTTAAAAGAAAGTCCAACCCAGGAATCAAACCAGGTCCACTTCTTCTCAAGCAGACTAACCCAGTTTTAACTTGTTTTATGTTCCTAACCATACATTTTGTTTCAGAAGGGTAGTAATGTATTGGCATACTTTAGAAGGTTTATTTGTTGTTAGTAATTATGAGTGGCTATATTTATAAATTAAATATAATATCTTTATACGAGAATAATCAAAAGAAAACCACAAAGTTATGCGAAAACCGAGAAAACCAGTAAAGCAATGAGTAATACTATGGGTTACGTGTACGTAACCGCAATTTTTTTGTTTTCTGTTTACGTATACGTAACACTATGGGTTACGTATACGTAAGCCAATATTTAAATGATTTTTTTGTAAAAATGTGTAATATTACATTGATACTCTTATAAAAAAGTAAAATAAAATAAAAAACAAATATTATTATATTATTGGTTAAAATTGATTTTTTTAGTGGTTTTCTTGATTTTCGCTTAACTATGTGGTTTTCTCTTGAACCCTCCCCTATCCTTATATCCCTATGAAAAATTATCAATAAGTTGATTGTGACATATACCAACCATCTCCTCCTAATTTAAATTTACACTAATTTACTTGTCGGGGAGTTAAAAAAAACGTTCTAAGGGACCTAAAAAAATCAAGTGAATCGTTTCATAATCTTCTTTTATAAATAAACAAATATGAATAATGTTTTTTTTGTCATTTAATCAAACGGTGAGACATAAACGCATATCTCAATTATTCATTTATGTTACATATATACACACTTTTTTCTAAACTAATTGTAATTGCTTTTAGATAAAATTACAAATATTGAGCAAGTGAAATGTCAAAGAATTAATAATAAATGATGTCAATATTTTTTTTTCTACTTTTACACGATTCCACCACTAATAATATATAGATATGACTAAAACTTGAAGTAAAAAAACTCAACAATGAGCAAGTTAAAGAAGGGGGGGGGGGTTGGTTATTGGAATTTTAATTGTTAAGTTCACATGTGAAGTTAGGAAGTGTCAAATAAGAAATGAATTTTGTCAAAGTAGTCTAAGAATGATTTTTAAAAATTAAATATCTGGCTCATACGAACTCCGATTGAACTCATTTCAGCGGCGTTTGAACCGTCTCGTCGAGCTTTGCCATCTTAGTTTTTAGGATTTAGGTTTTAGGGTTTAGCTTTAGGTTAAGCATTTAGGGTTTCGTTTTTTATGATTTAGCTTTAAGATTTAGTTTTTGGGTTTATCTTTAGGGTTTAGAGTTTAACTTTTAGGTTTTAGCTTGTAGGATTTAGCTTTTAGGGTTTAGTTTTAGGGTTTAACTTTAAGTTTTAGCGTTTTTAGCCTTTAGGTTTGGCTTCTATGGTTTGGCTTTTAGTTTTTAGCCTTAGGTTTTAGCTTTAGGGTTTAGATTTTGGGTTTAGTTTTAAGGTTTAGGGTTTAGAGATTTGTGTTTAGAGTTCGACGAGCCGATTCCAACGCCGCTGGAATTAGTTCAAATAGAGTTCATATGAGCCGAATATTTAATTTTTAAAAATCTTTCTTAGGTTACTTAGACAAAACCTCTTTCTTAGGGGATCCTCCCTCTATGAAGTTAAGTATTTGAGTTAGAGTCACAAATTTAGTAAATAATTTAGGAAGTCTTTTATTTATGATTATCTACTAGCTTTAACCCCGTGTGTTACACGGGATGAAACGTCAAGATTATATTGATAAATATCTTAACAAATTTTTTTATAAAAATTTGATATTGTATCTGTAACTTTTTTTCATTTTGTTAATGTTAAGATTATATAGATGAGAGTAATTAAAACATCAAAAAATACATGAAAATTCATTCAATAAGTTGTGCACTTTTTACAATATATTAAATTACATGTCAAATGAAACTTTACAATGATTATTTACAAATTTAAAAATACTTCATTGTATGTAACATTTGACACGGTATTAGTAGTTTTTCCATGTTTACCAACGATTAATAAGTTGAGTCCATCTCTAATTTTAACTTTTGATAATGCAACACCCTGTTGATCATGAATAAACACTGGATCTTTCAGTACAAACCAACATTTGAAAGTGATTACCCTAAACTTTTATTCATTGTCATTGCAAAAATACAACAATTGTAAATTTTTTCTTTGAAGTTTTAGTGAATTTTTTTTTGTTTTGAATATGTTAACCCAATTATAGGGATAAAACTGTGATGATCAAAGTTGTTTCAAAATATAAGATTCGCTTCTATAACGCGATTACCTTGTGATTTGACCTAAAGACTTGTTACATTACCTAAACCATTTTTTCATCAATATTTATTAGTAGCAAAACTGAAACACCGACATTTAAAACTAATTTATGGTTGGACAAACCTGATAATGTAAGTTCATTTAGAAAATCAGAAGATTATAAACTTTGATTAAAATCATCATCAAGATACTCTGATTAAAATCATCATCAAGATACTCTGATTTAGGGATACTATTTGTACTTGTATGCGAAAATCTCGCTAAACTTTTAATACTAAATCTCTCATTAAAAAAATAATAAAAAATACAAACAAAATTTAAATTCAAATTTTAAAAATTCCACTCCTTAATATTTTGACACAATTAAATTTAAAATTCCAAAATTAAATATGATAAATTTAAAACTAATAAATTATAATTGAAGCTTGTAAATATGTTTTTTGAAAAAAAATCTCGTCATTTAAAAAAAAATAATGTTTAAAAGATAATACACTTTTAAAAATAAAAATTTGCAAGTTTCTTAATTTTATTAAAAACTAAGTATTAAAATTTATAAATCAAAATAAAAAATTTGTTTATAAATATCAAATTTAATTAAAAACTACTAATTAAATATTAGTAAACTTTATTCTAACACATATTTATTTAAAATAAAAATGTAGTATTTTTAAATTTTATATGTAAAATTAAAAAAAAAACTTGTTTTTTATTATAAAAAATGGTTTTTTAATAATAAACCTTTAAAAACTTGCTTTTTAAAATCTCTTGTTTTTTAATTATTGATTTTTTTTAAAATATTTTTACTTTTATGATAATTTTTAAAAATGTGAGTTAGTGGTAATATGAAAGTATTAAATGGAGGATATGAATGTGATATTGGGGGGAAAATTTGTGAGATGGAATATAGCGGTGTCAAGTGACAAAACCATTTATTTTTTATTATAAGAGAGATTAGATGTTTGAGTCTTTGTCTAGATATAATTGGTTAGTGATAATTAATTGAATTTATTTGTTAAATTCAGTTTTAGAGACATTCAGTCTTAAAGAGATAATTAATTGAATTTATTATAAGTGAGATTAGATGTTTGAGTCTTAAAGAGACATTCAGTTTTAGTGAAACTGAATGTTTAGTTTTTGTTTTCAAAATTAGAGTAAAGTGTAGTTTTCGTACATGAGTTTTGAATAAAACATCAGGTTTCATCCACCTGTAACACATTTGATCCCTGACGTTTGATATTTTAACACTTTGCGTCCCTGATCCTTAACTCCGTTAACTTTTTAGTTAGTTTTTGTATGAAATTACTAATATACCCACTTCATCTTCTTCTTCTTCAAAAGATCACCACCACCACCTCCTACCACATTAAAGTTTGGAGGACCATTACACTAACGTGATTATAGTTGAAAGACTTGTAATTTTGTACAACTTTTTTAAACGAATATGGAGTTTCGGAGAGCCATGAAAGATGCACCCCACAAAGTGAACTGCTTACGAATTCAAAGCAGGCCAACCATTCTTTACAATTTTGCAACTGATTATACATTGAGGGAACAGTATAGGGATCCTTGGAATGAGGTCAGAATTGGGAAATTGCTTGAAGATCTTGATGCCCTAGCTGGCACCATCTCGGTCAAGGTGTGGTAGGAGGTGGTGGCTGGTGGTGGTGGTGGTGAGTGGTCTGATGAAGAAGAAGATGGAGTTAAGGGTATTTCAGTAATTTCATACAAAAACTAACAGAAAAGTTAACGGAATTAAGGACTAGGGTCGCTAAGTGTTAAAACATTAATTGTCGGGGATCAAATGTGTTACAGGTGTACGAAACCTGATGTTTTGTTCAAATCTTAAAGATGAAAACTACAGTTTACTCTCAAAATTAGGGTCGTCCAAATTGTTCGACGCTCGAAAGTCGCTCGAACTCGTTCGAAATATGCTCGGAAATATGCTCGTTCGATTTTGGCTCTGTTTGTAAATGAGCCGATCGGCTCGGTTCGGTTTGTAAACGAAACGAGCACGAGCAAAGGTACGCTCGCTCGTTGCTCGTTCGGTTTTGCTCGAATTAATATATATATATATATATATATAATGAATTAATATTTTATACATTTATAAATAACTCTTTTGGTTCAATCCGTTATGAAACTTCTTATATTGAGTCAAGAGTAGCTCAACTTAAAATCCAAAAAGAAAAAAAAAACCTCTTTAGTAATTACGTTACTTCGTTAGTTCACGTTCAGAGCGTTCTCCTCAATTCAAGTCTCAAATCATCTCTGCCTAAAATCTCTAACCCTAATCGGACGTCGCCTGCACGAGCTACGATTCAAGTCACAAATCGTCTCTCCCTCCTGGTCAGCCGATCAGCCTTTGCAGCTCATGATCAGAGCGACGAGAAGCTTTTGCGGCTCTACAATTCAAAAGGCACACTACACAGTAGGGTTGTGCAAATCGCTCGCCTCTCGCTCGATGCTAACTCGGAAAATTTAATGCTTGGATAATGCTCGTTCGATTTTCTGCTCGGTTGTAACCGAGCCGATCGGCTCGGTTTGTGAACAACCCTACTCAAAATTATAAGGTTGATAAATTGTAAGTTAAGTGAATAAATAAGAATGGAAGTTACATGGTTTCAAAGGTAGGCATACGCTTATTTTGGATATGGATCTCCCTCCATATGTGAAATCTTTTATCACAATAACTCTAGGTAAATATTTAGTAATATCAAATATTTGTAAAAAAAAATTAGTCATATCAAACAAGTTTGAAGCAATCTCAAGATTGTTACAAATATAAAACGGGGAGATACTATAAAAAAAATTATGTTACTATGGAAGGGTGAAAGGGGTGGACAAATCGGGCCAAGCCGAGTAGGTGAGAAGTTGTTCGGATAAAAGGGGAACACCATTCCTTTTAAATCGAGTAGGGTGACCGAGTACTTGGATCGAGTTATTTTACTCGGGCTGGGTAAGTCTCTCTCCACTCTCTCTCTCTCTAGTGGACCCTACCACTATCATACACATCATTTATAATTAAATGTTTTTTTAGTGGATTAGTAAATGAGTAGGGTGTTTTCAATAAAATCTAAAAAAATAAGTAGTTTTAAGATGATAAAATTCTATTAGACAGTTTTAACGAGTAAATAAATAAATGGGTTGTCCACCCCTTTACCCTAATATGTATGTCTTTTGTTTTTATTTATGTCTTTCATTGTATGATATTTTCATTTAAAATGTATTGACAATAATACTAATACTATATTTATACATCATCTGTGTCCATATAAAAAATGTTTGGTACTGTAAAAATAAATATAATTTTTTTAAATGGGACTCTTTTGAGTTAGCTGTTTAAATGCTTTTATAGTATATTTTTTTATATACATTTTGTCGTTAGCTCTATATTTATTATTCCTAGATTTAAGATGCAGCAAGCATAATCCAAATCATCACCCCGAATATTCGAATTTCTTTTAGGTAGCATAGAAAACAAACGAAATGCTACATAGATGGGATGGTCGAATTAATTGCATCATATATTTTTTTTTTTTACTAAATAAATAAGCTATTATTTATATAAAAGGATTAATTAACTATATTATTATATATTTTTTTAAATAATATTTAATCCAGTAGATGATTTTGGATTAGCTCCTCGGTGCTTCATTTGTTGAACCAACGTTTTAAATATATTACATGTTAAATTAAAATAATTATTAAAACAAAAAAATAATATAACTGAAATGGTCATTTCAAATATGGAGTAAGAAGTTATGCAAAACAAAACAAACGAATCAACCTAGTAAAATCCCACAGATACATTGCATAAAACTCTCCATGTTGAGACCAAAACAGAGACCTACTGATGTATTGTAAAATACATGTATTTTACTATCAATTTTATTCCCACTTTGTGTTTTTTTGCTTCGGTTTTCTTCTATAACTGCTTGTACTTAATATTTCTATATCTTATGGTTGTTAGGTCACAAAGGAAGCGGATATGATTGAAAACGAAGAAGAACGAGTTTCCGGTTCGTGCGAGAGGGCTGTGGATAAGAAAGAAGATAGTTTCTGGATTTTTACCCCTGTAGCGTAGCGCGACAGGTATTGTAAGTCCCTCGCGCTACGCGAGGATTGAAAAATGTCAGAATTGTCCTTTTAATGATTGCCCGACTGTTTTGTCTTTTCTGGGGCCCTCGCGCTACGCGAGGAGTGTGCAAGATCCCGTCGCGCTACGCGACGGGTGGTTTTTCGCAGAAATTGTTTTAAAACCCCAAAAATTAGAAACCCTAAAAAAAGAACGAGCCTGGAGCGGGAGGAGACCACCTTGTGACGGCAAAAGACGAAAAGGAGGAACATTCTAGCCTCAAGAAGGTGATTGTGGACTAAAATCGGAGGAGGAGAAGTAGATATTGATCAAGAACAAGCGTTGGGATCGAAGAATTGAAGCCGGATTCACCTCGGGTTACATATTTTTGATTCGTTCTTGTTTTCTTGTCAATTCTAACATGATGAACAGCCTAGTTACTTATTGTTTTATAATTTTGAACATGTTTCTTGGCTAGATTCTTGTTGTCTACCTAGGTTTAGATGATTGCACATATTTAACATTGGTTTTTGTTGGTTTTTGGAACTTTTGAATGTGAAGGGTGGAACGAGCCTGGAGCGGCTGGAGGCGACGAAAAGTGCCTCAAGAAGGTGATTGTGGACTAAAATCGGAGGAGGAGAAGTGGATATTGATCAAGAACAAGCGTTGGGATCGAAGAATTGAAGCCGGATTCACCTCGGGTTACATATTTTTGATTCGTTCTTGTTTTCTTGTCAATTCTAACATGATGAACAACCTAGTTACTTATTGTTTTATAATTTTGAACATGTTTCTTAGCTAGATTCTTGTTGTCTACCTAGGTTTAGATGATTGCACATGTTTGACATTGGTTTTTGTTGGTTTTTGGAACTTTTGAATGTGAAGAACTCATGATGTAACAAACTTGGTTTTGATCATTGGATGTGTATGCGTATTTAGTATTATCAATTAAATGATTTTTCAGTCCTATGTGCTTTGATGAATGTCTTTCATATAATAGGTGCATGCTAGATCAATTGTCGTGTGTTTTTTATTATTGGATGGTTTGCTAGACGTAGTATTCCATAGGAATGAAATTCGTGAATTGGTAAATCTAAATATTCAACCAATCTTAATAGCTGTGAGGTGAGAGATTGTCGGTTTATCTCGTGTGTCTGATCGCTAGTTTAGAATCTTTGTGAGAAGGTCTGTCTAGTTCGTCGTTCACATCTTGTTTACCGAGTCCAATAGGAAATTCTTAGTTATCCCTTGCACTTAGGTGTATTGAGACTTTCGCGCTGTGAGGTAGATTGTCTAGCGGATACTTCTTGAGTAGACTGGATGACCTGTGAGGGGAACCCGTCCAGCCGGTGGTTTAACGGCTTTTAGGTCTCTTAGTTGTGTACTTGTGTTGTTTGAGTAAATGTAGTTGTGAAATGTGTAATGTGTATAAAGTTCATGTTCCACCCCAAAAGTGTAAAAGAATAAAAAGGGGTTGTGAATACTCACTTGGTATGGAAGTGAAGCTAACAAGGAAATATAGATAGCAAATATGATACTTGGAATGCACACTTTAACCTAAGAGTAAAGTGTATAGAATCAAATAGATGTACAAAGTTTAAGTCTAAAGTGAAAGTTGAATTTGTATATAAAACTATTGATTTGTATTTAAAAAGTATTAAATAAAATATATAAAGTTTGAAGTAAAATATGTTTGTAACCATTTGATTAGGTTTGAATTGAATAAATAAATATATAATTGTAGTTTATGAAATAATGTAAATATTAATTGAAATTAAGTATAAATAAATAAATGATTTTGATTTAAAATGTAAATTAAATAACTAATCATTATTTATAAATTTTATAACTTAATTATTTAAAACATCATTTAAATATAAATTTAATTTTTATAAACTTTTCAATAAATTATATTTATGCCAAGATTAAACTTTTAATCCATTTTTAAATACAGAACACATATTTTTATAAAATCTGAAACATTTACTGATTAAAATATAAAAATTATAATTATGTTAAAAATAATCTGAGTCTCACACGACCGTGTCTCGGAAGGGCACGATAGTGCTCAAGCCACGGGCGCGACCGCGCTAGTCGGGGCGCGACCGGGTTGACCAACAGAAGCACAATCTAGACCAGACAACAGGCACGACTGTGCCTTGACCAGGCACGATCGTGTCTATGATCTTTAGACACAACAGAGACTAGCCCAGAGGGCATGACAAGGTCTGGACAGGAGGACACGACCGCGCTGATAGTCGGCACGACCGCGCTACACGAGGCACGGCCGCGCTAGATGATTAGCGCGACCGTGTCTATTCCAAGTCAGACACGAATTGACAATTTCTTGTATTTATAACGATGGAATTGATAGGGCTTTCGATTAAAGAGATATTACGAGTCTAATCATATAAATTAATTGCATGAACATCGTGTTTAAGAGTGAAATCGATTAAATCCTTTTTATTTAAAATAACAATTCTGATTCGAACGATTTCTGTAATGAAAGCCCAGATTAATAGGGGGCTTTTGATGATGATACTGAAACGAATGAGATGGAGAGTATACTTACCTAAAACAGGAAGGAATTTGTAACGATCGGTAGAAGGGAGTTCCAGCGACGGAGAGAACGGCTTCCGGCGACTTCGGCTGCAATTCTGGCTAGGCCAGAGAGTCCAGAGTCTTGGAGAGATCCGGGAGATGCGTAATCCTTTCTTGATCGGGGGAATTTGCGTCTTAGAATAGGATTCGAGTTTTGCTTGAATTGCTTGAGAGAGAATTCGAGATTGATGGTATGAAACTGAGGCGTTGAATAATTGAGAATGGTATAACTCACGTTAATGGAAGAAGAAACGTAATCGGATTTGACTTTCGAATGATTGAGCGTTTTGAAATCACATTTACGTTTCGACTGTTACGCAGGCGCGACCGTGCCAAGATAGGCGCGACCGTGCCTAGGCACCGGGCGCGATCGTTCTAAAGCAGGTCGCGCGACCGTGCCAAAGCACCTGGCGCGACCGTGCTAGGACGAAGCACGACCGTGCTAGACTAGGGTTTGTTGACATTTTTCAATTTTAGTCCTTGACTTTTCAGATTTGATAAGTTTGAATAAAATAGTTTCTTGTATAGTGTCTAAATGTATATAACCGAGTAAGACTTGCGAATTTGTATAGAATCATTGCATTTAATTTACGGCGAGAAAATAATGAGGCGTTGCACGAGTATTGAATTCGAAATTGCATTACATTGAATTGAAATACGAATACTAAAAATCAGAGATGTTACAAGACACGTGTAGGATTCGGGCCTAGGTAGTGCTTTCACCCTATCTGTTTTCGTTCCGTAGTTATTCTCACGCTAGTTTGTTTGTCCTCGTCTTTTCCTTTATTTTCTATAGTTTATTTCTCTCTTAAATAAAAGAAACCCCCCTTTTTGTAATTAGTTATCCTGCATCTGAGTCAGTATTTCGCTGTACATACAGTGTCCGTAGGTTCGATACTCGGTCTTATCTATCTATTCTGCAAACGATCGGTACACTTGCCGTATTGTGCGCGTTAGTTTAGGTTTGTCCGTTTTATTATAAATATTAGAACTTGTAGGTTTTTGCGTATAGTTCGTAGCACACCAAGTTTTTGGCGCCGTTGCCGGGGACACTTGGCAATAGCGAAATTGACTTTGATTTTAGGATTTGTGTATATTTTCTTTTATTTGGGTGTTTTAGATTAGGTTGTATTTCTTTATTTTTCTATTTATTTTTATTTTTATTTATTTTGAAAGAAGAGGAAGATGTGGTGCGAGAATTGTGGTGGACCCCATTGGACGCAGCAATGTCAGCATTTTTATTCATATGGGTATTCTGCGCACCGGTACGATGAGAGATATCAGGAGGATGATGCGTTGGCGAGATCGTACCATTTGATGGAGCTGATGGAAAAGGAAGCGAGAGCCAAAGACATCAAATGGAGAGCTGAGATGGATCTTCTGACAAGTCAGATTGAAGCACTTAAACTTGCAATGGCTACATCTATGAAGCAGATAGAGGATCCTGTGATTGATGATTCATTAGAGCCGGAGACGAGAACGGACAGCGGAGTTTTTGCTATTTCCGATAGTTCTTCCCAAGTCCCACCTCTGGCTCGGCATATATTTGATTTTGAGGATCCGGATGTAGAAGAACACATCCAAGCTTATTTGAGGCACGATCTGCAGGCGGACAGACCAGCTGATGTGGAGAGAGTCGTCATTTTTGCTGTAGAGGATACACTTGTTCCGAGTGTAGATGAGGCTGTAGTTGCTCACTTCCGAGCGCAAGAGGAGAGTCTTCACATCCCATCAGCAGAAGAAGTCAGGCAGATAGATTGGAGTGCCCGGTTTGCTGAGATGGAGGCCCGGTGGGCAGAGGAAGGTGAAGTATTCGACACACCAGGACCAGAGACGTTAATGGACGAGTCAGTCCCACCTCTGGTTCAGCAGGATGTCCCAATTCAGCCGATTTCCGCATTGTGGGCCGATTCTGATGATGAGTTGGAGTTTTCATCTGATCCCGTGACCACAGAGCATCCTGATGATCAGATTGATGAGGAAAGTGAGAAAGCCAGGATAGAGGATGACATGACGAAGGAGGAGGAGCATGTACTATCCTGGGAGTTTGAGTTTGGTGACGAGTTGGTTGGTTTTACAACTAAAGAGGCTGATGAGGTGTTTGACCCTGTTGGTGACATTACTACTCTCGAGACATTACTTTATGGAGAGCCAGCAGCGGTTATCGAGCAGTCACCAAACCGAGAGGATGAAGAAGAAGTGATGGAGATGGAGCGACCACTTCTTGTTGAGGATGAGCAAACCCCAAGTGTAGGGATTGCTGATGATGATAGCCGGCCCGTGGATGACGACGATGATTATGGATCGCCATCCAGATCCAACGTGCCACGGGATAGGGTGAGAGAGTGCCTGGACCGGGGCATTTCAAGGACACAAACCTGGTCGATTAGAGGCCCTGCAGTTGTTCCAGACTGCATAGACGACCATGCTCCTCATTACATGCATGGCATACAGTTCGGTCCAGGAAAATTCAAGTCTTGGTGGCCCGACTCGAGTCTGTTTCGAGTCTTCTGGGGCCTGGTTGTTGGATTCTTCCCGTCCATCGACAAGAGAATGAGATTGAGTAAAAATGATGGGAAGAGGATTAAGGAGAGGCCTCCTGATTGAGTTTACCTGCGAGGCACGAGTCTGGCTGAAGACTCTTCTGTAAACTTAGTGCTACTGGGAGGCAACCCAGATTTTCGCTTTAGTTATTTATTTGCTTTATTTTAGCTGTCATTGTGTTTGTTGCTTCTCCTGTTCTGTGATTCGTCCTCATTATTATGGCTACTTGTATTTTGTACATTATCTGTTTAGTTTAGTTTTATTTTTATTCTATTATTTGTGTCAGTGTTATGCTGCTCGGGTTTTGCTTGTTTTTGTTTTGCAGGTTTGGTTTTTCATAACCCGTACTCAATCTCCATTCGGGTTGTAAAAAATCAGTTACATATCATTGGAGTACCCACTTTGCAGGTTTTGTGTTTTGATGTTCGCATGCAGGGATTATAATTGATTTTTGGAAGAGCTTTTAGCAGCAGAATGCGGGTCCCCAGGCATGTTTGTTTTTGTAAATGGTGGTTGGAAGGTTTGGGAAATAAGGGGTGAGAAATTTGACTAAGTGTTGGAAAATTTCAAAACTTTCTGTCAAATTCCACCCCTCGCGCTACGCGACGCTTTGCTCGTCCCCCGTCGCGCTACGCGAGAAAAAAAAATTAGCAGCGAGAACACAACGAGAGCGAAGTGTGGGGATGCTGAATCCTCAACAAGGCTTTGGGAGCTGCTGCATGCTTGGAGCATATTGACCCGCCAAAATACCAGCTAAGTCTTTTCCATTTTCTTTTACTTTTCCCTGTTTTTGTTTTTGAGTCGTGTTTCCATTCCTGCATTGAGGACAATACAAAGTTTAAGTGTGGGGATGGGACACTGTCGTTTTGTTTTGTTTTTTTTAGTCTAGTTAACTTTGAGTGCATTTAGTTAGTTTAAATTTTATCTATTTATTTATGTGTGAAAAAAAATAATAAAATAAAATGTCTAAGAAACTTGATGATTGCATTTAAAAGCAGGAGATGATAGGAAATTGGGCCCTGGTTTTCATTTAATATTTATAAGACATTAAAAATCAGATTACACACTTAACTCGGGATATGTCTGGTAGGCCCAACTGACGGTAAAAAGCCCTAGGAGTATTTATAATACACTGCACCTTAAATCACAACATCCGTGGGTTCTCATCTTAGGAGAAGCGGTGAAGCCGAAACTGTCGAATAGTATAAGAGGTACCACTGTAGGTTAAAACCCGTATGTATTTAAGATTAGCAGATTAGTTAGCACACCTTACCTTTTTATGAGAATAAATCCGGGACTGGTGGCGCTTTAGGAAATTTCATCGTATCATTGCGTGAGCTTAAAAATAACTTAAGAACGAAGCCTATGTGTTTCCCACTGGGATGGTGACTTGGTGGATACACCCATGGGCTAAGTGCTTTAAATATTATAACCTAAAGCTTATGTGTTGCCCGCTGGGATGGTGACTTGGTTGGCAATACCTCTAAGTTAAGGTTACAATTATGTTATATAAAGCTCAACATGATTAAAAAAAAAGATGCAAATAAAAAAAATATATTGCTAAAAATATATATATATATATATTTATGCATCCATCCATCATTAGTTAATTTAAATACATCTGGGTATTGGGTTACAGTGTAAGAAAAATCATGAAACAAATGATTTAATCTGTGCTTCGAAAACTTGAGATGGGATTAGGTAGAACTGTGGATACCTTAGTGTGAGACCCTAGACCTAGTGTTCACTTAAAGATAACGAAATATGATTGGGGAAAATCCGTTGGTGGTTGGGTTTAGAAGGACAAACATACCGACAATCGCGGTTTTTGTGTTTTCGTGTCTAATAAGATAACCCATAAAATGTTGAAGACCTTATGCTTGATTATGATCCTGTTTTGCATGAATTTTTCAGGGACGAAAAAGAGTTAAGTATGGGGATGTGATGTATTGCAAAATACATGCATTTTACTGTCAATTTTATTCCCACTTTGTGTTTGTTTTGCTTCGGTTTTCTTCTATAACTGCTTGTACTTAATATTTCTATATCTTATGGTTGTTAGGTCACAAAGGAAGCGGATATGATTGAAAACGAAGAAGAACGAGTTTTCGGTTCGTGCGAGAGGGCTGTGGATAAGAAAGAAGATAGTTTCTGGATTTTTACCCCTGTAGCGTAGCTCGACAGGTATTGTAAGTCCCTCGCGCTACGCGAGGATTGAAAAATGTCGGAATTGCCCTTTTAATGATTGCCCGACTGTTTTGTCTTTTCTGGGGCCCTCGCGCTACGCGAGGAGTGTACAAGATCCCGTCGCGCTACGCGACGGGTGGTTTTTCGCATAAATTGTTTTAAAACCCCAAAAATTAGAAACCCTAAAATAGAACGAGCCTGGAGCGGGAGGAGACCACCTTGTGACGGCAAAAGACGAAAAGGAGGAACATTCTAGCCTCAAGAAGGTGATTGTGGACTAAAATCGGAGGAGGAGAAGTGGATATTGATCAAGAACAAGCGTTGGGATCGAAGAATTGAAGCCGGATTCACCTCGGGTTACATATTTTTGATTCGTTCTTGTTTTCTTGTCAATTCTAACATGATGAACAGCCTAGTTACTTATTGTTTTATAATTTTGAACATGTTTCTTGGCTAGATTCTTGTTGTCTACCTAGGTTTAGATGATTGCACATGTTTAACATTGGTTTTTGTTGGTTTTTGAAACTTTTGAATGTGAAGGGAGGAACGAGCCTGGAGCAGCTGGAGGCGACGAAAAGTGCCTCAAGAAGGTGATTGTGGACTAAAATCGGAGGAGGAGAAGTGGATATTGATCAAGAACAAGCGTTGGGATCGAAGAATTGAAGCCGGATTCACCTCGGGTTACATATTTTTGATTCGTTCTTGTTTTCTTGTCAATTCTAACATGATGAACAGCCTAGTTACTTATTGTTTTATAATTTTGAACATGTTTCTTGGCTAGATTCTTGTTGTCTACCTAGGTTTAGATGATTGCACATGTTTGACATTGGTTTTTGTTGGTTTTTGGAACTTTTGAATGTGAAGAACTCATGATGTAACAAACTTGGTTTTGATCATAGGATGTGTATGCGTATTTAGTATTATCAATTAAATGATTTTTCAGTCCTCATGTGCTTTGATGAATGTATTTCATATAATAGGTGCATGCTAGATCAATTGCCGTGTGTTTTTTATTATTGGATGGTTTGCTAGACGTAGTATTCCATAGGAATGAAAATCGTGAATTGGTAAATCTAAATATTCAACCAATCTTAATAGCTGTGAGGTGAGAGATTGTCGGTTTATCTCGTGTGTCTGATCGCTAGTTTAGAATCTTTGTGAGAAGGTCTGTCTAGTTCGTCGTTCACATCTTGTTTACCGAGTCCAATAGGAAATTCTTAGTTATCCCTTGCACTTAGGTGTATTGAGACTTTCGCGCTGTGAGGTAGATTGTCTAGCGGATACTTCTTGAGTAGACTGGATGACCTGTGAGGGGAACCCGTCCAGCCGGTGGTTTAACGGCTTTTAGGTCTCTTAGTTGACAATCCTTGAGAAGGGTCGAGGGTGCTCTAGGTTCCCTTTGAGTTTAGTATTTTAAGATCCCGGTATCACATCAGTTCCATTACCGATAGAACCTTCGTCAGACACGTGTAGGATTCGGGCCTAGGTAGTGCTTTCACCCTATCTGTTTTCGTTCCGTAGTTATTCTCACGCTAGTTTGTTTGTCCTCGTCTTTTCCTTTATTTTCTATAGTTTATTTCTCTCTTAAATAAAAGAAACCCCCCTTTTTGTAATTAGTTATCCTGCATCTGAGTCAGTATTTCGCTGTACATACAGTGTCCGTAGGCAGGGGCGGACCTAGTGAAGCCGGGGGGGGTGCACAGGAACCCCCCGAGTTTTGAAATTTTAGTGTAACGGTAGGTAAAAAAACTGGGGTGAACCCCCTAAAATACCCTACGGTGAACCCCCTTACAAGGTTTCACAGTAAGCGTAGTGGTTTAGGCCCTATGAAATTGGGGCATCTAAAAACAGTGAACCCCTTGGAAAAAATTCCTGTATCCGCCCCTGTCCGTAGGTTCGATACTCGGTCTTATCTATCTATTCTGCAAACGATCGGTACACTTGTCGTATTGTGCGCGTTAGTTTAGGTTTGTCCGTTTTATTATAAATATTAGAACTTGTAGATTTTTGCGTATAGTTCGTAGCAAACCACCTACCAAAGTGTTAGGATCAACAATCAAATTCACAATAATGGTAGGAACACACATCATTACATCAATCAATCTATCATCATTCATGACAGTTGCTTAGATTATAGTTTTCAAAAGCGTGCGTCTTGTGCCCTAGGCGCGATAAATGAACTTTGATTTTAAGGCGATCACCTTGTGAAGCTCAAGAAGATTTTGGTACTTTACTTTGAACATTTTGTTATTCAAGTTTCAAATTACATTTGACTCTTGACTATTTTAGAACTTTTGGTACTAATCAGATGATATTAAATGTTATATAATAGCTTTTCTGTATTTTATTTGAAGAATAGAATTATTTATAGATTCCTCTCATTCAAGTGCGTTTTTTTCTCAGGCCCTCGCTTTTTTGTGCCTTGCGCCTAGGCCCAGGCGAGGCCTATGCGCCTAGGCCCAGGCGAGGCCTATGCGCCTTGAGTGCGAACTATGGCTTAGATTCTTATTATATCTTGTGAATTGTAGGGGAAGATCCTTAAATATAAAGAAGATTTGCAGTTTGCACCACTTATATGAAATACAGGCAAAAATATAGACAGGTCACAGGACATGATAAATCTCAGCCTCGCTATTCTAACAGACTGTAACCATTCGCTTACAAAACTTGTACAACCTAAATCGACACAAACTGAGATAGCAAACTATAAAGGAGTTATAACAACAATAGTACCTTACAATTCTTCTGCATCGGCGTCTTTTTTGGCTTCAGGAGTCTCCTTTTCCAAATATTCTTCTTCAATTGTTTCCTTGAGAAAAGAAAGTCTTTGAATAACCATGGGTAAATTCATCTCCTTGGCTTCCTCAATACCAGTTTCTTCTTTATGAAGATCGTACGCATCAAGCATGATTGTAACCCACTTGTGCAGCTCCTTTGGAGTTCTGCTCCAAACATTAAACAAAATAATAATAAAACAGTTTGAATTTTACAGTAATCAAAGTAAAAGAACATAATGGCGGATGATTTACGTGTATATTGCATTGGGATTCCTGGCCTCGTTATCTTTGCCGGGAGAGAATGCCGTTGCTAAAGCTGAGAAACGCTCTTCTGGATCTGTGAAGTTTAATAGATACTTGAGTAACTTTATTTCTTTTGGTGCTATGCTCTTTAAGCTTCTCTTTGTGGCTTTGTATAATTCGTACATGATAGCTTTCACCTGCAAATTCGCGCTAAATTAGTCGAGAATTCTTGATACGGAGCTGATCCAAGATTTACCTGACTCCTACTTGGACGGTTGGACCAGTTAGACAAGGGAAAAAGGGGTAGAAAAGGCCCCAACAATATGAGCATAACTTGTGCTACGAGTGGAGTTATAGGGCCCATGAATCATGTGGCCCACCTGTCGGACCTGAATTCCATCATTTAGGCCTTTAGGGCTTCGATTTCAGCACTACAGATTTTCCCCCAATTTGAACAATTTTTAAATCATTCATTTTTTAGCGTAAAACACGTAAATAACTGTGCCAAAATTTACGAGTTTACTGTGCCTAAATTTACGAGTTTATTTATATAACTAATTTCACTAATTAGTTGTCACTTTTCGATTTAAAAAATTTGACAGATCCTACCAGATATAAAATTCCCTATATAAAAGAACCTTGATGTAAATTACTTGAATATAGAATAAATATTATTTTGGCTTTTACAATTGTTTTTTTAGGGTCTAACCAGAACCGAAGGGTCCATGACCCGTGAGAACCTCCTAGGACCTGAACCCTTTAGGCTACACAAGGATCTGGTATGGTTCCTAAGAAGTTGAAAAAAAAGGGTAGGGTATGGGTCGGTTCTCAAGGTTCTTACCCTTTGCTCAGCGCTAGATATAATGTCTTTCTCATTCAATAATACATCGTTTTCTCTCAAGAGTTCTCTTTTACTTTTCAAGTTTTCGCTCTGCGTCAACTCTTTCTTGAAAAAGCGTAGACAATAAAGTTATCATTTTTACCTCATTTTTCATGGTAGGGGACTCTTTTGCAGAAGCCCAAGCACTATTAATCAACAAAATTAAAGAAGAATCAAGTTCTTTGGCCTTTGCAAGACTTTTAATCTTAGCACACGCTGCTTCTATTGAAGGCGAGTCTAAAATATCCTCAAATTTGGCCTGTGCAGCATCCAATGTTTCCACCGTTTCTAATGTGTTGTCATAAGCACTCACTGCGGATAAGCATCTTGCTCCAAGCCTAGCAACAGCTGCTTAAACAACCAATGTGAGAAAACACAAACCACAAAACCTTCTGCAAATAATTTAAATTGGAATTATTTTGTAACATTACCATCACGATCCTCCAAGCTGTCATGTGTTTCTTGAACAACCGTCAAATAACGAAAAAATTCCCCTGTAAAATCCCTGCGTCGTCTTGTAACTATGGCGTTTATATCCATAGGACTATCTTCTATCTGCTTAAGAAGCTCTGCATGTATTTCCATTTCATCATCAACCTGCAATTTCACCATTTATTTACCAAAAATTTGTAGAAACTTGCAGGCAGTGTCAAAATTTAAATTGCAAAATACTACAATTTTGCAATTTCACCATTTATTTACGAAAAACTTATAGAAACTAGTAGGCAGTGTCAAGTTTCAAATTGCAAAATACTACAATTTTGCAATTTCACCATTTATTTACCAAAAAATTATAGAAAACTTGCAGGCAGTGTCAAATTTTAAATTGCAAAATACTACAATTTTGCAATTACACCATTTATTTACCAAAAATACAGAAACTTGCAGGCAGTGTCAAATTTTAAATTGCAAAATATTACAATTTTGCAATTACACCATTTATTTACCAAAATTATAAAAATTTGCAGGCAGTGTCAAATTTTAAATTGCAAAATACTACAAATTTGATAGCACAAGGTCAAAATGCAGCTATTTTTCTGCAATGGAGGTAATACTAGCATATAATCAAGTAGCAATGAAGAGTGTTTTACCCTTTTAACTTCTGCTGCCAAAGTGACCAAACGCTGCTTCATGGTGAAATCATTTTCAGTATCAGCGCGCGATTTACACCGGTTATAAAAGCTATCTCTATATTTATTCCAATCTTCTCTAAAAATCAAATAACTCATCCAATCTTTAGGCTTAGGTTTCTCATTCAAGAACACATCAATCATTTTATCACAAAATTTAGTCATCGTGTAACCTTCAGCAATTTCAACTTCCTGATCCTCCTCAAGCTGTGCCGTTGTCAAATTGACAGATAAAATCTCTGTACGATTATAGTAAATCCATATAAAATTCAATTGAAAATAAAATTGAGTTTGAAATCAATCGAATTGTAAATAAAATAGAAATTGAGGTGACTTACTGGTTGTTTGGAATCTGTTGAGTCTGGTGGTTGGGGGTTTATGGGGAAAGACAAGGGTTGAGATGGTTTTAGGGGATGTTAAGAAGAATTCGCTACTGAAAGGAAAGAGAGGAGTGTTGAAGAGAGATGGATTTGTGGCCGCCGCCGCCGCGGCGGTGGCGGTGGAGACTGGAGTCTCGAAACCGAGTAGGTTGGTCATATTATCCACCTGGTCGGAGGTGTGATTTTGTGTGTGAGAAGATATTTGGTTGCAATGGGGGGAGGAATAATACTTTGGATTTGGATAACTGGAACGGCAGTCCTACGACGTCGTTTCGGTAAAACCTCTTCAAAACCCATTTGGCTATTTTATGAGTCTATGAACGATGACAATCAGGAGGGCAACGATGCTTCTCCATTTCCGATTTTGCCCTCTACGGCATAGGATTTGTATTTTAATAAATAGTATTTGTTTCCACTAATATTTTCTAAAGTAAACTATATTTTGTAATCATAGTCATGTTTCATACAATTGCAAAAATGTTAGTAAAACAAACAATAATGTTATTATTAAAGGGGGAGGATATATACTCACATGTGTTATATGGAGATCGTAATCATTACGTTGCATACGAATCGTATTGCATCATACGACTCCTATGTGTTCGAATGAAATCATTTCAATTGAATCATATTCCATAACGGACAGTATATAAAGATACGGGCGTTGGTCCATAAGTATTCTTTATAACTTTTTTGGTCAAGATTCAGAGGTGGTAATTTTTTTTACGAGAGTATAGCGAGAATAATTTTTAAGTTATGTTTTGCGTTTTCAAGTGGTGTAATCAACCAGTTCATCCAACACCTACTTATACTAACTTGTGGGGTAAAATGGTTCACAAAAATTCAAAAAAGGGGCATTTAACGGTAGGGGTGTTCACTGTTCGGTTTTAAACCGCGAAACCGCCCAAACCGGTCATCGGTTTGGTTTCATGGTTAGTTTTTTTGAGTTATTTTCGGTCGGTCGGTTTCAAATTTTTCAAACCGTAATAAACGGTTTGGTTTACGGTTTATAGCAAAAACCGGTAGTATAAACCGGACCGGACCGTAAGATTTAAATATGGTTTTAAAAATTTAAATATTAATATATTTATGTATATGTATTTATTAGTATATTAGTTTAACAATATTCATTTGGACTTTGGGTAAACGATATCCGGGCCTAAAGTACTTATGGATCTAATAAAGCCTTCAAAAAATTAAATGGCTAATCACTTGTAATTTACTAGAATTCTAACAGTCGATTTATTCTTCCTAATATCAGATCTTTGTACTGTTTGTTTAGGCCATTGGTATTTTTTGACAACTTTTTACGAAAAAGCTTTTGGAGAGCATATAACTTGTTTTTTTGGATGTATTCTATTTTTGGTTGAATATTGGATAGCTTTTACGAAAAGCTTTTGGACATTTTTTTTTGGGAATGTAGGCCCTTAGTATTTTTGATAGAATACAACTTGTTTTTTGCTGCTGTATTTTGGACAGTTTTTATTGATATTTCATAGCTTATTATGGATAATTTGTATAAAAGCCCAATGAGCCCAAACCGTGAAACCAAACCAGAACCAAACTGTTACTAGCGGTTTGATTTGGTTCGGTTTAAAATTTCTAACGGTTTGGTTATGGTTTACAAAAAACAAAAACCGTTACAAACGGTTTGGTTCACAGTTTGACCTAAAAACCGCGAAAACCGGACCGTGAACACCCCTATTTAACGGTCAAAAAACGACTAGAAAGCCGATTTTTAACAGCTATACTTCGAAATCCCTTTTCAACGGCTAGTAGGTAGGAAGCGGGTAGAAGCAGGTCAGGTAGGAACCGGTTTTCACTAGGAGGCGAGGAACTGATTGGGAACCAGCAGTTTTTTTTTCAAGTAAGAACGTGTATGCTGGAAATCAGGTAGGAACTGGTTCGGGTCAAGTACCGGGTATGGAACCGGGTTTTTGCCCACCTCTTAACATTCACTATTTCGGATTTACATTAATAGTACATTTTTAAATTATACTTTTCATTGTGGAAGATTATTTTGGAACAAAGAAAGTATTTTAATAACTTAATACTTGAAGATTTTATAACCAAATGTGGGAAGTGTAACATGTAAGTACGAGCCCAACCGAGCTTGAAATCTCACCCCACGTAGGCTCATGATCATAGATCGGGTTAAGTTTCATTTGAGCAACCATGGTTCATAATTAGGGGAGCAGTTGAGAGCTCGAAATCTCACCCCACGTAGGCTCATGATCATGGATCGGGTTAAGTTTATTTGAGCAACCATGGTCCACAATTAGGGGAGCAGTCAAACCTAACTGAAACTCCTAAAGTAAGTATTTTACACCATCATAAAGACCAAAATATGACAGGTCCTAAAAAGTGAGATTTCCATTGCGTAATTAATTAAAAACTGGCATATGAACCATAAGGAGTCTATGGAGTAACAGAAACATCATGTCGACTGCAATCATGATTCAAGTCCAAGATAAAAACAACTTTCGGATCAAGAACTTGTTTCTGTTGGAGCTAGAGCCGAATCATGCTGCACTTTGTAACAGTCCATTGTGCCTGAGCAGTGGCTCGGGTGAGGGTTCCCGCCCACGGAATTCAACAAAAACCTGTATTTTCCATTCAACCATTATCAAGTCGGTCAAGTGTCCTAAACTAAGAAACTTAAATAACAAAGATATCTTAATAATCAGAGGGGTCTGAAAATGACGGTTTAAAAAACAAGTATTAAAATTGGCACATTTTCTATCTTAAATGCGCAAATAACTTCTAAATTACTAATAACAAAATGGTTCAGATTCTGTAATTGAAGAAGTTGACAGGAAAAAACAAATATATGAAGTCTGAAATCTGAATTAACTAACCGTTAGCGGATCTTTTCCACCTCCTAGTGCAAGAATAGTTTCACGGAACCTGTGCCCTGTCTCTCTGACAGCCTGTTGCAAAAAGTGTACATATATTATTAAATCACAAGAACCAAAAAAGCAGATATTAGTTCCAAAATATGCAAAACCATGGTTGGGATTCTTCCAGAAAAAATAACATATGTTGAGCACATGATGCATCATCCTACTTGTCAGGTTCATATAATTTTAGAACTTCAAACATCAAATACACAACTTAAAATTTATAGTGCAAACAATTAACATTGTAAGTGCAAAAAAATACATACCATTATAGCAAAATATGAAAAAGAAAAGTGGCAGTAATTAAAAGTTTTTGAAACATATTAATGAATGCTAATTAACAAGCCATGAACACTGAAATTTGTTGAAATGGAAATAAAGAAAGAAAATAATACGCGTGTTTACAAAGATCATACCTTGTCATCATTTAATCCAGCATCCTCAAATGCCGAGAAAGCATCAGCAGACAATACTTCTGCCCACTGTAGATATTATGTTCACAATCAGAAATAGTACAAATAAACAAACCTACACAACCATGACCCACAACCTAAACATTGTAAAACGTAATCTGGTATTTACTTGTGTATTAATTTGGGGAAACCATAAAAACTTCACAATAGTAAAGGACACAAAAAATACCTTATAACTGTAATATCCAGCAGCATACCCACCTGTCAATGGAAGACCACATCATAAGGAGAAGAAAATAGTGATATGATTTAATAACAATTATTAACAAAACATTTATCTGCAAACTAATTAGCATTGAAAAGATGATAAAATAATACATATAACCAACCTGCAAATATATGGCTAAAACTGCAAAGGAACCTGTCCTCAGGAAGTGGAGGAATTACTTGAGTTTTTTCACTGACCCTTCGATCGACATCATAAATTGATTCAGACCCCCCAGGAATATACTTGCTATGCAGCTCCAGGTCAACAGTTGCAAACTTTAGCTACAAAATAACATAAGAACATCATTTAGTCGGTAGTTTTCGCTTAGAAAATAAACCTTATTTAGATAATGTAATAGACAATGCATTATTCACACGTGTTATCTTGAATATATGAATTTATTAATCTCGGGATAAAAATAAATAAATAATGTCATACACTGTACTAACCTGACGAAGGCTAAGGCTGCCGGCACGGAAGGTTCTAGCTGCAAGAAGCTTCTGATAGATCTCTTCAGGGAGACCCTCTCCAGTTTCATAATGTTTTGCGATTCCCATCAGTGTATCCCTGCAACAGCCATTTAGTATATACTTATTTTAAGATTATTTGTAATTTGTAAATCAGCTCTAGCTACAATCTGACAATATAATACCTGTGGTAGCACCAATTCTCCATAAATTGAGAAGGCAATTCAACAGCATCCCATTCTATGCCACGTATACCAGCAACAAGACCCTCATCTTGTCTTGTTAGCATGTGCTGAAGTGCATGACCAAACTCATGAAACACAGTCTCCACCTGTAAACATGACGCATTTACATATATATTTAAAAGTTTGCAATACTTTCCTCATAATGTACATATATTTTATACTTGAAGTCTTGAACATGATTACATGTATCATGTATGTACCTCGCGAAATGTCATAAGGCTTGGCTTATCTCCAACAGGTGGCATTTGATTGCAGACCATATGGGCAATGGGTAACCTAACAGAGGTTTTGTCATCTGATAATACTCGACTCCTTGCAACAACCTCATCCATCCATGCACCACCTCTTTTTTCAGCTGGACGGGAATATGGATCAAAGTAAAAGTATGAAATAGGTTTGCCTGATGAGTCCTTGATTCGGTAAAATCTGACATCAGCATTCCAAACCTACAAGCAAAAACAAAAGAATGAAACATTTTGAATCCCATACTATCTGGTGGTTAAACAAAAGGTAACTAGATATCTTACTGGTGCTAAACCATCAGCTGGTTCAACATCAATGCCAAATAGCATCTTCACTAGGCTGAAAAGGCCATCCATGACTTTAGGCAATGAAAAGTAAGGTCTCAGTTCTTCCTGCAGTATCAAGAAACAAACCTCTGAGGAAACATTTACACTAAAATGATGGGGGGGAAATAGATCCGCCCAACGATACAAAAATGTTTGTTCTTTTTGTAAAGAAGATCTGAAAAAAAAAACCTCATTTATCTCATATTTTGATTCGCGTAGCCTCTCACTCCAAAAGGTGGTATCCCAGTGCGTCAATTCATTGGCTTCAGGAGCACCTTGACTTTTGGAGAACTGCCTAAGATCTTCCATATCTACAAGATATGAAGAAATTTGGTATAAAGAGTGTTTTAAGCCTTTTAAATAAAACTTTACTGAAAAGAATATAAAACATGTAAACGTGGCAGCAACCAAATTGACCAAATAAATAGATATGTATGCTATATTACCCTGAACTGCAGCACTCCATGAAGCACTCCTGAGCTTCTCTAGAAGCTCTTCAGCTTTATTAACAGTAGCCATTTTGGTTGCCATGCTTACCTGATAATAATTTCCAACCAACAAACCAATCAAATAAAGCAAATAAAAGCCAAGCTGGATAGAAAGTACGGCGAATGAATACAAATTTAGACCTCTGCATAGTTATTGTACCCAAGAAGCTTAGCCTTTTCCAATCTAAGTTTTAGAATTTGTTCAATAACTTGAGTGTTATCTAGTTCTCCACTAGAAGCACGGGTTACATAAGCACGGTAGATTTCCTCCCTTAAAGCCCGATTCTTAGCATGTTGCATGACTGACATAAACTTGGAGCATCCAATGTAATCATCCATGGCCCGTTTTCAGCAGTGGCCTTTTCATGACCCTGGATGTAAACATGTACTATGAAATAAAGACTAGTGGGACACTGGAGTTTTAATAAAAAGGCTAAAAGCAGAACAGTGAGCACGAATAACAAGATTTCTTTAGGAACCTTAGATGAGGCAGTTTGTGCAGCCAAACCAAGAGCTGTAGCTGGCAATCCTTCGATTTCTTTTTTATCTGTTATTAGCTTTTCAAACTTCTTAGTGGCATCCAAAACATTCTCTTCAAATTTTCGAGAAAGTTTTGTCAATTCCTGCAGTGATTGTCGATGCCAAAATAGTTAGTGGCCTAATAAAAGAAACATAAAACACTCACTTTCCTGGTCTCTTAATTAGGATGATGAATAGATACATATCAATATGCTTGACAAGAAAAAAAAACACTAAACCCATGTAGATGTTTTTCACTACATGATCACTTGATTTATGTATCAGGGTGGTATCTTGATCAAATGGTACTGTTCAAAAGAGCTATATGACCATAATCAAATATTTGCGAAATATTTCAATTTAAACAAAATAGAAAAAAATCTGACTGCCGTAAATAATAAAAGAGCAAACCTGTTCAATTTTGTTAAATTCTTCTCTCTTAGAATCTTCAAGGGAGACACCACCAAGAACAGCCTCCTTTATTGATGCTGCATGTGACACAAGTCAAGACATGTTACACCTTTTGTTATAGAAGATTGCAATTGCTTTGGCTGTGATTAGTAAACCTTTGTAAAACATCGTGTTAGCTTTTGATATATGATCAATCAATATATGACATATAGTCTGCTTGAGTGTTATGGAAAGCAGGGTGTAACAAGTTTCGCCTTTATGTTACAAATATTATTACAAGCATTACTTTTACTTTGTCCAACTGCCATAACATCAATTTGAGCATGGCCCCGTGAATTTTTTACCACAACCACACGATGAACTTCAAGATACTTCAACTTACATGAGAATTAGGCTAGCATTTATCAGGCGGGCACCAGGCACCATGAACTTCAAGTAATGTGCACAATAAAATAATACTTACATTCAACAATGCGTTTCCGAGCATCACTTAGTCCATCCCAGTCCGGTGATTCCCTTATAGCTTTAAAAGCATTATATATAGGTTTGCTTTGGCCCAATTTTAGGTCAAATTCCACTTTTTCAGGCTGCAGACAGAATATAACCAACGTCATAAGATTACAACATCCACTTCCTCCCAAATAGAATAAAATACCAATTATAAATCTATGCATAATTTTATATACTATATAGATGCAATCATGTTGCCTCTTTTTAGGTAATATCAAATCAACCAAAAGCAATAGAAATAAACCTGAATTTCTTCAATTGCAGAACGGAGTTCAGGAGTATCTTTCACAGCCTTGAGATGATTAACAGCTCCCCAAACAACAGTTAACCGATCCATCATCTTCTCCAACGGTTCCACCAATTTCGGCCACGACGGCTCCACAGTTTTCTCCAATTCCTTCAAATCACTGTCCTGTAATGTTTTTCCCCAAAATCAACAATCAAATAATCACAAATCTACAATCAATCACAGACTTACAAGCTTCTTCAACAAGGCACGCATCCCTGGGCGCACGTGACTGGCGTCGATCGAATCGAATGGAGGAAACTGGAAGTTCTTCAATAGAGGATTGTCATCAGAGACCGTCGACATTGAAGATGGTAGGGTGGTGGAGGAAAAGGAAGCACGGCGGGGATCGACGGCGGTGAGAGGTGAAGGTGAGCGAGATTGGCGGAAGATAGTGGTGCGAGGAGAAGTAGGGAGGCAGAGGAAGGAGTAGGGAGATGAGAGGGGACAGATGCGAGATTTGAGATGTTTAGAGGTTATTGAAGAAGAATAGCAAAGGGGACGACGAAAAGAGCGAGCATGGTAAATGATGGTAGCCATTGCAAAGACTACGATAAGAAGGGTAGTCGCGAAGGATGTGATCTTTCTTCTTAATTTTTGGGGGCTTTGTGTAGATAAATACATAACTTACTAAAATAAACAAATTAAAAGGTTGAGTTAAAAAAATGTTGATTCAAATTAATTGTGTACCCAAATCAGGAATCTATTATAACTTAAAGAGTTAGCAAGGAATTGAATATGATGTAGACATGGTTTGCTAACCAATTACAATAAATGAATATTTTATTAACGGACTAGCTAAAGACATTTTTTGTTAATCAGTGTCTGCTCCAAGGGCAAAGAGGTAATTGTTAGTCCCCTGCAAAGAAGATAGGATATTAGATATTCATAGCTGAGTTCTTGATCACAATTCGCACATGTTCACCACAAATAACGAATTCATTGATATATGTACGAATATCGGCTGGTATAAACGAGAGTCGCATTTTGATTTTCATTACCTTTGATCATGATATGATTGGTCGATTAGGTTCTACGTGACTCACATCGATTGTAATGACGAGGCAAGGTGGTTATATGTGAATATAGACGATGGTGGTTTCTTTTTGTGATGCTAAAGCTCGAAAAGAGATATTAAAAAGTCTTATTTCACCATAAAGTTGTTTTAGAGCGTTTTGTTGGACTGATGGTTTCTAGCAATCGCATATAGTTGCCTATTATATGGTTTGGGATTACACTTAAGAATTCATAGTTAAAGAAGTGAGTAAATCCTAATATTTTTGGAGATTTTAATGTAATATTAATCCAAAGTCTTTGTCTGTTGGTCTCTTCCGACATGTAAATAAAACAACGCTTAGAGGTTGAGTTAGTAGTTTCTTGAAAAAATAAAACTAAAATAATCGGAAAAGGTGAATCCAAATAATCTAACTAAATGAGAAATTAGTAGTTCAGTTATGGTTTATTTAATAATCAGGCGTATGTTATATGTGTATAAATAATAAAAATAATTTATGAAAATCAATATTTATATATTTTTAAGTTTTTATAAATAATATATAATATGTAAAAAATGAGTTTTGCTACAAATTTTACTTTAAACAAAACTAGGTGGTTATACCCGCGCTCCGCGGGCCGATCGTTAATAAAATTAGAATGAAAATGTAGACGTAACGGTAAAAATAATCTTAATAAAAAAGAAACATAAAACTAAATAATAAAGAAGGAAAAAAAATACATTAACGGTTCGGGTAGTCGAAAACCATAAAACCGAATACGGAGACCGGTTCCGATAATACTAATACCGGCAATGATGTTATTTGCTCATAATAGGTTCAGCTCGTTATAGTACCACAACAGTAAAGACACTCGCTATAGGCTACGATACCAAAAGAAAAACTCGATTTTGAATACAACTCCGTTTTTTCAAAAAAATTATATCGGAATGTTGACAAAAAAAACCCGCGCACTCTGTTTTTTTTTTAAGTTAACGAACGAAATTTATTAAAGAAAAACGAAATTATTAGAAAATAAAATAGGTTAAAAACTAATATATACTACATAATAAATAAGTAAAATAAGAAGACACTTGTCAAAATTCTAGACCTCTTCATTCTCATTTTTCCGTCTCTCTCTCCTATTAATAATCAACTCCACTATTAAAGGCAACTAAATTAATTATTTGTTTTAATTTTTATAAACATATTTTTGAATTTAAAATTGTGTTTATAATCAATTAATTTGTTCAATCATATTTTTATGAAGTTTATAAACTGAAAATAATTTTATAGCTAGCTAAAATTCAAACAAAAAACTTTTAATCATATATTTACATATTCACATTGTTTCATTTTGACGAATGTATGCGTTAATATATTACATTATATTTTATTCAACCCAATACACGGGTTTATTCAACCCGTGCATTACACTGGTTTTAAAAACATAAAATTTTTATTACTAGGTATTTAACATTACATTTATTCAACGCGTGTAATACACGAGATTCTAACATAGTATTATATATAATATAAGGGGTAAAAATAAAAATAAATAAAAAAATATTTTATTTAGTGTTTATTAGCATAATGCATATTGTAATATCATTTGTCTCCCTACCTCTCTAAATTAGCTTTTTTTTTTAATTTCATTTGACTGCTCGCTTAAGGCGACGTTTAATACATTTGATTGTTTCCTGAAACATTCACGAATCATGAAGAGAGTGAGCTTTCGAAATAACATTAAGATAATCTTATTAAAATAAACGTGTTTAAAGGAAATAGAATGGTCACTTCCTCCTATCCGTTAATACTAATATATATTTTCTTCTTTTTTTGTTCATATTAGGGAAAGACTGCCTTTTATGTGTTTGCTTTACTTCACGTTTTGAGGCTGTTCCATAAAATATATAGTATAGTATACTCAACTTTAACATTGCCCACAATAGCTCGCAATGGTACAACAAAAATGAATGTAACACAACTTATATAAAAATAACGGTTTAATGTTGTTTAATATCTTGTTTTTAAACTAACTAGAAAGACAAGTTAAATTAGTTTAGACTAAAAAATTTACTTTACATATTCAAAATGTTATTCTAACCTTATGAAATTATCTTTATTTTAGCACCAGAAATTAAAATTACATTTCACGATCGAAAGTTGTTATGAGCCAGCTGATTCGTGTATGCTATATAATATACTAGGTTAGTTACCCGTGTATTACACGGGTTGAAAATATAAAAAAGGGATTTTCTAATATGTGCCCTAAGAGCACATGTAACAATCATTTATTATATGGAATATTCTTATTGAAACTATCATTTTACATCAATTACATTAATCTTTCAATATTTACCATATTTATTTTTCTATTATTCCTTTCATCCATGACTACTAATTAAAATTTTTTAATTCCCTCTAAAGTTACTATTTCATCACTTCTAATTTCCCGCCATTTTTATATTGATCTATATGATCAATATTTACCCAAACTAACTGTGACTTTTTAATATTAAATTATGAAATATTGAAAACCAAAATAAGAAGCATTTTCATTATTATATGATAACAATCAGTTGTTGGTATCAACAGTGCATAACCAAAAGAAGAAGCATTTTCAACATTTAAAATGAAAGATAGGGTTGCAATCTACTTCACTGTGCATATCAAGTTTTCTTTTTTTAGCCACTCGTTGAGCATTATTAGCATCATCAGAAGCATGCCGCTATGGACATGTGCTGAAGTTGTGACTAGAAGATTTACAAATTCTGCAATGTTTTACTTGTCTCGCTAATTCCTTTCCACTTTTCATTCGCTTTTGCTTAGGTCGTCCCTTTGTTTTTGAGATAGCAGGGCATTGAACCAACTTAATTGCATTAGTTATAGGATCACTATTTTCTGTAAAAGATGATGTAACATCCAAAGTTCCTTCTTGGTGTAATTGAGAGACTTTATTGAATTGAGCCTCTTCTCGACTCCATCGTGATAGCCAAAAACTAGAATGAATTTCAAAGCAACCCGTATGGAGAAGAACACTCAAGACATGATGACAAAGTATCCTGACAAATTCAAAGTTTTTGCAAGTGAATTCAGCCATCTTACCATCCCAAACCACCTTATGCCACCGAGCCGCTTTGTAATGCTTGACAATAAAACTTGTGCCATTTTCTTTCAAAGCCGAATATTGGATCGCTAGAGCAAGATGATCTTGAAACTTTTTGAATGCAAATGGAGTCAAAACTTGGTAACCTTTCATTTCCAACGGTGATAATGATTTCAAATGCAACTCTTGATATTTTGCCAACATACTATCATGCATTTGTTTCTACCCAACATCTTCAATTGCAAGATCAACCTATAAAATTATGAGTAAAAAGATTAGTTAAACAATGTTTGAACTAAAAAATGCAGTAAACTAAATACTGGTACTCACTTGTTTAATAAACTCGCTTAAACATGTACGGGAAGATATAAACATTTTTATAAACGAGTTTATACTCTCAGATCTTCCGGTAGTCGTCATGCCACCAAAGAAAAAGCCATGAAGATAACTTGGAACCCAAAATGTTTTAATTTGATACAACGCTGTCACATGCTTATTCTATTTGAGATTGTATTTTGCAATTACTAATGGCCATTGTTGCTCAAATTCTTCAACCGAGTCTAACTTATATAAGTTGTAAAACTCGATGCACCAACTTGAATACTCACTTCTTAACACTGAAGTAAACCAACTAGTAAACTTAGTGGTGATATGTCATATGCAAAATGCATGTTTAGTATAAGGCATCTCCGTTTCAATTGCTTTTTTCATCCAAGGATCTTGATCGGTCAATATCGTTTTTGGTGACTTTTTCATCAATAGAGTAAAATTCTGAAAATAAAGTAAGTATAAGAAACTTTAAGTCACATACTAATACTAAAAGTTTAAAAAATCAAACATAAATATAGTTACCTTAAATAACCATTCAAATGTGTTTAGTTTCTCGTTACGAAGAAGTGCACACCCAAATAATATGGTTCTTCCATGATTGTTAATACCCACAAATATGCCAAATGGCATGTCATATGAATTCACCTTGTATGTAGTATCAAATACCACAACATCTCCGTATTTTTGGTACAATTCAAAACAATGAGCATGACACCAAAAAATATGCTCTAACCTATTTTCGTCATCTAGTGTAAATGCATATTGAAAATTAAGATTTTCATTTTTAGCACTTTTACAGTACTCAAAAAGCTCTCTTGCATAATTCTTTGAGTGTAGTATTTGATTTTTGGTAAAAAAGATTATAGACGTCCTTTTTAAGAAAAGAAAGTTCTCCATGTCTCACATTCTTTTCAAGCTTCATCACCCGCATAATTTGTCTAACGGACAAGCCCCCATCTTTTAATAAAAGTATACGTTTCTCATCTTCTAATGTAATACTACGGTAAGATGGTAAAAAACGAACCTCTTGAGTAGACAACAAAACATGATTATGCTCTGCAACAAACTTAGTGACTTGCCATTCTTCTGGAAAAATTTTGTTAATTCTTCTCAATGTTATACGCATGTGTGCCTTGCATTAACATCTTGCATAGCCTCTGTTTCTTGGTTTTTTTGTGTAGTCTTTTTTAGGCTTCGGTTTTCCTTCACGGTGACAAAAAAAATCACGTCTTTTTCATTTCTCTTTTCTTGTTCACGAACCTCCCTTTTCGAACAGAAAACACATTCTTTCTTGCATAATTTTGATAAAAAAACAAGAGCCTCTTCTTCACTTAGAAAACATTGACCAACGAATGGTTCCTCACAAATTGTTTTCTTGTTTTCACTTTATTCTTCAATAGCATCTTCTTCAACCGGAGGCTCATTCAGATCCAAAAGGATGTGTCCATCCATTTGCAAAATAATAATAATAATAATATGCTTTATATCATTTAATCTTAAAAAAATAGATAGAAAGATAATGAAAGTGGTTATTTAATAGTGAATACTTATAGAAAAATGGCGGTAAATTAGAAGTGATGAAAAGGTAACTTTAAAGAAAATTAAAATGGTATTTTAATCCTACATTTAATCGAGTAATTGTCTAGAATTAGATGACTACGTTTGCTTGTGTTTCAGGTACATTCGGAGCTTAAAAGTGTGGAAATGAAGGTTCGAATAAACGCGGATGGATTGGAGAGTGAAAGACGGAGCATAGGTGAAAAAAAATAATTTCTTTGAATTGAAGAATTAAGAAGATAACATGATAGAGGAAGAAATTACGAGAACGTGGGCGCAAACGGCGAAGAAAACGGAGTTGAAACGAAAAAGTTATGAAGAAAACAAAATTGCATGTTGAAGCCTACCGTAGCTTACGGTGACTACCGTAAGTTACGGTAGCCCCCAGCACTTTTCTTCCACCGTAAGGCAGTAGAGACCCACCGTAGCACTTTAAAAGCTACCGTAAGCTACGGTAGATACCGTAGCTTACGGTAGACATTGACGCAGAAAGTGTAACTGCCCATAAAAATCAATTTTCGAAGGGGCTTTTCATTATCTGATCATTGGAGGCGATTTAGAACTTGGAGGAGGCGAATTTAGGGTGTCAAAACATTATTTTGGGTGTTTCTATTATTACTTTTCCATTTTTGATTCGTATGAACAACGGAATTGAAGTGATGATCAACCGAACGATGTGTGGGTAAGTTTTCATATGTTTTCCTCCGGATTGTAAGGTTTATCTTTTGAATGTTTGTTGATGTTTATGTTATTTGTAGGACAATAATCTAATCATTTTGGTTGTGTTATTGTGGTGTTTATGTGTTTGATTGTAATCGTTGATATTGTTTAACATCGTTTTCTAAACCATCAGTTCTTGGTGCCGCTGGCAATCGAGATTTATTGGGAGGAATTCGGGGTTGGATATATTTAATTGATCATCGGGTGACAATCTTGCGTTCTTGTAAGCCAAGCACTTGGTCCCCTTTTATCACAATCAAACAATCTTGCGTTCTAAATCAGTTTATTTCCGAGTTCCTCGATTCGAACGCAAACGACGTCGTTTATATAGGCGACGCAGCACCTTCTTTCGGAGCTGTGAATTTCAATAGCGTCGTCTACTGTTGTCGTGTTGGTCAAGTTTTATACAAAGAAAGAGTTCCTTTATGGGACTCAAACCAACTATCCGATTTCATCACTCACTTCTCATTCGTGATCGACACGCAAGACTTCGTACCATATGGCCATGGCCTTGCTTTCTTCCTCGCACCAGTCGGTTTCACAAGCCCTCTCAACTCAGCTGCTGGTTTTCTAGGCCTTTTTAACTCGACAACCAGCGACGATCCATCACAAGGTCCGATTGTTTCTGTAGAGTTCGACTCGTATTCCAATCAAGAATGGGATCCTCCATTCGAGCATGTCGGAATCAACAGTAATTCTCTTTCTTCGGTTAATTACTCTACCTGGAACGCTAGTTCGCACAATAAACAAACTGTTAACTGCTGGATTTCGTATAATTCAACCACCAACAATCTCAGTGTCTTCTGGACTTACGAAAAGAACCCGAGTTTTCAAGGAAACTCGAGCCTGTCGTATCGAATTGATCTCAAAGAGGTTCTTCCGTCATGGGTAACCGTAGGTATAACAACTTCCACCGGTCAGTATATGGAGAAACACACCCTTCAGTATTGGGAATTTAATTCGAGCTTAGATATAAACCAAGAAAACAAAACAACATCAGGGAAAATGAAACTAACAGTTGGATTAACAGTGCCAGTAGGTGTTCTGTTAACAGTATGCATAGTTGCATATACAATTTGGTCAAGAGTTCGAAAAAGAGAAACGGAGGAAGCACGAGAAACGGTTAATTTATCATCGATTAACGATGACCTCGAAAGGGGAGCGGGGCCTAGAAGATTTTCTTACAGAGATCTTGCTTTAGCTACTAATAACTTCACTGATGATTTGAAGTTAGGTGAAGGAGGATTCGGGTGCGTTTACAGAGGATACCTTACGTGCGAACGAAGACTAGTTGCGGTTAAAAAGATTTCGAAAGGGTCGAAACAGGGGAGGAAAGAATATATAACAGAAGTCAAGATCATAAGCAGTTTGAGGCACCGGAACTTGGTGCAACTCATAGGTTGGTGCCACGAAGAACATCAATTTCTACTCGTGTATGAGTTTATGCCAAACGGTAGCCTCGATTCGCATCTGTTTGGGATGATGCCCCCTCTTACTTGGGGTTTAAGGTACAAGATTACATTAGGTTTAGCTTCTGCATTGATGTACCTTCATGAAGAATGGGAGCAATGTGTGATACATCGCGATATTAAATCAAGCAACGTGATGTTAGACTCAGGGTTTAATGTCAAGCTCGGGGATTTTGGGTTAGCTAGACTTATGGACCATGAGTTAGGTCTGCAGACCACCGGTCTAGCCGGGACTTTGGGGTACATGGCACCTGAGTATGTAAGAACCGGTAAAGCCAGCAAGGAATCAGATGTTTATAGTTTTGGAGTAGTCACGATTGAAATTTGTTGTGGAAGAAAAGCTAGAGATTGCATTGATGGTGATTCTGAAATGGGTTTGGTGGATTGGGTTTGGTATTTGTATAAAAAAGGGGAGATTCTTTTGGCAGTGGATGAGAAACTAAATAAAGATTTTGATGAAGATCAAGCTAAGTGTTTGATGACGGTTGGGTTATGGTGTGCACACGCTGATCGCGGGTTAAGGCCATCGATAAGGCAAGCGATTCAAGTGCTTAATTTTGAGTCCGATGTTCCGAATCTTTCTATGAATGCAACTGTTCCAGGGCATCATGCATCAAATTATCAGACAAGCAGTTCGGGCGAGCCGTGTTTAACTAATTCGAGTATTAATATAGGTCGTTAGACATGTACGGTTATGTTAGTTAAAAGACGAGTGTGTAATATGTTACATATTTGTAAATATACTTCTTTCTTGTGATATGGTATTTGATTCTATCCGTTGCTCGGAGCTTAAGGTATGAATACTTTATAAGTATTTATAAGTAATCGAAAATAAGGGAGGAATATATGTAGAACACGAATTATTACGAGTACACGTATAACAATTTATTAGAGTAATATACACAGATGGTCCAATGGTTTATTAAAATTTGGATTTGGTCCCTAGCTTTTCAAAAGTACATGGATGGTCGCTGTGGTTTACACTTTGTAACCCATTTAGTCCCCAGCCAAAAAATCTAAAAGTTTTAGAAGGTCCAAGTTAGAGACTAAATGCGTTACAAAGTGTAAACCACAGGAACAATACATGTACTTTTGGCAAGGTTTGAGACTAAATGTATTACAAAGTGCAAACACATGGACTATCCGTGTACTTTTGAAAATCTATGAACCAAATCCAAAATTTTGATAAACCACGTGAACCATTTGTTTACGTTACTCTTATTTTTAGAATCTCTCTCTAAGTAACTTATGGTTTTATTTGGAATACATTAATTTTCTTTTTAACACGTAATTTTGGATCATTGTTAACTCTATATTAAATTCATGTAGTCAATATCCATGATCCTTACTATATGCATATTAAAATGAGAATATAATAACCTTAAGATGAAGATGTTGACAATTTCAATTGCCGTCGCCCTTTCGTTTGTCGTATATATGACTTGCATGAAACATGAATTTATCAACATTAACAGGTGTTTGTCTACCACTAATAGCACGTCCCAAAACAACAAACCATGTTTCTTCTAGGTTACCCATTTACTAAAATAGGTTGGTCTTAGCTTTGAAAAGTCAAAATTTTACAAACTAAACTCTAAATTCTAAAAACTTCAATTCCTGAAAATTATCTTCAACTTTTTTGGGTGAAAAAACCATAGAGTTCAATAAAGTCAATTACGTTACTCGTGTAGGTCAAGCCATATACTACGATCCAATCCCGATTTGGGACAGTAAGTCCCGTAAGCTCACCGATTTCACCACCCACTTCACCTTCATCATAGACACACAAGGTTGATCGCCATACGGTCATGGCCTCACTTTCTTTCTTGCCCCGGTCACCTTCCAAATCCCACCCAACTCAGCCGGTGGCTTTCTAGGCCTGTTTAACACCACATACACCGATTCACCCAGAAACCAAATGATCGTCATCGAGTTCGACTCTTTTGTGAACGATGAATGGGATCCGAAATTCGAACATGTGGGTATCAGTAAGAACTCGATCCATTCCGCTAATTACACTGCATGGAATGTGAGTTTACACAGTGGAGACTCTACAGATGCATGTGTTTCTTACAACCCCACCACTCAGATGCTAAACTTGCGGTGGAGCTACGGTGCTGGGAATGATTCGACGGATATGAATACTACTCTTTCGTATCGGGTTGATCTCAGGGAAGTTCTTCCGGAGTGGGTAATAGTCTGGTTTTCAGCTGCCACTGATACTTATGTAGAAAAACATATTCTTCTATCCTGGGAGTTCAATTCGAGTTTAAGCATGGAACAAAAAGATGAAGATGATTCGAAGGGATGGAAGGTAGCAGTGGGGATAACAGTCCCTCTTGGTGTTCTAGTTCTTGTAACCATGGTGATATGTCGTGTATATTGGAGAAAACAAAGAGAAGTTGAAGAGAAGTCAGGGGAAACGGTCGTGTTGACATCGATGAATGACGATCTGGAACGAGGGGCGGGTCCGAAGAGGTTTTCGTATGATGATCTTGTTTCTGCGACGAATAATTTCTCGAATGAGAGAAAATTAGGGGAGGGGGGATTCGGGTGTGTCTACAGGGGATATTTATCGAGCGAAAATATGGCGGTTGCTGTGAAGAAAATCTCACAGGGTTCTAAGCAAGGGAAGAAGGAATATATAACGGAAGTGAAGGTTATTAGCAGTTTAAGGCACCGGAACTTGGTGCGGCTCATCGGTTGGTGCCATGATAAAACTCGATTCTTGCTTGTTTACGAGTTTATGCCAAATGGCAGCCTTGATTCGCATCTTTTCGGTCAAAAGAGTCCGCTTGAGTGGGCAGTGAGGTATAAGATTGCTACGGGTTTAGCTTCTGCTTTATTGTATCTGCATGAAGAATGGGAGCAATGTGTGGTGCATCGTGATATTAAAACAAGCAACATTATGCTTGATTCGGGGTTCAACGTGAAGCTTGGAGACTTTGGTTTGGCTCGGCTCATGGACCATGTGTTGGGTCCTCAAACAACTGGTCTAGCCGGAACCCTGGGTTACTTGGCACCTGAGTATGTAACCAAAGGAAAGGCTAGCAAAGAGTCAGATGTGTATAGCTTCGGGGTGCTGGTGTTAGAGATTGCTACAGGGCGAAAGGCGATGGATAGTGTTGACCCGGATTCTGATCTCGGGTTGGTGCAGTGGGTTTGGGGTTTGCTTGGGAAAGGTGAGCTGATTTTGGGTGTGGACCAAAGGCTGAACAAGGCCTGTGAGTCGAAAGAAGTCGAGTGTTTGATGATGGTGGGGTTGTGGTGTGCACACCCTGATCGGAGTCTGAGGCCGTCGATTCGGCAAGCGATTCAGGTGCTGAAGTTTGAGGGTGCAGTCCCGAGTCTTCCGATGAAGATGCCGGTGCCAATGTACCGCGCAGAACCAGATGCTTCTGAAGTTAGTTCCGGTTCTGGTTCCGGAGCCGCTTCGATAACTTACACGAGCGTTGATCTGATCCGTTGAACAGATGCGATATATTACTTGAAGTGAGCAATTATCGGAAGTATAAACATAGGTTGTATTATTACATAATTCGCGTATTTGCTTAAATTATGATAATATTAATAGTTGCATGTTTTTATTATTGAAAGGATACAAGTGTTTGTTTTGTGTTTGGCTTTAATCCTGGATTGTTTTATAACGTCGAATTGTAAGTTTGAGTTCAATCCCATCCCATGACTCATTTTGAGCATTCTGTTATAGACAGAAGTGGAATATTGATGTTTATTTTTAAAGACAAGATTGGATCTAATATTAAGAGGTGGGAATGAGGCAAATTTAACTAAACCAGCGAGCGAAACCTGCGTGTTGCAGAGAGAGTGTTAAAATTTGTAAGGCTCGATTTTGACGACCTATACAAAAGTATTTCACCTACGGAAAAAATTCACGTCGAAACAGAAAACCCGGAAAGACAGATTGTAAGAAGAAAACAAAATAAAACTATTAAAAAAACATTGAATCAGCTTCAACAACTTATACGTTCATGATTAAATGGGTTTTTATGTCTACACGTTGAGGCGGATTGGTTTTAAATAAAATATATATGAAAACGAAGATAAATTAAGAAAAGAGCACCAGTATGTTCAGAAATTTAAAAAACATGTGAAAAGGAGGGTAAAGAATACCTTAAAACCTTCAGAGGAAAGAACAAACGTACATTGATATGTTTGGCGATTGTTACGCGCATTTTTTGTTATTGTTTTTGGCATTTCTATCTCTTGAAAAAGAGTAGATTATATGAATATGATAATTCCAGTATTGTAATGATTAAGGGGACGTTTGGTATGCCGGAATTCAATGGAATTCAACGGAATTGGAATTGGAATTTCATTCCTTTTGATGTTTGGTTCATAAAATTCGTTGGAATTGGAATCCGAATTCCATTCTTAATGTGTTTGGTAGAGAATGAAATTACAATTGGAATTGGAATTAATTTCTTCAAATTCCCTCAAATGAAGGATTTCAAATTCCTTCCAACTTGTAAAGGAATTCAACTAAAGCAAATATAATCTTCGACTACCGACCCTTGCGACCACTGCCGCCGCCACCACCGTCGCCGCCACCCCGACCATCCCCACCGCCGCTCGCCGCCAACCGCCGCATCCGACTCCGACCACCGCCGTCGACCACAAACGAAAATTTGACTATTTTTTCGAGTTTTTTTATTTTTTATTTTTTATTTTATGAAACGAGGCAAACGAAATAAACATTTTGGTTTTTTTAGTTTTTAGTTATTTTTTGTTTTATTATTTTTTTTATATTTTTCTTTATCTTTTTTTTAAGGGGTTTTTTTTGCCTTATAAAAATCCAATTCCTTAATGATTGTTTTGTCAAATCAAATGTATTTAGGAATTCAAATTCCTTTAATAGATTCCAATTCCTTAAAATTCTAAATCATTTGAACAAAATACAATTCCAAATTCAATTCCTTAAAATTCCAATTCAAATTCCAATTCCAATTGCAATTCCAACGAATTCCACGAACCAAACGCCCCCCTAAGAGTAGATTACACAAAGACGGAAAACATAAGTAGAGAGCGTTAAAAAAGTAAAAAAAAAAAGAATCAGTAAAAAACATTTAAACAATCAATAGAAAAACATAAATAAATATAAGTAAATAGTGTTTAAAAACAGTGAAAAGGCAAAAGGTAAAAACGTAAAAATAGTAAAAACGATAAAAATATAGTAAAAATAGGTAAATATAAAAATTCAAAATTTTAGTAAAATTAAAGATAAAACAGTCATACTATATGCTACTATTATTAAAATAAAAAAAAATAAGTAAGTTGATTTTTTTATTATTAAGAAACGGATATATTAAATTTTGGTTTTACATTGGATATATATAATGTAGGCGTGACAATCTTAGCCCAACCACTTTAAATCTAGGTTGTTTTGAGCCTTATTTATAAGATTTCGGGTTCTTTTGGGTTATGTAATATTATCAAAGGGGTCAAGTGTGTAAAGTAAAAATAAGAAAATTAATAAAAACGGGTCATACTGGTCCATTACAAAAGAAGGACGGGTCAGACTGGGTAAGTAATATTTGCCCTACTAGAACTACAATTCATCTTCGCCTCACTATCCTCCACAACTGCACGCGCCGGTTCTTCACTTCCTCTTCATGATTCGTCTTTCCTCCATCAGTTTGTCGATGCCTTTTTGAGGTCTGGAGGATTTTGATTTATGGGAATCACAATTAACTTGACTGTTCGATCTATGATCTTAATTAATGATGAATCGGGTGTAATTTATTGATGCCACTAATCAACTTCCTCTTCATGATTCGTCTTTCCTCCATCAGTTCATGTTTGATGCCACTAATCAATGTCTGTTGGTGGATGTTGATTGTTTGATGATATAGGATTTTGTGTTTACATACGATCAATCATATGACTTGGATCTTTACATTTGATTTAATCGAACTTTGGAATTCTGAAAAATTCAATCGGTATTCATTAATATTTAATATTCCTTTTTTTGCTATAAATTATTTGTTCTATGTTTAGAACTTCGAAGGCTGGATAGTCAAAGAAGCCAAATATAAAGTCTAGATCTGTCACCTCTATAAACCCAAATGTCTCTAATTATGATTATCGTCAGTTTTTTATCTTAATTAATGATGAATCGGGTGTAATTTATTGATGATTTTGGAGGCGTTCATCTGATATTCATTAGAAAAATTAGAAACAGAGGTGATGGGTGAAAATGGTGTCGGTGGATGGTGAACTATGGGGGATGACAATTGCTTCTAGTTTTGAGAGTTTAACCATTTCCTAAATGGCCCGTTCTGACCCAAACCCATCCTGACATGAACCCGTCCTGACCCGGAACCAATATAACAATTTTTTAAATCGACCCGTCCTGACCCGAACTTATCCTGACCCGAACCCGTTTTGACCCGTTACCCTGCCCGGCCCAACCAGCCCATTTTGCCAGGTATAATATAATGATATTTAACAAGTTTACACAACTATATGTGAAATACGAATCAGTTAGTAGCTTAAAGAAAACGTGATTAATGAATTAAGTGATATCAAGAAATGAAAACTAAATTAATTTGCATTCTATTACAAATCTTACCGAACATATATTCCTTTCTCTGGGGCCTGGGTCGTGAGGCCCAACACGCAATTAAAACATTATGAAAGTCAATAGCCTAGTTTTTTTTAACGGCTAACACCTAGATATTTTAGGATAATTGAGTTTCTCCGCGGCAACACCTAGAACATCCATGGCAACCCACCATAAGAGGAACCCACAACTGGGTAAACCCCTGACCTACCCACAACTGGGTAAACCCCTGACCTAACCACAACCCCTTTTTTGTTGTGGCCAGGATTCATACCCAAGACCTCCACTATGGGAAGTCTTGGTGCTAACATTACACCAAATTATCAACGGTTCAATAGCCTAGCTGCACTGGGCTTCACATCGGCCTACTCAACATGCTTCATATCCTTCATTGTTTTTCAAACAAAAACCATTTTCATTATATAAATTTCCCATCTCTTCCATTAAGTAACGAAGTAATTACCAAGACAACTTGTAATAAGATCGTCCATGGACACCCATTGCCAGTAGGTGACCGTCAGTAGTTACGGATCCAGGAATATTTATACGCCAAAGTGTCATTTACCCTTATTTGGGTATTGAAATGTCATACGACCATTCCACTAGTGTACTACTTCGGCCTTCATATAGGTCCCGATGTTACATTTGAGGTTCTAGCGTGTACTATGTTACTCTGTCATATGCTTTAACAAAAATATTTGATTAGTCCTTGAGTGCATAAAATGTAATTAATAAGACAAATTAAAAATACTTGTTAGCCATAATTTTAACTAGTTTTAATAGTCTTTTAAGTATGAAATAAGTAAAATTACTAATATATCTTCAAAAGAAAACAAACATCTTAAACCAAAAAATACTTTTTATTTTATTTTATTTATTTATTATTATTATTATTATTATTATTATTATTATTTTAGTTGTTTAAAACATAATATTTTCATTTCTACAAGACCTTTTTAAATTTATCTGGTTTGAATATTTGACAACAAATCAACAGGAACAATTTTCTAATATTATATATTAAATCATGAAGCTTTGTGTATTAAGTAAAATGTTTGGATATGTATTTATAGGAGTAAATTTATTAAATTTTTTTATAACGGGCATATGACCGTTCAACGGTCTCCTACTACGGCTATCCTCCAAAATTTCGGCGGGTTCCAAAAGCCGCCCACCCTACCAGCTGAACCCTCCATGGATGCGGCGGTATACCCACCAAACGCTGGGTACCCGCATGCGAACCCGCTGCCACTCCCACCTCCTTTGTTTCAATCTTCGGTCTCTTTTTGGAATGGTGGGGGCCATGGACTTTTTTAATGAACAAACATAAAGAAGCGCGTCTAGAGAACTGGAACCCATCAAATGCCGTGTAAAGACATAATTGGGTGGGGGCCCACCACAGATAAACTAATGAATACATAATTTTGTTGGGGCCTTTTAAAAACACATTAGTAGGTTGATAGTTAGCAATTTAAAATACTTATTACTTTTGCTTGTTTATTTTATTTTATCCATTTAAAAGTATTTAACATTGGACTCGGTAGGAATGAGAATTTGATATTGAATACCGGTATGGTATCACATTTGATATTGAATACCGGTACTGGTACTGATAGATTCGACACCAGTACTGGTACTAGTATCAGTACTCACTTTTTTATAAATTCGGTACCGATACAGATACGGTACCGATATCATTTAGAGATAATTTTTTTGTAACGAGTACCTGTACCGTGTTGATAAACTCGGTACCGGTACCCACCTTTTTCATAAATTCAGTACTTATATTTTTAATATCGATACCGGTATGGTACCAATTCCATCCTTACTCACAAGGCTATCAAATGCTAATTTGTAGTTTAATGGCTCAAGAATTAGTTAAGTAAATTGAATATAACAACTTATTTTCTTAAGTTTTATATTTTAGACAATATCCCATTTGAGATGCAATAACAACCCACTAATACTTGAAGGCAAGTTAGTAAAAGTAACTTGTAATTTACAAAATAATTTTTTTTTATATTTTTGATTGTTATTCACCCCATTAAAGAATTAGAAGTGTTTCAATACTTTCCGTGAAAGTAATGAAAAGCACATCAAATTAAAATTAAATTAAACAAAAGAAAATTGTTATTTTACATGCTCTTACCTTTGGTTAAAGAAAATTGGTGGTATTTTAAAACTAAAGAATTAGAAATGTTTTCAATAATGCATTAATTATATCCTTACAAAATCAACCTAAATAGTTTTAGAAGTCTAACATAAATCAAAATACTAGTAAACCAATCTTATTGAGATATTTAAAATGAACCCTATTAAATTATATTATAAAAATGGTAAAAAAAAAAAAGACGTTACATAACATCATGTATCATATGCATTTTACAATTCTCACGGTTTTCAAACGAATGCTTCTCAAAAATCATAAATGTAATAAATTTGAAAACTGAAATAGTTACTTTTTTTTCATATTAATTAACTTGTGTAAATAAATTTGAAAACAGTACACGTTTATTTTAAAAAATTAAATAAGGAAGAAAACAAAATTAGTGCTAATTTAGATAAGGGCTTTGTTTTGTAGCCGAGAGCAATATACGTAAAACCCTAAACTCCATTGAAATCCTCAACCCTTCCTTTCTCAACTCATCGATCCAGTATTTGCAGGCTATTTTCAGTAACTAGCAGGCTTAGCGATTTGAAGCGCAAATGTCGATGTCTCAATTGTTAGGATTGCTCAGAGTTCATATCCACAGAGGTGTGAATCTAGCAATTCGAGATCTGCGTAGCAGCGATCCTTACGTCATCATCCGAATGGGAAAACAGGTGAATTTCTTCATTTCTAGTTCGGTAGAGTTGATTCAGATCGCCTACTTAGTTATTTCCGCCTAATGTAGTACCAATTAACCGCCTCTTTGCGGCCGCCGGAAAACAATTCCGGTGGAGGCGGACAGAAACTGGCTATTAATGTTTTTAAGAAGATGTTATATAACTTTTGGTTAATTTTTTTGCACAGAAACTGAAAACTCGAGTGGTGAAGAAGAACCTAAATCCTGTGTGGGATGAAGATTTAACTCTCTCAGTTGTAGAGCCTATTCCTGTTAAACTTGTAAGCTGTTCTTAATTAACCCTTTGGCAACAATTAGATTCATGCTTTCAGCTATTAGTGAGTCTTCAGTGTTCTACATAGCTTGGTTTTGAAGCGGAATGTATCAAGGTAAAAAGGCGCGCCTCATGTAGTTTTGGGTCAAAATTAGGGTTTCTAGTAAGTTCATATGTAAAATAATTAAAAGGATAAAGAAATTAATCAATTATGAAATGTTTACTTGGTTAATAGGTTGATATGTTAAACATATGCAACTTCTGGTTATAAATAAAGCTTATTTGGTTCTACATAGGCCGCCCGGCCTGGCTTTTGGGACCAAAACGCCTTGCTTTTTTAAACCAAGCTCCGTTGTGTTCTTATTAACTGTAATTGTGGAAGATAATGGGTGGTTTAGGGGGTGATCTTAATCCTAGCAAAGATTAATTGTTGATACATGGTATGGAACATTGCAATGGAATGTTTAGGTTGACTTGATAAAAAAATGCAGGAGGTCTATGACAGGGATCTATTTTCAGCTGATGATAGAATGGGGGATGCAGAATTCGACTTCACCCCGTTCTTGGATGCAGTTAAGATGCGTTTTGATGATATCCCGGACAATACAATCATCACAACTGTGAAACCGACGAGGACCAATTGTTTAGCTGAGGAGAGCTGCATAACATGGACAGATGGAAGAGTTGTCCAAAACATGGTTCTTAGATTAAGAAATGTGGAATGTGGTGAACTTGAAATTAAGTTGAGTTGGATTGATGTTCCTGGCTTTAGAGGTATGTAGTTGGTTAGTCGGCTTTGCACTCGTTGATCGGTTCTGTAGGTGTATGAGTATGATTGTAGATTAAAATGCGATCGTTGTAATTTGTAACGGTCTAATGGTATTTTATGTTTGTAAATGTAAAACACTTATTATGGTGGTAAGTGATATTTGGTTGTAAAAGAAGCATTGATTATATTTGATTGTAAAAGAAGCATTGATTTAATTTGTTTTTTTTTCTATGTTTCTGGTTTGCTATGTAGATTCCTTTTAGAATCAACATTATAGCAAACTTCCAAAGAACAAACGCAACACAAACAAAGGACAAAACTAAACAGATAAGAACATACATCTAGAAATTAAAGGAACACCGATTACCCTACTTCATTGAGTTTAACTTAGCTCTACTCTTTATTCAATGAAACCCCATCGTCTTGATTTCTTTAATGATTTTAATGATATATATCAATTGGTTTTCGAATATATATATATATTTGTTTCAAGCTTTCCATAACGTCCAACACGCCAATAGTATTATCGATTGAACCATACGTTGCTTGGTTTCTTGAAGCCTTCCATACACATGGGCATGGAGCAAATCCGTAACCGTGAAGGCGTAAATCTAAGGTAGTCTACACCAAGATGATTTTTTTTGCCATATAATAGAAGAGACGTAGCAAGCAGCGAAGACGTGATCAGTGACGGATCCAGGAATTTTTTTCAAGGGGTTCACTATTTAGATGCTCCAATTTCATAGGACCGGACATAAAAACAATCGGGTCGGTTTGATGGCTCGGGTCAGGTAGGGGGCGGCTCAAGGTACTTGGTGGCCTCAAGCGGACTAAAAACTTTGAGGCCCTTTTTCAAAAGTCATATTATAAAAAACCCTCCTCTTTTTTATCTGGGCTTGGGACCAAAAACTACTGCTTTTCAGGGATACACTTGTTATATCAATCCAAAAACTACTCCTTTTCCCTTTGTTTTCCACTCAAGTTACTAGTTAATGTGGCATAAATAAAATATACAACAAAAGATACAACTGGTAGATTCTTAGCTATGGGGGGAAGGACTCAAGGAGTGAAAAAGTGTTTGATGCATAAGTTGTTCATTCAAATATGTAAATTAACATAAAATATGTTAACACATAATTTAATTTTTAAACGGTAGTTTTATGTAATTACTTATCTAGATGATATTTCTCATAAATGATTTCTCAGCAACAAACTCAGCAAATACCAAATACCTCTATTAACAGCAAATACTGAGTAGTGGCGGAAGGCAGGAGGCTGTCGGCTGCGACCTGTTGCTTTGCTTCTTTCCCTAATTCAGTAATCGTGTTTTTTTTTCTTTGTTGTACTTGTTATAGTGTTATTAGCCCAACAAAACAAGAAGCCTTCAAAAGGCCCATCATTTTATATCCTACTATAAGTAATTAAAAGGCCCAGAAGCTGTTGAATGCCCATACGAAATCTGGTTGAAAAAAAAGATTTAAAAAAAATTAGGGAAGGGAGTCGAACCCACAATCTCCGGGTTATAAAGCAAAGCCAAAACCACTACACCACATGTTAAACTTTGTAAGGGGGTTCACCCTATAATTTTTAAGGGGTTCACCCTAGTTTTTTAAGCTACTGTTCTATACAAATTCCGAAACTTGGGGGTTCTTGTGAACCCCCCCTCTCCTAAGTAAGTCCGCCCCTGGACGTGATCCACCGACTCGACCACCTCCCCGCAAAGATGCATGCCAATGATGGTGTGTGTATATTTCTCCGTTGAAGCGCCACCCTCGTCGGGATCCTCCCTGCTTTCATACTCCACCCGAAGATATTTATCTTCAGCGGAAGCCAAGCGTTCAAAGCGAAGGCTTGGCCCGAGGACCGCACTCTTTGTGTGGTGAAGGAGAACCTAACCGATTTAACAGTAAACACGCCTTCCGGACCACGACCACTTATCCACTCTATCACCCATCATAACTTGTTTTAAAAGCTCACAACATCCATTTAGTTCCTGCAATTCACAAGGAAGAAAAGTATTTCTAATCCATCCATTCAGTTCCTGCAATTATAATATAAATAAAATAATTAAATATTAATAAATTAACTAAGACAAGGGTTAAAAATTACTCGAGATATAGTTTGAAAAAAAAAACTCTAATAGAATTCTCTTAAGTTGAACGAGATGATACATAACTCGACTTACAAATATTATGTGCTTTTTTAATAATTGATTTAAAATCACATAATAAATGAGCATTGTAGTTATTAATGTACCGGCCTTTCGAAAAAAAGTTACCAATATTTATTTTGACTAAAAAATATGAACACAATAACTACGAAACTTGAAAGAGGCAACCTCAAGTTCTGCCTTCATTCGTTGAATGTTAAAGGACAATAATTGCTACCCCTTTTAAAATAACTGTTCACGTAATTTTAAAAATATAATATTTATGTTTCTCCGTTTACAATTTTACCCCTATTAAATACAAAAAAAAAATTAAAGTATGATAGGACAGGGGTGGTTAAAAAAAATGATCCAACCGGATGCATGAACCAGAATGGTCCAGAAACACCTGGTCCGAACACCAGTATTATGCTTTGCCAAAAATAGGTCGTATGGTCTAGTATAATCCTTAACCGTAATTTAATAGACATAAACTGCATCTACCCAAAATATATAAGTTGTCACATTAGTAAGGCCCAAAAAAGAAACAATCTAGATGGAATGTTTCAAGAAAACAATATAAAACGATACAGCTAGTTAAATATAAGAAACTAGCTTTAACCCTGTGTGTTACACTGAGTGAAACATTAATATTATATTGATAAATATTTAACACATTTTCTTATACAAATTTGATATTATATTGATATTTTTTTCATTTTGTTAAATGTTAAGATTATATGGATGAGAATAATCAAAACATAAAAAAAACCTGAAAATACATTTTTTAAATGGTGTACTTTAGTTTTTACAATACATTAAATTATATGTCAAATGAATTCTTACAATGATGATTTACAAATTTAAAAATATTTCATTGTATAAAAACATTTGATGTGGTAGTGATAACTTTTCCACGTGTACCAAAGATTAATAGTTTGAGTCAATCTCTCCTTTTAACTCTTGAAAATGTAACATACAGCTTGTCATAAATAAACACCGAAACTTTTAAATACAAACCAACCTTTAAAATTGATTGTCTTAAGCTTTTATTCATGATCATTGCAAAACATATACAATTATATATTTTTCTTCTTTAAAATTTAAATGAAGTTATTTTGTATGAATGTGTTAACCAAATTTTAGAGATAAAATTGTGATAACCAATGTTGTTTCCAGATATAATATCCGCTTCTATAATGCAATTACCTAGTGATTTGACCTGACGTCTTTTTCCATTACATAAACATTTTTTATCTGTATTTATTAGTAGCACTTGTATACTGAAAATTTTCGCTAAACTTTTAATACTAAATCCCTCATTTAAAAAAAATAAAAAGATACGTATAAAATTTAAATTTGAACAGTATGTCGTCTTTTAAATTCAAAATTTAAAACTTTATAAAAGTAAATATTTACAAGTTTCTTAATTTTAGTTAAAAACTAAATATTAAAATTTACAAATCAAATGAAAAATTTTATTTATAAATATCAAAGGTGATTAAAAAGCTACTAATTAAGTATTAATAAAATTTATTGTAACACATATTTATTTAAAATAAAATAGTAGTACTTTAAAATTTTATATGTAAAAATTAAAAAATCTTGTTTTTGTAATAATAAAATTTTAAAAACTCTTTTTTAATAACAAAACTTTAAAAACTAATTTTTTAAAATCTCCTACTTTTTAATTCTTAATTTTTAATGATAATTTTTAAAAAAATATGAGTTAATGATAATAATAATGAATTGATTTGGTAAAATGTGTTATTTATGTGATTTTTTTTTAAAAAAATGATTAAATATGAAAAGATTAAATAAAGGATTTAATATGTTTTTGGAGGGAAAACTTTGTGAGATTGAATTTGATGATAAGGGCAATGGGTATACTCCTCCATCACCTTGCTATCACTTTGTCAACTGGGCGTCACGTCAGCAGTCAGAAAAGTGATGGGAAAGTGATGGTGCAAGAGAAATACTTCTCTACATCACCTTGTCATCACTTTGTCACATCATCAACACTTTTTATTTTATTTTTTAACTCTAAAATTAAAATTACCATTGATTTAAAAAAAAAATTACAACCTAAAAATAAATAAACTTAAAACTAAAAAAAAAGTACAAACTAAAAAAAAAATTACAAACTTAAAACAACTAATCGCTCAACTCGAGCGCATCCTCAATTTCCTTTTGTTTACGCTCGATATATTTTTTAGCCTTCGGTCCGAGCTTACTCGTATCCATGCTAAGGATCTTCAAATCCGCTTTCTCTTTTTCGACCAAATTAAATTTACGAATCTCATCGACCAAATCTCAGCCTATGACGGTTTGCTCGTCAAGCGACGACCCCGTTGCTTTTCCTTTTGCCTTTGCCTTCGCTTTTTTTTCCCGATCAGGCGAGGTATTTCTTCCTCGTCTGCGGGTGCGTCATCGTTGAGATCGTAAAAAGGACCTATTGTGTCCGACATCCCCGGCCCCGGGCTACCCGACATGTCGGTCGAGCTTCTTTTTCGTGAAGATACATAACTCTCCGAGTTGTACAATTTTTGCCACTTTGGGCTTTTGACTAGCAAACTCCATTGGGATAAAGGCGGTTTCCCGCCTTCAATTAAATCGTATTGTGTCAACGCGTCCGCCATAATCTCTTTGTCACCTGCACCGCTAGGCTTGGTACGGGTACATTGATAAAAAATTCCATTGAACTTTTTAACCTTTTGGTTAATATGTGTAAACTTGAAGCTAAGTTGATCGAGGGTTAGGTATACACCTTTAGTCATTTGTTGAAAAAACGTTTCTCCGATACGAACCCATAATGCGTCTCCGGTTTGATCGGTGCCTACATATAAAAAATAATTAATATTTTGTTTTATTTACTAATATAATTTAAAAAAAAATATAATTACCAATAATGGGGTTCTCGGACGTTTCGACCCAACTCTTAACCAACGTGTCCGTCTCGTTGTCACTCCATTTATGCAAATCTTTGGGCGATTCCTTTGACGCGGCTTCTTTACCCTTCTTCTTGCGAGCACGTTGCTTTGGCTTGTTTGATGGCTCGGTTGGTTGTTGGGTTTCGGGTACAAAGTTGGGAATCGTTTGAGAATCCGCTAGAAAATCAAAGTCGGGCATGAGTGGAGTAGACGGGGGTGTCATCGGTCGGGGGATGTAACCCGTGTTGGGAGATTGGAATTGGTTTTGAAAAAAACGGTTGTGGCGGGTAAAATTGTTGGTTTGGCATTTGTGGCGTTTGTGGTGGGAATTGCAGTTGGTTTTGACCCAACAACAAGTTTTGGTATTTGGACGAATTGTTGGAACAAGGCTCGTTGTTGGTCGGGATTCATTTTGGATGCAAGTTTGTATTTGTTTGTGTGTTTTAAGAGTGATTTTTAAGGTTAAAAGTTGTGGTATTTATAATGTAAAAATAAGGGGTAAAAATAATAATATTTTGGGAATATTACCGTTAAACGGTAATATTTTGGAGATCAAACGGCTACTTTCTGGAGATAAAAGGCGTTACTTTTCCGACGCGCCTCGGTCACGCCGACCAAGGGGGCGGTGTGCCTTATGGTCACGGCGTGACTTATGCCCTCCACGGCGTGAGATTACCAGGTATACCGGATACCCTAACAAGTGACAAAATATTTAGATTTTTTATTAAAAGAGGGATATAAAGTGATTTGTTTCACATACCCTCTCTCTTTTCACGTTGGACACGGGAAAGACCCTATACGAACCCCCCACCCCTCCCTCTCCCTATATTTCTCATTTGTGACGGTCCGTAACCACAAACTTTTACACTTCTTGGTATGGAAAACGGTGTCGTTCATCCCCTCGCCTTGCCACATAAGCGACGGACTCCCCCACAGTCTACTGGTCCGTTAAAGCATATTCAATATATTTGGTGTAAGAAACTAGCAATACATTTTTAAAACATACCTTACATCAAATATAACTTCAATACTTGTATTGATTTTTTACACCAAATTTTATTTTTTAATATTAATTTTTTCACATTGATTAATTCGTATTTACATCAAATTTTGTTGCAACTTATATAAAGTTATAGTTTCCATTAGAAAATGTATAATATTTGTAATGAGTGTTCCACTTTATTTAATTTTACTTATATGAACAATTTTTATTTACCTAACTATTTAAAGGAATAACTCGTCATATAAATTTAATAAATAATAAAAGTAAATTATTTAAAATTTATGTGAATTGATAGAACAAGTATGAAAAAGGTTTAAAGTAAAAACAGAATAACCAAAAGGGTTAAAATAACTTTTTTTTAAAGAAAATTGTCAAACCAAAAATTCAATAAATATGAAGTGGTGGCAGGAGATGGCGTTTTAGGTAAAAACATGTTTGAGTTCATACATTAGAGATGAAGTAAGAGCGAGATGCAAATACAACTCTACTTTATTCATGTCCACCTTGTCCGGGTTTGACCGTCTATCAGTCAAATTTGGCTTAAAAACGCGCACTTTCTCTCCTTCCCCTCTCACATATCCCGGTTTTAGGCGTTCATACACAAGAAAGTCTCTCCTCCCCTCTCACATACATCATCCCCTCTCCTACACGTCATCCCCTCACCACCAAAAACGAGCTACTCTAAGATGAATACATGTTAACATTTTTAGTAATGTTTTGAAAACCTGATAAGTTTGATCGCTATTCGGTCCGGTTCAGTTTCACAACCTTGTCTTTTACGGTGAACCTTTGTGTGTATAAACAAAGTGCTAATATTAAGAATATGTTGAAAGTGTTGACAGGATATCTAGAGTTGTAACAAGGGATTTTAGTTGAGAATCAAAGAGTTCTCTATACTTAAAGTTGGCATATTGATCAATTATTATTGAGCATAGTTTGAATCTAAAGTTTTGAACTTACATGTTAAAACTATTAAACTTTAAAAATGATTTTATAAAATCGTAAAGTTAATTAAGACAATAAATAAAATAAATAGATCCTTGTTTTTGTTTGTTCCAAATGGACTTGTTCTGTTTCTAATAAATTTGAAGGATAAATTTCCACAAAACACACACACACACACAGATATTTTTGATGGATCACTTGTTGGGTTTGTTAAGCATTCATGTCCAGAAAGGAGTAAACCTTGCCCCTATGGATATCCTAGGCAGCGATCCTTATGTCGTTTTCCGATTAGGCAATCAGGTCACTATTCGTTTATCCTGAAATTCACATGTTTTTCGTTGTCTCATTGTTTGGTATGGATGTTAAAACTGCTGATTTTAATCTTAGTTTTGAAATCATATTTGTTACGGTCTTAATAAGTAGAGGGTCCAATCTGTAATTGTTTCACTTTCAAGGGTTTGATTGTATACTTATTTTATTAATGTACACAGGAATTGAAGACTGTAGTGGTGAAGAATAACAATAATCCTGTGTGGGATGAAGTTTTAACCCTCCCAATTTTTGAACCTCTTCCAATCAAAATGGTAATTCGCTTGTAGATTTTAGAGTTAATTGCATAAAATGACCCTTTGGTTTGATCAAACTGCATATTTGGTCCCCAGGTTTTAAAAATTGAAAACTTAGCCAAAAAGTTTGTGACATGGTTGCGTCTTTAGCCCCTGACGTTAATATCAGTTAGTTTTTAACGGAAAATTAGACCATGTGCTTACAATTACAAACTTAACCCTAAAAATGAGTTAAAATCAGTAAAAGTCAATAAAATTAATAAAAAAAATTGTAAAAATCAGTAAAAATGCAAAAAAGTTTAAAAAAATCACTACTTTTTTTTATACTTATTTTTAGGGTTAAGTTTGCAATCGTAAGTTGTGCGGGCTAATTTTCCGTAAAAAACTAACTTGTATTAACTTCAGGGGCTAAAGGCGCAACCAGGTCATAAACATTTGCGCTAAGTTTGCAACTTTTAAAACGTCTGGGCCAAACGTGTAATTATTTATGCAATTAGCTCTAGATTTTAGTTTTTCTTTAACTTGAATCATTATTTATTTATTTATTTATTTATTTTATCACCAAATACAATTATAAATTATGCAAGTATAGGAAGTGTACGACAAAGATACATTCTCACGTGATGATGAAATGGGGGACGCGGAATTAGACATCAAACCCTTCCTAGAAGCATTAAGATTGCGTTTGAATGATCTCCCTAACGAAACCATCATCGCGACCATAAAACCGACAAGAACTAATTGCTTAGCGGAAGAGAGCAACATAACATGGATCAAAGGAGAAGTTATCCAAAATATGGTTCTTCGATTACGAAATGTGGTATCCGGTGAAATTGAGGTTCAGTTAAGATGGGTTAATGTTCCTGGTTCTAAAGGACTATGATGTTTATGTGTATTATATTCATCATCTTTGATCTTTCCATTCTTGTTTGTTTTTTGCATTTCCCTTCATAACCTTTGTTGTACACGTTTTGTCGGCTTAATTATTTTGTTTTGGTATAAAGCAAATTTTAAAATCAGGGCATTTTGGTAAAAACAATAAGCTAACAGTGAGTATACACGTTATAATACATGTTTTGTTATGATGTAAAAAGGTTAAAATAAAATACTTCTATAGGCAAAGTAATATGCTTTAAATAAACATTCTTTTCTGCAGAATGATGTGGCAAACCATTTACATTACCATTAAAATCATACATACTGAGTTCACATGTGAACTTCTAGGTAACCTTGATCTTAGGAAGAATTTGGATATTATGGTTGCTTTATTGGAATCATAGGAGCATGTGTAGGTGGATAACTTTAAGTGATGGGAAGTACACTGCAGCTTTCAGTGATTTTGATGTCCAATTCCCAGATGCATTATGCTCTTTGTTTACCTAGTTTCAGGCACACTACCAGTCAGCATTGGGTTGTTATAGGCCTGGAGCAGTCCTAACTGTATCGTTGTATTGGGAGATTGTACCAAAGATGGTGGGTTGCTGGCATCTAGTAGTACAATTAGGTTGGCATAGTCCTCATTTGTTGCGGCAAGACATTACTTTGAATGGTTGGTGAAATAGGGATTATTGGATTTGGTAGACCTGGAGAATGGTTAGTTTAAGAAGCATGCTGAGTAATTTTATTGATAATGTGTCTGGTTATGTTTTGATTCACATTGGGCTTTGGTGTTTATAGATTGAGGATTAGTTATAGCTTAATGGGATCCACAGAATTAAGTGTTAATGATAAATACTGGGCCCTGTTAGTTCAAAGCATAGTCGTGACTGGTATTATTGTTTTTTTGGTACTGGGCTATCGAATGGGGAAAATGGAACTGGATTCTTGAAGGATTTGGTTTTAATTTTGGTGGATTATTTTATTATTGGGTTTCATATGATTTACAATAACGATATAATTAGGCCCAACACTTTATTCGGTAAGCATAGAGGTATACAAACCGGATTGGACCCAAGAACCGGAACCGGTTCTTAACCGGATTGTTGGACCGGGTAAGATTTTAGCCGGTTTGGAACCGGTTCGGCCGGTTCCGGTCCCGGAACCGGTTTTTTCGTGCACCTCTAGGTAAGCATATTGAGCAAATCCAGAATTTCAGGCCTTTGAGTGATTTTGGGCTTAATGGATTACGTTATTGGGCGGATGATTGGGTTTTAAGGAGCTGGGTTATTATCGGGATTGAATACCCTTTTCCGTGATGCGAATTGGGCTGACGAGAGTTAGTGGGTGGGGATCTGGATGCTAAGGGCCCATTATCTTGATTTTATGTTGGCCTTAAGGGCTGCTTGTTTGTATAGGCTTCCGAATAAAAAGTTAAAACCGGTTTGAGTTCAAACTGGACCGGTTTGAAACCGGTTTGAGATGGTCCGTTGACCGGTTTTTAATCGGTTCGGTTCGGGTTAAACCGGTTTAAATGTATAGGTTTCAAAACGGTTTTAAACCGACGGTTTGAACCAGTTTGAAACCGGTTCACGACCGGTTCGGTTTTTGGTTTGAAACCGGTTTGGTTTTTCAAACTGGTTTTTTTGTGCATCTCTATGTATGAGTATTGTAGTTCGTCAGGCACTGCTCTTTTTTGAAAAAGAAACACACTTTCATACAAAAAAAATTATTTTTGCTGTGTGTTTTTTGTAATAAAAAAATTACTTTTTTTTTATTGAAAATCGATCCGAAAAAAATCACTTTTTTATCGAAAATCATCATAAAAAATTATACTTGTGAGTAGAGGTGCACAAATCTGGTATTTTCAAGAACCGGTCCGGAACCAGTTGTGAGCATTGGCTTATTGTTTTTTTGTAGTATGGGTTTTCCCAAAGCGCCCGTCAAATCTTACTAGTTCCCTTTAGCACAATGAAGGATTTATTTATATAAAACACAAAAACCCAAGAATATTTGTATTTTAAAAGAAAAAAAGTAGCATATTCTTTTATCTCATCTTTAATATTCTCTAATAAGATTTGGAACAATGTTATCCAAATGTTCAAAACTGAACATCTTTTTCTTAAAGAAATTAGAAATATCTATTTATATTGAACAAGTGTCAATGAAAGATTTATGGTTGAGAAAAATTGGTCATTAGGTGGCGGTCCAATGGTAGAGGCAAAACCTCTTAAACACCTAAAAGACCTAAAGGTCATGAGTTCAAGTCCCACCAAGTGAAATGTGCCGTTCAAATTTTTTTTAAGAAAAACTAATTTTAAAGTCATAATTATCAAATCAAACTAAGCCTGTGATATTGAGACGACTTCCTCTCTCTCATTCTCAGTCCGTTCCACGGACGAATCCCAATCTCTTCGCGTTCCTTATACTCATGTTTTTCAATATCCTAAACAAGGAATAAACAAATATACCTAGTAAGATCTCATTCATAACATGCTATTGATAGGGTCTCGAGAGTGAGACAAGGCAACATTTTCTTTTATCCCAGTAGATAGAGGGCATAGGCGCACAAGAAACCGGTTTGGGATCCGAAAGCGGTCTGAAACCAATATCAAAACCGGTTGTGGTGAAACCGATCCCAATCTGATCCAATCCGTCGGTTTTTTTTTTAACAGCAAATTCACCCACCATTTTGTCCACTATGGGACTTGAACTTTCAACCTTTTTGAGGAGAGACACCTTTAAGAATGGGTCCAATCAGCCAGTTTGAAATCAGTTTGAGAATATATCCGTTTAAACCGGTTTGCGTCCAGTTTGGAAACAAATTTTCTAACTAGACGTTATATACCTGTTTTTTTTACCGCTTACTAACCGTACCCGAATTGCAAATTTGGTTTTCGGATCGGTAAACGGATATAATTTTTTTTAATTCGGTTTATTTGGTTATACATATTTTCAATACGGTTCAGTTTCTCGGTTTATTCGGATATACTTTTTTTTAAAAATCGGTTTATTCGATTTATTTGATTGAATTTGGTTCAGTTACAAACATTTCTAGTTCGGTTCGGTTCGGTTCAATTAACGAATAATGGTTGAAAAAATTAAAACCGAATAAATCGAACCAATAAACGTCGTGGTTGTGTACACTCCGGCCCAAAACCTTTTTTCTTAAATAAAAAAACATGATGAGGATCACAAGGGAAGGGAAGGGAAGGGAAGGGAAGACACCTAAACTCTGAACACCAATAGTTGCCGTTAACAACAAGTCCGTTGGTGTGGACACAATACTGCTCTACCCTGTAACTACCCTTCGCATCCTCCGTCACTCTCTCTCTCTCTTCACAGGTGTCCCAACAACAACTAGGGTTTTTTACTTTTCTTAATACTTCAACGATTATCTCAATGCGAATCTAACTCCAATTCGCAGAATCCATCACTCCTAACTTACTTCTAATTCGTCACGATTTTTGATTACCTACTGTCATTTTAGATCTCTGCTAACTAACTCCTGTGTTACACTATCATCTACCAACTGTATTGTATGGCTTTAGTTCAGCCATCTGCTCTCTGTTTCGGTTCCATTTCTTCCAATTTTCGACCTTCTTCTTGGTCCAATCGGTTCTCAACTTCCGCCGGTTCCAGATCGTCTACTGCTGTCAAAGCTTCCGGCTTAACATCAACGCCATCGATTCATAGGCCTTCTCAGTTTTCTTCTCCACGGCCAGGTACTATTGATCTTATGCTACTTCTAATTTTGTCACCTAATTCGTCTACTCTCTGATTTATTAGAGAATTGAAACATTAATCTTATAAACCACATCTAGCAAGGATAGATTTATATGGTAAGTTAAATTTGGCAAATTGGTTTTTAATAATCCAAACTATGGCTCATTGGCTCATAATAATCCAAACTAACAGTTTGCTGGTGATAATCTCAATTTTCACTTTTGTTGTCAACGGAAATCCTAGTAGCATAATCATCGTATATTTACACTCGATTTACACTTGATTCCCACTCGATTTCGCTTGTATATTTTTCCATATCATTTAAAATGGCAATTTTGAACGAAAATAAGTGTAAATTTATTATGATTATGCTACTGGGACTGTTATTGACAACAAAAGTGAAAGTTGAGATTATCACCGGGCAAACTGTTAGTTTGGATTATTAAAAACCAATTTGCCATTAAATTTTAACATTGTTCGATAATAAACCATTATGGTATTTTAACCGACGACAATCCTAACTTTCATTTTCGTTGCTTATAGACAATCCAGTAACATAATCATCATAGATTAACGCTCGATTTCGCTTGTATGTTTCCATATTTAGTTCATAATCATCACTGTGAGTGAAATCGTGAGGAAATCAAATGTAAATTTTTTATGATTATGCTAGTGGGATTGCCCTTGGCAATTTGCGCTTTTATACTAGCTCCTTTGCTTGTTTTAGTTCTGATTTTAATGTAATTTATTTCAGTAAAAGTGCTAGCAAGTGTTCAGGGATCACATGAAACCGATGAGTCCTCGCTTGTGGTCTGTTTTGGGGAAATGCTGATAGATTTTGTGCCTACAATAAACGGTCTTGCATTAGCTGAAGCTCCTGCCTTTAAGAAAGCACCTGGTGGCGCACCTGCAAATGTTGCTGTGGGTATCGCTCGCCTTGGTGGTTCGTCTGCCTTCATTGGGAAGGTAATAAAATAGCGGATAATGTAGTTGAATAGGTTAATGTTTTCGAGTTGACTGATCTCGTGTATTTTGATTTGCAGGTTGGAGAAGATGAGTTTGGTTACATGCTTGCTGATATTTTAAAAGAAAATAATGTGAATAATGAAGGAATGCGGTTTGATCCTGGTGCACGTACTGCTTTAGCTTTCGTGACACTGAAAAAGGACGGTGAACGTGAATTCATGTTCTACAGAAACCCTAGTGCTGATATGCTTTTAGAGGAATCTGAACTTGATCTTGATTTAATAAGAAAGGTATCTCAGTTTTCAAATATGGCCTTGATTTATATAAATTAGTTCACATACTTTTAACATTATTAGTACTCTTGCAGGCAAAAATATTTCATTATGGTTCCATAAGTTTAATTACTGAACCGTGCAAATCGGCTCATATTGCTGCAACGAAAGCTGCAAAGGATGCTGGTGTCCTTTTGTCTTATGACCCGAATCTGAGGCTTCCTTTATGGCCATCCGCAGAGAGTGCTCGAGAAGGAATCTTGAGCATTTGGGATACCGCCGACATTATCAAGGTAATATCTTCACTTCTCATGCAAGATAATCAAACATGTCTAATTGTTTTGATTATCGTTCACGATTAGATAAGTGAAGAGGAGATTGTTTTTCTAACAAATGGAGAAGATCCGTATGACGACAATGTTGTCCGTAAATTATACCATCCAAATCTTAAACTGCTACTTGTGACAGAAGGACCAAATGGTTGCAGATATTACACCAAGGTAATGTGTGAAATTTGAATAATTTATCGCTTCTGCGACCATTTATATGACCATTTTTGTGAACTTTGTGAATTATATAGGAGTTTAGTGGAAGAGTGAAAGGCATAAAGGTGGATCCTGTGGATACAACTGGTGCTGGAGATGCTTTTGTAGCTGGAGTATTATCAAAACTTGCTGCAGATGTCTCATTGCTCAAGGTATGACTTTAAAACAACAGAATTTTAATTAATGGAGACATGAGGTTTAACAGTTCGATTAGGTGGTAATTAGTTTGGTCATTATTTATAGGATGAACACCGGTTAAGAGATGCACTTAGCTTTGCAAATGCTTGTGGTGCGATTACTGTTACAGAAAGAGGTGCGATTCCAGCTTTACCGACCACTGAAGCTGTCATGAATGCTTTGGTCAAGACTGTTGCGTAACTAATTATCCTTGCAAAATTTAGGATGTATATTAATCACTTCCATAAACACATTTCATTTTTCCAAAACAGTGAGGTAATAATTGCTATTTTCTCCTAATTTTTATGTCTAATTATCTTTCGAGTTATATGATGATTAGTCATGGCATAAATCTTAATGTATTAAGGAACACAAGGAGGATGAAGAATGTGTATTTTTTTTTATTGTTTCATAAAAAGGATACAATCAAAATCATTATAGATTTGATGGTTGTCGAGTATCAACCCAATAATTACAAGCTAATGAATTGTATGCCCTTTCATCTTATGCGGCCTTTGCTGTCATATAAGAGCAATGGACCCCTTATAAAATGAATGGCTTGTCAGTTGTCACGTCTAAATGTTAAGGGGGCGTTTGGTTCGTGAAATGTTTTGGAATTGGAATTTGAATTCCAAAACATTTCATAATGTGTTTGGTTGATACATTTGTTAATGGAACTAGAATGTAAAAATATCTAAAATGACAAATTATCACTTAAAATTAACAAAATATAAAACAAAGATTCAAACTTAAAACATTTTTAAAAAAATGTTTAAAAGATAGTAGCATTCTTTATTTTATAACAGTTCAAAATAAATTTTGGAGTGACGTACACGGATAGTCCCTGTGGTTTACCAAAATTTTGGATTTGGTCCCTAGCTTTTCAAAAGTACATGGATGGTCTCTGTGGTTTGCACTATATAACGCATTTAGTCCCTAGCCAACAAATCTAAAAGTTTTACAAAGTGCAAACCACATGGACCATACATGTACTTCTGGCAAAGTTTGGGGACTAAATGCGTTACAAAGTGCAAACTCCATGGACCATCCGTGTACTTTTGAAAAGCGTGGGACGAAATCCAAAATTTTGGTAAACCACAGGACCATCTGTGTTTACTCTAAATTTTATCAAATCATAAATACCCTTTTAATGTATATAAAAAAATGAATTGAACACCAACAACCATACAAAAAAATTTGATTTTCAAATTTTGGTTTAAAAGTGTGAGGAGCATCTTTAACCCCTTCTCTTCGGTGAATCTAGTGATGCATTCTTTGTTACCTCCAAACTCCAAGGCCAGCCACAATCTTGGCTCTACACTGCCATTTTATAAGACAATATCATCCTTAACTTTATAAACAAAAACCAAGCCTACACACGCATATATCGGATAAAAATAACAGCACGATTGTGAAACCGAAATGGCGGATGAAGATGACGGGCACCTTGAGAGAATCTTCAAGCGGTTTGATGCAAATGGAGATGGGAAGATCTCGTCAACAGAGCTTGGAGACGCTTTGAAGACACTAGGGTCTGTGTCACCTGAAGAAGTGCAACGTATGATGGCTGAGATTGATACCGATGGAGACGGGTTTATTTCTTATCAAGAGTACTTGGAATTTTGTAATGCTAATAGGGGGTTGATGAAGGATGTTGCAAAGATCGTATGACTAACTTTTTCAGATTATCTCTCAAACATCTGTCTAAACAAACGTTTCGAAGTTATTCTTCTTGTAGTTTATTACGTTTTATTAATAGTCACAAGATGTATATAATTCTGTTCATTTTATAAAAAGCAAACAAAAGGAAAACGTGAAATCTATCATGTATTTCATGTATATCTCATTGGTAGATTTAAAAAACCGCGTGAATTAACTTGGATTACATGTGTGATTCTGGTTGTATTGACTGCATCTTTTGGTGTAACTGGCTATTCCTTACTTTGGGACCAAATTAGTTATTGGGTAGTGAAAATCGTAACATGTGTGCCCTTTAATAGGATCACATTTGATAGAATTATTGCTCAGAAGTGCTAGTGTGAGACAATCCACTTTGACTCATTTTTATGGTTTACACACTTTTGTATTGCCGCTTCTTATAATCATATTTATGTTAATGCATTTCTCAATGATACGTAAACAAGGTATTTCTCTTCCTGAGAAGATATGACATCGATATTTTGAATTTATCATTCATCACCCGGGGTAGGAACTGTAGTATTTTATTGCTACAAGTATGAATTATTAAAAATAATAAGATGTGTATTTGGATATTTCCCTTCAACTCCGCAATATTTTTTATTTGGCATCAATAGTTGAAGGGAATTTTCTGAAGAGAAAATGGATTATACGAGTGTGTGACTTGAACTATTGATCAGATATGAAGCTCATACGAAGGATAAACTGGTTCACACTAAATAGAATTTTTTCTATGATCAGATACGATACATATCATACATGAGCTGACTCACTAAGATCTAGTTCACTTAACTCTAGATTATCTAATAGTTTAACTATAAAAGTCAATCATTTCCTTTGTATTGATACTATCGGAGTGAAAAAGGGCCTAAATAAGAAAAGAGACTAGGATGCATTAGTAACAGGTAAATCCTTTGTGTTTATAATAGGTCCCAAAAGGCAATTGATCAGATCACGGTCTATTTTATAAGCCTACTTGGGTATTGAATATTATTTGAAAGAACTAAAATTTTTACATTCGATAGTTTGAACTCCAGAAAATAAAATCCAATAAAATTTTATTGTACTTACATAAAAGCATCCATATATCGTATATGCCGGTGTCCAGATAACACATATTATATGGATTTAGTTAGTTCTTTTTATTATTGTTCGAGCTGAATGATGAAAAATTATCATGTCATCGGGGATGGATATATAAGAATTCACCTACCCCCATATCATAAAAATCTGACTTGAAAGATCATGTGTTAAGATGTAAATTGGTTAAAAGTATGGGTCATGAGTTGATTACAAAAGAAGCGGGGCGTGTTCTTTGAGATAATAATTAATACCTAAACAAATGCATTAACCATGTAAACAAAGATTTTGAAAAATAAAAAACTAACTTTTTATTATGTTTTGTACATTTTAAACCCGATACATATTTCCATGAACCTACAACTTAATTTCATTATTTCCATGTCCAGCAAAAAATAAATTAAAAGCCGCTAGAAGGAGGGCTTGAACCTCCGACCTTGTGGTTAACAGCCACACGCTCTAACCAACTGAGCTATTCCAGCTTCTTGTTTATCTTACTTAGATTCTACAATAAATAAACAAACATTTACGAATTAACCTAGCGACCAAATACTTTACCACAGTTAACCTAACAAACATTTACCACAATGATAGGTTAACTTGGGTACCTTTGTCACAAATCAAAAGCAGGGCTCGTTACCGTCTTGTATTGTGTCGCGTCAATTTTTCAGTTAAAACAGTTATTTGCCAGAGTTGCATCGATTTAATAAACTAAAGACTGGAAAAAAGCAAAAGTCAAAAAGAAGAAACATAAAGAGAGATGTGAATCAAGTATCCATTTGTGAACAATTCATATACATTTGTACTTGGTTATCCAACATTCTAACCATTGTTCTTGTAAACAAACAAAAAGAACACTGTTACAAGGATGCAACAATCTGGGCTTCAGATCAACTCTGCATTTATTCAAACCACATGTGGGTTTTCCATACAAGACTTGCATTGCAATCTAAGGCTAAAGTTAAGTTTAGTCATCATAGGCATGCTGCTTTGCATATAACATCTTGCAGACACAAAGTTTAATGTAAATCCAGAAACAATCATATGTGAAAAGCTCATGAGCAACTAACTTCTTGAAGCTTCCATTTCTTCAAAAGTTCATCATAAACAGCCCCCTTTCCAGTTTTTGCAAGACCCTGCCTCAATCTTGCTAAAGTGGCAGGGGTCAAATTGATCCCTCGGTCCAACATATCATCTGCATACTTCACTGCCTCAGGAACACGATTAAGATCACGTAACCCACCAACCAAAACATTCCCTGCTTCCTCAAGCTCAGAATCATAATTTTCAATCATACATTTCCAAACTTTAATGGCACTATAAGGATCCCCACCTTCTACAAACACCCTAACCGCGAAACAGCAATTGGAATGTGTTGGCACAAACTCATTTTTAACCATCTCAGTAAATATCTGTTGAGCTTCTTTTAATTTCATGCTCTTCATCAAAAACTGAAATAAAATATTGTAACTTTGAGAATCCGGAAACACCCCGTTAAAAACCATACCATCAAACAGTGTTTTAGCCACATCAACATCCTGAACATATGAATTCAAATAAATCATTGAATTATACAATTCAATGTCCGGCTTACAATCATTCTGCCCACTCATCGAATCCCATAGCACTTTAGCAGACTTTATATCACCAATTGGCGCACACTCGTCTAATGCAGCTTTAAAAAACCTAATCCCCGGATAACACCCTCTATCCTTCAATATCTCAAAGAACATCATAGCCTCCTGCAGCCCACCCGACCCTTTGAGCAACGCGTTTAAAAAAGAATCATACGCAGGGAAATTGTTAGGATCCCATCCAATTTCACCTACCATTTCATCGAAAGTTCTTCTAGCATTAACCCCGTCTTGTTCTTTCTCCCAACCCTCCAACAAAATGGCGTAAGTATCCGAATCCGGCTTAATTCTCGTCTTGACAAAGTTCAAGAAATCTTTAGCATCTATAGTCTTTCCATCTCTACAAATTGCACTAAAAAGTGAATTTAAAGCCACGATATCCGCTGAACAACCATACTGTTCCATTAATTCAAATGCTAACAATGCTTCTTTCACCTTATCAGCCATTACATAACTACCAAAAACAGAAGCAAATGTAGCTAAAGAAAGTAATCCCTCTTTCTTCATTGACTTAATTGCATTCCACATTGCATCAAACAAACAATGTTTACCTAACATATCAATTATCAAATTCCAAGCATAAGGACTATGTCTATCGTTCAATTGATACCCTGACCACCGGAAAAACTTAACGGCGGCGGCAGGGTGTGCGTAAGATAGTTTAAGGACGTCTTCAACGTCTTCTGTGGAAACCCTAACTCCGGTGTCGTCTAAAACTCTATCTACTTCTAACGACGGTGTGTTTGCGACGATTTCGCATAGTAGTTTCACTTTAGCAGGTAAATCAGGGGTGTCGGTGTAAGAAGCAAAAACAGGGAGCTTACGCGTTGGTGATTCTTGGTTGATCCGATGGTGATTTGGATCCGGAGTTGAGGCGGAACGTTGCGAGACGGGACGTGATGATTGATCGGGATTTTGGCTGCTGCGGAGATCTTGACGGTGCCGCTTTCTGTTTTTCGCCATGATTTTCCGGTGGAAATTGGACGGGTTTGTCGTCGGTTATCAGAAACCCTAGAAAAAAAAGAGGACAAAAGCAATAAGAATGAAAAAAAATGTAATAATATTTGATAATTATTTAGAGCACATGAACCATCTGGTGGGTTAGTCCTGAAAAAATGTAATAATATTTGATAATTATTTAGAGAAAAAAATTCTTTAAAAAAATCAAAGTTTGAGTAGTTTATAAAAGTTTTATTAAAAAATTTACCTTCAAAAAAAATTTTAGAGCACATGAAATAGTTTCCTTTTTTTCTTTAACTGGTCATATCTCTAGATTTGAATCTAGAATCTCCTGTCTAAAAAAACAAGTGTCTTTATAAATGGGTTAGTCCCATATTTTTCTAGCATTGAACGTCACATATCCTTCTTATTCTATATATACTCATTTACCGACGCGACTCAATTACGTCCTTCAACTTTATTAAAATTATTATTTAAATTCTTAACTTTTTAAATTTTCATTTGATCCCTATATATATAATATATTTTTTAACCCCGTTAATCTTTTTATTAAGTTTTATTTTTCCAATAACTTTCGCTCGTTAACTTTTTTTAAAATCGTTTAATATATTTTTTAGTTGTCGTTGGTTATATCAACTGGTGGTAAATGCTGGTACCTAGAAGAATGAGCTCGACAGCGACTAAAAAACATTGGATATGTTGTATAATTGTCTTTGTTACTAATGTTTTAACGAGTTTGTCGTTTCAATGTTAACTCATGTTTACGTCGCAACATTAATTTTATATGTTTATTTTTGTATTTAATCACGTTAATAAGACACCTGGTTTAATAATAACCCTCCAGCTTTCTCCATTTTTATATACTACCCTTAAACTTTTTCAAATTACTAAACTCTCAGGGTTTACCCTCAAATTTCATTTTTTTTTCTTTTACATTTTTTTATTATTCTTTAATGAATTCGACTTTTTAATGTTAACTTCTATTTGCGCCACAATTTATCTGTTTTTCGATCTTCAGAACCAAGTCTTGACAACTTCATACGTTTCTTTTATGTACTTAGCACGTTATTGTCTTCGCCACGACACACGTAACGAGGTTCACAAACCCATCGCATCACGTGAGCTTTAATTATGCACTTAAGCACGTTAATGTCACCGTACAGTCCCGCCGCAACGCGGGGGTCAGATTTTCTAGTTTTCCCTATTTCTCAAATCATATAAATTTTTTTAATTAATTTAAACCTTAAATAAATTATTTCACTATTCATTTTATAAATTAAATTAATTTAAAATCAACGTATAATTAAAATAAAACTAGAAGGAGGTAATGCGCGTTGCGGCGGCATCCAGACTATAATGTTAGCTTTTATTTACGTGCGTTACGGCGTGTTAAATCGCGGAAAAAATTAACGTCCTCAAAATGTTATAAAACTAAACCAAAACTTTTAAGTAAACTCGTCTCGCAGGTCCACCTCATGATCAGATTTCGTTTCCTAAGGTAACCCTCGTCTTAATTCGTTTCTTCTCCAGTTTTACTCGTTATATCCTCGTTATAAGTATCGATCTCGTGTTTCTTAGGCGAAACCCGACTGCTAGGTGGTTTGTGAGAGGTTGACAACATTTTTTGTGGTAGGTTGGTGGTTTCCGGCAAAGCTCCGGTGACGGAAATGGGGATTCCGACAACATCCGAACCTCCCAGTCGTGTTCTATGTCCAGATCCGTGATTTCTAGTTTGTTTTTATTTAGGTGATGCGAGGTAAAAACCTGAACCCGAACCCGAACTTGTTTCTCATTGTATAAACCCTTGTAATGTTCAGATCCGTCATTATACATTGTAGATCTAGAGTTTTTGGTGGTCTAGAGACTCAGTCAAACGCAGTCAACAAAAGTCAACTGGTCAACTGTGGTCAAAACGAGTCAGCGGGTTCGTATACGTAAACCGAGTGTTCGGAAAGGTATAATACACAAGCTAAAGCGATTATATTATTTAGACGAAAGTTAAACGGGTGCGTGTGCTGTTAAAGTAAGTCGAGCCTAAACGATGTTTTGACGGTAAAAATAAGTATTATCGTGACATTTAAAAAAAAGAGTTATGTTAAACGCGTTGTAGCCAAAAGAAATCCACCCAAGCGAAATTCCCCATTTTTTAGACTAAAATTATATAATAAGTAAGACGAGAACTTTAATACGACTAAGAACCGTTATATAAACGTGTGTATCTATACATATAGGAATAATTAATTTTTTTGGGTCATACAAATGTCTACAAAAATATTTGTTATATAAAAGCTATCGATACCTTTTAGTTGGGATGATTGGATAACAAATATAATTTGTATAAATTCGTATCTTGATTAAATACACTTATGTTACATATGAAGATAGTCATATATTATATATTCATTATACGAAACCAAACATATATTTTATAAAACAATAATTAGATCCGAACATGTATATATATATATATATATAATATTTTCTTTAGATAAAATCAAACTAACATTTTATAATATGATGTCTAAATCGATTAAACGAGGACCTTAAACACGATTTACTAACGACACATAAATTAGTAAATGTTGATACTTGAACGTAAAAACAATTATATTATATTTGTGTTTCAGCGCGGCCTATACAAAATAAATACGGCGGAGATTACTCTAACTTCGAGTATTTTATACAAACTTATATAAGTATATACGTTTGTTATGATGATTGAACGATAATCAAAGATAAAACTCGACGGGCTAATCTATGACTCAACTAATAACGAGAGTTGATACGAATATATTTTTCATAAATATAAACGTATAATATGAATATATATATATACACACATAAAGACATACAAGTATGTAAATACTCACGTTTTTATAAAAGCAAACGGTTGTTATACAACACGACCTATGGAACCGAATATATATATATGTATATATATGTATGTATATTTATATACATAAATATTAAAAGTGTATATATATACATCTATACCATTAAGACCATTGATTATAATGCACGAACAGTTAGAAACTTCAAGTGTACTTTTCCAATAAATAGAAAAACTTAGACTTTTATAAACTTGAATAAATGTGTTGTCACATGTATAAAATGATATTTATAGGTAAATGTATAACCGTGTGTCTTCTATAAACCCTTGGATATTGTACAATACGATGTTCAGCTGTAAATACATACACATAAAAATACATAAGTATATATACACTAACATCTGCATATGGATCTAAGTATGTCCTACATGAACCGTAGCGTTTTCTGGTGAATTACACGAACTGTATAGATATATTCTTAAGTTTTAATTATATATATGCATACTTATATATTAACACGTGTATATAATGAAACTATGCTAATTCACTACAATACAGAGTTGCACGCATTCTACTAAGGGACACACGAAAAAAAAAAGAATTATGATTAGTAATTATAAGTGCATACCGTTATACACAACCGTGAGCTCGATAAACTAATACACTTGAGCGTGACCATTGGAACATAATAAATAAGTTAAAATCTGACTCGTCCTAAACAAAAATTATCATCAATCGTTAAGTCGACAACATGGCTCAACCGCACGCGCGATAACTCATTTCAACTTTAGACTTACTTTATAATATTACGGTTAGTCCATGAATGTTTAAGTACCTACAGGTATCATAGGTCTCGAGTAGGACATAAACCCGTGACTATCGTATTACGTGGAATTTGGTTCTCGTTGTTTCATGACGGATGTCATCGTTCCTAACACATTACCAGGTGAGTTTCACGGCCCCTTTTTACTGTTTTCTACATTTGGGGGGAAAACATGTTAATTTCAAATGGTAAGATAACTAGAAAACGAGAAACAAACATCTGATTCCTTTGTGTGTATGAGTTAAACCTAAAAGTCCTCGGTATTTCGAACTATAACCATTAGCTATGGACTTAGCCATAGATCGATATGAATAGTACTATTCGGGTTGACACCCCCAATCATGGTTAGTCGCGCTAACCCGACCAGCATGGTCAAATGATTGCATATTAGGTCTTGTTTGTTCTCATTGTTTAAATGAAAAATGGGTTGGGGCAAACTCTATAATTCGTTAAAGGTTTGGTTATAGGCTTGTGTATCACATAATTCGTAAGTGCTAGCTAGACTTCGATGAATCAACTGCTAACTTGTTTTGTTTATCATATGTATAAAGTCAATTTCGAGCAAATGATTTCGCCAATGGTATACGTACCAATGGGTTGTCAGCCAATTTCGAGAAACGGGTTTTGCCAATGGTATACGTATCAATGGTTTTGCCAGTAAATTTCGAGCAAAGTATTTTGCCATTAGTACCCATACAAACAGTTTTGTCAATCAAATTCGTGCAAATGGTTTTAGCCGAAAGATTTTGTACAAATGGTTTTTGCCGAAGGATTTCATATACATGGTTTTGCCAAACGATTTCGTACAAATGGTTTTGTCAATTTTATTCATTTAGAACATGTGAACTCACCAACATTGCGTTGATATTTTTTAACATGTTTTCCAGGTAATACTTACTGCACGGTTGGAATAGGTTATGTTGGGTGTGGAGTCTCATATGGGGCAGCCGGCCCTAATGGGCTCTACACGGGTTGGGCCTAACTTGGAAATTAAGTTACTAACCCTAGATTAATCTCTATATATACATCATATGTATTTGTAATTCCTTGAGCACAGAAATAATATAAACCCTAGTTGCAAAGTGGACGTAGGTCAGTTTAGACCGAACCACTATAAATCTCGTGTTCGTGTTTTTCCCGCATTCGTGTTTGCGTGTGTGTGTTCGTGTGTGATCGTGTGTGATCCTAACAACTGGTATCAGAGCCAGGTTCGAGATCAGATCACACGAACCGTTGACTGTTTGCCGCCGCCAGATTAGGGTTCTGCCGCTACAGTACTGACGTCGCTACAGTACCTGTGCATGAACAATAACACTACCGTGAACAGTAACCCCTGTCGTGAACAGTAATATGCCGCTACAGTGACGCGTGAACAGTACGCCGCCACTACAGTGTTTCCCAGCGGGTGAACAGTATTTTTCCGCCGTGATAAGTATCCGCCCCCGCTACAGAGCTGCCGGAACAGTACCGTTGCTACAGTATTGCCGTATCTACAGTACCCCTGCTGAGTTTGACCAGAAAAGTCAACAGCTTGCTGATTTTGACCAGAAAAGTCAACAGCTTGCTAAGTTTGACAAGAAAAGTCAACAGCTTACTAAGTTTGACCAAAAAAAGTCAACAGCTTGCTAAGTTTGACCAGAAAAAGTCAACAACTACTGTTTTCTGTCCAGTTTTCGCTGCTACGATTTTTGGGCATTCTGCACGTTCTACGAGGTCAGTTTTTCGGGTTGTTTTTTCAGTTTGTTACAGTTCGCAATGGCAGATAACGAGAAAACGAGGATTGAGAAGTTTGATGGAAAGGAGTTTGGGTGGTGGAAGATGCAGATTGAAGCACTACTATGTCAGAAGGATTTGGATGTAGTGATGAGTGGGGAAAAACCAGAAAAGATGTTACCAGCAGATTGGGATAAGTTAGATAAGAAAGCCCGGGCAGTAATAACACTCTCTTTGTCAAAGAATGTTGCTTACAACCTTTTGAAGGATACCACAACGCGTGGGATGATGGAAGCACTGTCTAACATGTATGAGAAGCCGTCTGCAGCAAAAAAGGTTTTCTTGATCCGTGAGCTGGTGAATACTAAGATGAGAGAGGGTGGATCAGTAACAACACACATTAACAACCTCAATACAATTCTGTCTCGTTTAGTGTCAATTGACATTAAATTCGACGATAAAGTTCAAGCCCTTTTGTTGTTATCCTCACTACCTGATAGTTGGTCAGGAACAGTTACAGCGATTAGTAGTTCTGCTACTAAGTTTACATTTGATGGGATTCGGGACCTGCTTATGGGAGAAGATGTCAGATGCAGAACTTCAGGTGAATCATCAAATACTTTGTTGGTTACTGACGGCAGAGGTAGAGGGAAAGATCGGGGCAGTGGGAGCAGGAGGAGGAGTCAGTCAAAGATTCGTAAGGATGTGATATGTTGGAACTGTAAGGAAGCGGGACACTTTAGGAATCAGTGTCTGAACGCAAAAAAAGAAGTGAATCAGGTTGAAGCAGAAGATGACGTGTTGATTTGTTGCGTAGAGGATGCTATAGATTCATGGGTGATGGATTCTGGTGCTTCATTCCATGCTACCCACAGCAGTGAAGCATTGCAGAATTTGAAAGAAGGGGATTTTGGGAAGGTAAGATTGGCGAACGATGATGTTCTTGACGTTACGGGCATGGGTGACATAGATTTGAAGACTTCAACCGGTTCATGGACTTTGAAGGATGTCAGGGTAATTCCAGGTTTGAAGAAAAGGTTAATTTCTGTCGGACAGTTGAATGAACAAGGACACGAAGTTAAGTTTCGGAACGGTCAATGGAAGGTGGTTAAAGGTAATCTTGTCATGGCTCGAGGAAGAAAGAGAGGTTCGCTTTATATGGTCAGTATATCGTCTAAGGGAGAGGTTATCCCGATTCAGAAAGAAAACAAAGTCCGGTTCACAGAATCTCGTGGGCAGAAGAGGGTTTGCTTTGCAAGTGAGCAACCCAGAGTCAAAGTGAAAATTCAGGATGAACGATTTCGGAAGGTTAAACCAGGTAGAGGGCATCGTGACAGTGGGAGCACAGGTCGTGTTTCAGTTACAGCTCCAGTGCTACAATGGGTTAAGAAGACCAGCATTCCGACTGGAAAAGTCTCTCCAGTGGACTACTTGCTTATGATGGAGAGTGTGAGTTCTCAAGTTGTCTCAGAGGCCAGCAGAGTAACAGGTTCGTTACAGTGGGAGCAGGCAGGGACAAAGAATGAGTCACCGGTCGTGACTGATGAGTTGAAGCTCGAGGCAGCTTCAACGTGCCTTCAGGTTAACTGATGAGAAGGATGATGCAACTAGTGGTAAGGAATATTACAAGAGGTACAAGATGATGAAAGTCGGTGGAGCGCAGTTCGAGCCTCCAAGTGGGAGATTGTTGGGTGTGAAGTCTCATATGGGGCAGCCGGCCCTAATGGGCTCTACACGGGTTGGGCCTAACTTGAAAATTAAGTTACTAACCCTAGATTAATCTCTATATATACATCATATGTATTTGTAATTCCTTGAGCACAGAAATAATATAAACCCTAGTTGCAAAGTGACGTAGGTCAGTTTAGACCGAACCACTATAAATCTCGTGTTCGTGTTTTTCCCGCATTCGTGTTTGCGTGTGTGATCGTCTTTAATCCTAACAGGTTAAACATTTGGATTAAGTCCTTAGAAGATGAAGACAAGGTGGTCGACATATTTAGAGGTCTTCATATCGCTTCCGCTGTTGTGTAATGTTACCAATCGTTGCAACCTTAAATTATTTATTTATTTATTTATTAAGTGAATAAATTTAAGGGTGTGACATGAATCCCGCAAGAAGTCTTGGAACGGCTATTGTGAAGTGGAAATTTAAAGGAACGTGATCTTGGGTCCAATAATTGGAGCAGTAACCGGAGGCTTTGTTTATAAGTTGCTGAAGCCGACGGATAAATCATTTAGAGATATTGCGAAAAGAAGTGGGTGATTGATCTTTAACTTTGAGAGTGAAACTGAATTTGTTTAGTATTGTGAACTTTTGTATCATTTAGATTTTAATATTGTCAAGTTCTTTTGCCGAACGCGTAAAAGATTTTTTTTTTAGGTATCCAAACCTTTGGAAATTCCCTTCTAGTATTATACTTTAAGGTGATTGGTTAAGCGTTCCACGGGTCATATTTTCCTTTGAGTCATGTCAACATCTTGTTAGGGTGGAGGGGGCGCCCATTGGTGTGCCTTGGAAATCTATACACAAAACCTTCATGACCGTGGAAATCTAAAATAGAATAGATAAAAGAACTTGATTGACTAAAATGAGATAAAAAAAATTTGAGTGACTAAAATAAAACAGATAAGAAACTTGATTGTTATTGTGTAAAGTTAGCTATACTTATTATATTACGGAGATACTTGTTTTGAATTTTTGCTAGTTTATTAATATTCTTCATATCAAAATACGGGGTGGACTTTTTGATTGACCAACCTAAATCAGGTGTTTAATTTTAATAGTCCTGATTAACAAAAGAAAATTTTAAGACAGTCAACAACAAAACTCTTATTTACGTTTCAAAATTTACCAGTACTACCAATATATCACGAGAAAATCGCAATAAAATAAATTTGTTGGTCAAGAAATATATAGATAAGGTTGGACGACGATTCAAAATCATAAAACACACGTGATTCCTATAATTAAACAATATTATTATTAGTTATTTTATTGCTTTGCCATCAACGTTCTGTCTTGGTGGTCAACGGGGTTTTTCCAAAGGGTTTTCCCTCTGTGAAGGTTATGAGTTCGAATCTTGCAAGCTGCACTTCATAAAAACTAGGAACACCCTCTGCAAATTTCGAATTTCTTGGGGGATGTTCGGGTAGACTGATGTACGAGCATCCTCTGATAAGACGTGCTAGTTGAGCTCACGCTGCTAAAAAAAGTTATTTTATTGCTTTGAATTATAGCTTTTACAAAATATTGACGTAAAAAACGAAAATAAAAAGAATATATCTTTTACTGAACAATTCAAATAAAGCCACCTCGAATATTCATTTAAAACGCAAAAAAACTTTAATATATCTTTTTCTGAAAACAACTTATTAGTAAAAAGGGAATTAAATCACAACTAACTTTTAATTTCGTGATAAACATCTAGATTTTTTTTTAACGACAACGTTAGATATTTTAGGATAATTAGGTTTCTCCGGGGCAACACCTAGAACATCTATGGCACCCACCATAGGAGGAACCATCAACTGGGTAAACACCATGACCTGATCACAGACCTCTTTTTGCTGTTACCAGGATTCGAACCCAAGACCTCTATTATGTGAAGTATTAGGGCTACCATTGCACCAAATGACAAGCATCTAGATAACTTATCAACTTTCAAATTTTGAAAAAGTAAACAAAAAGTTCATTATCCACTTAATTGGTGTTCTTCCCCTATATATAAGCACCATCCGTAAACCCTAAACTTTGAATATTAGTGTCTTCTGGTTTTGAAGATCATTTCGGCCCTACGATGATTGACACAGTGGAATCTCAATTTTCCGCCATGGAAAAAGGCACTATTAACTTGAGTGTCTCCACAAATCACAAAATCCATTTAGCTCAAAAGGTATGTTTAATTGATAATTTAAAATACAATTCACGTGAATCCTTGGGAAAACTTCACACATTAGTTATCAAATTTCTCATTAGTTTCATTTTAATCACTCAAACTTTTTTGTCTCATTTTCATCAATCTTACACAATTACCATTTTTAACATCTTACTTTTTGTTTTATTTTATTTTATTTTATGTATTTAATAAAAATGTTTGTTTATTCTTTTTGGATGTAACATTCACCTAATCTATATAATAAAATTTAATTAAATGTAATTTGTAATATGACAAGATTGGAACATATATCTGTGATTATAATTACTTATATCGTGTTTATTCGCCATACAGATGTTAGCTGAATTTATCGGCACATTTTGTGTTATTTTTGCTGGTTGTGGATCAGTGGCGGTTAATAAGCTTTATGGTGGCACTGTAACATTCCCTGGAGTGTGCGTAACATGGGGCTTAATCGTTATGGCCATGATATACACTGTCGGCCATGTCTCCGGTGCACATTTTAACCCTGCGGTCACTGTTACGCTATCTCTTTTGGGGTTGTGTCCGTTTAAAGAGGTATTTATTAATTATGTTGTTAAAACTTTTGGATTATTGATTAATGTAAATCTTTTGTGGTTAATGAAGTTTTATATATATATATATATATATTCTGTAATTGAGTGAAGTTATATCTTAATCTTTATATATGCAGCTGGTTGTTTATATACTGTCACAACTTTTGGGATCGGTTCTTGCAAGCGGAACGTTGTCGTTGATTATGAATGTGACTCCGGAAGCATATTTTGGAACGACACCTGCCGGCTCAACCGTACAATCATTTGTTGTTGAAATAATCATTACGTTTATCCTTATGTTTGTTATTTCGGGTGCTGCCAACGATCATAGGGCGGTATGTTTTCTTACTAACTATTGTAACCTGGGTTCTACACCTTGGGTGTTAATTTTTTACAACCACTAGGTTAGCCTAGTGGCAAAGGTGTATACCAAGACTTCTCTAAAATGAAGAGATCTTGGGTCCAAGTTGGGTCAGGGGGTTTTCTCAACTATGGTGGGTTTCCTCCTGATCGGGTGGGCCAGTGGCCCGTCAGTGATCCAAATTGTCGTTCAAAAAAAAATAAAACTAGTTATATTTGATTTTTAAGATCAAATGGAATAATTATCTTCGTTTTGACAATCAAAGGTATTTAATGTTTGATATTTTGGATCAACTAATCCATATTTTCTTATTTAAAATAGAAAAAATTGCTTTATGTTTCTTTTATTGTTTTGAACAACAATTTTTACGGTTAATATCACTTAATTCTATACTTATAAGGATTTAAACCGTGGGACAATCATCAATACTACCGGTTATAAGGCTATGGGCTTTATGTTTCTTTTATGTTTTATTGTTTTTTAACTATTATTTTTTACAAAATTTAATGATTTAAAATTGCAGATAAAAAAGCATGGAGGAATTGTTGTTGGAATGACAATTATGTTAAACGTCTTTGTGGGAGGGTATAGCTGTTCTTTACTTTTACAGTTACTAATATATTTTTTAATTAAATTGATTTAATCTTTTGAAAAGTATTTAATTGATTGATATAAAATATAAATTTCAGGCCAATTTCTGGAGCATCAATGAATCCTGCAAGAAGTCTTGGACCGGCTATCGTGAAGGGGAAGTTCAAAGGAATCTGGGCGTATGTTTTGGGTCCTATCATTGGAGCAATAGCCGGAGGCTTTGTTTATAAGTTGTTGAAGCCGACGGACAAATCTTTCAGAGATATTTTAAAAAGAAGTGGGTGATCGATCGTTAACTTTGAGATCGAAATTGAATTTATTTCAGTATATTAAAATTTTGTTCTTTTTAGATGTTAATATTGTTAAGTTTTTTTTTAGTTTGGGATGATTTGATTTTATCGAAAATGGGATGGTTTATAATTTGTTTCTCTATATTTTTATTGGTTGATTTGTTATCAAAGACGTACGAAAATTTTGGAGAAGATATGTCATACTGTTTGGCTACAGTTGTTGCCGATGGTGATTTTAGTTTTGAGAAGATTTGTGTTCGTTTTATTTCGTACAAGGGGCATATGTTTCATGTGTTCGATTATGTTCACACAACATTATAAAAAAATAGGGAAAATTACCAAAATAGATCATTTGATCGCAACAAATTCTTAATATAGATATTGACTTTTAGCCTATAAGTACATAGACTTCTACACTGAACCGCCGGCTTAGCAGGCTAAATTAGCCGGCAAAAAAGTAAGCGAAAAACAGGGGTGTGCACCAATGAAATGTCCACACATGTCAAAAATCACTGATAAATAGCTGACGCGTCTAGTTTATTTAGCTGTGAGCCTGGGGTTTCTGCATTTAGCCTGCCGTTTAGTCGGGGTTTCTACAATTAGTCGGCCATTATAAGGCCCTTAGCTAAGGGCTAAGCCAAGAAAAGACGACTATTTAGCCGTGAGCCGGAGGCTAAGCCGAGAAAAAACAGTATCGGTATTTGTTTTTATTGATTTCGATCGATTTAAAAACACCTGTCAATATCCTATTGGGTACACCACAACTTTACTTTTGAGGTTACACATAGTAGATAAACATTTTTTATTTTGTAGTACACATAATTTTTAATACACATAATTTTTACCAAACCAATATTGCCCAATCAACATTGGTAACTAGGACTGGTATTTACTTTTGTAATTTTTTGTTTCGATACAACTCCGTTTCGATATTTTGCACTACCCGTACCGAAACGGCACCGTACTATAACGTAACTTTGTAACTCACAATTTTATGTACGTAGCTTATACGAAATTAATGCCGCATCACACTAAGAAATCCTACTAATTTCATAAGATACATTTTGGTAAGAGGTGAACAGTACTCTACTTCTATTTGTTGTGTTGTCACGTGGCACATTTTCACTGGCTGGTTTTTTTCCTTTTTTAAAAATAGGGTACAAAGTACACAGCTTATGGTACAACTGTTTTTGTGTTTCTTTCTTGATCGTCTACGGCTCTTGAAGGAGTTGATCCACGTGTCAACTTTTCAGTGGTCCACCAAATATAGATTTTTTATTTTTATTTTCTGTAACTTCCACCACACCACGACCCCTGATTAACGATTGCTACTACCATCGGAACCCTAGAACTGATACAAAAGACAAATATTTGATACTGAATGTCTATATCAAAAAACAAAAAAGGAAAGGAGGGAGAAAGAGGAAAAAGGGTTTATTTGATTTCTTAAAAGAAATAATTTTTTGTGTGATTTTCTTTTCATATTTTCTGCAAAAAAACAGAGTTAGAAGCTAGGAAGGTAGCAGAAGCAGGAACATCACGTGGGTCTTCGTCGGTTGTTAATGGAGATTTGAAGAACAAAAAAACACGGGTCCTCTTCTTCCTCTCAAGGAGCAGCTTCAAAAGGCTAAGATTTTTACGGATGAATAACAATGGAAGTGAAGCGGCGGTGGTGGTGCTGTGGAAGACGGTAGGCGGTGGTGGTGCTGTGCTTATGTGCGGCGACAGAGAAAGGGGGAGGGTAGTGTTTCAAAGTGAAATCATGAAGTGTGTAAAGAGAGATGAAAGATTGGAAGGATAAACCGGTATAAATCATGGTTTTGGTATATGGTTTTGATGTGTGCTTCAAGATGGTTTTAAACCATAAAGATATTTAAAATTTTAATACATAAGTGACTGATTCTTTTAGAGGATTTACATCACTCTCTTTCTATTTTTGTGAGTGGTGTTTCCTATATTTTAGGGAGTGATTTAAAGTGGTTGTGAGTGGAGGAGAGAGAAAATGTATAAATTTTTATATATTTGGAGAAAACACTGTTTATCTGTATAAATTTTTAAATATTTTTTGAAAGTATTGTGAGTGGAGTAGAGAGAAAAGGTAATGATAAAGGTATAAAAAATATTATTTAATTAAAATGAGAGAGAAAATGTAGTGATGTTTAGTGTAATTATAGAGATGGGAATAAAAAAACTGATGAAAATGCTCTTAGACTTTTTAAATTTCCAAATTTTGAAGTAGTTAGTTTGAAATTTTCAAATTATATGTTGTTCAACGAAAACTTAAAAGTAAAAACGGATGCTTTAATTTTATCTTAAAAAAAAGGCTTAGATGTTATCTTCAAAATTAATTATGAAATTGTTGTGCAAATTTACTAAAGATAAAAATGCATTTAAACTTATGATAGAAGTTGTGATTTACTAAATTGGCAAATGCAATAAAAAATTAACATACTTTCTGGTTTTTTTCATAAAAGTTCTTCAACAAAATTTTGCACATAAAAAACCAACATACTTTCTTTTTTTTTTCTCACAAAAGTCACTCAACAATTTTTTACACATAAAAACCAAAATACTTTCTTGTTTTTCTCACAAAAGTCCATCAAAAACTATTTATCTAAGCAAATGAATCCGCAAAAATAAAACAAAAGGAATCGACCGACAGAAACAAGATCAAATGAATCATTTGCCTTGCTTCTGTCGATTTATTTGCTAGAATATATAGTTGTCAAGTGATTTTTGTGAGAAAAACAAGAAAATATGTTGGTTTTTTATGTGCAAATATTTGTTAAGTGACTTTTGTGAGAAAAAAGAAAGAATATGTTAGTTTTTTTATTTGCAAAATTTTGTTGAGAGACTTTTGTGATAAAAATAAAAAAATATGTTGATTTTTTAGTGGCATTTGCCCTTACTAAATAATTTAGAGTTGAGTTTTAAACTTAACCGGTACAAAAGAGTTGAGTTGATTTACTAATTAAATTTTTAGTTTTTTAATTTGGTTATTAATTTGTTTAAATTTAAAAAAAATAAGAGGGTTGGAGGGTACTTAGAGGGTACCACTCCTATCTTAAAGAGTACTTTGGCTAATTGAGGTGACATCTTCTAATTTGTGTAATTTGAAATGGTAGTTTGGTTGATAGGGTACCACTCCCACCTTCCTAATGGGTTATGAATGCATATTATAATATCGTTCTAATGGAAAAGTAGTTTTTACACCAACCCCGCCGTATCGTGCGGGCATAGTTCTAGCTCTATTTAAATGAGAACTCATGTGAATAGTAACTTTCTAATGAGGAAGTGCCATGTGTATTTTTAAATAATTTAAAAAAAAAAATTCAACTTTTATACTATATATAATATATGTTTTTAACCCATTTAACTTTCTAATAATTTAGTTTCTCTGTAATATTTTTTGTTCTTTAAGTTTTTTATAAAAAAGGAAGACGTGGCTTTCTTTATTTCTTTTTTATCAACGTTCCGGCATAAATTTTATTGAAAACGGAGTTTTGTTCAAAATCAAATATTTTATCATACGCTATAGCGAGAATACGTAGGGTTTAGCATCGCAAACAAAACGAACCGATAATGACCATGTCCACGCCGCGCTGTGAGGGGGAATCGTTTTAGCCACTCATAATATATATAATATACCATTTTAACTCGTTTAGTTTAATATTTATTTATTTTTTCTTCGCTAACTTTCGTTCGTTAACTTTTTTTTAAACGGAATGCGCGTTTTGTTTATTTTTTGTTATCAACATTAAGGTATAACTTTTATTAAAAACGAAATTATATTCAAATTCGAGTTTATTTTGCTATTGTGCAGTATAGCGAGTCTACGTTTCGAAATAAGTTTTATCCATCCAAACAAGTTAACCCTGATAATGACCAAACTTTCGCAGCGAAGCTCGGCAAGAAAAAGAAACCAGTTCAATACATTAATGAACTAATTATGGAAAATGGAATATTATTGTCTTACTTTAAGGAAATAATTGTTGACTTTCTAGATTGATCAAGATTAAGATCAAGAAAAAAGATTTCAACTATAAAAAGAGGTGTTCTTCACAACTTGTGTCTAGGCCTATTACAAATCAAACGAATATTACTTGTATTCATTTTAACTTTAGCAGAACAAATAAATGAACACGAATATTTGAATGAACGTGTTCATTAAGAAAATGAAAATGTTTATGTTCATTCCTTAATATTCTAAACGAGCACTTAATTAACATGATCAATTGGCATAGGCTAGTTTTTCTTACCTTTTATTTATTTTTTTTATGTAAGTAGCAAATTTCAATTAGTAATTCGTTCTTGGAAATTACAAAGAATGTTTACCAACCAGACCTAGTATAACAAAATTCAACTAGTAAATCTATCTTAAAAATTTAGATGAGTGTAATTACTATTATATGAAGTTTTCCTTTATTTTATTTGTCCTCTTTGTGCTCCAGCCTCCACGTGTATCTAAACTATGAAGTCTAAAATACTCTAAAACCCAACATCATGGGCTCCAGAATTGCTTTTCTACGCCTTCAATCGAGTCCAATAAAGTATTATGTGAAGTAAGTTAGTGGTGCACAAAAAAAACCGGTTTGGTTTTTCAAACCGGCAAACCGGTTAAGCGCTAACCGGTTCAAGGCAAACCGGTTCGGGTTACGTATAAACCGTCGGTTTATAACCGGTTTAAAGCATTCAGGGGTCCATCGGGTTGAAGACCGGTTTATCCAAACCGGTTTTTAACCGGTTTACAATTTTGGGGTTGAATTTAAACGTATATTATAAAATTTGAAAGGATTAACTAGCATTTATTAAAATAATGCATAATTAATTAAAGAATTAAATATTATGACATACCTTATTTGGGTTCATTTCCATCTACGGGTTCATTTCCATCTACGGATAATTAAATTAAGAATTATAAAGGATTAAATAGCATTTATTAAAATAATACAAAATTAATCAAAGAATTTAATATTATGACATACCTTATTTGAGTTTATTTCCATCTACGGATATATAAAAAATTGGAAAGGATTTAATTAAATTAAGAATTGAAAAGGATTAAATAGCATTCTTAAAATAATACATAAATTAGGAATTAAGTAATTTTACATTCCTTATTAGGGGTTTACAAACGTATATATATCTAAAATTGGAAAGGATTTAATTAAAAACCTTAAAATGAATTTTAAAAAAACATAGTAATTATAAATAACCCCGATTTAATTTTATTTAATTAAATCAAATTTTTAATTAAAAAACCGGTTTACCATTCAAACCGGTTCAAACCCTACCCTAACCGGTTTGATAGGGTTGGGGTTTTCTCGTTTAAAATCCGGTTTAACCCGAACCGGTTTAGGGCCAAACCGGTTTTGACCAATCGTTGACCAACCTGGTTCGGGTCGGTTCAAACCAGTTCGGTTAGAAAAAACCGATTTGTGCACTTCTAAGTTATCCCAGGTTCTTTAAATAGATTGTGGCTTGCAGCTTACTCGTCAGCTTATTTAAAAATTTGAGCTGACTTGGCTCGAGCTCACTGGCTCGTATAATTGTTCAAGTCAAAGAGAGCTCGCTCGTATAAAAACATATCTGGCTCGCTAGCTGAAGGGTAAAAATTAATATGCTATTGATTTTCTTAAACGCTGCAGCAGTTTGATAAGGGTTAGAATCCAAATCGGTAACCCTTGAATAACAAATATAATGAGTCATGGCCAGATTATGTTTCTGTCAAATGTCATGTTTGGATTCTTGCTTAGAAGTGTAAATAAGCATAGCCACTCGTGAATTACTCAAGACCGGCTTGCAAAAAACTCAAATTGAGCCAAGCTTAAATGAGCTTGAGCTCAAGGCTCATTAAATAAACGAGCTCAAGTCCAAGCTTCAATTAAAAACGAGCCTTTTATTTATATAATTTCTTTTAAATATATATTCACTCAATAATATTTCTCCTAGGGATTCATTCATGGACACAAGCCATATAACCTACAAGTTTCTAAACAGCTACCATTTCTATGAATCAAAAAGAGTCCAAGAATGAAACAGTTTGAAAGATGGAAGTCAACAACATTAAAATTTAACTTCTAAAAGCAAAATAAATTCCAGTAATCATAAAAGCTGTTTATAACCATCAAAAATTGCCTGGAATCTAAAAACTGTTTAACAATGAAATCACATTCATATAGTTAATTTAGCAACAAAAATTCTCACCAAATTTGCAAGCCTAATCATCAGCTTCAGTTCTCCTCATTTTCTTCCTTTCAAGCGTCGCTGAATGGCCAATTTCGCCCATATCAACCTCTGCATTCTTCCTCTTCTTTTTCTTCTTTTCTTCAATCTTTACGTGCACCGTCTCATTACCTTCTTTAAAACCAACTTCAACATTATCATCAGTCTTCTTCTTTTTCCTCTCTTTCTTTCTTAATGTACCTTCAACTTCTCTGGTATCCATAACTTCATCTTCTTGTAAACTTCTATGACTTATATCAGATTTGGTTGACGAACTTTTGTTTATCCTATGGTGCTTTTTGAAGTATACAAGCTCGTTAAACGCTGCAGAAGCGCGGCGGAGGTAAGCAGCCACAGGTTGAGAAGCTCCATTGTCAGATGTTACAAAATTTGACAAAATGTTGGCGGCTTTAGACAGATTAACAGGTTTTGTAGATACAATTTTTCCAGAAACAGTCTTCATCTGAATCCAAACAACATGTACACACAAACTCAGACAAATTTGTAAAATTATGAAGTGTAATCAATTTCAATCGTGTTAAACTCATTCCCCTAATTCCAGTATTTAATCGCAACAATTACGACAGGATACGAAGAGCTAGTCATCAATCAAGTTTAGAAACCGAAGCAATACAATCAAATAGCTGCCACCAGATTTCAGATTGAACAATCCAATGAACCCTAATTTTGCATACAACACTCAAATAGATGACAAAATTGAAATAAAACAAAGGTAGTGACAAACCTGGAACCGATGACGGTGAACAAACGGTGAAGAATTTGACGGAAGTGAAGACGATTGATAGAATAATGAAGACGATCTGAGACTGCAAAGCTTTGAACTTTGGTTGACCTTGTTCGTCGCTTTTCGGTGTTTCTGGTTTGGGCGATGAACATAACCAAAATAAACTAGGAATTGTCAAATTGACCCATTTAAGAAGTCAGGCCGCAGTTTCCCTAGTCCATTAACTTGATTGATGTTTCATTAGGGGTGCTCACGGTCCGGTTTTGACAGTTTTAGGTCAAACCGTTAGTAACCGTTTTCGATACTCGAAAACCAAAACCAAACCGTTTGAAAATTAAAACGACCAAACCGAAGTTTGGTTTCACGGTTTGGGCTTAGTAGGCCTTTATAACATATCAAACAGAGCAGTCCAAAATAGAAATTCGCAAGAAAACATGATGTCCAATAAAAGGCTTCTAATCAAATAAGCTAAATCCTATATCATGGCCTCTCTTTGAGTGAAAAACATGCCAGACAATCAAAACAAAATACAGTAAAAATGTAAACTTTACCTTAGCAGGAGCAGTTGTGCTGGTGCACCACAACCTTCTCAGCAAGTTTAATAAACAAAGTTGGTAGCAATCTGCCCAAACACAACAACAAAATGATGTTTGTACCTTGCAAATGACGATTAAAAGAGCTATAAACAACATAAGTTTCTAGATTACGTATGGAAAATCTACAGGAGATTCTTCGATCGTACCGCATAAGTCGACCGGTAAGTAGAAAATTATGTGTGATGTCGGCAGATGGCAGATGCGATGTGGGAACAACAGGATAGACAGTGATATAGGGTTAACGAATTGCAAAGAGCCGCAATAAGTTGGTACAAAATTGCGAAGGGGGCAACGATCAATGACCAAGGGTTAGGGATTTTGGTTTTCAAAATGTTAGATGGGCAAACACATTGGGCTATTGAGCCCAGATGCTACTATTGACAGGTGCTTATTTCATTTTAGTGGATATAAAAGTAAATTATTATTAAATATAATTAATATACAAGTTAAAAATATAATCAAATCATACGGTCCAGTCCGGTTTTATACGACCGGTTTTTAACATAAACTGCCAGCCAAACCGTTCGCTACGGTTTGAAACTTTTGAAACCTACAGATCGAAAATACCAACCGTAAAACCAAATCTATGACCGGTTTGAACGGTTTCACGGTTTCAAACCAAGAATACCCCTAGTTTTCATAACTCAGAGACAAAAATGATCATCAAATAATGAAAAAAATATATCTAACTGAAATGATAAGAATTAAAATGCTCATACGTCACGAAAAGAGAAACTATATGTACACACTTAGAGATGGATAAACATGGTTATTTGCAAAACCGTTTCGGGTCAGAACCCGGTTCAGATTGGTCAACTCTGGTCAAAACAGGTTCGCAGGCCAAACCGTTTCGGTTCAAAACAGGATAAACAGGGTTATTTGCAAAACCGTTTCGGGCTAGAACCCGGTTCAGTTTGGTCAACTCTGGTCAAAACAGGTTTGTAGGCCAAACCAGTTCGGGTGGAACCCGTTTCGAGCAAGGGTAGAACCCAAACCGGTAAGAATCGATTCATATGGGGTTGGAACGGGTCAGGTTCCAAAGCGTTTTTTGTTCAAAAAGCTATTTTATTTTAAAATTTATTTTATAAAATACAAAAAAATTAAAAAAAAACTTTGAGTTTTTATTGAGTATTTTAAAACATACAAAAACATAAATTGCAATACAATACAAAAAAAATAGTAAGGAACTATTGGTCGAGTTTGGTCTTAGTGTGTGTAAACCTGATAATACTCAACAACATTATGTGTTAACAAAGCAATGTAAGAAAGAAGAGTTTGTACTGTCCAACATAACAGGTTACTAAAAATTAATTGGAAAGTTGATTTACTTGTCTCATACACGTCCTGATATTTCATATGTAGTCCAACTTTTGAGTCAATACATGCATGCTCCTACAAATTCACACTTACAAATTGCACTAAGACTATTAAAAAAACAAAATATTGTCTCGGTATATGTGTGCAACCACATGTGAAGTGTTGTGGTTGATAAATCTGTTGAAAGAGTTGTATGTTCCTGTAACTTTACCTGTTAAGTTACACTGTGATAATAGTGTTGTATTGTCCATAGCAGCCAACCCAGTTTTTCATGATCATACTAAACACTTTGAAATAGACTTGTATTTTCGTCATGAGAAAATCTCATATGGGTTATTAGTGTTGTGTTTGTTACGTCAGAGAATTAGATAGCCTATGTACTCACCAAAGGGCTTCTGGCTAGTCAACATGAAGTTAGAACTGATCAACTAGGTATGTACAATGCATTTGGATTATAAAAGTGAGGAAGGGTGCTAAAAATATATATTTCTAATTAATCAATTTTATTTATTTATAGTTGTGCATTGGACTATATAAACAAGGGTTGGAGTAAGCTTGAAGCCATTATTGGACTTGTGGATGTGGGCTTGAAGGTGGCGGATCCAGAAATTTTTTCTAAGGGGTTCACAGTTTTTAGATACTCCAATTTCAGAGGGGCGGACATAAAAAATTTCGGGTCGGGTCGATGGTTCAGGTCGGGTAAGGTTCATCATATAACAAAAATACGATACAATAATAAAAAAAACATTGTCGTTAGAAATTAAAAAAACACATAATATAAATAAAATAGTTTTTATGAATTAAAAAAAACTAGAGTTTCCCTACGAGTTTTCATCTTTTGAAATTGTTGCAATCGATATCTAAACCATCAATTTGACCATTAAATTGAACCTAAACAATTGACCATCCTTTTAAGGGTGGTGGGAGTGGATGGCGGGTAGCATAGCGGGTTTGTGTAATTGTGTGGACAGCATTATTCAAGACCTGGCTTCAATGAACTTAAACAACTGACCTAAATAATTGACAACAATACAGTCTTGAATTGAACACAGATGTAACTGTATGGAAAACAAGAACCAACAAATATATTACCTACTGCAAAAGATTAACACGTCTAGGGATAGATCTAAAACCCTAGATCCTAAGAAAAAGGGGAATTTAGCCATTCAAAGCAGAAGAGTTAAACAAGTAACAACTAACAATTCAAATTAACATCTAAAAACTAAATTAACATCTAGACTAACATTCAAATTAAGCCTAGATTTTATTTTTCAAACAACTAAACAAGAGGGAATAAAAAGTAACTAATTACTAACCTGTAGACTGTTGTGGAGCTGTGGATGATGCGGTAAGCGGTGGGCCGGTGACCGGCGGCGGCAGCCGGCAGGGGAGCAGCTTAGCAGCAGACAGGCTACAGCAGTGGAGGAGAGGGAGTCTGCGACCTGGCTCTTTTTCTTTCCCTAATTCCTCAATCTGCGATCTATGTTTTCTTTTCTCTTTGTTATACTACCGGCCCAACAAAATCAAGAAACAGATTAAAGGGCATATTGAAACAATTAAAAACCCACCAGTTAAGAGTGAGACAAGGGCCATACGAAATCAGCTAAAAAAAATGTTTAAAAAATATTTAGTGCATGGATTAGAACCCACAACCTCATGTTATAATGGAAAGCCTAAATTATTACACCACTTGTTAAACTTTGTAAGGGGGTTCACCCCAGTTTTTATACCTAGCGTTCCACTAAAATTTCAAAATTCGGGGGTTCCTGTGCCCCCCGACACACGCGAGTCTTATTGGTGCATGGATAGTCCGGCTTTTGAGTCGAACTCTATGTAAAGAATAAAGAGAAAGTGTAAGGAATGAGGACATTTGTACACACGTGCCTCTTCGTTTTTTCTCTATAAGAGATAAGAGTAGGGTTTACACCTAGTTGGTGTTTCCCTTGTTCTTGAGTCTTTGAAGTCCATAGTATCTCAGATCATCAAGTTGATGATCTGGTCTTGCGTTTTGTATTTAGATTCATAGTTGTTTCAACTTAGTAGCTTCACCAGGTCGTGTTAGTGTCCGATTATCTGATTGTATTATATTTATCTCCCTCATAAAAAGTATAAAATAACCTAACAAATTAACTTCAAAACTACAACCAAACTCATCATCTTTTATAAATATTTGGGAGTTATGCTTTTATGAGTATGGTAGTATAGAAGTGTGTCACGATACATAAAATAACATCTTAGATGAATCCCACATCTTCAAAAATATGTTATATTTTCTATTTAACCTTTTCCATATCTTCAAATACTACTAAAAAGTATGTTTTATTTGTAGGGCCTCGAGACCCCGTTTGGCTTGTTGCATAGGTACTCTTGGAAGGAAAGTAACAATATTAAATATCAAAAATATTTTATAAAATGATGATAGCACACACATATATGCAAGAATTGAAGTTAATTCATCCGAATATATATAACTAAAATGGTTGTTTGCATTAAACATGAAGGAAACTAGCCAGTCGGTGATATCTTCAAAGCAAAAGATCGAAGGCACTTCTTCCTTTTATTTGCTCTAAAAAAAATCAAAAGTTTGTTCAAAGTGTAATTAGACCAATTTTAAAAAATTAATAATTAATTGTTGTTTAAATATTGGAAAATAAAGGATACATACATGATAAACATTAACATATCGATGGGAGGCGCGCGATTAAACTTTGACCAGCAATGAAATAAATAATTCATTATTTTCTAGAAAGCATGTTGTGATAGGTTTATAATTAAAACTTTAATTTTAATTTTATTTTTTACTGCTCTTTAATGTTTTTATCCTACTTATTTCGACACAACACAACCCGTTTTTGGTCCTTACCGACGAATTTCCTATAAATTAATCTCAAAGACCCCAACTAAAATAATCTATAAATTTAGTTGGGGTCCTTACCGTTTTTGGTTCTTACTGATGAATTTCTTATAAATGAATTTTCTATAAATTAATCTCAAAGACCCCAAATAAAAAATTATTTGGAATAAAGAAACAAACAAAGACCCCAACTAAATTAATCTCACTCAGAGCAGAGTTATTGATAGAATATGTGAAGAGTGATATGAGGACAAACCGAAACTCCATCACAGGAGATAGAGAGACTGTTTCAACTAAGGCCTCCGGCTCCAAACCTTTTTTTTGCCAAAAATATACGTTTATTAATTCATATAACATAAAATATGGCTAATAGAACAAAACAAAAATCATCCAAAAGTACTAATAATGATAGCAGTAAACTACCGCTAGCATGAAGCGGTGAGTAATCTATATTATTAATGGACAACAGAACAAACTAACAGAAAAAAAAAGATGTGTCACTAACCCTCACAGTCTCTATAAACTCCTTAAAAATTTGAAATGCCAAATCAAATTCTAAAGCAAAGCAAATGATGATTAAAAGTTAAGGTGAAGGCAAAGCTAAGTCTAGGACTAATGCTAAGGCTAAAGACAAATCTACGTCTTATCTATACATTCTTCTAAAAGTTCATAACCTTAATCCAACGTCTCTAATAAATCTTATACCGATATGTCCTCAAATGGGTGCAAGACTAACAAATCTTGTCTAATTGACTCGTTCAATGTTAGTTTGGGTTTGCCTTTGCAGTCATGAAATACATAAACAAATTTCATATATTTATTTTATTTTCATGAACTGAAATATTCCATTCGAAATTACTATCATGTTCACTTTTTAATTTTATTTTTTCTAGTGTATGTCGAAAATTTTATCTTACACAGTTCATATATATAGTCATGTAAGATGCTACATTAACTTTTAGTATTCGTTTCTTTACGGACAATCGGTTGGATTAGTAGCCAAGTAACTATTCTGATTATGTGACATTTTTTGTACCCTAAGCATTTTTTTTGCCATCTCACCCTTCGTCTTAAAAACCCTACACCCTCCATCATGTTCTTTTTCTTTGAAGTCTAGATTCAGGGTTACATCAGTTTCCTTCAAACCCTCTGATAATGTTGTTTGTCCTCAAAGCCTATTTTAGGGTTTACATCGATGTTCTTTATATTCGATGGAAGGTTGTTGATGCTCGATAGCTTCATCTTCAAATTCCTCGCTAAAGAAGGATCCTAGTAATTTCTCCGTATCTATACAAAAGATGGATTGAGAAGTGGCAGCTATGAGATGTTTGGCAGGTTGCAGGGGGACGACATGGACAGGGGGGAACCGATTCTTTTTTATTTTCTTCGTCTTTCTAGTAGTTTTTTGGTTTTAGTGTCAATAAAAAAACTTATAAACATAATTTATACGTCACGCCATCAAGTTTCTCATCGGCTTAATAAAAGTGTTTATGTCACACCCCAACCGACGGCGGAAACGTCGGGGCGGGACATATAGACTGTTCATGAGCACAAGGTTCACTAGATTTCAATATTTAATCATCAGTTTCATTTCAAACCATTCAAACACAAATAGCAAGATTTAACAAGTACATAAATAAAAATACAAATTTGTTCTTTGAATTTAAATTATCTAGGTCCAACTTAAGTGTAGCATGTCTTGCTCAAATTCACACGTTAGCACCTGAAACATGAATAAAATAGGGTCAACTAAAAAGTTGGTGAGCATACATAGGTTTGTACATAGATATTGTATAAATATGAATAAGCAAATCCTTACATGTCATGATAAATAAAGCATTTATGGGGAGCAACTATTGTGTAACTAAAGTACAATCAAACCTTTGTAACTAGCATGCAAATTGTGTTGGCGGTAACAATAACCCCAATCTGGGTGGGTTTGTCAGACTCAATAGATCTATCATTGTTAACCGTCGGCTTAAATAGTTAATGATTGCACATAATTTGCACACAAAAGTTAACACACCTAGCACTCAAACATAAAGCTCAAATTGCACACATGAATGTAAATAGGATTTGTGTTTGTGTAGTTTGTGTAAATGTAAGCTATTGTTTGTATAAAATTCATGAATCACCCCAAAAGTGTAGAAGAGAAAAATGGGCTATGTAATACTCACTTGGATCAAGGGTGCAGTTAGCACGCGAGACTAGGTAGCAAAATGATTCTTGTAACTCACCACGTTAACCTAGTGTGTAATATATATCAAATTAATAATGTGTACGATAGTCTAGGTCTAAGTCTCGGATTTAATTGAGTGTGTGTACAAAGAGTGGAAGTATGTACAGGAGTGTAGGAAACTGTGGTTTATTCTTGAATTGTTTTTGTATAAAATGAAAGATTTGAAATGTATAGTTTTAAAATATTTTAATTGGGGTTTGGTTTTGAATAACTAAATAATTTATATTTAGTTATTTAGTTATGAAAATAGTGTGTGGATTATCTTAAATATAAATTAAATAAATAATTTTGCTTTATTTATTTATTTATAAAAATGTGTAAAAATAATATTTATTTATAAAGATGTGAAAATGATATTTATTAATAAAGGTGTGAAAATGATATTTATTTATAATGATGTGAAAATGATATTTATTTATAATAAATATACCTTTAACCCCTTTTTTTGTAGTTTATAATAAATAAACTTATTTATTTATTTATCATTTTAAAAATAAGTATTTGATTTAAATAAAGTTAAAATTTTATAAACTTTATAAAAACAAATATTTTATTTGGAAGTTAATTTCATTTAATTATTTAAATATCTAAGTTTTTGTTTTAATTATTTAATATACAATTTGAACAACGAAATTCGTAATAAAACTGAATTTATAATGAAAATTTACAAATCTGGTTTTATTCTGTTACAAATATTGTAAGGTTTATAAAAATATTTTTTATAAAATTTCTGGAGCTTTAAAAATCGGTTTAAAAAATATATGCAGCTCACCCGGTTCGAACCCGGGTGGCTTGTGTGAGTCTCAAGTCGCAACCACTGGACCAGGGGACATATTCGTTGAGTAAATCCGGTTTGAGGTCGTATTAACACAGATAGGACAGGGAGCCGGGTCTGGTTCAAGGTATACGCAAAAAGGGAGCCGGATGTGTGGTCTGTGGGTTTCGAACCCACGCCACCCGATCCAACGGCGTAGTAACTTAACCGGTTGGACCAGGTGGGTTCACTGGTCATATAGCAACTCGTTTAATTGTACAGAAGAACAAGGATCGAGCCCCAAATTTCGTATAGCATGAACCCTAGATTTTAAATTTGTTCAATGCGATTTTGTTCTTACGAATTGATAAGGGGCTTTTGATAAGCATCCAGAAACGAATCGAAAGGTACGAAACTTACTTGTTTTGATTGAGTGGAGAGTGCAGACGAATGGGTCAAAGCGCCCGTTGTTCTTGGTGTCCGATCGAGGATTCGACGTGATATGGGATGTGATTCTGAGTTCAGATAGTTTGTGTGTGAGTATGCGAATGCGTGTGAGGGATTTGATTCGATTAATTTCATTCGTATAAGCCCATTCGATCTCAACTTGACCGTAATAGCCGCGGTCACTGATTTCGCGTTAATTCATGGATTCGGGAATGGATTGGGTCCCGATAATGGTCTAGGTACATAAGAGTATAGGTTGTGCGTGATTTACGGGATTGAAACCGTGTTGATTTCACGAATTGAATGTTGGTTTGACACGGTTTGACTTTGATTAGTCAAACTGTTTCAATTTTGTTTGAATTTCAAATTCTTGGCCGCTCAAATTCTTAAATTGGGTCGCATTCAGGACTAGATTCATGCGTGAGTAATCATGGAAATGATGTGCAAGCCTTAAACGCGTTGATCCTCTGATTAGGAAAGGAGTTGGGATCGGTTTGACCCTAAAGAGTCAAACCTATTTGAAAGTTGGAATTTGCCGCTAAATTGGTCGATCAAAAATGGTTTGTGGGTTGGGACGAGGTCGGCAATGCTCCAGGCTCAACACAGGTCCAACCCAGCTAGGCTTGATCGATTTCACTATCCAAATTGTAAGGATTCTTCCTTGTTTGACTTTAGAAGTCAAATAGGGTCAAATTGATTGTAATGGTGATGAGTGGGGTCAATATTGGGTCAATTGGTTCAATTTCATAGGGTTTAAAGGAAATAAGGGGGTTCAATTTGGTTTAGTTTATTTCGATTAAATAGTTATAACATTTTTATAATAATTTGTACATTTTCTTTTGTAAAAAGAACATCACCTTTTTATTTGTTTTAAATTCATTTTATTTACTTAAAACTTTTATATAAAACAAATCTAATGTTATTATTTATAAAAGAAATAAATTTCATAAAAAAATTTACAGATTGTATAAGTGTTTTATTCAATAAAATGTAGTGTATTATTGAAATAACTAAAGTAAAATAGAGTCGAAAAATCATGGATGTTACAGTTTATGCTAATAATAGCACATTAGCTTAAAAAGAATTATTATCTTGATACTACAATATATAAATATTCTATTTTAGAAAAAAAAATGTAATATTATTTTAGTAAATCGACATTTTTATTGAACTTTATACTACATGAAAATTGACAAATGAAATGAAAGTGAGCCGTGACTTTTGCGTCTTAAAAAGCATGGAGTCAACCGTCAGTCAGTGAATGGAAAAATTCGTCAAGTCTACTCGGCCCGTGAGACACGAAAAGTACCATCAGAAAAGGAACCAAGTTTGTGTAGAAAGTAGAAACGAAATTTACCAACATGTCCCTCATAAAAAATAATTATATGGTCTTAAATTAAAAAAAAATTTATAAGAATGATTAAATCACATTAAGAACTTTTACTTTCAGTTAATATTATTTCATCTGACTAATTAATAGTAGTTTGAATCTTAGACCCAAAAACATATTTAGATGTGAAGCATTATGGTTTAGAAAACACAATTTATTTATTTAAATACAATTTATTATAGTAATTTCTTTTAGGTACATAGTTTTAATATGTAAAACCAAAATGTAAACATGACCAAAACATGGGTTGTTTTTGTAATTTATACCAAACATGGGGTCTTTTGTCCATTACCTTAAGAGTTACTCCATATAAACCAACCACCATGGTCCATTACTCTCAACAACCACATAGGCACTTATAACATTGTCTTAATTTCCATCTTTCCCCTTCATAAACAGTTGAATATATTCTTATAAAGTCTACCATGGCTAGACAACTAATCTTTATTCAAAAGACAACATTACCCTTCCCGGGCATCACATTTATCGCGGTTCTAGTCGCAGTCATATCCGTGTTCTCAATCATTGGTTTTCTATGTGGTTCGCACGGCGGTTTAAAAAGATCAGGTACGTATAAGAGAGAAAAAAACACGGTGCACCTAGGTGACCGAAAGCCGAAAATGTCCAAATTTGGAAGTGGTTTGAGTAGTAAGGCATTATTGATGGCCAAGATGATTTCATGGAGGAAAGTGGACGAAGAAGGATGTCATGACGACGACGACGATGAGGCGGTATGGAAGCGGACGATTATCATGGGAGAACGATGTCGGCCTCTCGAGTTTTCTGGGAAGATTTCGTATGATGAGAAGGGGAATTCTATCCCTGAAAGTCCTCGTAAGCATGTTGCTACTGATGAAGATAAAGTTTGTTTGTCAAAACCATGAATATCTTGTGAAGTTGTGATATATCGTTATTGACATTAATATTTTATGAGTTTGTTGGTTTCATATGTGTTTTATTTTATTTGAGTTTCTTTATCAAAAAAATTATGATTTTTAATGGTCTTTTTATTGGATTTGTTTGTTTTGTCACGTTTCACCTTACGAATGGGTAACTAAAACTCAAAGTTCAAATAACTACTTTTTTCTTTACTTTTCAAATAAATAATATTTTTTTATACCTTTATCATTACCTTTTTTCTCTACTCAACTCACAACCACTTTAAATCACTCTCTAAAATATACATAACCCATTTACAAACATATACATAACCTGCTATGAATGCTCTTAGATAGATAATAGATAACGTGTCTGCTTTTTCCTTGGTTTTTAAATGCTAAGCTATGACTAGCGTTTGTCTATGTGGCAAAATGATATATTGATAGGTTTAGAACCAAATACCTATAATAGAAGTTGTACCTGATCCGTGATTACGTGTTTAAGTTATAAAGGGTACACTTACGGGTATCATATTAATCAACAGATGGTTATGGGTACGAGTATTGACCCGACGACAACCATAAGAACCGTCTACCCGTGAGATCAAAATAAAAAAAAAACATTTTAATTTGAGAAATAGGAACATACATTTTTACATATCGGCCATAGGAACTAGAGGTGCACAAATCGGGTTTTCAAACAGTTGCGGTTTGAAACATAACAAGAAAAGTCAAACCGGTTATGTTTGAAACCGGTTTGAGATGAGGAGTTTGACCGGGTTGAAACCAGTTTTGACCAGTTCAGTTCGGGTTTAAACCGGTTTCAATTTATAGGTTTTAAACCGACGATTTGAACCAGTTTCAAACCGATGAAACAATAGGTTTTGGTCGGTTTGAAAACCGGTTTGGGCTCAAACCGTTTTTTTGTGCACCTCTAATAGGAACAACTATTGATGTTCCATAACCATTCTTAACTATATTTTGACCATTTGAAAATTGGTTTGGGATCTCAAACCGTTTGTAGCAGACACTTAATCGTCTCGGCAGATCTAGTGATTCATTTTCTTATAGAACCTATTAGTTAATACAAAATCACTTAAAGAAAAACAAAATGAGCCCCTATAATGTAAACTCAATAACTCATATATAAAAATCTATAATACGCATCGCCGATAATTGTTATAACAATAAATAAAACAAAAGTATTGTACCAAAATCTATACTATATAATAAATAAAGGTTTTTGCATGCCATGTGTCGCCACCATATTCAATCTCATCATTTTTTTTCTCGTCTCTCTCTTATTAAATGCACTTATATCTTTTAATAAATTATTAATTATACTAAAAAAACACATTTATTTTATATTACCATTTATTATAAAAAACTTTGAAACCTAATTATGTAATTTTTATTTTCAATCAAATAGTAATTGAAAGTCAAATTACATTATATAGTAATTGACGTATTTTCGAAATCCAATTATATGTTATTTTTTACATATTTTGAATTTTATTTTCTATCCTTAATATATGTATACTAATACATTTTTACACTTGTAAAATAGATAAATAAAATTTGAGAAATTTATGTATTGATATTTTTCACCGTGTGTGTATTACACGGGGTTTAAGCTAGTGATCTAATTAATTTACTTAAACCGACCTACCTCAGATTGTTTAAAGCATCAAAAGAGCTGATAATTTCATCAGGTAAAAATGTCTCAAACAACTTCAACTCCATATAAAGTTCACCAACATCGATATATGATTATTCTTGATCCTTCAATACATCTTGAAGAAGATAACAACACGACTTAAGATCTTTTTCATCAAGTTGTTTAAACTTTTTAGGAAACAAAAACCAAATAAGTATTTAGGAGGCATAATTTATGAAAAAAAATATTCAAAGTTTCAAACACCAAAATAGGATTCAGGCATCAAATATTCAAAATCAAACATGAAACATTCAAAATGGCAAGAATCAAACAATCAAACATGAGCCGTTAGACCTCTTATGATTACAGCCCTTACAAAATCAAATAACTCAAAAGTCAAAATCTTACCTTTACAATTACAGCCCGCAAGCGTCCCTTTACAACCCTGAGCTATCGATTACAACCTTCGAACGTCGCCCACTGCCCAGCCTTACCCTTCAATCGATCGTCCCCTCCCCTGTTGACTATGCCATCCCCCCCTCCCCCACCCTACCCCACCCCATCACAAGTGATGTTTAATTGGGTTTAAACTCTAAATAATATTGGGTCAATTAAAGATGGGTTTAAACTTTACTAATGAGTATTGTTGAGTAATGAACTTAATGAAAAATGGGTAATAGTCAGACATGTATTCACTGAATCACTTCTGTATTTTTTGTGAGTGACCATTAGAGGTGCACAAAACGGTTTTTTTTAACCCAAACCGGTTTGGTCAACGAAAAGTCAAAACCGATTTGATTTTAAACCGGTTTGAGATGGGCCGTTGACCAGGTTTGACCGTTTTAAGACCAGTTTGAAACCAGTTTTAAGCGGTTCGATTCGGGTTAAACCGGTTTAAATGTATAGGTTTCAAACCGGCGGTTTGAATCGGTTTGATCTAAACCGGTTCACGACCGGTTTGGGTTTCAGTTTTGAACCGCCAAACCGGTTTGGAAATCCAAACCGGTTTTTTTGTACACCTCTAGTGACCATGGTGGGGCCAAAGGCTCAAAGCCAATCAAGGGCTCAATCGATAAAATAGATGATCCCTTGTATAAATAAACTAAAAATAATTTTATATTTTTAGTTCGAGTAAATTAAAGATATCGTCCTTTATGTTTAAACCATTTTTTACTGTATGTCCTTTATCCCAAAAAAATGCCAGAGATCATCATTTACATTTAAATTTGTTGCGGTTTACGTCCTTTAGCCTAACGGGCGTTAAGTTTTTCAGTTAACTCTATTCAAGTGTCTTGCACATGAGGGTGTTTTGATCTTTTTACCCACAAATATATATATATATAAACATAAATAACAAACCTCTCTCATCTCTTTCTCTCTAAAATCTGGTGCCCCCTCCTCCGATCTGAGCACCACCACCACCACCAGTCGTCGGCGTTCGGCACACCTTCTTCCACATTCGGCACTCCGGCATCCACCCCCGCGTTCGGCACCTCTTCCTCAACGCCAGCCTAGGAACGCCGTCAACGTCCTCGTTCACCACAGGCTTCGGTTCGTCGCTCTTTTCCACTCCTTTCTCTCAGCAACAACATCAAGTGTCGTCGTTTCCGCAACAAAGCTCGAGTCCATTCGGATTTTCGACTCCGTATGTTGCAACAACACAGGCGAATAGTAACCTGTTCGGGCAGACGACTCCTGCTACGACGCCGTTTAATGCGCAATTAACCACTCAGATGGCTCCCGTTGACCCGCTTATGTCGTCTATCGAGACATTCAAGTATATACCTATTTGTATTACACTTGCAGCAATCGAAACCCTAACCCTAATTGTTCATGAATTGTACTCTGGTTGACTGAGGTAATATTTTAGCCCCAAAATCAAAAGAGATTGAAATTTTGACTTTTGTTGTTGATCGTTCGGGCTATGCCTTTGACAAACTGAGACATTTTTAAGTTTGCCAGATGACTCATGTGGAGCGGTGGCTGAATCGGCTTCATGATTGACGGAGGTTCCATTTTAGCCCCAAAATCAAAATCATTCGGGGTATGCCTCTGTATAATCGTTGTTTATGAGGAAAGATGTGAGGATGAAAAAATGAAAGGGAATCTGGATTTCTCGGTGGTCTACCACGGTGGTGGTGGTTGTCTTGAATAAGAGAGAGGGTGTGTTGAGAGAGTTTTTTCACTTTATATTTTTGTTTTTTATATAAATGGGTAAAAAGACCAAAGTACCCTTATGTGTCTTGCACATGATCATACTTAACGAAAAAATTTAACTGGGTTAGGGGTAAATGACGTAACGTGCAAGATTTATAAACATAAAGGATAGTCTCTGTCAATTTTTTGGCTAAAGCACAAACAGTGAAAAATGTTATAAACATAAAAGACGATTTGAGTAATTTACTATTTTAATTCTTATGTAAATCAAGGGCTCAACCCGGTTAATATTTTTTTGTGCTAATGCAAATTCTTATATATGTTTATAATTTTTATTTTATAATTATTTGTATAAACTAAACAAAAACAAAAAAACTCATGTCGAAGGCTTAGATCCCACGACCTGCGAGTTTGGAGACGATATGAAAACCTCTTGGCAGAGCATTTAATTTTCTTGTAATTACTCTTCTATATTATATATAGAATAACTTCTTCTAGGGTTGCTTTGACTTATATAATATGACAATTTGGGCTTGGGTTCTGTGTTTGGCGTCAAGCCCAATCGAACAATTTAGTACCTCAATTTTTTTTGACGGAAGCCATGCCATGAGAATCGAACCCATGTCAAGCCTACAAAGGAAAAAGGTTTCACCACCAACCGAATCGAGGCATGCCTAACCAAGCACACACGATCCAACATTGACCCGCTCCGGTTCTATCCAAGTTTGAACATTTACAACTATTTTTGACAAACAATTTCACCGAAATCACCACGTTACAAAAATAATACACTCAACACCAGTTTTAAGGTTGAATCAACAGACCGAAACTAATATGGTTATGACTGATGACCACTAGATGTGTGGTTCTGAGTCTCCGCTTTCCTCTCACTTTAAGTTTCTAAACCGCTCCAACCTTTGAACCGGTACACACGGGGTACACTGAATTTGAGATTACTAGAAGAAGCAAGTTTCTATAATAAGTAAAAGTTAAATGCCAATTAGACAACTCATGCACTATGGTTTGCTTTACTACTAACCGGATGAAAGTATATATCTAGCACAATTATTGTCACAAAAAGTCAGGCCTATGCAACATACACATGAAATTAATATCGACAAAATATCAATCATTGTACATAGATTCCTTTTCTTTACATTCTTGCATACAAAGAATGATGATGAAATATTTTCTCATCAACAAGTTTGAAAGTTGTAGCTAATTTTAAATCTCAAATTTTATGTTCACAAATTTCTTTAAAAGCTTATAAAAGTCACAAGAAAATGAAGAAATGGACTTTTAAATAACTTTTGAAAAGAAAAATAGAATCTTGTTGCCTTTAAGTCCTTTTTGCAAATAAAAGCTACCCTTAACTAATTAAAGTGTCATATAGGATTCTTTGTATGTGGTGTAACATATTAGATTTTGTTCGTGTATCCATACATAAAATAAATTGATAACAATTATTGTATGGCTTCATGAATATTGTGAACTGGAAATTCTAAGTTTAAATCAGATTCATATATGTCAAGTAAATTACTAAATTCAATACAATAATATATTTAACTTAGAGCATCTATTATCGTTAATATATATTTTTTTATAGATTTATTAAATTATAAGTTCGTGTCTTATAGCCAACTTATATGCCTGTCTTTCTATCCATAAAATATTTCAAAAATACTGAATTATGAAGAGGCTTATAAACATAAACAATTTTCATGTCATGCATGTCATGATAAACATTATTTTACTATGTGAGCTTGATTATAAATTATTTCATCTTTAGTAAATCTTTTGATGCTCCATGTGTAATTCATGCTAATATACTACTAACTTCAATTACAATCCACGCTATTTAAGTAACCCTCGCTAACTTAAATACTAGTGCATATTTATTATGGATGAAAATCGGGTCAAGTTGACGAGTTGAAATTGGCAAACACATTAGCCAACTTGAACACACTTAAAATCATGCAACTTGAGCATAACCTGTGTAACCTATTTATATAAATGAGTTAGAACATGTTGACAGGTTGTAAGTAGGTTGCAATCAAGTTGTAAACGAGATAATTAAATGGTTTACCTTATAAAGATAATTTTAACTTCTTTTAAACGGGTTGACGAGTTTAGTTTTAACACAATCCGAACACAACATGTATAATCAAAAAGGTTGACCCACTTACTTAATAGGTCAGATATAGCAACCAAACCTGATTATTTTCGTGTAGTGTGCATATCTATACTATATAATAAATAAAGGTTTTTACATGTCACGTGTCGCCTCCATATTTATTCTCACCATTTTTTTCCCGCCTCTCTCTCCTATAAAATGCACTTCTATTATTTAATAATACTATATATTTAAAGAAAAAATACTAATTAAATAAAACTCATTTATTTTAAATTATCTCTTATCATAAGAAACTTTAAAATTTAATTATATAACTTTTATTTTCAATAAAGCAGTAAATAAAAGTCAAATTATATTAAAAAAATAGTAATTAACGTATTTTCGAAACCCAGTTATATATTAGTTTTTACATATTTTGAATTTGTTTTCTATCCTTACTATATGTAATAAATTTTTACCCATGTAAAATATATAAATAAAGATTTAAAATTTTTATGCATTGATATATTTCAACCCGTGTGTAGACACGAGATCTAAACTAGTATTTCAATATACAATATATTGAAATAGCTCAAGTCATGGCGCTTAAATTTGAAAAAAATAGTTATTCAAAGAAGAATCAACCGCTATTTGATCAATCCTAATATGCCATCTAATATATGGTCGGTAGCTAGATAACATAACCTTATGATAACCATCCGACTAAAATATTTAAGTTCACCACTTAAATCGTGCATTTTTTTTTATAAGAAAAAGTTCACCTATAATAAATAATTCAACTCAAAACTATTATATTTTTATTACCATCCAAAAAAGTTTACATATTACTAGCTAAAAAAAGTTATTACTCAACATAATCTCATAATATCACAACCAAATTAAGGATTTGAATAAGAAGTCATGGCAACATTGTCACATGATGGAACACGCGTTAGGGTTATCATCGCTAAAGAGGTGAGTGATACGTTCATCGGTTGTGTTAGGGGCGGCAACCGCCTGAACGACGTTCTTGACATGGCCTGCCGGAGCCCTCTTGTCATAGGCTTGAGTCACGTATGGATAACTCACCAAGTTGTATGGTATGTAGGGCCAAAACTCGGCCCTTTTTCCGGTACCCTTCACATTCTTCAACACCTTGTTTGGATCCACATTTCCACTAACTGTTACCCGGCTTTGCTTTCTGTTAACCTCCACACTCTTAACTCCTAAAATATTATTTCACAAAAAAAAAACAATAATTTTAAAAACACCTTATAATCATATCTATATATTATTAAAGAATTGTAATAAACTAGTGATCATTAGAGAATAGAGACCTTTCATGGATTTAACCGAATTCTTGACCCTTCTTTCACATCCATCACAGTCCATTTTAACTTTTATTTCAACTGTCTGAGAAACAAAACCACAACCCATTTTTGTTAGATATAGATATATGTAATTATATATATATATATATATATAGAGAGAGAGAGAGAGATATATATAGATGAGTATGCATGCCTGCATTGGTTTTCTTCTACTTCTGCTTCTGCTTCTGGTGCTTGTGGCATTAAAAAAATTAGAAAGATAGTCAAGTGCTCCCATTTTTTAGCTAATTTGAGAGAGAGAGAGAGAGAGAGAGAGAGAGAGAGAGAGAGATGGAAGGAGGTTTTGGTGTAGATGGTATGCAGTCGGTAGCTTAACATTTATAAAAGGGCAAGTTGCCATTGAGGACATGGGTAACAAAATAGACACCAATTATATAAGGGAAAAATACGAAAATAGACATTTGACTAAAAAAATACTTAAAAATTGACATCCTTATTTAGTCTACTGTTTCATGGACATTGGTCATGGCAGCCGGCTAAAGATGGCTAAGCTAGCCGGCTAAAATTTCCGTGCCAAAATTTCATTTGTCAGAGTACGAACCAATAATATGACGACACGTGGCAGACTTAGCCGTCTAATGCATTTAGCCGTCTAAATAAACAGTTATAGCCGTCTATTAGACGGCTTAGCCTCCGAAAACATTTTTTAAAAATTTTCGAAGGCTTAGCCGTCTAATAGACGACTATAACTGTTTATTTAGACGGCTAAAACTGTTTATTTAAACGGCTATAGCCGTCTATTAGACGGTTAAGCCTGCCACATGTCACATGCTTATTGGCTCGTACTCTGACAAATGGAATATTGGCACGGAAATTTTAGCCGGCTAGCTTAGCAGTCTTTAGCCTTTTCGTAAGAACAATGTCCATGAAACCAATATTTTTAAAACCGGACCGGACCGACCGGTTGGACCGGTCGGACCGGGAACCGTGACCTCCACCGGTCCGGTTACATGCTCTGAGACCGTTTGCTGGTTGAACCGGGCGGTTCAAGCGATTTAGCGGTCGAACCGCGAACCGCGAACCGGTGGTCGAACCGGGTAGTTTAATTTAAAAAAAAATTACTATTTTTTTTATCTTTTTTATCCTATAGTCCTCCTACTTACTTCTATTTACAATTTTAATTCAATTTGGTTCTTTCCTTTTAACTTATACGCTGCCACAGGTCCTCCAAAACCTAATCAAAATTAAAATTGAAGATTCAAAAGAATTAAAATTCCTACAGACCTACAACCCTCGTCCTTGACTCAAAATTGTTTAAATAGTTGTATATGTAGTATTTGAAATTTTTATATTTTTCTATATATTTTTATGAATATTTATATTATTTATTGCGTCATCCGGTTCTTGAATCCGGTCCGACCGGTCCGACCAGTGAACCTCTAAGACGTCCGGTTCGTTGTCCGGTCCGGTTATGAAAACATTGCATGAAACAGTAGGCTAAATAACGATGTCCATTTTTAAGTATTTTCTTGATCAAATGTCCATTTTCGTATTTTTCCCATTATATAACCATGTGGTAATAACTTGTTTCATCATGAAAAAAAAAAGAATAATACTGATACAAATATTTTTAGATAAATTTATTTAACAATAATGTTTTACTCCTAAATACCATATAATCTACACTTACAGGACTTGAATCCGTTTTCAGATAAAATTTATTTAAGTTTTACCATCAATCGATTTTAAAATTTTCATACAAAATAGAAAATCAAAAATATTTTAAGATTCTTAAATTAATCAAATTTAATTTGAAGTGAGAGTTTACTATGAAAAGAAAGTAATCAATTTTTGAATTTATTTCTAAAACATATTCATCAAATCGTTTCTCCTAGTTATTAAAAAACTTTAGTTCGATCATTCAAGATCTAGGAGTTTAAAGTATGCATGGCATAAAGTTTGTAAACTTTTGTTTTACTAAAGTTAATATAATAGTGTTATTGTTTATAGCAATTATGATTGCCCAGGGGGTGTTTGTGTCATTTGTTTAAGTTCAGGGGCTAATGTGTAAAAGTAGATTAGTTTGTTAATGGCCGTTGGAGATTAGGGATAAAAGGCAATTAATTGTTGATTGAGTAGTTCATTTCAGATTTCTTTTTCGATTGTATTGTAATCGATTGTTCTTGAATAAGATCATTTTGATTGATTGTGTCTCTGGTGTATTCAACCACAATTGGTATCAGAGCTGTGGTTATAAGCTCGAATTCAGAGAAGGAGGTTTCAAGTCAAAATTGAAGTTCAACGATGGTGTCAACAAAGTTTGACCTGGAGAAATTCGATGGCAAAAACGATTTTGGTCTGTGGCGCTTGAAGATGAAAGCATTACTGGTTCAACAAGGAGTTGTTGATGCACTGCTCGGTGAACAAAGGATGCCGGAAGGACTGACCGATTCGGAGAAGAAGAAGACTTTGGAGAAGGCACATAGTGCGATTATCTTAAGCCTTGGTGATAGGGTCTTAAGAGAGGTGTCCAAAGAAACTACTGCGGCTGGAATATGGGCGAAGTTAGAAGGTTTGTACATGACAAAGTCCTTAGCAAATCGTCTCTATCTCAAGAAGAGACTGTACACTTTTCACATGGCTTCGGGTAAAACCCTTGAAGATCACACTGATGAATTCAATAAACTAGTCTTGGATCTTGAAAACATAGAAGTTACCCTAGATGATGAGGATCAGGCCATCATATTTTTTACATCCCTTCCACAATCTTTAGAGCATTTAGTGGATACATTGATGTATGGAAGGGATACCCTATCAGTGGAAGAAGTGCTTGCTGCCCTAAATTCCAAAGAACTTAAGAAAAGAACATATGATAAAGATGATCAAGGGGAGGGGCTGTTTGTTAGGGGGAGGTCTGATCAAAGGGGTAAGAAACCTAAAACTTTTTCAAGATCTAAATCCAAGACTAAAAGAAGGTGCAACATCTGTAATTCAGATAAGCACCTTAAGAGAGAATGCCCAGAAAGAAGAAAAGGAAGGGTGATATTCCTTTTACAAAGGGTCAAGGCAACATATCTCAAGAGGAACCTAATGAGGGTTATGAGAGTTCAGATGTGCTGGTAGTATCAAGGGAAAAGGGGGTGATGAATGGATACTAGATTCTAGAGGTTCCTATCACATGACCCCTAATCTGAAATATTTCAAAGAAGTTGAGATGAAAGACCTTAGGGTGGTCCAGTTGGGAGATGACAGGCCTTGTGAGACCAAAGGGATAAGGTCAGTATTACTCACATTAGATAATGGCACTGAGGTGGTTCTAGACAAAGTGAGGTATATCTTAAAACTTACAAGAAACTTAATCTCTTTGGGATCATTTGAAAAGGGAGGATATGAAGTAATTCTGAAAAATGGGAAGGCTAAGGTAATAAAGGGGGCAATGGTAGTGTTGTCTGGAATAGATGTGAGAACAACATATACCTTCTAAATAGGAAAGCAGTACAGGGAGTCAATGTTGACACTGAGGTCAAAAAGGTCAGTGAAGCATACTTATGGCACATAAGGCTTGGGCATATTAGTCATCATGGGTTATTGGATTTGAAAAAACAACATGTACTTGGTGAATTAAAGAATACAGACTGCAGTTTCTGTGAAAATTGTGTGCTTGGGAAAGCTCATAGAGTAAAGTTTGCCAGGAGTAATCATAAAAGTAAAGGGGTGTTAGATTATATTCACTCTGACTTATGGGGGCCTACAAAAACACAATCCTTGGGAGGGGCAAGGTATTCCCTATGTTTAATTGATGATTTTTCAAGAAAGGTATGGGTCTACATGTTAAAAACTAAAGATGAGGCTTTTGGGAAATTTAAAGAATGGAAGAACCTAGTAGAAAACCAAACAGATAGAAGAATTAAAAAGCTTAGAACTGATAATGGACTGGAATTCTGTAATTAGCAGTTCAATCAGTTTTGTAAAGCAAATGGTATTGCTAGACATCTTACTGTACCTGGAACTCCCCAACAGAATGGGTTGGTGGAAAGAATGATCAGGACTCTCTTAGACAAGGTAAGGTGCATGTTGATAAGTTCAGGTCCACCCAAAACTTTTTGGGTTGAAGCTGTATCAACTGCATCATATCTGGTTAATAGGTCACCATCTTCTGCATTAAGGATGATGACACCTATGGAAGCATGGTCTGGGAGAAGGGAAGACTATAGTAATATAAGAGTGTTTGGTTCAATTGCTTATGCTCATATAAAGCAAGGGAAACTGGAAGCCAGGGCACAAAAGTGTGTATTTGTTAGATATCCAGAGGGAATCAAAGGTTTTAGACTGTGGAGATTTGATGATATAAGTCCCAAAGTCATAGTAAGCAGAGATGTTACTTTCATAGAAAGTGTATTCTACAAGGATGTTATTGGTAGGGAAATTGAAGTAATTGGTGATAATGATCATGGGCTTCAAATTGAGGTGGAGACAGAGGATGTTGGAGGTACTAATGTTCAAGAAAGTCAAGACTCAGGTGGAGTTGAGAGGCAAGTGAATGATAGTGCTCAAAGTCTGGCTAGAAATAGACCTAGAAGACAGATCCAACCTCCTGCTAGATATAGAAGCAATGATGAAATCTCTGCATTTGTGTTTATGGCTGCTGAAACAGAAAACACAACTGAACCTCTTACTTTTAAAGAAGCTATAAGTTCAAAAGACAAGTTGAAGTGGCTGGAGGCAATGCAAGATGAGATTAATTCATTGCATAAGAATAAAACTTGGGTTTTGGTGGATAAGCCCAAGGACAAGAAGATGGTGCCTTGTAAGTGGATATATAAATTGAAGGAGGGTATACCTGGAGTTGAAAAACCAAGGTTTAAAGCAAGATTAGTTGCTAAGGGTTTTACCCAAAGAGAGGGAGTTGATTACACAGAGATATTTTCTCCTGTAGTTAAACATTCCTCTATAAGACTAGTTTTGTCTTTAACATCTGTTATGAACATGGAATTGGAACAGCTGGATGTTAAAACAACATTTCTCAATGGAACACTTGAAGAAAAAATCTATATGAACCAGCCACTAGGTTTTGAGGAAGAAGGCAAAGAGGATAAAGTATGCTTATTGAAAAAATCACTGTATGGATTGAAGCAGTCTCCTAGACAGTGGTATAAAAGATTTGATGAGTTTATGATAACTCATGGGTTTTCAAGAAGCAGTTATGATGCATGTGTTTACATGAAGGAGTATGTTTCTGAAAGATATGTCTATTTGTTACTATATGTAGATGACATGTTGTTAGCCTGCCTAGATATGGAACAAATTGCTGAAACTAAGAGTATGTTGATGAGTGAGTTTGACATGAAGGAATTAGGTGAAGCAAAGAAAATATCAGGTATGGAGATCAAAAGAGACAGGGAAAAAGGGGTGTTAAAGTTGGCACAAAGCTCCTACATTTGCAAAGTGTTACATTTCATGTTATTTGCTCAAGACAGTCCAAAGGATGAAGAAGAAAAAACATACATGGATACAGTACCTTATGCTAATGTAGTAGGAAGTTTAATGTATCTTATGGTGTGTACGTGTCCTGATATCAGCTATGGAGTTAGTGTTGTCAATAGGTATTTGACAAATCCAGGAAAAAGGCATTGGGCTGCGGTAAAGTGGATACTAAGATATTTGAAAGGGACTAGTCAAGTGGGACTTATTTTTGGAGATAGTCCAGTGGGTAAAGTTCAGATCTTGGGATATGTAGATGCTGATTATGCAAAGGATATGGATTGGGGGCGATCCATAACTGGTTATATCTTTAACGTACTTGACAGTGTTGTGAGCTGGAAAGCTACTCTGTAGCATGTGGTAGCATTGTCCAGTACAGAATCTGAATATATTGCTTTGACAGAAGCAATAAAAGAAGATTTGTGGCTCAAGGGTATTGTAGCTGAGCTGGGTGTAAAGTTTGATGGTGTTTTGGTTTTGTGTGATAATCTGGGAGCTGTACAATTAGCAAAGAATAGTGTTTATCATGAAAGAACAAAGAACAAAGAACATAAATGTCAAGCTTCATTTTATTCGAGATATGATTAACTCAAAGAAGGTTTTAGTGCAGCATGTTAGTACAGAAGAAAATGCTGCTGATATGTTAACAAAATCACTACATGAAAGTAAGTTTTCAAAGTGTTGTCAGTTGTTTGAAGTTGGTTAATGCATCGTTGACCTGTTTCAATTTGTTTGGATAATTCAGAAATGGCTACAAAAGGTGGAGATTGTTATTGTTTATAGTAATTCTGATTGTCCAGGGGGTGTTTGTGTCATTTGTTTAAGTTCAAGGGCTAATGTGTAAAAGTAGATTAGTTTGTTAATGGCCGTTAGAGATTAGGGATAAAAGGCAATTAGGTCATTGTTGATTGAGTAGTTCATTTCAGATTTCTTTTCCGATTGTATTGTAATTGATTGTTCTTGAATAAGATCGTTTCGATTGATTGTGTCTGTGGTGTGTTCAACCACAAATAGTATATGTATACTCCAATTAAAATCCTAGCTAGATCGCTACTACTTATGAGTGGACATGTTTTAGCATTCGTATTTGATAGGAGGAATAAAAAATATTTAATAAAAATGAAACTTGAACAAATATGTCGTATAAGGAAAGTATGACGTGTGTACTTTTTTTATTTGCCAATTATTTTGTACAATACTAGGATAAGAAAATCCAATCATATATATATATATATATATATGAACCATAGATATATAAATATCTTGAGTGTGTAGAAGATCCATTATATATCATATTGTGGAGTAGATCAACCTGTTTAGCCCCTAATCTCAAAACCTTTCGGCAGCTCATTTACAGTATAAACAAGTCGTGCCGAGTCAATGTGGGGATTAGGCCTTGCTTGTTTATAAATTGAGCCGAGGGAGGGAGATAGATGGATTTAGGGTGAAGAAAGAAGCAACAATGAAATTGTGCTTGATTAAAGGGGCATCGTTTTTAAATCCTAAACCGCTTCAAAAACGATTTTTTTGGAGCGGTTAGGTTTATTTTTGAGACGGTTTGCGTTTTTGAATAGTTTTTTTATACGGTTTTCTTTAAAACCGCTTTAAAAAGTATTTTTGACAGTCTCAAAAGATTAATTGTGTACTAGTGTAAATAAAAAAAAAGTCAAATTGATTTATCGGTTCTCTTTTAGCTTATTCATATTCAAGAAATGAATCGTTGTTTTAATAACGAAGAATCTTTAAAATAAAAGAATATGTGATACATATACAAATTATCATGTTTAAGCAAGGAATCTTCATTTGAATGTTTCATGGTCGATATTTATATTCCATTGACACTTATTAAAGATATTCTTTTAACAAGTTATAGGACCTGGATGAGACTTTGCAATACCCATCTAATTGAGATAGACCCACGTTCTCTAGCGATGCCATTTGTTGTTCAAACAATAGCGATAGATCAAGGTATGCCAGTGATTACTGGGATACCATGCTGGTCCTCTGTGAAATCATACTCAAGTGAAAGAAAAAATGTAAAGACTACTATTAAAGCAGTTCAATCAAGACTTATTATATTCATATGTATCTTTTACATTACGGGTTTTCATATCCTATTCTTTTCCCAATTATGAAATGCTATTTTCAATTCAGTAGTTTCGCTTTATAAATATTTCTAAGAGACCCGTGATATAAAAAGCGTTAAAAAAGTTCCAACCAATTCATAACATTTTAATAATAGTAAATCTTTTAAGATAAAAATACATTTATTTCAATTATTAATCATCCCATAACCATAACAAAATTGCCTATTTGATTTGACCATATCATTTTTAACCAACTTACGATGGATGATCACATAACATAAATTTAGTTGAACTAATATAAATATAATGTAAATGAATTTGAGTTAAAGGAATAAAGTCTTGATAAAGCTATCTTATGAGCATTCAAGAACTGATATTCTTTAGGTTTGTTATTAATTTGTTTGATTAGTTCCACTCATTGGATGTGGGTTTTCCCTATTTCATTTCCAATTACTATAATACTAAGCATCCACAATAATTGGTGACCACTTTTGATTTCTAGATTCTATTCTATCCATCAAGCTTTCAAGTCACATTTCCTTTTTCTTTTCAATTTTTCTTGCCCCTAATTAAACTACTACCAATAATTGAATGAAGGTCAATGAGGGAAAAAAAAAAGTCAGTACCTCACCAATCTTTGAATTATTTTCATATTTTAAACCTTTTTTTTAATCATATTTCATTCTCGCCGGCTGTAAACCGTTTTTATCATATCCTAACATAACATGTGTGTGATAATTTATGAACTTTTATGTTTTTAGTAAGAAATTATAAATTTTCAACTTTTGTGTTTTTAGAATGAAATGATAATTTATCGACTTTTGTGTTAACATTATACGTTTTCACGGTCCATATAATTTGAAAATTTTCAAAAAAAGCCACAATTTTTATGTTCATTTTAAGCTGCCCCTGCATCTTAGGATAACATGTTAGGAACCGTAATAGTTTCCTTAGAGCATTCACAGCAGGTCCTGCATATTTATGTGAGTGAGTCCCCTATATTATAAGGGATGATTTAAGTGGTTGTAAGTGGAGGAGAGAGAAAATTTATAATTTTTTTGTATATTTGAGGGAAACATTGTTCATCCGTATAAATTTATAATATGTTTTGAAAGTAATTGTGAGTGGAGGAGAGAGTAAAGGTAATGATAAAGGTATAAAAAAATATTAGAGTAAACTCCTATTTTAGTCACTGTGGTTTGCACTAATTCCCTATTTTAGTCTAATAGTTTAAATTTTTCTTTTTTAGTCACTGTTATTTCATTTTTATTCCAATTAAAGTCAAATGGTTAACGTCGTTAAATTTTTTGTTAAGTATTTTTATGAATTATGACCACCACCACTACCCTCATCTTCATAGAACCCTAAAATAACAATGTTTTGAAACCCGGACCGGACCGGCCGGTCGGACCGGGAACCGGTGGTCTGACCGGTCCGGTTACATGTGTTGAACCGTTTCTGCAGCGAACCGGTGGTCGGACCGGTTGAACCGCCTGACTATTTTTTATTTTTATTTTTTTAATCTTTTTTAAGTCTCTTGGCTTCTTATTTCGTAGGTAATTGTTAGTTTAAAATTATTGGAATTGACTTGTTGGTGGTTTTTGAAAGGATTAAAAGCTATTTAGACTGATATATTTTTATAATATTTATGACGTCGTCCGGTTCTTAAATCCGGTCCGACCAGTGGACCGGTAAGGAGACCGGTTCGACGTCCGGTCCGGTTCTGAAAACATTATAAAATAACCTTCACATCCACCTTCATCTTCTCCACCACCACCACCACCACTGCCACCACTACACACCCACCACCGCAACCCCCATACCCGTCGACACCAAGAAGATCACAACCACCAGTTGCTAGAAAAGGAAGTGCAGTTCGTCGGAAAATGGCGCGGTTCTTCCGGCCGTTGTCACTGTTCCCAAAGAAGGTAAAACAAAACAAAATTAACTGATTAATTTCATCAATTAATCACTAATTTCTCTCTTAATTCAAGTTAATCTCAAAATTCACTGGTCTTACAGAAAGCTGAGGATGAAGAGAATAATTAGAGTTAAGGCAGTTAGCTCGAAGCTCGCCGATATCCCGCTGGACGATTACTCATGGAAAAAGTACGGGCAGAAACCGATCAAAGGATCTCCCACCGTCTGCGACCACTGCGGCCACCACCATCGCCGCCCTGCTGCCTCCCACCTTCTGCGTTTTTCAGATCTGATTTGGGCATTGACCTGTGCGTGTGGCCGGAAAAACGTGGCGGAGGGTGGTGGTGGCGGCTGTGGTGGTGGTGGAGGGTGGTGGAGGTGGAGAAATGAAGGTGAAGGTTATCGTTATTTTAGGGTTTGAGGATAGTGGTGGTGGCGTAAAGAGTATTTTTTTCCTTTTCATATAAAAACTTAACAGAAAATTAAACGGTGTTAGTTATCTGGCTTTAATTAAAAACAAAAATGAAATCACAGTGACTAAAAAAGAGAAATTTAAACTATTGGACTAAAATAGGGAATTGGTGCAAACTATATGGACTACTCAAAATATTATTTAATTAAAAATGAAAGAGAAAATGTAGTAATTTTAGTGTAATTATGGGGATGAAGATAAGGAAGCTACTGCAAATGCTCTTAAGTCTTATGTCATGTAATCTTGAATCTAAATCCACAAAAAGCTAGACGTATTCACGGTTTAGTGTGTGTTTGATGCGTATGTTCAAACACACCGTACAGCAGATACACAAAATAAATAGTCAATCAGTAATACCAAAACACTTATTTTGGTACAGCCCCCTTTGACATGCATCCTACTAACTTTGTGCGTCCTCCTTTTGTGTCCATTTTTGCTCATTTTAGTGTTAAAGTGTTAACCACGGCCACATGCAAAAGTTATAGAAGCTGCCTAAAAAAGATGCCGGTAATCGGTATGCTATGGCCTATGGGAGATATGATACTAATATTCTTTTCTTTGCATCAAAGTTTTTTCTTATTTTTTTTACAGTTAATAATATTGACGTCAATAATTCGGTATAAACATGCATATTGACTGCGGGTTTATCGAAAGCAGTCAAATCATGATGTGCTATTAAGGATGGATGTCAAACTAACTGTAACTATAAAGTATAAAGTTGAAATGATGGTCCTTAATTAATTAAGGTTATGGTGTGATTTGAAACGCTAATGACATGTAACAAGTCTTGGATCCGTAAGGAATATGATTGTGGGGGGGACTAATGGTGAAAAGCTCAAAGATTCGATTGACAGAATCTATCTTTTAACCCGGTTTTGTTTGCTTATGTGATGCCTATAGGAAACTGTTGATAGTGGAGAAAGTGTTGATGTTTATGATCATGGACAAACACTTGTGAGTTTATCTTGACACGTGGCTCCATAAGAGGACCACTACATCACCTAGCTTCCAGCCCCACTCCTATCTTCCCTTGTTATAATTAATCTCTCATCTGCTACTTCACTCTGGTGGCGACTGGCGGTAAACAATGGTTGTACTCACCCTTAAAGACTGTTCTAAGTTGGTAAGTTTAAAGAAATTGACTTGTTTTGACCCGTTGTATAATTTAGGTGGATTCAAATGAACCCATTTCTTAAAGAACGAGTCATAAATACCACGTGTATGGCGTGTATCATACCATAGATAAATCTAGAATACTGCAGTAGGAATATACGGTGGGTAAAACTATGCACACCACTGACGTGTCATATGGGCTATATCGTCACACGGGCCGTATGGCAAACGAAAAATGGTTATACATCAGTATGAGTTAGTGTTCATCCAAATCATACCGGTCATATGATGACACAAAAGGGACTAACACAACAACGCACACCATTTACGTGTCATACGGGCTTTATGGTCATACAGGTCGTATGACAGACAAAAAATGGTTATGCAGCCGTATAAGTTAGTGTTTATCCAAACTATCTTGTCGTATGATGGCACGGAAGTGACTTATGCGACAAAACACGCCACTGACAAAGCCATACGGCCCATATGACCATTTTTCATCTGTCATACAACCCGTATGAGGACGTCAGAATATGGTGTACCCATAGTAGCACCCTGTACGATATGACAATCTGCACAGGAAAATCTTAGTACATGATTATTTGGTTAGTAAACCATTGAACAACTTTTATGCAAAATTATATTCAGGTAATTCCAAGTATTTGCAACACTTATATGTGATGCTTCATGGTTTTAAACATAAAAACCAAAACAAAAGGAAAATAATAGAAGCACAAGATGGCTATTACATACACTTTCTAATCCAAGAAGACGAAAAAAATATGATTTTGAAACTCTTTAAGATCTCACTCCAACTAAATCTGATGAGTTCCATATACAAACCTCCAAATTCAGCTCCCCACTTGAATTCAGATACCCAAAAGGAACCAAAAGAAAATCCGAAGGAGGAATCCCATCAACCCGACCCGGTAAAGTCTGTGTATAAGACTTCAGTCTTAGCGAGCTGCTTCCTCGTTCTGAAACTAGACAATATAAAAAGCGTTCATCAGAAGAGCTTGGCCCAATACAAGTAACCATAACAGTGTGGCCTATGTTTTCGGTCCCTTTATTGACTAGAAAAAGAAGCCCGTCTTCTTCTGCTTTAAGTACAAGAAAAGTTTCATCCATGCCTAACGATACGGATAACGGGCAATTGTACAGAAAACGGTGTCCCGATTCCCAGTGTTCTGTTGTGAAGTGATCAGATAAGTGTTCAAAAAGACCCGTGAAATTACAGCTTGGAAGAGGGCATGTACATTGACTTTGACTTTGATCGTATGTTATTACATCATTATGATCATTCATGCTTGAGAAATCCATTGGGTTATTGTACCCAAAGCTTTCAATCTTGGATGAAAGGGTATTTTCGTCTTTGTAAGTGATAACCTCGTTCCCCTGCATCAATGACAGATTACATACTCAAGAAACATTACAAGCTCAATTCTTTTTTAACAACTTTATAATCTCTGAAATAAAAAATAGCAAAAAAAAAAAAGCAGTGATGTAATTTTACCAGGTTTTCTTCATGTAGAGGCAGAATAGTGCGACTACCTCTAACCACCAATGGGAGCACACCAACATTAGCCTTCTCACCTAACAAACTCAACCCTAAACCTCTCTCATTGCAAACCACCTGCACAACAACATAAATTGATAAAACCCTGCATGAATAATTTTATATTCTTAACCTGGAAGTAATTACTAGAGACGTCAAATTTCATCAATTTACTTAGTGATGGTTGATTTGGACTATATTTTTCTAACATGTATACTAAAGACGGTTAAAAATGGAACGGTTCAAAGACAGTTGAAGACACTATATTTAAATGCTTACAACTTCTCAAGTCTCAAGTATCTTTTCTTTAAATATATCAATATCTTAATAATATAGTTATTTAATCATTTCTAATCTAATACATATTTAAGGAAGAAAAAATGTTGATGGGTCAACCCAACCCAACCCAAACTAAAATTACCTATTCTGACATGTCAACCTGCTAATCAACTTATCAACCCATCACTCCCGTCCATTTAGCCAAGTTAATTACAGTTAACATACAGCTTACCTCTCCGGATCCATAACCACCGAGCTCTTTCTCTTGTTTTTCTCTCTCGGAAATATGTTCTTCTGTCCACGAAGATAAACAAGGAACAACAACAGGGCCAAGCTCGCAAGGTCCTCCAATGGCAACACTCTCATAGTAAAACAGCTGTCAATTGATCCAAAAATGAATCTTAAATCATCAAAAAAGCACATAAAACAATACATGAACACTTGAAAACACCCTGTTCAGTGTTCACCTGCAGAAACAGAAGACAACCACCCACAGCACGTTGTTTTCCTTGGCGAAAACGAGATACCTCCCTAACTAACTTATCAAGCAAGAATTTTGCCCAATTATACTCATGAACAGAATCCATATCTGTCAAAAAATGGAGAAATGAAGGACTAACATCTAGCCTTGCTGTAGGGCACAAAAGAGTGCCCAACACATAAAGAAGAAATGCTCTTTTAAAATCATCTCCTGCTCCCGGTTCTCCCAATTTCTCTTCCAAAAACTTCACAGAAATTCCCCTATTTGAAGCATTATATTTTAAACGTAAATCTGCTACTAAATCATCAGGCCCAGAATTCACCACATCTTTCCCACTAGCTGGCAATCCCATTACGAGTTCCACATCACGAGGAGATAAAGGAATCCTTTTACCACAAATCTCTAAACTTCGCCTAATAGTATTAAATCTTTCCAATAACCAAAGGCACAAACTACGGCGTAGGGTTCTACATTTAAGATCAAGTAGGCTACCGAACCCGATGCTTTTTACTGCTTCCCTTTGGTCAGGAGTAAACTGTTTTATCACATTCACTAAACGACCTGGTGAGCACCTTGTGACTAGGTTGGCCTACATATTCATAAAGCTTGTAAGAGATGTGTGTTAAGAAAGCGTTAGCTAACAGACATATTAAAAATTACAGAAGAATGTGTTATCTATGACCTGTTTTCTTGGTTTTGGTTCACGTGCTGGAGTGGAACTCAAGTAATCATCCCACACTTCACGAGCACGTTTAGTGTATTTTTCTTTCTCTTGAACGGTCATCACTTTCCAAGCATCTGATGCTGCTTTTGTTGCCTAAAATATAACAATATCAACTTTTTACATGATGTTTCTGGATATAAAACTAGGTACATTATAGTTAAAACGGGACAAGGATGCTTACAACTTTCAAACCAGAGGATTCAGGATGAGACGCACTGTACTCCTTAATGAACTCGCGGCTAGAACATTATACACACTTGAGTATGTCAACACAAAAGACAAAGACAACTAACAAATAATAGTTTCCATACCTAAAATGCACCCAAGAGCAAGCAGGACGGGGGGTACCCCCTTGTTTCTTCTTCTTTTTTCTCCTACTCCCTTCAAGCTCATTACTTGTTATTTCTTTTCTCTTGCTCGACATCGAATCATCATCACTATTCACCTAAACAGGTTAAATTTTCACTGTTAAATTACTTTAGAAACAATAAGCAATGTACACATTTGGTAAACGCTGAATCGCAGTGTCCTACTGCCACAAAACTAAATTTTCTCACATTACACTTTCGAATATCAATCAATGGGAAGCAATTTATCTTGAACCAAACTTAGTTTATCAGCAATTCAGAATCACTAATACAGTAATACCAATTCAGTAAGCATAGACAATCACATTAATCATTATTTATGTCCACTTAATTACCATAAACACCTTTTTAGGTATTCACCTAAGATGTACCATATATATGCATTCGCTATCAGAATCAAAATGATCAGAAAATATACACCAAATTCCACTTTGAAAGAACACTAATTACACATTTATCCAATAATCAAAAGCATAAACCCTGCCATCGTCGTAATTCGATCAAAACACTAATGCGAATTGCAGGTAAATGAAAAGTGTAAACAGAAAATTATACCAGTGGAGAGATGTCAGTTCTGTCGAAATCAGGAGAGCTATCAGCAGCCATGGATAGAAGTTAGTTAGGGTTGTGAAAAGGGGGCAACTTCAAATCATTCTGGTTTTTCTCCTGATAGAGTTATTTAGCAGATAGGTAGTGATTTTGCCGATGATCAGGCGGAGAGTGAGGGGGAAAGAAGGTGCATTTGGTCTCCGACGATTGCGCCGTTTGAGGAGGTTCAGCTTCCGATCGGGTTACGTCCTACCGTCCTTGTAACTTGTGTAACTTTCCAATATGCAAATTGTGATATTTCCTGCCCTTCGTTTTCACTTGCTGTTAAAAGGAGAAGAAATGTAATTTTTGGAATTAATTACACGGATGGTCCTGTAGTTTACACAGATTTCACTTATGGCCCCTAAAAATAGGAAACTACAAGTTTAGACCAATAGTTTGCACGATTGTAACAAAAATGGCCCATGGATTGGATGTCCGTTAAGTTTGACTGTTAAATACGTATAAAATGACTAAAATACCCCGTAATATTAAAAAGAACAATAAAAACTAGGATTTCATATGGGACCCACCTTCTTTTAATAAACCCACTCTGTGTTGGAAACCAGGCCCAAGACTACAAACACGAAGTTTGACCACAACAATCGATCGACTCTTTCTGTTTATTATTATTCTTGACTTACAATTACATTGATCCTAGCAATCTATTTATAATAAATAAATTATATTAATCTTACTCAAATCATTCTTTCAATTATCTCTACTAAATAATCAAACTAGATAATTCTAAATATTCAAACTATTAATTAAATAATAATTAATAAACTATTTTCGAATCACCCCTTCAACTTTCACGTTCTTCCAGACTAACCCTCTTTCTTTCGTAAAATCAATATTAACTCCTTCATTCTCACCATTAATCTTGATTTGGACTTGCTTCTTGTTCTTTCCTCATTCTTTCTTCCTTGAACACTTCAGGAACTCATAGTTGCAATCTCGACTTTGAACTCTCCGGATACTATTTGATTAAGATTGAAGCGGGGTTAGCGCCGTCATCACCGAAATTGAAACTTTTCCTTCCTGCTTTCCTACTTTCTTTCTTCCTACTTGTTTTTCTTCTTCCTTCTTTCTCCTACTCTTTCAGTTCATCATGAAACAAGTCTTTGATAGCCTTCTTAACAAGAAAAATCTTGTTTTTCCTACTCCTTTCAATCGAAAACCAGGGTTCTTGATTGCCTACTAAACAAGAAAAGTCCTTATTTTTCCTACTCCTTCATTCAACCAAGAAAACAGGTTATTGATTGCCTACTTAACAAGAAAAATCTCCTTGTTCCTTCTTACTTTCTTCCTTCAAACATCCATGAAGATCATGTTCTTGCTTCCTTCAAACCTTCTTAACAAGAACAGAACTTGTTCCTTCTACCTCCAAAATCTCGACTAGCAACTCATACTAACAAAAAAAATTGTTGCTTGCTATTCTCCTTTTCCTTCTCTCCCCAGCCCCACAGCCACAGGGCTGCCCCCCTCATGAAAACGACTCTTAAAACCGCAGACACCAAGCCTTATACCAATTGTTAGAAACCAGACACAAGACTACGAACACGAAGTTTGATCTCAACAATCGATCGACTCTTTCTGTTTATTATTATTCTTGACTTACAATTACATTGATCATAGCAATCTATTTATAATAAATAAACTATACTAATCCTACTAAAATAATTATTTTAATTATCTCTACTAATTAATCAAACTAGATAATTATAAACATTCAAACTATTAATTAAATATTAATTAATAAACTATTTTCGAATCACCTCATCAACTTTCACGTTCTTTCAGACTAACCATATTTTTTTCGTAAAATCAAAATTAACTCCTTCACTCTGGTCAAACTTCCACCAACCCCTGGAAAGTCAAACAGCAACCACCATCTTAAATGAAATCCTAGCCATCACCGCCACCTCAACTTCTAGCCATGGCATGGCCACCCTGAAAATACAAATGTGCAAACTATATTAAAATCTTATTTGATGGGACCAATATATCTATCTTCTTCTTCACTTTACACCTCCCCCAGGCTTATCAATTTCTCCCGATGCCACCACTTGAGACCACCACTACCACCACCAAAGATCTTGCAACAACCACCAATTTTAACGGCGTTACTTGCAATTGGAGGTAAAGCGAGAATAATACCTCCGTTACTTGCATCAAATATGCTGAGAAACCACTTTATGTTACCGATCGAACGGTCCAGGAGTTGAATCGGCGGGTTAGGTTTCCGGCACTTCCGGACTAAACTTAGAGCACAGGTTAGGTTTCCGGCAACGTCGGTGAAGATACGGCGTACTGGACGTTCGCACAAAGGAGTTGAATCGGCAAACCAGAGGACGGAGCGGAGCATCTGAGATAGACGATGAACTTGTTTACCGACATCGGCGTTCGTGCTTCTCCACCACCGCAAACCTCTTTCCCATCGCCGAACTGAAACTTGTTTTTTCCGGTGAGTTTTATCTCCGGCCTGAAACTCATTTGAAGAACGACTCCGATGGTGGTGAGTCTGCCGGCCCTGGCATTCGTCGCAGCACTAGAGCAAGTCAAGCAAAAACATGAGAATAGAATCCATCAGTAGCCTTAAACACTGTTTAGATAGATGACACCAATTCCGACGGTGGTGAGTCTGCGGGCTCAGGCGAGGGCGGCGGTGGGGAAGGAAGGAGATGTATTTATCTGGTGGGGAAGGAGATGTATTTAGGTTTAAACACAAATAGTCCTTGTGGTTCTTAATTTTTGTTTTTAAAAGAAAGAGCAGTTTAGTCATTTTATAAAAACTTAAGTGAGTTTTTGACGTCTGTTAGTGTCAGGGGCCATCTTTGTAACAATCATGCAAACTATTGGTCTGAACTTGTAATTTCCTATTCCTAGGAGACAAAAGTGAAATATGTGTAAACCACAGGGGCCATCCGTGTAATTAATTCTAATTTTTATGTTATTTATCTAACTAGTAAGCTTCATGTGGAGCGTTACAACGAACATGTGTTATGAAAGTATGTTTAACATATGTTGTTTATTTGCTCGGTTTCGAACATAAAAACGTTAAACAAAGAAACATTCAATGAAGATATCATGGAAAATGATGAATACGTCACGTTGAAAATGGTTTATGATGTTTTGTCACACAAATGTTGCACGATATAGCCCAGAATATAAAGACGTGTTTTACATCGAACGAAACCATAAAAACGAACACTAATACTGGTTCTGAATTCTGATAACACCAATGCCGACAACGATGTTGTTCGCTCATTATCAGTTTGGCTCGTCACGGTATCGTAACGGTAACGATACTCGTTATAGCATATTATAAAAAACTTGATTAATAAGACAACTCCGTTTAAAAAAATATATCGTAAATGTGTTCATCGGTGGTGCAACGAGAAGGGAAACACCTCTTCGAACACCAAAGTTTGAGAAAACTAATGAATTCAAGTCTCACTCTCACATGAATAAAGAAAATTACCTTTAAAAAAGAGTTAGTTGTATATGGGTGGAGGGGGTGAAACCCCTTAAGTACCTTAAAGATTACCAATAAAAACACGTCATGTCATTCCACGTCATTTTTACCTTAAATTACCATAATGTACCCGAGTGGGTTGCGGCGGTGTTCCCACGAACCCAACCCCAAATTTTAAATCCCAAACATACTTTTCCATTGTAAACATTTAGCTTCATCAACCCGTGGATTGAACCTCTTCCAACCCAAACTCCCAATCCGAAACTGTTACGGCAATGTAGCTGTGAACCTGACTTAACCCGAGCCCCTAACCCTTCGAATCCCTCCACCTTAAGTGTATCTAGAATTTATTGTATCTTTTTATCTTTTTCTATCTTGATATTTTAATTCGTCTCTTCCTTATAATCAATGTTTCTTTTTCTCTAACACACAAAATCAAAAGAATGTGACGTGCAATGATAAAACATTAAATCGTTAAATCAAAGATGTCTTCAACACTCAAGCTCGCACTCCTTAAATCAAATATGTCTTCAACACTCAAACTCACGCTATTAAAATAAATTTGGATCTAAAGTTTACGCGAGTCCGAATAAGCTCGAGCTCAACTATTTTTATTTCTAAAACTCAAGCTCGCGCTCGTTTATTTTATATTAATTATTTTATAATTTTATAATTATATACTTACAATTATGATTTTTATATATAATGTAAATATATATCTTAATTATTTTTATCATAATTTTAGATATAATAATTATTATAAAAATATATTTAATACATTAAATAAAAGTTATATAAATAAAAGACTCGTTTACGTTCACAGGTCAATTTAAGCTTGATATGTGAAGCTCCGCATAAGCTGGTTAATAAACTTCAATATAAGCCTCAAGCTCATTTAAGAGGGTGTTTGAGATTGCGTTGAAAAACTGCTTATTGACTTATTATTATTGACTTATTAGTTTTTTCAAAAACTAATAACTTAAAAAAATGTTTGGCAAATATAATAGCACTTTTTGTTTTAAGTTTTTAATAAAGCTAAATTTTTTTTAAGAAGCCATAAAATTCGGCTTTTCAAATGACCTTTGTAATAAAATATTACCAATTTACCTCTAACAATTTCTAACAAATACATATATATCATTATATATATCATCGATCATTAACCCTGGAGAGAACACATACACGTCTGTCACCAACGTTTATCAATCATTGACTTATTAAGTTTTCCAATTATAAAAGCTAATACAATTTTTTTTTTAAAAACTCATTTTTAAAAAGTTATAAACAATTATCACTTAAAAAAAAAACTTTTTGGAGTTAAAGCTTGATTCTATTTATTAAATCCCCTTTGACATCTCCTTCTTTATTCCGGATTCAAAGGGGAAATCAATGAGACATAAGAGGGTTTTTGCGGCGTTCTTCAAGCAACATCAATTACTGTAAATGATAAAGAAGAAGCGATGTTTATTATACAAATGCAGTCGAAATAGTTGTAACGACGGCACTCAATCCATTGCTTCAACCCAAAGCTGCAATTCTCAGGAAACCTTCTTGAAGGAGTAATGGAAGATTATTTGAAGGTTTCATCTTCCTTCTTTTGCATAAATTCCATTCTTGTCCTTGTAAGCTTTCCTTTCTCATTACTATGTCTTCAATTATGTCAATAAATTCTTCAATTTGTGTTTCACCGTAGGAAAATTTTTCAGTCTTCAGGTTCTTATTCTTAATAATTCATTGCTTATACCTTTTAATCTCATTATTATTTTTCTGATGCTTTTTATTGTGTTTATAAATCTTCTGCACTATTTTCCTCCCATACTTATGAGTTATGATTCATTTTTCTTCTTATGAATGTATTTAATTTACAACAGGATGACGTCATAACCGATAGAAAAAAAAGTTTACATATATAATTTAAAACAGAATATGAAATTACTATATGTTTGGTATGGATTTGTAATTTTAATAAAATATGAAGACTTAAATAAATAAAGTATCCTGTAATATTAAATTAATCAAAAAATGAGACTTTTTAATACGGAAAAACAAAAAACAAAATAAAAAAATTTGACATCCGGTCGACTGGTTATCAACCGGTTCAAATGGAAACGGCCCAAATAGGGTCCGCTCCGGTCCAAAAACACTGGTTCTTGTTCTTATCTATAATTTCACCTAAAAATTCAATTTTTTTCAAGAATTTGTGCTCATAATATGTCGGTGTGCATCATGGTGTTGATGTAGCTTTAAATGCTTTGTAGTTTATACTGCAACCAACACCTCCATTATTGGAGATGCATTCCAGTTTATATAATACTAAAAGTAGTCTTGTAATCATTTAACATTTTGAAATAAAATTATGTTATTAACATTGATTACCATTAGACTGCAGACAAATTTGTAAACTTTTGTATGTCCTCCCAATTTATAAACTTTTGTTGATTCTTTATAATCTAAAACATGGGGGATCATTCCCTTTTGTTCACTGAATCCGCCGTTATTGATGTCAACGAGATTCAAAATCGGTTGCATATTCATACAGTAGCCTCAACAAATGTAGCCATGACTACTGATTTTTCTTCTCATAGGATGGATCTTTATTCTGTATCATCAACAAGAAAATTGGTAGAATGCAAAATCTGCCATGACGAGGATCAAGATTCGAGCATGGAGATACCCTGTGGATGCTGTGGCAGCCTTAAGGTACTCTGTTTCAAGATTTTCGATTCTAAATGTTACACACTGTTATAAGATTTTAATTTCTTTTTATTCTTTTTTTTTTCAGTATGCGCATCGTAAATGTGTTCAGAGGTGGTGCAACGAGAAGGGAAACACCACCTGTGAAATTTGCCTTCAAGTTTGTCTTCTATAATCTATATTTCAGTTATCCTCTGACCATTTGACCATTAGTTTTTAGCAAAGATTGGTAACTAACAGTTTGGTGAATGCTTGTTTGTCTATGAGTTTTAGCCATTCAAGCCTGGTTATACATCACCAACTCAACTTTTCCACTATGGTGGTGTTCCAATGAATTTCAGGTGAATGCTCATCAAATTTGGTCTTTAAATCATTAAACCATAAATATAAAAGGGTTAATACATTAAAAAAAATTATAGTTTTTAAGTTTTCATGAAAAAGTCCCTCAACATGTAAAAATACATGAAAAAGTCACTAAACTAACTTTTGTATATTAAAGTTCCTAAACTTGTCTAAAATGCACGTACTCGTATTTTTTTTTTTCAAAAACTTATGACTTGTTAACTCTCTTAAATTGGTCAAAACTTGATAAAGCAACATTCAACCATTTTGTAAAACAAACTTTATACCATCTTATTTTGACCAACTTAAAAGTTAACAGGTTATCATTTTAAAAATTTGGGTGTATATCATAAAATTTTCACGAAAAAGTCCCTCAACAAAGTTTTGGCATATAAAAGTCCCTGCACATGTCAATAAAACACGAAAAAGTCCCTCAACCTAGTTTTGCTTTATTAAAGTCCCTACACTTATCTGTAATACGTGTATTTGTTAAAAGTATTTAAAATAATGACTCGTTATCCCTTAGGTTGAGTGATTTTTTATTAAAAAATAAGAAAGTATATTGGCTTTTTATGGTATTAACCCAATATAAAATGAAATCCCATTTTATTTCAGGGGAAACTGGGAGATATCCAGAAGGGACCTCTATAATTTGCAGCTTTCATCTATAGTTGACACTAATCATGACTCATTAGAATCCGACTTCGATGAATACATAGCTCCAAGTTCAACAAGCATTTTTTGTTGCCGTATAGTTGCCATACTTGTAAACACACATTTTATCGCTTTTTGATCATTTTAATCATTCGTCACTATGTTTTCAATCCAATTTCTTCATTTGTTTTCTTGCAGTTCATCATTCTACTGGTGTTGCGCCACATGCTGCCAATCATCATTAATGGAACCGGAGCATACTCCATTACAATTTTCATGGTACCATCGACATTTGTTTTCTGATACTTATTTATTTTAAACTATTTATCCGTTAATTTTCTTAACGCAGTTACACTTGTTAATGGTCATTGGCATTCTGCTGCCAATATGTATCATGGCTAGAGCTTTTACTGCCGCCCAGCATCGTCATCAACAACAACCGGTAACCATTAAACAAAACTTTTCAGTAGTGTGCTTAAGATTTTCTTTACTTAAAAAGTAAAATGTTGGTTATGTGTGTTAGGATCTGCCTCAAACAGTGTCTCAGCCACATCTGATTCATGTTCACTAACTTTCTTGAAAGATGTTTTCGCGGGTTGCTGTTTTTGCATGATGGTGCAGAATTCTGAAAGTTGATTGTATTTTCGATCATAGCTCCAACTTTATTTCTCAGATTTGCAGTTAATATCAAAAATTTATTGAGTTAACGCTATGTTTGTATATACTGTTTATATGACTAAAAATTGATAGATGCTTTATGCTAAAAAGATTTGAAAAAAAAAGAAGATACTTTTTGGAAACGGGGTCTCTTTACAAAAAGTCTAACTATCTCTTGGGATGGAGGTAAAGCTTGCCACTATCTTACCCTCCTTATTCCTTACTCTGTGAGTGAGATTTTACTGGGTATGTTTGTTTTGTTTTGTTTATATGACTAAAAATATTGGAGAAAACAAGTGATTTAAACCCTGAAAATATGAGAAAAATGTTTGGTGTTATACCAACAAAAACTCCACAAACCAAGTATTTGAACTGCTGCAGTGCTGCCTTTTTCTCATTTTTGCATAAAAATGGCTAATAGAATTAAAACTGAAATCGTTTATTTATTTATGCATTTATCTTAGATTCTAACATAACTATTAAAATACAACAGTTTTATATGAATATCTTTGAATTGATAAGCGTAAATTTATGTGTGTGTATATATATATTATAAGGTTCTACACATATGTAAGTCGACTATTATTCTCCGACTTACACGTGTATACGAAACTTGTTACGAGCAATAGAGGAGATAAAAGTTAGGAAAGTTAAATAATTTGAGAGATATCATTTAATCTTGGGCAAATGTTATAAAAAACTAATATACTTTTTATTTTTTTCTCACAAAAGTCTGACAACAATTTTTTGCACATAAAAAACATACTTTTTTTTCCCCACAAAAGTCACTTGACAAATTTTTGCTCATAAAAAACCAATATACCTTCTTGTTTTTCTCATAAAAGTCACTCGACAACTATTTACCATTGCAAATGAATCGGTAAAAATCAAAACAAAGGAAATCGATCGACAAAAGCTAGAGCAAAAAAGCGATTCGATTGCAAAACCATATGATTGCATATGTGTTTTCATAGATTTTATAGGTATTTTTATAAAATAGATTTAACTTGATTACAAATAATCTCTTTATAAAATGGATTCGTCAATCGGTTCCTTTACCTTGTTTCTGCCGATTCATTTGCTAGAGTAAATAGTTGTCAAGTGATTTTTATGAGAAAAACCAAAAAGTGTCTTGGTTTTTATGTGCAAAAATTTGTCAAGTGACTTTTGTGAGAAAAAAACTGAGAGTATGTTGGTTTTTTACATTCAAAAAATCGTTGAGTGATTTTAGTGAGAAAAAACAGAAAGTGCGTTGGTTTTATATGTCATTTGCCCTTTAATCTTTTATAATTATACACTTTTCATTTAATTTTAATAACATCATTTGTATACGTTTTTATATTTTAAACATAGAAAATACTTTTTTTTTTGTTTTTGAAGTTTGAACGGCAAATTACCTAGAAAATACCTCTTCAACATAAATGTTACCCTTTTTAAGAACCCAAGATATAACAAAAAAAGATACAATAAGATTTAGAAATTTAAACTCATTTGTAGAATATCAAAGTATCAATTAAATGAATTCTAAGACTTGTAAGGAAATAGTTATAAGGTAATACCACATTGTGTCATGGATGAGAAAGGCATCGCCTCATAACCGAAAGTTGGCATAATGCTTCACTCTAGGTAAATCATATCTCCGTTGTTGACATGAGATGTTGAGTTTATAAGTAAATGATCTGCCTCAAATATCAATAATGTGTTTTGGGCATATTAGATGTGAAAAAGATGAGAACCCCACAATTAAGTGTGTTCACGTGTGAGTAATCCACAGATGAGTGACCCTTTGATAAGTTTTCACTCAGGTAACAAAAAACAAATTTGTGAGCTCCTCATGGGCAAAGCGGATAATAGTAGTGGTATGAGAGGCCGGATGTTACAACTTCAATCTAAAAAACCATTTTCTTATCATAATTCAAATAACTATGTCACAAGTTAAATCTCGCAATTGTTTGTTTATAGATTCGGAGTTCATAAAGAATGTATGACTTCCATACGATAAACACGTTTTAGACATATTGGTTATGGATGAGAAATAACTCCACAACTAATGGTTTCTGGAGGGAAATATTGTAGGATAGGCGACCTTGTGCGAAGTCTTCAATCCAACTATTGTTATTCTCATAAACAAAGTTGTGAGTTTTTGGTTACAAAGCAATATGAGGCTAAGCGAACAATATTGGTTAGTATAAGAATTTGATCTTAAAATTTGTATCAGATCATGTTATGTTTAGGATGTTGAAGTAAACCACATTGGGTACGGTGTGAGTCCCTACAAGAGGTGGTGGTTGACTTTTAAGCCTTAAGAAAAATAGATATCGTTTATCTATACCAGAAAGTGGATTCAAAAGAAATGTTTAATCTTAAAAGTATCATTAGTGCGTTTTAAATACATTGATTGTGGATGAGACAATTAATAATGTGTTACCTTAATAAAAGTGGATGCATATTTTGTTACCTAAAATACAAAGTTTCCAACTAATAAGCACTTTTTTTTAAAATCTAATAATCTATACTATATAATAAATAAAGGTTTTTTAATATCACGTGTCACATTCATATTTATTTTCATAATTTTTTTCTTGTCTCTCTCTTTTATTAAATACATTTCTATATTTTATTAATTACGTCTCTCTCTTATTAAATACACTTTTATATTTATTAATAATACTTTTTAAAGAAAATGATAACCTTTGTATTAATAAATCTTCTGACATATTTTAACGAGTGTATGTTGTATTTCACGTGCTTATTCAACCCATATAAAACACGAGTTTTCAAAAAATAATTTTTTTATTACTTAATATATAATATTATAATTTTATTTATTAAACCCGTGTAACTCACGGAATTTTAACCTACTTTTACATAAAAGTAACACTCCATTGTATATTAGCAACTTAAAAAAATCAATTGTTACACATGAAGGAGTAGTAATTCCTTATTGCTTTCAGCAAAAAAGAATATATATATATATAAATATGTTGTATATCTATACTTCAAGAATAAGACCCTTTGGCCATAAAACAATCATCTCGAATAAATCGGTTCTTCAGCAATAGTCTCCAACAACGGCTTCTTCGATCTACACATCGAAATCATTTTCTTAAACTCCGGCGAACAAAACTCCTCGATCTCATCCAAACCCAACCTCGGCGGCGTAGGTGGATTTTCCGGCAGAATCCTCACGCTTCCTATTTTTCTTCCACCAGATTTAGCCGCCATAAAAAGCGACGCCAAATCGGCTGCGGAGACGACGGAATTAAGTCTGCTCATCGGAAACATGACGTACACGGAGGCGATCTCCAGATCCTCGTCGGCATTGAGGGCGGAGAATCGACCTCCGATCCGGAGTGATTTAGAGTTCACCAGAAATGTATTCGGCGACTCCATCATGAGCTCGGCGGCTTTGATTGGTTGGTTGAGTTTGTGGATTTCGCCATTGGAGTAAATTACCGTTGTAGCCTTGGAGTGTTTGGTGAGGGTGCAGGAAGCGTAATTACCCATACCGGAGACGACGTTTTGATGGGAAGACGGGAAGTGTGATTGACGATTGGGAAGGATGTGTATATATTGGAGATGGGGATTATGGAATGTTTGACAAAATAAATAAATAAATAATTAAATATTAATTAATGTGGAAATAAGGATATAATTTAGGATAAAATAATTGGAGGTGACAGTTGGAATGGATGTGTTGACAATGAGATTTACGCGTCCCGGAAAGTAAAAATGTCGATCTGGCTTAATGGTGTGATACAACAAATCCTACGGAAGGTACAATACACGGGGTTTACATCAATAATGTTTTTTATATAACAAAATAATTATTGAAAAAATGGGGAATATGTTTTGTTTGACTAGATATTTTCAAATAAAATAATTCTTAATTTTAAAAGTATAACTAAGGGTTAAGTTAACACGTTGCGGCGGCTCGATTACGAGTAAAATTCATATCGAAACGTATGAAAAATAATAATGTTGTAACGTTATATTTAGAATTTTATAAAACAATATATACTTAAAGTTTTAAAAGAAAACCAAAATTTAACAAACGAAACAACAATAACCTCACATTTATTTTTTCGACTCTCTCTCTTTCTTAATAAATATATCACTCTTTTTAAAAATTTTTCCATATAAAACATGAAGAATATAAGAAAATTAAAGATGAAATTTGAATACCATTAATTATAAAGATTAATTACCAATCACAACTATAATTAAGAATATCATTTAAAATAGTTAAATTTTTAAATTTTGTTTCTTTATTAAAAATTGTATTTTACATATTTTTGGTAAATCAATTATAATTGCTATTTTTTTTAAAAAATTTGATTAATTATCTTATCTATACCTTCAAATCAGGAAGTATTTTATTTAAATTACTGATTTTTTTATTTCATCTTATATTTAAATTAAAATACGTTATATCAAACTATATTTTTTAATAAATATTTGACTATATTGTAAATAACTCTAACGATGCTCATGTTCTTATTCTTCAATTTGTAAATTTGAAGTTGTATCAAGGTTTATGAATCAAGTTTTGGAAAAAACGTATATACATATTTATGAATTATACCGTTTTCAATATACAACTCGTGTATTACATGAGATTCTAACCTAGTGATAATAGTAAATTAAAAAAAAAAGTAAAAGTACACATACCAAGTGGTGTGTGATGGTTATACTATTTATCACCTACTATTTTTAATAAATTATATAAATATTGTTTACAGGTTTTTTATTTCACTGGTCTCTGAGTTCACTTACATCTTCATGTTTGATGATGTATATGAGTTGGTTGATGATTTCAAGATATTTGTGAATCTTGAGCTAACACATAAATATCGCGAATAATATGAATGGAAAAGGACCTTCCTCTTGAGCTAGCCTAACACATAATATCATGTTCGATGTGAAATTATCAACATCATACCCTAATACATCTAACATGTGACACATGCTTAAAATTAAATGACTTGCGATAAATGTTATTACCCAAGCGTTGTTAAACCCTCCTATACTCCACCGAACATGATTTAATGAAACGAAAACAAACGACTATTGTTTAAAAAGTGTCGCCCCACTGTCTAATCGGCAATCACTTGCCATTGTTAATCGCTTGTTGGAGTGTTGCCCTTCATTCTCTCGAATCTGTACCAAAAGCCCAAGCAACCCGAATTTACGTTTTTTTCCCAACTTTTTCTATAATAAATTAAGTATATTTCTTTTTATCGTTTACTCTAATTTTAACTTTCTTACTTTTTTTTTATTTGCCAAATTATTTATTAACATATTAGATTATTGACGATTATATGAATACTGATTTGGGTAATTGAACGTTTCAAGTTTAGTTTCTAGATTGGTATTTGAATGTTACTATGTTAGATTTGTAAGTCATTGAGTAATTGAGTGTTTCATGTTTAATCAATAGATTTGTTGATTTAATTTTTAAGAATATGGTAAAAAAAATCAATTAGATGAATTTATGAAGCGAATATAAAACTTAGATCTATATTCAAAAACTCAATATATTTCGGTGACAAAACTCAAACCGGTAAAAAAAAGTTTGATAACCCGACAAAAAGTTTCAATGACCCGGCCCGAAAAATCATTTTTATAGACATCTAAACACTGTAAATTGCCGATACCCATGAAATTTTTTTTGGGTCCGCAACTAATGTATATATAAAAGATCTAAATCAATAATTATATAAATATCAATATAATAATAAGTTGAAAATAATAATAATAATAATAATAGTTTATTATAGATTGAATCAGTTTAATTACATACGTATATACCCATCACCTAAATACAAATGTCGTATCTTGATGACTTACAACGAGTCGCATGAAAAAAACACAAAAAATTAACACACAACATATTTTTTACCACTTGAGGGAAACTCTTTGAGATAATTTTTTTTATCTCTACACAAATGGAGGTACCAATGTCAGAATTCAAATTATAAACATTATCGGACTTCATTTCCTCATGGATGACCTACCCAAAACCGTCTTGATGTGTTACAACACTTTCGATTAGGAGCTCAAACTCTTGTTAACGATTAGGGCTTGATGGTTATTGTCAGGGGTTATTAGGAGCGTTCAACCGTCTTGGTGGGATGGTTGTGTGTGTGTGAGTTTGTGTGGATGGGAGAATGTGAAGGGGTTGACGAGGTATGAGAAGGAAAGGAAGTTGCACATCGATGAAGAGAAAGCAAGGGCTCTATTACGACAAGCAAAATGAGGAGTTTGGTTTTTTTTAGAACGACGACAATAACATCATAATAGAAAAACTAGCAAACCACTAGCACAATCGATAGAGAATACAATTTAAAGTAGGGGAATTACACCAATCCAACCAAGACAAGTTACTAAACTTTCCCATGTTCTTAATTCAACTATACGGAAGAAGTTTTATCTCACCTGACGTCTTCAAAGGTGAACATGTACCCGATCTAAAGATAAGCTTGTTCGTCTCTTTTCAAATCAACCAAATAACATAATATATCAACACCCGTCTATGCTTGTTCTTTAGGTTCCAAATTACTCCTTAAAATAAAACTAAACTAGAACCTTTGATCATTAATCATTCTTGCATTTTCTAAAAACACTAGAAATTTATTTGATTTCTTTTATACTATTTATTTCAAAATCAATATTATATATTGAAAACCCCAAGAGCTATATTAGGACCTATAACTAGTGCTTCAATGAAAATGGTAAAATTAACAAAAGTAATTGATTTCTCTATTCATACTTTTTCTTTGATTTTATCTTCTTCTCTAGATGTTTTTTTATAAAGAGTATGACGCACGCACATATGCATTTAGAAGTATAATTAGTTTGATTATTTGTTTATGTTTATGTACATGTGCTTATAAACAAAATACTATCAATAATATTTTTAAAAATAAACACCGAGCATATTAGTATCCATATGCATTATAGTCAAATTATATAATAAATAGTACAATGGTTAAATCGGTTCTCGGAGTTTACAACATATTACCAAGTCTGAAATGACCACCCATGTATATGTGTGCGTGTGAGCCGATTATTGTAAGAAGGGGTTTTAACGTCATAACATGATTATAACATAAACTTATAGTGTTAATATTTTGAATAACGTGATTATAGCGCGGATAACATGGTTTATAACGTATAGTGCATAAATAGCATGATGTTATGATTATAGCGTGAATTTTACTGACATATATACCTTTCGACACAAGATAAGTGTCTCGTTCTGATCACTTCCTGTGCTTAGTACGCTAAAACCATTTTATATAGTAACTCGTCCCTCTCTCTGTATACACTATGTGACATGATAATTATAAAAAAAATCTATATATTAAGGTTGTTGGGTTTGGTCCTAAATTGTTGGCATGATGATGAGTATGTTCCAAGTTTGTCATTTGTGTTTGGTCATCTGGTGAATCCCTTTTTTGGTTGGTTTGATATTTGTAGGCCAAACTAATTTCAGATTTTTATTATGAGTTTAGATTTTGAAAACAATGGCATAGACATGTTAATATCAATACACAATTTGCATGCATGTACCTTCAAGGCTTTAACCGATTTGTCACCTAACAAATGATGCGAAGACTCACTTCACATTAATCAGCCAGTCAAGGAAAACCAAAATCTTTCCGTACAATACTGGTTATAAACTTAAAGTCAATGGTGTTGGGCAAATTGAAAATTATTAATTATATGTTACTTGTGAAACAAAATAAGGGCCGGTTGTTTTTTTTTTTTTTTGAAAGGCAAACTTTTATTGAAACCACCTCTAGCAAGAAACTAGCAGGCACACAAGCAACAAACAAAACAACAAAAAGAGATTACATCATACTAAAAGAAACCCAATCCTTTCAACTCCACGCATGTTTCCTAGCCCTGTTCTTAATCCATAGATAAGCCATTGATCTAATGTCATTCACCATATCCTCTATCTTGACCGTTTTGCCTTGGAAGATTGCCTCATTTCTCCATTTCCAAATGCACCAGCATGCGACTATTAAGATACCTTGGATGATCTTCTTTTGGGAATTCCCAGCCAAAGCTTTTGAAAGGGCCGGTTGTTATCCACTTTGAGAAAGAGGACATTCACTCTAACAAGTGGAGTATGTTGTCAGGGTCAAAATTCAAAACCTCCAACTTTGCGTCTCTAAGAGCATTCAGATCACCTTCTTTATATTCTTTATCTTTATTTTTATAATTACATTAAAAAATATTACTTTTTCTATCTTTTAGAGCATTCACAGCTCATTCCTTATAATTATGTGAGTGAGTTTTGTATATTTTATGAAGTGGTTTAAAGTGGTTCTGAGTGGAGGAGAGAGAAAAGATATAAGGTTTGTGTAAGAGCATTCATAGCCCATTCCTTATAATTATGTGAGTGAGTTTTGTATATTTTATGGAGTGGTTTAAAGTGGTTCTGAGTTGAGGAGAGAGAAAAGATATAAGGTTTGTGTAAGATCATTCACAGCCCATTCCTTATAATTATGTGAGTGAGTTTTGTATATTTTATGGAGTGGTTTAAAGTGGTTCTGAGTGGAGGAGAGGGAAAAGATATAAGGTTTGTGTAAGAGCATTCACAGTCCATTCCTTATAATTATGTGAGTGAGTTTTGTATATTTTATGGAGTGGTTTAAAGTGGTTGTGAGTGAAGGAGAGAGAAAAGATATAAGGTTTGTGTAAATATAAGGATAAAAGTAGTGGTTTTAGTATAATTATAAGGATAAGGAGAGAGAAAAGTAGAGATAAAATGTAGAAAAAGTAGTGTTTTTTAGTGTAATTATAAGGATAAGGATATGAAATATAAAGAACGGGCTGAGAATGCTCTTAATATAAGGATAAAAGTAGTGGTTTTTAGTATAATTATAAGGATAAGGATAAGGAGAGAGAAAAGTAGAGATAAAAGGTAGAAAAAATAGTGTTTTTTAGTGTAATTATAAGGATAAGGATATGAAATATTAAGAACGGGCTGAGAATGCTCTTATCTCTATTTTTCTCTCTCTTTATCCTTATCCTTATAATTATACTAAAAACCAATACTTTTATCCTTATATTTACAAAAACCTTATATCTTTTCTCTCTCCTCTACTCACAACCACTTTAAACCACTCCTTAAAATATACAAAACTCATTCACAGATTTATACCAAACCTGTTGTGAATGCTCTAAAAAGCATAGAGATTTGATTTCCAATAATCATATAACAATATTTCAAAAAGACAAAATAAAAACTAGGAAAATTATCGCATAAATTATTCGTTTATGAACGATAATCATACCTCGGACAAATAACATTGTATTCGGCACTATAATGTACATATCATATATGCCAGAACGGTCCTTGGAATGCTGAATATAATTTTGTAGCTAACGGATTCAAGATTTCTTTTCTATGGGAACACTGTTTTCTGGTACTTGAATTTCTAACCCATCGTTAGAACTTTAGGCCCAGTTCAGATCACATTAGAAATTTCAGGTCGCTTTGATGAGTTTCTTTTTGAAAATCATCTCGTAACCCCTAAAATTCAAATTGAACACTTAATTTGTAAAAGTTTATACATTTTTTTTCATTGGGGGTCAATGCTAGAAAAAAATAACTTCAATTAAATTTTAGTACTATACCCTTTACAAAAATATGAAAAAAACAATTGGGTCACTTGACCTCGATGGAGACAACGTCGGCCGCCCTTCGGTATCATAAATACACATCTGTCCATTCAGGAGAAGATATTCAGTACTTCCAAATTCAAACTACTAGAAGGTTATTATATCACACTCACTGGCTCACTCTCTCTTTGTAATTTATTACTACAACTCATGATACTTACACTCACACTCAAGTTCGATTTATGTGATGAGAATAAAAGTTTTTGTGTATGAAAAACAACTTTAGCAAGACATCCACACCTAATGCTCAACCTCTCTAGCACTACTGTTTAGATTCATCACCAGTCACATAGATCTTTTTAGCAGCAATGGAAATAAACTATAAACGAAACGTTTGTTGATGATTTTAGTGTCATCATAGTCACTTTAGTTTAACTTAAATTGCTTAAGACCAAATGAGAATTCGGAATAAACAGTGATATGAGTTAGGAGGTGTAGACACAGTTGTGTTCAAGACTATTTGGATTTTGGGAATCATGGTACTTTTAAGGTTCTAGGGGGCGAAGCACCTAGATCATGGGAGGTTCCAAGGGGTAGCGCCCTTGGTGGAGTTCAACTGGCAACTTATCTATTGGTGAAAAGTACTTAAAAATGATGATCACGGTCGCAACTTAACCATCAACAACAACTAATCAATATCTCTTGAAACCAAGTGTCTGTTACAAACAACCGTGCATTAGGGGCAAATGACTAGCAGTGACAACTAAGTCATCAATGACACTGTTTAGTGGCAAATATACAACAATAATTAAACTGTTGTTGGTAGACAAGTGATCAACATTAACTAACTTAGTTACTACCGATGGAGCTTCTGCTTAAGTTGTCCCACTAATATAACTAAATAACTGACATCAGTTACAACCCCAACCATTATACATTTTCACCAAGAGTTGTAACGTTTTAATAGAATTGTTCTGATGGTTCAACCCCTACATAAACGGATTCGTTTTACCCGATTATTAATTCCGTACCCACGAAACACTTTAATCTAAAAGTTATCCTACACGACTCATAAAACTACACAGAAATACGAAATTCAAAACCTACAACGTTGATTCTTTTATAACTTATAAAATAGAATAGTCTTTATATAACATTTAGTTAAAAGAATAATCATATTACACACGTCTTAGTTTCATTGTTAAATGACATTCATAGAACATACGAATAAAGATGTTTAAGTTTTTAAATACTAATTTACATAATTTGTTTATCGATTTAAAAAAGAAACCAAAAGAAATGTACGTCGGTTGCGGTGGTCATCTCACGACTTATGATTGATTAAAATTTAGTTAAAAAGGCAACAACTATGATGGCCGCCGCGTCACCTCGGACTTCCCTATCTGTCGGAGGAAGTTGCCCTAACATTAATAACTCCATGTTACCTTGGACTTTATTATTTATTTTATATTTTATATTTATGTTCACATGAGTTTTAAGGTAAGAAGCGTCGCACTCATATGGATCATAATGAGTTGGAAGAAACGAGGTTTGTTCCATATTCATATTTGATGTGTTTTCAACAAGATTTTAATAATAATATCTTAAATGTCAAACTTAATACCATCATTCATGTTTCTAAAATATCAAGAAATGGCGGGTTTATCCATAGTTTGAAACTGTTGGTGTAGTTTTCAAAGTTAGGGACCAAATTTAAAATCTTGATATATCACATGGACTATCCGTGTACTTAACTTTATTATCTTCATATATTGTTGCCCCAATCCCCACTGTTTATAATAACAAGAACAAATCCATAATAACTAATTCTACTAGAAAAATGAGTATCATCAGTGCATGGGCTTGATTAGTGTGTTTTTTATCAAGTCAAATGGTTTCTGATGAATATATTGTTAGTGTTACTCTTCAATATTGCCTTGTTGTACATACTAATATGACATCATTTGGCGGAGAAACGCCATTAAATGGCTTTTTTTAACAGCAAATTCACCCGTCATTTTGTTTATAACTTACTAAAAAAAACTTTTAGAATGCAAAAATGGACAAAAAAATGTTAGATGATATCAAAAGTGTCACGTTTTAAAGAAGTTTATAAGACACCCGAAAGGAAATAATAAAGTAACTTCAAAATTTTATCTTGTCGAGTTAAATTGTCTAGGTGTACTGATGAAGGTGCAATGCTTATTGAGTTTTTTTGGTTGTTAGTTTCTGATGTCTGGTATCGGATTGATGCCCCTCAAGAAAATGGTGCTCGAGCCATCGATCAATGGCAATTAAAACACTAAGGTAGTGTTTGGTATGAATGAATGTAAGGTGGAATGAAATTAGTCAATAAGTTGGAATGATACAAAACATGTTTGGTAATCACATAAAAATGAAATTGACCATTACATAAGGAATATGATTATTTACTTTCTAATGATTTTCATTCTTTGGGGATGAATGTTTTCTTTTCATTCCTTTAAGGAATGAAATGATTTTGTTTAATTAATGACCGAACCATGGCTAAAACCATGACCCGAACCATGGACCGACCATGGCTCGACTCGTGACCTAACCCATGACCGACCCATGCCCGGACCCATAACGGTCCTATTGCTCACACGATGACATGTTTCGTGACCGGACCCATTACATGAACCATGACATGACATGTCCCATGATCCGGCCCATAGTATAAATTTATTAGCATAAAATATTTTCCTGTCTACAAAACAACATGAAGTAATAATTTATTATATCCCCATAGGTAGGGGTGTCAATTTCTGACACGAACCCGAACCCGACACGAACCCAACACGAAAAAAACAGGTTTTGGGTTGGAGAATATAACCCGTTTGAAAAACGGGTCAGGTCCGGGCTGACCTATTTAGAAAACAGGTCGGGTCCGGGTTAACCTGTTTAAAAAACAGGTTGACCCGATAACCCGTTTATGTTTCAATTTTTTTATATATATTTTAACTTTTTAGAAACGTTTGTTCAATTATTTTTGTATTTGGTGTTTACCGTAAAAGAAATTGCTTTAAACCAAAACTTTTATTTTTTTACTTTCAATAGATGAGTATTCAATTATTTTTCGGTTTACCTTTAATTAATTAGATTTTGAATTTAGTAATTCAAGATTTTAATTAAGATGAATGGGTTAAACATGTCAGGTTTGGGTTGACCCGAATTTAATGTATTCAGGTTAGGGTTGAAATTTTTGACACGAATAAGTATATGGGTTGGGTTAGGGTTGAAGAATTCAACCCGCCAACCCGTTAACCCGCCAACCCGACACGATTGACACCCCTACACATAGAGTAACCAAACATAACAAAGAAATTATAATGATTAATTTATTTTCTATATAAATTCCATTCACTCGTCCATTAATTCCATTATTTATTAGATTATCTCATACCTAGTTCTAGTTCTATTTGTATGCTAGCATAGGTTTGAGTTTTTTTTTATTTTTTTGGTTTTATGACTTCTGTTAGTTTTAGTTTGAGTTGGAATGTTGGAGGAGGTATTTTCGTTTTAGTTATGATTTAAGTATTTCCATTTTATATTTGCCTTTTTTTCTTCTTCTTTCAATCTATTTGACTATACCAACGCTATTTATATCTGGGCTGCAAAACGGGCTAACGTGTTTGGGCTTCTATAACCATTTTACTTGTCAATTTAGATTATCCATGACACTATGACAGAATGACACTACACACCCGCTAGAGAGGTGTAAGAAAAACTAGTTTCCTGAACTGGCAAACCAACTCGAACCGGGGCCGGTATTAAAACAAACCGAACTCCCGGTTTGTAAACTGTCATGATAGAGCCGGTTTAACCCAAACTGAACCGGAGCCTGTATTAAAACCAACCGAACTGCCGGTTTCTAAACTGCCATGATCAAACCGGTTTAACCTGAACCGATCCAATCAAAATTGGAACCGAATCGTACTGATCACTTGCCTTTCGGAAAACCAGTTCCACCAAGAACCGGTTTTGACTTTCGTTGACTCAAACTGGAAACTGTTTGAAACAAGTACCAAACAGGGAAAAAGTTCGGGTTAAATGTGATTACAGACACAGAGGGGTGAGGTGGGTGATTTGGGTAACATGTCAAAACGGGGTTGGGTTAAAACTATTTTATAGTGAGGGTTGAAACAGGTTGGGACCGTGATACGAACCCAGCTGACTGGGTCGGGTTGACCAGACTGGGTCGCCCCAGTTCTTGGCCCAGCTACTCAAAATTGGCGGGAGTAGTTCCAGAGTTGTGGGGGGGTTTGTATTCAGTTTTTATTAGTTTCTTAACTGCTTTTTAGGGCTAGAAATAGGGATGGCTGCTTTTATTTTTAGTTTGTCTAGATTTTGATTTGGTATTTGGTTTGTATTAGGAGACTAACCCATCTCGAAAAGGGTCAACTATCCTTTGTATTTCCTTTGTTTTTCTTAAAATCCAACAGCCGACTTTTGGGCTCTATCAATGGTTCCATTGCCGGGAAATTCCGAGATAGTATATACCCGGAATAATGCAGAAGAAGGCAACACACCATCTGGTTCAGTCGCTGCTCAATTGGCTGACATTACTGCAAAGATCGACGCCATAGTGTCGCAATTGAGAGGTGATGTTGCAACGCTCAAGACCATGATGTTTGGAACATCCATCCGGAGCAACAATCAAAGTGGTGATTCAGAAATTTCCCCACGTTTTGGTGATTTCGGGGATGACAAGAAACCAGAGAATGTACTTCAAGGTCCTTTGACAGATCCGGTCAAGGAGGTCAATACCGGTGACAGTTCCGTGCCCGGAGTTGTAAGAGTTCCAGAGAACTATGATTTTGAAATAATTGATGAGAAACCGGCAGGAAAAAATCAAGGAAAAAACGACGAACAAGCAGACCTGCGCAAGGAACAAGTGGAGTGGATCGGATCTAGTGATAACGATGCTGGTTCCGAAACTGTTTTGGCTACTGAGCAGATGGCGAAAAAGACCTCCCCAGAATCTAATAATTATAAAGTTTTGGTTGAAATGATGGGGTGCCACCCAGAAAAAAGCCTCGAGGTCCCATCTAATCCCTGTGATACGAGTTTGGTGGGTGTAGATCAGTTGAGCACTACACCTATTGCTCGTATGTCTATCCCAAAAGGTTGGGGAATTTACCTTCAATTTCAATCGCTTATCACACATCGTTTGGTTCATGGAGCGGGCCAGCCTGAATGGCTTATCGCTTGGCACAACGGTCAAGGAATATCGAAGTGTCGACTTGAGGACAAGTCGTTTCACCGGACCGGATGTATTGATACGAACCCAGCTGACTGGGTCGGGTTGACCAGACTGGGTCGCCCCAGTTCTTGGCCCAGCTACTCAAAATTGGCGGGAGTAGTTCCAGAGTTGTGGGGGGGTTTGTATTCAGTTTTTATTAGTTTCTTAACTGCTTTTTAGGGCTAGAAATAGGGATGGCTGCTTTTATTTTTAGTTTGTCTAGATTTTGATTTGGTATTTGGTTTGTATTAGGAGACTAACCCATCTCGAAAAGGGTCAACTATCCTTTGTATTTCCTTTGTTTTTCTTAAAATCCAACAGCCGACTTTTGGGCTCTATCAGACCGCAAACAAATTTTGGTCCTTTTGAAAATTCTAAATTAATTATAAGTGTAAGCTTACCCTCTTAATAAAAAAAGGATTTAGGAGATTATAATATTATATGGCTATATGCATTAAAAATAGACTCCGACAACTCTTAACCCGTGTTTTCCCTTTAAGCTATTTTTTTTATTTGACATAGTTAAAATAAAACAAACTCAAATCAACCTATTATGAGCCAAAATTGTGTACTCCCTTCCAAACCTATGCACCTACAATAATAATATGATTTTTTTTCTAGAATTGCTATAAGCACTAAAATATAAATTTTGGACAACTTTCAACCCTTTGACCCATTAGCCTTTCATTGATAAACTCATAATTAAACTATAACCCAAATTGACCCTTAACAAATAAACAGGTTGAAAACATGAACTTGTCACCTCTCTATTGTTTTGTAACTTTTTGATCCATTTGTACAGTGATATTTTTTTCATTGATATGTGTTTGTAAGGGTGATGGGGGCACCCTACTCGGATGAAATCGAGTAGGAAAGATGGTAATCGAGTAAAGAGGGTACACCGCCCCCAATGGATCGGGTAAGCGCGAGTAGGGAGGCTCGAGTAGATGGAACGAGTAAATATACTCGGTGATCTCACTCTCTCTACTCTCTCACTTCTAGTGAACCCCACCACTATCACACACATCTATAATATTTAAATATTTTTTTTATAAAAAAAGAGGGTGAGTAAATGAGTAGGGTGTTTCCAATGAATTCTGAGTAAATAAGTAGTTTTGAGGTGACAAAATTCTATTAGGCAGTTTTGGTGAGTAATGGGTTAATGGCCCCCTTCACCCTAAATTGCAGACTTTGGTTCTGAACTTTAAGTTATCTATTGGTTCGATTAATGTAGTTCAGTAAATGCATTTACAGGAATAGCGTCAAGTACACCTGTTATAATTTTTACTGCCCAATAACCAATTTGGTCCCAAGTTAAGGAATAACCAGTTACACCAAAAGATGCAATCAATACAGCCAGAACCACACCTGTAACCCAAGTTAATTCGCGCGGTTTTTTAAATCCACCGGTGAGATATACACAAAATACATGTAGGATCATCATTAGGACCATCATACTTGCCGACCATCGATGAACTGATCGGATTAACCAACCAAAATTAGCTTCAGTCATTATGTATTGAACATAAGCAAAAGCATCAGTAACAAACCTGATACATATATCACATCTAAGATTGATAGTAAAAGGTCATAGCAAATCCTGTAGCCACTTGTACTAAAAAAACAAGTAAGCGTAATTCCCCCTAGACATAAGTATTAAAACCATTTTTTTCTATTTTCTTTGGTGTTTTCAGTTATGGTTCGGTTAATTGGTTTTTCTGTTCACCCCAGTTTATCCTATGCACATAATAGGTATCATCAGTTTACTAACTTCTGCAATGTTTGGTCTTTAAATTGTTAGAAGGTGTACCCAGATACATATATCACATCTAAGATTGACTGCAAAAACATCAAATGGTTGATCCCTTTAGGAAACATGCATATGCCAAGAAAACCATTTACCAATCCCAGTTTGCATCAAATATTCTGTACTAACTAAGCACATATTCAAATTGGTAGACATAAAATGTATGCTTCTCCCATAAAAACATTACCTTCGACGATTCAAGCCAAGGGGAAATGAAACCCTTCGGCGGGTTCCTGGCAGCAAGTTGGTCCTCTGTTGTCGTGGTGTTTTAGGAAAACCAATTTGTTTATTTGGTGCATTCTGCCTGATTTTACCAACATTATTTTCCACCTCTTGCTCTTCAACCGCTTCACTTGATTGGATTTTAATCTGGTAGTGTGAAGCAATCAATGTGTCCTGCTCGGGAGGGACGGACGGCCCACAAGTTGGTGCCATTGGAATTGGTTTACTGTTAACCTTCATCGCTGCATTTTTTACCTATGCAATGCACAAGTAGTACGAGTTTTTTTCACAACAAGAAACTAAAATAGAAACAATTATGACAGAAGATGTAACTTAAGATACCTCCTGTAGAGGGGGATGAGTGAAGCTGAAATGGCTTTTAGATTTGATCGCAAGTATGACATCAGCGTAATCAACACGAGCCTTCCCAGCATGGTTTGAGTAGGTTTTAGCATCCGTTAATAAATCCACTGCATTACGATAATAAAGTTGTAGAAACTGGCGTACGATGCGAGGTTCAAAACTGTCAACACCCGTTGATTTCAGCAGGGCTATAATAGTCTTTGCATCTCTTGGCAAGTTGTCATCTCCAGCAGCCATTCTGCAGATTGTCTGCAATTGTTGGACTGTTAATTTTGCAGAAAAGCAGGTCAATTTGTGTAACTATCACATTGTGAGTTAAGAACCCTCTAACATACATGGATAATGGTAAAAGCTTAAAACATGTGATACTATATTTTGCATAGGAACACTCACATATAATAAGTGTAATTCCACATTCTAACCATTGAAATACCCTCAATCTATGATTTGCACGTGTTTAATTTTCTGCCCCTATTACTGTCTTACAGTGTAATCTAAAGGAGAACCTCATTTGTTCAAAGAGTGTCCATCACATTGGCGGACCTAGCTTAAGTTAGGCGGGTCGGCCGACCCCGATGAAAAAAAAATATTTGTTACATTACGGTATAATCTCGATCGACCCCTAAGAAATTTTGATACCGACCTCAAGAAAAGTTAATTTTTAACACTAACCCACATTTAAACTAATAACTTCATTTGACATTTTGACTAAACTGGACTATAAACTTAGTCAATTAAACAATTATACCCACATTTAATTAACTCATTATCTCTTTAAACAATTAGCCTTGTGCCCCTGCCTCGTCATGATTTCAGGTAACATTTAAAAAAAATCTCTTTATCATATTTTTTACTATAATGTTATGCCATATGTACTATTTATTAATTGTAATTAGTGATAATATGTGTAAATGTGACCCGACCCGATCTGAACCGAACTAAAAGAAATTAATATTTAGCTATAGACAACCGACCCAAAAAATTACGGCCTCCATGAAAAAAATTCATGGGTCCGCCACTGTCCATCAGTACATGTTGTAAATGCAACTTTAATAACCGATGCTGGCAACTTCCAATGTGGTGTAGTGGTAGGAAGCCTGGATTTTCTAAAAAAGACCCAGGTTCTATCCCCACTGGCATCACTTTGGGAAGGGGCATGGTGGCTCAATGAAGGAAGACTTGGATCTTTGTGATCTCCGGTTCGATCCCGAGGGCGTCCGGGTTTTAACACCAGTGGGCTTTCGGGCGGGTGGGTTTTCCCAGAACTGGAGATAACTTGGGGCGCTTAAGGGCTCCGTATGGTTGGGTTGGGCCAGCTGGCGGTGGCCTTTTGCCAATGGGTCATCCCGTACGGAGTACCTAGGCAATTCTATGTTTGTTGGCCGTTCAAAAAAAAAAACCGATGCTGATTGTTACTCTCATGATACATCAAACAGATTGACTTGGAGAAAATAAATGGGGAAACAAGCGCACACAGAAAAATGCAAGGCTCATCATCACTGTAACACCCTGTTGGGTTTATATAAAACGTCCCGCGTAAGATACCAACAATGCATTTTGGGTGTATTGGTTGCGGATGAGAGAAGAATCTCATAGTTACGCATGCTTGAGAGTGAGTAATTCCAGAATTAAGAAGTCTCTACCTGGGCAACCAAAAACAAATCCATGACCTCCTTATGGTCAAAACAGACAGTATTGGTTGGTATGAGGGGCAGAATTTACCAAATGGTATTAGAGCCACTTCTTACTGTTCAAGATGATGGGGCAAGGCTCATCAAGGATGATGAGTCCCGAGGGTGTTTGAGGAGACACCTTCGGCGATTCACACATCTCTGATTGGAGGTGGGACAAACCTCATCGAGGGTGATGATTCCATAAGAGAGGGAGGGATTGTAACACCCTAGACAAATCTCATATGGCTGTGGGATGGGTTCATAAGAAATATTCAACCTCAAATACCATGCACACGTAGTCTAGTCAAACCCAACTAAATTTGGTCATTCTGAACTCTGCTGATCGTAATCAGCTTCTGTCAAACAACGGTTGCTGTTCACTAGCAGGTTGGCCAGCAGCGGAAGCAGCAACAAACGGCGGTGATGACTGGTGGTGATTTGCACAAACAAGCACTCACACACACAAATCGCACAACGCAACACACACAAAAAACTAAAATAAAAATGACAAAGAAATTTACATGGTTCGGTCTAAAGTGGCCTACATCCACGGCCACACTAGCAAGTCTATCTTTTTTTTTGAGCTGGCAATTACAATTACAAAAGAGAGATCAATTTATAATGTAGGTCAAATCAAACAACTGATTTTCCTACCTAAGTTAACGAGATACTAGGGCCGGCTTTCTAGGGGTGTTTACGGTCCAGTTTTCGCGGTTTTTACGTCAAACCGTAAACCAAACCGTTAGTAACGGTTTTTTATCACTAAAAACCAAAACCTAACCGTTGTTACCGGTTTGGTTTCGCGGCTTGGGCTTTTAAGGCCCATTTAGACCAAGCTCGTGAGTTGTCAAAAAATTGCGTCTTCGTTTTCTATGTATAAAAAAATTACAAAATTGGTGTAAAATAAACTTGAGCTTTTGACAATAGAAACCAAATTAAAGTAAGATTTTGTGAGTAAAAGAAACTTCTAGGGCCGACTCCCCCTTTAACAACCTCCACACTTAACACACATTTTGGACGCATTGAGTGTGAATAAAAGGAAAATTCCACGGTCAAGAAAATTCCACGATAGGTGACCTTATAGGATGTTACAAATTACAATAACCTTCAAGCAAACTTTTGACTTTATGGCAGGCATGTCTCAACAATTGGAAGTTGAGTAAAGTTATTTGTTATAGTTGCATGAAAGAAAACTATGATGAAAAACATAATACATACAGGTTCACCCTCCACAACAAATGCACTCATTGGCGGACTTACTATGGTGTCGGCGGGTCGGCCAACACCGATAATTTTTTTTTATTTTGTTACATATATGGTATATTTTCGAGCGACACCCATAAAATTTTGACGCCGAGCCCCATAAAATTTTGACACCGACCCCAAATAAATATTTTTTTTCGGGTTATAGATTTTATAAATAAAAACCAATTAAACCAAACCTTTAACCTTATAATAATTGACCCATTAATTATTAATCTCTTAAACTAAATATTTAATAATTTACCCCAATAATTTTTAAACAAAATAGGTCCAAATAACACATTACACAAAAACTCATGAATAAACCTAATACCCATTAAAAAAAATTAAACGTAATTAGGTATTGAAAAAAAAATAGTGGCATTACCTCTAAAGGCAACCAACCGACGATTGAAGCACTTGAAAGAATTTCAAATTTCAAATTGAAAGTTGAAATTTAACTTGGATTATTTCGTCGTCGGCAAGACTCAAGATTCAAGAAGCAGTTGAAAGAAACTTAACTTGGAGTTTTGGAAGCAATTGAAATTGAAAGGTGAAAGAAACTTAACTTGGAAGCAGATTAGTGATTTAGTCCTAACTCTCATTACACTCTCTATTTGTGTTTTAGTTTAATTTATATGTTAATTGAATTATATGTTAAGTGTGTATTTGATAAATGATTAGTCAAAATGTGAATTTTGTTTGTTAATTTGGGTTTAATTTTTCAATTTTAGGAATATGAATATTGAAAGGTTTCTTAAAAGAAAAGTTGTGTGACCCGACCCGACCCGTATTATTATTGTTCATCTTTTTTTTGTTTTTATCGTTTTATTGTGTGACCCGATTCGACTCGAGCAGAAAAAAACTATTATTTAGTTATTGAGAATCGACCCCAAAAATTCTCCGATCCCGATGAAAAAAATTTCTTGGTCCGCCACTGAATGCACTTACATATATTAATTTATGAAAAAAAAAACACCGAACTTGTATAAAAGATGAATAAAATCCCTAATTATTAATAACATAAAATCGACAGTGTATGAAGCATACAGTGATGAGACTCGTAACATCTTGTAGCATGTATGGAACGACGGAGAGAGAAGCAATACCTTACCTCCTTCCGCACCGGCACAACTAAGTAACGTAGCGGCAGGATTTTTGGGCTTTTTTATTTTCTATTTTCTGGTGGGGTCCATAAAATTAATTCGATTTGAACGTAGTTATTATTACTCCATAATTTAACTTGAGAAATAATATATTTTCTAAAGTTTTAAAAAACTAGCTATTAATTCCGAAAGAAAGAAATATAAACTATATTAAACGTAACAAGATTTGATTGGGTTAAAGCCACACCCAACCAGTTACTATGCTTCAAATGATTTGTAATTGTTTTTTTAGTTGTTTTTCTTTCCTTATCTTTCATTAGAGGTGTACAAAACATTTTTTTAATCCGAACTAGTTTGAAATCAAACCGAAACTGGTGTGGTCAAACAAAGTCAAAATCGGTTCGAGGTCAAACTTGTTTGCTTTGAAACCGGTTTATGCACTGAAAAACCCAAACCTATGAAACCGGTCCGGGTAGATTAGAAATCAGTTTATAAAAAAAATTAAGAAATTAAATATATGCTATCTTTATTTGTTTTTTTGAAGTTTGAATACTACAAAAATATAAATACGTTACAATAAAAATTTAGAAAATGCAAAAACAAGACAAAAATATTAAAACCGTTACAATATTTATTTATGTTTTGACGTTTAATCGTTGACATCGGCGTCGTTATTTAGTGTTTGGTGTTTATTCTTTGCCGAAACTATCACTACTTCATTGCGTTTCATCGTAAGTGAGTTCTTCATCAGTTAATAGCAACAACTTTCCTTGTTCCACCTCTCCCTCGTGTATGATTTCTTCGGCTTCAATTTATCTTCAAGAGTTGTAGAATCTTGTATTTGTTACATCGTGTCCAAGTAGTTTTTCAAGCAAATGCACATTTCCATCGCCATAGGAGTTGGCGTTTTCTTATTATGAATAAAACTCTGCCATTAAGAGAAAAATGTGATTACGAAGCTAACATAAAAGCTTGGACGATTAGTAAATCGCGGGCTATGACGGCTAGAACCGAGAATTGGGATTACTTTTCCTTTCTCCAAGCCAAAATATTTAAAGTATCAAACTCATTGGGACTAAGTGTGGACAAAAAATCTGAGCCAATATATACATTCCAAGTTCACTACTTGGAGTGCTATCCCGAGACCGTTTACTATATTCATTTATCAAAATTATACTATATAACAAATAAAGGTTTTTGTATGTCACGTGTCGCCACCATATTCAATCTCATCATTATTTTCTCGCCTCTCTCTCTTATTAAATGTACCCATATCTTTTAATAAATTACTAATTATACTAATAAAACACATTTATTTTAAATTATCCTTTATTATAAAAAAATTTGAAATCTAATTATGTAACTTTTATTTTCAATCAAGTAGTAAATGAAAGTCAAATTACATTAAATAGTAATTGACGTATTTTCAAAACCCAATTATATATTATTTTTTTGTATATTTTGAATTTTATTTTCTATCCTTAGTATATGTATAGTAATACATTTTTACATTTGTATAATACGTAAATAAAATTTGAGAAATTTATGTATTGATATTTTTTACCCCGTGTGTATTACACGGGGTCTAAACTAGTCATTATATAAATTAAGGATTGTGTTCTTACTCGAACTACCATCCGATCCCGATGCCAAACCCATTGAATCATGCATGGAATATGGGTCACCATATTTAGAAAAAAAAAAAATAATCAAATAAATCTTGTAAACATTTATTAAAATATGTTTTTGTAATATTGGGAAAATGAAAGTCTTTTTTGTCTAAACCCAAATCACGCGTTAGTTTACCAATTAAACTTTCAACACCGATAACATTTATGGTCGGATTCAAAGCGGCGGCACAAGTAATAACCGGATGAAAGTCTTTAAAATATTTTTTTTAATTGAAGTTTCATTGGTGCATTCATTTTTATTAAAATATGGTTGTGATTTTCAAGCTCGGATATTTTGTTACACATTAAAAATAATTGCGTAAGCACTAAAGGACCCGTGGGATGATAAACTCCCGACAATAAAGTAGTAGCGGTTTTGAAAACTTCGAGTAAATCGGTTAAACTTTCAATCATGAACCAACTCACACCCGGAAAGCTTTTCATCCGACGATGTTTTGCACAAAGATTATCATGAATATTTCTAAAGTTGGTTTTTGTCGTATAGCCTTTTCAAACGTTTTACAAGTTGAATTTCATCTAGTAGGTATGTCCCAATTCGAACCCAAGAAAAGGTATCCTGTTTCGTGACAAATATTAATATAATCAGGATATCGTTTTCTATTAGTAGTAAAAATGTCGCGTAACAAGTTTTTAAAAGATTCATATAAATCATCTACCTCTTCAACGGCGAGTCCGTTTTGCACAACCAGGTTAATTATGTGTGAAACACATCGACTATGGAAAAAAAATGTCTTTGCAAACTGGTTGATATTTTAATGCTAATTTTTGAACCACACATGTATTATTTCAGGCATTATCAAACGGTATTGAAAAAAAATCATGTTTTGTAACGCAAATGTTGTTATTACATTAACTAAAACGTGAAATAAATTTTCTCCGGTATGCGGATATGGAAACAAATCAAACGCAATCGTGCATTTCATCATTTTCCACGTACTGTGATCTACGCAATAAGCGATAACGCAAAGTTACGAATCTGGTATACGGTGTGTAGTCGACCAAACATCGATAGTTAAGTTCACACCAGTTTGTAATTTTTCAAAACCTAAATTTAATTCATTTTTTTACTTTTTTCCACATTTTAAACAATCAAGTCTAATGGTAGTATGATTCACTTGATTATAACGTGGTTAAAGCGTCTCTTGAATCATCCTTCTCAAACGTGGATTGTCGAAGTGGTTGAACCACAAACCCACTTGAATCACTAACTTTGCTATTTTTTCCCGAACCATATTTGCGTTGAAATTCTAAACTCCATCCATGTTTGACATTGAGGATTGATCTTGACTCGGGACGTTTTTCAACTTCTTGCATGCCTTGTATGATTTTTCAAATTAAAGCTTGATTCCTTCCTTAAAAACATACCACACAACTTGTATCGAGCTCGTTGTGAACCGTTTGACAATTCACATAAATCATAATGTGCCCAAATGTGTTGGTTACTAATTGTTGGTATAATCATCACAACGGTTAGTTCACTAGAAGAACCGCTAACACTTGAGGAATCCATAACTTTTTGAAGATTGTTTTGAGAGAATATTTTTTGTGTTTTGAGAGTTGTGATTTAACTAAAACATCCACTACATATATATAACGGCATATGCGGGTAAAACGGTCCAAAAAAAAGCAAAAACGGCTATATAGCCGTTATATAACGGCTATTTTTTCAGCTCGAAAACCGGTCCACTCAAACCGGTCTGAACCGTTTTTTTAAATAGTTAAACCGGTTTCAAACCGGCGGTTTCAATGGGTTTCAAACCGGTTTGGTCCAAACCGGTTACGTCAGTTTTCAAATCGGTTTGGATGCCAAAACCGGTTTTTTTTGCACCTCTATCATACCCAAAACAAACTTTGTAAACATCCATATATATTATTTAAAGTATTTAACCGTAGTTGCGTTTTATTAATTTCGAGTGGGTAATTTCAAATATAAAATTTCTGATATTATCTAATCAGAAAAATACAATTTTTAAGATTTTTTTAACTGGTAAGTTTACAAATTAATAATTTGTAAGCCGAGCAACGGTTAATCAGAATCTTCATAGAAGTTGAAAGGTGTGTGGGGTGATTTGCAGGACCTAAAGTTCGGAGGTGGGGTGGTTTTGAAAATTATGAGGTGATAAAGATCTTTGAAAATTAAATTTAGAGGGAAAATGAAATTTGGAGGGAAGCTAAAAATTAAAATACCAAACTTTAAAATTTAAGATCTTTTAAATGACCCTTTATAAAATCTAAAAATAGAAACATTTTAAGCCAAAGGCATAATAGTCCAGTGACATCTTGATGGTGAGATAAAGCTCAGTGACCATAAGATCCTAGGTTCGAATCTTACAAGGGGGTTTCCCAGAAAAATTGGGTTTGCTCATTAATTGGTGATTTGGTGTTGAAATATGATTGAGTGGTAACACTGGTGGGACGATGATAATCCAGTGGTCCGTCAGTGATCCAAATTTGTCGTAAAAAAAAAGCATTTTAAAAAACTCTTAAATGGGGTTAACAAGTTAACCAATTTATTAAATGGTAGTAGTTCGGGTTAACCTATTTAATAGAAGGGTTATATTAGCATACCCAAAATATGAATATTTTCATGTCGTCTTTCGGATCTTATCAAGAATTGCCGCCCTAAGTTTAAGGTTGTATAATTATGATTTCTTACTGCACAAATTAAACGATTAGATTAAAGTAGTTAGTGATAATATATTTGGTGTAACAGTGCATATTTGTGCCTAGATTTGATGTGATTAATGGTTGTCTATCTAACCAAAATCAAATGCGGTTTCAAATAAACAATCTTTTAACTTTAAATAATCATGAAATCAGAAGCAATTACATAAGTGACAAACCAACCAGGTAGTCAATTTGATTTCATTTTAATCACAAGACCAATTCATCACTCAAAGAATTTTTACGTTCACAATAAAAAACAAATATATAATACTAAGTTACAGAGAAAAACATTTTGGGTCCCATAGCTTCTTTTGGGTTGCATCAACAACATACAATGTTAAAAGGATGTGTTGAAAGGTATAAGTTGGTGGAGATGCTCATCAACCTTTTATGCTCTGATGACACAAGGGAGGGATAAAAACGACATGACACAAACTACAAACCAACCGATCCGATGATGAAGACGCGTGCAACTAGCATTTGTTTCGTCCCAAAAAAAGAAAAGAAAAGGAAAAAACTAGCATTTTCATCCCAATTTTTCAACTTGCAATTAACATAACATCTTAACTTGTAAAAAATAAAATTGGTACTTAACATGGTATAATCATCATTTGATAAACTTCACTTCTAAGCTGTATACTTTAATTACTCTACACAAGTATTTATTTTAGTTTTCATCAAATTAAGAGATGGATGGACCCTTCATATACATAACCTCATACCCCTTGACAGTTTTCAGACAATTAGCGCGGATTGACTGCCATGAGCATTTCCTCATCAGTAAGGGAGTGACGAAAGTGACAACGATGACCATAAGGGCAGATGTCACCGGCAAGAACCATACGACACACCTCGGTTTTGTAGCGAGGGTGCCTGATCACAGGTCGCAGCTCACTTATTCCATGTGCGAAGTGACAATTGTCTCCATAAGGACAGGTTCCGGTCTCCTGCCACTTGTTGCAGAGCTCAGTTTTTGACATTCCCTGGTTGTATACCTCGAGTTCCAATCCCTCCGCGGCTTTCTTCTCCCCAGGCACACGAACTCGTTGCTGTTCAATGTTCAAATGACAATTATAGCAACTTACTTTATTAGGTTAGGTTAGGAAAATAAAGCATTCGTCCCTTTTAAGCAAACATACATGAATTGAATTATAAAGTCAAATGTACAGAAGATATCGCTATGGATTTTGTGATAATTTTGGCATACTTGTAACGTATTTTAGTTTAGTCAATGAAATTAACTTCCGATTTTGACTTGAAAATGACTCCTGAAAAGTCAGAATTGCTTAAAAGAGATGGAAGTATTGAAAATTTGTGATATCTGATTCTATACGAGCCAGATTGATGGCAATCAGTAAGAGAATATTGAACATCAGATCTAATTCCGGAATTGATCACATAGACACTTACCGGTTGACCTAACGAAGCATTTGTGGTCTGTTGGCGATTTGGACGTTGAGACGAAATTGATTTCAGATAGCCTTTGGAGCGAACCGAAATGCTTTTAGGCATTGCAACTCTCTCGCCGGTGTGCCTGACGAACTGGTTTGGCTCGATCACGCTCGTCGGACTTACGCTAGGAACCTTTTCAACAGACGCGCTGCTTTCGCAAAATGAGGCTCCAATTCCGAGACGGCTGAAGTCACCGATTAAGGTTGAGGAAGGAGACGGAGATGAACGATTAGAGGAGACGAGGTAGTTCTGCCTCTTAGCCTTCGAGAACAGGTTTAATCTCTGCATCAAATCGGTGTTCGCAAGGCGGAGAGCTTCGTTCTCTTGACGAAGAGCGTCAACCTCTTTGACGCATTCCTGGAGACTCGTGAGACACATAGTGTAGCTATTATAGAGCTGCTGATACTCAAGGATGAAGCTAGCTTGACTCAGGCGATTCTCGGTAGCAATCGCATTCGCGCTGAAAGCATCATCATCGAATGAGCAGTCGGAGGGAGAAGACAATGACAGCTGTGACTGCGGAAATAATTTTGGCGGGAAAATCGAGGAAGAAAATGGAACAGGATTGAATAATTCACCAGAACTGAAATCAAATTCTAATTGATCGTTGAGAGAGTCAATAGGAGACAGAAATATATTTCCAGATAAAGTATTACTATCATTATCCATGCCGGTACCGCCGGTGACGATCGTCGATGAACCTGTATCCTTCTTCTCCATCTCTGTCACACACATACACACCGATAATTTACGTCTCTGCATCAAAACCACAACCAATTAACACATCGGAGTCACATACTTGAATCGAAAGTTAATACGCAAACATGAACAATCACCAAATTAAAACTCAGTCGATAACATTTTATCAAACATGCATTTCTAAACACTTTGATTGCAAAAAAATGATTGAACAGTTTAATCGGAGCAAGGTGAGAAGATCGATACCTGAGGAATTAGAGAATTTAGAGATGGCTGATGGAGGTTGCAGTATAAAAGAGGAAGGAGGGTTAAGGATCAGGTGTGTCGCGGAACTGAGTAAGCTTGGTAGGAAAGGAAAGATGGAGGGTGGATAATGATTAAGATGGGGCGGGGTAAGAATTGCTTGAGGCGGACGTTGAAACCGTTAGAGATACACAAAGCTCCTTCACAACAGCAATGCCAGTGCGTCCACTTCTAACAAACCGGCCGCTTCACCAACCTACTACAGCATTCCATTTTTATTTTATTTTATTTTATATGAATAAAAAATTAATATAATATATTTGAATTGAATATACATCATTGTTTTATACAATTTATTGTTATTCTGATGAGCATGAGAGAAAAGTTGCTATAGTAGTTAGTTGATAGTGGTTTTAGCTAGCACAATGTTCCAGCTCTAAAACATCAATAACATTGGAATATTTGAAAACGTTGATATCCGGTCTTTTTGTGGTTATTTAAATCGTAATTATTTCCTATGTTTTAATTGAATACGACTAATTAACTGACTTTTAATTTATGATTAAAATTTATTCTATATTTATAATATGTTGAATACGATTTTGAAATATTATATGCAAATGATATATTTATATAATTAAATGAGGATGCTACACGTTGGAAAATATTACCTGAATAAATTAGTATATATAGCTAAACACAAGGAACTATGTCTATATTTAGTGGGTAAACGAGTGGAGTAACCCGTACGTTGCTACTACGGGTGTAAACGAGCCGAGCCGAGCCCGAGCCTGACACTAATCGAGCTCGGCTCGTTGGATTATCCTGAAGCTCGAGCTCGGCTCAGTTCGAGCCTATAGATTTTGGCTCGAGCTCGGCTCGTGGAGTGAAAACAAAGCTCGAGATCGGCTCGGTTTCATTCATGACGATCAAACGAGCAAAAGCTCAGCTCGAGCTCGTTTATAGGAAGCCTAGAACGAGTCAAAGCTCGGCTCGATTCGATTTGGGGGTTAAATTGAATAATATATTAAATATATAAGAAAATAATATAAAATTTTACTAGGCTCGTTAAGGCTCGCGGGCCTAAACGATCTTTGAAGGCGAAGCTCGAGCTCGGGCTCGATAACTAAACGAGCCATATTTTAGGCTCGGGCTCGTTAAGGCTCGGCTCGTTCGAGCTTTTTACCGATCCAATCTCGAGTAGCTCTCGAGCCAGCTTGATTCGTTTACACCCCTATTTGCTACGAGGTGTTAAAATTTGTAATGCTCAGTTTTGACGAACTATACATCGGTATTTACCCTTTGGAAAACATTAACATAGAAACAACGATAAAAAAAAGCATATTGAAATAATAAATTTGGAATTATATAAAACATCATATTTAAAACTTAGAAAAACATTATATTTTAAAAGTTATGCTTTAAAATTAATTAATTACAAAGCCTAATACTATGAAGGAAATTAAAAAAAAAATAAAAATCAATTAATATTATAAAGGAAATAAAATAATAATAATAATAATGTTGACACGAAGACCTGCTAGCGTCAGTAGTTGAACCGGAAAATGAGGAGTTTTAACCCTCATCACGGACGTAAGAAGTGGGCCCGGACCACCAGGCCACATGGTCAGTTCGTTTAAAGCTCCATCAACATGTTATATACATAAATGTCTCAAATGGGTTGAATCACTTGTTAAACAAAACCGAAATATTGTAAGCTACTAAATCACAATATATACTAAAAATCATGAAACATGATATATCAAATATAACGTGGTTGAGCATATGTGTCTCATATATGGAAACATATTTTTTTAACAGTTAATATGGTTTATATCCAAGTCATGTTTTACATCGGTTGAAATGATCACATCTATGTTTCAATGCTATATTCATTGTATGATTAATGTAGTACTTTTACTGGAACAAAGAAATATCAATTTATTTATTTCTTTATATGTTGAAAAAAAAAATTAGTTTTATTACATAGAAAAAGTTATATTTCTCTTCAGAAAAATTTACATTTTTAATTTAAACAAGGCTATAAACCAAAAGTTTTATATTTTGAAAGTTGAATTAGTGAATGTGTATTAGAGTTGTCATTAGCAAATATTCAAATATACTTAATAGATTCCTTCCACTACAATTTAGTCTTTAGAAAATGACTTAAACTTTCTGTCCAAAAAATCTCTCATTGTACAAACAGTTATTTAACTTAAAACTATTTTTTGTGTCTCACATTTTATATTGTATAACATTATGTGCAAGTGTGTAACAATTATGATGGTATGACACTAGAGCATACGCTGAGACAAATAAAAATAGAGGGTACCGTTATATGTGAATAGGCCTGACCAAACGGGTGGGTCGGGTCGGGTCGGGCGGGATACCATGTCGGAACGGGCCAATTTAAAAGGTGATACTTTTGGTTCGGGTTGGAACAGGTTCGGTTCAGAACGAGTCAAATTTAAAAAATGGTAATTAATTTTGGTTAGGATCGAAACGGGTTCATGTCCATTTAGGTTTGGGTCAGAACAGATATTTTTAAAAATGAAGATAAACAACAACAATAACAACAACAAACAATAAACAAATAAATAACAAATGGAAAAAGATTTTTTCGAAATGTAAAACTTAACAGAACATGCAACAGCTTTGAATCGAAGCCGACCAACAAAACAATACAAAGAACTATGACATAATTAGAAAGAATTTAAAATTACACCAATCCTTCTGTATGATTAGAGTTTTAAGGCATACAAATATATTCTTCATCTTTACCAATTTATTTGTAAAGACTAACTCATTTCTAGCTTTCCAAATGTTTCAACAAGCAATGATGATGATCCCAAGAATTATCTCCTTTTGGGGATTTCCTCTTAAGGAAGTGTTATTGAGGTCGAACAAGTCTTTTACTGAGAAGGCATATATTTGAGAAATACTACACCGGTTGCTGACGAGATTCCAAATGACCGAGGCAATATAACAAGAGGTGAAAATATGATCTGACATCTCTAAAGCCTCCCCACATAGGAGGCATAAGCAAGAATCAACCTGAATACTTCTTTTTGACAGCTCCACAAGAGTTGGGAGGCGATCCATTTCCGCTCTCCACCCAAAGATGTTGCATTTGATCGGGATCCATTTGTTCTATTTGAAGATGCTATCAGGGCTAGAATCCACTTCCTTGGATATTAGGTACTTCACAGATTTTACCGATGATAGATTCGCGCTATCACCCATCCATTTCCATGAATCCTCCAAGTTCGTGATCGTCACCTCCATAAAAAGATTGTGTAAGCTTTATCATTCCAAGTTCTCGACAGTAGAATGGAAAGGTCTACTCCAAGCCCACTCCCAAACCGGCAATCGAGACTGTAGGGAGAAACAATATGAAAGGAAACATCCTTTTTTGACTTCAAGATGGAAAACAGTCGAAAAGTGGTACATTAGAGGTTCATTATATACCCAGGGTCAATCCAGAACCGAACTTGTACTTAGAAACCCGAATACCGATTAACTCGACCCGAATAAACCCGAAACTGATTAACCCAAATCTTATTTGGGTCAGTAAATTGGTAGGATTCTTATAACAAAAAACCAGAATAACCCGAAACCCTATTAAAAAACCTGAAGAACACCCCTACTTGTATCATTTTGATAAACATCACCCGGATAAAATAAAAAGCAGTTTATAAAACCTAAAAAACGTATTAATATGTTTACAGTATATTCTGTCTAGTTTCTTACTAACGAGTTCTTATTAATAAAACTTTTGCCGTTCAAAAAACAAAATATATGTTTACAGTCTCTTTAATTTTACTGAATGTAATTATGTTGTTTAAATGATGGTATGCATAGAGGATTTATGTAAGTAATGTGTGGTAAGAGTTAGAAATAGGGTCGCTATTAGACATGGAATGAAATTCGTTAGAAATTGATTAAATTTGACACGAGAAAAAGAAATGGGAGGTTGAGTGGGTTTGTGTTTAGATTCAGATAGCGTGAGGTGCAAGTATTAAGGTGTGGATTTTCGTTTTGAATGATTGATGCTGTTGGCTTCTCTTAATCACCCTTTTTGTTTTTTTCTTTTGCTTCCTTATTACACTTTTAACTAATATCACCCCTTACACCCTTCGACACTCACAAATTAATACTTAGATTTTGAATTTCATGTTCTTTTAACCTTTCACAGTTAAATGAATAACATATAACGAAATGGTGGTTCTTTATACACTATTAGAAAATAAAGCTAATGCAACTTTTTAGATACAATAACATTTTTCAATTATGTTACATTTGACTCTAATGCAACTTTGTTTGATATAAATGTTGCATTAAAAGATCTAACACAAAAAGTTACAAATTTTAATTGATATTGCAACCTTTTTACTTTTTTTTAGAACGGAAACTGTCGAATAGCGTGACACACCCCCCGTCACATGGGGAAGCCTCAACCAACCCTGACAAGTATGTTGTCTTAATCAGGCCCACCCGGCGTCGAGCTTGGCGAGCTTATGTATTTTTATTTTTTTTTATTACAAGACTTGTTCGTTTGTGTTCATTTATGTTTGTTTAATTATGTGCATTTGTTTCATGTTTGTTTGTTAACGTTCGTTTATGCTTGTTTGCTTACATTCGTTTATGTTCGTTAGTGTTAATAAACTGTTCTTTTAGCGTTTTAACGAACGAACACGAACATGTTTATTTTCTTAATGAACGAACATGAACAAAAATTATATGTTTGTATTCCTGTTCGGTTAAAGTTAAATGAACGATCATGAATATGGCCACGTGCGTGTTCATTCGGTTCATTTACAGGTCTAGGTATGACTAACATCGCTTATGATCAAGTATGGGACTAAAACCGGACCAATTTAGCACCCCTCAAGCAACTATTCCATATCAGTTTCATGTAATGGGCTTCCTGTCGGGTCATTTTTAGCCATATAAAAACGTAAATGGGTATCCGATGGATAATGTGAGCGAGTACTTGACTAATATGGTAGAGGTGCACAAATCGAGTATTCTCAAGAACCAGTTCCGGGTGTGATCATTTCCAAAAAACCAGATCTTCTCAAGAACCGGTTTTGGTTCCAGGTCTTGTTCTTGGTTGAAAAACCATACCCTATGTACCCAGTTCCAGGTATTTAAGAACCGGTTTCGATTCTTACCAGTCCGTGTATTGAAGCTGAGTATTTTAAGAACCTAATTCCGGGAATTTGAAAAACTTAGTTAAACATATAAATTCATCAATTAAACATATAAAAAACTAACTTCAAAGGTCCAATAACATTAAAACTAGAAATGTTACAAAATCTATATCTATACTCTATAATAAATAAATGTTTTGGTGAAACAAGTTTTCTTGCCTCTCTTTCCTATTAATTGCACAAGTTATTTAATTGTTTTTAATGATTTTTTTGTTTTTCGTCTCTCTCCTATTAAATAATAATGATTTTATAATTGTTTTTATAAACGCTTTTTATTTTAAAAAATATAGTTTGTTCATAATTTTTTTTTAGAAATTAAACAGTTATTTCATTCTTTTTATAAAACATTTTTAAAAAGTAACTATATGACATTTCTAAAATTTTATTAAATAACAGTGTAATACGTCATAAATATGTAAGATGTAAATATTTATTATTAAGTATAAATAACATTGCATTTATTCAACACCTAGTAGATAAATGTTTAAAACATATAGTCATAAAACATAGATACATTACACAAAAAAAAACTAGATTGTTTCCAAAATCATGTATGGTTTTAGGGTTAAGGGTTAGAAGTGCACATTTCGGGTATTCTCAAGAACCGGTTCCAGGTATAATTGGTTTTGAAAAACCGGGTATTAGAAGAAACCGATTCCATCTCCTGTTCTTGGTTGAAAAACCATACCATATGTACCCGGTTCCGATTTTTTTGTGCACCTCTATTATATGGAATCATGTATAGAGCATGTATATGATAAAGTATGAGACTAAAACCCAACCCATTTAGCACCCCTAAGCAACAATTCCAAATCGGTTTCAAGTGACAGGCTACCTAACAGGGCATTTTTTTAACCACATAAAATCGTAAATTGAGTCCCAAAGACCAATGCATACATAGTAATAAGTACTTACTGATATGGAATCATGTATAGAACATAGTTAAAGATCAAGTATGAGACTAAAACACAACCCATTTAGCACCCCTTAAAGCAACAATTCCGTGATGGTGTTCTAAAATCCATAAAACAAACACATCCTTCTTTAATAAATAAAACATCCAAACAACGTACAAGCACATAAACTCATGAACGGCCATGAAAATTAACCTTCTAGCATATCACATTTCGATCAACAAAAACAAATCAGTGTAAAGATGTGCAATTGCTACGAATAATGGCATTTGATTTTAGATATGGATATTACATGACCCTACATTATACATAAACAACTTCAGGCACTTACTGATCAAAAACCAAATCATGCATAAGATTTATATGTAAACATAGTATTATCATCTAGAATCAGCACAGGAAGAAGCTGCTTACCCTGCAGTATCATACAGCAGTGCTACTGATTGCCAAGATCACATTGGAAACAACAAACAGCCCAAAGAAATGTTTAATGCTGATGAAGTTAATCTCATACTAGGACTATGATTCATGTTGTGGACTAGGCGCAAGGCGCTTAAAAAGGCGAGAGCCCAAGATCAGGCGCTTAAAAAGCGAGAGCCCGAGATAAGCTACAAGCATAGCATAATGTACATTTTAAGCTGGTTCCAAGACATTTTTGGATGTTCCATACCGGTTTGGCCAGAATTTCCAAAATTTTGCAAAGATTAGGCCGGAATTGCGTCTGGACTTCCACAAGGCGGTGTCCCTGCGCCTCGCCTGAGCGCCTAGTCCGCCTTTGAAAACTATGACTAACTCTGCTTCTAATCTAGGCACAAAAACTGCAAAAATCCCATAGTTTTACTACAACTCACTATATACTATAATAAATATATATTCATGTTAACAAAAATAATCATTTTGCTGCATATTGTAAATTATATATAACTTATATCTACAAACTAAGATCATCTCCAAAGAAACAAACAAAAACAGGGCAAAGCATATTGTATCACCTGCAGATAAACAGAATTGATTCATAATAAAAGTGAAGTAAGGTCAAGAACAAAAATTACCAAACACAATCCTCAATATAACATAAAAAGAAAATTATTAGAAATTGAAAACCTAATCGATCTCTTGGAGAGAAGCACCAGCAGCCACGTCATCAACGGTAAACTTCCCCTTCGACTTATCAGCAGCACGGCCCTTCGCTTTCCTCTCCAGCAACGACTTCCGGTCCTTATCAAGCTTCAGCTTGGTGACCACAACCTTCGACGTATTGATCCCTACATTGACGGTCTGACCGTTCACCTTCTCACGAGTGATCCTTTCCACATGAATAACCCATTTGCGACGGTACACCTGAACAACCTTACCTTCACGGCCTTTGTAGGTTCCACGGACAACCTGTACCTCGTCGTCTTTACGAACAGGGACTGATCGGACGTTGTACTTGCCGCGGAGTTCGGTGGAAAGAGGTGCGCTCATCAACACACGGCGGACGCTGGACGGCGCTGTGAAATGCGCCTTTCGGCATTTCCGGCGAGAGCTGGTGACTCTTGGATTGTACTTCATCTCTCTCGGTTGCTTAGGGTTTGGGGGATGAAGAACGGCGCCGATTAGCAGGATTCAGGAATGTTATAGAAAAAGAAGGTAATTTAGGGTTTGGCGTGAAAAGACTGAAAAGCCCCTTTGATATTGGGCTGATCCATGAAATTGATGTTTGTTTTTCTTTTCACCCCCTAATGTTTGTGTATCTTGCACCTTCCCACCCAAACAGTGTAATTCGAGTTACGATATTTGATTATTTGGTCTTTGATATTTTGTTCATACTAGAAATTTTCGGTTGATACTGTGACATTAACCTGGCTAAACATAAAAAAAACATGGTTAAATAAACTTTGCTTCACATTTCATGGCGGGAGTCAGTTGAAACAGTGACATTAGTGTGGCTAAGCACAAAAAGTAATGTAGTTAAATACATAAAAGAAATATATAAAGTGACGGTGACTCGGCTGTGGAGATCAAAAAATAGATAAAAGACGATTAGATAATGATATCGATGTTTTTCAATCAGCGTAGGTCTCATTCTTCACGGTACCAGCACATCACCACCAGTCGATATAACTCACGATACCTAAAAAATACTTTATTTTGAATACGAATCCATTTTTAACCAAATTTATACCGGGACGCTAAGAGAAAAAACTAAACAAACAAACGAAAATTATTAAGAAACAAAAAAAGATAATATATACTATAAGGGGTAAACTTGAAATTTTAAAAACTTATGGGTCAAAGTTGAGCGATTTTTTTGCCATTTAACAAAGTTGGGGGTGATTTTGTCCATAACAAATGTCATCGACACTTGCTATTAAGTGTATTTATGATAATTTTATATACTTACATTAAAAGTTATGTTTGTTTTAAGTTGAGCCAAATTATAGCCAACATATTTTTTTTCTTGTTGGTCAAAGTAAGAGCGTGTTATTGATCCGTATCATAATACTAGAAAAAAAATAGGACTAGCGTAATGTTTTTCCTACTGTGTTTGGGATAAATATTATAAAAACTTGATATTGTTAAAAATTGTTTATCGAAGTTGAGCTAGGTTGAAGTCCTAAACTCACGCTAGATGCAACGAACTAAAATCCGGGTTTCGTTTTCAAATAAATAAAATATTCTAATAAATAATATATTAGAAGTAAGTTGAAACAAATGGATTTCAAGTTAGTAATGGGGTTATGTTAGTTTTTAACTAATTATGGAATGAAATGAGTGAAATGAAAGTTGAGGGGCCAAAAGTGTAAATGGAAAAATTCTGTCATTTTGACTAGTGGAAGTCAAAATAGAACCCATTTGGTGTGTTTGGGGTCGTTCATAGCAAAGAGAAAAAGGAGAAATCGGGGTTTGAAGCTTAAATCTTGCATTTGAAGCTTGGATTGTGAATGTTTTGGCTCACACAACACCTTCATAGCATCAAGTAAGTGTTACTCATTTTTTGATTTCATCTTTGAATATGTAAGTGGGTGTGTTTTGTAGAAATCCAAAAATTATATATGCATGTGGTAAATTGGTGTTAGATTGTGGATAATCTAGCTAAACTAAAGGTAAAGGGTGGTGATTAACATCTTAGAACCCTTTGATTTTGATTTTGATTTTGATTTTGAGAAGTTAGGGTTCATATGGTGAAAATTGAGGGTGTTTGGATCATGATGCTAGAATGATGAATTAGTGATGATTAAGTGTTTAGGTGGTATTAGACACTTGAGTGAACACCAAATTGACCTAATAAAAGTTATTGAATGAGAAATTAGTGTCAAGGTATTGGAAAGAAAACTTAAGTAGGTGAGTTGGAATTGAAAGAGGGTGTTTGGTTATGGGAATAATCCAAACGGGTCAATTTGGGTTGGAAATGAAAATTGGGATGTGGACTCAATTGTAATGTGATTTGGATGAATGTTAGATTACTAAACTAGGTGTATATGTTTAGGTAATCAAATTGTGAACCGAGGAGGAGACAAGGGATCTTCCAATTCAAAAGGTTAGTGCCCTTGCACTTACTTAGTAATGTTGATAAATGAGTGGTATATGTGTGCATACTATGAGATGAAATACATAATCTAATATGTAAATGTGGTGAATTTGGTGTAATTGACTTATGTGGTAAATAGTCAATCTAATATGTAAATGTGGTGAATTTGTTGTAATTGACTTATGTGGTATATAGTCAAACAAAATGTGATAATTTGCTGAGATGGTGGATTGAAGTGTGGATTACTTCAAAATATGGACTTGGAGTCAAATACTCCAAGTGCGGTAAGACGAGTTGTGGTACTCGCACCAAGAGGTCGTAAACCAATAAGAAGTGTGGAATACTTCAAAAGGTGGACTTGTGTAACATCTCGAAAAGTTGAAATGACCCGACTCGTTGTTAATCAAGAGGATTCATATCCATCATGTGCTTTAACAATGCAAAGAGGTCGGTAACTCGTTTAATGAGTAGTTCGGGTTTGAAACGCCGACAAATTAAGTCTAGAGGACCCGGATGTAAATAATCGAGATTTAAATATCTTGCTAATGGGAAACCCTAGACCATTTTTGGCTAGGTATCGTGTGACGGCTGGAGAGGAGAGCACGAGAAAGAGGAGACGCCAATAACACCGGGAAGCCGACGACGACGTTTTATGGCGGTTTAGAGCACTCCTCACACTTAATCAAGGTAAATCCATCTGTGCCTTGATTCATCTTGTACCACCTACGTTTATCCTAATAAAAACTGTAACTAGGTGCGTGATTAGTTGAAGCTTGAAGGATGTAGCGGTATTCGCGTGGGTTGCGCTTGTGGGTGTGGTTGCCATGGCTTACGAACTGCAGGTACGTATCTTGTTTTCTTCGGAGGGGTGTTGTTTTGGGGCCACAAGGGTAGAATGAGGATAGAATGGTGTGTTTGCAATTAATGTGTATGTTCGAGTATGGGATGGCTCATACACATGTATTCAGTACATATTCACAAAGAGGATTTAGGTGGTGACCAGTGGTGTGGCTTCGGTGAACACAGAAGCATGGTGGCCGAGGAGGGTGATCACGGCCGAGTACGGCATGGCGCAGCGAAGACCAGCGGTGGCCGGTGCTCGATGTGGTGGCTCGGTGACGCGCGCAAGGCTGCAACGGCCAACGAGTGAAACATGGCGTCGAGAGCAGGAGGAAGTACCCGACCCATGGCGGTTCCGATGACGGTAGAGGGTGACGACGACCGTGGAAGAAGCAGTGGTGGTGCGGCGTGTGACCGGTGGTGGTCATGGTGGTGCGGCAGTGGAGACGGTGAGCGTGGAAATAGCCGGGGGCGTTGTAACTAACTAAGATGGACATAGAGATGGTGAGGTTGGTGGTGCTCGGAAAGGACCGGTTTAGCGGCTCACAGTGGGAGCCGATGGTGGCAATTCACGGGGGAGGAGAGGAGGAATTGTACCATATTGGATGATTGCACGTGAATTCCTACACACGTGTGCATGCTTGGGAAGTGATCAGTTCGTAAGCGCGCGTGTTCGTAGGTTAGGGTTTGCATGGTCATGTATGAATATGCATGAGAACCCGACTCAAGTATCCAAGTTCTAATCGGGTCAAGGACGACCCGGACCTCGGGGTGCTGTTAGAAACGGATTCGAGAAACTGGGGTGGCGAGTAGGCAAGACCGAGTATTAGGGTTATGTATTTGTACGTTATGTAACGTATACTAGAATGTGTTCTGATCATGTGACCACACGTTGACGAGTAGCGGAACAAGGCTTTGGACTCAGTAACCCGTGAGTTTCTAATCCCCATCTTTAAATGTTTTCAATGTTTTTGGGGCTATCGTACACACTTATGAAATAAGTTTACTCTATTGAATATGTTAAGAGTTTCGGATTCTAATCCTACGTGTTTATGAAATTAAATGAGTATTACGGAGTCGTAGGGTCTATGGTGTGTCCATGAGAATGCGCTAGCTATTGGTATGAGTTATGAATGTGGGACATGTTAAAGGTCGGTCGGGAAGAGTCGGTATGTAAGCTAAATGTTTATGATTACGTACATGTTACGTTACTCTAGTGATAGGTGTGGGTGCAACTGTAGTTAACGAGTCATATACGTGTAGTGTGATATTGCGTGTTTTTAATTCAATTGTGTTTTGGTACGTCGTTGTCCTTGTGACACGGCGGGTGATGCGTTTGCGTAGTCATGTTTATGACACGACAAACGGGAATTTTGAAGGATGGGGTTCGTCGGGAAGTCACCAACGGTGACATTTGTTAACAGGTTAACGATGAGCTCAGGGTGCGTTGAACGCCCTGACGAGGGTGCAGCGATGAGGTATGTGTTTGCATGTATATATATATATACACACACACACACATATATATATATATATAAGGGTTAAAGTGCATGCTAATGTTTAGTTATATTTTCTGTGTATGGATTTGTGTTATTGTGACGTGTTGATTTGGGGTGTGTAGAGTTAGACTGACCGTTGGGTCAGGACTTGTGACGTGTATAAGAGTCGTGTCAGTTATTTGTGAGAGCCTTGTTTAAGGTCGGATGTGTTAGTGTTCTAGGTTATGTTGTGTTAACCCAGAGTCGGGTCAAGGTGTATTCTTAGATACGAGTTGTTAGCATAGTATGTAGAGTCACGGGTAATAAACGGTTACGGGATGTCATGGGATGACACAGGATTAGTCATTCCTTAATAAAGAGTAATTATATTTTATAAGGACTGGAATGTCCAAGTGAATTAAACCGAAGAACTTGGTGTGGTGGTTTTTCTTTAAATTAAACTATTAGAACTCACTCAACGTAGCTGACTTTGTGTGTACGTTAGATGGTTTGCAGGCAAAGCGGCGTATTGACGTATCTTGGCTTGGAAGCGGCGTTACTCGGATCGGTGTGCAGGCATTCGTAAGGTAATCCTAATAACATTAAATGGTTATAAATGAGTTTTGAAAGACTTTCGCTGTAGTTTTAATTACAATAAATGTGTTTTTAATGATTACGACCCGTTATGAGAACCAACTGTAGGATGTCCGGGTTGGGGTCTTACAACTTGGAGTCAAATACTCCAAGTGCGGGTAAGACGAGTGGTGGTACTCGCACCAAGAGGTTGTAAACCCAATAAGAAGTGTGGGATACTTCAAAGGGTGGACTTGGGGTCTAATACTCCAAGTCCGGGTCAAATGGGTGAATGAGTGGTGGTATATGAATGAAAAATGAAATGAATGAAACTTGTAGTGGAATTGCAAGTGTTAAGAACTTTATTTGACTAAATGGGTGCAAACGGGTCAAATGGGTGAATGAGTGGAAACAAGTTGTAAATACTTGTTTGATATGTTTATCGTCATTACTAACGGTGATATGTTTATGTAGGGAAAGCTCCGATGTAGGTCAAAGTCAAGTCCAAGGCGTGGAGGGTTCTCATATGCGTTTTTGGTGTTTTGGGGATTTAAAAGAAAATCCTAGAAATGTGGTGTAAAATGATACTTAAACCATGTTTTTAAGTGTATATAAATGTTAGTTGAATGTTGGTCAAATACCCAAGTGTTGAGAATTTTTTATGTCTAGTTGATTTGGTGAAAATGCTAAAATTTTGGCTAAGTATGAAACTAGGCAGGAAAAGTAAACTTTCTGTTTACTGAGTGTCTTCGCGCCACGCGAAGATCATGAGAGTGATATTCGCGCCACGCGAAGAACCAGGATTCCGGCCTGGGTGATTTGAGGCTCTTCGCGATACGCGAAGAAAAAAAATAATTCTGGGATAATAGCTTCCGCGCGCGTTTAAATGTTGTATTAATTGGTTTTCCAATTAAGGGTGTTACACTAGATCTCAAAGCTATATTAGCCGACTCAACTTGAAATCTCTCTATCTAGTTGCAAATGGAGCTCATATACTCGTCTTTACAACTTGAGTTAGTTCGTGATTTTACGAGTTGGCTTCTTTGAAAAAAAAAAATCAAAACAAAAGAATGGGTCAGTAGGGATTTCATCTTCTATGTATTTTCCGTTTTTGATGTCAGGGTTTTCTTGGTTCAAAACTCTTATCAAAAGGAGAATGAAAGGTAAGATGGATTACATTTATGATACACCCCTTGAGTTTCTTTGCTAAAGCCGATTTTACTCGAGTTTCTTTAAGCTAATTTGAGTGAGTTACGAGTATATTTGAATAGTGAATATCTAAATACTTAATTTTGAAAATTGTTCGAATTAGTGACCTAATATTTAGTTTGGGCTTACTAGAAACATAGTCAAACATAGTAAACACTATTAAAATATGAAAAAAAAAACTTAAATTCGAATATTAGTAGGGGAAATTTAATCCGATTTTCCAATCTTCATATTTCCCACACAAACTATTTTGGTAACGGTTATTACATAATACAAACCCGAATCCATGTAAATCCAGTCTTGGTATACAATGGTTGCAACTTGCAATCGAATTGTTTCATGTGTACAAAAAGTATTCAATCTATATAAACAAGTAAACATCATTATAAAAAAAATGTTTTGAATTAGTTGACTGGTACGGTTTTTATACATTCACTAAACAGGTTAAACATGTCACTTGACAAAGAAAAAAGTACCATTATTGGTCGTTAAAGTGACTTGTTTAACGGTTTAATGACTCGGTCACCTAAACGATACCGGTCAATTAACCCAAAGAATTGTAACGGCAGACTTTCAAACTCTACTAACCCTATACATCTAGACACAAGAATCTTTATTCAACTTACACAATGTCAAGAAACCTTCATCATCAAATCACTCCCTCATCCATTGCAACATTTTTCTTGCTAAACAACTTGGTGAGTTTTGGCGTCACTTTTTCCCTCTGCATAGAACCCGACTTACCCGAGTTCCAGGATGCAGGAGACCGCAACTTTTGCAATCTAGCCCGTTTAACTGACACCCTATTTCCAACTTTGCCCATCGACCTCCGGGGTGAAGCCACAACTTTTCCCTGTAATCTGGGCCCGAGCTCGGGCCCAGGCCCAGGACCATCTGCATCTGCTTCCGGGTCGATTGGGTTGACCTCAACACTTAACTCACTAACTTCTTTCTGTGTCATCTCAATTTTCATCAACAACTCCCTTTCATGTGCCTTCAAAGCTTCCACCCATGCCTGTGCTGCAGCAATTTTCATATCAGCAAGCTCTGCAGCCCCACCAGCTTTCCCCGTTAAGTACTCGTATTCGAAATTGGTGATCGTTATCATCGAACCATTCATCGAAGCCCCATCTCTAGCTTCCACTGTTTTCTTGATCAGATTTCTTAGATTCCCCAGAGCTTTAGCTTCTGATGATTTGATTGCTTTGAGCTCCTCCATTGCTTCTTCTAACCTTTCCTCTACCACATCAATCTCAACCTCAGTTTTACTAATTTCCCCATTCATGTTTACAATTTCTTCATTAATGATTTCTCTATCTTTCCTTGCTGTTTCGGCTTCTGCTGTTAATTGCTTGAGTGCAACGGCTAGATTTGACGCAACTGTGATGGTTTTTGATTCAGTTGATGTAAGAGACTCTAGTTTTGCTTTCGCCCTCAAGATCTTCGAGTTTATGTTCTGAACATTTAAGTCCCGTTTCTGTTCAGCTTTCTGTAATCGTGCTGTTTCATCGCGAACATGCTTCAGTTCGTCTCTGATCACATCCATGGATGTCATGAAGTTAAACCCTTCTCCTTTAACCGAAGCCAGCTCGTGTTTTGCATCATCTAATTCCCCTATAATCATATTCAATGGAGACCCTTGTTGCTTCAAATTTACATCAGAAACTGTTATCTGAAGCTTGTTAGATTCAACTGATTCGCATTCTTTAACAGCGAAATCAACGACAGCTTGCTTCTCATCCAGTTCTTCCAATTCTTTCCTCATCAACTCCATAGACGCCAACAGGGTTGACTTCTTAGAACTCGACGCTTTCGATGATCTCTCAGCGCGTCGTTTCTCCTTCTGCACACGCGCCATATCGATCTTAAGCTTCCCCAATTCTTGTTTCATATGTTCGAGCTCCTTCATCACTTCTGTGTACTGAGCATCTTCTTTCTTCGAAGATGTGTCGGAGTCATCTTGTTCACGCCATTTTGGTTTTCTCTGAAATCCTTTGGACCTCAAATTCGCTTCTTCAATCTTTGATGCTAATTCGCGTACTGCTTTCTTAGCATCGGAAAGCTCGAGTTCTACGCTTTCGAGTTCGGATTTTTGCATTGGGGATTTGTCTTTGTTCTGCAATAATTTTGGATCAGAATTAGGATTGAATCTGAATTATGAAAGAATGATGTAGGATTGGATTTACTTGATTAATCATCAACACTTTTGCAGCAAAACACTGTAAAAGCAGTCGAACCGGTGTAAAAGCAGTCGAACCGGACCGTGAACACCCCTAAACAGACACTCTGCACAGGAAAACATGATGATTTAATCAGTTAATGAAAACCCAGAAATCTTAACCAACAGTTTTATTTTGTTTGTAAAGGGAACAGGCTGCAGAGCTTACCAGGTTGAAGTACAACAGGTTGATGCGTAAAGTACAATCTTTTAATGTGACACAGGGAAACAAGATAATAGAAAGGGGGATGAGAATGAGAATGAGAATGAGATGGAAGATTTGGATAAAATGGTTGGGATTTGGAGGCAGGGGTCGGGTGGTTGAATTGTAATTAAATGGAAAACAGGGGACGAAAATGAAGTCGAAATTCAAATCTTGATGATTGCCAGGGATTGGAAACGTTTTAATCTCTAATTTGTAAGCCCTTGGCGGGACCCACTCATCTGGTTGTGAATATTATCTTCTTTCAATAAAGTCAAAGAATGTCTCCTTCTTTGTTATAATTGAGTTATCTTCTTTCAATAAAGTCAAAGAATGTCTCCTTCTTTGTTATAATTGAGTGCCATCAAAGATTACTTTATATTACAATTAAACCACTGTCAATCAAACAAGTTTACAGTCTGGAAGCCTGGATTCATACAAAGAAAAGAAAGATAAGAAAACAAAGAACGTCACTTTTAAGGATCATTGTAATATTCATATATATGCTAGCAAAGATTTGTTTTCTTTATGGTACATTGGAAAAAAGGTTGTAAATTTGGTTTTGATGTTTGTGTTATAGCATAACCAGGGAATCTTTTGTGGTTTATTATACAAACATTGATAATAAGGTATGTCGTAATGTGTCGTTTGCAACGACAAGGTATCGGGGTTGAATTTCTTGTACAAATTGAGACAGCGTCGGTGAGCATGTTATGGGAATGACGGGTTTTGGACTTTACATGATGTGACCACCTTTTTTTAGTTAGAAGCATCTGCGGGCCTATGTCGTATGACTGGTGTCACGTAGAAACGGTAAAGTTCTTTTTATATGCTTTATAGGATCCAACAATAGTCTTATTATGTTTTTGTTTATGTATTTGAGAGGTTGATTTTATTGAAACTAGACACACAAGAGTTGACATATGACGACATTGTTAATGTTGTATGGTTTTAAAGAGTCACACAATGAGCAACTGTAATCAATCAATGTAGAATTTAAACATATTAACACAAATAAGTGGTATTCATATAATTATTTTCTGAAATAATTATCACAATAGTCTCAAAAAATTATTTGTTATTACTTAGTGAAATAATAATAAATGTGACTTAAAGATTAACTTTCTAAACCCTAATCAAATTAGATTAAGATTGGGTTAGGGAAACTTTGAGCCCAAGTTATGGGATTTTTCGTAAGTATCCAAACTCTAGCCCACCACACCACCCAACCCATTGACCTTCCCCTTTCTCCTTGATTTGTCATCGCACAAGAGTAAGAGACGAGCCTGAACTCTCGGATGTGGTGGGTTGATCAACACAAGTAACAATAGAATGTGTTTTTTTTTGTGTGTTTTTCACGTGACTCGGGCTACTAATTACCTCTAGTGATTTTACCCACTTCACCAACCAGACATGGCAAATCAGGTTTTTTTACCAACCTAATCTGGTTTATAAACTTCTGGTGAAATCTTGATCTTTGTTTCTAATCAAATATTTAAAATTTATTCTAATATTTTATTAAAATTTACTAAACCATAAGAAGATTTAAATTATATTTTATCTTAAAATATAATTTTATAATTCTTAAATCTTCATTATTTGTTATTTATAGTTTGTAAATCTTCATTATTATCAATAACTAATAAAATTCAACATATAAATCTTCATACAAGCTATTGTTTTATAATTAGTTATCTTTATTCAACACATATAATACATGAGTTTCTAATCTAGTACATTTTAATAGATGTATACTACATGTGTTTCTAGTTACTCATGCAAATGCCATTACTGTTGCGGCGAATGCACAAATGGTTTACATATTTTCAACGTTAACAACGAAAATGTCACCGCATAAAAAAATATCCAATAAGTAGATCCCACGGTTAAAATTTTATTTATCAAATTTTAGTGTTTTCTCAAATGTATATACGTGTGTGTGTAAAATTGTAAATAGTGGTTATCGTATATACGAACCCAAAAGTAGGAAGTAAAATTAGGTTGAGGGTTTGACCATGAACTTATTAAGTAGTTTCCGTACGCGTTACCGTGATTGAATGCATGCATTTTACCCGGGAGATTGACTTTCGGACAAATTCCACAAAACATGTTTAATTTGTTGCCATTTGCTTTCACTTCATTAATTCATATTCTCATGTAATTAACCACATCATGGGAAAGAAAAGGGTTACCTACGGTTTCAATGACGAAGACAAACCACCTAATCATGTCCCAATCGATCGCCATCGCCACCGTCACCACAACAACCCAAAGCCCAAAAAGATCAAACCCGAAGCCAAATTGTTACACACACTCAATTCCCATCTCAAGAAACTCGCAAAATATCGTTCAAAAAACCTCATTTCTCTTTCGTCTCCTCCTCCATCTCGGGCCAACATTATACATGAAAACAACAAAAATCATCGCGGGCATTTTTCGTCTTGGTTAAAGAATGATCATAAGGATGATCGATACGATTGGTTTATGGATTTTGATTTTGATCATGGTGATGGAGGTGACAAGGGGGCGGTTCAATACGGTCAAGAATTGTTTTTGAAAACGGCGTCGTTTCTTGGATCGGAGAATAATGATGATCTTTTTGGTGGAGATTTTGTGTTTGCGCCTGATTTGAATGCTAGCAATAACATGGTGGTGGTGTTTGAAGAATATGGGTTAGGGTACGGGTCCTACATACCCGACCCGGTTATGAATTTGGATAATGGTGATGAAGGTATGCACATATACGACATGTTGAAGCTTTCGTCGGAGGAAGATATGATTAATGAGTTTTTAAAGGTTAACCTTTTCGTTTCTTGATTAATCTAATTAACTAATTATTCCATTAATAATTTACTAATTGATTCAATAACTCTTTGTCAAATTACCCAATCTATGATATTTATAATCACATTGTAAATACGATCATGTACATCTTGTTCAAACCTTTAATTCGTTAATTTTAAGCTTGTAAATTCACACAAGTTATGTTCTTTACGATATCTATAATATGTTAAAAACCTCAAAAATCACATAAGACATGTATATATCGTTTAAGTTAAAAAGGTTAGATTGGAAGGATAATATATTTATTTTCCAACTATTTTTTTATTTTATTTTCTCTCTCCTAGATTTCTTTTAAAAAATATAAAAATGTGTTCTTTATGCTCAACTTATTTTGAAGTGTGGGTGGCAAAAGCCACAAACAACTTCCTCCTCCAACTTTAAGTTAGTGACAAAGTTCACCCTTAATTTTATAGACTGCTACTTTGACCCTTTCATGTTTACCTCATGTAGTATATATTCTTTCGTTAATTAAAATTTTTCTTGACTTCACAGTATAAATTTCGTTAAAAACGGAGTTGTATTCAATATAGAGTATTTTTTTAGGTGTCGTGGTTTATATTGACTAACGGTAACGTGCTGGTCCCGTAAAGAATGAGACTGAAATCGACTGAAAAAACTAATTCCGTTATATAACTCTATTTTTATCTATGTTCTTCACAATCGAATCAGTGTAACTTCATATGTTTCTTCTACATAACCACATTTTTACTAGACTTAATATTTTAAACATTCAGTTACTTAATACAATAAAACCGACCCTAACAAACCAGGTCGTGAGCCCGTGACAGACACTATTAACCGGGTTAGAGGCCCATTTCAAAAACATCTCCAACTTTTGTTTGTAACGTGAGACCAACGTTTTTAGTGGATAATCGCTAAAGTAAAAGTTGTTACCGAAAGAACAAATATAAGTCTTAAAGTATCCCTTCTTTGTACTTTTACAAGTTATAAAACATGTGACCAAATCTTGCCAAAAAAAACAAAACTCAACCTTATCTCTCTAGCTGACATCAACTTTCGTTCTTCATGGTGAAAAACAATCTTGCTTCCTTGACCGTGGTGGCGCTGCTCATGGTTGCGGCGGTGCACCGGACCGATGCGGAGTTTTGCAACATATTCGCACTGAGCCCGTGCCTAGGAACGGCCTTGTTCTTCATTCCACCATCAGGAACATGTTGTGCAAGGCTAAGGGACCAAGGGCCATGCCTGTGTGAGTATGCTCGAAACACATATTATGGTCGATTACTCGGGTCCGGGGCTCGTAGGATCGCTCAAGCTTGTGGTGTGGTTATGCCTCCTTGTAATATAAATTAATGTCGGTGTTTGGTTGTACTGTTTTACTTGCAAATCTTATATACTCATGAAATCTTATTTGCATAATTTAAATTATTAGTTTTTTTTTAAAAGGACAATGTCCTTAGCAAATATTTATTAAAATGAAATACTGAGTGTAATATTGCATCCCCTCTCCTAAGCCTTTGTATCCCCCGTATCCTAAGAAAGCTTCGCCCATGGTTTAGGACAAACCTGATTTAGACCACTAAATCATACATGGTAAATAAGAGAAATAAAGAAAACCAATCAAATCATATAGTTATGTAAAAACTAAGAAAAGTTAATCAAACCAATAACATATTTATAAATTATTTTTTTTTCTTTTAGTTGCCAAAACGGTATTTAACTATCTATTACATATATGCTGAACATGAATACGAGAATATGGAGTCTATTGTATACGTAACCCAACTTGTTACGTATACGTAATACTATGTCTAATGATGATTTGTTACATATACACATCGCTATAGGTTATGTATATGTAAGACTATGTTATAGTTTTCATTAGATCCATACCCTATATATATGTAGGGAAATGTGTGTGTGTGTGTCTATATATATATATACAAAATTACATAAAACATTCTTTTACGTTTATATGAAATTATAGGTTTCAACCTTTATCTTTAAAAAGTACACTAGACATCTTTTATGTATGATTTTGTAACAAATTTCTTCCTTTACACTAATTTTAGCTAAGTTTTTCTCTTTAGTCAAGGGTAGTTTGGTCTTCTATCCCTAAAAGACTATTTTTGTAGTTTTAAACCTAAAGGATGTTTTTTGTAATTTTTTCATCTTTTAATTAAAAAAAATTAGTTTATTTATGCATTTTTATAATTTTATATGTACAAATAATATATTTTCTTTTTTTGCATTATAAAAGGCAAACATTTTTATAAGAAATAAGATCGATAATATTTAAGAAAACCTTAAATGTGCTATAAGAAAACACATGTTTTCTACCAAAAAATAATATGAAAGGTTTCCTTTCAAATAAAATTTAGAGTAAACTGTCATTTTCGTCCCTGTGGTTTGGTCAAAATTGCCACTTTCATCCAATAGTTTGTTTTTTTGTATCTGGGTCCTCATGGTTTTAAAATATTGTCATTTTCATCCTCGTAGTTTTAAAATATTGCCACTTTCATCCAGTCAGCTAACACCGTCCGTTTTTCTCAGTTAAATGAGGGGTATTTCAGTCCTTTTACTTATTTGTTTTATTTTTTCATCTTTTTTACTCTCACTTTTTAATCATCCCCAATTTAACCTCTAATTTAATCATCCACCTGCTGGCCTTCTTCCTCTTTTCCTGACCAGTTTCCGACGAGCACCACTGGAACACCTCCGTCGTTTGTTTCTATGATTAAAAAGTGAGAGTAAAAAAGATGAAGAAATAAAACAAATATGTAAAAGGACTGAAATACCCCTCATTTAATTGAGAAAAACGGACGGTGTTAGCTGACTGGATGAAAGTGGCAATATTTTAAAACCACGAGGATGAAAATGACAATATTTTAAAACCACGAGGACCCAGATACAAAAAAACAAATTATTGGATGAAAGTGGCAATTTTGACCAAACCACAAGGACGAAAATGACAGTTTACTCTAAAATTTAAAACATAAATTTTTGAGTAAATTACTATTTGACTTCCTGAGTTTTGTCAGTTTTAACTATATGAGTCCCTAGTCTTTTTTTATTAACATTATCTGACCTGACTTTTGTTTTTTATAACCATTTAAGTCTTTTTTACTAACCTTGTTAAATTTTTCTGTTAAATAAAAGGTCATTTCCAGGGGCGGATCTAAGCAGTAGCCAGAGGGGGGAAGACACCCGCTCAACATTTACCTAATAATGCAAAAAATTTTAAATCAAGTCCCAAAACATTAGGCACCTAGGTTTTATATTATTAGACACCCATGTTATATATTATTAGTATGAATGGATGTGATTTTGGAGATGTTGCCATAGTTACAGCTTGCTATAAACAGAGTGAGGGAGGAGGGAGACGGGATAAGCCGGAGAAGACAATAGTGAAAGTGAAAAGGAAAATAGAAGACAAATTTAAAATGTGTTCGTCTCTGACATTGATTGTTTTTTTTGTTAATGAGTTTGCTTTGCTTTTTGCACAACACAAAGTTTTGGGTTTTTACTTTTTTTTAGATTATTTTTATACTATTTCTTTTTAATCTTTGTTCTCTCTTCTCTTGGATTTTTTTAAGTTCCTTATTATTCTTTTTCTCCTTGATTCCACATATAGCTAATTTGTTATACATTAAGTTACTAAACTTTATTAAACCTTTGTATTACTATTTTTTTTGATCGAGGATTAGTAAATTATTATTAAACTAGGTTATAGACCCGTGTATTACACGGGGTTGTATAATAGAAATTATATATTTGTATAATGCGTAACTCACAATTACAATATGTTTATAATGGAAGGGGAGGGATCAAGAGAAAACCACAAAGTTGGGCGAAAACCAAGAAAACCACATCATATCAGGCATTTTTTTTATTTACGTATACGTATCCAAAAACAATTTTTTTGATTTACGTATACGTAGCCGCAATTTTTTTGTTTTATGTTTACGTATACGTAACACTATGTGTAAAAATGTTTTTTGGTAAAAATGTTTAATATTACATTCATACTCTTATAAATAAATAAACATTAAATAAAATAAAAAATAAATATTATTATATGATTGGGTAAAATTGGTTTTTTTTAGTGTTTTTCTCGGTTTTCGCCTAATTTGTGGTTTTCTCTGGAACCCTCCCCTATAATAGAAATTACATAAGTATACAATATGATAAAAAAAAAACTACATAAATAATGAACTTTTATAAACTTGCTTTGAAATACTGTGAAGAATCAAAGTATCTTCTGAGATGCTGAAAGTGAAACTGCAGCTATCACCTTCGGGTATTTGGTTGAAATACATAAAATCACTCCACCCCGAAACAATTTATCTCTTGTAATAGCAAGTCTCTCCTTCAATATTCTTCACACGGATCATTTTCATATCATCAACCAAAGCCAATCTAGCAATGTTGGCAGGAAGTCGCTGCCAAAGTATATACACAAATAAAACAAAATAAATTCAGTACACACAAAATAAACTATTGAAAAGAAACTTACAAATCTCGTCTTGAGAAGCTCATGCTCTGGTTCATGGTTATATTGGCCACCAACGAAGCTTATCCTCCTGTAATTATATTTAATTTCTCAGACTTAAATGTCTTTAGATAATAAATTGAGATTTGTATTAAACCATACCAGATCATCTGCTATGTCTGCCATCTGAGCAACGCATTGACCACAATACTTCCCTTTTAAATCGGTAACTTCAATAATCAAGCTGCATTTGACACAAAATATTTATTAAAAAACACAAACTTATGGTCTAAAAGTATTTCAGGACAACCCAATCTGACCCCAGCCATACCAGTAGATTTCATGTTTTGACCTAACCAAACCACCCATTTTGCCACCTCTATCGAGAGAAGGACAAGAAGATGCACACACAATACATGGGTTTCACAAGATCCTGGCTGCATCCGTGTCATGTTAGCATCAGATGAACCTTTTAATCTCAGAGAACATAAATATGTCATAAAAAGTGACTTGATAACAAAATTTGAACATGAATAAACATTTGTACGAATATTAACCAGGGTAAAGTAGTAAGTAATTTTATCTCATAAACCAGAACTACAAAAGCTATTAGCTACCTTGCATGATATGTAGGAAGGCCAGCTGACAAAGGATTGGAAGGCCTAAAATCAGTAAAAAAAAAACATTACTCCTACAAACCAATCATTTAATTTGAGCTTGAAATTCAACAAATCACAGCTTCAATTTTCCAAGAAACATAGTTTACCATACAGTTAACAGAGACATTAAATCACTAAAAATTATCATACTAAAAGTAAATTCACCCTTTATTAAACTAAATCAACATCTAATTGATTGAAAAAAAAACAAATATGGATCAGTGACATCAAAAACACCTTTATGCAACAAAATCTGAACAAACATCCTTATGCAGAAACTGAAACAAAACCCTAACATCGATCTGTGGAAGGAGCTGTAACAGTTTTGATATAACATACCGGTTCGAGTAGAAGATGAAGCAACCCGTGTCTGAATACCTAATCAACGAACGACGGGAATGAAAGAAAAAGAAGATTCGGGAAGAACGAAGGATCAACAGAACCAAAGAGCGAATTTTTTTGGGGATTTTGACATAACATACCAGTTAATATGCGAAGGATGAAGTAACTGTCTTAGAATCTTGAAGAAGAGCCAAAGAACGAAGGATCAAGGCATCGACGCATCGGAGAAGAAGAGATGAATCTTGAGGCGGAACAAAAAATTAGGGTTATAGCGAATGAAAGAACGGGTTTACTGACTTGATTTAGATCCGAAAATCACGTATACGGTCGGGTAAAGACCCGCGTGTCTTTGATAAATGGGTAAAAATTGGAAAAATATCTTGGGAGTGAATCAAAAAATTGTAATCATTTATTAGGTTAACTAGTTTAGATCTCGTGTATATATACGGGTAAAAAATATCAATAAATAAATTTTTTAAATTTTTATGTGTATATTTTACACATGTAAAAATGTATCATATATTAAGAATAGAGAACAAAACTCAAAATATACAAAAACTAATATATAATTGAGTTTTGAAAATAAATTAAATATTATTCAATATAATTTGTTTTTCATTTATTATTTGATTGAAAATAAAAGTTTAATAATTAGATTTTCAAAGTTTCATAAGTGATAATTTAAAATAAATGTGTTTTTATTAGTATAATTAATATTTTCTTTAAATATATATTGTTGTTAAAAATAGGAGGTGCATTTAATAAGAGAGAGATACGGGAAAAAAATAATGAGAGTGAATGTGGAGGCGACACGTGGCATAGAAAAACATTATTTATTATATAGTATATATATCATTATTATTTAATAAGATAGTGGTGCATTTATTAGGAGAGAGAGGCGGGAAAACCAATATGAGGAGGCATGAGGGAGTGACATGTGACACCCCAAAACCTTTATTTATTAGTATGTACAGATTATATTATTTAGAATCATTCTATTTATATTAGTGAGTAACATGCAACCAGTCGGCCATTCGAGGCCCTAAAGCAATCGTTGCATGTTTAGTCAAATAAACTATCATTATTTGACATGTTCTCTCCTTTTTTTTTTTTTTTTTTTTCATATTTGACCCGTTTTGAATGGTCTATTTTTACACCCGTTGACAAAAAAATCCTAAATCGACCACTGGTCATTTCAGTACTTTCACACCTAAAGAACTAGTAATATAAATTATTAAAACATTCTAATAACTGAGGGACTATTCTGTGATTTAATTAAATTAATTAAAATTGAAAAATATATATGTAAATTATACACCGCCGTCAACCAGCGGGGCAGCGGGCCACCTTCGCCCCACTGGTTTTGCTAGCCAGATCTGAAAAGGAGAGAACTCGTGTTAAGCAGAGAAAGAGAAATGTCTTATGAAGCCATGCTTTATGAAAAAGAACATATAGCCCAATTTACAAAAAAACCGTTGTGGTGTCTAAACAGAGAGAAGCGTATCTTGAAAACGAGCTTTTAAGTAAATAAAAGTAGGGGCTCATATAGTTAAACTGACAAAGCTCAGGGACTCAAATAATAATTTACTCTAAATTTTAAATATATGTAAAAAAACTAGTTTAGTTCCCGTGTCTACACACGGCGTGAAAATTAAAAAATATCAATATATAAATTTTTTAAATATTTATGTATATATTTTACATGTGTAAAAATATATTACATATACTAAGGATAGAAACAAACCCAAAATATTAAAAATTAATATATAATTGGGTTTCGAAAATAAGTTAAATACTATTTAATTTAATTTGACTTTCATTTTCTATTTGATTGAAATAAAAGTTACATAATTAGATTTTAAAATTTCTTATAATAAGGGATAATTTAAAATAAATATGTTTTTTTATTATTATAATTAGTATTTTCTTTAAATATATATATTTTTATTAAAGGATAGAAGTGCATTAAATAGGAGAGAGAGACGGGAAACAAATGATGAGAATGAATATGGAAGCGACACGTGTCACTAAAAAACCTTTATTTATTATATAGTATAGATATAGATATAAAAATACCATAAACATACATATTTGCATATAAGAAGTACAAAAATTTAAAAATAAAACAATATATCAAAAAATTAAATGATTTCGATTTGTTTTGTTGTTCTCGCGAGTCGCGATAATTTAGCGTTCTGTAACGAACTTTTCCCAATACCTCATTGTGTGCAAACGTATAAAATAATAAAATAGATAATGCGATGGTGTTCAAATTCCTGTATCAAAATCCTTGTTCTTTATCCATCTTATGACATAGATAAAAGTTGCTCATGCATCACGAATGAGTCTTTTTTGTAATCTCATTTGCACACGTAAATACTTCATACATGTATAAGTAATACAAATTTATCGATCTTTCTAAACACCCGGATTTTCAAAGATGAAGAAATTGTTAGCCGTTATTGCGGGTTGTGGGTGCGGGTTGTGGGTGGGGTGGGGGCGGGGGGCGACGATGGGTTGGGTGGCGACGGTGGTGGTTGTGGCGGCGTGGTGGGGTGTGGCGGGTGAGGGTGGGGTGGGTGGCGACGGTGTAGGTGGGGGTGGGTGGGTGTGGGGGGTGGGTGGCGTGGGGTGGGGGTGGAGGTGGGGGGCAACGGTGGGGTGGGTGGCGTGGTGGGGTGTTGCGGATGGGGGTGGGGTGTGTGGCGACGGCGTAGGTGGGGGTGGGTGGCGACGGTGTAGGTGTGGGTGGGTGGCGGCGGTGTAGGTGGTGGCGGCGTGGTGGGGTGTGATGGGTGGGGGTGGGTAGGGTGGATGGGGGTGGGGGTGGGTGGGGGGTGGGGTGGGTGGTGGCGACGATCGAATGGTGCCGGCCGGTGGGGGTGGGGGTCAGGCGGCGGCGGCAAGGTGGGGTGTGGCGGGGTGGGCAAGTTGGGTGGGGGTGGGTGGGGTTGGAGGCGGATAGAGGTGCCCCCCTCCCCCCACCAACCCATCTTTGCCACCTCCTAGCGTATTGGTTAAACCCATTTGGACTCGAAACCAATTGATAGTTTTGTTAAAACAAACGACCCGTTTTGACTCGGACTAATTTTTCTCCAAACACGTTTTGACCCGAACCCGTTATGACCCGTGACCCGAACCCGCCCAACACGCTCAGTTTGCCAGGCCTAGTTTAGAGGATATATCATGAAAATTACCTAAATAAGTCATAAGTAGATTTGAAAAGTAAAGAATTCTAACTTTTCAGAAACAACTTATTAACCCTTCTCTAAAAATCATTTTAAAACGTCCTTTTAACATATCCAAACGAACTTATAACTTATTGAATTATTACAAAAAATAAGTAGGCTTAATAAGTAATCCCAAACACCCCCTAAGTATGTGAAGTCCCCTGGTTCCAAAAGAGTCGCATAAGTTTGTCATGTCACCGTCCCTAAATGTAAATGGTAAATGTTGTAACTACTTAAAATGGTAAATGTTGTAACTACTTAAAATTACACATTAGTTATCGGTACTTGTAACATTGGATTTAACAAATAAATAAAACGTGATGTTTTTATAAGAGACGTGATACAATACACATCATATTGCTTATTTGTACTTGTAACATTGGATTTAACAAATAAAGAAAACGTGATAATTTTCTAAGAGTCGTGATATAATCACTAATGCACATCACATTAACTATTTGTACTTGTAACATTGGATTTAATAAATAAAGAAAATGTGATACTTTTTTAAGAGACGTGATATTATATACATCAACTAATTACAAAGGAGTCCGGAGGTTTTATATGATTATCCGGCCGATCGAATTTTCTATATATACGGTATCTAACATTGATGATTTCTTATAGTTTGATATTTATAAAAAATTATGTACAAAATAAAACTATACATGATGAACATGTATGCACCCATACATTGACTTTTCACGATCTCTAATAAGGATTAAAAACACGTTTTGTAAAACGGTTATTGGTTCATATCATATATGAATATAAATGAAACGATGGTTATCGAACCGTTTACGAACGACAAGAAGTTAATTTGTGTTCGTTTATTTATTAATATTTATTAAATGAATGAAAATAATTAATAAAATTTTTCACAACAATGTTAAAAGCGTAAAGTTAATCGAAACAAAAATGAAAACTTCCAAATTGAAAAGACTAAATTATAACTTTTAGACTAAAAATGTTATTTTGCTCGAACCATAGGAAATAAAAATCATAATTTACTCTAAAAATAATAATACTTCCACGGTGAATATATATTCTATACTAGTTTAGATCCCGTGTCTACACACGGGGTGAAAATATCAATATTAAATTTTTTTAAATATTTATGTATATACTTTATATGTGTAAAAATATATTAGACATAATAAAGATAGAAACAAACTCAAAATATGTAAAAATTAATATATAATTGGGTTTCGAAAATACGTTAATTATTATTTAATGTAGTTTGACTTTCATTTACTATTTGATTGAAATAAAAGTTATAAAATTAAATTTCAAAGTTTCTTATAATAAATGGTAATTTAAAAAAAATGTGTTTTATTAGTATATTTAGTATTTTCTTTAATTATATATTATTATTAAAAGATAGAAGTGCATTAAATAAGAGAGAGAGGCGGAAAAAAAATGATGAGAATGAATATGGAGGCGACACATGACACTAAAAACCTTTATTTATTATATAGTATAGATTTGTAACCGATTCCATTTTTATTCAAATAACTAGGTTAAATTCCATGTTTTACATGGTTTAAATAAATACAACTTATTAAAAAACAATATTTTCTATGAAGATTTGTATGTTTGATTTTATTAATTATCTGTGAAATAGAAAATAACTGAAATTTTCTTATGATTTACTAATTTTTAATAAAATATTAAAATATATGTTAGATATTTAAATACTTAACATCATCATTATTTAATAGGATAGAAAGACGAAAAACAAAAATCTAGATTTCATCAGAAGTCGAGACGTAACAAATATAGTTATTCATTTATTATAACTATGTTAGAATCCCGTGTATTACACGGGTTGAATAAATGTAATGTTAAATACGTAGTAATAAAAAGTTTATGTTTTTAAAACCCGTGTAAATACGTAGTAATAAAAGTTTTATGTTTTTAAAACCCGTGTATTACGCGAGTTAAATAAAATATAATGCAATCTATTAACGCATACACTCGTCAAAATGGAACAACGTGAACGTGTAAATATATGATTAGAAGTTTTTTATTTGAATCATAGCTGGCTATAAAATTGTTTTCAGTTTATAAAGTTCACAAAAATATGATTGAATAAATTAATTGATGATAAACACAATTTTAAATTAAAAAATGTGTAGATAAAAATTAAAACAAATAATTAATTTAGTTGCCGAAAATAGTGAAGTTGATTATTAATATGAGAGAGATGAAAAAATGAGAATTAGGAGGCCTAGAATTGTGACAGGTGTTCTCCTATTTTACTTCTTTATTATGTAGTATAGATACTAGGTTATATAATCATGTATTACATGAAGTTGTTTAATAAAAATAAAAGTACAATAATGTGTAAAAAAAAATTAAATAATATGTAAAACAAGAAATAAAATTATTTGTTTCCTTAATTAAATAATAATTAGAATTCAAATTTTATATTATCTTTTTTGAAAAATAAAAACATTAACATAATTAAATTTCAAAATTCAAACTTACTTAAAATGGAAAAAAATAAGAAGATTTTGATGGAAAAAATATGGTGATGACACGTGCCATTTTTTGGAATCATTTATTAGAATAAGGATATGTTAGAAACCTTTTATATTATATATGGTGAATAAATGTAGTGTTATATATATACTTAGTAATAAAGATCTAATATTTCATATTTTTGACATATTAGATAAATTTTTAATACAAATTTTAGAAACATTTTATAGTTATTTTTAAAATCGTTTTATAATAAAATGAAAGAAATGTTCAAACTATAAAAATGTTTTATGAACAAAACTATTTTTTTAATTAAAAAATGTTATATAAAAATCATTATTATTTAATAGGAGAGAGAGACGGGAAACAAAAATTATAATTTTTTTGATAGAAACCTGTATCATTAAACAAGAGAGAGATACGAAAAAAAAATATTAAGAATGAACATGAAAATGACATGTGACATCCAAAACCTTTATTTATTAGTATCTATGTATGGATACGTTTAAAAATAGAAATAACAAGCAATACTACACATTTTTAAAACATATTTCCTACATTTAATGTTTAGATATCTTCTTTTTTTTTAATTATTTTCCAAAAATCTGAGACGACTTAATAATATGAGAAAAATAAGAACAGATACGATATACGAGACCATAAACCATATATAGATTAAGCCTCCACCAGTGGTATATTTGGTTAATATCAATAACATCTAATTTAAGAACGTAGCCACGTCAGCACGCCTCAGTTTAGAACCGCCCTAGCCGTTGCCCCGGCTCACGTGTCTTCCCACATGGCCTCCACATCCTCCTCCCTATATACATACCTCCCTTCCAATGTCACCGATTATTGCATACGCGGCGCACCGATCCTCAAACACCTCCATGTCAACCACCGATCTCGCCGGAATCTTGCCTCGTGTCATAATCGTTTCTCGGCGGAGTCTTCGCAAGAACAAGTTCGTTGATTTCGTCGGTACGCTTTTGTTTCTTCAATCGATCAAAACCGGTTAATTACCTAATTGAAATCACCACGATTTCAGATCTTTTTGTTTACGAACGTGCTTGTGATTTTATTAATTGCTGTTGATGTATCAAGTCACCTTTTACGAACAAATTCGATCGAAATGCGTTTTTATTAATCATTATTTTACGTAATGTGTGATTAAAAAAAGTGTCACAGAAGATGTTTGTGCAAATGTCTGAGAGAGATGTGTTTGCCGATGTTGCTGTTCGGATTGGATTTAAGAATCAGATAACGCTATAAGCATTATAAAAATTTAAATAACATGTATATCTAATTTAATATAAAATGAGAAAAAATATTAAAATCCAGTTCGACCGGTCTGGTTCACTTATTCGCTGAAAAACGGTTTAAATAGGCTAACCGGACCTGTTTAGCACCCAGTTCCAGTCCAACTCGTTCGACTGGTTGGCCTGGTCCGGTCCGGTCCGGTCGTGAAAACATTGGTGTTTGGTTTAACACTAATGGTGATTTGCTCGATTAATATACATAGGTGAATATCATCTTGATCTTATCGTCGGATATGGAGCTGTTCCGGTGATTGTACCCCGAGTGGCCGGTGTCCACACGTTGTTGCACAGCTTTGAGCCGATCCATGGAGTCCTCCTGTGCGAAGGGGAAGACATCGACCCGTCTCTGTACGAAGCTGAAGAAACCAATCTATCTCCCGAAGAATTGGAGGAAATCCGGCGGTTGCATGTCAGCGACACCGCGATTGACAAAGAGAAGGACACAATAGAACTTTCACTTGCAAGAATCTGTTTAGAAAGGAAGATACCTTACATGGGAATCTGTAGGGGATCACAAGTCTTGAATATAGCATGTGGAGGCACCCTGTACCAAGATATTGGGAAAGAACTAACAAGACATTGCCCACAAGAGAACAAAGTGGTGCATATGGATTATGATAATTACGATGGGCAGCGGCATGCGGTTAAGATTGTAGAGGAAACCCCTTTGCATCAGTGGTTTAAAGATTCGCTGAAAGATGGTATGGAGATTCAGGTTAATAGTTATCATCACCAGGGAGTCAAGAGGCTTGCACAGCGGTTCAAGCCCATGGCGTTTGCGTTGGATGGTTTGGTTGAAGGGTTTTATGATCCAGATGGTTATTGTCCAGAAGAGGGGAAGTTTATAATGGGGTTACAGTTTCATCCTGAGCGAATGAGGAAAGCGAATTCAGATGAGTTTGACTATCCTGGATGCACTGCTGCTTATAAGGTAGACAGTAAACACCATTCTTTCATTCATTTGTTGTTAATTCGTTTTCCATGAATTCTTTTTGAAATATGAGTGTGTTTTGAGGCATTATGTGTTAATTTATTTGTAATGTGGTTGAAGGAATTTGTTAAGGCGGTGGTAGCGTATCAAAAGAAGCTCAATAGTACAACAAAAGTACCAAAATCTTTAAAACTTGATAAAGATTTGGAGCAAAAGAGAAATGTTATCGTTCGTAGCTTCTCGCTTGCAAGAAACCTGTACGTAGGAGGCTATGGTATTCGTCAACTCAAAGAGTCTGATCTCAAACCAGGAGCCGAGTTTCTTGAGGTATGATTATAGTTTGCTTCTATTCTCTCTTTTTTAAAATAACTAATTATGGGATTTTTGAATTGGTTTCAGTCGAATATAGCATTGAGTTTGGAACAAGAGAACAGGTTGATGCAGATGGGAGCAACAGTAAGGAATGCATCTTCATACATGGAGAGATTGAAGTTGAATAAAAAAAGAGAGAAGTTGGCAAGAGTTGTGATGGGGAAAATGACAGTTGAACAGTTATCTGATTTAAACATGTTCTATCACATGATGGGGCAAATATGTTCTGATATTTTAGAGAAGAAGGAGCTTCAAAATGTTAGTGTTGATCTTCTATGATTAGTTTATCTTGCAGTTAGTTGTAGATCTAAAAGCTTTTGATAATATGATCATCTTTACTGTTTCTTTATAAAGAATCACATGATATCTTAATGAAATTGGGAAAAAGACCCATCTTTTTATCTTTTTGTAACATGTGACTACCCTTTCACATTTTCATGAACTCATGCATCCATGTCACTATCTTGTACCTAATTATTTTCTTATTGTCATTGGTGGCTGTATGGACTATTTGGAAATGTGCTTATGGTTGGAATCTTCTTGGGGTCCTATGGGATATGGCTACTTCTTAATGGACTAGTAGTTGGGCTTTCTTTGAGTGGTTGAGTCAATTTGTTTAACAAGATTTGTCTTTATATCTTTGTGGTCATTGTTTCTATAATTATGATATGAATGGAACCGCGAGTGTGCCCTGGCTCACCTTTGGTCGCGGATATTTGAACCATGGCTATAACACAAGCCAAGCCAGTTCATCAACAAAAACAAGTCTCTGATTACAGGTATGACTTACATTCTTTATAACTATAAGAAACCAGGGTTAATTCGTGGGCAGATTAAACAAAGTTGCGGTGAAAATTGATGTAATTTCAATTTTGGGTAAACAACTCATTTGCAATTAAAAAAAATCAAACTTTTTGAAAAGTTTCCAGTGACCTTGTAAGTTAACTAGTTTCATGCACGAGATAGGGATATTCATTGTCTGGTTTGACTAGTTTTGACGAAAGTTCTAGATTGAACCGTTGGATATAATTTTGGGAAACGACAAAACAAAACGGCCGGGTTGCTTCAGTTTGAATAATTCAATCAGTTTTAACGGTTTATGAACATCCTGTTAGTAACATATTCAATCAGTTTTAATAGATTTGATGGTGTCATTAGACAAGGTGTATCTATATATTTGTGTGTTTAAAGTAACACTTGGCCATATCTCATATGTGTTTTATGTAAATTATGCATCACATACGCCCTTTTAACCCAAGCCAACAAAAGTACCATCGGACTCCAACTGGCCGGATCGTTGTGCCGCCATCGCTCCATGACCCGCTAATTGCCAAAAAAAAAACTCCCGATGCTTTCAAATACATCAAAGACCAATATAAACTCAACCCTAAGAGCATTTCAACCCAAAACTATTTAAATTCAAATCTTTAAATTCTCATTTTTTTTTATTTTATAAAACGTCATTAGTTAGGTTTTTAACTATTTATTATATTTTTTAGAAAATTATAGTTATTAACTTAATTTTTAAATGTTTGGATTATTTTTTATTTAAAATCTTTACGATGTAAATTCACAATTAATTTATAATTTAAACTTTTATTTGGATGATTACTCAAAATTAGTTGTGAAAAAAGAATTTATTTATAATTTAAACTAGGTTAAAATCACATGTATTATACGGGTTGAATAAATATAATATTATATAGAGTACTCTATTATATATTAAGTAGATAAAAATTTTATTTTTTTTAAAACTCGTGTTTTACACGGGTTCAACAAACCTGTGGAATACAATATAATCTGTTAACACATACAGTCGTCAAAATATGTCAGGAGATTTATTTATTGATATAATATAAAGATTAGTATTTCTTTAAAAATATATTATTATTATTACAAGATAAAATTTATTTAATAAGAGAGAGACGGAAAAAAATGATGAGAATATGAATGTGACATGTGGCATGAAAACCTTTATTTATTATTCAGTATAGATATAGATTTTTATTTGAATGATTACTCAAAATTAATTGTAAAATAGAGGTAAACATTTATCGAAAATGAAGTTTGTGAACATATCAAAAGTGAGTATATGTCAGTGGTTACGATCTATCGAATTTGTGAATATTACAATCTTTATTTAAAACCTTTACGAATTTATGAATATTACGATCTTTAGATTCATTACATTTAGATGTTTAATTTTAGATTTTGCCGTTTTTTAAATCGATCTATTCTAACCTGAACCAAAATGACCATATATTTATTTAATCCGTGTTATACACGAGATTTTAACCTAGTAAATAATAAAAAAGAATATAGAGACAGGGATGAAGAATGAAATGTGAGCGGTTTAAAAAAATAAGAGATAAACTTAAAGAATGATGATTTTTAATTAAATTACAGAAATAATCATAGAGAACCTATCGTAAATGCTCTACGACGTGAAATGGGTTGAACTTCTGAAAATGTACTCCTTTGTACAAAGGACAAGGTTGATTCCTCAATTGTGGATATGCTCTTTCTATGTCTATGAAGTATGAACCCATGTCAATCACTAAATTAAAAGTATTATATGCAAATTACTTTGAAAATGTTAACAACTTGAGGTGGTAGGTTAACACAATTACATCAACCATGAATTTGTCTTATAGCTTTTTTTTGTTTTTGTTTAGTGGTACATGTTAAATTGTATTGCACAAAATACATCTCAACAAATAACTCGATTGTTAAGACGTTTAAATTAAGAAAACAAAAACTGAACATGTTATTTAACTTGTTTAGTGTTTATTTATAATTCTTTTAATACGCGTTTAAATTAAATAAAAAAAATTGTTATAAATTGAAGTTTTGTCTTTCAAAAAATTAATTTGTTTAGTGTTTATTTTGCCAAAAAAATTATAGGGGGGGGGGATAACGGCCATAAAACAATAGCTTTAAAAACCCGGCACTAACAAGGTGCTATTGCCAAAAAAAAATTATAGGCACCAATCATAAGAATAAACACCAAACAAAAAATAACAAGACAACTAAAGACAATATGGAAAAAAGCACGTCAATTTTCCCAAGACAAAGAGAATGCTCCCGGACGATTTTTAATCCTAAGAAAACCCAACACCTTCATAATGTTTTGGCTATATTAATCGGTTGTTTTATCGGTTCACAGGTCGAACCGGATTTAAGAACCAGTGACGTCGTGAATAATTTAATAATTAAAAAAGGCCATAAAACAATATATTATAACTAAATTATAATAGAAGGAAAGAAGAAAATTAAAAGTGTGTAATTGTGTGTATATATATTTACTAGCTTAGTATCCGTGTAATACACACGTGGTGAAAAATATCAATACATCAAATTATTAATTTTTTTTTGTATATATTTTGCAGTTGTAAAAATGTATTACATATACCAATGATAGAAAATAAAATTAAAAATATGTAAAATTAATATATAATTGAGTTTCAAAAATACATTAGTTACTATTTAATGTAATTTAACTTTCATTTATTATTTAATTAAAAATAAAAGTTACATAGTTAGTTTTCGAAGTTTCTTAATATTGTATAATTTAAAATAAATGTGTTTTGTTATTATAGTTAGTATTTTCTTTAAAGTATATATTATTATTAAAATATAGAAGTGTTCTAAATAAGAGAGTGAAGCGAGAAAAAAATAATAAAAATAAATATGGAGTTAGACATATATATGAAAAACATTTATTTATTATATAGTATAGATATAGATACTGATGTTATGGGTCAATTAAATTTTAGAATTAATCTAAAATATAAATGTTTACACAAAGTGATTGCCAAACATTTTCTTTGATGTTTCCCGGAAGATAGTGAAACTTATCCAAAATCTGGACGCGGGAAAATAACTAAATTATAAAATTACTTATTTATTATTTTTCTATAAGTTGACGTTGACGTAAAAATCTCTATATATGACCGAATGCATTTTCATGTAATGACATCTCAAGGCATAATTTCCAATTACACGTTTTCACAAATTATTTTCTATTCAGTCGATTGAAGCAGAGGTAATATCAGTTTCTTTTCTAGAGATGATTAACCAAGCAGGTGTGCAATTAGCCTCAATCCATGAGGACAAACCCTTAACCCAACGGCAGCAGCAACAAGTCAGCATTTCGGTTACTTCACAAGCAAACTCAAAGCCACCAAACTCAGGGCCAACACCACCGAAGCTACCGCGTCCAGATCTAATTAACGGTAATTTAGGCGTCCCATATTTCTTTCCACATTTCGAGGGGCTGCTCAACATATTTAGGGCCAGGGTGGCTATACAATACAAGCAATTAAAACAACTGTTTTATACACTCAAATTTGAAAAGTCCTAAAAATTGAAAAACTATTTTAATTTGTATTTCTCAACTTTTGTGTTTTCAGGAAGAAATTATAATTTCACAACTTTTATGTCAACATTATACGTTTTGACGCTCCATTAAATTACATTTTATCTTTTTTTATATATTTACAAAACTTTCACAGAATGACTCAATTTCAACGTTCATTTTAGGCCACAAAATATGTTGAGCCGGCCCTGTTTGAGGCCTAAAGAAAACATCAAAATTGTGACTTTTTTATGAAAGTTTTCTAAATATATAAAAATTACTAAAACGAAATTTTATTGAGCGTGAAAACGTATAATGTTGATAGAAAAGTTGGCAGATTATCATTTCTATGTAGAAACACAAAAGTTAATAAATTATCATATATATTTTTACGTTAAAATATATATTGAAGTAGCTTTTTTAATTTTTGGGCCCTTAAAATTTGGGGACTAATTGGTTATACCGTAGAGCCACCCCTACACATGTCTCCTTTGAAAGCAACATTTTCAATCTAGAATTTTGACATTTTCCCTGCTAAGATGGACTTGAATTTCAGCTCTCATATATGATATATTCTTAGCTTTGATTGTAATTTGATGCTTAATCTTAATATATATATATATATTGAGATGAATAGATATTAACTATTTGCATTGGAACTACTTTAAAGGACCTAGAGAAGATTACCTCGAAATTGGTGTTCCTTTATACGAAGCATCAATAAATTGTGATTGGAAGGATGCCAAAGCAATTTTTGATAAGTATCCAGAGAAGGAGTTGGTAAGGTGTAGCATTACTGAAAATGGGGAAACAGCACTTCATGTGGCAGCATCCGCAAAAGGTCCTAAACATGTTGAAGAGTTTGTGAAAAAGTTGGTGGATAAGATGAACAAGGATGACCTGGAACTGCAAAACAATAATCATAATACCGCTCTCTATTTAGCAGCTGCAGCCGGAAACATCAAAGCGGTTAAAATTATGTTGGGAAAGAACAAGGCCTTGATGACAATAGCCGGTAGTAATGGGACAATGATGCCCTTGTACACCGCGGCCTTGTTTGGAAACGAGGATGTGGTGAAGTATTTGTACAATAATTCCAAGGGGTTGCGTGATGATGGTTGGACACATCAGAATCGTGGTTGGTTGCTTCAAAAATGTGTCGAGAATGATATGTTTGGTAAGTATTTTTTAGTAGTAGTGATTAAATTGTTTTATATACAATAAAATAAGATTATAAACTTCACTATAAAATAAATATTGAATATGTTGTTTAGTATTTTTAGTATTTACGCACAATTCTTATTAATAAGCGTTTTAATTAGAATTAGAATTAAAAAAGAAACGTAAGTCATTGCCCTAGCTCACCAAGCGGTTGTTGAATATGTTTTAGATGTCGCGATAGAGATAGTGAAAACTTATCCAGAACTTCGCACGGGGGATGTACTAGGAATTTTGGCTCGAAAGCCTGAAGCATTTCCAGAAACAAAGATTAATATCATATCGAGAACCATCAATTGGGGTAAACACATCTACTCCAAGGTGGTTATTACACATCAACCGTCTCAAAATGAACATCCAGAAGATGGTAGCGGAAGTGGACCTACAGATCCGCCTCAAAGGCTTGAACCATTTCCTGAAATGAAATATAACATCATCAAAAGAACCATCAAATCAGGTAATCATCTCTTGTCCTTATTGTTTATACATCAATCGTCTAATAAGTATCATTTTTTGGTTTTTGAGATGAAAACCTATATTTTTATTTTCAAATTACACAAGTTCGTTTCTGTGATACACATGTGTATATAATTTCGTCTACTTCTGTTTTACATATAATTTAATAAAAATACAAAACTTTACATTAGTAAAAGCAAAAAGAGCTGAACATAATAAATCTTAACTAATAAAATGATCCTTGATTATTACGTGATTTAAACAAAAAAGTTTTAGTAATTTTAGAAATATAATGAGCCATACCTTTTCAGTTAAATAATAAACCTTATTTTTATAATATTCGAATACTTGTAAATTTTATTAACTTATTAATGATATATAGTAATAATAAATGTTATGAAGAGTTATGTGATTAGATGTGTAGTTATAAAAATAATATGAGTTTAAATTTTTATAAGTGAAAGATTAAATAATGCTAACGAGCCTCATATCAATTGTTTTGAGATGAGTCATCCCCATGAGCTTCTAATGTAGAGTTCATGGGTTCGAGACTCACTTGATGCAATATGCTCAGGTGAGCCAGATATTTTTTTCACAGTGGACATTCGGGTGGATGGTTTCTCCTAAAATGGTTGCTGGGTCGGGTCACCAGCGCTAGCTGTCTGCGTTCGCGGGCGTGCGTGGTCTTTCGCCAATGGATTTACCCGGATCGCCGGACTTATAAATTTCGTTAGCGGTTAAGAAAAAGATTAAATAATATTTAGATGTAATAAACTTTTGTTAAAAAAAGTTATTAATTAAATGCTATATAAAAGAAGTAATTACAACACCGTTTGTATAATAAGGCCAGACTCATCAGGTGGAAACCTTTCCAAGTGTAAAATCCAGTAATATAATATATAACATTAACTTGTCGATTTAGTTATCAAGATCCAACTCGATCATCCTTTACTTCCAAGTTTCTTATTCATAACTTTCTGGTATTTCATTAATTTGGCTGTTGTTTTCAGTTTCTGGGTTCATTGCTTTAAAGTGTGGATCTCATGAAAAGGAAGATTACGCATTGGAATTACTAAGACTTATCTGGGGAGATATAGCGAAAAAATCTAAGAAAGAAATTGATGATATAATAAGAGGGCCAGCTGATAATAAACCAGCTTGTCAAACTGTAGACCCAACGCTAAAACTACAAAAACTCATTTCTGAACATATTGTGAACATGCATGTTGAAGTCCAGAACACTATAAGAGGATTGCCTGCTATTGGAAAGGAAGACCAAGCTTTGCAACTACAAAAACTCGTCTCAGAACATATTGTTAAATTAGATGTTGAGACACAAAATGTAGCATCGTCTAGAAATGCAAAGAGAACATACTCTTCTCGAATATTGTTTGCTGCTGCAAAAATGGGCAATACTAAATTTGTAGTTGAGCTCATCCGTAAATATCCTGATCTCATATGGAAAGTAAATGATGACAATCAAAGTATATTTCATATTGCTGTCAAACATCGTAATGAAGGTATCTACAATCTATTATACGAGATAGGGTCAATGAAGGATTTGATCACTCCGCTCAAAGATCCAAAGCAAAACAATATGTTGCATTTAGTTGGGAAGATTGCAAAGCAAAAGCGACTTCAAGATGTGTCAGGAGTTGCTCTACAAGTGCAACGAGAACTATTATGGTTTAAGGTACATGTATCTCCCTCCAATTTTGACCCATTTGTAATTAAATGTGTCATTTTAAGCAGTTCAATTAAAAGAAAGAAAAAGCTCAATGAAGAATGAGTTCATTGAGTTGAAATCGCTAAAATTATATTTTGAAGGCCTACAACCTCCACTCATAATTGATTAATATTTGAGAAAATAATAAAATGGATTCAAAAGAGATTGTTGGTCGACTCGACTGGACACTAACAATGACTATAAAGTCTAACTTTTATATTTTATATTGTAGGAAGTAGAGGCTATGATCCCTCCTTCCTACAGGGAACGAAAGAACAAAGAAGGCTTAACACCATATGAATTATTCACAAAAGAGCATAAAGATTTGGTTATACAAGGTGAGAAGTGGATGAAAGGAACAGCTAGTCAATGTATGGTTGTTGCGGCGCTTATTGCAACCATAGTATTTGCTGCAGCTTTTACCGTTCCAGGTGGATATGACCAGAAGGATGGTATCCCTATCTTCCATTCAAAAGCAACTTTTATGGTTTTCGTTGTGGCAGATGCCATTTCTCTATTCTCATCTTCGGCTTCAATTCTCATGTTCTTATCTATACTCACATCTCGTTATGCCGAACGTGACTTCTTGGACAAATTACCCAAAAAGCTAATGTTAGGTCTTGCAACTCTTTTCCTCTCTATAACAACCATGACGGTAGCTTTTAGTGTCAGCTTTTTCGTACTTTACCATAAGGGTTTGCTATGGATGCCAATCATTATATCCGTTTTTGCTGTGTTGCCGGTCCTCCTATATATGTTGTCACAGTATGGTCTGTTTTTTGATGTAATTCGATCAACATACGGTTCTAGGTACCTTTTTAAACCCCGAAGACATGTTCTTTACTACAAAAACCCCAAGGTCTAACCATTTTCGTTGTATATCGTAATGAGTTTGTTTCAGGACATGATGTATAAATTGCATAAGATGATTATATTATAATGAATTTTAAGATGCCAAGCAGGTTTATGGTTTCGAGGGATTGGGGAGAAATATTTTTAAAAGAAAATAGGAAGTTTAATCTTTTTTTTTGCAAGGATTAAAATGAGAGCGCGTCTAACCACCGACACATGGACATTAATTCAAAGCATAAACTACATGTGTGTGACAACATACTTTATTAATGACAATTGAGTCTTACACAAACGAATCATTAATTTTAAGCCAATCTATAGTCATAAGGGAGATGAGATCGTTAAGACCCTATTTTAGTGTTTAAGAGAATGAGATATTGAATACATGTTAACTATTACTACGGATAATGCATCGTCTAAGTATTACTATAGATAATGTTTCGTGTAAGACGTTACTTGATTCTTTCGTTTTTTATTTAATTCTCTATTTCGTGTGGTTGAATTGTTTTTAGTACGATCTTTACTTTATTTAATTTGGAGTATGTTCATGGAAAGAATTGAAAGATGGATGCATAAAAATCAGTGTTTAAAGAAGACCTTAAACATTTTATCGAGTTAAAAAAACTTCTAAATAGAGGTTTTATTGGACAATATCATGATTCAAATGAGCCTAGAGTGAAATCAACTTGAATTTAACACTAATTGTATCCGAACTTAAGAAACATGTCATCTTAGTAATTGCAATCCATATTGTATATTGTGATCAATGTATACGAAATAGTGACTAAATTTCTTCGTATGTCAATTTGATTCTAAAATAAACGCCTACTTGTTAGTTTTTGGATCCAAAAATCGCAGTCCCCTACACTCTAAGTCAATAATATAAACTAATATATGCAAGTTTATGATGTTCCAAAAAAAATCATAACAACGCTACGTTTCCATTATATTAGCTATTGAGTCAACAAAATCTTTGGAACTTGCATACAAAAGTTTTGCTCTAAATTTGAATTTTATTTATATTGTTTTTTTAAAAATTTTCATCTTCTCTATTTCTTATGTGTAGATGTTAAACTTAAGAACTTTACTCAAGTTTAAATATAAAAAATAATATAATTAAATTTTAAGATTCCAAATTTATTTATTAACATCTCAAATCCGAATTATTTCAAAAAAAAAAAAATTACTTTGTAGATTTGATAAAGGATTTAAAATTTTAACCACCCCTATGGGAGAACCGGTTTGGGACTACGTATGGTCGTCCACGTGTCATATTCGTTGGAGAGTACAAATCCGTCCGTATCATCCCCTGTCACTTTAGTTTGGCCATTGCTTTCTTTAACCCCTCAATTTCCTTATTTCTAAAGAAGCGTAGAAAAAACAAAGAATCTATACTTTCTATGCTCCTAATGCCTCTCACTGGATCACACGATTAGCATCTCCAGATCTAGGTTTTCATCATCAATCCACCTGAGATCGGAACCGATGGCCACGCTGCAGAAATTCAAGATGCTAGCCACACAATGCGCCGTCGCCGGAAGTCCTACTCGGAGTCCATCCACAAGCCCTGTCATTCACCTCCGCCGACGGAAGACGCTGCGGATGTTGCTCACTGGCGGCGGCGGTGGCGATGGAAACCGTCGCTCGCCGAGTGATGAGTTTGTAGATCGCAGAGGAAGCGATGCGGATTCGTCGGAAGATGAGAAGGATAACGGTGCTAGACGGAAGTTAAAGGACTTGTTCGTGTCGGCGTTGGCGTCGTCTCCGCCGCTTGATGAGATCGGACGAGACGGCGGAGAAGAGGCGAATCGGTGGAGCGGATTTGATTGTGATCTGATTGTCCGGCGCGGTGGTGCGAGAGGACTGAGGCATTTTCCGGGGACGTTACGGCAGCGGTTGCTTAGACGAGCGTGGAGGCCGGTGCTGGTGGCGATTCCTGAGTAAATTTTGATCTGGTTTTCAGAAATGTAGAGATGATTTCTATAAATAATTATTATCATAACAGAGTGAAGAGTGGTGATATGATTCCAGCATCTAGCTGGTAAGGTATGGATTTTTTGAATGTGATTTTGATAGATTGGAACTGGATTAAATTCTGCTTCAATTTATTATGAAGATTGATTACATTTTATATAAATTTGTTACAGGACACATGAAATTGATTCATTCGTTTATAGATTTCATAAATACCTAATTAGAAAGAATGTTGTAGCTTGAGAAACTGAGAATCCATTGATCACTTGTAGATTGTATGAATCTGGCTAGGACTACTGTCAATAAGAGCATATTAATCCGAATGTAAGCGTTTTTGTTCATCCATGAGCGACCTGGAGCCGATTTGAAGGAAAGAGGGGAAGAAATCCGTGGTCACGGACGGCCATGGTTTGAAGAATGTGAGAGGAGACGCGTAGGATATCCAAATAACAACTTAGATCCTTCCAGGATTTATCGACTACATAAGGCTGGACGGAATAGAAGCCGCTTGCCCCGTCCTCGGTCCCGAATGTGGAGGGCGGTATTCCCACTCATTCCGTGGTGCATCTTCTTTTCCTTCTTTCTCTTCGTCACTGATCGTCATGGTGTTCCCGCAGTTGTAGAGGTTTTTGCGATACCTAGAGGTGGGGGCGGTGTTCTCACTAGTACTTCACTGCCACCTTAACCCTGTCCCACGGCTTTCCACTTCCATTCCGTTCGATCTAATAAGTGGTTTAAATTCAAGACACGAAAATAATTAGGTTTCAAATTAGTCAGTAGAGTAGCTTTTAATAAACGGATAGTATTTAGGTTGATATTTTTAACCCATTTAATAAAGTGGGTCATTGTTTCATTTATGTTGTACTATAGTTAAAGCGGTTGATTGGCGACCTTTCTATAATTAGAATAAAATAATTAAAAAGATATAACTTAACCCGCTTTTTTTAACAATAACTTTTTACACGTTAATACCAGATAGCCTTACATCTACATAGCTTTATATTACAAAAAATTAAAATCACACTACTTTTTTTTTTGTGGGATGAACATCGTACGACAACCCATTAGACCACTGGGTCATGGTATATATATAGTTTAACCGGTTAACTTATTTAATGCTCTCAAATAAAATCAACACTGGATTTGGATTTTATAGTTTGGGTATGATTTACGGAATCGGATTCCATTCTGAGCATGATTTGAAGGCTCGACTGTAAATTTCTAATCTTTTTGTTTGCTTTCTCAAAAAATAAACTGTACTAATTTTCATATAACGATTACGGCGATTACAATTAAGAAAGACTAATATAGGATAACAGAATATTATTTAAATTTAAATCCCTGATTTAGCCTAATGTGTTTTACATTTGAGTAGTCACGCTCATTTTTATTATTTACTTAAAATGTTATGTTTCCTAAATCTAATTAACATCAAGTTTCCTAAGTAGTCTCTCAATAAAAAATAAATAGTTTGAAGTTATAAAGTCATAATAATTGATCCTTGAAGCAACGAAATATTGTTTGCTGTCATAAGTCCATCACCTTAAACGATATATTATGTCTTCAAATACATTAAAAAATATTTTTAGTAATGGGGTTTTATTACTGTTTTTTTTATGATTATAATATGTAAAAAGCAATAAAACGCTAGTTGTAAAATCACATGAGAAAAGATTTTTTAACAGAGTAATTTTTATTTTTTTTCTGATCTTTTGATTTTCTGTAAAAGTAATGAAAGATACCTCTTAAACGTTGCCGTTTTGGGGAAGTAAAAAAGTAGAAGAAAGATGAAAGAGGGAAGGAATTGCTTTTTGCAGAGAATGTAATGTATGGGCCGGAGATCTTTATGGGAATGGTTGAAAGTGGAGTGGAGATTTCCAACTCATCTCCTTTTCCTCATTCTACTATACTATATATACCCATCACTTTGTATTTATTTATTTTCTTTTTCAAGATCATTGTATCAAGTATATTTAACTGAGATATAAATATATAAAGAGAAAAGTTTAAATATAAAGAACTTTTATAATATAAACTGCAGCAATGATTCTTTATTATTGATTTAGAAAATCAAGAGTTAAGATGAATGGTTGTGTCTAGTCATTTTGTTTTTAAGCGTAAAAAGATTCTTGAGAGTTAAAATTGGAATAGTTTACATTTGTTGACTTTTTTCAAGTTACCCCATTTTTTATTCGATATTATTTTTTGAAAAAAAATTATACTATAAAATCGAGTATTTTGTTCTTTTTAACTTGAGTAAAGTTTTGTTATACTTTTAATGTGAAAAAATTGACTCTTTTTAAGAAAATGTTAATGTGATGTACGTATAGCATTCGATTATTTGTATAACATGTGTTATTATCATTTTATAACATGTGTTATTATCATTTTAAAACACGAGTTATTACCATTTCGAGAACAAACGTTATTGTTATTATTCATATAATATGCGTGATTACAGTATGCGCTATTATCAATTTAGAACATGCGTTATTATTACGTTGATATATTTACCCCTAGCCCTAAGGACACGTGTCGCGTCTTGGTGATTTCGTACGCTAAAAAGTATTTACAATAACCGACCCCAATATATACACACACACATACATATTGATACAAAACATGAACACAAACAAGGCACTTGCATGGTAGTCTCCGCGCTTCAGCTATACCCGTGCCACCCAGGTTCGAACACCCCCACCCACAGCGGATACACACACATATTGATACAAACCATGAACGCAAACTAGGCACCCGCATGGTAGTCTCCGCACTTCAGCTACACCCCTTTTTTTTGCTGTGGCCCGGATTCGAACCGACAATTTTCCATTTGAAAGCCACTGGGGTATCAGTAGGATAATGCCCCTTTGGATTTTCTAGGTAGGTGTTTTCTTTCCCCGATTTTTTTAAGTTCGCTTTCGTTTACTTAACAATCATTTTTGTAACGACGTAACGTTTTCGTGATTTTTCAATATACCTTTACGACGTGCTTTTATAATCTACATTTCGATGTTCAAAACCGAGTCGCCGCAATGCGCAATATATCCCATGGGTTGTATTAAACATTATAACATACTATTTATATACACATATGATATAATGATGAAATCAAAAAGTATATTCAGCATCCTCTGTTTCAAAAGAGTAGTTTTTATTTTTATTATGTTTATGTTAAATTTTACCTTTTCTTTTTGGTCAAATAACTTGATATCCTACTTTAGTTTTGTCTCTCACGATTTATCTTTTACTTTTTCATAAGGTATCGCTCAAATTGAAATTTTATTTACGTAAATTATAATGCCAAATATAGCATCAAAAACCTTTGAAATACACACACTAAGTTTGAATAACTTTAGCAAAAACATCTAAAAAACTTAGTTACTATTGGGTGAAGTTTTCCTATATACCATCTCTACCTTAACATTCTTTGCATCATACAACAAATAAAATTTCATGGATTCCTCTTCTTCATCTGCCAAAAGTCCCGCGTCAAGGACTTACGAAGTCTAATATATTATACGCGAGTTTCTTCTTACAGAACATCCTGAGTAGAAAGGAGACCACTCTTTAATGCAAATAATTACATGAGTTTAATCGTCTTGGTAACATGAAAACTAGGGGTGTTCACAGTTCAACTCGCAGCCAGATTGGTTGAAACTTTTGGGTTGTACAACTACAATTTCAGGAAACGACAAACCAAACCGACTGGGTTGGAATTTGGATGGACTGGCTGGGCCCCATCTGTTTTAGTGGTTTAAACCGGTTTTTTTATTTGATTTCCCAAAATCGTTAGTTTGCATTAAAACTTATAAAATGAGGAAAGATGGTTTATGAAAATAAAACGTACATATTCTAAGAATGAGCCGAGCTGGTTCCAAGTTCCAAACCATCCGTCGAACCGCCAACCTGCTTTGGTTTGAGCGGTTCGGTTGTTTTCAGCGGTATCTAACACCCCTAGTGAAAACTAACATATGTATTCGCAAAGTATCTTGGGCAAAAATATTTTTCCAGCTATGTAACCTAGGTATGTATGTCTAGTGCAGAGGCTCACCAATTTGCACTTGAGTTCATAGATAGCCTGCTGTCTCATGTTTGCAAAAAAATTCAATGACTGAAACACCAAAAGACAACATTACATTATATACTGCAAACCAATAGTATCAACATGCATATGACACACAAATCTCTAGCATGGAAAAAGTAGAGGCGGCAATTTCGAACAATTAACTTATGAATGGGTCAATCGGGATACGTTTTATTCATCGAATGATAAAAATACATTTTGTTTCCCTGCATTCTTGCTTAAATGGGAAAGGAGACAAAAGTCGTCAAAAGTGTATTTTTAATGCATAAAATTTCTTGAATCGATTCTTTGAACTTATTAGATTATTCTTGAAATGATATAATTTTGTCATCATATTTGGCAGAGTAATTATTTATAGAAAATTTAATAATTTGGACAAAAATGTTTCAGTAAACCCAACCCATACCAAAATTATACATTTTGCCACCTCTAGGAAACAGATAACATAAACACACCATGAAGAGCAAGAGCTTCACTTACCCCAATTCTTTGCATCTCCAAAGATTTTTGTAAAGCTTCTCTTTTAGTAAGCAGGTTTCTTGAAAACTTTAACGGGCGTTTATAATTCTTCCCACGATAGATAATAATAGCATACCCGAGTTTCATCTTCTCTACGGAAACAAGTACCCCGCCACTTTCGGCTTCAAGACATTGTGCAGTGTACAATACCCTTGAAAACACTCTTTGCATTGTGACCACTTTAACTATTTCCCTATGCTTCCAATGTTGATGCAAACCTTCTATTACACCATCAAAAACCCCTCGTCGTCCTATAATCCAACATTAACAACCTTAATTACCAAAAAAGACTTGAACGTTATCTCCTTTCTTCAGGCTGCAAATCATATTAAAAGGTCTGATTTCTGTTTTGGGTAACCGTTTTTTTTTCTCAAACATAAAAAGGCAACCGGCTTTAACAATTTCTGATGGGCTAATGTTAGATAAAACAAACAAACATTGTTTTACCATTTTGTCGATTTGAACCCTTAAAAGAACTTTTGGCAACGGTTTTACTGCTTAACTATTCAGTATTTACAACTACAAAAGGGATAAATAGCTAGGGGATAAAACCATTTCCAAAAGGGTCAAACCAACAAAATGGTGAAAGTTTGTTGGTTTTATCAAAACTAACTCAATTTTGATAATAAACTTTCAAAAGTTTTGATGTAAAGTAGTATGACCGGTTACATTACACGGTCAAATGATTACATATAACCATGTTCTCTTTATTCTCTGAGTATAAGTGTGTTACCCATAGCATAATTAAAGCCAAAAATCAGTACTTTTAAAAAAAATATGGTATGAGAGTTTTGCTTACCAAGTACTAATGTGCTATCCATCTTTAATCCCATCTTTCTTAAACACTCTCTCTCTTCACTTGTTATAATCTCCCGGTCCTCATTTGGCTCAACAGGCTCCCATGCAGAGTTTAGCTTTGCCAACTCTTTTGACTCCTTATTTATCTTCATTTTAAGCTGAAAAACCAATTTCATTAGTCTCTCTTCATTTTCCATTGAAAAACATAACAAAAATAACTGAAAATACACATACGATTAAATACTTGCGCTCCTGAATCCGTATTTCTTTTTCTAATTTTAGCTTCTGGGCTTCTACTTGAATTTCAGTTTCACTAATTCCAGCCTTAGATCCCTCATGTTCCAGTTGAATACTTTGAAATTCTTTTAACGTACCAACGGTGCTAGAATCTGATAATGGTTGGTCAACATAGTCAAAGGTTTCAACTATATTAGCACGTGCGGTTTCTTCTTGAAGCTGGAAGCTTTTGATCTCCATTTCTCGGTTGGTAACAAGATTTGCAACATCAGGAGGAAGGAAATCTTTGCCTCTATAAAGTATTATATAGAATTTATTACGTAGTAATAACACTCCGCCAGTAAGAAGCTGCACATGTAAAGAAACTATTGATTCTAAGTGAATAGTATCATTGACTTTTTGGTCAAACTGATAATATTGAACATCTTACCTTAAGCTCAGAAGCCATCTGCTCATTGCTTGTGTTAGGAATTCCCCATTTAACCGCAATCTTTGCTATATGACATTTTTCCCAAAGTTTTAAGATTGCTGCAGCAAAGCCCTGAAGGTTTCGGTTTCTTCCTGTACAAGTGAAAAGAAACTAACATAAATGAATAAGAGGTAGGCTATTCAGACACCAGCCCCTACTGTTCAGACACCATATGTTATATAGGCCATATGAGTTGTGATTTTCTTTTATACAGGGCATACGTATAACTTTCTGACTCACACAAAACCGATTAATGCGACGACATACACCACTGACAGATGTTAAACGGGTTGTGTAACCTTTTTTCGCCGTCTATACAGCCTGTATGATGACATCATAAGATATTTTGATAATGTCACCTGATGTATCGATTTTAATGTTTGGATAAACATGTTCTGTTTCTGATTATCTAATTATCAATGGTCAAATAATAAGAGTTACTAGAAAGATTAATGTGCTCACCGAGTACAAAATGAGTAGGTAAATGGTAAGCAAGCTTCCTCAAATGAGTCAACTCAGTGTCCGTGAGCTTAGATCTACCCGTGAACGGGTAAAGCCGCGATGGTGGCTTGTATCCAGAAACCACTTCAGGAAGCAAGTCCGCATCCACCGGAAGTGGCTTCGGCATCCACCAATCAACAAACCGCGGTCCCAACCCATCCAACAATCTATCAGCTTCCCTCTCATAAAGTGACCCTTTTACAGCCACATTCTCCCCTTCCCCATCATGCCCACCAACTGTTTGATACAATGCTCCAGTGACATGTTTATAATCCCACCCTCTATAAACAACAAGTGTATCCTTCCTACTCCATACCACAAACCCTTCCGTCTTAACCTCGACAATTTCGCGTGCCCGGTCCATATTTCGACATAAAGGCACATCAAATTTGAGCATTACAAGCTCATTAGTATTCCAAATCAACCTAATTTGTTCAACAACAGTTTCATTCACCCCAGCTTTTTTAACCTTCACCCAGTCCCTCATCTTCTTAGCTTCACTTCTTAACCTCTCAAGCAACTCCCCATCAAGGGTGAGATCAGCTGCAGTCACCGTCTTCTCCCTCTTCGTCCTCCTGAACACCATCCTCTCCTCCCTTTCCCATGGAAGTTTCCGGCGAAACCATTTCTTATCTCCTCCATCACTACCCTCATCCAACTTATCAAATGACAAATCAAACTCGAATTGTTGTATATTGTTCTGTGTATCATGTAATTCTTGGGTTTCTTGTTCGAGATTATCGATACCGTACAGGATTTTCTTCATGGCGTGCTTGCCTCTTCCGCCGCTGACTTTTTGGGTCAATGTTTTTTCGGCGGTTTTGTTATGGGGAGATTTTGTTCTGTTGTTGGGTTTTGAGAAGTCTATAACTTGATTGGGTTGAAGAAGAAGAGGGGTTTTCATCCATGGGGCTGTTTTGGTGGCGGAATTTGAAGGGGTTGGCTTAAATTCATGATTTTTGTCAGGGGTGGGAACAGAATTCGGATTTTGTTGGTTTGAGGAGTTAACCGTTTTTGGGAAGTTGAAATCTTTTGAGAGCATTGTGGGGGAGAGAAACATAGTGGCTGACATTGTGATGGAAACGAAATCTATCCAAAGTGCTACAGAGGAAGTGCCATAAATTATCTTGACATGTCATTATCTTGACATGTCATTATCTACGTGGCATAGATCGGCTGATTTGGGTTATCTATACTCCTTTATAAAGGAGATCATTTTAAGACGCCTGAGCATTCACTATTTTAAGACGCCGGAGATAAATCCGGGTTCCCGATAACGCCTGAGGCGGTTCAATTTCTCGGCGATCATCAATTTCCGCCGGTTTGTTTTCTCTCCTCAAAACGCACCGCCAACGATTTCAATCCACAAACCCACCTGCTCTCTTCGCCTCTTGATTATTCCCCTCAGTTCGGCATACGATATGTATCTTCGGCGATCTCTCCGTTGAACCTACGATGGCAAGCAAGTAAGTCTTAGAAGAAGCATAATCTTCACTTCGTGAGATGCTGAATATTTAGGTCTTGTTGTTTCTGTTTCAGGTTAGGCAACGACATCAAGCAACACCAATTGGGAGGTTTTTATCGTCGGAGCAAAATTGAAGATTCAATCAAGGAATCTAAAATTTGATTTAAAAGGTGTTCCAATTTTGTCCATCTTTTTTTTTTTTACTTTTTGGGAGGAATGTTTAAATTTTAGGGTTTTGAATTCAGGTTGATACATATATGTTATGATGATTTGTTATTAGATCAAATATATTTATATCTAGACTTCATTGTTGCAGCTTGAAGACGAGGAGATCAGATTCTGATTTGGTGGGCACAGAAGGATCTCAATCAATGGAAGGTACTGCTTTCTATCCCATTGATTAATTAATTTGTTTCAAAAGTATTGCATATATGTCTGTTTGGACTTGGTTGTGTATGTATGTTATCCATTTATCCGGACTTCATGTTTGTATGTATATTGATGTTGCTGATTCCGCAACGCTGCCATATGGTTGGAGCATAGATGCCCAGTTCATCTTGGTTGTGGTAAATCAAGTGTCTCATAAGTTTACCGTGAGGAAAGGTAAGCCTTTTATTTTTGTTGTTTACAAGGAGCTACAAAGCTTCCAAAAGACATGAAAACCAAAATTTTGCTTACAATGTCGACAAAATGTGTTTAGATATACGTTTACACTGAATTAAGTTGATACAATTTAGTTGAAAGATTCACAACTAAATATAAATGCCCTTCAATTTACAATAGGAGCTTGTTGGCATGCTATGTTTGTTACTCAGGATGATCTCCATATCTTTGTATACTGTGTTTACCATCTCGTATATACCATCTCAGTTGTGTTCATAATAATGTCATTTGCTTTGTTCACTGTCGCTTTATTGCTCTTCTCATTCAGCTACTACTGCTATTTACGCAACAAACTTTCCAGTTTCTTAAAAACCCCAAAAGGTATATACCCCTTCCCTGATTTCCGTATTGATCTACATTTGCATCTGTGTGCTATTTATAAATTTTACAGACTTGTATGCTTCAAAAACTAACAAAAGATTAAAAAAAAAAGTTGGTAATTTGTTAATTTTAATCCGGCAACAGGGCATGAACTTTTCGCAGAAAGTAAAAAAACAAAGACTCAAATAAAAGTTAACACAGGAAAGTGGGCATAGGAAATGGATTTAGAGGAAAGCTGGAAATGGACTTAAATAAAAAACTGTTGATCATGTTTCTAATTTGTCATTGACTAATGCATTTTCTTTAAACTCGTACATATGGAAAAAGTGACAACATGATGAATTGCAATACTCCTAAGACAGTATCTAAGGTATTAACTACTGTATTTTCTTTGTTTTAGAGTTGGTAATTTGACCAGTTTACATACGAAACGGGTCAAATGAAGTTATCATTTATCTTTTAACCGGTCAAATAGAAAACACTTAAAATAGCTAAGGTCAAATGGTCTAAGCAGGTCGAAAATCACTTAAAAATGTTATTTATAGTAATTTTGGGAAAAAGTGTTTCGGGTAAACCAGTTGAACCTGACCCGTTTAGCCTTTGCACTTTAGAAACGGGCCAAAGAAGAGAATGTCAGATGGGCTGAGCACATTTTTTTTGTGTTAGTATGTGCATTATATCCAAATCTATCATTTTGGGATGCTTTGACTTTATATTTCAAGCATTGTTAGTTGGATATTTTTAATAATAGTTTTTTAATCTCATTAATATATTAATTTCCCCATTTTAACCAGCTACCTAATTTACTGGTTCCCCACATATTGCTGCCTATTGTTTAAACTGTTCGTTTGGAGTGTACAACAAAAAATTGATTAGAGTTATATTTATATTGGCATAGCATAATTTAAACTATTTTACATTCATATTGCAGCATTGAATCAGCTTGTGCTGCCCGTCCTACTGCTGATGTATTCATAAACTTTATATCATTCAGAAGGTTAGTTCTAAGTTATTTTAAAGCTTTAATCTTTTTATTATATATAATTTAAGATTATTGATATTTTGGACATATATAAGTGATGGTGCTTCATCCAAACTTGCTCTCAAACAGCCTACCATCAAAGTTGTGGCTATTATAGTCGAGGGTGTTCCGAAGTTAGAGACCAAGGGCTTGTAGGCGATCACCAATATGTAAATGATAGGCTTGCCATTAAGTTATGCTCTACATGGCTACAAAACACTGGTCGTCTAGAACCCGATTTCATTGACCAGAATGTAAGTACCACAAAAGCAATTCCGATAACTGATTTACAAAAAAAAAAACATTTTTTCATGCTTTGTTACAGATTTCACTGCCCCAGCAGTTCATCAAAAGGTTTTTTAGAAAATTTCAAAATTCATAACCACTACACTGTTTTTGTATGCTTTTTGTTACATAAAACCATAATCATTCCAACTAAGAACCACTACACTGTTTTTGTACGCTTTTGAGAAATTTTCCACAATCGTAGCATCTTTTATTCAATTTTAATGTTTAGAATTGAATTAGTATTAGGTTGCAATTATGCATTTTTTGTTTTAACCTCTATTAACCTGTTCATTTAAGTTTTCTTTAACATAACTTTGTTTTAAAGCAATTGAGTATGCAATAAAGATTATTGTCAAAACACAACAATCAAATGGAAAGCTCAGCCACAAAGACACCGTCTTATTGACCTATTTTAGTCAAGATATCCTAATTAGATAGATTATTGTTTAGTTTTTTTTTTCAGAAAGGATGACTCAGATGTGTTAATTTCTCATCAAGATTGTCATTTTGGAAAATTCAAGAGTAATATGTTACATCATATCAAAACTTGAATGATCAACTTGTAGTATAAAGAGTACATAAAAGGCAACAAGCTTCAGGTAAAGCATATTCATACTCCCTTTTTTGCTTCAGTCTGCTTTTAGTTTTATAGAAATTTGGATGTTTGGTTAATGGGTAACAATTGAATTTTCAAGGGACGGTCCAGGTCGGGTAACAGTCTTTCAACAGTTTTTTGTATTTTGTAAATAATTAACGTATTGAGTATGATTACAAAAGCTACTTTTGTTCAAATAATAATTTAATTTCTTTTAAATAAATATATAGTACATTATATGTATTATTTTGTATTTTGTAAATAGTTTGAATATAATGATTACAAAAACAAAACCTGTTTTCGTTGAAATAGTAAGATAATTTCTTTTAAATATAATATTTTAGTACAATGTAAGCATTTGAATACTGAAAGTTTTCAAATGGTGTTCAATATTTTCGTGTCAACTTCCAAACGGTAAACGATTCGCACTTTCTAATTCAACTTCAATTGCTTTTGCACCTTTTGACTTGATTCGTTGTGATGTGAGTTTCTCATGTCCTCAAACCTCACCCCAAAATGATAATGTTGCGAGCGGTTCAGGTCGGTCTGGATGTTAGGATTAGTAGCGGTTTGTTGCGACTGCTGCATTTGGGGGCTGATGAGGGCCTATTGACTCGAGCCTTGGCGAGCCGCCTGCCGATCACGTTCCAATTGAAGTTGACCACATGCAACGTCTCATGTAGGACATGGCCGGTTAATGATCGTGGCCGCCACTTCATATTCCAAAGGCAATCATCGGACCATCCGGAGAACAAGACGAGATTCATTCACTGGCCTGTCTGCATCTTCTATTTGGTCAGCGATGTCCTTCAACTTTTGGCAATAATTTTCGACAGAGGAACACTTTGCAAGGGTGAGATTAGTAAACTCATACTCAAGCAAGCGACGCAGCACGACCTCCGGCATTGTTTAAAAATAAATTCTTTACCTTACAAGTATGTCGCTAAAAAGCCTGCATAATAGTAATTAGTGTTTAGATTAAAATTTTTTGACTTTTTTTTTAACTTTTTGTTCTACTTGATGTTGCTATTGGGGATTTTGGCGGGAGGCCACTCTTAATAGCCTTAAAAAAAAGCTTACTCTTGACAAAAGAACATGCATAGTTTACATGTTTCCATTATTATAATTTAGTGAATGTGGGAAGATAGGCAAATTGGGTAACGGGTCAAAACATGTACTTTTTGGTACGAGGGATTAATTCAAAACACGTACTATCCAAACAAAAAAAGTGTCTTAACCGTCTTTAGGATGAAGCATTTGATGGATTTTGAAGATGTTGGTGACCCTGATCCTGATGCATAAATAAATACCATTCGTGACATTTTAGCGAACCCGTAAATTGTACACTCCGTCGCAACGCGCGGGTTTAATTTGTCGGGGCCGCACATCGTGCGAGTTCCCTACTAGTTTTTTATAAATTTTGTTCAGGTTTCTTAATTCAAATACCGAACCAAATACTATAGGTCGGGTTTGGGTTCCGACTTAATCAGGTTCGGGTAAAAAAACGACACCCCTAGCTCCCCTGATGAGTTCAAGACAAGACAAAATCAGTGACCAATATCAATAAGCACGACGGAAAGACTGGCCCCACCGACAACCAAGTGGATTCACAGTAGTAAGAATTTAGTATAGGTAAATCATTGTTAGAAACCATATTTTGATTCAAAAGCTAATAATTTGCATGAACAAGACATCTTAATTTGGAACCTTGGATCTTTAACATGATTCACTAATACCAAATGTGTCACAATGCATGATTCTTGACCACACATTTCACCAAATAATAAAACTGGTCTTTTTTAAACATTTTTTTTAATGAAAATACACATACCTGGTCCAAACAGACAATTAAAAACCTTTTGATAAGATCAGATAAATCTAAAATTCTAACATGAGAGAAAGGAAAGCTCCACAAACCCCTTGTCTTCTCCACCAACTGTATCAAATAAAAACTTTACTAATTTAACTGTCAAATAACCATTTACAAACAATAGTCACAAATCACATCCTAACACGCATCTCTGAAAACATGTTTTTTGAATTGTTACATATTCTTACTTTCATCTTCCAAAGGATCTCGAAGGGTACCGAACATCCAATCCATCCAAACCGTATAATGTCCATAGTTATGACGGTATGTTGTGTGATGGATTGTGTGGTACCCTGCACCCATTACAGGCCATAACTTCCCATGGATACAATCATGAATATTTGCTGTCCAAATAGCTTCGAAGAATAATAGCGCGATGTGTATTGTGAAGTGTGTCGGCATGACAAATAGAGCAATCACATGTGGCACCGCCTGCAGTATTCCATCGAGAGGGTGGAACGCCAATCCTGATTTAAAAAAAAAAATACAATGTTATAAACCAATTAAATCCTAAAGTTTTATTATTTAAGCAAAGGGTACTCACCAGCAAATGGGGAAAGGGTGTTTTGCTTATTGTAGATATGGTGAGTTGCATGAAGATGTTTGTAAAGAGGTTTAATATCATGCAATTCTCTGTGCATCCAGTAGATGCCGAATTCAACAAATATCAAATAAAGTGACAAATACCAAGTGTATGAAATCCATCCAACATCAGATATCCTTGAAAAACATCTGGTCCATCCATTTTCAACCATGTATTCAGAGACTGAAGGAAGAGCACAATACCATGGCATGGCCTTCATTGCAACATATATTTGCAAGTACATTGCTTTTTTAGAAGGGATAGCATCTGCAGGCCAATAAAGATTTTAATAATCTGTCTCGGGCATAGTGATCAAAATCATACGATTCACAGTGGTTTTACTCGTAAAGCTAATATGTTGATACTGATCGGAATCTTGTGTGAATTGTTATAAATGGTCAGGTTAAATAGATTCTATATTATTACCCTGAATCTAGTACCTATTTCATACTCTTTCCTGGTTTTGAATTTTGGCATTATCAATCGAAATTTTAACTGTAACCTTGGTTTGAAAAGGCGCCTAATGCACGAGGCGCTGAGGAAAACGCGTCAGGGTGATAAAGGCGTACCTCATGTAGTTCTGGGTCAAAATTAGGGTCCGTATGAGATTTAATGTAAAAGCAACCTAAGGAATGTAGAAATTATGAAAGGTTTACTAGATAAATAGGTTTATGTGTAAAACAAATGAGAGATGCAATTTCTGATCGTAAAAGCCTTGCACTTTTTTAAACCAAGATTGTAACAACAGGATCTGAAACAACATGAAATTTGAAGTCAGTGTCATTTTCAATATGTATCATGGACATCATTATTAGTCAGACTCAAGTATGATTCTCTAAAACTAGAAGTATTTTTAGGTAAGATGTAAAGCAACATGTGCATCATCAGTCACCTAAAGACAGAACACTAGATCTACTTTCATCAGCAATCCTCACCACACCAAATTCATTGCTTAATATGGTAGCAACAATCAATTGCCATCTTCTCTCTCCTGATTTCACAAACAGTCCTGCTAAATTCAAACACTATCATATGGGATCAAATCCTAACAAATCTAGAATGCTAAATCACCAATCACTGTCATATGCTAAAGATCCAATCCAACTGTCCAAACAAAATCCTTATAACAAAACTGACACTTTCATAATCACAACCATGAATCATCTGTAACAAAAGTAAAAAATAGAAGCAAAAAAGGGCTAACATTCTATCAAACACCTGGTCTGCATACACATAAAAATCTGACCTTTGGGAAGATAAACATTACGCTTAATGTGGTAGATGTAGAAGCACCAAAGGACGCCGGAGACGATGTAAAGAAGGGTGGCGGCAATGTAGATACGCAACCACCCTTGAACAAAGTGTGGGAGTGGGGCCCACAGCTTTTCCGGCAGCAGACTTCCGAGCACTATGTGGTTGTACAAGGTGGTCTCTTTCACGAAAAGCCCCAAGTAATCGTCCATCAGTAAGTGTGGGGCTCAGATTCCGGCGAAGGGTACGGCGGCGACAAACTTGGAGCTGGAAAGAGTGTGGAAATTGGGTGGGTGGTGTGTGGACTCGAAGGAAAGATGGCGATATATATAAGACGGCACGCATTTAGCATTCACAAGTGACAAGAGCCATTTTTTTAAAACTAGCATATTTTCGTAAGTGTTCACATTAAATTAGTTGTTTTGATTATAGTTAGTACAGTTAATAAATTTTAACATCAACTTGTATTACATTAATAATTTGGATTTACGTACTAAACTTGTTTAAGTTAAATATTATATAGGAAAATGTTTAAAAAAATGTTTTTAAACTAAAAAGTGTGAGAATAATTTAGGGCCGTTACATCAAATTGTAGATCAAATTAAGAATGATTAAGATCAAATTGTATGAAAAAAAGTTGTTACAAGGATATTTTAGTCATAGTCATTTTTGTTAACTTTTTATCAAGTTCTCCCTTTTTTTAAACGTTCATAACTTTCATTATGTCAAATATGTTTTTCATTGCATTCAAACGCAGATGCACTCTCCTTGGTTAAGCTATCGCGAAGCATAACAACCACCACAAACCCTAAGGCGGAGAGGAAAGCTTTGTACTCTCAGTTACCGATTCTTCAGCCTGGTGGTTGCATCCGACAAAACACATATCGAGATCAAGAAAGCGAAGAATATGATATAGAGGAAGAGATGATATAAAGAGAAGAGAGAAGTGTTAGATATCCAAACTTTTATTTTCTTCCCCCTCCTTTACCTACACACCAATTAAAAAATACCACGTGAGGCAGAGTGGTTTTTATTTAAATTGTTACCAAGTTAGCACGTGTTACTCAATACTCATAGCAGATAGGGGTGTTCAACAAATCAATTTTCAAGTTACTCGATTTAATTGAATCGGTTATCGAATTTTAAAGTTTTGAATTTGAAATCGAATTTGAGTTTGATTCCAAAAAATCAACTCGGATAGAAACGAAATCGGTATGATTTTGTCGAAACTAATACAAAATTATAATTCAATTTAAAAAGCCTATATTTTTAATTTATATGTGTAATAAAAATAAAAAATTAGATTACTTATAATTACTGAAAGAAGTGATGCATCTGGTACTAGGGGTGTTCATTTTACCCGAAACCCGATTACCGAACCCGACCTGAATCCACCCGAACCCGATTAACCCGAACCCTATTAACCCGAACCCGATTACCCACATACACCGAACCCGATCTACCTAGTTTGAGTCGGTAAATGAATCACCTGGTTCAGAATCGGGTTGACCCGAGGAACCCGATTACCAAAATTAATTTTTTTTTAACGGGAAATTACTTCTCTTTTAAATAATAATTAAGAAAATTAAAAAGAAAAACTGATTAACAAATAGAAGGGCCCGGCCAAGACAAGTTTCAATGATTGAATTGATGGGGTACCGGTCCACAAGACGTGGGCCTTAAAATTAACAAAAAAGATAATTACAATTTAAAAAGTTCCTATTTTTTCTAGGTTCGCTTTGAATTGAATTGTAATTACAATATTTAGCCGACCTCTGGTTCTTACTTTTGAGAATTCGGTTATAGCTAAAAAAAAGTCACAAACAATCTACAACCATTCTCAAGTTATTTTCAAGGTACGGTTATCTTCCATTCTATTTAATTTACGAGTAGTATATGATTTTTAGTTTTGATTATTGATTAACTTAAGATTTGATTATAATTATAATATTATTAATTTAAGGTTTTGTTTTGTAATATAGATGTCAGAAACATATGATACGGTTGAAGAACAAACGATTGACCTTAACAACAATGATGATCAAGTTCCAGAAACGAGTGAACCAGTTAAGAAGAAAACAAAAACTTACCAACAAAGATCCAAAGTGTGGCTGGATTTTAAAAAGTACATAGACAAAGACGGTGTTGAAAAAGCTAAATGTAATCATTGTGCTTCCGTTTACAAGTGTGAATCAAAATCTCAAGGTACGACTAATCTTTCTAATCATTTAAAGAGATGTAAGCCGTACTTGGCTAAAATTAGTGCCGGGCAAACACAAATTTCGTTTCAACATGGTGATGAAAAAAAAATAACCTCATAGAAATTTGATCAAAAAGAAATTAGGAAGGCTCTAACCTACATGCTAATAACTGATGAGATGCCATTTAGTTTGGTGGAAAGGGCGGGTTTTAAGTATTACATGAGTATATGTCAACCATTCTTTAAGATTCCATCTAGAGCCACAATCACAAGAGATATATACCGGTTGTTTAAAGAAAAAAAGACAAAAGTGGGTGATTTTATTAAAAAAAATATTGGACGAATTTGCTTGACCACCGATACTTGGACATCTGCTCAACAGTCCAATTACATGCGTCTCACCGCTCATTTTGTAGATAATGAGTGGAAACTGAGGAAGAAAGTCTTGAACTTTTGTCCTCAAGAGAATCACCGTGGGGTAGATATTGGGAAAACAATTGAGAAGTGCTTACTAGAATAGGGGATTGAAAACGTTTTCACTATTTCAGTTGACAACGCAAGTTCGAATGATGTGGCAATCGATTTCATGAAAAAGATATTTCAAAATTCAAATAAGTGTCTTTTAAGTGGTAAATGGACCCACATTAGATGCGTTGCACATATTCTAAACTTAGTGGTACAAGACGGGATCAAAAAAGTAGATACATCTGTTGAAAAAACTAAGTGGATGGTTAAGTGGATTAGACAATCACCATCTAGGCTTGACACATTCAACAACCTTGCTAAGATTGTTAACGCCGATACAAAGAAACACTTGATCAGAGATGTACCAACTAGATGGAATTCAACATACCATATGTTAGAAGTTGCTCAATCTTATCAAAAAACTTTTGAGAGATATGAGCTTGAGGAGTCTGATTTTACTTCTGAACTTAAAAAAGCGGGTCATGAGGTACCTACACCAACCGATTGGCAACAGGTTAGAAATTTATGTCATTTTCTGAAACCATTTTACGATGTTACATTGAGGGTGTCGGGGACACTTTATGTGACATCAAACTCATGTGTCGAAGATATTTATTCTATTTGGACCCTACTGGATGATGGTATTTCCAATGCTAGTCTTTGCCAGATTGCAATGGCAATGAAGACAAAGTTTGATAAATATTTTAGCAACTTAGAAAAAATGAATTTATAAATATATTTTGCTTTAATTCTGGACCCAAGGAACAAAGTAAAATATTTGGATATACTATTAGAAGATCGTTATGCAAAAAACTGGCGGAGGAGAAAAGGAAAGTTATTATGAATTCTATGAATGAACTGTATAATGATTACATAAGAATTCATTCCCCAAGTTCTAGTAATACTGATTCTTCAAGTTCATCGGTATTAGGGAAACGTCAACAAGTGGATGATATGCCACTAAAACCAACATTAAGAAAAAACTAAGAGAGAAGCTGAAAATACACAGAGTTGAATCGGTGGGTGAGTTAGATAAGTTTTTGTCAGAAAGTGTTGAGGAGGATTCAGAGATCTTCAATCTTTTAGAATGGTGGAAAGTTAATTGCCCGCGATTTCCGATTCTTTCCTTGATGGCTCGAGATTTATTCGCCATTCCTGTGTCAACGGTGGCTTCAGAATCGGTTTTTAGCACCAGTGGTAGGGTTTTGGACCCGTTTAGGAGTTCTTTGACTCCGAGGATTATTGAGAGTTTAATCTGCACACAAGACTGGCTAAGGGGTACTTCAACTTCAAGTAACAAACTCATGGATGAAGAAGATTGGGAGAAAATTCAAGAAATTGACAAAGGTATTTTTATTAGTAATCTTTTTTGTAATGTTTGTTCATGACTTCATGTTATAATTACTCATTTTTAATGCTTGTTTTATTTTACTTTATATAATATAGGACTGGAAATGGACGAGCAGACATGAATGTGACAATGTGAAGACTGACGTTTATTAGTTGATACGATTTGACGTTTTCTTTTAATTTATAATTTTGGTTGATACTTGATACGGTTTGTGGTTTTTTTTAGTTGATTTGATTGTTTTTTATTTATACAATAAATTGATACGTTTTGGGTTTATGGTTGGAAGGTAACTTATTGTTTTGATAATATATGGTTACAAGATTTCTATGGTTTATTTTATATGATTGTAAATGGAAATGTACCCTTTAAACCCGATTACCGACCCGTTTAAACCCGATTACCGAGTTACCGAATCTTAATAGGGTCGGTATTTGGGTTGATATTCATTTACAAAAAACCCGATTAACCCGACTCGAGCAACCCGAAACCCGATGAACACCCCTATCTGGTACAAGTATCCGATGTATATCTTATTTTTTTTTAAGGGGTAGGATATTATTTTATGTATTTATGCATAAATCTGCAAAATTTAGACAAATAAGGGCTAGTGGTAATTGTGCAACATCACACTTGCTTGCCACGAGTTCAAACCCAAGAAGTGATTCAATTAAGTATATTTTTTTACTTTGTTTTTTTTTTTACCTTTTTGTTATGTTTTTTTTAATTATATATTTTTAACTTTTTTTTTCACTTACCTAAATCATTTTCAGTTTTATAAGGTTTTATCTTTTCGTTAAATGGTTTTTTTAGTACGTCTAATTGTTTTTAAAATTCGCATACATTTATGCTAAAACCGTGACTTATTCGTAATTTAGAATATATCGCCGTTCTTATGTTTATCTATGTTTCGATGTGAGTTACATTTAAGATGGTTATTTTTTCCAGTGGTTTAGACACCGCAACAACACACGGGTTCGCGACAACGTTTCGATGCTGATTTTTACGGTTCTACGCCCCCGCAACACGGGGTCTTAATACTAGTTATATATAATTTGATTTATTTAGTCGAAAATCAAAAAAATAAAATGAAAACAAAATCTAATTAATAACAAATAATGGTAAAAAGAATCTAAAAAATAAAACAATATTTTTTCTGTTTATTCAGTGAAAGATTAAAACGAACCAAATTATAATTTGGTTTTGGATTTTATAAGTTTTTAGGTTTGAAACGGAAGGGATAGGAGTTGACGGGCTGTTTCTCTAATCCAGCGGATGAAATCAAAAGGTCCAGGGTTATGAGTTTTGACAGTTAGGTTAAAGGCGAATGGAGGAGGACGAGAGGAGAGAAGCAGCAATCGCATCAGTTTCATGTCTAAACCCTAAATTCACGTCATCGTCTGCCGTTTCCCAAGCTCGCCTTTCGAAATTCCAGGTTATTTCATTCACTAATTCAATTCGGATTATGATTTTCAGCCTGTTATATTTCATGATCCCCAAATTTATATTCCTTTGTAATCTCCGATTTTGGAATTGAAACCCTGCGATGTAACTGACCGATTCCGATTCCGATTCGTGAACTCCCGATAGGAACTGCACAAGAGGCGTTTACAAATAAAAGAAAAATCCAAGATAAAAAATAAATCAAAAGGTTCGTTGAACAATCTCATCAAAACTCTCTATTTGTTGTCAATTGTCATTTACTGTGATGGTGATATTTGTACAGGGAGGTCAACTAGGTCAAACAAACTAGAACAGAAGGATAATCATGCCAAAACAACTGAAGATAACAGTAATTTAGTCTCATTAGACACTCATCAGGATGTTGTTCCAAAAGATGTGGTAGCACAAAAAGCTTCAAAGAAACCACAGAAGCTACACTGGGGGTAAATTTTTATAATTTATTTGAATATATATATTTCTTGCATAATAAGTGTTTTTACTCATTTGGTATGTATCAATTTGCAGGCTTGACACAAAAGAAAGATGGGAAAGGAAGTCCAATATGTAGCTTGCTACCAGATGCAACTGTCCAGAGTTCAACATTTACGTCGCGCTCAATCACGATGGTAATTAACTTAGAAAAAAAAAACTAGATTAAAAAAATTGTTAAGGATGTTCTTGTGTTAAATTTGTGACTCTGGATTGTCTTTTTGACCATCCCTTTTGTTCAGTTTGTTGCAATGAATTATCTGTTTTTAGGCATTTGTTTAGCTTCTTGTTTTCCTTGTTACATACCTAATGAATTCAACATCTCCCATCACTTTCAACTGTTATGAAGAACAGTCAATTAACATTAGGATATACCAAATAGTTGTGCACATAATTGTATTCGATAATGAAGCAGAGAGCATAAGTTCAACAAAACAAACCTGAGGCTTGAGCATTGAATGATCTGACATGGCAGGTGACCGAAACTCACTTTGGACGCCTAATAGATCAAGCTCCAAGCACATATGATTGGACTAGTCACATTTAGAAACTATAATCCCTCCTGGTCCCAATCATGCAAGCAGTGCCTTTTCTGTTCTTGAATGAGCCGAACCCAACAAAACCTTGCTCACGAGATTCAACTTCGTTTCTGGCATTTCTGCAACTCGATGCAATGTATTCTGGTATATCGTAGACTTTGCGTCTTCTTCAACTCTCTGTAGCTTCTATTCACTACAGTTCATTGCAAATTCAAGTTTCTAGGGCTTGCATCCAAATGTAATCTTGCCTTGTTGATCCTTAAGCAGGAAGATGCTATGAATCCGTGTTCTTTTGTATTATAATATAAGTCGGGTATTGCTAATAAAAGTATATGTACAAGTCGTATGCTAAATTCGTTGGCTTCTTGAGGATATGGTCAGTTTACTCCATGTACAGGATGTCTCAAACCGGAGCTTCTGTTGCACTTTTTATCTTCAGATAATCAGTTGTCTTGTTCCATCATCTATCATTTATTTAATCCTGCAAAAACCTTGCAGAGGGAGACACTATCAAATACACAGGTAAAATGAACTCCTTTCATAATAAGGTGACGTAGCAGGCCCTTGACGCATACTTCTGGTGTAAACGTGTGGTTTTTTTCTTTCGGAAAGGTCTTACACAAAGGCTAACCCTTACTTTCAGGTTGTACCTTCAGTTATTAGTGGCGGGATTACAGCTTTATATATATTATAGAGTAAAGTGTCATTTTCGTCCCTGTGTTTTGGCTATTTTATCCATTTTCATCCAAAAAGTTTTTTTTTAGCTTTTCCATGTTTGACTTTTCAAAATTTAGCCATTTTCATCCAAATAACTAACTCAGTTAAAAATTTAATGTTAGATCAGCATAATTCCTTTTGTTTAACCCCTTTTATTACTCCCCTTCTTCACCCCCTTCATTTACCACCTTTTTTTTACTTTTCGACCTAAACCTCTGTTTATGATACCACATATTGTTCTACGGATTCGGAATCTCACGCTCCTTGTACAGTTACATGTAACATAGCAATTAACCAGATCAATCGGTTCTTCACCTAAAACATGTCATTTTTCCGATCGATCTATAATTTTCCTGATTTTGATCTCCTTGAGTTCGTCTATTGAATCTCCGTCTTCTGATTCGCGTGAATTTGTGTTTTTATTTGAGATTTGGTCCGATCTCCACCGGAATTAAGCTCTACTGTTGGATCGGATCGGATTTCGGATTATTCATGTTTCCATGTCTAATCGCGTTGAATTTGAAATTCTGTGGATTTGTGAGTTGTGATTTGCTATTTTCGGTTTTAAGATCTAATTGAAGGTGAAATGATGTTTCGTTAGATTATATACTAGGTTAAAATCCCGTGTATTACACGGGATAAATAAATATAATATTATATATTCAGTAATAAAAAAATATTTTTTAAAAATTCGTGTTTTACACAGGTTGAATAAACCCGTGAAATAAAATATAATCTATTAATACATACACTCGTCAAAATATGTCAGAAGATTTATTAATATAAAAATTATTATTTCTTTTAAAAGTATATAATTATTTTTGGATAGTGGTGTAATTAATAAGAGAGAGAAGCGGAAAAAAAATGATGAGAATGAATATTGAAGTGACATGTGGTATAAAAAACCTTTATTTATTATATAGTATAGATTTATGTGTATTTGTTAATTGTGAGGTTTATGGCTTTGTTATTTGTGGATGAGGTTTTTCTAATAGGAAATTGATATGTCTGTATACTTTTACTTTGTCTTGATTTTTCCTTATTTGTTAATGTGGTTGAAAGTGTTTTGACTTGCTGCATTACTTATTGTAAGTTAATTCTCGGGGAATTCTAACTACACACGGAATATTGTTAATTGGACACGTCGTCGCTCTATACGCCCTCGTATAGGGCAATACGAGGGCGTATAGGGTTCAGTCACTGGCAACAGAATGACACGTGTCATTCTCTGTCTGGCGGCTGGTCCAATACGTGACGTATTGAGCTATACGCAGCATATGAGGCACGGGTTATATTTTTGCTTCAAAAAGTTAGAAGATTTGGAATTTATAAATCTTATACGTGGCGTAGAGGGCAATACGCCACGCATAGTTTTTTTTATTTAATTATTTTTTTAATTTAATTTATATTTGTTTTTTTATTTAATTATCTTTTTTAATTTAGTTTATATAATTTTGTTAATATAAGTTTGTTATCTATTTATGAATTTTATATATTTTATATTTTTTTTAAACATTTATTATATTTTTACATTACAACCAAACAAAATATTAAACATTACAACCAAACAAATAAACTAAACATTACATACATTACATCAAAAAATTAAATATATACATCAAAATGTTTTACATACATAACAACGAAACTAACTAAATACAAATAAAACAACTAAACCTGACCGGCTCCGCCGTCACCCTGACCCGATGCTCTCATCCCGAACGGGGTCGTCCGGATAATGACGTGGCGGTGGTAGTGGTGGTGGCTCGATACCGGCGGCTCGTGACAGATCCACGAGGCGGCCAACCGCCCACATCATCAGGTCCTTCATTCGATCGACTTGACGACCCTGTCGCCGTGAGTCGGCAACAAGTCCATCAAGCAATGCCTCGGTAACCCTACCCAACCTAACAGACCGGCGTACGTGTCGGGGATGCTGTGGCGGATGGACATGAATGTCATCGACGTGCGGGACGTGCGGCGACGTGTCCTCCATCGCCACACCCTGTAGCGGATGAGGCATAGGCGGGTCCCCCTGTCCGGGCATCTGCGGCAACGACACCGGGACCTAAACCTGGTCCCGAACGGCCCCTACGAACCGAAGGCCCTGCGGGAATCGGTGCGTGATGCGCATGCCGCTCACCGTGCAACGGTCTAATCGGACAGGTGGAATGGCCGGTAACATCGCAGGCTCATGCACATCAAATGGTGTAACCGAACGCATGATCTGAGTGATGAAAGCACCGCCATACAAAAGCCCGCGCTTCTGTCGCATATAGGCAGATGCAAAATAAAGCGCCATGCATGTGGATAGGTCGCATCGCCTACCCTTAAGCAGGCAATAGAGAAAGAAGAGGTCTCTAGCAATGCGCCACTCACGGATTTTCAGACGCGGTGCAATCGACATCGAAATAAGTCGGTGCATATATCTATACAAAGGGTCTCTAATCCCCGAGACCCTCCCCTTGGTACCCAACCAAGGACTATCTGAAATCAAACCCCAAAAAACAAGGAGTTCCTCCTTGTCCACCTACGTCACCGCCTCGGTGAAAAGTGGCGTGACCGTCTCAGGCTCATGGTACAAGCCCGTCGTGACGGCCCACTGACGGAGGGCCTGACGGTAAACGGTCTCAAAAATACTAAATGAAATATGATCCGGCTCTATATCCGGCGGTTTTAAATCAAGTTTTCTTCAGAAGACGTCCAACACATTTAGCGGGATTCTGCCACCTGTATTAAAACGAAATAGTCAGAACAGTTTGAAAATAAAAAAAACAAGATAAATAGTCAAAACAGTTTACCTGTAGCTTCGATATTTGCCAGACGACAAGCACACGGCAACCCACAACTACTGAAAAGTTGGCAACCACACGTTGCATTTTGTTTCCGTATATGTGATAACTTGTACCACTCGTTTTCTAACAAATTTAGAGCTTTATGTGAAACTTTACCGTGCAGGTTATCAAACAATTCAATAGCTATGCGGCTGTTCATTTTCCTTATGAGGCTTGTTCCAAACCCAAACTGAAATTGATAATATTGATCTGTTACAATTTCATCAACAAACTCAAAAAGTCTATCTAGCGAGCTGTTAGCATTTTTAAGAAAGCTCTTTAAGAGCGAATGCTGGCTCTCGACTCGGGTCGTTGTATGTTGACCAAAATTGAGGTTTCTGTTAGACTAAACGGATACAAACTTTTCTTTATATGGGTCCAACCAAGTTTTAGTCACATAATCTATAACTCCTGGAAAAATATTAAATATTGAATAAATATTTAATTATTTAATAAATATTCAATACTGAAAATATTAAATATTCAAAACTTACTTCCTCGTTTGGCTGCTTACAGTCGTTCGTAAAGCCGGTTGAAGTTGTACTGGTATATATCTGGCGTGGGAGACTCACACAATACCAACCATGAATACTTGAAATTTGCCCACTCTTCGTCTGTAAATGATGCCCTGCAATGTTTTGCGATATTCTCGTGTATGTGCCACCGGCATAGGTGTAACAGCCCGAGTTTTAGAGCGCGAAAGAATTCACGAGAATTAAAAACTTAAATAAGAAAAGAAGGGAAGCGGGCTTGGGCCGGGGTGTATGGGCCGAAAAGGGCAAGGGTCGGGCCCTTATAAGCCTCAAAATCTGCCCAAAACCCTCACTCCCAACCTCATTTCCGGATTTCTAGAGAGAGAAAGTGAGAGAGAGTCTAGAGAGAGAAAGTCCCGGTTTTCGAATCTGAGCTCATAGGACCGTAGGTATACGTATTTGGAACGATTAGCTGTGAAGAAGAAGCGTTGACAGGTAACCGATTCTCCTAGATCTGAGTTTTTGTTCGTTTTTGGGTTTTTCGGGTTTTGGAGGAAAAGGTAACGTTTTTACGGATTAAACTGGAGGAAAAGCATAGATTTAAGTTCCTTAATGAAAAGCAAACGTTTTGAATGTAAACAAGTCCGGGATCTTGACGTGATCAGACCCAAATACGAAACTTAGGGTTTTTGCGGGGAAGCAGATCCTGCGTACTTACCAAGTACGCATGAAGAGGATCATACGTACTTACCAAGTACGCATGAATAAGGTCCTGCGTACTTATCAAGTACGCAAGAAACAAATCCTGCTTATTTATCAAGTACGCAAGAAGCAGAGCATGCGTACTTATCAAGTACGCAAGAAGCAAAGTCTGCGTACTTATCAAGTACGCAAGAGCAAGGCTTTGCGCACTTGCCAAGTGCGCAAGCATAAAGTCAATGGGTATATATAGCTGGTTAGTGAAGTCAGTATGTTCGCCTAGCCAGAAATAGTGAAACCATTTAGCATCGAGTTAAGTCTGATACGTGTCTATTGTTATGATTGTTCAGATTGTGTTAGATCCAGTAGACCATTGCAGCTAAGATACCATGTGAGTTCTAATCCCCTTTTTGCCTGCTTTAAGGGTGGTGAGCATACTTAGTGTAAAGCGTTTATTATATTTTATATATTATAAACTGAAGGGAAAAGCTATGTTTTAGTGAAAAGTTTAAAAGAGGAAAAAGTACATTTTAGCAAAGGTATTTATGGCAAGCGTTTACTATATTTTTATATACATAAACAAAGTCATAATATAAGTGCTAGTATGTTTTCAGTAAAGCAAGATATATCATTTGGCAAGCGTTTACTATATTTATTATACATAAACAAAGGCATGATATATGTGTTAAGATATATTTCAGTAAAAGCAAAGGTATTTATGGCAAGCGTTTACTATATTTTTATATACATAAACAAAGGCATAATATAAGTGCTAGTATGTTTTCAGTAAAGCAAGATATATCATTTGGCAAGCGTTTACTATATTTATTATACATAAACAAAGGCATGATATATGTGTTAAGGTATATTTCAGTAAAAGCAAAGGTATTTATGGCAAGCGTTTATTATATTTTTATATACATAAACAAAGGCATAATACATGTTAAGTTATGAACAAGATTTACAGAAAGTTTTATGAACAGTTTTCCTTCGGGAATGTGTACCAGCTATAAAGGTCCTTGGGACAGATGTTACTTGTACAAGATGTCAGATATGGGTTCTACCCATTAGTAAGAACCTTTGGGTTCGCTAACGGTTGTACAACTGGGATGAGTGACGGCGGTTGCTCGGGAGGTCCACGCAACCTCCCCGTAGTTATAAGCGGTATTGTCGGTTCATGGTCGTTGATCATGGGGGCATTGACCAGGGTATTGTCGGTTCATGATCGTTGATCATGGGGGCATTGACTAGGTACTCGTCGGTTCATGGTCGTTGACCATGGGGGCGGTATAGTAGTGACAAGGAATTGACGGATAAGCGGTATTGTCGGTTCATGGTCGTTGATCATGGGGGCATTGACTAGGTACTTGTCGGTTCATGGATGTAAGCCATGAGGGGCAGTACAGTAAAGAGGAATTGACGGTTTATTATATGTTTTAAACTATTTGAAAAGTAAAGTGTGTTAAGTTTAGCCTTATTGACACTATATATGTTTTAGTAAATCTTTTGTATAATTGATTTAAAGTAAACGTTAGAACTCACTCAGCGTTGCTGATTTTTAGTATGCACATCAGTTAAGTGTAGGTGGCAGTAGATGGAAGTGGATGCTTGGCTTGGCGAGAAGAGTTACCCGAAGACCAGCATCTGGTATCCTGTTTATGTTTCTTTTGATTATGTTGATTAAGACAAGTTTCAGTTGTATTTGAAAAGTTATGTTTAGTTATGTTATGTTTCCGCTGCGTATGTTTAGATTTTAAATCGTTTCCGCTGTGATAATGTATGTCTTATGTTTAAGTGCTATGTGTTGGTGAGTAAATCTAATAAGTGAGGCCTCCCGGGTTTGGGGCCTTAAAATAGGTTCTTGGAACAGTCCGGAAATATTTTATCACATGCGTTCATAAGAGCTTTGTCCCTTTCTGTTACTATCACACGCGGCTCCATACACTTTTGCAACATTGCTTTTAATTGTCGTAGCACCCAGACGAAGTTTTCCTCCCGTTCTTTTGATATAAATGCACAAGCGACGCAAAAAGACTGGTGTGTGGAGGTCACACCGACCACTTGGACAAATGGAAGTCTATACATGTTTGTTTTGTACGTCGCGTCGATCATCAACACGTGCGGGAACGCATGCCACATCTCGTACGATTTCGGATGAACAAAGGATATCTCCTCCACAATATTTGTGGCAGGATCTTCCCGAGTATAGTAGATATATTTTTTAGAAGAAAGCAAGTTTTCCAGAACCTGCATTGGAGTTTCACCGACTCCCGTTTCGTTTTTTATCTTTTGTATCGCATTATAAATGTCATTTTTAATGCAACTACTCTCTGGGTTTTGTTCTCTTATAGTTGCCAGAATGTTACGTGGCAACATGTTTTGCGAATACAACTTCGCCACCAAAAGTTGTTCCGACTGAGACAGTCTCATCGCAAACGAGTGCGCCTCAAGATGTTGACTAGGATCGTGGTTATGACTGTCATCCTTCACCATTAATTTCCAATTACCAGCATTTTCTTGGTACTCGCCTTCCAATTTAAAGGGACAACTTATTTTCTTGCTACCGGCACGTCTAACCGTGGCAGTAGACGCACGTTCGCCGTGACGGTCACACACAAGCCACACCTTGATAAACAACTCCTCATCTTTGGAGTCGTCGGTTTGTTGTGTCGGGTAAGAGACTTCACCGTATACGTAGTCGTTCGTGGGTTGTGTAAGGTAAAACGGTTCACCGTATACGAACTTGGGATTGCTCAGTGGCTCGTTCAAATATGGAAGCCTTACCCGTTGATTAGAATAAACGTCGAACGAGACCTCCTCCCCGTTCACCTCTTGAAAGCCAGAACTTTGCGGGTTGTTTTCCATCGACTCGTTAGAATATACCTGAAAACCGTAGTTACCATCCCACCATCAAGACATATTTATAATTTTTTAGAGATTGTTTGAAATTTTTTTGAACGATACGTTCGAATGAGAATTTTGCATGGTTAAATACACAAAATTTGGGCCCTATACGCATCGTATAGGGCAATACGCCACGTATAGGATTCTAGTCAAACCTCGTATACGCATCGTATAGTGCAATACGATACGTATAGGGTACGAGGTACTTTCTGCAACTAGTCAACCATCCCATCGCTATACGACGCGTATTGATCTATACAGGGCGTATAGCGATGTGATGGATGACTAGTAGCAAAAGGTACCTCGTATCCTAAACTGCATCGTATTGAACTATACTATGCGTATATGTTTGGAATGACCAGGTTGTACGAGGATGTCGGGCATGAGAAATTGTGAAGGGCTATACGCATCGTATTGCCCTATACGATACGTATATGGCCAAGTCCAAATAGTAATTCCCGTATGTCATTAGTAGTCCCCTAATTCTAATAGGAAATTATATGCATATTTTTATTGAATTGCCGCATTACTTATTGTAAGTTAATTCGGAATGGTTTGCTGGTTAAAGAACCGATTCAATCAGTAAATTTACCTTATCAAGTCTAAATGGCATGTAAAATTTAACGTTAGATCGATGCTCACATCCATTTCTATGATAGGATTTCGTTGGGTGAATATGAGAGAAGCCCCTGATAAGGTTTTGAAAATGTGGGAAATGAATGGAGGTGAAGGGGAGTAATAAAAGGGGTTAAAAAAAGGAATTATAAAAAGACAAAAATGCCCCTGATTTAACGTTAACTTTTTAACTGAGTTAGTCATTTGGATGAAAATGACTAAATTTTGAAAAGTCAGAAACAGAAAAGCTAAAATTTTTTTTTTTGATGAAAGTGGATAAAATGACCAAATCACAATTACGAAAATAACATTTTACTCTATATTATATTTTGTGGGGAAATAGGCTTTAAATCGTGTGGTTGATAGCAAATTTGGTAACACTGCATATCCTCATAAATGAAATTGCCTATACTTCGTGTTGATTTAGGGTTTACGAGTGAATATTTCCTGCTTGCATTGAACCTAGGAGCATGTAACAAATCCAAGTTTCTAGGGACCTAGATTAAGAATGGACAAGAATATGAAATGCCCCTAATATTTTTTGAGCTTGGGATCGTTGCAGTATGAATACAAATCTTTCTGCATATTTTTTAATTTGTGGGTGTTGTATTTTGGGTGTTGATATATCAAATAAGCAAACATACCCCAATCCCAAAGGATAGAGAGGTTGTTTCGAAAGAGCCCGTTGACTCCAAAAAGATCCATCTATATTTTTTAGCTAGTAGCAAAATGACCCGTCTATTTATTTATTTTTAGCTATTAACAAATATAAACATACCCACTAATATATCTCTCCAGAATATAAACAGATAATTTGGTATTTTACTATTAAGATGCTCGTCATTGACATTTTATCTTGGCATTAAACAAAATCCTTCTCGAATATTCAATGCTGGTGTATATTCTGCTTTGTTGTCTACAAGTAGCATCTAAGTGTAATTTCAGGGCTATTTTGCCCAGATATGGTACTTGTACATCTTTCGTTAGCTTCACATAACGCCATTAAAGTTTTAACATACTCGTTCATGTGTTAATAAAATACAGTTGCTAATAATTTTGGTCTCAAAATCTGTCACAAAAGTTTGGTTGCTAGCAGTTTAGTCGTCGCAAAAGGTTTTTGTTGCAAAATTATTCATCGCAATTGCAGTCGCTAACAGTTCGGTCGCAAAATTCATTGCAAAAAGTTCGGTCGCAAAATTGATTGCAAAAAGTTCAGTCGCAAACTCTGTCACATAAAGTTTCTGTCGCAATCTCGACCGCTAAAGGTTCAGTCACAAAACTGCTCGCAAAAAAAGGCGAAGTCGCAAAATCGGTCCCTAGGCTAGTGACAGAGATTCTAGGTCGCGTTATCAGTCGCAAGAGTATTTTGGTCGCAAAAGATGGTCGTAAATGTAATTATCGACCAAGGTATAACCGACCACCAAAACTTGTCTGCGCAAAAGAGCATTTGCTTTTGTAACAGTGATACAAGTTATCTCAATATAAAGATGAATACGCGGTCACTATGTAACGGTAATTTCTTTTTGAAATTACTGTAAGAGTATATATCACCAGAGTCGGTCCCGAGGTTTCGAATGTCCTACACGAGCCGAAAAAAAAGGCCCAATAATTTTTTTTAAAGCCTCGAAAATTATATATATATATATATATATATATAAATATATACTAGTTTAGATCCCGTGTCTACACACGGGATAAAATATATCAATACATAAAAATTTTCAAGGAGATACTTTTGGGCCATTACACACAATTACTGGCACAATTTTAGTTGTGTATTATCTCAAACGGGTCAAATAAAAAAAAAAGTAAGCTAAAAGAGGACTCAAAAGGGTTGAAAGTCCCTCAAACTCTATTTTTGATGCATTCAACTTCCTAAAACGTTTTATTTAAATTTTAAACTATTATTCTAATAATATATTTTTAACCATAACTAACAAATAAACTATTGTAGAATTTTTTTGCCACTAAAGTGTTTATGGGTCAACCCAACCAGGCTCGTGCAAATAAATGGCTTGTTTCAACCTGAAACTGTTATGACCCCATTACCTAACATGCTCGACCGGGCCATCAAGCCACCTCTATTTATCAGGATAGGACTTCTATATCTAATATGAACCACAAAGTTATAACACAAAGGGTTATCCTTTATGGTCCTCGTGTAATTTTTGAACAGATTATATCAACTGCAAACTTACAAAATTGTGATCCAGAATGCCTTTCTCTAGTCTAGTTTACTTCAAAATCAAAAGACTCAAAATGTATCTGAAGTTCTGACATTAAAATACCAGTATTTAATGGTAACAAAATCCATTTTTTAAGTATATAAATAGCTCATATTTACCTACTTTAGAAAGAATTTTCTATATTAGCAAAAAATAAACTCACAGAGTTTGCGTTTGTCCATAACGAGAAACGATTCTGTTTTTGCTTCTTTTACACGAGTTGGAAAAACAGCATTCACAGACCTTGCACCGATCCTGCACTTTCTTTTCCCCTTCCAGACTGAATTGTGTGTGAATGAAATATTATCTACAGCAACAATACCTTCATTTAATTTCACAAAAGTATCTCCTTGAAATATATGCATATAATTTCAACATTCAATTTAAATGCAACTTGACTCATTACTTTCAAGACATGTTAATAACAGAATGCAGGTTTGGAAAAGTTACTAAATTAGGGCTAAACCAAATAATCATTCCAACAATTTAGGCAGCAGCAGCAACGTCCGGCCGGCGGTGGTGGTGGAGGCAGCAGCAGCAGCGTCCGGTCGGCGGTGGTGGTGGAGCAGCCGGCGCAAGCAGCGCACTTCTTTCTGGTCGTCGTCTCTTCTGCTTGGCGTGGGACGTGGGTGAGGGTTATTGTGTTATGCAGGGCCGGCCCAATTGTTGGTGACAAATGAGGAATCGCTGGCCTGGCCCAACCCAACAGTTTTTTTTTTGTTTTTAAGCTCAAGTCACAAATGAGGAAAAGGCCCAATTGTTTTTTAAAAAAAGGCTCAATTACTTTTTAAAAAATGCCCAATTTTTTTTAAACCCTAGAAAATTTTGTATATAAATTTTTTTTGGCCCCTCGAGATGTTGAGCTCACTACGGTCGTGTTGCCCACAGGCCCAATGGGCCGGCCCTGTATATCACATCTAAAAAAATCACTAGTTTTATTATTTTCACTGAAATAAAATTCCAAATTCACGACACTAAATATTAACACCCCACGCGTTGTCATTTTCGTACGTAAAAGTAATTGATCTGTCAATGTGGCCCATTAATAAAGAACACTGAATTCTTGATGATAACAGATTTGTCTTCATCATGTTTGTTGACATTTTATTTTAATAGTCATATAAAGATACTATTCCAAACATGCATGAGACAAGCCGCCTGATTGATTATTATGGGGTTTAATTATTTAAACCTAGAACGTACCGTACAACAGAGTTGTAATTCGCTCGCTAGTTATTCCAGATGCTCGTCAAATCTAAAAAAAAACTAGAGGTTATTTGTATTCCTCAGAAGCCCCCAACTTTGATCATCGATCTAAGGGTCAAATAGTAAATTGCAGTTGTAGTCGGTATTGTACGAGCTTATCAGATCATCGTCAGAATCTTGAAAGACATGATCACAAAACATATCCATGTGATGATTAATATTTCCAAGCTCCGAGTTCTCGAATGGGCAAAGTTGGTCCCAAAAACATTGGAGATCATCAAAGGTTCCCGGTGAACTGCAAGTATCGTTATAATTGGCTGTAAACTCGACTCCAGTATCCTTGGAAGTCGAGGTGTAGCGGATGTTGTTTTCAAAACTAAAGTGGGATTCGAAATTAACATCATTATTCATATGATCACCATGCTGTTGTGTCTTCTCAAATGGTGGCGATGAGTTATTGTAAATTTGGTCGGTTGTTTGGCTCTCCAAGTTTTGTTCAATCGCCCGTTTTTTCAAATGTGAATGCCAATAGTTTTTTACACTATTGTCAGTCCTTCCAGGAAGTTTTGATGCAATAGCAGACCACCTATACCAAATAATAAAAGGTTAATAAATTGCTTAAAGTATCAATTATTATATGTACTTTTGATTTGTTATTTTTTACAGTAATATGGTTTTAGCAGCGTTTTTATATTTTTTTTTATTTAATAGTTATATTTTTTATTTTAATATTATAATTAATCTTAAACATATTTTGAATTTATTTTATAACTTTTAAAATAAAGTGTTTTAGAAAACTCTAAGTATACATTGTTACGACGCACTTTATTTTAATCTACGTTTCGATATAAATTTTATTCATAACCGAGTTGGGTCAAATAAACCGAGCCGGGCAAATATGATATATTTTTACTTCTTATTTTTTTATTTCGTTTTCATGTTTATTAACATTCATTTTTACAACGACGCAACTTTCTCTTGATCTCCAAATATATCGTTACGACATGTTTTTTTATCTTTATTAATATTTCTGATAATTTTTAAAGTGTATTGTTGTTATTAATAAAAACAATGCCATTGATAAGCTGCAATAAAATTGAAGTGTGTACATGGATAATACCTATTGCCAAGAAGTGAATGAAAATGGAGGATGGATTCTTCTTCTTCCTTAGAAAATTCCCCTCTCTTTAAGTTAGGCTTCAAATAATTCATCCATCGAAGTCTGCAACTCTTCCCACTTCTCGACAAACCTATAAACAAAAGAAAATGTAATTATTTTATTGAACTATATATCTCATGTGGTCTAATACGTATAAGACCCAATTAATGTATGGTTTTAATATATTTACCAGCAAATTTAGGCATTTGAGACCAGTTCCAGATGCCATATCTGTTGATATAAGAAATCAACTTCTCATCTTCTTCAACACTCCATGAACCTCTCTTTAAGTCTCTCTTCATCTCAATCTCTCACTACTTGGAATAATACTTACAAATTACAATGGTGTATATATATATACACACACAAGCGTGCATTAATTATGGTTTGAAAATGTTTTGGTCAATGGAAATGGTCATGTGAAGTACAGTCATTTCACTTCCAAGAAGTTTCAAGGTTTCTGGACTTGTGAAGTGTGAACACATTACAGTCAGTTTTAACAAATTTCTCAATTAATCGTATTGAAAGTAGTTATGGTTATTTCCTGTTAATTTCATAAATAAATGTAGGTAATTATATATATTAGTTTTACAGTAGACTAGGTTTGATGAAAATGTATACGAAGTTAGTAAGTGGATTAAAATGGTTACATTTTAAAAAGTTAGGAACAAAAAATCTAATTTTTTTTTATAAAAGTAACTAAAATGACTAAACCCCATGGATGAAAATGAAACTTTACTCTTAATTTTAATTTTATTTTTAATGTATTTTATTTTTATATTTTTAAATTTTATTTTAAAAAAATATAGGATAGTTAAAGGTTCCACCCATTATTTCCCTTTATATTGAAAGACAAACGTTTTTGAATAATAACATTTTTTTATTTTTTTATTTTTGTTCAATTATTTTTACCATCATACTTTGTATAATATACGTTTTTAACCCGTTTCATTTTCTAATGATTCTGTTTTTTTGTAATAACTTTCGCTTATTTACTTTTTTTTTAAAACGGGATGTACGGATGTCTTTAGTTTTTTTGTTGCCGGTATTGATATTATCGGAGCCAGTATTAATATTGGTTTTTTTTAAAACGGAGTTAAATAGAGTTTTTATTTTGTATCGTAGGTTGTAGCGGACGTCAGGTTTTGAACGAATAACACCGTTGCCAGTATTGTTATTATCGGAGCCGGTATTGGTTTTAATGATTTAGACTAACATCATTGCTGGTTTTGGTATTATCAGAACAAGTATCGGTATGCGTTTCTACGGTTTTTGACGATTTGTAACACGCGGGAAAAAACGACCAAACTCCCTCCGTTAAGCGCCGGGAGAAAATAACTAGTTAACATATTATTTAGCTTGAGATTGAATAGTACTTTTACCTTTTATTTTACTCAAAAGTTTTTTATTTTATAGATTTGGTACAAAAGTTTTAACCTTTTTAGTAAACTTTCGTTAACTTTTTTAGTAAACACCACCAGAGTCAATTTCATAGACCAGTTAAACACCACCAGAGCCAATTTCAAAAGTCACCACGAGACCACTGCTAGCTTGGCTCGACTTTCCATCGGTTTGCAGATGTCCACGTCATATAAACTCTAACGGCGTTAAGTTTTTTTAACGGGGGGTCCAATTTAAAAAAATAGTTTGAAAGTAGGGACCGGTAGTAAGAATATTCTCAGTTGGGATTATTATTAGCCAATTAATAAAATATGAGATTTTTAAAATCCAATAATTCTTTTTTTAATCCGAAGAGATGAACAAAGGTTGGTCTTTTATTTTAAAAACTTTTAAAATTGAAAAAAATGAATGATTAATTTTAGTATGTGTTTTATTGCAATATTTAGTTTTCTACATAGATCTTGAAGGATTAATCTTGATTAAAATAATTATTAATATTAGTTTATTAATTGTTTGATTGATTTCGTATTATACTAAAAGTGGGTTTGTTTATTTATTTAATTATTTAATTGAGTTTGAGTTAGATTAGTATAAGGTTTATTATAAATAGATGGTTAGGTATTAATTGTAAAGTGTGGTTTTGGTTTTTCAATAATAAAAAAAGAGTCGATCTTGGTAGAGATCAAAATCCGTGTTCGTGTTCTTGGATCTGATTTCCAACAGATCTCACCTCTATATGTATTATATGTATGTTGTTTTACCCGTTTATATGTATTTTGATCTTGGTAGAGATCAAAATCCTTGTATGTTGGTAGAGATCAAAATCCGTGTCCTGTGAAGTACGATCATTTCACTTTGGTTCAACGAATTACGATCATTTCACTTTCAAGAAGTTTAAACCATTTAAAAGATGAGTGAAAACATGATTCACAATTTTAATCAAATAGTGCAGTTTTGTAAATCCTATTATATACAAAAGCTTCATCTGGTTTTGGATAGAAGACGTTAGAGTTAAATCTTTTTTTTATGTGAAATCCCATGTAACTCCTTGCCCGTTTTTATTAATTTCAGGGTTTGATAAAGTATATGATCTCATTTAGTCATTTTTACATTATGATTTACTTTTTTTTTGTCAAACCGATAAGTTATAATTTACAGATCGTATATAAAAAATAATACAGTAGAGACATGTCGATATCAAAGTTGTATTAATACCTTTTTTACTTTTAACTTCTTTTTAGATTAAAATTAAATTTCAGAAAGTTTACAAAATAGAGATCTATGATTGGCATCATCACCTACACCTGTACAATATCCATGAGTGACGTCAGCATCAAAATCAAGTCTAGAAGGATTATCACTTTACAATTACATTGCAAGAAAACTGGAAAAGCAAGCTACAAAAGTAAAACGAGTCAAACAAAAATAATAATTAGGAATTTCTCCTATAATAATACAGCAAGAAACATGTAATTAAAAGATAAATAATTTATTTACAATAATATTAGGTCTAATTAAATAAAAAAAAGTCTCGTGTAATTAATAGATAAAACCAACCATACGGGAAAAAGTTTTGACCCGTGAAATATAGTAGAGGTTTTCATTTTTTTTTTTTTTGTAGTTAACGTCCGAATTTTAGAAAATGAAAAATTAATAATATAAATAAATATTAATATATAATAATAATGATGATAACTAGTAATAAAAATTCCGATAATAATAATAATAATAATAATAATAGTTTTAAATGGGCTAAATGTATACAAAAATGATTGGATTGTAAATTAAGAAAGAGGTGACAAAAAATGAATAATGGTGTAGGAATTATTCTGGCTTTGGTAACAGGGTATATAATGAAGTACTAGCTAAGACCACGTGTAATACATACGGAATGAAAAATATCAATGTATAAGTTTCTTAAATTTTATTTATATATTTTACAGATGTAAAAATGTATTATACATACTAATGATAGAAAACAAACTCAAAATATGAAGAAAAAATATAATAATAATATATAATTTACGTCAATTACTATTTAATGTAATATGACTTTCATTTACTATTTGATTGAAAATAAAAACTACATAATTAGATTTCAAAGTTTTTTTATAATAGAGGATTAATTTAAAATAAATGTGTTTTATTAGTATAATTAGTAACTTATTAAAAGATATGAGTGCATTTAATAAGAGAGAGAGAGAGAGGCGGGAAAAGAATGATGATATTGAATATAGAGACGACACATGACATACAAAAACCTTTATTTATTATATAGTATAGATTTTGCAGCCTCATAAACTGCATACTACATTGGTATTTTATGTTTATTATGCCAAATAGTATAGAGAACGAGAAGTGTGATAATATCTACACCAAATGATCTCTAATGCGGAATTAAGAACACGAGTATCGCCAAACGATTATGAGCTTTATTATCAACTAACACAAACGATTACAATCGGAACTCCAAACGAGAACCAATAAAAAAGAAACAAGAACGAATCGAAAGTGAATGTACGAAAATGAATTTGAATGAACTAACCCTAACCCCCAAATTAGCCTTTAACAACTTCCAAGCAGGTCGTTGAAACATGTCACCAATTTGGCAAGAATGCCCCCTGACTTTCAGCTTACTTCAACCTTTAACTTTTAATCACTTGTCACTTTAGGAACAAACTATTGATTTAATAACATTGATCTTCACTTAACAAGAAGAAAAATGGTATGGTAGTTATTATACAAGTTATTACTCAATAACATGTCTCAAGATAAGATATTTCTTTTTTGAAAGGCTGAAGAGATTTTATATAAACAAGCCCGGCTAAAATACTTAGGGGTGAGATTTTTAACCGTAACCTGAAACCTGACCCGAACAAAACTTAGTGACCCGAACCCGATTAACGTCTAACCCGACTACCGAACCCGAATAACGATTATAACCGAACCCAACTTCTTTTCTTTGGATTGATAATCAGTTTAGAATATGGGCAATCGGGTTAAACCGGTGAAGCCTTTAGAGTTTACATACGATAGGAGGTCCACCTCCGATTTATTCTAGGGGTTTGTATTAGTTATATACTGTTGTTTCCTGTTCGTAATCGTATCCCATATAGTGACCCAACATGATCGATCTTCAAATATTCCATTCAACTGATTTACATCTTTCGATTGAAACTACATTCGAGTATTCTTTCTGTGGCAATACTGATCTGCTAATATTTTTTTGATTTTTTCTTATAATTAAATATAACATAAGAAAACTGTATCATAAATTGATTGGAGGTTGATGGTAATAGAATTTGTACTTAATTTTCAGCTTAAATGAGTTGGTCGAAATTTGCAAGTCCATTTATTTCATGTTACTGGCCCAATAGCAGCCCATTTGTTATTCTTATATAAATCCAATTGCCTACATAGCATAGCAGCCCTTTTGGTTTTTCTTAGTGAAATGACTTTGCAGCCCACAAACCCATGTGTAAACTCGTTTAACCCGATTACTGATTAACCAAAAGTTAATAGGATAGGTAAACGGTTTAGTTTTTGAAACCCAAAAAACCGATTAACCCGAAACCCGTTTACAAAAAACAAAATAACACCTCTAAAAAAATACTAGCCATGGCCGAAAAGACAAATTACATGATCAAAAGTGGATTTTTAAGCCACTCGACCCAACCAATGTTTACCTTACGGTTTATGTTACCAAACCATAAATATAAAAACTTAACGATCAAATCAAAAATGGTATCTATCTTTTTGGTATTTCTCTCAAAAATAGAATCGTTTTGAACCCACCATAATGCCAACCACACCATCAGGGGTTTTCTTAGTTGCGGGTTTTCTCCTAGGTGGTGTGGGGTCGGGTCACCAAGCTTTTGTTTTTTGGGCGAAGCGTTGCCGTTTAAAAAAAAGGGTTAGATTTTATGAGCAGTCAACTTTGTAATCACTTTAATTGTACACTTGAAAAAATATTTATCAATATTCGTTGTACCTTCATAGAGAGGTGGTACAATACGACTCATTCTTGTGATATGTTAGAATATTAAAGCCAAAAAAGTGTACCCAAACTAAACATATTCTCGATAAATCAAATTTAAAAAGATTATGGCGAATCTTATGAAAGAAAACATATTGGCTTTTAGCATGTTTAATTTGAATTGTCTTGCTGAGTATAAGATTATTTGAAATCTTTCAAAATACTTGAATGTGTTTGCGCTTCCTAGTTCCTCCAAGAAAAGAACATCGTAAGACTATCTTCATATTCAAAGACAACATATCCAACAAATTAAAATATAGACCAACTTTGAAACCAAAAGGAAAAAACAAATGTGACCAAACGTATGTATGTGTGAGATATATCAAGATAGAAATTTTATACACCTAGTAAACAGTAACAGATTCAAGATTTTTCGTTAATAGACGAAAAACAGGTGGAGTGAAAAACGAATTAATAAAAATGTACACTAAATCATGGCACATTCAAAATTTTTTAACTACTAATAAAACTTTGAAAGATTTAAGAGTACAAATAAAACTACACGAACATATAACACATAACATTTGAAACCTAGTGAGAATAAATTTTCTTTTTACCCTTTTAGATTAGAGTTGAGTATAATCTCCTCTCACTTACCCTAGGATCTGCCCTCGGTTGATCGTTCAAGTTATAAATTGTGAATTAGAAACGATATGAAATTGGATCTAGAACTCAAATATTTCGGATTTATAAAAAAACTTGTGGTCATGAAATCTCCCTCTGATTGTTGTTACGAGCGCTGCCTTCACCGTTGGGCAGCCACAAGGCCTTCGTTGGCCATCGATTGTCGACACGTTCGCCTCTCCAATTGGCCTCAACTCATAAAACAGGGAGGGGTCCAGGGGTGACTGTACAGTAAAAGTAACTAAAGCAACCGTTTTAGTTACTAATTTTAAGGGCACAAATATGGATTTGATGGGTTTAAAAACCAGGTGACTTAATATATCTACTATAATACCATCCGTAGTGGTTTCACGCCCCTCTCTTTCACGCCCCGCCACGTCAGCGCCACATCAGCACAGGGCTTTCACTACCCAGAATCACTAAGGTGTGTAGTGGTTTCACGCCTCGCATTTATTTTTTTAATAATTAACTAAATTTTTATTTTAATAAATAAATAACTAAGTTATAAAATAAAAAAATACATTCTTAAATAAATAAAAAAATTACTCATTAAAAAACCACTTACATGACGAAAAATAGTTTTTTTTTAAAACAACTCCGTTTTTATTAAAATTTATACCTGCATGTTCATAAAAATAAAATAAACCAGCCTGTGTATTTCGTTTTTTTATAATTACCGAGAATAAATTATTTGAGAAAACAAAATTAAATGTTAAACTAAATAATTAATTAAAAAAATAAGAAAAAGGAATAATTTGGTGAAAGTAAATGATTGGTAGAATTAAATGTGGTAGAAGCCCCCTTCCCCATGTTTCACGTCAGTGTTACGGATAGCTTAAGAACCAGAAGAAGAATGGTGTTTCACTGTTTTGTTTTAGGTTACTTTATCCTCCCTGTAAAGCGCCCCATTATTTAAAGATGGATTCCTTCGTATTCGGTCAAAGTGGGTTCGTCTTAGAAAGTTTCAAAAATCGAAATAAAACTTTTCATTTTCAATTATCCTTCAAAAACTTGAATATATATAGGAGTAAATTACTAATTGAATCTATGATGTTTGTCAATTTTAACTAGTTGAGTCTCTTATGTTTCAAAATTTCCTTTTGCAGTCTAACTTTTCATTTTTTATTTCAATTGAGTTCAGATGGCTAACGTCGTTATATTTAACAGTTAACTTTTTTTAAAATGACCAAAATTCCCTTGGGACTCAAATGGTTAAAAATATCTTTATTCTTACCATCTCTATTAGTGTGTATGGTCAAAAATGAAAAGTCAAATTGTAAAACGAGGTTTTGAAACAAAAGATACTCAACTAGTTAAAATAGACAAACGTCAGAGTATCAAATAATAATTTACTCTATATAAAATTACGGGTAACCGGTCACATGTTTTGATTACAATATTGTACGGTAAATAAATATAAACCATCTAGATTATGAGATATGTTGAGAAACATTTATTTTGTTATTTATATGACAACAAAAAAAGAATCAAATTCTATTTGATTCTACAATCTATATATGAGCCCACATAACACAAGCTACGGGTTGATGAACGCCTTAACATGAGTCATCATCTCGTGGGTTCGGGTTTGAGCCATTGGATAATTATGCAAAACTTGAAACGCGTGTCCAACGTCTTTATAGATAATAGATTGAACCGGTGCACCCAAGCTGGCTAGGAAACTTGTGAACTCTAAGTTTCTATCTTTCAATATGTCTAATTCAGCCACACAAACCAACGTCTTGAAAAGCCTCATGTCACTCAATCTCGGTGCACCCCTTGCAAGAGGGTTGCACCATGGGTGGTCTCGCGTGGATCCCATTGGGAGCGCGAGCCGCCAATACGTATCAGAAGCCACTAGCGTTAGCGCTGAGTTAACTGCTTGTGTAGAATGCTTCTCGGACATAGTTCTTGATTCTCCCCCGAAAAAGGGTTGAATCAGAATAATCCCCTTTGGTGAGAAAACCGGTCTAGACACTAACCGCGACGCAACATGGTGCGCAATGTTCGCACCAGCACTGTCACCGGCTAGATATACTCTTGAAAAGTCGCACCATTTTAGCTCATTAACCGTTCCTTTTAAAGACTCTTGTTTTAGCCACGTAATAACGTTGACCCCATCGTCATATGCAGCTGGAAGCCGGTTCTCAGGGGCAAGCCGGTAATTTACCGATACAACGGCGCAACTCGCAACACGTGTAAGATTTATCAAAAAGTCATGGTAACAAGCCCAAGAAGTTGAGCCGACACAAAAACCCCCTCCATGAAAGTAAACTAGCAACGACAGTTTTGAAGAAAACTGTCTATTGCTGGGTGCGTACACACGCACCCATAAATTAGTAAACTTGTTTATCATGACATCTGTAGCTACAACGTCGAGCCTCGAGGGTACCATACAAGAAGCATGAGGTACAACTTGAGGTCTCTCGACGTATCCATCTTTGTGAACCCGTATCAACCTACCGATCTCTTCAACCACCGAGCTGTTGTTGGGATGGTGAAAGTTAGTTGACCCTTGACTCAACGATATGGTAGCCATCCGACTAGTAAGAACTAATTAAACTGGATGCAGTTGCAGTTGAAATGCGATCGAGATGTCTATATATAAAAGTATAAAACACTTGGACTTGGAAAATGTTCGGACATTTTGTCATCATCTTCTAAAATTAATAAAGTATTGACTTTTAGTCGACGGTTCAGGAGAATTAAGATCTCGTGATCTTATCGGATAGGAGCCCCACATAACTTTTTGGACTGCACATGTTTGTCCAACTTCGGCCTCTAAAGTCTAAACGACGTCGTTCGATCTTTATAAAAGTGACTCAAAAATCAAAATAAATTGCTAGCTGAACATTTCATTGTGAATAAAATGATAGAAGGTTTCATTATATTTCAAGGATGCTAAAATAATTATTCCGTATTATAACGTAGTGGAATTGACAGTTTTATCTTTTTATTAATTATTAAATAATTTTTTAGTGTTTTGTAATAGGAATTAAATAGTGCTGATCTGGGTAATAAATAATTATACATATTGTTTTTTAGAAGTACGATAATTATTTTAAGAAAAAATAAAATTGTAGGATGGAAATATTAGGAGTGTAAACAAGCCGAGCCCGAGCTCGACTGGGCTCGAGCTAGGCTCGTTTAACTTACTGGGAGCTCGAGCTCGGCTCTATTCGAGCTCTATTTATAAAGCTCGGGCTCGGCTCGTTTATTATTTATTAAATTATTTTTATATATATTTATAATTAATTTTTATATATTTTTTATTATAATTTTTATATCTAACATAATATATATTATTTAGTTATTTTTCATAAAAACACATATACTAATTATTATTTTATAAATACATATTTAATATATTAATTAAAAATATATATAAATAATAGGCTCGTTTAGGCTACCGAGCCGGCTCGAGCTCGATATGAAGCTCGGGCTCAAGCTTGTTTCTTAAACAAGCTTCTTTTTAGGCTCGAGCTCGGACTCGTTTAAGCTCGGCTCGATTCGAGCTTTTAACGAGCCGATCTCGAGTAGCTCCCTGCATGGCGTGAGGAGGGGCGTCGCTGCTTCAACCCATTTTAAACCGTTGATTAATATTTAATATTTAAACACATTTTTACCCGTTTAAAGTCCATGTTGATGCGTAGGATGTATATATAAAATAGTAGGACTCACACAACAGTTTTAAAAAGGGAATCACCCAAAGCTAAACCACACAAACAACAAGTGTATCGGTCAGTATGTAGCTAGTATAGGCAAGACCGGATGTCAATACGTGGACACCTATAACAACCTTTGATAGTAAACTAGAGCCACAAGGTAGTTGGCCTGTGCCTGGGAGTTAACTCTATCCAATACCAAGCTATACCAGCATTGGTATCTAAGGGTTTTACCTTCCGGCACCTAGCCCTGTGTACAAGGGAGTATCCATATCTAGGAAATCGTCATCCTAAATATCTCCTCTTGTTTCTTATCACTGAATAGTTATCTCCGTGCTACTAGAACATGATTATCATGACCAGTTTCATTTGGCAAATACAGTATCAAAACATTTAACCATAATGCGGGTACAATCTACCATTCAGCAGAACTATTTCATCTGAGTGTACAACCACTGCATACACCAATAATTTCCGTAAAAGGACTGCTGGCATTACCAGACTTACTTACTGCGATGTCCCTTAACTGAGACCCCGTCATACATCCAGTTACAAACAATTACCAGCCCCAATATGGCAATTTCACCCATAAAGCGTGTATCCCTTGATCAAGTTTTACGTATACTTATGGCCTGAATGTTGTACATAGACGCCCTTATGCATTAAACTTTTGAATACCAGTATTGTCATTTCGTAAACGTAAAACTTTCAAAGTTTTGTAAATAAAAGACCGATAAACAAATTCACCTTAACAGTAGCTTGGTCTTATCTCAGGTAATCCGTAAGTTAAGTTAGAATCTTAACGCACGAATACGGAAATAAACAAAAGTGCGGAAATAAGCGAAAGTCGGATATTTTACCGAAATACGAGCACGAGAGTCGAGGAGGCTGGTCTCCAGGAAGTTTGGAAGTTGGTTGTGGGTTGGTGTGTGCAAAAATGTGAAGTCGTTGGCTTCTATTTATAGTTGCCCGACACCGCCCGTGGCGAACCGTCAGCCTGGGTGGTAGCGGTCCGCTACCACCTAGGGCATGCGTCAGTCCTTCGCGTCCCTTCCTGATTGGACCAATCCTCGAATTGCGGTTGGCGGACCGTTACGGAGGGCGTGGTGGTCCGCCACCAAGACATGCGTCAGATTTTGAAGATGAGTCACTAGACACGTGGCGTCACGAGAAGTTGTGGCTGGATTGCGGACAGCGGACCGTTACCCAAGTGGTGGAGTCAGCATCCAACCCTGAAGCCAATAGCGGACCGTTAAGATATATGGTAGCGGTTCGCTACCAATCAGCTTTCACAATTTTTTTCTTTTTAACCCTTGAACTTTGGGGATTTGGCAATTCCAACCCTTATGGTTTCAAATTTGGCAATTGAGGACCTCGGATTTGGCCTGGTGTTACATCCTCCCCACCTTTATTCAAATCTTGTCCTCGAGATTTATTGAAATAGGTGTGGATATTTCTTTTTCATTTCACTCTCCAGTTCCCACGTGAATTCAGGTCCACGTCTGGAGTTCCATCTTACTTTTACCAACACCAGCCTCTTCCTTTTCAGACGATCCTCAATTTGCAGAGGTTCTTCAACGAAATTCAGATTTGGATTCATCTCTACATCTTGCAGAGGCATTAATAGAGTTTCGTCGGTTAAACACTTTCGTAGGTTTGACACATGGTAGACATCATGAACACCGTTCATTTCTGCTGGTAAGTCAAGTTGATAGTCAACCGTTCCGACTCTTTTCAGAATCTTAAATGGTCCAACAAATCTTGGACCGAGTTTTCTTTTCTTTTCAAATCGTACTACACCCTTACAGGGCAAGACTTTTAACATTACTCGGTCACCCCCCAGAGAATTCTAATGGTTTACGACGCTTATAAGCATAACTTTTATGTCTGTCACGAGCTGCTTTCAAACGTTCACGGATTTGTAACACTTTGTCAGTTGTCTCCTAAACTATCCCAGGTCCTGACAATTGATTTTCTCCAATTTCTGCCCAGCAGGCTGGAGTCTTGCATTTTCTGCCATACAAGGCTTCAAATGGGGTGGCTTGAATAATGGTGTGATATCTATTGTTATATGAAAATTTCATTAAAGGCAAGTGGTCATCCCAATTTCCTCCAAGGTCTATTACACAAGCTCAAAGCATATCTTCTAGAGTTTGTATTGTTCTTTCACTCTGACCATCCGTTTGAGGATGATAAGCAGTGCTAAGATTCAATCGTGTTCCAAGAGCTTTCTGGAAACTTTGCTAGAATCGAGACGTAAATAGACTGTCTCTATCTGATACTATGGATAGTGGCACACCATGTAATGTTACTATTTCGTTAACATACAATTGTGCTAACTTATCCATACTATATGTTTCTTTCATTGGAAGAAAATGGGAAAACTTAGTTAGTATATCAATGATAACCCAGATAGTATCATTCCCACGACTGGTTCGAGGAAGTTTTGTAATGAAATCCATAGTTATCATTTCTCATTTCCAAACAGGAATTTCGAGTTGCTGTAATAGTCCAGATGGTTTCTGGTGTTCAGCTTTGACTTGTGAACAAGTCAAACATTTAGCAACATAGGAAGCGATGTGTTTCATCATACCGATCCACCAATAATCTGGTTTCATATTTTTATACATTTTGTCACCTCCTGGGTGCATGGTATATTTTGATTTATGAGCCTCTTCAAGAATTTTCTCTTGAAGATCTCCTATCTTAGGCACCCATATTCGATCGTTCATACGAAGAATATCATCATTTCCTTTGGTTAATAGATTAACCATCTTTCCCAGATTTTCTTGTTCGATATTAGTTTCTTCTAAAGCTATCTTCTGTGCTTCTTTAATTTGTTCGAGAAGATCGAATTTCAATTCAAGTCTCAAAGCACGTACTCTTTTAGGTTTTTCTCTTTCCTTTCGGCTTAAGGCGTCGGCCACTACATTAGCTTTGCCTTCATGATAACAGATTTCGCAGTCATAACCACTTAAGATTTCTAACCACCTTCTCTGTCTCATGTTCAACTCCTTCTGACCAAAGATATATTTTAAACTTTTATGGTCAGTGAACACGTTGAATCTGACTCCATAGAGATAGTGTCTCCATAATTTTATCGCAAAAATTATAGCACCTAACTCCAAATCATGAGTCGTTTAATTCCGTTCATGAGTTTTCAATTGTCGAGATGCATATGCTATGACTTTGTTTCTTTGTATTAACACACTACCAAGACCAGTGTGGGAAGCATCACAATAAACTATAAAGTCTTCTGTTCCATCTGGCAAAGCCAGTATCGGAGCATTTGTTAGTTTTTGTTTCAACAACTCAAAAGCTTCTTCCTACTTTGGTCCCCATTCATATTTCACAGATTTCCTTGTTAAGAAAGTAAGAGGGACTGGAATTCGGGAAAAGTCCTGGATAAATCTCCTATAATATCCAGCCAAACCTAAGAAACTCTGAACTTCAGTTGGTGTTTTCAGGGCTTCCCATTTAGTAATTGCCTCAATTTTAGCAGGATCGACTTGAATTCCATTGGCATTTATCATATGCCCAAGAAATTGTACTTCTGGTAACCAGAATTCACACTTTGAGAATTTAGCATACAATTTCTCGTTCTTGAGTAATTCAAGGATTATTCTCAAATGATCTGTATGATTTTCCTTATTCTTTGAATAAATAAGTATATCGTCTATGAATACGATAACAAACTTATCCAAATAAGGTTTATAGATTCGATTCATCATATCTATAAATGATGTTGGAGCATTAGTGAGTCCAAATGGCATCACAGTGAACTCATAATGTCCATATCTTGTTCTTAATGCAGTTTTGGGTATGTCTTCTTCTTGTACCTTCAACTGGTGGTATCATGAACGAATATCAATTTTCGAGAAGCAACACGCTCCCTGAAGTTGATCAAACAGGTCATCAATTCGAGGAAGAGGATATTTGTTCTTAATTGTGACCTTGTTCAGTTCACGGTAATCAATACACATGCGCATTGACCCGTCATTATTTTTAACAAATAACACTGGAGCTCCCCAAGGTGAAGAACTCAGTCTTATGAATCCTTTATCTAATAATTCCTCTAACTGTTTCTTCAATTCAGCCATTTCAGTTGGTGCTAACCTGTATGGTGTTTTGGCTATTGGAGCTGTTCCCGGTACCAGATTAATTCTGAACTCAACTTCTCTTTCTGGTTGCAATCCAGGTAGTTCCTACGGGAATACTTTCGGATACTCGGATACTACTGGTACATCCTTCAATAAGTTTGCTTCCTTCTTAGTTGATACTGAAACAAGGTAGGCAAGGCATCCTTTGTTCAGACATTTTATTGCCTTAAGGAATGATATTATTCCAATTGGATTGGAATTTTTATTTCCTTGGATAGTAACTGTCTTACCATTAGGCACACGAATTTCAATGGATTTCTTGTCATAAAATATTTGGGCTTGGCTGGTAGATAACCAATCCATTCCCAGAACAATGTCAAATCCGCTAGTGTCATAGGCAACAGTTGCATAGACAAGACATGTCCAGATAGAGAAATCTTACAGTCATATAAGGAACAAGAGATTCTAACTAGATCTCCATTAGTAGTTTCGACCTCGTAAGATTTTTCTAATCTAGCTAAAGGTTTATTCAACAGCTTACAGAATTTAACATCTATAAAGCTTTGATTTGCACCAGAATCAAATAAAACCTTTGCATAGATATTTTCGACAAGAAACGTACCGGTAATGACATCCGGTATTTTGGCTACTTCATTTGCATTTAAAACAAATGCTCTGGCGTTTTTCTTAGTTTCTTCTGCAGGTTTAGCTCTAGATGGTCCTGCTTCTTTGGTCTTTGGGCATTGGATTTTGATATGCCCTGGTTCTCCGCAACCGTAACAAACAATGAGCTTCTTGCTTTTGTAACAGTTTTCAGTTGAATGTCTAGGAATTTTACATGTGTTGCAAAAAGGCCATGCACCACATTTGTCGTGATGTTTCTTCTTGCATAAACGGCATCCAGGAGCAGAAAAATGAGTATCTTTACGACTGAAATTATTTTCGGATCATTTTTGCTCGTTTCTGTTTTGGTGCGTGTTATCCTTTTTCTTCAAATCCTCTCTATTCATGATCAAGACATCCGTGAAGCTAGCATCTAATTCAATGGCATCGTCCATTGATTCAGGTTTAGCGGCTTTCACGAAATCTTGAATTTCTAAAACTAAACCCCAGATATATCTTTTGATAAAGTTTGATTCGGGGGTTGCTAAATGAGGTACGAGTCTTGCATACTCAAATAGCTTTGTCACATAATCTTGATGGTTTGTACTTGTCATTCTTAAATTCAGAAAATTATGCTCAATCCTCTCTTTCATTCACCGGACATAATTTATTTTCCACTCTTTCCACAGACCAACCCATGGCATATGCCCTATCTCTGCCTTTGGAGGATATGACTTGATTCCACAATTCCAATGCTTGGTCTCTGAATAGATTTGAAGCATAAAACACTTTGTCTTCCTCAAGACATTTGCTTATTGTCAAAACTGACTTAGTTTTCTCTTGCCACCTTAACGCAGCTATAGCTCCTTCTTTTCCTGCAAACTCATAAGGTTTGCAGTCTTGGAAATTCTTGTAACTGCAACCAAGATTCCTTTGCTTCTTATACGAAGGTTCATATACGTCCTTGGAACTGATTATAGAAGAACCATGACCTTCCTGGTAGGTCCTCTTGATAGATTTACTACGAAAGTTTGAATGACTTCCTTTAGTATATTTTGAAGGGTGATTTGAATGTCTACCCTCAGTATGCTTGGAATATTGAGGGGTATAAATCTCATTCTCATTTTCTTTCATTTTGGATTTTAACAAAAGCGATTCTCGTTTCTTAGTAGCCTTTGCTTCTTCAATAGCTGCTACTATTTTCGGAATTGCTTTTTCTATTTCGGCATCGATCATTTTTGTCATTTCTGCTCTTTGAGCTTCTGGCTCAGAAATGGTATTTTCCATGGCTTGTTTCTTTTTGCCTCTAGTGTTATTAGATGGTCCACTTTTCGACATTCTAAAACGTTGAAAATTTTGGAATTAGAAACAAACTTTTTATTGATAATGATATATATACATAAAATATATACATGTGAAAGTCATTGTTTCTATAAATTTCTAAAATTCTTTTCTTCCAAGGCTTAGACTAATAACGCATTTCGAGCTTCGACTTCAACTTTTTCTCTTTCCAGCTCGGCTATTCGATTCAATAGCATTTGTTCCCTTTCACTTCCAGACGTATTCTCATTTGTACGAATAGTAGGAATATTTTCATAATAAGGTACATAAAATTTATTAGAATCGGCTCGTTCTTCTTCTTCAGTATCACATTTATTTTCATAAGGCATTTCGGTATGTACCTCGTGAAAATTTTGTGAGTATAACGGAATAATATTATAACTTCCGGCAGTTGGAGCAGAATGGAAACTTATCGAAGGATTATAAGGAATACTAGGGTTCCCTATTTCTCCAAGACTTTTAAAAGTAGAACTCTCTGTTTCTTCGTTATCTTCTATAGTAGTCTCATTAGTCTTACGTTCAAAATAATTTGCGAGCAAACTTACGAAGAAAACTAGGACCTTTACCCTTTCCAACCATATCTGTAAAATAATAAAATGATATTTTATTAAAATATCTTACAAGAAAATAAATATAGAAAGTACAACAGAATTTCTAGTCTTTCATCAGTTCTCTTCCAAGGATCTTCAGATCTTTTCCAAAATCATATACTTGTTGACCATAGAACCGTGTTCTAGCCTTGTTCATAATTCTTTCCCTATTTATTTCATCTGTTTGGCGCAACAAACGATCTAAACATTCTATGGGAGATGAAGGAACGCTATCCTCATATCGATACTTGGGAGGAGGTTCACGAATACCAAACAATATATCATTATAAACATTTTGATATTCAGGTGGCGATTGAAAATATGCGTGATATGGGCCACCATATATAGGTTCAGGGAATACGTATGGATCGTAAAGAACAGGCGAATTAGGATTATAAAAGGGATAATCCTCAGGATTTTCAGATACAGGAGCATACTGGTGAGATTCTTCTTCGGATATTTCCTCCATTGGTACATTTTGATATGCTTCTTCTACCTCAGTAGAAGGAATATAAAATCGTTTAGTAGACATTCCTACTCTTATTCTAGGCTTTCGGGACGTACTTGGCCCAGCCTAATCTTCCATTGATGGAGGAGTGGTAAAATGCCAGTTACTAAAATTAGAACCGGAATCCATTCAAGAACTCTCATCCTCGTATGATTGCGGGTGATATTCAGGAGTAGGAGTATCTAGATCTATGATGAAAGGATCCTCTCATCCAGAATTGGAATTAGCATCATCTGAGTTTCGTAAGGAGGACGCTCATGTCTTTCTTGTTTAATCGCATGGTTAGGATCATAATAAGGCACGTTATATTCTCCAAACATCCTGAAAATCTTAAATATTAGTAACTATCTTAATTAGGTATTCTGTCCTCATGATGATCAAAACTTAGATACTAAGGCAAGTATCCTTTATCTTAATCTTTGAGGTATTATAACTAAAATTATGGTTAAAGCTTAAATACTAAAACTAGTATCTAATTCGCTAAAACCTTGGGCTCTGATACCAAACTGTCACACCCCGGTTTCAGGACACCCTGGGTGTGTGACCAGATTGGCACCTCCAATCTTGTCACACCCCAACCGACGGCGGATTATACGTCGGGGCGGACGCGGTTGTTAAACAACACAAGGTTGACTATTAAAGTTTCAATATTTCATTAATAATATATTCAAAGGTTCAATACAAAGGAAATAACAAGTATACAACATTTATTTAATAAGTAGTCTAGGTCCAAAGCGTCCTATGTGATCACAAATAAGTCTCACGATGTAGAACCTGAAACATGTGAAAGAATCTGTCAACTACAAAATAGTTGGTGAGATACAAAGGTTTTGACACAGTTTAATAAGTATTTGAGAAGAATTTACAATTCACTATGATTCATGCATTCTATAATGTAAGTATGAGAAAACAAGCATGTTAGACATTGTGCATATCAACCCTCCAACCAAGTTTAGGCATAACCCGCAGGTTACCCTTATAAGTCTCAAGTTTAAAGTTTAATTCAGTAACAATCACCAAGGCCTCCCCCCCGAAGGGGTCAATCAATCAAGGTGGATTGGTCAATTACAATAGATCTATCATTGTTACTATAGGCTTGATCAAAGTTAATGAATATGCTAGTTTTAAGTTTAATCTAAGCATACAAGTCTCAAGTTTAACATAAGAATAAACACGTAGTCATAGTTGTACAAGAATTGTATAAGTTTAAGAATTTTGAACATGTTTCACCCCAAAAGCATAGAAAGGAAAAAGGGGCTAAGTATACTCACTTGGATCGATGAAGAGTATCCGTCACGAATAAGTATTTGCAAGACTTCGAAGGAGAATATCCTCACAATAAGCCTAAGAATATAAGTCTAAAGTTTCAAGCAAAAAGTCTAAGACAAGGGATCTAGGAGTTCGGGATTCGACTAGGGTTTCAATGGGATGAGATTGATTGTGTTTGTAAATTTTAAATTAAGTTTAAGATAAAAGTTTTTGAATGTAAAACTTGGATATCAATGTCTTAATAAGTTTGTAGCCTAGAATAATTAATTAAGATAATTATTTAAAAGTCTCACAATTATTACACACAAATAGGTAATAATAATTAAAATAGTTTTTCTAAGTAGTTGTACATATTATTAAACGAAAGACTAAACAATTTTTAAAGATTTAAAAATGATTATTTAGTATGGATAATTATTGAAGATTACTAATAATTATTGTAAAGATAAATAGGTAGTTAGAAAATAAATAGTCTTTGAGGATTTATAATAACGTTTAAAGGATAAATAAAAGATTAATAGAAATTGTTTAAAGTGTGAATAATTGTTAAGAATAAATAATTATCTAAAAGGATAATTATTTTATTTATAAATCATTTAAGATTTATTAATGTACTCATGTGTTAAGTATCTATTTTATAATTTGGCTTGTAAATAAATAATGTTTTCAAGTTTAAATAATTGTCAAGTTTCCATAAGTTTATAAAAATAGAATTTCTTATAAAGTTTATGTCTTTAAATCATAAGTTTATAAATTATAATGTTTCATAGGTATGAAAATAAAGTTTGCGAGTTTAAAGTTTTTGTTTCGGATTTATAGGGTTTATAAACATTCTACAAATAAAGTATATTTTCTTTGTCTTAAAATAAATAAATGCGCAAAGTTTATATAGAATATGGACTTTTATAGAAGGTACAAGTTTTCAATTTCCCTAAAATATTCCCTATTCAAAATATAACTTTTTATAAAATTTAAAGGTGTTTTTATAGTTTTTAAATATTTACAATTATTTTTAAAGAATTAGTTTTTATAAATTTTAACTAAGTTTAATTTAGTTAAAATAGTTTTAGAATACAAAAGTGTAGATAAAAGCCATTTCTGGGTTTATATGAATTCAACAGATTTTATAAAAAAATTTTGAAATTTTAATTCTGATAAAATGGGCACAAAAAAATGAAACAGAATAAAACGGGCCGCCCGGATCGAACACGGGTCTGGGACCGGGTCAGGCATACACTCGCGCTCCAACCATCTCGGCTACGGGGCTCGCTACTAGTTTATCCGGAAATGAAAACTTTTAAATACAATCCCAAACTAACCCCAAATCCGTATGATGAACCCTAGAATGCAAATCCTTAAAATTCGAACCGAAATCCCCTCTGTCATTACGAATTGACAGACGGATTTTAGTCTTTGGATGGAAACGAGCCTTTTGGCCATTGAAATTACCTGAATCGGTGAAGGAATGAGGGAGAACGGTCCTGGGCTCGAAGTCGGCTGTCGTGGGAAAGAACTCGGAAATGCAGGTTAGCTTTCGACGAATTGAGGATTGAGATGCTTGTAGTGTGATGTCGTCTACTCGTTGGTACTCGTATTTATACACGATTTTGCGATTAAATGCTCGATTAGGTGGGAGTTAACGGATGGGTTAAAACGGATCGAATCCGGCTTCACGTGTGATTACTGTTGGAATTGAGAGTTAAGGCACCTCGGTTTCGGGTCGCATGCGCGAAGGGATGTTCGAGGTTCGATGAATCTAGCCGGGATCGCGATTTCGGTCAAAATGGGTGGAAACCGGCTTGGGAGGGAGTCGAACCTGAGACTGGTTTCAGTCTCAGTAGTTTGGTCTAATTATAGCTCCAGTCCCTGTAGTTTCAAGCCTTTGTTATCACATGTTAAAACTTAGTTTTTTTTTGTTTAAAATAAGTTTCAAATAGTGACAGCTTTAGTCCTCGGACTTTTATAACTAAATAATAGGTTTTATTCCTATAAAAATCCAAATAAGTTTTATAAGCTTTGTATTTTATAACTTTATAAAATAACTTTTAGGTTTATAATTTATAAGTTTCAAGGTTTCAATAAGTTTATAAACCATATAACATTAATTATAAACTTTATAAAGTTTTAATAATTTCCATAATTATAAGATATATCTATATATCATGTGTAATTGTTTTTCTTAAATATGTATCAAATAATTAATTATTTATTATTTAAGAAAAATAGGTTTTAAATAGGTTTTCAAGATTAACAATACGTGCAAGGGTTTAGGAAAGTATTGGTCAGAAAATCCTGGATATTACAAATCTTATTTTATTTAGAAAATCAGAGTTAGTTTAGCAATGAAAATACTTTTGGATTGAACTTGTAATAAATCACAACCCGAGGGTTGATATTGTATATTTTCCAAATCCGGGGATAAATAAAATACCATTTCATTTCACGGGGGATTTAAATACCCCTTTTTCTATACAAAACCATGGTCCACGACCATTTACATGTCACCTGCGTAAGCAGGGTAAAACTAGAGCCACAAGGTAGTTGGCATGTGCCTGGGGAGTTAACCCTGTCCAATACCAAGCTATACCAACATTGGTATCTAAGGGTTTTACCTTCCGGCACCTAGCCCTGTGTACAAGGGAGTATCCATATCTAGGAAATCGTCATCCAAAATATATCATCTTGTTTCTTATCACTGAAGGGTTATCTTCGTGCTACTAGCACATAACCTTATCAAAATATTTTATGTACACCTTTATCCCGAACACTATCCTGTAGGACTAGCCTTAGATAATCATTGATTACCTGAAAAACATTTGGAAAATAAAATGTCAGCGCGAACGCCGGTGAACATGATTATCATGACCAGTTTCATTTGGCAAATACAGTATCAAAACATTTAACCATAACGCGGGTACAATCTACCATTCAGCAGAACTATTTCATCTGAGCGTACAACCACTTCATACACCAATAATTTCCGTAAAAGGACTGCTGGCACTACCAGACTTACTTACAACAATGTCCCTTAACTGAGACTCCGTCTTACATCCAGTTACAGACAATTACCAGCCCCAATATAGGAATTTCACCCATAAAGCGTGTATCCTTGATCAAGTTTTACGTATACTTATGGCCTGAATGTTGTACGTATACGCCCTTATGCATCAAACTTTTGAATACCAGTATTGCCATTTCGTAAACGTAAAAATTTCAAAGTTTTAAAAATAAAAGAGCGATAAACATATTAACCTTAACAATAGCTTTGTCTTATCTCAGGTAATCCGTATAAGCTTAGTGTAAACCTTAAAACAAGTTCTAAGTTAAGTTAGAATCTTAACGCACGAATACGGAAATAAACAAAAGTGCGAAAATAAGCGAAAGTCAGATATTTTACCGAAATACGAGCACGAGAGTCGAGGAGGCTGGTCTCCAGGAAGTTTGGAAGTTGGTTGTGGGTTGGTGTGTGAAAAAATGTGAAGCCGTTGGCTTCTATTTATAGTTGCCCGACACCGCCCGTGGCGGACCATCAGCCTGGGTGGTAGCGGTCCGCTACCGCCCAGGGCATGCGTCAACCCTACGCGTCCCTTCCTGATTGGACCGATCCTCCACCAAGACCGTTACGGAGGGCGTGGCGGTCCGCCACCAAGACACGCGTCAGATTTAGAAGATGAGTCACTAGACACGTGGCGTCACGAGAAGTTGCGGCTGGATTGCGGCTAATGGACCGTTACCCAAGTGGTGGTGGTCCGCCACCCAACCCTGAAGCCCATAGTGGACCGTTAAGATATATGGTAGCGGTTCTCTACCAGTCAGCTTTCACATTTTTTCTTTTTAACCCTTGAACTTTCAGGATTTGGCAATTCCAACCCTTATGGTTTCAAATTTGGCAATTGAGGACCTCGGATTTGGCCTGGTGTTACAGTATAACCGTATGAGTATCTCTAAAGATAAAATTCTAAGATCAACCATGTATGTTACTACTCCCTAAGAAGATCAAAAGACTCGTGTAATGGACATGATAGATTGTGCTAAAATGTCAAATGAGGGTTCTCTGGTCCGTGTCACCACTCACAATATTGTGAAAGGTTGTGGTCCACAACCCTAGAGCAAAGGGCAATCAAGAATCAAAAATGCAAACAAACCCTAAGAACACTAACACCTGTGTCACACCCCAACCGACGGCGGATTATACGTCGGGGCAGACGCGGTTGTTCAATAGCACAAGGTTGACTATTAAGGTTTAAATAATTTTATTAAATAACTTCAAGGTTCCAATACAAAGAATAAATCAAATACATAGCAAGAATACAAGTCTAATTGATTAAGCATTCTAGGTCCAAGCATCCTATGCGATCACAGTAAGGTCTCATGTTGTAGTACCTGAAACATGTGAAAGAATCTGTCAACTACAAAATAGTTGGTGAGATACAAAGGTTTTGACACAGTTTAACAAGTATTTGAAAAGTATTACAATTCACTATGATTTGTGTTTTCTCTAATGTAAGTATGAGAAAACAAGTATCTTAAACATTGTGCACATCAACCCTCCAACCAAGTTTAGGCATAACCCGCAGGTTACCCTTATAAGTCTCAAGTTTAAAGTTTAATGTAGTAACAAACACCAAGGGCTCCCCCCCCCCCGAAGAGGTCAATCAATCAAGGTGGATTGGTCAAATGCAATAGATCTATCATTGTTACTATTGGCTTGATCAAAGTTAATGAATGTGCTAGTTTTAAGTTTAATCTAAGCATACAAGTCTCAAGTTTAACATAAGAATAAACACGTAGTCATAGTTGTACAAGAATTGTATAAGTTTAAGAATTGTGAACATGTTTCACCCCAAAAGTATAAAAGGAAAAAGGGGCTAAGTATACTCACTTGGATGATGACGAGTACCGACAAGACTAAGTGTTTTGCAAGACTTGGAGAGGGAGAGTATCCTCACAATAAGCCTAGGAATATAAGTCTAAAGTTTCAAATAAAAAGTCTAAGACAAAGTATCTAGGATTCAAGATTCGACTAGGGTTCCAAGTGGGAGACGGGAATGATTGTGTTATGAAGTTAAATTTCAAAGTTTTAAAATAAAAGTTTTAAATTAATGTCACAAAACTTGAATGTCAAAGTTTCATAAGTTTGTAGATTAGAATACTTATTATTTAAAAGTTTCTCAATTATTAATTACACCCAAATAGGTATTAATAATTGAAATAGTTTTCTAAGTATTTGTACATTTTGTTAAATGAAAGACTAAACAATTTTAAAGATTTGAAATGATTATTTAAAGTGTGGATAATTATTAAAGATTACTAACAATTATCGTAAAGATAAATAAGTGTTTAGAAAGTAAATATTCTTTGAGGATTTAACATTTAAAGGATAGATAAAAGATTAATAGAAGTTATTTAAAGTGTGAATAATTGTTAAGGATAAACAATTATTTATAAAAATAAACCATATGAATCATTAAGGTTTCAAGCATTAAATATTTATTTTATTTTTTTTTTCAAATTAATATGATAATAACTATCAAGTACCTATAAGAAAAATAAAATTACTTATAAAGCTTACATTATAAGTTTATAAGTTTTAAATCATTTAGAAGCTAGATAAAGAATAAATATCTTCCTTGTTTTTAACTAAATAAATGAATGGGTCCTGGTTTAGTTTTTTTTTTTTAAATGAATTACAATGTTTATAAGTTTATGTTTCCTAAGTTGTATACAAATCTTATAAGTTTTGTTTATAAAATTTATATAATTTATTTATTTGAGGTTTTAAAGTTTCAAACCGAAAAATAATTAAAGTTTTATCTTAAATTAAAGTTTCAAGTTTTACAAGTTATTTTTCTGTTTATCATATAAGTTTTATGGAGTCTTAAAAGTATAACTTTTTTTTTGTAGTTTTTAAGAATTTAAAACTAAATTAAAGGCTAAATATATTATAGTTTTAACCAAGTTTGATTTATTAAAATAATATGAAATATGAAAAGTGTAAAAAAAAATCATAATTAGGTTTATAAAGATTTAACAGATTTTATAAAAATTAATAGAAATGTTAAATCTGTTTGGAAAGTATAAAAAAAAATTAATATACCAAAAACAGGGGCTGACCGGATCGAACCCGGCCCCCTGACCGGTTTCACTTTCACACGCGCACCCTAACCATCCCGACTACGGGCTCGTTAGTGTATAACATAAAACGAAAATCTTTTAAACAAACACTCAAACCAACCCCCAAATTGATATGAACCCTAGAATCAACCTTGCCAAATTCGTGTCGATTTGCCCTCTGTTAATGCAAGTAAACAGAGGGCTTTCGATCCTCAGAGTGTAACGATAATGTTAGCCACAAAAATTACCTCAGATGGTTTCGGATTGAGCTCGGGTTCTGGATCGGCTGTCGCAGCTTCAATCAGCCAAATGTAGATACGTTTTGAACGAATTGAGAGTGTAGTGAGTTGTAGTGTGGTGTCTTCGATGTTTAACCATCGATATTTATAGTGGATTCAAGCATTAAGGGCTCGATTAGGTGGGAAGGTTACGGTTGAGTAAATGCCGGTTTCGAATTCAAATTACGCGTGTTTAAGGTCGGATCAGGCATTGATTGTCATTGGGTTTTGGTCGCATGCGGGAGGCGAACCCAAGGTTCAACGAATCCGGACGTTTTCGTGATTTTGAGTAAAAAGGCTGAAAAACGAGGGGAATGCGGGACTCGAACCCATGAATGGTTCTGGGTTCGGGAGTTTGGGTTTGTGGCAGAACAGGTCCTCGAAGTTTCATTGGTTTAGCACTTTCCGTTTAAAGTTTAATTTTAGTTTAAAACAAGTTTCAGGCAATGACAGTTTTGGTCCCCGAACTTTAATAAAATAATTTAAGATGGATTTATAAAATCTAATAAATTTTGTATGTTTATATTTATAACTTTATATATTTATATATATATTTTTATCATTATATATATATATATTATAAATTTATATTATTTCTTATTTTGCCAAGTTTGAAGAATCTATCTATATATTTACATATATGGATATCTTTATCACAATATTCATATATATGTTAAGTTAATATTTATCTTTTTAAGGGAATAGTTTTTTTAACACGAAATTGACTTTTTAAATTTAGTAATATGCCGGAATATCTCGGATATCACAGTCTCCCCTACTTTAGGAAAGTTCGTCTCGAAATTGAAGCAGAAGGGTTTAGTCAAGTTTACGATACGCATAAGGATAATGAGAATGACACTTCACGTTCCCTAGTAGGCTCTGGGTTACGTTTATAGTTCTAAGTGAGATGGAATGACAGGAATAAGATTACGCTCGGGTTTCTAGGTTTTCCAAGTGTATGGTTGCCAAGAGTTTCCTAAGAAGCATATATTTTCATTGAAATATATGAAGATTCGTTTTCGGGAATGCATTCGAGAGAATATCTGCTGAATTTCCTTTCAGGATTTCAAGCGAGATGTATCACTTAGGATGGATTTGATGGTAGTTTCAAGGATTTGAGCTTGTAGTCTAATACGTCTAAGGACTTGCTACGGTACCTAAGTTTCGTGGCTATCCTTTATGACAAGTCTTAGATCATGGCACACGACAGAGTTTACTATGTTTTCCCATACGCTGATTTTTCATACTTACGTGTGCACCCGCAAGCATTTAAATCGTCGTATAGTCCGCACAGGTCCTTCTATTTGTGTGTGGATAAAGAAAAAGTATAAGAATTTGTTTAACACATGACTAAAGTTTCCACGTAAGAGTAATCATTGATTGACGGGTCCCTTAGAGAGAGACGTCGTTCAATGATTAAAGAGGAAGAATGTGACAAGATTTAGAGTTTCAAAGTTTCCTCGCGATTGATTAAGAATACTTCAATCATCGAGTAGTTTAAAGTCTTTACACTTTCCTCGGGTTTGATCAAGAATACATCAAACCTTGAGTAGTTTAAAGTCTTGTACGTTCATCATGTTTGAATAAGCATACGTTAAACATGGAAAAGTCTTATACGTCCATCGTGTTTGAACAAGCATACGTCAAACATGGAGTAGCTTAAAGTCTTATATGTCCATCGTGTTTGAACAAGCATACGTCAAACATGGAGTAGCTTAAAGTCTTATACGTCCATCGGGTTTGAACAAGCGTGCGTCAAACATGGAGTGGCTTAAAGTCCCATACGTTCATCATGTTTGAACAAGCATACGTCAAACATGGTGTAGTTTAAAGTCTCATACGTCATCACGTTTGAACAAGAATACGTCACACAACAAGTTTTCAAGACTAAGAATCCAAGTATAAGTTTCAAGATTAAGAATCCAAGTATAAGTTTCAAGATTAAGAATCCAAGTATGAGTTTCAAGACTAAGAATCCAAGTATAAGTTTCAAGATTAAGAATCCAAGTATGAGTTTCAAGACTAAGAATCCAAGTATAAGTTTCAAGATTAAGAATCCAAGTATAAGTTTCAAGATTAAGACTCCAAGTATGAGTTTCAAGACTAAGAATTCAAGTATAAGTTTCAAGATTTAGAATCTAAGTATGGGTTTCAAGACTAAGAATTCAAATATAAGTAGGATAAATCACAAGTTGCAATATTAAGCTTTACATGGTCCTTTATTGATCATGTTTAGTTTTAAGAATACGAGTTTGAGTATTTGTATAAGTTTTTTTTTTGCATGACTCAAAAGTTTCTGACCTCATAGTTATGTATACGAAGTTTAATGTTTTAGCAACATGTATTCAAGCTTTTAGTCTCCGTTGTGATTTATAGTAAGTCCTTTACGTGACAAGAGTTGAATGAGGAAAGTCTCCAAGCATAGGGTAACGGGAAAAGTTTCGATAAGGTTTATGATAGTGTGTTTATAAATGATTTTATCTCGTTTTATAACAGCAGGTATAGTTTTCTTTTATATAGAGTGTAATTAAGATGTTTAAAAATGACGAGTTGGACATTGATAAATAGTATAAGTAAGATTTATGAAGAGGTATGTATGATTGTCAAACGAAAAGTTGGTCAAGTTTAGAAGTGTGAAGTCTATATAAGAGGTAAGGATCATAGCTGATTACGGCAGTGGCTCGTAAGTCGAGTTGTTTTAAAAGAGTGCTTACGAATTAGAAGGTTCATTCAAAGTTTATTCTTCAAGTGTACGTGTCACTTAGGGTTTTATAGTTAAATGCCACGTCGTTAATTATCTCTAGTACTAACGTGAGCTACTCTTGACGGAAGTGTATGGGTAAGAGGGTTAAGTTTGTAATGATGAGAGGAGTGTCAAATCAACAAGAGATAACAAGATGAAATTTCAAAATAACTTTTCATTAGATATTCCAAAATTTGGGCTTCTAGCCCTTACATAAGACAAAACTTTTAAAATTTAAGAGAATTGGAGGCTTCATGCACGCCTTAGGTAGCTCTCCACCAAGAAACAGATTAGTACCATTACAAGAACTGCTAGAGTCACTCGGATGGCGAATCTAGCCTCTGCCCTAGTGGCATCGATACGGTCCTCGAAGATTTCTCTGTCTTCTTCCAAAGATACGATCTTTTCTTCCTGGATCCAGATTTGGTTGGCCAGGTCGTCGATCCTTTGGTTTAGTAGGTCTTGCTGTGCCCTGTGCTCCATCTCCCTCCTCATAGATTCCTTGGTTTCCATAAACCTAGGAATGTTAGGCACCGGGATTCCCATTGCCACGGCAGGTTCCCTGGCATGCCTAGCCCTTAGGGTTGGGGTAGGTGCTAGATACGGGTCCCTTGGTGGTGATGAAAACCGGTGATGAAGATGAGGTGGTTGGTAAGGATTCCTCGGTGGTGATGTCCTATGGTTTCTGGTCTAGTTGGTGTTGAGTTCAGCTTTTGCCCTAGCATTGGGGTAAGGACTTGGTTGATACACCGGTGACTCGCTGCTCTCTTCTCGGTCGGACTCTCCTCTTGGACGATACACTGGTGAAGAGTGTGAGTGTGAGTCCATTACCTAGTAAGAGAAGGGAATAGGAAGAGATTTGTAAGTAATTTGATTAAATGTTTTCAAAAAGATTTTTATTCATAATACTGAGTCATCACAGTAGTATTAAAAAATGGTTTTCGGTTTGAAGTTGATGAGCTAACGAAGAAAATTCCCGGAAGAAGGGGTGGGTCACGAGGACTCACTTATGTACCCTATTTCCATAGCCAGAATTTCCTCGTGAGTCTACAACTTTTTAGTTATTGTCACCGATATTTGGGTTTAAGGTACTATGTCGAGGTTTATTGTGGGCTTAAGGTCTTAAGCGTGGAGTTTGTTTATTCTATAGTAGTCTTCTTCCCTTGCGGGAAAGCGATCAGGTTACTAATCACTTTGTTAATGTACTTTAGGTTTAAAAGACGTTAAGTTTTTGTTTACAAGAAACGGTGATGCGTAAGTTTTAAGGACGTATGAAGGTTTTAAAAGTGTAACAAGTTTTGAGTTAGTCATAAAATGAAGTTTGCTTGAGTGACGAAAAATGAAATGAGACACAAGGGTTTCCCCAAGTTTATAAAATAATGAAGTTCGTAAAAATACGTGGTTTTAAATGTGTTGGTATTACAAGGATCATGAAGTTTAAGGAAGTATGAAAACTTTGAGATGTATAAAAGTGTAACGAAAGTTTTAAGTTAGTTATCAAATGAAACTTGGTTAATTGCTAAGGGGGTAAGGTAAAAATACAAGGGTTACCTCTTATGTGTCATATTTATAGAGTAATGAAGCTTTATAGAAGATTTTGTAGGGTAATACATAGTTTTAAGGGTTATATTACAACGATCACGAAGTTTATTGGGTAGTATCTATAAATATAAGTTTATGTATGTAGTTTTTAAGTATAATCTCGTAAGAATTTCTCCTTGAAGGTAACTCCTTCAGGTCATGACGAGTAAGCATGCTGTCATGTGACAAGACGAGACTTAAGAATCATAGAATAAAGATTATAGAGGAAAGTTTTTGAATCATGAACTTATGAAGTATATAGTGTTTGAGATAGTACTCGTTTAATGCATATCACTAAGTAAGTACTTTGACATATCAAGGGAGATCTAAGCTCACTAATGTTTTAGAGAAGTCATGCATTCCTATAAGTGAATACTCATCCCAAGAATTCCCAGGAAAGCATACGGGTCCAACGGTTGATTTAGATTTATACGAAATGCTTTCCTTGACAGAATTTCCCAGAATACAGGTATTCACCCTTCCGGTCCGCACAAGTTCTCACACATTATCTAGAACTTAAATATTCTTGATGAGAGTTTAGTGGTGGATTAGACTTGAAGCCTAAGAACGAGTCCTCGATGTAGTAGCCTCTTGTAGCACGTAGGTAAGTAGAAACGTAGGATCTCCAAGCGTTCACGTGTAAGATTTAAGAATAGAATGAGGAGAAAAGTTCCTAGTAAAGGACATGAGATAACTCATGTTTGGGTCTCCTAAGTTATAGTCTAGGTCATGTGTCTAATAACCTAATTCCCTATAACCAAGGCTCTGATACCAATCTGTCACACCCCAACCGACGACGGATTATACGTCGGGGCGGACGCGGTTGTTCAATAGCACAAGGTTGACTATTAAGGTTTAAATAATTTTATTAAATAACTTCAAGGTTCCAATACAAAGAATAAATCAAATACATAGCAAGAATACAAGTCTAATTGATTAAGCATTCTAGGTCCAAGCATCCTATGTGATCACAGTAAGGTCTCATGTTGTAGTACCTGAAACATGTGAAAGAATCTATCAACTACAAAATAGTTGGTGAGATACAAAGGTTTTGACACAGTTTAACAAGTATTTGAAAAGTATTACAATTCACTATGATTTGTGTTTTCTATAATGTAAGTATAAGAAAACAAGTATCTTAAACATTGTGCACATCAACCCTCCAACCAAGTTTAGGCATAACCCGCAGGTTACCCTTATAAGTCTCAAGTTTAAAGTTTAATGTAGTAACAAACACCAAGGGCTCCCCCCCCCCCCGAAGGGGTCAATCAATCAAGGTGGATTGGTCAAATGCAATAGATCTATCATTGTTACTATTGGCTTGATCAAAGTTAATGAATGTGCTAGTTTTAAGTTTAATCTAAGCATACAAGTCTCAAGTTTAACATAAGAATAAACACGTAGTCATAGTTGTACAAGAATTGTATAAGTTTAAGAATTGTGAACATGTTTCACCCCAAAAGTATAAAAGGAAAAAGGGGCTAAGTATACTCACTTGGATGATAACGAGTACCGACAAGACTAAGTGTTTTGCAAGACTTGGAGAGGGAGAGTATCCTCACAATAAGCCTAGGAATATAAGTCTAAAGTTTCAAATAAAAAGTCTAAGACAAAGTATCTAGGATTCAAGATTCGACTAAGGTTCCAAGTGGGAGACGGGAATGATTGTGTTATGAAGTTAAATTTCAAAGTTTTAAAATAAAAGTTTTAAATTAATGTCACAAGACTTGAATGTCAAAGTTTCATAAGTTTGTAGATTAGAATACTTATTATTTAAAAGTTTCTCAATTATTAATTACACCCAAATAGGTATTAATAATTGAAATAGTTTTCTAAGTATTTGTACATATTGTTAAATGAAAGACTAAACAATTTTAAAGATTTGAAATAATTATTTAAAGTGTGGATAATTATTAAAGATTACTAACAATTATCGTAAAGATAAATAAGTGTTTAGAAAGTAAATATTCTTTGAGGATTTAACATTTAAAGGATAGATAAAAGATTAATAGAAGTTATTTAAAGTGTGAATAATTGTTAAGAATAAACAATTATTTATAAGAATAAACCATATGAATCATTAAGGTTTCAAGCATTAAATATTTATTTTATTTTTTTTTCAAATTAATATGATAATAACTATCAAGTACCTATAAGAAAAATAGAATTACTTATAAAGCTTACATTATAAGTTTATAAGTTTTAAATCATTTAGAAGCTAGATAAAGAATAAATATCTTCCTTGTTTTTAACTAAATAAATGAATGGGTCCTGATTTAGTTTTTTTTTTTTAAATGAATTACAATGTTTATAAGTTTATGTTTCCTAAGTTGTATACAAATCTTATAAGTTTTGTTTATAAAATTTATATAATTTATTTATTTGAGGTTTTAAAGTTTCAAACAGAAAAATAATTAAAGTTTTATCTTAAATTAAAGTTTCAAGTTTTACAAGTTATTTTTCTGTTTATCATATAAGTTTTATGGAGTCTTAAAAGTATAACTTTTTTTTTTTATAGTTTTTAAGAATTTAAAACTAAATTAAAGGCTAAATTTATTATAGTTTTAACCAAGTTTGATTTATTAAAATAATATGAAATATGAAAAGTGTAAACAAAAATCATAATTAGGTTTATAAAGATTTAACAGATTTTATAAAAATTAATAGAAATGTTAAATATGTTTGGAAAGTATAAAAAAAAATTAATATACCAAAAACAGGGGCTGACCGGATCGAACCCGGCCCCCTGACCGGTTTCACTTTCACACGCGCACCCTAACCATCCCGACTACGGGCTCGTTAGTGTATAACATAAAACGAAAATCTTTTAAACAAACACTCAAACCAAATCCCAAATTGATATGAACCCTAGAATCAATCTTGTCAAATTCGTGTCGATTTGCCCTCTGTTAATGCAAGTAAACAGAGGGCTTTCGATCCTCAGAGTGTAACGATAATGTTAGCCACAAGAATTACCTCAGATGGTTTCGGATTGAGGGAGAACGAGCTCGGGTTCTGGATCGGCTGTCGCAGCTTCAATCGGCCAAATGTAGATACGTTTTGAACGAATTGAGAGTGTAGTGCGTTGTGGTGTGGTGTCTTCGATGTTTAACCATCGATATTTATAGTGGATTCAAGCATTAAGGGCTCAATTAGGTGGGAAGGTTACGGTTGAGTAAATGCCGGTTTCGAATTCAAATTACGCGTGTTTAAGGTCGGATCAGGCATTGATTGTCATTGGGTTTTGGTCGCATGCGGGAGGCGAACCCAAGGTTCAACGAATCCGGACGTTTTCGTGATTTTGAGTAAAAAGGCTGAAAAACGAGGGGAATGCGGGACTCGAACCCATGAATGGTTCTGGGTTCGGGAGTTTGGGTTTGTGGCAGAACAGGTCCTCGAAGTTTCATTGGTTTAGCACTTTTCGTTTAAAGTTTAATTTTAGTTTAAAACAAGTTTCAGGCAATGACAGTTTTGGTCCCCGAACTTTAATAAAATAATTAAAGATGGATTTATAAAATCTAATAAATTTTGTATGTTTATATTTATAACTTTATATATATATATATTTTTTTATCATTATATATATATATATATTATAAATTTATATTATTTCTTATTTTGCCAAGTTTGAAGAATCTATCTATATATTTACATACTAGGTTAGAATCCCGTGTATTACACGAGATTGTATATTAAAAAAAGATAAAACTTATAAATTTATAAATACGTCATAACTTGTCAGAATATTATGATAGTCTCGAGATATATCAAGTGGAAATGTGTGTGTATATAACAAATTAGTATTTTTCTTTAATTAATTATTTTGAATTCTTATTATATATTCTTATTTAATATAATTATTATTCTTCTTTAATAATATATTTATAATATCATTATTATTTAATAAGATAGTGGTGCATTTATTAGGAGAGAGAGGCGGGAAAACCAATATGAGGAGGCATGAGGGAGTGACATGTGGCACCCTAAAACCTTTATTTATTAGTATGTATAGATATGGATATCTTTATCACATATATATATTCATATATATGTTAAGTTAATATTTATCTTTTTAAGGGAATAGTTTTTTTAACACGAAATTGACTTTTTAAATTTAGTAATATGTCAGAATATCTCGGATATCACAACCTGTATGAAAAGCAAGACATTGATGGTAACGCAATTTAGACCTAACATACAATGGGTAGGAGGTTTCAGACTGCATCTATAACCGTGTAGGTCTCAAGATAAGGTATGACACTCATAATATTCTCTAAATATAGCATTGACACCAAGCGTTATTGTCAAATCAATTGTCTATACATTCAAAACGCAAAGTAATGATTCTAGCATTCAATACTCGACTTAGAAGACTCAAAACTAACTAGAAATAAGTAAAACATGATCATGGCGTAGTAGGCATTGAACATTTACAACATATATAATTATTCTTACGCATTCAAGATATTGATTCTAATATTAACACAATAAATCATACGATTAAAACCCGCAAAAGCGTCAAAACACAAAAACAATCATCTAACTTAGGTAGCTTATGAAATTAGCTACTCATGCTACTATATAAAGACATAAAAGTCAAGAATAATTATGTAATGGAACAAAAGAAGATGAACCGAATGATTTCAAACCGAAATATGCTCCAAACTTGTGATCCTTGTGTCCCACAAGCTCAAAACCTTCATCTTCTAGCCTCCTCAATCGATATCTGCCGCAAACCAACGATTGAACCCAAGAAAATGCGTCCAAATTTATAGAATCATGAAAGTCAGGGTTTCTGGCCTGTAACGTCAGTAGCGGACCACTATCTAGCTCCTTAGCTGACTACTAAGGGTTGATATCAGCCGGGTCATTAAACACAATGATTATGTCTTTGAGTTGTGGAGAGGACTAAAAACGAAGGGTAAAGGGTCTGAGGCTTTGAGCATAGGAGTTGAGATGTTGAGGAGAGACATCAAGGAATAGGAATTTAGGGTAACGTAAAGAGGTTTTTTTCCTCTTTTCAGGTAGTAAGTTGGGCTATTGTTGACTCTCTGTAAGAACTTCTATAATGAATTAGATTAAAAAAGTTATTTATAAATGTATAAATATTAATTTATTAATTATATATATATATGTATAGCTTCAACCAAAAAAACAAGCATAGGGAAGGATCATAGACCCAACGTTTTCAAACCCGGACCAAATCGGCCGGTCAGAACGGTCGTACCGGGAACCGGTGACTTAGGCGGTCCGGTTATGCGTGTTGAAACGGGCCTGTAGCGACCCGGCCGGTTGGGTCGGAAACCGGTGGTCGAACCAAAAACCGGGGGTTGGGCCGGTTGAACCAGGAGGAGCGATTTTGTCTGCTCTAGGGTTGTTGTTAACGCTGGGGTGGTGAGAGGCGGTGGCTGTGAGCGGTCGTCGAAGGAGGGTAGTGATGAACAACAGTCGTTGTCGGAGGGTGGTGGTGATGAACAGGCGGTGGCAGCTGATGGTGATGTGGTGGCGGTGGTGGTGCCCTGGTGGTCCGTGCGTCTTTATCTTCTTTCTTTTACCAGATATTTTGTGAGAATGTAATATGTAAATGATAGAGAAAATGAAAGGAAGAAGAAAAAGATGAATTTGTTAATAAGAAAGAGGATGACATGATTTCTTTTTCAAATTGTAAACGTAGAAGATGGAGGGTTGAGAAGAAAGAGAATAATCTCTTTGAAAAACAAAAAAATAAAGAGATTGTCAGTGCTTTACTGTTTTGGAAAGTGTTGTAATTTATTAATTTTATAAAAAACACAGTAATAAAAAGGAAATGTAAATTACGTTTTAATGTTTTATGATCTCAATAATTTTTTTAATATGTTTTTCTTAATTTTATTAAACTTTTTACTGAAATGAACTTTCATATATTTTATTTCTTTTTATTTTACATTTTAAATACATAACTATTATATTTACTTTTAAATAAGTAATTTTTATACCTATTATGTATTTAAATTATAAAAAATATTATTCGGTTCTTAAATCCGGTCAGACCGGTCCGACCAGTGGACCGGTAAGGAGACCGGTTCGACGTCCGGTCCGCTTCTGAAAACATTGCATAGACCCGGATATCTTTGCTTCTTAAAGTAACTCTTACCGACTAATGAAAAAAAATACGAGACTTTTCAACGAACGTGTTGTTACAAAAGGGCAATGAACCGGCATAAATCTATCCCAGATTGCATGAGAATATCACAAATTTATGCCGTTCTTACGATTTGAAGTCCGAATGATTTTTTTTTTAAACAGAAAACTTCAATAAGACAGACGCGCCCTCAAAACAAGGACCGTCGAAAAATAAACCGTTACAACATATACAGTGAAAAAATCATCCAATCCTTCCACTGGATGGTTTTAAATTTAGACCGTTGAAGTCCGAATGATTATCCTTTATTATTATTTCAACAGAATTATTCTTTATTTCATTAAACTCATTTCTCCAAAATTCAAACATTTCCGGTAGAGTGAATTCGGATTATCTTCCGGGAGATTTTGACATAAAACGTTCCTTGCTTCATAACTTCTTTTTGTATTTTTTTTTCTTTTTTCCAAAAAATATTCAAATTGATTTCCCTAGATAAAATGGGTAGGTTAAGAGGGCAAAGATGAGAATATTAGACCTGTAATATTAGAGAAATTAAATATTCGAATATTTGTTTACGTAATTGATAAACCTAAACTAATTATGAACACCACATTGTTGCGGTTGATAATTCAGTGGCAGACACAAAACCTCTTAAATTATCTAAAAAGTCATGAGTTTATGTCCTTCTAAAGAAATTTGCCGTTAAAAAAATTATACAAACCCCTAAGAAAAAACGATAAAGAAAGTAGAAATATGCATTTTTTTATTGATGAAAAAAGCGGAAGAATTTAACGCAAAACTAAAAAAAAAAGTTACTGTATTGGATTAACACAAGCAATGATAAAATTGACAGAAGGATGAAATTACTAAATTAGAATTCATCTCATTTCTAATAAGGATGGAAATGAATTCGTCCATAAAGTACCTATCAAATTTTGATACATTATTTCTTCCATAAACTTCTCTAGTTTTTCTTGAAAGGGTAAGACATTCATGATTCATCTTTCTTCCCCAAACTTTCTTAGAGATATTTTCTTTAATAACTAATTTAATTTATATATTTTTAACACATATAATACTACTTTCATTAATTAAAAACCTAAACTTGGAGTAGAAAAAAAACATAAACTAGTAACGAAGCTCCAACCCTAATGTTGCAATCTCATGTTTACGTTGAAGGGCTATTTCCAACAAAGGTCCGCTCAAACTCTCATGCGGTTTTTAAACACGCCTCAATGTTGCAGTCTTTTTATTGTTACTTCAAAAGCAACACGTTGTACGTCAATCATGAGTGCCACCGCTTTATTTTTCTTAATTTTACTTTTAGCTAACCACATTTTCTCGTCCTCAACGTTCTTGCTCATAATGTTAAAATTCTAGACGATTTCGATCAAATCACCTTTCAGATGCAACTCTCTTCCCTTTACGTTGGGGTGGTGTGGTATCTTCATTATGGTCAGCATAGAGGGATAACTCAGGTATTTTGGGTATTGCGTGAATTGAAACGGTTGGGTTAGATTCGATTGATTTTAGCTCAAACCGACTTTGGGTTTGAATGACTTTCGGGTGGACGATAAAATTTTTTCAGGAGCCATTGAAGAGAAATTTGGAGAGTAGAAACAATTTTGAAGATGTGTAAAAGTTAGTGGATTGATGTTAATTTATAAGGTTAAATAGTAATAAACTTTAAAAAAAATCCCTAATAGTAAAAAATAGAGTCGTTAGGCTCGGGCATCGATCGGGAAAAGAAGCCGTAGAGGGAAGGAATTCGTCAGTACCAATGTTAGTGCTTCGTCTATTTATAAATATAAATTTTCTTATTATGTATTTTTGTGAAAAAGAAAACTTTTTAAATGTAATAATTTTTCTTATTTTCTTAGGGGGTGTTTGGGATTACTTACTTTAACCTCCTTATCAACTTTTTGAAAAAGTCAAAAGGAGTTTTGAGAAGTAAGTCTCCCCTTACTTCTCAAAAACTTTTTTTTCCTTTTTAAAAAAGTTAAAAGTAGAAGCAAAAGTCTTCTTACTCAAACACATTTTTAACTTATAAAAGTTAATAAGTTGATAAGTAGTTTCAATAAGTAATCCCAAACACTTATTAAAATTAAAATAAAATTAAACCTTAAATTTTGAGATCCCTTAAATATGAACCCCAAATTTTAATTTATTATTTTATATAGTCGAACCCTTATCCTTGTAATTAACTCTTCATGAGCCATGGATGTGTAGTACTTTTTTTTAATGATAAATTTGGATTAGTGACGGACTACTAGAGTATCATCGTGTCATCTCTCGTGTAGTACTTCGCCGCTTATCTATATCTATACTACATAATAAACAAGTAAATTAGAGGATGAATGTCAATTTCTGGTTTATTCTCAACATGTTTTTCTCGACTCTCTCTCTTATTAAATATTAATCTAATTATGGATAATTATTATATCATTAACTAAATAAATTTGATATCACTCACAAAATCAATTATATAAAAAAATTTAATACCCGATTGAAAAAAATGTTTCAAAAATTAACTTCACAATTTTTTATACCATTACATCAAAATACATTTTTAAAGACATATTTTGATGCGCGTATGTGTTAACAAATTAAATTATATGTGTAATACACAGGTTATTCAAACTGTGTAATACATAAATTTTTATAAATATATTTTTTATTATTTTATATATAACATTGCATTTATTCAACTCGTGTAATAGAAGGATTCTGACCTACTATTATATAATCCCTTAAATCTTTTTCCCTTTTATTAATTTCCCCCGTCGGCACAGACACCACACACATAAACCCTTGGATACGCACTCGCAAGTCACAACTCCGAAGCCCTATCGATCCAGGTATTTTTCAATCAATTTTCTCATTTTCGTAACAGAAATCTGCTTCCGATTCATTTTGTTTGCAATTCGTTACTTTTGTCACTGTCACAAGTTGTATGAATTAGCTATTTCAACTGGTTCTAGGGTTTGTTAACTCTGTATCCATCTAGATCTATTAAGTTTCACTTGATTCAGTTTGTCAACTGCTTGAAACAGTGAGCGAAAACTATTAAGATCTTCGAATCAAAACTTACCGTCTATAAGTGTTAGATTTGGTGAAAACTGTATGGTTGACGTTATGTAGCAAAGATTGGCTAGAAATAGGCTAACTCTGCATCATTTCTATTGTGGAAGTGAGAGTGTACAATGTGTTCTGTTGAACATGTAGCTTGAATTGTTACATCTAGATCTGATTGTTAGATTTTATACAGCGAGCCTTGTGGTTTTCGTGCAGAATCAGCCGTGATTGATTATAATTTATAAAAATGGTGCAAACCGAAGCTTCTCATGAGGAAAATGTGTACATGGCTAAATTAGCAGAGCAGGCAGAACGGTATGAAGAAATGGTGGAGTTCATGGAGAAGGTTGTGAAGATTGTGGATTCTGAAGAGTTGACAGTGGAGGAAAGGAATCTTCTTTCTGTGGCTTACAAGAATGTGATTGGTGCTAGGAGAGCTTCATGGAGGATCATTTCTTCCATTGAACAGAAAGAAGAAAGCCGTGGGAATGAAGATCATGTTACCATAATCAAGGACTACAGGGGTAAGATCGAGACAGAATTGAGCAAAATCTGTGATGGTATCTTGGCCCTTCTGGAGTCTCATCTTGTTCCCTCTGCATCGTCTGCTGAATCCAAGGTTTTTTACTTGAAGATGAAAGGTGATTACTACAGATACCTAGCTGAGTTTAAGACAGGAGCGGATAGGAAGGAGGCTGCTGAGAATACTTTATTAGGATACAAATCTGCTCAGGTAGATAAATTGCTGATTTTGATCATCAAGATTGTTTGATTTTTTAATAGCTTGACTTTGTGAAATTTGTTTCTATGTATAGGATATTGCTTTAGCCGATTTGGCTCCCACCCACCCCATAAGGCTGGGTCTTGCTCTCAACTTCTCGGTGTTCTATTATGAAATTCTAAACTCACCTGACCGTGCTTGCAGTCTTGCTAAGCAGGTAATTATATATTTTGCAAACCAATCAGCTATAGTACTTAAAATCTGTACACTAAGTTGATTATCTTGACCATTTTAGTAATCTAGGGCCATGGGACTTGATTTTATCTCTTCTACTGCTTTGTCTGTTATCATGTCTCCATAAAATGTTGGTCAAAGTTGAATATGAACATTCTAGCTATCCCTTCCCGTTCCGACTGAGCTCTATTTTGTATTCCATCTTCTGTATTTTTATTAAACATGATTGAGCTCCATTGCAGGCTTTTGATGAAGCCATCTCTGAGTTGGACACACTTGGTGAGGATTCATACAAAGACAGTACATTGATCATGCAACTTCTGCGGGACAACCTCACTCTGTGGACATCTGATGTTGCGGTCTCTACTCTCTCTCTCTCTCTGTGTGTTGGTCGGGTTAAAAAAATTATAGGGCGTTTTAGATGTTTAATAGCCAAATATTTATAATCAAGTTATCTGTGGAATCAAAATATTACTGTGATGGAAGTATATCTTCTATTTGGATTTTGCACAAAGTTGCTGCAACTTGTGCTCTTATATGAATTCATATGTATGTCTGTTGCTTTGTTAACGTTCTTTTGTTTTTGTCACAGGACGAGGCAGGGGATGAGATCAAGGAAGCTTCAAATCCTGAGGAAAAACAGTGATATTTTAAGTCAATTGATAATAGTTGTGTGCTACTAGTACTTGGTGTTGCTTTTTAGGTTTTCATTTAGGGCGCTTATACTTTTTTGCGCATTCTCTATGGTTGCTGCTTGCTAGTTTCTCATAGATTGTAAACTTGTTCAAGTTATTGATATTTGGTTTTGTGTCATGTTTTTGTTGATTGCAACTTTAGATATTTGGGACTGAAAGCTCTTATGTGGAATGTGGCCTTTTTGATCATCCAGCGGCGAGAAATTTGTGTTCCAAGGTGTAAGACTTGTATCCTGGGAAGTTTTACAACATTAACATAGTAATGAAGAGACCATGATGCATCAAATTGATGACCTTGTGAGTTGTGTCTACTGTCTACAACCAAATAAAAACTATCCAGGTTCAAACCTAGATAGAACTAATAAAAAAGTTAGTTCTTTATTTGACAACTAGCTTTAACCCCGTGTATTACACGGGGTGAAACGTTAAGATTATATTGATAAATATCTTAACAACTTTTTTATACAAATATGATATTGTATTTGTAACTTTTCATTTTGTTACATGTCAAGATTATATAGATGAGAGTAATCACAACATCAAAAAATACATGAAAATACATTTCATAAGTTGTGTACCTTTTACAATAAATTAAATTACATGTCAAATAAAACCTTATAATGATTATTTATAAATTCGAAAATACTTAATTGTATGCAACATTTGACGTGGTATTAGTAATTTTTCCATGTTTACCAAAGATTAATAGTTTTATTCCATCTCTACTTTTAACTCTTGATAATGCAACATACAACTGATCGTTAATAAACACTGGATCATTCAATACAAATCAACATTTGAAAGTGGTTACCCTAAACTTTTATTTATGGTCATTGCATAACATATAAGAATTGTATATTTTCTTATTTGAAGTTTTGATGAAATTCTTTTGCCTGAATATGTTAACCCAATTATAGGGATAAAATTGTGATGACCAATGTTGCTTCCAAATATAATCTTCGCTTCTATAACGCGATTACCTAATGATTTGACCTGAAGTCTTATTACATTACCTAAACAATTTTTCCATCAATATTTCTTAATAGCATAAATGGAACACAAACATTTAAAATTAATTTATGGTTTAATAAACCTGATAGTGTAAGTCCATTTAGAAAATTAGGAGATTATAAACTTTCATCAAAATCATCATCAAGATGCTCTGATTGACGGATACAATTATTACTTGTATGCGAAAAACCTCGATAAACTTTTAATATTAAATCTCTTATTAAAAAAAATAATAAAAAAATAAAAATAAAATTTAAATTTCAACAATATATCGCCTTTTAAATTCAAAATTTAAAACTCTAAATTTTAAAATTTTTCACTCCTTAATATTTTGACACAATTAAATTTAAAGTTTCAAAATTAAATATAAAAAAATTCAAACTAATAAACTAGAATTGAAACTTGTAAACATATTTTTTGAAAAAAAAAACTCGTCATTTAAAAAAAATAAAGTTTAAAATATAATACACTTTTAAAAGAAAATACTTGCAAGTTTTATAATTTTATTAAAAACTAAGTATTAAAATTTATAAATCAAAATAAAAAGTTTATTTATAAATATCAAATTTAATTAAAAAACTACTAATTAGATTTCAGTAAACTTTATTTTAACACATATTTATTTAAAATACAAACGTAGTATTTTCAAAATTTATATGCAAAATTAAAAAAATCTTGTTTTTTGATAAAAAAAATTAAAATCATTTTTTTAATAATAAAACTTTAAAAACTCGCTTTTTTAAAATCTCCTATTTTTTAATTATTGAGTTTTTTTAAATATTCACTTTTGATGATAATTTTAAAAAAATGTTAGCTAGTGGTAATAATGATAAATTGATTTGTTAAAAGTCTATTTATGTAAATTAAAAAAAAAAAGCTAATAATAGAAATATTAAATGGAGGATATAAATGTGGTTTAGGGGGGAAAATTTATCAAAAGGAATGTGATGATACCAAATGATAAAACCATTTAGTATTTTATTATAAGAGGGATTTCATTATTAGTATATCTGTGATAATATGTTTTACGGTAATAAAAGAACGGGTTAAATGGAGAGTAATTTAATGAGTGGTTCTTTCTTAAAAAAAAACAAAGACGAGTAGTGTCACTATTATGGTATGTATCTCCTTTTATTCTGAAGCACATTACTAATTATAACCTTTAAATATTATCTAAATTTCAGTATACGTGTTTTAACTAAGAAATTACAGGAAACATTATTTATGTTTAAAAAATCTTGCACGTTACATTCTCTAGCCTAACGACCGTTAAATTTTACCATTAAGTCATGTCATGTGCAAGGCATATCAGAGTATTTTTGTCTTTTTACCGTAAAAAAGACTATTTTTGTAAACCCTTGTTCAAACAAACAAATTATAAGAATAGTCCTTTTACATGTGAAAGTCTCAAAATTTCCTCATGTGCATGACACGTGACCAAACTTAACAGTAAAGTTTAACGGCCGTTAGGCCAAAAGACGTAACGTGCAAATTTTTTTTATTCTATATGATTTTTCTTACCGTTGGCCATTTGGTGCAATGGTAGCCCCAAGAGTTCCCATAGTGGAGGTCTTGGGTTCGAATCCTGGCAACAGCAAAAAAAGGGTCTATGGCCAGGTCAGGGGGTTTACCCAGTTAGGGGGTTTCTCCTGTGGTGGGCTGCCCTAGATGTTCTAGGTGTTGCCCCGGGGAAACCCAATTATCCTAGAATATCTAGCGTTGCCGTTAAAAAATATATATGATTTTTCTTTTATGAAAACCATAAACGCAATAATCAAATCCAGGATATGATATTTAATGAAATAATAGGCCAATATTAAATCACCTAAGCGTTTAATTCTTTAATTTAACCATACATTTTGTAACATTTCTGGTTTTATTTTCTTTATTTTCAATTCAATGTAAAACATTTCAAACTCAATTCTACTGCAACGTTTAAATTCAATGTGCAAACAACTAAACTCTAATATCGGTACGAATCCACAAAGTTCGATTCACGTTTATTCTAAAAATCCCTATATATATAAATAAATATTTAAACATATATATGTATATATACATTAATACATCACACGAATACATACATATGTACAAACACACAAGAGACAAGTGATTCTACACAATGGTTTGAACCTACACCCTTGAAATTGAACCTTTGACTTCCATGTTGACCCCCACTCATGAACACAAATCAATTTTGACTTTTAAAAGTCAAAGCAAGCTAAATACCATGATTGTCCCGACCCAATCCGCGTAATTGGTCTTCTATACAAGATGAAATTGATCAAAAACCACCCCCAAGCCCAATTGGAACTGCAATTCGATGGATTGAGCGGTCTAAACCGAATTCAAATGTGTTTGACTCCCTCAGAGTCAAACCCGTATTAATTTGCAATCAATTCGTGAAATCAACGCGTCCTCAATCCCGAAAGTCACGCACAAGTCAATCCCTCTTGTATCCAGTCCCTAACATGACCCAATTCATCCCCAATTCAATGGATTATCGCGTAAACAGTCACCGCGACATTTCCGGTCAATTTGAAAATCGAATTAACTTATACGAATGAAATTAATCAAATTAAAACACTCCCCTACTCTCGTAATCAACCACACAAACCTCTCTCATCCTTCAATCGAACCGCATATCACCGCAGAGAGCCTGTCGAGCACCGAGATCAGCCGAGCATTTGATCCTGTCGTTCTCATTCATCCCTACGCCAAATCAAGTACAAATTATGTCAATCGAATCGTAATCAAACCCTGATAAAAAACTCCTTATCAATTCGAGTTAACAAACACCTATCGAGGTTCATAACCAGTTCATACGTTTGGGAGGAATTGGTTCGATTAACGGGTTCTATTTAAAAAAACGAGATCCTTATTGACCAGCGAAACCACTTGGCTCGACCGGTAAGATCTTGCACCACGAGCCAAGTGGCGTGGGTTCGAAACCCACAGCCCACTCATCCGGCCGGCCTTTTTGCGTATGTCATTAAACCAGATCCGGCTCCTTTGCAGGCATGGGTTTAATCCATTTCGAACCGGATCAATTACAAGGCTTGAACCCCTGGTCCAGTGGTAGTACGCTAGACTCCCACAGAACCCACCTGGGTTCGAGCCGGGTGGCATTCTTTTATTTTTAAAAACTCCAAAAATTTTATAAAAATTATTTTTATAAACCCTACCTTATTTTGAACAGAATAAGGCAAAAGTATACAATTATTAACATAAACTCACTTTTATTATGAATTTAGTTGCTAAAATTCATTTTTTTTTATTTTAAAATAGTTAAACAAAGAGATTAAATTTCTAATTTTATAAATATTGTGGCAAGTTTTTATACTTTTCTGGAAATAAAGTTATAAGAATTTATAAAAAATTTTAATCTATATTTAAAACAAATAAAATTTTATTTAAATATAAATGTGTATTTTTATCATACAATTTTAAATGATAAATAAATAAGTAAATTTATTTGTTATTGATATAAATTACTTTTACCAATACACTTAGAGTTTAAATTATATTTAAAGTTAATCTTATAAATAAATATTATTTTTCACATCTTTATAAATAAATAGATAGAGAAAAATTATTTATTTAATTTATATTTCAGATTATTTACATTCTACTTTTATAACTAGATAATTAAATGACAATTATTCAATTTATTTATTCAACCCAAACCATAATTCAATTATTTTAGAAACTATTCAATTTAATATTACATTCTATACACCATCCTTATTTTCAAATGCAAACCACAAACACCTACAACTCCAACCCTTTTGTACACACATCCAGTTAAATCCTATACTTATACTTAGACTATTGTACACACTAATTAATTCAATATACATTACACACTAGGTTAACGTGGTGAGTTCCAAGGACCGCTTTGCTACCTAGTTTCACATACTAGCTACACCCCTGAATCAGGTGAGTATTACATAGCCCCTTTTACTCTTTTACACTTTTGGGGTGAAACATGAACTCTATACACACAACTATTTACACTTACACAAACTACACAAAACACAAATCTTATTTACATTCATGTGTGCAAAAATTTGAGCTTTATGTTTGAGTGCTATACGTGTTAAATTTCATGTGCAATCATTAACTAATAAGCCGACGGTTAACAATAATAGATCTATTGAGTCTGACAAACCCATCCAGATTGGGGTGATTGTTACCGACAACACAATTTGCATGCTAGTTACAAATGTTTGATTGTACTTTAGTTACACATTAGTTACTCCCCATAAATGCCTTATTTATTCATGATATGTAAGGATTTGATCTTTCACAACTATATACTATCTATGTACAAACATGTGTATGCTCACCAACTTTTTAGTTGACATTATTTTATTCATGTTTCAGGTGATAACGTGTGAGTTGATCAAGATATGCTACACGTAGGACATGGACTTAGTTAAAAATTGAATAAAGAATATTATGCATTTCTTTTCGTATTTGTTTGAACTTGATTGTGTTTGGTTATTTGAAATGAAGTTATGATTTAAAATATTTCAATATAGTAAACCTTGTGCTCATGAACAGTCTACATGTCCCGCCCCGACGTTTCCGCCATCGGTTGGGGTGTGACACATTTAATGACATATCAAGTATACAATTAATTGATCATACACTCAAAGCTAAAAATAAATAATAACAAGATATTCTTAATGGTAGTCATCATTTATTCACAAGTCCATAATCAAACGTATCAAAAATCAGTAACAAAGACATAAATCTTTGTAGTTGCATAACCAGATCTATTTCTTAATCTAACTATATCCGATTAACAACACAACGTATTATGCAATTATAATCAGTGGTTTACCTACCTTTTGAGTAAGAGTTGTCCGGCACCCATGAAATTTTTGCTTGTTTGTTATACAAACGATCTGATCTTGAACGACACTGACCGCATAAAATTTTAACACTGACCCCAAGAAAAATTAATTTAAGATTTTAAAATTTTATAGATAAAAACCTATTATAACCTAATTAACAAATATAAAACTTAAATATTAATCTACTAGGTTATAAACTCATGTATTACATAGTATTTTTAATAGAAAAAAAAGTATAATAATGTGTAAATTTTTTTTTAAAATAATGTATAAAACAAGAAATAAAATTATTTGTTTCCTTATTTAAGTAATAATTAGAATTCAAATTTTATATCATCTTCTTTGAAAAATAAAAACATTAACATAATTAAATTTCAAAATTCAAACTTACTTAAAATAGGGAAAATTAGAATATTTTGGTGAGAAAAAAAATATGGTGATGATGACACATGATATTCTTTGAAATCATTTATTAAAATAAGGATTACTATACAATTGGTCCAAGTCGTGACTTATTAAATCGTATAATTCAATTATACTAAACTTTTTAAACCAATAAGCTAGGGTGATGGCGGCACTACTCTGTGGGTCTGTTTGTTATGAGGTAATGGAATGGACGAGGGAAAAAAGAATGGATCATTACCATTATTGTCATGTTTGATTACCATATGAAAATAAAATGAATCATTACTTAGTGTTGTTTGTTAGGAAGGAAAAGACGAAGAAATGAAATACAAATTATAAAAAGATAAACAAAATTCTCTAGGATAATAAGGTTATGGGTCGGGCAATGGGTCAGCGCATGGGATGGGTCATGATTCGGGTCATGGTTCAGGGCATGAGACGTGTCATGGGTCGAGTCATGCCGGGTCGTGAGTCGTGTCATGGGACGAGGTATGAGTTGGGTCATGAAACAAAGCATGAGAGGGGTCGTGGGTCATAGCATGGGTCGGGGCATGGGACGGGTCATGGGTCGAGTCATGTCGGGTCGCGGGTCAGGTCATGATACAAAGAATGGGACGAGCCATGGCCGGTCATAGGTCAGATCAAGGTTTGCGTCATGAGCCGGGTATGGGACAGGTCATGGGTTAGTGTTTGGGTCGAGCCATGGTTCATGTTATTAATTAATATAAATTCTTTCATTTTATTCAACCCGTGTAATACACGAGATTTTAATCTAGTATACATTATAAGAATGTTAATAATATTATTTTATGTTTTCCTTATCTATCAATATGTATTTATAATAATAAAAAAACTTAAATATCACAATCAATTATACTAAAGCACCCCCACGTTTTTTAAATAAACTAAAAACACGGGGAATACATCAAGTTCGAGTTTATCGTCCCAAACAGTCCGTCGTAAACTCTTTTTCTAAACTCTTTCCAATGGCTGTCAATAATACCGCCGTCATCGCCTGGTACGTCTCTCTCCCCCCTACCGCCGTCGCACACCACCGTCAGTCTCACTTTTCTTCACTTTCCGTGTCCCAGGGGCTCAGGAGAAGACGGACAACTAGGACTAGGAGACAACGAAGAGAAAGAGTGGGTTTCCTCCGTCACATCTCTCAGTTCAGTCACCGTTCGCTCCGTCGTCGCCGGTAGCCGTAACTCTCTCGCCGTTTGCGATGACGGCAAGGTAGTAATCACTGTGCTAGGGTTTCTCAGAAGTGCGAATTCACATCTTATATTCTTATTACCAGTTACTAATTTATACAGGATTTTAGGAGATAATAAAACCCTAAAAGTACTTGTGTATGTATATATTATTAATCTAACATTGTGGCCCCAAATTTAGAGCACATGTATAACAGATTGAAACTATATGCTTGTGAAGTTGTGATGACCACCGAATGAAACTAATTTTAATGATATGTTGTGTGTGTATTAGTTGTTTATGTGGGGATGGAATCAAAGAGGAACCTTGGGGCACACGCCGGAATCTAAAACCGAGAATGTCCCTAGTCAGGTTAAAGCTCTTGACAATGTTAAGATTGTTCAGGTAAAGCATGGTTAATCTAGTGGCTATAAACAAGAACTAAGAAGTGGTATTCTGGTTGTGGTTTTGATTCGTTAAATGTTGATTCAGGCGGCTATTGGTGGTTGGCATTGTTTGGCTGTTGATGATCAGGGCCGCGCTTATGCTTGGGGTATATGTTTAATGTTTCTCCTACTCGCTTTTTGTTAACATGATCTACTGTTTAATTAGTGTTGCTAATTTTAAGTAATAATTATTAATTGGTAGGTGGGAACGAGTATGGACAGTGTGGTGAAGAGCTTGAGAAGAAAGATGATTCTGGAAGGACTTTAAGGAGAGATATTGTGATTCCTCAAAGATGTGCGTCTAAGCTTTCAGTTCGCCAGGTTGATTTTTCAATTTCTTAAGTTAAAAGTCGGTTGCTTTTGTTTTCTGTTTAGCCAAAATTTTACATCTTGTATGAAGGTAGCTGCTGGCGGCACACATTCGGTAGTGCTTACACGCGAAGGACATGTTTGGACATGGGGTCAACCATGGCCCCCTGGAGACATGTACATTGCTGTTTTGCTTTTGATCTTTATAGTTGATCCTTTTTTTTGCAAAAAATAACTGATTTTTATAACTTTAATGTAGAAAACAAATTTCAACACCTGTGAGAGTACAAGGTCTTGAGAAGGTTAAGTTGATTGCAGTCGGGGCGTTCCACAATTTGGCCCTTCTTGAGGATGGAAATCTATGGGCTTGGGGCAATAATGAATATGGGCAGCTAGGAACAGGGGATACTCAGCCCAGATCACAACCAGTCCCTGTTCAAGGATTATCCGGCCTCAAATTGGTTATTTTCTTTTTACCATCTCTATATAATGCTAAATTTTTATATACATTATGTCTGTAGTAGCAAATTGCATGAGAAAATAATGAACTTTGTTCTGATTTCTGTTTTGGGTATCATACTTAGTTTGCACCCGTAAAAAGTCTCAAACTTTCAAATAGTTTTCATTTATGGTGATCATTTTAGCCAACAAGTTTCTAAGTCCATGTAATTTCAGGTCGATGTTGCTGCCGGCGGTTGGCATTCCACCGCTCTAACAGATGAAGGAGAGGTACCTCATGTTCCATTTCTTCAAGAAGCTCATAGTTTCCATAACTTTACTTTTTCCATCCATGATTCTCAATATGTTTTTTTATATATTTCTTTTCTTTTACTTATTTTTTGCTCGGATTAAGGTCAACAGATGCTCAGACGTAATCGTTTTGTTTAACAGGTATACGGGTGGGGTAGAGGGGAACATGGAAGACTTGGATTTGGTGATGACAAAAGCAGTAAAATGGTACCTCAGCAAGTTCAGCTTCTAGCTGGGGAGGATATTGTTCAGGTGTCATGCGGTGGAACTCATTCTGTCGCGTTGACTCGTGATGGGCGTATGTTTTCTGTAAGTAACAACAAAATCCTTGACTTTTAAAGTCTTACTTATTTGACTTAACATGTAGCTCGACCAAGGATAGTTGTTAATCAACTTTTACACTTACTCGTTTGAACTGTTAGTTTGGCCGTGGGGACCATGGAAGGTTAGGATATGGTAGAAAGGTGACAACTGGCCATCCATCAGAAGTACCTATTGACCTACCGCCACCAAAAGATGACTATGGCAGTGGACTATGGCGGTGGTGTGCTAAGTATGTGGCTTGTGGGGGACGCCATACTATCGCCATTGTGGAATGGCGAGCTACAGAGGCAGATGGGTTGATCTGATCAAGGTTTTATTAGAACAATCTTGATGAATTGTATCATCTAATATCTATGGAGTTATTTAAGTTGAAAATTTTCTGACTTTGTTTAATGTTTGTGAGTTACTTTGTCAAACAAGTGGTTGATGCATTGTAGCTGCAATACATTTATTTTCATATTATTTAAAAAAGTGCTAGTTATAAAATTTTGGACAAAAAGATTCAAGGTCTGGCATGAAGATTAAGTTTTTAGAAACTGATTGAAGTATTTTGTAACTACAATGATTCAGAACCCAGTCATTGTAACCTTAATACCATATAAATAGAATATCTGTAAAAATTGTTGGATAAATTATTGAGTTCACATGTGAAGGCTACAAGTTTGAGTTCTATTATGAGTGTTTGTTTTATTTGAATATTTATTTAATTAATGGTAGGTAATTATCTAGTAAGATTAAGGATAATACCAAACATGTTTGGGTTATCTTTTAAGAGTTTGAGTAGGAATAGGACGTTTTATTTTAGTATAAATAAATGGGTTAGGAGTTATTGTAAGTAAATAAAGAATTATAATAAACTGAGATAGTCGATATTTGTTGAGATCAAATTTCGTGTTCGTATTCTTGAGTTTGATTTCCAACATAAATAAAACTAAAAGCTACGCCATGATCGGTGGTTCATGAAGCCGATCACGGGTCAGCACAATCCGATTGCACCTCCCGGTATCCAAACTTGAACATGTACGTGGTTGATGGGTTCTCTACCAAGTCTACATCACAATCATGCCATAATCACTTGGATATTATGTTTCATATTCAAACAAGAAACAAATGGACGGCTGTGGACACAAATCTTCAAGCAAGTGGATATCGACTAAAGATGACAAGATGGGTGGCCAGGGTGAGTCTGTAAGGTAACATATGAAAACGGTTAACTTTAGGCCATTTGATTATTTATTTTCAGTTGAACAGATTTGACCTTATAAAGATAAAACATAACCCTCTAGATATGAGAAATTCCAAGTATCAAAATCAATAATATCAAGGATCAACTCACCTGATAACCCGTCCTGACTCTGTAAAATAGTTCCTCGTATAGACAGACATTTGAACACCCATCATAATTAGGGTAAACAGTATTTCTAGCCCACCAATTTTATAATCTTGTTACTGAAAATTGTATTTTTACAACCTTACAAGAATGAATGGAAAATTTTTTAATCAGAAAAAAGAGGGCTTTGATGATAAATGATATTACCAATACGTATACGCATTCCATGGTTGTTACTTAAATCATAGCGTACGAGTGATTAACGCACAAGAAGCCTATAACTACTATCAATAGAGCATCCCAAACGGGGGATCCTTGGTCATCAGTGGGTGACGTAGTGCTTAGGTGGACTGGAGACAAGTGCGAAGGGAGGGAGTAGGTTTGTCTGTGGGGACGGGCCCACGGGCGAGAATGTGAAAGGGATTTGGAGAGAGAAAGGGAAAAGTCTGTGAAGAGAGGGGCGTCCGTGGAGATAACCGCGGCACAAAGTTGGCTTATTAACATTGGCACAATTGAACTTTTATCAATCTTCCCCAACTCCATCCTTCAATTCAATTTATGTAGAAACACACAAAAACACACTTATATTACATGTATACCCTTTTGGTGTTAAGATTACACAAGAGTGTCTACAGCTAGTGGTGGTTCAAAAACAAGAAGCAAAGAACTCAAAATCACAACAAAAATGGAGAATAATACAAGGGATTTACTAGGATCCACATTTCGTCCAATCAGTGTGATTCCATTTTCTTCCCCAGTTTCTGGTTGTAATGTGGGGCATGTAAGGAACCCATAAGCCATGCCAGTGAAAACTGATACAACATGTGTCCTGCAACAAAAATGGAGAATAAATTCTGTTTTTTTTTATTATTTAAATTAACACATAAAATAATGAAAAAATGATATTTTACTAACCAGTCATCAATTGGACCAAAAGTGGATTCAACAAAACCAAGAGCAGTAGCAATGACTGCCTTCTGATACATGCTTTCAAAAACAACTTTGCTCATGGCATCCTTGTTCTGATATTGATAAATAAGCCAGGCGCCAATTATAGCAAACACAGGTCCCTGAAAAATTCAAACAACCGGTTTCTAATACAAGAAACGAAGTTGAAATTACAAAATGAATGATATTTGATTTCTTGTTTGCTTACTGTTCCACCAACAGTTGGATCAGGGGTGTGAAGAAAACTGGTCAAGTTGCCTGAGAGTCCCCCGAGTATGTATATCAAGAAGAAGGTGAACGGGCCATACGCTCTGCACACTTTAGGGCCAAATGTCAACAGAACCCAACAACCAAGAGCCATGTGAAGCATCCCTGTGTGCTGCAAAAAAAGATAGGAGTATTTACTTTTGAGGTTTAAAACTTTCATACTTTGATGATTTTCGTTTAATTCAATGGACGTAAGCTGGTTGGTACTTGTGATTACATGTCTATCTTATGCACAAGTGTCAACTTCGACCCATTTATTATGAACAGGTTTATCCGAGTTTTGCTTTACCCCTAATGGGCCAAAAAGTTAAAAAGTAAAAGAATTAGCTTAAAAGTAAGGAGGTCAAAAGGCGCCTAAGTTGTATCTTTAATGCATAAAACCACCATAAAACCCTAATCATATTTGACACGCTAAATATTGACAAAAAGTTAAAAAAATTTGGACAAAAAGTGTTTTTAGTCAACCCAACTCGTTTCTACCCATACAAAAAATTACTCATTTTGAACTGTGACCCAACTCTCCCGTTTTCCATTTATGACCTTATACCCGAGTGGGTATAGATTATAGAGTGAAAAATTTGGAACTACTTTAAAATGGCACGAACCCAGTCGTCAATCTTGTACCAGAAACATCGGTGTCAGTAACCGCCACCATTCTCCATATAAAATCAAATGATTAATCTTTGCTCCATAGAGTGCTGGAAGTGAGAAGAGATCCAAATCAGAGTTCTTAACCGGGCTTGCCATTTCAAACAAATAAACCGCAATGTTTATGGAAGTCATTGTGCTTCTGCAACAAGAAATAATTACCCAATCAACTGAATATCTACAAAATAATCTGAAAAAAAAACAATCATAACAAAAGCTGAATACTTTACATTAAATAGAGACCAGAAGTTTCATCATAATCACTCTTCAAACCACCAAGATCATCTACCTTCGCTTGCGCACTTTCAACAATATATTTTCTATGGTCAGAAACTTCATCTCTAGTATCAGATGAGACAAGATCATTGCTCAAATAACTTGGAGGATATTTATATGTATTCTCCTTGAATTTCCCAAAGTAAGAATCCAGTGATTGCAAATGTTCTCTAGAACTAGACTTCAATATGAACTTTGATGATTTTTCCCTCTCAGATGAACTGGCAGAGATTGATCTTAAGTGGTTTTCACATTTGAGCATGCTTTTGTAAGGTTTCATCAAAGCACCAACAGAATTATAGCAAAGGTACATATCTTTGTTCACAGTTTGGTCTTTGTAACATGTTTTGAAGCATATTGGAGCCACAGCCATGTTCCTCTGAACCAAAAAAAATACATATGAATTATTAATAAATTTGAAGTACAAATGAAAAGCTTCCTTCTGTCAAATTAATTATTGATATTTAAAGATACTGTTTTAATTTCAAACACATACATGAATAAAGATAAACAGATTTGCATGGGGGCAGGAAATAATGAAAACAAGAAGCTAATTCACGCATTTTAACAAACACTTTGTGGGCACCCAGATGGAACAAAGTCACAAACAGTGTACTTGATGTAAACGTATGGGAGAGAAAGACAGAGAGCTGCGTACCCGATTGCAGAGGGAAACTGGAACTTATTAACTTTAGAGGAAAAAGACAAGGGTTAAAGATGAGCTTCCATTAATGGATTCCTTGAGTTAAAGATTTCCATTAATGGAGGTGCTAGTGAGATTACAGGAATTTAAACGTTAATGACGGAACCGAAATTGAACAGGAACAAAATTAAGAATGGAATCTTATCGCTAGTTTCTCCATTGAGCTGCTACCACGTACCCCTCCCGCTCAATGTCCACCATTGCTTCTGATTTTTGTGGGGACGCCGCCACATATTGTTCCGATTTAGACCTGCGACCGCAAAATCTTGACGAATTTTCTTATGTCTTACCTTTATGTATTCGACGTTATCCGACTCCTATAGATGACATAACCGATTAGGTTTTTACTTTTTAGCGTAATGGTATTCGGCCTTCGGAGCTAGAGTGTGTAAAAAAAACTGAAAATTAAAAAAAAATCGAAAACCAAATCGTATCCGTAATTGGAAAAAAAATCGAACCGAATTATGAATTCGGTTTTCGGTTCGGTTATTAATCGTATCCGAATTGCGGATTTTGTTTTTGATTCGGTTAACGGATATATACCATTTGTTTAATTTAGTTTGTTCGGTTAAACATATTTCCAATACGGATCGATTTATTCGGTTGAATTCGCTTTATTCGGATATACTTTTCTTTTGAAATCGGTTTATTCGGTTAACGGATAAGGGTTAAAAAAAATCAAAACCGAATAAACCGAATTGAATCAACCAAACAAACCGTTAACCGAACCGATGAACACCCCTAGTCAGAACTGATCATGGGCAGGGTGGGCGATCGCCTAGGCATGCTCTCCCACGGGTCCAAAAATTTTTATTTTTTTACGCTATATATATATATATATGTAATTTTTTTAATCCATTTAGATAAAGAATGAGATGCATTACGATTGAAGATTGAGTGACCTATGCGTAAAATTTCAATTATCATGTCTCCTCATGCAACCCTAGGCTGCAAGGGTTGTTCCTTTAATTCCGGATCGCATTCTCTGCAGTTCTCAAGGAGGGGACGATCTTGCCTAGTGATTTGGGAGGTTAACCATCCGTCCAAAGGCAAGTCTCAAGGAGGGGACGATCCTGTCGTGTTCTCGAAGATTCACATAAGTTTCATGAAAGATCTGATATTTATGGAGAAGAGCTTTATATGAAATTTAAGTTATTTGACACATTACAAACCAGTGAAGTTATCAACCCTACAAATGTTTTGAAATGTCTTAAACAACTCAATTATTTCCCAAATGCAAGCATTTCATATTGAATATTATTGACTATTCCAGTGACGGTGACATCTGTAGAGATGAGTTTCTCAAAGTTGAACTTATTAAAATCTTACTTACGATCAACAATGTTACAAGCAATACTTAACGGATTTGCAATTATAGCTATCGAGAACGAAATTACATATATGATATGGACTATAAAGACTTGATCAATCAATTCGCTATAAAAATGCCAGGAGATCTGCATGATTCGTCGCTTAACTACTACAACATGTCATTTTCAAGCTATAATTTTGTTATGTTTATTTCTATAAAATTGTTTACCTTTATAATGAAAATTTTAATTTAATGTTTTTATCATTTGGGGCTCATTTTTCTAGTTCACTCCGAACCCCTAAATCCTCACAATTTTCCTTCACTTTTTAGTATTGAGCGTCACATCCACATTTTTCACCTATGTAATACTCATGCTTCACTTTGCCACTCACTTTTCTTTTTAAATTTTTTAATATAAATAAAAAATAAAATAATATTATATGATAAAAGTAATATTAGTTTTATAATTAAAAATAAATAATAATTAAAATTATTTACACTAATTTAAAAAAATAAAGACAATAATTTAAAAATAAATAAATTATATGATAATATAGAAAAACACATAAATAAAACACTAAGCATATTTGTTTGCAATTCGCTCTATCAAATTAACAGTCGCAACATGAGCCTTTCCAGTTAGATGGTCAATTAAATTGTCAACATTTAAATCTTTCGTTGCCCGCTTCCCTCTTCAACCGAAGCCTTTCCATTTGTATCTCGTTAAATTGTGCTCACATATCCGATGTAGAATTGGGTCTCGCTTGAGATGAATATGAGGGCTATTTTGCTTTATTTCTCACGATGAGTCGGGGTGGTTCCGGCGAAATCGTCCTCGCCATCCTCATCGTTGAGGTCAGTTGACTCTCTTTTCATATCGGAGCCGACAACTATGCTAGATTGGGCGTCTTCATCGGTATAGATGAACAACTTGTATCGCTCATATCCTGAACCACAATCCACTTGGTAGAATGCCTTACAATTTCCATGCCCCTATTTGATTGAATGTTTGGCCATTACTACGCTCACGGTAAAAGCCAGTCGCCGCTTTCAAAATGTCCTAATCACTTTGACCACCTTTTCGTTGATTGTAGAGGTTGTTGTGGATGCCCTTAAACCTCGTCAACTTTTGTCTCAAAGACGACCATTTCGAGTTAAGTTGATGGTTAGACCGATATTGTTCATGTTTCATATCTGGGTGAAAATTTTCTTTAGCAGCCCTCCAAAAATAGTTATGAGTTTGTGAGTTACCTAAGCAAATTAAAAAAAAATTAGTGTGCAAATAAAAAATAAAAGTTTACAAAAAATAAAATATTACCGATGATCAGGTCCTCTGAACACTGTACCCAAGCATGAGCCAAAGTCATTTCCTCATGAATAGACCATGGTTAAGCCGGTGTCCGACCCGTACTACGTGTAGTGGTGGGTTTTTTTAGAGCTCTTCCTTTTGGTACATGATGGTTGAGCAATTGGTTAGGTTTCGGGGATGTAATCTGGTGGAGAGTCGGGTCGGGGATTGGTTTGCGGATTGGGTTAAGGGATGGATTGGAAAGCTTGAAAATTTTGTTGGGACCACCCAAGAAATCTTAGATGCGGGTTTTGGGGATATGTGAGTTGGAGTTGGGTGGAAAGTGGGCCGGATCAAAGTATGGACGATAGAGATTACTTTGGTTGAACGGATTGTTTGACTCGTTTTGATCCATTTTTTTAGAAAGGGAGATGAGATTTTACAAAAGAAATGAAAAAAAAGTTGTGAAAAGAAATAATCCATCTCACAAATGCAAAACAACGACGATCTCGGGAGAGGGGGGGGGGGCAACGGAAACTCCGGGGGTCACCGCTTCCTTACACCGTCGATCAGACGTCCGGCGACGGACGTTTCTTTCTCGTCCATCACGTAACAGCTTGCGACGATCGTAAGTTTCTTCTCCTTCTACAATCGATCTCTTATTCTCTAGGGTTTCAATTCAGAACTTCGCCTTTTTTTTTTCAACGTTTTCCTTTTATTAATCGGCTTGTCGTGTAAAACTGTGATTAGAAACCAGAAAGTTTTATGGTTGAACCCTACCTTTCATGCAAACCTGAGTATGATAGGGTGGCCCGATCAACAACGGTAACTTCATATTACAATTATATCGTATGATTGTAGTTATTGTTTTGGTTTACTAAATAAACTATGCTCTATATGCAAAATTTAAGAGTCCATGTAAGTGTTGACTTGTAACAATGCAAGTATAAATGTAGAGAATTTCTGAGATTGCAACAACGGATATCTAGAGTTATTCGGTGGTTCTCCCGAATGCTTCAATTGGATAAAACTCAGATTGAGATATCAAGAAATCGAATATGTGTGTGCTATTTATCACCAATTTTATAAAAGGGATTTCACATGTGAAAATCCGGAAATTAAAAATTTAATGAATTTTTAACATAGCAGCCTGGGGCTCTGCCCCCGGAACTCTCATTGCTTAGGGGCTACGACCCTAAGTGCCAATTAGGTTCCTAAAATCATAATAAACTCAAACAAGTGTGCACTACGCACCTCATGACTTATTTGATGCATATTATGATTCATTTGGTCAACAAGTGTAATCCATATACACTAAAATAGCCAACATTAAGTTAGGGCAAGATCAATAACCAATTTGAAATTGCTAAGTGTTAGGGTTTGACTTAAAATTCATAGTCTGTTTTTGTTCATTTTCTTTGTCCAGATGGATAGCTGTGTACACTTCTAAAAGGTGTTGTGTTGGTGAAAATTAGAATGCACGGGTTGTAGAGGTTCATATTATGCTTCGTCTTTCCCTAAGTTCATAGTATGCGCGTGTTGTGGCAAATTTTGTAGCATGTTAAAAGATTTTTAAGATATACAGGTTCAACTGGTGATGGGCATCATACTGTGCCTGATACATGCATCAACAGACGGGTTGTTTAGTGTTACTTCTAAGTGAGTGTAGATATCAACACCCTACTTTTTAAATACTTCAAACCATGCAGTTAACTATCAATTCTTATGAATTGGGTTTTATCTCGGGGTTGTCTGTGAAAAAATTACTAAAATAGACATTTGACCAACCTATTTTTTCAAAATGGACATTGACTTTTAGCCTCATAAAACATGGTCATCAAGACAATAGACGACTAAGACGGCCGGCTAAAATTTCTTTGCCCGAATGGAATTCGTCAGACGCTACACCAATCAGAAACTGACATGTGATATCACGAAATTTTATGCTGGCTAAAGCCGTCTATTTATACAGCTTAGCTGACGTTTTTGTTTTTTAAGAGGAAAAGAATTGATAGAATTTTCATAGCCGGCTATTTGGCATTCCTTAGCCGGCTATTTGAATGTTTATAGCCGGCTATTTGTGTGGTTGACTCGTGTAACATCCATGATTTCTCAGACCATAAATTTTCTGGATTCATTTTATTTTAATGATTCCAATAATAACACTACACTTAAAACCTGTATTTATTCTAGCACTGTTGTCACATAAACCATCATTTTAAATTTATTTTTAATACATCTATTCAAAATTTAGAACCTTGCGTTTACATCTCTTCATCACCGGTTTGATATATATATATAAATACATATATATCCACATATATGTATGAATATTTAGTTATAAAGGTAAACAAAAATATTTATTTGAATTATATAATTAAACCACACAAAAAGATTTGTTTAGCAATTATATATATACATATATATATATACATACATATATATATATATATGTATATATATGTTTGGCATTTTTTTAAAATTATAATTAGTTTTATAAATTTTATAAATACATTTTTTTTCTATAAGAAATAAAAATATTGAGTCTTGAATTTTTTTTATATCAACTTGAACCTATTCAAGAACATTTGACCTATTTTGACCTTCAAAAGTCAACAGCCCCAAATCCCTCACAATTCAAGGCTGAAATCGATCAAACCGGAATCAAAGGACTTGCCATAGATACTAGATCGACTTTCGACTGTTTCTAAACCTATTGGACGTATTAGTTCGCGACCTATTTTCAAATTTAAATCCATTTGGACGAGTTTGACTCCCAGAGTCAAACCGAGCCAATCGCAGCCTCAAATCCAGGAAATTAGGCACGTTCAATCCCGCTAATTTCGCGTAGTATAGTCCTGAATATATCCAGACCTTCAGCATGAATCAATTCATCATTAATCGATGGAATTCACGCTTAAATTCATGGTGCCAACTGTCATCCGCGTGTAAGAATCGAATCGGGCCCTTATGATGAAATCAATCAAAATAACCCACTTATGCACCTTCGCAAACCCTATTTCAAACTCCCCCAACTCCCAATTGAACCGTATTGCACCTCTGGAAGTCTATCAAGCTCCAAGAACACCGAGTGTTTGCTTTCTGTCGATCGCCTTAGTTCGTGCACGTATTGACGGAAATTTTCTTCATTGACTAATCAGTTTGAGCCTACATATGTATACGAGTTAACCACACGAAGGTTCGATTATGATTTTAATGAATATTAGCTGCAGTGATTGTTGTTTTTATTTTAAAACATTAGTTTAATATTGTATTTGATAACTACTTTTTATGTGACTATTGTGTTTATTTAAAACATTAAACTTATATTTTATTTGACTACTTATTATATGATTGTTGTTGTGTTTATTTTAAGAAAAATAGCCGGCTATGAACATTTAAATAGCCGGTTATGAACATTTAAATAGCCGGCTATGTACATTCAAATTTCGTGATGCCACATGTCAGTTTTCGATTGGTGTAGCGTTTGAAAATTTTCATTCGGGCACGGAAATTTTAGCCGGCTATGCCTAGCCGTCTTAACCATCTATTGTTCTTGATGACCAAGTTTTAGTAGGCTAAAAGTCAATATCCATTTAAAAAAAATAGATTAATCAAATGTTCATTTTGATAATTTTCCCGTTGTCTATTCCTATCTACAACTTTCCTCCACTCCCTCCCCAAATTTTCCCGATGAATGGGGTTTAGTTTTGGATGTCTACATATCCACATGAACTATCAATTTTCGGCATGATATTTTGTTTTCCAATGTTATTTCATCTTGAGGCTCATAAAGATTGTTTAATTATTGATTGGAAAAACAATTCCGATTGGGTTTGGGAGTGGCAGAGACAAATTAGGGGAGGTGCCAAGGAGGCTCAGTTTCATGCGCTTTCATTGGAATTGGCGGATGTTTCTTGGTCCAATGGGAACGACACGTGGTTTTGGGATTTAGATATGCAAGATGGTTTCAAGGTTAAATATGCGAGGAAATATATTGATCGATTTGGTTTTAGCGGATGTTAATCAACCAACTAAGTGGAATAAAAGTGTTCCAAAAAAGTAAACATTATGGTGTGTCGTCCTATTTAAAATCTTCTTCGAACATGGGAGAATCTTAGTAACAAAGGTATGAACATCCCTAATATCATGTATATTTTTGTTCCCAAAATATGGAGTCGGTTAACCATGTTTTTGGTGAATGTCGGATTGCTTTGGATACGTGGAGTTCGATTGGGGTTTGGGTAGAAATTGATCTACATAATTTGTTCTTGACTCAGTGGTTGGATTCGACAAGGTGGGACAGAAAAAAGAAAGACATTGTGGAAGCGATTATGTTCTCTTCTTTGTGGGTGCTATGGATGGATAGAAATGATCGAGGCCACTTTTCGAACAAGTGAATCGAAAAAAGACCTTATTTTTTATTTGATTGTTCATATTTTGTTTCTTTGGATTGTTAATAGGAATAACAAGGCGATATTGGTTGCGTCGAGCGGTTTAAAAACCCTCTATTGTACATGTAATGTTTTCTCTTTGATTTTGGTTAGTCTTTTCTAACCAATCTTTGTTTATATAACTTTCTTATGATCTATAGATATTGATAATTACCAGATAGATGTGATATGAGTTTAAATTTTTACATGTATAAGTTGAAGTCTATCAATTTTTAATCAACTTTACTTTTCTATCAATTTTTAAGGGAAATTCTAATGGGACACAAAATTTTGCTACTTGGACACGTCGCCAAGTCTATACGCCTCGTACAGACCAATACGGGGAGTATAGCCCCAAACCTTAAAAAACAGACCCGCAGGTGTTAGTTCTGGTCTGGCGGCTGAACCTATACGACCCGTATAGACCTAGACGGCCCGTATAGACCTATACGACCCATATAGGTCTATACGCCACCTCTCTTTTTTCAAACTTGAGCAAAATGTTATTTGTATATGGCTAGTATGGCCCTATACACAGAAGCCCCTATACGCCCCATATAGGCCTATACGACCCATATAGGCCTATACGACCCATATAGGTCTATACGCCACCTATTTTTTCAAACTTGAGCAAATTTTGATTTGTATATGATGAGTATAACCATATAGGTCTATACGCCACCTATTGGTGCATGTTAATGTTTGACGTATTAATCTAGTGGTACATTTAATTTTTTAATTATTTGCTCTTAAAACCACCTCTTGGTGGACTTTACTATACGAGACGATACGATATGATACAATACTATACTATACTAAGGTATACTATACTATACTATACTATACTATACTAAGGTATACTATACTATATTATACTATACTATACTATACTAAGCTATATTGTTTATAGGGCTATAGTATAGTATAGTATAGTATAGTATAGTATAGTATAGTATAGTATAGTATAGTATAGTATAGTATAGTATTGTATAGTATAGTATAGTATAGCTTAGTATAGTATAGCTTAGTGTAGTATAGTATTGTATACCTTAGCATAGCTTAGTATAGTATCGTATGGGTCGTATATGGGTCGTATAGGCCTATATGAGGCGTATAGGCTTCTACGTATAGGGCTATACTCGCCATATACAAATCAAAATTTGCTTAAGTTTGAAAAAAAAAGATGTGGTGTATAGACCTATACGGGTCGTATAGGTCTATACGGGTCGTATAGGCCTATATGGGTCTTATAGGGTCAGCCGCCAGATCAGAACTGACTCATGCAAGTCTGTTTTTTAAGGTTAGGGGCTATACGCCCCGTATTGACCTTAAGTTTGAAAAAAAAGATGTGGCGTATAGACCTATACGGGTCATATAGGTCTATACGGGTCGTATAGGCCTATATGGGTCTTATAGGGTCAGCCGCCAGATCAGAACTGACTCATGCAAGTCTGTTTTTTAAGGTTAGGGGCTATACGCCCCGTATTGACCTATACGAGGCGTCAGTACCGACTTAGAGGGTGGTGCGGGTGGTGCCGCGGCACCGGGGCATATATTTAAAAAAAAAAATTATATATATTATAAAAAATATTAAATAACTTATAAATTCTGTAAATTTTTATAAAATTTAGAGGCAAAATTTTTTTTAATTGAAATCCAACCCAATAATACCTAAATTAATATTTATACCCAACCCAATAATACCAAAATGGCCCAATATTTATCCATTTATCCCATGCCCCATCCCAATTACACAAACGTGATTACGTGAATGCGTGGGAAGAAGGGCGACATACGAAGGGTCGCTGATGCTGGACGACGATGAGGTGATTACGTCAGTACCGGCTTAGAGGGTTGCGGACGCTGGACGACGAATGATACTGCTGTTGTTGCCGTTCAATCGAGGTCGGACCCCTGAGGAAGCAGAGAGGCCTGACCCCTGAGGAAGAAGAGAGGCCGGACGATGTTGCTATTGTTACAGGTTTGAACGTTGATTTATGGATTCTGAATTTTTTTATATACGTGCATATTAAGGGGGGAACGAGGGCAATTTTTAATCAACTTTACTTTTAATCTGATGTGCTGTAAAGGGTACAATCTCATGATTATGAATCAAACACGTACACATTTTTGTGTGGCCCTTTCTGAATGCTTGGGGATGAAGTCAAAAAGAAGGCAGCCAACAAAATTAGTTGTTCTCAATTAATAGTCTATTTTCTTTCATATAATTTGATTAAACTTTATCAAATTGACAGTGGACAACTGGTACATAAATTGTAACATAATTGATATTTATTATATTTTATCAAATTATTGCAGGGAACAATTGATGCATGAAATCATTTCATACTTTTTTTTTCTTCTAAATAATTCGTTTGTTACATACGGAATAGTATACATTATCACACGAATGAAAGATTGTTTGTTACACAGGCTATATATGTTTCGTTACACATGAGTGTTCTATGCAACCTTTCCTAATTTTACTACCAATTTTATATTTTTTATTGTATCACGTGGCTTAATAAAAATATTATATATCATCCAATGAAGATCACAAGTTGTTTTTTCTAATAAAAAGTTTTTAGTTATTGATCAATGGTTAGATCAAGGTAATAACATATTAAGGACCTAAATAAAAGGTAAAAAGAAAATCGTGAAAACAATCATTATTCTTCGTTTGTTATGTATTTATAGTCGTGTCACAAAAATACTCTTATAGTCAAGATATAAATAACCTAGTAGTTGTGTTTATTAGCATATCAGACTCTTTCAAAAGTTGTTATGTTAAGATAATATTGAATTGTTTTGGACAAGTTGTGTTTTAATTCGAAGTTTTAAGTTTATGAACTATGTGCTAATGTGATACACAATTTGCCCGGGAACAAAATCTATTAATTCACATATTACCTCGTATTGTTGATGCTCTTTTTGTTCTACCTACTATTCATATTTTTAATTATGTTTCATGTTGTGTGAACACAATATAGGACCTTTATAACACATAAGTGAAAGCCTCATATATATTTTTTTTCTAAAGTTATTAAGTACATAGCTAGTAGTTTAAATTATAATATTTAATAACTAAATATATAAAATTGACAATAAAGTTAAAACTAAGTAAAATCAAATAACTTAGACAATACGATGACTACATTAAAAATTAAATGAAGATAATGCCGATCACGGATTACTATCTTAATTATGTTACTCTACCTCCAACGGTTAAATGAAGATAATGTCAATCAATGGTTACTATGCTGACTATGTATTCATTTTTTAAGGATATAATATTTCCTCATCATCTTTGAAACAACCTTGAATGACATAACATCTTCTTCCCATAATAAATCAAGTTAATGCATACATTGATTGCAATGCAACCTTTGCATAACAATAGGGCTTGGTTGTATCCCCCTTTATATTTACACAATACTTCTACAATAAACTCACAAATAAATGCACATTTTAATAAATCTCCAAGGGTTCATTGCCTTCATATATACTTCCATGTTTCACACACTAAAGGTAAAAACTGTTTTTTACATGAAATTAGCCCAACAAACTCAAAGTTCAATTTCTTGATATTTTTTCATAGCATGGCTATTTCTGTAATGTCGTTCAAAGTCGCTATTGTCAGACAAAATGTCCTTCATACGAATACTCGGTGGCCCAATGGTAGAGGAAAATCCTTTAAGGAAAACCAAAGTTTAGAGAGGTCATGGGTTCAAATCACACTTTTAACAGGAATTAAAAAAATTGCATATAAAAAAAAAAAATATTCCACTCGTGTTCCAGCTCTGATGCACGTGTTCTTGTCGAAAGCGGGACCCATCAAGAAGCGTGTGATGTGTCTGTGGTGGTCCCCACGACAACTGCACCCAGTTCTAGCCCCATTCCTTTGTCCACACGTGATGCTGTTCCGTTCAACCTTAACAACTCCACGTCATCAAGCGCCTTCAAGGGATATCCTTTATTTTTTGCACATAATAGGTCCCTATAGAATCACCTGATTTACAATTTAGGTACAAAAGGATCATATGCATATTCTTAGTCTTCATAAAATCTATTTTAAAGGAGTATGAACCAAGTTTCAAGGAAAACGCTATCCATAGCCTTTAAAGTGTTCATAATAGCCTTTTAGGTTTTAACCCATAATATTTGTTTAATAGTTTTTTTTAGATAAATCAAAAAAAAATGATACCTTTAACCGATAATTAGTTTTTTTGAATGACAACAATGAGAAGATCTTATATAAAAGCTAGCGGGGAACTAGAAAAACCACAATTACAAACACGCCCAAAGGCAATTTCATCAATATTATCCAACCAAGATGAAACAAGGACATAAACAACCCAAAATACTAGAAACAGATTACCCAATTCCTATTGTAGGATTAACTAACCACTCTTCTCAAGTACAATGACTCGACTTTCCCCTAGTTTCCATCCACAAGAAGGATTGAATTTTAATCTCATCAACCATTTTTTCCACAGAAGTTCTTGATTGGAAGAAAATCCACATATTTCTTGCTTTCCATAATACCCAACACGTGCAATAACCAATTATGGCCCTTATCTTTTTTACCTTACCAGATCCATGTGCATTCCTCATAAGGGCTGCCAAGTCAATTATAGTTGTCTGCGTCATAACGTTAAGGTCCATCCAGATAGAAATTCTACACCAAGTACCTTTAGTCACAGGGAAACGAATGAAGGAATGATCTCCAGTTTCGTCCTCAAGACGACATAAGGAACATTGATTTTTTCGGTTCAATTATTTAATTAGACAATTATTAACTGTATAATCAACATACAATTTATATTTTTCATGTTTTTGAGTTTTTAAAACTCTAGGTTACCTTTTTTCAAATGCCCGGATTGCCATTCATATATGATTGTATTGTATAAGAAACTTGAATTCCTAGTTCTTAAACTTGAATACTAAAAGAATTAGGGGTTGCTTCATTGTTACTTTGGCATACTAATATATTATTATTAGGTTTTTGTGATTCAACTATGTGAGAAAATCAGGCACGGTAAATAAATCGAAAAAACTAAAATGTTATATTATTCAACTAACCGAAACAAAGGCATTAAAACTCAAGATTTTCGTTATTCGAGAAGTCAATATGATTAACCACAAGAAAAATTCGTATTTAAAGATTTGAGTGAACTGTCTTTTTCGTCAGTGTGGTTCAATCATTTCTGTCAGTTTCATTAAAAAAAATATTTTTCTTCTATGTGTTCTCGTGGTTTACAAAACTTGATATTTTCATCCAGTCAGTTAACTTCATCAATATTTTAATGTTAAATATATTCCTTTGTTTTGCAAATGATTTCAACTCAAATACTAAATGTATGATTGATTAGAACGATCGTAATTCAATAAGGGGAGCTTGACTTTGTGAAATCGGGATTCAATTATGATCGAATTTGAAGGGTTGTTGACTGGGATAAATACGATCCTAATTCAAGAAGATCGATCGGAATTCAAGAAGATGACAGCCGGAAGGACGATCGTAAATCAAGAAGATGATGGTATAACATAGGGACGATCGTAATAGGATAATTATGATTAATACAGTTTAAGAGGATGTGGGGAATAACAAGGGTTTAAAACATTGATAAAATAAAGAAATATATATAAAAAATAAATACTACTCATTTAACGTTAAAATATGGATAAAGTTAATAGACTGAATGAAAATAACAAATTTGTAAACCACGAGGATACACAAAAAAAGTAAACTTTTTGAATGACAGATGACAAGGACACTTTACTCTAAAAAATTTAAACACCCGAGCACTTATAGTTAACGGACGATCTTTTTAAATAAATATAAAAAAAGAGAGAATATCCAAACATAACCACACCTGAACATGGATCTAATAATCAACCCTTTAAAAACAATTATATAAACTATTAATAATTAATAGTATAAAATTAGTTCTTTTAACCTACAATCACCAATCAATTAGAGGCAAGGAAATTTTGAGGTCTCAGTTTTAAACCTAACTTAACAGAGAGTTTTTCTTATAGTCATGGGTTTCCTCCTTGATTGTGTCCTGAGCGAGTCAGGCCTGTAGCATCAAAATCAGTATCGACGGTTGAAATCCTATCTCAGGAAGGCTAACTCGGGTATTGGGGGTAGTACCAAACGCCGTTAAAAAAAAAACTAGAGACGTTTATAGAAGTTTCGTTGATAAAATACGAGGTTATGATTGAAATTTAGACATAAACTAGGGGTATAAATGTAACTGTGTTAAAGTTCATTGTTGATAAACTAATATAGACTGACCAATCTCATTTCGACGAATTTGGATCAAAAAGTAGTCAAGTCCTCGTGAATCCACACATAATAAAAGTTCGTACACACAAAAAGAGAAGTCGCCGGAGCAATCAAAGAATGACCGGCGGTCCTTCATCTGGACGGCTTCCGTCGTGGAAGGAGCGAGAGAACAACAAGAGACGGGAGAGGAGAAGAAGAGCCATCGCCGCTAAGATCTACGCCGGACTCCGATCTCAGGGAAACTACAGACTCCCCAAACACTGTGACAATAACGAGGTCTTGAAAGCTCTTTGTGCTGAAGCTGGTTGGGTTGTTGAAGAGGATGGAACCACTTATCCCAAGGTTTGTGTCCGTACAATCATGTTGATTTCATCTCTTCCAGAATTAGGGTTTCTGCTAGATCTGTTGTGTGGTTAATTAAATTCCAAATTTGTTTGATAATTTGATATAAGAAGTTAACATTGGGGGAGGAATTGTCTCAGATCCACCTAAATGGTTATTCCAGGGTTTGATTTGCAGTCAAAATTTGATAGAACAGGTTAACATTGGGGGAGAAATTGACTTAGATCCACGTAAATCGGTTATTCTAGGGTTTGACCTGTAGTCAAAATTGGCCGAGAATTCTTTGTGTTGATGATTGAATTAGGGTTTTAAAATGTTCAATTTTAATTTGATAACTCTAGTAATGAAATGCCTAAATTACCAAATCTTGTTTCCTTACAGGGATGTAAACCACCTCCAAGTGAAATAGCAGGAATGTCAACCAACAGAAGTAATTGTTCATCAATCCAACCCAGCCCAATGTCATCAGCTTTCCCGAGCCCAGCTCCATCATACCATGCTAGCCCAACATCATCATCTTTCCCAAGCCCGACCCGTTGTGAAAACCCACCTAACCACTCGTCCTACCTTCTCCCTTACCTCTGCAACTTATCTTCCTTGCCCCCGCTGCGAATTTCCAACAGTGCCCCTGTAACGCCACCTCTATCATCCCCGACCGCTCGTGGGACAAAACGAAAACCCAGTTGGGAAATGCTATCCACAAGTGCATTGCAGTCTTTTCGCCACCCGCTCTTTGCGGCCTCTGCCCCGACGAGCCCCACTCGCCGCCACCGTCTTCCACCGGCGACTATTCCCGAATGTGACGAGTCTGATGCTTCCACTGTTGATTCGGGCCGATGGGTCAATTTTCAGACCATGGCTGCCTCAGCTGCACCGACCTCACCAACATTTAACCTTGTGAAACCCGCAAACCAACAACCGTTTTTCCAGAATGGGTTGGTAGTGCAAAACGGGCCGGGTTCTGAATTTGAGTTCGAAAGCAGTGCATTGAAAGCATGGGAAGGTGAGAGGATACATGAAGTTGGTGCAGATGATTTGGAGCTCACCCTTGGGGGCGGGAAAGCCTCCATCTGAACCGAACTAACCATGGCTTGAACACGTGGTTCATGTGGTCTCCAAACGCGAACGAGCTGTTTATGGATTTATAATCAAGATGAAGAGAGAATTTGACATTGTTCATAGCTTGAAGATTTGGTGGGGTGATTGTATTCCTGATTCTCCATTAGAAATTAGAAGCAAATCTTTGTTGATTGGTAGAATCCTCATTGGAAGTTTAGATCACAATTGTTGTTATTTTACGTCTACTTTAGTATTTATGTTTTGTAACATACGGTCACTAGTTTTAAAGACTTGTGTTTTATTATCGATACCTGTTAGAGATTGAGTGATTCCTAACTAAAATCATCTGTGGTGCTATAAAGGACTTGACAGGATAAAAATATGCGTAATTACTAGTAAGAGATTAGGTACGTTTATAGCAGAGTTACATGTCGCGTATCCACTTTATTCCACAAATACCCGATAAAAACCATTGTCGTGTATCAACCTAACATCAACAAAATGTTTGTTTAAAGGATAAGAGAGATTGGTATGCATAGGTGGTATTTTATCACGTATTCGGCTATTTGTATTCAAATTTAACATATGAATTTAAAGTTTCAATACATTTAAACCATATTCATAACTCATCTAAGTAAGGTACAAACAAATATTGGTATGCATTAATGGTATTTTATCGATAATGATGATATAAGCATTATAATCAACATGTCACAACTTAGTTTTTTTGAGTCATGTCTTTGGTTGGATTTACACCATTATTAGAGTTAATTGCAAAAATGGCCCCTGTGATTTGTTCGAATTGCAAATTTAGCCCCCAAGAATAAAAAAGTGCAAATATGGCCCCTGTGGTTTGGACCCGGGTTGCAAGAAAGGCCCCTGCCGTTAATTGAAGTTAAAACTTAACAGAACTTAACCCACGTGGTTCATCCATTCATCTATCTTTGAGGTTTTTCTTTGAGCCCTAACTGAATCACTTTCCAGCCTTAAGATTGAAGGTTTTTCTTTGATCCCTAACCGAATCATCTATCTTCGACCTTCATCCATTCGTCTATCTTCCACCTCCAGTCCTAATCGATTGAAGTTCGCCATGACAGTATGTGATTGTGGTAAACTTGATGTTCTTCGTACTTCGTGGACAGATGCTAACCCAGGCCGAAGATTTTAATCACGAAACTGTTTGAAGAACATTTTGATCTTTATATTGTTCTTAGCATTAGGGCTAATATTTTTGTTGTATTGAACCCTATGGGCAAGTTTAATGTAATGAAGGCTTATTGCAACATTTTGATATTTAGCTGTTATTTGTAATGTATTAACCAAGTTTAATGTAATGAAGGCTTCACTTTGTAATTGTTTGTCACTGCATTGGCTGGCTTGTTCGTAGCATTTGTAATGTATGAGCAAGTTTAATGGTCTACTGAACACTGCAGAATGGTCTACTGATGTGCACAATTTCAGAGTCCAATTTTGACTTTTTTTTTGCAAGCTATCAAAGTCTTTCTTACTTTCAGCACTTGCTTTCTCACTGCACTGCAGAATGGTCTACTGATGTGCACTTAAAATTTGGCATATTTTCATCTTTATTCATACTGATATGCACTGCAGAATGGTCTACTTCTTGTGACAAGGAACTATTGTTTTTATGATGTTACAGATACACATGGTTGACACTTTGGTATCTTACAAGAATGATGAATGGGATAAGCATTAACAGATGTGATTCTTCTTTAATCTTTTCTGTTATTGTAGTTTTTTTAATACAAAATGTGCAGTAATACAAATGTCCCCTTAACCCAAATACAATTCAAGTTGTTTAATAGCATATCTGTTTTTGCTCTCCCTAACACAATTCAAGTCAATGATTAATAAATTTCTTTATGCAAGAAAGTTAATTATAAGTGTTCGTGAAAGAAAGTTACGTGTGAAGTGAGACTTTATCCAATGTTGTGGGGGTATTTTTTTCAACCAGTTGTATGCATTAACATTGTACATCTTTAACTCTTCCATCTTAGCTTCAAATTCTGGAAGAGTTGTTGATGTTGCACAATTCCACAAGATGTCTTTGAAGCCTTTTCCTCTCCATTGAAGCTTCATATTCTCGTGGATATGTCTTAAACAGAATCTATGCTGCGCAGATGGAAACATAGTGGAAACTGCTGGAATAATACCCTACAACAAACACACACAAAAACAGTTACATATGTACAACTATTGTAGGACATACAAACTAAAAATGTTAACTTGCACTTACCTTTTGCCTGTCTGAAATGAAAGTGAAGTCTGATCTTATGTCAAGATCCAGATCATCTTGAAGACATTGAAGGAACCAGATCCATGAACTTTTGTTTTCAGCTTCTACAATGGCATAAGCAACAGGATATATGCCATTGTTTGGGTCTATTCCAACAACAGTCAACATCTGACCCCGGTAGGGGCCCTTCATAAATGCTCCATCCGACCCCAACAACTCCCTCCTACATGCTTTAAAGCCCTTTTTCAAAGCACCTAGACACACGTACACTCTTTTGAATACTCTGGTTGGTGAATCTGGGTTGGTTTCAGGCTCCACAACAAACTTAAATGTTGAGTCTGGATTTGTTCTGTTTACCTCTAGGATATAATCCCTCAACTTAGAATATTGTTCTTTATAATCACCCCGAATTATCCTTGACCCTTTCGCCTTTGCTCTAAATGCCTTGTGTTTGGAAACCCCCAATTCAAACTTCCTTTCTAACTCATCTTGAATAATTTTGGTTGAAATATTAGGGTTTGACTCTAACTGATTTAGAACCAATGACTCTTGAGCCATGAATGAAGAAGTGAATACTTTTATGAATCTAGATTGAAGACAAGTATGCTTTGCTTTATAGGTTTTCACTATCCAAGTTTCATCTTTAGTGGTTAGTCTTGTTATGTACAAGACCCAAGGACAGTCACCGAATTTCTTTTTAAGTTTGTCCTCACTTGTTACTTTGTCACCCTCTACATGTACAATATGTAACACAATTATACATTTTTAAAAAGGACAAAAAAAGAAAAAAAAAATGATAAAGTAATACAACTATACCTTCATATGTTGACACATTCCCATGACAAATGGCTCTAATCCTTCTTGATTCATTTATCAGTAATACCAATTCTCTCCTAGTTTCAATGGCATGTCTTCTAACTCTCACCTTCACATCCTTTGCATTTCCAAAAATTTTACCAACATAAAATGTCACTTCAGCAGTAGGATTTTGTTGCTTCCTTTTACTCCTAAGTTCTTTCAATTTCCTACTTCTTTTAGATTCAAAATCATCATCAGAATCTTCTGGTAAACTGTCAAATGACTCATAGTCCATAGGATAACAATCTTGGTCATTAACATCATCATCCTGGTTACTTTCTTCACGAGAATCATGTGTGATTCTCCCTACAAATTCTTCCCCACTATCAATAAAAGCAACATAACCCCTCATGTCTACTTCTACGTTATCTACTTCGTTGTCCTTATCAACAATATAATCACTGTCATCAGAATCTTCATGATCATCGCCTACATTTGTATAACACCCATCACCACCTTGATTGACATACTCATCACCAGGTTCTTTCCAGTTCAAAAGCAGCCTCCCTGAAGCCATCTTTTTAGTCCCAAGAGGTCTAGTCAGCTCAGGAAATACATCCTCTAGTTCCTCAATAACAACTTTTGTTGATTGTGAAGAATTGAAGTAAGTAGTAATTTTGGTACTACCGTGCTCAATGTACAACTCAATTACTTTGTTGTCTTTAACATATTTCCCCAGATGATTAACATCTAAAGCTGCTAAACCAACATCTAAATTTTTTCTAGGTATTTTAAAGTGAAAGTAGAGTTTTTGCTTTAGTTGTCTCAAACCTAGTTTCTCCACTACAGAATTAACTTGATCAGAAAATTCAAGAATATCCAAGAAATCAACAAATCTAAACCTACCATATGCATATCTTCTTCCTGGGAAATTCCTAAACACGCCTCCATAATGAATCTTAAGAGAAAAAAGGTTGGGGTGTCCATCTGTACATCAAACAAAACACATTCAAACAAAAGGACGATTAGGATATTTCAAAATAAAGACTTTTTAAATCACTTTGAACAAGAATAAAAAAAACATGAACATGAAAACCTACCATACACCTCCTCTAGTACAAGTTCAGTGTTTGGAAATCTTAAATTCCAATGCATTCTCGATTTCCTTTTCCTTCAAATCTTCAAGCGAACGTAATCAGGAAGTTTTCTAACGATGGTGTGTGATTACTTGTTCATGGAACTTCAATCGACCAGGTTGTAATGGCATGGGAGCCTGAGAGGGAAATATGGACGTATATTAGGGTTGGGGATTGATAAAATGTCTTTATTACCCCCACGTGCCATCCATGTGGGTTAAGTTCCGTTAGATTTTAACTTCAATTAACGGCAAGGGCCTTTCTTGCAACCCGGGTCCAAACCACAGGGGCCATATTTGCACTTTTTTATTCCTGGGGCTAAATTTGCAATACAAACAAACCACAGGGGCCATTTTTACAATTAACTCTCATTATTATTACAACACTTAATTGCAAGTGTCGGTTCATTTTTAATATTGCAATTTTCACCCCTCTAATATTTAAAATTTTTGATATTGCAATTTTCACCCTTCTAATATTTGAAATAGCATAACAACTCACTTGGATTTTATAAAATATCACTTTTATACCCTCAAGTTTAATAAATCAAAATATATGAAAATATAAAAAAGTTTAAATATATAAAAAATCTTTAATGAATGAACGTAGACGAACGAACGTTGTAGTATATATAATAACATTTTTTCGTTAATTAATTTTTTTTCTTGACATTCCGGTATAAATTTCATTAAAAACGAAGTCGTGACGGTAACGTACTGGTACCGTAAAGAACGAGACCGACACCGACTGAAAAACATCGGTTCCGTTATATAACTGTTTTTATCTATCTTTCGATCTCCACAATTAATTCACCGTAATTGTGTTTAGTCACATTAATGCCACCGCCTCAGCCGTTTAAGATCCGCCTCCCACCGCGTGACGCGGACACTTGCCGCTGCGAAGCACGCGATTCATATTCTAGTTCATACTTAATATACACAACCTTTATTAAATGTAATGGAAGTCTGAATAAACGCTAACTACCTTTCTCGTTTGCCTTGCTAAAACAACGATTAAAACACAACATTTCTCTTACAAAACATCATGCCATTTATATTTATATAACAAAAGCAGTTTCCACAATAAAAGCACTCATAATCTTAATAACATTTTATGGTCTGCTAATAAATGGCATGAGGACTTACTTTTCCTGAACGTGACGACTTATTATGTGTTAGGGTAATCTATGTGAAATTGGTGGTTTACAACAAAGCTCTTAACATTCATACAATCATTTAAGCACTAGCAATATTTCATATGCTATTTATAGAAATCATTTATCAAACATAAAGCACCTTTTAAAAATATATAATTTAATATGAAAGCATGTACTCCATCATAAAATTACTAGCAGGGAACCCGTGCGTTGCGACAGAGTCGACAATTTTCGCAAGTTTTTTGTTAGGTTATGAATCACTTAAAATAGTTAGGTTTTCGCGTTGGGTTAGTTATGTTATGTCGAAAAATGATACAAGATATCGAGTAACATTAGAAAACTTGTGATTATATTTGGGTATTATTATTATTATTATTGTTGTTGTTGTTGTCCGACCCAACTAATATGTATTATTAAATACCAAATTAATTTTCATGTTTTATATGAAAATGTTTTTAGTACTCTCATCAATATACGATAAATGTTTGAGCCTATGAAAAATAACCCATAGATCACCTAATGTTGAATAAGAATACATGTTCAAATATTTATCAGTGTAATATTAAACCATGTAACACACGGGTTTAAAGCTAGTTGGTTTATATGTATTTAAATATTTACTTGATTTATGTAACATTTAATTCAAAGTTGAAAGAAATTTAATTGCATTTAAAATCCACCTTTAAGAAAATGAATTCCTGACGCTTATGTACGGGAGTAGTATTCACATATTCTATAATTCACCACAATATATGTAAATGTAGTATTTAAATCCAAGGAGTTTAAAATCACATATTCTATAATCCAATGTAGTATGTAAATGTAGTATTAATTTGATCAAATGACTTTTCTTTTGAAAAGCTTTAATTGGGCTTGAGTGATAAACTTTAGATTAAATAGTAATAAATGGTCTTTAATTATAGACATGGTGGGGTTAGAAGGTAATTAAACATATTTTATGCATTCGTAATGTGTACACTATGCAAAACAAGTTGTCTTAAGTGTCTTAATTTTTTTGGTAAATTACAAGTCTATCATTTTAATATATATTATATAGTAGTATAGGTATAGATATAGATAAAATGGCAAATTCTATAAAATTCACTTCACTTACAATTCCAATTTCCAAATACCTCCGGTTCCATACTTCCATAATTCACATATTGGGCTCCTATATGATTTTTCTTATTAAGCCAACAGTCAACAAAATAAAAGCCCCATGAAAAAAAAGAGAAAAGAAAAGGCCAACAAAGAATGAACGGTATACACACACAAATAATGTAAGTTAACCCACACATAAACGACAAATAGGGGAAAAATCGTAAGAAAACTCAATGTTCATATGAAAACAAAAAAACTAGTTATTAAAGGTAAAAAAAAAGTAAAAAAAATCATAACTCAAAAAATAAAAAAGTGGTTTGGAGACCTTGTTTCCTACGTCGTCCTCGTTAGAAAAAAAAAAACTAAGTTTAGCTGCCTCTGCCCCGACGAGCCCGACTTGCTGCCGTATTCCGCCAGCGACTATTCCCAAATGTGACGAGTCCGATGCTTCCACTGTTGATTCAGGCCGATGGGTCAATTTCCAGACCATGGCTGCCTCAGCTGCACCGACTTCACCAACATTTAACCTTGTGAAACCCGCAAACCCACAACCGTTTTTCCAGAATGGGTTGGTAGTGCAAAACGGGCCGGGTTCTGAATTTGAGTTCGAAAGCAGTACGTTGAAAGCTTGGGAAGGCGAGAGGATACATGAAGTTGGTGCAGATGAGTTGGAGCTCACCCTTGGGGGCGGGAAAGCCTCCTGCTGAACTGAACTAACCACGGCTTGAACACGTGGTTCGTGTGGTCTCCAAACGCGAATGAGCTGTTTATGGATTTATAATCAAGATGAAGAGAGAATTTGACATTGTTCATAGCTTGAAGAATTGGTGGGGTGATTGTATTCCTGATTCTCCATTTAAATCAGAAGCAAATCTTTGTTGATTGGTAGAATCCTCATTGGAAGTTTAGTATACAGAAGAAAAATCTTTATTTTCCTGTTCTTCCGGTCTGGAGTTTAGATCACAATTGTTGTTATTTTACGTCTAGTTTAGTATTTATGTTTTGTAACATATGGTCACTAGTTTTAAAGACTTGTGTTTTATTATCGATACCTGTTAGAGATTGAGTGATTCCTAACTAAAATCATCTGTGGTACTAAAAGAGACTTGACAGGATAAAAATATGCGTAATTACTAGTAAGAGATTAGTTACGTTTATATCAGAGTTACATGAAACCATTGTCGCGTATCCACTTTATTCCACAAATACCCGATAAAAACCATTGTCGTGTATCAACCGAACATCAACAAAATGTTTGTTTAAAGGATAAGAGAGATTGGTATGCATAGGTGGTATTTTATCACGTATTCGGCTATTTGTATTCAAATTTAACGTATGAAGTTAAAGTTTCAACACATTTAAACCATATTCATAACTCATCTAAGTAGTACAAACAAATATTGGTATGCATTAATGGTATTTTATCAATAACGATTACATAAGCATTATAATTAACATGTCACACCTTAGTTTTTTTAAGTCATGTCTTTGGTTGGATTTACACCATTCATACTTAATACACCACCTTTATTAAGTGTAATGGAAGTCTGAATAAACGCTAACAACCTTTCTCGTTTCCCTTGCTAAAACAACGATTAAAACACAGCATTTCTCGTACAAAACATCATGCCATTTATATTTATCTATACTCCTTTATAAACATATTGGGACCATTTTTTAAGACGCAGGTGTAAAAGTTTTTAAGACGCCGCCGACCACACTCTCCCGCCGGACTCACTCTCCCTTCGCCGGAGACGCTTCATCTTGGTAACTGACCACGGCGGTTCGTGTTGATCACAACCCCCGTTGTCGCCATTGAAGACCGATCGAGAGGTACCCGTGCCTGAAAAATGAGCTTCAAGGTTCGTATGTTCCAATCACGTATCCTACATTTTTGGGGTTTTTGGTTTTTGAGTTAGGGCTTCTGTTATTTCTGACGTTTTTGGGGGGTTTGGTTTTTTAATTAAGGCTCTGTGGTGGTTGATTGCTTTTGTGGACGATCAGTGGTCTGACCATTGGTCATTTTTTGCACTCCATCGCCGCCATGGATATGGTATTTTCCGGATTTGGTTGTGCCTTTGATCGGCCGACGATTTGTTTCTGTAACTTTAGGGTCATTTAAATCAATGATAAGTGATTTGAAAACGGATACATTCATTTAACTCAAACTAATCATTTACTTTCGTTTGCTTATGTTTTGCCATTTTGTTCTGAAATTTAAATCTGTAATGTGAAATAAGGGAAGCTGAATTCTCGCTCATGGAGACTTCTTTAAATGGAGCATTCCTCTCAAAAACATGTCAAATCTGATTTCAGTCCTCTGTTCTTCGAAACTAAGGTACCGTCTTTACCTGCTTTACAAGTTCTACATCATGCATTAGAAGGTGTACCTGCATTGTTTGAATTAATTGCAGAAACTTAGAAGGAAGTCATTATCACGACCCTAATTCTTCATTATTTACTATTTTTGCACAATTTTATCATATTTGGATATGCCCGAACCAAGATGGCCGGTGAGCAGCTAAGAAGACTCATAAAGAAAAGTCTGTATTGACTTTGGTGAGTTATTTAACTGTTTAAAACTAAAAAAAAATATAACTTTTCTTGTCATATTAGCAAAGAAGACTCATAAAGACCCTATAGTCCATGACTCCATGTTTAACAAGCCAATTGTATTATAGTAAGCTTATATGGGAAAATTATCAAAATGGACATTTGACCAGTCAAACTTATAAAAATGGACAAACTTTTCCAGCCTGCTTCGATATGGTCATTTAGGCATGAAGCCGACTGAAGTATGCTAGTTCAGCCGGCTTCAAATTCCGTGTCAAACCAGTTTTTTTTCCAGATGTTTAGCCAACAAGAAACTGACACGTGGAGGTGCTGATTCCCAAGACGGCTAAAGCCCACTTCCAAGCAGGCTAAGCCGACGTGTTTTTTAGCCTGCTATATGACTTTCCTTGACCCACTTGATTTTAGCCTGCTATATGACTATCTTTAGCCGGCTATTTGCCTTTGTTTAGCCCACTTAAATACATTAAAAATAATATGACTTTGCTATATGACTTAATTTTAGCCTTTGTTTGTATAGTTCAAATGTCCATTTTGATAATTTTCCCAAATAAAAATGAGGGATGTATAGGCAACAAATTGAGTAATTATAACTTGGCTTGTGAGACTCACTTGCTTCATGACATAAATAACACCGACGTCACATTCGTTTTGCAAATATAAAGAGGGAGTTGTAGGTTTCCACAATAAAATAGTATGGTTTTGTTATATGACTTTCCTTATCCCACTTGATTTTATATAGTGAAACATTAATTGTGTAAGCTAAAATCAAGTGGGTTAAGGAAAATCATATAGCAAAGTCATACTATTTTTTATGTATTCAAGTGGCCTAAACAAAGGCATATAGCCGGCTAAGGAAAGTCATATAGCAGGCTAAAAAAACACGCCGGCTTAGCCTTCTTGAAAGTGGGCTTTAGCCGTCTTGGAAATCAGCACCTCCACGTGTCAGTTTATGGTTGGTTGACAATTCGATAAAATTCACTTCACTTGACAATTCCAATTTCCAAATACCTCTCCGGTTCCATACTTCCATAATTCACATATTGGACAATGGACTCCTATATGATTTTTCTTATTAGGCCAACAGTCAACAAACTAAAAGGCCCATGAAAAAAAAGAGAAAAGAAAAGGTACAACAAAGAATGAACGGTATACACACACAAATAATGTAAGTTAACCCACACATAAATGATACATATACAAATAGGGGAAAAATCATAAGAAAACTCAATGTTCATGAGAAAACTACTTATTAAAGATAAAAAAAATGATAACTCAAAAAATAAATCAAAAACTAAAAAAGTGGTTTGGAGACCTTTTCCCTACGTCGTCCTCGTTAAAAAAAACTTTTGGGTTTAGTTTAGCTTTTAAGTTAGGTTTTTAGAGCGGTGGGGGGTTTAGGTTTTTTTTTGGTGGGGGGGGGGGGGGGGTTTAGGTTTTTGGGTGGGGGTGGGATGGGGGGCTTATGTTTTTGGGTGGGGGTTAGGTTTTTGGGTGTATTACACATATGCAGTAGGAGTTTTTTGGTTTTCTTATAAAAATGAGTTTTCTAGTGAATTCACCCCTACACAAGTAATGTAAGTAAACCATTAACCTAGAAAGTGGATGACGTCACCAGGACATGATACGTGTCGTTAAACAAGGGGTCAGTTTGTTTGAGTTAGAACTACACACAAATTACGTTATCACGCATAAAATATGCAACATAAACAACTAATTACGCACAATAATTTTGCGGCATATATAAATAATTACGCAACATATTGCACAACTTATATAAATAATTACCCAACGTATATGATAATGATGCAACCTATGCATATAATACATACGTTATACACATATCGACGTTTTTAAAGTCGATTAAAAAAAGTACAGCGAGACGATAGTAAATTTAAAGAAAATAAAATACTCGATTTTATGGTGTAATTTTAAAGAAAACAAATAGTGTTGTATAAAAAATGTTATTTGCGTTTAAAAAAATTATGAAAACTTGAAAAAAATTAACAATAACAGGTTATTCTAATTTTACTCATCCAAATCATTTTCATGCATGAAAATTGCTTCCCATAATCATAACCATTGGAAGAATAAGTGGAAATGGGTTGGTACATGTTTGATATAAAACATATGGTTATGTGGTTATAATTGCATTGCGGTGTAAGTCGTTATATGAATTGGAAACTTTTAGAATTTTATGTGCAAAACCATGTAAGTTTCAGTCACCTAAAAATATTGGATATTAAGGTACACAACTATGTAAATTTTAATCATATAAACAGGTGATTCATCCTTAAAACTTAAAAAAATTATAACTTAAGGTACACGACTATGTAATATAAATCACATAGTCGTGTGTTTATTAAATGTCATATTTTGAGATTTTAATAAATTGGGTAATCAACCGTCATTGTATTCGCTTAACCTTTCGCTAAATATGTGTGATATGTGATTGCAGATAGCAGTCTCACTTTGGATTAAAGTAAGAAGTCTTATAGAATACTATATGAAGATGAATTAAATTGTTCTCTTATTTGTACGATTGTTGACAAACTACTCGTCATATATTAAGTATGGGTCGATTTTTTCGGTGCGGTTTTGTGCTTCTATGACTTGTACATTAGAACGTACAATTCCAATTTAAATGTAGTTTATATCGAAACATATATAAAAATAGACACATTGTAACAGTATATTTGAAATTTTATAAAGCGTTCAATTTTTAAAGTTATAAAACAAAAAAAAACCCCAAAAATTGTATGTGTATATAAAAAATACAAATGGGTAAGCATAAGGTGTAAACGATAGCTATAAGAAATTTGTCAACGATTGGCATCCAACTAGAACATTTGAACTTGTTGTCTCCGATTGAGAAGTTAAGTCGCAAGCACGTGGTTTGGTGTTTGAGTTATGTACCAACTCTTAGTTATACTTTTAAAATGAGAAAAAAAATGCTGATCGAGATCGTAATAACTAACTTTTGGAATTTACTTTCATACACTACAAAGAATTGGGTCAATAGTGGCGACAAATGTCGCCGCTAATACACCGAATTGTCGCCGCTAAAAGAAGGTGGTCGGCGAGCAGGTGGGGCGTTGAGGAGGTGCTGGTCGACGAGCAGGGGTGAGGTCAGTGGAGGTGGTGGTCGGCAAGCAGCAGGTCGTCGAACGGTTGGGATGTTCCGGCGAGAAAATCGTCGGAAATCGCCATCGAATCGCGAGAGAAATGGAAAGCAGGGAAAAGGGGAAAGTGAGGCCAATGGAGGGAAAAAGTCCGCCATATCGTGCATGGGCATTAGCGGCGACCGTCGCCGCTAAAGACTTTAAAACAATGACCGTCCGATTAAAATCCACTCCACCGTCAGATCTATGTAACGCGGATCATGAGCAATAGCGGCGACATTTCTAGGTGTCGCCGCTAATAGTGTCGCCGCTATTGACTCGTTTTCTTGTAGTGATAGAACTCAAAAATGATTTCTTGACAAGATGCGAATAGAACTTTTAATATTCAATATTATAAAGATCGTTCATTTACGGTGAACCCATGAACTTCAATCAATTGGCTTAATTTCCTTTGAAACATGCTTTGTTTCAAGCACTATATGTAAAGCTTAAGTTTGACTTATGAAAATTTTTTCAAGTTTGGATTCGACTAATTTATTATTTATTAGTGATTTTTTATATAAAATATATAATTTTTTTATTATATATATATATATATTATTTAATACTTTTTACATAGTTATATATTATTATATTATATAAAAGTTATTCTATGTATATAAATAACAATTTTGTTTAGGCTTGCAAGCATAGTGAAAAGCTCAGTAATAAAACAAGGGTTCGTGCTTATTTATTAAGTAGGCCCTAGAGCAAATTACAAGTTGCGTCCTTTAAGTATAACTAACTTTTAGTATACGTCATTTAACTAAGAAAATTACAGAAAACATCATTTATGTTTAAAAAAATTTGCACGTTACGCTCTTTATCCTAAGAGCATTCACAGTAGGTTCCCTATATTTATGTGAGTGAGTTCCCTATATTTTAAAGGGTGGTTTAAAGTGGTTGTGAGTGGAGGAGAGAGAAAATATATAAATTTTTTGTATATTTGGGGGAAACACTGTTCACCCGCATAATTTTTTAATATTTTTTTAAAGTGGTTGTGAGTGGAGAAGAGAGAAAAGATAATGATAAAAGTATAAAAAATTATTATTTAATTGAAAAGTAGAGAGAAAAGATAATGATTTTAGTGTAATTATGGGGATGGGGATAGGGGAGCTATTGTGAATGCTCTAACGACCGTTAAATTTTGCCGTTAAGTCATGTCATGTGCAAGACACATGAAGGTATTTTGCTCTATTTATCGTAAAAAGACTATTTCTGCAAACTTTCATCTATAGAAACAAATTACAAAAATAGTTTTTTATGTGTGAAAGCCCCAAATTACAAGAATAGTCTTTTTAAACATAAATGATACTTTCTGTAATTTGTTAGTTAAACTACATATACTGAAATTTAGATAAAATTTAAAGGACGTAATTTGTAATTTGCTATAAGCCCTAAGGTACGCTTGAACTTAATAAGCTTAGCTTAATTTAAGTTTTTAACAAGTCAATATCAAATAACTTATGAGGTATTCAACTTGTTTACATCTATAATAATAACAATAATGTGTTAGAAACGAACTCTTACAAGAAACTAAAATTCAGAATATTATTTGATTAGCTGTATATAGCGACTTTTAACTTTGATTTGCTAGTAGAGATGAGATTCAAAATGGGTACTACCGTACTAATAGTGACTTTTAACTTTGATTTACTAGTAGAGAAGAGATTCAAAATGGGTACCACCGTACTAATAGCGACTTTTAACTTTGATTCACTTCTAGGAAATCAAAGATCTTTCAAACTTTTATATTTGTTGTAATAGTCTCTTTTTTTGTTTTCATTGACATTGACATTGGAAGAGTTTATTTTTGACTTGCTTATGAATTAACGACTACCACAATTTCTTTTGACTAGTAATATAATCAAATAATATTTCATTTTTTATATATATTTTTTCAACATAGGTACCTATTGTCGATGATGTCTCCTCAACCACTTATAGATCCATGGGGTTTTTAATAAAGTTAATTTGGATTTGAATTAATAAAGTCGACTTTGATTGTTAGTTCTAGAAATTGTAGGAAATTTGCATTTGAATTAATAAAGTCGACTTTGAGTGCCAATTGTGGAAATTTGTAGGAAAATTCGTGAATACAAGTGCTTGTGATTTTAAAAGATAAATTGGTTATCTAGTAAGAAAGTGGGTTGAGATGTGAAGACGATCAATTTATCTAACTTAGAACCATATTTGTTCATATGAGCTAAACGTTTACCTCCCATAGGAAGATCACCAAAACATGGTTAAAAGATAAATTGCTTCAAGTAGTTTGCATCAATCTTATGAAAAGTGCTTCTCGTTTATCTACTTTATCTTGGTTTAAACTTGTTGAAGTCACCAATCACAATCATATAAAAATTATTTAGGTCTTGTAGAGCATATTGTCACGGACTAAATATTCGAAGATCGTTTTGCTATGATTTGTATTTGAACGCTTGGGTTTGCTAGTTAGTCCGGAATTCATCGGGATGACCTTAGTGGGATAGATGACGTGAACACGTAGGTGTCTTGCACACCGAACCATCATTGGTCGCGAGCTGTTGCCGCTCGCCTGATGATACCAAGACAGGACGAAACCAGTAGACCTTGATCATAAGCGGGATGGATTGGCTGACTCAGGGGCTCGAGAGATGACCCCATGCCAATATACTATGATTATCAGAATAAGCATCTAAATGTTAATCATGTGACCGATCACAACAAAAATATTGTGTCCCTCAATGACATTTTGCTTGAAAAAGAAAGAATTTTTAAAATGACAATGATACCACTGTCGATCTACTTTATGTTTTTTAGTGCATATCCATATTGTTAATTTCCCAACGAAGTATGGATCAAAATACTTGACTCCTCGGTCTTAGACTCACGGAGCAGTACAGTTTCAATATTGCCCGTATGTAATCCTCTGTATATAGAAGCAGGAGGGTGGATGCTAAGATAGAACAGACATGCTAATATGCCCAAAGTCCCTGCCGCAATATAATGAGAGGCTATTCCTTTTGGAACAAATGGATCAAAACCCTACAAACCCCATAATGGATTTAAAGATTGAACTTTTCCATGTTACATGAAATGCCCCCAAAAACAAATCAAGCCACACTTGCAAGAAATGAAGGTATTTCAAAGATCTTGGGCAAATCCAAAGAGGATTTTTTTTGTACGTTCATCACAAAATATTTCTAGATCCTACTATACCTAATGATAGCTGCAAAAAAGCTGAACCGATTAATAAAGTATTTCATATAACAAGTACGCCTAGCATAACTTAAGTCTCTTAGGCTGAGGGAGTACCTCCGTGGAGAGTGGCGTGGTGATGACATGGCTGGCGTGGTCCACGAGCGTGGAGCTCCACCGTGCATATTTCCACGGTGTGGAGAAGGAAAAGGTGAAAGAGGTGGGGCCAAGGAGTGGGGTTAAGACCAATGGTTTTTAAACACATGTATTTTTCAAGTGGTTAGAAAGTGGAACACCATGCCCCCAAATGTGGATACCGTGTGCAAATGATGTGGCGCTGACATGGAGGGGTGTGGAGATGTGGAAATGTGGAACCACTCCCCTTAGCCTTAGTAACAAAGGAAAAGATTCAAAGCACATATGTTTTAATGATGATTTCAATATTTTTTTTTTCTCGATCACTACTATTAATCACACCCAAATTTAATCCACTTCCATACATCTAATGTTGGACGGGATGTTGCAAAAAAGAAAACCCAGTTTTTAGTAAACAATCAAGTTCTTTTTGTCCCGTAAAAAAGAGTGCTTATAAAGAAATAATGAAACATCGTTAAAATGATATTCTCTAAGAAACCATTATATATGATTCAAAGGCAAAAAAGTGACTACTTTGATTTATAATTATTCGTCTGACTTGGGTATAGGGGCGAAAGACTAATCGAATTGAAGGAACCAGTAATTAAGAAGTTTTGTCCACAAAATGAGATTGACAAAATTGAGAGGGAATTCCATGAACTGAAGGCGTGAAGCATGTGTAAGGCCTCAACCCGGGAGACCTCACTTGTTGGAATTACCCGTGAACATAGTCATCAAAGTACTGAGCTTAATTAGAGTCATACAAATGTAGCGGAAGTAAACATCATTCAACTGCATAAACATCGGAAGTCTTAACATTTAAAACATTGTCTTAACACATAATCAAGTAAACATGATGTCAACCTTGAGCCAGGTAGCCTTCATGCCTTAGCCTGTCCTTTCCTTTTTTCTATTTGAAGTGCATACTAAAAGTCAGCTAACGTTGGTGAGTTCTAGTTTAAAGCAATTAGGTATAACATCATTTCTTTAAAGTAAATATATATATATATATATATATATATATATATATATATATATATATATATATATATATAAATTGACTAGAATTCAACAATATGTTAAGAACCGTGAGAACTGCATTACTCTTGCTCTATTTATAATATAAATTGACTAGAATTCATGTACATTTTAATATGTTTAAGGTTGGGTTTTAAAAGACCTCGAATTTATAGTCGTTTTTTAAATGCATATATGTTCTCACACTATATGCACAAATGAATGCATATATGCATATTTTTATACTTTTTTTAAAAAAATTCAGGAGAGAATAGATAAACTCAACCTAAGAGTGGGAAGAGATAAATAAAACATTGTTATTGAATTTTAGTTTTTCACTAAACCTAAGAGTGGGAAGAGATAAATAAAACATTGTTGTTGAATTTTACTTTTTCACTAAAGCGATATGTACACGTTTTGTGCGGTTCTTTTGGTTCTCAACATATGGTTGGTTCTCAAAAGAACATATATATATATATATATATATATATATATATATATATATATATATATATATATATATATATATATATGCACACACATTATGCTTCATTTGCATTCATTGGTCATACACTTAAGGGTGATCAGCCCGTCATTACGTCACAAAGACAAACGTTCTGTTCTACCGCCGTAGTCCGTCATTCATAGTGTCCTACCGTGGTAGTCCGTAATTACATCCTTCTAGCCGTTCGTAAGTTATAACGTCCTACCGTTGTAGTCTGTAATTTACCCGTTTACCTTAAGGCATCCGTTTCCCAGACGATGAATATTCATTTTCATTTAAATATAACCAATAATAATAACAATACTAATATAAAGAAAAAAAGTATGCTTTTAATAAACACAATTACAACATGGTATATTCTATCCAAACTTAAAATTAGCAAACATATAAAGCAACAAAAACCGTATAATGCATTTATTTAGTTTAATTGAATGATCAATTATTTGATTGGCTTCAATTCCACGTGTGATATCCATCATCAAAGTTGAGGCGTAAGCGGCATGGTAGTTGGGAGGCTGTGTAGGACCACCGTCTCAACCGTCAAACCAGGACCGAACCCAAATAGAACTCCCCAGTCTAAACCTTCGCCAGTGGTGGCACAACCGTCCTCCGCCGACTTCTTCCTCATCTCATCAAGTATGAACAAAACACACGCACTCGACATGTTCCCGTACTCGCTCAGAACATGTCTCGTGGCTCTCATCTTTTCCTCCTTGAGACCAAGCTTGAGTTCTATCTGATCCAATATCGCAGGACCGCCCGGGTGTGCGGCCCAGAAGATTGAATTCCAATCGGTTATACCTATTAGCAATATATATTAAATATCATATATTAGTTATCACAAGATAAAATATAATAGTTATCATTCGTTAAGTAAATAGTATTTATCGTAACTAACTATAATATTTTTTTTTTTAAGTAATAGTAAATAGTAAATAATCTTTTTTTTTTAAGTAAATAGTATTTATCGTAACTAACTATAATACCTAACGGAGAAAAAGCCTGTGTCAATGCGTTCTCTATATTCTTCGAGATCAACCCAGGTACATCTTTAAGGAGATGAAATGTTAGTCCCACCTCCCTCAAGTGCCCGTCGATCCCGCCCTCAGAATTGGGCAAAATCGTCTGGGCAGCCGACACTATTTCAAACAATGGCCGCTCGGTTGTCAAGTCTGGATCCGAACCCACAATAACGGCAGAGGCCCCATCCCCAAACAAAGCCTGACCAACCATGGAATCAAGGTGAGCCTCATTAGGGCCACGGAACGTGACCGCAGTAAGTTCCGAAGACACCACAAGAACACGCGCACCCTTGTTATTTTCCGCAATGTCCTTAGCCATACGAAGAATCGTGCCACCGGCGAAACACCCTTGTTGGTACATCATGAAGCGTTTGACCGAAGGACGGAGGCCGAGGAGTTTGGTGAGCTGGTAGTCGGCACCGGGCATGTCGACTCCCGAGGTGGTGCAGAAGATGAGATGGGTGATGTTGGATTTGGGTTTTCCCCATTCTTTGATGGCTTTAACAGCGGCTTCTTTACCGAGCTTGGGGACTTCAACCACCACCACGTCTTGACGCGCATCGAGGGATGGAGCCGAGTACTCGCAAATTTCGGGATGCTCTTTAAGAAACTCCTCTGTGAGTTGCATGTATCGCTTTCTTATCATAGATTTTTCGCCTGCAAGTTACATGCACGTATTTAATATACAAATTTTTGAAAAAAAAGTACTTAGTTTAATCAAAATTAAACATCCCAAAAAAATCTTGACCGGTTTTCATCAGTTTTCCTTTATATTAAAACATCTTCTTACTAAAAAAACTTAAAGGTATGTAGCTCAGAACAATGTTTTGGAATCGGACGAGACAATAAACCGTCTTTCTTATCGGTCTATTGGTCGGATCAGTCTAATCGGGTTTAAAAACCGGATGACAATAAAGAAGTACGATCAAATCACAAGATTTTTGAAGTTCTCTCGTGAAAGTTTCAACAACTTTACCTCTTTTTGGTCACGTATAGGTATACTATTTATGTCGACTTTTGAAAATAACGAATGAAAAATAGGGAAGTAAGATTAAATGCATACACATGCGCTTGAATTTCTGTTTGAGATCAACCATGTGTTCACTGTTAGTGATCCGAAAATAGTAGTCAGGATAGTCGGCTTGATAGACACAGTTGGCGGGAGTTGCAGTGCCGATGGCAAGAATGGTTGCTGGACCTTTGGCCCGTTGAGCCTCTCTGATTGCAGCAATATCAATTGAGGAAGCCATTGATGTTCGGCAGACAGAAAAACACAAGTGATGGTGAAGAAGTAGCTTGAGCTGAAGGTTTATTATATAGAGGTAGCTAGAGGGTGGTAGGTTTGTTAAACTTGTTCCAAATTAATTACAGCCCTAATATTCAACTTGGTCATAGATATGATGCCAGGTATTGTTAATTGAATCATGATTATGTTGAAATTTAATTATGGGTAAATTATATAGAGGGAGCCAGAGGGTGGTAGGTTTGTTAAACTTGTTAATAAAATAATTACAGCCCTAATATTCAACTTACTTTAGCTAGAGGGTGTGCGTGATGGTCATAGATGATGTACTGTTAATTGAATAGTAATTACTTGTATATTTATATATGATATCTGAATATGTCTAATTATTCATTTAGGGTTTAATTTTTTTATTTTATTTTCATTTGATTAAAACATCACAACTAATTAAGAATTTTTCTATAAAGAAACTAAGAAAAATTACATTGTTGTAAAAATAACCCTAAACACGAAAGTATATTTAAAAAAAAGTCTCGGTTTTGAATAAAATTTACATCAAAACGCAGACAAGCTCGGGTCTAGATAAAGCTTTATACCGAAACGTAGATAAAAATAAGTGTGTCGATACGATATATTCGAAGTGTACGAAGACATAATATTTTAAAATTTATAAGAGAAAAATAAAATACGTGTAAAATTAGTTAAAGATATTAAAATAAAGAAAAGTTCCGTGAGTGAAAATAGAAAAGTGTTAGGTTAAAAGTGAAAAGGTTATTTGAGGCCAATTCGTAAAAGTCTAAACTTATTAGACGGGCTAGAATGGAGAGGTCCTGGGTTCAAGTCCTATTTGTGACAAAATAAAAATGGGGGGCCAACTTGGGACAGAGGGTTTTCTCACCTATATGGGTTTCCTTCCCGATGGGGTGGAGATGATCGGGTGGGTCAGTGGCACGTCAGTGATCCAAATTGTAGTTCACTACAAGGAATTCACCCTGTGTGAACGCCGCCTATACCGACGACATGAGTCGTCGGGATAGGTCACCCTATACCGACGACATGTCGTCGGGATAGGCTAATCCCAAAATTTGAGAGAGGAGACCCTATACCGACGATATGTCGTCGGTACAGGGTTGAGCCAGATGGAGGAAAAACATGACGCCCAATGAATTATTGGGGAAAACCTATACCGACGACATATCGTCGGTATAGGGTAATTTTGATAATTTCTTTTTGTTTTTTTAATATAATAATTTTTCGTCGGTCAAATTTTTATTTTTTTAAATTAAAAAAATTCTGGAATACCCTATACCGAAGACATGTCGTCGACATAGGCTTTTTTACTTTATTGACTGGTAAAAACCCTACGAATCCTATACCTTCGACATGTCGTCGGTACAGGCAACCTACAGCGCCGGCATGCTAGCCTATAGGTCTCAGCGCGAATTAACCCAGGAAACGACTTTCTGCTTCCAATTTAAAAAAAAACCCCAAAATCACTCCATCTCTCTCTCCGGCGATTTCATGATTTTTGGGTATTTTGTGGAGCAATCTTCACTAATCTCTCGGGTTTTGAGGTGAGTTAACATCTATGTTTCAATCTTGACAAGAAAATCAACATTTTTGGGTTTTTGGATTAATTTCTTTGATTTTTGTTAGGTGTTTGAAGCTTTAAACATTTTTTAAGGATTTCAAGCTATTTGAAGCTAATTTGCAAACTTGGTTAGTAATTTTTTTACAAATTAGGTTTAGATGTATGTTTGTATGTATATGTTTGTGTTTATTTGTATGTATGTATATATGGTTTAGATGTATGATTTTATAAATATTTATGTAATTTTATGATGAAATTAGGGCATTTATACATATTTATTTAGGTAATTTTATGATGAAAAAGGCTTACACCCCTAATGTTTGTATGTGTTATGTATGTATGTTTGTATGTATGAGTATTTATATTTGTGTGTATGATGAAATTATTAAATTATGATTAGTTTATGTTATTTGGTTTAGATGTGTGATTATTTTATATAATTTAGTTTATGTAAATTAGTGTTTGTATGTATGTGTATAATTTATGTTTATGATGATTAGTTTGAATGTTTAGTTTGTATGTATGTGTATGTATGTGTGTAATTTGTGTCTATGATGAATAGTTTGAATGTTTAGTTTGTATGTATGTGTATGTATGTGTGTAATTTGTGTTTATGATGATTAGTTTGTATGTATGTGTGTAATTTGTGTTTATGATCATTAGTTTGGATGTATGTGTGTAATTTGTGTTTATGATGATTAGTTAATATGAATGTATATATGTGTATGTATGTTTGTAGGTATATGTTTGTAATTATGTAATTGAGTTTTTATTTATATATGTATGTATATAATTGTGATGTGTAGGTATATAAGAGGGTATTTATTCATATTCTTATATATGTATTTTTTTATGTATGTTTGTTTATGTTCAACGGATGTATGTATGTTTGTATGTATATTTTTTTTATGTATGTTTATGTATATAATTGTGTGTATGTATGTATATATATGTTTGTATGTTTATGTATATAATTGTGTGTATCTATTTTTTTTAATGATTTGTATCTATATAATTGTGTATGTATATATATAAGTGTGTATGTATGTATATATGTTTGTATATATATGTAACTTTATTTAATTTTGTTATAAGTTTGGAACTCGTTGCGTTGACGAGACGGGAATAACATTATATTTGTGTTTCATTGAACTTATTTAAGGTATGTATCCCAACTTTTTTTACCTTTGTGTAGTTAATTATTTATTTCATTTATGGTGTAAACGGGTCGTTTATCATAATTTTATAAATACTATTAGTTATATATTAAAAATATATATATTTTATAATTTTATAAAATAAATAAGTAGTAGCGATGATAACTAGCTTGGAGTTGTTGAGCCTTTGCCTTTGTTGTTGGTGTGGTGTTTGTCTCGAACAATTTGGTAATTTATGTGTTTTGAATATATGATTTGTCGGACAAGTTTGTGGGTCAAACAATTTGTATGTTTGTTTTATGTTTCGGATATTAGTTTTTATCGGATTTGAATGTTTGAATGGTTTATATTTAATTATTTGCAAGTTTTTGTTTTTAAAAATTTAATATTTCTGGAAAAATATTAAAAAAAAAAAACAGAAAGACCTATACCGACGACATGTCGTCGGGATAGGCCTTTTTCAAAAATTATAAAAAAATGAAAAACCCTATACCGACGACATATCGTCGGTATAGGTTGACCCTATGCCGACGACAAGTCGTCCGTACAGGGCTTGACTCTATACCGACGACATGTCGTCGGTATAAGTTTTCTTTTTGAATTATTTAAATAGACCCTATACCGACGACGACACCAATATCGACGGCAATCTTGGCTACTGGTACGAGGCAATACCGACGACATCTATACCGACGACATATCGTCGGTATATGCTATCCCGACGACAAGTCGTCGCTATAGGTAAAAAAAAATCGTCGGAATATGATGATACTGTTGTAGTGGTTAAAAAAAATTAGACGGGCTAGAGGGTGGTAGGTTTGCTAAACTTGTTCCAAATTAATTACAACCCTAATATTCAAACTTATTTAGCTAGCGCTCGTGTGCGTGATGGTCATTGATGCCATGTATTGTTGAATAATAATTATGTTGAAATTTATGCGAAAAAGGTAATGATAGGCAGTGGCGGAGCTTGAAAAAATAAGTAGCAGGGGCTGAAAGTCACGAGACCCAATTTTTTTACTATCGCTATGTTTCGGGTTATATGTTTGGGTCGGCGATTCAATTCGGGTCGGGTTAAACAAATCAACAATAAATAACTCTAAATATCTATGATGATGCGAGAGAAATGGTAAATACCTGGAAGAAAAATCATCTCTGTGTTGTAACTACTGGATCCTTCTTCATCCATATGTCATACACATTCTGGACTCTTGTTCGTGTTGCAGCTCCCATATGCTCTAAAAGCTCCAATGTAGCCTAAATAGTAAGGGCAAAACCAAAATATTTATCGCTACATATAACTTCAACATTAAACATCAAAATCAATTAGAGCAGATAAATGCAATATTTATAAAATTATTTCTCACAAGTCACCACTTTAGCAAACATGGTAGATTGAATGAGTTATGATACATACATCACGACCTCAAATATCAACCGAACCCAAAGACCAACATCATAAGACACAAATTTACAGATAAATATGTTTTATCTATAGATGATTCACTACATAACGGTCAGCGATGCAATCCCTTTAGGTTAAACCAATAATAAAAAATCAATTGCATTAATAATATGGCCCTAATTTTCTAACCCTAATATTTAAGAAATCAAGAAATCATTCATCAACAATATACAATAATCCTAGTAACAACTATTAAACTAACAAGAAATCAAGAATTGCTTAATTGAGTGAATTCTAACCTTCGTCCATGTTCAATAGCCGAACAACTGAACAAGGAACACCACTGCGGGTAGGAGAGGAGGTGGAGAACAGAGGCGGAGAGCAACGACGACGATTAAGGAGCAGAGCAGTTCAGCTTCAACGATTTGGGGATGGGGGGAATATGGGTCTGGTCGATTAATTTGACTCAGAAGGCAAATGATGTTAGATTGTTAGGGTAATTAATTTAAAATTTTCATTTCCCCTTCTAAACTTACATTTTTATTTTTTAAATACACAATCTGTTTTTTTTATTTCGTACCCATAACTTATCGGATCAATCAGAGAGCATTGAACTTAATTTTCTAGGGATAAAAAATCAGAGGGGGTCAAGAATTCCTTAGAGAAAAAAATCAGAGGGGACCGGCTCGATACGAATAAAATTTTTTGGACGAAACCACGAAATTTTACTCTACCAACGGAAAAAAAGGCGGAGCCCCGGCCCCTTGTACCCTTCGGCCCTGGTGATAGAGAAAAGGTTGGTAGGAGTCATGGTAAGCAGGCTTCCACTATTTTTATATATTTATTTTTATTTTAAAGGACCAATAGCGATCGTACGATGAACAAGATTTTATTTTATGTATCATGTATTCAAAAACAGTCATTTAATTGACTAAGCCGAAACAAGTTGGTTTATTTTGATCAATTTAAAACTTATTAGATTGATGGCTGTTTAAAGGTTTGGTGCTTAAAATTTTAAACCGTAAAGTATATAAAATAATCAATTAATAATTAAATAACAATAATAAATGGAACATAATCAAAAACTATTTTTTTAATAGCAATCTTTTACATCAAAATACCACATAACTTTATACTTGTAAAAATTTAAATTCACACCATTTTTATGAACGGGACGGGTGAGGGCGGGGGTAAATATCATACCACTAGGTCATGTGTTAGTAAGGTAGTTGAAGATCTTAAGGTTGAAGACTGTAATACCTGAAAAAACTGTAACGGCTATTAGAAATAAATATAAAAGGGTTTAATAATAAGTTAGTTAAAAAGAATTAAGAAATTTGTCTTTAAAAAAAAATAGTTAATGAAATTTATGTTAATAATCTTGTTGTGGTGGTTGTGATTATAATAATAATAATAGTAATTGTGTTTTGACCGACTCAAAGTTTCGAATTTAAATTTTGAAGCTTTGCCATTCAAGAAAAAAATAAATAAATAAAAAGTAGGATATTTAAACGTAAAATAAATACTAAAAATTAAGAAGACTTTAGTTAGCATTAAAAAGGAAATCAAATAATGGAATAAATAATTTATATATATACTAAATGAAAGGTTGACCAACTCTGACTATGATTTCGTTTCCATCTCAAACAAATCAATTTGAATTCTAAACTAGTGATTGTTCCACGCACTACGCGGCGGGGTCGTGGACTCGAACCAAAATATAAGTGATAACATGTGGGAACGTTAAAACGAACGAAAATGTTCAAAAAACGCTAAAACGTAAACCCAAAACCCTAAAAAAATGGTAAAACATACAAAAAAACTGCCAAAAAAAAGACCACACCTAGGGTTCGAGCCCGGGTGGTGGTGTGAAGAGAGTGTTGGCGCGCAACTGTAACCAGCTAAGGCAAAAGCCTTGTTAGTGTTAACTTTGCAACCCATACTCTTATATGTTAAAGAAATTTCAATGTAAAAAATTGCACCAACTATAACGTGACATGTGACGCCACCGCCTAAACGAAAAAAACCACAGACACGTAGCCCAAATAAAAAAACCACATACAAGTACTATTCACCTCACTTTTAACGCAACTAAAAATATTAGTATTTATATAATTATAACAATAAATAATCGTTTGAAAAAAAACAACTAAAAATATATGTACTTATATAATTATAACAATAAATAAGCAATTAAGAGAATCATAAAAGTAAATAAATAAAGTATACATTTATTTTAAGTTATGTATTTGAAATTTAATTCATATAGGAATCATTATTAAATAATAAAAAGTCTATAAAAGGAAGATACTAAAATAGAATTAAAACTATGATTAATTAGTTTTCTATGTTTTTTTTAAAAGGCAATTTTTTTTATTCCTATGATAGTGTTCACAAGTTTTCTATGTAATAGTCAAATTTAATATAATTAATACTATAAGTAGGCAGCTAATCAAAGTCGCATAAAAAAAACCTTTGTTCTATTTGTGGTGTGATTATATTATACTAATTCAACATATTCTATGTGTTCTCAAGCTTCTGTTGTTAAACATGTCAAAAACTAATCTCAAACACATAACTTGAGCTTCTTGGAAGTTAAATTTTATAAATTGATGTTGGACCAAATAGGCCATTATTGAATGCTAATGACGCCCATTGCTAAGTCAACAGCCAACATGCAAGCTGGGAAAAAAGAAACTAAAAAAAAACAGAAACAAAAAAAACTGAAGAAAATGCTTGGAGGAGAGGGTGCTGGGTCTCGAACCCAGGTCAAGAGGTAGGTACTTGCGTGCTGCGTCAACATTTGAGTTAATGGACGTGAAAAAGCGTATTAATAAGAAAGAGAAGTTTGTTCAGAAGAAAAAAAAAACAACCATCACCGGTAAACACGTGGCGCAGCCGTTAAAATGGACCAATACTGTTCATATTTGAGTTAATGGCGACGCGATGATATATTAAGAAAATACCGAAAAAGTTACGTTCGTGTAAAGACGCACACTAAGAAATACTCAAACGAACTTAAAAAATCATTGATTAAAGATAAAATAGTCGTAAAAAAATTGAGCGCTTATTTTTTTAAATACTTAAATTAAATAGGTTTAGTTAAATAATTAAAAAAAATTGTAAAAAAAAACATTATGAATAAATACAAATCGGAAGTTCAATTTGTAGCCAATGACTTATTTGATAAAGTTAATATTTAATTAAATAAATCCTTAACAAATAAATTATAAATCGTAAATTGTAAGATCGAAAATGCAAATGGGGTTATACAATAAAAATGAAATTTGATTTAATCTCAATTAAAAAAACAACCGTACGCGTGAAATTGATTTAATCAACATTCAATTCATGAGTTGATTCCCAGTTGTGATACCCGTTCAGTTAAAAAAAAAAACACCATTGATGTACTTTCTTCCCTCCTATCGGACCTCCACATAACCCCCTTTCCCCTCTCATCATCCACTTCCTCTCAATTTCCCAAACCGTCGCCGCTCTCCCCAGCAAACGAAACCGATCCCAATCGCCAGAACTCGAAATCGGCCCAACCAAACTCCGCCGCTACGCAATAGCACCTGATTCCAATTGCCGGAACTCGAAACCGGCCCAACCAATGCCGTCCGTCCTGGAGCCATTGCTCGAGTGCCGCGACTCAGTAAACTTACCCTTGAACCTTCCGTCGAAACCCGACCCGGCATCGGAAAGGAAATAAAAAACAAATACAAAGAACTTCGGAATTAAAAAACCGGCAGGGTGAGTGGGTTTCAAAGCGGAACTGCATGATTAAGAGAGGGCAGATCCGTAACCGTTTGAGAGAGATATGGCTGAAGAAAACAAAATAAGCGCCTTTGCATTATGTGGTTGTACCCTAAGCTTCAGTGGTTTCATGGTTACTTTTGGAAGTGAGGGTTAAAGATGGAGAAGAGATGAGTTGGGGGTGAGAGAGAGAGAACAGATGCATCATGCGTATAATGGAAGTAAGGGGGTGAAACGTGGGGGTGAAAAGAAACTCGTGGAGCGGAGATGAAGCAACTGTGACCTGCTGAAAGTCACCAGCATGTGACACTACCCATGCAAAAAGAGTTGTATATTACTGCTTCAATCACTTGTAACTTACTGTTAACATCATTTCAAATTGTATGTTTTATATAAATTGAAATCGTTCAGAGATTTCGGGTTTCCTAATCATCTAAACTAGTTTTTAAATCCCGCGATTCACGGTGAAAGCATGGTCATTATTGGTTTGACTCGTTTGCACAGATAAAATTAAATCAAATCGTAGACTCGTTATAGTGTATGATACAAAAAAAAAACACTCGAATTTTAATACAACTCCGTTTTCAATAAAATTTAAAGCAGAACGTTGACAATTTTAAAATGTAAGTAAAACGATAAAAATAATATTAATCAAACAGAAACATAAAACTAAATAAAGAAATAAAATTTTTTTAATGGATCGGGTCGTCGAAAACCATAAAAGCGAATACCGATACGGTTTCCGATAATATCAATACCGAAAATGATGTTGTTCGCTCATAACAGGTTCGGCTTGTCACGGTACGACAACGGTAACGGCTCTCGCTATAGGTAAGGATAAAAAAACCTCAGATTTTGAATACAACTCCGTTTAAAAAAAATTATATCGGAACGTTGTCAAAAAAAAAAATCTAAAAATAGCCGCGCCCTCCGTATTTTGAAAAAAATTAACGAACGAAAGTTATTAAAGAAAAAACGAAATTAATAGAAAATGAAATGGGCTAAAAGCGTATATTATATTAACGAAAGTCATCTCTCTAATCGGTTCCTTGCATATTCTTAATCCGCTTGTGAGTTGTTAAGCAGGGTGGTCTTGGAAAGTATTTGTAACGAACCAATTTCAGGGTTGTTCTATAATATATTATTTATATTATAGGGGGTGTTTTTAAATAAAAAAAGTTGAGGGTTTATTTTAAATGGTGGAATTAAGTAGTTTTAGAAGAATGACTTAAAATATCAAGTGGAGGGACTGATCTTGCAAACAGTTCAATCTTGATTTGGTGGAGATTAAAAATTGTGACATAAGCATTTGTGTGTATGTGTGTGGTTCGCAAATCAGTAGGGAGCAAGAGGAGGAGAACCAAAATCACGAAATTGATGATATGCATGTGGAACTTGGATGATTTGGAGTGTTCATACTCTTCAAGATTAGTAGTAAGTATCATCTTCATCATCTCAATCACCATCTATGGCGCTCTTGAGCAAAAAGACCCAATTGTTGTGATTTGGGATTAATGTCGTTTATAAACCTTAATCTAGTATTATTTACGTTGGAGAATCATGTTTTACATGATTATAACATCAAATTTGATGATTTCAAAATTAAGGTTGTTGAGGTTAAAATTGGGGGTTTTCAAATTGATGAAGTTAAATGATGAATTGGTTGTTGGCAAGTGTTTATTATGTTAATAAACATAATTTTTAGTAAAAGCGCTCGATCAAAATAATAAATCAAGAACCTTGGAGAATTGGGTAAGATTAGATAAAACCTTAACGGGTCAAAATGGCTTGATTTTGATTAGAAGGTTAAAATCTTGTGTAAAGTTAAGTAAACCAAGATTAGATGATAGTCAAGATCATAAGATCTTGGGTGGGAGTTAAACTTTAATTGATGAATGTGTTGAGGTAAATTAGATCACTAAAACATGTAGAATGTTTAGGTGATCAAGACGATAAAGGTGTTAGCTTTGAAGACGGATTAGAATCTTCATTGGCCAAGGTAAGTGCCTTGCACTTACTTAGTATTTGAATAGACTAAGGTTGTTGTATACATAGATAGTATGTTGAAGGAATACTTGCTTATGTATGGTTAATGTTGTATGTGTGAATTGGTATAATTTGACCTAGGTGGTAAATAGTCAAACCATTATGTGGCATGTGGTGTATTGGAGTATTTGACTATGTGATTACTAGTCAAACCTATTGTGGTAAGTTGGTGTAATATGATTTACGTGGTAAAAGTCAAAGTGGTGTGCTTATTGTGGTTTAAATCTTAGTGTATTAACTTGTGTAGCAAAAATCAAACTTGTATGCATATTGTGATTTGAATGTTAGTGTGTTGACTTATGTGGTAATAGTTAAACTTGTATGCATCATATGGTAGAAATTGTATGTTTGACTTAATGCGGATATTTGGTTAAACTAAGCCATTGATGTGTGGCAATGTGTAAATTGGATTAGAAGTTAATTAACTAAACTAGACTAACTATTATTATAAAAAATGTAAGGCCCCAATTCCGGATAACCTCACTTATTGGATTTATTTATAAACAAATTCATCAATACTGAACTTTAAATTTAAAACATTCAAACACAACGGAAACATTCAACATTTGAGTACATATCAGCGGAAGTCTTAATATTTAAAACATTAACCATTGCCTAAGCATAAAATAAAATGGGATGTCAGTCTCATGCCGGGCAGCCCTCACGCCTTCGCACGACCCTTCATCTGTTTACCTGAAATCTATACTAAAAGTCAGCTAACGCTGGTGAGTTCTAGTTTAAATCAATCAGGCATAAACATTATTTCTTGATAAGTAAATATATATATATATATATATATATATATACACCTTTACACATCTTTTGTCTTCATTTATCATTCATACGTGAGTATATAATTACGTATTCATAACTTTTACTTTTCTTTCATCATTCATATGTGATTACATAGATATGCATTCACCTTTACTTTCCTTGACATTCATTGGTCATACACATAAGGGTAATCAACCCGTCTTTTACTGCGTATAAAGACATACGCCCTTAAGCTACCGTCGTAGCCCTTTTACTCGTCCGGTCCTAGAAACCGCCCGCCTTAAAACCGTTCGGCCAACCTTCGGCCGTCCGTCTTAACTGTCCTAACGTCGTAGTCCGTCATATTCGCCCGTCTGCCCTATGGCATCCGTTTCCCACTTGAACTAATTATACAGACGTGCATCGATTTAGGGACTTACTCCACGGTAGTGACCATTATTTAGTCTACCTTTCTAGACTTTCCTTTCTGGCTGCATAATAGTCAAGTGGTCGTCCGTCTACCGTAGTAGCCGTTAGCTTCGTTTCCGTCCATAACGTATACATACATTCATAACATGCAATATATATAATTATAAAGCAAGATTTCATTCATTTACGTTATGCCATTCTTTCATTCATTCTTTGTAAACATACGTTTCATTCTTTGTTCATAATTCATTTTCATATATATATATATTTTTATATCACGTATGATCACATTGTCATTCATAGCATTTATTCATTTAGTGTATACACTTCAGCCCCAAAACATTTAAAATGATTTGCACATAACATAGAAGGGGGCACATAGAACTCACCTGACGGGTGATTTCTGAATACACTTAGCTGGTTTAGGAGCGTCAGTTAAGATCACACACAATCTGTATAATCAAGTCATACGAGATAAGCTAATGAATTTAACCGACACTTAACATTTCTATTCTTAGAGTTAGGTGAACTAGACACATTAGTATCAAATCATTTGCCCGAAAACTCCATGTTCGAAATCTGTTACAGTCGAAATCTATTTCGACCGGAAACTAATCACTTGGAAAAGTTCTTTATTCTCATATTATTTTGCTCGAAAACTCCTTGACCAAAATCCCTTTTCGACCGAAATGTTCTGATCGAAATCTTAGATGTTCGAGACACTTTTCGACCGAAATGTTCTGATCGAAATCTTAGGTGTCCGAGACACTTTTCGACCGAAATGTTCTAATCGAAATCTTAGGCGTCCGAGACACTTTTCGGTCGAAAAATAGTTTTCGGCCCATTCATCTGACTTTTTGGGCGATGCATCAGATTTTCATCAACTTCATCGTTTTTGATTCAAGCTTCGACCTTTTTACGTTCAGAACTTGTATCTAGCTTCCATGAAGCTAGATACATGCTTTTTATGCGATTCCATACGTAAAAATGTCATCTTTTTATTCAATCCCATTAGAACCCTAAAACCCATTTCTTAACTAAAAACTCAGATTCGAGCATAAATGTTACCTGTTTTCGTTTCTTCTTTGTTGCTAAACGTTCCCGAGATGGAGAGCAACGATTCCCGAGCCTTTGAGCCGATACCTTTACTCTCTCTCTAGACCCGGTTATCTCTTTCTCTCTCTAAGTTGAGCAAATGGTGGAGTTGATGGGAGGTTGAAATGATGTAGCTGACTTGAGGGGCTTTCTTCCTTTGCTCGCGGCCCATGGGCCGGCTGTGACATCCGACATTTTCAGGTTAACTCCGTTAACTCAAACCTCGTTAGTTCAAACATTTTTCGTTACAAACTCAGTTATCTTAGTTCGTCACACATACATTGCATTTAATTAGGATTAATTAAATGTGTCAGTTAGTTCACACACATCGGATCACACACGAGTCGAACCCGGAACGTTGGTGATAAACAATAAATAATAATTCAAGCAATAAATAATTTATAATGAATATAAATTATGTGCTTTTACGTGCTACGTGAATTATCTGTGAATTACGTGAATTTTCGTTAAATCGCGTAGATTTACCGGACTGCTTATTTATCTGTTATTTTATAAAGATTGGATTTTTATAAAAATAATTAGTAGAAGGGTTATTTTTGTTAACTAGTTAAAGTGAGTTAAAAGCCCGTAATTACCCAAACCCGTTAGTAGAAGCCCGTATGAGCTTTTATAAAAAGATTTTTATAAAAGATTTCAACCTAATCTCTATCTAACAACCTCTCCATCGAAAACTCTCTCTCTCTCACCCCATTCACGAAATCCAACCTGCAACAACCAAAAGATCGATCATTCAAGCTTCAAACTTGGAATTAGACGCGTATTCGGAATCCTCTTTGCGTTTCTAACATCCACACGTAAGTTGTTTCGACCGATTTGATTTCTTTTTGATTCTTATGGTTAGATCAGACCCTAAAACCATCCAAACATAATGATTTTTATAATAAAGTTGCAAGCTTGATTGGTTTTTGTTACATATTGTTGATTTATGATGTTTTGCTAAACCCTAGTGTTATTTGATTGATTAATTGTTGAATAATGAAACTAGTAATGTTATAATAGTGTAGAACATGATAAAAGTCGAGAACCTTACTGATGAAATCGTTGTATTGCATGAGAAACGGCTAAACCCTAATGTTTAAAACAATTTGCTGACTTTTGGCCCTCTCGCGTACCGCGAGAGACATCGGACAGTTCGTTCGCGTACCGCGAGGGACAGAATAGTCGGGCCTAGTTTCTGGTTTTCTCGCGTACCGCGAGGCACTAAGGTCACATCTCTCGCGTACCGCGGGAGACAAGTCAACCGGGCGAGTTCCTGAAACCTCTCGCGTACCGCGAGGGAGAACCCTCTACTCTCTCGCGTACCGCGAGGGATCGTTGTTAACAGAAAGATAATTTAGTTTTTCAGTTTTTCAATCTTTCACTTGTTTCGATTTCTATAACTTCTTGATGGTGGTTTTGTATTTGGTATGCTATGATAACATGTGTAAACTTGCTAAATGATGATAAAATTCGCATGCTCATTATAGGTTGCTAAAAATAGAAACTTTATCGAAACCAAGTCGAACATGTTAAGTAGAATAGAATTGTTGCATGATGTAATGATTGCTAAGTGCTACTTGATTTCAAACATGCAAGCATATGATAACGATGATGTGAAACCCGAACATGGTTACTATTTATAGAAACTTACTAATAATGGAAACTTGCTATTTATAGAAACATGCTATCTTGCTAGAACAAATAGGATTTGTTGCTAAGTGTTATCGCATGATTAATTGTGTGCTATGTGTTAGTATGCAACTCAAACATTAAAACACAAACGTGTCACCAACGGGTCGTCGTGTCAAACTTGAGTCGCACTTGCAAACTATTTTCTAAAACCTTTAACAACAACATTGTTTGGATATATGGGTCTATATCGAACAACACGAACACGCACTTATAGACTACGGTTATAGGTGGCAGTTAGAAGTCCAGCAGTTGCTTCTTAGCTTTCATACTTGCATACGCATTCAGGTGAGTTTCATAACCCCTATTTTACTTGTTTTCCTTTTTGGGGGAGAAAACATGCTTTCAAACATTTCAAACATTTTGGGATTCTGTATTACTGTTTTACCGCTTGCGTACTGAAAGTGCACAAACATACCAAACAAGTCCTTACATTTCGAACCGTTAGTATTGGGGAATAGCGAGGGGATTTTGAGTAGTACTACTGGGTTTTGACAAAGCCCCACCCGAGTTAGTCGCTCTAACTATGATTGGAGGTCAACGGGTGTAAAATTTGCCTAAACATTAGCCAGTGTTCGGTAGACATGGCTGGAGGCATTCAAACATACAAACAGTCAGCTTCGGTTGCGAACGCTTAAAGTAGCAATGCATTAGACTAGCTATCTATCGGTAAACAATAATTACTTTATCTGACAAACATTGAGCATGGGATGCTTGCGTTAAACAATTGGTTTTACTTACATTACTTTATGAACTCACCAACCATTGTGTTGACACTTTTTAGCGTGTTTTTCTCAGGTTAATAAGGTATTCAAGCACGAGCACTAGGACATGCATGGAGTCCACTTTTATCAAACATTTAACTCATTGCTTCATTTTGAACTGCATGGTTTTGGGCGCCTTGTTTTGCGCAACTTACTTTACATGCATTTGGTTTGTGTTTTACGCTTCCGCAACGTTTTCAAACTTTACTTTTGTTGACTCGTGACTATGAGCAGCATTAGAGTTTATTTACATTCATATAGTGGTCGTTCCGTGTAACTAATGACTGAGATCCTGGTGTGTCACCTTCCCAAAACGGTAAAACTCCGTTAGTGGAATTTGGGGGTGTGACAGATTGGTATCAGAGACATTGGTTTTAGTGAACTAGGAATTGCATACTAGACTATAACCACGTACATGCATTAGTTACACAACACTTACACTCAAACATGGCACTCACTCATCCCGTTACAGGAAATGTCAACCCCACCCAATTCACCAGCATCCCCAGACGTTCAGGAGCACGATGTTCCTACAGTACCTTTGCCAGAGTCGAGGAGACGTCGACTCAACCCGATCAACACCACAATAGGGCAGGATGAGCCTATTCATGTGCGTGTCAGAGGCAACACGCAGGACTGGGATTGGTATCCCGATAGGATCAGGAGCTGGATCCGCGAGGAGGAAGTCCCACCTCCACTCACTACTGATATTGCTTCTTCTTCTTCATCATCTTCTGTACGAGCTTTGCCACCATTGCAGTACCCCTACGAGCAGGTGATAGCTGCCTTTGTGGCTAGGATGGACCGGGAGATCCGGAACATGAGAGATGCAGCTGGAGAGATTACTAGCATACTTCAGCAAGGGATGTTGACGAATCAGAGGATCACCACACTGACTACAAGTTTAGCAGCAACTGATACGGCTCATGAGCACTTAGCAAATGGATGTGTGGATATGGAGGACAGGCTGAACACTGTGGAGTGGAACTTAGATATACTCAACACCAGGATTGAGCAAGTTGATGCACGGCTTGCAGCAGTTGAGGGAGCAGGAGTTGCACCAGAGGTTGCACCTGCAGCAGACCAGGATGAGAACGATGATGCAGCATCCGATGTTACATCAGTCGGCAGTGACATTTGATTTTCTATCTTCATTACTTAGTTACGTCTTTCCTTAAACCTAGATGGGCAGGGTTGTTCCCATCCAACAGATATTTCTAGAATTTTGATATTTGGTTGAATTTAGTTGTAATCGTTACAATTTATTTTATCAAGTATTACTATTATTGAAATGTTAGATGTTGTGGTTTGAATTTCTTTATTTACTTGTACTTGTATGATGATAAAATGCGATGTATTTTTCTCATTATTGTATGTTGTGAATGTAAAGATAATGTCTGGAAGAGGAAATGGACGTGGTGTACGCGCCGGAGGACGCGGTGGCCGCGGAAACATTAACATGACTGCAGCCGAGCTCACGGCACTCATAAATGAGCGTGTGGCTGAAGCAGTGGCAGCTACTCACGCCGCTGTTAATACTGGAGGTAAAGCAAATTGTTATCAACTCTAGTGAGTCATCATTCATTCAAAATCCAATTCGAATATATTATCCCTAAAGCACATTCATGTTTACAATTCAGGTCAACACAACCATCAGCAGGTTTGTACTTTCAAGGCGTACATGGATTGCAAGCCTCATTCATTCAGTGGAGCCGAAGGGGCTGTTGGCTTACTCCGCTGGATGGAGAAATCCGAATCTGCCTTTGCTATGTGCAATTGTCCGCCGAACAACCAAGTAAAGTATGCATCTGGCACACTGGAGGGTTCAGCCCTTACTTGGTGGAACGCCCAAGTACAAATGCTAACTCTGGAGATGGCAAATGCATTGCCTTGGGATGAATTCAAGACTATGCTGCGGGAAGAGTATTGTCCCCGCGATGAAGTACAGAAACTTGAAAGTGAATTCTGGAATCTCAAGATGGAGGGATCTGAGATTGAAGCCTACACTACCCGTTCGCATGAACTGGCGAACTTGTGTCCACAAATGGTAACACCTCCCTACAAGAGGATTGAGAAGTTCATTGATGGTCTGGTCCCGCAAATTCAAAGCATGGTGACATCTTCTAATCCTACTACAATCCAGCAAGCGATCAGGTTGGCTCACAGACTAACAGATCAAGCAGTTATTCAGGGCATTCTACCCCCTAGAGGTGCGTTGTCAAAGACAAATGACAACAAAAGAAAGTTTGACAATTCGTTCCCCAAAACCGCTCAATCAAATACACCTTCTCAACAACCGCAACAGCAGCACCGAAAATTTGAACCATCAAGGAATAACAACAACCAGTCTAATTCTTATCAGCAAAGTCAGGGTTCTTATAGTGGTAAGTATCCGAAGTGCAATAAATGCAATTTTCACCATCATGGAGCATGTGACCGGTACCGTTGCCAACGGTGTGGAAAGATGGGTCATGCGACTAAAGACTGCAGGGTAGACTTGCAGAACAAACAGGCACCACCTGGAAACGCACCCAAAGGCTGTTTTGAGTGCGGTAAGGAAGGGCATTTCAAGAAGGATTGTCCGCAGTTGAGGAGAAACGGGAACGGGAATGGGAATGGCAACAATCATCAGGGTGGTAATGGGAATGGTAATAACCACCAGGGTGGAAACGGTAATAACAACGGGCATGGCGCAAAGGGCCGAGCATTTGTGATTGGATCGGGAGAAGCTCGGAATGATCGGAACGTGGTGAACGGTATGTTTCTTTTAAACGATCATTATGCTTCTGTACTTTTTGATACTGGCGCCGATAGAAGTTTTATTTCTAGAGAATTTAGTAGCCAATTAGAAATAAACCCAACTTTATTAGAAAATCATTATACCGTAGAGATAGCAGACGGTAAAGTAATCGAGGCAACCCACATTCTCAAGGGATGTAAGTTAGAACTATCTGGTCACAAACTCGACATCGATCTCATGCCAGTTACACTTGGCAGTTTTGACATAATTGTGGGCATGGATTGGTTGTCTGAAAACCAAGCTGAGATCATCTGTAGTGAGAAAATCGTTCGTGTACCCCTTCCTAGTGGAGAAATCCTATCTGTTCAGGGCGAAGGAAGTGGTGCAGCCATGTGCATCATATCTTTCATGAAGGCCCAGAAGTGTCTGCGTAAGGGTCATACTGCAATATTAGCCCTTGTTGCTGACAAATCTACCGAGGAGAAAAAGTTAGAAGATATCCCAATCGTTCGCAAATTCCCAGAAGTATTTCCTGAAGACCTACCTGGTCTTCCACCTCATCGTCAGGTCGAATTTCAGATCGACCTAACACCCGGAGCAGCGCCTATTGCTCGGGCACCATATAGACTTGCACCAAGTGAATTGCAGGAGCTGTCCACACAACTGCAAGAGTTGTTGGATAAGGGTTTCATTCAACCTAGCTCATCGCCATGGGGAGCCCCAGTCCTATTTGTCAAAAAGAAAGATGGGACTTTCCGAATGTGCATAGATTACCGAGAGTTAAACAAAGTAACAGTTAAGAACCGCTACCCCTTACCCCGCATTGACGATCTATTCGACCAACTTCAAGGGTCGAGTTTCTACTCAAAAATCGATTTAAGGTCTGGATATCATCAGCTGAGAGTTCGAGATGAAGATATATCCAAGACTGCATTCAGAACCCGGTACGGCCATTTCGAGTTTTTGGTCATGCCATTTGGATTAACCAATGCACCCGCGGTGTTCATGGACCTCATGAACCGTGTGTGTAAACCTTACCTCGACCAATTCGTCATTGTCTTCATTGACGATATCCTCATATACTCTAAGAGTCAGGAAGAGCATGAGGAGCATCTGCGTTTGATCCTTGAGCTACTGAAACAGGAGCAGCTGTACGCAAAGTTTTCCAAATGCGATTTTTGGATTCGCGAGGTTCAATTTTTAGGACATGTGATCAATGAGAAAGGAATACATGTCGACCCAGCCAAAGTAGAAGCTATTAAGAATTGGGCAGCACCAACAACTCCGACCGAAGTTCGGCAATTTTTAGGATTGGCCGGATACTACCGTCGCTTTATCGAGGGATTCTCGAAGATTGCCCAACCTCTCACCGCCTTAACCCAAAAAGATAAACCCTATAATTGGAGCGAGACTCAAGAATCAGCATTCCAGCTACTGAAGCAGAAGCTATGTAGCGCACCCATCCTATCTCTGCCAGAGGGAACGGATGACTTCGTGGTGTATTGCGATGCCTCTATCCAAGGTCTCGGTTGCGTGTTGATGCAACGTGACAAGGTTATCGCATACGCTTCTCGACAATTAAAAATCCACGAAAAGAACTACACGACTCACGATTTGGAATTAGGAGCCGTTGTGTTCGCGCTCAAGATATGGAGACATTACTTGTACGGTACCAGGTGCACCATTTACACCGATCACAAGAGTCTTCAGCATATTTTTGAGCAGAAAGAGTTGAACATGCGTCAACGTCGTTGGATCGAGTTATTAAACGATTATGATTGTGCAATCAAGTACCATCCTGGCAAAGCTAATGTGGTGGCCGATGCCCTAAGCAGAAAGGAAACCAAACCCCGACGAGTTAGAGCGTTACAACTCACTATTCATACAGGATTACCCGAACAGATCCGAAATGCCCAACTTGAAGCCTTAAAAGCAGAAAACTTATCGTTGGAATCCACTCGTGGTATGGAGAAACAACTTGAGGTTAAATCAGATGGTATTCGTTATTTCGCGGAAAGAATATGGGTACCAGTGTATGGAAACTTAAGAGATCTAGTCATGGATGAAGCTCACAAATCCCGATACTCTATCCATCCGGGATCCGACAAGATGTATCACGATCTCAAGGTTTTGTATTGGTGGCCGAACATGAAAGCTGACATAGCCACCTATGTGAGCAAGTGTCTGACTTGTTCCAAGGTCAAGGTGGAGTACCAAAAGCCATCCGGATTACTTCAACAACCGGAAATCCCAATGTGGAAATGGGAGCAGATTTCCATGGACTTCATAACCAAATTACCCCGAACCCCATCTGGATGTGACACAATCTGGGTAATAGTGGATCGTCTAACCAAATCAGCTCATTTCCTTGCTATCAAAGAGACCGACAAAATGGAAAAGTTAACTCGCCTCTATCTTAAAGAAGTGGTATCCCGACATGGAGTGCCAATCTCCATCATCTCCGATAGAGACGCCCGATTCACCTCACGTTTCTGGCAATCATTACAGAAAGCTCTAGGCACGCGCCTGGATATGAGCACAGCGTACCATCCTCAAACAGATGGCCAGAGTGAGCGTACCATTCAAACCCTAGAAGATATGCTACGAGCTTGTGTGATCGATTTTAGTAACAGTTGGGAGACTTACTTGCCTTTAGTGGAGTTCTCTTACAATAACAGCTATCATACTAGCATCAAAGCCGCACCGTTTGAGGCTTTGTATGGACGAAAGTGTAGATCACCACTTTGTTGGGCTGAAGTTGGAGATAGTCAACTTACTGGTCCTGAACTTGTGCACGAAACCTCAGAGAAAATCGTGCAAATCCGAAACCGTATGGCGGCAGCGCGTGACCGTCAAAAGAGTTATGCAGACAAGCGCAGAAAACCGCTAGAATTCCAAGTGGGCGACAAAGTTTTATTAAAAGTTTCACCTTGGAAAGGTGTGATTCGTTTTGGGAAACGAGGAAAGTTAAACCCCCGTTATGTTGGACCATTCGAGATAGTGAAAAGGATTGGTCCAGTAGCATATCAGTTGAACCTGCCAGATACACTCAATGGAGTGCATAATGTCTTTCATGTCTCAAACCTAAAGAAGTGTCTATCAGATGAGACTCTTGTAGTTCCACTCGAGGAGTTGGAAATTGATGAACAGCTACGTTTTGTTGAGGAACCAGTTGAGATCATGGACCGAGAGGTCAAAACCCTCAAGCGCAGTAAGATACCTATTGTCAGAGTTCGCTGGAACTCGAAGCGTGGACCGGAGTTCACGTGGGAACGCGAGGATCAGATGATGAAAAAGTATCCTCACCTGTTCAAACATTCAACGGCAAACACGAAAGGTACTAACTAAATTTCGAGACGAAATTTCTTTCAACAAGGGGATGATGTGACAACCCAAACTTTTGTTTCAGACATTTAACGACTTCGCTTAATTTTCGGGACGAAAATTCTTTCAGCAAGGGGATGATGTGACATCCGGCATTTTCAGGTTAACTCCGTTAACTCAAACCTCGTTAGTTCAAACATTTTTCGTTACAAACTCAGTTATCTTAGTTCGTCACACATACATTGCATTTAATTAGGATTAATTAAATGTGTCAGTTAGTTCACACACATCGGATCACACACGAGTCGAACCCGGAACGTTGGTGATAAACAATAAATAATAATTCAAGCAATAAATAATTTATAATGAATATAAATTATGTGCTTTTACGTGCTACGTGAATTATCTGTGAATTACGTGAATTTTCGTTAAATCGCGTAGATTTACCGGACTGCTTATTTATCTGTTATTTTATAAAGATTGGATTTTTATAAAAATAATTAGTAGAAGGGTTATTTTTGTTAACTAGTTAAAGTGAGTTAAAAGCCCGTAATTACCCAAACCCGTTAGTAGAAGCCCGTATGAGCTTTTATAAAAAGATTTTTATAAAAGATTTCAACCTAATCTCTATCTAACAACCTCTCCATCGAAAACTCTCTCTCTCTCACCCCATTCACGAAATCCAACCTGCAACAACCAAAAGATCGATCATTCAAGCTTCAAACTTGGAATTAGACGCGTATTCGGAATCCTCTTTGCGTTTCTAACATCCACACGTAAGTTGTTTCGACCGATTTGATTTCTTTTTGATTCTTATGGTTAGATCAGACCCTAAAACCATCCAAACATAATGATTTTTATAATAAAGTTGCAAGCTTGATTGGTTTTTGTTACATATTGTTGATTTATGATGTTTTGCTAAACCCTAGTGTTATTTGATTGATTAATTGTTGAATAATGAAACTAGTAATGTTATAATAGTGTAGAACATGATAAAAGTCGAGAACCTTACTGATGAAATCGTTGTATTGCATGAGAAACGGCTAAACCCTAATGTTTAAAACAATTTGCTGACTTTTGGCCCTCTCGCGTACCGCGAGAGACATCGGACAGTTCGTTCGCGTACCGCGAGGGACAGAATAGTCGGGCCTAGTTTCTGGTTTTCTCGCGTACCGCGAGGCACTAAGGTCACATCTCTCGCGTACCGCGGGAGACAAGTCAACCGGGCGAGTTCCTGAAACCTCTCGCGTACCGCGAGGGAGAACCCTCTACTCTCTCGCGTACCGCGAGGGATCGTTGTTAACAGAAAGATAATTTAGTTTTTCAGTTTTTCAATCTTTCACTTGTTTCGATTTCTATAACTTCTTGATGGTGGTTTTGTATTTGGTATGCTATGATAACATGTGTAAACTTGCTAAATGATGATAAAATTCGCATGCTCATTATAGGTTGCTAAAAATAGAAACTTTATCGAAACCAAGTCGAACATGTTAAGTAGAATAGAATTGTTGCATGATGTAATGATTGCTAAGTGCTACTTGATTTCAAACATGCAAGCATATGATAACGATGATGTGAAACCCGAACATGGTTACTATTTATAGAAACTTACTAATAATGGAAACTTGCTATTTATAGAAACATGCTATCTTGCTAGAACAAATAGGATTTGTTGCTAAGTGTTATCGCATGATTAATTGTGTGCTATGTGTTAGTATGCAACTCAAACATTAAAACACAAACGTGTCACCAACGGGTCGTCGTGTCAAACTTGAGTCGCACTTGCAAACTATTTTCTAAAACCTTTAACAACAACATTGTTTGGATATATGGGTCTATATCGAACAACACGAACACGCACTTATAGACTACGGTTATAGGTGGCAGTTAGAAGTCCAGCAGTTGCTTCTTAGCTTTCATACTTGCATACGCATTCAGGTGAGTTTCATAACCCCTATTTTACTTGTTTTCCTTTTTGGGGGAGAAAACATGCTTTCAAACATTTCAAACATTTTGGGATTCTGTATTACTGTTTTACCGCTTGCGTACTGAAAGTGCACAAACATACCAAACAAGTCCTTACATTTCGAACCGTTAGTATTGGGGAATAGCGAGGGGATTTTGAGTAGTACTACTGGGTTTTGACAAAGCCCCACCCGAGTTAGTCGCTCTAACTATGATTGGAGGTCAACGGGTGTAAAATTTGCCTAAACATTAGCCAGTGTTCGGTAGACATGGCTGGAGGCATTCAAACATACAAACAGTCAGCTTCGGTTGCGAACGCTTAAAGTAGCAATGCATTAGACTAGCTATCTATCGGTAAACAATAATTACTTTATCTGACAAACATTGAGCATGGGATGCTTGCGTTAAACAATTGGTTTTACTTACATTACTTTATGAACTCACCAACCATTGTGTTGACACTTTTTAGCGTGTTTTTCTCAGGTTAATAAGGTATTCAAGCACGAGCACTAGGACATGCATGGAGTCCACTTTTATCAAACATTTAACTCATTGCTTCATTTTGAACTGCATGGTTTTGGGCGCCTTGTTTTGCGCAACTTACTTTACATGCATTTGGTTTGTGTTTTACGCTTCCGCAACGTTTTCAAACTTTACTTTTGTTGACTCGTGACTATGAGCAGCATTAGAGTTTATTTACATTCATATAGTGGTCGTTCCGTGTAACTAATGACTGAGATCCTGGTGTGTCACCTTCCCAAAACGGTAAAACTCCGTTAGTGGAATTTGGGGGTGTGACACCGGCCCTAGGTCAAGCCCGTCTATTCCTTTTTACTTCGTGTTATTAGTCTCGACCCATAGTTCTTTTATTCGGGTTTTATAAATTTAGGGATGTTACAAGGCATTTGCGTAAGTGTGACACGTGGAATGTAGGGTGGATTCCGCTAAGCGCATCGGGTAGGTCGAGTTTGTAGGCAACTTGGCCAACTCTTGCTAAAATTTTGAAGGGTCCGACAAACCTTGGACTTAGTTTGCCCCGTTTTCTGAATCGGATGATCCCTTTCTATGGCGATACTTTCAACAGTACCATGTCTCCTACTCGAAATTCTAAATCTCTTCTTCTCTTATCCGCGTACGATTTCTGTCTGTCTTTTGCGGCTTTCATTCGAGCTTTGATTTGGTCTAATTTCTCGGAAGTAGCCCTGACCACTCCGAGACTTGCAAAATCTTTCTGTCCAATTTCCCCCCAACAAACCGGGGTCCTACATCTCCTTCCATACAACATTTCAAATGGCGGCATGCCAATAGTTGAATGATAGCTGTTGTTATATGAAAATTCTACCAATGGTAGGTGACTATCCCAGCTCCCCCCGAAGTCAATGATACAGGCCCAGAGCATGTCTTCCATGGTCTGGATGGTCCTTTCAGATTGACCATCGGTTTGAGGGTGGCAAGCGATGCTGATGTTCAATCTAGTGCCCATTGCTTCATTGAATTTCTTCCAAAACCTTGATGTGAATCTAGTATCCCGGTCGGACACGATCGACAGCGACATACCATGTCTCAATTTCCTTGATAAATATTTGTGCTAGCTTTTCAGACGAAGAAGCCTCACGGATTGGTAAGAAGTGAGCACTTTTCGTCAAACGGTCAACAATCACCCAGATGGTATCATTGCCATTAGTTGTTCGCGGTAGCTTGGTAATGAAGTCCATCATGATCTCCTCCCACTTCCATTCTGGTATTGGTAAAGGTTGCATTTTACCGCAGGGTTTCTGGTGCTCGGCCTTAACTAGTGAACATGTGAGGCACTTGCTCACATATTCAGTCACATCATTCTTCATGCCAGGCCACCAATACTCTTTCTTTAAGTCTTGATACATTTTGTTCGCTCCGGGGTGGATAGTATAGCGAGACTTATGGGCCTCATCGAGGATTTTGGCTCTAAGTTCACCAATCTTGGGTATCCACATCCGGCAAAACCGAGTTCGTAGACCGTATGCATTAGTATCCAGATTCCCTTGTTGTCCTACCATTCTTTCTCGTTTTATATTCCTTTGCAGTAGGGTTTCATCTTGTGCCTTTTCTATTTCATTCATCAAATCTGGTGTTATAATTAGTTGGCACGCTTTGATCCAGATAGGTGTTGACTCTTCCTTTCTACTTAAGGCGTCAGCCATGGCGTTTGCCTTGCCTGGATGGTACAAAATCTCACAGTCATAATCCTTTAGTAGTTCCAACCACCTCCTTTGTCTCATGTTTAATTCCTTTTGTTTGAAAAAGTACTTCAAACTTTTATGATCGGAGTAAATGGTGCATTTAACTCCATATAAATAATGCCTCCAAATCTTTAATGCGAAAACGACTGCCGCTAACTCTAAGTCGTGAGTTGGGTAGTTTACTTCGTGAATCTTTAACTGTCGCGAGGCATAAGCAATTACTTTTCTTCGTTGCATAAGCACATAACCCAATCCCTGACCTGAAGCGTCAGAGTAGACTACCCAGTCTTCATTCCCTTCAGGTAGGGTCAAGACTGGAGCTTGAGTTAATCGTGTCTTTAGTTCTTCGAACGCGTTGCTTTGGTTTGGTCCCCATTCATACTTCACTCCCTTACATGTTAGCTTTGTCAATGGCGAGACTATTATTGAGAAATCCTGAATGAATCTCCGATAGTAACCTGCCCTGCACACTTGCTAAGTGCGCAGGCATCAGGCTGGTTAGTAAAGTCAGTATAGTCGCCTAAATCAGAATGGTTAAACCGTTAGTGTCAGGATTAGGTCTGATGTGTATTTAACTAATCAATTCAAATCAGAAGTGACGTTGTTGGACTTTTGTTTAGGACAACCCAGATTAGCTTATCAGGTGAGTTCTAGAGCCCTCTTTTAAATGTTTTATTAATGTTTTGGGTTGGTGTGCATACTTACGAAACGATATTTAATGAAATGATGTTTTATGAAATGATGTTTACGAAAGGAAAGTTGAAATGTGTTTATGAAGTGTTTTGCCAAAGAGGTTTGTGAATGGTTTACGAACGGTTTAATGACGAAATGTTTTATAATAAAACGTACGAATGCTTTAACTGAAATGATGTAAAGGCGGGTAACGGTTATTTTTATAAAAGTCACAAAATGAAAGAATCTGCCACGAGTTCCTACGGGAACTAAGGTATGTATACATGAATGGGCCTTACCCTTATGGGGGCCTTTGTGGCTGGCTAACGGTTGTACAGCAGGGTGGATAAAGGGGTGACGACGGTCACCATGGGATTACCGGGATCCCTATTGAAGGTACTAATCCCTGCAAAGGAACAGTGCTTAAGGTGGAGGTACGTGTTGTCCTTTGGGACGCCGTGCTTAAGGTGAAGGTGCGTGTATCCTTGTGATACCGTTCCTAAGGTTCTGGTGTCGAACGGCTTTGGGGTATCGGGCCCTAGGTTTCTTCGCCTACAGGTAATGTACGGTGTCGAAGGGCCTAGTGGTGGAGTGCCTCGGGGTTTCTCCGCCAGTATGCGATGAATGGAATTGACGGTTACAAAAAGGCGCAGATTCGGTTCATGTTGATTTATGTTATGATGATATGATTACGAGGTTTTGATGATGTTAAGTTATTGCATGTTTTTACGTACGATTTTATTAAATGAATGAATGTTATGTTTTTGGCAAATGTAAATGTTAAAGTTTATGTAATGCTAGAACTCACCAGCGTAGCTGACTTTTAGTATGCACATTCAGGTTAAAGACAGGAATGGACGATGGTCGGTGATGCTTGGCAAGTGATGAAAGAGTTACCCGGTCGATCTATGAAGTCTGGCATCCCGTTATGATTAGTTATGTTATGTTTATGTATTAGACTATGTTACGCTTCCGCATGTTGAACAATGTTATGATTATGTTTTAATGAAATTTTCCGTTGCGTTATTTTGATATTCAAGTCTAAGAACTGTTTGTGAATGAGTAAATCCAACAAATGAGGCCTCCCGAGTTTGGGGCCTTACAAGTTGGTATCAGAGCAATAGTTTGAGAGATTCGGACACTCCCAGTGTCTGAACTTAAACTGTGAATGGGACCGAAAGCGGATGCCAGTACGGATAACTTGAGCCACAGCATCAGGTATGCAGGTAGTATATATTATGAATGTATAGTATGCCTTAGAAAGGGTTAGGTAAGGACTTGTGTTCTGATTGAATCACAAAGGTGGTCAAATAGAAATCGAAAGGTAGAGTAATGGTTAATTGCAGATGGCCAGTGTATATTAACATCTTACAGTGCTTGTTGAATTCTATTTGTTAACTAGCGTGATGACATTGGATTCCTTGTCTTATAGAACGAAATGGAAATGAGAGGAAATGAAAGGCGTGGTGGGGGCCATACCGGTGGTCGTAGCGGTGGGCGCGACAGGACCCCTGCACGCCAAGAGTACAATGAAGAAGGAAGTGTTCACACTGAGCCAGAAGTTAGTATGCACGGAACTGAGCCGACTCATGTCGAAGAACAACAATTCACTTTTGAACCGGAAGTGAGAGCGGCTCTGGCACGCGAGTTCACTGAGTTGATGAAGGTTTCCTTGCCAGGACTGTTGGCAAAAGTGTTAAAGAAGGCTACTGAGACGGGTGGGTCTAACACGACGGTTGGTACCTCGATCACTGAGGCAATCAACGCACCGCTTAACCGTGGTTGCGACTATAAGTCCTTTAAGGCATGTGACCCGCCGGTCCTGACTGAGAAGAAGGACGCGGTGGCTACTTTTGACTGGGTGATACGTATGGAAGCCGCCATTCGTCTGAGCGAGTGTCAAGCAAATCAAGTTGTGAAATTTGCTGCTAACTCCTTGAGAGAGGGAACATCCCATTGGTAGGAAGGTGTAAGTCAAGCTAAGGGGGACGAGACGGTTGACGCAATGCTGTGGAACGATTTGAAAACAATGGTGATTAAGAACTTCTGCCCGAGGAATGAAATCGAGAAGGTGGAAAGAGAGTTTATGGGATTTAAAGCCGGAAGTAAACATCGGCAATACACTACCAGATTCAATGAATTGGCACGTCTGGTGCCGCATCTGATAACGACTGAGGAGAGAAAGATTGCTTGCTACATCCAAGGTTTGCCGGATAAGGTCCGTACTTTCATCAAAGCAAACACCCCTAGCACCTATGATTCGGTGGTGGAACTCAGTGGTGTAGTGTATGATGACCTGGCACTAAATGATGTTGCCATTGAGGAACCCAAAAAGAAACCGAGCTTCCAAAAAAAACGAATAGGTGGAAAGATGTCTGGGGCTCATGATAAGAGGGATCGGGTGGAGGAGATAACGATGTGTAATAAGTGTGGGAAGGAGCATATAGGGGAGTGCAGACTGGGATCCAATCTATGCTTCAAGTGTGGCAAAATTGGACACTACTCACGTGAATGTCCCCAACTCTACAAGTGCTATAACTGTGGGAGAACCGGGCATCTGAGTAGGGACTGCACAAAACCAAGAATGGGGGAAACTGGGAAAGGGAAGAACACCGAAAAGAAGGATGAAAGCCCCCGGACAAGGACCTGAGCGTATGCACTGAAGCAAGACCAAGCCAGGGCAGACCCCGATGTGGCGTCAGGTACGTTCATCCTTGACAACACTTTTGTTTCTGTGTTATTTGATTCGGGTGCCAGTAAGAGTTTTATATCTGCGATTTTTTGTAAACGAGTGAAGTACACTGTCAGTAAGCTAGAAAGGGCCTTTAGCGTAGAAACCGCTGAGGGTATAACTGCGAGAGTGACCGATGTAGTTGACAACTCCACGATAAAAATAGAAGGTCATAGGTTCCCTGTCTGATTGTTTGTTATGGTTTTGGGAGGGTTTGATGTCGTGTTGGGTATGGATTGGTTACCTGCCAACGAAGCACAAATCATATATAAACGAAAGATAATCCGACTCAAGGCTCCGGATGGTAGCAAAGTCGAGATTTTTGGAGATCTTGACGCCCCGATGCCAAACGTCATCTTGATGATTAAGGCAACAGATTACTTGAGGCGCGGATGCGAGGCTTATCTGGTGTACGTAATTGACAAGTGTAAGGAAGTGAAGGAACTAGACGATGTACCCGTGGTACGCGAGTACCCGGAGGTGTTTCCATAGGATTTGCCTGGGATACCACCCGACAGAGAGATTGAGTTCCGAATCGACTTTGTACCAGATGCCCAGCCCGTGGCTAAGGCTCCATATCGACTAGCACCAGTGGAGATGAAAGAACTTATGGCCCAATTAGACGAACTACTTGAGAAGGTATTTATACAACCGAGCATCTCGCCTCGGGGTGCTCCGGTGTTGTTTGTAAAGAAGAAGGATGGTTCGATGAGAATGTGTATTGATTATCGCGAGTTGAACAAACGAACAGTGAAGAACAAGTACCCTTTTCCAAGGATAGACGGCCTGTTCGATCAATTGCAAGGCGCAAGTTGGTTATCAAAAATCGACCTTCGATCCGGGTACCATCAGTTGAAGGTGAGGGAAGAAGACATACCAAAAATTGCATTTCGCACGCGTTATGGACATTTCGAGTTCCGCGTAATGTCTTTGGGATTGACGAACGCCCCCGCAGTGTTCATGGATTTGATGAATAGGGTGTGTCGACCGATGCTGGATCAATCGGTAATTGTGTTCATCGATGATATCCTTATCTACTCCAAGAATGAGGGTGATCACGCATGTCACTTAAAGGAGGTGTTGGACGCTCTGAAGAAGGAAAAGTTGTATGCTAAGTTCTCCAAATTCGCGTTCTGGCTTAGGGAAGTCCAATTCCTAGGTCACGTCATTAACCCGAACGACATTATGGTTGACCCAGCAAAGTTAATGACGGTAAGGGAATGGAATATTCCTAAGACGCCAACTGAAATCCGCAGTTTCTTGGGATTGGCAGGCTACTATCGGAGATTCATCCAGGATTTCTCGAAAATAGCTTCGCCGTTGACAAAGTTGACTCGGAAGGAGGTAAAGTACGAATGGGGTTCGACCCAGGATGAGGCGTTTAAGGAATTGAAGGAAAAGCTAACCAAAGCTCCAGTCTTGGCCCTTCCCAAGGGCAATGAAGACTTAGTGGTATACTCTGACGCTTCGGGTCAGGGATTGGGATGCGTGTTGATGCAACGCGGGAGAGTGATCGCGTATGCGTCATGACAGTTGAAGATTCACGAAGCTAATTATCCGACTCACGATTTGGAACTTGCTGCTGTCGTATTCGCATTGAAAATCTGAAGGCACTACCTTTACGGGGTGAAGTTTACTATTTACTCCAACCATAAAAGTTTGAAGTACTTCTTCGAACAAAGGGAACTTAATATGAGGCAGAGACGATGGATGGAACTATTGAAAGACTATGACTGTGAAATCATATACCAACCTGGAAAGGCAAACGTGGTGGCTGACGCTCTAAGCCGAAAGGATGTGCCTGCTCCTATTAGAGTGAAAGCTTGCCAGTTGGTGGTAACATCAGATGTGATGAGGGAAATTGAAAGAGCTCAAGATGAAGCACTTAAGGAAGAAAACATAAAGAAGGAAAAAATGGTTGGCCAACAGGACAAGTTGGAATATAACACCCTTGGTGTTAGGACACGTTTTGGGCGGGTATAGATACCTATGGGTGGAGATCTTAGAACCAAAATCCTAGATGAGGCTCATAAGTCTCGGTACTCTATCCATCCTGGTACCAATAAAATGTACCAAGATCTGAGGAAGGAATACTGGTGGCCTGGAATGAAACATGAGGTGACAAAGTATGTAAGCAAGTGCTTGACTTGCTCACAAGTAAAGGCCGAACACCAGAAACTGTATGGAAAGATTCAACCACTTGATATACCGAAATGGAAGTGGGAACACATTACCATGGACTTCATAACCAAGCTACCTCGCACAACTAAAGGTCATGACACCATTTGGGTAATTGTGGACCGTTTAACGAAGAGTGCTCATTTCCTACCTATTCGTGAGATGTTCTCGTCGGAAAGGTTAGCGGAAGTATTTATTAACGAAGTAGTAGCACGGCATGGGATGCCTTTGATGATCGTATCTGGCCGGGATACACGATTCACATCGAGGTTCTGGAAAAGATTTCACGAGGCGATGGGCACGAGCCTCAATGTTAGCACGGCATACCACCCACAAATGAATGGTCAGTCCGAAAGGACTATTCAGACATTGGAAGATATGCTTCATGCTTGTATCATTGATTTTGGCGGCAGTTGGGACAGTCATATGCCGTTAGCCGAATTCTCCTACAACAATAGTAATCACACGATAATAGGAATGCCGCCTTACGGAATGTTGTATGGGAGAAGATGCAGGAACCCCGTTTGTTGGGGTGAGATTGGACAGAAGGAATTAGGATGCATTGAAGTCGTAAGAGAAACGTCGGAAAGGTTTGATCAAATCAAAGCACGAATGAAGGCCGCACAAGATCGTCAGAAATCCTATGCGGATAAACGACGAAGGCCTATTGAGTTTGATGTTGGGGACAAAGTAATGTTGAAAGTGTCACACTGGAAGGGAATCATACGATTCAGAAAGAGAGGAAAGTTAAGTCCGAGGTTTGTCGGACCATTCAGAATAATGGCACGGGTTGGTGAAGTCCCTTATCGGTTAGAGTTGCCTGATGAGTTAAGTGGGATTCATCCTACCTTCCATGTATCACACTTGCGAAAGGGTTTGGCGGATGAATAGCTCACGTACCACTTACTGACATCAAGGTCGACAACAGCCTTAACTACATCGAAGAACCCGTGGCCATATTAGACAGAATGGAGAAGCGTTTGCGTAATAAGATTATTCGATTGGTTAAAGTCCAATGGAAGCACAGAAAGGGATCGGAATCTACTTGGGAAACGGAGACGGAAATGAGGGAGTCTTACCCTCAACTATTTGACTTATGATAAGTTTCGGGGACGAAACCTATTGTAAGGGGGGTAGACTTGTAACATCCCAAAAATAAAACGACAGTTATAATAATGGGTTAGAATGCGAGAACGAACGGAATAAATGAACAAAGCATGACGGGCCGGGCCGGGCCGGATGGGCCGGCGTGCTAGAAGGGGAGAACATAGGGGAGCCTCCCCTATAAATAGCCTAGGTCACCACCCTTTTCTATCATTTGCAACATCTAGAGAGAGAAACCGTAGAGAGAGATTGTTGGAGGATCGACCCGAGATTTCAACAAAGTGTTGCTCCATAGCTAGTGAGAAGAACCTCCGAATCAGAAGCTCGATACAGGTAACGATATGGCCTAGATATGAGTTTTTGTTCGTTTTGGGGTTTTTCGGGTTTTGGATGAAAAGGTAACGTTTTTACGGATGAAACTGGAAGAAAAACATAGATTTGAGTTCTTAAACGAAAAGCAAATGTTTTGAATGTAAACAAGTTCGGGATCTTGACGTGATCAGATCCGCATGCGAAAGTTAGGGTTTTTGCGGGGAAGCAGGTCCTGTGTACTTATCAAGTACGAAAGAAGAAGGTTCTGCGTACTTATCAAGTACGCAAGAAGCATTTCCTGCGTACTTATCAAGTACGCAAGAAGAAGGTCCTGCGTACTTATCAAGTACGCATCAAGCAAAGCCTACGTACGTATCAAGTACGCATGAAACGAAGTTTGAGCACTTATTAAGTACGTAAGAACAAGGCCCTGCTCACTTTCTAAGTGCGCAGGCATCGGGCTGGTTAGTGAAATCAGTATAGTCGCCTAACTCAGAATGGTTAAACCGTTAGAGTCGGGATTAGGTCAGATGTGTATTTAACTAATCAATTCAGATCGGAAGTGACGTTGTTGGACCTTTGTTTAGGACAACCCAGATTAGCTTAGAGCCCTCTTTTAAATGTTTTATTAATGTTTTGGGCTGGTGTGCATACTTACGAAATGATGTTTAATGAAAAGATGTTTACGAAAGGAGAGTTAAAATGTGTTTATGAAGTGTTTTGCCAAAGAGGTTTATGAATGGTTTACGAACGGTTTAATGATGAAATGTTTTATAATAAAACGTACGAATGCTTTAACTGAAATGATGTAAAGGCGGTAAAGGTTATTTTTAAAAAAAGTCACAAAATGAACGAATCTGCCACGAGTTCCTACGGGAACTAAGGTATGTATGCATGAATGGGCCTTACCCTTATGGGGGCCTTTGTGGCTGGCTAACAGTTGTAAAACTGGGTGGATAAAGGGGTGGCGACGGTCACCATGGGATTACCGGGATCCCTATTGAAGGTACTAATCCCTGCAAAGGAACATTGCTTAAGGTGAAGGTACGTGCTGTCCTTTGGGACGCCGTGCTTAAGGTGAAGGTGCGTGTATCCTTGTGATACCGTTCATAAGGTTCTGGTGTCGAACGACTTTGGGGTATCGGGCCCTATGTTTCTCCGCCTACAGGTAATGTACGGTGTCGAAGGGCCTAGTGGTGGCGTGCCTCGGGGTTTCTCCACCAGTATGCGATGAATGGAATTGACGGTTACGAAAAGGCGCAGATTCGGTTCATGTTGATTTATGTTATGATGATATGATTACGAGGTTTTGATGATGTTAAGTTATTGCATGTTTTTACGTACGGTTTTATTAAATGAATGAATGTTATGTTTTTGACAAATGTAAATGTTAAAGTTTATGTCATGCTAGAACTCACCAACGTAACTGACTTTTAGTATGCACATTCAGGTTAAGGACATGAATGGACGATGGACGATGATGCTTGGCAAGTGATGAAAGAGTTACTCGGTCGATCTATGAAGTCTGGCATCCCGTTATGATTAGTTATGTAATGTTTATGTATTAAACTATGTTACGCTTCCGCATGTTGAACAATGTTATGATTATGTTTTAATGAAATTTTTCGCTGTGTTATTTTGATATTCAAGTCTAAGAACTGTTTGTGAATGAGTAAATCCAGCAAGTAAAGCCTCCCGGGTTTGAGGCCTTACACTATATTACTTCAAATTACTATATTGTTTAATGGAATATCTAATTATACGTAGATAGAATGATAATATATTCAATTAGATATTAACAAATCAAGTTATAATATATATATATATATATATATATATATATATTTATATATATATAGAGACACACATTTATCAATCGAAACAACTTTGTGTTATAACAATTTCCAAATCGCTCTCTAAAATTTAAACTAGAAAATGATGCATAAATTGAAAAACTATTGATTTTTAGTTAAGATATAGGGATGAGTATGAGAAATCTGATGAGAACGATCTAACACCTCATTTTGTAAAGACTAGATGTCATCTTACTGTAACGAATCGACCAAACACGAACAAGACTTGTTCATGTTCATTCATTTAACATTAACAGAACAAACACGGTCACTTTAATTTAACATTAAATTATAAATTAACATATCTAATATAAATTAAGCATAGATGAATATTCATTTTCATTTAAATTTAGACAATAAAGTTATAAAAAATGTGATTTTAATAAATACAATTACAACATATAAAGCAATAAAAACCGTAAAATGCAATTATTTAGTTTAATTAAGGGATCAATTATTTGATTGGCTTCAATTCCACAAAAGAAACGTATGACCTCCATCATCAAAGTTGGGGGATAAGCGGCATTGTAGTTGGGAGGCTGCGTAGTACCACCGTCTCAACCGTCAAACCAGGACCGAACCTAAACAGAACTCCCAAGACCAAGCCTTCGCCAGTGGTTACTCAAGTTTTAATGAGTTGATCTCAAGTGATCACTCACAATAATACTAGTATAGTACGCTTTCGTGGATAATAGATGTGAAAAAATTAAAATGAAATACTATCATTATCAAATAAACATATAGTGGTCGATCTATGGAGGGTGAGTCGAGAAAACCGGGAAAAAAAGGAATTTTTATAGGCTTGGTTATCTCTATAGTCTCGGTGTAGCCACGAAAAAGAAATCTATTTATCGTTTTTAATACTTATCCAATCTTAGCATATGAGTAGAGGTATGGTTTACCTACACCAACCTCAACATATGAGTAGGGGGTATAGAGTCAACCGATAGCTTTGTTATTGCTGTGATTTTACTAGGTCTGGTTGTTGTATCCAACCTCAACATATGCACCTCTAAACAGATTAGCAAATCTTACTTTACGCATGCTTGATGATGTGGGTAGGCTAATACCCACTTGATAAGCCAATCATATTCTAATGATGCTCCCATTAAGCTATGGGTTAGCCCATTGGGGTTACCGCATCTTTTCTATAAATAAAGGGGTCATACCCACATACACATGGATCTTATTTAACCAGAGAGAAAATCATCACTTGTATCTCTCTCTCTCTCACTCTCTGCATGACATTCGAACCCGTTGCTCGTCCATTTCCCAATGTGTGGATTTTTTTATTTAGGCAGTCGACTAGGTTATATGTGGATGATGATCGTATTTGGTCCACCATTGGGGTTTACTAAGGGACCTTTTGGGGCCTCTTCATTTTGTCTTAGTTATTCATCTGCTTGTTCACCGGATGAGGGATTGCTACAAGCTTCTCTTCCATGTTTGATACCTTGATGATGGTACGATTATCGGAGACGCTAAAGATGTGGCTAAAGCCTTAGCTACTATCAGGTCTGAGGGGCTATGTATGGCCTTGAACTTAACGTCAAGAAAACGAAAGTATTTTGGCCATCGTGCAATGGGGGAAGGTATAGGATCGGTTGTTCCCTAATGGGATTGGAAGGACGATGCCGGGTGTGAAAATCGTTTGGGGCGCCGTTAGCCGGGATACGCGGTACATCAGTAATTTGGATATTCACTTTTACTTTAAATTGGTGTTCGTTCGTTTAAATTCATCTGTGTTCGTTTATGTTTGTTAACTGTTCATTTTATAATCTTAATGAACGAACGTGAACAAACAAGAACACGTTCATTTTCTTAACGAACGAACACGAAAAAAAAAATACGGTCGTTTAAGTGTTCGTGTTTGGTCAATTCGTTTATAGTAAGATGACATATAGTCTTTCTAGAATGAGGTGTTCGTGCATTCTCATAAGTTTTCTCACACTCGTCCATAAAATTTAATTAAAAATCAAAATTAACTAAATTTATATATCATTTTCTAATTTAATTTTTAGAGAGTGATGTGGAATGCTCTTACCCGAAAGCAGCCAAACACCACTCCTCTTTGATTTCCATGTTAACGTAAAACAGTTTAAGCATATAATTTTATTTATTTCTTTAAAGTGGCAATAAAATATAAATTAAGCATATCAAATATAAATTAAGCATAGATGAATACTCATTTTCATTTAAATTTAGATAATAATAATAAAAAATACTATATATTATAAAAAATGTGATTTTAATAAATACAATTACAACATATAAAGCAACAAAAACCGTAAAATGCAATTATTTAGTTTAATTAAAAGATCAGTTATTTGATTGGCTTCAATTCCACAAAAGAAACGTATGACCTCCATCATAAAAGTTGGGGGTAAGCGCCATGGTAGGTGGGAGGCTGTGTAGTACCACCTTCTCAACCGTCAAACCAGGACCGAACCCAAACAGAACTCCCCAGTCCAAGCCTTCGCCAGTGGTGGCACAACCGTCCTCCACCGACTTCTTCCTCATCTCGTCAAGTATAAACAATACACATGCACTCGACATGTTCCCGTACTCGCTCAGAACATGTCTCGTGGCTCTCATCTTTTCCTCCTTGAGACCGAGCCTGAGTTCTATCTGATCCAATATCGCAGGACCGCCCGGGTGCGCGGCCCAGAAGATTGAATTCCAGTCGGTTATACCTGTTAGCAATATATATATTAAATATCATATATTAGTTATCACAAGATAAACCATATTAGTTATAATTCGTTAAGTAAATAATATTTATCGTAACTAACTATAATACCTAATGGAGAAAAAGCCTGTGTCAATGCCTTCTCTATATTCTTCGAGATCAACCCGGGTACATCTTTAAGGAGATGAAACGTTAGTCCCACCTCCCTCAAGTGCCCGTCAATCCCGCCCTCGGAATTGGGCAAAATCGTCTGGGCTGCCGACACTATTTCAAACAATGCCCGCTCGGTTGTCAAGTCTGGATCCGAACCCACGACAACGGCAGCCGCCCCGTCCCCAAACAAAGCCTGACCAACCATGGAATCAAGGTGAGCCTCATTAGGGCCACGGAACGTGACCGCGGTTAGCTCCGAAGACACCACAAGAACACGCGCACCCTTGTTATTCTCCGCAATGTCTTTAGCCATACGAAGAATCGTGCCACCCGCGAAACACCCTTGTTGGTACATCATGAACGTTTGACGGAAGGGCGGAGGCCGAGGAGTTTGGTGAGCTGGTAGTCGGCACCGGGCATGTCGACTCCGGAGGTGGTGCAGAAGATGAGATGGGTGATGTTGGATTTGGGTTTGCCCCATTCTTTGATGGCTTTAACAGCGGCTTCTTTCCCGAGCTTGGGGACTTCGACCACCACCACGTCTTGACGCGCGTCGAGGGATGGAGCCGAGTACTCGCAAATTTCGGGATGCTCTTTAAGAAACTCCTCTGTAAGTTGCATGTATCGCTTTTTTATCATAGATTTTTCGCCTGCAAGTTACATGCACGTATATTTAATAACAAAACCCTTTTGTTAATTACTTAATTCATGGAACTACCAATATAAACAAAAAATTAATTCTATTGATTTATTAGTTATAAAATGACGATGATAATGAAATTTAGTAACTTTTGAAAAAAAAAGTAGCTAGTTTAATCAAAATTAAACATCCTAAAAGTAAGTTGCAGTTTTCATTAGTTTTCTTTTATATTAAATCCTGCATATTAATAAACAATGTTTTTAGAATCGTACGAGACAATAAACCGGGCTTCTTATCGGTCTATTGGTCGGACCCGTCTAATCGGGTTTAAAAACCGGATGACGATGAAGAAGTACCCACAAATCACAAGATTTTTGAAGTTATCTCGTGAAAGTTTCAACAACTTTTACCTCTTTACGTTTATGTCGACTTTTGAATATATATAACGAATGAAAAATAGGGAAGTAAGATTAAATCATACACATGCGCTTGAATTTCTGTTTGAGATCAACCATGTGTTCACTGTTAGTGATCCGAAAATAGTAGTCAGGATAGTCGGCTTGATAGACACAGTTGGCGGGAGTTGCAGTGCCGATGGCAAGAATGGTTGCTGGACCTTTGGCCCGTTGAGACTCTCTGATTGCAGCAATATCAATTGAGGAAGTCATCGATGTTCGATCTTCGGTAAATAGAAATGAGAGCTGCAAGAAAAACACAGGCTAGTGATGGTGAAGAAGAGGCTTGAGCTGAGTGTTTATTATATAGAGGGTGGTAGGCTTGCTAAACTAGTTTCAAATTCAAACTTATTTAGCTAGCGCTCGTGTGCTTTAGTTGAAATTTATGAGAAAAAGGTGATGATAAGGAAAAGGTTGGTAGGAATTGCAGGCAGCAGGCTTCCACCTTCCGTTTTTATACATTTCTTCTTATTTTAAAGGACCGATAGCGATGGTACGATGAACAAGAATTTGTTTTATGTATCATGCATATATTCAAAAACCATCATTGATCAATTGTCTTTAACCGAAACAAGTTGGTTTATTTTGATCAATTTAAAACTTATTAGTTTGGTGGTTTGAGTTTTACACTTTGTCTGATTAATGATTTGGTCCAGGCTTAAAATTTTGAACCATCAAATACATAAAATAATCAATTAATAATTAAATAAAACAATAACAAATGGAACATAATCAAAAAACTATTTTTGAATAGCAATGTTTTATATTGAAATACCACATAATCTTATATTTACAATAATTTGATCCCACACCACTTTTATGTAGGAGGGGTGAGGGTGGAGGGTAAACATCATACCACTAGTCATGCATTAATAAAAAAAAACTACTAATCTTAAATCCAGGTCATGTGTTTGAAGATCTTGAGGTTGAAGACGATCGCTTTAAAACTATTCAGTTTTATAAAATTCAAATGAACCGAAAAGATAAAATATATAAGTTTCATATTAAGTAAAGGGGATAAATGGAAGTTTTGAAACTAAAAAAAAGAACTAGATTTTTCTTTAATAACAACTATATTATATAAAATATAATGGGCAACACCAAAATGATACGGAACAAATCTGTCACCCTTAAGACTCTTAACAATTTTAGATACTTATCAAGTTTTTTTTAAGGGACTTAAACAAATTGAATATGAATTCGATTAAAGGTTGGGCTCAACTTGTTTAACTTAAAAGAATTCAAGCTCATATCATTTATGTTAAGACATCACAAATTCAACTTGTTTCAACATGTATGTCTAAACTTCGAGCTTGTATGTAAATGGTTTTAAAAGCTTGAATTTGACACCTTTATTATTTACTAAGCATTTTTAATTTTTAATTTCACTTACAATCATTTTTTGTATATTTCTAAATCGGTGATATATAATAAAAATATATATTATTAGGTTTTTTATCACAACTATATAATGTATATTAATATAATTATAATTACATAAGTAACATGATCGATTAGATTCACGAACCCAATCAAGTTGGTACATGAAACGCGGTTGCTTGGGCCGATATTATTTATTAATGAGCTTTAATTTAGGCTTGAGCTTGTTTATTTTTAACTTTACTCAAGTTTTAACGAGTTGATCTCAAGTGATCACTCACAATAATACTAGTACAGTACGCTTTCGTGGATAATAGATGTGAAAAAAATCAAATGAAATACTATCATTTTCAAATAAACATATAGTGGTCGATCTATGGAGGGTGAGTCGAGAAAACCGGCAAAAAAAGAAATTTTTATAGGCTTGGTTATCTCTATAGTCTCGGTGTAGCCACGAAAAAGAAATCTATTTATCCTTTTTAATACTTATCCAATCTTAGCATATGAGTAGAGGTATGGTTTGACTACACCAACCTCAACATTTTAGTAGGGGGTATAGAGTCAACCGATAACTTTGTTATTGCTGAGATTTTACTAGATCTGGTTGTTGTATCCAACCTCAACATATGCACCCCTAAACAGATTAACAAATCTTACTTTGCGCATGCTTGATGATGTGGGTAGGCTGATACCCACTTGATAAGCCAATCATATTCTAATGGTGCTCCCATTAAGCTATGGGTTAGCCCATTAGGGTTACCGCATCTTTTCTATAAATAAAGGGGTCATACCCACATACACATGGATCTTATTTAACCAGAGAGAAAATCATCACTTGTATCTCTCACTCTCTGCATGACATTCGAACCCGTTGCTCGTCCATTTCCCAATGTGTGGATTTTTTTTATTTAGGAGTCGACTACGTTATATGTGGGTGATGATCGTATTTGGTCCACCATTGGGGTTTACTAGGGGACCTTTTGGGGCCTCTTCATTTTGTCTTAGTTTTGCATCTGCTTGTTCACCGGATGAGGGATTGCTGCAAGCTTCTCTTCCATGTTTGATACCTTGATGAAAGTACGATTATCGGATGCGCAAAAGATGTGGCTAAAGCCTTAGCTACTATCAGGTCTGAGGGGCTATGTATGGCCTTAAACTTAACGTCAAGAAAATGAAAGTATTTTGGCCATCGTGCAATGGGGGAAGGTGTAGGATGGGTTGTTCCCTAATGGGATTGGAAGGACGATGCCTGGTGTGAAAATCGTTGGGGGTGCCGTTAGCTGGCATACACGGTACATCAGTAATTTGGATATTCACTTTTACTTTAAATGGGTGTTCGTTCGTTTAAATTCATTTGTGTTCGTTTATGCTTGTTAACTGTTTATTTTATAATCTTAATGAACGAACATGAACAAACAAGAACGCGTTCATTTTCTTAACGAACGAACACGAAAAAGAAAATACGGTCGTTTAAGTGTTCGTGTTTGGTCAATTCGTTTATAGTAAGATGACATATAGTCTTTCCAGAATGAGGTGTTCGTGCATTCTCATAAGTTTTCTCATACTCATCCATAAAATATAATTAAAAATCAATATTAACTAAATTTATATATCATTTTCTAATTTAATTTTTAGAGAGTGATGTGGAATGCTCTTACCCGAAAGCCGCCAAACACCACTCCTCTTTGATTTCCATGTTAACGTAAAACAATTTAAGCATATAATTTTATTTATTTCTTTAAAGTGGCAATAAAATATAAATACACATATCAAATATAAATTAAGCATAGATGAATATTCATTTTCATTTAAATTTAGATAATAATAATAAAAAATACTATATATTATAAAAAAATCTGATTTTAATAAATACAATTACAACATATAAAGCAACAAAACCCGTAAAATGCAATTATTTAGTTTAATTAAGAGATCAATTATTTGATTGGCTCAATTCCACAAAAGAAACGTATGACCTCCATCATAAAAGTTGGGGGGGGGGGGTAAGCGCCATGGTAGTTGGGAGGCTGTGTAGTACCACCGTCTCAATCGTCAAACCAGGACCGAACCCAAACAGAACTCCCGGGTCCAAGCCTTCACTAGTGTTGGCACAACCGTCCTCCACCGACTCTTCCTCATCTCGTCAAGTATAATTACATAAGTAACATGATCGATTAGATTCACGAACCTAATCAAGTTGGTACATGAAACGCGGTTGCTTGGGCCGAGATTATTTATTAATGAGATTTAATTTAGGCTCGAGCTCGTTTATTTTTAACTTTACTCAAGTTTTAACGAGTTGATCTCAAGTGATCACTCAAAATAATACTAGTATAGTACGCTTTCGTGGATAATATATGTGAAAAAATCAAATGAAATATTATCATTTTCAAATAAACATATAGTGGTCAATCTATGGAGGGTGAGTCGAGAAAACTGGGAAAAAAATAAATTTTTATAGGCTTGGTTAACTCAATAGTCTCAGTGTAGCCACAAAAAAAGAATTCAATTTATCTGTTTTAATACTTATCCAATCTTAGCATATGAGTACAGGTATGGCTTGTCTACATCAACCTTAACATATGAGTAAGGGTATGGTTTGCTTACACCAACCTCAACATATGAGTAGGGGGTATATAGCCAACCGACAACTTTGTTATTGCTGAGATTTTATTAGGTCTGGTTGTTGTATCCAACCTCAACATATGCACCCCTAAACAGATTAGCAAATCTTACTTTGTGCATGCTTGATGATGTGGGTACACATGGATCTTATTTAACCAGAGAGAAAATCATCACTTGTATCTCTCTCTCACTCTCTACATGACATTCGAACCCGTTGCTTGTCCATTTCCCAATATGTGGATTTTTTTATGTAGGCAGCCAACTAGGTTATATATGTGTGATGATCGTATTTAGTCCACCATTGGGTATTACCAGGGGCCCTTTTGTGGCCTCTTCATTTTGTCTTAGTTTTGCATCTGCTTGTTCACCGGATGAGGGATTGCTGCAACCTTCTCTTCCATGTTTGATACCTTGATGATGGTACGATTATCGGAGACGCTAAAGATGTGGCTAAAGTCTTAGCTACTATTGTCACACCTCGACCGATGGCGGAATCATCGAGGCGGACAATGAAATGATTGTTCATAAGCACATGATCTACTAAGGTTACATAATTCATTAATAAGATTTAAATACCAAATATCCAAATACAATTCAAGTTACAACACCCTATTCTAGAATATTACACATAATTATTTTACTAGGTCCAAAAGCCTTATGTGTAGCACCTTCAACACATAGTCATACAATCACATATCTTCACCTGAAACGTAATCCAAAACAAGTGTCAACTACGAGAGTTGGTGAGTTTACATATGTTTAAATAAAATAAAAGTTTAGTTAAAAACGTTTATACAATTCATAGTTTGACATGGTATGATATGGCATAATGTGGAGAATTCACTATATGTATATCAATTGTAAGCATGTAATTATGTATATAAGCATAAAGGTTTAACGTGATAGGCATAGCATACCGCTACCCTAAAAGTGATAGGCATGGAATCAAGACTATGTGGGTTACACATAATTTAAACCATCCTAAAAGTATTCATAGCATAACAAGTGATCATGCACAAAAGCACAATAATCTACACATGTGAACACAAGTTGAATTGTATGTAAGTAAGCACAGATTACGTTTCACCCCAAAATGTATAAAAATGTAAATAGGGGATATGTAACTCACCTTGCAAGCGGGTATTTTTCCACGCGTGTAGGTGATAAGTATGTTGAAGTTTAAGCACGTTGAAACCCTATGTAGATAAATGGGTATTATTGTATGTGTATATGTGTGTATTCGTATTTAATTGTGTATAGGTTTATAATAACATTTCTTAAAATTATTTGCGTAAAATGTGGTTATATGGAGACATGTCCATGAAGATAAATTTTATAAAAATCCCTTTTTGTATGTAAAATCATTTATATTTATAATAATTATAATTATAATTATTATTTGTTATTAATAACTTTATAGGTTATAAAAATGTGTTTTTATGACTAAAAATAAACTAACCATTTATAGTTTTATACTATTATTATAATAAAAATAGGGTTTTTAACCCACAATTTTTAATCGTTATGCTTTATACTCTAAACTCGTCTTTTATACGTTTAAAGATACGAACCTCTTTTTATACGTTTAAAACTTGGTTTTTAAATACTATTTCCGGTTATGACCTAATATATCACCAACTATGATAACATTAAAATAAATAAATCGAAAGCCCACGTAAATTGTCGAGAGAAGGTGACGTAGTTGACGTGAGACCCGGTTCCTTCTCGGGACGCCCCGTATGGCTCGGTGAGTTCCCGAAATGATCTGTAAGCTTCGCGTAAACGTGATACGGTGACCGTAGTTGAGAAATGGTGACCCGAAATGATAGGTTCTTGTTCCGAAAGAACCCGTAAAAGGTGGGGAAGCCGTTACGGTTGGAAGAGGTGTACGGTGGTGGTTGTGGGGGTGATGTAAGGTTGCTGTCGGGCCCGGGGTGGGGCCGTCGTGGTGGTTATCGGGTGAGGGGGTGGCGGTTGGAGATGAAGGTGGTGATAGGAGGTGTTCGATGGTGGTTATGTTGGTGTTGTTGAGTCGTTAAACCGAAGAGGGAGGGGGTGTCTTGGTGATTGTGATCGGGCGAGGAAGAGAGGGCCGAGGGAGGGTGGCTCAGTGGTTAGGAGAAGAAAGAAAAGTGTGTTCTGGTTTGTGTGAAACGTATTCATGGGTGCATGCCTATATATATCCACAATTTTGGGTATTATCTTTAGGTCCTTATGTCTTGGAGGAGACATGTTTGTTTCTAAGGTACCTCCATGTTGGGTATGCAAGAAACAGGATCACAAAAAAAGGGTGGCTTCATTGTTGAAATTTCGGCCGAGAGTATTAGACACGTGGGGGTAGGGGGTAGGGTAAGGGTGTAGTGTGGTGTGATACCCGCTCGTTACTAGCCCGGTATAATACCCGCTAAGTGTAACCCGGTTATTAATAGTCGTTATATGTCAGTAGGGTACGGGTCGGGTATATAAAAAAAATATAAGTTTAATAGTTTTGGTATAATACGAGTATGTGTAAAACACTTAGAATTAGTTTTTATATAATTTGGTATTCCCAAAAAAATAAAGAGAATGTTTTCGAGCGGTTTGTTTTATTAAATTTTAAATGTTTTTATAAACTTATTTTATTAAAATACATTATTTTATATAAATCAACTCAATTTTTGTCAAATCATTTTATTTGTTTTCAAAGTCATTTATTTTTATAAAATTTTTAAAATGGTTTTAACTTACAAAAAAATATATATAATAATGATAATATAAATGAATAAATAGAACTTTTTATAAATACATAATAACTACTTATTTAATTCAATCGAAACTAAGTAGTTTCGATAGAAGATAATTTTGAAAGCTCTATGATCAATCGAAACTAGTAGTTTCGATTGAACATAGTTTCGACAGTTCTATGATCAATCGAAACTAGTAGTTTCGATTGAACATAGTTTCGATACTTTACACTACCAAAAATAGTTTCGATCAAATCAGAAATTCCAAGTAAATCTGAACCTACATTTTACACAAATAATTTTAAATTATAACTGAAATTTTTGAAATGTCACAACTATCAGGTCTGAGGGGCTATGTATGGCCTTGAACTTAACGTCAAGAAAACGAAAGTATTTTGGCCATCGTGCAATGGGGGAAGGTGTAGGAAGGGTTGTTCCCTAATGGGATTGGAAGGACGATGTCGGGTGTGAAAATCGTTGGGGGCGCCGTTAGCCGGGATACGCGGTACATCAGTAATTTGGATATTCACTTTTACTTTAAATTGGTGTTCGTTCGTTTAAATTCATTTGTGTTCGTTTATACTCGTTAACTGTTCATTTTATAATCTTAATGAATGAACGTGAACAAAGAACACGTTCATTTTCTTAATGAACGAACACGAAAAAGAAAATACGATCGTTTAAGTGTTCGTGTTTGTTATGTTAATGTTAAATGAATGTAAACGAGCAAGAGTTGTTCGTGTTTGGTCGATTCGTTTATAGTAAGATGACATATAGTCTTTCCAGAATGAGGTGTTAGTGCATTCTCATAAGCTATCCCATACTCATCCCTAAAATTGAACTAAAAATCAATTTAAACTAAATTTATGTATCATTTTCTAATTTAATTGATAGAGAGCGATGTGGTTACCCGAATGCCGCCATACACCACTCCTCTTTGATTTCCATGTTAACGTAAAAACAGTTTAAGCATATAATTTTATTTAACATAAGGTGGCAATAAAATATAAATACACATATCAAATATAAATTAAGCATAGATGAATATTCATTTTCATTTAAATTTAGACAATAATAATAAAAAACTATATATTATAAAAAATATGATTTTAATAAATACAATTACAACATATAAAGCAACAAAAACCGTAAAATGCAACTATTTAATTTAATTAAGAAATCAGTTATTTGATTGGCTTCAATTCCACAAAAGAAATGTATGACCTCCGTCATCAAAGTTGGGGGGTAAGTGTCATGGTAGTTGGGAGGCTGTGTAGTACCACCGTCTTAACCGTCAAACCAGGACCGAACCCAAACAGAACTCCCCAATCCAAGCCTTCGCCAGTGGTGGCACACCCGTCCTCCACCGACTTCTTCCTCATCTCATCAAGTATAAACAATACACACGCACTCGACATGTTCCCATACTCGCTCAGAACATGTCTCGTGGCTCTCATCTTTTCCTCCTTGAGACCAAGCTTGAGTTCTATCTGATCCAATATCGCAGGATCGACTGGGTGCGTGGCCCAGAAGATTGAATTCCAGTCGGTTATACCTGTTAGCAATATATATATATATATATATATATATATATATATATATATATATATATATATATATATAGGGGATGTATCAAATGAAAACCCTGTCTTATTGTGTAAACCCTTAAACCCAATGTAGGCCACACATTCATTTGTTAATATTTTAATATGTGGTTGTGATTAATTCTGCATTTTTAATATATTTAATAAAAAAACATGTGGCTTAGATTAAAGATGGGGGTAAAAAGGTAATTTCATATTTTTCTTTTTATAAAATAATGAATATTTTAATTTCTTCTTTTTCTCTCTCTCTAAAACAGATTAAAAAAGTGACATATACAAATACGTGTAAAATCAGTTTACACATGTTTAATGAATCAAATACATGTGTAAAAACATATACAAAAGGAGATGAAACCCATAATCAAATGCTAGATAAAAAATGTAGAAGTGATCATTTGAAGTAATCAACTTGTTCGTAACCTGTAAAAAAAAAACATTTATATTAATTTATTACATTCTTAAATTCATGTTCTTTAAAGTTTACACGTGTAGTAACCCGAAAATGCATAAGAGTCGCTTCAAATCCGGATTTTCCAGGTTTACATAGAAGTCAATTCAAATATGGGTTAAGAAAACATTTAACCAGGTTTACACAAGCGTAAATTCAGTTTACACAAGCGTAAATTCAGTTTACACATGTGTAAATTCAGTTTACACATGTGTAGTAACCAAAAAAATACACAAGAGTCAATTCAAATCTGGGTTTTTCAAATCTATATAAAAACTCATTTTTGAGATCTGAATTAAAAACCAAAAACCCAAACCAAAATCAAAAAACAAACAAAACCCTACCTTGATGTCAATCGCCGGTCTCCTACTGTGTGAAAATTACATAGAAGCAGAAACGATTCAATACGAAAAAACACTCAGTTCAGGGCTAAGAACACCCGGTTTACACGTGTGTAAAAATCAAATACACATGTGTAAAACCCACATCTAAACATCAATGGCATAAAAAAAAAATACAAACCATTATGTGTAAAAAGAACATTAAAACATGACTTTAACTCTCTCTAGGTCTGGTTACACTTGTGTAAATTCAATCAAATACACACGTGTAAATTCCGTTTACATACGTGTAAATTCAGCTTACACATCTATAAAATTTTAAAATTTAACAAACTGAGTAGATGTAGACACATAAGACACAAATTCAAAGATTCACATAAGTTTATCATCACTAAACAAGAACTAAAAACTCAACAAAGTTGAAAGTATAAAAAAAAGGCGTGTAAGAAAGCAGTTGGTAGTACCTAATTTATTTCAGAGATATGCTATTTGATCATAATCATGTGTATCTTTTTTTTTTCCTTTGACACCAGCTCATGTTTATCCTTCTTGTGCAGTATTTATTGTTACTTGTAAAACCCATATACCACCAACAACTGCAAAATCTCGAAAGATGTAAAAATAATTGAAATAATTAGTGTAAATCCACCTGAAATTAGTGTATCTTCTTAGATAAAAAAACCCTGTGTAAAATTAATTTACATATATACACAAATCTATTAATATTATATCCAAATACACAAATCTATTAATATTACATTCAAATACATTAATATCTTTATAAATAATTACATTTCCTGTAATAATGAGAGGAAAAAACATATATGGGAGGAAAAACCATATACACAAATCAGGAAAACAAATTTACATTCAAATACACAAGTGTAAAATCAAAATACACAAATGTAAAAACAAAATACACAAGTGTAAAATCAAAATACACAAGTGTACATTCAAAATACACACTAGATAATATTAGTGTTTGACCATTTCCTAAACATGAAAATATTAGTTGTTTGACCATTTCTGGATATCTAGAAATTAAACAGTTTAAATTAAAACATTAAACAATTTAAATTAAAACACTAGATAACATGCCCTTCGGGATATCTAGAATACAAGATTATTAGATGTTTTGCTTCCGAGAAAACCTATCTAATACGGAGGATTTATAATTTATGACCTTTAAAAAAATAAACAAACCACAATACCTTGTAAGAACTTGGTAACAGAACATCTGATGAACAAAACTAAATTAACAAATAAACCAAAGAAGATTTGAAGTTGTCTTCTATTTTCAACCAAAAATAAATTAACAAAATAAAAAAGTGGATATTGTTAACAAAGAGAGAACCAGATTAAGAAACTTGCGGTGAATTTCTTTACCATAAACACTTACTTGAATCAGACTCAAGGGTTGTCAAATAGAGCCCAACTTCACTCATAGATCTGATGAACTTCGCCAAAAATAGACCGACGGGATTACAGATCCAACAACCCAAAAAATAGAGTCGGAGTTCGTCGCGCAAATGTGATGGCGACGGCTTCGTCTTTCTTCAAGCAGACCAAAAAAACAACATTTTGAGAATGGTTTCCGGTTCGTGGTGGTTTCGGGTGCGTCGAAGGGGGTTTCCGGTTCGTGTTTCTTCTCCAGATTTCATGAAGATGGGGATGGGGGTGTTTAGAGAGAGAAGATGATGAAGGCTGCTCTTTTAGAGAGAGAAGGGGGAAAGTGCTTTTGTTGAGGAAAATAATTGATTTAGGGTTTATAGAGATGAGATAAATGACCAATATACCCCTCCAGGCTAAAAATAAAATAAAAAATCAGGAAATAAAATGTGTGGCCTACATTGGGTTTAAGGGTTTACACAATAAAACAGGGTTTTCATTTGATACGTCCCATATATATATATATATATTAAATATCATATATTAGTTATCACAAGATAAACCGTATTAGTTATAATTCGTTAAGTAAATAATATTTATCGTAACTAACTATAATACCTAACGGAGAAAAAGCCTGTGTCAATGCCTTCTCTATATTCTTCGAGATCAACCTGGGTACATCTTTAAGGAGATGAAACGTTAGTCCCACCTCCCTGCCCGTCAATCCCGCCCTCGGAATTGGACAAAATAGTCTGGGCTGCCGACACTATTTCAAACAATGGCCGCTCGGTTGTCAAGTCTGGATCCGAACCCACGACAACGGCAGCGGCTCCGTCCCCAAACAAAGCCTGATCAACCATGGAATCAAGGTGAGCCTCATTAGGGCCATGGAACGTGACCGCGGTGAGCTCCGAAGACACCACAAGAACATGCGCACCCTTGTTATTCTCCGCAATGTATTTAGCCATACGGAGAACCGTGCCACTCGTGAAACACCATTGTTGGTACATCATGAAGCGTTTGACCAAAGGGCGGAGGCCGAGGAGTTTGGTGAGCCGGTAGTCGGCACCGGGCATGTCGACTCCGGAGGTGGTGCAGAAGATGAGATGGGTGATGTTGGATTTGGGTTTGCCCCATTCTTGATGGCTTTAACAGCGTCTTCTTTCCCGAGCTTAGGGACTTCGACCACCACCACGTCTTTAAGAAACTCCTCTGTAAGTTGCATGTATCGCTTTCTTATCATAGATTTTTCGCATGCAAGTTACATGCACGTATATTTAATAAGGGCAAATGCTATAAAAACCAACATATTTTCTGGTTTTTTACATAAAAGTCATTCAACAATCTTTTGCACATAAAAACCAACACAAAAGTCACTTAACAAAATTTTGCATATAAAAAACCAACATGCTTTCTTGTTTTTCTCACAAAAATCTATCGACATCTATTTGTCTTAGCAAATGAATTCGTAAAAATAAAGCAAAGAAAATCGACCGACAGAAGGAAGAGCAAATGAATCATTTGCCTAGCTTCTGTATATTTAATAAAAAAAACCCTATTGTTAATTACTTAATTCATGGAGCTACCAATATAAACAAAAAATTAATTCTATTGATTTATTAGTTATAAAATGACGATGATAATGAAATTTAGTAACTTTTGAAAAAGAAAGTAGCTAGTTTAATCAAAATTAAACATCCTAAAAGTAAGTTGCAGTTTTCATTAGTTTTCTTCTTCATTAGTTTTCTTTTATATTAAATCCTGCATAATAATAAACAATGTTTTTAGAATCGGACGAGACAATAAACCGGGCTTCTTATCGGTCTATTGGTCGGACCCGTCTAATCGGGTTTAAAAACCGGATGACGATGAAGAAGTACCCACAAATCACAAGATTTTTGAAGTTATCTCGTGAAAGTTTCAACAACTTTTACCTCTTTACGTTTTTATGTCGACTTTTGAATATATATAACGAATGAAAAATAGGGAAGTAAGATTAAATGCATACACATGCGCTTGAATTTCTGTTTGAGATCAACCATGTGTTCACTGTTAGTGATCCGAAAATAGTAGTCAGGATAGTCGGCTTGATAGACACAGTTGGCGGGAGTTGCAGTGCCGATGGCAAGAATGGTTGCTGGACCTTTGGCCCGTTGAGACTCTCTGATTGGAGCAATATCAATTGAGGAAGCCATCGATGTTCGATCTTCGATAGACAGAAATGAGAGCTGTAAGAAAAACACAAGCTAGTGATGGTGAAGAAGAGGCACGAGCTGAGTGTTTATTATACAGAGGGTGGTAGGCTTGCTAAACTTGTTAATAAAATAATTACAGCCCTAATATATATTCCAACTTATTTAGCTCGTGTGCGTGATTATGTTGAAATTTCTGGGAAAAGGGTGATGAAGATAGGGAAATGGTTGGAATTTTTTTTATAATGAGGCCTGTTTGGAAGACTTGTTTCACATAAGGGTCTGGTCAAAAATTATTTTCACATGGGGGCTTATCGTCATCCGGGTTGGCGATTATCTTCTTCTCCTAGGTGTGTCAGACAAAAGCGTACTTCCTTTCTGTCACTTTCTGAAACTCGCCATCCAGGAAGTATATTTTCTCATCTTGTTCGCCAACCTGGAAGGAAAGAAAGCCATAGCCCCCGCGCCTCATTATCGCCATCTTGGAAGTATAGTTTCCTTTGAGAAACTCGCCATCCGCGTATTCGATTAACTCCTATTTTTGTCATTATTCATGGAAAAAATACTCGCCATTCTAGAGTATGATTAAGTCTGATTTATGTCTTCTCTCTAACAAAATACTCGCCAACTATGTAACTGATTATCAGAAAAAGCCCGCCAAAACAAATAGTATTTGTATGTAATGAATCAATTGTGGCAGACAAGTTGGCGAGAAAAAATATCATTCAAAGATTTGAATACATGTGGGAAAAATTATCATTCAAGTTGGCGAGTATATAAATACATTTAGTGTTGGACCATATTTTTTACAAACATTTTAATTTCTCTCACAATGGGTGGAGGGTATCCATTTCCTCATAAGTCTTCGCCTTTGATACAACCTGCTAACCCTTCTTATTCAACTGATGAACCAATTACCTGGACTAATGAAGAGTAGAATCGGGCATTTGATAAGGTTTTTGGTCAACTACAATTTGAGGAAGAGCAGGTCCCCAGTTCAGATATTGGGCATGCCCCTAAATTGGATGAGGGGTATGATAGTGACACCGGAGGGGAATACGTACCCGGTTCTCAGGATGGATCTGTCCCAAACTTAGACGATGGCTATGTTCCCAACTCAGGCTCGGAATTTGTCCCCAACTTGGAGGAGGGGTATGAGACTGACCTCGGAGAAGAATGTGTGCCCAACTCGGAAGACGGGTACACTGTTGACGAGCGTCCCAGTTACCATGATCCATGGGAAGACGAGCGCTCTTTGCATTCGGATGACTATTTTGATTCGTTCGATCATTATTAAGTTGTTTAATTTTAATTTATAGTTAGTGTAATTTTTAATTTTAAGTTTACTTAATGTAACTTTTTAATTTTTAGTTAATGTAATTTTTAATTTTAATTTTTTTATAATGACTCTTAATATATATTAGGACGAATTATTAAATTTAAAAGGATTATTTTTTTTTTATAATGGTGCCTTTATTAAATTTAAGACGGATTTTATGGAAAATAATAAATATTTCAACTTCTTTTACTGGGTGTATATATATATCTATTGTTTCTAACATTAAACCACCAATCACAAAATCCATCAATATGTTTGATCCAATTTTGATTCAGTTATATTGGGGTTCTGATATTTCTAATAAAAAATGTATTATTGTGCCTGATAATAATACTAGAAGCACCATAATTTGTATTAATCAACAAATTTCTTTACAAGAATTTGTTGACTTAGTTTATCATCATCTTCAAGTATCAAAAGAATTCTATACCCTAAAGCTTAAATTATATTACAGTTACCAAGGGTTTTCAAATTCATCTGAAATCTTCAATGACCAAAGTCTTCAAGTGTTGTATTATTTAGCACAAAATAATACAAATTTTCAGGCTAATGTTCATGTTAGTATGTTGCCAATTATTTCTATCCCATAATCTACTTGTATGGATCTCATCCGTAGTGTTTCTGTATTAGATCATCCACAACATGCTTCACAGCAAACAATAAGTTCATATGAATTCAACATCAACTTTTCTCAATTTGAGGCTGGCCCATCTACCAATAACAACCTTGATGATAGTGAAGATGACGCGGATGCCGCTCCACAAAGTAGTGAAGAATCTGAAGTTGCTCTTGAAAGTACCACAGAGGATGAGGATGATGACGACGTGGATGTCTCCAGTTGTGAAATTCCACAACAATATAGTTTTGTCAACATTCAAGAATCATCACAGTTGTTGGTGAACTATTCTCAAGATCCTTAAGAACTAAAAGATTATGAAGCTGCTGATTTTGATGATGAAAACCACTTGCATGTTTGGAACGAGTTTTCTAAGGAAATCCGTCTTGGTATGTACTTCCCCAACAAAAAACAGTTGGACCATGCAGTTCGGTTGTGGAATCTTGACCGAAATAGGGAGATGATAATTACTGCCAGCAAGGCGGATAGATGGAGAGCAAAATGCAACACGACAAACCCAAGGTACAATGTGAATCTACTCAACGGCCTCTCGTGTAAATGGTTTGTCTACGCCACAAAGAAAAGATCTAATCACATGTGGCGAATCGTTAGATGGGTGGATTCACATAATTGCTTTGGGACAGTTGTTGGAAACAACAATAGAAACTTGAAATCTAGAGATATCACCTTACGTATCATACACAACATTCGGGAAGATATTGCATATCCCGTTAATCAGATTCGAGCACATTTAAAAGACCATCTAAACGTTGATGTTGGTTATAGCAAGGCGCGACGAGCACGAAGAGAAGCCATTGAAAGGGTTTATGGTAGCTGGGTGAGTAACTTTCAGGAGTTACCTCAGTACATTGCTGCTTTAAAAGGGTCGAATGACAAAACTATTGTCGAATGGTTACATCATTCGTCCTCCTCGTCACACTGCTTTACATTTAAATATGTGTTTTGAGCATTTGGGCCGGCAATTAAAGCATTTCAACATTGTCAGCCGGTTTTATCTGTGGACGGAACCCACTTGAAGGGATTGTACCGGGGTAAGATGCTTATCGCAGTCAGCAAAAATTCAAACAATTACATAGTTCCAATAGCCTATGCAATTGTTGATGAAGAGACTGTTGAAAGTTGGTGTTGGTTTTTTCAGCAATTATGGATTCACATTGCGATGCAACGTCTTAGAAAGTTGTGTGTTATCTCTGATAGACACAAAGACATTATTAATGCAATGAAAAATCTCCAGGTATGGAAAGAGAATGCAGTTCATAAATTTTGTCTGAGACTCGTTCGAAGCAACTTAATGCATAAGTTTAAGGTTTCTAGTTTGAAACGACTGTGTTGGGATATCGGTAGCACAACCCAACAAAGAAAGTATGATCATTCAGTTAGTCTATTGACATATATTAATCCTGACTCGTGGGAATATCTGAAAGCTATTAAAGAGAGGAATATCTGAAAGCTATTAAAGAGAGGAATATCTTAAAGTTATTAAAGAGAGTAAGTGGACGCTACTTCATGATAAAAACCAGTGTCGGTGGGGAAACTTAATGACAAACATATCAGAGAGTTTTAACAACACTTTACGTGGGATCCGGCTTATGCCTATAAAGGCTATTATTGAATGTACGTTCATTAGGGTAATTCGAACCCGCGGGTAAGTTTAATTGCAAAATAAACAGGTTTTAGGTTGTTTAATTACAGAACTAGAGCCGAAACCCCAGGTTTGAATCTTGAATCGATTTGAATAATTCTGATGTTAGAAACTGCTGGATTCATAGGGTTTTTGACAATCAGAGGGTTGTGAATCCAACCTTGTGGTTTAATTTGATTGAGATAGTCATCAAGATTGAAACCCCCAATTATGTATATGAACAAACCCTAGATTCCGGATTGCAAACAATTCGATGTTATCAGCCGTGGATTTCATAGGGATTTCAATCCAGACATAGAGGCGATTCTAAGGGTGTGTTCAATTTCATAAATGGACATCGAATTGATAGGGTTCGACCAAACTGGAAATGTATGAACCCTAGATTACAGGACCGTATCAATTTGATGTTGTAAGCTCTGTAAATGATAGGGCTTTCAATCAATATGTGAAACCGAAGCTAAGGGTGTAGGAATTTACCAGAATCGTTGACGAATTGATGGGGAACGAGTAAAACGGTTCCCGACGGGGACGGGGTTGACCTCCGGCGACTCCAACAGCTTCTTCGGTCGAATTGTCGTGCGTAACAGTTTCAGGGGCGAGCGATTTAGGTGAGAGTGAGTTTGATTTGAGAAGATAAAACTCAAATTCGTCGAATTTGATGAAATAGCGACCAAAGTCGACGGTTACGGTTTGATTAGTCATAATTAGGATTGATTAGAATCAATTGCCGATGATTAATGACTTAATGACGGATGTTAATGTCGTGAACGTGCATAACCGCAATCAATTCGAACATAAATCAGTTATAGAACTTGAATTTTGAATTATTGGTTGTGAATTTGACTTTCAAAAGTCAACCAGGAACAAATACTTGTGAATTTGACTTTCAAAAGTCAAACATGAACAATTTCATTCAATTTTGACTACAAAAGTCAACATAATTGGCTTTTGGTTAATTACAACTTTGGTCCCTGCAGTCTTAGGTGTATCTGGTTTAGAGTTTGACGGAACAAGTCCCTAGGGTTTGAATTTTTGTTAACTAGGTTAAGATTTAACGGAATTTGGTTAACGGGGTTAATTCTGAATTGTCGGATGTCACATTATCCCCTAGTTGAAAGAATTTTCGTCCTGAAAATTAAATAAAATAATAAAAAAATTCTGAATGTCACATCGAGTAAGGTACTAGTTGACTAGTTGATGAATTTAAATTTTGAGATAAATGGGGTGAATGATCCACTTGGTTCTCATTAGTGTTACCGTCCCCTATGACTTGACTACCAGATAAATGGGGTAAATGCTCCACTAGGTCATTAGTGCTACCATCCCTTAGACCTTGATTACGTTATCTTCTACCCCTATGACGCGGAGGTTGAGTTATAGGTGGGAGTTCAAAGTTCACAGCATCTTGTGTAACATGGGTCGGCATATATCCCATATGGTGTTGTGTATTTGACAAACCCATATATTGGTTGGCCATGTTTCTGATTAACTTCTGATCAGATGCTTGATAGATATGGCTCATTCTGTCACACTACAATTATAGTATGTTAGATAAAATAATTACAAATATTTGTTTTATATATAAAAAAAATGTTAATCACGTAGTATCATAACTTGCAACCTAGCCCTATCATTTGGAAACCCATGCGGTATTGGTCTAGGATCAATTGTATATATAATGGTCTGAGGTAGATACCACTCCATATATTCACGGGTCGTAATAAAATTATCAGAAATGACTTCAGTAACAATGTTGTCAATCCTGTTACTCCATGCGTAAATATATGTACGGTATTCACTTTTCCAGTCTTTATTCCTTCCACCAGCACGAATTTTTTTTTTGGAGTGTTTTGTGCTCCTGTATGCTTAAAAGGGTGTTTGTAGGGATTGGTTGAAACATGCCAAACTGTCTCATAACCCTCTTTGGTAAGTGGAGCTCTACATTTCAGGCAGTTGATCAAGTATAGCATCATAAGGCTTCCATGTAAACTGAAATAAATTGTAATTATATTAGTGTAAAAAATATCATATAGAATGTTAATTGAAATAGTTTACCATGAACTCATTAATGGAATGAAGTTGAGATCGATATGCGCTCAACGCATGTGTGAGTGTTTCAGTATAACTTAACGGAACGTTCCACATACGAGTAAATAATATAATAATACACATGTTAAATAATTGTTTCTTTTCTATATGAATAACTATTTTGTATAATAATTCGTAGACATTTAATTCGTTAAAAGTGAAATTCCTAGCACCGTATGGCTTGTCGAAATTGTATGGGGAACAAATTTTAGGAGCGAAACCGGGAAATCTTTCCCAAGCCCATATAGTTAACAAAAACATTGGACCACCAATCTCGGTATTCTCAATATTTGTTGCCTTGCACAAATTTCTATATAAAGATGCCAAAACAGCGGTGCCCCAACTTAGCCCGCCACGTTCATTTAAATTTTCAATGTTATTTAAATATCAAACGTGTACCCAGTTGCTAGCGTTATCAGGAAAAAGGGTTGCACCAATAAAAAAAAATTATCAACCGAGTTCGTTGACTACATTCTAGTTCGGATGAATCGTTGGGAAAATCATTCATCATTTGTCCAAAAATAAACGGTAAGCTTATTTTATTACCTTGGATAGCAGTCGGTGGTAGGTGGCAACCCGTCAAACACAAGAACTTATCAAAAATTTGTTGACCCTTCATGATATAATCAACGCCAGAAACTACATTACCCTCAATCGGTAAACCCCACGACACTTGAATATCTTGTAAGGTTACCGTTACTTCACCAATTGGCAGGTGAAAAGTATGGGTTTCGGGACGCCACCTCTCTACGAGAGCAGATATTAGTGCATGGTCAAGCATGCGATTTCCACACTGGATGACCCCACTAAAGCCTGATAAAGAAATTTTTTTCACCACATTATCTGGGATAGGATGTTCTTTAATGTGCCGCCAGAAAACAGAATCCCCCTGTCTTACTCGTAAGACACCATTATCGTCATCATTTTGCTGATTGTTGAAATAATAAGACGCCCTATGACTATAGCTTAAAAAAAAGAAGATCGTCATTAATCGGACCAGATGTAAAACCACCCGACATTTTGGTAAATATTTGTTGGACCACAAAAATAAACATTCACTTCAAAAATAGAATGAAAGTTGTAAAAATTTGTTGGACCACACCAAGTATTTATATACTCGCCACCTTTAATGGAGATTAAACTTATCACATTACATTGGGTCTTGGTATCACATGCAAAATTTAACCCATGTTGTAGTCTTTATTCACGGGTACTCTTTCACATGCAAGATTGAAGACTGCCATAAACACTATTGCCTTTTGCAGGCTTTTTCTGAAAATCGGTTTGCTAAATGGCGAGTATCTTTTTAGCTACAAGACAAACATGAGAGTTAATCACGAACACAGTTGGCGAGTATCTTTTTAGCTACAAGACAAACATTAGACTTAATCACATTCTAAGATGGCGACTTTCTCACCGGTAGAGGACAAAAAATAGAAGTTAATCTAATACTCGGATGGCGAGTATCTTATAGGAAACTATACTTCCGAGATGGCGAGAATCATGCGCATGGGGGACGAGAAAGTATACTTCCTGGATGGCGGGTTTCAGAAAGTGACAGAAAGGAAGTACGTTTTTGTCTGACACACCTAGGAGAAGAAGATAATTGCCAACCCAGATGGCGATAAGCCCCCATGTGAAAAGAATTTTTGCCCAGGCCCTCATGTGAAACAAGTCTTCCAAACAGGCCCCGTTATAAAAAAAATTCAAATGGTTGGTAGGCAATGCAGGCTTCCACCTTCCGTATTTTATACATTTCTTCTTGTTTTAATTAAAGGACCGTCATTCAATTGTCTAAGGGAAATTTTAGAGACACCGTCTCATTTTTTAACTACACCTGCCCTAACCATCACGTATAGGTCTAAATGTGGCTTTTAGGGCACCAAATGTTACGTATAGGGCAATCCGTCACCTTTACCACCAGACTTTAGAATCAGCGCGCCAAAGAATATCGGGATATTGGTGGGTTTTTTTTTTTGGTGAGTTGGGTTTTAAGGTTTTGGTGGTGTATATGTGACATATAGGGCAATCTGTCACCCCTTACTATTTTTTTATTTAGTTTTTTTATTTTATCACGTTAAGAGTTTGTAAAAATTGGTAGTTATAGTTTTTAAAATTCGGTCACCTCGATTATCGGTTTGAGATGTAAAAGTGAATAACGACTTATTTTTTTTAATTTTTTTTTGTTTTTATCACGTTAAGAGTTTGTAAAAATCGGTAGTTATAATTTTTAAAATCCGGTCACGTCTTTTTTATTAAACTAATTTTCATTTCCCTAAGTCTTTGCATAAGAATTTATTGATCATTAAACCTTGTAAGCTTAATTTTCCATGCATATCACATTTGTACTTTTTTTTTCATTTACATGATATATGTGAATTTATAGGCGATTCCAAAATCTTTTCTGGCAAACTTGAACGGGTGGAGTTGCAAGACTGCAATACTAAGACGAGGTCATAATCTTCGTCTTTAGCTTAAAATGATGAATAACAATAAATTTGTTCTATTATTTTATAGCTTTTTATATTTGTAACAACTTTTTATCCAAAGTATCTATAATAGTTGATACCTTATTACATTACAATTAATATTTAATGTCAACCTTTTTAGGGGCCGACAACGAATAATAAAATTAGGGCCCTTTCATAGTAAAAAAATATTTTTTTATTCAGAATCCTAACCTAACACATGAGAATATAAATCGATAGTTATAATTTTTAAAATCCGGTCACTTCTTTTTTTATTACAACACTAGTTTTTGTTTTGATTTTCGGTTTGAGATGTAAAACTAGGAGTTTTTTTCGCGTGTTAAACAACTCGTAAATAAAACCACATATATAAACATCATATACAACTATTATAAACAACTAAACAAACACAACCATCACAAACACAACAAAACCATCATAAATAAAACTGCATACATAAATACAATAAGTGTGTACACATAAAACAAAAGTACAAATCTATCTAAACAATCTATCTACCCCTCAATCTCGTCATCACCAGCAGCATCGGACCCACCCGCACCGGACGTGCTAGCACCGTCGTCGCCCAACGGTCGAGGTGGTGGTCTCAACAACGGCCTACCGGCGGCCCGATAGTCTGTGACCGTGTGGTCGATGATCCACTACAGCATCTCCTCGGTGCGCGTGACCCAGGCCTAGGTGTGCGTGCCCCGGGCCTGAGTATCGCGAATCATATCCAGTGTGGCGGCAGGCAACCGCACGACATGGTACACGCACGGAGGATGTTGCGGCGGCACCGACTGAATCGCCGGCAGAACCGGCTCATCCCCTCTGCCAGCCACCTCATCAAGCTACTCAAGCTGGACCTCGTGCGCACCTAGTGGGTTGGGTTCCACCAACGGCTCGGGCACCCAGGCCTCCAAAACATCATATCACGAGCGAGGTGGCAGGGTGTGTGTGTGAGCAGACACCGAAGATAGAAGTGGTCTATAGTTGTGACCCTATCGGTGCCCTTGCCACGTCCAGCGATGGACGTGGCGATCAGCCGGTGCTTGCAATGATAAAGACGGTCTCGTATGTGAGAGACCCTGCTATCGGCCCCAAATGCATGGTCACCAATCGCAGGCCACCAGACCCGGTGTGCGTCATCTGCCCCGATATAGATAGCCGTGGTGTAGATCGGCTGCCGAGTCTCCTCCTCGGTATAGAGGTTGCTGACAACATCAAATCGTCTAAGGGACATACGATACACGACCCCAAACATGCGGAAAGTAACCTTCGCGGGCACCCGTTCCTCTGCAATATCAGTCTCGTCCAACTCTTCCAATCCTGGCTCACGCGGCCGGAACACAAGTGTAGAGTACACCTCGAGGGTAAGTTCTCGGTGTGCGAGCCAGCCCATAGTAAATAGACTATTCCACGGACCATCCTGTCCAATAATCGTTGTGGCCCTCGCTAGCTCGCAAACCTCATCAAACAACTCCCGTGACAAAACGGTGTTGGGCTCCACCTTCCTCCTTCTAAGAGCCATAAACCGCCGGTGTGTCGGCATACCCGCCTCAAACAGAAGGTGCGGGTAGTCGTCAATCCCTAAAATAAACTCCTGCACATCCTTGGAACTAGACATATATGCGCATAAATCCGTATTTATAATTAATTAAAATGTTTGTTAAACTAAAGTTTATGGTTTACGGTTTAAGGTTTATGTTTAAGGTTTATGGTTTAGGTTTATTACTATTATTATTATTATTATTATTATTATTATTACTACTACTATTATTATTATTATTATTATACACATATACAACACATATACACACATATACCACACATATACACACACATACATACACATATACAACACACATATACACACACATACATACACATATATACACATATACCACACATACACACACACATACACACACACACACATACATACACATACATACACATATACAACACACATATATACACATATACCACTGTAAACCGCCGTAACCCGCCATAAACCGTCATAAACCTACACTAGATCTAAAGTCAAACCTAACAAATCTAAGTTATTAATCGGTTGAAAACGATAAAATTAGGTTCGTAAAATTACTTACCTAGTTGCGGTAGTCGTCTCCGGCGGTCTTCTTCTCCGACGGTCCTCGTCTCTGGTGGTTGCGGTGCTGTGTGTGAGAGACGGTGGTTGCGGTGGTGTGTGAGAAAGATGGTGAAGGTGGTGGAGGAAGACGGTGGCGTGAGGAAGACAGTGGTGGCGGTGGGCGGTGGGCGGTGGACGGTGGTTGCGGTGGTAGTGCAAGGAAGCGGTGACGGGTGGATGATCGTGGTGACAGTTATATGGGTAGTGAGGTCTATATGTAACAGATACGCTGCATAACCGTCACGTATGGAACTAACCGTGACAGCTAGCCCTTTATTGGGATTCCCGTAACGGTCACGTATGGCTGTGTACCTGTATTGGGATCACATTTGCCAGAGATGTGTGTCACCAAAATAATAACTAAACGTCACACCTAGGTCCACACGTGACGGTTATGAACCAAATAGCTCACCTTTTGAAATTTAGCTCAACTTTCGACCTATATTTGACCGTTTGATGTGTACGGGTCGGGTTTCATGACTGTTTATGTATACATACATACATACAGACATGCATGCATGCATACATACATACATACATGCATACATAGGCTATCATGATATAGTAATAATGGGGACAGGGTCGTGGCCTCGTAGACGATCCATCATTGTAACATATAGATACATACATCCATCATTGTAACGTATAGATAAATAAATTTAGCTCACCTTTCGACCTATATGTGACCGTTTGATGTGTACGGGTCGGGTTTCATGACTGTTTATGTATACATACATACATACAGACATGCATGCATACATACATACATGCATACATAGGCTATCCTGATATAGTAATACTGGGGACGGGGTCGTGGCCTCGTAGACGATCCATCATTGTAATGTATAGAAACATACATGCATGCATACATACATACATACATACATGCATGCATACATACATACATACATACATCCATGCATACATACATACATCCATCCATCAATCCATGCATGCATGAATACATACATACATACATGCATGCATACATACATACATACATACATACATACATGCATACATACATCCATGCATGCATGCATACGTACATATATACATGCATACATACATACATCAATCCATGCATGCATGCATGCATACATACATACGTCCATCCATACATCCATACATACATACATACGTACATTACCGCTTATGTGCACCTACATAATTATATTGATCACAAATCGTCTTCAAATACGTTCGTATATACATACATATAGTCATATTACATAGATACATACATGAATGCATGCATACATACATACATCCATCAATCCATGCATGCATGCATACATACATACATACATGCATGCATACATACATACATGCATACATACATCCATCAATCCATGCATGCATGTATGCATACATACATACATACATGCATACATACATCCATCAATCCATGCATGCATACATACATACATACATCCATCCATACACACATCCATACATACATACATTACCGTTTATGTGCAACTACATACACATATTGATCAGAAATTATTTTCAAATACGTTCGTATACGTACATATACTCATATTACATACATACATGCATGCATGCATATATACATACATCCATACATACATACATACATACATACATGTATGCATCCATCAATCCATACATGCATGCATGCATGTATGTATGTATGTAAGTATGTATGCATGCATGCATGTATGTATGTATGTAATATGAGTATATGTATGTATACGAACGTATTTGAATACGATTTGTGATCAATACGTGTATGTAGTTGCACATAAACGGTAATGAAACCCGACCCGTACACATCAAAAGGTCATGGATAGGTCGAAAGGTGAGCTAAAATTCAAAAGGTGAGCCATAAACGGTGACAGTTAGGTCTAACTGTCACGTAAAAATCGCGGATATACGTGACGGTTAGCCTATAGACGGCACCTAATAATAATAATAAAAATAATAATGGTGATGGTTTGGCCCAAACGTGACATTTGGCCCAATATACGTCACCGCGAGGCCCGAACGTGACGGTTGTTTATTTGGGTGAGAGACATCTACGGCAAATGAGAATCCAATAAAGGTCAACGGTCACGGTTAGGCCCATACGTGACCGTTATAGGAATCCCAATAAAGGGCTAGCGGTAACGGGTAGGTCCCCACGTGACGGTTGTTTATTCGGGTGACAGACATCTCTGGCAAATGTGAATCTCAGTAAAGGTAAACGGTCACGGTTAGGCCCACACGTGACCGTTATGTGAATCCCAATAAAGGGATAGCGGTCACGTGAAGGTCCATACGTGACGGTTTCTTTGTGTATCCGTTACATATAGACTTCACTACCGAGAGAACCTTCACCTTTCTCACACACCGTCGCAACCGCCGTCTCTCTCACACACCACCGCAACCAACGGAGATGAGGACCACCGGAGAAGAAGACCACCGCCCTACCCACACTATCACTATCTTCTAAACAACATACACGCAAATGATCATCATCACCCGAAAACCCTAATCCTTGTATCCTAGTTACATTTTCATCAATGAAAACACTTTCCAACTGTGAACATCCTCGAACAAATCTTACCGGAGCCACCTCTTGCCGGTGAAAACCACACCGACATATCTTCTTCTGATCCGTACTTGAAATCCATACCCTTACAATTATTTATCAACGTTTTCTTCCGAAACATTCACGGTTGATTTTTTATTTTAAGTCTCTAAAATTTCCCATGGAGACTCCATCATATCTAAGCACATCTTTTTTATTTTAAAAATTATTGACTTTATTGTATTCAAACATCAACGAAAATGGTGTTTGACATTTTAGTGTTTGACCGGTCTACATGTGAAAGACGATATCCCGATTTCTAAAAATGATGAATAACAACAAATTTGTTCTATTATTTTACAGCTTTTTATATTTTTGTAACACTAATAATGGAGCATCGACGTCCATTAAATCCTCACGCACAACCGTTTTACCCATCCAACTTCCATCAAGCTATTGGACTTAAACGGTTGTGCGTGAGGATTTAAGGGACGTCGATGCTCCATTATTAGTGTTACAAATATAAAAAGCTGTAAAATAATAGAACAAATTTATTGTTATTCATGATTTTAAGAATCGGGATATCGTCTTTCACATGTAGATTGGTCAAACACTAAATGTCAAACACCATTTTTCCTTGATATTTGAATACAATAAAGTCAATAAACTTTAAAATAAAAAAGATGTGCTCAGATAGAATGGAGTCTCCATGGGAAATTTTAGAGACTTAACAATGGAACCAACCATGAATGTGACCGAATAAAACATTGATAATAAGCGTTGATAAATAATTGTAAGGGTATGGATTTCAAGTATGGATCAGAAGAAGATGTGCCGGTTTGGTTTGCAGCGCCAATAGGTGGCTCTGGTGAGATTTGTTTTAGGATGTTCAATATGTCATGTATAGGGCTATCCATCACCCTTATACGTACGTATATACATACATGCATGCATGCATTTAATATGTCACGTATAGGGCTATCCGTCACCCTTATACGTACGTATATACATCTTCATTTAATTTTTCTAGAAATATTAAGTATGAAAATCTTACCCTGTTTACCATCTTCATTTAATTTTTCTTCCATCTTCCTGCAATTATAATCGTACAATGTGTCCATGGGAGACTCACACAGAACCTTCCACCAGTAAGAAAAATATTTCCAAATGTTGACTTTGAAAAGGCTTTTCCATCTTCTGGTCCATGATGTGCCACCTGCATAGGTTTTTAGTAGCACCTGGGAAGACTATGTCACACGAACTCATCAGGGCTAGGTCCCTATCTGTGACAATGACGCGTGGCTCTACACACCCATCGAGCATATCTTTGATCCGCTCAAGGACCCATGTGAAGTTGTCCTGTCGTTCCCTCGATATAAATGCGTGCACAATACAAAATGACTTCGATGTCAACGTCACACCAATAAACTGAACAAAAGGAATGTCGTACATGTTGGTTTTGTACGTCGTGTCTACCAACATCAAGTACGGGAAGGCGCGCCACATTTTATAGGAGGTAGGATGACAAAAGAAAACATCTTCCACGACATTAGTGGAGGGATTCTCCCTGTTGTGATACACGAACTCTTCAGATTGCAGTAAGTTTTCAAGTTCCTGCATTGGTGTCAGGCCTATTTTACTTTCGGCCCTAATCTTTGTTGTGGCGTTGTATATGTCCTGAACAACACATCTGCTACCGGGAAACTCTTCCCGGGCTGCAAGAATGTGACGTGCCAGCGCGTGCTGCCGGTGTAACCTATCTACCAGATCAATTTCCCCGGCGGACATCTTCCTAAGCTGCGCGTGGCCCTCCTCAAAGACAACAGGATCGTGGTTGTGTGTCTCGCTTGTCACATCCAATCTCCAAGTATTACTCTTTCCGATGTACCTCCCTACGAGCTTAAAGGGACATGATTTTTTATTCTCCCAGTACGCCTGATTGTGCCCCTGCATTTAGGTTCCCCACCACGATTGCATCTGAGTTCCACATCTTTTTTCCTTGACCGACTGACCACAATGACGCACCCATGCTCGTGTCCTCTCTTCTTAGCCCAATCCACCAAATCCTTACGAGAATTAAAATACTGAAAGAGTTACAAGGTTAGACTTAAAACGTAGTACATAAAACAAATAAATAAACAATTTAAACGAACGAAAGAGATGTTGTCATACTTTGTCTGTTTTATATAAAACTGTCGCCTTGCGTATGCGATCATCGTCCAATGCATTCTCCACATCCCTATCGTTTCCTTTCAAATGAACGGAAGAGTCACTGTCATCTGTGTCATTCCTATGGAAACTATCTGACACGTGTGTAGGTTCTGGTTGTGACCGGTACGAGAGATGTTCATAATCCGGTTCTGGTTGTGACCGGTACGAGAGATGTCCGTAATCCGTTTCTGGTTGTGACAGGTACGAGAGATGTCCGTAATTCGGTTCTGGTTGTGACCGGTACAAGAGATGTACATAATCCAGTTCTGGTTGTGATCGGCAGGAGAGATGTACGTAATCCGGTTCTGGTTGTGACCGGCATGAGAGATGTACGTAATTAGGTTCTGGTTGTGACCGGTATGAGAGATGTCCGTAATACGGTTCTGGTTGTGGCCGGTACGACCCTTGACCGTAATTTGTCGGTCCAAATAGTGACATGTACAGCTCTTGACTGTAATTTGGTAATGGCTGCTGAGACGACTCTTGACCATAAGTATTCAACGGGTTGGTTTCCCCCCCCCATCCACGAAGGGTGATTCCCGAATATGAAATACTCTTGAAAACGTAATGGCCGGTTAGATACCCGACGTAAAATAAAGACTTGCACACCCTAAGTTTACCCGTCCCAGTAGAACCCTTAATGAAATAAAGACTTGTTAAACCTGGTTCACATCTTCGAAGGTTGGCTCATCATTCAAATCTGGAAGCTTCGACTTCTGATAAGGATCTCCCGAACTCGTCATCGGTGTCAGGCGTGAAACAAAATAAAACAACGGTGTCCCAACAGCATATAACCACAACCAAACACACACTTTCGTCTATACTTTATGTTCTTTTTAATTATGGTGAAGATGATAGTGTCGGGTTTGTGTAGGATGGTGGGTTTAGTGTGATGAGAGTGAGTGGTGAGAGTTGTGTTAATATAGGGTGAATCTGCATACCTAACCGTCACGTATAAGTCTAACCGTGACGGTTAGGTTAGGTGCCCGACAACAGTGTCAACATTAAATTTCTGTCAAAACAACCTCGTACTGAACCGTCACGTATTGGCATATACGAGAGACATACCGTATCATCAGTGTCCTTTTTATTCCCGGACTTACGAGAGACATACCGTCACATTTAGGTCAATACGTGACGGTTTGGGTCACAACCGTCACTTGTAGACCTATACGTGACGGCTAGGTCAGGTGTGAAAAAAAAACCCAACAGTGTCCCCAGCACAACCCTTGTCTAAACCCAAACAAGTTGATTAATTTTTATCAATTTAAAACTTACTAGTTTGGTGGTTTGAGTTTACACACCGTCTGTTAAATGGTTTGGTCCGGGCTTAAAAATTTGAACCATCAAATACATAAAATAATCAACTAATAATTAAATAAAACAATAATAAATGGAACATAATCCAAAATATTTTTTTAATAGCAATGTTTTACATTCAAATACCACATAACCTTATATTTGCATGTATTTAAACCCATAGCACATTCATGGAGGAGAGTGGTGAGAGCAGGAGTTAAATATCATAGCACTACACCATTAGGTCATGCGTTGATAAAAAATCTATTAATCTTAAATCCAGGTGCAGGTGGTTGAAGATCTAGAGGTTACAGACGATCGTAAAAATGAACATCACTGCTGTCACATTATATTTATAAAATATTTTAAAGCGGTTCAACAAAAATAGTTGAAAATGTTATCTTTTGAGGCGGTTTATCAAAACCGATTCAAAACCCATATTTTTTGCGGCGGTTCTCGTTTTTTGAGATGTTTTTTTTAATCTGGGTTTTCTAGCATGCTTTTTGAAGCGGTTTTACTAACGACATGTTTTCTCAACCGCTCCAAAAGAACTTTTGGGAGGGATCAAGAGAAAACCACAAAGTTAGGTGAAAACAAAGAAAACCACATCATTTCAGGCAATTTTTTTATTTACGTATACGTATCCAAAAATATTTTTTTTGATTTACGTATACGTAACCATAATTTTTTTGTTTTATGTTTACGTATACGTAACACTATGTGTAAAAATGTTTTTTTGGTAAAAATGTTTAATATTACATTGATACTCTTATAAATAAATTAAAAAAAAATAAAAAAAAAATAAATACTATTATATGACTGGGTAAAATTAATTTTTTTAGTGGTTTTCACCTAACTTGTGTTTTTCTCTAAAATCTTCTCCTATATTTATATAACCTTAATATTCGGCTTTGCTAGTTGAATTAAATAATTTATTATTTTTCATTAATTTATTTTGAAATTAATAAACTATTCATACTTTAAAACTAGAGTAAATTTTGTTTTGAGTCTCTGTGGTTTGCTTAAAAAATCGTTTTGAGTCTAATGGTTTCAATGAGACTTTTTGAGTCCATGTGGTTTGCCAATTGTCTCAATCAAATACGTGTCTCCAATGTTATCTAACTTTTCTGTTAATTGTTTGTTAAAAGACAAATATACCCCTAAAACAAAATAAAAACCCTACCCACTCCCCTTTACCCCTTTCTTTCTATCTGCCTGCAAACCACATCCCCACCTGCAAATCACTCCCCCTGCAAATCGGAGAATACAAGCTCAGACCACTCCACCTGCAAATCGACGATGGAGACGAAGAATTCACCGAGATGCTCCGAACACACTTCATCTCCGTCACTCTCTCTGCCAAGCCACCGCCTCATCTCCGGCAGATCAAGACTGCGTGAAGGCCACCTATCCTTGTAGATCAAGAATGCGTGAAGACGGTGACAGAATCCATCTCCGGAAACACGACGACTACTTCCTAGACAAACCATCACCCTCCGGCCACACCAACACCGCCGTCATCACCAGCCTTTCTTCCGGCTGCTCTATACGCAACCTCAAGTCCAGATTCGAGATCTACGGATCCATTTCTGAGCATGTAATTTTTCAAATTAGGCTGTGATTTTTCAGTCAATCTTTGATTCATAGTTTACATATGCTCGTGATTCAATTAGGACAAGATTGGAATGATTTGATTGCGGTTTTGGAGGGATTAAGAGGTTTGAATTCGATTTTGACTTTTTAGGAGTCAACCCTGGGATCTTGAAGCTGTAACATAGGGGGTAGGCGGTGGGGGAGACAGAGCACTAAGTATGGGATCTTGAAGCTTTTACAGAGAGACTTTTTGGCCGACCACCACAGAGCACCAAGTCTGGGAGTCAACCTCCAACCTCGCTTCAATTGGCCATGGCGACGAGCCTCCTCCCATGGCACCCCTGCTCTCAGAGGTGGTGGTGTTGCTTGTTGGTAACAAGGAGAAAGAAAAACAAAGAATCATCAGGGGTGGCGTTCAGAGGTGACGGTGGTGCTTGGTGGTTTGAGAGAGATGGGTTGGATGGTTTGTGTTTTTAGGGTTTGCAAGTTATTAGATGAAAGGTATTTTCTATATTTTTAATATTATTTTAATAATAAGGGTATTTTAGTCAATTTATAACAACTTAACAGAATTATTCTAACGGTGTTAGAGGTATGACTTTAATTGAAACAAAAATGAAATCACAAGGACGTAAAAAGTTCAATCGAAACCTTTGGATTCAAAGCGATTATTTGACCAAACCACAGGAACGTAAAACGAAATTTACTCTTAAAACTATTCAGTTTTATAAAATTCAAATGAACCTAAAAGATAAAATACGTAAGTTTCATATTAAGTAAAGGGGACAATGGAAGTTAAAAAAAAAGAAATAGATTTTTTATTTAACATGTATATTATCTAAAATATAATGGACAACACCTACATAATCCAAAATAAATCTCCCATCCTCAAAACTCTTAACTATTTTAGATACTTATCAAGTTTTGTAGGGCTTTAAACTAATTGAATCTGAGTTCGAATAAAGTCTAGCTCAAATCATTTAACTTAAAAGAGTTCGAGCTCACTTCATTTATGTTAAAAGTAAAACAACATGTTCATTCGTTTACATTCATTTGTGTTCATTTATGATCATGAACAAACAAGAACACGTTTATTTTCTTAACGAACGAACACGAAAAATAAAATACGGTGGTTTAAATGTTCGTGTTTGGTCGATTCGTTTATAGTAAGATGACATATAGTCTTTCCAGAATGAGGTGTTAGTGCATTCTCATAAGTTTTCTCATACTCATCCATAAAATTTAATTAAAATCAATATTAACTAACTTTATATATCATTTTCTAATTTAATTTTTAGAGAGTGATGTGAAATGCTCTTACTTGAAAGCCGCCAAACACCACTCCTCTTTGATTTCCATGTTAACGTAAAACAGTTTAAGCATATAATTTTATTTATTTAAGTGGCAATAAAATATAAATACACATACCAAATATAAATTAATCATAGATGAATATTCATTTTCATTTAAATTTATACAATAGTAATAAAAAAACTATATATTAAAAAAATATGATTTTAATAAGTACAATTACAACATATAAAGCAACAAAAACCGTAAAATGCAATTATTTAGTTTAATTAAGAGATTAATTATTTGATTGGCTTCAATTCCACAAAAGAAACGTATGACCTCCATCATCAAAGTTAGGGGGTAAGCGGCATGGTAGTTGGGAAGCTGTGTAGTACTACGGTCTCAACCGTCAAACCAGGACCGAACCCAAACAGAACTCCCCAGTCCAAGCCTTCGCCAGTGGTGGCACAACCGTTCTCCGCCGACTTCTTCCTCACCTCGTCAAGTATAAACAAAACACATGCACTCGATATGTTCCCGTACTCGCTCAGAACATGTCTCGTGGCTCTCATCTTTTCCTCCTTGAGACCGAGCTTGAGTTCTATCTGATCCAATATCGCAGGACCGCACGGGTGCGCGGCCTAGAAGATTGAATTCTAGTCGGTTATACCTGTTAGCAATATATATATTAAATATCATATATTAGTTATCACAAGATAAACCATATTAGTTATGATTCATTAATTAAATAATATTTATCGTAACTAACTATAATACCTAACGGAGAAAAAGCCTGTGTCAATGCCTTCTCTATATTCTTTGAGATCAACCCGGGTACGTATTTAAGGAGATGAAACGTTAGTCCCACCTCCCTCACGTGCCCATCAATCCCGCCCTCGGAATTGGGCAAAATCGTCTGGGCTGCCGACACTATTTCAAACAATGGCCGCTCGGTTGTCAAGTCTGGATCCGAACCCACCACAACGGCAGCGGCCCCGTCCCCAAACAAAGCCTGACCAACCATGGAATCAAGGTGAGCCTCATTAGGGCCACGGAACGTGACCGCGGTGAGCTCCGAAGACACCACAAGAACACGCGCACCCTTGTTATTCTCCGCAATGTCTTTAGCAATACGGAGAATCGTGCCACCCGCGAAACACCGTTGTTGGTACATCATGAAGTGTTTGACGGAAGGGTGGAGGCCGAGGAGTTTGGTGAGCTGGTAGTCGGCACCGGGCATGTCGACTCCGGAGGTGGTGCAGAAGATGAGATGGGTTATGTTGGATTTGGGTTTGTCCCATTCTTTGATGGCTTTAACAACGGCTTCTTTCCCGAGCTTGGGGAGTTCGACCAACACCACGTCTTGACGCGCGTCGAGGGACGGAGCCGAGTACTCGCAAATTTCGGGATGCTCTTTAAGAAACTCCCCTGTAAGTTGCATGTATCGCTTTTTTATCATAGATTTTTCGCCTGCAAGTTCCATGCACGTATATTTAATAAAAAAAAACCTGTTGTTAATTACTTAATTCATGGAGCTACCAATATAAACAAAAATTTAATTCTATTGATTTATCAGTTATAAAATGACGATGATAATGAAATTTAGTAACTTTTGAAAAAGAAAGTAGTTAGTTTAATCAAAATTAAACATCCCAAAAGTAAGTTGCAGTTTTCATTAGTTTTCTTTTATATTAAAACATGCATATTATTAAAAAAAATGTTTTTAGAATCGGACGAGACAATAAGCCGGGATTCTTATCGGTCTATTGGTCGGACCAGTCTAATCGGGTATAAAAACCGGATGACGATGAAGAAGTACCCACAAATCACAAGATTTTTAAAGTTATCTCGTGAAAGTTTCAACAACTTTGACCTGTTTACGTTTATGTCGATTTTTGAAAATAACGAATGAAAAATAGGGAAGTAAGATTAAATGCATACACATGCGCTTGCGGTGGCGGATCCAAAAGTTTTTGTGAGCGGGTGCACAAAGTAGGTCTGGTTAAAGGGGGTTTGCTCAAAACAAATCGGTTCAAAATGGGTGGGGTAAAAATAAATAGTTATTTACATAATGATATAATAAAAATATTTATACCTATTTACTTAAATATATTGTAAAACAATTCGTACTTATTACTTAAACGTGTGCAGATAATTGTTTAAAGACAAGAATATACCACAAATAAGGGGAAAAAAACACTTGTAAACCATAAATAAGAAAAAAATATACTTATAAATCAAAAGTAAAAATTTTTATAAATCAGTTGAATAATCAATAATATTATTTATCTACAAAATTTAATTTGTTATGATTAATGTCTATTTTTTAGATGTTTAATATAAAACTATTTAAAAATCAAATGAAAGTAAGGTTTAATATGTAATTTTAGTTGTATTAGAAGGGTTAATATGAAATTTGTATTTATTCTTCTAAATATGAATGAACATTTTGGGTTTCTCACATTCCCATTTTCCCATGCCACTTTCTTCTTCATCTTCTTCTCTCTCATCTTTTTTCTCCATTAAAATTTTAAGCTTTTATGACTTTTTTATAGAAAAATTATCATCTTTACTTAAAATTATCATCAACCTCTTTGGTTTATTTCTCTCTTGGTTTGTTGAAAATCGGATGACGGGTGCCTCTTAGCATATTTAGGAAGGGGCCTACTAAGAGAGATCGAAAATTTCCCCACTCGCCAATGAATCTCAGCAGGTGCCTCGCCACCCGCTGAGCCATACATAAATTCGCCCATGTGTGCTTGAATTTCTGTTTGAGATCAACCATGTGTTCACTGTTAGTGATCCGAAAATAGTAGTCAGGATAGTCGGCTTGATAGACACAGTTGGCGGGAGTTGCAGTGCCGATGGCAAGAATGGTTGCTGGACCTTTGGCCCGTTGAGCCTCTCTGATTGCGGCAATATCAATTGAGGAAGCCATTGATGTTCGATCTTAGATAGACAGAAATGAGAGCTGTAAGAAAAACACAAGCTAGTGACGGTGAAGAAGAGGCTTGAGCTGAGTGTTTATTATATAGAGGGTGGCAGGTTTGCTAAACTTGTTAATAAAATAATTACAGCCCTAATATATATTCAAACTTATTTAGGGAAATGGTTGGTAGGCAGCCAGGCTTCCACCTTCCATATTTTATACATTTCTTCTTGTTTTAATTAAAGGACCGTCATTCAATTGTCTAAACCCAAACAAGTTGGTTAATTTTTTTCAATTTAAAACTTACTAGTTTGGTGGTTTGAGTTTACACTTTGTCTGTTAAATGGTTTGGTCCGGGCTTAAAATTTTGAACCATCAAATACATAAAATAATCAACTAATAATTAAACAAAACAATAATAAATGGAACATAATAAAAAATATTTTTTTAATAGCAATGTTTTACATTCAAATACCAGATAACCTTTTACTTCCAAGTATTTGATCTCACATCACATTTATGGAGGAGAGTGGTGAGAGCGGGGGTTAAACATCATAGCACTACACCACTAGGTCATGCGTTGATAAAAAAAAAAACTACTAATCTTAAATCTAGGTGCAGGTGGTTGAAGATCTTGAGGTTATGATGTAGGGTTTAATAACCTCAGTTTACATGCCGCTTTGCGTGGATTTAATTATCTTTGTATGTATCTTTGTGCGGTTTTAAGCGTGTTTGTGGTTGTGTCTACCTCCCTGGTTTTATGTGCTAAATGAGCGGATAACGGATGTGAATCAGTCGGATACGAAGCACGAGAGATTAAAAAAATCAAAAAGTCAAATTCCTAGATTTTCTGGTCTGTGCTTTAATGCTCGCGACACGCGAAGAATCAAGAAGGCGCCCCGACTAGTTTGTTCTTCGCGCCACGCGAAGAACTGGGTTAGCATCTTCGCGATACGCGAAGATGTGTTTTTATAGAACTTTTAACCTAATTTGTGTTTTAATCTCTATCAGCCCCCATTCCGACCCATCTTCGATTCCAGCCGTTCCAGAGCTCCAAGAAGGCGATTTCCACCATAGTTGAGTCAATTGTTCTTAATCTTTCATGTTTGTAAGTTCTAATACATTGCATTTGATTGTTGTTATGAGTATGAGTGGTTAAATCTCTTGTAGTCCTCTTTGGGTCTAGGGTTTGTGAACAATTGTAATTCCTTGAATGATTAGCTTTGGATTGTAATCTTGATTAGCATGTTAAGCCATATGATTTCATTTATTGATTGAATGCTTTAAACTTCATTGATTGATTTCGAATTATTGTTCAAGTTTCAATAGTCTCGGGTTTCTTTACATCGGGGACAACTTGGGGGTTGGATTGTAGTTGGTTTATCATTGATGGTTGTATGAGAATAAGTTTCATTTACAACGGGTTCTCATATTATCACTGAATTCAATTGAACGGTTTGATTATGTCTATGTAACTGCTTGCTAATTATCTTGAAAGAACTTGTGTTTACATTCCCGAACCCCGGAGAGGATTACCTCTCTCATTATTGTTTTAAACCCAAATCTAAATCAGTTTTATTGTTTTCTATCTTTGAACTATTGTAACAAAGTGTCACTCTCCACATACTCTTCGTGGATACGATACTCTACTTACCCTTACTAGTTAAGGTGTTTAAGCATTGTTTTTTATTGACCAAACGACACCGATCAAAATGGCGCCGCTGCCGGGGAGTTAGTGCGCTTAGTGTTAATTTGTTATTGTTTGCTACATCTCACAAAAATCAAAATTCGTATTTACTTTTCTTGTCTTATTTTATTTTGTTTTGTTCAGTGTTACACGGGTTTTCTTGTTTGTGTTGTGTAGGTGATTTATCAGTTTATGCATCATACAAGATACTCTAACAAATCCTCCCCATTGCTTTTGATCCAGAAATTTAGAAGACTGCTAGACAAAACATGGTTTTTCATAGAACTAACCGGGTTGTGTCTTCTCCAACCAACATGGAAAATAAACCAGATCATGGGAAGCAATCTGATCTGCCTCCTGCAGGTCAGGTACCACCAGAGCAGCAAGCCACCTCATGCATGTTCTCATCGTCTGTTCCTCCACTGAGAACAGATGAGAACCCAACCAATCCACTAGCCAAATCCCACCATTACCAAACTTTGGCCACTCCCTACCACAAGTAAGCCAACCCTTTGAGTTTAAACCTGAATCACACTATTGTTCACCATATGTGAGGATAGTGACAGATCCTCTACCACCACCAACTTCACAACCCCCAATCACAAAGCCTTCTATATTTCACTCAACCCCACCACTAGGTTTCCATCATACACTTCAGGCCTAAATTATGAGGATGAGACAGACGGTTTTGATGATGAGTTTGAGGGTTATGAGGATGATGATGTTGACAGAAGGGAAAGACAGAGGGTTAGGCCACCGGTGTATAGGAGACAGGATACAAGATACAGGTGTTCGGTTTGAAAGGCCAAATGAGCATCAATTTGATCAAAAGTTGCCACAGCAACCACCTCAGCATGATATTCCTGCACCAATCCCACCACAACAGCAGCTTGTGAACAAGCAAAGAAGACTGGGTCATAGGAATGTCATTCCTCCTGTTGACAATCCGGGAGGCATTCCAAGGAGACATAACATGGGCCCTTTTAGAGGTATTGAGAGCCACTTCAGACCATCCATTGCTTATAATCCATCTCTAGTTATCATTCCACAACAACATGGAAGGTCATTTGAAGTTCGTTCCCAGGCAATTCAGAATTTGCCTAAGTATTATGGTCGGGGAACAAAAGAGCCATACTTGCATCTGAGTGCTTATGATGCCATGTGCAACACCATTGGGGGACAGGGATTCACACCTGATGATGTAAAATTGGTGTTGTTCCAATTCACCCTAGAAGACAAGGCTCAACATGTAATACCCAGGATTTTTCCGAACGTACCTTTTCAAAACCCTTGTATGGTTTGTCGTTTAAAACTTAAATTCTTAGAACCTTATACTTGATATGTATATATATATATATATATATATATATATATTCATATATACAACTTATTTGAAAGTATATATATATACATTTTTCAAAAAAATGAATGAATCAAAAAAAGAAACATATGATTTTTATTGTATAAATAATAAATTTCTTAAAATCTTATTAGTTAATTATAAGATAAACTTTATAAATTATTTTATAAGGTTATAAAATAACAAAACTTAGTTAGTTTTTATAAAAATAAAACACATTTTTTTTTATAAAAGTCCAGGGACCAAAACTGCCCATTTTGAAACTCAGTTCTAACTTGAATTCATGTTTCAACATTAAATGATAAAACTTCTAAACTTCAAGGGCCTGTTGTGCTAGTTTCCTAAACTCTCGAACCAGAATCAGATCACGAGTTCGAGTCCCGCAGTGGCCGGTTTCGAGCCGTTTTAGTCAAAAACGCGTTTCCCGTCCAAATACAGTGAACCTCGGGTTCCAGTCGCGCATGCGAACCTACCCCAAGGTGTATTAATGCTCGATTTAAACTCTATCCACGCGAAAATTCGAATTTGGATCCGTTGCACTCATCCGCCATCTTCCCAACTACTCGAGCATTAAACATCTCAATTGGTATAAATACCGGTTGAAACACATCAACGACACACCACTCCTACTCCTCATACTCTCAATTTCTTCAACTCGAAGCTGCATCATCGAATTCAGTCCCTCGGCAGCCGACTCAAAACCCAGAACCATTCTCATTCATTTCAACACCGATTCAGGTAATTCTTGTGTCTAACATGATCGTTACACCCTAGAGATCGAAAGCCCTCTGTTTAATTGCATTAACAGAGGGCGAATCGACATGTATTTGGCAGAAATTGATTCTAGGGTTCTTGAGAATTTGGGGGTGTTTGGAAGTATTGTTTACCTATTTTCTTTCCTGGTTTAAACTTAACAAGACCCGTAGGTCAGATGGTTAAGTGCGTGTGTGTGTCTGTGAACCGGGCGACCCGGGTTCGAATCCGATTAGCCCAGTTTTGCTTTTATTCATTTTTTTAGCCTTTTTAACAACAGATTTAAACTTGAAAAATTTTTATAAATTCTGTAAAACTTTTGTAAACTTGAATCTAAATTTTATTTATACTTTTATATTCCAGAACTATTTTTAATTTATTAAACTTAGCTTAAACTCATAATAATTAATTCTTTAAAATAGTTTTAAAATTCTGAAAACTATGAAAAATACTTTTGAAACTTTACAAAGCTTTATTCTAGATAAGAATTTATTTTAATAAATCAGAAAATATAAAATTTTTCTATATTTTCTGAAATAAGCATATTATTTGGTTTTTAAACATTAACTTAAATTATAAACTTTAGTTTAACATTAAATTCAAGATTTATTTATTTATTTAAATAAAGCAATAAAATAAAAACGTGTTTTATGCAAGATTAGAAAAACATAAAGATATAAACTTATAAACTTAGAAGTTAATACTTATTAAATTTATGGTTTCTTTTAAACTTTAGTTATTTATACACTTTTAACTAAGGTTAACTCTATAAGAAATTCTATTTAACTTGTTCTATATAAACTTATAAATATAAACTAATTAAACGTACAACTACATTCTATGCATTACTTTGGTTACAAGTTAAATTGTAAAATAAATGCCTATCATTCGAGCACGTTATTAAATCTAAATAATATATATTGATTAAATTAAATAATTATATTTTTATATAGATAATTCTTTAACTTTAATAATTAATTGTCTTTATAATTATTATAAATCTTTAATAATTATTTATTTCTTGAATAATTATTGTTAAAACTTTAATAATTATTTGGTCTTTCATTTTACTTCAACTTCATTTACGAATACTTAGAAAACTATTTGATTATTATTACCTAACTAGAGTAATTATAAAACTTCTAAGTAATTATTTTAATTAATAATTATTCTAATCTACAAACTTATGAAACTTTGATATTCAATACTTGTGTTAATTATTCAAAACTTTTGTTATAAACTTGATTCAAACTTCATAAACACAATCAATCCCATCTCCCATTGGAACCCTAGTCGAATCTTGAAATCCTAGATCTTTTGTCTTAGACTTTTACTTAAATCTTTAGACTTGCATACTTAGGCTTATCGTGAGGATATTCTCCCTCAAAGTCTTGCAAATACTTATCCGTGTCGGATACTCTTCATCAATCCAAGTGAGTATACTTAGCCCCTTTTTCCTTTCTATGCTTTTGGGGTGAAACATGTTCAAAATTCTTAAACTTATACAATTCTTGTACAACTATGACTACGTGTTTATTCTTATGTTAAACTTGAGACTTGTATGCTTAGATTAAACTTAAAACTAGCATATTCATTAACTTTGATCAAGCCTATAGTAACAATGATAGATCTATTGTATTTGACCAATCCACCTTGATTGATTGACCCCTTCGGGGGGGAGCCCTTGGTGATTGTTACTGAATTAAACTTTAAACTTGAGACTTATAAGGGTAACCTGCGGGTTATGCCTAAACTTGGTTGGAGGGTTGATATGCACAATGTCTAACATGCTTGTTTTCTCATACTTACATTATAGAATGCATATATCATAGTGAATTGTAATTCTTTCCAAATACTTGTTAAACTGTGTCAAAACCTTTGTATCTCACCAACTATTTTGTAGTTGACAGATTCTTTCACATGTTTCAGGTTCTACATCATGAGACTTGTTTGTGATCACATATGACGCTTTGGACCTAGACTACTTATTAAATAAACGTTGTATACTTGTTATTCCCTTTGTATTGAACCTTTGAATCTATTTATTAATGAAATATTGAAACTTTAATAGTCAACCTTGTGCTATTGAACAACTGCGTCCGCCCTGACGTATAATCAGCCGTCGGTTGGGGTGGGACAGATTGGTATCAGAGCCTTGGTTATAGGGAATTAGGTTATTAGACACATGACCTAGACTATAACTTAGGAGACCCAAACATGAGTTATCTCATGTCCTTTACTAGGAACTTTTCTCCTCATTCTATCCTTAATTCTTATACGTGAACGCTTGGAAATTCTACGATTCTACTTACCTACGTACTACAAGAGGCTATTATATCGAGGACACATTCTTAGTCTAAGCCACCACTAAACTCTCGTCAAGAATATTTAAGTTCTAGATAATGTGTGAGAACTTGTGCGGACCGGAAGGGTGGATACCTGTATTTTGGGAAATTCTGTCAAGGAAAGCATTTCGTATAAATCCAAATCAACCGTTGGACCCGTATACTTTCCTGGGAATTCTTGGGATGAGTATCTACTTATAGGAATGCATGAATTCTCTAAACATTAATGAGCTTAGATCTCTCTTGATATGTCGAAGTACTTACTTAGTGATATGCACTAAAAGAGTATCATCTCAAATACTATACACTTCATAAATTCATGATTCAAAAACTTTCCTCTATAACCTTCATTCTATGATTCTTAAGTCCCGTCTTGTCACATGACAGCATGCTTACTCGTCATGACCTGAAGGAGTTACCCTCAAGGAGGAATTCTTACGAGATTATACTAAAAAAACTACCTACATAAACTTATATTTATAGACACTACCCAATAAACTTCGTGATCGTTGTAATACCACCCTTAAAACTATGTATTACTCTACAAATTCTCCTATAAACTTCATTATTTTATACACTTAAGGGGAAACCCTTGTGTTTTCATCTTATTTTCATCACTCAACCAAACTACTCTAGATAACTCACTCAAACTTTTGCTACACTTTTATACATCTCAAAGTGTTCATACATCCTTAAACTTCATGATTCTTGTAATACCAACACATTTAAAACCATGTATTATCCTACAAGTCCTTTTTACAAACTTCATTATTTTATAAACTTGGCACATAAGGGGAAACCCTTGTGTCTCATTTCATTTTTCGTCACTCAAGCAAACTTTATCTTATGACTAACTCAAAAACTTTGTTACACTTTTAATCTCAAAACCTTCATACGTCCTTAAAACTTACACATCACCGTTTCTTGTAAACAAAACTTAACGTCTTTTAAACTTAAAGTACATTAACAAAGTGATTAGTAACCTGATCGCTTTCCCGCAAGGGAAGAAGCCTACTATAGGATAAACAAGCTCCACGTTTAAGACCCTAAGCCCACAATAAACCTCGACATAGTACCTTAAACCTAAATATCGGTGACAATAACTAAAAAGTTGTAGACTCACGAGGAAATTCTGGCTATGGAAATAGGGTACATAAGTGAGTCCTTGTGACCCACCCCTTCTTCCGGGAATTCTCTTCGTCAGCCCATCAACGACAAGCCAAAAACCATTTTAATAGTACTGTGATGACTCATTATTATGAATAAAAACCTTTTGAACATATTAAATCAACTTACTTACACACTTTAATTTTCCGTTTAAATTGTATTATGTAAGGGCTAGAAGTCCCAATTTTGAAACATTTAACGAAAGTTATTTTGAAATTTATCTTGTTATCACTTACTAGCTTGACCTTCTTTCTAGCACTACAAACTTAACACTCTTACCCACACACCTTCGTCAAAAGTAGCTCACGTTAGTACTAGAGATAATTAACAACGTGGCGTTAAACTATAAAAACCCTAAGTGACACGTATACTTGAAGAATAAAAAAAAACTTGAATAAACCTTCTAATTCGTAAGCACCCTTTTAAAACAACACGACTTACGAACCACTGTCATAATCAACTATGATCCTTACCCTTATATAGACTTAACGCTTCTAAACTTGACCAACATTTCGTTTGACAATCATACATACATTTTCATAAGTCTTACTTATACTATTTATCAATGTCCAACTCGTCATTTTTTTAAACATCTTAATTACACTTTATATAAAAGAAAACTATACCTGCTGTTGTGAAACAAGATAAATCATTTGTAAACACACTATCATAAATCTTATCGAAACTTTTCCCGTTACCCTATGCTTGGAGACTTTCCTCATTCAACTCCAGTCACGTTAAAGACTTACTATAAATCACAACGGGGACTAAAAGCTTAAATACACGTTGCTAAAATATTAAACTCCGTATACACCACTATAAGGTCAGAGACTTTTGAGTCATGTAAAACTTGTACAAATACTCAATCCCGTATTCCTAAAACTAAACATGATCAATAAAGGATCATGTAAAGCTTAATACTGAAACTTGAAACTCAACTGACTTATCCTATTTTCAAACTTATACTTGGATTCTTAGTCTTGAAAACTTTTGTGTGTCCATCTTAACCAAGCCCTATAAGACTTGATAAATGTACATTCCAAATACACGAGAAAACTTCATTCTTAATACTAGAAACTAATATGAAAGGGGACATTGCTCTCTTTAGCAGAGTACCTCCCTAGTCTTCTCTTCAAACCCAAACATCGGGATCCACTAATCTTCTGGACAACTCGAATCTTCTGTGAGAAAGCGTATAACGGTTAATCCTGTTCCAAACGCTGTCCCATACCTCTCTTAAGTACTAGAGTATTTAGATAACCGCTTTATACTCAAAACGTAATCATACACTTCTATACACTGAGGCTGAACTAAGATACTTTAAACTATCCGATGTTTGACGTATTCTTGTTCAAACACAATTTAAACTATTATATGTTTGACGTATTCTTGTTCAAACACAATTTAAACTATTCTATGTTTGATATATTCTTGATCAAACACAATTTAAACTATTCTATGTTTGATATATTCTTGATCAAACACAATTTAAACTATTCTATGTTTGAAGTATTCTTGTTCAAACACAATTTAAACTATTCTGTGTTTGACGTATTCATGTTCAAACATAATTTAAACTATTATATGTTTGACGTATTCTTGTTCAAACACAATTTAAACTATTCTATGTTTGATATATTCTTGATCAAACACAATTTAAACTATTCTATGTTTAACGTATTCTTGATTCAAACATAATTCGAGCTACCCCATGTTTGACGTATTCTTGTTCAAACATGATGAACGTATGAGACTTTAAACTACTCCATGTTTGACGTATTCTTGTCCAAACATGATGAACGTATAAGACTTTAAGCTACTCCATGTTTGACGTATGCTTGTTCAAACACGATGGACGTATAAGACTTTAAACTATTCCATGTTTGACATATGCTTATTCAAACATGATGAACGTATAAGACTTTTAAACTACTCAAGGTCTGATGTATTCTTGATCAAACCCGAGGAAAGTGTAAAGACTTTAAACTACTCAATGATTGAAGTATTCTTAATCAATCACGAGGAAACTTTGAAACTCTAAATCTTGTCACATTCTTTTCTTTACTCATTGAATGACGCTTCTCTCTGAGGGACTCGTTAATCAATGATCACTCTTATGTGGAAACTCTAGTCGTATTCTTGTACTCCTTCTTGATCCACACACAAACGAAAGGACCTATGCGGACTATGCGACGATTTGAATGCTTGCGGGTGCACACGTAAGTATGAAAATCAACGTATGGGAAGGCATAGTAAAACTCTGTCGTGTGCTATGATCTAAGACTTATCGTAAAAGGTAGCCACTGAACTTAGGTACCGTAGCAATCCTTAGACGTATTAGTCTACAAACTCAAATCCTTGAACTATCATCAAATCCACCCTGAATGATACATCTCACTTTAAATCTTGAATGGAAGTTCATTAGTTATTCTCTCAGATGCATTTCTGAAAAACAAGTCTTCATCTATTTCAATAAGACTATATGCTTCGTAAGGAAACTTTTGACAACCATATGCTTTGAAAACTTAGAAACTCAAGCGAAATCTCATTCCTATAGATACTTTCCCTCTAGAAATCTAAACGTAACTCAGGGTTTACCCGGGAATGTAAAGTATTCCTCTCATTATCCTTGTACGAATCATAAACTTAAATCTTGATAGCATGAACCTTCTACTGTAATTTTGGGACGAAATTTCCTAAAGTAGGGGAGACTGTAATACCCAGGATTTTTTCGAACGTACCTTTTCAAAACCCTTGTATGGTTTGTCGTTTAAAACTTAAATTCTTAGAACCTTATACTTGATATGTATATATATATATATATATATATATTCATATATACAACTTATTTGAAAGTATATATATATATATATATATACATTTTTCAAAAAAATGAATGAATCAAAAAAAAAAAGAAAACATATGATTTTTATTGTATAAATAATAAATTTCTTAAAATCTTATTAGTTAATTATAAGATAAACTTTATAAATTATTTTATAAGGTTATAAAATAACAAAACTTAGTTAGTTTTTATAAAAATATAACACATTTCTTTTAATAAAAGTCCAGGGACCAAAACTGCCCATTTTGAAACTCAGTTCTAACTTGAATTCATGTTTCAACATTAAATGATAAAACTTCTAAACTTCAAGGGCCTGTTGTGCTAGTTTCCTAAACTCTCGAACCAGAATCAGATCACGAGTTCGAGTCCCGCAGTGGCCGGTTTCGAGCCGTTTTAGTCAAAAACGCGTTTCCCGTCCAAATACAGTGAACCTCGGGTTCCAGTCGCGCATGCGAACCTACCCCAAGGTGTATTAATGCTCGATTTAAACTCTATCCACGCGAAAATTCGAATTTGGATCCGTTGCACTCATCCGCCATCTTCCCAACTACTCGAGCATTAAACATCGCAATTGGTTATAAATACCGGTTGAAACACATCAACGACACACCACTCCTACTCCTCATACTCTCAATTTCTTCAACTCGAAGCTGCATCATCGAATTCAGTCCCTCGGCAGCCGACTCAAAACCCAGAACCATTCTCATTCATTTCAACACCGATTCAGGTAATTCTTGTGTCTAACAGGATCGTTACACCCTAGAGATCGAAAGCCCTCTGTTTAATTGCATTAACAGAGGGCGAATCGACATGTATTTGGCAGAAATTGATTCTAGGGTTCTTGAGAATTTGGGGGTGTTTGGAAGTATTGTTTACCTATTTTCTTTCCTGGTTTAAACTTAACAAGACCCGTAGGTCAGATGGTTAAGTGCGTGTGTGTGTCTGTGAACCGGGCGACCCGGGTTCGAATCCGGTTAGCCCAGTTTTGCTTTTATTCATTTTTTTAGCCTTTTTAACAACAGATTTAAACTTGAAAAATTTTTATAAATTCTGTAAAACTTTTGTAAACTTGAATCTAAATTTTATTTATACTTTTATATTCCAGAACTATTTTTAATTTATTAAACTTAGCTTAAACTCATAATAATTAATTCTTTAAAATAGTTTTAAAATTCTGAAAACTATGAAAAATACTTTTGAAACTTTACAAAGCTTTATTCTAAATAAGAATTTATTTTAATAAATCAGAAAATATAAATTTTTTCTATATTTTCTGAAATAAGCATATTATTTGGTTTTTAAACATTAACTTAAATTATAAACTTTAGTTTAACATTAAATTCAAGATTTATTTATTTATTTAAATAAAGCAATAAAATAAAAACGTGTTTTATGCAAGATTAGAAAAACATAAAGATATAAACTTATAAACTTAGAAGTTAATACTTATTAAATTTATGATTTCTTTTAAACTTTAGTTATTTATACACTTTTAACTAAGGTAAACTCTATAGGAAATTCTATTTAACTTGTTCTATATAAACTTATAAATATAAATTAATTAAACGTACAACTACATTCTATGCATTACTTTGGTTACAAGTTAAATTGTAAAATAAATGCCTATCATTCGAGCACGTTATTAAATCTAAATAATCTATATTGATTAAATTAAATAATTATATTTTTATATAGATAATTCTTTAACTTTAATAATTAATTGTCTTTATAATTATTATAAATATTTAATAATTATTTATTTCTTGAATAATTATTGTTAAAACTTTAATAATTATTTGGTCTTTCATTTTACTTCAACTTCATTTACGAATACTTAGAAAACTATTTGATTATTATTACCTAACTAGAGTAATTATAAAACTTCTAAGTAATTATTTTAATTAATAATTATTCTAATCTATAAACTTATGAAACTTTGATATTCAAGACTTGTGTTAATTATTCAAAACTTTTTGTTATAAACTTGATTCAAACTTCATAAACACAAGCAATCCCATCTCCCATTGGAACCCTAGTCGAATCTTGAAATCCTAGATCTTTTGTCTTAGACTTTTACTTAAATCTTTAGACTTGCATACTTAGGCTTATCGTGAGGATATTCTCCCTCAAAGTCTTGCAAATACTTATCCGTGTCGGATACTCTTCATCAATCCAAGTGAGTATACTTAGCCCCTTTTTCCTTTCTATGCTTTTGGGGTGAAACATGTTCAAAATTCTTAAACTTATACAATTCTTGTACAACTATGACTACGTGTTTATTCTTATGTTAAACTTGAGACTTGTATGCTTAGATTAAACTTAAAACTTGCATATTCATTAACTTTGATCAAGCCTATAGTAACAATGATAGATCTATTGTATTTGACCAATCCACCTTGATTGATTGACCCCTTCGGGGGGGAGCCCTTGGTGATTGTTACTGAATTAAACTTTAAACTTGAGACTTATAAGGGTAACCTGCGGGTTATGCCTAAACTTGGTTAGAGGGTTGATATGCACAATGTCTAACATGCTTGTTTTCTCATACTTACATTATAGAATGCATATATCATAGTGAATTGTAATTCTTTCTAAATACTTGTTAAACTGTGTCAAAACCTTTGTATCTCACCAACTATTTTGTAGTTGATAGATTCTTTCACATGTTTCAGGTTCTACATCATGAGACTTGTTTGTGATCACATATGACGCTTTGGACCTAGACTACTTATTAAATAAACGTTGTATACTTGTTATTCCCTTTGTATTGAACCTTTGAATCTATTTATTAATGAAATATTGAAACTTTAATAGTCAACCTTGTGCTATTGAACAACTGCGTCCGCCCCGACGTATAATCCGCCGTCGGTTGGGGTGTGACACAACAGTGGTTTCATTCTTTGCCTTCTGCTTCTATCTACACCTGGGTGATGTGCAACAACAGTTCTTGGATGAGTTCTACACCAATCAAAGAACTAGTGATGCAAGAAAGAATATCAGGAACTTCCAACAACAATTTGGGGAGCTGTTTCATGAAGCCTTCCTTAGGTTCAAGATGTTGATTAACAACTGTCCCCACCACGGTTTGCAAATGTGGGAGATGCTAAATGCCTTCTATGAGGTTTTGACAATTGATGATTCCCGAGACCTAAATTCTAATTCTAATGGTACCTTTGGTACAAATTACGAGGATGTGGACTGGGACTACTTGGAGAGGATGGAAGTGACATCCAAGAGGAAAGCCCAATCTTTAAGGCGGGCTAGACATTCAGTGGTTAGAGCAGCTGATAGCCCTAGTGTTGAGGCAAGCAGGTTAGAGAAGCTAGAGAAGCAGGTTGTAAACATGAGCACGGGGGGCCAACCGTATAAGGTATGTGATCAGTGTGGAGAGTTGGTGTAAGGCCAACCCAAGACGCCTCACGTATTGGATTTACTCATCAACACATAGCACTTAAACATAAGAAATTCACTAACACAGCGGAAACGATTTAAAGGTTCAACATACGCAACGGAAACATAATTTGTCTAAACGTAACTTGACAATTACAACTGAAACTTGTCTTAACAACATAATAAAAAAAAACATAAACGGGATGTCAGACGTTGAATCTTCGGGTAACTGTTCCCCCCAAGCCCAACATCCATTTCCATCTGCTGCCACCTACACTTAACTGATGTGCATACTAAAAATCAGCAACGCTGAGTGAGTTCTAACGTTTACTTTAAATCAATTATATAAAATATTTACTAATACATACGTACTGCCCTTATGGCAAAAGCTCTACATACTTTACTTTTCATATCAGTTTAAAACATATAATAAACCATCAATTCCTTTACAATGTACCGCTCTCATGGCTCACGTCCATGAACTAACAAGTACCAGGTCAATGCCACCATGGCCAACGGCCTTGAATCGACAATACCGCTTATTCGTCAATTCTCTTGTCACTACTACACCGCCCCCATGGCTCACGTCCATGAACCAACGAGTGCCTGGTCAATGCCCACATGGCTCACGTCCATGAACCGACAATACCGCTTAATGCTAAGGGGAGGTTGCGTGGACCTCCCGAACAACCGCCGTCACTCATCCCAGATGTACAACCGTTAACGAACCACAAAGGTTCTTACTAATGAGTAAAACCCATAACTGACATCTTGTACATGTAACATCTGTCCCAAGGACCTTTACAACTGGTACACATTCCCGTAGGAAATCTATTTAAAAACTTTCTTTAACTTGGTCATAACTATTAACATGTATTATGCCTTTATTTATATATATGAAAATATAGTAAACGTTTGCCATAAATACATTTACTCTTACTGAAATATAACTTTACACATATATCTTGCCTTTGTTTATGTATATGAAAATATAGTAAACTCTTGCCAAAAATATATGTCTTTACCTTACTGAAACATGCTTTGAATAAATATTATGCATTTGCTTATGTATATATCAAATATAGTAAACGCTTGCCATAAATAGATATTTATTCTTATCAAAGCGTACATTTGCCTCTTTTAAACTCTACACTAAAACATAGCTTTCACTTTGTTTATTAATATATATATAAAATATATTAAACACTAAACACTAAGTATGCACACCACCCCTAAAGCAGGCAAAAATGGGATTAGAACTCACCTGACTTTCTTAATTACTTTTCCAAAGGCTCACGATCTGTATGAGTGGTCATAAACGAAATTTGTACCATGACATATTAAAACTATGTCCGAAATCTACAGGTCGAAAACTCTCTTGACCGAAATCTCCTTCCGATCGAAATCTATTTCGATTAAAAAGTCTTGTCCGAAAACCATTTCGCCCGAAAACTAATTCGCCTGAAATGTCTTTCATCCAAAGATGTTCCTCCGAAATCTGATTCGTCCGAAATGTGTCTTTTCGATTGAAATGTCTCTTTTCGATCGAAATCTCACCTCGTCCGAAATACTTTTCGGACGAACTGGACTTTTCGATTCCTTCATCGACTTTTCGGACGCTTCATCTGATCTAAGCTAGATTCTTCTTTTTTGATCCAAAATCCCAACTTTTTACATCCAAACTTTTCTAATCTTATCCATGAAGCTGAATATATGGTTTCTATTCAAAAACACACGTAAAAATCTAATATTTTTGAAGAAAACTTGTTGAAACCTTAAAAACCTGTTTTAAACAAAAACCCAGATTTGAACGAGTTTTGTTACCTGATTGTGCTTGATTCTTCGGAGAAGCTTCAAACAAATGTCGGAGAAAAGGTTGGGTCGATCTTTGGTCAAAACCGCCACTCTCCCTCTCTCTACACGATTCTTTCTCTTGAATGATGATGAAGATGAAGTGAAAAAATGAGGAAAAGAATGGAGGGTTAGGGTCTTAAGGCACACCCTCACCTCCCACTCGGCCCACCTAGCAACTCGGCTCAAGGCCCGGTCCATCTCATTTCTTCTTCTTTAATTCCATGTAAATCCCGTGCTCGTTCTATCACTTTCGAAATACGGGATGTTACAAGTCTACCCTCCTTACAATAGATTTCGTCCTCGAAACCTGCCATAAGCTATACAGATAGCAAATCACATAGTGGGTGGCATGAACCGTAGCTATGCAAGGCAACTTGGTTATGAAGGCCATTGTGATTAACTACCACTGAGAGTCTAATCGGGGCAATCTATAATTCTAAGGCATCTAAGCTATTGGGGCTAACTAATCATAAAAGATCTTGCAACGTACCTTACTGAGTCATCTGGTAGACCCTTGCACCCTTGCTTTGGCCTTGTTGATGTAGGGTTCTTTCTCTGCACCTTTTCCTTTTTCAGATCTCCTAGCTTCCGATTCTTTAGGCTTAAATGTCCGAGGTCTCCATAGTTGTGAATTCTAGGCTTATCCGGACAATCGCGTGACTGGTGTCAATACTTTCCACACCTAAATCATCCTACCTGACCAGCTCTACATTCACCTCCGTGCCTCTTCCCATACTTGCCACAAAGGCCCTCAGCTTCTACCCTCGCTCTCCTCTCACCAGGACCTTGGAGGTCCTCACCAGTTCGCTTAACTACTTGCCTATTGGGCACCTCAGGGATGACTTCACTAGAGGCGATGTCATCATGCACAACACCGCTCAGAACAACCAACGACTTAAAGGTACTTGGTGTGTTGGCTTTGACAAAACCTTCGGAGATAACCCTTGAACATAATAATGAATTCTTCTCTCTTAAGTTGTGACAAGATGGGGCACCAGACGTGCCAACTCATTGTACTTTGAAGTATACTGCCGGTGAGTCATGAGTCTGGCTTGTAGGGTCAAGAATTTCCTTTCCACCTTGTGGACCTCGTTCTTAGGACAAAACTTTTCACTTACCAACACTTTCAGGTCATTCCACCTCATCAATCCGACCGCTTGGTCTCCCTTGGCCTGTTTCACAGTTTCCCACCAGTGTGCTGCTTCTCCCTTCAATGACTTTGCAGCGAACATGCCTGCTTGTTCCGGTCGACATTCACTAAGACGAGTACCTGGTCAATGCCCCCAAGGCTCACGTCAATGAACCGACAATGCCGCTTAACGCTAAGTGGGAGGTTGCGTGGACCTCCAGAGCAACCGCCGTCACTCATCCCAGTTGTACAAATGTTAACAAACCACAAATGTTCTTACTAATTAGTAGAACCCATAACTGATATCTTGTACATGTAATATCTGTCCCAAGAACCTTTACAGCTGGTACACATTCCCGTAGAAAATCTATTCAAAAACTTTCTTTAACTTGGTCATAACTATTAACATGTATTATGCCTTTATTTATGTATATGAAAATACAGTAAACGCTTGCCATAAATACCTTTACTCTTACCAAAATATAACTTTACACATATATCTTGCCTTTGTTTATGTATATGAAAATATAGTAAACGCTTGCCAAAATATATCTATTTACCTTACTGAAACATGCTTTGAATTAATATTATGCCTTTGCTTATGTATATATCAAATATCGTAAACGTTTTCCATAAATAGATATTTATTCTTATCAAAGAGTACATTTGCCTCTTTTAAACTTTACACTAAAATATAGATTTCACTTTGTTTATTAATATATATAAAATATATTAAACACTTAACACTAAATATGCACACCACCCCTAAAGCAGGCAAAAAGGGGATTAGAACTTACCTGACTTTCTTAGCTACTCTTCCTAAGGCTCATGATCTGTATGAGTGGTCATAAACGAAACGTGTTAACACCATGACATATTAAAACTATGTCCAAAATCTACTGGTCGAAAACTCTGCTTGACCGAAATCTCCTTCCGATCGAAATCTATTTCAGTCAAAAAGTCTTTTCCAAAAACCATTTCGCCCGAAAACTAATTCGCCTTAAATGTCTTTCATCCAAAGATGTTCCTCCGAAATCTGACCGTCCGAAATATCTCTTTTCGATCGAAATCTCTTTTCGATCAAAATCTCACCTCGTCCGAAATACTTTTCGGACGAACTGGACTTTTCGATTCCTTCATCGACTTTTCGGACGCTTCATCTGATCTAAGCTAGATTCTTCGTTTTTGATCCAAAATCCCAACTTTTTACGTCCAAACTATTCTAATCTTATCCATGAAGCTGAATATATGGTTTCTATTCAAAAACACACGTAAAAATCTAATATTTTTGAAGAAAAATTGTTGAAACCTTAAAAACCCGTTTTAAACAAAAAACCCAGATCTGAACGAGTTTTGTTACCTGATTGTGCTTGATTCTTCGGAAAAGCTTCAAACAAATGTAGGAGAAAAGGTTGGGCCGATCTTTGGTTAAAACCGCCACTCTCCCTCTCTCTACACGATTCTTTCTCTATAATGATGATGAAGATGAAGTGAAAAAAATGAGGAAAAGAATGGAGGGTTAGGGTCTTAAGGCACACCTTCACCTCCCACTCGGCCCACCTAGCAACTCGGCCCAAGGCCCGGTCCATCTAGTTTTTTCTTCTTTAATTCCATGTAAATCCCGTACTCGTTCTATCACTTTCGAAATACGGGATGTTACAAGTCTACCCTCCTTACAATAGGTTTCGTCCTCAAAACCTGCCATAAGCTATACAGATAGCAAATAACAGACTGGGTGGCATGAACCGTAGCTATGCAAGGCAGCTTGGTTATGAAGGCCATTATGATTAACTACCACTGAGAGTCGAATCGGGGGCAATCTATAATTCTAAGGCATCTAAGCTATTGGGGCTAACTAATCATATGAGGAAATCAATAATATGAACTTGCTATAATCATAAAAAGCTTGCAGCATACCTTTCTGAGTCATTCTGTAGACCCTTTCTTTGGCCTTGTTGATGTAGGGTTCTTTCTCTGCACCTTTTCCTTTTTTGGATCTCCCAGCTTCCGGTTCTTTGGGCTTAAATGTCCGAGGTCTCCATAGTTGTGACATCTAGGCTTATCCGGACAATCGCGTGACTGGTGTCCGAACTTTCCACACCTAAAGCATCCTACCTGACCGGCTCTACATTCACCTCCATGCCTCTTCCCACACTTGCCACATAGGCCCTCAGCTTCTACCCTCGCTCTCCTCTCACCAGGACCTTGGAGGTCCTCAACAGTTCGCTTAACTGCTTGCCTCTTGGGCACCTCAGGGATGACTTCACTAGAGGCGATGTCATCATACACAACACCGCTCAGAACAACCACCGACTAAAAGGTACTCGGTGTGTTGGCTTTGACAAAAGTACGGACCTTCGGAGGTAACCCTTGAACATAATAATGAATTCTTCTCTCTTCAGTTGTGACAAGATGGGGCACCAGATGTGCCAACTCATTGTACTTTGAAGTATGTTGCCGGTGATTCATGAGTCCAGCTTGTAGGGTCAAGAATTCCCTTTCCACCTTGTGGACCTCGTTCTTAGGACAAAACTTTTCAGTTACCAACACTTTCAGGTCATTCCACCTCATCAATCCGACTTGGTCCCCCTTAGCCTGTTTCACAGTTTCCTACCAGTGTGATGCTTCTCCCTTCAATGACTTTGCAGCGAACATGACTGCTTGTTCCGGTCGACATTCACTAAGACGAATGATCGACTCCATGCCGTTAATCCAGTCCAAAGTATCTGCTGATTCTTTCTCCCCAGTAAGCATGGGTGGATCACATCCCTAAAACGCTTTGTAGTCACAGCCGTGAGCAGGCGGGGTAACATTCTCTACCAGGTTTGGTCCTCCCATCATTGGAAGCACCACGGGCTCTTCAGTGGCTGAGCCCGGGTTCAGGTTCTCTTTGTCTTTCCTCAAGGATTCAGATAGTATGACCGGTAAGGTGTCCTTAAACATTCAGGTAAACTCACGGCTAAGGGCTACTTGCACGACCAGATTAAACTCGAATGTCTAATCATCTCATGTCGCATGCTCAACATTGTGCTGACTGGCTACCGTATCAGTATGGGTAGTTTGAACACTCCCCTCAACCTCTTGGTTTGTACTAGCTCCCCCGCGACGGCCTGTACGCCCACCACGTCTTCCTCCTCCACCACTCCTAGCTCCTTCACGCCTAGCCATTTCTAACTGAAAGATAACGAATAAAGGAATTTAATTTCGTCATGCTAGAGAATAGGTAGAATACAATAGGTAAGGTAAGATAATATACATCGGGCATCTGCAATTAACCATTACTTCACTTATGTTTTCTAATTATTCTCTTTCATGATTCCACTAAAGCCTTTATTCTCATCTTGACATTCTAAATAAGGGAAGAAAACTTTACTTACTACACGCTTCTGATGCTTTGGCTTGAGTTACCCGTTACTGGCATCCGCTACTTGGTCCCATTCTCAGTTTAAGTCTGGACATCGGGGATGTCCAAATCTCTCAAACCTTGGCTCTGATACCAACTTGTAAGGCCCCAAACCCGAGAGGCCTCACGTATTGGATTTACTCATCAACACATAGCACTTAAACATAAGAAATTCACTAACACGGAAGAAACGATTTAAAGGTTCAACATACGTAGCAGAAACATAACCTGTCTAAACGTAACTTGACAATTACAACATAAACTAGTCTTAACAACATAATCAAAAGAAACATAAACAGGATGCCAGATGCTGAATATTCGGGTAACTCTTCTCGCCAAGCCCAGCATCCATTTCCATCTACTGCCACATACACTTAACTGATGTACATACTAAAAATCAGCAATGATGAGTGAGTTCTAACGTTTACTTTAAATCAATTATATAAAATATTTACCAACACATACGTAATGCCCTTATGGCAAAAGCTCTACATACTTTACTTTTCAATTCAGATTAAAACATATAATAAACCGTCAATTCCTTTACAATGTACCGCCCTCATGGCTCACATCCATGAACCGACAAGTACCTGGTCAATGCCCCCATGGCCAACGGCCATGAATCGACAATACCGCTTATCCGTCAATTCTCTTGTCACTACTATACCGCCCCCATGGCTCACGTCCATGAACCGACGAGTACCTGGTCAATGCCCCCATGGCTCACGTCCATGAACCGACAATACAGCTTAACGCTAAGGGGAGGTTGCATAGACCTCCCGAACAACCGCCGTCACTTATCCCAGTTGTACAACCGTTAACGAACCACCGAGGTTCTTACTAATTAGTAGAACCCATAACTGACATCTTGTACATGTAACATCTGTCCCAAGGACCTTTACAACTGGTACACATCCCCGTAGGAAATCTATTTAAAAACTTTCTTTAAGTTGGTCATAACTATTAACATGTATTATGCCTTTGTTAATGTATATGAAAATATAGAAAACGCTTGCCATAAATACATTTACTCTTACCGAAATAGAGCTTTACACATATATCTTGTCTTTGTTTATGTATATGAAAATATAGTAAACGCTTGCCAAAAATATATGTTTTTACCTTACTGAAACATGGTTTGAATAAATATTATGCCTTTGTTTATGTATATATCAAATATAGTAAACGCTTGCCAGAAATAGATATTTATTCTTATCAAAGTGTACATTTGCCTATTTTAAACTTTACACTAAAACATAGCTTTCACTTAGTTTATTAATATATATAAAATATATTAAACACTTAACACTAAGTATGCACACCACCCCTAAAGCAGGCAAAAAGGGGATTAGAACTCAACTGACTTTCTTAGCTACTCTTCCTAAGGCTCACGATCTATATGAGTGGTCATAAACAAAACGTGTTAACACCATGAAATATTAAATCTATGTCCGAAATCTACTGGTCAAAAACTCTGCTTGACCGAAATCTCCTTTCGATCGAAATCTATTTCGGTTGAAAAGTCTTGTTCAAAAACCATTTCGCCCAAAAACTAATTCGCCCAAAATGTCTTTTATCCAAAGACGTTCCTCTGAAATTTGATCCGTCTGAAATGTCTCTTTTCGATCGAAATCTCTTTTCGATCGAAATCCCAACTTTTCACGTCCAAACTATTCTAGTTTTATCCATGAAGCTGAATCTATGGTTTCTATTCAAAAACACATAGATTGTAGAAACCTTAAAAACCAATTTTAAACAAAAACTAAGATATGCACGAGTTTTGTTACCTGATTGTGCTTGATTCTTTGGAGAAGCTTCAAACAAATGTTGGATTAGAAGGTTGGGCCGATCTTTGGTCAAAACCGTCACTCTCTCTCTCTCTCTACACGATTCTCTCTCTAGAGTGATGATGAAGATGAAGTGAAAAAATGAGGAAAAGAATGGAGGGTTAGGGTCTTAAGGCTCACCCTCACCTCCCACTCGGCCCACCTAACGACTCGACCCAAGGCCCGATCCATCTCGTTTCTTCTTCTTTAATTCTATGTAAATTCCGTGCTCGTTCTATCACTTTCGAAATATGGGATGTTACAGTTGGGGCATAATGGTGCCACTTGTACGGGTACCTTTGAAGATGTAAATTATGTGCAAAGGGGTGGTATAAACTATGATATGAACTCCAACAAGTACCACCGGGCCTTAGAAATCATCCCAACTTTCGTTATGTGGATGCCTCAAATCAAGTTAACCCCAATTTTCAAGGTAGTGGTCAAAGAGCTTAACAACCATTCCCGCCCCGAAACCAAAACTACGGTCAAAACAACAACCAACAGGGGTATCAAATGGGGAATGAGCAAGGAGGATCATATGGATCCTCCAATCAGACCAGTGAGGGTGTAGTGTTGGATCTCTTGAAGTCTATCCAACAAGACTTGCAAAAGAAGAGCCAAGCCGATGATGTGCGTGATAAAGCATTCCAAGTCATGACTACTCAAATGGGGCAATTTGCCACTAAAATAATTGAGTTAAAGAAGAGTAGTGGAAAGCTTCCAAGTGATACGGTGACCTACCCATCTCATCACACTTCGGGGAACATGAACATGAAGAACAACCACGTGGGCAAGGTTAGTACTCTCCGAAGTGGTAAGGTTTATGATAACAAGGTTGCACCTCCACCACCTTTTGTTGATGGTGTGGTGGAGGACATTGATGAGCATGATGTCAGTGATGACGAACCCGAACCGATTTCGGTTACACGGGTTGCTTTTCCAAAAGAACCACATTTTCTTAAAACATCATCTACTGTTGATAATGGGGGAGTGATGCCTCCAAAGGTGCCATTCCCTGCTTCTTTAGTGAATGTAGGTAAACAGTTGGCGGTCAAGAAGTGAGGTCCTCAACAAGAGGAAATCTGGGAACTCTTCAAACATGTAAAAATTAATATACCGCTTCTTGATGCAATTAAACAGATACCAGCCTATGCTAAGTATTTTAAAGACTTATGCACTCAGAAAAGGCATCAAAATTCCTGAAAAGCTTGATCTGAATGCACGAGTCAGTGCAATTTTAACTGGTTCTCTTCCACCTAAACTCCAAGATTCAGGAGCGCCTATAATTTCTATACAAGTGGGTGATTTCAAAATGAGCAAGGCGTTGTTGGATCTTGGAGCAAGTGTGAGCATCCTACCTGGGATTTTGTATGACCAATATGAATTTGGTCCTCTACGTCGAGCCAATACCACCGTGGTGTTGGCATATTTGACCCCTAAACTTCCAAGAGGGATTGTTCGTGATGTGATAGTGAAGGTAGATCAATTCTACTATACGGTGGATTTCTTGGTTCTTGACTATGTGCAATCTAAAAAGGTCACTGAACCAACTGTAATCTTGGGTCGACCCTTCTTAACCACATCCCACTCTTTGATTGACTGTCGCTTAGGCACATTTGATATGACATTTGGCAATAGAAGGGTCCGTTTAAATATCTTTTCAAATGAATCTAACCCTCTGCCAAGCGATGAATGCTTTATGGCAGACATCATTGAAGGATGATATCCTCATTCTGAGGATGAATCCACAGAGGAGTGTTTTGTTTGTGACAGGGTTGAACAGGAACTGGAGCTTGATTTGACGGAGGAAGAAAAGCTTGTTGAAGCTCTAGCTGTGAAGGATGGTAGACCTCCAGGGACACATCATGTGGAGAGTCTACCAATAGAGATTGACTTGGGGCTACAACCATCACTTGTAAGCCCCCCAAAGGTAGAGTTGAAGGACCTCCCCAAAAACCTAAAGTATGCATTTCTGGGGGAGGGTGAGACTCTACCTGTCATCATTGCATCCAACCTGGATGAAGAGCAAGAGGAAGCACTACTGAAGATGCTCCAAGATTACAAGTTTGCAATTGGTTGGACCATTGCTGAGTTGAAGTGTGTTAGTCCATCCATTGTGATGAACAAGATCATCACAAACACAGATGCAAGACCTTCACGGGATACACAACGTCATCTCAATCCAAACACGCGTGAGGTTTTCAAGAAGGAGGTTTTGAAGTGGTTGGACGTCGGGAGCATCTATCCCATTTCTGATAGTCCTTGGGTGAGTCCAACCCAAACAGTGCCCAAGAAAGCAGGTATACAGGTAGTAACAGGTGATGATGGTGAGCAAATTGCCACTCGGCCGGTAACCGGGTGGCGTGTGTGTATTGATTACAGGAAACTGAATGTTGCCACCTCAAAGGATCACTTCCCTTTATCATTTATTGACCAAATCATAGAGAAGTTATCAGGTCAGAAGTTTTACTGCTTTCTAGATGGTTACTCAGGTTATAACCAAATAGCCATCCATCCTGATGATCAGGAAAAGACCACCTTCACATGTCCTTATGGTACCTTTGCCTTTAGGCGGATTCCATTTGGGTTGTGCAACGCCTCGGCCACCTTTCAAAGGTGTATGATAAGTATTTTCTCAGACATGGTCGGGGAGTCGCTTGAGGTCTTTATGGATGACTTTTCAGTTTTTGGCTCATCGTTTGAATTGTGTTTAAAGGAATTATCTAAAGTTTTGCAACGATGTGTAGAAACTAATTTGGTCTTAAGTTGGGAAAAGATCCATTTCATGGTTCAAGAGGGTATTGTGTTGGGTCATGTTGTGTCAAGTCGGGGGATTGAGGTAGACAGAGAAAAAATTTGTGTTATTTCAGCATTACCTCCCCCAATGAATGTCAAGGGTGTGCGCTCTTTTCTAGGGCATGTCGGGTTTTACCGTAGGTTTATTAAGGGATTTAGTGTCATCACCAAGCCTTTATGTAACTTACTTCTCAAAGACGTGCCTTTTGAATTTGATAAAAATTATTTAAATGCTTTTCATGTTTTGAAAGATCAATTGGTACAAGCCCCAATTTTGCAATCACCGGATTGGAATTTTCCTTTTGAAATAATGTGTGATGTGAGTGATTATGCAGGTGGGGCTGTTTTAGGTCAAAAGGTAGACAAGAGACCCGTTGTCATTTACTATGCAAGCAAGACCCTCTCTGGTTCTCAATTGAATTACACCACAACAGAGAAGGAGTTGCTTGCAGTTGTCTATGCCTTGGACAAATTCTGGTCTTATATTTGGGGTAGCAAAGTAATTGTGTATTCTGATCATGCAGCTGTCCGATATTTGATGGCAAAGAAGGATGTCAAGCCTAGGTTGATCAGGTGGGTCCTGTAGGTCCTGAGCAGACCTGAAAGAATAGATCTGCGTAGAAATTCTTCAAACATTCTGGATCGAGAGGCGGAATCTCTGGATCCGGTATCACTCTCGAATCATAAATGGTAGAGACGGGTGCGGGAATCACATACACGAACAGAAACATATGAAAATGAAAAGAACAGATAATTGAAAGCATAAAACGTATGATTCTTTGATTGAAATGAAAATAAAAGCTTGATCATACACTAACAATTAGTCTCACCCCAGGGTGAGCTCCCCCTGGGGTGGTGATTCCCTCTACCGACACACACTCACTCCTAGGTCATAATCTGCTATATATAGGAGGCCAAGCACATGCGCCTTGTTTTCCAAGCCACCGCCCAATGGGCCTGAAAAACAGGTATCGAAACTACCTAGTTTCGATTGAACAAATGTTCAACCGAAACTAGTAGTTTCGATTGAACAAAAGTTCAACCGAAACTAGTAGTTTCGATTGAACAAAAGTTCAACCAAAACTAGTAGTTTCGATACTGTAATTTCGATTGACAGCATCAGTCTCAAAATTATACCCAACAGGTCCTTTTATTGTAGGAATTTTATCTGGAGATCCGAGATAATAAGGGATGTGAGAACTTCATGGCTGACCATCCGTCACGGATTCAAAGGGAAGAGGAGGATGTCACTCCTGAAATCAATGAGCGGTTCCCTGATGAGTGTTTAATGTCCATTTCATCTTCTGATCCTTGGTATGCATGTATTGCTAACTATTTAGTTATAGGTACTATCCCTGAAGACTAGATCCGGGATGAACCGGATTTGTTCAAGGTGGGAGCGGACCAACTCATCATGTGTTGCATTCCTGAATCTGAGATCCCGGCAGTGTTGGAGCTTGCACACGCATCTGCGTGTGGTGGCCATTTTAGTGGCAAGAAAACAGGGCATAGGATCTTATCTTGCGCGTTATTTTGGCCCACTATCTTTAAGGATGCATTTGAATTTGCTAAAACTTGTACAAACAGCCAAAAGATGGGTAGCATCACAAAGTGGAATGAGATGCCCATGCAACCAATCCTCGTGGTTGATATTTTTGATGTATGGGGAATTGATTTCATGCCATTCCCAAACTCCTTTGGTAATTTGTACATCTTGGTGGCAGATGACTATGTGTCAAAATGGGTCGAAGCAATTGCCACCAAGACCAATGACCATAGTGTGGTTTGCAAGTTTGTGCAGTCAAACATTTTTTTTTCTAAATTTGGGCTTCCCCATGTGATCATAAGTGAAGGGGGATCCCATTTTAAGAACTTTCATTTTGGCAAACTTCTGAAACGCTATGGTGTAGAACACCGGATTTCCACACCTTATCATCCACAAACAAGTGGGCAAGGAGGTGTCCAATAGGCAAATCAAAGAGATTTTGCAGAAAATAGTACAGTCTAACCGCAAGGACTGGTCAAACAAACTAAATGATGCCTTGTGGGCATACAGTACTACTTACAAAACACCTATTGGCACTACTCCATACCGGTTGGTCTATGGGAAGGGATGTCACTTACTTGTGGAATTGGCTCATCGTGCATTATGGGCTATTAAAAATGTTAATCTTGATTATCATGCTGCTGGTAAGCAAAGACAGTTATGCTTGAGTGAGTTGGAAGAACTAAGGGACGATGCATACGAGAGTGCCTCGGCTTACAAGGACAAGAGGAAGAAGGTGCACGATGCAAAGATTCGATTGAAAACATTTGAAATTGGGCAAAAGGTGTGGTTGTTCAACTCAAGATTGAAGCTCTTCCCTGGTAAGTTAAAGAGTAAGTGGACAGGTCCTTACTTGGTGACCAAAGTGGGTCACTCGGGTGACATTGAGATAGAGGACTTTGAGGATCATTTGAGGCAAACAGTGAATGGCCATCGTTTGAAGCCATACTTAGAGCCTAATGATATCAATGGTCCGGACAAGCAAGTTGAGATGTTGTTCTTGAGCATTCTAGAAGAAGGAGACATGTAACTAATCTCAGGTACACCGCGTCTGACTGAAGATGTTAAACTTAACGCTCTTAGGAAGCAACCTAAGCTTTACATTTGTCTACTTTTGTTTTAATGATTGAACTTTGTGGGTGTGTTCCCTAGAAACCCTCACGAGACTAAACTCGTCCACTCGGGCTACCGAGGGGTTTAAATGGCTTGGTGCATACGCTAAATGCACCTGTGATGCCTACGAAAGTGAGTTAGGATTTTATTGCTTTAATTCTTCGTTTGTGTGCATTTGACCAAGTGTGGGGAAGCCTTTGAAGTGTTTTGGGCTCATCTATGTGCCATTGGGGGCAATGCACAAGTTCTTGGGGGGTAGGGAACCATTTGTAGAGTTTTGTAAATTTTGATGTTTTCGGTATGTTTTCGTAGTTTTTCCAAGTTTCGTAGGTTTTTGTGTCGATTTTAGCAAGGAAAATGGTGGGGAATTGCGTTCAGGTATGCAAGAACATTATTCAAGTGTTGGAACAAGTTTTGAAGAAAGTTGGAAATTTTGAGTTTTGAGGGCTGAAAATTTTTCTAAGGCAAAAATTGGTTTTTCCAACTTATCTTTCTGTCACCAAGGGTTCTTCGCGCCACGTGAAGATCCCTGCCTCAATCTTCATGACACGTGAAGATTTTGTAGTCCGGCAACAATTTCAGATCTTCATGCCACACGAAGTTCTGACTTCAACTTTTCGCGACACGCGAAGAATTGTTGGTCCGGTAGTGATGTCAGGTCTTCGCGCCACGCGAAGACACTTCCCATTTTCTCGCGACACGCCAAACTTCAAAAAAAAAGTAATAATAATTTTGTGTGAGTCCATTTTGTCTTTTCTTTTATTTGAGTCTTTTCATTGAGTCGATATTATGCTTGTTGGGGTGCTTTGAGCTTACTTTTGCAGACTTGGAATTACATACCAGTACTCAATCTTCATTCGGGTGATGACTTCCTACTTTCGCTTGATTCTTGCCCATGGCTACCCGCTTGCATCTGTGGAGCACGATAGCGAATGAAATGCTATACGATCGCATATCCAGCTAAGTTCTTTAATTTTGTGTATGTCTCTTAGTGTTTGTTTCTCTTCCTACATTGAGGGCAATGTAGTGTTTAAGTGTGGGGAGGGAGACTGTCGTCTAAGTTGTCATTGAGTCTGTATAGTTAAAAATTTTGAAATTCATAAAAAATTCAAAAATGTCCTTGGATTAGCATCTGTGCAGTTAGTTGGAAAAATGATAGGTACAATTGGAACTTTGCATGTGTGTAATTGAATTGAATAAATAACAGAAAGCGTGTCTGATTTGTAACGTTTTGGTAGACCCAACCGATTTAAAGAGCTTAAATATCCTGATAGTGTATCTAGGTTTAATTGATAATTAATTCATGATGTCTTGGGGGTTCTCATCTTAGGGGTGTCAGCAAGGTCGAAAGTATCAATATAGGGTGATAGGTACCACTATAAGCAAAATTTATAAGTTTTTAAAATTACTTGGCACATTACTTTCTTTTATGAAAATAATCCGAAAGTTGATGGCGCCCGCATCCATTGTCCATCATGCATGAGCTTAATTAAATCAATTGAAAGCTTGAGTTTCGTCTACGTGTTTCCCTTCGGAATGGTGACTTGGAGGATACACCCGTGGGCGGAACTTAAGTGATCAATATTGGATGACTAAGCTAGGATTATGTGTTTCCCTTTGGGATGGTGACTTGAAAGATACACCCCTATTCTGAAGCTTATGAATTTCATTGCTTAAGAACTGCCGCCTACGTGTCATATATCATGTTCCAGCGTGATTGAAACACCACTGGGTTAGGTTCATTCATAAAATAATAATAAAATCTCAAAAAAAACATACACCCGTCAATCCATAAGTCCATAATTTTCAAAAACTTGTAAATTGGTGTTTATAGTGGTGGGAAATCTATATGGTTTAACCCGTGTCTAAACATGACCTTGAGATGGGATTAGACTAAGCTGTAACTTCCTAAGTGTGAGACCCATAGACAAACTGTTGCTTAGTAATGAATAGGATAGTAGATCACAAATCGGGGCTCAATAGATTGGTGGTTGAGTTTAGTCGGATAGAAATACCAATTGTTACAATCAATGTGTGATTATGTTTTAGTTGTTTGAGAATGTGGGAGCAGGTTCCAATTATGATTCCATTGCGTAATTCTTTTTCGGGACGCAAAAGAGTAAGTATGGGGATGTGATGTAGGGTTTAATAACCTCAGTTTACATGCCGCTTTGCGTGCGTTTTAGTAATCTTTGTATGTATCTTTGTGCGGTTTTAAGCGTGTTTGTGGTTGTGTCTACCTCCCAGGTTTTATGTGTTAAATGAGCGGATAACGGAAGTGAAGCAGTCGGATGCGAAGCACGAGATATTAAAAAGTCAAAAAGGCAAATTCCTGGAATTTCTGGTCTTCGCGTGGGCTTCAATGTTCGCGACACGTGAAGAATCAAGAAGGCGCCCCGAGTAGTTTGTTCTTCGCGCCACACGAAGAACTGGGTTAGCATCTTCGTGACACGCGAAGATGTGTTTTTATAGAACTTTTAACCTAATTCGGGTTTTAATCTCTATCAGCCCCCATTCCGACCCATCTTCGATTCCAGCCGTTCTAGAGCTCCAAGGAGGCGATTTCCACCATAGTTGAGTCGATTGTTCTTAATCTTTCATGTTTGTAAATTCTAATACATTGCATTTGATTGTTGTTATGAGTATGAGTGGCTAAATCTCTTGTAGTCCTCTTTGGGTCTAGGGTTTGTGAACAATTGTAATTTCTTGAATGATTAGCTTTGGTTTGTAATCTTGATTGGCATGTTAAGCCATATGATTTCATTTATTGATTTAATGCTTTAAACTTCATTGATTGATTTCGAATTATTGTTCAAGTTTCAATAGTCTCGGGTTTCTTTACATCGGGGACAACTTGGGGGCTGGATTATAGTTGGTTTATCATTGATGGTTGTATGAGAATAAGTTTCATTTACAACGGGTTCTCATATTATCACTGAATTCAATTGAACCGTATGATTATGTCTATGTAATTGCTTGCTAATTATCTTGAAAGAACTTGTGTTTACATTCCCGAACCCCAGAGAGGAGAGTACCTCTCTCATTATTGTTTTAAACCCAAATCCAAATCAGTTTTATTGTTTTCTATCTTTGAACTATTGTACAAAGTGACACTCTCCACATACTCTTCGTGGATATGATACTCTACTTACCCTTACTAGTTAAGGTGTTTAAGCATTGTTTTTTATTGACCAAACGACATCGATCAGCTTACAGACGATCGCAAAAATGAACATCACGGCTGCCACATTATATTTATAAAAAAATTTAAAGCGGTTCACCAAAAATAGTTGAAAATGTTATCTTTTGAGGCGGTTTATCAAAACCGCTTCAAAACCCATATTTTTTGCGGCGGTTCTCGTTTTTTGAGATGGTTTTTTTTTAATCTGAGTTTTCTAGCACGCTTTTTGAAGCGGTTTTACTAACGACATGTTTTCTGAACCGCTCCAAAAGAACTTTTGTGTACTAATGTATGTCTCATATGACCAAACTTTTACATTATATTTATATAACCATTATATTTATATAGTCTTAAACTCAAATCATTCATAATGCAAAAACATTGAAACATTGTTTGAACATAAACTATCGGGAACCAGAAATGTCGATCTTCAGCACAGCAACCTGATATCCATGCTATCCAGCCCTCACGACTCCTTTACTTTGCTTTCTCTTTACCTTTTCTACGTGGCATACATACTAAAAGTCAGCTAACGTTTGTAAGTTATATCTTTACTTTAAACTATAAACTTTCTTTTTGGTAGCTTAGTTTTATAAAAATAAAATAAGCTTTTCTTTCTCTGTCTTAAAAACACTTTAACATTTCTTTAAAACTTTACAACGTTACATTTATAAAATTGTTCCGTTACTATCTTTCATAAAACTTTTACCTTGAGGAAACTCGCTAGGGTGTCCTCCTGTACTCTATCTGACTGTCGTTTCACTTGCACAAGAAAAGTGACTTTAACTATCACATATGGATCATGGTCCGAGGATGTAATACCCTGAATATTTTTATAACGATCGACCTCATAATCATAAACGAGTAAAAATGACTAATTGAAATTTGAGGTTTAGACGAGCTTTTGGTATCATAAGAGATCGTTTAATAATAATAATAATAATAAATAATAATAATAATATGATATTTATATTTAACCTTTCTCCGTTTTTAATGAAACTTAGGTCAAAACGTAGAGAAAATAAGCTCGTATCAACAACATATTCGTAATTTTATAAAACGCTAAATTGTATAAGTTATAAAAGAAAAACGAGGTAAGCACCTAAATTAATTAGAATAATATAATATTTATATTTTAAAACAACACAAACAATGTATATGTGATATATGCATGCGTTTGTTGTACGTTACTGTGACGTATTTCAAATAAGTATACAGTATGAGAAACGAAGCAGCTTTCATCTCATGTAAATAGAGTGATATAGATTCGTTTAGAATATAAGTTTTCTTAAGAACGCTCTAATATAAAGAGAATTCCGATTCCTTATTACCCCTTTGGGTATTGTTAATAGTTATTTTAGAGCACGAGTAGGGAGGCTCTACATCAAATTGTCGTAGATAGTTTGCATGTATATTCTCGTTTAAGTTTATGTCTTGTTAATTTAAGTTTATGTCTAGTTAGTTATTATTATTATCATTAGTATTATTATTTTTAGGTATTAGGATTATTGTTAGGATGGGTATTGGGTAACCTAGCCTTAGCTAGGATTGGACTTGATCACCATGCTTAAACAAGACAGCGTTAGCCAATACTAACCATGATAATAACTAGTTAGTTGTACCATTACCTAACCTATAATTACTTCAACTGTATCAGGACCAAGGATATTATATAATTGTGATGGAAACTGTTACACAGGTGAGTTACTATGTATGTTTATAAAAAGTGATAATATACTCGTTCTGTCTAAACTGGTAATTATGAGAATGCTACAATAAGCGAATATCAGTGGGATATAAATGATCCTTGTATGCTTAATGGATACGTTACGAAAATTTGAAATAGGGTCGGGGTCTGGTATGGAGTAACCATGCGCTGAGTAACGGATTCCATACCTACGTGATGGTTGTGGGGGCATTATTGTGGGCCAGTATGTCCGTTGTACAGTGGTTATGCGATAGCCAATACGGTAGTCATAACCCATATTGTGTATCCATATTTGTCAACGTGTTTTTGTAAACTGTCTAGCATGAACTCACCGGCATTTAGCTGACGTCGTTTTGAGTGTACTTATCACACGTGAACCATGAGGACAATAATAAGAACTACTTGAAGAATGTGGAACCTAGAAGACCAAGAAGTGCTTAGTTGTTATAGTTTTATAAATAAATAATATGATGTAATCAGATTATCATAAGTTTTAATGAAAGTTCAGTTTCCTTCCGTTGTTAAGATTGTATCAATTGTGTATAATCACCTGGGTTCCAAGTTGGGTGTTATAGAGGACCAGTTCCTTTTCCCGCTTACACCTCAGGGTAAGACTTTTACTTTAGCGTTGCCCACACCTCAAGGTGGGACTTTCTTTCTCGCGTGCACTTCTGTACAAGACTCCTTTATCATTGCTTACACCTCAGGATAAGACTACCTTAGCATTGCTTACACGTCAGTGTAAGACTTCTTTAGCATTTCTCACACCTAAGGGTGAGACTTCTACTTTAGCATGTCTGGAGGACTTTCTACTATGCAATACAATTACACAACTACACGAAATAAAATGCAATCACATAAACTATCACATAGATAAATAACACATATTAACACATAAAACATGGCATTTGTCACTATACAAAGAAGAAGAAGAAATAATTGTATGTGCGTGGGTTTTGAGAAGAACGAAGGATAAAATGATGTATAAATATTTGAAATCCGTTAATTTACTTTTTATTAAAGTTATAAGCTTATTTTGATATTTTAATATTTTATTTTAAATTAGATATACATATCTATATTTATATTCTCTAATAAATAAAGGTTTTGGTAGTACACTTGTCACTCTCTTATGTATCCTTAACTTTTTTTTCGGATCTCTCTCCTATTAATTATACAACTTTCTTTAATTATTTTTATAATTTTTTGTTTCTCGCATCTCTTTCCAATTTAATGATTTCTATAATTCTTTTTATAAAACGTTTTTCATAAAAATGTAATATGTAAATATCTATTACTAAGTATATATAACATTGCATTCATTCAACATGTGTAACACACATGATTTCTAAAATTTAATATGAATTAACACTTGTCAGTTACATAAAAAAATTGATACTCAACTAAAAAATATTTTAAAAATTAACTTAACAGGGTTTATAATTGTCATGTAATATTTTATTATACGTGTTTTTGAAAACATATTTTTTCTTACTAAGTATATAGCATTAAATTTATTCAACTCGTGTAATACAAGGGATTCTAACCTACTACAGTTATAGAGAAGGGTTCAAATGATAACAAACTTTTTATGTGATAACCGTAATAACCACTATCAAACTGTAACATCCATGATTTTTCCGTCCTTTATTTTTTTATTTATTTAGTTATTGTTTTTATTGTATTTTATGCAATGATAATACAACATTTAAATTTCGTACTCATTCAAACACATTATGTCACATAAAGTATTATTTCAAAATATATCAATTCAAAATTTTCAAACCTAGCGTTTACATATTATTCCTCTACTATGTATTACACATGTAAGTAAACCTTTTTGATATGACATATATATATATATATATATATATATATATATATATATATATATATATATATATATATTGATTTTTTTTAAACCACTGAAAATTTATTTAAACCTAAATATATTTAAAACTATTAAACCAACCATTTATAGACTTTGTAACTTTATAAAGATGGAAACTTTTCCTTTATAAATTAATAATGATAAAACAAATATTGTTTAGATTTTACAAATTTCATAAACAATTTTGTAAACAATTGAAAAGAATTAAAACCAAATAAAGATGGTTTTGAACCCCCTTCTTTTACTTTGAACCCCCCCACTTGAACCTCCTTCCCCATAGTTGAATCCTTAACAAGTCTCATCCCATTTTGACTTTGATAAGTCAAAATCCTTTGCAATTTCATCAAACCATTGTAAATTCAATGATTGAACTCAACCCAAAACCGTTTGCTACTCTGTCACGATTGTTATAGGCTTGTAATTGCTCTAATGATTGAAAGGGAAAGGTTTTAAAGACCCATTAAAGAGCTTTTCGGTTATGTCATTCAAACCATGATTTCAATGATCGAACTCTTCAAATCTCACGTTCAATTCGACGGTTACGAGTTCCTTCACCCTTCTAACGCCTCCCCTAACCATTTGTAACCAATTGGAACACAAAAACATACGAATCCAGAACCCCTTTCACCCTTCCGTTCGCGACAGTAAGAGGACCCGAACACCATCACTTTCGACGAATTAGAGCTCAATCCCAGGTAATCCCAACACGTTTTTACATCTTGATTCAAAGCCCTAAGTTTTCGTTTTTCAATCTATGAGTTTTCTGATCAATTGAGTCTAGGGTTCTTAAGGGAATGGACCTGCGAATTTGGGGTTGGGCAAGAAAAAGGAGAAACAACAGTTAAGGTTTTTAAATTTTGTTTCCTTATTTTTCACCAAGGCAAAAACCCAGCTCCACCGGTTAACACCCCTGACTGTTATGCGCAAGGTCGTGAGTTCGAGTCTTGGAACCAACATTATTTTTTTTAAACCGTTTTAAGCCCTTATCCCTTCAATAAAAATTATTTTTATAAACCCTTTATCACATCGACCGATGTTATGAACTCGAATTATGAAATTACGAAGAAAACCATTTTTATTAATATTATTGGGGCTAAAACCTAATAAAACCTATTTATGTAATATATGTACACTAAATAAATTATTTAGTTATTTTTCTTTGATTCATAATTTACAAATTTGTTATGATCATTTGCATTCTAACCAATAATTAATTTTGATATCATTAAGGTTTTTAATTAGGAGATAATAATGTTATTAAACAAATTATAATCTATTTGTTTAAACTTTTAAATAACTGTTTTTGGCAAATAATAATTATTTAAAACATTCTAGAGTTTATATGAATACTTAAATAATTATTTTGGATTAATAATTATACAAATTCATTTAGTTCATTTAAAACTTATATTCATTTCTTTTATAAATCATTTGAGTAAATGAGATTATTAATTGTTTTATTTACATAGAATAATTACTTAGAACCTTTTTCATCCCACAACTTACCTATTAATTATTTTTGGAATAATTATTTAAAACCCTTTAAAATTTCTAATTATTTTTGATAAATCATTTTCATTTAACATTTATATTTCAATTAATATCTCTTTTATAATTTATTTAAATAAAATAGATTATTTAAATAGTTTAGTTAATTACTTTATTTACATAAAATAAACTATTTTAACATTTCTATCTCATAGTTTATTTATTAATTATTCCTAGAATAATTATATAAATAAATCCAACGTATTACTATTTAAACTTTTTTCCTAATTTGTTCATTTAATTTAGAATGATTATATTCAAACATATTATTATTGTAAATACTACATAATTAATTTGAGTTTCTAATTAATTCTATTTGGCATTAACATATCATAATAAAACATATATATTTTCCCATAAAACTTATACAAATCCCACATCCGACCCCAAACTCCAAAAACCTCTAGAGACTCAAATAGATTTAAAATTGTTTATTCTCATTGAGTCTAGAATACAAATTAATCCGTGTAGGTTGATTGTAAGAGATCCTCACGAGTCTTATCCATCCATAACAATTCATACCACTTACTAGCTTCATTACAAGGTGAGTTTCATAGCCCTCTTTCTTTTTACTATTGTTTACAAATACTCGGGGTGGAACATGTTTACATACATTACATAACAGATTCAATACTATTGTTCTCATGCAAATTACTATGTGCTTTATGTCTTAAACTGCTTGGTGACCATTACATGTGTTCATGCTAGTACATTCATTAACCTGCTACCTAGGCCTAAGGTAGTACCTAACATGATCATTTATAGGGGAATCCGATTCCAGTTAACACGAACCTTGGCGGGTGTCACACCCCAACCGACGGCGGATTATACGTCGGGGCGGACGCGGTTGTTCAATAGCACAAGGTTGACTATTAAAGTTTCAATATTACATTAATAAATAGATTCAAAGGTTCAATACAAAGAATAAAATCAAATACATAGCAGGAATACAAGTCTAATTGATTAAGCATTCTAGGTCTAAGCATCCTATGTGATCACAAGTAAGCCTCATGTTGTAGAAACTGAAACATGTGAAAGAATCTGTCAACTACAAAATAGTTGGTGAGATACAAAGGTTTTGACACAGTTTAACAAGTATTTGAAAAGTATTACAATTCACTATGATTCATGCATTCTATAATGTAAGTATGAGAAAACAAGCATGTTAGACATTGTGCACATCAACCCTCCAACCAAGTTTAGGCATAACCCGCAGGTTACCCTTATAAGTCTCAAGTTTAAAGTTTAATGTAGTAACAAACACCAAGGGCTCCCTCCCGAAGGGGTCAATCAATCAAGGTGGATTGGTCAAATGCAATAGATCTATCATTGTTACTATCGGCTTGATCAAAGCTAATGAATGTGATAGTTTTAAGTTTAATCTAAGCATACAAGTCTCAAGTTTAACATTAAGAATAAACACATAGTCATAGTTGTACAAGAATTGTATAAGTTTAAGAATTGTGAACATGTTTCACCCCAAAAGCATAAAAGGAAAAAGGGGCTAAGTATACTCACATGGATTGATGAAGAGTGTTCAACAAAGATTAAGTGTAGCAAGACTTTGAGGGAGAGTATCCTCAAAATAAGCCTAAGAATACAAGTCTAAAGTTTCAAACATGATCCTATAAGTCTATGGCAACGATTTGGGATTTCAAGATTGACTAGGGTTCCAAATCGAAGATGGGATTGATTGGAGTTTAAATCAAGTTTAGAAATAAAGGTTTAGAATGAATGACACAAGACATGAATACCAAAGTTTAATAAGTTTATAGTTTAAAATGATTATTCAAAAGTTTTATAACTGTTAATTACATATGTTAGAAAATAATGAATCACGTAGTTTTCTAAGTATAAGTTGTAGCAATAGTTAATTGAAAGAGCAAAAATTATCTAAAGTATAATTATTTATCATAGTCAAATGATTCAATAAATATATAGATAAACAATATATATCATTTAGGTTTTTGAGTCTCAAACATTTATTTTACAAATTACCTTGTAATAATTAATGTTTATAAGTTTAAATAAATGCCAAGTTTCTATAAGTTTATTAAGATAGAATTTCTTATAAAGTTTATACTTTAAATTATAATTCTTTAAAGTTTATAGGTTTATGATTATTTTAAATAAAGTTTCTTAAAGTAATTAAATAAAAGTTTACAAGTTCGTAAACGTTTAAAGTTTTTATAAGGTTTAAGTTTATCATCATTTAGAGTATAAATAAAGTATAATTATTTCTCTCGTTTTGTATAGGCAAATAGATTTATGTTTATATAAATATTATAAAGTGTATAAATTTAATAATTTATAAGTTTATGCTTTTTAAGTAAATTTTTATAAACTTTTATGAGTTTACAAAATTTAAAAGTTTATAAGTTTAAATTAAAGATTTGAATAAAAGTATTTTTTTTAAATATAAATAATAATAATATAAGTTTACTTTAAATAAATAGTTTCTGTGAAGTCATAAGTTTTATAAAAGTATAGAAGCACATTTATAGTTTTTAAGTATTTAAAACTATTTTTCAAGATTTAATTGTTATAACTTTTAGTTAAGTTTAATTAATTAAAATGGTTCTGGAAAATAAAAGTATAAATAAAAATCATTTTTAAGTTTTTAAAGATTTAACATAATTTATAAAAATTGTTAAAAGGTTTAAAGCTTGTCTAAAAGGCTAAAAAAAATGAAAAGGGCAAAGCCGGCTTAGCAGGCTCGAACCTGGGTCACTGCCCGGGTCGGAGCACACTCGCACACAACTAACCGCCCGACTACGGGTCTCGTCAGTTTAATACACGGAAAATTAAATAGATAACTATATTCCCAGTTCATCCCAAATCCCTTGACGAACCCTAGAATTTAAATCCACAAAATACATATCGATTAGCCCTCTGTTAATGGAATTAAACAGAGGGCTTTTGATCGTTGGGAGATTTCGCGTCGATTGACCATCGAGGTTACCTGAAATGATGCGGAATTGAGTGAGAACGGGCCTGTGGTGGTCGTCGGCGGTCGTGGTCTCAAAACGAGCAATGTGGGTACAGATTGGTGTAATAGACCGTTGAGGGAGATTTGTGGTGATGTTGTTGAAGTGTGGCAACGGGTTTTTATAGCCAATTTGGGCATTTAATGTGCGAATGGATGGGGAGGTTTCGGTTGCGTAAAGGCGGATTGAATTCGGATTTGCGCGTGCCTCGGGCCGTGTCCGAGCATTGAAGACATCGGGGTTGGGTCGCATGCGCGAGATGAACCCGAGGTTCATCAAATCCGGACGGGATTCGTATTTTCGAAGGAAGAGGGGTGGAAAACGGGTGATGCGGGACTCGAACCCATGATCAGTTTTTGAATTCTGGAAGTTTAAGTTTATGGCAGAACAGGTCCTTGGGGTTTCTAGGTTTTGCATTTTGTGCTAAAAGTAGTTTCAAGTATAAGATGAGTTTCAGTAATTGACGGTTTTAGTCCCCGGACTTTTTATAAATTCAAATATGTTTTGACTTTAAAATTCCTTTAAAGTTTTATATGTTTTATTGTTTTATAAGAATTAAATCGTTTTTCTATAGTTTTTATCATTTTATAAATTCATATAAACAAATCCCAAAATTTATAATTTAATAGGTTTGTTATAAATTTAAAGAGTTAAATGAATTTAGATTATGTATAAATTTATAAAGTTTTAAGAAATCTATATATTTCTAGTATATATATCGAATAAGTTTGTATTTATTATTTCCGAAAATAAGTTTTAAATAAGCTTTCAAGATTCAAATTTTATAATACGCGTAAGGATTTAGGATAAAGGTAGGTCGGAAGAATCCTGGATATTACAGTCTCCCCTACTTTAGGAAATTTCGTCCCGAAATTAAAGTAGAAGGTTTCTGTTCCTAAAATTTAAGTTTATGATATGTGTAAGGATGAAGAGTAACCCTGGGTCACGTTTAGATTTCTTAAAAGGAAAGTATCCATAGGATTAAGATAACACTTTAGTTTATAAGTTTCATATCCCTTGATTGTCAGAAGTATATAGTTTTACCGAAGCATATGAAGATCTGTTTTCATAAATGTATTTTGAGAGGATAACTGATGAATTTCCATTCAAAATTTAAGGTGAGATGCATCACTCAGGATGGATTTGATGATAGTTTAATGATTTGGGTTTGTAGACTAATACGTCTAGGGATTGCTACGGTACCTAAGTTTCGTGGCTACCCTTTTTCTATAAGTCTTAGATCATAGAACATGACAGAGTTTACTATGTCTTTCCATACGCTGATTTTCATACTTACGTGTGCACCCGCAAGCATTTAAATCATCGCATAGTCTGCCTAGGTCCTTCCGTTTGTGTGTGGATCAAGAAAGAGTACAAGAATTTGTTTAACTCACGACTAGAGTTTCCACATAAGAGTGATCATTGATTAACGCGTCCCTTAGAGAGAAGCGTCATTCAATGAGTAAAGAAAAGAATGTGACGAGATTTAGAGTTTTAAAGTTTCCTCGTGATTGATTAAGAATACTTTAATCATTGAGTAGTTTAAAGTCTTTACCCTTTCCTCGGGTTTGATCAAGAATACATCAAACCTTGAGTAGTTTAAAAGTCTTATACGTTCATCATGTTTGAACAAGCATACGTCAAACATGGAGTAGTTTAAAGTCTTATACGTCCGTCGTGTTTGAACAAGCATACGTCAAACATAGAGTAGCTTAAAGTCTTATACGTCCATCGGGTTTGAACAAGCATACGTCAAACATGGAGTAGCTTAAAGTGTCACACCCCGCCAAGGCGGAAACGCGAGGCGCGACGTTTATGGTTTCCAAAGCATATGATTACCGCAAACACATACATGATAAATGGATACATAAACAAGATTAAGATTATACATTACAAAAAAAATAATAATCTGAGTTTACAAAAAGTTAAGATTTCACAAATATGACTCAATTCAATGAGTTATACAAGGGAAATCCTCCTTGAGTAGTATCCATCGTGCATGCATGTAATCTACATTGCTAACCTTGCAGTCATCATTCAATTTCCTGAAAAACATACTTGAAAACGTCAACACGAGGTTGGTGAGTTCACAGGTTTAATCAAATAGTTCTTGGTAAAACTCAGTTGTTCATAAATCGTTTCAGTTGTATGTGATAAACAGAATAAGAATTGTTTGACCCATTTGTAAACTAGCTAGGAATACAAATAATATGTTCATACATGAGGCGTAACCAAACCATGACAATTGTACATGCCCCTAATTTCGTTATCCGGTTCTATGCGGCCATAAATCCTCCAGATTGTGGTTAGCGCGACTAACCATGACCGGGAGACGTCACTCTCCATAGTACTATTCATAGGACCCTAGGCTACAGTTAATGGTTACTACGTTGTTCCAGGGGACTTTAGCGGCCTCAAATCGTTGTTCTCATCTCATGTAAACATAAAAGTCGTGCCTTATTCTCTTGTTATCCCATAAAATAGTTGTAAGTATGTTTCTCCCCCAAATATTGAAAACAGTAAAAAGGGGCCGTGAAACTCACCTTGAGTTTGTGTATACTTGTATGATACTTGTTGTAGTCAACCTTGACTATTCGTACCCTAGATACCAAGGGTAAATTGAGTTAAGACCAAACGTCTTATATTGCAAATTGTTCACCGACCTTGTAAATCTGGTTGCTTTTGTTTAAATGTCTTCTTAGATTTTCAACACTTGTCTTGTTATAAAAAAATTGATCTTAGTTACTGCCCAAAAGGGGACTGACACAGGTATCGAAACTTCCTAGTTTCGATTGGGCAATTGAGTATCGAAACTTCCTAGTTTCGATTGAGTAGGACAGTTGTCGAAACTTCATAGTTTCGATTGAGTAAACTGGGTATCGAAACAACCTAGTTTCGATTGAGTAAAAGGTATCGAAACTCCTAGTTTCGATTGACCAACAGGTATCGAAACTCCTAGTTTCGATTGACCAACAGGTATCGAAACTCCTAGTTTCGATTACTGGACTTCTGTTTGACAGAATCAGTCCTGCATATTTTGTTTTACAACTTGACATGGACACCCTTTACTTGTTATCTTACTTGTGTTCAAATATGTTGTAACTTTAGCTACGGTTTTAAAGAAAATAATGTGAAAATGTCGAGTTTTTACCTTAAAACCGAGATGAAGATGATGAAATAAAACAGAGATGATCTCGACTCTTTTGCAGAAACACTTGAAATTCTTCTTAAAACACTGGATTGTGGTGGATTTTTGCCTTAAAACCTGGCTTCGATTTTGAAGAGAAATGAGAAGATTTTCGTAAGAAAATGAGTGAGAGATAAAAGGTTTGTGAGAGTTTTGAGTGAAAGGGTATGGGTTATATCTGAAAATATGGTAAAATGGGACGTGAGAATGGGGGGAATGGTTTTCTCTGCACTTCGGCCGAATAGTCAAGGGTGGGTGGTTTGGGTCAAAATAAATCAAACAATTTGTTTTTACCACTAATTTATTAATGGTATTAACATCCATTAGAGTTTTAAAGGGGTAAATAAATTCGGTTTATATGACACGTGAACCAGTAACTCCTAGAATTACCAAAATATGAAATGAGACAATGTTCGGTTTTTGTTAGACCTTCATGTCCTTGTTTGTGAAATTAAGTAAATCACAAGAATAATTATAATGTAAAATTGTTTAATACATGTACGGATATTGACCTGAAATGTCGGGTGTCACATTCTCCCCTTGTTAAAAGAATTTCGTCCCGAAATTCAATTCGTGTCGTCTTGAACTGGTGTATCCTTAAACAAGGATGGGTATTTTGTTTTCATTTGGTCCTCTCGTTCCCATGTATACTTAGGACCACGCTTTGAGTTCCAACGTACTTTAACCAGTTTGATCCGACTACGTCTCAGCTTTTGAACCTTCCAATCTGAAATCTCAATCGGTTCCTCGATGAAGTGAAGTTTATCATCAATGTGAATCTCGTCAGGCGGTATAATTAGCGTCTCGTCTGATAAACACTTCTTGAGATTTGATACATGAAACGTATCATGTACATTGCTTAGTTCTTGTGGCAACTTGAGCTTGTAAGCTACAGGGCCAACCCTAGCCAGTATTTCAAACGGACCAACGTATCTAGGGTTGAGCTTACCACGGTTACCAAACCTTGCAACGCCTTTCCATGGTGAGACTTTTAACATTACTCGGTCACCAATTTGAAATTCTAATGGTTTTCGTCGGTTTTCAGCATAGCTCTTTTGTCTATCTCGGGCCGCTTTCAAACGGTCCTTAATTTTGAAAATCTTATCAGTGGTTTCCTGGACAATCTCAGGGCCTGTCAAATGTTTTTCACCAACTTCCGCCCAACATAACGGTGAGCGGCATTTACGACCATATAAAGCTTCAAACGGAGCTGCCTTAATGCTCGTGTGGTAGCTGTTATTGTAGGAAAACTCAGCTAATGGTAAATGAGTATCCCAATTTCCTCTGAAATCCATTACACATGCACGGAGCATATCTTCTAATGTTTGAATGGTCCTTTCGCTTTGACCATCTGTTTGTGGGTGATATGCAGTGCTCATGTCAAGACGTGTGCCCATGGCTTCTTGTAGTGATTTCCAGATTCTAGACACGAATCTGCTGTCTCTATCGGAGATAATGGAAGTTGGCACCCCATGCCTAGCCACAATTTCTTTGATATATAGTTTTGCAAGTTTCTCGGTTTTGTCAGTTTCTTTCATTGGCAGAAAGTGAGCAGATTTTGTTAATCGGTCGACAATTACCCATATGGTATCATAACCACTGGAAGCCTTGGGTAATTTTGTGATGAAATCCATAGCAATTTGTTCCCATTTCCATTGGGGAATTTCAGGTTGCTGTAACAAGCCAGACGCTTTCTGATGTTCGGCTTTTACTTTTGAACACGTTAAGCACTTACTGACATACGTGGCAATATCTCCTTTCATATTGGGCCACCAATATAATTCTTTTAGATCTTTATACATTTTATCTGAACCCGGGTGAATGGAGTACCTAGACTTGTGGGCTTCGTCCATAACTAACATTCGTAAGTTACCGTTTCTCGGCACCCAGATTCTGTCCATGAAGTAAAATGTATCATCCGACTTAGACTCCAATTGTTTGATCATCCCACGTAGTGCTTCATTTTGGATGTTATTTTCTTTAAGTGCCTCTTGTTGTGCCAATCGAATTTGAGTAGTAAGATTCGTATGAATTGTTAATCCTAGGGCACGAACACGAAGAGTTTTAACTCGTTCTTTGCGACTTAAGGCGTCTGCTACGACATTGGCTTTTCCGGGATGGTACTTGATATCACAATCATAATCGTTTAGTAGTTCTACCCAACGACGTTGTCTCATGTTAAGTTCCTTTTGATCAAAGATATGTTGGAGACTCTTGTGATCAGTAAAGATAGTACATCCTGTACCGTAAAGGTAATGTCTCCAAATTTTGAGTGCAAATACAACTGCGCCCAATTCCAAGTCATGGGTCGTATAATTCTTTTCGTGCACTTTTAGTTGTCGTGAGGCATATGCGATGACTTTGTCTTTTTGCATTAACACACAACCAAGTCCTTGGTGTGATGCATCGCAGTATACGACAAAATTGTCGATTCCCTCCGGAAGGGATAAGATCGGTGCACTACACAGCTTCTGCTTTAGAAATTGGAAAGCTGATTCTTGCTCGTCACTCCAATCAAACTTCTTTTCTTTTTGGGTTAAGGTGGTTAAAGGCAAGGCTATTTTTGAAAAATTCTCGATGAATCGTCTGTAGTAGCCAGCCAAACCAAAAAATTGACGCACTTCGATCGGAGTCTTTGGTGCTTCCCAGTTTTTGATCGCTTCAATTTTAGATGGATCAACGTGAATTCCTTCCTTGTTGATGACATGACCAAGGAAATGCACTTCTCGGATCCAAAACTCACACTTCGAGAATTTAGCGTAAAGTTTCTCGTTGCTGAGTAGCTCCAAGATTAATTCCAGGTGATGTTCATGATCCTCCTTGGTTCGTGAATATATTAATATGTCATCAATAAATACTATCATGAATTTATCCAAGTATGGTTTGCACACTCGGTTCATGAGATCCATAAAAACAGCTGGTGCGTTCGTCAAACCAAACGGCATAACTAGAAATTCGTAGTGGCCATATCGAGTCCTAAATGATGTCTTTGGTACATCTTCTTCTTGGATTCTTAATTGATGATACCCTGAACGTAGATCAATTTTTGAATAGAAGCTAGAACCTTGTAGTTGATCGAACAAATCATCTATTCGAGGAAGTGGGTATCGGTTTTTGATTGTAAGCTTGTTTAATTCTTGGTAATCTATACACATCCTAAAGGTTCCATCCTTTTTCTTTACGAATAGGACCGGGGCTCCCCAAGGTGAGAAACTCGGTCTTATGAAACCTTTATCAAGCAACTCTTGTAGTTGATTTGATAATTCTTGCATTTCAGAAGGTGCTAATCGATACGGCGATCGCGCAATTGGTGCGGATCCTGGTACCAAATCGATTCGAAATTCGACTTGCCTCGGTGGTGGTAAACTAGGTAAGTCTTCAGGAAAAACTTTGGGGTAATCCCTAACGATTGGAATATCTTCAAGTCGACGTTCCTCGGGTTTCTTTTCGACGACGTGAGCCAGAAACACGCAATAGCCTTTACGTAAATACTTATGAGCCTTCATACAGTTTATCATTCTCATAGCCACTCCACTCTTCTCACCTTGAATAGAAAGAACTTCTCCGTTCAGGAGTGGAATATGAACAATCTTCTCAAAACAAATAATCTCGGCGTGATTCTTCGACAACCAATCCATACCAATAACAACGTCAAAACTTCCTAAGTCAACAGGTAATAGGTCTATACTAAATGTATGGTTCTCGAAACATAGGGTACAACCTTGAATGACCTCTCCGGTTTTAATTAATTTTCCGTTTGCTAGTTCAATTGTATACTTGTGGTCTAGTTTACTGGGCTTAATACCGAGTAGGGACTTAAAGTCATTTGACACAAAACTCAAATCAGCACCCGTATCGAAAAGTATAGAGGCATAGTGATTATTTATCGGGAACGTACCAGTGACAATGTTCGGATCTTGTCGTGCGTCACCGGCTCCCATCACAAATGCTCTTCCACGGGCCTGATTGTCGTTTCGGTTCTTCAACTTTGGACAGTCTTTTCTGAAGTGCTTTGGATCTCCACACTCAAAGCATCCCTGATTCATCCTCCCTGTTCCTGGGTTGCCCTTTCCTGTTACTTGATTTGTCTTATTAGAGTTTGCATTGCTCCAACAGTTATGGGCTAGGTGCCCATACTTTTTACATTTTCCACATTGAGTACACCTTCCACTGTGATGATATCCACACTTGTCACACCTTGGTAGTGCTCCAAGGTATCCATTTTGTTCCACAGTGTTGGCGACAAAGGCTTTCATAGTTTCAGGTCTCTTGTAACTTTGATTCCTGTTTTGATTACTTGGTTTTCCAAACCATTTCCTCTTTTCCCCCGACCTTCCTTCTTCGGTCTCCTTCTTTCCAAACAAACCATCACGTACAACATTATCCCTTAACTTGAAAGCTAGAATTATAGCGCTCTTGACATCCGTAGGGTTCGATGAAGTTAGCATGCTTCGTATTTGCGGTGCGAGACCCCACAGATATCTTTCAACCTTCTTGTATTCTGGGGTAACCATGTTCGGAATTAGGATTGCTAACTCATTGAATCGGTCAGTGTAACTAGCAACATCATCTCCTATCATTTGTAAATTCCACATTTCAGATTCGATCTTTTGCAACTCATTTCGAGGACAGTATTCCTCGATCATCATGGCTTTTAGGTCTTCCCATGACAACTCATATGCTGTCTGCCTTCCCAAAGTCTTTACTTGTGAATTCCACCAAGTTAAAGCTTTATCAGTGAGTGAGCATGTAGAATACTTCACCATGCAGTCAGCAGTGCATTCACTGATATCAATCACTGATTCCATCTTCTCTATCCATCTCATTAGCCCAACTGCACCCTCGGTGCCATTGAAGTTACGGGGTTTGCAAGATAGAAAGGCCTTGTAGGAGCACTTCCTAATTGGAGCATCTGTAGAATTACAAGTCATAACATCAATAATTCGGATCATGACCATGTGTTACGGCTTATTTATTCTATTACCTCCGGAACCTCCGGAACCTCCAACTGTACCGCTACCTCCTGCACCTCCTGCACCGGTACCACTGCCGTTTCCTCCTCCACTATTTCGATTCGCCTCATATTGTTGCATAGCAGCAGCTACTTGTTGTGCTATGAGTTGTTCCACATTTGGAGAAATTGTCTCGTTGTTGTCACCAGTAGTGTTACGGGGTGTGCTACGCTTAGGTGCCATGACGTTCTTTCTAACATAACATTTAAAAAGAAACAACATTATATGGCAATAATGATATCACATGACATAAGGGTACGACAACATCAAACGTAAACAACCATTATCACAACATAAACCATTACATACATAGTTAAAACATACATAGTACATTGTTCCAACAGACAAGGATACAAAAGAGATGGGTTCACATGACCTCATCAGTACTAAAGTTTTAAACTACATAATGTACTATGGGCACAACCCGCCCATAATAGGTTTAGAAAAAGAAGTGAGAGTACAATCCAATCATCATGGCAAGTCCTGCCATAACAAAGCTTGCTCTAGCCACAAATTCTGCAGCCAAAGTCCTTTCCTCCAGTGCTTCCACCATGTCTCGGACAGTGACAGTGAACTGCCAGTCCATGTCGGCTCTCAACTCCAGATAGTTAGTGGCATTCTGTATGTCTCGGGTGCGGTCATCTAGAGTCTGAACTCGAGATCCGAGTCCTTGGTGTGATCGCGTGGCTGCATCCCCATGTGCCCGAATGTCATCTAAGAGATCATCAAGACGCTCCTCATGCGTACGAACGCGTGCTACTAGTGTAGGCACTGTGAGCTCCATGACTTCCCCAGTGTGGGGTAGGGGTGTTGGAGAGTTAGAAGACTCTCCGAGCTCAAAGGTAGATGGGATGCTCTCCATCTCCCTCCATCAGGCCAGAGTACGTGGCATCCAACGGATAGTTCCCACAGTCGGGTGGTAGCAGGGTCGTTGCTTAGGTGGCTCCTTATCAGTCTCCAAGTCCTTCGGGTCACGGGCTGCCAGTTTTCTTTTGTGCGGAAGTCTAACACTCTTCCTAGCACTTTGTACCCTAATGAGTCCTCCGTTTTTCTTTCGGTAGACTATAGGTGGTTCTCCTAAAGCAACATTGGGTGGTGTGGAGCTGCGGGTTTGCACTCGATTTTTGGAGCGTGCGGCGGAAGGTTCCTCGTTTGATTCAGTATCAGAGACGGGGTCAGAGTGTGAATGTGACGACATGCTTGTGACTACAATATCCATATAACATGATGACTGGTTATGCAATGCTCATGCAATGAAAACGTTTTAGTGAGTCATTTAAATTATAGACTAGGTTCCAATTTAGATTCCTAGTTCGCTATAATCAATGGCTCTGATACCAATTTCTGTCACACCCCGCCAAGGCGGAAACGCGAGGCGCGACGTTTATGGTTTCCAAAGCATATGATTACCGCAAACACATACATGATAAATGGATACATAAACAAGATTAAGATTATACATTACAAAAAAAATAATAATCTGAGTTTACAAAAAGTTAAGATTTCACAAATATGACTCAATTCAATGAGTTATACAAGGGAAATCCTCCTTGAGTAGTATCCATCATGCATGCATGTAATCTACATTGCTAACCTTGCAGTCATCATTCAATTTCCTGAAAAACATACTTGAAAACGTCAACACGAGGTTGGTGAGTTCACAGGTTTAATCAAATAGTTCTTGGTAAAACTCAGTTGTTCATAAATCGTTTCAGTTGTATGTGATAAACAGAATAAGAATTGTTTGACTCATTTGTAAACTAGCTAGGAATACAAATAATATGTTCATACATGAGGCGTAACCAAACCATGACAATTGTACATGCCCCTAATTTCGTTATCCGGTTCTATGCGGCCATAAATCCTCCAGATTGTGGTTAGCGCGACTAACCATGACCGGGAGACGTCACTCTCCATAGTACTATTCATAGGACCCTAGGCTACAGTTAATGGTTACTACGTTGTTCCAGGGGACTTTAGCGGCCTCAAATCGTTGTTCTCATCTCATGTAAACATAAAAGTCGTGCCTTATTCTCTTGTTATCCCATAAAATAGTTGTAAGTATGTTTCTCCCCCAAATATTGAAAACAGTAAAAAGGGGCCGTGAAACTCACCTTGAGTTTGTGTATACTTGTATGATACTTGTTGTAGTCAACCTTGACTATTCGTACCCTAGATACCAAGGGTAAATTGAGTTAAGACCAAACGTCTTATATTGCAAATTGTTCACCGACCTTGTAAATCTGGTTGCTTTTGTTTAAATGTCTTCTTAGATTTTCAACACTTGTCTTGTTATAAAAAAATTGATCTTAGTTACTGCCCAAAAGGGGACTGACACAGGTATCGAAACTTCCTAGTTTCGATTGGGCAATTGAGTATCGAAACTTCCTAGTTTCGATTGAGTAGGACAGTTGTCGAAACTTCATAGTTTCGATTGAGTAAACTGGGTATCGAAACAACCTAGTTTCGATTGAGTAAAAGGTATCGAAACTCCTAGTTTCGATTGACCAACAGGTATCGAAACTCCTAGTTTCGATTGACCAACAGGTATCGAAACTCCTAGTTTTGATTACTGGACTTCTGTTTGACAGAATCAGTCCTGCATATTTTGTTTTACAACTTGACATGGACACCCTTTACTTGTTATCTTACTTGTGTTCAAATATGTTGTAACTTTAGCTACGGTTTTAAAGAAAATAATGTGAAAATGTCGAGTTTTTACCTTAAAACCGAGATGAAGATGATGAAATAAAACAGAGATGATCTCGACTCTTTTGCAGAAACACTTGAAATTCTTCTTAAAACACTGGATTGTGGTGGATTTTTGCCTTAAAACCTGGCTTCGATTTTGAAGAGAAATGAGAAGATTTTCGTAAGAAAATGAGTGAGAGATAAAAGGTTTGTGAGAGTTTTGAGTGAAAGGGTATGGGTTATATCTGAAAATATGGTAAAATGGGACGTGAGAATGGGGGGAATGGTTTTCTCTGCACTTCGGCCGAATAGTCAAGGGTGGGTGGTTTGGGTCAAAATAAATCAAACAATTTGTTTTTACCACTAATTTATTAATGGTATTAACATCCATTAGAGTTTTAAAGGGGTAAATAAATTCGGTTTATATGACACGTGAACCAGTAACTCCTAGAATTACCAAAATATGAAATGAGACAATGTTCGGTTTTTGTTAGACCTTCATGTCCTTGTTTGTGAAATTAAGTAAATCACAAGAATAATTATAATGTAAAATTGTTTAATACATGTACGGATATTGACCTGAAATGTCGGGTGTCACATAAAGTCTTATACGTCCACCGGGTTTGAACAAGCATATGTCAAACATGGAGTAGCTTAAAGTCTCGTACGTTCATCATGTTTGAACAGGAATACGCCAAACATGGAGTAGTTTAAAGTCTCATACGTTCATCATGTTTGAACAAGAATACGTCAAACATGGAGTAGTTTAAAGTCTCATACGTTCATCATGTGTGAGCAAGAATACGTCAAACATGGAGTAGTTTAAATTGTGTTTGAACAAGAATACGTCAAACATATAATAGTTTAAATTGTGTTTGAACAAGAATACGTCAAACATAGAATAGCCTTAAAGTCCCTTAGTTTAGCTTCAGTTTATAGAAATATACGATTACGTTTTGAGTATAAAGTGGTTATCTAAATACTCTAGTGTTTAAGAGAGGTGTGGGACAGCGTTCGGAACAGGATTAACCGTTACACGCTTTCTCACAAAAGATTCGAGTTGTCCAGAAGGTTAGTGGATCCCGATTTTTGGTTTAGATAGGAGTCAGGGGATGTACTCTGCTAAAGAGAGTAATGCCCTCCTTCCTGTTAGTGTCTAGTTTCAAGAGTGAAGTTTTCTCGTATATATGGAATGTACGTTTATCAAGTCTTATAGGGTTTGGTTAAGACGGACACACAAAGTTTTCAAGACTAAGAATCCAAGTATAAGTTTGAAAATTGGATAAGTCAGTTGAGTTTCAAGTTTCAGTATTAAGCTTTACAGGATCCTTTATTGATCATGTTTAGTTTTAGGAATACGGGATTGAGTATTTGTACAAGTTTTACATGACTCAAAAGTCTCTGACCTTATAGTGGTGTATACGAAGTTTAATGTTTTAGCAACGTGTATTTAAGCTTTTCGTCCCCGTTGTGATTTATAGTAAGTCTTTTACGTGACAAGAGTTGAATGAGGAAAGTCTCCAAGCACAGGGTAACGGGAAAAGTTTCGATAAGGTTCATGATAGTGTGTTTACAAATGATTTATCTTGATTCATAACAGCAGATATAGTTTTCTTTTATATAAAGTGTGATTAAGATGTCTAAAAATGACGAGTTGGACATTGATAAATAGTATAAGTAAGACTTATGAAAAGGTTTGTATGATTGTCAAACGAAAAGTTGGTCAAGTTTAGAAGTGTGAAGTCTATATAAGAGTAAGGATCATAGTTGATTACAACAGTGATTCGTAAGCCGAGTTGTTTTAAAAGAGTGCTTACGAATCAGAAGGTTCATCCAATGTTTATTCTTCAAGTATACGTGCCACTTAGGGTTTTTATAGTTTAATGCTACGTTGTTAATTATCCCTAGTACTAATGCGGGCTGCTCTTGACAGAAGTGTTTGGGTAAGAGGGTTAAGTTTGTAATGATGAAAGAAGTGTCAAATTAACAAGTGATAACAAGATGAAATTTCAAAATAACTTTCATTAGATGTTTCAAAATTTGGGCTTCTAGCCCTTACATAAGACAAAATTTAAAATTTAATAGAAATGGAGGCTTCATGCACGCCTTAGGTAGCTCTCCACCAAGAAACAGATTAGTACTACCACGAGTACTGCTAGGGTTACTCGGATGGCAAACCTAGCCTCTGCCCTAGTGGTCTCGGTGCGATGCTCGATGATTTCTCTGTCTTCTTCCAAAGTTACGATCTTTTCTTCCTGGATCCAGATTTGATCGGCCAGGTCGTTGATCCTCTGGTTTAACAGGTCGTGCCGTGCCCTATGCTCTATCTCCCTCCTCATAAATTCTTCGGTTTCCAGAAACCTAGGAATGTTAGGCACCGGGATTCCCATTGCCCTGGCAGGTACTCCGGCATGCCTAGCCCTTAAGGTAGGGGTAGGTGCTAGATACGGGTCCCTTGGTGGTGATGAGAACCGGTGATGAAAATGAGGTGGTTGATAAGGGTTCCTCGGTGGTGATGTCCTAGGGTTTCTGGTCCAATTGGTGTTGATTTCAGCTCTTGCCCTTGCATTAGGGTAAGGACTTGGCTGGTACACCGGTGACTCGCTGCTCTCTTCTCGGTCGGACTCTCCTCTTGGACGGTACACTGGTGAAAAGTGCGAGTGTGAGTCCATTACCTAGAAACAGAAGAGAATAGGAAGAGATTTGTAAGTAAGTTGATTAAATGTGTTCAAAAATATTTTTATTCATAATACTGAGTCATCACAGTACTAAAAAAAATGGTTTCTGGCTTGAAGTTGATGAGCTAACGAAGAGAATTCCCGGAAGAAGGGGTGGGTCAGGGGACTCACTTAAGTACCCTAGTTCCCTAGCCAGAATTTCCTCGTGAGTCTACAACTTTTTTTTTTGTCACCGATGTTTGGGTTTATGGTACTACGTCGAGGTTCATTGTGGGTTTAGAGTCTTAAACGTGGAGCTTGTCTATTCCATGGTAGGCTTCTTCTCTTGCGGGACAACGATCTGGTTACTGATCCCTTTGGTAATGTACTTTAGTTTTAAAAAGACGTTAAGTTTTGTTTACAAGAATCGGTGATGTGTAAGTTTTAAGGATGTATGAAAGTTTCGGGATGTAATAAAGTGTAACAAAGTTTGAGTAAATCATCAAATGAAACTCGGTTAAGTGTTAAGGAGGTAAGGTAAGAATACAAAGGTTACCTCTTAGGTGTCAAGTTTATAAAATAATGAAGTTTGCAGAAGAATTTTGTAGGGTAACACATAGTTTTAAGGGTTGTATTACAAGGATCAAGAAGTTTATTTGGAAGTATTTATAAATATAAGTTTATGTATATAGTTTTTTAAGTATGGTCTCGTAAGAATTTCTCCTTGAAGATAACTCCTTCAGGTCATGACGAGTAAGCATGCTGTCATGTGACAAGACGGGACTTAAGAATCATAGAATAAAGGTTATAGAGGAAAGTTTTTTTTTTTTTTTTGAATCAAGGATTTATGAAGTTTGTAGTATTTGAGGTAGTACTCATTTAGTGCATATCACTAAGTAAGTACTTTGACATATCAAGAGAGATCCAAGCTCACAAATGCTTAGAGAAGTCATGCATTCCTATAAGTGGATACTCATCCCAAGAATTCCCAGGAAAGCATACGGGTCCAACGGTTGATTTGGATTTATACGAAATGCTTTCCTTGACAGAATTTCCCAGAATACAGGTATTCACCCTTTCGGTCCGCACAAGTTCTCACACATTATGTAGAACTTAAACATTCTTGATGAGAGTTTAGTGGTGGCTTAGCCTTAGAGCCTAAGAACGTGTTCTCGATGTGGTAGACTCTTGTAGCACGTAGGTAAGTAGAATCGTAGAATCTCCAAGCGTTCACGTATAAGAATTAAGAATAGAATGAGGAGAAAATTCCTAGTAAAGGATATGAGATAACTCATTTTGGGTCTCCTAAGTTATAGTCTAGGTCATGTGTCTAATAACCTAATTCCCTATAACCAATGCTCTGATACCAATCTGTCACACCCCAACCGACGGCGGATTATACGTCGGGGCGGACGCGGTTGTTCAATAGCACAAGGTTGACTATTAAAGTTTCAATATTTCATTAATAAATAGATTCAAAGGTTCAATACAAAGAATAAAATCAAATACATAGCAGGAATACAACTCTAATTGATTAAGCATTCTAGGTCCAAGCATCCTATGTGATCACAAGTAAGCCTCATGTTGTAGAACCTGAAATATGTGAAAGAATCTGTCAACTACAAAATAGTTGGTGAGATACAAAGGTTTTGACACAGTTTAACAAGTATTTGAAAAGTATTACAATTCACTATGATTCATGCATTCTATAATGTAAGCATGAGAAAACAAGCATGTTAGACATTGTGCACATCAACCCTCCAACCAAGTTTAGGCATAACCCGCAGGTTACCCTTATAAGTCTCAAGTTTAAAGTTTAATGTAGTAACAAACACCAAGGGCTCCCTCCCGAAGGGGTCAATCAATCAAGGTGGATTGGTCAAATGCAATAGATCTATCATTGTTACTATCGGCTTGATCAAAGCTAATGAATGTGCTAGTTTTAAGTTTAATCTAAGCATACAAGTCTCAAGTTTAACATTAAGAATAAACACATAGTCATAGTTGTACAAGAATTGTATAAGTTTAAGAATTGTGAACATGTTTCACCCCAAAAGCATAAAAGGAAAAAGGGGCTAAGTATACTCACATGGATTGATGAAGAGTGTCCAACAAAGATTAAGTGTAGCAAGACTTTGAGGGAGAGTATCCTCACAATAAGCCTAAGAATACAGGTCTAAAGTTTCAAACATGATCCTATAAGTCTATGGCAACGATTTGGGATTTCAAGATTGACTAGGGTTCCAAATCGGAGATGGGATTGATTGGAGTTTAAATCAAGTTTAAAAATAAAGGTTTAGAATGAATGACACAAGACTTGAATACCAAAGTTTAATAAGTTTATAGTTTAAAATGATTATTCAAAAGTTTTATAACTGTTAATTACATATGTTAGAAAATAATGAATCACGTAGTTTTCTAAGTATAAGTTGTAGCAATAGTTAATTGAAAGAGCAAAAATTATCTAAAGTATAATTATTTATCATAGTCAAATGATTCAATAAATATATAGATAAACAATATATATCATTTAGGTTTTTGAGTCTCAAACATTTATTTTACGAATTACCTTGTAATAATTAATGTTTATAAGTTTAAATAAATGTCAAGTTTCTATAAGTTTATTAAGATAGAATTTCTTATAAAGTTTATACTTTAAATTATAATTCTTTAAAGTTTATAGGTTTATGATTATTTTAAATAAAGTTTCTTAAAGTAATTAAATAAAAGTTTACAAGTTCGTAAACGTTTAAAGTTTTTATAAGGTTTAAGTTTATCATCATTTAGAGTATAAATAAAGTATAATTATTTCTCTCGTTTTGTATAGGCAAATAGATTTATGTTTATATAAATATTATAAAGTGTATAAATTTAATAATTTATAAGTTTATGCTTTTTAAGTAAATTTTTATAAACTTTTATGAGTTTACAAAATTTAAAAGTTTATAAGTTTAAATTAAAGATTTGAATAAAAGTATTTTTTTTAAATATAAATAATAATATAAGTTTACTTTAAATAAATAGTTTCTGTGAAGTCATAAGTTTTATAAAAGTATAAAAGCACTTTTATAGTTTTTAAGTATTTAAAACTATTTTTCAAGATTTAATTGTTATAACTTTTAGTTAAGTTTAATTAATTAAAATGGTTCTAGAAAATAAAAGTATAAATAAAAATCATTTTTAAGTTTTTAAAGATTTAACATAATTTATAAAAATTGTTAAAAGGTTTAAAGCTTGTCTAAAAGGCTAAAAAAATGAAAAGGGCAAAGCCGGCTTAGCAGGCTAGAACCCGGGTCACTGACCGGGTCGGAGCACACTCGCACACAACTAACCGCCCGACTACGGGTCTCGTCAGTTTAATACACGGAAAATTAAATAGATAACTATATTCCCAGTTCATCTCAAATCCCTTGACGAACCCTAGAATTTAAATCCACAAAATACATATCGATTAGCCCTCTGTTAATGGAATTAAACAGAGGGCTTTTGATCGTTGGGAGATTTCGAGTCGATTGACCATCGAGGTTACCTGAAATGATGCATAATTGAGTGAGAACGGGCCTGTGGTGGTCGTCGGCGGTCGTGGTCTCAAAAGAGCAATGTGGGTACGGATTGGTGTAATAGACCGTTGAGGGAGATTTGTGGTGATGTTGTTGAAGTGTGGCAACGGGTTTTTATAGCCAATTTGGGCATTTAATGTGCGAACGGCTGGGGAGGTTTCGGTTGCGTAAAGGCGGATTGAATTCGGATTTGCGCGTGCCTCGGGCCGTGTCTGAGCATTGAAGACATCGGGGTTGGGTCGCATGCGCGAGATGAACCCGAGGTTCATCGAATCCGGACGGTATTCGTATTTTCGAAGGAAGAGAGGTGGAAAACGGGTGATGCGGGACTCGAACCCATGATCAGTTTTTGAATTCTGGAAGTTTAAGTTTATGGCAGAACAGGTCCTTAGGGTTTCTAGGTTTTGCATTTTGTGCTAAAAGTAGTTTCAAGTATAAGATGTGTTTCAGTAATTGACGGTTTTAGTCCCCGGACTTTTTATAAATTCAAATATGTTTTGACTTTAAAATTCCTTTAAAGTTTTATATGTTTTATTGTTTTATAAGAATTAAATCGTTTTTCTATAGTTTTTATCATTTTATAAATTCATATAAACAAATCCCAAAATTTATAATTTAATAGGTTTGTTATAAATTTAAAGAGTTAAATGAATTTAGATTATGTATAAATTTATAAAGTTTTAAGAAATCTATATATATTTCTAGTATATATATCGAATAAGTTTGTATTTATTATTTCCGAAAATAAGTTTTAAATAAGCTTTCAAGATTTAAATTTTATAATACGCGTAAGGATTTAGGATAAAGGTAGGTCGGAAGAATCCTGGATATTACAGCGGGTTTTGTGTGTACCATATTACTATTTTTCCAAAACATAATCAGTGGGATTGTACTTACCAGTTTTCTATTTACTACGGATTGAATCGTACGCTTGGAACCTTGTATGTTTTCACATTTATGCCTTAGTTATGTTGTGAACAATATTGAATTACAACTACTTTTTACTCAACTTTTATTTGGTGTCAAAACCTATGTTACTCACCAACTACTTGTAGTTGACATTTACTCACATGTTTCAGGTGTACCAGTTTGAGGACTCAACTTAATCACATAGGACTGGACCTAGTTAAATTTGAATTATCTTATGTTTTGAACGCTTTGTTTTCTTATATCTAGTTGTAACGGATGCTTTTAATTCGAATAATAAATACTATCACATTAAATAGATGATCATGTGCTTATGAACAACCGCGTCAGCCCCGGCGTATAATCCGCCGTCGGCCGGGGTGTGACAGATTGGTATCAGAGCCATGGTTATAGGGAATTAGGTTATTAGACACACATGACCTAGACTATAACCAAGGAATCCCCAAACATGATTTTAACTCGTGTCTTTTATTAGAAACTCCACTCTATACTCATTTATACACATACTTAACTACACCTATCTACTTCTGTTTACTTGATACAATTACATTAACTATAACATTCTAAGGACTACATGAAACTATTTGAAACTACATGGATTACTTGAAACATATTCTTAGTCTATAGTCTATAACCTTAGGATGCCCTTGTGTAAATATCCTACATGTTATCTTAGGCATTACATTACACGATACAACATGTGCTACCTAATGTGCCATGTTACATGTTTACAAAACTACTACTCCTATGATACCTTATTTGCTACACTATTTGAACTGTCTACACAATACATGTTTGATATCATTGAATGTTATCCTAAGTTTTGCCATACACACCTTCATCTTTACACAACATCACAAATCACTTATGGAAAGATTCAAACTCTTAGGCCCAATGCCTATTAAAATTTTAAAATCTCGTCAAAGTTTTGGGTTCTGAAAACTAGTAGGGAACATGTGCAATCTGGAAGGGTGAATTCCTGTACCTTGGGTCTTCTGTCTAGGAAAGCATTTCATATAAATCCAAATCAACCGGAGGATCCGTATGCTTTCCTGGGAATTCCCGAAGTGAGTGTTCACCTATAGGCTAAAGCACGTCTTCTTGAAAGTATATGAACTCAAATCACTTTTATTTGTCACAATATCCATTGAGATATGCTCCAAATGAAAACAACCTAAACATCATTCGCTTAATTATTATAATTTGGTACACAAGTCTAAACCTCCTATTGGATTCTTACACTTAATCATATTTAAGTCAACTATACCCCTTCATCCTGATGCCTTGAAAATTTTATCACCCTTATTATCATTTGCAAGAGACTTAAACCCTTAGACCTTACCTCTCAAGGAAAGGAAGCTGCTTGAACAGGTGGAGCACTCCTTTGAGCCACAAGACACAATCTCTAATGATTCTCATCATAACCATGAGTCCAAATAATAATGTTAATGGTACTTGATGGCTGGAAGAGTGAGTGTAAGCCCATGAAAGATTCTGACTAAGGAAAGACTGAGTATTTCAGTGTGTCCCTTGCGACACACCTCTCTTTCTTAGGAATCCTTTTCGTGGTTACACTACTTATAGGTCAAGTGTTACTCCCGATATATTATTATAAGAACTCAGTGTTATGATTAGTCAAATTTTAAACTCACGAATACTTTTGCATTTACGATATTTTCCGTGCTAGACGTGACCTCTTACCTTCCTCACTCCCGTGAGAATCACCCCGAATCAGAGTCAACACAAGAGAAATACTTTGGGTCCCTGTCACCAGATAACCAGACACCGACACGACTAGCTGCCTGATCCATGTTTGACCACAGAGCAGATTGGCTTAGGAATAGACTTAAGACTCCGAGCAGCTAAATCACCTCCTCTGAGACACCCTTATCTAGCCCCTAACCTATACCATTCAGACCCAGGAGCAGGACAGGCCAAGAAACCTACCAGTGCCTTAGGAGTTCCAGCTGATACCGCTCACCTATATGTAATGAGGCAAAGACTGAAACCAGAAAATACTTGATGCACATACTGAAATAACTAGGGCTGAAACCCGATTTGCAATATGAATAACCACAACGATGTTCGTCTTGGTGCTCAACTGCCTCCTGGCGGAAAACTATCCGAGATATTAGTCGGAAATCCTATTTCGCGTTTTCTTAAAACTTAAATTGAAACTCATACCCTGTACCCAATTATAAACGTTATTATTTTAACTCTTCCTAATGATTGATATCTAAATATTCTTTGTAAACTAATTATTTTGTTATTTCCTGATTTTACTAAAGTAGTTATTTTGTTCAAACAAAATCTTTATCAAACCCTTGGTTTATAAATTTTATCTACATTATAAATTATTTACAAACCCCTTTACCTTGTCAAGGAACTTAAGGCAATTTGTTTTATAAAAAAAAACATTTATCTCATTATCTTAGTTAATAATTAATTATGATTCAATTAATCATTTAATTACGGCTTCTTAATTCGTTACTTTTAAATTCTTGGCCTAGTTACGAAATAATTTAGCCATTATTTTCTTTTGAAACATTCTCTTTATGATAACTAAATAAATAAAAAAGGTTTTATTTACTCAATTACCTAGTTATTCAACCTATTACTTTCACTTACTTACAAACAAGGATAAATTTCAATTAATTGTCATTTACAAACAAAAAGCGCAAATCAATTATTCATGTGTGTATTACTCTAAATACCTATAAAATTTTCTCATCACCTTGCACCTTCGGGGATGTATGAGCTTACTAGTCGCTTCAAGGAGATGAATCATTTCGCGTAGGCGTTAACCACCCATATAAACGTCAAGAAAATTGAGAACTTAAATTCCAACTACCTACATGATACATGAATGTCAAGCAGCGTGCTTGTCTGCAGAACTCGATCACCTACGGAATTTGATAGCTTACGTTACTCATGAGAGTCAATTATTTACATATGAACGTTCACATTGTAAGTGAAAACTAATTTATTTACATTATACACGAAACTTAATTGGCCACATTATACACGAAACTTGGTTGTTTACAATATACATGATTATTTCCATTATACATGAAACTTGATTAGTTGCAATATACATGATACTAGATTGTTCACACGATACATGATACTTGGTTATTTACAATATGCATAATACTAGATTATTTACACTATACATGAAACTTGAGTGCCTACAGTACATACGAAACTAGACCGTTTATATTGTTCACCATTGATTGTTCACTATATACATGAGACATGATCATTCACTTTATCCATGAAATTTGATAGCTATAAACTGTGAACTACTCGGGGTTTGACGTATTCTTGTTCAAACACGAGGGAGCTATAAAATTTGAGCTACTCGGGGTTTGACGTATTCTTGTTCAAACACGAGGGAGCTATAAACTTTGAGTTATTCGGGGTTTGACGTATTCTTGTTCAGACATGAGAGAGCTATCAACTTTATGGGTAATCTGGAGAAATATGCCATTTACTCAAGATACCCATGTATGGGATTGTGCCACATTGTTAGCCTTTACTTCCTGACTGTCTTTACCATCTAGAGACACAGTCACTTATTAACAACTGATACATGAAAACAATAATAAACTAAATGTTTTTGTGTGTTTCCCCCCACTGTACCCACACACAATAGAATGACCTATACGGACCATACGACGATTTGAGTAATTACGGGTGCACACGTAATTATAAAAGTCAGCGCATGAAAAACATAGTAAATTATGTCGTGTGTGATGACATAAAACCTATGGTGATATACAGTAACGAAACTAATTAGATATGATAAAGGCATAGAGGATATACCGCTGGTATATCCTATATGTATATGTGCTCCTATCATATTGTCAGAAGTAACGTTGTCCGTATCACGTAGGGTTTCCTATTACTTTTGACTTTGACCAATCCTTATCCAGTGACATTACTCGAACATCTTAGACTACATCCTAATCAAGTTTAGATCTTAAAATTCCCATCATCCTTATTACAAGTGATGCATCCCATCATTTGAATCCAAAATTATCCTAGGGAAATCTCCTCCTTAATCCTCTCAAACTAAATCCACTATCACCATCCATGCATGACACGATAACCTGACCTTACCTTGAGTATCAGACTTGAACCTTGTCATCCACTATACTCCTCAAACCGATAATCAGAGCTCGTTAAGAAACCAAACCCACACCTTTTCCCTAATTCAGTAGCCACCAACAGTTGAATTTCTGGACGAAATTCCCTCAACTTGGGGATACTGTACCATCCATGATTTTTCTGGCCTTATTTTTTTATTTATTTAGTTATTGTTTTTATTGTATTTTATGCAATGATAACACAACATTTAAATTTCGTACTCGTTCAAACACATTATGTCACATAAAGTATTATTTCAAAATATATCAATTCAAAATTTGAAAACCTAGCGTTTACATATTATTCCTCTAGTATGTATTACACATGTAAGTAAACCTTTTTGATATGACATATATATATATATTGATTTTTTTTAAACCACTGAAAATTTATTTAAACCTAAATATATTTAAAACTATTAAACCAACCATTTATAGACTTTGTAACTTTATAAAGATGGAAACTTTTCCTTTATAAATTAATAATGATAAAACAAATATTGTTTAGATTTTACAAATTTCATAAACAATTTTGTAAACAATTGAAAAGAATTAAAACCAAATAAAGATAGTTTTGAACCCCCCTTCTTTTACTTTGACCCCCCCCCCCCCCCTTGAACCTCCTACCCCATAGTTGAATCCTAAACAAGTCTCATCCCATTTTGACTTTGATAAGTCAAAATCCTTTGCAATTTCATCAAACCATTGTAAATTCAATGATTGAATTCAACCCAAAACCGTTTGCTACTCTGTCACGATTGTTATAGGCTTGTAATTGCCCTAATGATTGAAAGGGAAAGGTTTTAAAGACCCATTAAAGAGCTTTTCGGTTATGTCATTCAAACCATGATTTCAATGATCGAACTCTTCAAATCTCACGTTCAATTCGACGGTTAGGAGTTCCTTCACCCTTCTAACGCCTCCCCTAACCATTTGTAACCAACTGGAACACAAAAACATACGAATCCAGAACCCCTTTCACCATTCCGTTCGCGACAGTAAGAGGACCCGAACACCATCACTTTCGACGAATTAGAGCTCAATCCCAGGTAATCCCAACACATTTTTACGTCTTGATTCAAAGCCCTAAGTTTTCGTTTTTCAATCTATGAGTTTTCTGATCAATTGAGTCTAGGGTTCTTAAGGGAATGGACCTGCAAATTTGGGGCTGGGCAAGAAAAAGGAGAAACAGCAGTTAAGGTTTTAAATTTTGTTTCCTGATTTTTCACCAAGGCAAAAGCCCAGCTCCATCGGTTAACACCCCTGACTGTTATGCGCAAGGTCGTGAGTTCGAGTCTTGGAACCCACATTATTTTTTCTAAACCGTTTTAAGCCCTTATCCCTTCAATAAAAATTATTTTTATAAACCCTTTATCACATCGACCGATGTTATGAACTCGAATTATGAAATTACGAAGAAAACCATTTTTATTAATACTATTGGGGCTAAAACCTAATAAAACCTATTTATTTAATATATGTACACTAAATAAATTATTCAGATATTTTTCTTTGATTCATAATTTACAAATTTGTTATGATCATTTGCATTCTAACCAATAATTAATTTTGATATCATTAGGGTTTTTAATTAGGAGATAATAATGTTATTAAACAAATTATAATCTATTTGTTTAAACTTTTAAATAACTGTTTTTGACAAAGAATAATTATTTAAAATATTCTAGAGTTTATATGAATACTTAAATAACTATTTTTGGATTAATAATTATACAAATCCATTTAGTTCATTTAAAACTTATATTCATTTCTTTTATAAATCATTTGAGTAAATGAGATTATTAATTGTTTTATTTACATAGAATAATTACTTAGAACCTTTTTCATCCCATAACTTACCTATTAATTATTTTTGAAATAATTATTTAAAACCCTTTAAAATTTCTAATTATTTTAGATAAATCATTTTCATTTAACATTTATATTTCAATTAATATCTCTTTTATAATTTATTTAAATAAAATAGATTATTTAAATAGTTTAGTTAATTACTTTATCTACATAAAATAAACTATTTTAACATTTCCATCTCATAGTTTATTTATTAATTATTCCTAGAATAATTATATAAATAAATCCAACGTATTACTATTTAAACCTTATTCCTAATTTGTTCATTTAATTTAGAATGATTATATTCAAACATATCATTATTGTAAATACTACATAATTAATTTGAGTTTCTAATTAATTCTATTTGGCATTAACATATCATAATAAAACATATATATTTTCCCATAAAACTTATACAAATCCCACATTCGACCCCAAACTCCAAAAACCTCTAGAGACTCAAATAGATTTAAAATTGTTTATTCTCATTGAGTCTAGAATACAAATTAATCCGTGTAGGTTGATTGTGAGAGATCCTCACGAGTCTTATCCATCCTTAACAATTCATACCACTTACTAGCTTCATTACAAGGTGAGTTTCATAACCCCCTTTCTTTTTACTATTGTTTACAAATACTCGGGGTGGAACATGTTTACATACATTACATAAAAGATTCAATACTATTGTTCTCGTGCAAATTACTATGTGTTTTATGTCTTAAACTGTTTGGTAGCCGTTACATGTATTCATGCTAGTACATTCATTAACCTGCTACCCAAGCCTAAGGTAGTACCTAACATGATCATTTATAGGGGAATCCGATTCCAGTTATCACGAACCTTGGCGGGTTTTGTGTGTACCATATTACTATTTTTCCAAAACACAATCAGTGGGATTGTACTTACCAGTTTTCTATTTACTACGGATTGAATTGTACGCTTGGAACCTTGTATGTTTTCACATTTATGCCTTAGTTATGCTGTGAACAATATTGAATTACAACTACTTTTTACTCAACTTTTATTTGGTGTCAAAACCTATGTTACTCACCAACTACTTGTAGTTGACATTTACTCACATATTTCAGGTGTACCAGTTTGAGGACTCAACTTAATCACATAAGACTGGACCTAGTTAAATTTGAATTATCTTATGTTTTGAACGCTTTGTTTTCTTATATCTAGTTGTAACGGATGCTTTTAATTCGAATAATAAATACTATCACATTAAATAGATGATCATGTGCTTATGAACAACCGCGTCAGCCCCGGCGTATAATCCGCCGCCGGCCGGGGTGTGACATAAACAATCACATAATTTATAAATTATTTTTTTCTTTTATTTGTTACAAGAGTATATAAGTATTGTGAACATAAATACGGAAATGATGAAGCTTGATATATCGTACCAAATAATGTTATATATACGTGACACATAGTGTTTACATATATGTAATACTAATAAAATAATAATTGTTACATATACGTAACACGATGTTTGAGAGTGGTTTTCATGGTTGTCACATAAACATTGGTTATCATTTGAACCTCACCCTATAGTTATAATTCGTATATTATATGATGTTATCTAGTTTTTTAATCCGGTTCAACCAGTCAGACGTGTGAACCGGTAAGACGATCGGTTCGCCGTCCGGTCTGATTATGAAAACATTGCTCTTGATCCTACAATAGGTACTCAAGGCAAATCAAAAGAGATTGTGAGAAGTGCAATTGGAAATCAAGACCATCTCTTTATTTCATGAATGTAATGAATGATATCTAGGATTCTTTCAAATTATTCGGGATGTCAAATTTTTTTTTTAAGCTTTGATTATTTCTTTAATATCATGTAATGATTTTTAATTTGATATATGAATAGTACCATTATATCCCTTCCGATTTGGGGTGTTACACGGGTAACTTGTAACATCCGCAAAATCCCGACATGCGTAAGTGGACTGAAAGAAAAAAAATGGAGATGGTGGGCTTGGGCTTACGACGGTTGGTGGGCTAAAGAGGTGTAACATCCCGAAACTTCAAAAGCTAATGGTTCGGGTCGGAGGTGACCCGAGTCACTTTAAAACAGGAGTGTCAACTTAGAAAGTGCGCGCATTTCATATTGATGGGTCATAAAGGGGTCCGATTAAGCGTATTATGTCCTATTCAAAGATCGAAGCTTGCGATTATACGAACTGGAGCGACTTTAGGTGGAAACCTAAGGCCATTCGGCCTAGGGGTGTTTGACGGAAGCAAAGAAAAGGCTCAAGGGAGAAAGGGGTCGGGCTAGGCGGTGTCACGGTGGTTCCACAGCAGCGACGGGAGGAGGAGGGACGTCATCACTTTGGAGGTACTTTCTGTTTATGTATTGTTCACATTTTGCATGAACTCGGTTAGGGTTCTATTATCAATTTAAGTATGGTGGCCAAAGAGGAAGGAGACGTGCAACGGCAACGGGGGCCGGCTGGACGGCGACCCCTGGCAGGGCAGGAAAGGATGCGAAGGGTGGTGGTGCTTGGTGACGCCTCACAGTCGCAGGGAGATGACAACGATGGCGCGGCTGAGTAGGGGGGACCACGGGTGTACGATGGTGGTGTCGGACGAGTGTGGTGGCTGCTGTGGCGGCGCATCGCGGTGGTGGACGAAGGAGGGTGAAGGCAGGGACGAATATGGTGTGTTACACGGCTAGTGTTGAGCTCAACGGGTTAGTAGCGGAGATGTTGGCCGACTAGGGTTAGGCATGGCGGTGATGTCAAAGGTGGTGCACGATGATCGCGTGTATGGGAGGTTAGCGGTGGTGCTTCGCGGTGGTGAATGAAGAAGGAAGAGTCGTAGCTCTACCCGGTGGCCACGGTGCCCGGCGATGGTGGTGACTCACGGCGGAAAGCGGTGGCGTGATGAATGAACACGACGAGAGGTACACGGTGGTAAAACCAGGTGATGGTGGTTCACGGGAATGACGGGGGAGAGGGTGTAATCGGGTTAGCACCCGATTAGGGTCTTGCATGAGTATGCATGCACACGTACGTGCATGCATGGGAGCCCAGGGTTGGGCATTCAGTTTCGGAGCAAGTCAAGGATGACCGGGATCGCGTGTACTCGTAAGGAGGAATTTGAGAAGCTAGAGTGGCGAGTAGTCACGGCCGAGTGTTAGAATTTAATTATTTACATGTTATGTAACGTATCTGATCGTGTGATCACACGTTTGTCAGGTTTGGGATTCGAGCGTGGACGGACGAGTTGCATAGCAAGGACTGCGACTCCGTATAACCGGTGAGTTTCTAATCCCCCTCTTTTAAACGTTTTACTGTTTTGGGGCTGTCGTACATACGTTCACGTGGTGTTAATATAATTAATCGTGTTAAGGGTTGCGAATTCTAAACCAATATGCTTTTAGTGTAAAAATGCTTATTTAAGAGTCGTAGGGTTTATGGTGTGTTCATGGAAATGTGTGAGCTAGAGAGATGAGTTATTAATGTGTGACATGTTAAGGGTTGGTCAGGGAAAGTCGGGCTTCAAGTCAAATGGTTATGACTACATGTGGGATATGTTGTTCTAGAGTCGTGTGTGAGGTGCAGGTGTAGTTAATGAGTCTTGTATATGAAGTGTGATATTATGTGTTTATATTTATGTGTTGGGTTTGCCTCGTTGTCGTTATGGCACGGCAAACGGGATTGTGAAGGATGAACGCCCTGACGATGGTGAAGTGATAAGGTATGTGTTTGCACGTGTATATATGTTTTAATTTGCATGCCAGTAATGAGTTATATTTATTGTGTGTGAGATAGTGTTAATGTGATGTGTTGATGATAGTAATGTGACATGTAAAGTTAAGCTGATCGTTGACTCAGGACTTGTGACGTGACGTGTATAAGAGTCGTGTCAGTTAATTGTGAGAGCCTTGGTTAAGGCCGAATGTGTTAATGTCTAGGGTAGGTTGTGTTAACCTAGAGTCGAGTTAATGTGTATTCTTGGGTATGAGTTGTTAGCATAGTACGTTGAGTCTATGCTGATGTGATGGTAAGATTATTATTATTATTGGTAGTACGGGCTAAGTCTCGGGTGATGAACGGGTATGGGATGTCGTGGGATATCATAGGGTTAACTGTTAGTTAAAGAATCGAAAAAATATTTTATAAGGACCGGAGGGTTTTGAGTGGAATAAACTAAAGAACATGACGTGATTGTTTTTGTTCAAATTAAACTATTAGAACTCACTCAGTGTAGTTGACTTTGTGTGTACGTTAGATTGTTTTGCAGGTAAGCGTAGGGTTGACGTATCTTGGCTGGGAAGCGGCGTTACTTGGATTGGTGTGCAGGAATCCGTGAGGTAAGCTAATAATGTTAAATAGTAATAAATGAGTCTTGAAAGACTTTCGCTGTATTTTGATTTGCAATAAATGTGCTTTAAATGCGAATGACCCGTTATGAGAACCAACTGTAGGATGCACGGGTTGAGGTCTTACAAGTTGGTATCAGAGCGGTGGTTTAAGAGAAAACTGGTATTTTTAAACAAATAAAATACTTTAACTTAAACCAAAAATGGGACGAGGGTGAAACGAATCCACCAGGAGTAACCGCGAGCCAAGATGTACGTCTTTCGAGTTAAGCAGTAATTATTAGTTACCCTTTATGTAGTGTTATACTAGGTAAAGTGCTTGGTGTGAGTAAGTGATTTATGGTTCCGTATGCGAACATGATGTGTACTATGTGTTGTAGTAGTATGTAGAACTACTTAAAGTGTATCGTGTGACATGGTGAAATCATGTTTTGTGAGCTAGTTAATGTAGAGTAGCATTAATTGCGTTATGTGACATAGCTTGGTGTGTTAGCATGGTTAGTGAATTTGTGTGTAACTACATGTGCATGTATTCGAGCCCAAAACTACAACACGTTTAAAAGTGGGCGATAGAAACTCACCTTTGCTTGATACGCCCCGATCTCTAGAACCCGCTAACGTCTCGTACTCGCTCTTCGACCTCGCACCTATATTACACACAATTACACGATTCAACATTCGTCCTCTCGCTCACTCACTCGACCCGACCCGGCGTTTAACTCCAGCGCACGCACGTCGCCATGCATGGCGCTGCATGCAACCCATGCATACCCAAGACGAACCCAACCCGTCACCCCGCTTGCATTGCCAGACCATTTGAGCAAGCCCGTCACTCTCGGTCGGCCTTGTATCGCCGTCTACCGCCTCTCCCACCTCTGTCGTGAACTCCCGCAACCACCGCAGCCACCGGCGTGTGCTCCTGTTTGCTCCTGCCTAGCCGTTAGTCGCCGCACACCTCCACCGAACGACCCCTACCTGCTCTCGTCGCCCATGCAGCCGACCAGACCTGGTCCGGCCTCCTTTCGCTACTGCCTTAGTCACCCGGAACCTCCCTACCCGTCGAACAAAGTCTTCGGGTCGCCCCCCTCGATTTCCAACCGCTCACGAGCCATCGTCCACTCTAATGGTCCTCTGCCGAACACTCGATAACCACAAAAACGTTCTAAAACAGAAACCGTAACAATAAAGAGTCTAGAATGGAGTTATACCTTCGATCCAAGTGACTCGTGCTAATCGAATTACTAGATAACTCTCCCCTTTCCCTTGCTCGTCTTCTTCGAAACCCTAAATCCATAAAACGGTTTAACACGATCGAAGAAAAACCAAAGGATGTAAACAATGATTAAGGGATCGCGACTTTACCTTGCCTCGATCACGAACACGAAGAACGGCCCTTTCTCCTTCTCATTTCTCTCTCGGAAGCCGCAAACAAGAAATGGGGAACCCCCTATTGTCGTAAACCCTATAGTGGTGTTGTCCGGACCGGGCTCGGCCCTCTTGCGCCACCGACTAATCATCGGGCTCGGGCCGTCTTGACTCCTTTTACAAAGCCCTCCCTTGAGTCCCGTTTATTACATAGTAACCCCCGTCTAATATCCACATAAACTAAAATGTACAACATCCGTTAAACCGTCTATTCTCTAAAATGATTATTTACAAACACATTCTCTAAACGTGAAACAGGGATGTTACAAGTCCCCCCCCCTTCAAGAGGTTTTGTCCTCGAAACCTGTGTCATCTGGAAAAAAATGCGGATAACGTTCACGCATATCCGCTTCCGGCTCCCAAGTAGCTTCGGATCCTTTAAGATGCTTCCATTGCACTTTAACAATAGGGATCACTTTCCTTCGCAACCTCTTTTCCTTTTTATCCAGTATAGCCATTGGTTCCTCTACATAGTTTAGCTTGTCATCCACCACAATGTCTTCTAACGGTACATGTTCCGTAGCATCAGCCAAACACTTCCTTAAATGGGACACATAAAACGTTGGGTGTATCCCTGCCAATGCATCTGGCAATTGCAGTCTGTAAGCGACACTACCAACATGTTCCTCTATCATAAATGGTCCAATATATCTCGAACTAAGCTTTCCCCGTTTCTGGAAACAAATAATGCCCTTCCAGGGTGCACCTTAAGCATCACATAATCTCCTGCATTAAACTCTATAGGTCGTCGCCTCTTGACAGCGTAAGACTTCTGCCGATCCTGAGCGGCTTTCATCCTTTGCTTCACTAGCTCGAACTTCTCGGAAGTTGCTTTTACAATGTCTAAACTCCCTAACTCTTTCTATCCAATCTCTCCCCAGCACACCGGGGTTCTACACCTTCTCCCATAAAGCATCTCATATGGTGGCATCCCAATAGTTGCATGATAACTATTGTTGTAAGAGAATTCCGCCAACGGTAGGTGACCATCCCATGCACCTCCGAAATCAATCACACATGCACGCAACATGTCCTCCAACGTTTGTATCGTCTGCTCTGACTGTCCATCAGTCTGAGGGTGATACGTAGTGCTAATGTGCTACCTTGTTCCCATAGCTTCATTGAACTTCTTCCAAAACCTTGAAGTGAATCTCGTATCTCAATCGGATACGATAGAAATCGGCACTCCGTGCCTAGCAACAATCTCATTAATAAACACTTCGAATAGCCTTTCCGATGAGAAAGTTTCCTTAATCGATAGAAAATGAGTGTTTTTCGTCAACCGATCCACTACTACCCAAATGGTATCGTGCCCTTTAACCGTCTTAGGCAATTTTGTAATAAAATCCATTGTAATATGCTCCCACTTTCACTTCGGAATCTCTAAAGTTTGGATTTTACCATAAGGCTTCTAATGTTCTGCCTTAACTTGCAAACAGGTCAAACACTTGCTCACATACTGGATCACATCATGCTTCATTCTCGGCCACCAATAATTGCCCTTCATGTTCTGATACATCTTCGTCGTTCCTGGATGTATCGAGTATCTCGACTTGTACGCTTCATCAAGTACTTGCTCTCTAAATCCACCAAACCTTGGTATCCAGATACGGTCATCCTTGACCCACACCCCTTGATTGTTCTCAGTCAACCTATCACGTTGTCTAAAAATCCTCTCTTCCTTTATCCTTTCATCTCTCAAGGCTTCCATTTTGCACATCCTTTAATAACGTCAACAAATCTGGCGTTACTACTAGTTGACGCGCTTTAACTCTAATTGGCATATGCTCCTCCTTACGGCTTAGCGCGTCGGCAACCATATTTGCCTTACCCGGATGGTAAAGGATCTCACAGTCGTAGTCCTTGATTAGCTCTAGCCACCTTCACTGCCTCATGTTCAACTCCTTTTGCTCGAAGAAGTACTTCAAGCTCTTATGATCCGTGTAAATCGTACACTTGATTCCATACAAGTAGTGTCTCCACAACTTGAGTGCAAACACCACCGCTGCTAACTCTAAATCATGGGTAGGGTAATTCACTTCATGCGTTTTCAACTACCTTGACGCATACGCTATCACTTTCCCCCGTTGCATTAACACGCAAGCTAACCCCAAATAAGACGCATCCGAATACACCACTAAGTCATCCATTCATGCCGGTAACGTTAACACTGGTGCTTCAGTCAACCGCTTCTTTAACTCTTGAAATGCACCTTCTTGATCCGGTCCCAAGCAAACTTCACTCCCTTTCGAGTCAACTTAGTTAATGGTGTTGCCAGCATAGAGACGTCCTTGATGAACTTCCTGTAATAACCTGTTAACCCTAAGAATCTACGCACCTCCGTTGGAGTCTTAGGAGCTTTCCACTTAACCACTGCTTCAATCTTTGCAGGATCCATCATGATCCCTTCTGGGTTAATAACATGCCCCAGAAACTGCACTTCCCGTAGCCAAAACGCACACTTTGAGAATTTAGCGTAAAGCTTTTCTCGTCTCAACGTCTCTAACACTTCTCGTAGATGATCTCCGTGCTCCTCCTCACTCTTAGAGTAAATCAGATTATCATCAATAAACACAATCACCGACCTATCCAGCATTGGATGGCACACGCGGTTCATCAAGTCCATGAATGATGCCGGAGCATTTGTCAATCCAAAGGACATAACCAAGAACTCATAATGTCCATAGCGTGTCCTAAATGCCGTCTTCGGAATATCTTCTTCCCTAACCTTCAGATGATGATATCCTGACCTCAGGTCTATACACGAAAACCACTTTGCTCCTTGTAGTTGATCGAACAAGTCATCGATACGCGGTAACGGATACTTGTTCTTAACCGTCAATTTATTGAGCTCCCGGTAGTCGATGCACATACGCATGCTACCATCCTTCTTCTTCACAAACAAGACCAGTGCACCCCATGGTGATATACTTGGTCTTATGAAACCTTTGTCCAACAAGTCTTGAAGTTGCTCCATGAGCTCCTTCATCTCTGTCGGTGCCAATCGATACAGAGCTTTAGCAACCGGCTAAGCTCCTGCCTGTAGATCGATCTTGAATTCGATCTCTCATTCTGTTGGCACTCCCGTCAGATCATCAGGGAAGGCATCCGCAAACTCCTGCACCACTGGAACCTACGATAAATCCGCACTCCTTGCTTCTGTATTGGTGACATAAGCTAAGTATGCCTCGTACCCACGCCGCAACGACTTCACCGCTTTCATCATATAGATAACTCTCAGTAGAGAGCTCACTTCGTCGCCCTACACCGTCACCACCGTTCCTTCTAGGGACTTTAACCTTATCATTTTCTGTCGGCAAACAATGTCCGCATCGAACGTGGCCAACCAATCCATCCCCAGCACAACGTCGAATTCTCCTAAAGCAATAATAAATAATCTAACAGGGAACCTATGACCCTCTAGATCAATAAAACAGTCATCTAACGCTTCAATGACTCTGGTGGGTGATCCTACCCTGTCTCAACACTAAACGGATTTTCAATCATCCTAGCCGTCCTATACAAACTCTTGTAAAAAGATGGGGCTACGAAGCTCTTGCTTACCCCTGAATCAAATAAGACCGAAGCTGGCACGTTATTAATAAGAAAGGTACCTGAAACAACATTAGTGTCATTCTTGGCTTCAGCTGCAGTCATGGTGAAGGCTCTAGCTTTAGCCTTAGACTTTTCATCTTCTTTCTTCACTGGGACTGCTTCCCTGCTTGGTCCCGCACTCTGTCCTGCCTTACACTCTTTCGCCAGATGGCCAAGACCCCTACACTAGTAACACTTAGGACTGCGCAGACAGTCTCTAGCAAAGATTTCCGCCTTACCGTACCTATAACAAGAACCCGCATCAGCCCTGCACTTACCCGAGTGCATCTTACCACACTTGTGACATGAATCAGGTCCATCGGTCCTAGCCTTCTTCACAAACGGAACCTTTAAATCTTTACCGAACCTTTTGAGGGGTACGGTCCACTTCTTATCCTCCGGTTTCTTCTCTTACACCTCAGCTCCCATGACATCACCATACAAAGTCCAACTAAGCTCCACCGCACCGTCAAAACTCAAAGGCTGCTGAGCCTTAACTAAATGCCTAACACGATCCGGTAAACCGGCTACATACAACTTCATCCACCGCTCATCATTTCCAGCTAAATGTGGCACCAGACGTGCCATCTCTATGAACTTCGACGTGTACTTACGATGAGTCGATTTACCTGCCTTGAAAGTCAGAAACTCTCTTTCTACTCTTTCCAGCTCTCTCGGAGCACAGAACTTCTTCCTAACCAAACCCTTCAGATCCTCCCAAGTCATAGTTTCCAACTCCTGAGTCATCTTTCTCTGTTTCACCGAGTTCCACCAGTGCAAAGCCTCAGCAGAGAAAGAGTGAGAAACGTACTTCACCATCTGCTTTGTTTGCACTCACTGATGGAGATGGTGGACTCCATCTTAGTAAGCCAGTGATATGTGGCCACTGCATCCTTCAAACCATCGAACCTAGGCGGATCGCACTTCTTAAAGTGCCCGTAGTCACAGTTATCGCCACTTCCAGCCGACTTCTTCTTCTTTTCCACTTCCACTAGCACTCTCGTCTTGAGCTCTTCAAATGTTTCCTTCACGATATCAGGCAGATACTCATGGATCATCTCAGCCACTTCCTTCTTAACTGCTTCATGAATCTCATGTTCGAACTGGAATCCTTCATTGTGCTCGAAATGCACCGAACGTTCAGCACGCACTGACGGTTCAGAATGAACCGAGACCTCATTAGGGTTAGCATTCTCACCCTGAGCGTTCTCAAGACGCCCCCTAGCAGTAGCATAAGTAGCAGTTTGTCTCTTAGGTGCCATCAGTTACTGAAAATAATAACAAACAGAGCAATGCTTAGGTATCATTTAAACAATCCGAGCAGTGCAATTAGTTAATGACGGTGGCCAATCGCCATTACCCGCTTGCCTTGCCTTTCAGGTTTTAAACCATCCCTATACTGCATCTTGGCATAACGCCCCTGTCTTAGCCTTCTAACACCCACACATATACACTAACTCATACCTGGCGCTTCTGCCTTTTGGTTACGCATGATGACATTCCCTACACATTGGTCCCATTCTCAATCTAAGTCTAGGCATCGAGGATGCTCAGATTATTTAAACCACCGCTCTGATACCAACTTGTAAGGCCCAAACCCGGGAACCCGACACGTTGGCATACACGTAAGCACAGTAGTAAATGACATCAAATTGTCTCAATAGATGCACCAGAAAACAAACAGTCAACACTTTTCAGCGACCCAAATCTCAATCATAATCCAAACAAGTAATAATATCTAAATCATTCAACATCATAACGGAAAAGTAAATGTCATCACAACGATCACGGTAACCAAACGCCATCCAGAAGCCGCCAGCTCACACTTTCTCCTTACCTGATATACATGCTAAAAAGTCACCTACGCTGAGTGAGTTCTATAGTAATTTGTTCGAGGATATTAAATCCCGAACCTTTATTAAAAAAGATTTACGTCACAAAGGTTTTTCTCATTTCTTTACCGATTAATCAATTAAATATTTTATCGACATACACGAAATCACATCGACTGTCTAAAGACTCGTACGATCATGACTCGTTGATCGATCATCGTCGGTCATAACACTCACCGACCAACACCGACTTACTATCATGCTTAAGCAACCCATTTCATCCGACTAAGGTCAGACTCAATTCCCGTCGACTAGAGTCGACACGATATCAATTAACCTTTTAATATAAAGTCATCGCTTTAGATAACACGACACCAAATTCTACGCATACAATTATAACTATCATTTCACAACAAAGATATTAACATCGAAACCCTTATCACTTCGTGCCTTCGATATATTACACGTTGCATGTATTCGAGCCCAAAACTACAACACGTTTAAAAGTGGGCGATAGAAACTCACATTTTCTTGATACGACCCGATCTCTAGAACCCGCTAACGTCTCGTAATCGCTCTTCGACCTCGCACCTATATTACACACAATTACACGAGTCAATACACGATTCAAAATTCGTTCTCTCGCTCACTCTCTCGACCCGACCCGGCGTTTAACTCCCGCGCACGCACGTCGCCATGCATGGCGCTGCATGCAACCCATGCACACCCGAGCCGAACCCAACCCGTCACCCCGCTTCCAATGCCGGACCATTTGAGCGCTCTTGTCACTCTCGGTCGGCCTTGCATCACCGTCTACCGCCTCTCCCACCTCTGTCGTGAACTCTCGCAACCACCGCAGCCACCGACGTGTGCTCCGGTTTGCTCCTGCCTAGCCGTTAGTCGCCCCACACCTCCACCGAACGACCTCTACCTGCTCCCGTCGTCCCTGCCGAGCCGACCAGACCTGGTCCGACCTCCTTTCGTTGTTGCCTTAGTCACCCAGAATGCAGATTGACAGGTCAAGCCGACGACTGTCGTAGATAGATCTGATGGTGAGGTGGGGTGATGTTGGTGCTTCTCGCGCCAAGTGTGACTAGATCTTCTGTCGTCGACATACCGCGTGTAGCGTTGATTGGAAAGATGGAGCAGATAAGGAGATCGGTGTCGGTTGTACGTGATTTTCTTCTAGGACGTGGACCTGCATGGTTGAGTGAGCGACCACTTGTGACGGTTAAGAGAGCTCTGTTTCAGGAAGGACAAGAGGAGGGTGCAGCAGATACACCGAGGTGGTCAAGTAATAACTTTGCGAGCACTGTTTGAGATGTTCGATTTCCAAATGATAGGTGGTAGTGACATCTGTCATGAGATATTTCGGGATAACTTAACGTTGGACTGAATAGACACTTATGTAGTGCGGTGTTTGACTTGAATGTTGACTATTGGGTCTTGATATTGACTTTTGCTTTACCGTGATGTGATCTGGACATGAGTGGCAATAATTGTGTTCGCAACGACGTATGATTGTGTTTACAATAGTTGAATATGTGTGTATGGTGTGACTATGTGATTGCATTCTAAATGACGTGAGTTGGAATTAAGAAGTGATTTTGTTGTAATACTAAAACGTGATTGATTGGATGGTGTGAGTAGATTTGTATAGACGTGAATATACATAAACGTGAATTTTGAACTGGTCTGTGTCAAAGGTCGTATGATAGTATCACCTATGTGTTATGGGTGATGGTTTGAAGTGTAATGGGTGCGTTGCATCTTGGTGAATATGAAGGGCGGGGTCCTGTGCAGAGATTATGCTTATAAATATTATGAGTGTGAATGTGTAGGGTGTTGACTTGTGTCTAGATTGAGTAGTATGTTGCCTTAAATCATTAATACTACCCGTAGGGGTGAGACCGTGTGAATTATGTGAGAATATGTGGTGACGTGTGGCAAGAGCTACCGTTATAATGAATAGAAGGTAGAGTTCAAGAGTTTGTGTGTTATAAATGGCGAGGTCGTATTGTAACATATAAATTTGCTCAGGTCTAAACTAGTTGGGTGCACTTTGTGCGAATTAGAGGGTTGGATTATCAGTACATATGTAGGACATAGTATTATCGGTAATTATGTTGTGTCAGTGTGTCCTTGTAGATACGCTAAGTCATGCATAAGGCAAGTGGTAGGGTGCTCAGGTATAGTGTTTCTATCCTGAAGGTTCTCAGAGTTCATACGTTGAGGTGATACGAGGAGTTTGACGTCATTCAAGACGATCAGAGAGGTGCTCTTGTGAGATACATATAGTTATATCTCGAGATTGCAGAGCACAGACCAACGGGTGCAGCGGTGAGAGAGTTAATAATAAAAGTGTTATGTGGATGCTTGATCTAAGATAGTTACAACGAGATCGAGATGACGACGCTGAAGACTTCAGCACGAAGAGGACAAGGTGAAGAGAAGGACTCCATGGGATACGTTCCATATGAAGAATTCTGTCAACGAAGAATACAAAAGGAAAATGAAGGTTTTCTCGAAACAAGATCAAGGATATATGAGGCTTAGATAGGGCGAGCTTCATGTTCATGCCTGATAAACTAGACATGGTCGGTGATCGCGTGGTAATGGTAGATCAACGACAAGGAAAAGGAAAACCCAAGAGAGGTAAGTGCAGCATTGCACATAAGTTCTTAGGAATGAAGTGCCTACGTTGGTAAGCGTATGGCTAGTTTAAGGCAAGCTCCTGTAGAGCGTCAAGTGAAGAAAATGTACTACTTCCGAGGAAGACATGATGGTATTATGTGGATGTTTAATAATCATAGGGAACTGATGATTATAACTCCGGTCTTGAGAAGTATGGGTTAACTAAGGGGCGTAACGTATGATAACGAAATACATGAATATGTTAGTAGAGGCATGTGGTGGGGAACAGTGAAGCTGGCACAAGCGCCTGGAGAATTATCAAAAGATGACAAGGGAAGTACCTTTATGAGCAAGGCAGTGGTGCCTGAGTTTTGAGGGTCATCGTTGAATGGCGAACGGAGTGAGAGATAAGGACGAAAAATAGTCCTACTTATGAAAAGCAATGAACCTTACTTGGGGATGACCATCGAAATGACGAGACCGTCAGGTTTATAAAAAGGAATGACTTCATATGTGTGTTGAGCGGATTAGGCAGATGGGATGAGCAAGCGGGTAATTGACGATGATGTGCCATAAGCGTACAAATTAGGGAATCAAGGGATGAATGGATGTGTAGGCAACACCTACAAGACCCAAAGTTGAAAGCGAGTAATGGAGAAGCTTTCTTTGAACAACGAGGTTGATGGCCGGTTGAAAAGTAACGACCTCGACGGGATGCATAAACAAGGGCGGTTGGCACCAAAGGGATTTAGGTGCACCAATTGTAGCACAAATGGGAAAATGTTTCATTGTGTCGACGCAGGATTCGAGGACGAATCCTCTTTTAAGGGGGGTAGACTTGTAACATCCCGAAACTTCAAAAGCTAACGGTTCGGGTCGTAGGTGACCCGAGTCCCTTTAAAACAGGAGTGTCAACTTAGATAGCGCGTGCTTTTTATATTGATGGGTCATAAAGGGGTCCGATTAATCGTGCTATGTCCAATTCAAAGATCGAAGCGTGCGACTATACGAATTGGAGGGACCCGGATGTAAACCTAGAAGGTTTAAATAAGACTTTAGGTGGAAACCCTAGGCCATTCGGCCTAGGGGGTGTTTGACGGCAGCAAAGAAAAGGCGCAAGGGAGAAAGGGTTCGGGCTAGGCGGTGTCACGGTGGTTCCACGACAGCGACGGGAGGAAGAGGGACATCATCACTTCGGAGTTACTTTCTGTTTATGTATTGTTCACATTTTGCATGAACTCGGTTAGGGTCCTATTATCTATTTAAGTATGGTGGCCGGAGAGGAAGGAGTCATGCGACGACAACGGGGGTCGGCTGGACGGCGACCCCGGGCAGGGTAGGAAAGGATGCGAGGGGTGGTGGTGCTTGGTAACGCCTCACAGTCGCAGGGAGATGATAGCGATGGCGCGGCTGAGTAGGGGGGACCACGGGTGTACGATGGTGGTGCCGGACGAGTGTGGTGGCTGTTGTGGCGGCGCACCGCGGTGGTGGACGAAGGAGGGTGAAGGCAGGGACGAATCTGGTGTGTTACACGGCTAGTGTGGAGCTCAACGGGTTAGTAGCGGAGATGTTGGCTGACTAGGGTTAGGCATGGCGGTGAGGTCAAAGGTGGTGCACGATGATGTTATGCATAGGAGGTTAGAGGTGGTGCTTCGCGGTGGTGAATGAAGAAGGAAGAGCCGTAGCTCCACCCAGTGGCCATGGTGCCCGACGGTGGTGGTGACTCACGGCGGAAAGCAGTGGTGTAACGAATGAACACAACGAGAGGTACACGGTGGTAAAACCCGATGATGGTGGTTCACGGGAATGACGGGGGAGAGGGTGGAATTGGGTTTGCACCTGTTTAGGGTCTTGCATGAGTATGCATGCACATGTACGTGCATGCATGGGAGCCTAGGGTTGGGCATTCAGTTTCGGAGCAAGTCAAGGACGACTGGGATCGCATGTACTCGTAAGGAGGAATTTGAGAAGCTAGAGTGGCGAGTAGTCACGGCCGAGTGTTAGAATTTAACTATTTACATGTTATGTAACGTATCTGATCGTGTGATCACACGTTTGTCAGGTTTGGGATTCGAGTGTGGACGGACGAGTTGCATAGCAAGGACTGCGACTCCGTATAACCGGTGAGTTTCTAATCCCCCTCTTTTAAACGTTTTACTGTTTTGGGGCTGTTGTACATACGTTCACGTGGTGTTAATATAATTAATCGTGTTAAGGTTTGCGGGTTCTAAACCAATATGCTTTGAGTGTAAAAATGCTTATTTAAGAGGCATAGGGTGTATGGTGTGTTTATAGAATGTGTGAGCTAGAGAGATGAGTTATTAATGTGTGACGTGTTAAGGGTTGGTGAGGGAAAGTCGGGCTTAAATTCGAATGGTTATGATTGCATGTGGGATATGTTGTTCTAGAGTCGTGTGTGAGGTGCAGGTGTAGTTAATGAGTCTTGTATATGACGTGTGATATTATGTGTTTATATTTATGTGTCGGGTTTGCCTCGTTGTCGATATGGCACGGCAAACGGGATTGTGAAAGATGAGGTCCTTCGGGAAGTCACCAAAGGTGACATTTATTTAACAGGTTAATGATGAGCTTGGGGTGTGTTGAATGCCCTGACGAGGGTGCATTGATAAGGTATGTGTTTGCATGCGTATATATGTGTTAATTTTCATGCTAGTAATAAGTTATATTTATTGTGTGTGAGATAATGTTAATGTGATGTTTTGATGATAGTAATGTGACATGTAAAGTTAGGCTGGCCGTTGAGTCAGAACTTGTTACGTGATGTGTATAAGAGTCGTGTCAGTTAATTGTGAGAGCCTTGGTTAAGGCCGGATGTGTTAATGTCTAGGGTAGGTTGTGTTAACCCAGAGTCGAGTTAATGTGTAATCTTGGGTATGAGTTGTTAGCATAGTACGTTGAGTCTATGCCGATGTGAGGGTAAGATTATTATTATTATTATTGGTAGTACGGGCTGAGTCCCGGGTGATGAACGGGTATGGGATGACGTGGGATATCATAGGGTTAACTATTAGTTAAAGAATCGTAAAACTATTTTATAAGGACCGGAGGGTTCTGAGTGGAATAAACTAAAGAACATAACGTGATGGTTTTTGTTCAAATTAAACTATTAGAACTCACAAAGCGTAGCTGACTTTGTGTGTACGTTAGATTGTTTTGCAGGTAAGCGTAGGGTTGACGTATCTTGGCTGGGAAACGGCGTTACTCGGATTGGTGTGTAGACATTCGTGAGGTAAGCTAATAACGTTAAATAGTAATAAATGAGTTTTGAAAAACTTCCATTGTATTTTGATTTGCAATAAATTTGCTTTAAATGCGAATGACCCGTTATGAGAACCAACTATAGGATGTCCGGGTTGGGGTCTTACAGGAGGGTGAAAATAAATGTGAGGATATTTTAACTTTAATTTGTATATTCACTTTTACTTTTAATCGGTGTTCCTTCGTTTACATTCATTTGAGTTTGTTTGTTTTAATTTGTGTTCATTTATGCTTGTGAAGTGTTCATTTAGAATCTTAATGAATGAACGTGAACAAATAAGAACACGTTCATTTTTTTAACGAACGAACACGAAAAAGAAAGTACGGTCATTTAAGTGTCCGTGTTTGTTCTGTTAATGTTAAATGAATGAGAATGAACAACTCCGTGTTTGTTCTGTTAATGTTAAATGAATGAGAATGAACAAGTCTTGTTCGTGTTTGGTCGATTCGTTTACAGTAAAATGACATATAGTCTTTCTAGAATGAGGTGTTAGAGCATTCTCATCAGTTTTCTCATACTCATCTTTATAATTTAACTAAAAATCAACATCTTCAAAATTTATATATCATTTTCTAAATTAAATTTTAGAGAGCGATTTGGAATGTTCTTACAAATTTAAACTCAAGAAATCCGTCAAGCAACACTCCTCTTTGATTCCCATGTTAACGTAAAGCTCTTTTAAGCATATAATTTTATTTATATCTTTAAAGTGGCAATTAATTATAAATACACGTACATATCAAATATAAATTAAGCATAGATGAATATTCATTTTCATTTAAATTTAGACAATACTAATATAAAGAAAACAAATATGATTTTATTTTAATAAACACAATTTCAACATGTTGTCTTCTATCCCAACTTAAAATTACACACAAACGACATACTAATACCAAACATATAAAGCAACAAAAACCGTATAATAAATTTATTTAGTTTAATGAAGAGATTAATTATTTGATTGGCTTCAATTCCACAAAAGACATTTATGATCTCCATCATTAAAGTTGGGGGCTAAGTGACATGGTAGTTGGGAGGCTGTGTAGGACCACTGTCTCAACCGTCAAACCAGGACCGAACCCAAACAGAACACCCCAGTTCAAGCCTTCGCCAGTGGTGGCACAACCGTCCTCCGCCGACTTCTTCCTCATCTCGTCAAGTATGAACAAAACACACGCACTCGACATGTTCCCGTACTCGCTCAACACATGTCTCGTGGCTCTCATCTTTTCCTCCTTGAGACTGAGCTTGAGTTCTATCTGATCCAGTATCGCGGGACCTCCCGGATGCGCAGCCCAGAAGATTGAATTCCAGTCAGTTATACCTGTTAGCAATATATATTAAATAATATATATTAGTTAACACAAGATAAAATATGTTATTTATGATTATACATGTTAGTAATATATATTAGTAATCACAAGATAAAATATATTAGTTAGGATTTGTTAATTAAATAACATTTATCATAACTAACTATAATACCTAACGGAGAAAAGGCTTGTGTCAATGCCTTCTCTATATTCTTCGAGATCAACCCGGGTACATCTTTAAGGAGATGAAACGTTAGTCCCACCTCCCTCAAGTGCCCGTCAATCCCGCCCTCAGAATTGGGCAAAATCGTTTGGGCAGCCGACACTATTTCAAACAATGGTCGCTCAGTTGTCAAGTCTGGATCCGAACCCACGACAACAGCAGCGGCCCCGTCTCCAAACAAAGCCTGACCAACCATAGAATCAAGGTGAGCCTCATTAGGGCCACGGAACGTGACCGCGGTGATCTCCGAAGACACCACAAGAACACGCGCACCCTTGTTATTCTCCGCAATGTCCTTAGCCATACGGAGAATCGTGCCACCGGCAAAACACCCTTGTTGGTACATCATGAAGCGTTTGACGGAAGGGCGGAGGCCGAGGAGTTTGGTGAGCTGGTAGTCGGCACCGGGCATGTCAACTCCGGAGGTGGTGCAGAAGATGAGATGGGTGATGCTGGATTTGGGTTTGCCCCATTCTTTGATGGCTTTAACCGCGGCTTCTTTACCGAGCTTGGGGACTTCGACCACCACCACGTCTTGACGCGCATCGAGGGATGGAGCCGAGTACTCGCAAATTTCGGGATGCTCTTTAAGAAACTCCTCTGTGAGTTGCATGTATCGCTTTCTTATCATAGATTTTTCGCCTGCAAGTTACATGCACGTATTTAATATACAACTTTTCGAAAAAGAAAGTACTTAGTTTAATCAAAACTAAACACCCAAAAAAATCTTGACCGGTTTTCATTAGTTTTCCTTTATATTAGAACATCTTCTTACTAAAAACTTAAAGGTATGTAGCTCAGAACAATGTTTTTGGAATCGGACGAGACAATAAACCGTCTTTCTTATCGGTCTATTGGTCGGACCAGTCTAATCGGGTTTAAAAACCGGATGACAATAAAGAAGTACGATCAAATCACAAGATTTTTGAAGTTCTCTCGTGAAAGTTTCAACAACTTTACCTCTTTTTGGTATAGGTATACTATTTATGTCGACTTTTGAATATATATATAACGAATGAAAAATAGGGAAGTAAGATTAAATGCATACACATGCGCTTGAATTTCTGTTTGAGATCAACCATGTGTTCACTGTTAGTGATCCGAAAATAGTAGTCAGGATAGTCGGCTTGATAGACACAGTTGGCGGGAGTTGAAGTGCCGATGGCAAGAATGGTTGCTGGACCTTTGGCCCGTTGAGCCTCTCTGATTGCAGCAATATCAATTGAGGAAGCCATTGATGTTCGGCAGACAGAAAAACACAAGTGATGGTGAAGAAGAAGCTTGAGCTGAAGGTTATTATATAGAGGGAGAGCTAGAGGGTAGTAGGTTTGTTAAACTTGTTCCAAGTTAATTACAGCCCTAATATTCAACTTGGTCATAGATATGATGCCAGGTATTGTTAATTGAATCATGATTATGTTGAAATTTAATTATGGGTAAATTAAATGCACACGTAAAAGTCTAAAAGTTTTTTTCGTTAAAAGTCTACAAGTTTTGTGGTGAAAACTGAAAGCAGAAAAATATTGAAATTAAAAGTGAAAGTATTTAAGCTCTTTGTAACTAATTTATAAAATCTTAAAAATTCACGATTCTCTTTGTTTAATATGAATATTTGATTTGTCAATTTTGTTTTGATATAACCATAATTCTCTATCTTAATTAGTTCAAACACATAGAATACATAAAAATACGCACCCAAAATTTCAAGCACAAACTAATTTTCTGACTATTATATTATAGGAGACAAAACGTATAACAAAACGTATATAGGCATGAAATACTTTTTGACAGAATCATATTTATTCATAAGATCACAATCATTCTTTTTATATCTTTTTGTTTTAATAAGTTTTTTGTAATAATTATCTATAATATATTTATTTCATTATATAATATAACAAGATTTTTCTACATAATATAATCATAATTCATATATATGACTGCAAACCAACCCAGTGGGTTCGGAATGAGGGTGATAGTTTATAAGTAAGATATGTATTAAATAGATGATTTCTCTTACAAACATCAGTGGTGCAAATTTAATTTTCTTACTAAATCATTTGCAAACAAATTTTCTTTTATTTTATTAAACATAAACATGCGAGGATTAGGTTATAGTAAAAAGGGTTTTAAAAATAAGAAGGGTAAGAAGAATTCTAAGCTTGACATGTGTCATTTTATTGTTTTTAAAGGGAGGGTATAATGGTCAATGTGTAATATACTAGGTCAATGTGTAATATACTAGGTCAATGTGTAATATACCAGGTCAATGTGTAATACAAGGTCTGATATTACACAATGAACTGATATTACACAATGAGCATATGACCTGACATATTTGAGCGAATTACACAATAATGGTCGAATTACACAATGAGCTGGAAAACATAAAACACAATGATGAAAACATATAACACAATGATGAAAAATATTTGACACAATGAACTTGTATTACACAATGATCTGACTAATTACACAATGAACTTGTATTACACAATGACCTGACTAATTACACAATGACCAGATATTACACAATGACCAGACGTAGTATTACACAATGAACTTGTATTACACAATGAGCTGAAAACTGTAAAACACAATGATAAATAGATATAACACAATGAACTTGTATTACACATTGAACTTGTATTACACAATGAACTTGTATTACACAATGACCTGACTAATTACACAATTAGCTGAAAAACGTAAAACACAATGATAAATACATATAGCACAATGAACTTGTATTACACGATGAACTTGTATTACACGATGAACTTGTATTACACGATAAACTTGTATTACACGATGAACTTGTATTACACAATGACCTGACTAATTACACAATGAGCTGAAAAACGTAAAACACAATGATAAATACATATAACACATTGAACTTGTATTACACAATGGGCTGGAAAACGTAATTTTTTTTTCTTTTTTGTTTATAACGACACTATACTCGTTTTAAAGATAAAAAAATGTTCGTTTTTATGGTGTAATTTTTTTTTAAAAATAATGTCGTATGTAAAAGTTATGAACGTTTAAAAATGAGGGGGAGAACTTGATAAAAAGTCAACAAAAATGGCTAAGACGAAAATAGCCTTCCAACAACTTTTTTCTTCTACAATTTAATCTCAACCATTAAATCTTTTCTACAATTTGATCTAATGGCTGTAAATCCTTCTCACCCTTCTTAGAATTAGAATCATTTTTACCTAAACTTAATCCAAACATGCAAAACCTAAAATTTTATACTCTTTTGGTTCAATCAATGAAATCTTCAATTCTTTGTGATTTTTAGATTGTAAATATCATTCGTGAGTTATTGAAGTTCGATTCCAAAACTTTGAGTTGAATCGAGTTGAACTTGGACATAATTGAACCGATCTTAATTTTAAATTAAAATTTATCTATATTTATATAATAAATAAAGGTTTTTAATGTCATATGTGGCAACCACATTCATTCTTATCATTTTTTTGAGTCTCTCTCTTTTATTAAATACACTTCTATCTTTTAATAGTAATATATTTTTTTAAAAACACTAATAAAACACATTTATTTTAAATTATCCCTTATTATAAAAAAAAACTTTAAAATCTAATTATGTAACTTTTATTTTCAATCAAATAGTAATGAAAGTTAAATTATATTAAATAGTAATTAACGTATTTTTGAAACCCAGTTATATAATATTTTTTAAATATTTTGATATTTTTTTGTGTTTAATATATGTAATACACTTTTACACATGTAAAATATATACATAAATATTTAAAAATTTTATATATTTATATTTTTCACTTCGTATGTATTAGATGAGTTCTAAGCTAGTTTAATAAATAAACTCGAGTTTCATACGTGAAACTTAATTAAACTCACAAACTGAAACAATATTATATAGAAAATATATTTTGTAATTACATTATTAATACTCTTGAAATACATTAATTAAAAAGTACAAGAAGCCCAAAATAAGGCATGCACGTGTGGGCCATATATTGGAGGGGAATTGAAGTGCGTACGTCGAAGAGAGAGAAAAAGGTGATGATATGCAAAAGGTTGGTAGGAATTGTGGGCAGCAGGCTTCCACCATTTTTATATATTTCTTCTTTTTTTAAAGGACTGATAGCGATGGTACGATAAATGAGATTTTGTTTTATGTATCATGTATTCAAAAACCCTCGTTGAATTGTCTAAACCGAAACAAGTTTGGTGGTTTGAATTTTAATCAATTTCAAACTTATTAGTTTGGTGGTTTGAATTTTATACTTTATCAGTTTAATGGTTTGGTTAATTTTAAAATTAATACATAAAATAATCAATTAATAATTAAATAAAACAATAATAAATAGAATAAAATCAAAAACTATTTTTAATAGCAATTTTTTACATTTAAATACCACATAAACTTAATGTGCAAGTATTTAAATCTACACCACTTGTATGGAGGGGAGAGGCGAGGGCGGGGGTAAACATCATACCACTAAACCACTAAGTCATGAGTTAATCAAAATCTATTAATCTTACTAATCTTAAATGCAGGTGCGGGTGGTTGAAGATCTGTAACATCCCGAGTTTTTAGAACACGAATAGTCCATGAGAATTAGACCAAACAAGAAAGAGGGGAGGGGGCTTTGGGCTTGGGCTTGGGCTTGGGTCGGGATAAGGAAGGGGGTTGGGCTCCATAAAACCTCAACGTTTTCCTCTTCCCCTCATTTCACACCATTTCCATTTTACAAGTTCTAGAGAGAGAGGTTAGTGAGAGAAAGGTGTCAGTTTTGCTCCAAGATCGAACCATTCTCCATCTCCAGTGATTACACGAAGCTTTGCTAAAGAAACGAGCTGATTTGAGGTAAGAAACTTGCTCAGATCTGAGTTTATGTTAGAAATGAGTTTTTAGGGTTTCATGGGCATAATCACATAAAGATCGAATTTTTACGTATAAAAACACTTGAAAAGTATAGATCTAGCTTCATGGAAGTTGGAGAAATGATTTGAACGTAAAAACTTATGATTTTGGATCGAAAACGAGTCTGGTGAGAAATTAGGGTTCTTGAGTCGACACTCAATGAGGAAGATGACACAAAGTCCTGAACGCAAGTTCAGGCGATTTCTGATGCCATCAGCCGACTCTCTGATGCCATCAACCGACTCTCTTATGCCATCAGCCGACTCTCTGAAGAGTCTGCCAACACTAGCAAGTTTAACCGATTTCACGCATTGTATTCGCACAGATCACATAGCGCTTGTGTAGCCCAAAGATTGTTAGTTTCCAAAGTAGATCGTAAACCAGGTGAGTTCTAATCCCCTTTTTTCATGTTTAGGGGTGGTGTGCATACTTAGTGTAAAGTGTTTTATTTATATTAATAAACAAAGTGAAAGCTATGCTTTAGTGTAAAGTTTAAAAGAGAAAAATGTACGTTTTGATAAGAGTAAATATCTATTTATGGCAAGCGTTTACTATATTTGATATATACATAAACAAAGGCATAATATTTATTCAAACTATGTTTCAGTAAGATAAAGATATATATTTTTGGTAAGCGTCTACTGTATTTTTATATACATAGTCAAAGGCATAATATATATGCAAGGAATGTTTTAAGTGAAGAAAAGTTACATTTTATGGTAAGCGTTTATTATATTTATATACATAAACAAAGGCATAATATATGTTAAGTTTTGATCAAGTAAAGGAAAGTTATGAAAAGAAAGTAAAGAGATTTCCTACGTACCAGTTGTAAAGGTCCTTGGGATAGATGTTACTTGTACAAAATGTCAGATATGGGTTCTACCCATTAGTAAGAACCTTTGGGTTCGTTAACTGTTGTATAACTGGGATGAGTGACAGCGGTTGCTCGGGAGAACCAAGCAACTCCCCTTAGCATTAAGCAGTATTATCGGTTTAGGGGGAGATTGTAGAGTCTTGTATTTTTGTAAGTTGATGTCATCAATGTATTTTGAACAATGGTTGTTTAGTTTATTTACTTGTAATTTCAGTTTCATGTAATTTTATTGCTTTCTAGTCTAAGTCTGGCCATCGAAACTACCTAGTTTTCGATTGAGATTTGTTCAATCGAAACCAGTAGTTTCGATAGATAGTAAGTTTTGACAGGAGTGTCTTTCTTTTGTAAATGCTCAACCGAAACTAGTAATTTCGATGAACATAGTTTCGATGTCTGTAAACTTACTATAAATAGCCTAGTTTGATAATGTTTAGTGTGTGGATAGCGGTTGTAACCCTTGTATTCTCTCTTTCACAGTTTCTTTGAATCAATACATATTTGCAGTTTATTGAACTGTTGTTCTTACAATTTCATATCAGTTTGTGTTGATTATGAGTGTGGTTAGCCTGTTATTATCACCATTTCTGTTTCTCACCTCTGTTTCATCACCATACACATAGATTCCGCCCGTGTGTGTAATTGATCTGTTTGAGTGATTTTGTATAAAATCAGGACCTACAATTGGTATACAGTCAGACTTGGAAGCATTTCTACTCGCTCCATCCTAGCTTTGCGAATGAATTTTGAAACATTCGTCGAGGGTTGTGCACAGATGGATTCAATCTGAATAGTTCTAATGCGGATGTTTATTAATGTTGGTCACTCTTTCTTATCGTCTATAATTTTCCTCCATGGATAGCTTTGAAACAAATCTATGTTTATCTCCTGTTGGTCATTGCTGGAAGACTCAGCCCAGACAGAAACTAGACATGTTTCTTTAACCTTTAAAAGACGAGTTGAAAGAGGTGTTTAGGTATGGCGCTCTTAGTTGGGATGCTTACCGTATGAATAATTTCATGATGAAAGCTATACTACTATAGACTGTCAACGAACTCCCTGCTTTGCAATGTTGTCTGGTTAGACCACACATGGAAAGTTAGCATGTCCACATTGTATGTGTGATATGGGGTCATTTCAGTTACAACATGGAGGAAATTCTTGTTGGTTTCATTGTCAACGTAGATTTTTTCCTACATGACACCAATTTCGCAAATACAAGAAAAACTTTCTGAATGGATACGTCTTGAGAGAACCCCACCTCCTTTATTAAGCGGCGAAGAAACTTGGGAGCAGATACATGATTATCCAAAAGTTTATGAAGGAACTCCATACCACACAAATAATTAAAAAAAACTCTCGGGGTTTGGTGAAACTCATAATTGGTGAAAAAAAAGTATTTTCTGGTAACTCCCGTACCGGAAGACGTTGCTAATCCGTCACACCTAGATATCATGCCTATAGAAAAAAAAATGCATCCGATAATATTTTTAACACCATACTTGACACATCTAAAACAAAAGATAATGTCAAAGTAAGAAAATATATCGAAACATATTGCTTACGACCTAATTTACACTTGGGAATGGAAGGAATTAAACTAGTAAAACCAAAGGCAATATATACGTTAATCAAACAGCAATTGAAATTATTTTGTCAGTAGTTGAAGATGCTGAAATTTCCTAACACATATGCTTCGAATATCGGGGGTGCGTAAACCGTGAAGATTGTACCATTCATGGTTTTAAGAATCATGATTTTCATGTGTGTATGCAACGTTTACTACCAATTGGCTTGTGGGGAATGGTTCCGTCTCCGATGTGGGATGCCATCACCGAGATGTGCGCTTTTTTTCGTGTGATATGTTCAAAACAAATGCACAAAGAAGACTTGGAAGAATTGCAAAACAATATTATTGTAACTATTTGCAAGTTTGAACAAGTCCTTCCTCCCGTTGTCTTTGACTCAATGGAACACCTTGTATTATATTTGACGCATGAAGCCATTCTTGGTGGTCTTATCCAATTTCGATGGATGTATGTCCACGAAAGGATGACTGGGTCATCAAAAAGAACTATCATAAACAAGGCAATGGTTGAGGAGTCTATAGTTGAAGCATGTTTAGTAAATGAGCTATCCAACCATTGCACCTTATATTTAGTAGTGGAAGTCCATGATGATGATGAGGAGGATGATGGCGAGGAGGAAGAAGATGGTGAAGGCACATATGAAGAAAGAGAAAGCGATGATGAACCTATTTTGTCTAATCATTCTTCTAACGACTAGTGATTTTGTATGATCATTTTTTTGTATGTGTTGCAATATGTAGCTTGTATTTGTAATAAATATTGTATTTAATCTTTGTACTGATTTATGGTTTCGTTTTGTAACATGTATGTAACAGTACGAATTAATCATGTGCATCACTTTGGATATACAATATGATGACGGGTCGAGTGTTGGTAAGTTTTCCTATTTATACATATATATATGTGTGTGTGTGTGTGTGTGTCTGTCTGTGTCTTTGTGTGTGTGCGCGCGCGCGTAATTGTATTTTAGTTTTTATAACCTCATAAAGTGGGTGTGGGTCGTTTTGACCCATTTAAATTTTATTTTGATTATTTTAACCTCATAAAGTGGGTATGAGTCATTTTTACCCATATAAACAGGAAACTAATGGAAATGTTCAATTTATAATCGTTATGTTGTCGAAATTTTTATAAACGAGTTGGTACCTTTTTTTTGTTAAACTATAGGATTGAATCTCATATCGAAGGCGAACAGAATCATACGGTAGAAGGAGTCCTACCCATCACAAGTTTGACACGAGAAATTAGTTTATCTTCTTAATCTATAGTTTTGTAATATAACTTGAAATTCTTGAATTTGTAATCGTATTCGTATTCGTTGAAATAAATATAATTTGCAGATTTATGGTATTTGTATTGTTGGAATAAAAAAATATAAATTTTATTTAAAAAAAATAAAATAAAATTTGCGACGGAATTCCATTAGAAAATTATAAAAGAATCCAGGGGTAATCCGTCATGTAAAATCTAGTCGGAGAAATGTTGAACTTGGCTGGAAAAATATATGTCGGTAAATGGCCCGTCAGTAATTCATCACAAGATTACCAACGGTATTATGTTAGAAAATGGATTACCCATGAGCACTTTACCGACATAGCATCACCAAAGGAAACTCGCCGGTAATGGCTATCTCCGACATATTTCCAACGAAATCGTTCGTCGGTCAAAGTCCAGTTTTCTAGTAGTGTTATAAGGTCACTAATTTTAAGATTATTCTCAGCGAAGCTGTTTATAGAAAACTTCATTTTTTATTAGACTAAACAACAATAATAATAATAATAATAATTAGACTAAATAATAATAATAATTATAAAAGACTTTCTTTAAACGACTCATCCGTCTTGATTTGTTGCCTCAACTAAAACTCTATTTTTTATTAGACTAAACAACAATAATAAGTCAGCATTAAAAAATACTTTGTCCCTTAGGTTTGATACTTAGTTCTCAGTGAGCTATACAATGTTGTAATAGGTCCGCTTATTTATTGTGTGTAGTTACTGAAAATATTAATCATTTTTATAAATCTAAAATCTGATAACTAAAAGGGTGAGATTCAGTGAGTTAACATCTTCAAGAACGGATACAATAAATAAAAACAGAGAAAAGAGGAACTAACACAGACCTTTCTTAAAAATAACCATGTTATTTTACTTGAGAGATCAAACTCTACATAACATAGCTCGATTTGATTTCCAGAATACATTACTGATCTCAAGTAGGTTCCATTAGCCCGGTGTACTTTAGGGGTGTGAAAAAAAACCGAAAACTAAAAAATGAACCTTTTTCGTAACCGAAAAAACCGATCGAATTATGAATTTGGTTTTTGGTTCAGATAACAGATATTCAAAATTTTTAATTCGGTTTTTTTTTAAGAAAATGATTCTTTTTTTAAAGTTGCTTAAGACTCGAAGGGCTAGGCCCCCGGGAGGGCTTTCAGGCTCCATTCCTGTGGGCTTTTGAGAAGCAGGAAAAAATGTTTGATTTTTTTTAAATACCCACACCTGATTCGTAAACAAACAGGCTTGACCTGTCCCAGGCTGTCTTATAATAAGATTTTATTTTTATTTACGTGTGTATGTTTTCTTTTTCTTTTCTTTTCTTTTCATTATAAAAAAACTAGTTTCTTTTCTCGTCCGCGCTTCGCAACGGTAGTCTGGTCATTATCGGGGTCAGCTCGTTTGGGTGGAGAAAACTTATGTCAAAACGTTGCCTCGCTATAGTGCACGATAGAAAAAAAACTTGAATTTGAATATAACTCCATTTTTTTTAAAGTTATACCTTAACGTGGACAAAAAATAAAGGAAACCACGCGTTCCGTTTAAGAAAAAAGTTAACGAATGAAAGTTAGCAAAGAAAAACTAAAATAATAGAAAACTAAATGGGTTAAAAACGATATATAGTATGAGGGGCTAAAATGATTCCCCCTCGCAGCGCGGTGGGGACATGACCGTTATCGGTTTGTCTTCTTTGCGGGGCTAAAACCTACGTACACTCGCTATAGCGTACGATAAAAAAATAATCGATTTTGAATACAACTTCTTTTTCAATAAAATTTATGCGGGAACGTTGACAAAAAAAACTAAAGAAAACCGTGCTTTCCATTTTTTTATAAAAAGTTATAAAACGAAAGTTATTACAGAGAAACGAAATTATTAAAAAGTTTGATGGATTTAAAGCGTACATTATATATAGTATGAGGGTTGAAAAAAAAAATAAACTACACGTGGCACTCCCGGTCGAAGAAGTTTCTGTTCACATACGTTGTCAAATAAATAGAGTTTATAATGTTTTAGCCGGCTCATTAGTGCAAGTGAAATATGCGTCAAACTTTTTTTTTAAATCATAAATAAAACCACTAGGATTTTTGTCTTTGTATTGTGGTTTGGTTTGGTTTTTAGCATATTCTTTAAAGACAGAATAATATATTAGTATTACTTGGGTTGATTTATTAGGCATTTCACATGACTTTCTTTAAACGACTCAGATTCGTTGCCTCAACTAAAACACCAGTTTTTATTAAACTAAATAATAATAATTGAGTATTAAAAAATACTTTGTCATTTAGGTTTGATACTTAGTTCTCACCTAAGTTATACATTGTTATAATAGCTCCGTTTATTTATTATGTGTAGTTACTGAAAATATTAATCTTTTGTATAAATTTAAAATCTGATAACTAAAAGGGTGAGATTCAACGAGTTAACATCTTCAAGAAGGAATACAATAAATTAAAACAGAGAAAAGGGGAATTAACACAACCCTTTCTTAAAAACAACCATGTTATTTTACTTGACAGATCTCGATATGTAATTGGATTTTATCAATATTCTGATCAAACTCCACATAACATAGCTCGATTTGATTTCCAGAATACATTACTGATTTCAGCTAGGTTCCATTAGCCCGATGTACTTTAAGGGTGTGAAAAAAAAAACGAAAACTAAAAACTGAACCTTTTCCATAACCGAAAAAACCGAACTGAATTAGGAATTCAGTTTTTGGTTCAGATAACGGATACTCGATTTTTTTAATTCGGTTTATTAGGTTTACTAGGTTAGATTCCCGTGTACTACACGAGTTGACAATAAAAATAACAAAATTCATAAAGTGTAAGATTTTTTTCAAGACTGAAATTACGCACAAGTAACGACTTTAAGTAATAAATCAATAATATTGAAAATGAAAAAAATAATTATAATTCATAAATTTCCATAATTTGAAGTTAAGGATTCAAAATGTTGTTTCCATAATATTGAAAATTGTAGAAACGTTATATAGTTATTTTTTTAAAATGTTTTATAAATAGAATGAAATAAATGTTCATTTTATAAAAATGTTTTATGAACAAACCTATTTTTTTAAAATAAAAATAAATATATAAATCATTATTATTTAATAAGAGAGAGATGTGAGAAAAAATATAAAAAAATAATTAAGGAAAACTTGTATAATTAATAGGAGAGAGAGGCGAAAAAAAATTATGGGGATGCATAAGAGAGTGACAACTGTTCTCTTAAAACCTTTATTTATTATATAGGTACGATTTGGTTAACCGAATAAGTGATAAATATATATATAATTGGTAATATGTTTAGAGACTTAAAGTTTAAATTAACCTATATACGATATTATACGCACGGGACTTTCTTTGCAACCTCATCCTCCTCTCGTCGTCGCCTCCAAGACCCTCAAATCCCTCCTCTCCTCGCCGCCTACCAAGAAATCAAAATTAGAAGAAAAAAAATGTTATTCAGTTGAATACAGTACAGTTTGTTCGGTTTTTAACCGAAATCAAACCGAATTAAATTCAGTTCGGTTAGACAAATTCTCAATATATTTAAGTTCGGTTTGGTTCGGTTAATTGATAGGCCTAAAAAAATAAAAATCAGAAAAATCGAACAAACCGAAAACTGAACCGTTAAACACCCCTAGCGTGTTGTAATAGTCCATTACATGACGAAACAAAACATCAATCAGTAGACGAAACCCTAGAATTTGTCATGACAAGGAAGCCTGTTAAAAGACGAATCATTGGCATATGGAATTGGAAAAACATCTAAAGGAAGACGAATAGTCGGATAACAGGACTACCAAGTTGTGATCATTTAGCAGAATTAGAAAATCATCTAAAGTGCTCCGAATAGTCTTATTACTTAATTTTCTTAGATATGCAATTTTTGACTAAATTGAAGGTAGAACTACAATATTGACTCGACTGTTTAAAGTTTAAACTGACATTAGAAAGTATTAAAAATTGATTAATGTATTTAGAGTTTCACGGTAAATAAACTAATACACTCTCTATAATACTATAGAAGACTCAAACTATATTATACTTAATCATTTTAAGATTCATTTACTGTGTTTTTATTTCATATTAAAAAAACAAATGAAAAATACTTGGAAACATCATTTATTGTGTTTTAATTTTATAACGTATTTTAATAAAGTAACTAGTAACTGTATCCGCGCTTCGCGAAGGGAGCGTTGTCGTTTTTTTCTCGCTGTACGCAACAGTAGTTTGGTCGTTATCGATTCAGATCGTCAAAAATCATTAATGCGAGCAGATATAGGTTTGAATTATAGCTCGTTAACTTTACATAAAATTGACTTTGTCAAAATGGACTAATCGTAGTACATAATGGACCCCTTTGATTACGATGAAAATGATTCCTTTGGCCTTTAAAGAAAAACAGAAACAACAGAATAAAAAAGGAGAATAAAGAAAAAAAACATAAATGATTAAAAAATATAGAAAAAACTTGAAGTCAAATGAAAAAATAAGTGGTTTTATTAAATATAAATATGATTAAGTATATCAAGATGATTGAAGATTTTTTATTATTTAAAAATTAAAACTTCCTATATTCTATTTTAATTTGCCGGTTTCATTGTTAGTTTATACCTCACACTCCTTGCTCGTGTGGTCAATAAACATCTATTTATGCCATGATGAACACCGCCTAAGGTTCGGATCCAAACTACTAAACACACATATTTGACTCGGTGTGAAGTCTGGGGTTTGGTTAAAAAAAACTGTAACATAACCAGATCCGGTTGACATGATGACAAAAACGACACTTAATGAAATTGTGCTACTTTACGTAAATGTGTTGGTTTCTCGTAAATATGTTGGTTTCTGGTAAAATAGCACAATTTAGCACATTAAAACTTTGCTGGTTTCTGGTAAAGCAGCACAATTTACGTAAATGTACTGGTTTCTTTAATGTGTGCTACTTTTACTCAATTATTATGTGCCTAATTTGATAGCATTCTTTAAAAATAAAAATTTAAAGCATACATACACCAAAAAAGCTGTTCAGTGGTAGGCAACAAAAAGCTTATGCATCAAAATATTGTTTTGTACTGGTTTTGTTTTGTGTTGGTTTGATATACTAGTTTTGTTGTGCTGGTTTTGTTTGTGTTCGGTTAGCTAAGAAAAGCAAATTACACAATTAACCGTGTTCTTTTGGTGTTGTTTTATAGTAAAACAACACAAATAATTGTTATATTTAGTGTTGTTTTATGATAAAGCAGCACAGTTAATTGTGATGTTTTACAATGCAACACGGTTAATTGTGCTGTTTTATTATAAACCAGCACATTTACGTAAAGTAGCACAATTTCACTAAGTGTCGATTTTGTTTTTATAGTAAAATATAGCAATACTATACTCGATTTAAAGGTAAAAAACGCTCGATTTTATGGTGTAGTTTTTTTTTTAAAATAAGGTCGTATGAAAAAGTTATGTACGTTTAAAAAAAGGGGGAGGGGAATTTGAAAAAAGTAAACAATTGTGAGTTTTCCAAAAATGTCCTCCAACCATTATTTTCCTACACTTAAATCCATACATTTGATCATCCAATTGAATGGATGAGATTATTGAATGGATGAGATTGTTTCTTACGCTTCTTAGCCAAGTAGCACTTCTTAGGGGAACCATCCCCTATATATATATATATATATATATATATATATAGTGTATTATACGGGTTAAATAAATAAAATGTTATATATTTAGTAATAAAAAATTTATATTTTTAAAAATCCGTGTAATACACAAATTGAATAAACCAGTATATTACATCGGTTGAATAAAATATAATGTAATTTGTTAACAAATACATTTGTCAAAATATGTTTTTAAAAAATGTAATTTGTCGTGACAGTTATAAGGTCTGTTAAGTTAGTTTTTAAAAACTTTTTTTTTCAACTGAGTATTAATTTTTTTAATTTAATTGATAAATGTTAGTTCATATTAAGTTCATTTAATTGATGATATAATAACTATTTATAATTAAATAATATGTATTCGTAATTAGATTTATTAATATAAAGATTATTATTTAATAGGAGAGAGAAATAGAAAATCTAATATTTAATAGAAGAGAGAGGCGGGAAAATAAAGATGAGAAGTAACCAGATAATAACATGTGTTTTAAAGAGATTTTCATTTATTAGAGTAGTAAGATATACATTATACACTATATAATAATACAGTTGAGAAGTACTTCTTAAATTTTAAGTAATACAAGTATTATCGCTCAATCTACAACACTTAATGCATGTGTTAGAGACTGTTTGGTTCAATTAGAGCTGTATGGGCCAGATCTGACCGAATCAAACATGCTCCTCTGAACCATTTAGCATCAACCACAAACTGACCCATTCAGACCCAATTTAACCCATTCATATGTCTTTTTTTTAACCAAACAGTCTGACCGATTTAGACCCTCTTAATGGCTTCATTCAGACTCATTCAGATGTAAACAAACAGCCCCTTAGTCTATTTATGGGGGCAAATTTATCTTTTTAAACAATACTTACATCTTTGCCCATAACTTTTGTTTATTTAAATAATAATTACACTTTTCCCCCTTATTTTAAACCAACTATCCTCTTGTCCCTGACTCACAGGGGACTTTTTGAGGTAGCCATGTAGCTTAGGACTTGAGGTGGAAGACATATATATAGTGTATGTTGTAGTCAAGATGTCTTTATTCCGGTCTTGCGGTAGCTAACATGTCTTACCAATTTAGCTTTTCAATAGATTGAGGGTCATGGTAGTCCTACCTGGGAATTCTTCCATTTTATTACTAAAAAAACATAAACTAGTTAATTTTAGTAATCTAAAGTTCTTCACAAAGTGGATTTGAGGTGGTTGCGCATTCCAACTTTCCACTGAGTCATACGGCGTGGTAACCTATCTGAGAGCCACGTCAATAGGATAATCTTAGGCGGAATAATGTTCTAAGGAAGCGATAGCATTTGTGTGAGCCAGTTAGCCTTCCAACGGTCTCGTATTGTTGCCACACTTATTTTTATAAGTGAGCATGAACCAGGGCATGAGGTACAAGTGAGCAGATTCACGGGGCGTGGGGCGGAGATGTGTGTGTTATGTATATGTGTATGTATATTTGTATATATTTGTAAATTGTGAATCCATTACATACCTTGGTGTTTCTTTTTAGTGATTGCTCTGACATGGCTCGGTGTTTTTTGTTTTTTAATGATTTTATTACACATAGCCTTATAACAATAATTACGTTCAACTATAACTTTTTTTTCTTTGAAAATAACCTTTTATTAAAACAAATATATAATTCAGGCCTTCATCTCTTCAAGCACACGACTAACCCATTTGCAAAAACATATATGGGCATGAGGATATTGAGGCCCAAGATCATAACTATTGTAGGTCCAAGTTATGAATCGGGTTGGACCTGGAATTAAACCTCTAAAGTCTTTTGTTTGTTTTTCTTTATGCTAAAAATAACTATCGATGTTACTTTTGCCCAAAAAAAACTTTTTACATGACAACAAAAAAATAAAGAAAACTTTTAACTTAAATAAATAAATTGACTTTTTTTATTATCTTTGATCAAGAAGATTAAAAAATTAAACGGTTTACTTCAAGTAAAACACTTATTAAAGTAGACTATTTAATACAAAATCAATTTTAAGTTGATAACTATAAGAATCTTATAATACACTTTTACATTTTATTTTAATCGTAATACGTAAGGTGGTTATATAACCGTACTTTACCCTACTCTCTTTTGTATTTAATTATAAATGCTACCATCCATCCACTACTGGTTTTCTTGGAAACCAATGAAATGTTTAATTATTTTGTAATTTGAGAGAATTAAGAGTTAGATTAAAGGGGGAACTTATTCTTGTAATTGTTTATTTGTTCACATGAATTATTGAGAATCTATGATGATTATTTTTTAAATTGCTCTTGAGTGATTTATTTGTATTGATTTGATTGTTATTCTGCCGCACCATTCCCATATTTGTCTCAAATCTACTGATATTACATAGTAATCGATCCAAACAAGGTTTATCAGCATATTCATGATGTATCCATCTAAGAATAAGGTATATGTAACTCAGTTACAACATCTTGAGCCAACAATTAGTTATGACCATATAACATTTTAATAATGAGAGTAAGAGTCCTTACCTTTGATGACACCTTGTTTTTCAATGAATCTTTGACATGAATTGTTTTGTGATTTTAATTGAAATTAAAAGAAAAATAATAGTACAGGTAACAGAACCTTAAAACAAACAGTTTGTAATTAAGATCATAATTCATATACTAACTGCTAACCGCCCATTCTAAAAATAAGGTTGGGGTGGGGTGGTTGTAAATATAATGCACATGTGAAACACCGACACGAGCTCTTTTAATTTATTTTTCACAATACGAAGAAAAAAAAAACTGTTATAAAAGCCTATTATTTTACTTCGTGGGCTAAAACCTCCATGACGACGTGGCAACAAGGGGCCTATCATGCCAGCAAAGCACCATCTCCCCTTGCCGTTTCACCACGTGGTACCCCCTCACTTGTACCCTCCTCAACAAACACACTGCTTGAAACTCAGCGAATTGACTCAGCCCAACGGCCCGCATCCCCGCCCTACCGAACGCCTCCCGCCACGACGGCACCTGCCGCCCGGACGCCTCCACTGCCGCAGTTATCTTCGGCAGCAACACAAACATCTCAATCTTCCGGATCCAGTCACTTCCCCCTCCGCCACCGACGTTCGCCGCTTCCAACGTTTCTAGTAGCGTTGAGTAAAATTCTAGTCCGTCGATTACCGTTTGACGGAAGAACGACGGTTCACTTCCCATCGATCCTTCGCCATCGACGCAAACGATAACATGCGGAGAAATTCGTCGGATATCGTTGATGAAACCGGAGCCAATACGGTGGAACACCGTTGAAGAAAGGAGAACCGCCGTCTTCTCTCCGTCCATAAACTTTATCGATTTGAACGATAAGTACTCGAAGGTTCGAAACGAGACGAATTCAATATCAAATCGTAATTTCAAACCTCGAGCGAACTGCCAGAGATTATCTCTAATCAATTTTGATTCCGTTTCGTACTCTTCTGGAACAACGGCAGTGATTCTAACAGCCGGAGAATGAACCTTCCGAACCTCAGCTTTCTCCGCGATCTCTTTCATAAACGACGCCCAACGACCTCCGAGACCGATGTCAAAATCGATGACGTGGACTATCGCCGCACCGTCCACGGCCTCCAGCATCGCCTGATTGGCGGTGAAGTCGGAGAACATCGGAATCGGCGAGACGTTGGAGAACGTCTTGTACGCTTTGATAGCTTGTACAATCTCCGACGAAGAAGACGACTGAGTCATCCGAGTTGGCCCGGTGAGCAGAGACTGAAGTGCTTCTTTGAAATAAAAAGCAGCTCTCTGAAGCGCTTTTCCAGTCGGCGCATGGAGCCGCTGATTGAGCCGCGCCAGTATCATTTGAGCCAGCTGGATAGACCGAGTTTCAAAACACTCAGCGATCCTGATCAACTCGTCCACGAAATCAAAACCGTTTCCGTTATTATCATTATTATTGTTACCATCATCGTCATCATCCTGCCCCATGAAATCAAGCGCGTTCAGATTCGGATTCAAGTTCTGGAAATCCGAGTGGAACAACATAGCCGTAGCCGGAGCAGTCACTTCCGTGTAAATCGGCGGCAGCTCGGGGAGATCAAGCGGGTAAGCAGATTTAGTAGAATCATCATGAAGCCCTAATTCCTTCATGAGAGAATCCCATTCTTCAAACTGATGGATCATTCCATGTTCAGTATCCTCCGATGATGAAAACACAACACTACTATTATTAATATTATTATTATCAGTGGAATTAAACTCCGACGCCTTATCGGTTACCGGACTTGGTGGACTCCGTCTGACGTCGAGTACCGATTTAGGTTCGTATCGAATACTTCCGACACCACCACCGGTGGAATTAACTTCCTGCTTGATGTTATTCGAATTGAGACTATTTTGCGATGAAACAAAGGGCAATTTCATTCCTCAAACGTTACACAAGTGTGTAAAATCTGTACTCAAGTTTACAAATCTGGTGTTGTGGGTGAAGGGGTTTTTGTAACCGATGAAAGTGGTGGGGTATGGACGGCCATGGTTAATGGACATGAGGTGAATTGAATTGACAACACAGGGTGAGGAGAAGATTGATTGAGCCATATCGGAGAAGCTTCATCCTTAAGATCTTCAGAAAGATTAACCAACTTTTGCTTTTGGGGATTATCAAATCGAAAACCTGACTAAAGTACAAGTTGCACTACACATGGTACAAGTTGTTAAAATAGCATGTTTTGTGTTTTGATCATTTCTAGTCTGGGAAAACAACTCACCTTTGCTTTTTGATAGATTCTCTTGGTTTGCCTCTTTTTAGAGTTAAGTGGGTTGACCTCCATAACGCTTTGTTTAACTAACACTTTTTTTATATAAATTGTGGGTAAAATATAAAACTTTTACTACTTTGATAAGAAAAAATGTATAAAAAGCTAGATAGAGTGACAGTTTTGATAGTCACCAATATCTGGGTAACTAAATAATTTTGGAAATATTAGTTAAAAGACACAGATCAGTTTGTAACTACACTGATAACATTCAAAATTTTATAGGGAGAGAGAGATAGGTCGGGTGTGAGGGTGCGACGAAGAGGAGCCGGCGACTGTGGTGCATTGCGGTGGCAGTGGGGGTTCGTTGGTTGGGTATGATGGCGTCGGACAGCAAGGGAACGAGCGACTAGGATGTGGCAGTGGGGGCTGCCGTGGTGGCGCGCTACGAAGGTGCTCGGCGGCGGTGATGACAACAGCGGGAAGCTGGGGTGACATGGGTGGGGGACGACGGAGGAGGAAGCCGGTTGGGGCTTTGGTCTCGGCAAGGTAGGTAGAGACGAGGCGCATGACGGGGTACGGCTAATGGTGCACGGACGAGCCCGGGAGCGGGTTTGCACCGAGTTGGAGTTTTGCATGGCTCGTATGCAAGTGTGGAGAACCCGGTTCGAGTATGTGTGTCTCGTGGGGTTAGAGTTTTACATGGGCACGTGTACGTGCATGCGTGTAACCCAATTCTAGTACACCAGTTCCAAGCATGTCAATGTCGATCCAGTTCGGAGGAACACATGAAACTAGGGTTTCATGGGATGTGGTGATGAGCGGATGAGACCGAGTTTCGAGATTTACATTTATTCATGAGTTATTCGGCATATGCTTTAGAACTTGTCTGATCCTGTGATCACGCGTTTGACAGGTTTAGGAGTCAGGCGTGAACGGACGAAGGGCAGTGCAAGGATTCGGACTCAGCGTGACCGGTGAGTTTCTAATCCCCCTCTTTTAAACGTTTTACTGCTAAGGGGCTATCGTACGTACTTTCATGAGGCGTTAATATAATCAATCGTGTTAAGGGTTTCGGGTTCTAACCCAATATGATTTGAGTATAAAATGCTTATTTAAGAATCGTAGGGTTTATGGTGTGTTCATAGAAATGTGTGAGCTAGAGAGATGGGTTATTAATGTGTGACGTGTTAAGGGATGGTCAGGGAGAGTCGGGCTTAAAGTTACATGGTTATGATTGCATGTGGGATATGTTGTTCTAGTGTCGTATGTGAGGTGCAGGTAGTTAATGAGTCTTGTATATGATGTGTGATATTATGTGTTTATATTTATGTGTCAGGTTTGCCTCGTTGTCGTTATGGCACGGCAAACGGGATTGTGAAGGATGAGGTCATTTGGGAAGTCACCAAAGGTGACATTTATTTAGCAGGTTAATGATGAGTTCGGGGTGTGTTGAACGCCCTAACGAGGGTAACCCTGACGAGGGTGCAATGATGAGGTATGTGTTTGCATGCGTATATATGTGTTAATTTGCATGCTAGTAACGAGTTATATTTATTGTGTGTGAGATAGTGTTAATGTGTTGTGTTAATGATATTATTGTGGCATGTAGAGTAGATTGACCGTTGTGTTAGGTTTGTGACATGACGTATATGACTGTCGTGTCAGTTAAATGTGAGAGCCTTGGTTAAGGCCAGGTGTGTTAATGTTTAGGGTATGTTGTGCTAACCAAGAGTCGAGTTAATACTTGTTCTTGGTATGGGTTATTAGTATAGTATGTTGAGTCTATGTCGACGTAATGGTAAGGTTATTATTATTATTATTGGTAGTATGGGCTGAGTCCTGGGTGATGAACGGGTATGGGATGTCGTGGGATATCATAGGCTTAACTATTAGTTAAAGAATCGTAAAACTATTTTATAAGGACCGAAGGGTTTTGAGTGGAATAAACTAAAGAATATGACGTGATGGTTTTTGTTTAAATTAAACTATTAGAACTCACTAAGCGTAGCTGAATTTGTGTGTACGTTAGATTATTGTGCAGGTAAGCATAGCGATGACGTATCTTGGCTTGGAGGCGGTATTACTCGGATTGGTATGCAGGCATTCGTGAGGTATGTTTAATAACAATAAATGGTAATAAATGATTTTAAAAAGACTTCCGCTGTAATAGAGTTAATAATAAATGCATTTTAATTGAGATTGACTCGTTATGAGAACCAACTGTAGGATGCCCGGGTTGAAGTCTTACAACGACTTATTGGCTTATTAGCTTTTCAAAAAACCAATAAGTCATATCCAAAAGCATATTCAAAGACTCTTATAAAACCCAAATGAGTAACCCTTTGTGCACACTTTACAAATTCTTAAAGCATGTTTGTGTCCCTGTCAACTCCTTCAAGTGTATATAATATTCAAATTTGATTATTTTACAATACTACAAATATATATATATATATATATACTAAATTACAAAAATCAACCTTTAAATATATACTAAATTACACCTGTAAACATTTATCTTCACTAATTACGCTAGACACCCTTTATCTAAATAGTTTGTATCAAATTATAACCTTTAGACTAACAGAGATTAGATTTTTCAGTTAGTTTTGTTTATTTGTTCCTATCCGTTTTCGTTTCCAGATCCACACATAATCGATAGAAACTTTGATTAATGTTTTTACCGATAATTTGACTTAAAAGCAAGAAGATAAGATTGAAGACAGTAGTATTGATTAGCATTATTCATGTTTAAAATTAGTTGCAATCACACAAAACGTGATTACAGTAAATTTTTTTATGAAAAAACGTGATTACGTAAATATAATTACGTAAAAACGTTATTACGTAAAAAAAGTTACGTAAAAACGTGATTACGTAAAAAAAACACGCATGAAGTGTGATTATTTTTAAAAAATTGACATTTATGCCCTTTTTTATATGGACAACGCGTTATTTTTTCAAAGTAATTACGTTTATGCCACCACGTTATCCCCAACCTTATATCATATTAATCGGACAGTTGGAGGCCCTTCGTACGCTTCGTACGATTTAGGCTCTTTGTATGATAACCGTCCCTTATATATATATATATATATATATATATATATATATATATATATATATATTAATTTGTTAATCTATACTATATGATAAATAAAGGTTTTAAGATGACACTTGTCACTCTCACATTTATCCTCAACATTTTTTTCCCGCCTCTAACCACGTGAATGTCACCTCCATAATGCGTGTAACAAAGGTCGCAAACGCGGACTTAGCCACGTTGATGTCATCGTAACACTCCGACGCAACACGCGACTTTTATGGTTTTCGACGAGCCGAACCGATAACGACTAAATTATCTCCAAAACCTATCCGTCTCAGCTTCATACGTTTTTTTTATGTACTTAACCACATGAATTTTACCGCCATAACACGTGTAACGAAGTTCGCAAACGTACCCTTAGACACGTTAATGTCATCGTACGGTTCCACTGCAACGCTTGGCTTATATGGTTTTCGATGTGCCGAACCAATAACGACAAAACTACTGCCGCGTAACGAAAAAAACGACCAAACTTACGCCGCGAAGCGTGGGGAAAATAACTAGTTAATTAATATGATGACTAGATTCACATTTACATCCATTAAATATGCCATCTGTCTTGTACGTCTCGATCATTTTCAAAGGCATTTTAAGTTCTTATTTATTATGTGGTTGTTTTTGCATTAGTAACGTTATCATAAACCACAAAACGTGTTACTCGATGTTCATCTTAAAAGCTAAAAACATTGTTTTTTTTATAATTCGATTAGTTATCAGATCAATCGAGTGTCCGTTTAAAAGCAGTCTTTTTTATAAGAGTAACTTCGTTTATGGCTCCTGTAGTTTAGTCAAAATAACAATTTTGGTCTATTAATTTTAATTTGACTTTTTTGACCCCTGTGTCTACCTAATTATTTCAATCAGACCCATGACACTAACTATGTTAGTTTTTTCTGTAAAAAGTAAGGATGTTTTAGTCTTTTCACATATAAGGACTAATTGTGTAATCTACTCATCAAATTAATATAGAGACTATTTTTTTAACTTAATCACCCCCAACCCTACCACCCCTTCATCTCACCACCACCATAGAACAATCAGCAGATCTTCGTTTTCAAAGGGGTGCTCAAGGGGGATTTCAACCGGAAAAATGAACAATCAGCAGATCTTCGTTGTTTCTTCATCTTCTATCGCCTCTGTCCATCTCTATCCCCATTTCAGATGCGATCGAAAACCACCAACCTCCCCCTTTCTTTGCAGGTCAAAACTTGAACAATGATCGAGATCAATTAGTATCAACAATGATTATCGTAGATACGACATTGGAGGATGAGAGTTCCGGTTCCGACCACTGCGATGCACGGCGGTGGCGGAGACGGCGGAGGCGGAGATAGAAGAGGTAGAGAGAGAGAAAGAGGAGTAAGGTGAAAGCAAACGCTAACCCTCAGAACAGCTTCATTTCAGCTGATAATGCCTTCTTCCAATCCCAACAGCTGGTGCTACTGTCTGTACCGCCTGATGTAGATGATGAACTACTTGCAGAACAAGCCATTACGATTTTGCAGGTAGGGGTTGAAGAAGATGATTTAAGTTGGTGGTGGTGGTGGTGGTGGCGGTGGCCGGTGGTGGTGGTGGTGGTGGTGGTGGTGGTGACCGACTGGTGGTGCCGATGGCAGGGGGAGGGGGAGCAGGGAGAGGTGGGTGGAAGATTAGGATGTAAGGTTTTTTAGTTTAGGGAAGATATAATTTACACAAATGATCCCCGTATTAGTTTAAGAAAATGACATAATTAGTCTATATTATTAAAGGGACTAAAATATCTTTATTTAAAAAAAAACTAACGGTGTTAGTGGATTAGGCTTAATTGAGACATATTACATATCATAGGGGCCAAAAAAAGTCAAATTAAAACTAATTGACTAAAACCGTTATTTTGATCAAACTACATGAGTCAAACTATAGAAACCAAAAACAAAGTTTACTCTTTTTATAATTTTAGATAAAGATATAGTTTGCCTTCATTTCATCCTTCATACCCTACTTTTGAGTGATATTTTGTTCCATGTGTTTGTTTTGATCAGTTTATACATAGAAGTTTTCTCATAAACCTAATTCATACTAAATTTTAAATAAACTTAATCATCAGTGTTGGTGTACTTGGAACAATTCAATTCTAACCACTACACTTTATTATGCCAACAAGTCCCACCCTCAACTCCAATTTGTTGATACATTTTGTTAAAGTTTAATTCTAACATTTCTAATTTGTTGAAATGTCATAACTCACTTAAAACTTTATAAAATATCACTTTATTCTAAAATTTTGACTTTACCCCAAGTAATATATGTAATAACTTTCGTTCGTTAATTACTTTTTTTCTTGATGTCCCGATATAAATTTCATTAAAACGGAGTTGTATTCAATGTAGGGTATTTTTTATGTTTCGTGGGTTATATTCGCTGAGGGTAACGTGCTGTTACCGTGTAGAACGAGATCGAAACCGACAGAAAAAACATCGGTTCCCTTATATAATTGTTTTTATCTATGTTTCGATCTCTACAACTGATTCGTTGTAACTTTACACGTCTATCTACTTAACCACCTTTCTTTTAGTGTTTAGTCACGTAAATGTCACCGTCTCAGTCGTTTAAGGTCCGCCTCCCACCGCGTGGCGCTGGGGCTTCCCGTCGCGGAGCGCAGGGCTCACTACCGATTCATCATAACTTTATACGTTTATTATATTTACTTAACCATGTTTTTTGTGTTTAAACGTTAATGTCACCGCCACAGATGTTTAAGGTTCGCCTCCCACCGTGTGGCGCAGGAGCCTCCTGCCACGGAGCGCGGGGCTCATATTCTAGTTACATCTAATTTACGAATGTGTGTATTGTAATAATATCTAGGGGTGGCAATCTTGACCCATTCATTAAAAAATGGCTTCATTTGGGTAAAAAAATCAATTGTATATGGGTCAATTTGGGTGACTTCAAATTAGTCAACGAGTTAATTTGAGTCACCTTAAGTAAGTCAACTGGTCAATTTGGGTCACCCCAAATATTCAATTGGGTCACCATAAATAAGTCAACATGTCAAAATGATCAAATATTATAAAATTTTATAAACTTAAAAATAGTGCATATTGGTCTCCCAACTTTATCATCCCCCCACCCCCACCCGCCATCGGCGCACCCACCCCACATGTCGTCGACCCGCCCCTGTTGCCCCCACCCCACCTGCTAACGCCAGCACCCGCCACCCCCACCTGCCACCCGTCACTTCCTGTCACCGCCAACCACCTGCCACACCCCACCACGTCACCACCGCCCACCCCAACCCACCACCCCAACCCCACCCCACCCCCACCACGCCGCCACCACCCGATCGTCACAATCGTTGCCATCCACCCCCCGCCATCCACCCCCACCCCCACCCACCTCACCCGCCCACCCCCACCCGCCACACCCCACCACGTCACCACCGCCTGTCGCCGCCACCCACCCCACCCCACCCACCACCCACCCCCACCCGCACACCCCCACCACGTCGCCACCCGCCTATCGCAGCCACCCACCCCACCCCACCCACCCGCACACCCCCTCTCCATCCGCCACACTCCACCACGTCGCCACCGCTTGTCGCCACCACTTACCCCACCCCGACCCCCTCCACCCCACCCCACCCCACCCACCCCCGCCACCTCCCACCGTATTAGTTGAACCCGTTTTGACCTGGACTAATTTTGCTCCAAACCCGTTTTGACCCGTAGTTATTTTGCTCTTAACCCGTATTGACCCGAACCCATATTGACCTGAACTTGTTATGACCCGTGACCCGAACCCGTCCGACCCGCCCAGTTTTCCACGCCTAATAATATCTAATCAACTATTAGTTTACCGTTGCGTCTAATTTCAATTACGTCAATGAAGACGTACATAAAATGTAGGTCCAAAAAGAATTTTAACCATAGAGCCTTTTACCCTAAACTAGTATATACGATCTGATCATCAGCGACCCCATAAAAAAAATTTGTTTGTGTTATATACGATATAATCATCAGCGACCCCCATGAATTTTAACCATATAACCTTTTACCCTAAACTCGTATATTCCCTTTTAAATAATTAATCGGGATTATTAAACCCTCCCCTCTCCATCGAAACTGATTTAGTGAAACGAAAAAAAGACCGAATTCAGTACCAAACAATCTCAATTTTGGTATATTTTGAATGTTTTTTTCTCTAATAAATTAAGTTTTTTAAAACTTTTACTCCAAGATTTACTTTATTAGTTGATTTTATGTAAGATTATTTGTTATAATATTAGTTAGATTACTGACATCCAAACATCGAAAAAAATCGATGACCCGACTTCCGGCTAAAAATTTTAATGACCTGACCCGACAAAAACTTCTATTTTAATAAACATCCGAATAACAAAAACTTCCAACTCCCATAAAAAAAAATTCTAGTCCGTCACTTGTTATTCATTCGTATAACACGAGTCTTTAAACTATTTTATTTTATTTTAATACAAACACATTTTTTTCACGTGGAACGCGACTCTTCTAATATGAATAGTATATTTGAAAGTGTGACTTTTATGCTTTGATTTCAAGATTCGAATTTTTTTCGTTTTAATTACTTGATAGATTTGCTCTTAAAAAATAGACTAGTGAAATCTAATAGATTCTGTTCCGGTGCTTTTTTCCTCCACTGTGCTTGTATAAAAGCATGGGGTATACTGATATGATTGTGGTGTGGTGTGATAATAAAGTGCATGTCACATGGCGTCACATCATCATCCTCATTATCACACCACTCATCACTTGGCAATGAGTATACTCGTGTGATTGTTGTGGTGTGATAATTAAATGTTATTTTTAAAAAAAAATCATTTAAATAAAATAAAACATAATATTTAATTGAAAATTATATTAATTAAAATAACTAAAAAAACATTACTAAAAAAACGTGAAAAATAACTTTTAATAAAAAAAATCTTATATATAGACTCCAAATATTTATCAAACGTGAAAAATAACTCATTTAGTAATAAAAGTAATTACACATAGTAACTTTTTAATTTGTAAAGGTATCTTACAGTTAACTTAACATTAAAAAAAACTTTTTTTTTCAAATCATAGACTCCAAATATTTAAAAAATAAACAAGCAGATGGGAAAAAGCAAGCCACGTGACTGAGTGCCGGTGAGGCTGGTTACATTCTGTGGCGTGAAAATCTCACGGGAAAGAAGCACGGCGTGAAAACAAGATCGAGGGGGCGGTGTTCCGGTATCATCACGGCATGATCTTGTATGCCACGGAGGATCACGCGAGTGTTTAACCGGGTATACCGGATGCTCTAAACTATTAATCCATCTGTTCAAAATTCAAAATAATCTTTCAAACAAAATTGAAATTGTGAATAATTTTATGAGAAATTGTCGTATTGCTTCAATGGTTTGTTCCCAAGCTCTATAATGGTGCAAGTTACCTGTAGCCTATTCCTCTACAGTTGGTGACATTCTTCAACCGTTATCCAACTCCACCTCTACACGGGCGATGTCTAAAATCCCCTATGCCATCCGTTTTTTTTTTGTTGCTTTTTGGTACGTTTATTCCTTTAAATTTTGGTACAAGTAACCGTGCAAACTTCTTCTTGGTGTGGACCCTTGGAGACAAACGTGCTATCAGGTGTGACACGAAATCCGGTTTAAGGTAACCGTGTCCAACACGTGATCTCAACAAATCGACTTCTACCTACTTATTCGCATTTTGTTTACTTAAAATGTTATCTGTATCTTAAGTTTCTTTCGTATTGTATTTGTTCCATTCTTGTTGTTAGTTTACATGATATTTTGGTGACAGAAAAAATTTCAAAATAAAAACTAATAAAAAAATTATCAATTAAGATATTTTAGGTAACAATGAAAGCTACAAGCCCGAAATAGTAAACTAAAGGTTGTATTGTCGGGAAGAAGAATAAATAAGTCGGTATGTGGAGGATGGAATAATATGTACGTAAAGTAATGATGTCAAGAACTTAGGAATTAAGGTTACGAAAAACATGAGAACCACAAGAGGAGGCTTGAATTTAAAATTAAAAGTCAGTGGACGAAAATACGAAGCAATAACAAACTTGTAGATCACAAAAGGTGGATATAGCGAGAGTTGATAGATTCTTCTTGATTTAAATCATTCATTCTCAATTGACATAGAGAAAGACAAGTCGAAAACACACACAAACCGTGCCATCAAGGCAAAACACTTGGAAAAGAAATGGGAAAGGGATTTTTGGCCATTTTCTAAAGTATTAAAATAATAAATAAAATATAATATTACTTTGAAAAATTAAAGGAAAAAATAAAAGGAGTTTTAATTTTATCAAGACTAAATTACAGAAAGCAACCTTTAAGTATATACTAAATTACACCTGCAGACCTTTATCTTCACTAATTACGCTAGATACCCTTTATCTAAATGGTTTGTATCAAGTTATAACCTTTAGACTAACAGAGGTTAGATTTTTCAGTTAGTTTTTTATAAACGATCAAATTACCCTTACTATTATCAAAAATAAATAAATAAATAAACTCAAAAGCATTATGGGCCCCATCCTTTATGCCTTCTTTCTAAACAAAAATTCAAAACTTACAAATCAAATTCTTATACTTCAAAAAGCTTACATTCAGTTGACAAAATTCAAATTCAAAATGAAATCGACGGGTGTTTTTCCGGCAGTCCAAATCCAAAATGACCAATAACCCAATTGGTGGGCAAAAATCCAAATCCAAAAATACAGAAGCTTCGACCGAAATACAGAAGCTTACAATCGGCCAATAACCCAAATCGTTTGTAAGCTTCGACCGAAATATAGAAGCTTACGATCGTTGGGAAAAATCCAAATCCAAAATGAAATCTATTCAAACGGAAACCAAATCAGGGTTGGATGTGTTGAGCAGAGGGGAAAGTGAGAGAATAGAGAGGGAGGCAGAGGGGGTTGGGTTGTTCTGGCCGGCCGACAGTGGAAGGGCGATGATATGTGTCTGTGTAGACGATGGAAAGGAGAGGGAGAGAGAAAGAGTAAGAGGAGACGAGGGTAGAAAGAGATGTTAGAAACTTATCGGTGAAGGGGCGGGCGGGTGACGGTTAATTTGTTAATCCCGACCGTTGGTTGGTGACTGTGCTAGTATGACTTTTACTTGTTATAGAGCTTGAGAGAGTAATATATATATATATATATATATATATATATATATATATATACACACACACATAACACTCTCTCTCTCTATATATATAGGTCTAGTTTTGCTTTTTGGAAAAGTATCTTTCTAGTTTTTATTTTGATAAAAGAAATCTATATATTAATTCTAGGCTTTTATTTGTTTCTAAAGTTTTTATTTCTGTATTTTAAATTGCAAATTTTGATTAGAAGTAAAGAAAATTTTCGGCATTTAATTAACAAAAGCATTGAGGGGCACTTATATTTCATTAAATTGCAAATTTTGATTAGATAAAAAAATAATATTCCTGAATTTATCAATTCAAATCTTTTTAGACCTAACATTGAGGGGCACTTATATTTCATTAACGAACTTTGAAACACGATTATTGGCATTTAATTAACAAAAGCATGTTAAAAAATATAAACTACTGTGACAGTAAAGGATGCATTTGGTCGAAAGATGCCTTAAAGTTTCCTTTTATACGAAGTAAAGAAAAATATGGGTCATGATTGCCCTTTTTCAGTTAATAATAGTTGGGCATATGATTTATTAATGGGAAAAATACGAAAATGGACATCTGATCAAGAAAATACTTAAAAAAGTACATTCTTATTTAGCCTATTGTTTCATTGACATTGTTATTGCGAAAAGTCTAAAGACGGCTAAGCTAGCCGGCTAATACTTCCGTGCTAAAATTCCATTTGTCAGAGTACAAACTAATAATATGACGACACGTGGCAGACTTAGCCGTCTAATAGACGGCTATAGCCATCTAAATAAACAGTTTTATCCGTCTATTAGACGGCTTAGCCTCCGAAAACATTTTTTGAAAATTTTCGGACTTCGGAGGCTTAGCCGTCTATTAGACGGCTATAACTGTTTATTTAGACGGCTAAATGCATTAGATGGCTAAAACTGTTTATTTAGACGGCTATAGCCGTCTATTAGACGGCTAAGCCTGCCACGTGTCATATGCTTATTGGCTCGTACTCTGACAAATAGAATATTGGCACGGAAATTTTAGCCGTCTTTAGCCTTTTCGCAAGAACAATGTCCATGAAACAGTAGGCTAAATAAGTATGTCCATTTTTTAGTATTTTCTTGGTCAAATGTCCAATTTCGTATTTTTCCCTTTATGAATTATGATATAAATAAATAAATTATTTTTCATTTAGCGTTCCACGTTTTAGGATTGGTTATAATCACGGATATAAACGAGTTAAGCCATTCGTTAGTTACTTGAGATTGGTTAGAAGTTCGAATTAAATCCGAGCTTGAGTTTAAATATATAATAAATAAACTCGGATCCAAACTTCACAAATTGAAACTGATTTAGACTCACGAGCCTATAGATGCCATAAAAAGAATAAAATAATATATATTATAATTATAAATCTATATTATATAATAAATAAAGGTTTTACATGTCACGTGTCGTCACCATAATCATTCTCAACATTTTTTTCCGGTCTCTCTCCTTTATTAAATACACATCTATATTTTAATAATAATATATATTTAAAAAAATAGTAATTATACTAATAAAACATATTTATTTTAAATTATCATTTATTATAAGAAACTTTGAAATATAATTATTTAACTTTTATTTTGAATCAAATAGTAATGAATGTCAAATTCCATTAAATAGTAATTAACGTATTTTCGAAACTCAATTGTACATTAATTTTTACATATTTTGAATTTTGTATTTTATCATTCGTATATGTAATACATTTTTACACATTTAAAATATATACATAAAAAATCAAAAATTTTATGTATTGATATTTTTCATCCTGTGTGTTGACACGGGGTACTAAACTAGTGTGTGTGTATATATATACATATATATATATATAATTATAAATATATATATAGGGGAAGGTTCCACTAAGAAGTGGTTTTTCGTTAAAAATCCTAAGGAGGGGGTCAAACGAATTCCGATTGAGCTCATTTTAGCGACGTTGGAACCGTCTCATCGAACCCTAACCCGGACGTAAAAACCTAAACCCCTCTCCACCCGCACCCCAAAAAACTTAAACACCCCCCTCCACCCCCACCCCCACCCAAAAAAAACCTAAACCCACCCACCACCTAAAAACCTAAACCCACCCCCAAAAACTTAAACCGCCACCCTCCAAAAAAAACCTAAACCCTAAAAGCTAAACTATAAGGCTAAACCTTAAGGCAAAAATCAACCCTAAAAGCTAAGATGGTAGATTAGACGATACGGTTCCAACGCCGCTGGAATGAGCTCAATCAGAGTTCGTTTGATATCGTTTCTTAATGTTTTTGTCATTTCTTATATTTGTTAGCCAAAAATCACTTCTTATTTGAACCTTATAAATACATATATATATGTGTGTGTGTATATATATATATATATATATATATATATATATATATGTGGGGAGTGATATTGTAAGAAGTGAAAAAAGTGTAGGAAGTGTAGTAAGCCACCATGAAGTGACCAAGAGGGAAGGGAAAAATCGTGAGAAAACATGCGCTTGATTTTTTAAATGCACAAAATATGTAATATCCGGGATTTTTACGACGTAACTTTTCTTAAACTTCTACACGTTAAAAACTTAAATTTTAATTAAAACTATTTTCTTGAAATATTAAATAAATTAATATGGATTTAAGGAAAAACGACCATACTTATATGTGTGTATTTTATAAATAAAATACCATTTAAATTCTTTGCGAGTTTATAATTATATAAATAATTTATAAACTTATTTCATAAAATACTTAAACCAGAAAATCATAAACCTTAGGAATTATTTTATAAAATTATAAAATAATAAAGGTATAAAACTTATAGAAACATAGTTGGATTTTATAAAAAAAAACATAATTACTTTTATAAAAGTACAGGGACCAAAACTGTCAATTCCGAAACTTGTTTTAAACAAAAACTTAACTTTTAAACATAAAATAACAAAACTAGAAACTTCAGGGGCCTGTTTGGCCAGAGATCCAAACTCCCGAGACTCAGAACCGGTCCCGAGTTCGATCCCGGCCACACCCGTTTTTTCACCCTTTTCGTTCCAAATCGCGTTCCAGGCCAGATTCACTGAACCTCGAGCTCCGAATCAGGCGTGCGACCCGTCCCCGAGGTGTCTTGATGACCCATTTCGGCCGAGACAACGCGTGAAGCCAGATTTTACTCCGATCGGCCCAACCGTCCTCTTCCCACCTAACCGGGCATTAAATCACGAAATCGACTATAAATATCAACTCCCTCAGCCTAACGACATCACACCATTCCTCCTCATACTCTCAATTCCCTCGATTCTTACCTGCAGTGCTCGACCCGATCCTTGGTCAGCCGAACGTGAAACTCAAGCTCGTTCTCACCCATTTCTATATCATTTCAGGTAATTCAAATGGCAATTCTACTCGAAATCTTGCATAGATCAGAAGCCCTATGTTTAATTTGATAAACAAAGGGCTAATCGATGTGCATTTACGAATTCTTGATCTAGGGTTCATACGGGGATTTGGGGTTGGTTTGGGGTTCTGTTTAAGAAATTTCTTTTTCATGTTATAAGCTAATAAGGCAGTGGTTGGGATGGTTTAAGCGTGTGTGTGTCTCGACCCGGTCCCAGACCCGAGTTCGAGCCTGGTAAACCGGTTTTGCTTCCTTTCTATTTTTTTAGCCTTTAAAACGATTTTTAACACTTTTAATAATTTTTATAAAATCTATTAAACTTTTATAAACTTAAAAACAATTTTTATTTATACTTTTATATTCTGGAACAATTTTTAATTAATTAAAATTAGTTAAAACTTGTTTAATCTTTGATAATGAATATTTAAAAAGTATAAAAACCACCTTTAAATTTTATAAAAGTTATATTCGGAATAGGAAATATTTTATAGAATTTAAAAACTTGAACCTTCTATAAAATCAATTTTATAAAACATAAGACTTGTGCATTTATTCATTGTAAAATATTTGTAAACTTTATAAATCCTAAAAGAACCCTTATTAGTTATAAACTTATAACTATATTTAAACTTAAGAAAACATTTTAAACATTATTTAACTATACATATTTCAATAAATACTTAATACTTAAATGCTTTAATAAATCGTAAGTGATTTATATTAATTCTTTCAATTAGATAAATAATTTTTAATTATCTATTCGTAATAATTATGCATCCTTGAAACGATTGTAATAAAACCTTAATTATTATTCAAATCAATAATTATTATTATATATCCTTTAAATAATTATTATAAATCCTTAATAATTATTTATTTTTTGAATAATTATTGTTAAACTTTAATAATTATTTAATCTTTCAATTGCTTCAACTTATTTCCAGATGCTTAGAAAACTATTTTGATTATTTTCGTATAATGAATAATTGTGAAACTTTTAAATAATTATTTTAATTAATAATTAATCTAAACTATAAACTTATGAAACTTCGGTATTCAAACCTTGCGACATTCATTCAAAACCTTCATTGAAACTTTTGTTTAAACTTTACAAAACACAATCATGCCCACCTCCCACTTGGAACCCTAGTCGATCTTGAAATCCTAGATCCCTTGTCTTAAACTTTTTGCTTAAAACTTTAGACTTATATTCTTAGGCTTATTGTGAGGATATTCTCCCTCAAAGTCTTGCAAATACTTATCCGTGTCGGATACTCTTCATCGATCCAAGTGAGTATACTTAGCCCCTTTTTCCTTTTATGCTTTTGGGGTGAAACATGTTCACAATTCTTAAACTTATACAATTCTTGTACAACTATGACTACGTGTTTATTCTTATGTTAAACTTGAGACTTGTATGGTTAGATTAAACTTAAAACTAGCACATTCATTAACTTTGATCAAGCTAATAGTAACAATGATAGATCTATTGCATTTGACCAATACACCTTGATTGATTGACCCCTTCGGGGAGAGCCCTTGGTGTTTGTTACTACATTAAACTTTAAACTTGAGACTTATAAGGGTAACCTGCGGGTTATGCCTAAACTTGGTTGGAGGGTTGACGTGCACAATGTTTAAGATACTTGTTTTCTCATACTTACATTATAGAATGCACAAATCATAGTGAATTGTAATACTTTTCAAATACTTGTTAAACTGTGTCAAAACCTTTGTATTTCACCAACTATTTTGTAGTTGACAGATTCTTTCACATGTTTCAGGTTTACATCATGAGACTTATTCGTGATCACATAGGATGCTTTGGACGTAGACTACTTAAATTAAATGTTGTATTCGTATCTTTCTTCCTTGTATTGAACCTTAAATTATTCATTAATGAAATATTGAAACTTTAATAGTCAACATTGTGCTATTGAACAACCGCGTCCGTCCCGACGTATAATCCGCCGTCGGTTGGGGTGTGACAGATTGGTATCAGAGCCTTAGTTATAGGGAATTAGGTTATTAGACACATGACCTAGACTATAACTTAGGAGACCCAAACATGAGTTATCTCATGTCCTTTACTAGGAATTATCTCCTCATTCTATTCTAAATTCTTATACTTGAACGCTTGGAAATTTTACGCTTCTACTTACCTACATACTACAAGGAGTCTACTACATCGAGGACACGTTCTTAGGCTTTGAGGCAAAGCCACCACTAAACTCTCGTCAAGAATGTTTAAGGTCTAGATAATGTGTGAGAACTTGTGCGGACCGGAAGGGTGAATACCTGTATTCTGGGAAATTCTGTCAAGGAAAGCATTTCGTATAAATCCAAATCAACCGTTGGACCCGTATGCTTTCCTGGGAATTCTTGGGATGAGTATTCACTTATAGGAATGCATGATTTCTCTAAAACATTAGTGAGCTTAGATCTCCCTTGATATGTCAAAGTACTTACTTAGTGATATGCACTAAACGAGTACTATCTCAAACACTATATACTTCATAAACTCATGATTCAAAAAACTTTCCTCTATAATCTTTATTCTATGATTCTTAAGTCCCGTCTTGTCACATGACAGCATGCTTACTCGTCAAGACCTGAAGGAGTTACCTTCAAGGCGAAATTCTTACGAGATTATACAAAAAAACTACATACGTAAAATTATATTTATAGATACTACCCAATAAACTTCGTGATCGTGGTAATACAACCCTTAAAACTATGTATTACTCTACAAATTCTCCTATAAACTTCATTATTTTATGAACATGACACTTAAGGGGAAACCCTTGTGTTTTCATCACTCAACCAAACTACTCTAGATAACTCACTTAAACTTTTGCTACACTTTTATACATCTCAAAGTGTTCATACATCCTTAAACTTCATGAACCTTGTAATACCAACACATTTAAAACCAGGTATTATCCTACAAGTCCTTTTTACAAACTTCATTATTTTATAAACTTGGCACATAAGGGGAAACCCTTGTGCCTCATTTCATTTTTCGTCACTCAAGCAAACTTCATTTTATGACTAACTCAAAACTTTGTTACACTTTTAAAACCTTCATACGTCCTTAAAACTTACGCATCACCGTTTCTTGTAAACAAAAACTTAACGTCTTTTAAACCTAAAGTACATTAACAAAGTGATTAATAACCTGATCGCCTTCCCGCAAGGGAAGAAGACTACTATAGAATAAACAAACTCCACGCTTAAGACCTTAAGCCCACAATAAACCTCGACATAGTACCTTAAACCCAAATATCGGTGACAATAACTAAAAAAAAAAAGTTGTAGACTCACGAGGAAATTCTGGCTATGGAAATAGGGTACATAAGTGAGTCCCTGTGACCCACCCCTTCTTTCGGGAATTTTCTTCGTCAGCCCATCAACATCAAACCAAAAACCATTTTAATAGTACTGTGATGACCCAGTATTATGAATAAAAACCTTTTGAAAATATTTAATCAACTTCCTTACACACATTAATTTTCCGTTTAAATTGTAAGGGCTAGAAGTCCCAATTTTGAAACATCTGAACGGAAACCATTTTGAAATTTCATTTTGTCATCATTTACTAGTTTAAACTTTCCTTTCATCATTGTAAACTTAACACACCTGCCCAAACACTTTCGTCAAAAACAACTTACGTTAGTACTTGAAATAATTAACAACGTTGCATTAAACTATAAAAACCCTAAGTGACACGTGTACCTGAGGAATAAATCTTGAACAAATCTTCTAATTCGTAAGCACTTTTTCAAAAAACAACCCGACTTACGAATCATTACCCTAAACAACCATGACTCTTACTTCTTGTATAGACTTAACACTTGTAAACTTGACCAACTTTTCGCTTGACAATCACACCTATCTTTTATAAATCTTACTCGTACTACTTATCGATGCCTAACTCGTCGTTTGTAAACATCTTAATTACATTCTATACAAAAGAAAACTATACTTTCTGTTATGAATCAAGATAAATCATTTGTAAACACACTATCATAAACCTTATCGAAACTTTTCCCGTTGCCCTATGCTTGGAGACTTTCCTCATTCAACTCTTGTCACATAAAAGACTTACTAAAAATCACAACGGGGACTAAAAGCTTAAATACACGTTGCTAAAACATTAAAACTTCGTATACACAACTATGAGGCCAGAGACTTTTGAGTCATGTAAAACTTGTACAAATACTCAATCCCGTATTCTTAAAACTAAACATGATCAATAAAGGGTCATGTAAAGCTAAATACTGAAACTTGAAACTCAACTGACTTATCCTATTTTCAAACTTATACTTGGATTCTTAGTCTTGAAAACTTTGTGTGTCCATCTTAACCAAATCCTATGAGACTTGATAAACGTACATTCCATATATACGAGAAAACTTCACTCTTGATACTAGACACTAGCAGGAAGGAGGACATTACTCTCTTTAGCAGAGTACGTCCCCTGACTCCTATCTAAACCAAACATCGGGATCCACTAATCTTCTGGACAACTCGAATCTTCTGTGAGAAAGCGTATAACGGTTAATCCTGTTCCAAACGCTGTCCCACACCTCTCTTAAACACTAGAGTATTTAGATAACCACTTTATACTCAAAACGTAATCGTATACTTCTATACACTGAAGCTAAACTAAGAGACTTTAAGGCTATTCTATGTTTGACGTATTCTTGTTCAAACATAATTTAAACTATTCTATGTTTGACGTATTCTTGTTCAAACACAATTTAAACTATTCTATGTTTGACGCATTCTTGATCAAACACAATTTAAACTATTATATGTTGACGTATTCTTGTTCAAACACAATCTGAGCTACCCCATGTTTGACGTATTCTTATTCAAACATGATGAACGTATGAGACTTTAAACTACTCCATGTTTGACTTATTCTTGTTCAAACATGATGAACGTATGAGACTTTAAACTACTCCATGTTTGACGTATTCTTGTTCAAACATGATGAACGTATGAGACTTTAAACTACTCCATGTTTGGCGTATTCTTGTTCAAACATGATGAACGTACGAGACTTTAAGCTACTCCATGTTTGACGTATGCTTGTTCAAACCCGATGGACGTATAAGACTTTAAGCTACTCCATGTTTGACGTATGCTTGTTCAAACCCGATGGACGTATAAGACTTTAAGCTACTCCATGTTTGACGTATGCTTGTTCAAACACGATGGACGTATAAGACTTTAAGCTACTCCATGTTTGACGTATGCTTGTTCAAACACGATGGACGTATAAGACTTTAAACTATTCCATGTTTGACGTATGCTTATTCAAACATGATGAACGTATAAGACTTTTAAACTACTCAAGGTTTGATGTATTCTTGATCAAACCCGAGGAAAGTGTAAAGACTTTAAACTACTCAATGATTGAAGTATTCTTAATCAATCACGAGGAAACTTTGAAACTCTAAATCTTGTCACATTCTTCTCTTTAATTATTGAATGACGCTACTCTCTAAGGGACTCGTTAATCAATGATCACTCTTATGTGAAAACTCTAGTCGTGTGTTAAACAAATTCTTATACTCTTTCTTGATCCACACATAAACGGAAGGACCTATACGGACTATGCGACGATTTGAATGCTTGCGGGTGCACACGTAAGTACGAAAATCAGCGTATGGAAAGACATAGTAAACTCTGTCGTGTGCTATGACCTAAGACTTATCGTAAAAGGTAGCCACGGAACTTAGGTACTGTAGCCACCCTTAAACGTATTAGTCTACTCAAATTCTTGAACTATCATCGAATCCATTCCGGGTGATGCACCTCACTTTAAATCTCGAATGGAAATTCAGCAGTTACTCTCTCAAAATGCATTCCTGAAAACAGATCTTTATATATGTTTCAATGAGACTATGTACCTCTTAGGGAAACTCCTGGCAATCCTAGGCTTTGAAAATTTAGAAACTTGAGCGAAATCTTACTCCTGTCATTTCATCTAATTTAAAACCCAAAACGTAACCCATAGTTCACTAGAGGACGTAAAGTATCTTTCTCATAATCCTTGTGCGTATCATAAGACTTAAAACGGAAACCTTCTACTTTAATTTCGGGACGAAATTTCCTAAAGTATGGGAGACTGTAATATCCGGGATTTTTACGACGTAACTTTTCTTAAACTTCTACACGTTAAAAACTTAAATTTTTATTAAAACTATTTTCTTGAAATATTAAATTAATTAATATGGATTTAAGGAAAAACGATCATACTTATATGTGTGTATTTTATAAATAAAATACCATTTAAATTCTTTACGAGTTTATAATTATATAAATAATTTATAAACTTATTTCATAAAATACTTAAACCTGAAAATCATAAACCTTAGGAATTATTTTATAAAATTATAAAATAATAAAGGTATAAAACTTATAGAAACATAGTTGGATTTTATAAAAAAAAACATAATTACTTTTATAAAAGTACAGGGACCAAAAATGTCAATTCCGAAACTTGTTTTAAACAAAAACTTAACTTTTAAACATAAAATAACAAAACTAGAAACTTCAGGGGCCTGTTTGGCCAGAGATCCAAACTCCCGAGACTCAGAACCGGTCCCGAGTTCGATCCCTGCCACCCGTTTTTTCACCCTTTTCGTTCCAAATCGCGTTCCAGGCCAGATTCACTGAACCTCGAGCTCCGAATCAGGCGTGCGACCCGTCCCCGAGGTCTCTTGATGACCCATTTCGGCCGAGACAACGCGTGAAGCCAGATTTTACTCCGATCGGCCCAACCGTCCTCTTCCCACATAACCAGGCATTAAATCACGAAATCGACTATAAATATCGACTCCCTCAGCCTAACGACATCACACCATTCCTCCTCATACTCTCAATTCCCTCGATTCGTACCTACAGTGCTCGAACCGATCCTTGGTCAGCCGAACGTGAAACTCAAGCTTGTTCTCACCCATTTCTATATCATTTCAGGTAATTCAAATGGCAATTCTACTCGAAATCTTGCATAGATCAGAAGCCCTATGTTTAATTTGATGAACAAAGGGCTAATCGATGTGCATTTACGAATTCTTGATCTAGGGTTCATACGGGGATTTGGGGTTGGTTTGGGGTTCTGTTTAAGAAATTTCTTTTTCATGTTATAAGCTAATAAGGCAGTGGTTGGGATGGTTTAAGCGTGTGTGTGTCTCGACCCGGTCCCAGACCCGAGTTCGAGCCTGGTAAACCGGTTTTGCTTCCTTTCTATTTTTTTAGCCTTTAAAACGATTTTTAACACTTTTAATAATTTTTATAAAATCTATTAAACTTTTATAAACTTAAAAACAATTTTTATTTATACTTTTATATTCTGGAACAATTTTTAATTAATTAAAATTAGTTAAAACTTGTTTAATCTTTGATAATGAATATTTAAAAAGTATAAAAACCACCTTTAAATTTTATAAAAGTTATATTCGGAATAGGAAATATTTTATAGAATTTGAAAACTTGAACCTTCTATAAAATCAATTTTATAAAACATAAGACTTGTGCATTTATTCATTGTAAAATATTTGTAAACTTTATAAATCCTAAAAGAACCCTTATTACTTATAAACTTATAACTATATTTAAACTTAAGAAAACATTTTAAACATTATTTAACTATACATATTTCAATAAATACTTAATACTTAAATGCTTTAATAAATCGTAAGTGATTTATATTAATTCTTTCAATTAGATAAATAATTTTTAATTATCTATTCGTAATAATTATGCATCCTTGAAACGATTGTAATAAAACTTTAATTATTATTCAAAATAATAATTATTATTATATATCCTTTAAATAATTATTATAAATCCTTAATAATTATTTATTTCTTGAATAATTATTGTTAAACTTTAATAATTATTTAATCTTTCAATTGCTTCAACTTATTTCCAGATGCTTAGAAAACTATTTTGATTATTTTCGTATAATGAATAATTGTGAAACTTTTAAATAATTATTTTAATTAATAATTAATCTAAACTATAAACTTATGAAACTTCGGTATTCAAACCTTGCGACATTCATTCAAAACCTTCATTGAAACTTTTGTTTAAACTTTACAAAACACAATCATGCCCACCTCCCACTTGGAACCCTAGTCGATCTTGAAATCCTAGATCCCTTGTCTTAAACTTTTTGCTTAAAACTTTAGACTTATATTCTTAGGCTTATTGTGAGGATATTCTCCCTCAAAGTCTTGCAAATACTTATCCGTGTCGGATACTCTTCATCAATCCAAGTGAGTATACTTAGCCCCTTTTTCCTTTTATGCTTTTGGGGTGAAACATGTTCACAATTCTTAAACTTATACAATTCTTGTACAACTATGACTACGTGTTTATTCTTATGTTAAACTTGAGAATTGTATGCTTAGATTAAACTTAAAACTAGCACATTCATTAACTTTGATCAAGCCAATAGTAACAATGATAGATCTATTGCATTTGACCAATCCACCTTGATTGATTGACCCCTTCGGGGGGAGCCCTTGGTGTTTGTTACTATATTAAACTTTAAACTTGAGACTTATAAGGGTAACCTGCGGGTTATGCCTAAACTTGGTTGGGGGGTTGATGTGCACAATGTTTAAGATACTTGTTTTCTAATACTTACATTATAGAATGCACAAATTATAGTGAATTGTAATACTTTTCAAATACTTGTTAAACTGTGTCAAAACCTTTGTATCTCACCAACTATTTTGTAGTTGACAGATTCTTTCACATGTTTCAGGTTTACATCATGAGACTTATTCGTGATCACATAGGATGCTTTGGACCTAGACTACTTAAAATAAATGTTGTATTCGTATCTTTCTTCCTTGTATTGAACCTTAAATTATTCATTAATGAAATATTGAGACTTTAATAGTCAACCTTGTGCTATTGAACAACCGCGTCCGCCCCGACGTATAATCCGCCGTCGGTTGGGGTGTGACAAAATATGCACATGCATATTCCCCCATATTTTTTAAACGTTCATAAATTTTTAATGCGTTATTATTTTTTTTTTAAATTACATCATAATAATGAGCGTTTTTTATCTTTAATATGAGTACACTATTATTATATAATTTTTTTTAAAAAACGTGTTAAGTGGGGTTTTTTATTCATGGTGTTTTGGCACTAGATTGTACAAAATCTATAAAAACATCATAAAAAACGACGTACAAATACCATAAAAACGTCATAAATTAAAAAAAAATTATAAAAAAAACATTTAAACTGGACATTTTATGGTGTTTTTGAAGTGAACATGTTATGGTGTTTTTAGAACTGGGCAAGTTTTTGGTGTTTTTGAATCGGAGGAATTTATGATATTTTTAAAAAAGTTTGTTTCATCTGGAAAAGAAAAACACCATAAATAAAACACTTAAAACCATTATGGTAATGGCGTCCAGAAATGCGTTTTCTGTTTTCTGCTTGCTGCTTGATCACGTACGAGCTCTTGCAACTCTCGCATTCATAGAGCTGAGCACCAAAGATAACGATTCCTCAGAGGTGTTGGAGAATCTGAAAAACTCATTTTTTGTTTTCTTTACAATCACAATTCAAAACACATCATAAAGTTGCCCAGTTTAAAAACACCATAATACACTCATTTCAAAAACACTATAAAAAGAAGACACCATAGAAGGTAGAAGGGTTAGAGGCAGACCCAAACTGACTTGGGATGAGCATATTACGTATGATTTGTTAGACTTGCATCTCTCTGAGGACATGGTTGAGGATAGGACTTCATTGAGGCGTAGGATTAATGTTAAGGACTTTTAGATGGATGGTAACATATGGGTCTTAACTTTATCATAGGGGCGTAGATCTATCTAGATTTGGGGTGGCCTAATCATGTTGTCGTTTTCTTGGCTGTGCATCTTTATGATATTACATGTACTATCTTTACCCTCTCACTACTCACACTTTTTTATCTTTTCCTGGCTTTATTAATACTATTTTTATCAGCTGGCTTATTATTTGTTGTGTAGATGCATTGTGGTGAACGTTATGGTACTATTATATTTTTCCAAGTCCTGAAAATGTTTTTGGAGCTGGGTCTCCTTGGAAGCAATCTCTCTATCTTTTAAGATAGGGGTATGGCTTGCCTACATCTCACATTCCCCACACCCTACCAATAGCTTTGCTATGGGTGGGATTTTTGTTAGGTATTGTTGTTGTTGTTGGACAGAAATAGATATACGCAAACGATGTCTTTTTGCCTATTTCTTTATGGTTATGTGTTCTATGTTGTGGTGGCTTCGTAACGAACGAAATCGCGTCCAAAACAGAGCTAAGTGGAATGAGATATCGATGCTCGAAGTTGGGTGTGTTAATACTGTGTAAAGGTGCGAAAACTGAAAGAAAATATATGAAAACTTGTCCCACACAGCTGAGGTGACCAAACTTGGAGTGCTATATTAGTGTGAGCCTCCTAAAAAATTTGTTTCCTTTAAGGCAAATACAAGCTAAAATCGTTTTTGCCATCAAACTTCTCTTTTTTAAACCTCGTCGACACCATCTTGATCACCAATCGACTGATTGTTCTATTAATCGAGTCCTAATCGCGGCTCTGATACCACTTGTTGAAATTAACACTAGTTGACAAGCAACAATCAAAGCATCAAACGAATGAATCATCTTTCCAACGATCTTAAAGTGAAATTACAAGAAATTGAGAGTGAATTGAAATACTAACCTAATTTGAATCAGAAGCCCATCTCAAATACCCTAATCAATTGTTAACAAACTATTAATAACCATTTTACAAAAAAGTTCTTGAACTTTGACAAATAGGCGAAACAGTCCCTGAATTTGTGCTGACTATTTTATGTTGACTTTAATCCCCAACACTTTCCGATTCGGAGCGTCGTCATACGCAGGATCAAAACTATACTAAATGTTGTCTTAGTTGAGAAATCTAGAATTTAAGTTTTGGGATATTTCCGCTGGAACATATGTATTTTCGTCTGATTATATTTACCAGGTCGTCGGCATTTCACCGGAATTTTTAAAAACACCGACGTTTTCACTGAAAAAAAGGTACATGTGTCGCGGTGTCCCTGGTCATCAACGTACCCATCGAATTTGCACCATTTGGTAAATATTTCAGCAAACTTGACATGTATATTTTGAGAACTTTGACCGATAATATGTTTAGTTTCAGAATTTAACGTTACAATTTTATAAATCAACCTATAGTAGTTAATTTTATCAAAAATATTTAAAAAAACGAGTCTTATAATGTCTCAAAGATAAGTTTGATCTTTAAACTTGAATGAAAAAAACAAAAATTGGTCATCTTTTAACTTCTTCTGCATGCCCTTCCAAAAAATGGCCGGAAACTCATACAAATGCAGGAGATTGCCGATAGATAACCCCTGCAAGTAAAAGACGAGTACCACCGACGTCGTTTCAAACTCTTAATTAGTACACGCACCCACCTCCCTTCATATCCACCTGTTCAACACCAAACGCCACGTTACACTACACACAACCCCCATCTTTATAAATTCACTATCCCGTCCCCTACGAACAAATTAATTCAAGAAAATGAGGATCAACTCCTTTTCGACCTGTCTTGTACTTTGGGCATACTTTTTTATGCTTATCTTTATCTACTTCCCTCATGTAACGACAGCTTTAGGAGGAGGTGGTGCTGCTGGTCCGGTGCCTGTGAGTGACGGACCTACGGTGAGGAAAGATGAGAGGTGGCCTTTAATGTCGTCGGAGTTCGGTGAGATCTCAGCCGTTAAGATTAGTGATGGGAAAAACGGGTGCTACTACCTCCATTTTATCACCATGTATCCTAATTCTCTGTTTCTGCCTGTTTATCTTCATTCGGAAATGGTTCTCTATGTCAACTCAGGTATTAATTATGCGTTACTAAAAGAGAAATATAAGTCAAATATGTTTTAAAGTTTAATTAGCCAAAGAATGTTCCATATCACTGTAAAATGTACATTTGGACTCACTTCTAAGCTAGACTATTCGTAATGGGACGTGATAGCCGAGGTGCAACCACAAGTATGGTGCAAAGGTTTTGGTTTTTGATTTTTTTTTACCAATCATAACAATCAGGCCCGGCCCAAAGGGAGGGGCAGGGTGGGTCATGGCTTCAGGTCTAGACTTTTGAGATACACGAAGTTTTTAAAAATTTTGTATGTGTTTTAAATAGTATATTTAGTTTATATTTCCATTTGGTGTACATCAAAAGTTCTTTAGTGTAATTGGAAAAACCATTGCAAGAAAATAAAAAGGTCAATAGTTCAAATCTTGACAACAACACTATTTATTTTTCATGTATCATGTTTACTTCTCGTCTCTTCTTTTTTTTTTCTCTTTTTAAAAGGTCATCCTATAATTGTTTAAACTATTAAACCAAAACAAAAAAAAAACACAAAAAATGTATATATTTAAACCCTTACATATAAAAAAATTATTGAGGCCCGTTTTTTTATTACTTGTCCCGGGCCTAAATTGTTTCGAAGTTTCTCGGGGCCGGCCCTGATAATAATATACCTCACCATCTCTTTTTTAATTAAACCTCTCATTAACATTATTACATTCCTTTACGGTGATCACTTTTGAGTCCACGTGACATCAATTTTTTATTACTATCACTAACCCACTACGGGTGACCTTAGCTCACTCAAAGTAAAAAATATTAAAAAACAACTAATCAGAAATCTAAGTAAGCTAAAACTTTAGCCGATTGAGGAAAAAAGGAAATAGCAAATGTCCACCACTAGAAAAAAACGCATTTTCAACCCAAAATTACGACAAAACAAAATTCCGACAAATTTACGACAAAACCCTTATGTCAGAAAAACCCTCGTCGGAAATAATTTGCGTTAAAATTTTGCGACAAATATGTTGAATTTCATACGCATTTTCTAATTATGATTGTTTATACTTATAATTATTAACATAATTATTTAAAAAAAAATTGACAAATTAATTTTAAATTAAATAAAATAGTTTGTCCTAAATGTGTCGAAATTCCGACGGTTTCTCAACTAAACACTTTATAGAAAACTTTATTTTCTTGAATAGACAGAGTAATTAATTTATGTTTAATGTTTTTAGTTAAAATATTGTATTTTGTGAAGAATGATGCATGAAGCATAATTAAGTCTGAATTAAACACACTGAAAAACCGTTAATTGGTTTATTAAAGGAAAAATCCCCAAAATGTCTTTACTATTTTTCTTGTCCTCCAATTTGTTCATTTGACTAATCTCTTATGAAAATGTCCCTTCTTATACCGTCGGTTTCGTCGTTATAACGTGGTTGTCTGACGCTGTTCTCAACCAACTACGATTAACCATGTGTCCAAATCGCGGGGTATGTTTATAAACACCGACGGATCCGACGGTAATTTTTATTTTATTTTATTTTTTACAAAATTATTGAGGTAAAAAAAATTCAAACATCTTCGGACGACAATTTAACATGGTCTGAATTTTTCAAACAACGGACATTCTCGGGAATGATAACTCAACGGGACAGATGGGGAGACAAGAAAACTAATAAGAATATTTTAGGGATTTTCCCGACTATTCTGACAATTAATATTATATTAGGCAGTGGAACTCTGAATTGGATGAATGTGGAGAAAGATGATTATAAGCTTGAACAAGTAACGTTGAAGCGGGGAGATATTTACAGACTGAGTAATGATACGGTCTTCTACATACAAAACAACGTTGAGTCCGAGTCCTATACATACCAGCCCCAGAAACTTCAAATTTATGCCATTTTCCCCGGATCAGAGGTCCAGCTACAGGTAGTTTGCATCCATTAAATCAACTTTTAAGTTTTATAAATAGAAATTAACTACGCTAATATCTTGCAGGTTGATCAATTCGTTCAAGTATACACTGGTGTTCATGATTTAGTACTAGGGTTTGACAACCAAGTCCTTCAATCAACCTTCAATGTACTCCATCTCTCTCTTTATAATATTATACATATATATAAGTGTGTGTTGAAATTTTATCGATTAATGGGGACTTAAAAAATTGATTTTGGTTTCTAGGTGAAGTTTGAAAGCAATAATTTGGTTTCTAGTTGTATGTTATCTCAGGTAGCAGATTCTAGCAGGACTCTGGTCATGTGGCAAACGGACTCGGTGACTCGGCTAAGGTAGCAAGCAGACCCTACATGGAGTCTCAAGGAAAAAAACAACTTTCTTGTGAAGTCACCGAGTCCGTATGTCACATGGGTGGTGTCCTACCAGCTTTACTTGAATCCGCTACTCAAATGGCTGACTACCTAGAAACCAAATTGTTTTCAAATTTCATATAGAAACCAATATGAAATCTGTGAGTCCCATGTAAATCAAAAAAGTTAGTTGAAATAGTGTACTCAACCTTGTTTTACAAGGATGAACAAACATTAAAAGCTTAGTTTGAACCATTTCTAGATCGTCGAGTGACGAGTGCATTGGAAATTATCACGTATCGTTGTCTAATTTCAGGTTCCAGAGGAAGTGATAGAAGAACTAAGAAGAGGAGAAAAGCAACCGTTGATTGTCGAAGGACAGCGTGAAGTGAATACTTCCATGTGGGATGTTGGTTCTTGGAGTATCAGAGCCAATAACAATGACATACTCAATGTAGAAAACAAAAAGAAGGAAAAGAAAGAAAAGAAGGAAAAGAAAGAAAAGAAAGAACAGAAGGAAAAGAAAGAAGAGAAAGAAGAGAAGGAAAAGAAGGCATACAATGTTTTTAACGAGGATCATGATGTAGACACTTGCAATGGATGGAGTGTAACCGTGACAAGTAAAGAATTGGATGTGTTAAAAGACACAAACTTTGGTGTGTTCATGGTGAATCTAAACACGGTCAGTTGTTTGGAACTTGTTTCTTTGTCACAAGATTAGTATATTATATTCTAATACGTTGGTTTTATTGTTGAAAGGGATCGATGATGACAGCGCATTGGAATCCAAACGCAGTTGAAGTTGCGATTGTATTGCATGGACAAGGAGTGATTCAAGTGGTCTGTCCTGGCATTGCGAGCGAAACAGAGTGCAAGAATTCAAGGTTAATGGTTGAAGAAGGTGATGTGTTTGTGGTGCCAAGATATCATCCGATGGCTCAAATATCCTTCAACAACGACTCCTTTGTTTTCATGGGATTCACGTTGAATTTAAAGAAAGAAAGTCCTCAATATCTAACAGGGAAGTTGTCTATTCTCCAAAGGCTAGATAGAAAGGTGTTGGAGAAATCTTTTAATGCGAGGAACACGACGATAGATTGGGTTTTGTCGAATGAAAAGGAAGATATCATCTATGAATGCATTTCGTGTGCCGAGGAAGAAGTTTCATGGAAAAGCAAGGAAAGAGGCGGTGGAAGAAGAGGTAGATGGCCAGAGGAGGAAAGAGGAGGAGGAGGTGGTGGTGGAAGAAGGTGGCAAGAAGAGGAAAGAGGGGGAGGTGGATGGCAGGAGGATAAAGGAGGAAGAGGCGGAGGTGGGTGGCAAGAGGGAGGAGGAGGGTGGCAAGAGATGTAAAGAAAACATATGGATGTGAAGTTGGTGATGGCTACTGGTAGCAATGCCACAGAGAAAGGTGGTGCATCCGCATTATGTATGTAATGCCTGGATGTATAATAAATAAGAAGGTGCAACTGTTTTAATGAATCTATTTTTTTAACAGCAAATCTATCATACTCTTACTCTTAAATTACACCAAATAATTCAACACCCCAGAACCTCTCATCTAAGAGTCACTCTATCAAGTGAGCTAGTCCTACATTGGCTAATGAATCAAGTTAACTTATTCTTTTGTTAATAAGACTGCTAGGGGATCCACTCTTCCATGTGGGTGTAGATTATTAACATATATGTAATAAATACTTAAATATTTTTTAACAATCAAAAGAAAAACAATTTATAAATTATGTGATTGTTTGAGAGTGGTTAAATCAAGTTTCTGAAGACCTGCAACAACGTAATCTTAAATCAAGTTTGTGAAGATTACGTTTCTTATCCACATAATTGTTGTTATTCTTTTGAAGTTTGAAATTGCACTGAATACTGTCGACCCAACCCATGTACATTACTCCTCCAACGATCGTTCGTATCCCCAAATAAATTACCTAAAGTTGGAATTGATGCAATTGTGTGACTATCATGTTCGTCAATCAGATAACGCAAGAAGTAAACACATAAACGCATTCATAACATGTATCAAATAATTATAAACAAATTCAGTCTAGTGAGGTATAATAAGTTCAAGTTAACGACATAAACATAAAATCAAACCAAAGTCTAGGTTGTGATCACAAGAATCAAAACTATTCGGCCATAAATATAAATGTTACTAACGTTGTCACCTGTAAATCATTTGTGTTTAAAGTTTTGTAGACATATGTAACGGTTAAAAGAACAATATAATTAAATTACGCGATTTCTGTGGTGTAACTCTAATGACTAAACAAGTCAGTCAAATTAGCACCAAATGACTAAACCCAAACTATCACCTAATTACTAAACAAGTCTCATCCAAATTAGACTCACAAAATCAACAGCAATGACAAAATTCACAATTTCACAAAATCAACAACAATGAATTCAATAGTCTCACCTAAACAATCAACAAAAACCTACAAATAATTATGCACAAAATCAATTCATAATTTCACACATAAAACAGTTCGAAAAATCTACTAAATTAATTAATATTTACTAACAACATAAATATACTAATAAATTCTACACGTACCTTGAGAAAGAATGAACAGAAATCGATTGAAGACCGAAGAGAAATCAACACTTCAATAGCAACCCGAAACAGACGACAGCAGGCACCGGACAGAAATTGGAAATCGATTGAACAGAATTAGAGTTTAACGAACCGATTGTGAGTGTCTGAGTGAGATAATAATCCATACTTGACAGTTTGAGATTTCTTCGCTGAGGGTTTATTTTTTGAGTTTTCATTGACGGCTAATTTTGAACTTTTTATCGATCTTTGCCAGGAATCCGAATGTGACTTTTAGAGGACAACACTCTGGGCTGTAAACTGGATTCAACTATGGCCCAAAATCTAATTTATATACAATCCGCCCAAAATCTAATTTATATAAAATCCGCTTTTTTCCAAAAAGGCCTTAGAAATTAGGGGCTAAGCAAAACTGTACAACCAAAAATAAGAGTGAATTATCATTGACAATAAAAATGAAAGTTATGATTATATTTAGTTAAGCTGTTAATATAGATTATAATCATCCAATAGGTGATAGTTTGAATTATTAAAATATAATTTGTCATTACATGGTTGGCTTGCTTCAAGCCTTCAACCTACCAAAACGTTAAAACCTAAAGAAAAATTTTGAAATCCCACTTCTAATCTTCTACTTTTTAGCGTTCACCGCCCATCAACCCTAGCTTAGTAACATTCTAACCGATGTGTGCCTCATCCCTCAGCCCTCACGACTCGAGACTCACAATTGTTTATTGTCATTCATGATTGAAACTGTCTAAAATCTTTTAAGAGTATGAAGTCATTTCTTCTGAAAATGCAACTTTCTGATCGCAATTTTCTAATGTTTATGAAACCATTTTGTAATGAACCGAATTTCATATATTTATATATATAATATGCGTAAACATATTATAGGGTGTAAATAAAATCAAATGAAAGTGGAGGGTTTGATTGTGCAAATGAGCATTCTTAAATTTTGAGGCAAAAGGGAGATTTTGGAAGTGTATGGACTATTATTGTAAATTAGCCAAAGCTTATTTTTGTTTTAGGGGAAGGTCATGCAGACACACGCACTTTGATGCGTGTCTTCGATTTGTGTGATTATAACTTCAATCCTTTAAATGTTGTGTGTTTACATTGAGAATTATCTCTGCTTTGATTAAGACATGTATAAGAGTGTTATACATGCATCATAGATGACTTAAATTTCTTTGAATGTTGTGTGCTTATATTTGGGATTGATGTTATCCTATTCCTGTTGTAAGCCAACGCTATGTTGATTCTGCTTACGCCATTTTTCTTTATTGAACCTCGGATTTTGGGTTTTTCTTGGTTTAACCCATGAGAGTCATGAGGAAACCTTATACCATTACTAACTTTTTATTTGTGGTGTAGAAAAAACTCCGGGATAAGCCATGGGATTCGAGTCGCTTTGGTTTTGATTTATATGTTTTTTTAATATGATAATTAGTTTTAAATCATGAAACCATTACTAACTTGATATATGTTTTTTTGTAATATGATAATTGGTATTAACATGATAATTTGAGTCGCCTTGGGGGAAACCTTATAGCACTTTTTTATGTTTTTGAGAAACTCGGGTCCAAAAAGCTTAAATCATGAAACCAAACCGTTAGTACTGTCACAACATGCTTGTTTTTTATTTTTTATTTTTTTAATATGATAATTACTTTTTAAGATATTTAGTTTTTCTGATGCGACATGCTTATCTTTATACATTTTGATATAAATTTTACTCGAAACCATGTCGTGTCAACGCTCACACTTGCCTAAAAACATTTTTTAACAAATACGCAACAACTTTTGACCTGCATAGCATGTTCTTTCGTTTAGCGTTCATCTTTACAACACCGTAACTTTTTTTTAAAAATTCGCTTCCGTGTTGATTTCCGAATATACCATTATGTGTGTGTGTTTTTATCTACATTTCCATATTCAAACCGATTCGCCACAACTTTATACTTTTCTCTGTACATACCTGACGACGTCAATGTCACCACTGCAACACGCGACATCATTTACTGGTTATATTAAAAAGATTGATAGATTATTCAAAAAAGTAATTTATTTATAATTTATCAACTTAAAAAGGTGGGATCCAATTAAAATGTATAAATAATTATAAGGACGTCATGACACATATATTATTGGGTTTATCAACGAAAATAAGTAACACTAGTGAATCTATCCACGCGTCGCAGCAGGTTGACTTTTGTAAAGCCAAGTGCATAATATCATTGATGGTCTAATAATGTCAAATGTTCAAAATTGAACACTAGATTTATAATTTATAAAAAAAAAATATAAAAAGGTAAGTCAATAAGAACCTTAGAAATTGCACATCAAAATAACAACACCACACCTTCCACTTAAAGTTGAGAAGCACCAAATGGATAAAGCAACTACAAAATGACATAAAGTTAAATTCTAAATTGAGTCTTACTACTTAGAGATGAAAAGCCGCTTTTAGAAAATGAAAGACCATCATCACACGTTCACCACGTCACTTTAGATTCTACAAGCGAAGTTCATTGGTTTTGGCTCTTTTGACTTCAAATATGTCCACAATTCATGTGATGAAGATGACATTATTCAAATATTCATCAAAAGCTAATGAATCGCGTGGAGAAAAGGTTGCATGGCTACTAACTTGAGACTCATCAATTAATCATAATTCATGACTTTAAGATCACATGTTTTTATTGAAAAATAGTTTGTGACTCTTGTCCTAAAATGATTATTGAATATTTATATATGATATCTTATATACATATCTTTACTAACGTAACTATAATAACTTGTATCTATTATAAACTAGTTTAGAACTCGTGTCTACACACGGTTGAAAAATATCAATATATCAACTTCTTAAATCTTTATGTACACATTTAATATTTGTAAAAATATATTACATATACTAAAATAGAAAACAAAATTCAAAATATGTAAAAATAAATATAAAATTGGGTTCCGAAAATACGTTAATTACAATTTAATGTAACTTAACTTCCATTTACTATTTGATTGAAAATAAAAGTTACATAATTAGATTTCGAAAGATCCCAGCCACCGCCGCCATCAAGCAAATTTCGACAAAAGAAACAAAGATTTAATGACACGAATTCGAAGAAAAACCCTAAATAAGTTAGGTCAGAAGCAAAAAATAAACCTCGAATTAGGTTTCAGATGCCTAATTTGGCCTTTCACTTTGGGAATCAAATCCAACACGCTCGTTTGAAGAGCTTCAAAAGAACGTCATTGGTTCTCCTTTTTACATAGATAAGCAATCAGACCCAACCATACATATCTTTTCAATACATTGATAAGAAACGACGTTATTACCATCAGTACTAACAAGAAACGACGTCTACTGTTCAAGAAAACTCATTTCATCTTCAAAACCATTATATTTCTCAAACATCCTTACATGTTCATATCACCATCATCTTATATATTTGTTTTATCATAACTAGTTTTTTTTTAATAAACTATTTATTTGTTAATATCATAAAAGTTTAGTTATCTATTATTATAATAAATGAAAAAAAAAAGTAATTGATTCTCCTCTTTGCATAGATAAGCAATCAGATCCAACCATACATATCTTTCCAATACATCGACAAGAAACGACGTCATTACCATCATTACTGACAATAAACAACGTCTACCGTTCAAGAAAACTCATTTCATCTTCAAAGCCATTATATTTCTCAAACATCCTTACATGTTCATACCACCATCATCTTTTATATTTGTTTTATCTTAACGAAATTTTTTTAATAGACTATTTATTTGTTAATATCATAAAAGTTTAGTTATCTATTATTATAATAAATGGAAAAAAAATTAAAAATTAAATATAAATTAAAAAAAAAGTGAAAGTGAAAGTGAAAGTGCCCACATCATTGATCATCGCCCACCTTTTCCCTCTAATACCGTTTCTCCATTTTTTACAAAAGAGAAAATGAAGTAAAAAAAGGTAGGCAATGGGAACTTTTACGGCACCAATATATTCTCCTGTCCATCCCTGTTCTTCAGATGGACGCTTCACCACGGATGCCCTACAAACAAGCCGCTAAAAGCCTAGTAAAATGCATGCATGTGGTGTGGAAGATCACATCAGCCCACAGACGACTTCACGGATCTCTCATTAAAAATGCTCTTATTGAATTGATAATATTGAAAATGATTAAACATGTTCTCCTCATCAACGAATAAAAATTTAACAGTTCATTTAAATAGTTAACAATTATTTGTTAATCAGAATGACAAGGAGTGATTATGTTATGTTTTGATATTGTTATTAACTTATTATATAAGACTTTTATTAATAAATATATTTAAAAAATCATCAAAATTAAAACAAAGTAAATCAACCTATTAAACCAAAAGCTGATTCGAGTTGAATATGAAATATAAAATATTATAATGTTGTTAGAAACTCAAGCCGGAGATATTAATCTAACTCTATCTCACTCGTTTAACGGTTATATATTATTATATATATATATATATGAAATGATCAAATGAAAACCATTTTTAAATGTGTAAACTAAAAACCAATTTCTAGTCACATATTTATTATACTTTATTGGATATGATCAAATTACTTTAATTCAAAGTATAATATATCAAATGAATCATGATGAATACACAACAAGATAACTTTTAGGTTAATATTTAATTTTTTTATGTCTCTAAAAACAAGACAAGATATAACCTTTTGACGTTTATGGTAATAGGACAATTTATAATATTAAAAACAACCAAATCACATTGACTAATTCCTAACTATCACTAATTTGTTTTCACTTACTGTATTAAAAATCCATCAACCACAAATCATTATTTAGAATTTGATTTGGTAATAAGGTGTTAGTTAAGCGTCATCAATGTACATCATCAAGATAGGTGATGATTTAAAATATATCAAATTTTAGGTTTTACATGTGTAAAATATTAAAAAAATCATGTTGACAAATGTTTCGTAAACAATTTGTAGACTAATCGAAATAATAGAAAATTACGAAAATTACTTATTTTGGGTTTATGTTCGTAGGAGAGGGTTCCAGAGAAACCCACAAGTTAGGCGAAAACCGAGAAAACCACAAGTTAGACAAAAACCGAGAAAACCACTAAAAAAATCAATTTTACCCAATCATATAGTAATTTTTATTTTTTGTTTTGTTTTATTTTTATTTATTTATAAGAGTATCAATGTAACATTAAACATTTTTACACATAGTGTTACGTATACGTAAACATAAAACAAAAAAATTGCGGTTACGTATACGAAATCAAAAAAAATTGATTTTGGATACGTATACGTAAATACAAAAATTGTCTAAAATGATGTGATTTTTTTTGTTTTCGCCTAACTCTGTGATTTTCTCTTGATCTCTCCCCTGTGTTCGTATTTTATATTTTAAAACATGACTTATAATAATATGTTCAAGAGTTTTCATGTAACGTATAAATATTTGTAGCAAAGTGAATTTTCAATCTATTTGTCGCTTAAAGCAAATCACTACAGTGTCTGCAAATTCACGATCCACTCATTCTTTTACTTTTGTTTTATCGGTAACCAGTGACAGATCAATAAATTTTTTTCAGAGGGTTTACTGTTTTTAACTGTTCCAATTTCATAGGACATGACATAAAAAAATTCGGGTCGATTCAACGGTTTAGGTCGAGTAAAGTTCAAAAGTTCACTATGCGAATAGAAAAAGGGCTAGTCTTCATTTACCTATATTTCTAAGTGGATTAGTGGTGTACCAAAAAAAAGGAAGCCCACCATAGCCTCACAACTCAAATCAAATAAAAAAAAGTTTAAAAAAATGACACCGGGGGAATTCGAACCCACAACATGTAGGTTATAAAGCAAAGTCTAAACCACTGCACTACTTCGTAAACTTTATATAGGGATTCACCCTATAATTTATTTAGGGGTTCGCTCCAGTTTTTTTACATAACGTTCTATAAAATTTTCGAAACTCGGGGGTTATGGGTTCGAGTTTCACTTGGTGCAATATGCTCAAGTGGGACACGGTTTTACCACAATGGGTCTTAAGGTGGTGGGTTTCCCCTAGAATGGTGGAAGAGCTGAGTCACCAGCGCTGTCTGCGTTCACGGACGTGAGTGACCTTTCGCCAATAAGTTTACCCAGATAATTGAGCTTATAGTATTCGTTGGTCGTTAAAATATATTTATTTTTAAGTTTCTTTGAAAATACATGATGCATGTATTCGTGATAGAATCGGGTGAATTCCACACTACACCACGTGTAGAAACTCTGGTGGTGGACAACTGAAAAGGCCAGGACCAAAAGTTTTTGACCTTTTGAGCCTACAAAACCGTATTCTAATATAACCATGGTTAGATAAAAACTTAACCATGGTTAGACAACCAAATGTTTCGGTTTATCAAACTTCGGCCCCTTTCAAATTTCTATTTCTATTTCTATTTCTATTTCTATATTTTGAAAACTCATAAACGACGACTTTTTGCAAACCTCGATCACTTTCTCTCTCTGGATTTTCACTCTCTCTTCTTAGATCTTTCTATCAATTTTGTTCTTTGTTTGTTGACGATATTATTTATTTCGGATTCAATTTCGGATTCTAGTGATCTGTTTGATTTGATCAATATGGCTATTGTTTAGGGCAAATGTCTGAAACCCTTGATTTTGTACTCTTTCAGACTGATTACTAATTTCACTGCGACGTGAGCTCATTTTGTGGTATGGATTTTGTTGACTGATTTCAGTTTTGGTTCGAAATTGAAACGATCGATGTTAGTTTGATTAGCTAACCCTAGAAGCAAAACCCTAGGATAATTAAGTTATCATGACCACCGACGTGGAAAACTCGTCGGCCGTGAACGAGTCTACAGTTTCCGGCGAAGCTAGTTTTTCTTCTCCGGGTAATCAGACGGCGCCGCCGCCTACGGAAAAGCCGGTGAAAAGGAAGCGTAATTTGGCCGGCATGCCAGGTAACATTGTGATTCAGTTAAATTTGGTCTGAAATATGTTCTCTTAATCTGGATAGTTATTGCGGTTGCTGCAGTTATAATGTTATATATTAGATAAAATGAAGAAATCTCTGTACTTAATGGTAAATTGATTTCATGCTGTTTGAATTTTGGATATACTTATCAGAATCATAGGGTAAATTTAGATGAAAACTAATATGAATTTTACTTTTTTTTTTGGTTTTTTTTGGGAACATATAGATCCAGATGCAGAGGTGATTGCCCTTTCTCCCAAGACGTTGATGGCGACGAATCGATTTATTTGTGAAATTTGCAACAAGGGGTTTCAGAGAGACCAGAACTTGCAACTCCATAGAAGGGGGCACAATTTGCCATGGAAGCTTAAGCAAAGGACCAGTAAAGAGATTAGGAAAAGAGTGTATGTATGTCCTGAGCCATCATGTGTTCACCATGATCCAACACGGGCTTTGGGCGATCTCACTGGGATCAAAAAGCACTTCTGTAGGAAGCATGGTGAGAAGAAGTGGAAATGTGAACAGTGCTCGAAAAAATACGCGGTTCAATCTGATTGGAAAGCTCATCTGAAGATATGTAGAACCCGGGAGTATAAATGTGATTGTGGAACTTTGTTTTCAAGGTTGTTTTTTTATGAAAAATTCGTCATTGCGAAACGTGTATGCGGTTTTGTGTTTGGTTACTGACAGTTTCTTTTGTTTATATGAAGGAGGGATAGCTTTATCACCCACCGAGCATTTTGTGATGCGTTAGCAGTGGAGAGTGCTAAAGGTCCGCCAGAAGATGAACCTCCCAAGGGAGATGAAGATCCAAAGCCTCAATTTATAGAATCAGCACCACAATCAACCTTAACTGCATCACCGCCCCCACCGCCCACCCCACTGCAGCTTCCTCCACCTCCACCCCCACCCACTGCTGCCCCTGCAGTGTCGGTGACATCTTCAGTTTTGTGTATTGCAAAAACCCCAGGTATAAATACATAACTTTAACTAGTACCCGTATTTTGTCATAATGAAAACTACAAAAAAGTTGTGTTTTTCCCTGTTTCGTCTTGATGTTAAGTTTTGTCATTTGCTGCTAGATTTGTTGCATCTGCATATATTTTTATAACAAGATTCAACCTGATTATTTCATTTAGAGATACATTACGAGCACGTCTTGTCTACAGATTTGCCAGAAATTCTCAAGTTGAATCAGGATTCTAGACCCGTCTTGGACAACCCACCACAAATGGTGGTGGGGTTGACCGGAAGCTGTAATGGTAGCTGCAGCTCAACCAATACAGGAAGCACAAGCAGCAATGTATTTGCTAGTTTATTTGCATCATCATCTGCATCAAAAAACTTTCAACCACAACCTCAAACAACTGGATTCAAAGATTTGATTCAATGCTTGACCCAACCCACACAAGCACCCGATCTTACACTCCCATCTCCAGCTCAAGAACCCGTATCTCTATGCTTGTCAACCAATCAGGGATCCTCAATTTTCAGAACTGCTGGACAAGAGCTCCGGCAATATGCTTCGCCACCTCAGCCAACCATGTCAGCAACAGCGTTACTTCAGAAAGCTGCTCAGATGGGTGCATCTGCTTCTGGTGCATCACTGCTCAGGGGATACGGGCTCGAGCGAGATGACACAGATGGTAGTGCATCTATTGGGCTTGGGCTTGGGGTGGGCTATGATGGGCGGTCTGGTTTGCAAGAGCTCATGATGGGGACTCCATCTGTATATGGGCCTAAGCTTGCCACTCTTGATTTTCTCGGGTTGGGTATGGCGGTTGGTGGTGGTACAACCAATGGTTTATCAGCGCTGATGACTTCCATTGGCGGCAATCTTGATGTTACAACCGCGGTTTCATCATTTGGACGTGGTGGCAGTGGTGAGTTTACTGGAAAAGACATGGGACTGCAGTAGGCACTTGGATGACCCAGATTGTAAGTAGATCTATGTTTTCCTTATTTCTGTAATTCTAGCTTGGTAACTCTTGTCTGTAGTATGTAGCTTAAATTATATGGAATTTTTACTATTTTGATGTAAATTATTATTATTTTTTATTTTTTATTTTTATAGTATGTATTGTTAAATCCAGAAAGAAAAAAAAATCATGGGACACTGTATCTCCGTTTTCTTTTAGGACCTTTGAAGGAATCAACACCCATGCCAACTTTCTTAATCCTGCATCTAAGATATATGTTGACTTTTTAATATTTTGAAATGTCCGGCTTTAATAATTTGCATCATTATAAATTGCAAAACAAGCATGTCACAAGGGAAATGCTTGTTAATTTTTTGATAGTTGACTTATTTTTGTCCAACTATGCCCCATGCATTGCTTCAAATTTTCTACCGTAGCTTTTCCTCTCCTAGAGTGTACATGGGCACGTAAAAAGGAAGTAAGGGATGGGTTTTACTTCCATTGTAAGTTTGAACCGTTAACTAGAGCTTAGAGAAAGACAAACCAAACTACCGACATGTCCGTTTTATTGGTTTGACAGTTGAATACGTCGGTTTAGGGATTTGGCATATATGACTGATTTTTTTTATTTAAAAAATAAATAATTAGTTTGTAATAGAAAATTTTAAAATGATAAACATGGTTCAAAATTACAATACAAAGCCATATATTCCAAAAATAAAACAAATTATATAAAGAGTTAAGTACACGAATGGTCCTTATGGTATGTTCAAATTTTGGAGTTGATTCATAAGTTTGAAAAATTACACTAATAGTCCTAAATTAAGAATAAACGTAATATGTTTGGTCATTGAAATGGATGAGAGTTAACTTTTATGTTAAATATTTTGAAAATGATCAAAATATCTCTAGATTAAAAAATATATATATAAATGTAGCTGATCACGGTATTTTCAATCCGTCTCAATCACCTCCTACAAAAGGCCCTCAATCCAAAATATTAGTACTTGAATTTTAACTACTAGGTTTCCAACCGCGCGAAGCCGTGAGAAAAAATATATATTATAAAATAAAAAATAAAAAGTTTATATAAGTATTAAGTTTAATATACATTATTACAACATAGATAAAAAAACCACGTTGCAAGGGTAGATTCAAAAAATCAAGAAAAAATCATGTCGTAAAAATGAGTGTTAAAAAACACGAAAATGTATTTTAAAAAAAGAAATAAAAACATTTTATATTTAACTCGGCTCAGTTTTGAATAAATTTTATGTCAATCAAGAAAAAGTCACGTGTGTAAAATTGAGCGTTAAAAATTATGGTTTTTTAAACATAAACAACGTTTTCTGTAATTTTCTTAGTTAAAGAACGTATACTGAAATTTAGATAATACTTAAAAAACGTTTGGCAAGTGCTGAACAATTAAGAGGTCTGAATACTTCAACGTGATTTTTCAGCTGAAACATTAAGAGGTAAAATAAACCATTAAGAGATGCGTTGTTAGCTAAACAAACACCTTTTATCTCTGTCCGTTTCGGAGTTAGCTCTTAATATACTCAAATTTGCTCAAATTTAAAAATGAGCATTGAGCTCTTCTAGCGGGTTAAACCCGCGGGTTAAACCCGTGGATCAACAAAGGCCCAACAAGTTCATATACTGTCACGGGCTAGAAACAACACGAACGTTTTCATTCCTTGCTAAGGGGGTGTTTGGGATTACTGAAAAAGGTAATGAAAAAGGTAATAAGTTAATAAGTTGTTTTAAAAGTAAACCCAAACCCTAGCAATGGCGTCATCGTCTTCCGCTCTCCTCCGCCTCGCCCGCCATCTATCAACCGCCGTCGCTACCGCCGCCAACACCAATGTCACTACCTCAGCTTCCATGACCATTTCCAAGGCCAAATCGAAACTCAGAAAAGAACACGACACCGACAAAGCCTTAGACATCTACTCATCCGTCAAAAGCAACCACTCATCTTCCTCCCCCGGATCCACACACCATGCTCAACAGATCACCGTCCGCCGCCTCGCTAAGTCTCACCGTTTCTCCGATATAGAAGCCCTCATCGAGTCTCACAAAAATGATCCCCGAATCACCGACGAGCAGTTCCTCTCGTCGCTTATTAAGTCGTACGGTATCGCCGGAATGTTTGATCACGCCCTCTGTACTTACAATCAGATGGAAACCCTAAAAACCCCTAGGTCAGCTTTATCATTCAATGCTTTACTCACAGCTTGTGTTAATTCCAAAAAATTTGATCTTGCACCCCAACTGTTCGACGAAATGCCAGCAAAGTATGGGTTTAAACCTGACATTTATTCGTACGGTATACTGATTAGATCTTTTTGTGATGCTGGTAAGCCTGAATTGGGGATTGAGAAATTGAAAGAAATGAACCAAAAAGGTGTTCAGGTTTCAGGGGTTATCTATACACCAATTATACACTCATTGTACAAGAAAGGGAATTCGACTGAGGCGGAGAGGATTTGGGATGAGATGGTGAACAGGGGGTGTGTGGTAGATGTTGCAGCGAATAACGTTAGGTTAATGAACGCGGTTGATGGCGATCCTGAGAACATCAAGAGAATGATTGAGGAAATGAGCGATGCGAGTTTGAAACCGGATACTAGAAGTTACAATTACCTGATGACTTGTTACTGTAAGAAGGGGATGATGAATGAAGCAAAGGAGGTGTATGAGAAGTTGGAGGAAAACTGCTGTAACCCGAATGCTGCCACGTTTAGGACTTTGTTGTATTATTTGTGTAGGAATGAGCGGTTTGAGACGGGGTATAAGGTGTTTAAATACAGTGTGGCGGTTAACAAGATACCGGATTTTAATACCTTGAAGTATTTGGTTGGAGGGTTGGCAAAGAAGTCAAGGACCAAGGAGGCTAAAGGGATCATCAGGACTATGAAGAAGAAATTCCCACCGAATCTTTTGGTTGCTTGGACAAAACTTGAGAAGGAACTTGGTTTAGCTAGTGCTGACACTGAGGCTGCAAAAGAAGCGGTTCAACAATAAGGAAGACGATAGTTGATAGCTAGCGTCCACACTGATACCAGATGTTTTGTTTGGTTGCTTGACCTTGTTGACAAGGCAAGTGTTAGAAAGCTAAGCTTATATTCACTTTTTGATCTTCTTGTTGAATGATTGATTTCCTTTGGTCATAAAAAAGTACACTAGTTTTGAGTCATTCATAGCTCAAATACGGAGGTTTTAAGTTTTAAGATAATGTTGCTCATTCATATTTGTGTCAGTTAGAAGCTCTTTTTTGGGTTCAATGCTTGAATCCTGTTATTTGGTGGTATGCAGTTGCACCTTTTATCTTTGCAAGTTGTACTTTGAAGTTTTGAACTTGGAAGTGTTCACAACTTTACATGCTTCAGGTTTTGTGTTATGTTTGCGACTTAGGAAGTTGGTTCTAAAAAGTGAGGGGCACCGAGGTGACGGTTTCCTGAGCCAAGGCGCACCGCTTTTCGTACACGAAGCGCAAATTTATTTATATATATTTTTGTATTTCTCAGAGTTCTAGCTTCACCTATCCAAAATTTAGCTATAACTGAGCTTTATATATTTTTAATAATCTATAAGTACAACATCCTGATGCACATAACCTTTCCCAAACGAAAGGCGCTCCTCAAGACTGTCCCACGTGCAGCTTTTCCATGCGTTTTTTGCGCCTCAAGTGCACTTTTGTACAGCCTGCGCCTCATCTAGTCAAAAGCGAGAGAACATGCGCCCGGCGCACTTTTTAAATCCAAGATTAGGAAGTGAAAACAAAACAGATAGATTTAAAAGTTTTGTGAAAACCGAACATTGAGACCTGAAACTACACCATAGCCACTTCCTAATGTTTTGTGACATGCTAACATTTGGTAAGACTAGAAAACTATTCTGGTTGAAGTTTAAATTCGTGAGACCAGCCAGGCATACATTTGTGGTTTGATATCTAAATTGGAGGAAGATTTTATGACGCCATATGCATTGAAGTTAATGTCTCGTCGTTTACGATATACGAGCGTTTATAATGACAAGGACAAAATTTATCCTTGTCATGTCCAAAACGTCAGATATGTTAAAAACAAATTTTAAATATATATTCGAAAAAATTGATGCAAGTCCTATCTTTCGTTTTTTTATCATCCTTAGAGAAACCAAACCTCCATGTTGTTATGTACCCGGTCAATCTATCCATCCACCTCCACGTCTTTCATGCATAATTAGTTTGAGATTGTGTTGCACGCTTTTCTAAGTAGTGGATTAGTGTTTTTTTAGTTATTTTTAAGTAGTGGTCTAGTTTAAGTTGATTTCTCTTTTATTTGTAAGCCTATAAAAGGCTATTTGATTTGGGTATGAAGTAAGAATGAAATGAATTTAGTCTAATCGTCTTCTTTAATCCCCTTCTAATTATAAAAAATCTGATTGGTACATATTACCTGTCTTCAAAACGATTTAACAATGTTGGGTCGTTGTCACAAATGTCACTTGCATTGTGTTCCTAAGCTTTAGGAAAGATATGAAGAGAAAGATAATTAAAGAAAGAAAAGAAAGGGAGGAGAATAAAAAAAATGAATTAAGAAAAGAAAACAAAGGATTAGAAGAGAAAGATATAATGAATTGCGTTATCTAGTTCGAATGAAAGAAAAAAAATTAGAGATTTTATATGTTTCATTTCCTTTATTTTCAATTCTTTCAAATTTGAATGGAAAATTGGGAGGGAAGATTATTAAAAATCTTCTCTCCTTTTGTTTGCACTTCATTTATTAAAAACTCAGAAAAACAAATTTTAAGTTTTTTTTTCACTTACTTCCATTGAAAAACACTCAGTAAAACAAGTTTTTCTCAATTTTCTTTTACTTTTTTTTTCACTTTTTTCCTTTAAAAATGACTCGAGTACACAACGTTGATGCTGTAATATAATATGTCATATTATATGAATAAAAGCCCTGGGATACTCTTTGATAAAACTCCACAGGACAAGCCGAGAAGGATAGGAAGGGAGGCTACGCGTGAAGTTGTAGTTTCATAAGCAAAGCGATCCTCACAAGAAGTTTATGCTCGCTTATTTATCAAACAAACCGGATATAAACAATATGTTATGTTCATTTAGTTAAATGAATATATATGAACAAAGTTCTCGTTCGTTGGCAATGTTGTAAAACAAGGTTTCCGAGACTGAGTACTCCCCAAGTAATCGCTACAAGATAAGTTGCCGAGGCCCGAGTACTCCCCGAGTACTCTCCGCCTAAGCCGAGTAGTTCCCGAGTACTCCCTGACTGTGACTAGGGAGTGCCTAGCGACTTGTGCGACCATGTTCGTTGGTACACTCATATATGTTCATTTACGTATAAATATTATACATGCTTAAATTGACGAAGACGCATATACAAAAATAAATATTATATACTTTTAACTTTAATGTTTTTAATAAATTTTATTTTAAATATTCTTATATTTTCCATGTATCTTAGTTTCTTTTCTTGTATCTGTTAAATGAACGGGCAAACAAATATATTTTTTTATAACTAAACACAAACGATAATATCCATTCATTTAAATGTTAAGGTGGAACTCACTCTTTTCTAAACTATCTTAAATAAGAATTACATTTTATTATTGTTTTAATTAATCAATAATAAAAAGATTAAAACTTATATTTACTAAATTCTAACAATTTGATCCTTAACTTTCTATATTAACTTTACGTCTCATAGCAAAGGTTACCTTTTAATATTTATCTAATTAATTGTAGACTTTCAAAAACTTCTAACAACTTTAGAAAATTAACACTTTAAAACAATTTGTCTAGTGTTAAACCTTTTTCAAAATTTTATAAAAATTTAACTTTAGTTAGAAATAGATTCATTACGTTGACTAAATGAGTCTGGGTATTTTAGAAGGTTCATGTTATTGGTACACCAGATTAGATGAAGTCATCATATGTCCCGTATAGATGGTAAAAAAAAGTAATATGGCTTATATTGTATCTATAAGTGGTGTACGCGTCACATCAATCGCTTATGTGTCACTCAGAAAATTTAATACAACCTGTATTGTATCTATTATACAGTCGTATGAGTGAAAAGCAAACCCCGCACGGCCCGTGAAAAAAGGTAATCATGTATTCTATATGATGTCTGAGTAAAATAAGGTTGGTGTACTCACAAGACTACAGTAATAGAATAACACGACATTGAAAAAAATCAAGACATGTCTAGAATAGAGTTCAAAAACAGAATGATGTTTTAAAGCTCTAAGGCCACGGGGAGTGGTGAGCGGCTTCACTGCGGGTAGCAGGCGGGTACAACGGGTACCACTCCCACTCCTAGCGGGTAACAAGCAGGGTAAGTAGCGGGTATTGTTAGCGGGTATTAGTACCCGCTGAAACAAGGTTTTTAGCCGGTTGAAAGGAGAAACGCAGGTCGCATAGCGGGTACCACCCCCACCATAAAGGATAGTTTGGTAGGGTAGTTTTTCAAAATGAGGTGGCATATCCTCATCGATGGGTTTGAGGGGGTAGTTTGAAGTGGGAGGGTACCACTCCCACCCCCCCCCCCCCCTAACATCCATCCAATTTAGACTTTTACCATTTGGTTTACAAAATCTTTAAAAGTTGATTTGTTTAAAATTGAAAAGTTGAGTTAGCAAAACACTATTTTCTACTTCAGTTTGTAACCTAAAAAGCAGAATAGAAAAACAAACGTAGCCAAACACATGTCTTCTCACAGATCCTCCAAACAAACGAAAGACAAAACTTGATATGATACACCTACCAACAAAATCTTCCAACCATTACACACGATTGTCAAGATCCATCATCATTTATGGTATTTCCTGACAAGTGTCTCTTGTCATGATTCATCGAACCAAAACCTACTAGATTTTCTGGAACAATCGACTGCGCGTACCAATCATATGTGATTCACAATCCATATTCGGAGAGAAAGCTCCAAATTTTCGGGCTTGTTTAAGGGGCTATTTAGCAAAATCTGAACCATTAAGTGTTGAACCATTAAGAGGTCTGAATGGTTCAGCATTGTTCCAAAGCGAACAATTAAGAGGTAAAATGAACCATTAAGATGTAGGATTTTAGCGAAACAAACACTCTTACCTCTGGCCGATTCAGAGGTAAGTCTCTTAATGGAATAATTAAGAGGGTATCAAACAGCCCCTAATGCTTCTTTTCACATGTTTTAAAAATCAAAATTTTAAGCGGTGGTTAAACAATTATGAAACTTAATTACTATTTTTTGTATTAGTTAACTAAAAAATACTAGTTAAAGAATAAAGGGCTGTGTAAGCAAGTACAATGATGTTTTAGACATAAATATAGTAAAGAGAAATGAACCCATTATTAATAGTAAATTCATTGAACAAATTCTATGCAAGTTAAAGACATGACATAAGTTGTCCGGACCATACACCCTTTATAGTGGTACCATTATAACTTGCTTTACTGAAAATATTTCTCACATACAATCTCTACACACCCGGTTCGAACCAGGTCCTCTAAAACAATGAACACGGGGTTAACTCAGGTTTGGCTCCAGGGACCTTTGATCGTGGGTGCTGGACCTTCAGGTCTGGCTGTAGCTGCATGCCTTAGTCAAAGAGGGGTACCCTTTTTAATTCTTGAAAAAGAAAACTGTATAGCTTCCCTATGGAGGCTGAGGTCTTATGATTCTCTAAGACTTCATTTACCAAAGAAACATTGTCAACTTCCTCACATGCCGTTTCCTAAAGAGTATCCAGTGTACCCCACGAAGCAACAGTTTATATCTTACCTAGATTCTTATGCCAAACACTTCTCTATACATCCTATGTTTGGGTACAAGGTTAAGAGTGCTGATTATAACACTGTCATGGGCGTTTGGCGGGTTGTGGCTAACGGGTCAGAGTATCTTTGCCGGTGGCTCGTTATAGCCACGGGAGAGAATGCCAATCCAGCAGTGCCGGGAATTGACGGGCTAACGAGTTTTGGAGGGAAAATGATGCATAGTAGTGATTATAAGGATGGGGCCGAGTTCAGAGGGAGAAAGGTTTTGGTTGTTGGGTGTGGTAACTCGGGAATGGAGATAAGTCTAAACTTGTGTCGTAATGGTGCTCGGGTTTCTTTGGTAGTAAGACATAAAGTAAAACAGTAACTATTATTTTGTTTTGTTTTTCTATTATTGCTTTGTGTTATTTGAGATAAAATTTTGAGGAACCTAAATGTGTATGCAGATGCACATATTGCCAAGAGACATACTAGGACGATCATCTTTTGGAATTGCAGTTGGTTTGCTAAAGTTGTTTCCTTTAAGGTTGGTTGATTGGTTCCTAATTCTATCTTCTCGCTTACTTCTTGGAGACACGAGAAAAGTCGGTATCATAAGACCTCAAGATGGACCGCTTAAACACAAGAATACAACCGGAAAAACCCCGATTTTAGATGTTGGCTCATTATCTAAGATAGAGTCAGGCCAAATCAAGGTAAAAACAGAAAACCATTATGTTTCGACCCATGTATTGATGAATATGTTGGTTCTGGTTATATTTTATCTCAAACGGATCAACATTTAAAATTTTAAACCCGCCCATTTTCCCACCTATACCACTAAGACATAATCCTAGTCAAATTCGTATAGTTAAGAGATCAAAGACTAAAAATAACTCCTTGTTCTGGACTTCTGGGTTTGGTAGGTAGTTGGTGAAGTTCAAAGATTCACATCTAATGGTGTGGAATTTATGGATGGAAAGGTGGAGGAATTTGATTCAGTAATCTTAGCCACTGGTTATACAAGCAATGTAGCATCATGGTTGAAGGTACAATGATTGGAATGCAATCATACATCATCGCACAACACGATAATGAATGCCTTTTTTTCTCTATTTGTGGTTGATCAAGTACTTCCCTGCAGGAGGAAGGTTTGCCTAGACAAGGACAGAGTAATAATACCATAAGTTCATGGCTAAGTAACATGAAGGGTAAAAATGGAATTTACAGCATAGGTATCACAGGAAAAGGCTTAGTTGGAGCTTCAATTGATGCAGAAGGGGCTATAGAGGATATTGCAAGGCAGTGGAACTCTAACAGAAAGCATACAAGCTCAAAGATCAATCCTTATATGTAGCATGAAATCATAAGATTATGTTTGTAATTTATTTAAAATCCTAGACGTGCCCTTCATATAGTATTTGAGTGGTGATTACTAAGAAAACATAAAACTGGTCCGTCTGGGCTAATTTAGTCAACTTAATTCCTCAATAAAGTCATGGATGGACACTTATCATCTAACTGAAACCAATCATCCACAAAACTGAAGATCATTTCAGCCATAGTAATCCACCAACAATCACCAAACGAGAAAATACGCAGCTGTATATACAAGAACTACTCTAACCTTCCATTTTTAAAATATGTAAAAGGAGAACTTACTCACAAAACTTTGTTTAATTTTCCATTTTTGTTGCTAAGTTCCATTGCAGCAATTACATCTCAAAATCCCAGATACTCTCGACGGTTAGTTTTGGTATCTTTTTCTCCTCTGCTAAATTGATTGATGCAGAAACCTGGATGGCATAGAGAATCAAGAGTCAAAAAACTGTTTTGACAACGAGATCCAAAACAAAGAAGGCACAAATCAAGGTTAGCGACCACTCAACCAGACACAAGATAGTTCATTTGATGGTCAATTAACAATGACAACCTTAGCAGCTATACCATGTATTATTCTCTTCTAGAAATGACCCAAATAACTACTAAAGATTCCACTGACCAAATCTGGCTCTGTGCAAAATACGAGGTCCGATTGAAGATGTTCCTTGAACATATTACTTTGTTCCCTTCCCATCTTAGATGGGATAAGATGAGTTTTCTGTTTAATTGGATAACTATTGCCAAGTTTTCTAGTTGTATTCAGTGGTAGATTGTTACATCTTGGTTTAAAAAAGCGCTCTGAAGCGTTTAGGTCCTAGAAGCCGTGTACACAAGGCGTTAGCATTTTGTTGTCATTTTGCTCCCTGACACTAACTCCGTTAAATATTTCAGTTAAAATTAAGGGCATTTTACTCTTAAGTTTTATTTATAACCAGAAGATGCGCCTCTCTCATCTGTTTTACATGTCAACCTTTTTATCAAGTAAACCTTCCATAATTTCTTCATGTCTTCGGTTGTTTTTACATATCGGCTTCCAACAAACCCTATATTTGACCAATTTTAAACCAGAAGTACATCAGGCACCGTCTCAAGGCCCTGAGGCATTTTCCTGATCTCCTCGTGTGCCAGGTACACCTTTTTAAACCAAGGTTGCCATTACTTTGATTGAACAAGAACTTAAGTCCCAACATATTTCTTCGTAGCAATGATATATTAGTTTCAGGGATTTCAGCTATTTAGACATCTCTATAGGTCATCTATTAAACAAATGCATAACTGGCAGAAACTCTATTCACCATTCTAAGTTCAACTGTTTCCAACCAACAAATTTATTGCATATAATGTAAAATAAGCTCAACTGTTTCAAATTAAGAGATAATTTACCTTGACGCTTCCATTATCAAACGACTTCGTTCTATAATCCATCCCCAAAACCCTAGTGGACGACTGATAAGAAGCCCTAACCACCGAGTCATCATGAAGCCTCCTTGACACGGCTAAGTCCCACGAATTATCTCCGAAATCATAACACGGCTCAACCGTCATAACACCTCCATGTATGTAAGTGTACTTCACCTTACATTCCCTCGGCTCGAATCCATAATTCGCCGAAATCTTATTGTTAGAATCTAACAACAGCGTGCCGTCCAACGCCGTCCTGTTCTCAACCAACGAATGAGTGTACGTAAAGTTCAAAGGCTTTCCGTTAACCCTAACGCTATTCATGAATTGAAATCGTACATCCTAATTACACAGCAAAAGCATTAGGTTAAATAATGGAAATATAGTTGAAACTCAACCAGAATTACTGATGTGAACCTTTTTGGGGACGTTATAGTCGACGTTGAAGAGTCCGGGATTTTCTACTGATAGAGTGAGGCCGTTTAAAGAAGGGCCGTTGATGAAGGTGTCGCGAGTCATGGAAGCTCGTAAGTTAATGCCGCCGGTGTTGATGACGAAAGAGCCGGCCGCATCGGAGTCGTCGGCGTCGTAGCTTCCCCTGAACGAAGCCTTCATCATTTTCTGTGGAATCGCGTAGAAGATGCTGGAGACGTTACCAGGGTTTATCACAGAGATGCTGAAATAAAATGTTGTAGTCAAGGGGTGTTTGGGATTACTTATTAAAAACTACTTTTAACTTTTTACAAAAGTTAAAAGTTTCTATTTCTTAAAAACAATTTTTCATCTCCTTTAAAATTGACTTTTCCTTCATTTATCCAAATGAACTTTTAACTTATTATCTTTTTGAAAAAGGTAATAAGTTAATAAGTAGTTTGAAAAGGCAATCCAAACACCCCCTCAGTTGTTTTGAGATTAAAGGAAATCACGGGGGCTCTTTCGACATTTGTTTATTAAGATGCTTTTTGGGCGATTGGGCCTGACTTGGGCTCTAATTGGACTGCAAAACACTTTAAAAGTTTAAGACTTTAAGCTATACGCTTATAGCCTTACAACAATAGGTGCAACAAATTTGGTTCGGGATCTGATCCGTCGGTTTTATACCGGTTTGAAATTGTAAACTCTAAAATCTTCGGATTAGGATTAGTGATTGAGGAGTTTCCAGAGAGGTTTCACTAAGCTTGACCTAGCAAAACAGAAACACCGTCGTCACAGTGGGGACCCTGGGGGGTGTCGTTGTGACCAGCCTCTTGCGTAAGAGTAAGTATTGGGTTTCCTTCTTATTGGAGAAGGTCCAAAACTTGTATCAGCCTCTTCTAAATATGCTAGAGTCTAGGGTTTCCTTCTTATTGGAGAAGATCAATACCGATGATGAATGTGAAAGAAAGGTTATTCTCCTTGCTTTGTAATCAGATTTACAATAGAATAAATAATACATGTGATGGAGAGATTACAGTAGATAACTAAGGAAACTACAATCAATCCTACAAACTAATATTCACAAAATATACACCAATAATATCCGTAGATATTTATCGGTTAACACTCCCCGGCAGTTTGAGCCGTAGATGAACGGAGGCATAAACTGGACCGAAAACGATGGAAGAGGTATTTGGGTAAACCTTTGGTGAAAATATTCGCATATTGGTAATCAGCAGGGACGTGTAGGACTTTGATGTCACCAAGGCGGACCTTGTCGCAAACAAAGTGAATATCAAGCTCGACGAGTTTAGTGCGTTGATGTTGCACTGGATTTTCAGTGAGGTATACCGCCGATACATTGTCGCAATAAATAATTGTCACGCGTGTAACAGGAACATGAAGTTCGAGTAGAAAGTTACGAATCTAGCTTAATTTGGCTGTTGTATTGGCCACTCCTCTATATTCAGCTTCGAAACTAGACCGAGAAACCGTCGGTTGACGTTTCGAAGACCAAGATATTAAATTGCCACCCATGTAAACACAATAGCCAGATGTTGACCGCCGTGATTCGGGGCATCCGCCCCAATCCGCATCCGAGTACGCCATAAGTTTTCATGGATGGGGATGGAGAAATAACAAGACCCTGAGATAAAGTTCCTTTGATGTACCGAAGGATCCGTTTAAGTGACTGAAAGTGTGGTACCCGGGGAGCATGCATGAACAAACAAATCTGTTGAACCGCATAAGAAATATCTGGCCGAGTAATAGTAAGATATTGAAGAGCACCGACGAGACTTTTATATAATGATCCATCGGGAAACGGTAAGCCATCGGTTGCACTAAGTTTGGAGCCGGTGTGCTTACAGGCTTACAGTTGGACATGGCCGCTAGAGATAGAATGTCTGAGGCATACTTCGACTGAGACAAGAACAAACTTCCTTTCTGTTTTTGAACGGTGATGCCGAGGAAATGATGTAGGGATCCGAGGTCTTTTATTTTAAACTCTGTAGATAGCGACTTGATGATCTGTCGAAGTAAAGTCTCATCGGAGGCAGTGATAATAATATCATCCACATACAATAGTAGGTAAGCCATTTGATCACACTTATGATAAACGAATAACGAGTTGTCGCATTTGCTACTTTGGAAGCCGCATTTGGGGATGTATGTTGCAAATCGTTGATACCAAGCCCGTGGGGCTTGCTTTAATCCGTAAAGCGAGCGATTAAGTTTGCAAACATGCTTGGGTTGTGTGTCCGAGATGAACCCCGGTGGCTGAAACATATAGAGTGTCTCTTTCAAGTGGCCATGAAGAAACACATTTGTAACATCCAATTGATGAATTGGCCAAGATTTTGATACAGCTAGACTCAGAACTGTTGACGTGAGGTCGTAGTCTCACTCAAAAATAAACCAATTACAACTAAATAGCTAGCGGTAAGTGGGTATCGAACACGAGGAGTTTGTGGAAAATGTGTTATCTAAGTAGCTTTTATAGTAAACTAAAATTAAACTAGATTGCAGAAATGTAATTTCCAGAATTTTGATTGTTGGTTTTGAAAACTAGAATTATCTAAATTAATCACAAATCAAAAGATTGTAATTCAGAAATGAGAGAGTATGCCTTCCCCCGGTTTCAGGTTTCCATGAATGATAATACTGATGTTTAATTAGGAAGAACTACATAGACATAGTTCATGAAAATATGTTTGATTGTGATAAAAAGGGACCAAGTGCTTGGATTACAAGAACGCAAGATTGTCACCCGATGATCAATTAAATATATCCAACCCCGAATTCCTCCCAATAAATCTCGATTGCCAGCGGCACCAAGAACTGATGGTTTAGAAAACGATGTTAAACAATATCAACGATTACAATCAAACACATAAACACCACAATAACACAACCAAAATGATTAGATTATTGTCCTACAAATAACATAAACATCAACAAACATTCAAAAGATAAACCTTACAATCCGGAGGAAAACATATGAAAACTTAGCCACACATCGTTCGGTTGATCATCATCAAACAACTATCAATGTTCATGTGAATCAAAAACACCAACCCAATTGTTCCAAATTGCTTCTAACCAAGAAAATCACCCAAAATCGCCCCTGAAACTCCTGCAAAACGTCTCCCAATGATTGGATCTCAAAAGCCTCTTCAAAAACTGTTTTAATAGGGCAGTTACACTTTTCACGCCAATGACCACCGTAAGCTACGGTGCCCACAGTAGCTTACGGTGGTGAGCAACAAGCTACGGTGGTCCAAAACTGCTTTACGGTGCTAAGAAAATTCCCCAGATGCCACCGTAGCTTACGGTGACCACCGTAAGCTACGGTGGAGCTCAGTTCATTCTCTCATTTTCTTTGTTTGTTTCAATGATGATTGAGTCTCTTTCCGCTTGCTTCAATCCTTGCGTTAAATGCATCCAATTAAACTCTTTTGTACCTGAAACATTAAACCACCATAGTCATCTAATTCTAACAAGTAATCGACTTAAATGTAGGATTAAAATACCATTTATAGCACTTAAAGGTCGTCCTACGGACCACCCGTCACATCCCCACACTTAACCGTTGCTTGTCCCCAAGCAACTCATCAAAAACCATTTCATCAATTCTCAAGCGATCAAATACAAATCAAGCAACCAAATATCCTCATTTACTAACTTTTTCTTAAATCCCGCATAGCACACCCCTCACAATGACTCTCCTCTCGGCGACAAATAATAACTAGCAAGGATGAGCTAGAACACACTTAAAGCAAACAGGTGGTTGCACAACAATAAGCTTATAGTCAAATCGGTCCTTCGCCTACATATCTTGCAAAACATGCACGTGAATCAAAGGGACTTAACGGTTGTAACGTGGCTAGGCAAATGGGTAGGACATGGAAATATATATGTAGTAGCTAATGATCCGACCCGGTCTTATTATTACATCTAAATAAACTCAACTAATTAACTAACTACAAATCCTCGCATTTTTTTATTTTTATTTTTATTTTTTTTCAAACTACTACCTCATTTATTTCCTTCTTTTTGCCATTTTCTCAGATTTTTTTTTTTTTTTAACAAAAACAAAAACATCAAACACTACGTACTGAAACTACTAAACTTACTAAACCGGGTCTTCTCAAACAAGTAAGATATTTTGGGCGGTAAGCATGGGTTATCAAATGATAGGCAATAAGCTCAAATATGGTTACTAATGGACCAAACCCCCGCCCCTCTCGCTACCATGCTCATATGTGTACTTTATGAGGCCCAACCCCCGAATCCCACACTCACACACATCGTGACGAGGCTACCTAAATGCCCTTATCCTTTTCACATACATATCAAGCTAAGGCCTCAAACCGCATTCAAGCATAAGTTCTAACATACCCCCATCCGTTGCCACTCTCATCAATAAAGATATATTTTAACAATTCAAAGAAATGGCTCAAACTCTCACCAAGAAAAAAAAAGAAATATGGGCTGCCGATGTGTCATGCGGTTTAGTACTTAAGTGTTCAAATTTGGACCATTTTTCCGCTTAATTTTTCAAAATTTTCACAATTTTTCAACATTTCAAAAATTTCCCTTCATCCCCACACTTGGGATACATTGTCCGCAATGTACGGTTTTGAAGGAAAGCTCGCTTAAAACACAACTTCACTTGTTGCTTCTCTACTCAAACCCCAAAATTATATATATATTTTTTTATTTTATTTTTATTTTTATTTTTATTTTTTTTTAGATTCAAAACTAAACAAACACCACCTGTCTTTCACCACCCAACAACTGAATACCTCAAAACACCACCCAACCGCCCAACCATAAACATAAACATAAAGATATACAAAAATGTACAAGATGAGGTAGAATACGACCTGATCAATAGTATCTCGGTTGAGGAGGTCCGAAAATGGACGTCATCATGTCGAAAAATTCTCCGAACCCGAACGAATCACTGCTACTATCACCTTGATCTCCACCTTGATCAGCTTGTTGACTTCCCATGCCTGTGTGTGGATCCACCCACTGAGAATGATGCAATGGTGGGGTAGGATAAGTTACACTACCATCGTACGGTGGTAGAGTAGAGTAATCCACAATAGGAGGGTCGGCAACAACTGGTTGACCCGCATGCCAAGCATCATGCATACGTCTGTTCCAGTCATCAAGGTAGCGGTTGTTGATCTCCTCTTCATGAGCAAACATATGAGCCCGATTCCAGTGCTCTTGTCGATCATAGTTCTGCTTAAAATCTCTCTCCATACTCGCTCCCATGAATGTTTGATGATCATAAGATACTTGTCTTGAATCTTCCCAGTTAGAAAAGGTAGGTGGACGCATACGGTCAACAACTTGCTCCATCGTTCCAACATGAGCCCAATTCGGATCATAAGGCATTTGTGAATGATCAAATGCACTTCCGATGTACCCCGACTGGGTTCCTTCTCTTCTTCCACTTCCACTTCCGCTCTGGCCTCCTCTATCCGTTTCCATTGGTACTACGTAAGGGTCATCCCTATAGTCATCATCCCCACTCGGAGCTTCCTCTTCACTATCGGGCTCATCAGCCTCACCCGGTCGTAACAGCCTTGCATCCACTTTCAAGGCCCTCCATCTCTCACCCTCACTCTTGAGCTTATGATACCTCTCCGACTCGACATATTTCCATCCAATTCCCAACTGCTTAATGTCAAACGGCTTGAATTTCTTGTAAGAGCCTTTTTCCTCGGCTTGAATAGCTCCATACTTCTTCAACAGGGCAGTAATCAACCGACAATGTGGTATTATCTTTCGTTGATCACTATTTCGACTTATCCATATATTATTTAACACTAAAAATCGGAAAGGAAAAAGCAGAGCCCCATTCAACAAGGCATACAAGATTGGCACCTCCGGATATCGTACTTCAACCTTGTCACCCCGTCGGGGAATGACATTTTGTGTGCAAATAATCAACATCAATTTAGCCTCGATCCTCAAATTCTTACGGTATAATTTCCCATGTGTAGTACCGGGCAAAAACAGATAATCCAACATCATGTGCCATCTCGGATGCTTCTCCGGCTCAAAATACAAATCCTCCAACCGCGGGATCATGTATTGATTTACAGGTTTACTATCAAACTTGGCTATCCTACGCAACGTGTCAAATGACATCTCAACATCAACCCCATTGACCGTCCCAATCAACTTCATTTTTGATGCACCTTTGTACGGGGGGCATTTTAAAGTGGCCATCCACTCTTGAATTTCCTCAACATACAAATTATTAGCCTCTTGATCGTAACACTTCAGTGCCGCTTCCCAACCCAAAGCGCGAAACTTATCAATGACCCCGAACGGACCGAAATCTTTTTCACGAACTTCTTTCTCACAAATGAATGCTTCTTTCCGTTGGGTTAACTTATTCATTTGATCATGGAACAGTTCCGCCTGCCATTCATTTGGTTGCTCGTGTAAAGGCCCAGATGTCCACTTCGGTTTCGGACCTATCGGCTGCTCTTCCTCCTGTTGTTCTTCTTCATCTTGATCTGCCAATCTGAGCAGTCTTCTTTTCCGTTGCTGATTCTCAGGTGGGTTACTAGAAGACCCAACTTGTTCTTTCCCTTTTTTACCCATAACCTACAAGTACCAAACAAACAAAATTTATGTTCCCATTAACCACATTCAATCCAAACATCTCCACACTTGCTCGTAACTATGATTGTAGATGCATGTCAAGTACAATATTCATCTTTTTGCAAAAAATTGGTCATTATTTCCCTATATTAGCAAAAATTCTGCCCAAAAATTATGTTTTGACATAACAATTTATTAGCTACAACCATAACCCTTTACAAACTCAACAAGTTCTTATCATCAATTCACTGCAAGCAAGTGTGTAAGCAAAAACAAGTATGAAAACTTACAAATCTGCAATGTACTTCAAATAATGAACATAAATTGCATACCTTTGCTTTGAGGGTGATGAAGACAACAAGAACTTCAAGCTAAGCAAAAACCCACTAAAACCCCAAAATTTTCGGACCCGTAATGTCCAAAATCGACCACCAAAACAGAGGAATCTTTGAAATGAAAACACAAATCTAGAATCCTTGAGAAATTTTAGTCAAAATAGACCCCAAAACCACTCGATTTGGTTTAGATTTGAGAAAATAGTGCAAGGTTGAAGTTATGGGAGTTAGGGTTTTGTGTGGATGATGAAAGAAGAAGGAGGTGAGGTTTGGTGGTGAAAAAGGGAATAAACCCGTCACATGGTTGGGTATTAAAGTGAGTTTTTTTTTTCGGACCCAGGTGTCAGACCTCCACCGTAGCTTACGGTAACCACCGTAGGCTACGGTGTACACTAGCAACAAAATCCCACCGTAAGGCAGTTTAGGAATGGCGTATGGTTTTAAATCCCCACCGTAAGCTACGGTGCCACCGTATCCTACGGTGGTAACTGGCACTTAAATTTATTTTTTTTTTTTTAAGAATTTTTATAGTGTTTATATTTTTCGAAAATCATGAAAATATCCTACCCCCATGAAAAACCCGTGTTGTCCTCAACACTGTGTTAGAGAAATTCGTAAAAACTTCCCCACACTTGTTTCAAACACAAGATAAACGTGAGTACGGTAATTGTTTAAAAACAACTAAATTACACTAAATGAACTATTTACACTACCAAACCTGGGCCTCTCATGCTTGTTCTTCATTTACCGGGCGTAAAATGTAGCCCACCTTATCAATTTAGAGAGTGTTGATGTCATTTCCTTCCAGATACGGCTTGAGCCGATGCCCATTCACCGTTTGCTTCGTATTAGTATGAATATCTTCAATATCAACATCCCCGAATCGACCCACTCGCGTGATCACATACGGCCCCATCCATTTACTTTTCAATTTTCCCGCGAACAATTTCAAGCGTGAATTGTACAACCATACCTTTTGGCCCACTTCAAAGGTTCGCTTCCTGATCTTTGCATCATGAACCTTTTTCAGTTTGTCTTTGTACGCGGATACACATTCATATGCTTCGTCCCGAATCTCTTCAATTTCACTCAATTGAAGCTTCCTAATCCTACCCGCTTCATCGTAATCCGCATTCACCGTTTTAATCGCCCAATGTGCCCGATGAGCTAACTCCATTGGTAAGTGGCACCCTTTCCCATAAACTAACCGGTACGGAGTTGTACCAATAGGAGTTTTATAGGCCGTTCGGTAAGCCCACAACGCATCATCCAACTTACTTGACCAATCTTTTCTATCCGTTCGCACCGTCTTCATGAGAATTTTCTTGATTTGACGGTTGGACACTTCAACTTGTCCGCTTGTTTGCGGATGATACGGCGTAGCGATTCGATGGTTCACATTGTACCGCTTCAACAATTTTCCAAAGTTAAAATTTTTAAAATGTGAACCGCCGTCACTAATTATAACTCTTGGAATCCCGAAACGAGCTAAGATGTTGGACTGAACAAACTTGCACACAACCGAATGATCGTTGGTTCTTGTAGGAATGGCTTCAATCCATTTCGAGACATAATCTACCGCCACAAGAATATACAAAAACCCATTCGAACTCGGGAATGGACCCATAAAATCTATGCCCCACACATCAAATATCTCAACCACCAAAATAGGTTGCAAAGGCATCTCATCCCTCTTCGAAATACTTCCCATTCTTTGGTAATTTAGACAGTTCCAGGCAAATTCACACGCATCCTTGAAAATGGTGGGCCAATAAAGCCCGCATTGAAGAACCCGATAACCGGTTTTCTGCCCACTGAAATGACCCCCACATGCTGATGAATGTGCATGAGCCAAAACCTGCAACACCTCGGTGTCGGGAATACACCTCCGAATCACTTGATCCGACCCAATCTTGAAAAGGTCCGGTTCATCCCAAATATACTGTTTCACTTGAACCATAAACCGTTGCCTTCTCTTCTTCTCCCAATGGCTTGGAATGGAATCAGTGGCTAAATAATTCACAAAATGAGCATACCACGGTGCGGTAGACACGGCTAGCAATTGCTCATCAGGAAACCGTTCATTTATTTCCATCGTGTCGTCAACTCCTTCTAATGGAATCCGGGATAAGTGATCCGCCACAACATTTTCACATCCTTTTTTATCCCGAATTTCTAAATCGAACTCTTGCAATAAAAGCACCCAACGAATCAAACGGGGCTTTGCATCTTTCTTCTCCATCAGGTAACGGACCGCACTATGGTCCGAATACACAATCACTTTGCTTCCCCATATGTACGATCGAAATTTGTCCAAGGCATACACCACCGCTAACAACTCCTTTTCGGTTGTGGTGTAGTTCAGTTGCGCCTCGGACAATGTCTTGCTTGCATAGTAGATTGCCACCGGTTTTTTATCAATCCGTTGACCCAAAACCGCTCCAATTGTTGTGTCACTTGCATCACACATGATCTCGAACGGCTTTGACCAATCCGGCGGTTGCAAAATGGGAGCTTTCACCAACTGTTCCTTCAAAATATTGAAAGCTTGCAAACATTCATTAGTAAAATCAAATGAAACATCTTTAAGCAACAAATTACATAAAGGTTTAGTGATTACACTAAAACCTTTAATAAATCTTCGATAAAAACCCGCATGTCCCAAAAACGACCTTACCCCTTTAACATTTTTCGGTGGAGGCAGAGTTGAAATTACCTTTTATTTTTGCCTTGTCTACCTCCATCCCTCTATTGGAAATCACATGACCCAACACAATACCCTCTTGCACCATGAAATGACTTTTCTCCCAACTTAGCACCAAATTTTTCTCGACACATCTTTTTAAAACTTTTTCCAATTCGTCGAGACAAGATTCAAAAGTTGGGCCAAAAATGGAAAAGTCATCCATGAATACTTCAAGTGACTCCCCGACCATGTCCGAGAAAATACTCATCATACAACGTTGAAAAGTGGCCGGGGCATTGCACAATCCGAATGGCATTCACCGAAAAGCGAAAGTGCCGTATGGACACGTGAAGGTGGTTTTGTGTTGGTCATCCGGATGAATAGCAATTTGGTTATACCCCGAATACCCATCCAAAAAACAGTAATATTTTTGACCCGATAATTTTTCAATAATTTGGTCAATGAACGGTAACGGAAAATGGTCTTTAGAAGTGGCGGCATTCAATTTCCGGTAATCAATACAAATACGCCACCCGGTGACCGGTCGGGTGGCGATTTGTTCACCATTTTCATCTTTTATTACTTGAATGTCGGCCTTCTTAGGCACTACTTGGGTAGGACTTACCCAAGCACTATCCGAAATCGGATAGATAATACCTGCATCCAACCACTTAATTACCTCCTTTTTTACCACTTCCCGTAAATTCGGGTTCAATCTCCTTTGAGCCTCTCGGGTTGGTTTCGCATCCTCGGTCGTGATGATTTTGTGCATGACGATTGATGGACTAATTCCTTTCAAGTCGGCAATCGTCCACCCAATCGCTTCTTTATTTGCCTTCAACACCTCCAACAATGCTCGCTCTTGATTCATTTCCAAATTAGAGGCAATAATGACCGGTAAAGTGTCATTATCTCCTAAAAACGCATATTTCAAGTGGCTAGACAAGTTCTTCAACTCCACTTTCGGTGGAGTTTCCAGTGACGGTTTCGTATCCGAATTAATCTCCGCTGGTAAACTTTCAATTTGATGGGTCCACGGTGGTCGTCCTTCTCGAACCGCTAAAGCCTCTTGATTTTTCTCTTCCATCCTCAATGCGCATACATGTACCTGTTCAGAAAAATCACAAACACAAGTTTCCAAGACATCTTCCTCATACTCGTGCGGGTCACACCTGTCAACTAAATCTGCCATAAAACACTCATCACCACCCAAAGAGTTAGAAACGTTAGTAAAAACATTTAATCTCATTTTTCTATTTCCAAAGGTCATATCAACTGTACCATATCGACAATCAAAAATGGCATGAGCGGTGTTCAAAAATGGTCGACCTAATATGACATTTTGTTGTTGACTTGGGTCAACCAATGAGTAGTCCAAAACTAAAAAGTCAACGGGATAGTAAAATTCATCCACTTTTACTATCACATCCCGCACAATCCCTCGGGGAAGCTTGTGAGATAAATCGGCTAAAACAACCGTTGTCTCGACCCGTTTCAATGGACCAAAATCGTATTGGTCATATAAGCCCCCCGGTAAAATACTTACTCCGGCACCAAGATCCAATAACGCCCTCGACATTTGAAAATTTCCAACTTGAATATTAATTAATGGCGTTCCCGGATCTTGGAGCTTAGGAGGAAGATCCCCTTTTAAAACTGCACTTACCCGCTCAGTCAAATTAACCTGTTTAGGCACTTTCTGTTGCCTCTTTTGGGTGCACAATTCTTTTAAAAATTTTGCATACGCGGGTACTTGCTTAATTGCCTCAAGTAAAGGAAGATTTACTTTTACTTGTTTGAACACCTCCCACATCTCCTCTTTTTGAGGGCCCCTTTTTGAAATAATGTTCTTCTTACCTGGGTCTATTAAAGCCGAAGGAAAAGGGATAGGATTTGACCCCCCCCCCCATTTTTCTTGTTATTCAAAAGTTCACTTAGACCCGGTTTTCCAAATACTTTTTCAAAAGTTTCACTTTTCGATTTACCCAATGGTGATGATGCGTCATCATCACTTTCCACCCCCGTAATATCCTCAACTACCCCTTCAACCAAATTCGGGGAAGAGTCATTTTTGTATTCTTTACCACTTCTCAAAACACTTACATGATTAATAGGAACATTACATGAAGAATTATGAGAGGGGTTTACCTTAGTGTCGCTTGGAAGTTGACCCTTATTCTTCTTCAAATCCGCCACTTCGGTTGCAAGTTGACCCATTTGGGTGGTCAAAGATTGAATGGCCTTGTCACGAACTTCGTCTTTTTGTAGACGAGCATCATCCAACTGATTTCTTCTTTGCATCTCTTGTTGCATCGTCTTTAACACATCCATAACCTCATTCCCACTTGAATTGGATGGTGCCGGTCCCCCAGTTTGTTGTTGGTATTGTCTTTGATAACCTTGATTACCTTGATTACCTTGATTTGCATATGGTTGACGCGGAACAAAGTTTGATTGAGGTGCTCCTTGGAAATGTGGGTTGGATTGATTCGCGGGATTGCCATAACAAAAATTCGGGTGATTTCGCAACCCCGGATGATACGTATTTGAATTCATGTTATAATTTCTACCACCCCCACCTTGGCCTTGACCTTGAATTGCATTGACTTTTTCAAAATTTTCTTGAACCCCCAAAGTGCAATTATCCACTAAATGGCCCAATTCATTACAGTTAGTGCAAACATCATAAACTTGATTAGTAATTTGCACATTACCATCCTCCACCGCATGCAATTGGGTTCTAATAATGGCCGGTCTCGCTCTCCTAGATGATTGAGCCTTCCTCTTTGATGTGACCGTCATTTGTTCCAAAAATGCCCAATCGTCTTGCTCGTAATTAGTACCGAATGTACCATTCGTGATAGACATTAAGTCACGAGCATCTTCGGAATTCAACCCTTCATGAAACGCGTTCAACAATTCCCACAATTCGATCCCATGATGAGGGCAGTTTTTTATCATCAAATTAAACCGTTCGAAAGCTTCGTGAAACATTTCACCTTGTTGTTGTTGGAAGCTTCTCAAGCTTCTTCTCGCATCGTTGGTCTTTTGGGCCGTGAAAAATTCTTCTAAAAATCTTTGTTGCATCTCCGCCCATGTATAAATCGAAGCCGATGGTAAAGTGTAAAACCATCTCTTCGCTTTATCTTCCAACGAGAATTGAAACAATACCAACTTTACTTCATCCGATGAAAATCCTTGCCCACCGATAGTATTGCATATCGAATCGTATGCCTCCAAATGAAAATAAGGTTCCTCTGTTGCTAATCCCTTATATTTCGGTAAACTTTGGAGGGAATTAGTTCTAACTTCGAACGTCCTCCCTTGATTGTTTTGAGGAATAACTACCGGTGAAGGATTGTTGGTAATAACCGGCCTAAAATGTGCTTCAATACCCCTCACGGCCTCCCGATTATATCTTCTTGGCACACCCAATCGAACTCTTGGATGTGGTGGACCCATTGGTCTTTGAACTGGTCTTTAAGGCGCGAATTGTTGAGTTGGTGGTTGAAATATTTGCCCCACTTGTTGTTGTTGAGGTATTTGTCTTTGAATTTGTGGGCCTTGTGGTGGTAATTATTGTGGTACAATTTGTTGTTGTATGACTTGTTGTTGAGGTCTACCAAATCCTTGCATTCCTTGGCCTTGCACATATGTGTAGTCCCCTTGACCTCCATTACCGCCATAATAATACCCTTCCTCTTCGTATCCTCCAAACTCGTCATCATAACCATCATCAAACTCATCTCCTCTTACACCCGAAGTTTGAACAAATTGAGATGGTGAGTATTGCAAACCCGGTTGATTTGATGGTTGAAAGGTAGAAGTAGTATGAATAATGGTTGAACTTGACGGAAATTGTTGTGATGGTATTTGTTGAGTGGAAGATGATTGACCGGAAGTGGGGAAGAAAGATGAAAAGGGTGGAACTATTGATGAAAGGTTATAGGTAAAGGCGTGTTCGGGTTGGGTACTTGAAGGTAATGTAGTGTTAGGAGGTTTAACTTCATGGGTTGATGTCGGACTGATAGTAAGATTAGGTGACGGTGTAGATGGTGTTGTTTGACCCGTAGTGGGAGGTGGTTCCATTATGTTTCTTGGTGTGGTAGGTGAACCAATGACTTTGTTCTCCCTAAGTAAAACTCGGTTCCGTGAAAGTGTCCGTTCAATTTCCGGATCAAATGCTAATGATGATGACTTTTTGGAGCCTCTAGTATGCATACACCTGTAAGTACCTGCACACTAACACAACCAGCGTAAACCCAAAAATAACAAACAAAAAACTACGAAAGTTAACACACGTTGCGCACTACTCCCCGGCAACGGCGCCAAAATTTGACGTGAGGTCGTAGTCTCACTCAAAAATAAACCAATTACAACTAAATAGCTAGCGGTAAGTGGGTATCGAACACGAGGAGTTTGTGGAAAATGTGTTATCTAAGTAGCTTTTATAGTAAACTAAAATTAAACTAGATTGCAGAAATGTAATTTCCAGAATTTTGATTGTTGGTTTTGAAAACTAGAATTATCTAAATTAATCACAAATCAAAAGATTGTAATTCAGAAATGAGAGAGTATGCCTTCCCCCGGTTTCAGGTTTCCATGAATGATAATACTGATGTTTAATTAGGAAGAACTACATAGACATAGTTCATGAAAATATGTTTGATTGTGATAAAAAGGGACCAAGTGCTTGGATTACAAGAACGCAAGATTGTCACCCGATGATCAATTAAATATATCCAACCCCGAATTCCTCCCAATAAATCTCGATTGCCAGCGGCACCAAGAACTGATGGTTTAGAAAACGATGTTAAACAATATCAACGATTACAATCAAACACATAAACACCACAATAACACAACCAAAATGATTAGATTATTGTCCTACAAATAACATAAACATCAACAAACATTCAAAAGATAAACCTTACAATCCGGAGGAAAACATATGAAAACTTAGCCACACGTCGTTCGGTTGATCATCATCAAACAACTATCAATGTTCATGTGAATCAAAAACACCAACCCAATTGTTCCAAATTGCTTCTAACCAAGAAAATCACCCAAAATCGCCCCTGAAACTCCTGCAAAACGTCTCCCAATGATTGGATCTCAAAAGCCTCTTCAAAAACTGTTTTAATAGGGCAGTTACACTTTTCACGCCAATGACCACCGTAAGCTACGGTGCCCACCGTAGCTTACGGTGGTGAGCAACAAGCTACGGTGGTCCAAAACTGCTTTACGGTGCTAAGAAAATTCCCCAGATGCCACCGTAGCTTACGGTGGAGCTCAGTTCATTCTCTCATTTTCTTTGTTTGTTTCAATGATGATTGAGTCTCTTTCCGCTTGCTTCAATCCTTGCGTTAAATGCATCCAATTAAACTCTTTTGTACCTGAAACATTAAACCACCATAGTCATCTAATTCTAACAAGTAATCGACTTAAATGTAGGATTAAAATACCATTTATAGCACTTAAAGGTCGTCCTACGGACCACCCGTCAACTGTTCGGATGGTTGTGGGTTTTACAGCGGGGCTAAAGGTTTCATCGCAATCAATTCCCACAGTTTGAGTTTTGCCATTACCCACGAGTCTAGCTTTGTACCTTTCCAAGGAGCCATCGGCTTTGAACTTATGTTTAAACAACCACATACACCGAATAACAGGAACATCCATAGGTCTCGGTACAAGTTCCCACGTATTATTTGCCAATAGAGCTTCATATTCATTAGACATGGCAAGTTTCCAGTTTGGGTCGTTAAGAGCAGCGAGGTAGGATTTAGGTAATGCAGAAATGGAAGGTTTTGTTTTCGGTGTTTAAAGACAGGGGGATACGTGGTTTAAAAATGCCGGATTGAGAGCGGGTTTGCATTGGGTGAGTAGAAGATGTCTCAGTATTAATGGGAAGTGAGGCTGTAGGTTGCGACTGGTTAGGAAGGTCTGGTACGAAAGCCGTTTGGAGTGGTGATGGGATTTGGTGTGTGATGTGTTGTGAGCATGGAGATAAAGTTTGGTGGGTAGGAGATGTCAGGCTGTTGTGAGGGTTGTTAGGTGAGCCTGAGTTGGAATTTGTTTGTATGGTGTTAGAGGTGAGGTGGTCGAATGAGGTGGGGTGGGAAAAAAATAGTGTGGGTGATACCGGTAGGGTATCCTCATCCCTCATCTCTCCTAGAATTTGAACCAAAAATAATGCGGAAATGAAATCAAATGTGTTTGATTTAATAAGAGTTCATCATGAGCCTATGTTGGAAACTGTGTGAGGTTTTTGATGCACATCAGTTGTGGCCTATGAGATTATGTGGTATCGATCCTTCATCTCTGCCATGTGGATTTTGTTTTCATATTGACAAATTTCATGATTTGGGGTTAACAACTTAACATCACAGCACTGTTCGTTAGGGCTCGCAAACATCGGTTGGACTCGGATTCACGCTCGACCCAGATGAATATCTGCTTTTGAGGCCCAAAAGTATACTATATAGTCTAGACTTTAGAGTAGAGGTAAGTTGGACGTGCCTAATATTAACTTCTGTCACACCCCAACCGACGGCGGAATACGTCAGGGCGGGACATGTAGACTGTTCATGAGCACAAGGTTGACTAGATTGCAATATATTAATCATCAAATTTCATTTCAAACAAAACAAACACAAACCAAATTCAACAAGTACATAAAATGAATTACATAGTGTTCATTGTTTAAAATTATCTAAGTCCAAACTTAAGTGTAGTATGCCTTTATCAAACTCACACATTAGCACCTGAAACATGAATAAAATAAAGTCAACTTAAAAGTTGGTGAGAATACATAGGTTTGTACATAGATAGTATATAAATGTGAGTAAGCAAATCCTTACAAATCATGATAAATAAGGCATTTATGGAGAGTTACTATTTTGTAACCAAATAGTACAATCAAACCTTTGTAACTAGCATGCAAAAACAATTATGTTGTCGGTAACAATCACCCTAACTGGGTGGGTTTGTCAGACTCAATAGATCTATCATTGTTAACCGTCGGCTTTAATAGTTAATGATTGCACATGAATTTGCACACAAAACAGTTAACACACCTAGTACTCAAACATAAAGCTCAAATTTGCACACATGAATGTAAATTGGATTTGTATTTGTGTAGTTTGTGTAAATGTAAATCATTGTATGTATAGTGTTCATGTTTCACCCCAAAAAGTGTAAAAGTGTGAAAAAAAGAGGCTATGTAATACTCACTTGAATCAAGGGTGTAGCTAGCACGCGAGACTAGGTAGCAAAATGATCCTTGTAACTCACCACGTTAACCTAGTGTGTAATGTATATTGAATTAATAGCGTGTACAAAAGTCTATGTCTAAGTCTAGGATTGAATTGGATGTGTGTACGAAGGGTTTGAGTTGTAGTTTGAAAGGAAGTGTGTAGGTTATTGTGTTTGTACTTGAATGGGTGTTTTTATAAAATGAAAGTTTGAAATGAATAGTTTAAAATGATTGAAGTTTGGGTTTGAATAACTAAATAAAATTAAATAGTTGTTATTCATTTATTTAGTTATAAAAATAGCGTGAATTATATTAAGTATAAATTAAATAAATAATTTTTTTTATTTATCTGTTTATAAAGATGTGTAAAAATATTGATGTATAAATTAAATAAATAATTTTTCTTTATTTATTTATGTATAATGATGTGTAAATATAAAATTGTGTAATTAATATTTATGTATAAAAATCAAGAAATGTGCATTTAACCTTTTAGTGTAAATTATAATAAATAAATTTTATCTATTTATTATTTTTAAAATAAGAACTTGATTGCTTTAAATAAAATTGATATTTTTTTCTAAATTTTATAAAATCAATTGTGTTTATTTGGAAATTAATTTAAATATCTAAATTTTTGTTTTAAATATTTAATATGCAATTTTTAGCCATAAATTCATAATAAAATGAATTTATATTGAAAATTTATGAATCTGATTTTATTATGTTAAAAATATTATATGGTTTATAAAAATAATTTTTATATAAATTTTAGGGTTTTAGAAACAGTTTAAAAAAACAAGCAGGCCACAGGGACTCGAACCCGGGTCTGCTAAGGAGTCTGGTAAGTGTACTACCACTGGGCTACGACCGGATCTTGTAAGTGAATTGCTCCTGGAATGGGTTTAACATGCGGCCGAGTTGGGACCTGAGTTGGATTTTAAAAATAGGCGCAAAAAGTCCGACCGGTCGCGTGGGCCGTGGGTTTCGAACCCACACCACCAGGTTCGATGGAGCATAGACTTAACTAGTCGGACCAGGTGGTTCGCTGATTATAACAGGAATCTTAAATTTGAAATACGTTAACTTAATCGAACCCGATTCATTCTTTGAACCCGTATAAGCAGGTCATGGATTCAAAGTGCAATCGAGTTCGATGCCCTCTGTCTTGCGAAATTGACAGAGGGCTTTTGATTGCCATGTGATTATGAACCTGTAGGCACAAATCTCGCATGATTTGATGCAAAGATGAGTGTGGACGATTGGGACGAAGGTTCTACTGCTCTTGTTACTCGACAGAACTCGGGATGCGAAATGAGGATCGAGTGAATGTTCAAAGAGTTTGAGATGGGGATTGCGCAAGTGTGTGGCCGGTTTAATTTGATTAATTTCATTCACACAAGGCGATTTAATTCGGATTTGACCGTAATAGTAGAAGGTGACAAATTACACTTTAATCTGTTGAATTGGGGATGAATCGGGTCACGTTAAGGGACTGGATACATGAGGGATTGATTTGCGCATGATTTGCGGGATTGGGGACGCGTTAATTTCATGAATTGAATGTGATTTGATACGGATTTGACTATCCAAAGTCAATTCGTTCGAATTTCGAATTGAGCGCTCAATTGGTCGATTTGATTTGATGTTTGGGTCGAGATTGGGTCGCTTATTGATTGTACATGATCGGGGAAGCCCGAAGCAACTGATCTTGTCGATCCTAGGAGTTGGATTTGTGGATTTTGGCCTTGTTTGACTTTTAAAAGTCAAACAGATCAATTTCCTTTGAAGTTGGTCAACATTTGGACTTGAGGGTTCAAGAATAAGGTTCAATCAAGGGTAGATTTACTTGTTAATTTAGTGTATGTATGTGTATGCATTTGTAATATGTATAAATATATACATATGTATGTCTAAATATATATATGTACATGTATATGTATAGAGATTTTGAGATAAAAGTGGGATAAAATTGTGAAATTATATTGATAATTAGGGTTTAGTTGTTTGCACAATGAATTTAAGACGTTGTAATAGAATTGGTTATCAAATGTGTTACATTGGGTTGAAAATAAAAGTAACAAAATCAGAAATGTTACAACTTTTATGTTCTTTCTTTCTTTTATGTTCTTTCTCCCTTTTAGTAACATTAATTTCAACCACATCTATGTTACCACCACACTAGTGAGTAACAAATCATTCAACTATGTGTAATTTAATTATCCAATATGAAAATATGACTTGTTATGTAGTGCCAATATAGAAACACAAATCTCATATCATGAAAATATCAACTATTCATAAAGGATACCATGATAATAAATCATACTAAACATAAAGTTTGACTATAACCTTACATCAACATTGTTCAAAATACTAAAACATTGTTCAAGCATAACCACTAATTAGTTATCCTCATTATTGAGATGCATGTGGGGCTCCTTGTGAAGCATCTTGTGATGACCCTTGTCCGACACCCAGGGGAGGATCTACCTTAGAGCCAGGGGTCCCTTTCGGTACCCCTCAACTTTCGACGCGTAGTGGAATTTTTTTACCGTTTTTATGTTTCTCGATACCCCTGAACGAAATTTTTGATACCCCTGGATTTTTTTCCTAAATCCGCCACTACTTACACCTCCACCCTGACATTCACCCTTGCCTCCACCTTGACTCTTGCAACTTCTAGAATTGTGGTCCTTGTTTTTTTGCATTTGCAACAAGTTGTATTTTCTCATCTTCTTGTCAACTTCCATTAATTGGAAATCCTTTATTGCATCTCCTCCAATTACCTTTTCCTCATTTTTTTTGGCCTACCAGTCTGGGTATGATGCTTAGGAACAATAAGTGTGGTTGGGGCAGGCAGATGGTATCTAATGTTCTATACCATTAATTAGATCAAGTGTGTGCATGTAGACCTTCTTCAAAGTATCTAACTAGTAAACCTCTAAAACCTATGATTATGGACTGTCAACCTCAATACCATGACTAGCCATGTCCCAAATGACTACAACTGCATATTTGCGTGATCCCAGTCAACTCCCACTTCTTGCATGAACAGATTTTAAGCTCCACATCTACAACATAATGGTCAGACCAAGGCCCACTCACCTAACATAAAAAGCAAATAAACTCAGGAGTTATACCAATTAGAGGGTGTTTGGGAGTGTGGTGGCAAAGTGCTTATTGACTTATTGGCTTTTTTAAAAAGCCGATAAGTAAAAAAAATTAGCATTTTTTTTTGAAAAAGTCAATAAGTCATTTTCAAAAGCCAATAAATCATGGCTTTTGGAAATGACTTATTGACTTATTAGCTTTTCAAAAAGCCAATAAGTTAATAAGTCATTTCCAAAAGCACATCCAAACACCCCCTTAGTCATACTGTCATACTTTTACATATAAATAAGTCAACTTGTATTACCTTGTATATTTTTTTATTTCCAAACATAATAACAGTGAATTGAGAAGCTTTTGTTTTAATGACATAGAATATCTTTGTTACAAAGGGAATCAATTGTCCTCCACATTTTGCAATCAACTTGTGAATTGTGAATCATCTATTCCCTAATATACTCTAAACATGTTATTATAGGTTTGTCTCTCCCACCAACTAACTGCTTGTTAAAAACCTCACACAAGTTGTTTAACAACACATCACACTTTGCCCTTTATGTTTAACCCAAACCATAAACATTAGTGGTTTTAGATTAACAATAAACTTTAATAATAAACGAGGATACAATACCACTGAAATGCGATATGGCCTAACTCTTAGGTGGCATCTGTTTTAGCCACTCATATAGGTTTGCATCTTGTTTTCTTATTTCATACATTTCTAAAGCATGTTTATGAACATTTCTCATCTCCGTTATTTCTTCATGATCTCATGTATATGTCTCAAGCAGTACCTATGCTCAACACTAGGGAACACCTTTGCTATTGCAGGTATTGATCCCTAATAAAAATTACAAAGTCAATAAAAACACAATTACTAAGTAAAACATTAAAATAAAATGGAAATACCTTTTGTATGTCAGTTATGAATGTGAAATTAGATCTACAAGTGAGATCAAGATATTCTCCAATATTTTCTAAGAACCATGCCCAAGAAACTACATGTTTCAGCTTCCACCAATGCATATGATATGCAAGTGGATATATATCATTATTTAAATCAACCCCTACTACAGTCAAGATTTGACCAAGGAATAGACCTTTTATGAAACATCCATCTAATCCTATAATCTCCCTCCCACGTATCTTAAAACATGCCTTCAAAGCTACAAAATATACGCATATCCTTTTGAACGGCATACTTAGACTAATAGGATTACATTCCTTTTCAACATAAATCTTTATACCATGCATGGTTAGCTCTTATCAATTCATCACAATAATCTCTTATTAATCCATAGCTTTTGCGTGTGTAACAGAGGGGTTAAAACTTGAAAAAGTGGTAGAAGTTTTAACGTGGTTAAAGTAGAAAGGGTCGGACGACACATACCTTAAACTGGAAGTACAAGTTTTGTCAAATCAACACAACTTTTGGTGTGCCGTCACATGCAAGTATGCAATAGCGACTTATTTATTTGGTATGTATTTACTATTTTACCATTCATCTATAATCTTCTATTATTAACAGTATATATACTTACAATAAATTTGTTAAAATTTGACCAAACATTTTAAAAAATATAGATCCTTCTAACTTTTTAAAATAGATTATAGGTTAATTGTTTTATTTAAATTAATATTTGTATAATAGAAATAAAATAAATAAGTTTTACTCGAATATCCAAATATAAATTATTTAAGTAACTCGTAATAAAAAGTTATAAATGATTAATAAAAGACTTAAAAGTCCTTAAGGGGACATCCGGGTGATTAAATGGTGTACTTCACAATAAAAAAATGTTGGGGGTTCAAATCCTGTAGGACGAGTGTTGTAAATTTGTAATATATTTATTCTATAAAATATCTAGAAAATTTATGTTAAAAAAACTTAATAATAAATACCCATGTCCTAATGGTCTAGTGTTTGCTCCCACAAAAGTGGTGTGAGTTCATTTTTTTGCAAATGCGAGGTTAGGTGAAATTTAGTTGTAAAAATTTGTTGTTTAATAATAATTATAGTATGAAAATCTATTGTGATAAGTGATATTACATGAATTTTTGTGTAAAATAGTGTAAATCAAAAGATTTCAAACAATGAAATCAAGCTTTGTTACAAGAGTAACATATAATCACCCATTACTACCATGAATTTCTCCGCATCATGGTTGTTAGGATGTTAAATGAGTCATGTTTACACATTAACAGGTTAAATTCTACACGAACCTGAAAATCGTATCTTACACATAAACCTGAACACGATACGAGTTTTCGAGGGTTGACACGAGCACAACCTGTTTAACACGAAAAATTTATTTTGTTTTATATTTGTTTCTAATAATACTTTAAAATTACAAATTTATAACAGAAAAATATCAATACATATAAAACTTAATGCTTATTTCTAAAGCTCAAAACAAAATATATCTTTCAAAAAAGATTTAAAAAAAAAGAAATGGATTAATTTGCGAACCTGCCAATCCAAAACTGACTGATGTTTAGACTAAATAAATACAAACTCACACGTACATCTATACAGCTAATGGAAAAAGAATGGAATTTAAAATTTTGTAAAATAGATCGGAAAAGAGTTAGGCAAGTTAAGAGGCTAAACTTGTCAAGTAGAAGAAACTTGAGGGGTGATGTTGGAGAAATTCAAACAGGAAAGAAATCGGAGTCACTGGGGGAGCACGACTTGTTCGTTCGTGACCCCCGCCGAGTTTTTCGCTCATGATTAGGCTATATATACGATACACTCTTCATTTGCTTGATTCGTATAACGAACGAAACCCTAAACAAGTTTTGAAGAAACACAACAGCAGCAACCGACGACTTCTGAGTAATTAAGGTAATTCGTTCTTTCAATTGTCGAATGATTTGAATTACATTCATTTTCATGTTGATTGGTTGTGTAGATCGTCGTTCATGACGATCATACTTTCGAGAGTGGAAATGATCCAATTTTTGGTATATTTTCAATATAAAACGAATACAAATGTTACGATCGAGAAATTTTAAAAGAGGCTTTTTATTTTTTTGTTTACATCTTTAATTCAACAACTTCCTCCATGATTCATGCAATAAGATGAGTTTATTTGTTCATTTTAACTGTATTGTGATGATAATTGTTTTCATATCAATTAACTGATTTCCAAGTGTTCTAGATGTTCTAGATGTTGATTATGTTTATGTTTCTAATCAACATTTCTGAGAATCATAGTTCTCAAGCTATTTTTTTTTGTGAATTTTAAGGTCTTTAATTTGACATTTGTGATGATCAATGTTCTCAATTGTCTTTTCTAAGCAACAGTTACAGTCAAAGTATCAATTTGTTCTTTTACATAAAACTTGATTAACTAGGTAAGATTAAGCATGCTAATCTTTAAAATGAATATTTTAGTGTTAACTTATTTTGAAAAATTATTCTATGTAGTCATATTTGCAATTTTAGCTTCCAATCTGTTATTTTTTACCCTGTAACATTGAATTTTTAGAAGTCAAACAAGTTTTAGTCAGTGTGTTTGTCTAAACCATACTATAACTTTTGCAATTAAAACTTTAATCATAACCCAATTTAACTCAAATGGTGATTTTAATAAATTTCCATTAGTTACCGATAGTTATAACTAGGGTGGTTAATGGTTTGGTTTGAAACTGTAAAACCGTCCAACCGGTATTTAGTTTGATTTAGTTGACGTGTTCAGGAATTTAAACATCACTAATTTGGTTTAGAGTTTATACTCGAAACTCGTCAAAAAAAATGAGCTAGATAACATTGTGGTGGTATGGTATGTCCTTTTATCCTTATTTGGGCCTTCAATTATTTGAATAAGAGAGCCGGTCTTTTATGTTTTAGTTGTTATGCATTGTTTTATTATAAAGACAATAAAGCCCAAACCGTTAGTGAAGAAATAAGTTATTTAATTTTTAACGGTTTGAATTTGATTTTGACAATTTAAAATATTGTTATTAACGGTTTGACTTCTTCTTTGACCTTTTCAAAACCAAACATAAAACACCCATAGTTATAATAATTTTTTTTTTTTTTGAAAAATGGTGTGATTTGTGTATTTATTATCTTGTTCTGAAACATTTAATTTTCTTTGACTAGTAATTATCACTCATCAGTAACCCATTTGAGTATCTGTTAGCGTGAAGACTACTCAAAAACATTTGAAAAATAGCTACGTGACCCGTTGACCTTGATCAAGAAAAAACGATATTGGTTAAAAGTTTTTTCATCGTTACATGCAAAGAAAAGTTGCGGAAATTCATCACATCACAACTATACTATAAACCTCTAATTCCCCTTTGTAATTTTGCAGTTAACACATTCGCCTTTCTCATAATTTCAATCCTCACCGATCGATTCGAGTCTTCGTGTCGTAAGTTCTTTACCCCCTTCATCAATTTGCGATCTGTGAGAATTTAGTACGGAAATTTGTTCATGATTGTTCGTTTGTATGCATGGCTATGTAGGGTTTCGATTTCGATTATGAGGTTAGATCATATTGTATGATTTGATCTTTGATTTTTTATCGATTTCGTATCCTGATGAGGTTGAATTTTGTTATTATGAAACCCTAATTGTTTTAAGTGTTGACTTTAAAAGTCGTCTCTCACTCTCTCATACATTGGTACGGTTGTTTGATTTATTAATTTGATATAATAATCATTCAGGATATCTACGTAGTCTCCAGTGTTTGGTGTGGATTGCTTTTTTTTTTTAACTTTTTTATTCAATTATTATCTTTACTTTTCCTTTTCCTCTGTTTGATTGTTTCTGCTTTTTAGGATTCTTTGTTTCTGCAATTATATGGTATTAATTTGAAATAAGTGTAATTCAGTAATTCGATGGAGTCGAAAGAGGATGTTCATAGTGATGATGGATCTTATGAAATGGTCAACTCAGATGATTATGCTAGTGAGAATATGGAAGAGGTTGGTTCTGGCATTTTTGGCTTTATTATTATTGTTGGTTTAGGTGATTTAACATTTTGATTATGTTTTATTTCATTTCAGGGTCTATCGGACGATAGTTCGTATGATTTGCTTTGTTCTGAGGTGTCTGAAACACTTGTTTTGACCGATGACGAGGGTTTTTCTGAGGATAACATTTCTGATGATACAGAAGGAGACATGGGATTAAAAGATGCAAACGATTCTGACCGTACAGAAGATGGAGGAGATATGCTATTTGACTGTGATCCCAATTCGGATTCAAAAGTGCAACCAGTTCATGATAGTGTCAATAAGGTAGCCACTTATACTATGCTTTTCATATCTATTTAGTTAATCATTTCTTTCACTTGTTAATTCATAATCATTTGATATAAAGTTTTGTGCAATGATCTGCTTCAAACGTGTTGCAACTTTTATAATTGAAAAAAAGATATCTTTTTTAGTGATTTTGTGAAATGATTATACTCCCATACTATCTTTTTAAGTGATTTTGTAAGTTCTGCTTTGCTTCATAGGTTAAAAAGCGCGACTTGATGACAATGCTTTGCGAGAGCTCGGATTTTGACTTGTATGACTACCCTGTTCAATTCAAGTTAAAAAATGACATAAAAGAGGTGGCAAAGAATCACATCATCCGTTACCTTCCCGCCAAATCGTTATACAAATGTAGACAGGTCTCTAAAGAATGGGATAAATGGATATCCTGCCCATTTTTTGCACACGAACAAAGTCAATACTTCAGAAAAACCTCGGGTTTCTTCCAAGATTCAAAATTAGCACCTATTCAGTTCATCCCATTCGAGAATTCTGCTTATGGTGTTCCAAACCCGTCTCTAGGTTTCCTTCCAGTGCGTGTTTACATTAAATCCTCGTGCAATGGGTTGCTTCTTTGCCAAAGTTTTAACTTTGAAGACGAATTTTTCGTTTGTAACCCTGCAAATCAGCAGTGGATCAAACTCCCCCCTTCTACTTCTTTCCATGGACTTAACCCGAGATTCGTGCTTGCTTTTGAACCTTCTTCTCTCGGCTTTGAACCGTGTTATCAAGTCATATGCCTGTTCTCTGTTCCTTATCCTGATGTGGGTCCCATTGTGCATTTTGACATATATGATTCGAAAACAAAATCTTGGACGGTGTCTGAAATGATATGCGCGGATTTGGAATCAGAAGTAAAAAGTGATGGGATTTTTGTAAACGGAGTTGTTTACTGGGAAACTACAGGTGGCGAGTTATTAGCCTTTGATTTGAAGAACGAGATCTACAGTGTTCAAAAGCTTCCTGTTGACGAAGGTGGTGCATTGACCAACTTCCATGGAGAATTATGCCATGTAAGAGCAGAATATGATCGTTTCACGCGATCATGCGTATTGGATGTTTACGGTGATGGTGTTATGTCCTTGAAAAACACCATCAATATTCCTGTTGATGATGTTGAAGTTGGGGAGTTAGTTGATTGCACAGTTTTGGGTAATTCATGTGATGATGTTGTGGCATTGGTGGTGAAGGTATCTCAAGGGCAGGAGTGTCTTTATGCTTATCATGTGAAAGATGAAAAGGTTCAAGGATTAGGGGTTTTCAATCACTCTAACAAGTTGTTTCCTTATGTTAACAGCCTTGTTTCTATAGATGCTTAATCATTGTTCTCGTCTTTTTGACTATGTTTTTTTTCCTAAGTGGTGATTGGTGTACATATATTACTATTGAACTTCTTTGGGATGTTTAATGTTTTTCTGTTGACACTTTACATGTGTGTTTGTTCTGTTATGTTGGCTGTTTCATATGCACACACACAAACATGTTTATACTTTGACATATGCGTAGAACAGTAAAAGAAATAACGATGAAACGTTGCCGCGAACCTGCATGTTGTTGCGGCGCGCTAAATAGCTAAAAATGACCATTTTAAACATTACACACATCAAAGCGTAAATAAAAATAACGACGCAACGGTGTATACGAAATTACGACGAAACAACCTTGTTGTAAAAAACATTTAAAAACTATTTAATGAACTAAAATAACCATTTAATGGAAAAATAAAACCGTATAAAACTGAAAAAGATTTAGGTAAGTGAAAGAAAGAAGTTAAAAAAAATCTTAAAAACGTAAAATAAAAGGTAGAAAAAAAGTAAAAAAAAAATAATTTAAAAAACGTCTCTGCCTGGGTTTGAACCCGCGCCAGGTGAGTGGTGCTACCAACCTACTACAAGACCAGAGTCTCATTTGTATAATTGCAGATTTATATATATACACATAAGATCATGCAATTAAAAAAAAATTGGAATAGCACTTGCCAGCCGACATTACCTTTTGTATATGCATTACCCACTTGTGCCAGATGCATAAGTTAATTGTAGTATATATAATTGTAAGAATATTATGTTCTAATTTATTCACCCTATCTTTTAATGATCATGAATTAACCGTTAGTTTAAGATCATATAAAATGTTCTTGTATTAATCAATACCATCCAAATACTAAGCATAGATCAATATTCCTTCTAGCTAGGTTTAACCTTTAACGTGCGACTATTATCCGATAAGAATCTAAGTTCAAGCTTTTATTGGATAATTTAGACTTGATCTATGTTTTACTTTGTTTTATATACTTCTCAACAAATTCTTGATATCCAACATCATTTGTTAATATTTGCAATGAACCCCTTCATTCAGTTTATCTTCTTTGTAATTTTACCCAAAGTGACCTTAAAATAACTCTTTCTTTTAATCACTTGTGTATCCTAAATCCAAATAATATGTTTTAAAGTAATTATCACTACCTTGAACTCTTTCGAGTAGTTTGTAACCGTTTATAATTGAACTATTTCAAGTAGTTATTTTTTGTAATACACTATGCATTATTTAATTACTTTAAATTTCCCATGTAAAACCCTTTTGACCAAATGAAGCTTGTACAAGGTTACTCTTAACATATGCACCATTCTCTGTCAGAGTGAATGTTTTACTTCAAAACAAGTTTGAAGCGTACAACATGGTATTATAACTTAACTTCTAGATCAAGGTTTCAGGTTTTTAATTGATCATCATATAATCAAATTTTGCAATAGATCATATATTGATGTTCATCAATTGCTTAATATCTTATCAACCAATTGCTCAATATCTTATAAACCCTTGAACAATCCTAATAACGACATTCGTTAATATTATGTCTCGTATATATATGATTGGTTCTTTAAACTATTCAATATGTAATTCATAATTGCATAGTGATTAAAACTGTTATCCTTAGTGCATCAATATGACTCCTCATATAGAGATATGACTCATCATATCTTGCGCTTTAGAGTATGACTCTTCATGCTATAATGATATCGAAATAACTCTTTTTGTCTTTGCACAAATAACCATGTTGTGGTTTTTGTATGAACTAATCCTGTGTTCATATGAAACATCTTATGCTTCTTTTGTGCAAAAGGTCCTTTTAAGTTTGTTTGTGGTTCTTCATATATCCCATAGTTGTTTAGTCACTTCCGATGTGATTTGAGAACTAATCTATATTCCAAGATAATCTTGAATTTAGACTAAACTGAGTATGTCAGCCACATAATTATTTTTTGATGGATTTTAGCTCCAACTTACATCCACACATCTCATTTTGATAACTACTTTATCAAATGAAAACCTAATTCATATTGAGTAAAAATACAGTTGTTATTTATACCTTTAATTGGCAACATCATCCATTATCTAAGAGACATGATATGACTAGAATATTGGATGTGTTATCCCTTAAGCATGTATTCATAATCCATTATGATCATCTCATGTTCTATTAGCTAAAGACCGCTTACTGATATCATCAGAGAACCTTTTAACTTTGTTTAAAGGTGTGCATGTTTTCAAAACATGTTGGTCTTAACAAACAATCTTTTAGAGCTTAACTGCCGAGTTCTTAACTCGTTGTTGTATTTTAATATTTTATAACATGCGGGTTGTCTTATAGTTTCATAAACTAAAGAGATGGCTTAGGTCTTATTTTCACGGTCCAAACGTGAACATTTGTTGTATTGGTAAGTGTGTGTCAAAAACTATGTAAAAAACTCGATGATTCTAAATTTCTTTTTTCAAAAGATTCCAAGTTGCTATAATGTTTCTAGCCTATATTCAGATTCCTCAAGCAGTTGGATATCTTATAGAAATACCGTACTTCTCATATATTGAAAAATCCTTTCTACTAAGATAGCAACACTTGATAAGGATCATCACATCTCTATGTATGCGTCATTTTTCTTAGTGGTAAAGGTATTTTTGTTTTAGAATTATCATGGAGTCTAGCGTTAATGCCTTTTAGCAATCTTAAAGTAACAACTTTACCTTTTTCTTTTTGAGAAACTTTTGATCTAATCATATATTTTTGTATTGCCTTTGCCAGTTATACTTCATTAATTACACGACTTTGGAGTTTGTTATTAAGATAGTAAGATGGATTTCCTTACCCCGTGAAATCCTCTGTAGATATCAAGATGAAACTATTGCTATTATTCATTTCAAACATAACCCATTCAGATGTATGGTTCCATAACTGATGCGTGATTCACCAATCAAAACCATCTATAGTTTGTCAAGAAACTAATGGCAAGACTATAGACGAGATTTCATAAGGTTGCCTTTTAAGCAATGTTGTAAAACAAGGTCTTCGAGACATAGTACTCCCCGAGTAATCGCTACAAGGTAGGTTGCCGAGGCCCGAGTACTCTCCGCCTAGGGTGAGTACTTCCCGAGTACTCACGACTCCCCCTAGACTTTTGCGACATTGCTTTTAAGTAACAAGTGATGTTCGATAACATAGATTAAAATTATAGGTCTAACCAAAATTCCATAATTCAAAGTGTTATCAAACAAAACCTAAACTAAAAATTTGTTTAAAAACATCCAAATGTTTTAAATTAAGCAAATTTTAAAGATTATATAATAGTCTACTTATTTCACTACAACGTGATTCAAAATCCACATTGGCTTCTGTTATTCATTCGGTCACATACTCTGCAGCAACTATTGTGCAGTGTTAGTATGAATACCATATTCATATGTATTTGAGAAAAATGATAGGTTTTACAGAACTGAAGTTTCTGCAACATAGGTTGTGTACTCCTCTAACTATGACATATAATATATTGGGCAGTTTCTCATCTAGTGACCAAAGTCACCACAACAAAAACACTTGACACTGTGAAGAGAATAATTGTCAGACTGCCCTATAGCAACAACTTTGCCTTTGAACTTTGTCATGCCTTTGCCAAAAGCATTAAACTTGTTTTTCTTCCCTTCCATGTGCAATTCGGTCATAGAATATTCCAAATCACTCATTAGATAGTTTACGAGTCAAGGAGAGAGTTTAAGATCAAATTCACAATCATGTCATGTCCCATGTCCAGATCAAATTCCTTAAGCTGATCGACATAACCAACCATTTCCTACAAATGTCGACTGCACCGCCACTTCATCCAGCTAGCTTGAATAATTAGTGGTCGATGTAGTTTAACTTTTTGAATAAGTAATGTATGGATCATTTTTAAAATTTATAAAAATGTGTATTTCACAAAAAAAAAAACATTTTTTTTTATCATTTACATTAAAATTTTAATTAATACGAGTAGCTAGAGGTGCACAAATAGGTTTTTCCGGAACCGATTTCGGTTCTTACTAGTTCCGGTTCCTTGTTGAAAAACAGAAACCTATGTACCCGGTTCCGGTTTTTCAAGAACCGGTTCCGGTTCTTACCGATTTGGGTTCTAACTCGGAGTAGCAGACCAAACTCAAAAAAGAAATGGGCAGAGTGTAAATCATTTAGAAATGGGCCGGTCTTCATAGGGCCCAATCAGTGATTCACAAATACCCAGATACAGAAAAATTCGACCCGGCATTCACGTCCATCGTCTATCATCAAAACCCTTGCTACGTTTTGTAGCAGCTAACAAGAAATCGATCTCCCCCTCCACCATCTACCATCAAATCTTTTTGATTCATCAATCCAAACATCCTATCTGCTGACGTCACGGTGAAATTCGATCAATCTGTGATCTGATTTGGAAAACATGGGGGATTATAATGATCCGTTCATGCGCGGGAACAACGCCGCCGTTCAGGCTCGTACCAAACAACAGAACCGCGCCAATCTTATGCAAATGAAGCTGGTATCCCTCTATGCTTAAATCGCTAATTTTGAATCTGTCTTAGTTGAATTTTGCTTGTAGGATATCTTCGTGGCCATAGGTTTGATTAATATCTTCTTTCACGATATAGGTTTATGTTTGATGTGGCTAAATTTAAAATATAGGTATGTAACTGGTGTTTCTGCAGGGATTTGAAACTGATTTGGTTGATAGTAGTATAATAGTGTTCTTATTTTTAGATATTGGTTGCAGTTATTGAGAGCTAGTTTTCACATATTTGGTTATTGAGTGGAGATGATGTTAGGTTAAATTTATAAGCATTAAATGAGTGGATATGCTTTCCATTATTAGAATTTAGGCTCAATCTATATATTTTAACACTTGATTCTGATTTCTGATACTTACATTGCAGATTGGACAGAGTCATCCAACAGGATTGACTAATAATCTGTTAAAGCTCTTTGAGCCGAGACCTCCTTTGGAGTATAAGCCACCACCTGAGAAGAGAAAATGTCCGCCATACACAGGTACTTCATATTTCATGTATGTTCTATAATTCAGCTTCTCTCATGTGGCATTGATGTATTTTTGTTCAGAATATCTAACTGTTTTTTTTTTTTTTTTTTTTTCTATTTATCACTTGAAAGGCATGGCGCAGTTTGTAAGCAACTTTGCTGAGCTTACTGACCCTGAATACGCTGTACCTGTTGAAAAGGGTGAAACTCCTGTAAGATGTTGCATTTGGCTAACTCTACATTTGCTGAACTTGCTATTACACCTGGTTATGTAAATGTGTTATGATTTCTTTTAAGTTTTGAAAAGCGTTCTTTTGCAATCTTCAGCAAGATGCAACTGTTTTTTTTATCGAATGCATATGAATTTGTGTTTGTACAAGTATTTTTAACAAGTATGGATGATGTTCTAAAGTTAACTATTTATTTACACTTCTGTGTTTCCTTGTTGATCTCTTTTGTGGGTCAGGGCCAACGGAGGGCTAGGATTCACCAGCTACGGCTTGAAGAAGGTGCAAAAAAGGCTGCCGAGGAACTTGAGAAATGTAATAGGCCATCTTTTTTATTCTTTGTTTTTTTAGTTGATAATTTCTAGAAGGTATTGGTGACTTAAATATGAGTGGCTTATTCTTGTTTGTTTATGCAGATGATCCGAACAGTGACCCAAATATATCTGGAGATCCTTACAAGACGTTGTTTGTAGCTAGACTTGTGAGTAGTACAGCCTTTTGCTTATATGGCTTTTTAGACTTGCCTTTCTTAGTTTACTGATTTAATTAACTTTATTCTTTTTACTTGCAGAACTATGAGACAACTGAGAGCAGAATAAAAAGGGAGTTTGAGGCATATGGCCCCATCAAACGGGTAGGTTTTGTAGAGTACCCTGAAAAGGGACTCAAGGTTAAGCCCTTTTATTCGGTAAGAGGTTTGGTTTTGTGGTATATGGACAACTTATTTATACTGTTGTCTGCAAAAGAACCTTTCAGAAATGAAAATTTGATTTTTCGGAAATAAAACTCAATTTGGTTGGAAATGGTGCTTAACTGCTAATGAGCAGTTTTTCTTTTAAACAAAAATCCATACAACTGTTTTGACGGGTTATATCATATTCTACTAACTGTATTATCTTCTAAATTGTGTTATATATATATATATATATATATATATATATATATATATATATATATATATATATATATATAACCATGAACTGAATTATCAGTTACCATTGGAAAACTTAAATGTGAAATAAAAAGTTTAATTTCAGTATTACAACAAAATAACAATAATAATTGATGGTAAATTTGGTCTGCTAACTGTGCCATTTCTACCACTTGGACACAATTTATCATATGATTCCTGAATCGATGAACTTGGAGTATTTGTAACTGTGAGTTTCTATCGTCAATGTTATTACACTTAAGTTAGTACAATTTTGTGAGCTATTGTGATAGTATAACATCAATTAAAGGATATGGTAAGTTTGCGAAAATTACATGCCTTACTTTGCTCTGGATTCTGGATAGTATTTGTTCAAGATTCAGTGAAAACGGTAATTGTTTCTCAGGTATTATTGCCTACCTAAGCTACCCTCCCTATTAATTACTTTCCCTTTTTTATATATATCTGATTAAACCTCAATTTCTTGAATCCGGGATTTGGGTATTCTAGAAGCTTAAGGTAATAAAAGGTACTTTATGTTCCACGGTTTGTACCGTATCCTACTTGAGCCAGATGAATGATGCACATATGCCATTTGGCAATAAATTTCTGCAACAAATGGAGATTGTCAACTTTTTGGTAAATTATATTGGGAGTGTATCTCTTCTCTTCTTTTCTAAGTTCAGTATTTGCATTTTATGCTACTGAAATTTTACTTTCTCTAAGTTCAGTATCTGCATCTCCTATAAAAATATTTCAGAAGTTGAGAAGATTTCATGGTATTTTTAATTAGCATAATTTATAGTAATTTATTTATTATATAAATAGTCCCTGGTAAGGGGAGGGTAGTATGATCTCAAGACATGGTAAATTGGCCAAAGTTATTGTGCAACTCTATAGCAAGTGATGGTGATGATGCATCTTGCCTGGGGAAGCCTGTTTTAATAAAAGGTGAGCACGGCTATTGAGGCTTAGTGCCTGTTTGCCGTGCATTAGGATTTTTTTAATTGCTAACCTTTTTATTGACACTAAACTTGCTATAGATTTAAGCAAGCATATTTTAGTTAATCTTCTGTTAAAAATTTGGGTTTTTATGCTTATGGATTTTTTTTCTAACCCCTAAGAACTACAGGTTCGTTTGATTGCTGATAAAGAGTCCAACAAACCAAGAGGATATGCTTTCATAGAGTACATGCATACACGTGACATGAAAGGTATTCTTTTGTCAATTTCTATTTCTTTATCATTTTCTATTTGGGGCCGCAAAATGTGTGGGTTGGATAACAGGACAAGCGTTTTCTTATCCATTGTTTTTTTAGCTTTGTTAATAATCATGCTGGTTATGATATCAAAAACTTTCTTTACAATAATAATCTAATCTTTTTCTAATAGAACTATGGGCCTTCAAATAATTTGGAACAACACCGGTGTGTTGCAAAACTCAGCAACGACTCTTGTCTTATATTTTCTGGAAGAAAAAACTGATTTATTTTTTCTTAGTTTTTCCCTATCTTGCACATTCTATAAATCGATAGAAAACACAACAGATCTCAAACCAATTTGGCAACTTGGCCACTTGGTTATCTTATCTTATCTAGCTATCTTACTTGCTAGACTACTTGGCAAACTGGCCACTTGTTTTATTCTAACATTTTCAGAATTAAAAATAACAAGAACCTCACCCTTTCCACTCATTTGTTTTCCCTTGTGAGCCAATTATGCTAGTTTAATCTCTGACTCATGATGCCGTCATAAAACATAACCCAAGTCAACCCATTTATACGTAAATGGGTTGAAATTGCCACCTCTTTTTGCTATGTAATTACTATTAGGGAAAATCACATTAGCAGCCATTTTGACTAAATATATTACCAAAATAGCCATTGACATCTTGACTAATGGTCAATTGCACTTTTTGGGTAATATGTTTAGTCAAAATGACTGTGCATGTGATTATCCTTTATAATAATTACTGTTTGAGTCCCTGACGTTTAACCATTTAAACTATTTGAGTCCCTTATATTTAAATCCATCTCTTTTAACCCTCACGTTTCATTTTTGCTTCTATTTGAGTCCAGATGACTAACTCTATTAGATTTTCTGTTAATTTTTTTTAAAAAGACTAAAATACCCCGCAGGGACTCAAATGGTTAAAAAACTATTTTACCCTCTCTCCTTTCACCTCCTCCACCACCACCACCAGTATTTTGTTAAATGGTATTTTTTTTATTTAAACCATCCCTGTAATGAACTCTTGACTGAACATTCAACACCCTTGTGAACCAAGTGCCTTCTTCCCCAATCATTCCCAAATCAAAACCCTAACCCAAATCGAAACGATTAAGCATGGGTTTGTAGTCAAAACGTTGGGGCTTTTGATCAGGATGTAAAAACGAGCAGGAAAGTGAGTTTAATACCTGTAATTAGGCTGGATTCGTCGCGCGGGTTTGAAGGCCCCCTACCCTTGTCGAGCGCGACCTGCATGGAGGAGGAGAAACGGACTCGTGACACCGATTTTGAGTTGTAACGATTTGGGTATAAGCGATTAGTGTTGGTAACGTGTTTTCAGTTGTAAATGAGTGGGATTTGAGGAGTTCGATCATTGAATTTTGGCTTCAATGGCATAACCGAAAGAAATAGGAAAAGAACTTGAATGGCTTTAAAATCCTAATTAAGACTAAATTAATTTGTTATGATAGTCTGTGGTCGATCGATTAACAATCCCACATCAGTTGTGTGAACCAAAAGCTTGGATTTCGAGAGTTTGGAACTCCACATCTCCGATTTTGACTTTAGGTAGTCAAAATTAGTTCCATCTCATAACAATGAGGAAGAAGGGCAACGACAGTGACGACCGCTTTTCCGGCGAAATCGGCTTTTTAGTTTCCATCTCCCTGAAACAGCAAGTTTCTTGCACGCCATTGGACCTGCCCAGCTCTCCGTTGGACCCTCCCTGTGAGGATGCTTCAGATTTTTCTGATTCCGGTGAAGAAACATCTAGTTTGTCAAAAAAAATCTGGTGGTGGTGGTGGTGGATGTGAGTAAGAGAGAGGGTAAAATAGTTTTCTAATTATTTGAGTCTCTGAGGGGTAAAATAGTCTTTAAAAAAAAATTAACAGAAAATCTAACAGAGTTAGTCATCTGGACTCAAATAGAAGCAAAACTGAAACATTAGGGTTAAAAAAGACGGATTTAAATATAAGGGACTCAAATAGTTTAAATGGTCAAATGTCAAGGACTCAAACAGTAATTAACTCTAATTATTATGATTATTGCTATTGTTATTGTTATTATTATTATCATCATCATTTACATATCCGATGGTTGATTTGTGTGATGATAATGTGTAGCTGCATATAAACAAGCGGATGGAAGGAAGCTTGATAATAGAAGGGTGCTTGTGGATGTGGAACGTGGTAGAACTGTTCCTAACTGGCGACCCCGTAGACTTGGCGGTGGACTTGGAACAACCAGGGTTGGAGGTGAAGAAGTTAACCAGAAGTACTCTGGGAGGTAAATTTTGTCGTTTTTTTCTCATAACTAAGATGGTTTGATTTTTCACCCTTGAATCACATTGGTTATGATCTTGATATCACATGGAACTTGAATGGCTATGATACTCTTCCAAATCTATTGCTTGGCTTAAATGTTGGTTTAGGAATACAAAAAAGGAAAAACACTTTTGTCAGGTGAAAATGGAAAAATCTCATACCCAAATCAATGTTCAGAATAGATTTCTAGGCTTCTGTTTGTCAAATTTCACAAACCAAATTTAGAAATCAAAATCTCTAAACCAAAAACCAATATAATCCAAGCTAAGTTGTCTTATTCCATCTCTTTAAAACTAACACAATCATTTATTCTCGTTCTTATTCCAATTCTTATGTTCCTAAACTTTCAAACCAAACACACCTGAGTTATGTCAACCCATTTAGCCGGGTTTAAGTAAATCCTTATCTTATGGCTTTCCTCAATCTGGTCACAAATGATGACACAAAACCATCACTTCTAGGTATATAAACGTAACTTGACTAAGCCAGCTTTAATCTTATATGGAAGTTTGATAACTCAAATAAGCGAGTGATGTGAAGAATTGTCAATCTAAATCACTTGCCCTAAAGTTTGTTATTTCATTTACTTATATATCTTATTAAAGAAATATATCTTTGTATATAAAGTTTTGTATTCATTATTAATTTGGATGCATAATTTATTTCCAGTAAGCACATTATTTGATAAAGAAAGCATGAAATTTTTAATATTTGTAGAAATGAAAACATAAACAAAGTAAAAGCTTAGAGGATTGTAAATATTATTATAAAACAGAGTTATTTACACTAAAGGTCATGTGGTATGTCAATGTTTTGGATTGGTTCCCCAAGTGTGAGAAACTACATCTTTGCTCCTCGTGGTATGACAATGGGTAACATAATAGGTCTCTGGCATGGATGGACGTTAAATTTCTTGTTAAGTGAGTGTAAAATGATAACCCTTGATATGAAAACCAAATATAATTTAAAAGAACGTTTAAAAAAACAAAACACTAGATTTTCAACACACCATCTTCATCTTTCTTTCTTCATCTCCTCCCCTTCATTCCCGTCGACATGGAACACTACCGCCGTCACACACCTGAAAGTCGTACCACTGCCGTCCTACTCCACAACAGATCTAGGGTTTATGCAACTGAAACCCGTTCTTCTCCACACAGCTGCCACCCCTCTTCCATGCTAAACACCTGGTTGGCCACTCCTTCGCCGACTCACTTCATCTAATCAGCTTCCATTTAATAAATCGCGGGCCCACCAGATCTCAGTGGTTCAGTGGGCTATGAAGCTGCCAGTTAGACATTGCTTTCGAATCACAAACTCAGATTCAAGTGGTGTGTTTCATGATAAAAAAGACGGATACGTAGAAGAAAATGTAGAAAATGAGGCACTTGTTTGTGTTGGTGGTGATAAATTTCAATCTGATCTATCTTCTTCCTCATATCAAGATTCAGTTAGCCTACCGGAAGAATTAGAGGGTCTTCATGACAAATATTCAGCCACTTGTATATTGTTTAAATGTCAAGAACTTCCCACCATCATCGTTTTCCAAACACAATCTATCATCTTTACCGGATTTGTATATTGTTTGATGCGGAAGGTCCGGAAGGAGTGCACCGGCGACTTGTTTCGCTTTACCGGATTTCACGTTTTTTAAATACTCTTGGAACCTTAATCTATCATCTTCGTCTCGTCTTTGCCCACCAATTTTGCCTGGAAGTGGAACCCGTCTGAGAAAGCGACATAAACATACTAGGGAGTTTTTTAGTTTGTGGGGTTGGGGGCGGATGGACTCAATGGAGATGATGGTTAAGGAAAGAACGTGCGACAGTGGCTGCGGTGGTTGTCACACCCCGCCAGGGCGGAAATGCGAGGCGCGACTTTCACTGGTTTCCAAAGCATATGATTACCGCAAACACATACATGTAATTGGATACATAACTGAATTTAAAATATTTACATTACAAAATATCAACTTGAGTTTACAAATGTTTAAGATTTCGCAAATATGACTCAAGACCATGAGTTATACAAGAGAAATCCTCCCAAAAGCCGTATCCACGTGCATGCATGTAACCTACATTGCTAACCTGATGACCACGTTCAATTTCCTGAAAACATACTTAAAACTGTCAACACGAGGTTGGTGAGTTCACATGTTATTATAAAGAGTTATCATAAACCCAATGTTTAAATCTGATCTTTTTGCCGATAAAAACTCTTTGTTAAACCTGATCATTTTAACCTGATCAGTACTCTTTTGTTTAAACCTGATCACTTTAACCTGATCAGAACTCTTTTTGTTAACCCTGATCACTTTACCCTGATCAGAACTCTTTACTTTAAAACCTGATCACTTTATCCTGATCAGAACTCTTTTGTTTAAAACCTGATCACTTTATCCTGATCAGAACTCTTTTGATAAACCTGATCACTTTACCATGATCAGAACTCTTTTGTTTAAAACCTGATCACTTTACCATGATCAGAACTCTTTTGTGTAAAACCTGATCATTTTACCCTGATCAGAATTTCTTTTAATTAAAACCTGATCACTTTAGCCTGATCAGAACTCTTTTGTGTAAAACCTGATCATTTTAACCTGATCAGAACTCTTTTGTGTAAAACCTGATCATTTTAACCTGATCAGAACTCTTTTGTGTAAAACCTGATCATTTTACCCTGATCAGAACTCTTTTGTATGTATTACCAATGAATATGATTACTAATCCGATCTATTGACCCCATTTGTAAGCTTGCAAGGAATACAAAATAGTATGTAATGTACGAGACCGTAACCAAACCCCAACTTTCTGTGCCTCCCCTCGCCTTTCTGCGAGTAAGACAATATGCGGTCATTCGGCCATTTTGACCCCTGGTTAGCGCGACTAACCATGACCGGAGGCGTCACCCCCAATAGTACTATTCATATAATCCCGGGCTAAATCCATAGCTAATGGTTACTAATTTATTACGAGGACTTTAAGCGCTTTATTGTTCCCTCAATACATACATACGGTCAGATCATTAGTTCCATTCATTTATACACAAAAGTCTTTTACAATTATGTTTCCACCCCAAATCATTTCAAAAACTTAGAAAAAAGGGGATTAGTGAAACTCACCTCGACAGTATGAATGCTAGCAAATATTTGAATGACGGCAGATTCGCCTATCCGTATCCTAATTACACAAGGATAACATACACGTTAAGACTACCCGTCTTAAACGCAAATTGTTCACTTGACTTAGCCGATCTGATTACTTTTGTTTTAATTATCTTTTTAGTTTTTCCAACCTTGTTTTGTTATGAAAATAGTTCTGAGTTACTGCCTTATGGGGCTGATGAACAGGTATCGAAACTTTCTTAGTTTCGATTGAACAGAACAGATGTCGAAACTAGGAAGTTTCGACAGGGCAAAACGGTTATCGAAACTCCTAGTTTCGATTACGTAATAGGCATCGAAACTACCTAGTTTCGATTAAGCAATATGTATCGAAACTACCTAGTTTCGATTGAACAAATAGATATCGAAACTCCTAGTTTCGATAGAACAACCGGTATCGAAACTCCTAGTTTCGATTGAATAACTGGTATCGAAACTCCTAGTTTCGATCAATAGGTATCGAAACTCCCAGTTTCGATTGACCAACAGGTATGGAAACTATAGTTTCGATACCTGCACTTTGATTTACAGAATTCACTCTGTATATTTTTATGTTCAAATCTCGAATTTGACACACTTTTCTTGTTATCTTAGTTGCGTTTGAACGATTTACATGTTTAGCTACGGTTTTAAAGAAAATGAAATGGATAATATTGAGTTTTTACCTCAAACAGATAATGGTTTCTGAGAAACAGAGAATGATCTTGAGCTCCTTAGCTCGATTCTTGAGAACACACTGGGAACTCTTCTTATAGCACCGAAATCTGATGAATTTTGCCTTGAACTGGACTTCGATTTGAAAGGGAATTGAGAATTTGCCGTAAGAAAAAGAGAAGGTTTAAAAGGAATGGTGAAGTTTCGACTGAAGGGTATGGTTTTCATCTGAATCAAAGTGAATCAGGCAAGTGGGAGCATGGCTCCCCCTGACTCTCGGCCAAGAAAGTCAAGAAGTGGGTTTGGGGTTAATGATAACAATTTTTAAATATTAATTTATTATGGTATTAGTATCAATTAGAGTTTTAAAGGGGTAATTTAATTCAGTTTCGATTCTTCACGGTATTATAATTTTTAACCATTTTATGGCTCGTTGAAGAAAATATTAGAATCTTGGCTCAACGTAAATTTTGTGTAATATATATATATATATATATTTTTCTGGTTATTTTATTTAACCATTTACGTTCGTATTAAGTCGGGTTATCCTGCTTACTTTTTCTAGTAACTCTTTACGGTTTACTAGACTTGGAACAAACTTCTTTGCTAGACTTCTTGACTTTACTTAGTCAAAATAAAATATTAGGAAATAATAATTATGAACGTGCGTTTATGAAATGTGGATATTGACCTGAAATGCTGGGTGTCACAGTGGTGGTGGTGGTTGTTTAGCTTTCCACGGTTGTGGTGATGGACTCGCCGGATATGATGTCGGTGGCGAGGCGATAATGGAGGAATAAACATGGGTCGGTTTTAGGGTTCTTAATTTTTTTTACAGTAAATAAAGATTTTTTATTTTTTAACGTCCATCCATGCCAGGGACCTATTATGTTACACGTTATCTTACCACAGGGATCAAAGATGTATTTTCTCATACTTGGGGAGCTTAGTTTTAAATTGCACGCATAATGCGTAATGCGCTGATGTGGTGTAAAGAGTGTATCGATGCACTTAATTTAACAACTTTTATGTATTTTGATAATTTTTTGAATAAAAAGCGCATCGCATACGTGATGCGCTCGCATCGCGCATTGGATTTTGGGGCCAAACGTATCGCGCAATTTAAAACCAAGTTAGGGAGCCAATCCAAAGTATTGACATACCACAAGACCTTTCGTGTAATTAACTCTTTAAAAAATATATATTGTGCTATAATTGTAAAAAAAAATTATACTTAATTTTATGATGTTTAGGTGGCATTATAATTAATCAAGAAAACTAGTTTAGATTGCATATTTTCTTTTTATTATGTGAGGGAAAAAGGAAAAGCTCATAATAAAAAACATTAAAATGGAATGAATTACATTCTTTACATAATAGATTATTTCATTTTGCATTCGATTCCTACTTACATATAATCAATTACCTTATTTTTTCCTTTTCCTAATGGTTTAACATGGATGTTCAGAGAACAACAATCAGGGGGGCCAACTCGATCTGTAGAGCCAAGAGCACATGAAGAACGAGACAGGTGATGCATTAAGATTGTTTTATCTCACACCTTCTATATGATAGTGGTTTTTAAATATTTGTTGATTATTGCAATATATCAGGGAGAGGGAGAAGTCCCGTGAGCGGGTTAAGGAGAGGGAACGTGAGAAGTCTCGTGAGCGGTCTCATGATAAACCAAGAGATAGGGAACCCCGTGAAGATAGGCACCATAGGGACCGTGACCGTAAGTCAGACCGGGGTGACCGAGACCGTAGCGGTCGTGACCGTGACCGACACCGCGATCGAGACCGTAGTGGTCGTGACCGTGACCATGATCGTAGTGGCCGTGACCGTTACCGTGAAAAGGATCGTGAGGGTGATGTTGAAAATGTGGACCATGACCGTGGGCGGTCACGTGATGGGAACTATGAATATGACCGGGCTGATAGGCATGAGAGAGACAAACACCGTGGCGACCAGGAGGAATGGTATGACCAACCTGAACATGGGGGTAATAAGCGGGATGACCCGGAACGTGATCCTGGAGGTTACGACTACTATGATCAAGAACGATATGATCACCAAGATCGTGATCATGATCGTTATGATCAGATGGAGGAAGACAATTATGAAGCAGGAAAGCCTGATCCACGTGACAAGGATCGTGATCATGAGTATAGGCGATCTAACAGGTCGCTTTCGCGTGAGCTTGAGTACTGAAGCGGTTCGTATTATATTATGCGCACGTATGTGCTCGTTTGTTCACTTTTGGTTTTGGTTGCGTGTTGTTTTGACCTCTGGCTTTTCTTCTAGATGGGTGGATTTGTTTTTTTTTTTTGTTACATGTTTAAGGGAATTTTAAGTTGTAATATGCAGTGAACCTTTTTGACGTTTCATAGAGATTGCTTGCCAACTGGTTTATGCTTTCCTTTCATAGAGATCAATTGTACTATTGCAACCTCATTAGTTGCACCACGGTCTTACAAGTAGCCAGCCATCATATTGGTCAGATGATGACGTCCATATAACACCAATGTACATCTTTTAAACTGGATTGTTTTAAAAGTCAAACCAATACACTATCATTGAATTTTTTTACTTCTAAAGTTAAACCAATACAGGGACGATCATTTGGGTGTAGTTAAGAAGATGAAGTTTCTGAAGATTAAAGGGGCTCTCGCCCTCGGTTGACTTAATTCAGTCACAGGGACGATCAAGCAACAGATTAAGATGATGGTGATTGTAATTAGGGTCTAATTAGGATAAGGAGATGGGGAATAATTAATGGTTAAAAACATTGTATAAAAACTATACATATATAATAGGACACAAATACCTCTTATTTAACGTTAAAATATGGATTGAATTAATAATTTGAATGAAAATGACAAGTTTTATAAACCATACGAGGATATACAGAAGAAAAATAAATTTTTTAGATAAAACTGACGAAAAAAGTAAACATAAGGACGAAAATAGCAGTTTACTAAAAAAAACTATGTTTTGAAATTCTAAAATGAGTAAACTGTCCATCCTTGATTTTTGAATAAAACATCATGTTTCGTCAACCCTGAACACATTTGATCCTCGACGTTTGATGTTTTAACACTTTGCGTCCCTGGTCATTAAATCCGTTAACTTTTCTGTTAGTTTTTGTGCGAAATTACTGATATACCCTTCCACTTCTTCTTTAAACATGAGACCACCCACCACCAACCCACACCACCTCCTATCGCAACGACCGCCGACAACCACCAGCGCCACATCTCTCCTCCACCACGTCAACTTTTCCTCCTCCTCATCTGAATTTGCAACCACCAATGGAAACTCAGCAACATTGAAAGTAGCCGAGTTAGATGAGGCATCAACCTTCATGGGAATTGAAACCCCGACGTGTTTCGCACAACCTCAGATCCGGCTAGAGGCAGTTGAACACTGGCTAGAGGGGCCAGTTTTTAGACCTTCGTTGACAGTGTGAGTTCTTGGTTACAAATTGACGTCGTTTCATGGAGGAATTCGGGCCACCCGAAGGTCAGAGAGCAGGGGTTACTGATTTTGGCTTTTCTCTTTACGAACTGCCCGGTTACCTTGTCATCTAATAACTCCGACACCATTACCACTCCCGTAGGGGGAGCTCATTTGCGAAGTAGGGTAACCTCTCGTATGGGAGAGGTTACATTTCAGACAAGACTCAACAACTGATGAAGGTATCTCCATCGATAGGAGAGAGCGTCAGAGAACCGTAAAGACCAGCCAAATTAGGGGTGCAATCGGAAGGAGAAGCAAAATCAGATGTGGAGGAGGAAGAGTTGAAGTGGTGGAGGAGAGATGTGGTGCCAGTGGGATTAAAGGCGGTGATAATTGCTGGCGGTGGGTGCGAAAGGATGTGGTGTGGGTTGGTGGTGGTTGGTGGTCTAATGTTTGAAGAAGAATAGAGGAGGGGTATATCACTAAATTCATACATAAACAAACAGAAAAGTTAACGGATTTAAGGATCAGGGAGGGACGCAAAGTATTAAAACATCAAACGTCGGGAATCAAATATGCTACAGGTGGACGAAACGTGATGTTTTGTTGATAACTAATCGGTGAAAACTACCCTTAGTGTTCAAAACCCATGGATGAAAACTATAGTTTATTTTTCTGAATTTTATAATTTTGTTTCTCAACTATATAACACGTGGATATCTATTATTCGTCGATGCCTTATCTATGCCAGCTCATAGTAAGAAATCTTCTAGGTCCGCAACAAAGCCGCCTCTAGCGGATATTCGGATCCAACTAGCAAAATATCAGCCGTCCATCGTCCCTTTTTCTATTATAAATCGCAAATCCCATAAATTTTTAATTTACATCCACCGCCAGCGAAAAGAAACCCTAATCAATAATTCATAACTCCTCCACTGTAGAACTTCGATTCCACGCACCAAGATATTCGATTACGTGAAGAAGCTGAGTTCTTTGATGAAGCAGGCGTTCGGTTTGGCCGATTATCTACAGTATTATCAGCTGTCGAATTTTCGCTTCACATCTTAGATCTGAGGTTTTGGCTTCATGAGAAGATGCATGGTAACGCTCTCTTTCTGAATTCATTTGTTGACGCGATTTCTTGCGGTTATAATTTCTGTCTGTTTAATCTGTTAATTATTCCTAAAACTTTTTGTCATGTTCTGAACATAGGGCTCGAGATCTGTTTCGATCACGTTCTTGAAGTGTTTCAGGAATTGTTGTCTATTGATTAGTTGTTGAAGCCTTATAATGATGTATTGATGAAAAGTTGAAGTATGACGTCTTCATCAGGTTTGTTTGCACAAGTTATAGGGATGCTCTATGTTATACATGCTTGTTATTCGGCCTCTGCCATGATGGGTGCGCTCGCATGGCAGGTCACGAGATTCAATAAAATAGAAACGAGTTTTGTTTTTGGAGGAGATCGCACGGTGTTTCGCCGGGTTCTCCTCCCAGATGTGTTTGTCTCTGTGTGTGTATGCCTGTGTTATTTTCTTATCGCTTTTCAAATTTCGTACGGTTCAATACGGCGGAACTTCATCAGCAAATACCAAATTTGCAAACGCAGCAGTCAGTAATATGGACGACCATAGTTGTCGATAGCGAATAGCGGTAAATAGCGACAAGCCACCTATACGCTACGTAGCGAATAGCGGTAAATAGCTGGCGCTATTTCACGTATAGCGATACACTGCTAGAAATTTTTAGAAATATTTTATATTCAACTATTGTAGGATATGTAGCAATTATAATCAATAATCATTTAAATCTTCATATATTAGGGTTATTAGCAACCCTATTTATATTAATCAAGTAAAAAACTGGTTAAAAAAAAAATGGCTATCTGGTCGCTATATGGTCGCTATCTGGAAATAGCGGAGCCTAAACGAAACGCTACGTAGCGCGCTATAGCGCCCGCTACGGGCGCTATTGACAACTATGTGGACGACATGAGGAACAATTTACGAACTCAAGCCCGGGTATTAATTTACATAAAATATACCATAAACCGTGCTGGGATTTCTGTTATGTTCAAGAATTTATGTTCTCAATTGAATTGCTGATTTAAAATTCAGTATCATCCAAGCAGATTCTAGGCATCCGGTTTGAATTGCTAAAATGATGGTATACCAGACATTCCTTAAATTTATCTTCTAATGCTCAATTTACGAATTCTTTTCAATACAATTAGCTGTTTTCCAAGATATTAGCTCATTCTTGTTAATATCATCTAAGCAGACTAGAGGGCTGAGGCATCCAGTTTGAAGAGCTAAAATGATAGTATATTTAGCTCATTCTTGTTAATATCAGATACCCCCATCAATATTTACGATGGGTGTTCGCTACCATTAGCTGCTCAAGATATATATAAGTTTTGATATCATCCAAGCAGACATGAGGCATGCAGTGTTTAGGGCTAAAACAATGGTATATTTGGTCAAGTCTTATTAATATCAGATATTCCCATCATAGACTCATAGTTTCTGTAAATGCTCAATTTACAAAGGGTGTTTAATACCATAAGCTGTTCAGTATATATATGAAGTTCAGGATTATCCAAGCAGACATGAAGCATGCAGTGTGAAGGGTAAAACAATAGTATATTTGGCTAACTCTTATTAACATCAAACATGGGCATCAATATTTATATTTATGCTCAATATATGAATGGTCTTCATAGTTCTTATAGTATTCTCTTGCGCACAAGTTTAACAATATCGTTGGTTTTGAAACTTTAGTAAATCTTATCCCTGAAATCTTGATGATGGAAACTGTATCATACATTAGAGTTGAAGTTTGGTTTTCACATCAAGTTTATGTCATGTTATCCATGTCTTAATGTCTTGATTTTGATGCTTCTGTTCTTTTTGAACTTTACGTTTTGTTTCAATCTGGTACACCCTATTTCATTTTTTTGTAACTGTTGATAGGTGTTGGTTGTTTCAATTGTTTATGAAGATTGTAAATTATTGTATCATTCTCCATGTGGCTTTGGTTTAGTCTACTGATTCCTGTAATAAGTAAGGTTTCTGACTTTCCCTTGTTTCTTGCTGGAAGCTCAAGATTTATGGTGATCAATGTTCTTGATTGTAGTTTTTACATATTTTTAAAAGCAGAGAAATTTAAAGATTGGTCCATGATAAGCATTGGCATATCTCTAATAATTTGGCGAGTGGAGATGATGATGAAGGATCCCTTGCATGATGATTTCTCATTGTTCTTCTGGGACTGGTGGTGATCTGGAAATTGAAGCTGTTTCGTCTGGCTGGTTTGTCTTTTCCATGTTAGCTGTTATTTATAATTTAGCATTGTCCAGATACTGTGGTTATCTGGTTTGTCTTTTTATTTTTTATTTGCTTGTTTTTTTTAATAATTTAGCATTGTTCATTTGATACTTGATTCTCTGGCCTATGCACTGGCATGTGTTTTTTTGGTATTTTGCTTTCTTCTAGCTGTTGGCTGACTTTTGCATAAAATGTTTTATGAGTTCAAGTTATAGAAACATAGGTTGTTCCTATGTTTGAATCTGATTGCACATTGTTACTGAAATGGTTTAAGCTGATGATTGTCTCATCAATTTGTTTTACATTTTGATCATGCCAAACAGGAAATTGAAGACCCGACATGGATATTCATTGTTTCAGGTATTGTATTTTGGTCTGATTTTTCTGCCAGTAATGATATATGATCGGAGCGGCGGTATTGCTTTGTTGGTAAACCATTTCCACAGTGTTGTCTAGAATGGACTTTGTTTGCTTCTCTTTTACCTTTGGCTGGCCTACAATTTGTTGGAAACATGCAACCTGAGTGTTCGTAAACCAACTATTTTGATCAAACCGAAGCAAGTAAGCCCGTTTGTAGTTCATATTGTATTGAGGGTTTAACGGTAGGCTAGTATTTTACTTTCGAAATATGCTTTTATGTATATAACGTGAACAAAGGCATTTACGAAGAAATTAAAAAAGTTGGTTCAAGCGGTTAAAATTCAAGCTGTAAAACAGTTGCTTTTAATGCCCTACTTTGACACATTGCTTATTGCCCCTCCCTTGATAAATATTAAAGAGATCTGTGAGCTCGAAAATGGCAAGAGCGTCTTTGAAGGTGGTGTAAAACGTTTGCCTTTCTAAGAAGTTGGTGGTTCAAGTCCACCCAGATCTGATTGATGCCCACTTTTTATTGACCTTTGGACTTATTATGGGGATAATTTTTTTGAAATGAACATATGTGCATAATGTGAAAGTGATGCAGATTTTTTACATTGGTGGTAGGTATAGAAGAAAAGCCAAAATCATATTTGTTTAGGATTGCTTACTGAAACTGATTATTGCCTTTTTGCAACAGTCAACTCGTTGAGTTGTTATTTTAAGGTACAAATTTATGATAACGAAGTTCCATCCATGGTTTTAACTATGAAAATTATTTTTCATTGTTATAATTTTTTTAATCACTTCAATTGTGTTACACCTATATAAAACTTAACATTTATTTAGTGATTATTTTTTAAGATGAGTTAAATAATACAATTATGAATTTTTGTTATTAACTAGTATCTTTTTGTTACTTACCTTTTACTTAATTTTACAACTAAAGTGTGTCGTTTGGGTGCAGGCTTTCGTGCCGTGCAAACGAAAGTAAACTTGTTAGAGCATTCATAGTCGACTCACTATTCTATCCCTATAATTTAACTAAAAAACACAAAATTCTGATCTTACAGATTAAATTGCACTTTTCGTTCATGAGGTTTGACCCAATTAACAGGTTCAGTCCCTCCTTAACAGTATGGGTCCCTGATGTTACATTTCCTAACACTTACAGTCTCTCCTCCTGATGGCCATCCATTCTGCTGTTAATTCCCCCCACGTCCCCTCACTTGAGGGGTACTTTCGTCTTTTCATATCGTTTATACATAGCTTCTTCTCCACTAACATTCTTAACAAGTTTAATGCCTTTTCAACCTTCATTTCCTCATTCAACCCGTCTCCACCTCCCACCACCGTCATCTCCACCGGCAACAACTCTAATGTGTTTGTAATATACAAAGCTACAATCATGATTTCTCCCGAAATCGTTTTCTTCCTTCAATTTCAACCCAAAATTGCAGGTACCCATCTTTGATTTCTGTCGATTTCTTGCCCTAGGGTAGGATCTGGCCTCATCCAAAAAAACAAACTTTTCCAAATTTGGGGGTTTACTAATCGATCCATCACATTCCGGCTCCTGTGCTTCTGAAATTGATCGCCATTTGCTTCTGAAGTTTCCGATTCATTATTGGTTTAGAATAGAGTTATCATGGCGGACGCATTATCTGCTATTTCGGCTGATGTGCTTTGGAACTTATCGGAAAAGGACTTTGTGACGGTGGTGGTGGCGGTGGCGGCGGCGATGGAGATACAGTGGAGATCGGAGGTGGACAGTCGAAAAGGAAAAGGAGATCGGAGGTGAACAGTCCTGTGATTTGTGGCTTTGTGAATTTACCTAAAGAAAGTTATTTATATTAAATATAGGTTAAAAGACAAAAATACTCCTCACATGAGGGGGAACTAAAGTAAAAATGAATGGACGTTAGGGTCAGGGACGGTAAGTGTTAAGAAATACAACGTTAGAGACCCATACTGTTAAGGAGGGACCAAACCTGTAAATCGGGTCAAAACTCAGGAACGAAAACTACAGTTTACTCAATTTTATATCTCATTTTCTAAAAAACCTTTCACATTTTATTCTTGATATTTACTTCTATTCAATTAAATAATATTCTTTATTCTTTCTATCACTCACATTTACTTATAAAAATGGATATAGAGGTGAATATTGACCCCTCAAATATGGAGGTTGAGTTTGTGAGAGATGGGGTGAAGTGAGTTTTTTTACATTATTATTATGTTAAAATATGTAGATGAGGATGGGGGGAATGGGAATGCTCTTCGAAGAGTTTCTGAGGGTTGCTAAGGACCTCTTCCAAAAGAACCTCTAAATGATGAAGTCGTTTGGTGATTGTTTTAGTGTGGTTTAAAGCACTAAAAACGTATATGCATATCATCATACTAATAGTGTTTATAAGAATAGTTCTTTCACCTAGTGGATCTTAAGAATCAGTTTTGGCTAGTACTTTGACTCTAGCCAATTGCTTGGAGGCCGATGGTTCTGATAACAACGGCTGTCCTAATGTGTCTAAGAAGTCAGTGTGCAATGGACCCTCAACGAAGTTGTGGATGCCTTTAATCCGGTCATGTGTGTAGTTTGGCATGTGCTCGAGGGTTCGCTATCGCTTACTTTACAAATCACAGGAAGTCCTCTCTGTCCCATAAGCAGACAAGTACCATTAATTTGAATTCTTCTTCAACCTATACCATGTAGCACCTTTGAGACATTGGCCCTTGAAGTGAGGTTGCGGCAAATTGTAGTGCAAATGTATCAGCTAATGAGGTGGTTTCTCAGCTGCCAACCACCAGGATTTGGTAGTGGAACCACTACATAATACATTTGTTGGGCTTTTGTATATCATTTTAGAAAATATTTGGCAATGGAAGACTTGAGATATAAAACATTTTATAAAACACTCATGAATGATCCATTTGCAAGAACACTTGAAACCAAAAGAAACAAACTTAGGGCCCGTTTGGTTCGCCGATGGTTTTTGAAAGAATGAGAATTCGTCAAAGGAATTGTAGTGAAGGAATTGAAATTTAAATTTTTCAAAAGGATTTGGAATTTAAGGGGATCTATCAAAGAAATTTGAATTTGTAATGCATTTGAGTGACAAAACAATCATAAAAGAATTGAAATTTAGCACTCTCCCTCGCCACCACCTCCATGTCGTCTCTGCCGCCACACACCGACATTGTTGCCACTCCGGCCATCGACCACCGACCTCCCCTTCCGCTGACCACCGACCTTCCTCACCACCACCTCCTGGTCAAAAGCGGGGGTCGACGAAGGCGGCGCATGGTGGAGGTAGTGTGGGGTACGGTCGGAGTGGCAGCGGGGGGGGGTTGCAAATGCGAAATGGTCGTGATTTCATTTTCTTTTGGTGAATTCCTTCACAATTTGAAATGATTTATTCGAAGGAATTTGATGGAATTCATTCCGATTCTGATTCCGATTCCAATTTCTAATCCAAACAAATGTAATTCAAAATCCAATTCCGTTGAATTCTCACAATGGGATCTCAGGAGGTTAGAATGGCTACAACCTTTGATAAGAAGTGGTTAACCTTTGATCAGGAGAGTTAACCGTCATCTGCACCACCACTTCGCCACCGGTTACCACTGTAACACCATCATGCTTCCTCTCCGGACTTGTCCATACCAAACTGTCCACCACCATTCCGTTTGGCTTCCCATATTCCTGTTGGTTCAGGCCCTTAATCGCAGCAAATAAACAACCCAAACAGAAAGGAAAGATACAGCAAACACAACAATTGATCAAAAACTAATGATCCACATTTTCTGATAGATTAACTCTAAAAAACAGGAACAAAACAACTGCAGAAAAAAAAACCATCACCATCCTTGAGCAGGCCATCGACTATTCGGATCTGGTCGCCAAGACGAAGACATCCTCTCTGCCGAGGGATCACCGCCAGCTTTCTTCAAGGAGAATATTTTAGTAAGCAACCGCCAGGCTCCGTTCCTGCTCCGGCGGCCATGATTGTCAGAAAGCTTCTCGTAGGTCGTGACTCTGGCAGAGTGGGAAGAACCTATCTCCGATGCGAGGCGAGAGGTGTTGGATCTGCTTAATTTGTTCCTGTCGAACGAGAACGATCTCTTTGCGTCAAACCTGAAACTCCTGTTCATCAAATCACCCATTTGCTTCTCTGTGTATATATTTAGATGACAAAGCCTGTATGTATATTTATAGGAGAATTAATGTCTCACGCAATTTGTATTTTTATAATCATTACGTAAATGTATAACAAAATTGGCTGTTTAAGTGCTTTTGTCTAAGCAGATTCCTAAACAGTTGACTTTTCAAATTATGTAAGTTGACACCTGCCAACTTGTCGGAGAGAGACATGACTTATAGACTTGTTTATCATGTTTTCAGATACAGACAAGTGAACCGGACACTTTACAGATTCACACAGATGACCGGATTTAATAACCGGATAATGTAATAAATAATATAAAAATATATATTTATATATATATACTTAATTAATAAACTATAAAGATAAAAAATAAAAATAATAATATTATATAACTAATAAACAAAAAAAATTGATGTGAATGTTATCTTATCATCTCCAATTGATTATTTGAAATTTTGACCAGCAGATGGTTTCATCGTTTCTCCCTTAAAACCATCGAATAAAAGAACAAAAACCATAAAAACAAGCTAGGTCTCTTCCAACAAAAATTCCTCTAGTTTTGTCGGCCGACCTCCACAAGTATCCTCACAACTCAGTCTTCCAGATCCGTAGACGAAGGTTAGATGTTCAAAGATCTAGCCAAAACAAATGTGAGTTCGTTGATTTCAGTGGAGATCCGGCAAAACGAGTCTAGGTTCATCGATTTCGATGCAAATCCGGTGAGGGAGAACTTAGCACCGTTGATTTCTATTCATTCCGGTCCGATCGCCGAACCGCCGGTTACCGGTTCGACCGTAAAACCGCCTGAATCGGCTGGTTTTTTGAAGAATGGCTCTAATATGTATAATCGGACCGCCTCCGGCACTGGTTCCTAGTTCGACCGGTCCGGTCCGGTTTTAAAAACATTGCTTGTTTAAAAAAGTTATAGAATATGATAAGTTAGATTTCTATACAATTAACTTAATTATATTTGTTACTTATATCTATTCGGGACATAAGGGGTGTTCAAAACCGGATATCCGAAAGTTTGGATATCCGAAAATTTCGGATAGTGGATTCTACTATCCGAATCCGTATCCGAATTTTCGGATCCGAAAATTCGGATACGGATTCGGATATCCGAAATTTGAGAAATAAAAACTCTGTATAATTGTAATAACCCTAAACAGAAGAATGTTTTGAAACTGTTAAGATCATGGTACTCTTTTTTTTTTGTGTTCGGTCATCAAAAACATAAAAAGCATTAAATGGAATTTAATTATGAATTGCAAGTATGTTAAGAAACCCAATTCGTTTAACAAGAAAAAGTCTAAAATGATGATTGACATTCAGAAATTCAGGAAAAGAAGAATAAATACAGAAGAAAATAAGAAACTATACACCAAATCCAAAAAACAAGTAAAACCAGGGCCAACAAGAAATTGCATCCGTATACGGTTATCGTTTCTCAAATTAGCCAACTATAAAATTATATATAATTAATAAAATAAAATTATATTTTCGGATATTCGGATATCCGAACTATCCGAAATTAAAAAAAAAACTATCCGAATCCTAATCCGAAAATTCGGAAATTCGGATATCCGAATTTTTGGATAATTCGGATTCGGAATTTCGGGTTATCGGATCGGATATTCGGATTCGGATATTTTTGAACATCATTCCTTTCAACTAGTGAGGGTGATGAGGGTCATTAACCCATCTACTCATCAAAACTGTCTAATAAAATTCTGCTACCTCAAAACTACTCATTTACTCAGATTTCATTGAAAACACCGTACTCATTTACTCATCAACTTTTTTTTTATAAATAAACATTTAAATAAAAAAGCATACTTTTTTATTAATTAAAAATACAAAGACAACTAAAAATAACAAAATACAATAATAAGTTACAAAAAAAATAAATGAGAAATTAAACATAATCGTCTTCCGAATCACTGTTGGCCCACTCCGGTAGTGTAGCAAAATATTCAACAAGATCATATCGTAGTCTAAAGTGTGTCTCTTGATCCCGCAATTCATTAATTACATCATCGTCTACTACTTCATTGGTTAGAGGGTCCATTACGTAGCTGTGTGAGATTGCATTTCCATCATGCTTTAAAATCATATTATGCAATATGATAAATGCGTAAACCATATTTTGTATTTTTTAACGTTTATGTGACCGTTACGGACGATTAATTACCCCTCATTTAGATTTTAAAACACCAAACCCGCGTTCGATGTCTTTTCTAGCCGACTCTTGAACTTTCTTAAACCTTTTTTCTTTTGGGTCGGCAGGGAATGGAAATAATTTCACAAAAACAGACCAAGTGGGGTAAATTTCATCCGCAAGATAGTAGTCACGTTTGTATTCACGACCGTTAACTTGGAAAGGACACTTCGGGGCGGTTCCATGCATTTCGTTATTGAACAACGGAGATTGATTGAGAACATTTATGTCGTTATTGGAACCCACAGGACCACAAAACGCATGCCAAAACCATAAGTCATTTGACACCACTGTTTCCATCATGATCGTAGGGTATTGGTGATCACCTCTCATAAATTGGGCACGCAAACTAGTCGGACACATCCTCCAAACGACATGCGTACAATCGATGCTACCGATCATCCCTGGAAGGCCCCATCTAGTTTCATGCGCATTATACAAACGTGCAATGTCGTGGCTTGTAGGTCTACGTAAAAACTCTTTGCCGTATAACATAATAATAGAATTGCAAAAATATTCTAAACATTCACGAGCAATCCTAGCAGACATAGATAAATATTCATCATATTCGTCAGGAGAGTTACCTGTAGCGAGTTGACGAATAGCATAAGTGCATTTCTGAATCGGCGTGAAGCTCTTCTTTAACCTCCCGTCATACCCTTCGTGAAACCAAGAAAACCTTGAATCCATACTTATATCCCTTACAATGCTTAAAAACAAATATTTCGGTAAGCGAAATCTCGCTCTAAACGTATTTGCGTCGTACTTGGGGCGTTCGACGAAGTAATCATTCAACAGAATTGTGTTAGGCAACTTCACGATCACGATGTACACATTTTTTCTTTGATTTTGCCGTATACTCAAGCTCACTAGCCGCAGCTTTGGACAAAAACTCAATACCACTTGATTCGGAAAGAAAATCATCAAAAACACTAGAATCGGATAATACCGAAGGCAAAACAAGAATGCTAGAATCGGATGAGGACATTTTGTTAAAAAAATGAAGTTTTACAAAAATATATGGATGAAAAGAGTGATTTGTTTTAAAGAGTAGAGTGAGATATATATAGATAAAAAATTAGGTTTTTTTAAAACACCCAACTCACCCCCCCACCCCCACCAACGGCTAGCTCCAACGGATAGCCCCAACGGCTAGCTCCAACAATACCGAGTAAATATACTCGTTCATGATAATCGGCCATGTCTACCCGGCCCTACTCGAGTTATTGGGGACGGTGTACCCCTTTACTTGATTTTGATTTTCCCTACTCGGTTTCATTCGGGTATCCCGCCCCCATCACCCTGAGGGGTTCAAATTTTCTAGGTTTGATGATGTTAATTAAAAATAAAATATTATTATTATTATTATTATATCTATATGTTACGAAACAGAATTTAAATTTTAAAGCATACATTGGCGCCAAGAAGAGACAGGGTGAGCCTACGAATAGTGGCAAGCAAAATACGCAAGTGGCAAAGAGAGTTTAATTTGAGCTTATTAAAATGTCTGGCTAATAGTATATTATTTTAATTGTCAATGGTTTAATTTTTTTATATAAAATTGGGCTTCAAGTTTATAGTTTAAAACGAATTTTTGCTTACCGTAACGATTTGTTCATATGGAAAAATAGTGCCACTTGATTTTAAGATATAAAATATTTTTTTATCAGTGTCATGTGATACCGGTCTGATTAAGCTAGGTCCGGCAACAGTTGACCCGTGTGTGTGATAAGTGACCTTATACAAGCGATAAAGTAGAGCACTTAACCCATTTTTTGTTGTTTTAATGTTGGAGTCTAAGATGGTATATAGGGATGGTTATGGCTGGTTCAATTCGGTTTAGTTACGAGACAAAATCGAACATATAACTGATTATCGGTTTTTGGATTTTCATTGCGGATCCATTTAGGTTACAAAACGGTTTAGTTTTTTTAGTTATTGGGAAAAGTTGGTTAACAATTGGTTAACCGCTAGTTCTAGGATGACCAATTCAAGCCCATTTCGGTAAAGAAAAAAAATTCAATCAAGTTTCGGATAAAACAAAAAAACATGTTAATTTTTAAAGGAGTGGCAGGAAATATATTATTTAGTAAAATTGTAACAAAAGTTCTCCAACATATAAAATCTATACTATATAATAAATAAAAGTTTTGGTGGGACACTTGTCACTCACACGTGAATCCTCAACATTTTTTTCCCGCCTCTCTCTCCTATTAATTATACAAATTTATTTAATTTTTATAATTTTTGTTTCACGTCTCTCCTATTAAATAATAATGACTTCTATAATTACTTTTATAAAACGTTTTTTATTTTAAAAAGATTAGGTTTGTTCATAAAACATTTTTATAATTTGAACATTTCTTCATTCTTTTTATAAAATATTTTTAAAAATAACTATATAACATTTCTAGAATTTACAAATCTTCATAAAAACTGATGTTTTATAACAAGTTTTATTTATTCAACCCATGTAATACATGGGTTTTAACCTAGTATTTTATAAAATGAAAGAAAATAAAATGGTTGGTTTTAATGGTAGTTAGGTTATTTATAAACATATAAACATAACCGTACCATAATAAAATAGTATAAGCGCATGTTGCACATTCAAAGTTAAGAGGACAGCTAATAATAAAAGGTATGGCTTGATGATTAATCTTATACAAACATCATTGCTCCTTTAATTTGAAAAAAAAAGGTTCTCTTTTTTAAAACGTTTCTTGCCAAATGTAATTTGACTCAACCCACTTTTAGTCAAAATTTTAATTTTTACAACCGAATCAACATATAAGTAAATGAGTTGAAATTGATAAATCTAACAAAATATTAACCATTTAGCAAACCTACATATATGCTAATTCTGAAATATTATAAAATCAAATTAATACTTAAAAACACATATGTGCCCCTCCTAAGTCTTAACATAGCCTGGTTTTCTTAAAAACAGGTTACATAGCATCTTAGCGCGCTCAAGAAGGTAATGGGGCTCGGTTTTTAGCAACAAAACCCGGTTGGAGATCGGACACATTAACTGTCATCTACTGCCCTAAAGGCGAATGCCCATACACATAAAGACCACTTTTTTGTTTATAACCAGATAGAACATTACAAGGCTTTGGACGATAATAAAGTAGAGAATTACTCTGATTTTTCAAAAAAGAAACATTCGGTTATGCAAAAAGCACGACAACACGAAGCTTACTGTACAACAAAGTCGGTAGTGATTTAGAGTTCACTTGAGTAAAGGCATTCATCAACAAGTTGCCTAAGGTTAGGATTCTCCATGGCAGCCACAATTCTTTCCTTGTCATTCAACTGCTTGTTAACTGCAAACAGTTTTTTTTATAGTTTAAATCAAATAAGATTATATAAAATATACTATTTTGATAATAATTTAGTTTATTTTTATAAAATAAAGAGATTTTATATATTGAATTAACACTTTAGGCAACTTTCAACCTGTTAAGAGATTAATTAACTCTGATAAAAAAAAAGTATATGCTTTTACCTGCCTCTTCATCTGCATGGGATCCAGGTGCTACTTTGATGTCTACCTGTAATATTTCAGCATCAAATGATATGAGACTAACAAAGAAGGGCTGCATCATCGACGGTATAAGGGAGAAGAAATTGCAATATTTGATTTGACGTATAATTTAACGTAGTTGTTGTCTGATAGTCAAACGCCTAAAATGCCCCTTAACAAGACCAGAATAAAGAAATCTTGTAGTGATTGTCAATGGGCAAACAAGTAAATGTAAATCTTGATTATTGAAGTCTTCCTAAGACCAAATGTTGAGATAGCTGACCTTAAAATGAGGAGGGAAACAATCCTTGAGTTTTACTCTCAGGCATAGACCGATGACTGTTGCCATGCTGCAGTGCTGAATTGTAGGGGTGAAAGTTATCCTAATATATAACAAGTGAAGTGTCAAAATAAATGATGAATTGTGTCACATAGTTAAACTTATACTACATACACATACTACAATATTAGAAACTAAACCCCATGGTGCCTACATAAATTGGATAAATGCACACAAGGTTTTAAAATGCATGAGGCGCCTTGAGGTATTTAGGTCCTGAAAGCCGAGCGAGGCGTTCCTCTATGTACAACCAAAAGTTGCATCTATCTCATCTCTTTTATACATAAGTCTTTTTATCAAGTAAATCAGTCCTGAATCTCTTTATCCCTTTAGGTGTTTTTACATATCATCCTCCTATAGACCTTAATTTTGACCAATTTTTACCCAGATGTACATGAGGCGTCGTCTCAAGGCACTCATCTCATCCTTCTTTGACCCTACCACTAGCTACGTTATGGGTGGATTTTACTAGGTATGTTTGTTAGTTAGGGGGTTCCAACGCAAGTAGCGCAATATCAATGGTCAATTGCTCTAAACCCAAAGCATCCAGTTAACAAAGGTCAGACACAAAAGGTAAACCAACAAACTTTTGGTATTGCACTATTTTTCGTACCCATTTAATAAATTTTATCTTTCATACCCAATTTACTTATCTATACAAGGAAATGCTAACCATAACCCCTAGGATATAGTTAACAACAACATTATGACAGCAGCCGACCCAAATACTTTTTAGTTTTTTTACCGGGTCGGGTCACTTGGCTTGTCGTAGACCAGATCTTAAAGATATATATGGTGCACGTACGTAAACACGATCAAGGGTACTGGTTGCGTTAAATTGTGATGACTACTTTCTTGTAAAAATCGCTAAGCACTAGTCGGGCGTTGGGTACCGATTAGAGATTAATCAGGATTAATCGGATCGGACTTTTTATATGTAACTTTCATAATTATACGCGCACACACACACATTTTTATATGTAATTTTCAAAATTATATATACACACTTTTTTATAAATCGCCGGAATTTACAAGAATCTCACCGCAAAAACGGGAAGCCACCGATTAGGGCCGTCTAGGCCCAATTTTGACCACCTTTGACTGATTAGGGCAAAAGTCCTACGTCGCTGGCCGATTAGCGATTAATACTAGTCACTAATACCAAGCGCCTAGGCCGGCCGCTGAGTATGACTACTTTTCATAATTTATTTAAATATATTAGGAAACTGAATTTTAATAATACTAACTATGACTCATTGGCCGATAAAATCCATACCGATAGTTTAACCAATAACACAGAGCTGGTCCCGATGATTCGAATGCCCTACACGAGCCGAAAAAAAAGGCCCATAACCAGTGGCGGATCCAAGAATTTTTCCAACGGGTTCACTGTTTTTAGATGCTTCAATTTCATAGGGTCGGACATAAAAAATTTCGGTTCGGGTTCGGTTCGATTGTTCGGGTCGGATAAGGTTCATCAGATAATAAAAATACGATAAAATATTAAAAAAAACTCCTTTTCTATGTAACAAAACAATGGGTAATCTATTTGTTTGTAAACTAATTTTCACAAAACCAATACCTCCTTCAAACCAGCTACTGGAAGTGACGAAGGCAGGATATTTTTCCTATGGGGTCACAATTTTTCGATGTCTGGATTTCCAACAACCCGATGTAATAATTTTTGAGTCGGTGGATTTCAAAGTTTCCCGATTGTTTATAAACTTTTTTTCTAGAATAACATTTATATTTATTTTATTCTTTTGAAAATTTTCTATTTAAGACTCCACTAATGATTTAACTTTGATATAATAGCTCTAGTTTTTTTTTGAACGGATATAATAGCTCTAGTTGCATTTGATTTTGAATTATAACTAAAAGTCTAGAGTTAACATAAATTTGTTTAGAGTTCCCATATATATTTCCTAGACAAAATGCAATTATAGTTATTTCACCATTGCGTTAAAAAGGCCCAATCTGCTGTTGGCCTGGCTCAATTGTAAAAGGCCCAATCTGCTGTGGGCCTGGCCCAAGTAACAGACGAGGAAAAGACCCAATTGTTTTTAAAAAAAGGCCCAGTTACTTTATAAAAAAAGCCCAATTTTTTTTAAACCCTAGAAAATTTTATATATTAATTTTTTTTGGGCCCCTCGAGATGTTGGGCCAACACTACGGTCGTGTTGCCCGCGGGCCCAATGGGCCGGCCCTGCAATAACACTCATAACTTTCACTTTCGTTGCCAAAGGTAAATCTAGTAACATAATGATCATAAATTTAAACGTACAAGCGAAATCGAGTGCAAATCGAATGTAAATCTACAAAGATTATCGATCTAAAGAAAAAGTATATAAATTAGTGATATGTATGTTTTGTTTGTCACAAAGTTAACTATAACCATCTAAAGCACTACCGATATTTAATTTGAGATTATTCTTTTGTTTAGTTAAAACTAGAAGAAATATAAATTATTAATTCAATAATGGAGTCGCCACTTTTCAGGGCTTATCATATTAATTAATTCATTCCATATTAAATTCTAGACAAAACTTAGGGCACAATGCAGCTAAAATCGAATATTCATTTGAAGCATACAAGTTTCAAAATCAAAATTAAAAGCAGCAGAAACAAATAAACTCACAGTATCCGTCCGAGCTTCTCATCGACGGTGATAGACTCCTCCGAGAGAACACTTAGCTGTTCCAGCGAGTACGGATGCTCCGGATCTCTAATGTCCCTCACTATATTTATCGATCTAAAGTCAAAGATCACATCATCATCTAATTTTTCAAATTCCGTAAAATTGCTCGCTAATTTCATACCTCACTAACAAATTAGTATAAACAGAAAACAGAAATTGAAGCTAACGATTCAATATAAACAAGGATATCATAAATTTCAAGAGGATCGACGGCTTCATGAAGATGATTATGAACATCTGGTCGAGTGATTCTTTCTTTCTTTTCACGTACAATCGGATTTGCGTTTATCAAACCTAGAGTCATCGTTGGGTGAATTGAATTGAATTGAGTGATGAGGAGAGTTGGTTGTTTATTGGTGTCGGACTGGTTTTAGGTTCCCGTTTTGCCCCTCCGGAAACTGGGTACTTGTGCCCACAGATAATAATGCCAATTGGAAAAGCGGGAATACTTTACTAAAATAAAATGAGCTTTACACATGCCTTTGGAAGGACCTATACAAGTGTTCTCCTAGCACCACCGTTACAAAATTGTTGGGACCCACCTCACATGAAAAGTCATACATATATATACATGCTCCCACCTATTATATCATGTTTGGTTGAGTGGATACGGGTCGTATGAAGCAATACGACCTCTATGTGCTATATCTTTTTAATTTTATTTGTTTTATATTATAAACTTAATAAAACTAGATAGGTAGGTACATGAAAAAATTATAAATTAGCAGCTAGGAATATGTATAACTCAAAAGATGTAATGTACCATACCTTCATATTTAAGAGAAATAAAACTTCTACATAAAAGGACACAAAAAATTACATCGTGCAACAAATCACATACTGATAATTCACCACTTGCTCATACTGAGATCAATAATGTCAAACACCATGTTTCCTTGATGTGTGAACACAATAAAGTCAAACTCTTGCACTCCATTATCTATCACAAACTTCCCCCAACCGTCATCAAAAGATGAGAGTCACTGTAAAGTTGAGAATGAAAAGGAATAAATTCTTGGAGAGTCACTGTAAAGATGGAATTCAAACATCACATACTTCTTCTGGTTTCACATTCTCTACCTTTACTGACATTCTGCGGGATTTTGATTCAAGCTTCATGGGTCCAAGCATTCACCTTCTGTACTTTAGTAGAGATTTTAACGTAAACGAAGAAATTAATAGGGAAGACATAAACGGATAAATTAGCAGTGACAGATCTAGAACAAAAGTTCAGGGGTAACGAATTTTTTTTACCGTACTTTCATGTAAACAATTTTTTTTTTTACGGTAACATCAGTGGTAGAGCTTAAAAAAACGTAGGGGGAGGGGGAGATTTGTTTACCTATCAGGGGGCCCGAAACTATAAATTTTTGAAAATTTTGAAATTTTTGGTATAAACCGTAAACCAAACCACTCACTACGATTTGAAATTTTTGAAACCGACCGACCGAAAGTAAAGGGGAAAAACCGAACCGTGAACACCCCTAACTGGGGTTTGGCGAAGGCGGCGCCTGGTCACAACTTAGGTCGAGCGGCTGGTCGAGTGGTCGGTCTTTGACTCTCACAGTTCCCGCTCTCTGTCTTTCTTCTTGGCCGGTCGCTTGGGTAAGTTGGGTTTAATAATTAAGACTTTGAGGTATTGAGTTTTAATAAAATAATTGGTCTGGCTAAAGCACAAATGTTTTATTAAAACTCAATACCTCAAAACTTTTAATAAAATGTGGGGATATTTTATAAAGTATTAGGTTTTTTATAAAATTTTGGAATTTTTATGAAGTGTTGAGCTTTTAAAAAAAATTGAGGGGTAACGTAAATTTTGCTCAGGGGTAACGTAAAGGGTAACCGAATATATAAAACCGTAATTTTTTTTTTTGCATTGCGCGTAAAGGTTGAGGGGTAGCGGGGGCTACCCCTACCCTTAAGGTAGGTCCGCCCCTGTAAATTAGTAGGGACTTTAACGTATGGTGAAAGCATTTACAAGTGAAATAGCATGCATAAAGTACAACTAGACATATAGATATAGACTTATTATACTTTATGTGGTAATGTAGTGCAAGAGTTTGACTTTATTATGTTCACACATCAAGAAAACACTGTGTTTGACTTTTTGGTGTTCGACCAATCTACATGTGAAAGACAAAATCCATATTTATTTGACGATGTAGAATAAGCTCTCACAAAATCCCTACCAATTTATTTGTTTACGTAGGCATCGTTTGAATTTCAAATACGCATTCGTTAACTTCATGACATTTGAAGCATCATTGAAGTTTTACACATGTGTTAAAGGAATACATTCGTATCATAATTATAAATAGTTGCAAGTATTTAACATCGAGTTAGTTGACTAAAGTACCAAAGTATTTAACATTGAAAACATTACTTCATGAAACTGAAGACTGTTTTAATTGAGTTTCAACTTTAAAGTGACAACAATATTAAGGCAATGGCATCATTTTTTGATCTCGCTCAAGGCTTGGACCGACGAAGCTTGAATCAAAACCAATAAAGGCTTGGATCCATGAAGTTTGATTGTTTGATATTAGACCAATCTACATGTGAAAGACAATATCCAACTTTATTTGACAATGTAGAAAAACCTCTCACAAAATCTGATACACTTCACACACATACACTTTATCACCTTTACCCCATAACCTAAATCAGGTTATTTTCACATGTCGTGAAGTTAAAAAATGTGTATCCGACGTTCAATAAAAATAATTAGTAGGGACCAAAGAAAACCTCCAATCTTCCATTTTTACAGTTTCACAAACATGACAAACACATCAGTAAATCTTTACAAGCACTTCAACAACAGAGATGCTTGCAAGGTAACAGTAGGACGCACGAGCTTCTCACGTGACAGAAAATATGAAGGTAGAATGGTAGGGATTTTAACAGAAGCATGACGAAGAAATTGTAAGTAAAAATAGTAAGGAGTATGTAACGTATTAGATTATGTGAGAGGTTATTATATTATCAAATAAATTTAGATATTGTCTTTCATACATTGACTGGTTAAACACCATGTTTCCTTGATGGAGAGTCACAATGTAGAAGAACACTAATAAGTCAAACACCTCTTATCATAATCCCTACTAACTTCTTCGTTTGCGTAGACATCGTTTGAATTAGTTGGTTTAAGTGTAAACACAATAATGCACATCGTAAACTAGTTTACACAAAGATAACCCCTAAAAAAAATCGAAAAATCAAAATAAACAATTTATTTTGAACTGGAAAGCGATGACTCTCGTGAAATTCGTTTGATGTATTTCATAGTGTTTTCTGTTTGTTGTTTGTTTACTTATCTAATCCCACGAATAACTAAGATAAAAAAACCCACTTGTACTTTATGCAGGGTATTTCACTTGTAACTTTTCGCCATATCTACCCCACGCTTGTGAATGTGTACTGATGTTGTATCATGTTTGTGAAACTGTAAAAAATGGAAACTAGAAAACACCAAAAACATTCGTGTAAACTATTGATCTGGACATGTTTCTCAAAGCTAAAAGTCAAAAGTAAAATTCGTGTAAAGTCTTAAATGGTAGAGCAAAACTTACTCTAGCACATACAAAAGCAAAGACTCAAACTAATTGTTTATTACTTGAATAAAGATACGAAACAGAGAAGAATAAATAAACTATTTATAATACAAACATCCTTGCATGCTAAGACTCCTAAATTGACTAACATTCAAATTCAAATAAAACAAACTTAACCCGACTAAGACTTTCTATCTTTTATTTCTATTCACGTAACAACCTTATTTCCAAATTACTTATTTTAACCCCTGCACTTTAAGATCTCCTTCAAACCACCCCTTGAGATCAATCGAACCACCCTTATGCTTTTCGCATTAACCATTCGGGTCATTAATGTTGGTATTGCATCAAGTTTCACATTCCCTCTCAATACCAACTTCCATTGTTCCCATTTTTAAATGGGAAACAACTTTTGCTTTCTCAACTTCATGACCAACTATCATGGTACTAAACGCAATTCTTCCATCGACACTTGATACATGCTCCCTCTTGAACTTAACTCCTCCATTCGTTCTATCATTCAGATCACTCATTCTTTGCATGAACTTCATGCGAACTCCAACATCAACTTTGTTGGTTTGTTGATCTTCATCCTTATCTTTTCTATCATGACAACCCGTAACATGAGACGGAATGACTTCATGGTGCACTTCATCTCACACGGTTTCTCTCTCGTCTTGCTCGGTTACTGTCACGGTCACGTCTTGATCATTCGTGCTTTCTTCTTCAACCACATTTTCCTCATCATCTAGATTCAAAATAACAGTAGATGATTCCAAGGTTGCCTTCAACTGATTAGACTCTGGCACTACTTCCTGACTTGTCCACCAACAAGAGCCTTATTCAAACCATTCATCTAACATGTTCGGTTTCGATTTGGTGACGGCTGTAAAAGCATATTCTTCTTGAATCTCGGCCATATTAGCCTCCACATCCCACGGTTCTTCATCTTTAACCATAGCCGCGTTACCTTCCTCCTTAGTCTGTTGATAGTCTTTCGCCATATGCCCTTTTCGTCCAAAATTATGACACCTATATGGAAATCGTTTCTGTTTGTACTTTGATTCTACTTCTCGGTTCTCTTCATCCGTTAAATCTTCTTCAGAACTTTCTCTTTGGGTGTCTCGGCCCTTCCTGTTCCATTCTTTCCTCTTGGTTCGGTCACGTTTCTCGTTCTCCCAGTACTGACCCTTGCCTTTCTCGTCATTATGGTTCTGATTTTTACTAAACCGATGCTTCTCCTTTCTCCCGGCATATAGGGCTTCAACATTGTTTTTAATTGACACCCCGGCTAACTGGTTTGCCAAAAGCTTCTTGTCCGGCAAGGATATTTTCGAACTCGGTGATACTAGGCTGGGTTGCCCATCCTTGGATAGCGGTAACAAAACTACGATACTCCGGTTTTAAACCGTGGATGAGTATCCGCTTCATACGAGCAACGCTAACCTTTGATTGTGGATCGAGCTCTCCGATTTCACGACACAAGTTCTTGATTTTGCGGAAGTATTGTGAGATTGGAAGATCACCTTGGGACGCCGTCATTAGTTCGCCTTCTACTAGTTACAACAGCGCATCGTTTTTCTTCGTAAATAAGGTTTCAAGCGTATCCCACGCTTGATTTGGGTATTCGAGTTCTTGAATATGATCAAGAACGTCATCATCGACCGTTGTCTTGATGATAAACATCGCCCGGCCCGCTTTCACCTGCCACTTCCCGATAACACCGTTGATATCGTTTGTGGGTTGTCTCGTCTCGATACCGTTCGTCACCTGCCAAAGATCTTGACCTTGAAGATATGATCTGATGCACGTCGACCATTGTTTGTAGTTGCTTTGATTTAACTTCTTGATCCCTCCGACTACTTGAATCTCTGCCATCTTTACTGCGATTGGAATCTGGTCCGACTTAAATCGGTTTTCTTGTTGTTGTCTGCGACTGGTTACTGCCTTCAACTTCTGTGATCAGAACTACTAGATCAGATCGGAATTCTGACTTCTCTGCGGTCGGACTTCAACATGGCTCTGATACCACTTGTTAAATGGTAGAGCAAAACTTACACTAGCACATACAAAAGCAAAGACTCAACTAATTGTTTATTACTTGAATAAAGATACGAAACAGAAAAGAATAAATAAACTATTTATAATGCAAACAACCTTGCATGCTAAGACTCTTAAATTGACTAACATTCAAATTCAAATAAGACAAACTTAACCCGACTAAGACTTTCTATCTTTTATTTCTATTCACGTAAACAGCAACCTTATTTCCAAACTACTTAGTTTAACCCCTGCACTTTAAGATCTTCTTCAAACCACCCCTTGAGATCAACCGAACCACCCTTATGCTTTTCGCATTAACCATTCGGGTCATTCATGTTGGTATTGCACCAAGTTTCACATAAACTACATGAGCCATATGTGTACTTAATTATTCGTATTATAAAGTTATGAATTTTATGTATATATATGAAATCAATGGAAACGTTTATGAATATTTTCGTGCTAAAAAAAAATCTTAAACCATTTTCCGAGAAGTAATATAGGATACAAAGGTTACACTTTGTTATTTCATTTATTTGATGAAGACATCAAACTAAGCATTTATCATCAGACGAATATAGCCAATTTCTTTTTACTAAAACTTAGTCCAATTTTAATATGTGTGATTGTACGACTTTAAGAAATTATATACAAAAATGTTCATCATCATATTCACATGTGTTAAGATTATAAAAAAATTATATATATATATATATATATATATATATATATTTATGAAAATAACCACAATTTTATAATTTGCTTTGAGCCCCAAAGAAGATTGAGTCGACCCGAGTATTAATTACACTTAAATTATTCATGTAATACCTCCCTCCATGGCTCCATAGTCCATATACAATTAGAGGTGCACAAATCGGTTTTTTAACCCAAACCGGTTCAAACCAACCCGAACCGGTTTGGTTAACGAAAAGTCAAAACCGGTTTGGACCCAAACCGGTTCGGGTTAAACCGGTTTCAGAGAGGGAAATATGTAAACCGGTCAAACCGGTTCGGGTAGGTTTTAAACCGGTTTGCCCCTTAAACCGGTTTAAACCGGTTTTTATTAAAAAAAAAAAATCAAATAAATTTTATGTTTTTAATATAAAATCCAAAATAAAATATAACAAAATTAAAAGATAAAGTTCAACGTTTATTAATATTTGGATAGTTCGGAAATTAAAAAACATAACAAGATAAAATTGTAAAACATTACAAAAAGTATAACAAATATAAAACATTAAGTTCAACGTTTTATTTTTTGGAATATTGATTGATTATTCTTGTGCGTTGTCTTCAGAACTAGAGCTTCGTAGCCTTGCATCTTCGGCTAGTTCTTCATCCGTGACTGGTTCGGATATTCCAAGATCAACCTCGTTGTTATGTATGACTTCTTCGGCTTGAATTTCATCTTCGAGAGAAGTTTGGTCTTGTATCCTATCCATCGCATCCAAATGGTCCTTCAAACAAATGCACATTTCCATCGCTAGGGGTGTGAGTCTAGTCCTTCGTATCGATAATACCCTGCCACTAAAAGAAAACGCAGATTCCGAAGCTACCGTGGAAGCTTGGACGGTTAGTACATCACGGGCCATGGCGGAAAGAATCGGAAACGAAGCTTCGTTTTGTTTCCACCATGCCAAAATATCAAACTCCTCAAAAACGGTAGGAGACATAAACGCTAAAAAGTTTGTGCCAACATACCTTCCGAGTTCGCTACTCGGGGTGGTACCTCGAGCACGTTTACTAAATTCATTTAACATTTCGTTATATAAATTCAAGTTAACATCTCTCGAGCTACCACTTGATGATGTACCCATTGTATCATGTGGAGTCGGAGTTGTACCATATTTATGTAAATAAACATCAAATAAATCTTGTAAACATTTGTTAAAATATGTTTTTATGCCTTGTACAAAATGGATGTCTTCGCTATCCAAATTCAAAGCGTAAGTAATTCTATCAATCAAGGTTTCAACCCCGTAAACATTTATGGTAGGGTTTAACGCGGCGGCGCAAGTTATAACGGGAGGGATTTCTTTAAAATATTTCACTAATTTTTCTTTCATCGGTTCTATCATTTTTGTAAAAAGATCGCTTTTATTTTCAAGCTCAGACAGCTTGTTAGCCATTAAATATATTTGTTTTAGTGTTAATGGACTTGTGGGATAATAAACACCGGATAAAAAAGTTGTGGCGGTTTTGAAAACTTCAAGCAATTCGGTTACGTCTTTTAAAATGTTCCAATTTGTAGACGGAAAGTTTTGAATTTTACGACGAGGTTTTGAGGAAAGCATATCATGAAATATTTCTAAAGTTTCTCTTTGTCGTAAAGCGCTATAAAACATAATATAAGTCGAGTTCCATCTTGTCTCGACGTCCCAATTCGGGCCTAAGCAAAGATTATTCGTATCACGACAAAATTTAATATAATCATGGTATCTTTTTCTGTTACTAAAAATATCTTTAAGCATTTGTCGAAAACTATATGTTAAGTTTGAAACCTCTTCAATTGCAAGCCCGGCTTGCACCGCCAAGTTAATGATGTGTGCGACACATCGACTATGGAAAAAAACGCCGTTGCAAACGGGTTTATATTTAATTTTTAGTTTTTGAACCGCATTTGTATTATTAGATGCATTATCAAAAGACATTGAAAAAAGTTTATTTTGTAATTTAAATTCGTTAATAACACCATCCAATATATAAAATAAATTTTCGCCGGTGTGTGGATATTCAAACAAGTCAAAAGCGATTGTACGCTTCATCATTTGCCACGTATTGGGATCAACCCAATGCGCGGTAACGCAAAGGTACGAATCGGGTATACCATGTGGAGCCGACCAAACATCGGTGGTTAAGTTTACACCGGTTTGCAAATTTTCAAAACCTAAAATTAATTCTTTTTTTGCTTTTTTCCACATTTTTATACAATCTCGTCTAAGGGTTGTGCGACTTACTTGGTGATAACGAGGTTGGAGTGTCTCTTGAATCATCTTTGTCAAGCGCGGATTGTCAAAGTGGTTGAACGGCAATCCTTCTTGAATCACTAACCTCGCCATTCGATCTCGAACAATATTTGGATCAAAGTTCCAAATTCCTCCTTCGCTTGTCATCGAGGCTTGACCTTCACTTGAAATTCCCTTCAATGACGGGCAAGATTTTTCCATATGCGTTTTCAAAGTAGTGTTTGAATCTTTCCCCAAAAACGCACCACACAACTTGCAACGAGCACGTTCCTTTCCGTTTGACAACAAACATAAATCGTAATTGCACCAGATTGCCGGATTTCTCGTTGTTGCTAGAATTTGCACAACGGTAACTTCGTTTGAGGAACCACTAACACCAAAACTTGCCATGTTTTTTTTTTGAGTTTAGAGAGAGTTTAGAGAGCGTTTTTGAGCGGTTAAAGAGCGGTTTTAGATATTAGAGAGTGTAAAGAGAAGTGTGATCAACCCTAAACACCCCCCACCTATTTATAGTGTTTTATGGGTCCAAAAAACTTCAAAAAAACGGCCAAAATCGACCCCAACGGCCATATAGCCGTTGGCCAACGGCTAGAACTCGCCCAACGGTTCAAACCGGTTTGAAAACCGGTTTCCTAACCCAGTTTAGCCAAAACCGGTCCCAACCCGATTTTTTTCCAGAAATCCTCAAACCGGTTTGAAACCGGCGGTTTTTGGGCAACCCGAACCGGTTTGGTCCAAACCGGTTTAACCCAAACCGGTTCGCCGGTTTGGACCGGGTTAAAAAAAAACCGGTTTTTTTGTGCACCACTATATACAATTACAATCTTCCTTCTCTGGTTACAGGTAAATGGGCTAAAGATCAATTAGAGATGCATGGGCCTTTTGGACTCTAGCCATCTTTTTATATTCACTCCGTTCCATCTTCCTTGAATACCCAACTAAATGAACTCAAAAAGTACTAACATTTATATTTAAAAAATAAAAATAATTTAAATTGTTTTTTAAAGTTTAAATGTAATTTAATTTAATTGCACAATATGAATAAACTAAGTCCGTATATAGCTATATGTTTTTCTTTAAGAGTATTTTAGATACACTGAGAATTACCAAAAATCTTTTAAAAAATAATATACTTAACTATAAAAGCTTCATCACAAAAACGAACATTAATTGAGGATTTTTTTATTTGTTAGGTAACTAATCATATATTTTATGACATGACAATCTTCATGATGTAGTGCCTTTGTCGATGGTCTTCACCAAGGTGACATTTCTCGATATTAATATTAGTAGTTGTAATAATTACACGTCCGTATAGTTGCACAATATAATTGTGTAACCTATATATAGTTACGCTAAAGTCGTGGTTTTGCCACCGCCTCCATCTTAACCAGCGAGAACCCGATTAATGCTCCCAATCAACTTCGCACAAAAAAAAACTATTTTCCTATTTTGTCCTTCTTATATATATAAGTATATCTTAAATAATAAAAAATAAATAAAATTAAAAAGGCAAAAAATAGAGCCTCGTAGAGTAGACAATAAGAAGTAGGACTTATCTTGGTTCAAAATCTTTAACTTTTCCCAAAGTACACAAGACTCTTATTAGGGGTTTCTCCCATAATCCACTTTTCTATCTCTCTCTTGTCTTCTTCATCAAACTTCCCTTTTTCTTTAAACTCATTTGCTACACTTCTTTAACACCACATTGGCCCCCAAAAGCAACCTCTCTCTCTCTCTCATCGGATATTGTTTCTAGAGAGAGAGAGGAAAATTTGATCCATTAATTCATGTTATTGTTTCTCCTTTTGAGAATTATGTTTTTTAGCACTTCAAAACTCTCATTCATACGAGGATGCTTCTCTCAACATTCGCATTCGAAGATCTTTGTAGTAACCAGAACATTTACTTTGGTAATTAACAAGAAAACAAATGAGCAAACTTAGTAAGGCTAGATAACATATAAAAATGATAACATATAATGGTAGAGGAAATGATAACACAAATGAGCAAACTTACTTTGGTTATTAACAAGAAAATCCTCTTACAACACCAAGATTGGAGGTCATGGATTCAAGTACCACTGTAATAGGATTAAAGAAATTTGCCTTAAAAAAAGATAACATATAAAAATGAGTGAGACAAGTGTCTTCTTTTAATAAAAGCGTGTTAAAATCGAGTCATAAGTTAACTAGCGTCTTTTTTTTAACCGACATCATTTTTATGGGGATTAGGATCTTACCACTAGACCAGTAGGTAATAGATCATAAATTAGTTAGTTACGACTTACGACAAACACTTGTATCATATACACGCCATATCCTAGACAAAAATAATATGATAATTATTTTCACATTATTGAATGCACACTATATTTTATAAATTGTAGAATTAGTTATACTGTATAACAGAAACTAAATAGTTTTAATATTAAATGTAATTTTAAAATAAAACATGAAAAATAACATAACTCGATGAACCGGATATGCCCGATTCTAGACTATTCGTCAATATATAGACAAAATTTATGCAAATATAATTTAGTAAAACAGTTAGTGTGAGACTAGTCCATTTGATGAAACCTTTTGATTCTTAGATAAGAGGTTCAGAATTTAAATCTATACATAAAATAAATTATTTTATGTAATTTAAGATTAGAAATAATACATATTTTTAGTTAAAAAAATGTTAGTAAAACAAAATAAGAATTGTTTTGTTGTAAAAGGCATAATAGCCCAGCGACATCTTGGTAGTGGGATAAGGATCAGTGACCATAAGGTTATGGGTTCGAATCTCATAAGGAGGTTTTTCCAGAAAAATTAAGTTTACTCCTGAATTAATGACTTAGTATTAGAATATAATCGTGTGATGAAGACACGATAATGATACGTCAGTAATCAAAATTTGTCATTAAAAAACATAAGAATATTTTATCGGTCAACTATACACACGAGTCTAGAAATAAAAGGAATTTCATGATGAAGGAATGTGAGTTGGATATTGTCGGTCCCACATTGAGGCTGGGAACGAATTACGAAAGAATGCATGCGCTAATCATCATATACATGCATTTGTTTATTACCCCAAACACATCAATTAACATTTCCTTGACGTTGATTCAAGTTTTTTTTAACGTCAAATTTTTATTCTATTTTTTTATATGGTTAGAACTTATAATCTTTTGGTTATGGAATTCTTCTCTTATCACAATACCTTAACCCCACCCTGTTGATTCAAGTTTTACATGCTTGCAAACCACTTTCCAACTCAGACCAAATCTTTCTTAATCATTTTATCTTATTTATTTTTTATTAATCAAGGATAAAATAAATAGCAATATGATAAATAGTAAACTGTACTTTTCGTTCCTAAGGTTTATCTCTATTAAAAAAATTCATTCCCTTCTTAACAGTATAGGTCCCTGAGGTTACATTTATTAACGTTTTTAGTCTAATTTCGTTAACTTCGTTAAGTTTTTCAGTTAAATCATGTTAAATGACCAAAATACTCCCACTCCACTCCACCACCTACGACCACCACCTGCCACCACCCCCACCCACCTGCCGTCCTCTCTTCCGGCAGCCGACCACCACCTTCCCTGTGTACATAAATCACAAAAATTAAGTATATATCTCTTTAACTCTTTTATATTATAAAGCTTATGTATATATTGAAACAAGCTACTTTATACGAGTACAAGTCGTTAAAGAGTACGTTCATATACACGACCTTATGTCGTGTCAGGTGTGTTGATAAGATTGGTCGCCTAGGCGCTCTTTTAATGTTGAAAATATTTAGTATATGTCGGTGCTTATTTTGCTCTCTAGCTTCTTGTTATAAGATAATTGTCACACTGTTAAAGAAAAAAAAAGATTTATATGTACCATAAATAATACCAAAAAAAATAAAAATTCTAAATTGTATTTTTTTTCGTAATAAGTTTTTAACATTTATCAAATTAGAAAATGTAAATGAACAGAAATAATATAATTGAACGTAGTTAGATTATTCACGGATCTCAAGACGATCTGATTCTCTCGTTCTCCAAGTGTTTTGATGTTTTATTTGAATCTTTTTGTCGATTCTATTCACATTCCAAAGGAGTTGTGTTTGTTCTTTGGGGATGGAACTATGACTGTGGCTGTCAATGTGGGCCCATTTTACTTTTGTTTGTTTTCTAAGTTGTTCCTGCCCAATATTTGTCCCTAGATTACACCCCAAGTAACACAACATGGTCTTTTTGACCAATTTCTTTGACTCACATTTCCATCTTATTCAAATAATCTGCATCAAAATAAGTTTTTCATGACTACAATTATTGCTTTGAAAAGCTTTGTTTTTTCGCAAACAATATGCATTTGATATTTTTTAACTTCAAAATCTTTTAAATACTTTCTACAATGATACTTAGGTGTTGTGATTTTTGTTAGCTTGGATCAAGAGGTGACTAAATATATTTTCAAATTTTTTTTACGCTCATTAGAGATGGTGTAAAAAAACGTATTTAGTCACCTGACACATGAATTGAAGTCTCTGCTTAGGTTGATTTCTGTTAATTAAATTAATCTTCAATTCTATGGTTTTAACAGAGACAATAATCTAATTTGTTGCATTTGTGCACTTGTGGTAAGATGCTGAAACCAAATAGGATTTTATATTTTTAGAAGTCACCAAGCGTATTTATTTTGAAAATGAAAGTAGGACAATAATTGTATATATTTAGACCAAGAGTGTATAATTATTAATTATGTCGTTTTCCATGTTTTTTATAATAAATGTTTGAGTCAAAGATTTTACCCAAAACCAAGAGGAAAATAGGTTGCTTTGATGATTGCACTAGTATCTACCGTTTCTATCACCCCTTTCTCTTTTATAATCACAACAAAATCTTTTTTTTAACGGCGAACATTGAATGTTGTGACGTCGCACCCCCCTGTCACATGAGAGAGCCTCGTCCAACTCCGGTCAATATGTTTTCTTAACCGGGCTTACTTGGCATCAGAGTTGGATAGCATCCAAGGAAAAATCCCACCAAATACGGCCCTTCCGGGCTTGAGGGAGAGCCGAGGCTCGAACCCTGGATCGGCGTGGGTAAAACCCTGGTGCATCAGCCTAAGAACAAGGCCTCATTTACATGCCTCAAAAATTAATAATGGTGACAGAGATTGAACCCAGGTGCCTTGAGACTTCAGGCCTCACCTAAGAACAAGGCCTTATCACAACAAAATCTCTGTATCCCTCTCTTTATAACTGCTCACTGAGTGTGACCCAGTGACCAGCCTGGTCTGCAAACCCATACCAAACCTAGCCACTTTGTTTCCCCATCACGTGACTACACTGCACCGGTACACTAGCCACCGTCTTCCACTTCTTAAATCTTAGCCACCGCCTTCCACTTCTTAAATCTTAGCCACCGCCTCCTTAATCTGGTTAGGCCATCTCCAAAGCGTAAAAAAACGTATTTAGTCACCTGACATGTAAGAAACACCTACGAACTTTTTTTCTAGTGATTCATTCATCTCGTAAACATAATTTTCTTTTTTCGTATTATCATTTATATTTATTTTTTTTATAATCACCACCTATTTAATTTTTAATATCATACAAATAACTATAATAAGTTATATTTAAACATTATATATGATAAAATGTATTTAAATATGACATAATTAGTGAGAAGTTTTAAAATTCAAAATAAAATTGTACCAAAACTTGAAAGTTAGATAAAGTTATATTACATAACTAAACATTACATAATAGTTTAAGAAGTTAAAAAATATATAAGTATCTATAACATAAAAGATAATGAAAAAGATACATTTGAGGGGTCCAAAAAAGCCTCGTCCATTGCCCGTTCGTCCTCTCAAACATGAAGCCAAAAACTACCCACAGACAAAGCCGCAAAACATGAAATCCCTGGTTTTGTGTCCGTCGGGTGCCACAACAAATCTGAACCATTTCCAAAACAAACAAAAAGATAAAAATGAGCTCAAGTAAATAAAAGTTAAACTATATCAGAAAATAAAATCTAACTTTAAAAAATTATTGAGTTCTTTAAACTTTCAAGCTTTCAACACAATTAAATTTATAGAAACTATAACCACGGGAGATTATAGTTGACGTTATATTATATATTACACGTTTCAATTTATATTAAATAAATATAAAACACGTCAAGTGAAATAATAGAATATAGTTACTAAGTCTATAATCTATAGTATCTAATAAATAAATATTTTTAAAATCACGTGTTGTATCCATATTTATTTTTATCATTTTTTTTCTATCTCTCTCTATTTATTATTAAATATATCTCTATTTTTAAATATAATCTATTTAAAAAAAATATTAGTTATATTAATTTCACACATTTATTTTAAATTATCCCTTATTATAAGAAACTTTGAAATCTAATTATATAACTTTTATTTTCAATCAAATAGTAAATGAAAGTCAAATTACATTAAATAGTCATTAGCGTATTTTTGAAACCCATTTATATATTAATTTTTACATATTGTGATTTTTGTTTTTTTATTCTTAGTATATATAATATATTTTTACACCTGTAAAATATATATACATAAATATTTGAGAATTTTATATATTGATATTTTTCATCCCGTGTGTATTACACGGATTATAAGCTAGTTTATATTAAATAAAAAAACGTTAAATGAGAGAAAAGATTCGAACTCTATTACTAAACTGTCTAAACCTATGTACAAAAAAATATTCCTTACTTAAAAGGAAAATAACTTAAAAGGAAATAATCAAGAAGCCTAAGAGTACAATAGTTTTTTTTTAACAGCAACAAACAGAGAATTGCCTAGGTACTCCGTACGGGTTGAATCATTGGCAAAAGGCCACCGCCAGCTGGCCCAACCCAACTATACGGAGCCCTTAAGCGCCCCAAGTTATCTCCAGTTTCGGGTAAAACCCACCCGCCCGAAAAGCTCACTGGTGGTAAAACCCGGACGCCCTCAGGATCGAACCGGAGATCACAAAGATCCCGGTCTTCCTTAATTGAGCCACCATGCCCCTTCCCAAAGTGTTGTCTGTAGGGATAGAACCTGAGTCTTTTTTTTAGAGAAACTAGGCTTCCTACCACTATACTACATTAGAAGTTGCCCTAAGGGTACAATAGTAATTGAATAAAAAAGATTGCGTGCCTCCTGATCGGAGAAGTATATAGATCCATGGATGACTTTGGTCTCGTGGCCTCTTTTGACCATCGCCTGAAAAACAACCCCCTAAAAACCCTCTTCAATCATACAATTTTTAATCGCTCTTTATGTTTATTAACTTGAATAACTTGAATCATTTTATTATCTTTCTAATTTTCTAAAAAAAATTCTTTTTTATAAAATACTGATGCTTGATGAGTCTTAAGTTTGAATTTGATTGATAAAATTTATATTATTAATTCTTGTATGCTACAAAGTGACATAATTTGGCCATTATGACTTAGAGATGCGGATAGTTGAACTTTTAAGGTGGAAATTGCATTGATAACACTTATTTTTAATCGAGAATTACACAGGTTCTGTGATCTTTCAACTTTTTTTTTGAACAACAAACTTCCCACACCGTTTTTTTAACAAGAGGTGTAATTAGTGTACACCCTAATGATACCAAGATGTTAACGAAAGGTGTTTCTTCTCAAAGAGGTTGAGAATTCATGTCTCATAGTAGACAAAATGGTGTGTGAAATTTATTAAAAAAAAGTTGAAAGATCACACAACCATTGCTAGTTTAAAGTTGAAAGCCACCACACATCTCACTGTGGACACATGTAATCTTAATCCTCTTTTTAATACTACCACTGCTCGTTTTGTTATGGTCGGTGATGGATCTTCCATAACAGTTACTCAAATGGGCCACCGTCAAATTCCAACCCCTATTGCTCACTTTACCTTACAAATGTTCTTGTCATCCCTAACATTGTTAAGATCTTATCTCTATCAGAGGTTTTGTAACTGATAATAAATGTTCTATCGAATTTGACTTAAAACGGTTTCTCTGTAAAAGATTTGCAAACTCTATAGAATTTAACTGATAATAAATGTTCTATTGGTGATCTATATCTAGTCTCACCTCATGTTGCTCCCACTCTCGCTCTCCTCTCCTAGAGTCAGTCTCTTTGGCATCAACGGTTGGTCGTCACCCGAGTGGTGCAGTTTTTTAATCATTAGTCTCTAATGGTTCAATTTCATGTAATAAAAACACACCTTCTATATTTGTCATGCATGCTAGTTAAGAAAACATACGAAAAATACGTTTTATCGTTCCAAGTCTATTGTTGAGTCCCCATTTGATATTATCCATTCTAATTTATAAACATTTTCTGTTCTAGTTATGGTGGAATTAAATATTATGTTTTATTTCTTAACCATTTTCTCACTCTCTTTGGGTTTATCCAATACGTATTAAATCTGATTATATTTCCAAATTTCTTCATTTTCGTGTTTATGTTAAGACTTAAATTTAACCGTGAAATAAAATCATTTGAATGCGACCATGGTAGAGAATTCGACAATACTATCCTCCATCACCTCTTTGACGCACAAGGCATCCTATTTCATTTCTTTTGTCCTTGTACGTCATAACAAAATGCCAAGTCATAGCATATGATTCGCACAATCAATAACGTCGTCAGAACCCTTCTTTTTCAAGCTCGTCTCCCTTTCGAATACTGGGATGAGGCTTTTCATATGGCCCCACAACTTCTTAGCATTCAACCATCCGCATTATAAACAATGAGATACCTTTCACCAAACTATTCAAGAAACCGCCGTCTTACTCTTAACTTCGCATGTTCAGATGTCTTTGTTACCGATACATGTTTCCTCCACAAAAATTAGCTCCAAGAACAACCCCTTGTGTCTTCCTTGGTTATCCCTCGCATTACATTACAGTGGCTATCAATGTCTTGATCTTCACACTATAAAGATTATTTATCATCAAGTTATTTTCGACGAGTCCTCATTTCCTTTTGCCTCTCCCCCCCACCCCACAGTCTCCTTCATATGACTTCCTTGATTCCTCCTTCGATCATTCCCTTCTCCCTTGACACCTTCTTGAGTCTCGTACTCCCGACCCCTATATTACGTGCTTTTGTGCTATAGAGGCACGATAAGCTTACAATGATTTATAGCACACAATGGTCCCAATATTTTTATTTTCCATGAATTTCAAATGTTCTATAATTGTTTTCGACTTGTTTTTATTATCTATTCCCTATTTATTCATTTAAAAAAATTAATCATAGAGATGTATAAAAAAACCAGTTTGAAAACTGAACCAACCCAAACAATAAAACGGTTTGAGTGAAACTGACTCCAACCTATTTAAACCATCATCAAACATAAACGAGTAAACCGGTTTGAGTGAAACTGACTCCAACCTATTTAAACCATCATCAAACATAAACGACTCTATGGGTTTGGCACCCATTCGTACTTATTAATGAAATATTAGGCTTTGCTTGTAAAAATACATGTATAAAAACAAAAATAGATGATGAAACTTACAGACGACAAAAAACACACAAAGCAAAAAAGCAATCTATCATATCCATCATTGCACCCTATATGTACTCCATCCTTTTTCCCCTTTCGTATGCATATTTTTTTAGTAAAATATTCAATTAAAATGTTAGCTTAATTTCGTACACACATAGCTGTATTTCTTTTTATATTACACAATTAGGTTGTAAAAGTCATATTAAATTTATTAATTTTATAAAATTATAAAACAGATGTCCATTCAAAAACGAGCAATTAAAGAAACAGCACTATTTTATATTTAATAAATAAATTGTTGATCTTTAAGACTTTAACTGTCTATGTATGTTCATTGCAAGGAAAAAGACAAAAAGACAAAACGACAAAAGAAACATATGTGGAATATTCAGTCCTGCAACTCCACTTCAACGGGACCCACTCGTGTATACCTATATAAACACCCCAAACCCTCATCCTCTCATTGCATCCTCCCTATTAACCTCTCTTCATTGGCCCCACAAGTTTTCATTTCTAGTAACTTACACAAGTTAACATCACTGCCACTCCCTTTGACCCTTATTTCATCATTTTATCAGTCGCATAAACCATGAATAGGTGCACTGGTGCAACCATGATGGGTCCATGTTCCTGTGGTCTCTACCATTACCAACCAACCTCATTCTCCAACATATTCCCAATGCCTTATGAACAAGAAACCATGTGTCCCTATGGTTCTTCACCTTCGTCCGTGGATTGTACTTTGTCTTTGGGCACACCGTCCACTCGCTTGACAAACGAGTATGAAAAAACGCACCATGAAAAGCGTCATGGGTCTAATTGGTGGAACATTTTGCATTCTTCAAGCCACACGGATGCACCATCGGCTCATAAATCCAGTCATGCTGCTGGAGGCAGTGGAAATGGTTCCGCCGCCTCTGATAGTCTCTTTTCTCGGCGGTGCGCTAATTGCGACACCACTTCTACTCCGCTATGGCGGAATGGACCTCGCGGCCCTAAGGTACTTTTAGAGACCATTGATAAATTAGTTCTTTATATTATTTGATATACATTTTTATTTTAAAAATTGATGTGTTTCTTTTAATTTTTTAGTATAAAAATTGAAATGATAATTGTTACATATATTTGCAGTCATTATGCAATGCATGTGGGATTAGATACAAGAAAGAGGAGAGACGGGCAAAGGCGGCGGCGGTTACGACAGATGGCAGCGATGCGACGGAGGGATATCACCACCAATACATGATGAACAGTAACCAATGGGCTAATGAATACTCACAATCCACCCATAAAATGTCATCATGCTTCTCTCCGGTAGTCTCGAACGAGTTTCGGTTCATGGACGACGTCGACGACAGAGATTCGTCGTTTCTTTCATGGCGGCTCAACGTCACTGACAGACCAGGCCTCGTCCATGACTTTACGAGATGAAGAAAATACTAATTACTAAGTGAATTATGACGTGGCGTGTCGTGTCGTGTCGTGCAGTCCCACCCATGATGACTTGGAAAAGTGGGGTCGACCTTTTTTTTCTTTCAAATTCTTTACGTTGTTAAGGAGACGATGTATTAGATCTTGTTTTGTATTCTTAAGCTTTAGTTTTATAAGTAGCAGCCTTTTTTTCACTTTTGCCGGTCAAATTATTTTGTTCTTTTGTTTTTCTTACTTTAATCTAATATGAATATCTTTAATTAATGTTCTTTATTCCTTTTGTTCCACTCTAGATTTGCATTTTAGTTACTGTTTATTAACGTTCATCATGTTTTTTGTCTCAAAAAGAGTGGCGTATGTGAAACTCTTTAGTTTAATAGTATAATATGATTTTTTCAAAAACTGTTGTTCAGTTTATATATTTAGATTGAAGATCGTTCTTAAAATCGACTACTATTTGTTTGTTATTTTATGGAACAAAGAAAAAGTAAATATAGTTTGTATCCTTGTAATTACTTGTTATATTTTATGCTATAAACGTAAATATATATAAAATCAACAATCATTGATCGAAAAGATATGTTGGAATGAAAAAAGAGTCGAATATAGAGGATCATAAGATTGTTTGGTGATCCGACCTTGCAAATGGCTTTAAACTTCTAACTTTGATTCCTCTAATGGGGTAGGATCAATGGTAGGATCGTAAGGTCGTTGGATATTGCGGATAATCTTAAACTTCTGGTTTTGATGTTTCAAAATAAGTTTAAACTAGTAGATGTATACCCACGTATTGCGTCGTGGGCGTTGATAATATTCAGAGCTGTAATATATGGAATTTCAACACATATTTAAAACTTAAAACACACGTAGAAAGTAGGTCCCATTAAATATCCAACAAAAAACAACCTCATTCATCTTTATATTCAACTAAACAAAGGTTTATTCTCCAAAAAAAAAAAACAGAAGTCAAAACAAGTTTTAAACAATCAAAAGTTTAGTTATCATACACATATACAGAACATTGTTTTAAAGGCCCCAACAAGGCGGCCAAATATCAAAAGACCCACCACCAATATTCATATGAGAATCCAACACCTTGAAGCATGACCGAGACTACACCGGAGCTTTACTACGACCAAAAACACTTCAAAACACCCCAACCATGTCATTAGTAATAATATACAACTCCCCATTGAATTCCCAGTCCCTACAAGAACAAACAACTCAAAACGACATTTCATCACTAATGGGCGTATGGGGCAACGTTTACAGAAGGATTTGGGCGTATGAAACGTTGCCCCAGCGTATGGAAAACTCCGTGACGGTCCTTCATGTGTCTGTGCCAACTGCCACGTGTCGTCTTCAGGATAGGCGACTTAATTTGCGGCTGTGACAGACCATTACCTATCATGACGGTCCGTCATAGGGCCACGCATCCGATAGTCAGAAGACACGTGTCATTTCTGTAATCATTGTCGTACCGAGCCCGTAACGGACCGTTATGACCTGTGACGGCTCGTCACTGTCAAAACGGGTGGTTACTTGCTTTGACGGTCCGTTATAGTCCAAAAATACAATATTGTAATTTTTAGTCCTTCAACTTTATGGAACTTACATTTCAACCCCATGACTTTATCTTTGGATGCTTTTAGCCATTGTTTACTTGGGAATTTTCAAGGTGTTACACATAAGAAATCAGATTTGTAATAATTACGAGAACAGCCCGTGTACTTCCATTGTTTACTCCTTGCACCAAAACTAGTTAATTTCCACAATTTGCAACAACCCTCCAACTTTCATTTATTTAATTACACCCCCTTATAATATGATTGTCATATTATATAATAAACCCGAAAGTTGGTTCGTTAAAGGAACTTTGTGTAAAAACGAAACTGTGACGTAAACCCTCGCGTTACGGTGGGGATGTTGATAATATTGGGAAATTTATGTAAAAAAATGAAACCGGGGAGAAAATACGAGTCGAAACAATAAAAATAAGAACGTCGTAACCGAATATTTAGAATTTTATAAAATATCATATTTTAAAAGTGATATGGTGAAAACTGTTGAAGGTGAAATATGAAAGTCCCAATCCAAACAATAAAGAAACCAAATCAAGAATTAAAAATAGAGAAGATAGTCAGCTTTAAACGATTATCTTTTTATTACTTGTCACTCAACAATTACAAAAGAAAAGAAATTGGAAATCTTTGTTGTCTAGGAAATAACCTAATCTGCCCCTTTTATACTACCTCAACTAATCCTATCTAACCAAAGAATGTTAACAGAAAACACGACATAAAAGACTAATATGCCCTTAAACATGGTTTAACTTATTTGACCGAAGCATTATTATTAACATTCTCCACATTAGTAGCTGTCAACAATCTCCACAAGAGCTCGTTCGATTTTTTTCTTTTGGTTCATGAATTCTTTTTCATTCCAACTTGTTTTTTTTATCATATGTTTAATTCTCAAATCTCTTTTTAAGTTAGCCTTAAAGCGCATACTAAAAAAATCCATGCTTGAAATAAGTCATGGAGTAAAAAAGGAGAACACTCTAACATACAATTTATTATTCTTTAATATTTTTGTTTGGTCAACCACTCAATATAATCAACGTCAACCAAACATCTATTACTGAAAAGATAAATCTTGTATGATATCCGATATATAACATCTCTTTTACAAAGTTACTCTAGAAAAACAGAAAGCGGGCCAATAACGTCTGGATCAATTCATGCCACTAATATTAAATTTTTTACTTATACCTTCTAGGTGTTACTTATACCACTATATCGATTTCAAATTTTGGACCTCAATGGTCTTACTTCTAACTAAAGAATTATTATTTTATTTCCAAATAAAAACGCTACAATAAGTGACAAGTGTCCTAAATTAATTTCATTTATTAGAATAAGGATGTTTAATTTTTACTATGTTTCATCATTAAAGGTACATATGTAAAGACGAGAGATGATATACTATTTCCTCATTCTCCTAATTCCAACCGTCCTCTTCCTAGTGAACCTGTTGCCTTGTCTCTACGGATGTTCAATATTTGATTTCAAATCAATTACATCAAAAAACTGAATCAAACCGAAATCGTTTAAAACCAAACTAAGTTACATATTCGGTTTTCCGTTCAGTTTTAGAACCGAAATCGAATTAGGCAATCAGTATTCGGTTATAGAGAACTTGATTCTTTGAAAACAAAGGAACCAGAAAACAAAGGAATCAATATTGGGCTATGGTTTCTTTTAGTTATACAACCCATTAACATTTAGTCTATTACAAAACCAAGGAACCCGAATTCCGAACCTATGAACACTCATCTTGTTAAAATTTATGGTTTTCGGTTAATTAAAACGAAACCAAACAAGAATTACTTTTTGTTCTTATCTATTACTTTTCGGTTAATTAAAATTTGAGGTCCGTTTACATGTTAGTTTATTGTAATCGTCCTTATCTATTTTAATATCAATCATTTAAATAAAATAAAAAAAAAACAAACAAGAATTACTTTTTTTTTAGTTGTGCCAACTTTGAATTTGATTCGGTTCAGATTTTGACTTTGTCTGAAAAATATCCGAACAGAGAAAACCGGGAAAATCAAAACTTGAATGGGTGGACTCGCATATTCGTCTCCGCCTACTCGATCTCCTTCACGTGGATTAATTTTTTCATTTGACCACTACATTTATGATGTGTTTGGATTGATGGTTGAAAATTAAAGAAAAAAAATGTGATATCGGTATTAGTATGAGTCTTTGAGTTATAAAATTAAGAATCATATTCTTTAAATTGATATTTGAGATTCTCGCTAGTGACAGTAAGGATTCTTATTCTCTTTCCACTCCCGTTATCAAACTTATATATATTATGATTTTTTAACTTATAAGTTGATGACATTTTTATATATTACACGATTAATTTGATCATCGTGGTAATTAAGTAGATAACTAATTCTATTTCTTCAAATTGACTGTCATAATTCATAAAACAACACCAAACACCCGAAAGGCCGGAACAGATTATCAGATTACCATATTTGTCACACTGCATGACTCAACATACTTTAGGACCTAAAACGAACTTTAAAATTGAGTCATTTGCGAAAGTTTTCTAAATATATGAAAGTTTTTTAAATGTAACTTTATAGAGCGTCAAAACGTATAATATTAATGTTTAAGCCGAATATATTACAGTAACCCTCAATCGGTGGAATATCACATATATTTTCAACTTAGAATATGCAGATTAAAGTAGTTTTTTTAACTTTTTGGCCTTTAAATTTTAGGGCCAAATTGTTTTAGTTGCTTGTACTGTAGAGACGCCCCTGTATCACACTGCTCTCCATCCCGTTCAATTGAAAGCTATAACAATTCATTTAAAAGAAATCTAACATTGAATTATAGCTTATATTCATCAAATTCATCAATGTTACAATGCATACACTATATGAAATCAAACAAACATTACCAGATCATGATAGATAATAATTCTGCACGTTAAAGTAAATTTCGTATCCAGTGATCGACTAATCACATTATTGTTTTACCTCGTTGTTGCCGTTACTTTAGACTAACGTCTGTAGTTTGGAAACGGAACATTGCCGGACTCGATGTGCCTAAGGTCTTCAATCAGCACATCATAGTGTCTCTTCACTTCCTCAGCAGTTTTACCACCCACTGCCCTTGCAATCTTCTGCCACCGGTCCGGGGTGTCTCTATCGTACACCGCAAGGGCTCGTTCGAACAATTTGTTCTGTTGGGGTGTCCACGTGGAGGTGGAGCTACTTGAGTACATGGAGCTTGATGCCATTAAGGTGAATAATTATAGATTTGAAAGAAGAAGTGGAAGTCAAAGAAGATGATATGAAGTCAAGGGGGTGGTTTGAAGGGTGTTATCAATGGAAGCTCCTTATAAATAGGAGGAAAAGGTGGTGGGGTTTGTCCAGTTGGGTGAATATTTGCAAGAGGGCGAAATAATATACACGTCATCTTCTTTTGTGAGCCACAAAGAGAAGAAAAGAGCATCTTGATAAAATAAATATTTTCTATGAGTTTAAATTTCATTAATTTTATGTAATGTTAATATTGGAAATGAGTGTAGGGTGTGGGTCCGTCAAAGGTCGTCTATGGGCGTCCTTGAAATAAGGACTCCAACTCTATGAATGTCTGTCGGAGTCTCAAACAATAATAATTTATTGCGTGTGTTGTAACGCTAATTCAGTTGTTTACCGTGTAGCAACGATCGACACCTCTTTTTCTTGTGTTGGATTTGGGAAACAAGCAAAATGTCACCATTTCCCTTATTGGGTTAGGGCTTCGGCCCTTAATGAATTTGCTTTCTAGTTCCATTTTAAAGGCATAAGGTTTAATAAAAGCAAGTACACGAAAATATGTTAAGAAACAGCACACAAAACTCTGTCATGCATGAATACATCACATGAGCATACAAATGCACAAGAACGCAACAAATCAAAAGTAAATCACAATAAAAAAAATATTAGACACAAATGTAATTAGTAAATATTAGAGGTATATTATGTAAATATAGGTTAGTGTATAACCCTTCCTCTTGTAAACCCTAATTTACAATTTACCAATACAACAACACATTTACACATACATTACGGCGTTTAACTTGGCATCAGAGCCAAGCCATCGTCTACTACCGTCCGCTGCCACACAGCCGCTGCACGATACCATCGACGTCCAACATTGGTACTTGTTTCCGTTTCAGATCGTTACAAATCGATCTTCAAGGCACTAGGAATCTTTCTATCGGTTTGGATTCTTATTTGGATCTCTCTTTTATCTAGAATCTGTATTTTTTAGGTCTGAATTCTACAGATATTCATCTGGCGACATTGTCCAAACGATGACTTTCTTCACATTGGCGACATTAAATCCTCTCGGCGACACTAAGCATGACAACAGTTCTTGTTTTTCAGCAACCGTACGGGCGTCTCACAATTCTCACAAGTTTGCCTTCACACTCTCTCCCATGAACTATGGTTGTTGGAAGACCATGATTAATCCTTTCTTGACCACCAACAGCTTTTTGGATAAATCAATGGTTCCATCCCATGTCCAAGTCCTATTGTTACGTACCACTACCTTGGATGCAGCTCTCACCATCACACGAAAGCAATTTTGCTTGGTCCTTATTTTGCTTATTAACATGATTTAATTGAATGTTAAAATCCGATTAACATAACTTAAATCATTGGTCTTTACTTTGGTTTTTTACAATACATCAATATATAAATACGTGCATGTGTTGCATTCTTGCTCAAAGATAAAGCGAATACCTAGTGCAAATTCATCAAAGATATAGCGAATATCTAGTGCAAATTCAGACAAGTTTGGTCATCTTTGTAGTCCTGTTGCTTTTGGATTGTTGTACCGAAACAGACGTGTATATATACACGTGAAATTTGTTTGAAGGGAACCTTGTCAAATACGGACCTCAATCAAGTTCTTCTTGACGTCTTTATGTTCGAATTTCTATTGACACTTGACATTTGCACCCAAATATAGGAAGGGTTTATGTACCTCTGGATGTTGTACCAAAAGTCTGAAACAGACATATTAAATTTGTTTTAAAGGATCATTGTAATTACATTCAATTAATTTATAATGTATATTAAGCAACTTTGTATTAATTATAATTTAGCAATTATAAGCGGTATACAAACTTAATATCTATTAATTATTTGTATGTCTTAAACCCACAACAAAAATGTTAGAGATAATTTTTGTTACATATAGAACCAACATTTTTTATTAGTGGTAAGTTATGTAATATAATTTGGTTATTGAAAAATTTAAGGTTTAAATCTATGAACCCCAATTTCTCATTTGTGGTGAGGCTTCTACTTAAAATGACGTCGTTTCTTTATGTATACTGCTTCCAACTAATGGCATGATTCTTCCATCTTTTATTATTCTATATTACTATATTGTGGACAATATTTTTTTGATTAAAATCAGGATATAATCAGGAACCTATATTTGACATAATATCTTGGCACAACCACTGATCTTAATTGGATTTGAAGCACCAATTTTTGGTAGTGGAAGCCACAATCATCTCTTGGCGACCATATTATCCCAAAGAGCTACTATTGGATGAAGACATGTAGCTAATAATATTTGACAATTTAAAAGGTAATTCTAACCCATTGCAACCAAACCCAAACAAGTTGATAATAATATTGTTGAAATAAATTAAATAATTTTATTTAAGACCCGTTACATTTCAAAAAGTTAAATATATTAAATTTTGTTATAATTTGCTAGTTTTCTAACCTTATGTAAAAAAAATAAGTTGTAATTTTTTATATATCTTTTATCCTTGTAAAAGATTACACATTTCATTTTCCCTTATTCAAATTATTCAAAATATAGGAAATTCCATATGATCTTTAAACATGTGTAACGTTATATTTATCAAACAAAAAATTCATAATTAATATCAAATATATCTATTTTTATCCGTTGTTAGCTTATGATATTTATAAAATTTTAATTGTTTTCCTCTCCCCCCAAATAGAGTCATCATTTATATCTCTATTTACACATATAAAGGATTAATCTTAATTAAGATAATTATTAATATTAATATATTAATTGTTTGTTTCAATTCGTATTAGACTAGAAGTGTGTTTGTTTATTTATTTGATTATTTAATAGTTATTGAGTTGAGTTAGGATTGGTTTATTTTATTACAAAAAATGATTCCTCTACATGTTGATGGTCTTTTAGATACATAATCTTTCCTATATTTGGAATCCTTATCATATCAAAATATATCTTGAAAAGTAACTCTTCAAGATTCTTTGATCTTTGTCATCCTAATATATTTTGTTACAATATGAGAACAAGATTATGGTTCTCCGAGCACTGATTAATGTCATTATGTAATCATTCTTAGTCCTTTATATTGATTAGTCGGATGTGAAGTATATATAGTACCATGAACATTTTTTTCATAGAATCTAAAGAACATTGGACCAACAAACTTTGCTAGGCAAAAGACTAGTTGTGCTGATAGAAGATATGTGGCTTTAAACGAGAATTTTATATTTTGCATATTGATAGAATATATGGAATTGATGTTAATAGTGAAGCATTGCTTTCATATATAGGAGTGATAAACTGTAACTTACTATTGAACAAATAGTGATAATCTTTTAACTCTGAGAACTTGTTATTGACGTTAAATGATGATTAACGTTAAATTAGTCTTTTGTTAAATTTAAACACACGTTTAATCATTAAAATAAATCGATCTTCGTCGTAATTTATTTAAAATTTTATAACATAATTTGTGATTCCATAGATATCAAATAATCATAACCTAATAACCAATTTACCCGACCCTTTTACCCTAAATATCAAAAAATCATAACCTAATAACCACTCCCCAATCATCGACTCCAACCCTCGCTAATCCACCACCACGCATGTTCTCACCGTCGGCGACCACCGTCGACCAACCACCACACCCGGCCAACCACCGTCGCCGTCCAACGCCACCGCCGCCGTCTTCTCAAGAAATTATGGTCTAATTAAAAAAATTATAAATTTTTTAAAAGAAACTTATATCATATATGTTGTTGTTTTTTTTTAATTATAATTTTTGTCCAAAAAGAAATTGTTAAAGTATATAATAGTATACGTAAATAAGAAATCCCAAACACCCTCAAAGTAGTAAATGATTTTAAATATAAAAGAATGTATTTTTTGTCATTTTACATGAATAACTTAAGCCAAACAATTTTTAAAAACAACTTATTGACTTTTCCCACTACAAAAGCTAATCTAAATATTTTTTTAAAAACTATCTTTTAAAAAAGTCATAAACCAGTAAACACTTTTGACAAAAAAAAAACTTTTAGAGTTAAATAAAGAATCTCAAACACCCTCTTAATAACTCACTAACAAGGGTTTGAAAGTCATGGGTTAAAGTCCCACTAGGAACATGATTAAAAGAAATTCGCCTTTTAAAAAAAACAAAGTTAATGATTAAATCACCAACAAAGCTAAATAAAAGCCACGTGAATCCACCGACAAGCAAGTGAAAGCCAATTGATAATTATCTACTTTCACTTGAATAATATGAAACAAATGTAGAAGTGGAACAAATAAACAGCGAAGAAGAAAAAAGAAACGGCGATGTCGTAGCGGGAATCAAAGGCTTGATACCATGTTATTCTGAAAAACATTAATTAGGTTTCTCTGTATTAAGCACCAATATATATAAGAATATAGTACTGTGGTATGAAATAAATAGTTATAGAATGATCCCTATACTAAACATAATGATATATAATACACCCGTAGACTTATGTAACTTATCTAATATGACAGTATTAGGAATTACAATATTTTAAATATGTTTGATTGATTGGTATTTTTAACACGAACAAATACATGGATCATGTTTGGATTTGTCAACCTAAACCTGTCTATTTAGGTGAACCCAAAAGCAAGTTTTTAAAAGCATTGTTTTACTTAAACCACTTTTTGTCATGTAAGTGATGTGTTGTAATTGGAATTTTTGACGAATCGATAAGTTAACTTGTTGGAGAAAAATAAGGGGGATGGTCATGGGTGTTAAAGCATTTTTTTGTGATCCAATAAAACAAAAAACTGAAAATTGGTTTAAAAAATTATTATATTAAGACATTAAATGTTTGGTTCATTGGATTACATATTTACATAACTTAAAAAATGAAAATTGTGTGACTAGCTTTGGGCCTTTGTAACAACGTAGGTGGAGGCCTGTATTTAAGGGACCAATAACTAAACCCCAAGCCCCCAAACAAAAAGAACACACTTTGATCATATATCTACTTCCTCTAGAGGTGCATAAAACCGGTTTCTGGGCCACACCTAACCGTTTTCAAAACCAGATCGGATCGATTCAATGCAAGTCAAAACCGCATGGGCTGAAACTAGATTTGTTTTAAAACCGGTTTCTAAAGGAAAACCATATCGGATCGGATCAAATCGATTTCAAACCGATTTTAACGTAGCGGTTCACCCAAAAACCAATTGCAAAACTTCAAACTTGATTTAAAGTCCATATATCCAAATCGGGTTCAAACTGACATATTGAATCGAAACCGAGCCGGTTTCACTCAAACCGGTTTCTGGATCGGTGTAGGATATGATTTCAAATCCAAATCCGGTTTAGTTGTGCACACTAACTTCCCGAATGGCCGAATATTCTTAACCATTTGAGGACTCTTAACCTTTGGATATTGAGAGAACTTTTAAAGGTATAAAAGTCCCTAAAGACAAATAAGCTTTGGAAATTACGAATTCAACGTCAAGATATTAGATGAAACTCACGTTTAGTTATAAGATAATAACTTAATCAAACTTTATTGAGATATATTGTTAGATAAATTTGTATATTTTAATTTATTTCTTTATATATTTGTGTCCTCAAGATCAAGGTATAGTATTATATAAATATCTAACTGATGCATCTTTTCTTAAAATATTTCAACTTTTTCTGAAAATTAATTATATTATAACATAAAATATGAAAAAAAATTCACTTTGGAAGGGAATGGTATTTATAACTATCATAATTCTCATTTAATCGACACAAACTCTCTCTCTATCTAACTAACTAACTAACTAACTAAACCCACAACTCTAATCCACGCGTACAAAAACGGGATATCTATTGGTCTTTCTATCTCCAAAGTACTTGAACGCCAAAACGAATCTCTATTCATTTGCTCCCAATCACACGGTGTCACCACCAATCGAGTTTTTCAGCACATAGTTGCACAATTATGTGTATTATTTTGCTGGTTTTGACACACCAAGTTTCAGTTTTTCATTATGAATGCCATTGTCCTGCAAATTATCCTAATGGATCAAGTTGGTTATGGGCTTGACCCGATTTAGGAAGAATGGGGAGGGGAAGACCTTAAAGCCTAGCGATCACCCCACCTCCTTATTCTTGCATAACAACACTCTATGCATCCTAGAGACAGAAAGTGGGTTTTCTAGAGAGAGAAACCGAATTTTGGTGGGTTGAAGCATCAAAGGTTGAATAGCAATCAAAGAGAAGGCATCATCATCACTAGCAACATCTGATCGAGATTCGAGGTAAGAACAACCTTTAAATGATTCTGTTCAAATGGTTTTAGTGGGTTTTGGGTAAAAAGTGGGTAAAATACTTTTGATCCAAAAAGCATGAGTTTTTACGTATGGATTGGCCTAAAAACCTTGGATTTAGCCAAATGGAAGTTAAACAAACGATTTGGAAGTAAAAGGTGTTTCAATCTTGGATAAAAAAAATAGTGGCTAGGTCTGAGGTTTTTTCATGTGGCGACACTAGTTTTGCGGGCGACATTAGTTGGGGACTGGGTGAAGAAGAAAAGATGGCAACACTGTCAGACGACACTAGTCCTGCGACGTTGTCCACAACACTAGTGTCGGCGACACAAGTGAAATTGATAGACTTCGCATGTTAACTTTTATGCAAATCATTTAGGCGCGCCTAGACTTTTTGTTCAAGGTTTAAGTACCGATAAACCTGGTTAGTTCTAGATCCACGTGTATGGTTGCTTTTGAGGTGGTGTGCATACTGTCTAAGGGTTTATTATAAACGTGGTTTAATAAACAAAGCGAAAGAAATGTTTAAAGGAAAGGTAAAGCAGGCAAACTAACGTTTTATGCAAGTTAAGAAAGTAAGCAAAGTGTGACACTGGTTTTAATAAAAGAATGAAGGTCAGTGTTTAAAAGTCATGGCATTGTCTATATCTGGGAAGGGAAAGGAAATGTTCCTACAGGAACAATTTTTATGTTGTTATGTGTGCGTAAGTAAGTTTTGCTTGGCAGCACCCTTTTAGGGGCCTTTGTGGTTAGCCAACGGTTGTACAACTGGTTCTTCGTGATAGGAATAACGACGGTTATTCACGGGTTAAACGTAACCCCGCTTCGTGCTTAGTCATTCGGGAAAACGCTTCGTGCTAAGGTACCTTCGTGATGAGTCCTTTGTGAAAATGCTTTGTACTAGGTTCTTTGTGATGGAGTTTTGTCTCAGGTTGAGTGTATGTTTTTCCGACTAATGAAGACTTGGCATCCCGTAGATTATGTTTTAATATTGTTACGTTGAGACAATGTTTTAATTATTTTGGACAAATTGTAATTTCACTTAAAAAAAATTCCGTCACGTAATTCAAGGTTTTTAGTTTTCACCTATGTGTAATTGTGTAAATCCAACAAATGAGGTCTCTCGGGAGTTGGACCTTACAGTTGGACAAATGGTGCATGTGGTTAAGCCATATTGCATCTTTATTCTTCATCTTTTTTAAATTACGTCGGTGCTTTTGGCTAGTCACAGGCGGGTAACATTGATAGTTCTTAGAGCATTTCCATCAGTTTTTCTATCCTCATCTCTATATTTACACTAAAAATCACTATATTTTCTCTCTCATTTTTAATTAAATAATATTTTTTATACATTTATCATTACTTTTTCTCTCTTCTTCACTCACAACACTTTCAAAAAATATTAAAAAATTTATGTAGGTGAACAGTGTTTTCCCTAAATATACAAAAAAGTTATATATTTTTTCTCTTCTTCACTCACAACCACTCCCTAAAATATAGAGAACCTCATTCACAAACATAAGGAGAAACTGCTATGAATGCCCTCTAGCAAATAAACGTTAAAACTGCGTAAAGTAACCAAAATACTAAAATTCGCTTCCATTTTCAAAAGAAAAAAATAAAAAGACAATGGTTATTAAAAAAAATTAAAAATTAATTATTAGGTTAGGACCCACTTTAACCAACACAATCATCTACACCATAAACCCAAACCCATCAATCCATCATCTTCTCTGGCCAAACAGCTGTATGATTAGGCCTTCAAATATTGAAACTGGCCTTCTTTTCAAGACAACTTTAATGAAAATGAATAAATAAGCTAGGTCTACCCCCAAGGTCCATAAAGAGTGATACACGAGGTCTATTTTTGGATACTATTTTCATAACAGAAAATAAATATTCGTATTTTACTCTTCTGTAATTATTTAAGGGCGATTCTAACCACACACGAAATATTGCTAATTGGACCGTCGTCGCGCGATACGTTTTCGTATAGGTCAATACGAGGGCGTATTGGGTTTAGTCTCTGACACCAGAATGACACGTGTCATTCTGGTGTCCCATACAATTCGTATTGCCCTATACGCCTCGTATGAGACAGGGCTCAATATTTTTCTTCAAAAGTTGGAAGATTTGGTGATAAATAATCCTATACGTGGCGTATAGACCTATACGCCACGTATAGGATTATTTATTTAATTATATTTTTTTAAAATTTATATAATTTTGTTTATATAAGTTTGTTAATATAAGTTTGTTATCTATTTATAAATTTTATATATTTTATATTTTTTTCAAACATTTATTATATTTTTACAGTATAATCAAACAAAATATTAAACATTACAAACCAAACAAAATATTAAACATTACAAACCAAACAAAATATTAAACATTACAACCAAACAAGTAAACTAAACATTATATACATTACATCATAAAATTAAATATATACATCAAAATGTTTTACATACATAACAACGAAATAAACAAAATACAAATAAAAGAACTAAACCTAATCGGCTCCGGCCTCACCCTGACCTGCCCCGCCCTCACCCTGACCTGCCCCGCCCTCATCCTGAACGGGGTCGTCCGGATAATGACGTGGCGGTGGTAGTGGGGGTGGCTCGATGCCGGCGGCTCGTGACTGATTCACGAGCTGTCCAACCGCCCACGTCATCAGGTCCTCCATGCGATCGAGTTGACGACCCTGTCGCCGTGAGTCGGCAACAAGGCCATCAAGCAATGCCTGGGTAGCCCTATCCAGCCTAACAGACCGACGTACGTGTCGGGGATGCTGTGGCGGATTCTCGTGGACCTGCTCGACGTGTGGAGGCTCATCCTCAATCGCCATACCCTGCAGCGGCAGAGGCATAGGCGGGTCCCCCTGTCCAGGCATCTGCGACAACGGCACCGGGACCCAAACCTGGTCCTGGATGGCCCCTACAAACCGAAGGCCCTGCGGGAATCGGTGCGTGATGCGCATGCCGCTCGCCGTGCGACGATCTAATCGGACAGGGGGTATGGCCGGTAACATCTGAGGCTCATGGTGGCCAAATGGTATGACCGACCGCATGATATGCGTGATGAATGCACCGCCATATAAAAGTCCCCGCCTCTGTCTCATATAGGCTGAAGCAAAATAAAGCGCCATGCTCGTGGACAGGTCGCACCGCCTCCCAGTAAGCAGGCAGAAAAGGAAGAAAATATCTCTATCAGTGCACCACTCACGGCTTTTCAGACGCGGTGCGATCGACGTCGAAATAAGCCGGTGCAGATATCTATACAAAGGGTCTCTAATACCCGAGACCCTCCCCTTGGTACCCAACCAAGGACTATCTGAAATCAAGCCCCAAAAAACAAGGAGTTCCTCCTTGTCAACCTCCGTCACTGCCTCGGTGAATATCGGCGTGACCGTCTCAGGCTCGTAGTACAAGCCCGTCGTGACGGCCCACTGACGGAGGGTCTGACGGTAAACGACCCCAAAAATAGAAAAAGAAATACGATCCAGATCCTCAATATCCGGCGCCTCCCCGGGTAGAGGTTGCAGCCCAGTCTCTGAATAGATGAACGTCGAAAGAAACTCGACGACAAGCTCTCGGTATGTCTCCTCAAAAGAAAGGTCAAAAAGACGCGACCATGGCGTGTCCTCACCGATGATGGCCCTAGCTCGCTCGGCCTCATGCACCTCCTCGAGGAGGGCCCAATCCACCGCCGTACCCGGACCAATCTGAACCTCCCGGAGCTTCTGGGACCGGGAATAAGCCTCCGTATCGGGCGGAAAATCTAGAAAAGGATAGTGCGCAAAATCGTCTAGCTGATCCATCTGAACATCATCATCATAATCCGCCATATCTGATAATAATTAATTGTTTTTAATATTTTAATTTAAATAATAAATAATAATAATAATATATTGTTTAAATTTTAAATAATAAATTGAATTAATAATAATATTAATATATTTTTTTATTAAATAATAATAAATAATAATTTTAAATTTTAAATTAAAAACATATACGCCACGTATAGGCTTATACGTGGCGTATAGGCGGTTGCCGGGTAAACTGAGCCATACGCAGGCCAAATAGGCCATACGCGGGCGAGTTGCCGGGTAAACCAAGCCATACGCGACCAAACTAGGCCATACGCAGGCATGTGACCGGGTAAAATGAGCCATACGCAGCGTATAGACTTATACGTGGCGTATGGCTTCATCTTCTTCCTTAGATCAATCCAGAAGAACTATACGCCACGTATGGTCCTGTACGCGGCGTATAGTTCTTAATTTAAAACTTACTTCCTCGTTTGGCTGCGTACAGACGTTCATAAAGTCGGTTGAAGTTGTACTGGTATATATCTGGCGTGGGAGACTCACATAATACCGACCATGAATACTTGAAATTTTTTCAGTCTTCGTCTGTAAATGATGCCCTGCAATGTTTTGCGATATTCTCGTGTATGTGCCACCGACATAGGTTCTTGGAACAGCTCGGAAATATTTTATCACACGTGTTCATAAGAGCTTTGTCCCTGTCAGTTACTATCACACGCGGCTCCATACACTTTTGCAACATTGCTTTTATTTGAAGTAACACCCATACGAAGTTTTCCTCCCGTTCTTTTGATATAAATGCATGAGCGACTCAAAACGACTGGTGTGTGGAGGTCACACCGACCACTTGGACAAATGGAAGTTTGTACATGTTTGTTTTGTATGTCGCGTCGATCATCAACACGTGCGGGAATGCACGCCACATCTCGTACGATTTCGGATGAACAAAGAATATCTCCTCCACACTATTTATGGCAGGATCTTCTCGAGTATAGTAGACGTATTTTTTTGAAGAAAGCAGGTTTTCCAGAATCTGTATTGGAGTTTCACCGACTCTCGTTTCGTTTTTTATCTTTTGTATTGCATTATAAATGTCTTTTTTAATGCAACTACTCTCTGGGTTTTGTTCCCTTATAGTTGCTAGAATGTTTCGTGGCAACATGTTTTGCGAATACAACTTCCCCACCAAAAGTTGTTCCGACTGAGACAGTCTCCTTGCAAACGAGTGCGCCTCAAGATGTTGACTAGGATCGTGGTTATGACTGTCATCCTTCACCGTTAATTTCCAATCACCAGTATTTTCTTGGTACCCTCCTTCCAATTTAAAGGGACAACCAATTTTCTTGCTACCGGCACGTCTAATCGTGGCAGTAGACGCACGTTCGCCGTGACGGTCACACACAAGCCACACCTTGATAAACGGTTCTGTCGGATCGTCGCCTTTTCTCCTCGATCTTCGGGTGACAATGACGTAACCATTGTCACGTCCTCTCCGGATAGCCCAATCAACCAACTGCTCACGAGACTGAAAATTTTGGTTAGTTTTATAAGATATATTTTGATTATTTTGTTCTTCGTCTTCGTAGTCATCGGTTTGTTGTGTCGGGTAAGAGACTTCATCGTATACGTATTCGTTCGTGGGTTGTGTAAGGTAAGACGGTTCACCGTATACGAACTCGGGATTGCTTAGTGGCTCGTTCAAATCTGGAAGCCTTACCCGTTGATGAGAATAAACGTTGGACGAGACCTCCTCCTGGTTCACCTCTTGAACGCCAAAACTTTGCGGATTGTTTTCCACCGACTCGTTAGAATATACCTGAAAACCGTAGTTACCATCCCACCACCAAGACATGTTTATAATTTTTGAATTTTGAAAGCATACGTTCGGTTCGAATGAGAATTCTGCATGGTTAAATACACAAAATTTGGGCCATATACGCATCGTATAGCCCAATACGATGCGTATAGGGTACGAGGTGATGTGACTAGTGGCAGAAGGTACATTGTACCCTAAACTGCAGCGTATTGCCCTATACGAGGCGTATACGATGTTTGAATGACCAGGCTGGAAGAGAATGTCGGGCATGGGAAATTGTGAAGGGCTATACGCATCGTATTGCCCTATACGATGCGTATATGGCCAAGTCCAATTAGCATTCTCCGTGTGTGGTTAGTAGTGCCCTTATTTAATTAGGAATTCGAGAGTACAATCGAAATACCTTAATATGAAAATAATTTACATAACCAAATAACTACCATAAAACCTACAAGAGTTATAGAAATCTGTTGACCAAATAAAATCTTGCTTTCCTAAAATAAAGGCTTTGTATATTATTTTAAAGAGAAAATCATCGAAATGTATATTTTGATTAAAATAATTGACAAAATGTATATTGAAAAGTCATACTTTTAAAAATATACGTATCTTTTTTGTATCAATAGAAACTTGACACGCAGGCAAAAATCAATTTGGATGCTTCTCCATATCCGGCCACGTGTCAACACGGGGGACTACCACGTGTCAACACGGGGGACTACCACGTGTATTAACCCGGCTTTAAGTTAGCCGCTAAAACCATAACCGGCCCACCTATAGCCGGTACAACATCTAACCAATAAAATGCTGGCACGTGTCACCCATGAGCTAGAAGCTGTTCCGGTAAATCAATTATCGTCTCTGAAACTCAACCTTCCGCAACCGGAATCATCGGAGGAATCATGCAGAACTCAGTCCGAACAAGTTGAGGAGTGCCTAACGCCGACCTCGACGGAGCACAGGATTCCGACAATTCTCATCTGTCCTCCGGCGCCTAAAAACCAACGGCGCGCTTCTCCTTCCTGTAAGAGAAGACTACATGATTTTCAGTTCTACGAGATCGTCGCTGGTGATGAGATCGATTCCTTCTTCACGTCCAGCTATGAACTCATCAACAAAAAATCTTCCAAAAAGAGGTGATCCTTGGCTTGAATTCCGAGCCAAGATGAAATTTAATGTTTAACGGCTATTATGTAGCCGGGTTAATACACGTGGTAGTCCCCCGTGTTCAGTAGCGGATCTAAAACAAAAGTTCAGGGGTAGCGAAATTTTTTTTTTTACCGTACTTTCATGTAAACAAATTTTTTTTTACGGTAATATGCGACTGCAAAGGCGGAGGACTGGGGTTTAGCGGAAGCGGCGCCGGGCGGTGGTCTCAGCTCAGGTCGAGCGACTGGTCGAGTGGTCGGTCTCTGAATCTCACAGTTCCCACTCTCTGTCTTTCTTCTTGGCCGGCCGATTAGGTAAGTTGGGTTTGAAAATTGAGACTTTGAGGTATTGGGTTTTAATAAAACATTTGGGCTAGCTAAAGCCCAAATGTTTTATTAAAACCTAATACCTCAAAACCTTTAATAAAATGTGAGGATTTTTTTTATAAAGTATTAGGTTTTTTATAAAATTTTAGACTTTTTATAAAGTGATTTTTTATAAATTATTAGATTTTTTATAAAATTTGGGACTTTTTATAAAGTGTTGAGCTTTTAAAAAAATTGAGGGATAACGTAATTTTTTCTCAGGGGTAACCGGATACATAAAACCGTAAAAATTTTTTTTTTTTTGCACTGCGCGTAAAAGTTGAGGGGTAGCGCGCTACCCCTAGCTTCTACATAGATCCGCCCTTGCCCGTGTTGACACCTGGCTGGCTATGGAGAAGCCACCAAAATGATTTTTACTTGCATGTCAAGTTTCTATTGGTTCAAAACAGATATGTATGTTTTTAAAAGTTTGACTTTTCAATATAAATTTTATCAATTATTTTGGTCAAAATATACATTTTGGTGATTTTCTGTATTTTAAAAATTATTTTGGCGTTCTATCAACCTCCCAACTTCCTCTGCTGAGACTCACATCATATACCATCCTCGGTCCTTCTTAGGGTATTGGGGGTGGGATACCCGATCACAATCGAGTAAACGAGTTAGGGACCGCCCCCAATAACTCGAGTATGTCCGGGTAGAGTTGGCGAGTAGTGCGGAGCGAGTATATTTACTCGTTTGTGGAATTGACCGAGTAAAAAGGCTGCTGTCTTCTTTTGCTATTTTTTACCATAAATGTTATAATATAAAGGCTGCTGTCTTCTTTTGTTATTTTCTTGCCATAAATGTTATAATATAATAACATAATTAAAAAATTAAAGCATCTTCTATTTCATTTCCTCACTTTTTTATATTTAATTTTAGTTTATTATTTATTTCAATCATCCAAAAGTTCAATCTCAACCGCAACCCGAACGAACCCAAGCCGCTCTCCAACGAACCCACCACCTCCTCAATGTGAAATTACCGCAAAGTATGGATGGCAATGCACCTTTTAGATTTTTAAATTTTATTATCTAGCTTTTATTTATTTTGTAGGTTTTTTTATTTTTAATTGTATTATGTTAATTTTTATTTTAATAAAATTGTCTTTTTTTAAAATTAAATGTTTATTTATAAAAAAAAAAGTTGGTGAGTAAATGAGTAGGGTGTTTCCAATGAAATATGAGTAAATGAGTAGTTTTAAGGTGACATAATTCTATTGACCAGTTTTGATGAGTAAATGAGTATTAGGGTTAATGGCCCCCTACACCCTTAAAGATCTTATTTTAGTTGCTATATATGAAAAGTCTTTGTTTAGTCTTTTTTGTGATAATATTTATGGTGTGGTTTTGCTTTAAAAAAGTTTTATTCACCTTTTGTAGGTTAACCGGTCCGTTACTCGTTGTTTTACTTTTGACCGCAACCTTTGAATGAGAGAGCCTAATTACTCACCCTCGACTCGATCTTTGATCAACATACACCATAATCCAGACTCCAAGCCAATAATTTTTTTAGCTTAATTTGGGGGACAAATTGTTCAGGTCGGGTTCAATTTCATATGGTCGGACATACAAAATTTCGGATCGGGTAAGGTCCATCACATAACAAAGATACGATACAATAATAAAAAAACATATAATATAAATAAAATAGTCTTTATAAATTAAAAAAAATTAGAGTTATTCTCTACGAGTTTTCATCTTTTGAAATCGTTGCATTACATCTTCGTCCGGAACTTGTTGAAAGAACTTATTTTCTATATAAAAAATGCATGAATCGTTCATGTATCAATCACCCATCATATTAGACAAATATAAACCAACTAATGTAACAAATGCATGAAGGATCAATCTAATCTTTAAATATTTTGTTTTTATTTTCGTTTTGTTTTCATAATTACTTTTGTAATTAATTATATTTTGTTATTGATTTTTGTTTGAGAAAGATTTTATAACAAGTGAATCAAATTCTATCAATTAATTTGAGTTATGAGTACAAATATAAGTTTAAAATATATAACAAATGGAGTTTATAAAACTTTAGTTGAAATGGTTGTATATGTTCTATATATTTGTTGTTTTCTTTGACCCAACCGACCCTTATTTTGCCCAACCTACCAAAAATTTATGTATTTATCATTGGTTTAGGCGACCGTTGTTAATGTTCAGTTGTTTTCCTATCCACATGGTCCATAATCTAGTCATGTGTTCATACTTAAGGCTGTAAACAAACTGAACCGAACCATTGTCCGTGTTCGTTCGTTTAACATTTAACTTGTTCATGAACGGTTCACGAACACGAACCGGACGGAATTTCATGTTCGTTCATTAAGGAAACGAACGGTTCACGAACGAAGCCTTGTTTGAGACTTTTGATGTCAACTCTAATGTCTTCCAAAATGAACATTTAATAAGATCATTTTAATATCAAGTTTTATGTACATCTATCAAATATAAAAGGTTTAGATAAAATATAAATATACAAAAATTTTTAATGAACAATATAAACAAACGAACACGAACATAAACGAACGAACGTAAATAAACGAACATTCACGAACATGGTACCGAACATTCATGAACACAATTGAACGAACGAGACCTCTGTTCATGTTCGTTCATTTAGTTAATCGCACGAAATTTCTTGTTCATGTTCGTTCATTTATTAAACGAACGAACATAAACGAACTTTTCGTCGAACGGTTCACGAACTGTTCGCTGAACGTCCGGTTCGTTTACAGCCCTACTCATACTTAAGGATGTTGATTTGGATTTCTAAATTTGAACTTACAAGTGTTGAAGTTCACTATTTGAATCAATGATTAATATTTGCTTAATTTAATTATGAAATTTGGATATGTTTCCACCTTCAGAATTTTTGTATTTAGTTTTCAGTATTATTTAAAATTTAAATTAATTATAATTTACTCCGATCAATGAAACAAATAGAAAGTCTATTCGATGATTGTATTAATTTATTTTTATTTGTTATAAAAGTTTATATTTTAATAGGTTGTACTTGTGATATTAATACATCGAGTAAAGTGTCATTTTCATCCTTATGGTTTGGTCATTTTAATCATTTTCATTCAAATTTTTTTTTAGTTTTTTCATCACTGACTTTTCAAAATCTAGCCATTTTCATCCAACTAATTAATTTCGTCTACATTTTAACGTTAAATCATGAGCAATATTGATTAAAGCAGGGGCAATTTGGTTAGATTTTAACTTATGAATTTCAAACCGACCATTGATTTAACGTTAAAATGTTGACGGAATTATTTATTTGAATGAAAACTGTCAGAATTTAAAAAGTTAGAGACGAAAAAACTAAATTTTTTTTGGATTAAATTAGTTAAAATGGCCAAAACACATTAACGAAAATGACACTTTTTTCTAATATATTTTATTTTAAGTAAGTCTTATAAATTTTATTATTTTAACTGAGTAACATAAATAGTTCAAAGGTATTTTGGACTTTTAAAAAAAATGTTAACAGGAAATTTAGATAGGGTTTAGTGAATTGGAGACTGTAATTAATTACAATAAAAATGAAACTATAAAAATTAAATTAAAACTAGCTAAAATGATTGTCAAATCACAAGAATTCAAACCGTATAAAATACGTGTTTACATCCACGGAATTTCAACCCACTTTTGAACAGATACAGTTTTGTTTTCCTTCAACTTTTAACTTTTGGTGTTAAGGGGGTGTTTGGGATTCCATTTCAAACTACTTATTAACTTATTATCTTTTTTAAAAAGGTAATAAGTTAAAAGTTTGTTTGAATAATTGATGAAAAAGTTAATTTTAAAAGGGTGAAGAAGTTGTTTTGAAGAAGTAAGAATTTTTAAGTTCTTTCAGAAATCAAAAGTAGTTTTTGAAATAAAATCCCAAACACCCCCTAAATATCATCCTTGCTATTTCCTCTGCTGAGACCCACATCACATGCTACCCGATCCTGCTCTATATGGGTGCCATACCCCCATCAAAAGTCTCTATTTCGTCTCTTTGTGATGCTTTTTTATTTTTATCATCTTTGATGTGGTTTTGATTCAAGAAAGTACTATTTCCCCTTCTTTTCACATTAATGGTTTCTTGGCATCTTCATCAACACTTCCTATATTTGTTGGGGATTGTTTGATTAGACCATTTGAGTTGAGGTCTAAAATTTCTTGAGGGTTTTCGGATAAGGACAAAAGGGTTTGTTTTCTCTGATCTTGCACCTGTTATGATCAAGAAAGCTCCTTGTGTACCACTTTCTTGATTATCTTTGAAACAAGCAAGATACCCACAAAACAATTTTAATTTTTCAGGTTTTTGGTTTATTTATTAAAAAAAAGGGGGGATGGGGTTCCTCTTTCCAAAGGTTTACATTTTGGGTACATTTCTGAATTAGGGTTTTATCATCTCTGACAAAGAAGAATTTCTGGTTATTTGGGTGTATTCAGCTAAGCAATTAATAGGTAAGATTCTCCAGTATTTAACTTGATGAAGTGTTTTCTTGGTTAATAATTTAATATTTATGCTTATTTCTCAACTCAAGAATTGTGACTTTGTGATAGAGATAGGTGTTATAGTAATATTTCTTGCAGACTGTATTTTTTTATTATTATTATTAGTTTTTTTTTTTCATTTTCACAAAGAAACTATGATTTTACAAAAAAAAAAAAAACAATTTTGGTAAACAAAAACTTGTTTTTCTTGCAGAATTAGGATAGCTCTTCTATACTAATGGGGACTGATGTTACTGAAGCTGTGAATAAATTGCCATCACCTTGTGACATCAAGGTACTGATTTGTTGCTAACTGTAATTGGTTTTGTAATTTACTATTATATTATCAGGCTCATAGCTCATATGTTTTATGCTATATTGGTGAGATCAGGTGCATAGTGTTATGTGTACAAAGTTGATGCAACTGGTGGATCGGGTTTCTAAAATAATCCCCGAAATAGAAGCCGCAAAGCCTCGATGCTCAGATGGGATCAATTCACTTTGCTTGTTAATTAGCAGCATTGATAAAGCCAAATTGTTGGTTCAGGACTGCTGTGAGTCGAGTAAGCTTTACCAGGTATGTGTGTTAAAAAATATTATATTTTCTAGATTATATGTTCATATGTCAATTGGGATTTTCTGATTTTGACATTTGAGATGTTTTTCATTTTTGTTATTATGAAAGGATTAAAATTTCTGATCTTGGTTTATTTTGAATATGTAAAGGCACTGTCAGGGAAAACAGTTTTCTCAAACCGCATAAAATTAAAGAACTCATTGGAACATGGTTTGAGCAAGATCCGAACTATGGTTTCTATGACGCTTGCAGAGAAGGTTAGTTGATTTATGCGATATTGCAAAAATTACATAAATTATATGGTGAGCACAATATGGAACACTTTGAACAACTAGACAACAAAGTTTATGAAACATTGAGATCATGGTAAACGTGTGCGAACTTCAAATGGGCATAAATTTTGGTCTGTGAGGAGGTACTGACCCGTGACCATCCCAAGGCTTTGGGCTGCTAACCTCGGGTCCAAATTCCTATTTGGGCCTGCGATTTCATTTTTCCCCAAATTTCAAAATCTGTCCCTTTCTATTATACTCCATTTGTTAATCTTAATTGTTTGAGATAAAACTTCCTTTAATCATATTCTATATTAGGTGCATAAAAGATATTTGAATCTTTTGTACCTCAAAGGTATAACGAGGGTATCTGGATGTGTGATATAAAACCGATTATCTAATTATTGAAACTTTGTTTTTAATGTTTATTATGATTAATGAGTATTATGTAGAGGTCAAAATGTCAAATAGTTTCATATCAACTTCTACAAAACTAAGTATTAAGAGAAACTAATAGTGCTTATTTACCCGCCCTTATATCCTTTTTTAACTACTTTTTATGTTTAACTACTTTTTATGGACATTTCTTGTTACATTATGAAAAAGATATCTTTGAAAATTTTGATGATAATTTTTTTGTAAATTATAAACAAGTAACTTCTAAAAATATTTTATTCCTAAATAGAAATTAAATTGTCATATTTTAAATAAAGTCCGTCCTTATAATTATATAAGCAATGGTGTAATTATATAGAGCCCTTTTTCTATTATTTATTGGTTTTCTTCTATTAGTTACTTAAAAACTCCGATTTCCATATGCTCAAACATCTGATTATCCATGTAGTACACCCTCCAAAGCCAGAAACACATCCAAACACCATCTCATGCAGGCCTAGTGATATATATGATGATAACAGTTTAATATCATGTAATCAAATTCAAAATGCACATCCAATAACCGGTTGGAAGTTTGGAACTATAATATTTTCGTTCTAAGATGTGCTTGAAAATTGATAAAAGGTGTTGCCTGCAGATATTTGAGATAATTAAGGAGCTTAGTCGGGTCAAATTTAGTTTGCCTCCTTCAGAAGAAGAGGCAGGGAAAGCTGTTAGATCATTATATGATGGATACAAAACTAGAAACCGTTCGTATGAAAAAGAGTGGATTCAAATAGCTGCTCAAAGGCTTCAAATTACATCCCGAAAAGCTATTTCACTCGAACAAAAATCCATCAAAAAAATGCTACAACAACTTGATGAAGGAAACAACAAAAAAAAGATGCAGAAGCTATTACTCTTTTCACACTTGCTTAATAAGTATGAAAAATCAATTGCATCTGGACATATAGAAAACGATAACAATGTGCAAAATCAAGATTACAAGTCCCAAACAGTTGACTTTCATGTTGACCATGAGAAAGATATATCGGGTACACCACCTGAAGAGTTTAAGTTTTCCATTTCTAATGATGTTAACACGTGGGAATATTCTACTTCTTCGGTTAATAGTTTGAGTTCTATGTATAGTCTTCAACTTCCGGTTGATTACAGTAGCGTATCACTGAGTTCTTTGGAAAACAGTGGTGTTGTTGAAGATACACCCGAATTTGATGATGATTTATCAAAAGAAATAGATGATGCACTTCCATGGGAGTTTCAATGCAAGTTTGTTGAAGATCTGACGACCCGTTTGGAAAATGATGATCATGCTTGTAAATTTATTTCTTGTGAGAACTTGGTTGGATCGCTAGTGAGATTTTTGAAGGCTGCACGTGAAACTAATGATGTGAAAGCTCAAAGGAATGGATGTTTGTTGTTGCTAATTTTGGTCACTAAATGCAGGTACTTATGCTACCACATAGATTTTGTTAATTTGCCTTCACTTTCATACGTGTGACTAATATTTAGAGGTGGCAAAATGCACGGGTTGGATAAATAGGTTTGGGTCGGAACAATAATTTTTATGTGTAGGTCAAAACGTTTGGGTTGACCCATTAAACTATTTCTCTTTTGCAAGTAGTAAATGGGTAATATATGTTCTAAGAGTATATTATTTAAATGGAATTTGCTAAACATAGCACTAAGGGCTATGTTTAAGAGGTAATTTCCATGCCTAAATTTATTGTAATAACCACAATTTTACAACTACCCAAATGCCACTAATTCAAGAATTGGATTGATGAACAAAACGGAAGCACACTCAATTTAGATGAACTCTCGTATTATTATAACCAAGAATTTTGACTCAACACTTAGTTACAGTAATCCTTCATACAATAACCCTAATCATGGTTGTATATTTATAAGGCGCAACCCAAACTTTGTCAACAAGAAAACAATTAAACACTAATACACCCCATAAGCCCATTAACAACATTTAATGAAACTCCACAGGTCTATTGGGTCCGGGCCTTCTACGTACTCATGTTGGGCCCTTTTAATCGTCAATTACCAACACTAATCACCCATGATTAAATTATTGTACTTTAACCACCAAAATCACCTTAACCATAACCCTAAGGGCTATGCTTAACATAATCTTAACTATTATATGGTTATTGTTTGTAAGAATTAACTTTGTTTAACAAACTTATGGTTAACTATATTTTTACAAAAGTAACCTTAAAATGGTTGTTACCATAACCATAAATGTTGTCTTTTCCAATAATATGAGGTTAATTGTTAACTATAGCCATATGGTGGTCTGCAGAATACTTTAAATAATAGGGTAGTTTCTTTAAATAAAATGATTAAGGACATTGTGAATTTGTAAGCACCTAAATTCACATTAGTTGCGAGTTGCCTTTTGACCCGTTTAGACTATTTAACATGTTTCACTTTTAGCTACGTTTCTACACTTGATGCTTTAACAAAGACAACCCAAGTTGGTTGAAATTGCCACATCTCTATACTATTGAAATATTCCATTTTGGGAAAAAAATTTCATCAAAATTACTACTTTACACGCGGTTGTCTTGTTCACACTGGCTCGTGATACTTCGGCTCGGCACATGGGCTTCTTTGTCGTTTTATATGTTAGTTTTTTGTATTTAATTCAGAAAAAAAAAACCGGTTTTCTTCTTTGCAGAAGAATAGAATGCTTGAGCAAAGATGCATACCAGATAATAGCCAAGTTTCTTGAATCTGAAGTGATAGAAGAAGCTCTTGCCATTACAGAAGAGTTATCTGCCTGCCAAAGCTGTCGATTTGAAATTGCATCTTCAGGTTCTCTCCCTAATATTTTCAAGATTCTTGATACCCGAATCAGTAAAACTCAAATACCAGCCCTCAAGATTCTGCATAACTTGACTTCAACAAGAAGCGTTCGTTCTTTAATTGTTTCTTCAGATCTAATCCCAAAACTGGTCACACTTTCAGAAGATGACTCACTTTCAAGATACTGCATAGCAATCTTAACTAACTTATGTGGCAGTCAAGATAATATAAACATTATTGCAGAGACCAATGGGTGTATATCTTTTGTTGCTAAAGCTCTTGAAAGTGAAAATTGCGAGGAACAAGAACACGCTTTGGAGATTCTTCTTTCATTATGCTCCCAAAGAATTCAATATTGTCGGTTAGTGAAGGATGAAGATGTGATTGGTTCTTTGGTCTTAATTACCAGTAATGGGAATGATAAAGGGAAAGCAAAAGCACTTGAAATGCTTCGGCTTTTAGGCGATCCGGAGCTATAAGATTATGTAGAACAGTTTGCATGATAATATTTCAAAGGATTCAAATAGTTTGCATGTGTCCAAAAAAATGTTTTCTAGGAAAATTGTAAATGATAATCTGTATAGTTGATTTTAAGAACTAGTTTGTAGATATGAAGAACTGGTTTTGTTGATTAAACATTTTAGTTTGAATACATATGGTTTTGTTGATTGTTTATTAGATTTTGGAGGAGTTGCATGAAGATGATGAACACTGTGTATTTAATTTTGGATCTTGTTAAAATTTTAGATTCCTGAGTTTGAAATTTTGATGTCTAGATAATTTGTAAAGTTGAAAAATAATTATGCAACAAAAAAATTGAAATTATAAATTAAAATGAACTTATAATTTATTTTATATGGAAACTTAATAACTTGACTTTTCAAAGTGTATAAGATATTAATCAAGTTACATTGGTTAATTGAATTCATTGGAATCCGAATCAGAAAACATTCCTTAAAAAAAACAGTTTTATACCCGTCCCAGTCCAGGTAATACAATATAATAACATGAAAACTGTATTTGTTTCTATTTCTCTGCTACCTTCATATCCGAAAACAAATTTTTTAATACAAAACGACAAAAGGAGTAATTGCTTACCCTTAATATCTTAATCAACTAACTAATCAATTGTTAGTTGATTGCTTCAAGATTTACATAATAGTCCCTTAGGATTTAGGAATTACAATTGACATTTATGGTACTAAACTATTTCACTGGAACATATCAACCCTAACATAGACTAGTAAAGTTGTTTATTTGATTATATACGCTGTGTTTTAACCATCTTTTTAACTATTTTTATGACCCGAGTTCATGTTTAAATAATTCAAACATGTTCATGGTAATTGAAGCTTTACAAATCCCAAAAGGAAGGCGAAATCAACTGCCAAATTGTTCATAACTTGTTTCGAGTGTTCAAAGAGTGCCAAATTCAAAATTATGATCAAGATGAAGTAAGAATCGACACAAGTACAAATCTGAGAAAAATAAACTAAGTTCTTAATTTCTGATAAAATTCTCTGTTAGCTAAAGCATATATATTTCAATACATTACACACACAAAAAGGCAAAAACAACATAAACTCACAACTTTCTGAGAAACTCAACCCATTATTGAATTCTAATAGGCAAATAATTTCTGGTGCAACAAAAACCAAACATCATATCCATACAGGCTAAAATCCAACATAGCGACATCATGACCATACATGTTCCACTCTTGCCAAACACCACATATTAATACATGTTTCAAGGCATTTCATTGCTTCTTTTCCAATTTCATTTGGTAATTGAAGTCGTACCCCATCTAGCAATGAGTCCACTTTTTTTTTTTTAATAATATTGAGCATGCTACATTGTTAAAAGAAAGCTCGTCCACTTTTAACCGGATTAACAACATATATCATTTTCACGAAATGATTATGAAACAGAAGAAAAGCATCTGATTCAGACTTGCAGCTTGATCTTGTAGCTAAGAAGATTACCATAAGAATATTTTTTAGAGTTTAACGCGTCCCGTGGTGCCTTTCCTTTTTTTGCTATGCCCTGAAAAACATAACAAAAATCAACAAGAAGTCGAGTGGGAAACCTCATTAAAGGTCAGAACGTTAAAAAGTGATTGAGGCGGGAAGTTTGCCGAGTATTGTGATCAAAAGGGAATAAAAAGGTTATTTACAACTCCATATTCCGGGATAGTCGAGAGACGAAACCGGACCCTCCTCAATGCAACTAGAAGCATGATGAAGGCTATGAGTCTTCCACAAAACCTTTGGGGTGAAACGGTGAGACACGCCATTCATGTGTTAAATCGAGTCACAACCAAAGCGTTAGGGAACTTTACACCTTAGGAGGCCTTAAAAGGATGGAGGCCAAACATTAGTCATTTGAGGTAGAGGTGTACAAAAGGCGGTTTTTGAACCGAACCGGTTTCGAACCGGCCCGAACCGGTTTGGTCAACGCAAACACTAAACCGGTTTTGACCCAAACCGGTTCGGGTTAAACCGGTTTTGCAAGTATAAAATGTCGAACCTATTGAACCGGTTCAGGTCGGTTCTGGACCGGTTCGGGTTGGTGAACCGGTTTAAACCGGTTTTTTTTTATAAAAATTTTTTTTTAAAATAAATTAAAAAATATTACAACATTACAATACGAGAAAAAGAAAAACATATAGTTCAACGTTTATTCATATTGTAGGGGTTCGGAAATCACAAAACATTACAATATTAAACATTACAATACGAGAAAAAAATATATATATTTTTATTTTTTGGAGTTTTTTTGTTTAATATTAGCCGTCATTCTCGGAGTTACTAGTGGATCCTCGTAGTCTATCATCTTTGGCGAGTTCTTCATTTGTAAGTGGGCTCGCCAATCCTTGGTTAACCTCAGATTCGTGTATGAGTTCTTCAACTTCAATTTCTTCTTCAAGCGAAGCCCTATCTTGTCTCCTATCAACCGCATCCAAATGGTCTTTCAAGCAAATGCACATTTCCATTGCCGCGGGAGTGAGTCTAGTTCTTCGAATAGATAAAACCCTGCCACTAAGAGAAAAAACGGATTCCGAAGCTACCGTGGAAGCTTGGACGGTTAGTAAATCACGGGCCATGGCGGAAAGGACCGGAAAAGTAGATTCGTTTCCTTTCCACCAAGCCAAAATATCAAAGTCCTCAAAAACATCCGGACTCATAAATGATAAAAAGTTTGTTCCCGTATACCTTCCGAGTTCGCTACTCGGGATGGACCCTCTAGCCCGTTTAGTAAATTCATTTCTCATTTCGTTATACAAATTTAAGTTCACATTCCTCGAGCTGCTACTTGATGCGCCCGCGCCCATCGTATCATGTGGGGTTTGTGTTGTACCATATTTATGTAAATAAATATCAAACAAATCTTGCAAACATTTGTTAAAATAAGTTTTTGTTACGGTTGAAAAATGAATATCTTCGGAATTCAAATCCAAATCGTAAGTTATTTTATCAATCAAGGTTTCAACACCGTAAACATTAATTGTAGGGTTTAATGCGGCGGCACAAGTTATAACCGGAGGCATTTCTTTAAAATATTTAACAAATTTTTCTTTCATCGGTTTTATCATTGTCGTAAAAAGAGTATTTTTATTTTCAAGTTCGGCTAATTTGTTACACATTAGAAATATTTGTTTAAGAGCCAAGGGACTTGTGGGGTAATAAACCCCGGATAAAAAAGTAGTGGCGGTTTTGAAAACTTCGAGCAATTCGGTTAAATTTTCAAGAATGTCCCAACTCGTAGACGGAAAACTTTGAATTTTACGACGCGGTTTTGAGGAAAGCATATCATGAAAAATTGATAAAGTATCTTTTTGACGTATAGCACTATGAAACATTTTATAAGTTGAATTCCATCTTGTTGGGAGGTCCCAATTGGGACCTAAGCAAATCAAACCCGTATCGTTACATAATCTAATATATTCATGGTATCTTTTTTTACTACTACTAAAAACGTCTTTAAGCATGACTCGAAATGCATTACTTATTTCAATAACGGGTTCAACCCCAAGCCCGTCTTGCACGGCTAAGTTGATGATGTGTGCAATACATCGATTATGGAAAAAAGCGCCGTTGCAAATCGGATTATATTTTAATATTAATTTTTGAACCGCATTTGTATTATTTGAGGCATTATCAAAAGATATTGAAAATAATTTATTTTGTAATTTAAAATCGGTTATCACATCATCTAAAATGTGAAATAAATTTTGACCCGTGTGCGGATATTCAAACATATCAAACGCGATTGTACGTTTCATCATTTGCCACGTATTGGGATCAACCCAATGAGCGGTAACGCAAATATATGAGTCGGGAATACCATGTGGAGCCGACCAAACGTCGGTGGTTAAGTTCACACCGGTTTCCAATTTTTCAAAACCTAAAATTAATTCTTTTTTTGCTTTTTTCCACATTTTTAGACAATCACGTCTAAGAGTACTACGACTTACTTGATGATAACGTGGTTGAAGGGCTTCTTGAATCATCCTCGTCGTGAGCGGGTTGTCGAAATGGTTGAACGGCAAACCTCTTTGAATAACTAATTTCGCCATTCTATCTCGAACAATATTTGGATCGAAGTTCCAAATTCCACCCTCGCTTGTCATAGATGCTTGACCCTCACCTGGAATATTCTTAAAACTCGGACACGATTTTTCCAGATGAGTTTTTAGAGTAGAATTTGATTCCTTTTTAAAAAAACCACCACATTTTTTGCAACGAGCACGTTCCAACCCGTTAGACAACTCACATAGATCGTAGTTTGACCAAATTGCGGGGTTCCTCGTTGTTGGTATTATTTTCACAACGCTAACTTCGTTAGAGGAAACACCATAACTTGAAGAACCTGCCATTGCGTTTTTTGAAATTTTTTTAGCGTTTTTTGAGCGTTTGAGAAGTGTGATTTAACCAAAACACCCACTACCTATTTATAATGTGTTTGGGGGTTAAAATGGGTCAAAAAACGGTCAAAAAACGGTCAAAAATTGGTCCCAACGGCTAGTTTTTTTTTTGACCGTTAAACCGGTTTACCAAACCGGTTTCTCAAACCGGTTCACAAAAAACCGGTTTTAAACCGCTCGTCGCACAAATAGGTTAAACCGGTTGTAAACTGGCGGTTCGTATCGGTTTGAAACCGGTTCACACAAAACCGGTTATGGGGCGGTTCGGGTTCCGGTTCGGAACCGGTTTGGATTTCCAAACCGGTTTTTTTTGTGCACCTCTAATTTGAGGGTGTTTGGTTGCTTGACACACATGAAAATAGCAATGGAAAATGTAAAGAAACTAGATGACCGGAGCAAACAAATGGCCCATCTCGGGTTCGAGCCCGGAACAAAGGCGTACAAATTATACGACCCAACTCTAAACAAAATAATAGTGAGTCAGAGATGTGGTTTTTGAAGAAAATAAAAATTTTGATTGGTGGTCAGTTGGAAACAAGGTACAAAATGGGCCAGGGCCAGAGTGGATCGCTTTATAGTTCAAGCCCAAGAAGGGCCAGCCCAAACTATTCCCATCTCGGTCCAGTTTGAAGAAGATGGGCCACTCGTTTCTCATTCAGCCGACGACCCAAACGAAACACAGGAAACGGATTCTGATCCAGTAACGGAACCCATTAAGGTTCAGTCCAACCAGGCCGGCCCAGAGGGAGGGCCCGGTCTCCTTATGGCACGAAGTTTTTAATGTGTTTTTTTAAGAATATATATATATATATATATATATATATATATATATATATATATATATATATATATATAGGGAGAATCAAATAAGAAGTATGTTTTCGCTAAGAACTCTAAGAAATGACCAAAACGCTTAGAAACGATATCAAACGAACTCCGATTGAGCTCATTTCAGCGGTGTTGGAACCGTCTCGTCGAACTCTATCATCTTAGCTTTTAGGGTTTAGCTTTTAAGATTTAGATTTTACATTTGAATTTTAGGGGTTTAGCCATATGGTTTAGCTTTTAGGGTTTAGATTTTATGGTTCAGGTTTTTTTTGTGGGGTGGGGGTTTAGGTTTTTTTTTTGGGGGGGGGGAGGGGGTGTGAGGTGGGGGGGTTAGGTTTTTGGGGGGTGGGGGGTTTGGAGGGGGTTTTAGGTTTTTGGGGGTGCGGGTGGAGGGGGGTTTAGGTTTTTGGGTCCGGATTAGAGTTCGATAAGACGGTTCTAACGCCGCTAGAATGAGCTCAATCGGAGTTCGTTTGACCCACTTCTTAGCGTTTCTTAGCGAAAAACCACTTATTAGTGGAACCTTCCCCTATATATATATATATATATAAGCCCAATTGTTTATAAATATGAACCAAAACCAAGAAATAAAAAAAATCTATATATATAAGCCCCAATTATGTTTTTTTATATATGATTATTGTGTTTATATTATAGGGTCTGATTTTTTTTACATGTCTAGGCCTAAAACGTTTTGAGGATTCTAGGGACCGGCCCTGAGTCCACCTCAACCAATTCAAGTCAGGACCAAAGCCAAGATGGTGAAAACGAGATAGGGCAAGGGCTTCGGCGCACGACCAGGGAAACTATGAGACCAGCCCGGTTTGATGATTGTATATGTAATGCTACATAAGGAAGAATGTTTATTTCTCGATGACGAGTCAGCTAACTTTTATGAAGCCGGGGAATGTAAAGAATGGCGTGGCGCAATAGTAAATGAACTAAGATCCATTGAAGAAAACCAAACGTGGGAATTATGTGCATTACGAATTGGTCGTAAGGCTATTGGTCTCAAATGGGTTTTATAAAATCAAAAGACAAGCACACGGGTCGGTCTCCAAATACAAAGCGAGACTAGTTGCCAAAGGTTACGTGCAAAAGCAAGGTGTAGACTTCAATGAAGTATTCGCTCTAGTAGCAAGAATGGAGACAATTCGATTAATTATAGCGTTAGCAGCTCGAAATGAGTGGCTCTTTTATCACTTAGAGGTCAAAATGACCATTTTGCTCCCTTTGATTACAGTTTTTACTCTAATATGCTCTCCGCCCGTAACTCCATCTATAATTCCGGTTAAATGTTACCCATGTGAGAGTCATAGACAAAAGAGAAATGCCCCTCATGTGAGGGGCACATGGGTAACATTTAACCGAAATTATGGATGGAGTTAGGGGCAGGGAACATATTAGAGTAAAAACTGTAACCACAGGGAGCAAAATGACCATTTTCAAAATATTGAAGCAAAATGGTTAAAATGGTCAAACCACATGGAGCAAAAAAACGAAGTTTACTCCTTAAACTTTGTATTAAATATTAACTACAACTAATTAAATTGAGTAGATGGGTAATGTGTTTTGTTGTTAAATTAGTCCCTTAATTTATAAATATTTTTTATTTTCTTATTTTTGGTTTACAAGTTTTTTTTTTGTGTTTTTTTTATTGTTATTGTATTTAATCAGTTATATATTGTTTAGTTGAGTTTTAAAATTGTAGAAGTTTTGAATTGTATAAGCTCAACCAATATTAGACGGGTTTCTTTAGGGACGGAGACTGGATTTGTATCGAGTTTTATCACCGAAAATTCCATATTCATTATGTTTACTTATTTGAGTTAGAATAAAGATGTAACCAACATGACCCAACCATTTTGATCAATTTGTTTTCACATGTTTGTCTCAACTTATTTCAAACCTACTCATTTTTTACATTCACTTAATAAAATTTTTGGATCCGTCACTGAATAGTTAGGATTATATGTAATTTTCTTATGAGTTTTGTAAGTTTTGCTTAAAATTATAATAAAGGAAAAAGCCTTCATGGGTTTGTCTAACCAACAAAGTTCTTGGGTTCTTGTGTGATATACCGATTGGATGCAACAGATTTATGGGTCAACAACCTCCATCATATTTTTGGTTCTATTTTGCTTCTAGTGATTTCGTTCATCTTCAATTTTTTTCTTTCATCTTCGATCTTGGTTTAATTTTGCTCATCGGGTTTTTTAAAATTGATGTTGATCAGTTATATATTTTTAATATGTAAATCCATGTCATTATACAATAAATTAAAGAGTAAATTACACATATTTTTCTTTATTTATTCTATAAATTACACTCTGTGTCCTTTGACTTCAATAAGTACAGCACAAGTCATTTTCTTATATGTTTTTATACATCCTATGTCCTTTACACTAACTGATGTTAAGTTTTTCAGTTAAATTTTGACATATACCTTACACATGAGAGTTATAATGGTTTTTTTACTCCTTAGAGGACAATTTATGTAAATTTTAAAACATTCCCCTCATCTCTCCTCTTCTTCCCCAGATCTTGATGTAATTTACTACCATCATGATTTTGTGTTTGTTTAATTCACAAATCAACTGTTAGCTAGTCCTGTTTATTATTTTTATTTTACTTTTAGCTACCCATATTTTGATAAAAATTTTATTGCTATTCAATTATTCATCTTTTTTCAAGAGTAAATTACACAGATTTTGTTCCAAGCATGATTTTGTTCGCGTTCTCACCATTCGTATTGGCTATTCCGGCAGGCAGCGTGCAAGAAACACCGACTCCATCTTCTCCGGCACCTGGAGGCTGCGGCGACTCGGTGATCTCCTTCTCGCCTTGCCTTCCAGTGAGCCTTCATCTCAGTGCTGCGACATCTTCAACGGAGCCTCTGATTCCGACGGAGTTGAGGTTAATTTTCGGTCTTCGTTTACAATTTGGGCCTAGGGTTCCTGGAATATTGGTGGAACTGAGATTGGTTGTGGGATTAAGAAATGAAGTGGGTGTGATGAACTTGACGGAAAAAGAAGACATATCGCCGGGAAATGAAAAGAAGGGGAGGCGGGAACGGGAACGAATCGTCCACGGCGTGGATCCATCTATCATCGCCTTTAGATTCCCTATTTCAATTGAACCACAACTGTGGAAATATAATATTCTTTTTCACATATTTTGTGTGTGTGAGAGAGAGAAGATCGGAAAACCGTTGATGATAACCAAGCCCTACCGGAAAAACGTGACCTGTAATGAAGATGGGTAGGTTAGAAATTTGATTTTGGGCGTTTGATTTTGGGAATATTGAAGATGAAAATAGGTTGTGAAGAAGAAAAGGGGATGGGGGAATATTTTTAGAAAATTATATAAATTGTCTTTTAATGGGTAAAAAGATTATTATATCCTCATGTGTAAGGCACATGTTAAAATTTAACTGAAAAACTTAACACCAAAGGACATAGAGTGTATAAAATCATATAAGAAAAGAACCTGTGGTGTACTTATTGAAGTCAAAGGACACATAGTGTAATTTATAGTATAAATAAAGGAAAATATATGTAATTTACTCTAAATTAAATTACAACTCAAATGACTAGTACCTTCTCCACAGACTACGAGCATGTTTGGGATTACTTTTTGAGCTCCTTATTAGCTTATTAACTTTTTTAAAAAGTTAATAAGTTAAAAGTTTGTTTAGGTAAATCAAAGAAGATAAAAAAATAGAAGGGAATAAAGAGTTTTTCCCACTTATTTTTCAAAACTACTTATTAACTTTTTACGAAAGTTAATAAGGAGTTTTCAAAAGTAATCCCAAACACCCCGCCACGTCCTTCTTTTCCCTTTTTTTCTTCATTTTTATCCCAAATATTATATACAATATATGGTTTTAATCCGTTTATTTATCTAATAATTTCATTTTTTTTAATAACTTTCGTTCATTAACTTAAAAAAAAAACGGAGTGTGCGGCTGTTTTAGTTTTTTTTTGTCAACATGCAGGTATAAACTTTTTTTAAAACGGGGTTGTATTCAAAAGCGACTATTTTTTGTATCGTAGCGTATACCGAGTGATGTTATTGTTGTCGTACCGTGACGAGGCAAATTTGTTATGAGTGAACAACATCATTGTTGGTATTTGTGTTATCGGAACCAGTATCAGTGTTCACTTTTATTGTTTTCGACGGGCCCAACCGGTAACAACCAAACTCCTGCCGCGTGGCGTTGGCGGAAAACAATCAGACACCCGCGACGAAACGCGGGTTTTTGTTTATACAAGCTTATTTTTGTTATCTTAAAAACAAACGGAGTGAGTGACTGTTTTTTTTTTCAACGTTCCGATGTACATTTATTTGAAAACAGATTTATACTCAAAATCAAGTTTTTTTTTGCTATCATAGCTTATATCGAGTGTCGTTACCGTTGTGGTACGGTAACAAACCTTACCTATTATGAGTGAATAACCGTAAAACGCGGTATTCAACTGGTTACTTTTATATTTCAAATCACCTTTTAAACCATTGGTAATTTGATAACCTGATAAAAAAAGATCTTAACGGAGGTTAAGTGGATTTTTTTTATAAAAAATGTTTTAAGTGACTTTAATATAAGTAATATTTCTCTATAAAATATACAAAGAAACGTGTTTGACTATAAATCTTTTCAATACAAATTTAATGATCGCATGACCTAAAATAGGAGATGGGACTATTCTTATCCTCATAAATTCCACTTTTATTAGCAAAATTAAATTTTTAATTGATAGGGTACATCAAGGTCCATATATAGTTAGGCCATGTCATGTCTCTTGGTCTTATCTTCCCATGATGTTGCCCCACTAAAATTGGTGCTTTTTGGATTTTTGTCGCTTCATAATAAAATCAATCTAACAAAATCTTTAGGAACCTCACGGCCTTTTTAAAATATTTATTTACTATTTAATAGAATAATATTTTTAATTTAATATATAATACTTGTTTATGACATGAACCGATGAACATAGACCATCAATTACTTATTGACATGTGAAAAAAAAAAAAAACTTGTTATGAAAATATGACGGTATAACTTATTATAGGAAATGAAACATCAACTTGAAATAGCCGTTGACAAGGGCATTTTAATCGGTAAACTAAGTTTTAATAATTAAACCATTATTAACTTGACTAAGTAGAGTTATGTACTTATGTTCCAAAAGTGAAGGTTAAAATGCCAGAACTTTAACAACCACAACAAAATTATTTGGGTCATACTAAACGTATATATCCGTTATTTTTACTGAATGTATCACTCCTAATTTTATTTATACAGACTTTAAAACCATCAAATTATGTTTTCTATGTGAGCAATATTAAATGAATTTGTAACATTCACATATTAGAAAAAGGGAGGGTTCCAGAAAAAACCGCAAGTTAGGCGAAAACCGAGAAAATCACTAAAAAAATCAATTTTAACCAATCATATAATAATATTTATTTTTTATTTTATTTTTATTTATAAGAGTATCAGTGTAATATTAAACATTTTTACCAAAAAACTTTTTTATACATAGTGTTACGTATACGTAAACATAAAACAGAAAAATTACGGTTACGTATACGTAAATAAAAAAAATTGCTTTTGGATACATATACGTAATTAAGAAAATTGCCTGAAATTATACGGTTTTCTCGGTTTTCGCCTAACTTTGTGGTTTTCTCTTGATTCTTCCCCTATTAGAAAAATCTTCAATGTTATGCCCAACAAACACCCATAAACACGTCACGTCAGTTGTCATGTCAGATTTGTACTCATCTTTTAAAAATACTCGTTTCTCCTCCAACGTTACCTCATTTCTCAAACACCCATATATTTTTAAATTATCACATACTTTTACATTTATTTTCTACAAACCAAATTATTTTTTTATATTAATCTAATTTCTTTATATTTTGTATATATTAAAATAACATAATATAATTTAAAAATTAAAAAAAAGTTACATAAACTAAAAATAAAAAATTACTCAAACGCGTCAAATTAGATGTCATATCAGATTTGCACGTATCCTTCAAAAATACTAGTTTCAGCTGTCATATTAAAATAAAAAGCTACGTAACTAAAAATTAAAAATTACATAAACTAAAAATTAAAAATTACTTTAACTTATGTTTTTCTTTATTTGTTCACATAACTCCAAGTGCATCTTTAATCAATCTGGTTTCTTCTGCGCTCGATCCAAGAATAGTATACCAATGGCTTGTTTAAACATATTTCATTTGGTCTTTGAACCAGTCTACGAGAACCGCTTTCTTTTTTATAGTTTCCTCAAACTCGTCGATAGTTTGGGTTCTTCGGGTGAATCCTCCATTTTCGCCTTTGCGTTTGACATTTTTTGCCTGCTCGATGAGTCAATTCTCCCGAAATCATCTTGCTCATCACTGAGATTGATCCCGTAATCCTTAATCAAGATCGGAGTGTCATCAGCGTTGAGGTCAAACGAGGTTGTGCACGCGTCCGAAACTGATGTGTTATAAGTCCCTCGAAGTCGGTGTCTTAATCCTCTTTGGTTGGAATGGGACCGGTTTGTGACATTTGGCTTTCCTTTTATGATATTCCACACATGCTTGTATTGAAAATTAGTATTGACGGTTTTAGCATACTCTCGTCCAGAAAGAGCCACAATTTGATCGCCAGACCAACCACTTCTCCTTTGGGCTTTGATGCAGTTGTAAACCTCGCTAAACTTATTTGTTGGCTTTGCTATCGTATGCCAGTGTGACTAGGGATGTTCAAAAAGATCTGAATCCAAACATATGAATGAAAAACCCGAAATTTTGAACCCTAATTATCAAAAACTTCGGATTTCCATATTTTTGGATTCAGATAGCGATTTTAAAAAATTCATATATTTCGGATATCCGAATATTCAAAATATTTTATTTATTTTTTGATAAAATATATTTGTTATAGCAGTATTATATATTCAAAATTTAAATGTTTTTAGTTTAATAATTTTTTATACAAAAGTTTTCACCAGAAACGGCATGTTATTACAATGTATGGTATATGGCATCGTTACAATTATTAATTCCAAGTCCTAAGTTTTATTTAACCATCAGTGTAATATATTCGCCGACGTGGGAATATCCCATTTGGTTGAGCAAGGGCTAGATGTGCATATTTCGGGTATTCTTAATAATCGGTTTCGGTTTCGGGTATGACCGGTTCCAAAAAACAGATATTAGAAGGAACCGGTTCCGGTTATTGGTTGAAAAACCATATCTTATATACCCCGTTCCGGGTATTCAAGAACCGGTTCCGGTTCTTACCGGTTGTGGGTATTTCAAGAACCTATTTTCGGGTATTCGAAAACTTAGTTAAACATATAAATACATTAATTAAACATATAAATAACTAATTTAAAAAGTCCAATAACATTAAAACTTAAAATGTTACAAAATAGATAAATGTTTAAAACATAAATAAATTATATAAAAAACTAGATTGTTTCCAGAACCTGGTATGGTTTTAGGGTTTATGTCACACCCCGACCGGCGGCGGATTAAACGCCGGGGCTGACGCGGTTGTTAATAAGCACATGATCATCTATTAAATATGATAATATTTATTATCCAAATTAAAAGCATCTGTTACATAGGAAAATGAAACGTTCATAAACGCGGGAAATTTCCTGGAGATTACAGTTTAGGGTTAGAAGTGCACATTTCGAGTATTCTCAAGAACCGGTTCCGAAAAACTGGTTATTAAAAGGAACCGGTTTCGGTTATTGGTTGAAAAATTATACCCTATGTATCCGGTTTCGGGTATTCAAGAACCGGTTCCGGGTATTTGGGCGGGTTTGGTTCCGGATTTTTTTTGTGCACTTGTGCACCTCTAGCAGGGGCGGAACATTTAAGGGGCCAGAGGGAGGCCAAACCCCTCCGTTTTTTGCTCAGAAATATTGATTTTAGCCTACTAGATTTATTTTATATTATTATAGAGCCTGGGCCCTACTAATCCAAACCAAAAGCCCAATTCTTTTTCATAAATCCAAACAATCGCATCATTTTTGAGATTTATGGTCTTTATTTGGTAAAAAGAATTTGGTTTTTTTGTGTTTTAATTTTGTCCTCCAATTTAATTGTTCAAGTTTCGCCAATGTGGTAAAGATTATTGTCTCTTAGATTGGAGGTCCTGAGTTCAAATCTAGGCATAAAGTGAATTATTTGGTATAAATTTAGGGCGAATTGCATATATCTCTCTCTAAACTTATAAAATTGTTTGTTTTTCAAAACACAAGTTTTCAATGCATAATGTACAATACTCTTCAAGTATGATTTGAGAAAATATATAATTTTACAAGTTTAGAGGTGGATATATATAATTACCTAAATTTATAAATAGGAGTAGGATAAATTTGTAATTAAAAAATAATAAATGTAATATATTTAAAATATTAAATTATTATATGATTTGTGTAATTTTATCGGGAAAATATTTGATTCAGGTCTATATCGATCTTTGGCGTTTTCCAAACAATAAAGGTAACTCTACATCATAAGAAATTGCCCACGAAACTTCTTAATTACTGGCCATCGCATACAATCGAATACCATGTTCTCTACGCGTCTATTTGATTTTTTTTTTCAAAAAGGTTAATTTTTTTTTAACGACAACGCTAGATATTTTATGATAATTGGGTTTTCTTGAGGCAACACCTAGAACATCTAAGGCAGCCCATCACATTAGGAACCCCCCAACTGGGTAAACCCCTGACCTGGCCACAGACCCCTTTTTTGCTATTGCCAGGATTCGAACCCAAGACCACCACTATGAGAAGTCTTGGGGCTACCATTGCAGCAAATGACCAACGGTAATTTTTTTTAATTATGTGGGAATGGGACTTTAATACAAGACATACTTAAATCTTGTTGTTACAAGATATTTTATCAGGACCGGTCCCGAGGATTTAAGTGCCTTGGCCGAAGCTGAAAAAAAGGCACATACGAACAAAAATATATAATCTAAAAAATTTTAAGCGACGATTAACGTTATAGCAATAAACATAGAAAAAATATAGTATGCTATATTACATACCGTAATAGCTAACCGATGATTCGCGAAGCTCTCCTAGCATTCTTGACAACAAACGCCTTGATCAACCTACTCCATATTTGATAAAGTTCTTGTATAAAAGGCTGCAGAAAATCGTCCGCCTCTTCTACCTGTACATGCTCTTTAACATTATTTTTAACAGGCGGTTTATACAAAAACTTCAATAGAGCATCGACTTGAGACTTTGTCATTGCTTCATCTAGTTTTTTTCCTTTTACGTTTTTAAGCACTGGATGATTGTTCAGGAGGCATGATTTCTAAAAAATCAAAATTCAACAATTACATTTACAATTCTAACTAATAATAAAAAATTTATAAGTCAATTAATTAACAATTTATAGTTCAATGAGTCATGGAATAAACAAAAACAACAAAAGTCTATTATATATTTATATCAATTATCATATTTGAAAGAAATAAAACTTAAATTCAAATATGAAATACACAATGACTCATGACAATTATCATTTATCAATTTATCAAACAATTTAAAACTCATGGTAAATTGACAATTATCAATTTATGATTTATCAAACAACAAAACAAAGGGCTGAAACAAATAAGGCAAATAACTTGATTTAGGCTACCACTAAACTAACATGTGGTAGTGGATGAATGAAAGGATTAAAACGCAGGCTGAACTGAAGCAATTTTGTGGAGTCGTTCGTGGAGACGCCGGACATGGAAAGGGAGGCAAACAGGCACATGCGCTCCCCTTATTTGCAGAATTCGTTCTTTTTTATTTAAGGGTTAATGGGTTTTAAGTTTAAATAGGCCCAATCATTCTAAAGATTAAATGGGTCTAACCATTCTAAATATTAAATGAGTCCAACCATTATAAAGATTTAAAGGGTCCAACCATTTAAAAAAGGGCCCAATATATTTTAAGTTTTCATAAAAGGGACTCAATATATAAAACCGATATTTAAAATTAAAAAAAAAACAGATATATACAGGCCCCGTGTGACAACCGTGACTTTCACGGTCAACACCCGTGTTCGACGAGTTCGTATACTAATAATAGTATTATTATTATGTGAAATATACTTTTAAACAAAAGGAACTCGTTGGAGAACGATAAATAATAGCAAGATTTATTTGAGTGATTATAATGTCAAAATTTTGATCAAGTTCGGGTTATACGCGTTAACACCCGAGTCGAACGGTTTCGTAAATTTTAATTTAAATCCGAAAGGATATATATTTACGAGACGCAAGGACTCGAGGGAAAATAATAAATTATAATAAGTTATTTTTGGATAAAATAACGCCTCTATTTTTATCGGGTTCGTTTAAGCGAGAAACCGGCACGCGATCGGAGACCACGAGGGATATAAATACCCCACTACACTCTTTTTCTCATTTGATCAATTCAGAGAAAAAGTTAGAGAGAGAGAGAGTGGAGAGGATTTCGGTGAAGTAGTGGTGGTCCGGCGGTGGTGCGTGGCGGCCAACGGTGGTCCGGCGCGGTGGTCGGTGGTGGCCGAAGCCCGTTTTTCACCTGGAACCATTTCTCGACGCTACGAACGCAATGGTAAGCTCAGATTTCTCTAAATCCTTTCTTAAATTCGTGAAAAAGAGTTTTTAAAATCTGTCCAGAAAGTTTTATGCATGCGCAGTTTTAAAGATCGGACGATCCCCGAAAATCCGACCGTTAGAAATGCATTAATTTTGGATATGATGTTGACAACACATAGACGCAAAACCATTCAGGAGGAATTTTTGATCAGAGTTCTCTACATATGCTTTTCATACCCTCGAATGTGACTGGTCGGATTTTCGGATTTGAAAAACTGGGTCTCAAAGAATCGTCGATCCCCGGAGATCCGACCGTTCGATCGTGACGATTTTTGGAAAGTAGTTTCTTAGCAAAAATATGAATATTTTCACTGTGGGAAATTCCGATCAGATGTTTGAAACTATATTTTTGAATACGAATAGATTGTAACACTTTATAGGACCGAAACAGGAAATTGATCGGGTTGCATGGCCATCCAAACGGCATTCCATGTCAACTTTGAGCATATGAAAATGCTCGGGAGATAAAAACGATCCTAATGGTGTTTATGGTTCGTATTGCATGTGAAATACGGGAGGTTCCGCGTACGCGAACCATTTATGCGAAAGGTATAAACTTTACCCGTTAAGATTTAATTTTATGTTAAAATAGTTTTATGAGTCATTGGTTGGGAATTGAACCCGAAAACATTTAGTATTGAAATATTTGATATTTTGAGTGGTTATTAGGTTATAAACCCAATCCCGGTTCACGTGGAACTAATATATTTATTTTTATTTTTATACAACAATTGTTTTTGATGAATTTTTATAAACTTTTGATTTAGATTCCAAATTTATTTTTAGAAAATAGTATTTATATAAAATGTGAGATCTGAAAATATTGGTAACTAAACTATTTATAGATTATTTATTAAAATTTTTACAAGTTTAATACATGAAAATGTGGAAAAATACCTATGAGTATTGAAAAAATCTGGAATTTGGTCAGTAATTAGTATATGATAAAACATGACTCCGGTCCAAAAATCATAAAAATTGAAGTTGTCTAAGTAGGTGTTTGGTATTTATGAAATTTTAACGATTGAATTTGAGATCATATACTTCTGGACGACATTAGGACTTGAAACATATAATAGAATCTCATATTGAGTTAAAACTTATTTGGTAAAAATTTGGTGAATTTTGGACAATTATAACTATTTTTACTGAATTTATTAAATTTTAACAATATTTTATTCATAATAAATAATATGGATATTGAAAAATTATGAAAATTGTTCAGAAATTTTTATATATATATATATGAACAATTAGTGAAAGTTTCAAGTATTAATTTTATGTCTAAATATGATTTTAGAATTATTGTCCATTAAAACTTTATAAAAAGTTATTATTTTTGGAAATTTTTGTATAAAAATATTTTTATAAAAATCTTAACGAGAGTTTAGACAGAAGTATTATCATATTAAAAAATATAAAATTTAGACTTTTAAATTGGGTGCTAAAATCACACTAAAACCCTAATTTCGGATGAATCGGATTTTTAAACCGTAAACCGGACTTTACGCGCGTAACCGCGTTTTTGGTGAAACGAAACTATGACTTGAGATTTTATCATATATGACATTATAACTACTGATATTCATTAATAAAATCTAAAACTTAATGTATCAAAGTCACGAATTTATATAAAAGCCGGTTTTACAACTTTTGACACGGGTTTTGGGTATGCAACCGACTACATAGCCACTTTTGAGTAGTAGACTCAGTTTTATACTTAGGCGTCCTTAATGCTACTTTTTCGTGTCTACTTGGACTTGGTTAGGACACCTGTTTTTGCGGCTCTTGCGGATTTAGTCGTACCTTGGTAGCACTGAGTTGCTAGCCACACTTTGCTTGCATTTGGCTGGTGGCCTTTGATAGAATTTGGATGTTAACCGTACTTTGCGGATTTTGTTGACTATGTCACACTTATCACCGACGTTGTTCAGGTGAGTTTCGCGGCCCCACTTTTCATTTTTACGGTTTTACGGGGGAAAAGCTGTTTCACACACTACACGTTGTTACCTGGGTTTACTTATGAATGTATTAAGTCCCCACTTTAACACAATCAATTAGCTTGGATAGCCGGTGAGAATTACGAATAGTACTATTTGGGTTGACACCCCCGCCCAGGGTTGGTCGCGCCAACCAGACTTGTAGGGTCATTTGGGCGCATAATTAGCCATAGTAGGTGTTCACATTCGACACCTGGATACAGGGGCAACAACTAGTCTGACGGTTTTGATTGTGGCTCAGGATAATTAAATCTTAACACGTGTACTTGATCATCTGCGGATGGTTACTATTACATTTTGAAATTTATTTACTTACTTTTTATAGAGTCGCAAAACCTGCGTGCTCACTGATGACTGTCGTTAGGGTCGGTCAAAAAGTAATTTATAAACCCTTAATCACTTCTTTAGTAGATAGCTGTAATAGGGTGTCGATCCAGGGGAATTGGGGTCTAGCGTTAATCTATTATCAGAATTGCGCATAAGAAATTGTCACAATATTTAAAAATCGGATTTTGTAAGATGTTAAAGGAAACAATGGTTCCCTTTCGGATCCGGGTTTGCCAATCACAAGCATTTCAGATAATAACTCAGTGGGAATCTCTTAAATGGAGATTTACAAATGATGAATCTAGCCAGCATAGCAAACAAAACTTAACAGGGTTTTGATTATCGCAACAAACAATCCAATAACATATATATGACGGATTAATCTTAACAGGCTTAATCACAACACATAACATAATCAGATTTCTAGCAAACACATCATATTGAGATTAATAAAACTTAAATGGTTTACAATCTAGTCCCAAAATTAGTTACAAATCAAGAAATACAAGCAAAGATTAACAAACCCATTACCTAGGAGAACCATCAAGGATTTAGCCTCTCATTTTTTCCAACGTGGCCTCCATCTTCTTCAAATCAGAGGATTTCATGATGTAGGATGATGATCTTGGTGTTGGATAATGATTTTCTGGAATTTTGGTTATAGGTTTTTTTTAGTTTATGGAAAATTGAAAATGGATGGATGATAAAATTGGAAAAGGTGTGTGTGTTCTTGGTTGATGGATCGATGGATTCTTAATCTTTTCCAGGAAGATTTTTTTCTTCCCCAACAAGTTGACCGATCAAGATAAGATGGTAAGGTGATGATATGATGGTTTTATCAAGTGGGAGCAAGTTGATGCGGCAATTTCTTTTTCTTTTTTTTTTTTCTAAAATTTGTTTTCTTGTTCTGCTTCCTGTAACACGCGTTCCTACTTGCTTTAACACCTTCGGTTTGTGTGATTTACCTACAAAACCACAAGTTCTTGTAGTTAATCAATTCAAATGGTATAAACACACAAAACACATTAAAACCCATATATTTGTATCATTTAACGCTCGGGTTTTTTACCCCTCGATCACATCCCCACACTTGTCTTTTGCTTGTCCTCAAGCAAACCATTTCAAAGTTAATAAACACATTTTCAACAAAACACCTCAAAATCCATATCAACTTTTAGAATTAAGGTCCAAAGTCATCCAAGTCCTACAAATGATCACAGTTAATTATATGCCAAATCAAGACCTGCCTAACTAAACCTACCATGCTTTAGCCTTGCACATACACAGCATACCCCTCACAATGATACTCTCCTCTCGGCTATATCTGAACTACTAGAAAATGTACTAGTGTATTCACTCAAGACCAGATGTGTTATCATGTAAGCATAAGCTTGTAAAGCGATCATACCTCCACTGCTGCAGAGTAGTTCACAGATCAAAGGACTTTTTCGGTTTTAGGCTTTGGCTAAAGGTAGGGATTAGGCTTTATTTAGTGGCTTAACAATATGAGAAATCCAATTGATAGCATTCTATATCAAATCTTGAATACACGAATCATTTTGACCCGCTTGTTCTTTTCATTCTTTTTTTTTTTTCATATATATACATATATATATATATATATTTATCACAGCTATATTTGTAACAAAACTATTGGATTCTCAATTTCAGAAAAATATGTCTTTGATACTCGGTTTTCGGGTTTACAAATGAAAAGGAGAATTGTAGGCTCAAAATGGGCAACTAAGGGAAAATTCTTTTGATAATTAGGGTTAATACGGGATAATTGGGTGTCCTAATGCCTTCTCATTTCTGTTTCACACATCTGACTAAGTTTCAGCACGAATCAACCAAAACAAGTTCTACCACAATCAACACATAATAGCCACACTCAACAAATGAATTCATCTATATGTGATCTAACCATCTAGTTGAATAGGGCTTCAAAATCTCACACACGGAGTAATAGGGTTACCGACATGCAGTGTATGAGACTATCTAAAGCATGCTAACTTTTGTTAGGCATTTCTATCCGTTTTCTTCAAAAACACTTGTCACAATACTATCCCAATGCTACAAGAGACAAGGATGATTAAGGACCTATATCTGTTTGTCAAGTAAGAAATTATGTGATGAATTGGAAAATCCGCTTTCGGTTGTTTAATCTTGAGGACGTTTTTTGCTTGTTCTCACCCTTGTAACACAAAATTTTTCAACATTTTCAGATTTTTCTCTATTATATATGAACTATATACACACAGATAGACAACAGATAGACGCTAGTCTCCCTCCCCACACTTGAGAATTACATTGCCCTCAATGTAGATCAACAAGTGACTAAACGACTATCGACAAAAGGCAAAGCATAAGTTGGAACAAACTAACCGAGTTTCTTTCATGAATTGAAGTTCCAAGCTCCGCAGCGTGGTGTTTGTGACTGTATAGCATTTCTGTCGCAGCTTCAAAACACCAGCCAAAAATCTGAGATGCTTGAGAAAGTTGGATTCAATCGGCCACGTCCAAATGGAGATTGAGTATGAACAGGTCAAGATCACTGAATTCTTCTTTCTACCATCTCTACCAAAAATCGCGTGTTTGATCTTTCAAAAGGCTTCCCCACACTTGGGTGTTGCACACGCTACAAAAATCTAGAATTTTACTTGCATTTGGGTTGCCTCCCAAAAAGCGCTAAGTTTACACGTCTTCAGCCAGACGCAGTCCCCTCGACTCTCTAAACTGGGTCATACACAACCGTTTCCACAAAAAGGCATTCAGACTGCTTGTCGACTCCATTGATATCATTCGCCTCTAGATATGGTTTTAGGCGATGTCCGTTCACAGTTTGCCTCAAATGACCATCGAAGTCCTCGATTTCGACTTCTCCAAACTCGCCTACCCGGATAATCGAATATGGACCTGTCCATTTGCTTTTTAGCTTACCGGGGAATAACTTGAATCGCGAGTTGTATAACCAGACTTTCTGGCCAGGCTCAAACTTCTTCAATCGAAGCTTAGCATCATGCACTTTCTTCATCTTGTCTTTGTATGCTGATGCTGTTTCATAAGCTTCGTCTCTGATTTCTTCAAGTTCATCCAATGCCAGCTGCCTCTGTTTACCTGCACACTCGTAATCCATATTAGCAGTTTTGATGGCCCAAAGGGCCCTGTGTGCAATTTCTACAGGCAAGTGACAACCTTTACCGTAGACCAACCGATAAGGTGTAGTTCCGATAGGCGTTTTATAAGCAGTTCGGTAAGCCCATAATGCATCGTTTAATTTATTTGACCAATCCTTTCGATCTGGTCTTACCGTTTTTTGTAAAATTTCTTTTATCTGCCTATTAGAAACTTCAACCTGTCCACTCGTTTGTGGATGATACGGTGTGGCAATCCGATGATCTACGCCATAGCGTTTAAGAAGTTTGCCAAAGTGAAAAATTTTAAAATGCGATCCCCCATCACTTATGATCACACAGGGGATACCAAACCTGGAAAATATGTTTGATTGGACAAACTTACACACAACGCTATGGTCGTTTGTTTTGGTGGCGATTGCTTCAATCCATTTCGATACATAATCTACCGCCACCAAAATGTAAAAGTTTCCACAAGATTTCGGGAAGGGGGCCATGAAATCAATGCCCCAAACGTCAAAGATGTCAACAACAAGAATGGGTCGTAATGGCATTTGATCTCTTTTAGCTATACTACCCATTTGTTGGCATCTTGCACAGTTCTTAGCAAACCTGTATGAGTCTCTAAACAATGTTGGCCAAAACAAACCACAAGATAGGATTTTATAACCCGTTTTCTGGCCACTGAAATGCCCTCCACATGCTGAGGTATGAGCCATCTCCAGTACACAATGGATTTCTTCATCTGGTATACATCTTCTAATGATCTGATCTGCTCCTACTTTAAAGAGGTTCGGTTCGTCCCAAATGTAGTACTTTGCCTTTGCTTTAAACTGCTGCTTCTTTCTTTTGTTCCATTCGTCCGGCATTGTACCTGTCACAAGATAATTAGCAATATGAGCGTACCATGGACTGGTGGAGACAGACATAAGGTGTTCATCTGGGAATTGTTCGTTGATTTCAGGGGTGGTGTCTTTCTCAGTCGGTTGGATCCTTGATAAATGATCGGCCACCACATTCTCACATCCTTTCTTGTCGCGAATTTCCAGATTAAATTCCTGCAGCAACAAAATCCATCTGATTAGTCTAGGTTTAGCATCCTTTTTGTTCATCAAATACCTGATAGCACTGTGGTCAGAATACACAACAACCTTGCTACCCCAAATATAGGATCTAAACTTGTCTAAAGCATATACAACAGCAAGTAATTCTTTCTCGGTTGTAGTGTAATTCATTTGAGCTTCCGAGAGAGTCTTACTTGCATAATAAATCACAACGGGTCTCTTTTCCACCCGCTGTCCCAAAACAGCCCCAATTGCAAAATCACTGGCGTCACACATTATTTCAAAAGGTAATGACCAGTTTGGTGATTGTAAAATGGGAGCTTCAACCAGCTTTTGTTTTAACAATTCAAACGATTTTACACATGCTTCATCAAACACAAACGGGACATCTTTTAACAGAAGGTTACACAATGGTTTGGTTATACTTGAAAATCCTTTTATAAACCTTCTGTAAAAACCGGCATGTCCAAGAAAAGAACGAATACCTTTAACGTTAACGGGTGGGGGTAAAGTAGAAATAACTTTAATTTTAGCATGATCGACTTCAATACCCCGCCCCGAGATAACATGTCCCAATACGACACCCTCTTGAACCATGAAATGGCTCTTCTCCCAGCTCAAAACCAGATTTGATTCGATACATCTTTTTAAAACCTTTGTCAATTGTTCTAAACATAAATCAAATGATGTACCAAATATAGAAAAGTCATCCATGAAGATCTCTAAAGACTCCCCGATCATATCCGAAAAGATACTCATCATGCACCTTTGGAAGGTGGCCGGGGCATTACACAATCCGAATGGCATTCGCCTAAATGCAAATGTGCCATACGGACACGTAAATGTGGTCTTATGCTGATCATCCGGATGAATGGCTACCTGATTATATCCTGAGTAACCATCTAGAAAACAATAAAATTTCTGACCTGCCAGCTTTTCAATAATCTGATCCACGAAAGGCAGAGGGAAATGGTCCTTCGAAGTTGCATCATTTAACTTCCTGTAATCTATACAAATCCTCCACCCGGTTACCGGCCGAGTGGCAACTTCTTCACCGTCCTTACCTTTGACAATTTGAATGCCCGACTTCTTTGGAACTGTCTGAGTCGGGCTCACCCATGAGCTATCTGAAATGGGATAGATGATCCCGGCATCTAACCACTTAAGAACTTCCTTTTTTACAACTTCCCGCATGTTCGGGTTCAATCTCCTTTGCACATCTCTCACTGGCTTGACTCCTTCTTCAGTAATGATCTTGTGCATGCAAATAGATGGACTTATGCCCTTGAGATCGGCGATACTCCATCCAATGGCGGCTCTGTGCTCCATCAACACTTCCATTAAAGCATGCTCATGTTCCTGTGACAAGTTAGAAGCAATAATAACAGGGAGAGTTTTGTTTTCTCCCACAAAAGCATACTTTAGATGGCTTGGTAACTCCTTCAACTCCACTTGTGGAGGTGATTCCAAAGATGGCTTCAACTGGGTATCAATGTGCTCGGGAAGCTTCTCCACTTGATGTGTCCAAGTAGGTCTTCCCTCCTGTATGGCCATCACCTCCATCTCTTTCTCTTCTTCTACAAGTTCCCTCTCCAGATCATACATGTTCCTGTCACACATAAAGCACGTCTCCGTGGCGCCCTCCTCATTTTCATGAGGTGGGCACCCTTCAACAATGTCTACCATAAAGCAATCACTGTTGAACGGAGAATTAGGAGCATGGGAAAATACATTCAATCTTAACTTGCGGTTTTCGAAAGCAAGATCTACTATGCCGGTTCTGCAATCGATCACTGCATTGGCTGTAGCTAAAAATGGTCTTCCATGGATGACCATGGGTTGTTTTGAAGAACCAGCCGATACATGATCGAGAACCAAAAAGTCTACGGGATAATAGAAATTCTCTACCCACACTATCACATCTTCAACAATTCCCCTAGGGAGCTTTGGTGTCAAATCAGCCAATACTACAGTAGTATCGGCTTTCTTTAAAGGTCCAAAATCATATTGATCATATAAGCTCCCTGGGAGAATGCTAACACTAGCCTCGAGATCCAACAACGCCCTGTTGATTTCAAAGTCACCTACTTGTACAGAAATAACAGGCGTTCCTGGATCTTCCATTTTTGGTGGGATTTCACCCGACAAAACGGCACTAACTTGTCCGGTTAAATCAATTTTCTTTGGGACTTTGTTATGCCGTTTCTGGGTGCACATTTCTTTCATATATTTGGCGTAAGCCGGAATTTGTTTGATGGCATCAATCAGAGGAATGTTGATTTTAACTTGTTTAAAGACTTCCCAGATTTCCTCTTGTTGAGGCCCCCGTTTATTACCCTTTGATCCTGATGTTGATTTCAATAAAGCTTGTGGAAAAGGAATGGTATTATCCTCCATATCATTTTCCACAATTTCAGGTTTATTTTGAAAAGTTACCTTTTTCTTGGTAACGGGTTTTTCAGAAATTTCAACTTCTGACTCACTATCACTATCCTCCCGACCCGTTAAGTCCTCCACCTCACCATCCCGTCCCTGAGGTGGTGTACTAACATTATTATCATAAGTTTTACCTGATTGAAGGATTGTTACCTGATTTACTGAGGGATTGGATGTCTGTTGAAAACTTGAAGACGGATGACTCGGGTTCCTTCTTGTATCACTAGGCAGCTTTCCCGTGTCTCGCCTTCCGGTTGCTATCTCTTCAGCCAATTGACCTACTTGTCTGGATAGAGCTTCATGGCTTTTGTCCCTCACCTGATTGTTCTTTCTGATCTCCTCAAAGTTCTTCTTCATTTCATCGTTGTCCTTCTTCAGTTCTTTTAGTATTTCGAAAATGGCATCCGTCTTTGATGCTTCATTGTTGGAAGAAGAACCACCTTGTTGGTTGTTGAAGTTCCTTTGAGGTCCTCGGTCATAACCACCTTGATTGTAGCCTTGATTGTACCCTTGGTTACAACCCTGTTGACGATTTTGATAAGGCTGGGGGTTGTTTTGTTGTTGTTGCCCTTGATTTGGTGCTTGAAAGTTGGGATTCATCTGGTTGGAGGCATTACCGTATCTGAAATTTGGGTGGTTCCTTAAACCTGGGTGATAAGTATTTGAGTTCATGTCAAACGGTCTTCTATCACCATAAACCTGATTTACCTCAGCAGTTCTATTTGAATCTCCCGGGCATTCTAGATCCGAATGCCCCAAATCACCACAAGCAGAACAAATGGGAAATGAATTTACAGCTTTTGCTTCATCGCCCCTGCCTACAGTCAACTGAGCTACCTGCCTTTCCAAACTCTTGATTCGCTTTTCGGCTTCTACATCAACAACTTTAGCCGACACCCCCCTGGTTTTCCTGTTAGAAGCTAATCTCTTAGAAATCACGCTCATTCTCTCCAAGAATTCCCAATCAACATCTTCATGGTTTGTTAAGAACGTGCCATTGCTTGTAGAGTTTACTTCCCTAACATCCTCGGGAAGTAGTCCATCGTAGAATGCTTTAATCAGTTCCCATTTTGGGATGCCATGATGTGGACAACTTCTTAACAAGTCTTTGAAGCGTGTGAATGCTTCATGAAAAGGTTCACCCATGTGTTGTTGGAAAGCTCGGATGGCTTCTCGAGCTTCTGTTGTTCGATTCATTGTATAATACTCTTCCAAAAAGACCTGCTGCATTTGTTCCCAAGTTCTAATGCTTCCTGCGGGCAGTGTAAGAAACCATTGTTTTGCCCGATCTTTCAGAGTGAACTGGAACATCATCAATTTAACTTCATCAAGGGAGAACCCGTGTCCTCCAATTGTTCCACAGATGTTTTCAAACTCAGCAAGATGTAGATATGGCTCTTCGTTTGGCTTGCCATAAAACGTGGGTAGATAACCCAAATACTGAGGTCTTACCTCAAATGTTCTTCCGTCCTGATTGGGTGGAACAATAGGTGAAGTACTTTGAGCGACCATGGGTCTGAAATGGGTGGTAACACCTTGAGCTGGCCGATGATAATTTCTTCTCGGTACCCCATCTGCATAAAATCCGGCTCGAGGTTCCCGAAGTGGAGGATTTGGAGCGCCCATATGTGGTACCCCGTTGTACATTCTTGGCCCCTGTCGACCATGTCTGACTCGTCTATGATAAGCTCTCTGATTTCCCCCAGAATGTGGGTCAGGACCCCCTTCGTCCATATATCCATCTGAGTATTCTTCATAGCTCTCGCTGCCGTTATAATCATCATTCCAGTCATCTGTGTGAGCTTTGGTTCTTTGATAATAGGCATGCTGGTTAGTTGCGAAGGGTGGGGGATCATAGTTCATGTTCGGTTCCCCTTCGTCAAATACCGGTGGATATTGGTAATTTGGATTGGGCGGAAAAGGTGGATTTGGTTGTAATGGAAGAGATTGTGGAGGAGGTTGTGTTGGTAGTTGGTTGAATGGTGGTGGTATTGGTGGTACAGGTGGTTGTTGTGGTGGGATACTGGTGGTTGCGACATGAGATGTCACATTTGGATTCACGGGAGTGTTTGGATTGTTGGGTTCCATTTTTGAGTTTGTTGTTGGTTTTCTGAGTGATCGTTGATTGGCACGATTATGTCGTGCAGTTCTTTCAATTTCTGAATTGAAAATAAGAGGCGATGTCTTTCCCGATCGACGGGTGTGATGCATCAACCTGTAATTAACCTGCAATGACAAAAACAACAACGTACGCGTAAATCCGAACAATAAGGATGAAAAATAACTAAGAAATCAACTTAGAAAATTTTTTGAAAACAGTGAAATACAACTCAGAGATTAACACTAAATGCACCGATTCCCCGGCAACGGCGCCATTTTTGATGACTGTCGTTAGGGTCGGTCAAAAAGTAATTTATAAACCCTTAATCACTTCTTTAGTAGATAGCTGTAATAGGGTGTCGATCCAGGGGAATTGGGGTCTAGCGTTAATCTATTATCAGAATTGCGCATAAGAAATTGTCACAATATTTAAAAATCGGATTTTGTAAGATGTTAAAGGAAACAATGGTTCCCTTTCGGATCCGGGTTTGCCAATCACAAGCATTTCAGATAATAACTCAGTGGGAATCTCTTAAATGGAGATTTACAAATGATGAATCTAGCCAGCATAGCAAACAAAACTTAACAGGGTTTTGATTATCGCAACAAACAATCCAATAACATATATATGACGGATTAATCTTAACAGGCTTAATCACAACACATAACATAATCAGATTTCTAGCAAACACATCATATTGAGATTAATAAAACTTAAATGGTTTACAATCTAGTCCCAAAATTAGTTACAAATCAAGAAATACAAGCAAAGATTAACAAACCCATTACCTAGGAGAACCATCAAGGATTTAGCCTCTCATTTCTTCCAACGTGGCCTCCATCTTCTTCAAATCAGAGGATTTCATGATGTAGGATGATGATCTTGGTGTTGGATAATGATTTTCTGGAATTTTGGTTATAGGTTTTTTTTAGTTTATGGAAAATTGAAAATGGATGGATGATAAAATTGGAAAAGGTGTGTGTGTTCTTGGTTGATGGATCGATGGATTCTTAATCTTTTCCAGGAAGATTTTTTTCTTCCCCAACAAGTTGACCGATCAAGATAAGATGGTAAGGTGATGATATGATGGTTTTATCAAGTGGGAGCAAGTTGATGCGGCAATTTTTTTTTTTTTTTCTGAAATTTGTTTTCTTGTTCTGCTTCCTGTAACACGTGTTCCTACTTGCTTTAACACCTTCGGTTTGTGTGATTTACCTACAAAACCACAAGTTCTTGTAGTTAATCAATTCAAATGGTATAAACACACAAAACACATTAAAACCCATATATTTGTATCATTTAACGCTCGTGTTTTTTACCCCTCGATCACTCACCAACTATTTTTATAGTTGATCCGTTTTCGAAACATGTTTTTCAGGTAAACAGTTATGGGGATAACGAGCTTTAACCAGTACTCTCAATGCGATATACCGGTCCCACTCCGTGTTTCCGCCTTCGGCGGGGTGTTATAGACTTGGTATCAGAGTACTGGTTATAGAGAATTAGGTTTGCCCGATACTAGATCTAGACTATAACTCTAAGTTTATTACATTGAACCGTAGGAATTATATGTGCATTGCATACTACCTCTTGCTTATCTACGACACATTGCTTCGTCATAATCATGTCGTTGTCACGGCACTACGCGTACTCTTTGATGATTCCGGTTATGTTTGCGGTAATCTATATCCGTCTCTATCAGTCTTGGTGTTAGCTCGAGCTGTACCGGTACCTGCACCATACCTCCATCTACTTCAGCTTTGGAGGCGGCTTTCTTGTTGACATCTATTGCTTTTACTTTGTGCGGTATATACTTGCTTTCGTGATCTGCTGGATTGGATGGCTAGAACTTTCGCCATGGGATATGGCAGACAGAATTGCTCGATCTAAAGGGAACCCGAGGTGGAGAACTCTACGGGTCAGGAGATCCATTGACTCTTTTTGTTTTGTTGGATCATTGGATTCACGTATATGTACAAATTTGTAGCATGACTTGCTCAACTCTGATTTGGGGATCTCTACCCTATTATTACTGCCTGATTTCCACCACGCACTTTTTATTTTATTAGAGGACGCCGGTTGTTCCCCTATATCGTTACCTCCATCCAACAACAACCTTAGTATGCAGATCCATGAGTATTGGTACAAAGAATTAAAAGTGATCAGATATAACATCCACACTTTATGCGAAAGTGAAACACGATGACGTGATCCAATGAACATTCCAATTCCTTTTTTTTAGTTGAGAGCTTGGGATAGGGGAAGCACTATATAGACCATGTAAAGTAAATTATCATTTCGGATGCACACGTAATCATAATTTGCAGTGCATGAGAACTCTAGTGAGTCTTCCTGTCCGAGCTAATGTTCATGATTAATCTATATTTTTAACCCCGATTCCCAGTCATTCGATTATTGATAAAAAAACTATCGTAACCTTAGGGTTGAGTCGAAGACATCGAATGATGCGATAGGCTACCTCAGGTGACATGAGAATTTATATTGTCTCTTTTATCTTTGAATCGTAATGGATCCAAAACTCTTATCAAGGTTTCTTTTGCATAAAAATTTAGACCGGGACACTGAAGAGATCTGTTCTCAGTTGATTTAACCTCAGTATTTGGACCGAATTTGACAATTATTTGTTAAGTATTGCTTCACATTTGAGATTCAGTTAAAGATTCTCTCATTTCAATTTTGTTATATGTTTATCAACGCATGTGACGACTCTCGGTCTAGCGTGAATCTGACCTCGACATTTCTGACTCCCCTAATGGATCTTCATGTAACGTTCTCGTAGTTCTGAAGGAACAAGAGAAATTCGAATTTGATCTAATCAACTCCTTACTGAATCTTGAGCAACGAAGATTTTCTCTCATCTATTTACTTGATAAATCAGATCCCTTGAGAGTTTATTGGCCACGTAAATTCAGTATGGGCTTTACAACGCTCGACACTTGCAGTAAGTGTACGACTATCATCGGAGGTCCCGACATAATCTTGGATTTCATCTTATAATCCAAATGCACTCTAACATCGATGGAGTAACAATATGATGGAGAAATTCCTTAAAGCAAATTAAGATTCTTTTCTTGGGCCATACAACCTTTATATTCGATCGTTCGTATAAATCCTTATTACGATGTTTGTCATTTTCACTATACTCCTGATAAATATTCTTAATAATTCAGTTTTACACCTACTTGAAATTTCCATTGCAAGTGCTCTGCACTCACTATGGTAATTTGGTACACTCAATCCTTATTCTCTTAACCGCGACGCTCATATTGTGGAAAGTTTCAAACATTAATTTTATGTCTAAATATGATTTTAGAATTATTGTCCATTAAAACTTTATAAAAAGTTATTATTTTTGGAAATTTTTGTATAAAAATACTTTTATAAAAGTCTTAATGGGAGTTTCGACAGAAGTATTATCATATTAAAAAATATAAAATTTGGACTTTTAAATTGGGTGCTAAAATCACACTAAAACCCTAATTTCGGATGAATCGGATTTTTAAACCGTAAATCGGACTTTACGCGCTTCAAACGAAATTGTGACTTGAGATTTTATCATATATGACATTATAACTAATGATATTCATTAATAAAATCTAAAACTTAAGGTTTCAAAGTCGCGAATTTATATAAAAGCCGGTTTTACAACTTTTGAGCGGTTCGTACGTGTGTGCACGGGTTTTGGGTATGCAACCGACTGCATAGCCACTTTTGAGTAGTAGACTCAATTTTATACTTTAGGCGTCCTAAATGCTACTTTTTCGTGTCTACTTGGACTCGGTTAGGACACCTGTTTTTACGACTCTTGCGGACTTAGCCGTACCTTGGTAGCACTGAGTTGCTAGCCACACTTTGCTTGCATTTGGCTGCTGGCCTTTGATAGAATTTGGATGTTAACCGTACTTTGCGGTTTTTGTTGACTATGTCACACTTATCACCGACGTTGTTCAGGTGAGTTTCGCGGCCCCACTTTTCATTTTTACTGTTTTACGAGGGAAAAGCTGTTTCACACACTACACGTTGTTACCTGGGTTTACTTATGAATGTATTAAGTCCCCACTTTAACACAATCAATTAGCTTGGATAGCTGGTGGGAATTATGAATAGTACTATTTGGGTTGACACCACCGCCCAGGGTTGGTCGCGCCAACTAGACTTGTAGGGTCATTTGGGCGCATAATTAGCCATAGTAGGTGTTCACATTCGACACCTGGATACAAGGGCAACAACTAGTCTGACGGTTTTGATTGTGGCTCAGGGTAATTAAATCTTAACACGTGTACTTGATCATCTGCGGATGGTTACTATTACATTTTGAAATTTATTTACTTACTTTTTATAGAGTCGCAAAACCTGCGTGCTCACCAACTATTTTTATAGTTGATCCGTTTTCAAAACATGCTTTTTAGGTAAACAGTTATGGGGATAACAAGCTTTAAACGGCTTGCTTTTGGGAAGAGTTATCATTATGTACTTTTATTTGTAGTTGAGCATTTTAGACCCTTTGTATTGGTTCGGAATTTTCGTATATTTGTACTTTCGATAGAGGCATGTAGTATGGTTCAATGTAATGCACAATTTTCCTTTTAGTTTCTCTTTTACTTGTGTTCAATGCGATATATCGGTCCCACTCCGTGTTTCCGCCTTCCGTAAAAATTTTAGGCTCCCGAAAAAAATGGGCCATGGCCGGCGGCCCGGCTTGGCCTACCCTAGGTCCGGCCCTAGATTTTATATCTATCATACTATCACTGGACCACCAACTCTAATGGTCGCATCTATGTGGTGGTTACATTATTTTAGTTAATTAAATTTAATGAGGTAAAACTATAAAATAATAACTAAGTTAATTTTTTTAATAATAACCTATTTTCATATATACTTTATTTATGTCACTTAATTTAAAAAACAATGTTTATAAAAAGTTTCACAACAATTGAACAATATTGAAATTGGATGTTAGGATCTCTTAGAGAACTCGTCAAAAAACCAATTAAAACCAATTTTTTTTGTCATAGCACAAAAAATTATATGATCATCAAACACTAGACACTTATCAACTAGTTTGATGTTTTATTATGACTTTTTATTTGACTATTAAGTAAATTTAATTACACTAAATATCTAGATGACACTAAAATCATTAACATCATCCACCTGAGAAGTCGGTCGCCAGAGGGAAGCGAAAGTGATAACGAAAGACTACTGAAAATTATGAATTTAAATGAAGGATAAACATAAAACATACATTTCAAGTCACACACATGAACAAAAGATTAGGTTTGGTGTTTATTCAATACTAGCTCACGGGATGAAACGTTAAGATTATATTGATAAATATTTTAATAACTTTTTTATATAAATTTGATATTGTATTTGTAACTTTTTAATTTTGTGACATTTTAAGATTATACGGATGATAGTAATCAAAACATAAAAAATACATTTCATAATAGCATGACTGTTACATTATTTAAACCATTTTTTTCTTTAATATTTCTACCATGACTGGAACACTGACACTTAAAACTAATTTATGGTTTGACAAACCTGATAATGTAAGTTAATTTAGAAAATTAGAAGATTATAAGCTTTCATTAAAATCATCATCAAGATGCTCTGATTGACGGATACTATTTGTACTTGTATACGGAAAATCTCGCTAAACTTTTAGTACTAAATCTCTCATTAAAAAAAATAATATAAATAAAATTTAAATTTCAACAATACATCGTCTTTTAAATTCAAAATTTAAAACTCCAAATTTTAAAAATTTCACTACTTAATATTTTGACACAATTAAATTTAAAATTCAAAAATTAAATATGAAAAAAAATGAAAACTAATAAATTAGAATTGAAACTTGTAAATATATTTTTTGAAAAAAAAATCTGGTCATTTAAAAATTATAGTTTAAATTATAATACACTTTTAAAAATAAATATTTGCAAGTTTCTTAATTTTATTAAAAACTAAGTATTAAAATTTATAAATCAAAATAAAAAATTTATTTATAAATATCAAATTTAAAAAAAAAACTACTAATTAAATATCAGTAAACTTTATTTTAAAACATATTTATTTAAAATCTCCTATTTTTTAATTGTTGATTTTTTTAAATATTAACTTTTGATGATAATTTTAAAAAAGTGTGAGTCAATGGTAATAATCATAAATTGATTTGGTAAAATATTTAATTATGTAATTTAAAAAAATATACTAAATATGAAAGTATTAAATGAAGGATATAAATGTGATTTTTTGGGGGAAAATTTGTAAGATGAAATGTGGTGATGCAAAGTGACAAAAGTATTTAACTTTTTATTATAACAGGGGGCTAGGTCATTATTCTTAGGATTAGTCTTCACTCAGCAAACCAAAGTAAGCTTCCAAACTAACTTATATATTTTACTAAGAGGGTGTTTTTAACCAAAGTAAGCTTCCAAACTAACTTATATATTTTACTAAGAGGGTGTTTTGTGATTTTTAGAAAGGTGTCTTCTCACTTTTAAGCTAAAAAATTAATAAATTTTATCAATTAAAAGAAACGAGATTCAACACATTTGAGGGTCTTGTCACCTCTAAGTTTTGATATATGTCTACCCGTGATTTGATATCATGAAATTAAATATTTAAATGTAAATGCTACAATAATGACAAATAAAAAAGACAAAATTAACATGATCATTTGAGATTTAAAGAATCTTATTCGATCATTCCATTTTGTCCATATATTATTAATCAAATTGAAAATTCTCTACTAAATTTTTAGGTTCAAGTTGTTATTTATCTATTGTTACTTTTTACTCGTATACGTAAAGTTTTCCACCTTATTATATCATACTATATTAAAAATTAAAAATATTGTGTGATGAAATAGACCATCACTTAACACTTGCCATTTGTATTTTTACTTCCTCTTTCATTCTTTTTCAAACAACTTTTTATTATTATTATTATTATTTTTATTATTATTATTATTATTGTTATTGTTTAAGATTCAGACCATAAGCACACAAAAAACGTAAAATTCTCTACTACCTTCCACATAGTTTTATTAACGATAACAACAACCATGTCTAGTAATCCCACCAATAGACAATCTATTTCTAGGGTTTAGGGAGGTGTGATGTAGGCAAACCATACTCATTCCCAAATAGATAGAGAAGCTGCTTCCCAGGAGATCCCCAACTCCAAAAAACTCGCTTTGGACATGAAAAAATATGTTACAACCACAGCTAAACATTAAACAACAACATCATCTTATTAAAATATAATCCGTAGGCGACAAAGAATAGTATATGGTGAAAACATGTAAGTGGTGAAAAGTGATGATAGCACAAATGGCACCATAGATACACGTAGCCAGAGTACTTAACATCACAAATCTAGGAAGAACTAAACCCCTAAGATAACGGTAAGCCATCCCCTAAAAGTTCTTAACCTTAATCATACGTTTCCACGAAATCCTATCCTAGACCATGTCCTAAGAGAGGTACAAGCCTAGAAAATACTGTCTAATCCTCTCATCCCAAGTCAGCTTGAGTCTGCCTTTACCCCTCCCCTCTTCTACTATGAGTATCTCCACTGACCTAACCAGCTCAAACATCCGTCTCCAATTTATATGTCTAAACCATCTCAATTTTCTCTACCTTATATTACCGAAATACTATCCACCCCTAATCGTTCCAGGAAAATCTCATTTCTTATCCGATCCAACCTTGTGTGCCTGCACATCCACCTCAACATGCTCGTCTCTGCAACCTTCACCTTATGCGCTTGTGTCTTCCTCGTCTCTGCTACCTACACCTTATGTGCTTGTGTCTTCCTCGTCTATGCTACCTACATCTTATTCGCTTGTGCTTTCTTGATGTTCCAAGAGTCTGTACCGTATAACATAGCCGATCTAACTACAACTCTCTAAAAATTCTCATTTATATTAGCTAGGAACCTCTTGTCGCATAATACATATGTAGCTGCTCTCCACCGACATCATCCTGCCTGGACATGGTGAGTAACATCACTATCAAAATCGAGTAGTTTTATTTATGATTGGATATAAACTTTATTCTAAATCGAGTAATTTTACCGTCATCTAGCTATTTAATGTAATTGGACGATGTGAGTAACGTCACAATCTTGCCTGGACGACATAATTTTATTTATGAGTGAATAAAATTTTATTAAAAACCGAGCGGGGTCAAAATTTGGTTTTCTTTTATAAATTTAGGCATATAATGTGTCATAAAATTCATAATATACCGTTGCGACAGTCTTACTTTTTCTTACCTTTTAATCTAAATTTTATTCAAAATCGAGTCGCAACATTACACTGGCATAACCTGCTAGTATATATTGAAAAACAATCTTGATAAATAGTAATGTACAAATTCTTAAAGGTTTTTTTTAAGTACAAGCCCTTAAACTTTTTTTTGAGTTTATTATTTATTTTAGATTTTTATTATTTTAATTTTCGTATTCTTAAATTTCTTTTTTTTGAAGTACAAGTCCTTAAAACTATTTTTTGAGTTTTACTATTATTTATTTTACTTCTTTTAGCTTTTTTATGATTTTAACGTTTATATTAATTTTAATGACATTTTATTTTTTCTTTTATAACTTTTAAAATATATTTCGAATATACTGTTACGATATGTTTATTTTTATCTATTTTTATATTTTATTCAAAATCGGGTCAGGCCTAATTTATTTTTTACTTTTTTATTTTATTTTTAGACTCGTTTTCGTGTTCCTTAATGTTTATTTTCACAACATATTGTTTTCTTAAATTTCAAATACAGTGTTACGACGTGCTTATTTTTTCTATGTTTTGATATAAATTTTATTTAAAACGAAGTTTCCGCAAAGCGTAGGCATAGCCAACTACTTTCAATGAATTTGTATCTTAAACATTAAATTAAATGGTCATCCAGTATGAGGCGTGGAAGCCATGAGGGGTGTGAAACACCACCCCCTTCCTCGTGAAAGAAGCGTGCGAATTTTCACAGAGCGTGTTCTAGTCGTTGGAAACTTCAATTTAGGCGTTAACTTCTAAAAAAATTAACATTTAATTTTCACACCACTCAATTTAATATCGGTATACCCCTTATCATGTAAAAGTGGTGTGAAAACTCCATATGATTAGGTGGCGCCCACACGTTGTACACTTTAGTTTTCACATGAGGGATACCCCATGTTTTTTTCTTTGAACATCTAACACCAAGACCTATGAAGGGTACTGGCAAAAGTCCCCTTCTCAGAACCTCTTGTCAGAATTTGAATCGATGACCTTCATAAAAAGAAACACTTTACAAAGAAAACCTCCTGACCATAAGACCAGACCAGTGACAACGCACCTAATATAACAAGGTAATAACACATGCCATCAAAGTTCTGACTTGGTGGTCAAGGGGGTTTTCCCAAAGGGTTTCTCCTCTGTGAAGGTAATGTGTTCTGTGAAGGTAATGTGTTCGAATCTTGTAAGATGCACTTCATGAAAACTAAAAACACACTCGGCAGTTTTCGAATTCTTTAAGAATTATTTGGATAGACTGATATACGAAACTTCACTGGTAATACGTGCCAGTTGAGCGCCGTTAAAAAAAAGGTAATAACACATATTATGCCTTCTAAAAGAAAACACATGTCAGCAATTCCCAAAAAGTAAACTTTATTGCAACCAAGTGTCAAATCAAGTCACATTTGAGTACGGTGATCGTAGGAAGAAAAATCCAACACGGAACAATCCGACGGTCAGGTCATGGTATTTCGCCAGAGAAATATGCCATCGTGCTGACAAACGAACACCGTCGGTTGATGCAATTTCTGGTGGTCCCGCCCACCGCCGTCTTCATCTCCTCTCTTTCTATAAATCTCTCCGGAAACCAACCTACAAATTCACCTGCATCTGTATATCTTTTCCCGGAGACTCTCCTAATGTCGGAAATCTTGCAGATCTTCCACCTTCAACATGATGAATCTAAATGTAACTGGTCATTCCAATCTGATTTCCAAACGCCTGATCATTTTCAGTGCTCTGAGTTCGCCGGAAGTCCTTTCACAAACTTCTCAAGTTCGTCGGTTGATGAATTATCGAAAGTAACCGCCGTCACTCAGAAGAATCAGAGCATGAAGAAGAGAAAACTTGAGGTTTGGATAATGTTCAAATCACATTTACATAATTAAAATGTTTGTTCATATTTAAAATTAATTACAAGTTTGCTCCAGTTAAACACATTGTATAATTTTTGATGTTACAGTATTTTATATAGCAGTTGTTTATGTGACTTCTTATAATTTATTAAGATATTATAAATGGTATATTTAAATAAAATAATCATTAATCAAATATTAATAAGACCTGGCTGCATATATGTTCTTAGTTTTCTATAACTACCAAGTCATGTTAATTTTAGGGACAAACCTTCCCATTGTATTAATCCTTTTATTTTTTTAACTGAGTCTTAAGTTTTTACACTAATATATATTACATAATTCAAAATTTTAAAAATATCATATTTCACACACTACATAATATAAAATTTAATATATTCGATGATTAAACATTACACAATCATTGTCACATTTTGGGTCCTTTTTGTTGTATGACCTTTCATTTGGTATTTAGTTTGATGTTGTAAAAATTAATGGATTCTCATAATTAGCAGAGTTTTGATTGTGATTCGGGGTTAACCGGACCACCCAGAGCCACGAGAAGCGTTCAAAACGGAGATTCAAAGCCTAAGATGGATCTGAAACCTGAACCTGATTATTTTCATGTGAGGGCTCGTCGTGGGCAAGCCACGGATAGCCATAGCTTAGCTGAAAGAGTGAGTTACCAAATCTTTGTTTCTTATTTAGTTTATGCTTTAATGTTGTAAAATAACTTTAATTAATGTAACTAATCACCCATTAAGCATCCATCTCAAAAGGGTGAAAGCACTCCTACATGTATAAACATCCTATGATCATTTGATTATGTGATATGATTAGGTCAGAAGGGAGAAAATAAAAAAGAAAATGCAATGTTTGCAAGATTTGGTTCCAGGGTGCAATAAAATCACTAACAAGGCTGCAATTCTTGATGAAATCATTACTTATGTTCAATGCCTTCAAAGGGATGTTGAGGTGATTTTTTTTTCTTTTTTTTACCTTTTTGGTTATTTTTATACAAAGAGAGTAACTGATTTGTGTAACATGTTTTCAGTTTCTTACAATGAAACTTGCTGCTTCAACTACATGTGTAGAGTTCCACATGTAGAACTCGTTGCCGGACGAGGTAAAGAACGCATTTTCATCTTAAATCACCTTTTTAAAATAACAAACTCATATTTAAACTAGAATATATGCAGGGGCGTGTTCAATATAGAACCAATATTAATCAGTAACCGCATAAACATTTGCACATATTGTATGGAAGGTAATCAAATGTAGCCTGAGAGAGAACGAGATGCGGTTAAATAAGTATAAGTGTATTTTGTTTGCAAATTTTCAACAGCAACAAAAGTTACAGCTTTCCCAATGGTAGTGAACCCAGATTGCGAGCATTATGGTTCAGACAAAATGGTAGCTAGCAGTACGGATTCATCGTAGGTTGTTAAATCATCATTCTTGATAATCGTAAGAATTATTGGTAAAATGATCAGAAACCCTGTTTTTTTTTTCAGGTTCTGACCTAAGGAGACTTGTTAGTTACAAAAATCAATGTTTTTTTGAGGTGTTTGGTATCTAATTCATCATTTTATATGTCTCATGGTGACTAAAACATTGTTAAAATGACTTGTTGCTATACTTTTTGTTTTCTTGTCTTTGTGAATGTTATTAAGTGCCAATTTCAGAATCACTTGATTGACCAAAGTAGGCTCGAACGGCTATGATTTGCTTGAAATGCTTCATCATTTATAAGTTTATGGTGAATTTGGTTCAAGAAAATTATACCTCTTAAAGAAAAATATGATATTTTGATGTAAAGTAAAGAATAGTATGAGTAACATTTTTTTATAAATAAAAAGTTAATGAATAGTAGAGATTCAGAAATCCAAAAACTACTTCATTAAATATATTTTGACAATGATCAATTCAATTTTTGTCAAAGCTATAAATATTCTCTTTACTATCCGCTCGAATAACCCTAGATGCCTGTCGTGCACAAATGAATAAAAAAGCATGTTTCTGACTTTTGCGCAATGAACGAATAATGGAACAATCAACCTTAATAATGAATGACTGATATAAAATACTCAAACAACGAGTATAATTGATACAAATGAATTATGTTAGAGTGATAAAATAGAATACTCAAACAAATGAATTATGTTAGAGTGATAAAATAGAATACTCAAACGAATCATAAAGTAACTGCTACGAAACAAATAATCAAATAAGTCATTTTATAAGAAGTAATACCCATCGAACACAAATTACACACCTATATAAATTGCAAATTGGGTATACACTTAGTTAACAATCACAACCTAATTTCATATATATATTTTATTTATATCACCCAATTAAAATAAAAATCAACGCTTATAAAAACATTTCACAATATAGAAACTTGAGTAGTTTTGTTGTTAGCAAAATACATGAGTAATTTTTAGCGAAATCCTAGAGAAATTTAGTTATTATTAAATAGAATATTCCCTAAATTGATGAACACCTAACGAAGTCTTATTTTGACCGGTTGAACAAAGGGAAATAGAGTAGAAAAGGCTCAAACTTCAAAAGGACATAACTTGAGCTACGAGTGGGGATACGAGGCCCATAATCAGTGGACGGAAAGATCTCGACGAGCAGGTAATTGGCAAGCAACCTAAGGTGGTTTGGTCTGACTATCAGACCCGAATTCCACTAATTAAGATTCCAAATTCGTCATCCAAAATTTTTCCCCAAATTTTGCAATCTTTGACCTTTGCTTATTTTTTTTAACCTAAAAACATGAACCTTTGATTGGAACAATTTGCGTTTCTAGTTAAAGTTTTAATTTCAGTATTTACTTCATGATTTGTAATTTTAAAAATTTGACAAACCTGTCAAATTTAGAATCGTATATACACGGTTCTAATGTAATAGCTTGAATCATTCAGAAATTTATCTACTTTTTCATTGAGAATTATATCTCTATCTTATTCTTATTTCCGCTCTGAGTCGTAAACAGAAACCAAACAAGGAACTTCCAAAACCGGTTGAAGTGAATTACCCGTTCCATATATAATTCAAACTTACGCTCACATTAAAACAAAGATAGATAACTTATTCCTTTTGCTTCACGATAAATTAATTAAGTTCAACAAGAGAGTTGGCCTTATGTACCTCTCCTCTTCGATCATATCTTCATCCTCACAATATAATCTTTCCCAAAATCACAACACATAACTTTCATTATTTAATTCGTTTCTAAAACCTTCAACTCAAACCTCTCATCTACACATATTTAACTTCCAAGTTTTCATTTACATCTAACTTACTTCTCCTTCACCTAATGAATAGATCTCTATATTCACACACACGCACATATAATATATATAGATCGATACAAACTCTGTGTGCATACCTCCATCTTTCCCTCTTCATTCATTGGAAACAATGGCGTCTAACGGTGGTTCAAGTTTCGTTTCTGGCCTGTTTTTCCTGGTCTTTGGGCTTGTGCCATTGGTTTCTCTTCAGGCAGAAGCTGCCACCAAGAAGTATCAGTTTGATGTGAGTTATTTAAATACTAACATGATTCAAACAAAACATATTAACCATTAGCTAGTTTAAGCCTTTTCACATGTGAACAGAGGGTTTATAATTTGTATTTATTTATGATATATGAATAGGTACAAGTGAATAATGTGAGCCAGTTGTGCCATGCGAAGCAGATTGTGACTGTGAATGGAAGGTTTCCAGGCCCTACCATTTACGCTCGAGAAGGCGATAGAGTCGTCATCAACGTTTCTAATCATGCACAATACAACATGTCAATTCATTGGTATGTTTCACAATTATTCATATATATTTAGTTTGGTTTCATAATGAATCGCATTTAGGTGATGCACATTTTCTATTTTGTAGGCACGGGTTGAAACAGTATGCAAATGGATGGGCAGATGGACCAGCATACATAACACAGTGCCCGATTCAGACCGGAAGTAGCTACGTTTATGACTTCAATGTTACGGGACAAAGAGGTACATTATGGTGGCATGCTCACATTCTTTGGCTTAGAGCCACAGTTTATGGTGCAATCGTCATTATGCCCCAACTAGGAACCCCGTACCCGTTCCCGAAGCCTGACAGCGAACAAGTTTTGGTGTTCGGTAAACACTCACTTCACGTTTGTTTCAGAACCAATATTATTTTAAGCTTTTTTCCTTTTATGATACTTGTGTATATGATACAGGGGAATGGTGGCATGGTGACGTGGAAGAGATTGTGAAGCAGGGGAATGCCATGGGTTTGCCTCCTAACATGTCTGATGCCCACACCATCAATGGCAAACCTGGCCCACTCTTCCGGTGCTCCGAAAAACGTAAGACGTGTCATATAATGTATTTAACGTGTTTTTTTATCTATGTTTCAATATAAATTTTATAGCATAAGTTGTTTTTATGCTTTGTAGATACGTTTGCAATGGAAGTCGAGCAAGGGAAGAAATACCTTCTGAGGATCGTAAATGCCGCTCTCAACGACGAGCTCTTTTTTGCAATTGCCGGCCACAATATGACGGTGGTCGAGATAGACGCCGTCTACAATAAACCCTTCACCACATCCGCTACACTAATCGCTCCAGGCCAAACAACAAACGTGTTAGTTTACGCCAACAGTGCTCCAGGGCGGTACTTTATGGCGGTCCGTCCATTCCAGGACGTTCCGATTCCGGTCGACAACAAAACCGCCACCGCAATCCTCCAATACAAAGGCATTCCCAACACCATTCTCCCATCACTTCCTCAATTACCCTCACCAAACAACACCGCTTTCGCGTTAAGCTACAACAACATGCTTCGAAGCCTCAACACTCGCAACTTCCCGGCTAACGTCCCCTTAAAAGTCGACCGGAATCTTTTTTTCACCATCGGGTTAGGGAAGAGTTCGTGTCCTACGTGTTTGAACGGTACCCGACTATCGGCATCGCTAAACAACATTACATTTGTGATGCCCCAAATCGCACTTCTTCAAGCTCACTACTCGAACACGAAGGGGGTGTTCACGCCTGATTTCCCAGACAAGCCACCCGAAGCTTTCAACTACACGGGGTGCACCGTTGACCGCAAACCTTTTCACCACTCACGGAACAAGACTAAGCAAAATCGCCTTCAATTCGACGGTTGAGCTTGTGATCCAAGACACCAATTTGCTAAGCGTGGAGTCCCATCCGTTTCACCTTCACGGCTACAACTTCTTTGTGGTCGGAACAGGTGTGGGGAACTTTGATCCGGCTAAGGACCTGGCCAAGTACAACTTGGTGGATCCACCGGAAAGAAACACGGTTGGTGTTCCGACAGGTGGTTGGTCGGCGATCCGATTCAGAGCAGATAATCCAGGTGTTTGGTTTTTTCACTGTCATTTGGAGTTGCATACTGGATGGGGGTTAAAGACGGCGTTTGTGGTGGAAGATGGACCGGGAAAAGATCAGGCCGTCCGTCCTCCGCCTAAGGATCTTCCATCATGCTAACTATATACGAGGCACATGATTCCTCTCGGAAATAAGTGTAAATTTTCGAGGGTTCGACGGTTGTTAACATCTTAGATATTGTTATTGATTAAGTGTATGATTTTATGAATGTTTTTTTTATGCAAGTACCTGAAAGAAGCTTAGAAATGTATAAACCACGTTTCATGTATTATTTGGCCGAATATAATTGTGTTCTAGAAACCACCAACCATTCACTTCGCCGCGAGAAATATCGAGCACGAGTATATATCCACGCCAAAACCCACGCTGAAAGTAGATTAAAATAAAATTAAAATATTTAAAATATTCAATTTTACCGTTACAAAGGCTAGAAAAAAAATTAATTTAATTTTCAAATATAAATGTACATTTCTTACACTTAAAAATTACAAATTTCACACTCCAAAAATAGAGCCGACTTTTATAAACATGATCGTGTCCGATGCATCCGCTATCCCAACAGTAAAAGACGAAAGTTCGACATCGATGTCGAGAGCAACTGCGTTGAACAGAGATAATGAAGGAGGTCACGATCACCAAGTTGCTGATTATTTTGTTGACAATGACGTGTATAAATAAGAGCCGTTTAAGACACGATTTCGAATGAGGAATGAGTTATTCCTATGAACAGCTAATGATTTGGTAGCCGATAACCCATTTTTCATATTAGGGTGGGATGTGAGAGGGTGTCGGGGTTTTACTACTTACCAAAAGTGCATTGCTGCACTTCGTCAAATGGCATACGGAACCACATTAAACGCCTTTGATGAAAATTTAAGGATGTCTGAGAGAACCTCACGAGAAAGTATGTTCAAATTCTGTAAGTGTATCATCAAGGTATCTGGGAAATGATATACAAGAAAACCCAATTCGAAATACATTCAACAATTATACGAGGCGCATAAAATAAAACATGGTTTCCCGGGAATACTTGGTAGCTTGGACTGTATGCATTGAGAGGTTTAATTGCCCAGCTGCATGGAGAGGTCAGTACATGAGAGACAATCATTATCATCCAACAATGGCTTTGGAAACAGTAGCCTCACATGATCTATGGATATGACACACATTTTTTGGTGTCGCATATTCAAATAACGACGTCACCGTTCTCGATCAATCATCGTTATTCAACCATGTTATTAGCGGTGCTGCACTTGATTCTTCATTTAAAGTGGTAGAGTAAATTACAAATACAGGTATTATCTAGCTTGTTGATGGTTTCTACCTTGAGTGGGTAGTGTTTGTAAAATCATTTTCGGCTTCAATCGGTGAAAAACATATAAAATTTGCAAAAGCTCAAGAGTTAGCGAGGAAGGACACCGAACGAATGTGATGTATGGTTGTGTCCTATTACACAATATGATACTAGAAGATAAAGGCAATGCGATTTGTATCTACGTTAAAACTGATGTTGAATAACAAAAAGTTGACGATGTACAACAAGCAATAATCAATCAACAAATTCATGATATAGAAATTCATTGAAATCTTAAGTCGGATTTAGCGGATCATAATTTCGATTTATAAATGTCATTTTTAGTTATGTTTTTTAATTTAATGCATTTTAATGTAATGTTAAATATTTTGTTTTTTAGTTTTAGTTATATTAATATTTTTAAAAACATAAAATTATTACTTTATTTAAAAAAGCTAAGAAGCATGAAGTGAAGTATTTTCTTGTTGAAGTGAAGAGTAGTGAAATGGACTTTATGTTTTCATAATATGGTTTCTAGCGGCATGAGATATACCGGACGTGAGTGAGAGTGATGTGAGTAAAAAATGCACGCCATATAGGCGCCATCTCACCATCAATATTTTTCACACTACTTTCACACGGGAGGGGTATACCCGTGCGAGTGGGAATGGTGTGATAATTAATTATTTTTTTAATTAATAAAGACATAATGAAATTAATAATGATTAAAATTAATATAATAAAATAATATTAATTAAAATTAAACATAAATAAGTTTATATTAATAGATCGAGTGAGAACAAAAAAAATAATTGAACGGGTTTGATTGGTTGAATGCGTTTGGTTGTTGAGGTATTTGATTGAACGCGTTTTGTTGTTAAGTGTAGCGCAGTTAAATTAATAATAATTAAAATTAATATAATAAAATAATATTAATTAAAATTAAACATATGTAAGTTTATATTAATAGATCGAGTGAGAACAAAAAAATATTTGAACGGGTTTGGTTGGTTGAATGCGTTTGGTTGTTGAGGTATTTGGTTGAACACATTTTGTTGTTAAGTGTGCCGCACTCAATTGAACGTGTTGTTTGGATCGTTGGGATTTATTTTGGAACAAAAAAGATATGAAATTGTATAAAAAAATAGAGTGAGAAAAGGTAGTGTAGATTTTGTGTGTAAAAAATATGGTAACAGTGTGATATTTATAGTGTAATTTAGGTAAAAAAAAAGTTTTATTTATTTTTAAATCACACCGTTGAACGGCTATTTTTCTAGAGAAGGATTTTAAATGGCTATTTTTTCTTCTTCACTGCGTCAAGAAACTTACGCCCACAAGTCACGCCCCCTTCATGGGGCAGTGTTCCACGCCTCTCTAAAGTTTCAAGCCCCTCACTTTCAGTTAATTAATATTCTGACGATCACTCATATAGTTTTGTTGCAACTATATCTGTTAATTGAAAATAATGTAGGGAGTGTGTTGTAGACAATTTTCAATAGTTAGTATGTAACAAAATGCGAGTAGTTCAATGATCATCAATTCATCATACTAAAAAGAAAAAGATTTACCATTGATAACATGAACTTTATTAATTAAGCTAACTGTAATGCATTATCTTCATAGTAGATGTCACACCTTCATATAACAACATTCATAATAAAATCATAAGCTACAAAATTTTAGTCCCAATCATTTTGTAAATTTCCCCCTCCTGACCATGAACATGATCATCGACAGAAGATGTAATCAATCCTTTCTTGACCTCCTTTGTGGAATATGGAAGCAATCCTTTCTCTCTGCAACTATTGATGGCTCCTTTGAACATTTCCTCCAAATCATACTTAAACTTGAACCCCATGTCGGTCAACTTCTTTGATGAGAAAGAAACTATCGGTATATCCTCATCGATCCCCACAAACCTACCAAATCATATAAATCATCACATCAACATCGGTGGCAGAATTTGAACAATTAAATTTGAGGACCGAAAATATTACACATAAAAGATTCTTACTGAGATGGAACATGATACTCTGGCCATTTCGCATTAAGCATTTTTGCCAATTGATGAATAGTGGCATCATGTGATGAACATATGTATCTACCGTTGGCTTTAGGGTGTTCATAGAGGAATATATGACACTCACAAAGATCATCTAGATGCACATATTGACCTTGCTTTATAATGGAATAATGTGATTCCGCTCCTGTTTCAGTGTCAAAGCATGCACCCGTTATAAGTTAGAAAGCGCGTTTTTTTTAATGTAATGTGGGCACGCTACATTGATACGTACCGTTGATCAAAGAAAGTGCGGTAATTAGGCTTGGTGGGAATGAGGGAGTGATAAATGGACCAACTACTAATGTTGGTATGATACTAATGAAATCAATGTTGTTTTCTTTTGTTGCTTTCCATGCTGCTTTTTCTGCTAATGTTTTTGACACGAAATACATCTGTTTGTGTAAAAATTGATCAATGATTAGCCGGATAGATTCCATAAACAAGTAAGTAATTGTAGCTAAACAATGAAAAAAGCCATCAGGCTTCTGGTCTGGTGGTAAGGGGTTTTCCTGTAAATGATTTTCTCCTGTGGACTGTGGAGATCATGAGTTAGAATCCTGACAAGGGGTCCTGACGAGGGGAATTTTGCCGGTACCCTCCACATGTCTAAGTGTTAGCCGTTAAAAAAATGATGCACGCCATCATATGCATCCTTTTAGATTTGATTGTACAAATCGAGAACTTTTGGACGAAATAATACATCTTGGTATAAACATATGGTCCAAATTTGTATATTTCTTTATGACTAGTGTCAATTTCTAACACATCTGAACCTAACACGAAATATGTGGATTTAGGTTTAGCATAAACAGATTTGGGTCAGCTTCGGGTCAACACATTTAGCTAAACGGGTTACGTTTAGGTTGACCTTGTTGGCATAATTCCAATAGAGGTTCAAAGGTTGAGAAAAGATTAGAGCCGATAAATAAAAAAAGAAGATAAAGATAAAGTTGGAATATCGAGTTCAAATGCTTATGTTTACCGGTTAGAGTTATTTCGGTTATTTAATTCTTTTAGAGTTTGAGTAGGATTAGAATCGGTTCCAGCGAGTCATTGTAAATAGTCTGGTACATAGGTTTTAATAATAAGATCATAGTAGAAGCTTCTTGCTTCAAAACCTCGTATTCATTTTTTTTAAATATTAATTAGATCTTGGGGCTACAGGTCTGACGGATTCACGGGGACCCATTTAACTCGTTTATATTTATTTTAAAAAAATATATGTTTTATGTCATAATTTAAAATGATCTAGTATTTTATGCCAATATTTAAAGAATAAAAGAGAATTATGTATAGTTTAAATGTAATTATTTTATATACCGTATATTTAGTTGTGATCCTAAGTTTAAAGTTTTAATATATTTGGTTCTAATTTTGTAAGTTTTAAAGTATATGATGCCAATATTTAAAAGATAAAATTTTGTGCCTGACACGTTTTTCATATACGTGTCGGGTTCAACCCGCCAGCCCTCAAATACAACACATGTAACACCCCTATATTTCTCTAAAAACGTTAAATTATTAGATGAAAATGTTGAGAGACAATGAGACAAACCCAAGCAGTCATCTTTTTGGAGAAGATGAAGTCCGAATCGCTCCAATGTGACTCATCATAGACCAGAAGTTGTTTCTCTTGAACGTTTACAGTTCCAGCAGAGGAAGTGAATACCAGTTTCTTGACCGTCTTGGCTTTGACACATGATCTTATGATGCTCAATATTCCTTCTATTGTTGGCTTTATTATTTCGTTCTGTAATTAATATATCCATCGTGTCATGATAACCGACATACGATAACAGAAGATAAATCACTAGTGGGATTTTTTAATATAATTGTTGCCGTTCAAAAAATAAATAAATAAAAAAGAAGTTAAATCAATTTAAAAAATATGCAAGTGTACCTCAGGGTCCTTGGATTCAAAGTCCATAGGGGTGGCTACATGAAAGACCCCATGGCAACCTTCAATGGCTTCATCAAAGCTTCCTTCTTGTGTCAAATCTGCCTTCCATAATGTCAAGTTTGTTTCTGCTTTTGGCAGTTCTATCAAATGTTTCACCTTTTTCATGTCACCTGTTATATTTTTTTTAAAGTTTCAATCACATTTCTTACATATTCGGTCCGGTTGAGTACTTTTAAACCACTCTGAACCAGACCTTATGGTTCTGATCGTTGCTGACCGGGTTTCAAAACTTTTTTTTTTATTTCTTTTATCATTCTTTTCATTCCAAAATGATAAAATCTCATTTACCGGTTCATTTACTATTTTAAGCCCTGTCAACATGCACATCTTAAGATAAAATACTTCCATGTTTTATTTTATATTAGTTATACACGTATACATATATTTTTAATTTTTGAATTATTTCATAAACTAGTCCGACCAGTGGAACCGGTAGACGACCGGCTCGTTGACTAGTTCGGTTATCAAAATATTAGTTTCAACATGCTAAAACAAGTCAACAGAATGTCATAATTTATTTAAGTATATTTGGAAGATGTTCAACCACTTCATAAATAAGTGTAAAATGTGTGGAAAAGTATGTGAAAAATTACTTTAACAGTGCATGTGGAAAAGATGCCTAGATCTTAATGTTTCTACACGTTTTTAAACTTGTAGCATACTATTATCTTTATGCAAGTATAAAAATGAAGATTTTATGGTTTCTACCCACTTATGAGTGATATATATACATTAACTTTGTGCAATTCATGGGCGAAAACTGAACGTACAACTACGATATTCTAAAAACAAAAAGAAAGGGTTAAGTATGCACACCAGGGTCACGAACTGTTGCGCGAACAATGTAATCACGCTCGAGAAGTCTCATAACTAACCATGAGCCAATGAACCCAGCGGCTCCAGTGACGCACACGATGGCTGGAGAATCCTCTTTCATGTTGCTTTGTGATTTTTGAAGTCTTTGTGATGATTTATTAAGACTTGGGATATGTTATTTAATTTATAGATGGTTTTTTTAGTTAAAAGGGACAAGTGAAAAGGCGCGTGCCTAACCAACCATTCAACTCCAAGTATATTAGATGGAGAATGGTGGGGGTGAATGATGGTTGCATACCTAAATGGTAATATATATATTTTCGGATAAATATTATTAATCTATACAAACATAAATAGTAAAGTATACTCTACAAACCTAATGTACAAATCATACGTTTTGTTTACGATATATATCGATGTGATGTGTATGTATAGGTTTTTTTTTAGGGAAAAATACGAAAATGGACATTTGACCAAGAAAATACTCAAAAATGGACATTCTTATTTAGACTACTGTTTCATGGACATTATTTTTGCGAAAATGCTAAAGACGGCTAAGCTAGTCGGCTAAAATTTCCGTGCCAACATCCCATTTGTCAGAGTACGAACCAATAATATGGCGACACGTGGCAGGCTTAGCCGTCTAAATAAACAGTTTTAGCTGTCTATTGCATTTAGTCGTCTAAATAAACAGTTATAGCCGTCTATTAGACGGCTTAGCCTCAAAAAAATTTCGGAGGCTAAGTCGTCTAATAGACGGCTATAACTGTTTATTTAAACGGCTAAATGCATTAGACGGCTAAAACTATTTATTTAGACGGCTAAGTCTGCTACGTGTCGCCATATTATTGGTTCGTACTCTGACAAATGAGATGTTGGCACGGAACGCAAAACGTGCTTATTTTTTTTTATTATTTTCTTTTTTTTCATATACGTGTCGGGTTCCTTTTTTTTATTATTTTCTTTTTCAATTGCAACACACACATATTTTTTATATTATTTTAAGTTTACTTTTTTTAATTGCTCCACACAGTGAAGCCACGTAGTAGCTTTTTCTATATTATTTTAAATTTTATAATTAATTTTAAACAGTTTTTTTCTTATAAATTTTAAAATATGTTGTTTTATAAAATCTCGAGTGTGCCGTCAAAACGTGCTTATTTTATCTACGTTTAAATATAAATTTTGTTCAAAAACGATCTTTCATTATAATGTACAAGTCATTGAAGAACGAACGTACAAGTCGTAAAAGTTGCTTAAATGTTTCGTTTTGTTGTGTTCTTTTTTTTATTTTACAACCTTTAAAATATTATATTTTATAGACTTCGGGATTTGCCGTTCCTACGTGATTTTTTTGACGGGGTGAGTAAAAGTGTATAGGTAAGCGAAATCAAGTGCTACAAATTTAAACAGTTAATAGATATCGGTCGAAAAAAACCGATACCGACATCGTTATTATCGGAATCAGTATTGGTATTTAGGGTTGTTCATCGAGTCGGGTTTTGGGTTTTTCGGGTTGGTTTTTTTTTTTTTTAAACCATAAGCCTAACCGAACCATATTTGAGGAAATCTAATCCGAAGCTAAAACCACATTGTAATTCGGTTTGAACCTAACAAACCGAATTTACAAAAAAAAAAGAAATCTTTTTGGTAGCTAGAATTTATTCGTTTTAAATAACACAACATTTTAGGAAAATCTAAACAAAAACATACCTTCATTAAATAATGATTTATAATCCATATATTAGTATTGCTTATTGATATAAATGAATTGAGTTAACTATAAAATATAAACTGAAATAGTGGTGTAACCTAATTCGGGTTTTTCGGTTCAAACCGAATTCAACATCTTGAAACCTACACCAAACAAAAAACCAAATATGTAATTCGGTTTGTTTTAAATGATTTCGGTTACGATTCGGTTATTGGTTTGAAACCAAACATTGAACACCCCTATTGGTATTTTTTGTTTTAGTTTTCAATCAATGTAAAATAACCGGCGATCATGTAACAACTTTATTATTTATGTTTTCTCTTTCGATTGCTATAGCAAGTACCGGTTCCATACCGGTCCTATGATGAACCGAATCTTTAGCGCGGGGAAACCCCACTAGTTATTACTATAAATTAATTGCTAGTATTAATATAGAGTTAATTACACGGATGGTCCATGTGGTTTAATTAAATTACAAATTTAATGTTAACTTTAAAAAATTACAGATTTCGTCTCTATTGTTTGCCGACTTGTTTCTTTGACCGTCCGTGAAACGTTACTTGATCGAGATAGGTGAGAGATTTATGGGATTTTTAGATAGAAAAAGTTAGAAGTCTACCTTAAAAGCCCTTGTTACTTGTACGTATTAAGTTTTGAATTGAAACTAAAACTTAATATAATAATCCAACTATTTCATCTTTTATTATATCTATATTTATTTTATCTATATTTATTTGTGAATGTAATAAATAGTAACACTTTTGTTTTGTAGTGATTTTTTTTAGTTTTTTTAAATTGTTCCGTCTATATTAGTGTTTGTGTTTTTTGAGATTTTACGGTGAAGTGACATTCACTTTTACGACGGGGTACAACGTTTGAGTTTTTTCTCTTGTTTTTTTTTAATATTGAGTTCAGGAATGAAACATTTTTAAGAAAATTGTTGCGATTTTGTAAAATGGAATCAATATAGTTATTCCGTGTATACTTGTGTTCGCACTTTTTGAGACTTTACGGTGAAGTGATGTTCACTTTTACGACGTGTTACAATGTTTGAGTTTTTTTTAAATTGTTGTGTCCATATTTGCGTTCATGTTTTTTGACACTACGATCTCAGATTTTACGGTGAAGTGATGTTCACTTTTACAACGAGGTACACTATAGGGTTTTATGGTAGAGTGATAGCCGTTGCGACATATTTTTGTATCTACATTTTTTTTGTTACTTGACGCTATGCTTTCAGCTTTTTTTTAGGACAGAGTGAGGCATGCTTTTACGAGGGGTTATGTTTTTGGGTTTTATGACAGAGTGACATCTGTTGCCGCAGACAAAACGAACCGATAACGACCAAACTCACTCGACTATCGGCATTGGTGTTATCAGAACCGACATCAGTATTCGCTTTATCGTGATTTGATTTTATGGTTTACGATGACCTAAGCCAATAGCTTTCAATGTCACACTGTGTATCGTGGTGAAAAAGCGACTAAACTTCATGTAGCACAAACCTTTTTATAAACAGAACTCATGGAATGCACGTGTGAAGACAACTAGTTGATGTAAATTGTAACCTATACAACTCATTGGTGTCTCTTAGATTATAAACCATACATTTTAAAATGATATTATTGTTGGGTTTTTATCCTCTCCTTCGTACCCTACTCCTTTTACCCCTTACGCATGGACCTATTTGTTTATGTGTTCGATTCCCTTTTTTTTCCCGTCTTTTTCTTTCTTTTTTTTTATTTCCGTAAAATGACATTTATTTTTTTATAATTCTTTAATTCTTTTTTCTCCATGGACATTTATTATTATAACTAGTGGGTTGGTGTGCGTAAAATGTCGTTATCATCGAGGTTTTTTGGAGAGTACAATCTAACTCGAACTGTCTTAAACACTTATTATATTTGTTTATTATTATTATAACTATGTAAATATTTAGTAATTATATACTTAAGCATTTAAATAAAATAATACTTAATTTAAATAGTATTTAATTATAAAAATATAAATAGTAAATGTAAATTTAAATGTTAGTTTTAAATATTATAAATAAATAAATCATTAACGTAGTGAATTAATAAATCTCATTTGTATTAAATAATGATAATTATTGAGTGTTGTGCTTTAATTGTAAAGATGAGGTTAAATGGTAACTGAACATATTTTATGCATTGATAAGATATACATTATGCGTGGTGCAATTGGAAAAAAAGCAAGCAACAGGGTCGGTTCCAATACCGGTACCATGATAAACCGAATTGATACTGGGCAAATTCCCGCAACGTAGCACGATAAAATCCCACTAGTTATTATTATAAACTAATTGCTAGTATAATATAGACTTACTTACACGGTTGGTCCCTGTGGTTTGGTTATATTATGAATTTAGTCTTAGTTAGTTAAGTAATTATGGATTTGGTCTCTACTGTTTGCCAACTTGTTTCTCTAGCAATCCAGAAAATGTTACTTGATTGAGAAAGGTGAGAGAATAAAATAAAGAGTAACTGTAATTTGCATCCATGTGGTATATGTCCGCTGACACTTTGCAATCCTCTTTTAAAAGAAGTGCAATTTTCACCCTTGTGGTATGGTTTCTCTCTTTTTTTACACCACTGCCGTTATCTTTTCCATTAGTTGTTTAACTCGGTTAAAGGTATTATGGTCATTACACCCAAAAATAAAAACTTAAACCAATGTGATCCACTGTGGTTTTATGCATATATCAATTTGCATCCTTCTCCCTTACTTTTTTCCTGTCGCTGCCCAATTCCATTCTCTGTCTACCGTTTACGAACCCACCGACGCCGCCGCCGTCGTCTAAATCGACATCCAAACATGAACAATTCACTTCTGGATGTCAATATCGATACACATTGGCTCAAAGGTAATGATTTTGTACCTGAAATTCGATCCCAAAACTTTTTGAATATCGTCGATTTGTTTTGCAACCGGAATCAAGGTTAGCCGGTCGCTAACCCAAGCGGATGATCGGACCACATAGCGGTTGATCGTGCATTTCAAGATCAACGTCTTGTTCTTTCATAATCTGAACTTTCGTTCAGATATGAAAGGATCGAAGAGGTTGCCGGAGAAGAAGAAGGTGTCGTCGGTCTTGGTCGGAGATGAAGGACGGAGTCGGACACGCCGTCGGTCTTGTTTTTTGGTCTGTTACCCGGCGTCGACGGCCATTCCAGTGTTGTTAGGGTTTTTTGGTTGGTTAGTAGTTAGGGTTTGGTTGGTCGGAAATGATTTAGAACGGAAATGGCGTCTCCGGCCTTTGAAGTTAGATTGGAAAATGTAAATACTTTGCAAATATTATATTAACCTGGTTATTTCGTTGTTTGTTGAACATTTTGGTCAGAAATGGTTAATCGGACGTATATTTCATTTGATTTGTTCACCAGCGAAGAAAAATGTGTTCACCGGAGAAGAAGAAGGTAAATATGAGGTGGGGTCAGGGGCATAATTGTCTTTTCATTAGAAAAGATAACGGCATGGATGCAAAAAGAGTGAGAAACCATACCACAGGGGTGCAAATTACACTTATTTTAAAAAAGGGTTGCAAAGTGTCAACGAACATATACAACAAAGGTGCAAATTACGGTTTAGTCTAAAATAAAAAAAGTTACGAGTCTACCTTAAATGACCCTGATTACTTCTAGAGATTAAGTTTTGAATTGAAACAAAAACTTAATATCATAATCTAATTATTTATGTAATTTGTAACCTAATTAGAGTTGTGGCCATGTGCTCTATAGCAGGTTAAATCATGTAAAAACTATTAAAAAAACTAACGTTATGTAAACTATAAAATAAAATTTTAGAAAAATGAAATCATTAAAAAAATTATCATTAGAAAAATGAGACCGTTAAAAGAAACTTCTTTAAAATTCAGAGGTGACATCAGCGTTTAGAACTTATATTCTATACATAGTATCTTTTCGCTTTACAAATAGACTAAATAGTAAGTTTTCGTCAAAGGTATAATAGCTCAGCGACATCTTGGTGGTGGGATAAGGCTCAGTGACCATAAGGTCCTGGGTTCGAATCTCACAAGGAAGTATTTCTAGAAAAATTGGGTTTCCTACTGAATTAGTGATTTGATGTTGGAATATGATCGGGTGATACCACCGATGGAACGATTATACTCCGGTGGTCAGTCGGTGATCCAAATTTGTCGTTAAAAAAAATGTAAGTTTTCTAAGTCTCAATTAATGTCATATTTGAATTAAATACAAATAAAAACATAAATGATAAGTGACTACAAATAATATAATGATGTGATACCGTATTAAAATCTTTAAGGTTTTGTTGCGTTATGAATGATCTATATAATATAAAATGACGTTTACCCAATACTTTAAATATTGATAACTTATTGTCGGTTGGTTATATCAATTTGTTGTGGTGGATTTCTAAAAGCTTAGGTTTGTAATGGTTGATGGTTAAATGATAGAGAAAAATTCTTTAAAAAGATCATGGTTTAATGACGTCATGGGTTCAAGTCCCACTTCTAAGGGTGAAGGGGGTGGGAAGCTCCGGTGAGACCGAGTATGAAAGAGGATCACCGAGTAAAGTGGATACACCGCCCCTTGTACTCCGAGTAGTTTTTTCACTCTCTCTAGTGGACCCCACCACTACCACACACCATTTGTATTTAAATATTTTTTTTAAAGTGTGTGAGTAAATGAGTAACGTTTTTCCAATAAAATTTAAGTAAATAATTAGTTTTAAGGTGAGTAAACGAGTAAATAACCCCTTCTTCTTGATAGAAATTAAAATATTTGTCTTTTAAAAAAAATTGTTTAAAATAAACACTAAAACATAAGCCACTAAGGGGGTGTTTGGGATTACTTTTCAAAATAACTTATTAACTTATTATCTTTTGAAATAAGATAATAAGTTATAAGTTTGTTTGGACAATTCAAAATAAGTTGAAAAATGTGAGATGAAGAAGTTGAAATCCAAAAGTTAAAAATTCTTACTTTTAGAATTAAGTCAAAAGTAGTTTTGAAAAGTAATCCCAAACACCCCTTAAAAAAAAGTCAAAAACCCATTACACGCCTTAAAGGCCACTCACCATTTCAACATTACTCTACACCTAGCCAACCCTATCGGAGCCATGATTAGAGCGATGAGCACCAGGAAAAATCACCAGGGATACGAGCAGTTATTCAACGAAACAACCGCCGATGATCGATCATCGGAAGCTATGATGCTCAGGTCCAAGACGTTGCCCGCCAATTTCTTCGGCGATTTTCCGGTGAAATTGGTCTTGGAATCAAAAGTTCCGGCGAACGGAGATTTGGTGCAGAAGCAAGTGAAGAAGGTGAGCAAAGTTCATCCTCTGTTCAGCTTATTCGAGAGGAAGAGCCGGAAGAAGAAGGCAACGGGTAAGCCGGAGTTCTCAAGGTACATGCAGTACCTCAGGGAAGGGGGTGTTTGGGATCAGTGGCGGATCCAGGATTTTTTTTCAAGGGGTTCACTGTTTTTAGATGCTACAGTTTCATAGGGTCGAACATAAAAAATTTCGGGTCGTTTCGATGGTTCATGTCGGGTAAGGTTTATCACATCTCGGGTCCGAATAGAATTCTAGTCGCACAAACCATCCAAAAACTTAGAGACGACCCTAGGTCCGAATAGAATTCTATTTTACATTTACGAGCGTATGTTGGTGGATTTTTTTAACAATCCATTTAATACAAACACGACAACAGTTTTTGGCTTCGTTTGACGCTACTTTAATTGGTATATAAAGGATTTGATAAATGATATTTTTTATCTAAATATCTTTAAAGAAAAAGATATCTCAACCTGATAAACAAAATATTTAAGAACCGAAAAACTTACTAAAATTAATAACAATAAAATAAAAAATAAAATCAAATATATTTAAAAACTATATAGAAAACTTTAAAGTCTTTTTATGTTAAGTTGAATAAATTAATTTTAAAAAAGGTATAAATGCTTGTTGAAGAATTACGGATTAATTTTTTACTTTGAACTTTTCTTTTAAAATGAAAATTTTAAATTAGATGTTGGGCTACATATTAATTTTAGAGAGGCCCACTTCACCTCATATTAGTATTAGGTTATATTTCCAAATCCATTTCTTCTTCCTATCATAACTGAGCGCTTAACAGAGCCGCTGCGCCGCTGCACCGCTGCTAATTCGCCGGAGCCGTCATCGACCAGGAAAACCAAGTCATTCCAGCTTCACTCTTCCTTTATAGGGGTTCACCGTGTATTTTTTTAAGGGGTTCACCCCAGTTTTTTCTTTATACTTTCTACTACAATTTCGAAACTCGGGGGGTTCCGGTGAACCCCCACGACCCTTATTAAATCCGCCCCTGTTTGGGATGCTAATTCAGATAAGCCTGTAATTTACTGATTAATTTAAATTAAATTAAGGTAATAAGTTCGTCAAAATCGAAAGTTCGATTAGGCGTTTTAACTTTTAGAGTTGTTAACAATCAAGTATTGGTGTGGGATGAATGTTATTATTATTATTATTATTATTATTATTATTATACATGTAATTGTTAAGTATTTTATATCTTTTAGTTTATTGGATACTTGCCACAAGTTGATTAGGTTTGTAATAGAACTAAACGAATAATCAACACTTAAATTAAGTGAGTGGTTTTTTTGGTTTATGTTTATTTGTTAAGAAAATAAACGTGTTTAGGTTGTTTAACACAAATAAACACACACAAACACAATCAGACGCTTGTTAAAATTAATCAACAGTTTTCAAATTAAAGTCAGAATACATGATTCAACACTTTCTAACATTTTAATAGTAAACAATAATATTGAAAGAGATAATTACACAGATAGGCCACATGGTTTACGAAAAATAACAGGTTTGGATACTAAGGGTTTCAAGTAGTATATGCTTGTGTTTTATGCTTTCAATTTTGTAACGAGTTTGAGTATTAAGGCTAACTACCGTTAACTTTTCTATTAAGTTTGAGTAAAATGACTATTAATACCCTTTGCGGAAAGTAACATTTTTGAATACTAAGGGTTTAAAGTAAAAGAGTATTTTGGTCATTTCACTCTAAGTTAATGGAAGTTAACTTTAATGCTCAAGTTCGTTACAAAACTGAAAGCATAAAGTCAAAACCCGTTAATTTAAACCCTTAGTAATCAAACATGTTACTTTCGCAAACCATGTGCACTATCTGTATAATTAACTCAGAAATTAAAGTCATTTTAATGGTAAAGATGATATTGAAATTAAAGTCTTAATAGCAGAAGCTTAAACATTAGGGATTAAGTGAGCAGTTGTCTGCGAACAGGGGAAACCGAAATGGATTGATGGGTCATGGATCCGGAGTTTTAAAAAACTAAAATGAGTCGGGTATATGGCTTTAAAATGGGTCAGACCTCAGACTCAACTTGTTTGAAATTAATACGTAAACGAACATCGAATGTAAACAAACGTAAATAAACGAATATAATTGAATGTGTGTAAACATAAATGAACAAACAATACACTTTATTTTTATTTATAGGTTTAATATTCCTATTAGTTCATTAAAAACTAACGAATAGGATTTTCAAATACATTTTACTATTTTAATTGTTATATAACTTTTTTGTCCATGGAAATTAGAAATGAAAAACTAAAAGTTAGTAGATTACTCCATTACTCAAGGACAAATAAAAATAAAAATGAATATGTATGTTTGGTTATTGGGCTTGGTATCATCTAATACCATACATGTCTCATACCCGTAACTTTTTTTTTAGTTAATCACATACTCGGTCCTATACCCTAATGCCCGCCCATTACCCATCCCAAATGTTTTGAGTTTCGGGTTCATTTGCAACCCCTAGTCAAAAGGATTTCAAATTCAAACAAATTGGAAACTATCAAATGAATTTGAATTTGAATTTGTAATGATAGTTAATCACATATAAGTGGCCACTACTGTCGTCTCTCCTTCCCAGTTCCACCCCTGTCTCCACCACCCCCAGCCTATTGGGTGCCATTGTTGCCACCACCTATTGTGGGTTGCATGGTAGTGGAGGTTGTGGTGGTGATGGAGGAGAGTGGGCGGAGATTTCAATTCTTTTGATTGATTTTTTTTGACAATTTGAAAAGAATGTTGAGTTCTTTTACTTGAATAAAATTAAGTAAATTAATTCTAATTCATCTCTCAATCAGATACATTAAGGACTAAATTATAAATTTTATCATTTATGTTTTACAACATTATGAAATAGATCCTTTAAAAAATTAACTTTCACTTATTGTTCTTTACATGAAAACTTGTATCCCATCTGTCAGCCAAATGTTTTCCAATACCACCCACCTTTCTTCTTGTTTGTCTACCGCCCAAAGGAATTCCGACAAACATCGTTCACCGTCCCTATCCCGTTAACAACTAAATCAAACTCTCCTTTAATAAATATATACATACACACAATGACACAAACACCGCCACTTGCCCATATCCCCTTAACAACCAGTGAGATCGTTCGTCATTAACAACCAAAACGCATAACAAAATCTTCTACGTATTTTGGTTTAGGCACGATTTGATCTTGATCATGGATCACATTATCCTATCCCAAATTTAGATTTGAAATACGATGTATACGAGCAGGGGCCTACCTAGCCTTTGCTAGGTGGGTCGGCCGACCCCGATGCATTTTTTTTCTATTTGTTATATATGCGATATAATCTTGACCGACCCTCATGGAATTTTGACACCGAACCCCATAAAATTTTGACCGACTGCCCAAAAGAAATATTTTTTAACACCGACAAAAAAAAATTAAATTTTAACACCGACCTTCATTTAAACTAATAACTTATTTGGAATAAACTGGGCTAAAAACTTAACTATTTAAACAATTAAACTCACATTTAATTAACCCATTACCCATTTAAACAATTAAGCCAATGTTTAGTTAACTCGTTATCCATTTAAATTTTTAAACAATTTGACCTGATAAAAAATCTAAGTACCGACAATCCTGATCCATCAACTTCTCGACATTTCATATTTACGTTTCACGCAATCAGATGAGCAACAATTTGCTAATTACGATTCTCGCCATGCTTCTTCACGATTTCAAACCTCTTCGCTAATCACGAATTTACGATTCTAGCCCTACTAGTTGATTCATTATTTACATCATTGCGTCTTTGCCTCCTCACGATTTCAGGTAACTTTTTTTTTCTCTAAGTTTTGAATTTTGCTTATCATATTATTTTGTTATAAGCTATGTCATATGTACTATTTGCTAATTGTAATTAGTGATAATATATTAACTAAGTGACTTGACCCAGCTTGAACCGGACAGAAAAAAATTAATATTTAACGATAAATACCTATCACAAAAATTGCCGATCCTTATGAAAAAAATTCATGAGTCCACCACTATATACGAGATTTTTTTTAATTTAATGCCTTTTGGTTGTTGATATGGGAAAAAAAACGAATTCCTAATTTCGATGTGGGACAATTGGGTCTGTTAAAGATGATAAACCACATGTTTCAGATGTGAGACAATTGACTCGGTTAGAGAAGATGATAAAAACTGCCCCCCTAAAACAAGGCCTTGACCATCGTCGGGACCAAACCTTCAACAACTACTCTTATGAATCTTCCTGGGTTATGAAATCTTCAAAAATGGGTTTTAGAATAAGTGGCGGATCCAGAACTTATTTTCAAGGGGTTCACTGTTTTTAGATGCTCTAATAGCATAGGACCGGACATAAAAAAAATCCGGGTCGGTTCGGGTCGGGTAAAGTTCATCACATAACAAAAATACGATAACATAATAAAAAACCATCGTCATTAGAAATTAAAACACTGTTTTTAGAAACTATTGACCTTATAATGTTTTTCGAAACTATTGACCATATAATGTTTTTAGAAACACTGTTTTTAGAAATAACGATAACATATTTTCAAAGGGTTAATTGTTTTTAGAAACTATTGACCATATAATGGTGACGATTGGTGATGCCGGTCTTCCTTCTTCGATATTTCGGGTCAACATACCCGGCTTCCATGTTAACCATTTCAATCTCATATTTGTCACAAAAGGATGTGACATCTTTTAAAAGCGAGTCAAAACCTTCAAGCCGATACCTTTATAATTCTTCTTTAGTTGATTTAACAAGCTCAATTGCATTCAATATATCTTGATTTTTTTTTTGAAGTGCTTCACATAATGTGTTAGTAACACCCAAGATGTGCTTCATCAAATGTAAATAAAATACAGAGTTAAAAGTTTTCATGTATATTTGAAGACCATTTGCTTGACTCCTGTGAGCACAAAATTAAAAGTTTGGTGACGATTGGTGATGCCGGTCTTCCTTCTTCGATATTTCGGGTCAACATACCCGGCTTCCATGTTAACCATTTCAATCTCATATTTGTCACAAAAGGATGTGACATCTTTTAAAAGTGAGTCAGAACCTTCAAACCAATACATTTGTAATTCTTCTTTAGTTGATTTAACAAGCTCAATTGCATTCAATATATCTTGATTTTTTCTTTGAAGTGCTTCACATAATGTGTTAGTAACACCCAAGATGTGCTTCATCAAATGTAAATAAAATACAGAGTTAAAAGTTTTCATGTATATTTGAAGACCATTTCCTTGACTCCCGTGAGCACAAAATTAAAAGTTTTCTTGTGTGTACCATTCCGTATTAAAACGTCTTAATTTACCACCATAATCTGTTTGTGGAAAATCATGCCCTGTTGGTTGACATGGACCTCTAAGAAGGTATGCCTGTCCAATTTCATCTTTTTGATTTGGATGATAACATGAAATTGGTTTCCTTTCGAAAGGATCGGAAGCTCATTCAAATCTATTCGAGACGATTTACTATTTGAATATGATGATTCAAGGTTTGATGGTGACGGTGCTCTATGAAAGTATCTTTTAATATCCATAATAGATTAATAATACCTAGGAATCAAATCCAAATTAACATCTAAAATTCAAATTAACATCTAACATTTAAACTAACATTCTAACATTCAAACAAGTAAACAATAAATATTAAAATTAACCCTAAGTCCTAACAACAAACAAGTAAAGAATCAAATTAAAATTACATCTAACCTTTGGGGACGGCAGGAAACCGAGCAGCAGCAGGCGGCGGCCAGTGGGTGTGCAGGACGGACTTCGAGGACGATAGTAGCAAGCAGGTGTCGATCTATCCCTAATTTCAAATGCAGGTCAAAAAAATAAACCCAATAAAACCAATCCTAATTTCTATTATCTATCATTCTAGCCCAAGTGAAGCCCAAGTGAAAACAATAAACCCAATAAAGAGCCTGGCCCCATACGTAATCAGCTAAAAAAAAGGTTTTAAAAAAACTTGTTGAAGGGATTTGAACCCACAACCTCTATGTTATAATGAAATGCCTAAACCACTACACCACTTGTTATACTTTGTAAGGGGGTTCACCCTACAATTGTTTAAGAGGTTCAACCCTGTTTTTTTACCTAGCATTACACTATAATTTTGAAACTCGGGGGTTCACACCCCCCCCCCCTGACAAGAGTAAAACCGCCCCTGTTTAGAATCAAGGGGAGATCGTACAATGAATTCGTACATCGCTAGCTTGTTAACCGTTTCTGATGGTCGAAAATGGTGGTGGTTATGTTAAGGGATGCAACGGTGGTGTTGGGAGGTGGAGGGGTGGAAGATGAAGTGAGGATGTGTGGGTGGAGGTGTAGTTTGTGACGAGAATGGTTGGTTAATCGATAGGGGATGAAACGGCGGAGTGGTACAGTGGTGGTGATGAAGCGGTGGAGTGGTGTAGCGGCGGTGATGAGGCATCGGAGTGGTGTAGTGGCAGTGATGAAACGGCGGTGGTGGTGGGTGGTGGAGTGGTCGGAAGAAAAGGTGAAGTAAGGATTGAGATTGGGATAAAGAGAAGAAGGGCTTGGAATTTACCTTAATGCCCTCACATGCCAAACACATTCACTGATTTAATGAATAAAGTCGTTAGGGTAAAGGAAAAAAAAAACAAAATTGTTGGAAAATATGTTGAAATAAATGAGTTTTGTTTTCACATGTGGGGGATTGTTAGAATTTTTTTTTTTTTTGAAAATAAAATACAAATTATATTTACTTGAATTCTTTTTTAGTTGAAACACCTTATTTGATTAATTCAAATTCATTTAACATGTCTTTAAAAGTTGGATGTTTAGTCTAAAATCTTAAAGATTTTAAGATGTTTCAACTCATGAGTTTATGGAGCATGAGGTGTTTCAACTCATGAGTTGATGGTGAATGTGGAGTTTCAACTTCTTTTTCAAGTATAAATACCAAGATATTCCTTGGTTGAAACATGCACCAAACACACACAATCTATCAAGTGTTATCTTCTTCTTTCTCCTTAAAGAATTCCAACAATTCTTTAATCATCTTCATCATTTTCTTTAAGGTACAATTCGGGTGCCAAAGCCTTCCCCTGTAGTACATATTGCTTAGGCCGTTGTACCCTGGGAAACAAAACGGGGAGAGACCTGGAATTTGTTTTAAGGGCCCCGTGTTAAACACGATCCTCGGTCAAAATCGGAATTTTGTTCTTGTATTTTCTGATTTTTCAGTTGTATTCGTATTTGTAATTTACTTGCTTTCCTAGATAAGTTTATTTTTTGTATTGTAATCATAATATTAAAAGTGTTTTATTTTTATACGCGAACGGATTCCTACAAAAATAACTTTTAATATAAAAAACAATAAGTGAGTCAATTTTCTTTAAATCACCTATTACATCTATCTATACTAATAAAAGAAAATAAATCAGTAGCCTACCAAAAACTTAGTTTTCCCGCCCATTTGTTTTCCTATTTTTTTACACGCGGATCTAACTGATGCTACCATACCCGGTTTTGATCAATCTAATAACCCGAAAATTGATGTATCCTCTTCTCAACCCGAGTCTAAAACCCTACTTCACATTCTGAGCCATATTTTCCCAATTCTTCCTCTATGCTAGAAACCCTAAACTTTCGATTGCTGTGATGGTGCAACCGACATGAGGGTTGTGTTATTTTGACATACCAGGACGACAAATAATGCTTATAGCTACCATGGCGGTTTGTAGGGGGCAGTGGTGATTGGCAACGATGAATAGTGTAGAGAGTTAGGGCCGACGATGATGACTATTGCGGGGGTAAGCAACCAAATAATCCTTTTACGATTAATTTTGTTTCTAATTTTTCACTATTTTTAGGTGGCATAAAGGTCGTTGGGTTGTTGCTGCGGTGGCGGTGATTTAGGTGGATTCGACAGCCACTAGGGCTTTTCATATCTTATCGAATGTGTTGTTTTCACACATGTTCATCTTTTTACCTAATTTCTTTCAAACTAATATTCCCTTCAAAGTTTGTAGTTTTTTTTTCTGTAAACTTGTATTACTTATCAGCATAACTACCAACTTTCAAGTTCTATAATTATGTATAATGTTTACTATTTTGTTGTTTTCATTACAGGAGTGATTTCATTTTTCACTAATTTTTTAGAGTCCTTTTATATGCAAACTGGAGAGACTGCTTTTATAACATGTGAGAAGTCAAGGTAATATGTAACATTAACCTTCGTTTTTTTATTAATATGGATCAAGTTGTTTTTTATTTAAAGATCAACCTTGTAAGCTTCAAACGTCTATAAACTGAGAAACTCTTTTCTTTTTTGACACAAGAACAACACATCATATTAGAAACCCCTTATTTGCTCATTTTTTGAAAAAACAAAAATCTCAGCTTTAGGTTTCTCTGATCACACCTCATCTTCCCTCACAAACGTCAGCCGGAAAAATAAACAGAACTTGCCTACTCAAAGCACTTATTTCAAGTAGGATTTGCAATCTTTGTATGGTGGAAGGAGAACAAGACCTCCCTTTTGCCGGTTTGTTGCAGAATTTAGTTACAGAGCTTGAATCGAAAATATGAAATCCGAGAAGAAAATTTGCGTCATTTTGGGTTGAATAAAATAATTCAGCCGGAAAAAATCATGTTATTTAACTAACGACGAATACACATTATTTAACTAAATAACGACTTAACCAATTTAGGGTTAAGTTGTTATTTAGATAAATAAGTAATTTTAATCATATTTTGTCAGATAAGTTGACATTTGTTAAATTAGTTTGCTTCATATTCTGTTACATGGCCTTAATAGTAGTTTAGAGTTTTTATTTGACTCTAATGCATTAGATAAAGTTAAATTAAATTAATTGACATTTATTCTATGTTGTTTATGTTTCTGATAATATGCTTTATGATGTAATTAGTAAGTAGACACTCTAATTTTTTCCTCCTTTAACTCTGAGCCTGTGAGGTAATTTCATTCATACTTACTTGCTTTTTACTCAAAGGAGTTGTTATGTTATACTGTCTCTAAATCTTATGCTTTAATTTTTTACTTCTAACTTTCATGGTAAGTATTTATTTAAATTGATTCATATGTGGTGCATCTTATTTCTTAAATAGGTGCAGTGGGATTTTGAAGAGTTGCCTTCTAAAGCATTTTGTTCACTACATGATTCATTAAACGTGAGTATATAGTTCTACCTTATTTTAAATCCTTGCAGTTTATAACCGTTTAGCATGTTGAGTCATCATTAACACATCAAATGTTGAGTCATCATTAACACATCAAAGATCAAACTGTTATCTTTCAGGTGGTGGTAGCAGTTGCAAAACCCAATTCAAATAAACAAGGGGTATTGAAATTATCACTAAAGCCTTGGTTGTTCTTATGGTAAGTAGTTAATAAAGTAATTATTTTGGTATAATAGAATATGGAATGTAGTATAAATTATTTAATTTAAGTTTAGGTTACTTATTCTTCAACTCATGAAGTTTAAGAAGAGGGTACTGATGAAATTTGCAAAATCATTCATGATAATGGAGGTGAAGTTTAATTGGATGGAGCAAACATGAATGCACATGTATATTGATTTTTATATCCCAAAATGCAGATACTTTTTATAAAATATTATAACTTGACTGAGGATCTTACAGGTTGGTTTGACAAGTTCAGGGTGGATTGGTGTTGATGTGTGCCATCTAAACCTGCACAAGACGTTTATGGTGCAGCCGCGTGTGACTCTAAGGTTTGATTCCATATATTCTTTATGAAATTGGTTGTAACTTGAATCCATTTTGGTATAAGTTTAGTTGGTGTTTGCTGAGTTGGGTGCTTAATTTCGTTATCTAATGGATGCGGAAAATATTTTTGAAGAACTGAAGAATTTGAAAAAATTCTACCAAAAAAAGTCAAAATCGGAAACCAGGTAAATTGTGTAGATCTTAAGTACTTGGGTGAACTATATTTTAAAATTTGGGATTTTTGTGGTGTCACCAGAGAGCCCCACCTCTGACCGGTTTATGTCGTGGCTCATTGAGTCCTTCGTGTCAGACCATCAAAGTCTCCGTTTCTTTCTGTGTGAAAGTCAGTAATGGGAAGAGCACCATTTTGTTCAAAGGTTGGTTTACACAGAGGGGTCAAACTTATATGAACAGATTCTATTTTCAGTGTTTTTTTGCAACTAGGGCTCATGTAAGTTGTTGCTTGCTTAGAGTTTTTTTTAACTTATTGATTGTTGATAAAGATGATAAAATTATGAACAAAACAACAAATGTCGTGTACAAATAAGTACTTAAAGATTTGTGAATTGTAATTGTACTTTTATTTTTTATCGTTACACGTAATAAAAATATTTCAGTTATGTGAACTTTTTATAGAAATATATAATTTCTATTATAAAAACCCGTGTAATACACGGAATTATAACCTAGTATAACATAAATAACAAAAAAAAATTCAATTTAGTCTACATTAAGAGTGGAATTCAAAGAATAAACTTGTATACCTTCTTAATAACTTGTACACCTAAACTAAAAGAATTAAATACATAACTGTTACTTCCAAAATAATTTTTACCAGATTGTTTTTGGTCGTACGACTAACATATGCCACCAAATTCCAAATATTAAATGTTTTATTAAATAAACATAAAAGATCTGTTCATTGACCAACATAGAATCATAGAAGATGTAAAGCGTAAACTGCATAAAGTCAAAAACTACCAAGAAGTTACAGATGACGTCACGTTCCTCTATAAATCATTGACCGTATATTCAACGACTACAAATCTAGAAGGTTCCTAATTTATAATTCAGACCTTATAGTTTAACAAAATTTCACACCAAACCCTTTCAATCATTATATCGCATACCATAAAAGACCACAAGAACAATCCGAACGACGCCTATAAAACCTTCAATCATCCTGCACGCCTTTCATCATTACAAAATTCAAACTCAATCCACCCAAACTAAGAAGCCATGTTCAGAGCGATGAGCACGAGGAAAGTTCACCGGGGATACGAGCATCTGATTAGCGAATCAACGGAATCTAAGATGCTGAGATCGACGACGTTGCCGGCGAATTTCTTCGGAGAATTACCTGTGAAATTTGTGTTGAAACCGGAAGTTCCGGTGAAGGTGAGTTACTTTGAGAAGCAAGTGAAGAAGGTGAGCAGGATTCATCCGCTGTTCAGCTTGTTCGAGAGGAGGAGCCGGAAGAAGAAGGCGACGGCGAAACCAGAGTTCTCAAGGTACATGCAGTATCTCAAGGAAGGAGGTATTTGGGAGGCTAATTCAATTAAGCCTGTGATCTACTGAAGTGTGAAGTTGAAGATATGAACTCGTCAAATTCGATGATGCCATTTTTTTAATTTTATATAAATTACATCCTGTTGATATGTATTGTAGTCTGTACACATGTTATACCATCGGTATTCTCTTTATAGTACTGTAAAAGTTACCAAAAATTGTAAAAAGAAAACTAAAATTCTTTAAATTCTATACTTAAATATGAAATTGATGTTTTTAATTACTTCAATTTAATGTTTTTTGTTTAATGGCATTGTGAATTCCTTTTAACTAAGTCGATAAATAATGGTATTATGTGGTTAAACTTGATGCATGAAAGACTAGTAATTCTAAGATTATCACTTGGATAAACATCTCTGTGATAAAGTCAATTGGTATTCAATTAGCTATGTAAAGGAAGCTTGGGATCACTTGAATGGATTGTAAGCTCAGTCTAACTTTGCTAAACAATACCATTTAGAGTATGATATTTGAGCTCTTCTTCAAAACACTAAGAGCATTCGGAATTTCTGTGCTGTCATGTCTGATTTATGGGATCAATTAGCTCTTGCGGAATATGCAGAATTGAACGTTTTTGGACCATACATTGCTAGGAGGGAGGAACAACTTTCGGTTTCGTTTTTTATGGCATTATGGTCTGATTTTGAAGGATTACGTGGGGCAATCCTTCATTATAGTCCTCTTCCCACAGATGATTTAGTATTTCATGAATTGAATGTAGAGGAAACTCGTATCAAATATCAGGTGGACAAAGGGTCCAAAACATCCACCACTCCTAGTGTGTTTGATGTCCCACAATGACCAAAAGCGACTAATCAGTCCAGATCTGCTCCTTAAGTTGCATTTGAAGAATGCGCACACTGCAAACAGAAAAAGAATTACAAGTCTTAGTGTCCATTGTTACTTAACAAGACAAAGGCAACAACGACCTCTAATTCGAAACAGATCTGGACCGTTTCAACCATCTTTTCAGCCACACCCCATCTGGTCCTACCCTATGGACACATCGTTCTCCACGGTTAACTGATGTTGTTGCACCCTCAGTAAACACTCCTAGATTTACTAGCACCACACACCGTTGTCTGATTTGAACCATAACCCTAATGTTCATTTTCTTACCAACGAATGATGCTTTCTTGAACAACATGAGCGTGTCAATGTATGAAAAGTTTGAGAAGTATTGGGGGGCAAGTTGAGGTGCTTATGTGAATTGCGTCTATTTTAAATCCATGTTTGAAGTTGGTGTCAGTTTCCTAGACTTTTAAGAGGTTGCGTCCAGTCAATGAACTTAATAATCAGGTTAAAGATGTGATAAATAAGATTATTATAACTTGGTTATAAATTTTTTGTTTATAAATTTTGCGTTATGAGTATGTTAAAAATATTTTTTTTTGCATATCAATGTGCCTAAAAAGAATAAAATATAAAAAGGTAAAAAAAATTAAACGAGCCGGCTCGAGTTTTTTACGAGTTGAACTCAAAGTCAACAATTCAGATCGTTAAAATAAACAAGTCGGCTCGGCTCGGTTTCTAAACGAGTCAGGCCCTAGCCCACCTTGGCTCGGCTCTTTACAACCCTATATAATACCATGTCATTTAGAACAACCTCTGAAGTATTATGAATATTGTTGGATATTTATAGTGGAAAATATATGAGTGTTATTTTTTAAACCTTAAATAAATAACTTATAATACAATATGGTAGAACACATGTAACAATACATAAAATATTTAGAAAAAATACAAACTTTATAAAACTAAATTATAATTTAAGACTACTTAGCAGGACAGGTTCGACCGAAAACCACCTACACAACGGGTCACGTTGAGTACTCTTGAACCGTTTTCATATGAGATGGTCGATTATGGTGTTGATCAACAAACTAGAACGGTGGTTGGATCAGTTTTTGTACTTTTTAAAAAAAAAATTATCTTCTTTCCTTCCGGTCTCTTATTTATTAATTCATTTACTACTTTAATCTTTATATTCTATTTGTTTCAGCCTACATATTTTATTAACATTACAATTTCATATCAAAAGTTAAACTCGTTTCATATCTGACTTCAAAATAGTTATATATGTTCTTAAAATTTTAAATTATTAATAACCTTTAAACTGATCCGACCGATAAAGGTTGATTTAATAACCCGTTTAATTATAAAAATATTAAGCATGAATGAGTGTATAAATGTTAAAGCATGTAAGAACATGATCATTTAGTTTGAGAAGCAAAATATCGTCTATGTTTAGTGGCATGTGGAATTCAAGTCGCACGATGCTTTTATCAAGGCCGGCCCTGAGATTCCTTAAAATGTTTTGGGCTCGGGACATTTAAAAAAAAAACGGGCTCCATAATATAAACTAATAATGACATAATAAAAAACTATAACAAACGAATAACGATTATTTTGTTATTTTTTAATAAATTTGAAAATCTAGTGGGTTTTTTTTTATTTCTAAGTGAGTTAATAAGATAAATGGATAATACAAGTAGTGGACATTTTTTTAATTTGTAATTGGGTTAATAGTACATAAAAGAAACGTATGAAGTTGCCACGACTCGGTCATGGAGTTCGAAAAATGGATAAATTGTGGCGCGAATAGGAGTTAACATTGAAACGATAAATTCGTTAAACTTGAGGTGGTAAAATTAACAATTTACAAAGCTAGGGGTGAGTTTTGCCATTTTACCAAAGTGAGGGGAGAAGTGTCAAATTACCAATTTATAAAGTTAGGGGTTAGTTATGTCATTTTCGCAAAGTCATGGGTGTCAGATTAATAATTACAAAGTTGTGGATGACTTTTGTAATTTAACTAAAGTTAGGGGGAACAATGATCTATTTTAAAAAGAAGAAAAATAAAAAGGATTGGATGACTTTTGTAATTTAACTAAAGTTAGGGGGGAACAATAATCTATTTTAAAAAGAAGAAAAATAAAAAGGAGGGTTGCAGGAATCGAACCTGCAACCTCCTTGAGTGGAAGAGAATTAATAGATAATTTAAAACCAACCTATCTAACTCAAGCTTTTGTAATATTCTAAAACATGAAATATGTAACCGGTAAAGACAATTTAGAAGGTCAAACTCAAGTAAATTTTTTTTAAAAAACTAAGGCCTCTTAGGTGACCGGGCCCCGGACAGTCGTCCTCCCCACCCCCCGCCCCAGGCCGCCCCTGCTTTTGATGAAAGCCACTAGTTATGATCGGGCAAGAATTTTGAATATGTGATGATGGTAATAACGAAATATAGTTTTTAGTAAATAATTTGTTAAATCAAACGTTTAATGTGTGTGTATTTATATACATAATAAAATATCTAAATCTTTTTATAACCTTATTTTAAAGTTTTGTTTTTATTGTAAATCCAATAAGAAATTACAAACACGAAGGTCAAAAGTTATTTTATATAGATGAAGACCAAAAAAAAACAATATTAATATATAATTTATACCACAAAATCTCACATCACGCACACTTTCCAAGAACATTACCTCAATTTATCGCCTACCATACAAGACCATTTTACAAACTTTGAAAAAACATTTCACGCCTATAAAATCGTCAACGTTCCAAATTTTCACAACTTCAATATTCAAACTCAACTACCAACGAACCCCACTCTCACCCAACGATTCAGGAACCATGTTTAGAGCCATGAGCTTGAGGAAAGTTCACCGAGGATACGAGCCACTGATAAGCGAAAACGACGTCGTTCCTGATCCATTATTGGATGCCAAGATGATAAGATCCACCACGTTGCCTGCCCATTTCTTCGGGGATATTCCGTTGAAACTTGTCCCGGAGTCTAAAGCTCCGGCGAAAGTAGTTTCGATAGAGAAGCAGGCGAAGAAGGTGAGCAAGCTTCATCCGCTCTTTAGCTTGTTCGAGAGGAAGAGCCGGAAGAAGAAGGCGACGGCTAAACCCGAGTTCTCAAGGTACATGCAGTATCTCAAGGAAGGAGGTACTTGGGATGCTAATTCAGTTAAACCTGTAATTTATTAATTTATTGAAATCGTTGTCGAATTCGGAGGTTCGATTAGGTGTTTATGTTTGTACAGCTCTTGCAAGCCGAGTAATAAGTTTTTTTTTCATAAGAACCTGTTACCGGAAACTCATGGGGTAATAAGTTTTTCAAAGTTGAAATCTTGATTAAAATAGGTTAAGTTGTTAGTTCTTACAATTGAGTGTTGTACTATGATTGTTCAGTTTAGAACTAATAATATGTGTGAGAGAATCATATAATGTTTTGTATATGATGTTTTGAATGCGATACATGATATGGTTATGTAATATGAGAAAGAGAAGAAGACAATTAACAAACTCATGCTTTGTATTGTTAGAAAATTACTGGGTCCGTATACACTGAAGATATCCCGGATACTCTGATAATCGTGGATGTTCACTTTCAGATTGAATTATTTCTCTTGTATACGAGTATTCAGTCAGATAAGAACCAGAGATTCAAATAACGAAAAGTTATTCTAGAGAGGCAAAGTTACTCCGGAGAGCTAAACTTACTCCGAATGAGTAGAATTACTCAACATTAGTAATTTGGTCCAGAAGACCAACTTCAACAGTTTTTACTTCCAAACTCAGTTAATCAGGAGAAGCAACGTTTGAACCCCACTAGGGGTTGCCGCCACTTGGACCCTACTAACCATGGGCGTTGCTCCCAGACTTCCGTTGTTCAGTGAGCTTCACTCAATTGAAACAACAAGGTGTTTTTAGCACCATAAATCATAAGGTCACCAAACAAGTGCACTCCACACTTTTCAACTTGTTTGACGTTTAATTTGACTTCTCATTTGATCATTAAATAAATCCAAATATATAACTTGATGACAGTAAAATCACAAACGTTTATATGATGCTTTGAATGTTATACACGATATAGTTGTGTATATAAGAAAGAGAAAAAGACAAATAGTGAAATCTCACTCGTAAAGTAGAGTACGAGGAAGAAAGAGAAAAACAATAAAAAAGAAATAAAATGGTGTAACATCCCAAAAATAGTAATAAGTAAATAATAATACGATAGAGATTTAAACGTCATAAAACGAAATAAGAACGGATGGGCTTGGGCTCGACTCCAACGGGCCGATGGAAGCCCAGGTATATAAGGGGCAAGGCAGCCCACCTTCTCCACTTCACCTTCATTCCACCATCCTAGAGAGAGAAAGGAGAGTCGGGTCTAGTGAGAGAAAGTCGCTGGATCGACACGAAATTGAAAGAGCACGTTACTACTGAGTTCGTGAGCAAAACCTCCGAATCAGAATCACAATCCAGGTAACGAATCGACCTTAAACTGAGTTTTTCTTTGTTTTGGGGTTTCTCGGGTTTTAGCTAAATAGGAGACGTTTTTGTGGATGAAACTTGAAAATAAGCTTAGAACTAGCATCTAGAGTGAAAACCGCACATTTTGATCAAAGAAAATTGTAAGATTAGCATGATCGGATTAACATGCAAGAATTTCGGATTTTTGGTCCAGGAACCAGGTATTGCGTACTTACCAAGTACGCAAGAGGGACTTCCTGCGTACTTACCAAGTACGTAGGAGGAAGATCCTGCGTACTAACCAAGTGCGCAAGAAGGACCCTCTGCGCACTTGTCAAGTGCGCATGAATATGGTCCTGTGCACTTAGCAAGTGTGCAGGCAGCAGACAGTAGGCAGCAGGCTGTGTAAGTAAAGTCAGTAAGTTTAGAATGGTTAAACCATTAGAGTCGGGGTTGGGTCTAATGTGTATTTAACTACCTAATCCAGATCGGAAGTGACGTTGTTGGACCTTTGTTTAGGACAACCTAGAGAAGCTTATCAGGTGAGTTCTATGTGCCCCCCTTCTATGTTATGTGCAAATTCTTTTAAATGTTCTGGGGCTGAAGTGTATACACTAAATGATTAAATGTTATAAATGTCAATGTGATCATACGTATATATATAAATACTTATATATGAAAATGAATTATGAATAAAGAAAGAAGCGTATGATTTTAAAGAATGAATGAAAGAAGGACATAACGTAAAAGAATGAAATTTTTCTTTATATTACATATATATTGCATGTTATGAATGAATGTAAACGTTATAAACCCTTCTATGACAACGGCTACTTCGGTAGACGGACGACCACGTGACTATTTTGTAACCGAGACAAAAACGTTCCTTCGCAAGCTAGGACGTATGAAAAGGTATTAATGGACGGTCGAAGCACATGCCTTAACTAATGTAGAACGGTTGCATACATAATGGTCGCGTGGGAAACGGATGCCCTAGGGCAGACGGACAAAATGACGGACTACGACGGTAGGACGGTTTAAGAGCGGACGGACAAAGGTTGTCGGACGGATTAATGAATGACGGACGATTTTCTAGAGCCGGACGGTAATGAAATGGGCTACGACGGTAGTTCTGACAGCGATGTCTTCGTGACATTCGCGACAAGTATGACGGGTTGATCTCCCTTAAGATTATGGCCAATATGTGTTCTCTCAAGAAAATATGTATGTACATATGTATATACCCTCAATGAATGTTATGTGAGAACAGTAATTAAAGAATATTTAAAAGTACGAATATACATATATACATTATATTCATGATAAGATAAATATTTTGTATGATTGTCTTTAAACTAGAACTCACCAGCGTTAGCTGACTTTTAGTATACATTTCAGGTAAAGGAAGAAAGGGTCGTGCGATGGCGTGAAGGTTACCCGACACAAGACTGACATCCCACTTTAATACATGTGTTAAGACTTCCGCTGTCAAATTATGTTATGTTATGTAATTGAATGACGAATGATATGTAATTGAATGATGAATGTTTTTAATTTAAGTTCAGTATTCATGACTATGTTTATGAGTAAATCCAACAAGTGAGGTTACCCGGAAAAGGACCTTACAAAGGGTATGGGGATGTTTTTTTTGTTTTGGTTAATATGGAACTTTTTAAAATTAAACCTATTTAAGAAAAAGTCCAATACCTAATGCCTCACGGTTATTTTTTATTAATCTTTTTCAAATGTTTTTTTAATACTACCACAGTGAGATAAAAGTCAACTCTACGGTAGTCAACAAGAGAGAGCATATTTGTAAATCCAGCAGTGTAATTTTGTAAGCAATTTGTAATTACTATGGCAAAAATATGACTTTTATTATGTACCTTTTAAATTTATTAGCCTACTTAGTTTAGTATAAATAAAGGTTTAGAGTTTTTTTATAGGACTCAATAGAAATATAACATTTGCCGGAAGGTTCTTTTGTTTTTGTTAAAATCAGAGGTTTTCCTGACTTCGTCTGTGTCAACAAACAATTCAAAATATCTCGACTTTTTAGAACATGTCCAAATCTAGAAGTTTATGAATGATATATGTAACACGATAAGTAATACCTTTTACAAATAAAGCAATTTTGTAACTATTTTTATATATGAGACCTTATTGGTAAGCTTGTTGTATCAAGAACACCACAATTAAAAAAAAATTAGGTTCCCTCATTATGTCTAAGCATTTGGACCAGATCACCAGGACAGCTAATGGTCAAATTGATCTACCTAATATAGAAATTATTTGCTGTTACTTGTCGTATAGGTACAAAGATACGAGGTATTTAAATAATTATTCCAATTAAAGTTAGGTCTGTGCATTAAAAAACAAGCCTAATTAATTAATGAGTACTTATAATCAAAATTTTAAAAGAAATAAAAATTATGTTAATAGTAAGCCCAAGCTGCCCGTTTTTTTGTTAACGAAAACTAAACCCAAATGGCCAAATTAGGCCCACCTAGAAACTTAAGCAAATGGGCTTTAGCTTCTATGGACTATGGTTAGGTAACAGGTTTTCGATTTTCAAATTTTGATTAAGTTACAAGTTTGATTAGTTGTTGGATTAATGCAATTTGTATAGATTTTGATTAGCAAGTTTAAATGGTTGGTTACGTTTTGATCAGGGGCGAATTCATATGTTATCCAGCGGGGGGCGAGGCATCCGCTGGAATTTATCTGAGTAAAAGAAAATTTTTGGTTTCTTTAACTAGGCACCTTTGCAAAATTTTTGTCTAGAAATGTTGGAAAAAAAACTACGTTGAAAAAAGATATAAATTATGTTTTTAAATCTATTTAAGAAAAAATAAAAACAGAAAATAAAAGAATATAGGAACTGATATATGAATATAGATTAGCATGAAAAAATTATTAAATAAACCATGATATGAGGTTTTATTCATAAAACATTAAAACACAAAATAGGTAAAAATAAAACATAAAGATGGTTCTAAATAAGCAAAACTAAAAAATGGTAAAGTTTAGGTTCTCTTTTAAAGCTTTGTGGCAAAAGTAAAAAGTGATAAAGTTTACTATTCTTAAGAGAGGTTGTCTTTTAAATCTTTTTAGTAATAGTAATTAGTAATATCACATAACTTACAAACTTCATGGTGACAAAATAGTAAATAACTCAAACTTCAGGGTTATACTTTGGTTTCCTCACACATAGCACACAATTTTTGTACCTTTGTTTTTACTTTTTTTACACTTTTTTTTTTACTTTCTTTTACGTTTTTTTATTTAGAGTTTAATCTTTTCGTTAAATGGTTTTTTTTTAAATTCATTAAATAGTTTCTTAAAGATTGTAAATGTTTTTACAACAACGTGACTTTATCTACGTTTCAATATGTGTTACGTTTAAAATGTTCATTTTTCAACAGTTTAATGAGCTGCAATAACAAGCAGGTTCACAACAATGTTTTGATGTTATTTTTTTTCACGGTTTTACGGACCACAAAGCAGGTCTCTTAATACTAGTTAGAATAAAATTTAAAGAATCATGATTTTTGGTTTCTGCCGAAATATCTGGTGTGGAAAATAATTAATAAGGTAATTTGGAAATGGGCTAGAAAATTAATTTGGGGTTGGCTCACAAATGGGCTGTTGTATTAATAATTTTCGGATATAATTGTAATGTTTTCTTTATTCAGAAAAAAAAAGATATTTAACTCAATAGAATTTGAATATCTGTTCAATGATGAAAAATCCAATTTAAAGTTGATCAACTTTTCAACTAATCTTGTCTTGCACCCAACTCAACATGCAATAATGCGTGAATAAAATATGTTTTTGATCCAACATGTTTATTCTTTTTTTAATTTATTTTTAACATGGTAACATACAAAAATACAAACTTAATTAGTTTGATTTTGATTTGCTAAATTTAATTGGGAGAGGACGGTAAGTTATATAAAACATTGTTTATTTTAATTTAATCAGAAAAAGTTATAGGCTGTTACTGACTTTTCTTTTACTCTCCATTAAACTTATTAAATTTCATATTTGTTTCGCCTATATTTTTTCAAGACTCCATGGCATTTTGTTACATAAAAATATTTTTCTAAAAATTTCAGTTTTCTATTGAATTTGTTTTATCTTGATATTATTATTATTTATGTTTTTAAATTTATTGGAGTAGCTACAAAACGTTACCAAAGTCCAAAAACGTTGTTATTTCGTCATATTTCATGTCTTCATTTACAGGTTTGTGTATTTTTAGTATTTACTTATAATATAAAACTCGATTAATATATAACTATTGTACTTCAATTATTTATCATCATATTAAAATGATTATATCCAATATATAATAATAACTCATGCTTGTCTCTTTGTATCGCCCACCAATAAAGACCATAACGCAAAATTCCGTATGAAGTTGAAGTAACGTTTGTTAATGTATTATTTCATGCCTATAAAACCATTTATATCTTCCACTGGCTTCACTAAACCCACATACTCACCTACACTTTGGTAGCCATGTTTAGAGCTATGAGCACGAGGAGAGACTACAAGGGATACGAGCCGTTGGTCATCGGGGGAGCCGCGGTAGACGAACTATTGTCAGAAGCTAAAATGATCAGATCCAGGACGTTGCCTATGAATTTCTTTGGTGATTCACCAGTGACGTTCGAGTCTGAGCTGAGAACGCCAGTGAGAGAATACGCAATAGACAAGCAGGTGAAGAAGGCGAGCAAGGTCCATCCAATCTTCGCCATATTCGAGAATAGAGGACGGAGGAAGAAGGCGACCGCGAAACCCGAGTTCTCAAGGTACATGGAGTACCTCAAGGAAGGTGGTGTTTGGAATGCTAATGAATCTAAGCCTGTGATTCATTGATTGATTTTGAAAAGGTGTACGAAATTTGTGGTTAATTATATATGAGGTCTAGTAATCAAATGGTGTTATAAAAATCGCGGAAACGGTTGTTTCCGTTAACGTTTTAGTTTACTATTTTCTGTTTATAAAGGCAACTTATTAACTATTAAATCCGTCAAAATAAGACTATAAGTTTTCTTTTGAAATAATGTTGAATGTCATTATCAAATTTTAACTTTTGTAAAATTAACGAGTCATTATTTTATTAAAAAAAATCATAACTATGTTAGATTGAATGATTTTTTTTACGCATGATAGCTGAAAGAGTTAGGTGTAAGAGCATTTTGGTCTTTTACGCACTAAAGCCATAACTGATTTCTTCCGGGCATCTAAGCGCTCTAGAGGAGTAGCGGCTGAAAGAGTTAGGTGTAAGAGCATTTTGGTCTTTTACGCACTAAAGCCATAACTGATTTCTTCCTGGCATCTAAGCGCTCTAGAGGAGTAGCGGCACTACCGTCGTCCTTCAAACTTTCTCTAAAAAAGGCTCAAGTTCGACTCCCCAAAAAACCCACCACTGACGTCGCTCTAACTACCCCACCGGAATCGATTGGAGATGATGGCCCCACCACGGTTCAACCTTAATCTTTGTCGAATCTCATAGCGAAACATAAACTTAGGGCTAAGTTCAATCAATCACTAGTCACTACCAAACGTAATCTTAGAATTTGTGGGGATAGAGTCTCGGAATTAACTCCATGATAGTTTATTCACATGGGTTTTCCTAGTTTTTAGCTAATTATTTGGTGTGTGGTTTTATTTTAAGATATGTTGTTTTGTTGTTTTTTTTCGTTTAAAGGATTATTAAGATGCTTTTTCTAATATTATCTTTTCAATCAAAACTGTGAATTTTTACCATAAAACATCACAATTTTCTATTTAATGGTAGAACAACATATATGTGTTTTCAATCCAAATAGTTTATTTACCCCGTCACTTTTTCTTTATTTTTACTAACCTCTCCAAAATTTTAAAATGAAGAATAGTAGTACAAGTGTAAATATGGTTCTCAACATACTGTTGGTTCTAAATAGAACACCCCTATATGCGACTATAATGGTGGGTATACATTCTTGGAAGAACTACAATTTACTTCTATTGGACATGGTGTTTTAAAACTAGGAAAAGGTCTACTTGATTTTATTGAAACAATATTGAAATTTGATTATCATTTCACTATTTCTTTCCAAAAATTAGTATAAGATGTTAAAATTTGTATGAATGTTAAAAAAAATATATATATGAATGTTAATTTTTTTGAAAGTCTTGTAGGTGGATTTATACTCTTCAAGCAACTAATTCAAACCCAACCTTTAGTAACAATTATTAAAAGTACTATAGTAAAGTGTCATTTTCGTCTATGTGGTTTGATCACTTTCGTCCAAAAGTTTTTTTTCTTGCATAGCCGTCCATGTGGTTTCAAAAACTTGTCATTTTATACATTTCGTTAACCCCCTCCACTTTTTACCTTTAAATGATGTGTATTTTTTTTTATCTATTATTAATGAATTATGTTTTATTCAATAAGATTAAGAGTGAGAGACAAACAAAGTTTTTGAAACTACAGGAACGGCCATGCGAGAAAAAAAAACTTTTGGATTAAATTGACGAAAAAAACCAGAACATAAAGACGAAAATTACAGTTTACTCGAAATCAATTGCCACATTCTTGCAGGATTGTTTCGATATGTTCTTTTCCCTTGATTACCAATGGTTGATTGGTTTCAATGGTTCTTTGCATGAGAGTAGTCGATATAGTAAACAAACAAAAGTTCTAAATTCTTTGTTAGATATCAAACACAACGACCATATCTCGTGTTAGCTATAGTCACACGATTAACTGGATCACTACATTCATCATCCGGATGACCCGAACCCATATGTTAGATCTAACATACAAAATACTGAAATTGAAATACAATTTTTGTTATATTTTATATTTTTATGAAAACTAAATTGTTATATAAATTATCTTATAATATTTAAAATTGAAATGGTTTTTTGCAATCACCATCGATGAGATACCATCATCATCATCATCATCATCGGGCGGAGGCCACTCACTTATTTAGTGGTAAAGTTACACTTTGGGTCTTATATTTTTATCCTGTTCTCATATAGGTCCGTTAAGTTTCTGAAAGGTGGTCACAAGTCCTCATATTTACACATGGTGAAAAACTGAATTTCTTTACAAAATAAAATGAACAATATCTTCAAATTTCAACACAATGCGCACACAATAAATATAATACCTACTACCAACCATCCAAAAGTCATAAAAACATCATTTTCTATTATTTTATAAAAATCTAACTTTATTGGTAGTTATAGACTTGTAGTTCCAAAACAAATCCTTTTATTATCATAAATGTTTAACGGCGTGCAAAAAAAACTCAAAAAAGCTAGCTCGAAGCTGGCTTGCTCCTGCCAGAGCAAAGGTGAGCTCCCTCGTTGACTCGTTTAACTAAAACCAAAGCTTAGTATATATAAATTATAACCCAATATTCAAATAATAACAACTCATATGGCCATATTTATATTTAACCACATTGGTTATCTCCGGTTTCCTTGATCCTAAGAGTGGTGGGTATGCTTCCCAATTTGGGATACCATCCCAATTGCGATAAAGCCATCGGCGTCATGTCGCTTTTTCATCACTTCTCAATCCATCCCAAAAGGATGGTATTACTTCCCAATCTATCCCAATTCATCCCAAACCATATATATACACACACCCACACACAAACTTTCGGTACTTGATTGAGACAACCCTCCTACATTGGGATGCTTTTTTTCGGTACCAGGATAGGAGGCGGTGTTCCCGTGACTCCCAAATCAGAAAAGCCCCATCTTGTGACCATACCCACCCCCTAAATTGGTTATTATCTTCATATTTTTGTTTGTGTTCATTCATTTTGATGGTCATGTTGGCTATTTATCAAATATAATTTATTGAATTTTAGTTTCTTACATTTAAAATGGGATCTTACCATAAAGAACACCTAAACTTTATTTCTTTAAATATTGTGTGTTGTTTACAATATGTATACAAAATAATTTTTTTTTAAGATAAACAAGTTGGCTCGACGAGCCACTAACTTACTTGAGCTTTTTACCAGTTGAGCTCAAGCTCAATATTTCAGCTTCTTAAGACTAACAAGCCAAGCCAACTTGACACGTTAAACTTTAAGCACGAGCCTGACGACTCGACTTGTTTACAACACTATTTGTTATCTATCGAAAATTCGAAATTATAGTTGATGAAATATTTAAGTTGAAATGGCTGCAAGCCAAAGTATAAGGGACCAAAGTGTAGTTAATTGAAAGTATTAATAAAAAAAACCGAATTCATAGCGTTGATACGTGGCGCGTACGATAGCCAATTACAAAGCTGACGATTCTTCTCGACTTCTTCCGCAAGCCAGTGAAATACCAAATGATTCTGGTAAGCCAATCGTCATGTTCTTCTTATATTCTTCATCTCCTTCATATCTTGTTAAACCTTCTGATTACTGCAATTAAATTCTCTCCTTAAGGTACAACTCATACATGCTTATTGTTTCCACAAGTTATACATATAAATAGGTATCTATATCTCAATTGGCGAGTTATTTATACAATTATACCTGATTTTTGCTTGAATCAATTGCGTATGCTTATCTTCTGTGTTTGAATCGTGATTTGGATGTGTGTGTAAGTTGAAGATTTGAATTTCTATTAAGTACTGTTATTTTCGAAGATGAATGTGGTTTCGTGTTGGAATTATCCAGTTTGGGGATATTCTAGGGTTTCAATTTTATTATAATTGAATAAATATCTCTATTGTATATTTTGATATGTTAATTCTTCGTGCTTATAGTCTGTAGTGAACGAGTGATTCGATGCTTATTTTTACATCATAATTGAGGCGAAATTTGTGGAATAAAAATTCGAATAACCTAGTGAAATCAGATTGAAGGTGTTAGTGAGTAATTAATTTTAGTTTTAAATTAGTTAGGTGGCCAGATTTGCAGAAGTAAGAAGATTTTAGATTTAGGTTTATTTGTGTTTGTAATTGTTCTTAATTAGTATTGTTCTGTAGTCTGCACTTCTGCTACTGATGTTAAAATTGTTTTGTGTTAATTAGAAAATCTTGAAGCTGTAGAAGTCTTTTGATGTTGCAATGCCTTTTACGACGTTAGCTTTAGATAGGTTAATTGAACCAAAAGATTCAAAGCCGATGGCGCCAGGCAAGAGTGATTCTAGGCTGAGGATTCAGAGTAGTGATACTGATAAGCCACCAGATTCAAAAAATGGTATAAAAACTATAGATAAAAAGCATCATTGGAACCAGATTTCGCCTGCTTTGTATGCTACCCCTGTACCAACACCACTCCCGGATTCGCCATCATCGTTTGCCCCGTCACCGTATATTGTTAATCACAAGAGACGGGGTCCACGTCTCTCCAAGGCTTTGTCTGAGGATAATGCAGCTCTTAGTCAAGCTCTAGCTGATGAAAAGACCGATGACAGTTTGAGGAGTTTAGAAGCAGAGGATATTGAATCTTGTAGGGGTGTCAATGGCGTTGATAATGTTCATGAATCTGTTGAAGGTGCTCATTCCGAATTTGTGGTTAGTGGGGATCTTGGGAAAGGTATCATCAGTAACGATGTAGTAGCCGGGCAGGATAATTTGGATGATTTCTTTGACCCACAAGATTCGTTAAGTGTTAGCAGCAGCACAGATCGTGACAGAAGTTATGGATTGGCTCGTTCTTTGAATCTCAACTCTTCAGTTTCTGAGTTCTATGATGCTTGGGAAGGTAATTATCTGGTTTATATTGCGACTTCATAACAATCTTCAAAAAGTAACTTTTAATCATTTATATTAGAATGTTAGAAAATCATAATAGTGATGGTTTCAATTTTGTTCCTGCTTCAGAATTGTCATCTGAGAGTGGGTCCCAGATCCTTTCAAATGACATTGAAGCTGAGTTACGTGAAGTACGACTGAGTTTATTGGCAGATATGGATAAAAGAAAGCAAGCAGAAGACTGCATAAATGATATGAGAAGCCAATGGGGGAGGATACGCCAACACTTATCGCTTGTTGGGTTGAATCTTCCAGAAGATCCTATCATGTTGAAGGACCTATCTGAAGATGATCTTGAAGAAGAGCTATCTCGTCAGATTCATGTTATCCGCTTTGTATCAGATTCTATTGGCAGGGGCATGGCTAAGGCTGAGATTGGGGCGGAGATGGAAGCCCAGTTAGAGTCCAAGAACTTTGAGATTGCTAGGTTATTGGACAGGTTGCGGTATTATGAGGCTGTTAATCATGAGATGTCTCAAAGGAACCAAGAAACTATTGGTAAGAGTTGATAGCAATCGTTTCAAGGTCATGATTATTTACTCATTTACTAATGAATGGGCCGAGTCGGGTTGTATTTTACTTCCACTGAAGTAATAGTTATTAAGAATTTAAAAAGTTTTTGGACAAAAATTGTTTTGGGTCAAGCCAACCTACTGCAACCTATTGTACGACCCGACCCGTCTGTCCCGGTATGGAATATGTTTTAACCTTGGTATTATTTGTTATACGTAGAAACAGTGAGACGTGTTAGGCAAGGAAGGAAAAGAAGGCAAAGGTGGATTTGGGGTTCAATTGTTGCTGCAGTTACAATTGGAAGTGCTGCATTGGCATGGTCCTATATTCCAACCGGAAAAGGTTCATCTTTGACAGACCCAGACCCTCGTCCATCTGATAGTTGTGAAGGCAGCAGCCATTCAGCCTATTGATGATCTCACTGAATCAGATTTTGCATCAGCCCAGAAAACATCTGAAGAAAGCAATAATGTGAATAGCAGTGCTATACATATAGATATAGTTTTATCTTAGAATAAGGTTGGTGCATGGAAGCAGAAGGGCAACCTATTTGATTTTGTCATTCGTTGCGATTACTTGATATGTTCGTTCTTGGTTCCAATATATGATTGGAGAATTATTATGAATTAAGGTCCATAAAATAGCTAGCTGTGGGTTGGTTAGTCTGATATGAGTGAGGTTTATATGAGAAGATTTGGGGGAAAAAAAGGAAAGAATACCCTTGATTTAAACTAATTATTAATTTTTTTATATGAAAACACATGAGTTGCTCCCGAAAAAAGTAGGGTTTAAAAAAGTCGCATTTGGAAAAAAAAAAAAATTTAAGCTTCTTTTTGTCGAAATTAAGAAAAACTGAAAACTTCTAAAATAAAAAACTTTATAGGTTCTTTTTCTTTGTTTTCAGTTGATGGTTTAAAAAGCTGCCGTATTTGCTGAGATTTTGCCTGCGTCAAGTGAAAGTAGCTTACAATTAAAGGGGTGTTAGCATTGCTGATTAAACTAAGTATGTGCTTATTATGCACTAGTTTATAATCACACTAGGTTATATACCTATGTATTACATAGGGTTGTTTAATATAAAAATGAAAATACAATAATGTATAAAATAGAAATTATATAATTTTAGAATGTGTGCAAAAATTTACATAAATGAAGTATTTTTATTATGTACATTAATAAAAAATGAAAGTATGATTGTAATTCACAAATTTCTAAATAATTATGTGTACACGACATTTGTTGTTTCGATTATAATTTTATCTTCTTTATCAATTATCAATTGTTTAAATCCATCACTACCTTTTAATATATATGTGTGTGTTATGTAAAACAATAAATAAAGTTCTTTATTTCTTTAATTAAGTAAGATTAGAATTCAAGTTTTATATTAACATTAATATAATTAGATTTCAAAATTCAAACTTACTTAAAATAAGAAAAATTAAAGATTTTAATGAGAAAAAATATGGTGATTACACGTGGTATTCTTTGGAATCATTTATTAGAATAAAAATTCAAGAGGGAATTTTATTTTAGAACCTTTGTAATTTGTTTTTTTCACACACTACTGACTAGGGCTGTAAACGAACTGAACGTTCGGCGAACAGTTCATGAACCGTTTGGCGGGAAGTTCGTTTACGTTCGTTTGTTTAATAAATGAACGAACATGAACAAGAAATTTCGTTCGATTAACTAAATGAACGAACATAAACAGAGGTCTCGTTCGTTCAATTGTGTTCGTGAACGTTCGATAATCTTTTCGTGAACGTTCGGTAATCTGTTCGTGAACGTTCGGTAAGCTGTTCGCGAACGTTCATTCATTTACATTCGTTTATGTTTGTTCATTTTCGTTTGTTTAAGATGTTCATTAAGATTTTTGTATATTTCTGTTTTATTTTATCTAAACATTTTATATTCTTTAATTTTTAAATTTTTTATTACCCTAACAATTAACTAAATAAAGTAGGAAACAATATTCTCATTTATGCGTCATTTCCCTATACATTATTACTCGGTTAGGGGTTCTAAGTTCTCAATCCTAAATAATATAAGCTTCCATCAATCTTAAATCATGTAAGCATCAGGGTTGACATAAAAAGTCCTAAACAACGCTTCGTTCAGTAACGTTCGTGAACAACCCCATTTCCTTAACGAACGAACACGAACATGAAATTTCGTTCGGTTGGTGTTCGTGAACCGTTCGTGAACAAGTTCAATGCTTAACGAACGAAGACGAACAAGGCTTCGTTCCGTTCGGTTCGTTTACAGCCCTACTACTGACAGTTATCTTCTATGCATAATATATAAATGTATTATGTGATTTTTATAATTTTTTAACATTTTATTGGTTCTGAAATGAACGTGTTCTTTATATTCAAATATATAAACATATTCAACTATATTTACAATGCAATTACAATTATTTGTAAAATAATATACAAATTATTACGAATTTACAAACTAAGTTAATCAATAAAACTTATAAGTGTGTATTTACACTTGATTATTTTTTAATATCAAGTAAAATATTTATGCTCATTGCCTTGTGGCTTAGTAGCATTGGTGATTTTCTCTCACAAAAGTGATATGAGTTTAAATCCTATAAGAATAGGTTAGGTAGTATTTAGGAATAAAAATTGTTGTTAAAAAGTAAAACATAACAAAAGTATATTTAAAATTGTGTCAAGTAGGAAAAATATATTCTTCTTAGTGATTTTCTTTATTTTGACTTAATTTAACTATTATGAAATTTGGTTAATATTTAGTAGATTTTTTCTTTTACAATAACCTTCTATTTCAAGTTAGTTTAAAAAAAATTACTAAATAGTAATTCAGATCTATATATGTTACTTTCGTCTAACTTAATTTAAACAAAAAATAACATTTATAAAAAAAAATTACAAGATTGGAACATATAATGAAAGTTAAGTAACTTTAGTATAAAAAAACTTGGTTAATATTGCATAAAGTTTTCCTTATATTTGAATATAGTTTCCAAAGGGCTTATAGCCTACCGGTATCATAGTGTAATAAACGTGTTCTTTCAGAGTTAATTGAGTGTTTTAGTTCTATAGTAAACATATTGATATAGATTTAGGAGTTGATTTAGAAGTGCAATGAGTTAGCATTCCAAAGGAAAGTATAAAAAAGTTACATATAGTTTTAGCTTTGATAACTTTTTTTTTGTTAAAACTTAATCTATTGGTGAGTTATTTTAGGATTAAAATTATAGTTTTTCTTTAAAAGATTAAATATAAAATTACAAATAGAAAACAAAAACAACGTTAGAGAAAGAAAGAAGATAAGCAGAGCGAAAGAGCCTTCGGAGCGAGTAAACAATGGCGATAATAATCCCTCCTCAAACTTTATAAAACACATAGTTAAATCTCAGCAATGGAGCTTGTTCGTCAAACCATATCTCCGGCTCTTCTCCCCATCTCCGTCCACCGCGCCCCCCTTTCCTTCCCCTCCAATCTCCGCCGCCAATTTCAATTCCACGCCGTCTCCATTACATCGCCTGCCAAGCAGTTTTTGTGTTCTCAAACCGGAAACCAATTCAAACAAGAAGAAGAGGAGGAAGAAGATGATGATGATTACGAAACGTCGGCGTTTTTGTCTTTGAGCTCGAAGCCAGATAGGAACATGGCGATGTTAGACGATTATGAGATGGAGGAGCTTGGTTATTCTCATGACCCTAACCATCGCAGTGGTCAGTGTCTTTTTAGTAATTGCGTTGCTTCAATTTAGTAATTGAAATAATTATAATTGATTATATATGTGTGATTGTTTAGATCCTAGCTAAGGGGTTTAGAATTGCTTAATTGATACAACATATATGTGTCTATTTGTTTGTTGAAATGTTGAAGTAGATATGCTAGTAATTTACACGTAAAAATAACTTGTATGTATAATTCACAGGATATGTAGCTGTTGTAGGCAAGCCAAATGTTGGAAAGAGTACCCTTTCTAATCAAATGATTGGGCAAAAGCTTTCGATTGTAACAGATAAGCCACAAACGACTAGGCATCGAATTCTTGGTATAAGTTCTGCCCCGGAGTATCAGGTTTGATTTTCTTGTATGTTCATGTGTTGACGGTGATAAGAAATTTTCTTGTGTATTTTTTCTTGTAATGTTTATGGATTTGGTTACAGATGATACTATATGATACGCCTGGTGTTATTGAAAAGAAAATGCACAAGTTAGACTCGATGATGATGAAGAATGTTCGAAGTGCAGCCATTAACGCGGACTGTGTATTGGTGGTTGTTGATGCCTGCAAGACACCCCAAAATGTAATTTCAATTCCTTAAAGAAAGATTGATTATGTAATTGACTAATTGTCGTACAACGTGGTTAACATTTGTGTTGCTTTAGATCGATGAAATGCTGCAAGAAGGTGTAGGTGAGCTAAAAACTAATGTGCCTGTGTTGCTGGTTTTAAATAAGAAAGATCTCATTAAACCTGGTGAAATGGCAAAGAAACTCGAGGTAAGAAATGTGTTTACCATTAAGTTTCATGAGATAAATTGAAGAACATTATGTAGTGTGTTATTCTATCTACCCTAATTAGTAGGGGTGGCAAAATAGTCAGGTTGGGCATGTTGGATAAAAGGTTGATTCGGGTTGTTTTATAGTACGGTTGAACGGGTTGAGCCAACCCCCAAACACCTTTTTTGTTCATTGTTCCACTTTGTAAATTCATATTGGATATTGATAGGGATTGAAACAGATGATTCAAACAATTAGTGATTAGATACAAGCAATTAGGAAGAAATCAGAACAACATTAGGGTGTATTGATGGCCTTTAAACAGAAATTACAAAGAAACGATCCAGGGCTGTGCCCTCTCTCACTACCACAGGTAGGAGCCTAACATGCCTTCTTCTCTATTATTTATACTACCCCATATTACACTTTAGCCCTTTGTAAATTCATATTGGATATCTTTCGACCCGTTTGACATGTTTTCTTTTCAAGTTCAAATTTTTAGCTTAACTCATTTGACCCTTTAGAAATATAATGACCCAAATAGACTCATTTTGTATGTAAATAGGTCAACTAAGTGATATTGTAATTTTTGCAGTGGTATGAGAAATCTACTGATGTAGATGATGTCATACCGGTGAGTGCCAAGTATGGTCATGGAGTTGATGATGTAAAGGACTGGATACTATCTAAACTTCCTCTTGGACCCGCATTATATCCCAAGGCATGTTAGTAAAAAGACGTCTTTTTTGTCCATTTGTTTTCATTTTAATCTATGATAAGTGAGTTCTTATCTGCTAATAGTACTTTAATTTCTTTAGTTATGGGGTGTTTGGATGTGCGTTTGAATGGGTTATGTGATACTGAATAATCATAATCAAGTAATCAGCTGAAATAATTATCAAATAATCTTTGAAAAAATTGACCGTTTTGAGGGTTGACCTTTATCTTGGAGCAGGACATAACTAGTGAGCATCCCGAAAGATTCTTCATAGCTGAAATTGTTAGAGAAAAAATCTTCATGCAATTTCGTAATGAAGTTCCTTATGCGTGTCAGGTAAATTTGCACTCATTAAAATATATAAATGTTCGAGTCTATTTATTTGTTGTAAGGTTATATCTAATTGTTTGGCAGGTAAATGTTATAAATTACCAAACTAGACCAAATGCTAAAGACTTCATTCAAGTTGAGATAGTTGTCGAAAAGAACACACAGAAAATTATCCTCATTGGGAAGGCATGTGAGCTTTATGTTTTTTATGCTTTATTTTATTGCCGGTTTATCTTGTCATTATTATTACATTTCATTCTAAAAAGTTGTTTTCTCTCAGAAATTGCATCAGTTTTTGGCCTTAAAATGTGACTTATTTGATTTAACCAGGACGGGAAAGCTCTAAAACTACTAGCAACGGCTTCAAGGCTCGATATTGAAGATTTCTTGCAGAAAAAGGTTTTCTTGGAGGTATCACTTTTTACAAATTTGATTGATTTATTGTATCATATCTGGTTGGTAATTTGTAAAATAAAAAGAATTTTTAGTGAGTTTGCATTGTATTTTTCTTATTTTCTGTGTAGAAATGAGATACAAAATCGCAGAATTAACAAACTAATTGCACACCAACTCACTCAGTTAGTCAACTAACTATTGTTGACTTTTGATTAACCATATTGACTCTTAACATGTGACAATAGGTGATTCATGATATTGTATGTGGTGATGATATCAGGTTGAAGTGAAGGTGAAAGAGAATTGGAGACAGGATGAAGGGTTGTTGAGATACTACGGATACGGGGGCAAAATCAAAGCTTTGTGATACCGAATTCCATAGATGACCCGAAAATGAAAGATTTCTTGATTCGAGTAGAGCAAGTTATATATGCTAACCCGGATTTTGTAAGCATTTTCTCATTTCGCCATTGTTGTAATGAATATAGAAAATATTGATCATTAAGATATTATAGGAAGATGTTAGCATGGGCAAAAGTGTCTTTTTTGTTTAGTTGTTCCCTGTTATTTTAACTTGTTTTGAAATTCGTTAGAATATCAAATCACTCATGGTGATTGCTAAGGATGATATAGACAGAGAGTAGAGGTACCACGTATTTGGTCAGTCTTGTTATTTGGGCTTCGGACCATACAGGTTTGCTTTAGTCTCATTATTTGGGCTTCGGCCCAGACAGGTTTGGCTTATTTTGGTTTGATCAGAAATTCAGAATGATGACAAGACAAGTTGGCAACCTTTATAGAAGGGCAATTCTCTCGAGGGAGGCAGCTATTTTTTCTCTAATCCTTACCTTGCATGTACATATTACATACACAAATTTGAAACCGTTTTGGGAGGGGGTTTGACCGGTTTTGACCAATTTCAAATCAATTTGAAACCAGTTTTTGAGGGGTTCGGTTCCAAATCGGTTTTTTGTATATAGGTTTACAACCTGGTTTAACAATCGGTTTGAAAACCGGTTTTTTTGTGCACCTCTATTTGTATATATTGAAACCTTGATCCAACTTTGGAATGCTAACTCGGCCGACTCAACCACCATGCCTTTCCTGGTGAAAGTCATAGCATATTGCAAGAGACGGAAAGTTTATGATCTTACTAGATATTTCTAAGTCAAATTGGATTTTAATTTTTAACCGGTTAGATTAAATGTAAATTTATAATGATTATATGAGTGAGATTGCTATCTGTCACAAATTAAATTATTAAAATCTTATTTACCTATTTATTAAAAAAGATTACTTTATGAAATAAGTAATAAAATAAGTTTCATATTAAAGAACGTGTGTCAAAGAGTGTCATTTAACTTTCAAATCGGTGCTATTACTTTGTGAAATAAACAATAAAATAGGTTTAATATTAAAGAACGTGTTGTCAAAGAGTGGCATTTAACTTTCAAACGGTGCTATTTCAACTAAAATATAACAAAAAAAAAACGAACGTTATACACTTAGATTAGATTTGAAAACTTTAGGTCTTCAATGAAAGAGACTGCAAAATTTTAGACTATTTGGGAATAAGTTAAAATCTAATTTTGAATTTCAAATTGTCGGCCAAACAACCCAACCCGCCCTTACGGCCTTACCTAACATCTATTTTTGAATTTAAAATTGTCGGCCAAACAAACCACCAACCCGTCCTCCCCTAAATCTAATTTTCTTAGCTTTTAAGTTTTAATCAAATTTTTTTTTATTTTACAATTTAAAAATAACTGAAGTTATGTTAGTATTATTTAACCAATTTTTTTATATTATTTAAATTGTTTTCAGTTTTTATATCTTATTAAGATTATATGAATAGAAAATGTTATGAAACTTTTTTACTATTTAGTAACTTTTTTTTTACTTGGAGTAACATGTTATTGTAAGTTGAACTAAGAAAATGCTAAATAATACTATGTTTTATAATTGTTTCATTTAGATTACCTTTTAACTAGTTACAAAAAAATTATAATAAATATAAAAGTTACTGGAACTTGAAATGATTTTTACAAGTTAAAAAGAATGTTTTGTCTGATTTTAATAAACAATAATAAAAGTTAGTTATGTTAGACAATGTTTTTTTAAGAAATTTTAACTACCACACTTAGGCTTTAGCCGTTTAAGTTACGTGTATATTCGTGATTTTGGTCCTTTGACATAGATGGTATCAAATTTGAAAATGATTTTTCAAGTTGTATGACAAATTTAAAGGTTTCTCAAGTTTTGATCACTTATGTATATTAAATCCAAAAAATGGTAATTAGATTGAGGAATATTCTTTCTTAATTGTGTAATGAGGTTTTTAATTAGTTGATCACATACTATTTTGGTAACCTCACGTTAGTGTCACTCAAGTGTTGGGTACATATACAATAACAAAAAGAAAAATGAGTTTTGGATTTAATATAACTCTAGTTTTTATATAAGAACTCTTGGATAAAATCTAATTAAGGGGTTGTTTGGTAGCCTATTAATTAAAAGGTTATATCTGAATCGTTCAGATTTAAGGGGTGTTTGTTTCACTGACAATCCACCTCTTAATGGTTCAGCTGAAAAACCATACTTAACCATTCAGACTTTTTAATGTTTCAGTACTTGCCAAACAACTCTAAAACATACAAAAAAAAATGGAAGGAAAGAAAAACAAAAGTAAGGTGACAAATTTAAATATAACTAAAACTTAAGGGGGTGAAATGCAACTAACAAAAGTTTAAAGCACTTTTTGAAATTAAATGTCGGTCAATAGACTTGCTATAATGGGTTTTCATGATGGTGGGCCATCCCACAACCACAGTACAGTAGCCGCTTGACGGTGCGGAGAATGCGCCAATAACGGTGGTTCATCACTAGGAGAAGAGGATCTCATGGATGTGGGACTACCGTAATAGACTCCCTCTTCTTGATCTGAACCCTTGATTTTCCTTTTACAGAAATCTTAGTGGGACTCGTTTGATCTTGTACGGCGATCTGGTTCAAAACACGGTCCACAATTCTGCACGTCATCACATGAGATATATTGGAGATCCAAGAAGGACCCAAATGATGTGTTACGTGAATAAGTTGAACATAAGTAGAAATTTAACCTTTATCAAATCATTTGATTTTCTTTGTTTATGAGAACGGTTTCATTTCATTTAAGATTTTAAACATGAAAAGGCGTGCATTAACAAACAATACGTGTTTACTTAATTTGTATATTGATACTTTTGGTTTCCTTGCGATTAAGGTTGTGGAGCTACTTAGTTGAGTCAAACGGGATATGTATAATAATGTTAATCTATGAATTTTGTTTTCAAAATACTTAGTTTTGCTATTCAAAAGGAAAAGAGACTAGCGACACAACTTGTTGACCGTTTGCATTTTATTTCGATATACAAGTTTTTCCAGAGTATTCATGAATGATATTGCTTTTTTATAATATAAGAATGTGCTTGATACATAACTAGTTTTAAATAGAGAAATTCCGAGAACTGAATAGGTACTTTTACGTAGGGGTGTCAATTGTATCAGGTTAGTGTGTTTCGGGTTGAATTCTTTAACCCTAACCCCAGTGGCGGAGCTTGAAAATTTTTACAGGGGGGCCGGGAATTTTTTCATATAGGGGGGGGCCGAAACTATAAAATTTTCGGCCGAATACATATAAATTAACACTACTGAGCGAAAAATCGACCGAATACGTATATATTAACACTTCTGAGCGAAAAATTGGGGGGGGGGGGGGGGGGGGGCGGGGCCCCCTCGGGCCCTTTTAATCCTCCGCCCCTGCCTAACCCAACTCATTTACTTATTCGTGTGTCGTGTCGGATCCACTTGAAGCGGAGTCGTGTTTCAGGTTTGACCCGTTTTATGTTCATTTATGAATATGAGTAATACATAATGACTTAGGAATAAATTAAACAATTAATTACTTCGATTCCGATGAAACCTTTTCGTGATTAGTCTTTTTATTTATTTTTTGTTTCTTCATCTCTTATTCTCAATCAACAATTAATTACTTTGACTCAAATGAAATCTTTTTTGAAGTAAGGACTAACAAGTAGTGTAATAGTATAGACTCTATAGCCTTTAAAACTAAAAGGTTTGTTGAATTAAATTTAATAAAAACATTATCTGGATTTTCTGTTTTACACTTTAAGTCATATTTAACTTTATACTAACAATCAAATTGATCAATGTTCAATATTCTTCTATGCTTTCTAGTTCTATTCTACAAATCTTTTTTATTTAGTCGTTCCTGTATCGATACAAATCTTTTTTTATTGATCAATGTATTATTCAGGAATAATACATATGTCATATGCGGTTATATAGTCATATTTTTAATGTTCTCTAAAAGCACAATTATAGGAAGAACACTAATTACTTTTTCATATGTATTCCTTTAGTCTGAACATATATAATAATATTTATGTAGTAGTTTATAAATATAATAATGCATTTATTTCTGATGAAATTTCAAATATTTTTAATTTTTTATTTATCTAGTAACATTATTATTTCCAAAAATATTTATAATGGTAAACTATAAATGGCATCTTAGATAATAGTAATAAAGCTATGGTGATTTTGTAGCATTGTGTATTGTATAGGATTTATATTGTAAATATCTTTTCCATTTACTATATTATAAATTTTATACGCGAGCAATATAAAAACTCTGATTAGGGTTTTCCATAATACTCAATATGGTATCGAGCCAAACCCTTTACATGTGAAGCCGCCACCACCAAACATCTCTTCCATGATCGGTGTTCTTTGTTTTTTCGATCTTTTCTTCGCTGGCGTGCTCCTCCATTTACTTCTGCTGACCTCTTGATCGTTGCCTTGGATCGTCGTCCAACCATTGCTGAATATTGTTGCTGCTAATAAACCGCTGAAGATTTCTGATGACATACGGACCGTATTGTGCATCATACGGTTCGTAACGTCAGATTTTTTAGCCACCAGTCCTTCGAGTCGACGATTTTGTTACGATTCCCAACGACATAGAGGCAATACAGTGCCTCATACGGTCTGATTTTACATTGTTCTGCTTAAGATCGACCAACAGGTTACCTGCTACACACATTTTGGCTCCGATCTCAGACTCGTTTTTGGCAGAACCTTTTACCCGCGATGAGCCCACTCTCTGGTGTGATAATTTCGGTGCAACCTACCTTGCAGCCAATCCAGTCTTTCATGCTCAAACAAAACATGTTAAAATTGATTTTCACTTTTTTCTTGAAAAAGTCTCAAGGTCCAGTTTATATTAACAGACGATCAGATTGTATACATCTTTACAAAGCCGCTGCTAACTCAAAGGTTTATGTTCTTACGTACCAAGCTACAGGTCGCTTCCCGTCCTTAGCTTGTGGGGGAATATTAGACCAATTGTAATTAGTAGAATTAGAAGGTAGTTTGTGTAAATATGGTTATCATATACGACTCTCTCTTATAACCCAAATTCATTACAACAATCAATGCAATTACACAATTACACACAAAAAAAGGTGTTTAACTTCTCTCATTGGATGAACGATGTTGGATTTAATCATATCTCTAATAGAGCTTATCATACCCCCATCAGCCACATCCGAACCCACCTTAGGGCACCTCGTTATTAGATGTTGAAGTAAATCCTGATTATGAAAATTCATCTCACAAAAAGAACCTTCATTCGAAGATAAATAGGTAGGATCACCTTCATCCTTTAATGATCCAAATTTCATGTTCGTAAGTTTGATACGATGGAGATCCTCCACGATCCACACTTCTTCTTAACTTATCTATAGTGATCATATTTCTCTTTCTTAACTGATATATATGACCATATTCATTGTGAGAATTACCACATATGTGTGATTCAATACTGAGGACTCAATATCTTTGTCTTTTACTTCAAGAACTCTGCCTTGTGCCCTTAATATCAATTTTACCACATTTGTTTTTACATCTAGATACGTCATACACCAATCAATATGACATGTTTTACCTTCGCAGAAGCTCACACTCCTACCTCAATATATTTTATTGTGGAACTATTATCTTTTTCATAACCAAAGCATCCAAAATGTGTTGATGTTATATAAGATCAAGCATTTTTTTATGAACCAAACATATCTACTGTCCATCACCGATGTACGATGCACTTATGGTGATATAATCACCCCCTTATGAACTTATTGTCCTTGATAAGGTTTTCCCAATCTATCATGACCAATATGAATCTTGCTTGGGGTACTAAAAATAGTCTCTTATGCACTTAATGTCCTTGGATTTGCCCTCATCTTCCTAAATAAAAGTGGTTGTAAGACATTTTGAAACACCCGCACCAACCTATATTATCCACTTTGCACCTTAAAAACATACAAACTTATTTTTTGGTTTATCTTATAATTCCGAACAAACGTGGTTTATTATTCCTTTTTCTCTAGAAGGGATTTTAAACTAACTTCTATATAATCATATTTTAGATTAATCTATAACTTTTTTCTAAAAATAAAAAGGCAAACCGTATTCATTTATACATGACAAATTCACATGGAGTTGCTTTAATTGCATTATATTCATCCACAAGCTTCTTGATTTAAGGACCTTTCGAGATTGTGACCCCTCAACAAAATACACCCTTCTATCAATGGAATATAGGAATCGTTGGTAACTTTTTTGCATGCCCATTTATTAAATATATTTGTTGTCATAAAAATTTAATGCTATATACTTTTTTTAACGACTAACAAAACAAAACAAAACATATTATAAAAGATACTGACAATAAGCTAGATCCACATCCACCAAAACTAACTACAATGGGAAATCACCAAATCAAGAAATAGAAAACATACACCAATGATCCCAAGTTAGACTAGATGCCTTCTCGAACAGGACTTTAGCCAAAGAAAATCAAGGACTTTGATCTCTTTAATAACAAGAACACATCTTTTGGTTTAATTTTCTCTAAGAGCATATGCACTCGGAGCACCTTTACGTTAGCTTATCCGCAGGGCCGGTACTGAGATTCCTCAAAATGTTTTGGACTTGGGACATTTAAAAAAAACGGGCCTTATAATATAAACTCATAATGGCATAATAAAAAACTATAACAAACGAATAACGATTATTTTGTTATTTTTAATAAGTTTGAAAATCAAGTGGGCTTTTTTTAATTTCTAAGTGGGTTAATAAGATAAATGGATAATACAAGTAGTGGACATTTTTTTAATTTCTAAGTGGGTTAATAGTACATAAAAGAAACGTATGAAGTTGCCACGACTAGGTCATGGAGTTCGAAAAATAGGTAAATTGTGGCGCGAATAGGAGTTAACATTGAAACGATAAATTCATTAAACTTGAGGTGGTAAAATTAACAATTTACAAAGCTAGGGGTGAGTTTTGCCATTTTACAAAAGTGGGGGAGAAGTTTCAAATTACCAATTTATAAAGTTAGGGGTTAGTTATGTCATTTTCGTAAAGTCAGGGGTGTCAGATTAACAATTACAAAGTATGGGTGACTTTTGTAATTTAACTAAAGTTAGGGGGAACAATGATCTATTTTAAAAAGAAGAAAAATAAAAAGGAGTGCTGCAGGAATTGAACCTGCAACCTGTTTGAGTGGAAGAACATTAACATGTAATTTAAAACCAACCCATCTAACTTAAGCTTTTGTAATATACTAAAACATGAAATATGTAACTGGTGGAGACAATTTAGAGGGTCAAACTCAAGTAATTTTTTTTTAAAAACTATGGGCCTCTTAGGAGACCGGGCCCCGGACGGTCGCCCTCCCCGCCCCTCCTTAGGGCCGCCCCTGCTTATCCGGCGTCCACGCCACGAACCACGTTCGTTCTCTCTCCTCCCCACGAACCGCGGCTCATTTCTCTCTCCCTTTGTATCTCTTTCACTATTACTTTTTTTTGAACGGCCAGCAAACAGATAATTGCCTAGGTACTCCGTACGGGGTGACCTATTGGCAAAAGGTCACCTCTAGCTGGCCCAACCTAGCCGTACGGAGCCCACTGATGGTAAAACCCGGACGCCCTTGGGATCGAACCGGAGATCACAAAGATATCGGTCTTCCTTCATTATGCCACCATGCCTTTTTCCAAAGTGATGCCTATGAGATAAAACCTATGACTCTTTTTAAAAAATTCAAACTTTCTATGACTGCACCACGTTTAAAGTTGCTTCTCTTTCACTATTACTGTTCTTTGATTTTAAAACCACCACTTGAGACGCTCTAAATATGCGATTGATTTACCGTTTCTACTCTAGCCATTAGCGGTTACAGAAAAAGACATTTATTATTTATATCTCTTTTCCATGCCCCCAAGGACACCTAAACCCTACATTTATTGGCTCACCACCCCTTAAAAGCTGCTCCATTTCTCTTTAAACCTACCAAAATCTTTCATACAACTCTAGAGGGTAGAGAGAGAGAGAAAGAAAATGAAGAAAAATTTGGCATTATCAATACTTCTTCTTGCTCTATTGATACAAAACAATACTTTTCTTGAAACTGAGGCAGCAAGAGTAACAAATGGTGGATTCATCACAACAAATGGAGTGCATTTCATGTTAAATGGTAGCCCATATTATGCAAATGGGTTCAATGCGTATTGGTTGATGATTTTAGCCTCAGATCCTTCTCAAAGATCCAAAGTCACAGCTGCTTTTCAAGATGCATCTTCCCATGGCCTCTCTGTTGCAAGAACTTGGGCTTTTAGTGACGGTGGTGTCACTCCTTTGCAATACTCACCTGGTTCTTACAATGAGCAAATGTTCAAGGTACACCACATATTTCTAAACATACTTTTTGCCAATTTATGTTCATCATATCTTGATTTTTAAAGAACTTCAGTTTTTGGTGGGTATGAAAGTGAAGACATTTTCTTGAATTTTCAAGATTTTCTTTAATAAAATGTTTTTAATTTGTAATTGGTGGGTATGAGGGTGATGACATCTTCTTCTTGAATTTTCAAGATTTTCTTCAGAAAGATGTTTTTTATTGGTGGGTATGAGGGTGATGACATCTTCTTCTTGAATTTTAAAGATTTCCTTTAAAAAGATGTTTTTTGTTGGTGGGTATGATGGTGATGACATTTTCTTGATTTCCTTCTATAAAAAGGGGTTAGATTTTGTGGTGGCTGAAGCAAGAAGATTTGGGATCAAGCTAATTTTGAGTATGGTGAACAATTATGAAAATCTTGGTGGCAAAAAGCAGTATGTGAATTGGGCTAGAAGTCAAGGCCAGTACTTAACATCAGATGATGACTTCTTTAGAAACCCTGTTGTTAAGGGGTTTTACAAGAACCATGTCAAGGTGCAGACTGTATTACCCTATAATTTCCACTCACATTTTATATTTTTTTGTTACAGTTTTCTCAGTTTTTTTGTTATTGTGTAGACTGTCCTCAATAGATATAATACAATCACCGGAGTTGAGTACAAGAATGACCCTACAATCATGGCTTGGGAGCTTATGAATGAGCCCAGATGCACTTCTGATACATCAGGAAGAACAATTCAGGTTCTTGTTTGACCTCTATGTTAATCTGCTATTGACTTTTGTGCCAAATAAGTTAACTTAGGATGAAGGATTGATAAAGTAAAAACAGGATTTCAAGTTAATTCATATTATAAGGACAGCAAAAGACAGTCAAGTTCTCTTAGCTTATAAAAGAATAAAAAAGTTAACCAATTTGAGATTCAAGAAAATGAAAGATGCCATCTTTAGTTTCTAGCCATAAGTTCCTGTTGTTGCTCTGGACTCGAGTGTAAATTCTCCTGAGCCACAATTACTGACCCACCTCATGGGGTGGCACCAGTGGTCACACAACACCGACAGTTGGTTTCAGACCTCAAATATCTGGAAACCCACAAAACAACTTGTGATTTAATGAAATCAATTAACAAAAATTATAGAAAAAACTTAAGATGATTAACATTTTCTCTCAATGATCAGGCCTGGATTACAGAAATGGCTGCACATGTGAAGTCCATAGACAGGAACCACTTGCTAGAAGCAGGTCTGGAGGGCTTTTACAGCAAAACCGGTCGCCAAAATCCTGGTTTCAACATCGGAACCGACTTCATTTCAAACAACCAAATCCCCGGCATCGATTTCGCCACCCTTCACTCGTATCCGGACCAATGGTAATTTCCCATTTTACCCTCAGTGCTGGCTCAAGGGGCCTGAAATAAAGGGCTTCAGGCTCCTAGTTCCCTAGGGCCCAAATTCTAAGAAAAATATTATATGTAGGTAATTTGTGCTTTGTTGTCTATAATTAGGCATAAACACATATGATAAAAAATAAAAACAAACAAATTTTATTATCTGCTTTTTTGGGCCCAAAAATTTTGAGGCTGCTGCTTTCAGTTTTCTTGTTAATAGTATGCAACTTATGAATCTATTATTGAACCAGGTTAACAAGCAATGATGATCAAACTCAACTCAATTTCCTGAACAACTGGCTAAGAACCCACATTTATGATGCCCAATACATCCTCAAGAAACCATTACTCTTGACCGAATTTGGAAAATCAGTTAAAGATCCGAACTTTAGCACGTACAAAAGAGACCAACTGTTTAACTTGGTCTACAATAACATATATCTTTCTGCAAAACATGGTGGTGCGGCTGCTGGTGGTCTGTTCTGGCAGCTCCTAGCCGAAGGGATGGACTCTTTTGGTGATGGGTATGACATAATTCTGAGCCAAGGGACCTCGACGGCTAATATTATCGGTCAACAGGGTCGCCGGCTTTACCAAATTAGGAAAATATTTGCTAGGATGAGAAACGTGCAGAGGTGGAAGAGGGCTCGAGCCGCAAGGCGGGCTCAGTGGTTGTCTTGGAAACGAGGCGTGAAACCTATCGGAAACTAACCGTAACGGTTGATGTTTGGGTTTTGTACCGGAAATCCATGAGGTATAATTTATAAGTGATCTCATAAAATGGTTGGGGTTTGCTTTTAATATATACGTTTGTATTGTTCTCTCTTAGAGATGCATAATGTACGTCCAGGAGGGTGGTTTGAATCTTGTACTAGTGACATTAAAGATGAAAACTAATGTCAACTTTATATTTGTTTTCTTGAAATTAAAGTAGTGTGATTTATTTGTAATTGTAATGTTATTAACATCTATTTTAATATATTTGGATTTGTAAGTTTATGATGTATGAAATTCATGTTAAGTTATGATACAAGTTTTGACTTAGTAAAATATTATTACGAGCTTTTAATCGGTTGCTCTATAGATATCAGTCCTATCTTAAACTTTGTTAACGTCCTACTAAATTTAAATCAAAAGAATATCTATACTATATAATAAATAAAAATTCTTTATGCCACGTGTCGTGTCCACATCTATTCTCACCATTTTTTTCCCGTATCTCTTTCTTATTAAATACACTTCTCTTTTTTTTAATGGTGATTTATATTTAAAGAAAAATATTAATTATACTAATAAAACACATTTATTTATATCTCTTATTTTAAGAAAGTTTGAAATTTATTTATGTAACTTTTTGTTTTTAATTAAATAGTAATGTAAGTCAAAATATATTAAAGAGAAATTAATGTATTCAAACAGTGTAATATACAGGTTTTTAAAGATATAAACATTTTATTACTAAATATATAACATTACATTTTATCAACCCGTATAACACACAATTTTTTCAAAATATTTTTTTTTATTACTAAATATATAATATTACATTTTATCAACCCGACGGGATTTTAACCTAGTTTAGAACATATAAGAAAATAGATGAACCTCAAACACTAATCTATATTTATATCTATACTAAATAAAAGAGTAAGTATGGTTGTCACATGTCATTATTCTATGCCTCCTTAGACTATTTTTCCCGCCTACACGATTCCTCTAACAATTTTTTTCCTTTAAATAATACGGTATATTTTTGGAAGTTTCATTGACTTAAATACCAAATTAATTGATTAAACTAATCACATAAATGAATTTGATTTAAACTAGCTAATTGTAACGGCCCGTTAAAAATTTCCTCAAATTTCCTCACATGCACTAAAAATTTAAAATTTGAACAAATATTTTGTATTTCACATGGGTTTATTACTTCCTTTGTCCCTTAGGGCATGTGGTATACCCAAGTGAACGAGGCTCAAGTAAGGACACTTTTTCTGTCATGTCACCTGGGTGGGTTCCTCACACCACTCACTTGGTATGTGATATACCCAAGTGAGTGAGAGTTGTGTGAGTGGTGTGATTGCAATGCGTATGTGTGTGAGAGAGAGACATACCAACAAATTAACCATCTCTTGCCCTACCCGGTTCCTGGACCCGAACCTACTCTACCCGGTTCAACATGGTAGGGTCCTTCATCACCGATCCTGGTTCCGATTCCTACCTGGTTCCTCAGTGGAACCGGTTCCACGAGTACTCGGTCGAGTAGGAACCCGGTTCCGACCCATTACCCGCACATCTAATTCATGGCGCTCACACCCTCATACCCTTAATATCCACTATGAGCGTCAGCCATGACAACAAAAGGTCGATACCATAATAACAAGTTTTGTAATATTTCTGAAATTTTGATCATGATCATCTTTTTCTCAATACCAAGATAGTTACATTTAAGCAATAATTTAGAAATCTCTGATAATTCATGTGTCGGTCTTCCGATAAAAAGAGGTGTCCATCATTAATGGTTTTCCACTGTTTAAAAAACATTATTCCTACAAAATAATGGGTTCGGTTATAAAATACAGAAAGGTAACAATTATTATTGAATTGGGGAGGTTATAAACAGACGTGAGTATTGATTTGATGGTGGCTAGATGTTTTTGTAGGTTCGGTTATAAACCATCAACATCCCAAAGATTGCCATCAATGCTTCCTTCTTCTATTATCAATTTAGAAGCGAATTAATATCATAACAAACAGAGGAATTGCAACCACCAATATTAACCGATCTTCATGATACAGACCAACCTTGCAGGCAACCAAACCCAACCCCACTATAATTACAAACAAAACGTTTTTCAAGCCCATTAGCCTCATCAGTTAATTACTCAATTAGCCCCAAGCCCAATAACATCCATGCATTAAAAACAATACAAAATAAAGCTATGACAAAGATTTGATTTTTAAAGAGCAAAGTACACAAGATGGTGAGGTACATATGAACAACATTCATCTTAGCTGATATTTCACTAGACATATCTACCGTTTGCACAGTTTACCGACAATTAGCACGTAAGCATATCGTATTATTCTTATATCTACAAGCGTCAATGATCATTTTTTGTCAAGACAAACAAACACTAGTTATGTCATCTCATTGCAGGTGCAAAACCATAAGACAGAAAAAATAGATCCCACCACTGCACCCGCAACCACTTGGCAAGTTGTGTGATAACGCAGTAGCACACGCAGCCATGACTGCATGAACAAAGCAACACAACATCAGCATCAGGAACAACTTTGTTTAATTGAAATTAGATTCTTGGATGATATAAGCTTTTAGAGGATATGTATACTTACAGAATACGCACCAATCGCAATAACGGGAACGATGACCGTTATCGAAAGTCCATTCAATCCCAGCCATCCAATAACTGTGTCAAGAATCAAGATCAAAGGAAACAACTGTTAACCAAGATTATTATCTATTATAGTTATTATTATTTGATTTATTTATCTCTAGTTTGAATATTATGATACTTCATTAGCCGGTTAGTTTTATTATTATCTTTTTCATCTGCGTAAAGACATCTGGTTTTCAGTTATTAAATGCAAAGAAAATATTATTCACTAATACAGTTTTTCAGTTCTTTTGAATTCTTTCAACAAGTGAGAACTTGAAGGGGTTAAAGATGGTTACTTGAACGAATGAAGAATACGACAGCAAATGAAATGGATTGCGCATGCGTAGATGGCATTCCAGGGCCGGAACACACTTCAGAAACAGGTCGCTCCTGGTTTAAAATCTGCTTCAGAGCGAACGATAACAGAATGTTCAAAACACAACCCGTGATAGCCCACGGTGCCAGATCATCTTGTCTCAATAGAACCACCCCACAATATGTTGCAGCAACACACCAAATGCTCTGAAATCAAAATTAAGAAACCATAAGTATCATTTCCCTTCATAATGCACATGAACTGTTTTAGCAATTTCTAATCACAAATGTTAAATCCAAAACAATTAAAGGGAAGGAAACAAGAACACCAACCGAACGATTAAGAGCAATGTGAAGCACACAATCTGTTCGACGGTTTGCCTCCATACCACCATCAATCAAAACTTCATGTTCAAAAGCTTTAACCGCAGTATCACCATCCACAACCCGATGCTCAACCGGCACCTCAACCATCGTCTTCTTAAGCAGAAAACCCAAACCAGAATTGAGGGTTTTGAGAATGCTGCATATAACAAAGAGGGTGATGGCTCAGTATTTATAAACCACCCAAAACAGAAAACATTCCTCTGTTTTTTCGGCCTTCACAAATAATAATTATTTATTTATTTATTATTTTTTGTTTAATCTTACACAGAAAAGAAAAAGACTGTTTTTCTACGTTCAATTGAAAATTATATATTTGATTCTTGGTAATCATTATTGATCTTGATCCAATAACTTATATTTTAGTAGAGGATTGTTTTATGTAGTTATCAATTATATATATATTTTTATTTAAGGTTGAACAAAAATAATAGAACACTAATTAATTCTTTAAGGTTGAATTAATTATAAAATGAGCTATCATGTATCTATTAATATTTTAGCTACTAACTTGTAAAATTAAAATAAATTAAAATAGAACTCATTCACACCTTGAATTAAAACATTCAATTATGAACTTTAGAGATGGGATTGTAATAGAAATGAATCAAAATGATATTTATATGTTTCAAAGCATCTTGATGATTATTTGATGAAAGTTTATAATCTCTTTATTTTCTAAATGGATTTATGCTATCAGGTTTGTCAAACCATAAATTAGTTTAAAATGTTTGTGTTCCAATTATGATATTAAGAAATGTTGATGAAAAATGGTTTAGGTAATGTAACAAGACTTCAGGTCAAATCACTAGGTAATCACGTTATAGAAGCGAAAATTATATTTGAAAACAACGTTGGTCATCACAATTTTATCTCCATAATTGGGTTAACATATTCGAACAAAAGAATTTCATCAAAACTTCAAATAAAAAAATATACAATTGTTGTTTGTTTTGCAATGATCATGAATAAAAGTTTATGTCAACCACTTTCAAATGTTGGTTTGTATTGAAAAATCCAGTGTTTAGTTATGATCAATTGTATGTTGTATTATCAATAGTTAAAAGTAGAGATTGACTCAAGCTATTAATCTTTGGTAAACATGGAAAAGTTATCAATACCACGTCAAATGTTGCATACAATGAAGTATTTTCAAATTTGTAAATAATCATTGTAAGGTTTCATTTGACATGTAATTTAATGTATTGTAAAAAATACACACCTTATGAAATGTATTTTCATTTATTTTTTGATGTTTTGATTACTCTCATCCATATAATTTTAACATGTAACAAAATGAAAAGTTACAAATACAGTATCAAATTTGTATAAAAAAAGTTGTTATAATATTTATCAGTATAACCTCAGTATAATCTTAGTGTTTCACCCCGTGTAACGCACAAGGTTAAAGCTAGTCTATTAATATTTTAGCTACTAACTTGTAAAATCAAAATAAATTAAAATAGAACTCATTCACACCTTGAATTAAAACATTCAATTATGAACTTTAGAGATTGGATTGTAATAGAATTGAATCAAAATGATATTTATATGTTTGCGTATAGTTCATGTATGTTATGACATGACCATGTTATATATAATATATAAATTAATGTACAATTTGTCCAACCCTTTTTACATATCAGAATTAATATATAAGTTAAGAAAGGAAAAAGTATATAAACATGTCAGGTGGGAATATCTTATCTATTAGTAATCAAGTTCTTATTTTTTATTTGGTAAAAGTTACTCAAATTTTCTAAGGTGGTGTTTGGATTGACGTATAACTTATATAAGTTAATAAGTTATAAGTCATAAGTAAGCTTCCCTGTATTTTTTGAAAATGACATAAGTAAGATAAATAAGTTAACTATCCCAAACACCTTAATAACTTATATAAATTAATAAGTCAATACGTAAGATAAATAAGTCAATCCAAACACACCCTAAGTATAAAGAGCACTTAAGTTTTAATATTACATATGTTCTATTGTTTTTTTTATAAATATTAAAATTACGTGACATAAATAAAAAAAATTTAGAATTTGGTTACTGTTTACCGATTATTCATTTCAAGTTTAATATGAAATAAGTGGTAACTAATAGCCAAGTTTTATAATACGGAAACTTGAGTGGCTTCTACAATTAAAAGTATAAATAATTTTATTAAAAATAATTACTATTTGATAATATATTACCCACACGAAAATTTAAAATTATAACGTTAGTCGACTGATACATAATTATTTTACAACAAAGGTATCCAATTAAAAGATTCATCTCCTTAAAGTAGAGGATAATTTATCTATTTGCTAATAATCACCAGAGTTACCATGTCATTTGCACATATCCCTCTTCTAATAAAAAAACTAAATATTTTTGTTACTTGGCATCACCACATTCAATCTCACAAGTTTTTCCCCTCAAAACCACATTTATATCCTCCATTTAATACTTTTATATTTAGTTTTTTTTTAAAATTATATAAATAAACATTTACCAAATCAATTTATAATTATATCCATTGGCTCGCATTTTTTTAAAATTATCATCAAAAGAAAATATTTAAAAAAAAACAAAATTTAAAAAATAGAAGATTTAAAAAAAAACAAGTTTGTAAAATTTTATTATCAAAAAGCGATTTTTAAATATTTTTATCAAAAAACAAGATTTTTTAATTTTACATATAAAATTTGAAAATACTACGTTTGTATTTTAAATAAATATGTGTTAAAATAAAGTTTGTAGATATTTAATTAGTAGTTTTTTTTAATTTGATATTTATAAACAATTTTTTTATTTTGTTTTATAAATTTTAGTACTTTGTTTTTAATAAAATTAAGATACTTACAAATGTTTATTTTTAAAAGTGTATTATATTTTAAACTTTAGTTTTTTATATGACCAGATTTTTTTTTTCAAAAAATATATTTACAAGTTTCAATTCTAATTTAGTAGTTTTGATTTTTTTTCATATTTAATTTTGGAATTTTTAATTTAATTGTGTCAAAATAAAAAAGAGTGAAATTTTTAAAATTTAGAGTTTTAAATTTTGAAATTAAAAGACGAAATAATCTTGAAATATTAATTTTATTTTTTTAATGAGAGATTTAACATTAAAAGTTTAGCGAGATTTTCCGTATACAAGTACAAATGGTATCCATCAATCAGAGCATTTTGATGATGAAACTTTATAATCTCCTGCTTTTTAAATGGAGTTACATTATTATATTTGTCAAACCATAAATTAGTTTTAAGTGCCAGTGTTCCAGTTATGCTATTAAGAAATATTGAAGAAAAATTGGTTTACGTAATGTAACAAGACTTCAGGTCGAATCACTAGGTAACCGTGTTATAGAATCGAATATTATATTTGAAAGCAACATTGGTTATCATAATTTTATCCCTATAATTTGGTTAACATATTCAGACAAAAGAATTTATTAAATTTCAAAGAAGAAAATTTACAGTTGTTGTATGTTTTGCAATGACCATGAATAAAAGTTTAGGGCAATCACTTTTAAATGTTGGTTTGTATTGAAAGATCCAGTGTTTATTTATAATCAACTGTATATTGCATTATCAAGAGTTAAAAGATGGACTCAAACTATTAATCTTTGGTAAACATGAAAAAAGTACTAATACCACGTCAAATGTTGAATATAATGAAGTATTTTAAGTTTATAAATAATTATTGTAAGGTTTGATTTAAAATGTAATTTAATGTATTGTAAAAAGTACAGAACTTATGAAATGTATTTTCATGTATTTTTTGATGTTGTGATTACTCTTATCCATATAATCTTAACATGTAACAAAATGAAAAAGTTACAAATACAATACCAAATTGTATAAAAGAGTTGTTAAGATATTTATCATTATAATCTTAATATTTCACCCGTGTAACACACGGTGTTAAAGCTAGTTTAGAATAAAAAAAACAATTAGGTACTTTTTTTCCTTCTCTATATAAATTAATCACACCATTACTGTCTTCTTAAGTTCCTAACATACAACCCAAATATAAGAAAGATCTCTTCATAAACTATAAACAAACATATTATGTTTAATAATATTCAGATATCACATTTATTAACTATTTTTTTTAATTATCTGCCATAATAGGTATCTCTAGCTTAAGTCATTTTAAATATATGGTTAACAGTTATATATTATTAGTTAAGAGGAAGGTTTATTTCAGAACACTAAATAAATGCGAGAACAAAAATAACTAATCTTGACATCATTTAATCAATGGTTAAAAGTCAAGAATGATATTATCTTAATTAATTACAATATTAATGATACTAATTAATTGTCCAAGGGTATTATTGACCTTTAAAATTAAAGATTTTCTCTTTCTAATTAATTAAATTTTATATAATTAATATTTTCTCTCTTATTTCTTATTTAATTAATTTTTATCTACTATTTAAAATAATTAGTTAAAAATATATTATCTTACAAATATCGAAAAGTAGGTAACTACATATATACATGCGTAGGTACCTACACGTACACCTACTTATTCACATATATGGAGTTTCAACCTACACTTACTGATTTTCGATCTACATATATGGAGTTTCAACCTACACTTACTGAGCTACACACATTTTGTATGTGTTGGATGAGTTTCGGTATGTGTAGGATTAATGTTGGTATGTGTAGAATGAATTTCAGTAATGTAGGATGAATTTCATTATGTGTAGGATGAGTTTCAGTATGTGTAGGATGTATTTCGGTAGTGTAGGATTAATTTGAACTAATTAATTGAAAAAAAAGAGAGAAAAATGATTATTTTGTATAATAATGTTTGTCTCACTTAATTAATAGGAAATAAGATATACAAAGTAATTAAATTGAGAAGGGTTACAAATAGAAAATTCGAGAGAAAGATTTTAATGTTTACCATTATACTCTTATCATTTAATTAATATTTTTTAAGATTAAATAAAATGAGTGGTCCAGATTAGTTCTCCATGTTCTTGTAATAATTTGTGTTCTGAATAGAACCTTCCCCTGTTAGTTAATTATGTATTATATGATGAAAGATTTGTTATATTTTTTCATTAGATAACTATAATTTAACTAGTACGTTATGATTACAAATTTGTAACAAATAAGCAGTGATTTTGCAAGATTCACACATTACATTTTATATGTATATATAATGCATAATTGAACAGAAATACAAAACTATTATAAATTTATAATGCTGCATTTTCATGCTCACAGTGAGTTGCAGAAAAGAATGCAAGAAATTTAATTTGATTAATCATTCTCACTTTCATCGCCTCATTTTCGGTGTACGTTGTTACATACACATGTACATATATATTATAATTATTATATATAAGGTTACGTAATTATATACATATTATAAGGTTACATAAAAATGTGATGCTTAATTACAATACTCACATCATACATTTTGCATGATATTTTTAACCTCGTACATAAATCCCCTTCATACATTTGGTTTCATGGCTCCAGAGGCTATGAAATTTCTGAAAATGGTTTAGCGTTGAACCCACTAGTGGTCGTGCATAGTATTTTTTCGGCCTTTAAGACCCAAAACTTTGTTTTTAGTAGGATCGATTTTGCTATCCAAAATAAGGTTGCGGTGCAGCTTGTTGCCCGTTTGTCTATCACTTTATTATAATCGTCTTTATCTATTCTTAATGGAAATGAATTAGGTTTAAAAAAATCTATATAATGTATGGGGAGGGGGGGGGGGGGTTATATAGGGGTTTGGAGGAAAGGGGAAGGAAGAACGAATGAATGACGAAGCTTCACATGAGTTTCCATGTGGAATGGTGGTCATATTGATATTGTGGAAGCTTTTGGTGAGGTTTCTTTGGAATAATTTATTATTAGTATCATATTATGATAATGATAATAATAACACTACAATCATTAAAACAAGAAACAATAATAATACGTATTAATGAATGATTCACTTCATGGAGTGAATTTAATATTAAGGACGGAATTTGTGTACTTTTTGGAGACCATATTCATGCAAATTTTGAGTTGGTGTCAAAGTGGTTGGTATGGTTCATGTACTACGATCAAAGACTCAAAGTAACATATCCTTTCGTACTTAGGTTGTTAGACTAGTGGTAAAAGTCAAATACTCTTAGCAGAAAAAACAGGGTTTTTTCTTTGGATGCTCTCCAACTCTGACGCCAAGTGGGTCCAGTGAAAACAACATATTGGCCGGAGTTGAAAGAGACTCTCCCATGTGACGGGGGGTGCGGCGTCACAACATTCAATGTTCGCCGTTCAAAAAAAAAAAATCCTAGCATTAATAGATGAGTTTGTAAGTCGCCATTCTAAACAAAAAGTCCCTACTATTAGTATATATATTTATGTATATGATTTGTAATTATGTTCTTCCATATTTAGATGATTGTAATTGATTTGTATCTCCCTATATAATGGGATGGCTTTCATTGAATGAAGGACGGAAAATATCATACCATAAACGCTTTTTTGGTATCAGATAGGGCTGTCAACGAACTGAACGTTCAACGAACAGTTCATGAACCGTTCGGTGGGAAGTTCGTTTACGTTCGTTTAATAAATGAACGAATATGAACAAGAAATTTCGTTCGATTAACTAAATGAACGAACATGAACAGAGGTCTCGTTCGTTCAATTGTGTTCGTGAACGTTCGTTCATTTACGTTCGTTTATGTTTGTTCATTTTCATTTGTTTAAGACGTTCATTAAGATTTTTGTATATATATTTTTTATTTTATCTAAACATTATATATTCTTTAATTTTTAAATTTTTTTATTACCCTAACAATTAATTAAATAAAGTAGAAAACCATATTATCATTTATGCGTCATTTCCCTGTCCATTATTACTCGGTTAGGGCTTCTAAGTTCTCAATCTTAAATAATATAAGCTTCCCTCAATCCTAAATCATGTAAGCATTAGGGTTGACATCAAAAGTCCTAAACAGCGCTTCGTTCGGTAACGTTCGTGAACCGTTCGTGAACAAACCCATTTCCTTAATGAACGAACACGAATACGAACATGAAATTTCGTTCGGTTAGTGTTCGTGAACCGTTCATGAACAAGTTCAATGCTTAATGAACGAACACGAACAAGGCTTTGTTCGGTTCGGTTCGTTTGCAGCCCTAGTATCAGAGCCATTTTCTGAAAAACCCTAGCATTTCCCTAATTTTTCGATCCTAAACCCTCTTCGCCGTCAGCCATGAGCGAAACCGAGAGCGAAGACACCAAGATAGTGGGAGATGGAGAAGCCAAGAAAGACACCAAGAAACCCGAAGTGGAGATGAAGACCGCAGGCTTGCATCCGGCCTACACCGTGACTAACATCACTGGCAGGATGCGATCCTTGGATGGTAAAACAACCATGTACTCGTCTTGGACGAAATTATTTACCAACCATGTTGTCGCCTTCAAAGTTCTTAACCACATTGACGGAACCGAGCCGCCGAAAGAAGATGATGATGGCTACGGCCAATGGAAGGAAATCGATGCCTTGGTCCTACAATGGATCTATGGCACGTTGTCAGAAGAACTTGTGGTGCGAGTTCTTGAGAACGGCATCACGACAAGAGATGCATGGCTAAAAATCAAAAACATTATTCACAATAATAAAGGTTCGAGGGCAGCAGCATTGGAACAACAAATCTCAAATCTCACGCTCGCGGCATGTTCGTCAGTGGATGACTATTGTCAAAAACTCAAGGAACTCGCCGAACAACTCGGCGACGTGGATCAACCCGTAAGTGAAGCTAGTTTGGTAATTAAATTGGTACATGGCCTCCCTTTTGAATACGATGTCATCCGACAATTCATTACTCAAAGCACCCCATCTTGGGACATGGCTAGAAACATGCTCCAACTTGAAGAATCCCGTCTTAAAACTAACGTTGAAACACCCGCGGCATTAACAGCTTCGGCCGAACCAACAGGACATCGCGTACCTTCTCCAAATCAGTATCAGTCTCAAGGTTGCAGTGGTGGTCAGTTTTACCCTATTCAGGCCGGTCGAGGAGGACGAAATAACTATCAGGGTCGAGGCCGTAATTATCGCTCACAAAGAGGTAGGGGACACGACCCAAGCCAACAATGGCCCAACTCCGGCAACAATAATAATTGGGGTAATCATTGGCCAACCTCTTGAACTCCACCACAATCGCCCTATCCTGCACAACCTGGCCCGATGCCATATCCGGGCCAACATTCAGGGAGTTGGACTCCATCTCGCCAACTAGGCCAGCCGCAGTCACACCAGGCCCATTTCAGCCAGCCCTAGCAGATGGTTGGAGCCCACAGACCAGCAGCACCTATGGGCCAGTATCCTTCTTTTGGACCATTTGCATGTTACAGTGATTTTAATATGGAACAATTGGCTAGAACAATGCAACAAGCCCACTTGAGTATTCAAGATCCACAATGGATTATGGATACTTGAGCTACCACTCATCTCACGGCTGACCCAGGTACAACTTCCACACACTTGTCCTTTTCTCCTTTACAGTCTATTTTTGTTGGAAATGGTCATTCATTACCAATCCATGGATCCGGGAACTCCACTTTTACCGTCCCAAACCACACCTATAAATTAAACGATATCCAATTTACACCCGAAATCATTAAAAATCTTTTGTCCGTTCGTAAATTTAATATTGATAATTTCACATCTATGGAGTTTGATCCTTATGGTTTCACTGTGAAGGATTTCAAGACTGGAGCACATCTTTCCCGCCACAATAGCACCGGCGATCTTTATCCCTTCACACAACCTGCCAATCCATCTGCTTTTGTGTCAACCACCACTGATCAATGGCACAACCGCCTCGGACACCCCGGGGATACTATCTTAGATTTATTACGTTCATGTTTTTTGATTTATTGTAATAAGCCTACGGGCTCGAACCTTTGCAATTCTTGTGAATTAGCTAAACCTAAAAGACTTCCATTTTATGATTCAAATTCAATTACTTATGCTCCTTTTGATATAATTCACTGTGATTTGTGGACATCCCCTGTGATTAGTAAATCGGGATACAAATATTATATGGTTATCATAGACAATTTTTCGCATTTTGTTTGGGTGTGTCCGTTAAAATTTAAATCCGAAACTTTTCCCACATTTGCTAAATTTCACAATTTTGTATCTACTCAATTTAAATCCAAAATCAAAGCTTTTCAGTGTGATACCTACATGGTCGTGTGTTTCATAGATTTGGATGGGTGTTTCAATCACGAAGTATTGTTACTGCCTTTTGGAGTATCACGAGTAGTTTTGCAATATTGAAGTAGTATTGTTTTAAGGTTTAATTGTGTTCTTATTATTAATACTGATAGAATATGAGATCTTGTTTTTAGGTGTATTTCAATTACTATAATCGTTATTTTTTAAAAAGACATGGTATATATATAATATTTTCATAATCCTTAATAATATTATTAAATTATTAAAAAAAAGATCTATATCGCAACGTGAGGGGAAGTGGTGTTTATAGTGGCATTTTATTCGATCCAATTTCACTAGAAGATATCTTCTTATTATTGTTATCACAAGATAATATTCCATGAGTTAACTTAAAATCTTCTATAAGAACCGCATATCTTAGAACACAAAGTTAATAATATTTAGTGTGTAAAGAAAAAAAAATACTTTGATATTATCTAGGATGGCTTGTTGCCATTTAGATTTAAAGTAAATTTCGCTTTTGGTTCAGCGTGGTTTGCACTGTTTAACCCTTTTAGTTCAAAAATGAATATTTTAACATATTAACTCTTGAAGTTGTATTTTGTAACAATTCCGGTCTATGGTATTAACACTGTTAACTTTTTCTGTTAAGTAAACAAACATTTTAGTCATTTTACTTCTAAGTGAACTATTTTAACCTTTTCAGCCTAATAAAAACTTTTTTCTGACTATTTCATAAACTTTTTTTTCTACTTTTTTAAAAACGCTTTTTTTCTTTTTCAAAATCATTTTTTTAGTTTCAAACCGAATTAAAAAAACTATAAAATATGAATTAAATTAGTGGTATAACCCAAATATGTAATTCGGTTTGGTTTTAAACGGTTTCGGTTTCGATTCGGTTATATGTTTAACCGGTTTGAAACCAAATATTGAACACCCCTAGAAACAAGACGGCGGTATGAACACAAAATGGAGGAGAGTTTACTGATTTCCCTCCAGCGGGGACTCAGATAGGGACGCAAACTAATGTAGTAGTTTTAGGTGAGAGTTAGGTCCAGGGACGCAAACAGATATTACATGTTTCTAGGGACGCATACCGTTATACAGTAAAATGGTACAACATACATTTTACCTGAATTTAAACAGAATTTTTTAACGAAGTTAGGTCCAGAGACTCAGAGTGTTATAAATTGTATACCATAGGTACTCAAAGCATTAAAAATTTAAGTTAGAGACGCATTATGTTAAATCGTGTAAACCACATAGATACAAATGATAATTTACTCTTAAAAATAGTTGTATGTTTTGTGTAGCCCAAAACTTCTTCTAGTTCATTATTCTTTCACCATTGAGTTGAGCCCCTTCATAAATGGCTCGTCAAACATTTTATTATATATTGGGCCTGGGCCTGTAATAATGTTACTTCTTTTTGTTACTGATAAGGAGGACCTAGGACGCACTTCAATTTCCAGAAACAAAGTGTTTAATCCTCACAACGGAGATGTTGGCTGTTAAAAAATATTGTACGCAAGTGATTCTCGTGATTGGATCTTATCCTTTCGGCACTCTTTAATACTTAACTAGGTTATATACCCATATATTATATGAGATTGTTTAATAAAACAATAAAAGTACAATAATATGTAAACAAATTTAAAATAATGTGTAAAACAAAAAATAAAATTCTTCGTTTCCTTAATTAAGTAATAATTACAATTCAAGTTTTATATTATTTTTTTCTGAAAAATAAAAACATTAAGATAATTAAATTCAAACCTACTTAAAATAGAAAAAATTAAAAGATTTTAATGAGAAAAAATATGGTGATGACACATTGCATTTCTTGTAATCATTTATTAGAATAAGGATGTTTCAATTAATTAATTAATTTTTGAATTTATCGTTTAGATTCTTTCAGAACTTATTAAGTATGAGCATGTGTTTATAAGTTTTAATAAGAAATAAAATTCAATTCAAATTTTGATTTCATAAAATTTTAATAAATCAATTGTCACGAGCCAAATAAAAAGAAATTGGATGATGAAGAGAGATAATATTGGCATCCACATGTTTTGTTTTTTTCTAAATTGAAATTGCATATCACTACAAGAAATTGACCCTTGGAGATCACATCTATGGCGATGACATCTAGTCGTCAGCATAGATAGACATACAGTAACGACAACGACATGTCGTCATAGAATATTCCAAATTTTAGGTTTTTCATTTACCATCCCAACGACATGTTATCACCATAGCTATAACGGGAATTGTGAAAAAAGACCTGCTATTCTAAAAAGGGTATCCTGATGTCATTGACATAGAGTAATTTTTTTAATTCTCCTGTACTCTGAAACAACGAAAAATATAAACGTCGCCGTTTGTTTGACCCTATAGCAACGACATGTCGTCGCCATTGGATTTAGTATGCCATTAATCGATTAACACAACTCATGCTTTCTTCTTTCCAACCCTCCATCTCGATCCTATGCGAACACCTCTATCTCTGCCGCCAACAACCACCACCACCACCTCTTTTGCTCCACCACCGTTGCTACATACCTCCATCTCCTCCGCCAACAACCACCACCATTTCGTGTTCACATCTATGCTATTGCTTGTGTTTTATGCATTTGCACTTGTAGTATCTTTTTATGTGAAGGGTATTTTTAATTTGACTATTGCTAGTATAATAATTATTTAATTTTGCTCCATCAGTATTATTGCAAAATGATGACTTAAGGACAATTTTTGTATGTGTAACAAAAGGGATTGGAGTGTATGATCAACATCACTTTGTAGTCTAAAACTATATTTTTTCAAGAAAGAGAAATTTATCTCCAATTCTAGTTTTGGAAATGAGGGATTGGTTTTTGTTTGATCTTTTACTTTAAGAAATGCTAAATAATTTAAACAGAGTGGCAAGGGAGCAAAGTGACTTTTTAGTGTATAGGATCAACACACCATATGCAATAACTTGGTATTTTGGTTGTTTTCAGCAAGAATTCAACCGTGGACCAGAAGTTTCAACAAGAATTCAAGCGTGGACCAGAAGTTTAATCCGCGTTAAGGTAATTAAATTCTAGATTGTTTTCGGATCGTTATTTGTTAGAAGTTAAAATTAATAAGAGTAAATTTTGTTTTTGGTTCATGTGGTTTGACATGTTTAACTATTTTTGTCTAAAAATGAATCTTTTAACATATCAGCATCTGATGTTGTATTTTTGTAATAATTTCAGTTCATGACACTAACCCTGTTAACTTTTTCTGTTAAGTATAAGATATTTTAGTCATTTTATTTCTAAGTGAAGAAGTTAACATTTTCAGTCAAATAATTTTTTTTTTATGCTTTTTCATAAAAAAAGTTTATACTTTTTTAGAAACGTTTTTTTTACTCTTTTAAAATCATTTTTATTTTGTATAAACGTTTTTTTGAACCTTTTTTAAAAACATTTTTTTTTAACTTTTCTAATATATATATATATATATATATATATGTGTGTGTGTGTGTGTGTGTATAGGGGAATGATCAAAAGAAAACCACAAAGTTAGACGAAAACCGCATCAATTTAGGCAATTTTTTTATTTACGTATACGTATCCAAAAGCAAATTTTTTGATTTACGTATACGTAACCGCAATTTTTTTGTTTTATGTTTACGTATACGTAACACTATGTGTAAAAATGTTTTTTGATAAAAATGTTTAATATTACATTGTTACTCTTATAAATAAATAAAAATAAAATAAAAAATAAAAAGTATTATATGATTGGCTAAAATTGGTTTTTTTAGTGGTTTTCTCGGTTTTCACCTAACTTGTGGTTTTCTCTGGAACCCTCCCCTGTATGTATATATATATATTTTTCATAAAAAAGTTTTTAAAAACATTTTTTTAGTTTTTTTTTTATATAAAAACGTTTTTTACCTATTTTAAAAATGCATTATTTTTAAAAAGTTCACTATTTTAAAAACTAGTTCACTTAAAAACTAAAAAAAAAACTTTTTAAGATTGTTAAAAAACATTTTATGAAAAAGCTAAAAAACGGCTTCATAAAAAACCTAAAAAAATATTTTTAAAAACGTTTTTTTTTTGAAAAAAAAAATATAATTTTAGAAAAGTTAAAAAACTTTTTTTTAAAGATTCAAAAGACATTTTTTCAAAACAAAAAAACTAAAAAAATTATTTTAAAAAGGTAAAAAAAAACGTTTTTGAAAAAAAAAGTAGAAAAAAAAAGTATTTATGAAAAAGCTTAATTTTTTTTATTGGACTGAAAAAGTTAAACTATTTCACGTAGAAATAAAATGACTAAAATATCTTATACTTAACAGAAAAAGTTAACAGGGTTAGTGTCATGGACTGAAATGGTTATAAAAGTACAACCTCAAGAGCTGATAAGTTAAAAGACTCTTTTTTGGATGAAAATGGTTAATCAGACCGAACCATAGTGACCAAAAGCGAAATTTATTCTATTAATAATTAGTTAAAGTGTTTGTTTGAATTGTAAACTTGATTTGGTTTAGATAGAATGTTAATTTGAGTTGGGTTTTATAATAAATTGTTTATGTTTTGAAGAATTTGGAACTCTTGATTTGTTTGAACAAAGTTTAACAACTTTTATACTTAGTTAATTATTAGTTAACTATTAAAAATAATCGTGGGTCGTGAAACAACTATGCATCTTAATAATTCTGAACAATGACTGTGTTGATTTGGCAGTGACGTAGCGGGACGTGAAACCACTACAGATGATCTTAAGGGTATCCGGTATGGTAGGGAAAATCACGCCGTGGTCCGACGTGGAGCATGAATCACGTCGTGCTTCTCAAGGGTACACCGCCCCCTCTTGATTTTTTTTCACGCAGTGATAATGGGGCGTGATTTTTATCACGACGAGATTGGGAAGAAATCAAAGTGTTCAATGGGTGGAATTGGTTTGACAGGTCTGTATGTTTGAGAAGAAAACAAGAAGGAAACCGTGTTTTCAGGTTTGACGTGATTTTTATACACACATATGGGTTTTCCGATTTGGTTCCGATTTGGGGATCTTGTTTTGCAGTGGCTCAGATTTGAGTTTTCCGGTTTGGTGTGATCGGAAGGTGCAGATGTGGTGGTGGGCTTCATCGGAAGATGCAGATGAGGTGGTGTCTCATATAGGTGCAGATGTGGTGGTGGGCTTCATCCATAACGTAGAAGATAATGTATGGATGGAAAGGTTGAAGAAGATAATGTATTTATATTTTTATTAATTCAATATTATTTAAATAAAAATTAAAAACATAACATTTAATTATCATACCATCACAATCACACGGGTATACCCTTTGTCAAGTGATTGATGGTGTGATAATAAAGAAAATGACGTGGTGTCACGTGACGTCACTTTATTATCACACCATACCGCAGTCTAACGATTATATTCCTTGCTATAAAAAAAGATTGATGAAGGGGGTGAGAATGGATGAAAATGTGATATTTCATTGGTTTGGTATCATGGATGGGAGTGATGGATACCCTCTACCCTAAAAGCCAAAAGTCAGCAATGATGGCTTTATCCTAATCTTTTTATTTGTTTCAACCATTAATTATCTAAATTAATTACTCGTATTACCTCTTACACTTTGTACTAACTTTTTCAATTTGTATTTTTCCTCTCTCTCTATATATATTTTTAATTCTTAAAACAAATTATTAAAAACTGCCTGTACTATAATTGATCTCATTAATAAAGAAACATTGTAAGTTTGTTCCAACAACTCATCAAAACTAGTTTAATATAAATCAAGAGGCTCAAATTCATCTTTATTTAAATTTAAATAAATAAACAATGAAATAAATTTATGGTTTCATAATCTTGGGAATCAAACAAGATGACAAATTAATGAGGTTGTGTTTGAAAATGTTGAGGGAATGGTGAATAACCAAAATGAACCTTTTGTGCATGTCGATTCTTCTCTATCTACTCTCTCTATTTGTATATATGTAAAGAGGCGAAGAAGGGTAGAAGGGCAAATGGTGCAAAGGACGGTATTGAAGGTGCATCTATCATGCGAGAAACGCAGGACGAAGATCCTAAAATCGGTTTCCGACCTTGATAGTAATTTCACTTTTTTTTTGTAGTTTTTTTAACGACAAATATTACTCATACTCTATTTTACATCATTAATTTTAAACTACTCTGGTTTGTAATGAAAAGTTAATACCTAAGGTGGTACAAAAATCATACCACTCCAATATCAACTTTTCTATAACTAATTTAGTCACTTAAGTTTCACTGAATATACTAGAAATATTCATCAAAACTATTCGAGCTCGAGCTTTAGACATTACAACGTTGAAGCTCGAGTTAAGTTTTGAAGAAGTGACAAGTGTCGGATTATATAATTTCATGATCAATTGATTTTAGGCGTAGATAAGATTGAAATTGATGTAGCCAAAGACACGGTAACGGTTACAGGAGATGCGGATCCTTGTGATATAATTAAACAAGCAAGAAAGGTCGTAAAATGTGTGGAAGTGGTAACGGTTGGACCGCCACCCAAGAAGCCTGAGGTGAAGAAGCCCGAACCGATTATCCCGCCCTGTATATATATGCCTCCGAGTTGTGTTGGTTCGTGTTGTGCTGTTCCGAGTTGTGTTGTTTGTAGACCATTGGCCGTGGTTCATACGGCTCAAGATCCATGTACTACTTGTTCCATTATGTGAAAATCAATGTATAGTTTAGCAACCATAATCCATTTAAAGTTTGGGCCTGTTTTAGTTTATTTATGTATGGGTCAGAACAATTAATGTATTTATGTATGTTTGGGCCGAAAACTTGATTAAATCCCAGGTCTGTTTTAATGGGTCAGTCGTTTAAGTCCAGTATGTAATGTAGGGTTGTGAAACGGCTTCTTCGTAACCGTCTTTTGGGTACACAATATTTCCATATGGTCTTATTCTTATAGCTTATAAGCGAAGAAGTAAGTTAAGGTCGTGTTGTTCTTAGTTTGAAGGTGTGAACGTAAATGCGGAATCAATCACATCAAAACAATTGGATCAATCAAATGAATAGAATCAATAAGCTAACACCAAACGATCACTTGTCTTTATTGAATTGAAACAAAGAATTACGAAGAAAATTGAATCGAAGAACAAGAACAGAATGAATTCTCTAACAACCCTAGCATCAGCTTATTAACCAACAATTAACAAACTAAGAAACAAAATTAGCAACCTTAGCCCTCCAACTTTAGCCATTAAGCAAATAGCACCCTTGCACTTTATCAAGCTTGCTAACTTGCTAATTAACTTTCAGAAACATAAACCATGAGTTGACTTTGACTTTGTTTAACACTACATTCATATTCTCCACCTTAATGCAAATCAAAATCAAAATTGAATTCTGCTGCCATCTACAATCTGCAAATTCTCCAAACAATAACCAAACTTTGAACTTGGCAAAATTTTGGTTAACATGTCTGCAAGATTCTCATTAGTATTGACATATACAACTTTGACTTCCTTGGAATTAATCACATCTCTCACAAAATGTAATTTCACATTTATGTGCTTAGACCTTTCATGAAACACTTGATGCTTTGACAATTGAATGACACCCATATTATCACACTTAATCATAGTTTCACCCACATCAATTCCAAGCTAAGATAGAAATCCCTTCAACCACATAGCTTCCTTAACTCCTTCAGTCAAGGCTATGAATTCAGCCTCAGTTGTAGACAAAGCTACAACATGTTGAAGTGATGCTTTCCAACTGACAACCCCATTAAAAACATGAAATACATACCCATTAATTGACCTTCCCTTATCATAATCCTTGGAAAAATCTGAGTCCACATAACCCTGAACCATTAAACTATGATCAACTGTTTTTTCCAAATGCAAGGCCAATATCCCTTGTACCACTGAGATATCTCAGTATCCACTTCACTGCTTCCCAGTGATGTTTTCCAGGCTTGCTCAAGTACCTACTAACCACACTGACTGCAAAAGCCCAAATCAGGTCTGGTACATATCATAAGATACATTAAGCTTCCAACAGCACTAGCACAAGGAACCTTTGACATTAGATTAGCTTCTTGTTCTGTTTTTAGACATTCTTGACTGGACAACTTAAAATGCATAGCCAATGGAGTAGCTACACATTTACTTTGCTCCATCCAGTGATATAAGACCCTTGAGACAACTTTAGAATACCTCCCTTTCTGTCTCTTGTGATTTCCATCCCCAATATTTTCTTAGCCTCTCCCAAATCTTTCATCTCAAACTCAGCTTTTTACATGTCTTTTGCAATCTTTATTTGTTCCTTATCACTACATGCCAACAGCATATCATCAACATACAACAATAGATAGATAAACTTGCCATTGTCATACTCATTGAAGTATACACAGTTATCATAGCTGCACCTCGTGAATCCCTTTGAGACAACATATTCTTCAATCCTCACATACCATTGCCTAGGAGATTGTTTTAAACCATATTCAAATCCAACTGGTTGTTTCATGTAAATCATTTCATCAAGACTCCCATGCAAAAAAGTAGTCTTAACATCCATTTGTTCCAGTTCAAAATCATTCACTGCAGTTAATGATAAGATAACCCTAATGGAGGTATGCTTCACTACAGGAGAGTAAATCTCATTGTAATAAATACCCTCCCTTTAAGTAAAGCCTTTGACAACAAGCCTGGCCTTATATCTTGGTGGATCACCATTCATTCCTTCTTTGATCTTGTAGATCCATTTGCAGGAAACCAACTTCTAATATTTAGGTTTGTTTACTAGAACCCATGTTTTATTTTTTTGCAAAGACTCCATCTCCTTATTCATTGCACTCAGCCATTTTTCTTTGTCTATTGAATCAATGGCTTCTTGATATGTCAAAGGCTCACTACAACTTTTTTTGACACTACATTCACAGAAGGTAGTTTTCAATTACTCGTGTTTTTTTTATGTTCACTTGTTCATGGTTAACCCAATTCACCACCAAACTGATCCCCAAAAAAATCCAGAAAATGGCCAACGGTAACTTAGTATATGCGATTCTTTATTTCTATCAGTCATCAATAATTTATTTGCCACTTCATAAGTTGACTACTTGTTTCACATCGCTTTTTTAGATAATAGTTATTATTTAGAACATGTTTAATAATTATAAACCTCCTATGATCAAAGATCCATACGTATAGATTCATAGTAACATGAGCTTTTTAAAACCGAATACAACATATTTAGTTAAACATGACTCAATTCGAAACTGACCTGACCCGTTTAAACTAAACCTAAACCCACAAATTTCGTGTTAGGTTGTGCTATTTTAAAACTTCACACTCCTAAGAAGAGCATTATGTTTTTGCGCATTAGTAATCTAGTATGATCAACATGAAACATTAGTAATTTGACATTTTGACCTTTTAGGATTAAAAGAACCATTCTTCACTGGTAAAATTTTTATTTGAGTTTAAAATTAATAAATAATAAAAGTATAAAACTGGTGTTCGTATGCTTCTATTTTATGAGCATTTATTAGTAGTTGGTGCAAAATTCCTAAACTTTTTTGATCCGAGATCTTTTGGATTTGTTCAAAACAGCTTCGGTTTTGTCGAAAAGAAGTAAAGCGATTCAGGCCGTCGTATACACGGCTATGTGGAGTCTTTGAAAATTTAGAAATGACGTTGTTTTTTGTAATCGGCGGGTATCGATCAAGTGGCTAATAGAAGACATCAAGAGTACAAGTTTTCTCTAGGTGAATAGTAAATATGTTATCGAGTTCATATATTAGACAAATTGGTGCGAATTCAGAATATAATTGTTTGGTCTCTGTTTGTGATTGTTTTCTTTGTACTTTCTCTCTAGCTTCTTGTTAAAGTGGTTGGGTTTTTATGAATATATTTATATGCCTTCCAAAAAAATAAAACTGATTTTCGGATATAACCTTGAACAAGATGACAATTTAATACGGTTGAGTTTGGAAATATTGAGAGGGGATGGTGAACATTTCAATGACACTTTTTTGTGTCCGTTTTGTATTATTATAGTTATTAATAATATCATTATTGTTTATATATAAAGAGTGTGTGTATGTATGTGTGTTTTTGAAGGCCATATGGTGCAAAGGACTGTTTTGAAGGTGCAATTATCATGCGACAAAAGCAAGAAGAAGATCCTTAGAGCAGTTTCTGGACTCCATGGTAAATTTTATTTTTTTCTACTTTAAAAGTTCTCAAATAAATATTTATTTTAATGTTTCTAGTAAATTAAGTATGTTTATTTATAAATTCAATAGAAGTACGATTTTATAATCTGGATTTAATTGATCATAGGTGTAGATCAAATTGAAATCGATGGAGCCAAAGGAACATTAACCGTAACCGGAGACGCAGATCCTTACGAGATAATATCACGAACAAAGAAGGCCGGGAAATTTGTTGAAGTGGTGACGGTTGGACCTCCTCCGGCACCTCCAAAGAAGCAGGAGGAAAAGAAAGCCGAAGAGAAGAAACCACCGGAGAAAAAACCCGAAGAGAAGAAGCCACAGGAGAAAAAAACCAATGAAAAGAAACCCGACCCGAATTTTCTTAATCATCCTTATAATACCCACTATCCACAGGATTGTGTTATTTGTCAACAAATGGCCATGGTTCATATGAACCGGTGGGAGGAACCGGGTTCCTCTTGTACGGTTATGTAACATTTTCTTGAAAGCTGTTATTTATGTAAGAAATTAAAAAAATAGCTAGACATCATGGTGTCGTGTTAGTATTGTTTCTCCTAGTGATACTTGTATTACGGGTCAGGTTCTGACTAACTAAACGGGACAAATCTATGTCCTTCAATCAATTTATCATACTTGCGTTTAATTCATAATTTGTATTAAAACTTTGTCCTGCGAGTGTTGTTAAGCCTAAAGAAAAGTTTGTAGAATAACAAAAACTTCATAACATATTATTAATTTACTATTTATTTATTAAAGTACTACAATTTTAAAAATAGTTACAGTTATTGCAGCCTTAGTAGCACGACAGGGGCCACGAAAACAAGGTGAAAGAAGAAGAAAACAAAGAAACTCGTAACATATATTGGATGACAGGCAGGGTCTAGGAGTTGGGGAGAGGGCTTGAGTTAAGAGGTTATTTAATGATTTTCAAATCTATACTATATAATAAATAAAGGTTTTTTAGTGCCACGTGTCGTCTTCATATTCATTTTCATCATATTTTTCCCGCATCTCTCTCCTATTAAATATTAATCTAATTATTTGATTATGGATAATAATTATTATACATTAACTAAATGAATTTAATATGAATTAACATTTATCAATTTACTACCGATATTTTTTTATATTGATGATCAACAAGGCAAATTACATAAGGATAGCAGGTAGACGGGCAACAAACTGCGCCGCCATCCCCTTCTGAATGGAAAACCCTAATCTACTAAAAACAAAGCCCCGTCCCTGAGGAGTCGTAAAGTTGCTGTGGACCACACGCTGAACTCTAGCCAAGAACCGAACCGCCTCCGGCGCCAAGGAGCCGAACGTGTCAAACGCCAGGGGGACAAAGGCATGCTGATTATCCTCACAAGCTTTCTCGTGCTTTTCCACCTTCTTTGACTCTGCTTTCATAACCGCTTGCCCCGCCACGAACCCATTTTCCCGCAACCCAGCTAGGGGGGATACACTTGTGAGATCGACACAAGCATGTTTCATGTCCTCCCAACCAAAAACTAGCACGTCCGCCGGGCGTAGGGTGGACCTCCCTTCCGCCGGGTCCGTAAGAAAATTAACCGTTGCCTCTTTCTTTGTCGAGATCCCTGCTCGTCTGAGAATATCCATTAACGCGTCTCGAACAAAATCATGGCGATACTTAAACCCCGGCAGCTCTCTACAGTGTAACGCATGGTCCCCGTATTTATCCAGGCATGCTTTACGGCAGACTGGGCAAGTTTCATCATTCGGGAACATGGGGATCATCAGACGGTACTTAAGGATTGACCGGTACTCCACCGCTGACATACGTTGACCCAGACCTTCAATAGGAATAACAGTTAAGAAATCCTGGGCGTGAGGCCTTTGTAAGCATTCAATGACGGCTTTCTGGCGAGGGGACAAAAGGAAATCTTCTCCCCAACTTTGTGCGATTCGACAACAAAGGGCATTCGCCAAAGTTTTCTGTGGTTTTTTGGGGGCGGTGTCCTTGTTAGAGAAACCGCCGAGATCAAAATCAGGGAGAGATTCATGCAATCGATCCAGGGCGCTGGCATAATCCGGGTCAGTGGTAGCAACCCCACTGTTGCGTAAGATGTGGTCCTGCAACTCCCAAGATTGAGACCTGGAAGCCACAAAGGCATAGGCAGCCACATTCCGGGCCGACAGAAGGCCCAACCCACCTAGCCGCATCGGCAAGGTCGCGATCCGCCACTGGAGTTCACCAAAAAAAGGGCCCCCACATACGACAATGTATTCTATTGCCTCTCGAAGGCCTTTATCAAAACATGAAACCACATCATCTACAAAGGGGGGTTGGCAAGTTCGCAAACCAAATAGCAACTTTGCAACCCCCATACAAGATCTAAGCAAGAGGAGTTCGCTTTGAGGATCCCGCAACAAGGGAAGGTGTCCCATGATGCCAACAGCTCGCGTTGCCCTCTTAGCCGTTAGACCACTAATAAAACTGGCATCACAGTTGACTGCCCCTCCTAGCAGTTTAACACCTCTCTCCGGCCTCCCAATTTCACTGAGGAAAAGCCCTGGCCGGACCTTCACCCCGTTGCATGTCGGCCAAAATACCTCAGTTTTTCTAATATTAAGCCGTAGCCCCAAGGCTGGACCCTCCGAACCGATGATGTCAAGAGCTTTAGCAACCTGAACAGCGTCCCCGATAACCGTCCCGTCAATTATATAAAAAAAATAATAACCGACTGGAAAAAAATGTTTTAAAAATTAACTTAACATAATTTATAACTGTTACGTCAAAATAGATTTTTAAAGACATATTTTGACGCGCGTATGTGTTAACAGATTATACTGGTGTAATACATAGGTTTTTAAAGATATAAATTTGTATCACTTAGTATATAATATTACAATTATTCATCCCGTGTATATACACGGGAATCTAACCTAATTCATGATAAAATTAAGTCAAGTAAAGTAGTTAGGTTAGGCCAATCTTTTACAAAATGGGTAAGTCTTAACTCTTAAGTGACTTTTAAGAAAAAAGTTTGCTAATTTTGGGCCTACTTAAAGTGATTGTATAAGCCTTAACTAAGTAGATCTGACCCAACTATATATATTGAAAATTTGTGGCTGAAAAAGTATAGTTTTGATCAACGCATTCGTCTTATAATTGTCTACATTTTGTAAATCGACTTTCATAAAAAGACAGTTAGAGTGTGTTTGGCTCGCATAATATTTTTTTTAAATTTGAAATTCGTCGAAGGAATTAAATTCTGGAGTGAATTACACGAAAGGTTCCTGTGGTTTGTCATCGTTTTGGATTGGCTCCCCAAGTATGAGAAACTACATGTTTCCTCCCCGTGGTATGACAACGGATAACATAATAGGTCCCCAGATTGGATGTCTGTTAACTTTTGCTGTTAAGTAGCAGTAAAATGACCAAAATGCCCCTCTATTTAAAATAAAAATAATAATAAAAATAAAAAAATATAATAAGTAGTAGACCCTATTAGCTATTAAATAGTGGAAATAAACTTCTTTTTTGCAGTCATAACGGTTGCAATTATGTTTTTCTGCTCTTTGCCCGCCATTGAAGATGTTTGTTTTTTTCCCGATAGCGGTAAAATATTGTTGTGTATCAGAACAAATAAGCTTCGCAAATTCACAAAGGATTATACGTTGTATTGTTATGTTAGGTTATAAATATACACGTAGAGTTCCTCACATCTCCACAAATGATGTGTGCGAGACTACCAATTAACGTCCTTGAACTTATACATAATTTTCATCGGTGTTGTTGGGTAATTTAATTACTTAATTTGTGAGGCTTGTTGTTTCTTCTTAAGACGGGTGTGGGATAATATATGGGTTACATGGTTGTGGAGCAGGTATGATTATTTCCCGGTTCCCATCTGACTTTTCTTTTGATGGCGACGGTGGATTTCAGGTGGGCTATAGATGTGTTGTCGGAAAACGGGTTCGATGAGATCTGAGCATGGTGGTGGCAGTAGATTCGGTGGGCGGCAGGGTGAGTTCTCATACGTGAAGAAAGGGGGGAGGGGGGTGGTGGGAATATGTGGGTCCTACCATTTAATAACTTATTATCCTAATTTAGTCATTTTATAGACACTTAACAGAGAAAATAGACGATCATCCAATCTGGACCTCACATATTACCCTTTGTCATACCAGTTAATATACATAGGAAGCAAATCCAAAACACCGACAAAAGAGACGGAACTTTCATGTAATTTAGTCTAAAATTTGAAAGAACTGTGTATTTATTTGTCAAGGAAATGAAATATGTACATCTCCTTCTGCGTTTTGTACATCGTTTTGTCCACATTTTGCCTCATTTGTTCTGTACACGTCCGTTGCTTCCGGCGATTTTTGCTTGCCGTGAGGGTGGTGCGCCGCTAGAGAGTTTGGCCCTGAACGAACATCGCCGTCGAGTTATCGCTTTTGCAAAACCCTAGGTGGCGGTTCTGTGACCGATGGTTGATTTGTACGCTACCGTTGCTAGGGTTTCAATTTCTCTACCTTTAGCCTCATTCCGGCGATCTTTGGTTGCTGTGATGTTAGATCTGTTGACCAGATGAATGCGCAGTTGGGGGGTCGTCCCTAGCCAGTTGTGACCATATATGAACATCACCGCCGGCTTATCGCTTTTGCGAAACCCTAGGAGGCGGTTGTGTGACCGGTGGTTCATTCGGATACGACGGCTGCTAGGGTTTGGATTTCAGGAAGTTTTACCTGTTTAGAAGAGATAGTAAGTTATGTGTTTTATGCTTTATGTACAAGCAGTCTAAGCGTGAAGCATTGTGTTTGTGGAACTGGTTGATCTGTTTCACCCTGAAAGAACACCGCCATCGGCTTCTACCTTTTGGGGGTCCGTAGGTGGCGATTGTGTGCGCGGTGGTGCAGTTTGATGCTTCTGGGAGTGATGATAATCTCCGTATGGTAAATCTTAATAAGTTTATACCCAATTTTTATATATTCGTGTGTAGGATTTTATTTCTAACCAGTTCGGTTGTTATAATTAAAAGAACATAAATGGAAGTACACGGGGGTTTTACTAAAAAGATGGATCAGTATTTTATCATTGCTTAAGTTTGTTGTGAAATAAAAAGAGGCAAAAAAATATATGATTGGCCCATTGATGGATGATTTGGAGGGTTCTGTTGTGATGCACATGGAAAAAGTTAATTAGTTCATAGTAGGTTCAGCTCAATTTGATGATTGCTTATTTTCTGTTGATTAATTGCTTCAAATAAGGGTGCTTTACATGGCTTTTAAAAGCAAAAAACAAAGCATAATGATGGCAGATAAAGTAGTTGAGCCAGCATGCCGTTTTGCTACCTGTAATGCAAAAATTCAACTTCAACTGTTATCTTTTATCATGCAATAAACAATCTTTTGTTTGTACTCATATGATACAAAACAATAACATGTGGATTTAGAGCCAGATAAGGTGGAAACGTGTCAAAATACACCGTCAAATGAACATAAGCTTTGCCTGCTTGTACATAATGCATAAAAACACAAACCTTACTATCCACCTGGTTTCCTTATAAAAGGTTTTAATTGCATATGATCCATAATTCTGCATGTTTACATTCTGATCTTCTCGCTATTTTATAATTTGTTGGGTTGCTTTTAGGTGGATTGAAGCTATGGTGACTGAACATAACCTTATGGGGCTTGATGTTCACCACGTCTTGGCGTGGCATGTTTCGAGCATGGCAAGTGTGAGGTACGTCTTTAGCACTTCACTTGCAACCTTTGTTGCAGCCATGACGGCGTAGTTTTGTTGCTATGTGATGGGAATGAGCTAAGAGAGGGAAGTGAGTTTTAGGTAGTCTTAAAGGGCTAAAGTGTAATATGTGGTAGTATAAATAATAGAGAAGAAGGCATGTTAGGGGGAGAGGATTGAGTTTGTTAGTTTGTTAGGCTCTTACCTGTGGTGGTGAGAGAGGGCACAGCCCTGGATCATTTCTTTGTAATTTCTGTTTGAAGGCCATCAATACACCCTATTATTGTTTCGATTTCTTCCTAATTGCTTGTATCTAATCACTAATTGTTTGAATCATCTGTTTCAATCTCTATCATTGGTCCGACCTGCCCTTCCTCTGCTCTCTATAATTCAATTTCGGTTTCTGATTTCGGATCTGTTCCGATTTCTTATTTCCGTTTCTGTTTCTGTTCCGATTTCTAATTTCCGATTCCTTCAATTGCGCCTATGACCTGCCGTTTCTTCTGTTCATCATGGAAACACTAGTCCATAATTATCGATTGGATGCCCAGGAACAACAGATTAAACAGCTTCAATGTGATGTTGCTGAAATCAAAACGATTCTGAATGCAATTGCGGCGGATCGAGCTGAATCCAGGGAATTTCAAAAGATGGTTCAGGATTGGATGAAGAAGCAGGAGACACCACCTATGGATGGTTCGTCGGGATCAGGATCTGTTTTTTCCGGTAAGATTTTTTCTTCGTCGGGTCCTCAATTTGAAGCAATGCTTCGCCCTAACACCAACACTGTTTCCGTGAACCGTTCCTGTTACCCGACTCATTTTGGGCCTTCATCGGTTGGGTTATTTGATGGGCTGGGAGCCCAAAACCTCATTTAACACTAAATCTATGGCTCGCCACGTTATTTCCCACCCAGAATCTGCGAGGTCTTCTTCCACCGCCACACTTGGAGTTTCTTCCATGCCCAATGCTAGCTCCGACTTCCCACGGGATAGAGGAGTTCGATCTCTTATTCGTACCTATTGGAGGGATGCCATTCTGATCCCAGTTTCTCTTTTTGCGTTTCCCTCTAGTGATTTCGGGTTGCAATGGATTGCACCTTCAATTAAGGGTGTGTTCACCCAATATGTTGGTCGACTCGGGGTTTCCGAGGATTTCCTATTCACTGTACTTCTGTTTCAGCAACCTCCACCCCTGGAAAAACAGCTTCAAATGGCATTGGTGGTGTCTATGTTCAAAATTGGTGATCATCGCCTTGGTTGGAAAGGCGGTACAGTACCTCCTGCTGACCAGGTTGGGTCCATTGGCACGTTTGCCTTTGCTGGAATTTTCGTTCTTACAAGACTACCGGGTATTCGTTGGTGGTACAAGACGGTAAGTCCTGTTATTGGGTTAATTGTTGGATCCCATCATTCGTGGGTGGTGCATGGGCAAGGTTGGCCACCAGACGAAGCAGCTGATCCCAGTCTTGAGGACAAGACTGTTTTGAAGGAGGGAGTAGTGATGGGAATGAACTAAGAGAGGGAAGTGAGTTTTAGGTAGTCTTAAAGGGCTAAAGTGTAATATGGGGTAGTATAAATAATAGAGAAGAAGGCATGTTAGGGGGAGAGGATTGAGTTTGTTAGTTTGTTAGGCTCTTACTTGTGGTAGTGAGAGAGGGCACATCCCTGGATCATTTCTTTGTAATTTCTGTTTGAAGGACATCAATACACCCTACTATTGTTTCGATTTCTTCCTAATTGCTTGTATCTAATCACTAATTGTTTGAATCATCTGTTTCAATCTCTATCACTATGATGATTCAACAGCTTTGAGCCTCATTGTTTTGGAACTATCAGCCCGGTTTCCTTTTAAAGGGTTTTATAATTGCATAAGATCCACGATTTTGCATGTTTACATACTAATCTTCTCGGTATTTTATAATTTGTTGGGTTGCTTTTAGGTGGATTGAAGGCTATGATGACTGAACATGACGACCTGATGGGGCTTGATGTTCACCATGTCTTGGCGTGGCATGTTTCGAGGACGGTAAGTGCGAGGTACGTCTTTAGTACTCCACTTGCAACCTTTGTTGTAGCCATGACGACGTAGTTTTGTTGCTATGACGATTCAACAGCTTTGAGCCTCATTGTTTTGCAACTTTCCTCCCGGTTTTGTTTAAAAGGTTTTATAATTGCACAAGATCCACGATTCTGCATGTTTAAATTTTAATTTCCTTGCTATTTTATAATTTTTTGGGTTTCTTTTAGGTGGTTTAAAGGCTATGATGACTGAACATGGCATGATCGGGCTTGATATTTACCACGTCTGCGTGGCATGTTCCAAGGATGGCAAGTGTGAGGTATATTTTTAGTACTCCACTTGCAACCTTTGTTGCAGCCATGCGCGCGTAGTTTTCTTGCTGTGACGATACAACAGCTCTGAGCCTCGGTATTCAATTTTGTTGTTTCATATGTGCAATTGTGCATTTGGGTAGGGTCAATGTTTGGTTTATTTCAATAAATGATCAGAACATGAACCATTTTGTGTTGTAAATTCAACCGGTTCAAGTCAAACCTATTTAAGGTGGAATTTAGTTCTAAATCAAATTGATTTCGTTTAGATTTTGATTTTAAGATTAAGGTTCCATTCATGGGTCTGTTCATTGGTAAGCATGTTTGGTTTTTTTGTTTCATCTTCCCTTTGGTTGTCACATTATTCTTCTCACTAACCCTAGCTTCAATCAACTAATGATCTGAATATCATTTTGTTACTTTATGCCTGAATAATGACTACATAGAAGACTGTTGATAGACCATTAGCCAAGGACCGGAGAGGTAGAAGGGCTGCTTCATTCAATATCATTCCAAGGTACTCAGGAATTCAAGTTCTAGATTCTGATATTTTCTAGCAAGTTATAACAATTTATAATGTTTTTATTCAATTATTCAGTAGACCGTATGAGAAAGGGCTCTCTCGGTTACACGAGAAGCAGACTGGAATGTCTCGGTTATTTATCTGACATTGAGGCTCGAAAAGTGTCACACCCCCATCGATGGCGGAATTTACGCGAGGGGTGACGAATTGAAATCATCACAATGATTAAAAGAAATACTATTAAATTAACCAAATAATTGCATTACATTGTTTTAAAAACACACAACCAAACAAAATAGATAAACAAATAGTCTTTATTAAACTTTATAAATAACTAAATCTCCTATAGCCAAGTCTCGAAGTCCTAGCGTGATTGTAACAACAGCCTAGTTATTAGTACCTGAAAAACATGCTAAAATATGTCGGCTATAAAGCCGGTGAGAACATAGGTTTAAGTAATTATATAGTATAGATAATGAAGATTTTTGCAATTCATAAACAAGATTCAATAACAAGTAAACAAACTTTTATACATCTATTCAACCAAACCTAATGACAAGATTGGGTTCCCATAGAATTGATATAGTATGAATAACAAGTTTTGCAGTTTCTGTATATCTAGTCTCAAGTTGATATCGTATCTCGTCAACTCAAGAACTAGATCGGCATGTCAGGCCCATAGATCTATGACTTACTCCCGTTGGCTTATCCCAAGTTAATGGTTGTAGAGTGTGTATAAAACCGTTTAAGTTTACAAGTATGGAAAATTGTTATTGAAAATACAGAAGTAGTATTTGAGTTTGATATAGTTTGAACAACCTTTGATATACGAGCATGTTTTACACCCCAAAGAAAAAAAGTAAAAGGGGGCTATGTATCTCATCTTGCAAATGAAAGGGTTGAACTTGAACTTGTAGTAACTTGGATCGAATGCCTTAACGACTCCCTAAGTTAAGTTTGTTACGTTAGAAACAAGTTAAGGATAGTCGAGGGGTTGACAATGTAATTAGTTGAAAGTGGTTGTTGTACACTAGAGTGGTTATCATTCCAGAGTAGTACCTCCAATCCAACATAAAAGTTCCCAGGAAAGAGTTGGTTGGATCGGAACCCCGTCTTTTCCTAGCCAGAACTTTAATGTTTGTCAGATAACTACATACTGGTTTGAAAGTTACCCTATTTGTATACTTGGTCAAGTTTAGGGTTTGTTTGGTAAGTTTGGAAAGTATAAGGGCTAAAGTGAAAATATAAGTTTAGTAAAGATAGAAATGAAATAAGTTAATTATTAGAGGGGTTTAATTTGAAGATAAGGAGTTTTAGTAAAAACATGATTTTTGAAATTAAAAGGAACAAGAAAGATCAAAACCAAGTTTTTAAATAAAAGTTTGAACAAGTTTAATTAAAATAGGGCATTTGATCTTCGATAGCTCTATGATTATAACATAAACATGCTAGGGAATCATAGATCTAGCTAGTTATGAGGAATTTTTGAAAAGAAAAGTATGAACAAGCAAGAACATAAGAAGAACTTACTTAGAATGGAAGGATTAAGCTAGAATCTTTCAAAAGATGAGAAGAACAACCTTTAGTTGCTAGAGAGCCCTAGAGGATTGTTGAGGTGTGAAGAATGAATGAGGTTTAAGGCTCTATTTATAGGGTGGGTTTGAGAGGAAAAAGGGGAAAAGTTGGTTAAGTTTTTTTTATTAGGATAACAAAGGTGATAAACATAGGTTTATAAATCTTAGAATTTTTTATAAAACTTTTGAATAATGGATCATTCACGAAATTTTGAGGATATGGATGATAGGATTGAGTTCAAAATTAGTTAGTTAATGGATGGAATGGATTAGGATAGGATTTAAGAATAAAAATAATGGTTTTAATTCATTTTGGATAAGTTTAAAGGAATTAATTGATTTTATTATTTTAAATAATAAATAATAATATATAAACTTAAAATTTTGAAAATTATATTAATAATAATGATAAATGATTGAATTTACAAAAATTAATCCGATTTCGAAGACGTTACAAAAGAAACCCTGAAATTTATGTATGTGTAACAATTACCTTTGAAATTATATTTTAGTCAAACGAAGTTACAAACTTGAACTGTTTTTATTAGGTTAGAGTCTAAGGCATCCAAAGCTACTATAAGTAGCAAGATTAAGAATGAATACCAGAATCAGATATAGAATCAAAATATAATGCGCAAGCCGTTCTATGCGCAATAGAATACTCGCTTTAGACTAGACTTGGAAATTTGAAATGAAATGATATCACAAGTGATATGAAGCATTAAAATGTTCATTGTATAATAAATCAATCAAGGTTACAAGGTAAGATTATAGGATCAGGCAAAAAAATCAGGGATGTCACAAAAAGTCTGCTACCTATGATGAAATCAAAGCTGTTATCAAGTAAGCGTGTTTTATTAAAAAAAATTCATTTTGCTTTATCTAGGGTTCTGAATTTTGATGATTTCATTTGGGCCCTAATTATGGATGCATAAAGTGGTTTTTGGGTTTTCTTTTATTTCAATATTTTTGTGTTACTGCTGGATGGATAATGATTAATTTATTTTTATTAACTTTTTTGTTAGGTCAGGCAATTTAACACTAACGTCGAGTGAGAGGCTTGAACAAAGATAAGAGTATAACATATTTTTTTTGTTTCATAACCCCACTTTAGATAGCCATGACCCGTTTGGCCTTTGACCCATTACTCAAAGCACCCGACCTCGCCCATTTACTATCCTGAATCAAGCGAGTCTACTGCAATCCCAATAAGTTTTGTGCGCAAATTTTATAATTGCAATATATTTAGTCACTATTAGTATATTTGAAACCATTTATCTCTTCCGTGCTGATATTCAGTTTATTTATTTTTAATTATTTCGACCAGGTTAAATTTGTAACCTGCATTCATTACTGGTTGTAATTTCTGCAGGTTCAATTTGTAATCTGTTAAACTGCACGTCTCATTTCATTTGTAACCGCAAATATCATTCATAATGAAATCATTTGGTCAACCATATGTTTGTGAAAAGATGAGATATGATATTAATTTTAAATGTTTGTACGGGTTCAGGCCAGATAATCATGTTATACGATCCCAATTCGCAGCTACATTATCCAAAACCAATACCAAACCAAAACAAATACCGATTGCCCAACTTGAAGATGCAATTAGTCTCTACATATTTTTGCATTTATTCATGATGTTTCATTATGTGATTCTGTTTCATTTTATTTGTAACAGGTCAGACTACAAACTGTGTGGTAACATAGTACATGTAAAAAATCCCTGCCAATAACTCCAACATATTACCAAAACTGTAATGAACCGAACTCAACCGATAAAGACTGATTTCCCACCGCAGCGCGCGGGGAATTCCACTAGTTTAAATTTATTAAAGGGATTTAGAATTTAGGGGCATTTACATATATCTCCTTTCTAAGTTTCTTTATTACATATTTACCCAACCCTAAAATTTAATTATATATTTCCCCTTTCTAAAATCTATATATTATATATTTATCTAATTCATTTAAAATAACTTATTTTATTAACATTTTACCCTTAATGAATCAAATAAAATGCTATTTACATATATTCCCTTTCTAAATATATCAGTTACATATATCCTCAATTTCAACCAAATCAAATAAAAATAAAATCATGTTTTATAAAATTGTACCCTCACGGTCACACTTACACATTGAATAATATGGACAAAAATTAAATATACAGAAAGAAAGGTTATATAATAGTCACTTTCACCATATCTATAACACCATAATCTCCATTCATTCGTCCTTTACTCACAATTCTTGATTTCACTTCTCCAAAAGTTTCAATCTTTATTTGTTTTCTAATTTGATATGAATTAACAAACAAATGATGAGGCTTTTTAGATCCAAATCTCACGCTGGAACTCCACCACCCTCCGTCGGATTCTTCCAAGACGAATACAACGCCGGCGACGACGACGCCGCTGACTCTTTTTATCAAGATTACTCCTATTTCCACGGCAACCCAATTATCACCCCCTTCATCAGCCCCAATCCACTAATTATTCCATTCTAGCCCTCGTCTTCTCCGCGATTTGTAAGTCCATCATCACCTGTGCCGTCGACGACTCCGACGACGCTTCCTCCGCCACTTCCTCCTTGGATATCGGCCTCCCCACCGACGTCCAACATGTCTCTCATGTCACCTTCGATCGTTTCGATGGCTTTCTTGGATTGCCGGTGGAGCTCCAACATGTCTCTCAGTTCAATTTAGGAAAACCTGTGTCGTTTGGTTTACACGGTATTAGTCTTTTAGGTATGAAAAATATAAGGGTAAATAGATAATTTTGTAAGGGTCGGGTAAATATGTAATTGATTTTTAGGGTTGTGTAAATATGTTATCAAGAAGCTTAAGAGGGGGAAATATGTAAAAAAACCTTGAATTTAAAGGAATTGAGATTTTCATGTATATAGGTCTATACTTTTGAGTGTGAAGCTGCTATGATCATTTTCAGTCGGTAATATTAAGTGGGTCGACATAACACAAATAAATATATGGGTTGGATTAGGGAAAAAATCAACCCGGCACTTTATTACAAATGAGTTTCTTTCTTTCTTTCCCAGTAAACTTATATAAACATAAAAAGTGTTTTTACAAAGGAGTACATAACAAGTTTTAGAAAGGAGTACATAACAAGTTTTGAAAAGTAAACAAAGTCAACACACCCACAAACTATAAAACCCACGCCATTTAGACTATCGAAACCACCCTCACATCTCCATTTCTTACTAAAATCCTCAGCCTTCATTTTCAAAATGTCGGAATCAAAATTCGCCATGGCAAAAACAGTTGTTTCCACCGTCGGATCCATCGCCGCGGCATCGATGGTTGTTCGCAGCGTCGCTCGTGATTACTTGCCCTCTGAATTCCAAGACTACCTCTATTTCGGCCTCCGCAGTTTCATCAACAAGTTATTCAGACAGTTCACCATGGTGATCTACGAATTCGACGGAATTCAAGAAAACGAGATGTGAATCTAGACCATCCGGCGACATTTGCCACGTTGGCAATGGATACCGATGCGAAGGAGACGGTGATTAAGGATTTGGATAGGTTTGTTGAGAGGAGAGAGTATTATCGGAAAGTCGGAAAGGCGTGGAAGAGAGGGTACTTGTTGTACGGTCCGCCTGGGACGGGGAAATCAAGCCTGATCGCGGCCATAGCTAATTACTTGAACTTTGACATTTATGACCTGGAGTTGACCGACATTTTTTCAAACTCGGAGCTGCGGAGGTTGTTGGTGGCAACTGCAAACCGGTCGATACTTGTGGTGGAGGACATTGATTGCTCAATGGAGTTGCATGATCGAGAGGATGCAGATGCCAAAAAAGAATTAGCTAAAGACAACGAGCAACATAGTTACCACGGGATTACATTATCAGGGTTCCTTAACTTTATCGATGGTTTATGGTCAAATTGTGGTGATGAAAGAATCATCATATTTACCACAAACAGGAAAGACAAACTCGACCCTGCACTCCTTCGACCTGGTCGAATGGACGTCCACATCAACATGTCATACTGCACCCCTAGCGGTTCCGATTGCTAGCGTCCAACTATCTTGGTATCACACAACACAGTCTTTTTGAGGAAATTGAGGATTTGATTGGTGAGGTGGATATTACCCCAGCTGAAATAGCAGAGCAACTACTCAAGGACGATGATCCCGACATTGCTCTCGGTGGATTGATCGAGTTTTTTGATGTGAAGAGGAAGGAGAACCAAAAGGCAAAAGAAAAAACAAGAATTGGCATCGAAAAAGAGTGATAAGAAACAACAAATTGAGAATGTTGGGTTTTGGAAATACATAAGCCACAATTCCATCATGTGATGAGTAAATTAAAATATATTGATGATCGTTGTAGTTTATAAAGTTAAATAAATTGTAACTTCTGATTCCGGTTCTTAATGTCATATGAGTTTCCTAGGCTTGATTAACATGTGAATTAAATGAAAATTTTACAAAAAATGATCTTGTGGTATGGTCAGATTATAGCTTTGAGTTCTAATTTTAACAACTACAAGGTAGGTTCAACCATTTTCAAAAACGTAAAAAAAAACCCTCCAATTTGGATGGCTGTTAATATTTTAAAGTTTACTAAAATACCCATAAATTAAAATAAAATACAATGGGAACCACCCCACCTCAACTTCTTCTCCTCTGTTCACTTCGCCGATGACACCATCACCACTCTAGTCTCTGTCGATCAACACCACTATCACCGTAAATCACCAACCGATGACACAGGCAACTCCGCCGACCATCTCTTCAAAAAAAAAAAAAAAAAAAAACCAATACTCAAGTTTCGAAAAAAAAAATCTAATACTCAAGTTTCGAAATTTATGTCGAAAGTATGGAATGTGAATCTCAATATCAAAAGGATGGAACTGTTACCTCATTCTGCGAATTTGAACAGATCCGAAAGTCAACATTCAATTATTTATAATAAATATGTGGTAAAAACTACGTTAGAGTTGGTTTTCATTTGATCATTTTTCATATATATATATATATATATATAAAATGATTGAAATGGATTAATATCAATAATAATGGGTGTTGGCCCAAGTGGTAAGTGCTCCACGCCCTCAAACATCTGGCGGGGTTTTGAGCCCGAGCACCACCCTGTCTTAGTTGGTTCAACGATGACGTCAACAGTAGTTTTAAAAACGGGACTACTAACCACACACGGGAAATGCTAATCGCACTTGGTCATATACGCATCGTATAGGGCAATACGATGCGTATAGCCCTTCACAAATTCCAGTGCCCGACATTCTCTTACAACCTGTCATTCAAACCTCGTATACGCATCGTATAGGTCAATACGATGCAGTTTAGGATACGAGATTCCTTCTGCCACTAAACCCATCACATCGTACCTTATACGCATCGTATTGGGCTATACGATGCGTATAGGGCCCAAATTTTGTGTATTTAACAATGCAGAATTCTCATTCGAACCGAACGAACGTATGATTTCCAAAAAAAAAACTATAAACATGTCTTGGTGGTGGGATGGTAACTACGGTTTTCAGGTATATTCTAACGAGTCGGTGGAAAACAACCCGCAAAGTTCTGGCGTTCAAGAGGTGAACCGGGAGGAGGTCTCGTCCGACGTTTATTCTCATCAACGGGTAAGGCTTCCGGATTTGAACGAGCCACTGAGCAATCCCGAGTTCGTATACGGTGAACCGTCTTACCTTACACAGCCCACGAACGACTACGTATACGGTGAAGTCTCATACCCGACACAACAAACCGACGACTACGTATACGGTGAAGTCTCATACCCGACACAACAAACCGACGACAACGTATACGGTGAAGTCTCATACCCGACACAACAAACCGACGACTTCGTGTCCGAAGACGAGGAACAAAACCATCAAAACGTGTCGTATAAAACTGACCAGAATTTTCAGTCTCGTGAACAGTTGGTGGATTGGGCGGTCAGGATAGGACGTGAGAATGGTTACGTCCTTGTCACCCGACGATCAAGGAGAAAAGGCGACGATCCGACGGAACCGTTTATCAAGGTGTGGCTTGTGTGTGACCGTCACGGCGAACGTGCGTCTACTGCCACGGTTAGACGTGCCGATAGCAAGAAAATAGGTTGTCCCTTTAAATTAGAAGGAGAGTACCAAGAAAATACTGGTGATTGGAAATTAACGGTGAAGGATGACAATCATAACCACGATCCTAGTCAACATCTTGAGGCGCACTCCTTTGCGAGGAGACTGTCTCAGTCGGAACAACTTTTGGTGGCGAAGTTGTATTCGCAAAACATGTTGCCACGAAACATTCTGGAAACTATAAGAGAACAAAACCTAGAGAGTAGTTGAATTAAAAAGGACATTTATAATGCGATACAAAAGATAAAAAACGAAACGAGAGTCGGTGAAACTCCAATGCAGATTCTGGAAAACCTGTTTTCTTCTAAAAAATACGTCTACTATACTCGGGAAGATCATGCCACAAATATTGTGGAGATATTTTTTGTTCATCCGAAATCGTTTGAGATGTGGCGTGCGTTCCCGCACGTGTTGATGATCGACGCGACTTACAAAACAAACATGTATAGACTTCCATTTGTCCAAGTGGTCGGTGTGACCTCCACACACCAGTCGTTTTGCGTCGCTCATGCATTTATATCAAAAGAACGAGATGAAAACTTCGTCTGGGTGCTACTGCAAATAAAAGCAATGTTGCAAAAGTGTATGGAGCCGCGCGTGATAGTAACAGACAGGGACAAAGCTCTTATGAACGCATGTGATAAAATATTTCCGGATTGTTCGAAGAACCTATGTCGGTGGCACATACACGAGAATATCGCAAAACATTGCAGGGCATCATTTACAGACGAAGACTGGGCAAATTTCAAGTATTCATGGTCGGTATTATGTGAGTCTCCCACGCCAGATATATACCAGTACAACTTCAACCGGCTTTACGAACGACTGTATGCTGCCAAACGAGGAAGTAAGTTTTGAATATTTAATATTTTCAGTATTGAATAATTATTAAATATTTAAATATTTATTCAATATTTTTCCAGGAGTTATACATTATGTGACTAAAAATTGGTTGGACCCGTATAAAGAAAAGTTTGTATCCGCCTGGTCCAACAAAAACCTCAATTTTGGTCAACAAACAACGAATCGAGTCGAGAGCCAGCATTCGCTTTTAAAGAGTTATCTTAGAAATGCTAACAGCTCCCTAGATAGACTTGTTGGGTTTGTTGATGAAATTGTAACAGATCAATATTATCAATTACAGTTTGCGTTTGGAACAAGCCTCATAAGAAAAATGGATAGCCACATAGCTATTGAATTGTTTGATAACCTGCACGGTAAGGTTTCACATAAAGCTCTAAATTTGTTAGAAAACGAGTGGTACAAGTTATCACATATACGGAAACAAAATGCAACGTGTGGTTGCCAACTTTTCAGTAGTTGTGGGTTGCCGTGTGCTTGTCGTCTGGCAAGTATCGAAGCTACATGTAAACTGTTTTGACTTTGGAATTTGTGAATGTTTAATTTTCAAAATTTTTTGACTATTTCGTTTTAATACAGGTGGCAGAATCCCGCTAGATGCGTTGGACGTCTTCTAGAGGAAACTTGATTTAAAACCGTCGTTTGTCGATGATGAAAATGTAGACGTGGATAAAGTACTTGGTCAAGTGAGAAACAAAATTATTTCAGAACCTGATCAGGTCAAAAGAAGTATGCTGTCGAGAATCGCAGGGGTGGTCTTTCCGAGCAAAAGTAACAAGAAAGCGCCAGTGGTACAAGAAGATACTCGCGGTCGTCCAACTTTGAAAAAGCAACAACAAAGGAAACAAGATGTCGCGAGAAACAGCTCATTCACAGGATCCCAACAAAGCAAATGTAACCCTGCGAGACACAGCTCGTACATTGCGTCACAAGACTCGATACAAGCGATTTCGGTCATTCAACACCGTCATCTAACGAAGGGTAAAGGAAAGCAACCACAAGATGATAACGCCTATCTTGGTTTTCCATTGATTATGGGGAAAGATGCGGTTAACAATATAAATTGTTTTAAGGATTCAATACCGTCTGTCTTTCATCCGTACATTTCACATATACAGGATGTAAATCCCGACGGTAACTGTGGTTTTCGATCGGTAGCTTTGGGCTTAGGGTTAAATGAAAACCGGTGGCTTTTTATCAGACAACAACTTCTACATGAGATGGACAATAAAAAGGAATGGTGGAGAACTGTTTTTGACAGAGTCGCCTTTCAAGAGTATGATATGCTATGTCACACAATAGATTGGCAGGATGTGAAAGCCGCACCAGTTAGTCGTTGGATGTCGATGCCATACACAGGACTCCTAATTACTCAAAGATTTGGGGTGATTGTTCATCTTTTAAGCATCGCCGGTAATCAAACATTTTTTCCATTGTGGTTTGGTCCAAACGTTCACGCACAACATCAAACTGTATCATTAGTTCACGTCAACAGGGCTCATTTCATTCACGTCAAGTTAGACGGAGATTTTCCGATTCCCACGCCGAATACACTTTGGAATTTGCACCGAAATGATGATGCAGCAAAATGGGAAAATATATACAGTGATCGTATTGAACGATTTAAGAAAATAATGGCTACTAATGGATCTACATTTCCACAATACTTCACGACTCACGGATGATGCTTTATTAGTTTTTTTTATTAATTTTAAGTATAGGGTCAATTAAATTATTTTAAATTTTAATTATTTGTAATTTTAATTATTTTAAATTAATTTTAAGTTAATTATAATTAATATTTTATTATTTTAATTTAAAATTCTATACGCCACGTATAGGCCCATACGTGGCGTATAGACTTGAACAAGATATTTTAAAGGTTATACGACACGTATAGGTCAATACGTGGCGTATAACCACTTGATATACCAGGAAAACGCAGCGTACAGACCCAAACGACCCAAAACAAACAAACACACACCCATACGCATCCGGCAAAAAAGCTCGTTGATTAGGATTGTCGTCTCATAAAAACTTCGAAAAGGTACGTCTCTACACCCACGATCATTAATGTTAGGTTTATATTGAATATTAGCGGGTAAAACTGGGTAGATTAGAGATTTTTAGGTTTGAACTTAAGAACTATACGCCACGTATAGGGCCATACGTGGCGTATAGTTCGTCTTAGGAAGACGATGAAGCCATACGCCACATATAAGTCTATACGCTGCGTATGGCTAGGATTACCCGGTCACTTGCCTGCGTATGGCCTGGTTTGGGTCGCGTATGGCTTGGTTTACCCGTCAACTCGCCCGCGTATGGCTTATTTGGCCTGCGTATGACTTTTTTTGCCCGGCAACCGCCTATACGCCACGTATAAGCCTATACGTGGCGTATAGGTTTTTAAAAAATTAATTATTATTATTATTTAAAATAAAAAAATTAATTATTATTATTATTTATTATTTAAAATTTAAACAATATATTATTATTTCAATTAAAAACAATATATTATTATTATTTATTATTTAAATTAAAAACAATATATTATTATTATTATTTATTATTTAATATTTAAAATAAAAAAAATTAATTATTATTATTATTTATTATTTAAAATTTAAACAATATATTATTATTATTATTTATTATTTCAATTAAAAACAATATATTATTATTATTTATTATTTAAATTAAAAACAATATATTATTATTATTTATTATTTATTATTTAAAATTTAAATAATATTATATTATTATTTATTATTTAAAATTTAAACGATATATTATTATTATTTATTATTTAAATTAAAAAATTAAAAACAATTAATTATTATCAGATATGGCGGATCATGATGATGATATTGAGATGGATCAGCTAGACAATCTTGCGCACTACCCTTTTCTGGATTTTACGCCCGATACGGAGGCTTATTCCCGTTGCCAGAAGCTCCGGGAAGTGCAGATGGGTCCAGGTACGGCGGTGGATTGGGCCCTCCTCGAGCTAGGGCCATCATCGGTCAGGACACGCCATGGTCGCGTCTTTTTGACCTTTCTTTTGAGGAGACATACCGAGAGCTGGTCGTCGAGTTTCTTTCGATGTTCATCTACTCAGAGACTGGGCTGCAGCCTCTACCCGGGGAGGCGCCGGATATTGATCCGAATCGTATTTCTTTTTCTATTTTTGGGGTCGTTTACCGTCAGACCCTCCGTCAGTGGGCCGTCACGACGGGCTTATACTACGAGCCTGAGACGGTCACGCCGCTTTTCACCGAGGCGGTGACGGAGGTGGACAAGGAGGAATCCCTTGTTTTTTGGGGCTTGATTTCAGATAGTCCTTGGTTGGGTACCAAGGGGAGGGTCTCGGGTATTAGAGACCCTTTGTATAGATATCTGCACCGGCTTATTTCGACGTCGATCGCACCGCGTCTGAAAAGCCGTGAGTGGTGCACTGATAGAGATATTTTCTTCCTTTTCTCCCTGCTTACTGGGAGGCGGTGCGACCTGTCCACGAGCATGGCGCTTTATTTTGCTTCTGCCTATATGCGACAGAAGCGCGGACTTTTATATGACGGTGCTTTCATCACGCATATCATGCGGTCGGTCATACCATTTGACGACCATGAGCCTGCGATGTTACCGCCCATTCCCCCTGTCCGATTAGACCGTCGCACGGCGAGCGGCATGCGCATCACGCACCGATTCCCGCAGGGCTTTCGGTTCGTGGGGGCCGTTCAGGACCAGGTTTGGGTCCCGGTGCCGTTGCCGCAGATGCCTGGACAGGGGGACCCGCCTATGCCTCAGCCGCTACAGGGTGTGGCGATTGAGGACGAGCCGCCACACGTCGAGCAGGTCCACGAGCATCCGCCACAGCATCCCCGACACGTACGTCGGTCTGTTAGGCTGGATAGGGCTACCCAGGCATTGCTTGATGGCCTTGTTGCCGACTCACGGCGACAGGGTCGTCAACTCGATCGCATGGAGGACCTGATGATGTGGGCGGTTGGACAGCTCGTGAATCAGTCACGAGCCGCCGGCATCGAGCCACCCCCACTACCACCGCCACGTCATTATCCGGACGACCCCGTTCAGGGTGAGGGCGGGGCGGGTCAGGGTGACGTCGGAGCCGTTCAGGGTGACGGCGGAGCCGGTTAGGTTTAGTTCTTTTATTTGTATTTTGTTTCTTTCGTTGTTATGTATGTAAAACATTTTGATGTATATATTTAATTTTTTGATGTAATGTATATAATTTTAGTCTATTTTTTTGGTTGTAATGTTTAATATTTTGTTTGGTTTGTAATGTTTAATATTTTGTTTGATTAACAAACTTATATTAACAAAATTATATAAATTAAAATAAAAATAAACAAAATATAAATAAAAAAAAAAAAAATAATTAAATAAAAAATACCTATACGTGGCGTATAGGTCAATACGCCACGTATAGGATTCATAAAACTCTCAAACCTTCCAACTTTTGAATCAAAAATATAACCCGTGCCTCATACGCTACGTATAGATCAATACGCCACGTATTGGACCAGCCGCCAGACAGAGAATGACACTGACATTCTGTTGGCAGTGACTGAACTCTATACGCCCTCGTATTGACCTATACGAGGGCGTATAAGGCGGCGGCGGGTCCTATTAGCAATATTCCGTGTGCGGTTAGAATCACCCTTTAAAAAAGTTTAATTTTCTTAAAAGTTTTAAAGGTTTTTTTTTTGTTTTTTAATATTGGTCAACATCATACGCTTCTCCTTACCCACTTCACCACGTCAATGTCACCGTTACAACTTGTTAAAAACGTGCGTGATAGTGTACTAGTCATCTAAGCGTTTATGTACACGTCATTAAATCTGTATATATATTTGACGTCAATTTTTTCACATAGCGCGCAGTAGGTTTACCTACAGATTTTGATTTTATTTTATAAAGTTTTGAGGTCGTAAATTTTTTCATGGTTAAACATGCCGCAACGTGCGCGAATTTAATACCAGTTAATTATACTAAATTAGTCTAATTGTATAAACTAAATGCATCCTCTCCAAGCAAAAGACTTGGTCACCACGTATTTCAGAGGCCACAGAGAATTTTCAAACTCCCATAATACACGTTCAACATTTTTGTCTTAATTCTTTTCTATTCGTCACGTGGCAACAACCATTTGGTAAAAATATATATTTAAAACTAGGTTATATACCCATGTATTACATAGGGTTGTTCAATAGAAAAATAAAATTACAATAATGTGTAGAAAATTTTAAAACAATGTGTAAAACAAAAAATAAAATTCTTTGTTTACTTAATTAAGTAATAATTAGAATTCAAAATTTATATTGTTTTTCTAAAAAATAAAAACTTTAAGATAATTAAATTTTCAAAATTCAAACTTACTTAAAATAGGAAAAATTAGAAGATTTTAATGAGAAAAAATATGATGATGACATGTGACATTCTTTGGAATCATTTATTAGAATAAGGATTACGTTTGTGTTTTCTCTGCACTAATAAATATAGTTTTCTTTCGGGTCCAATAATAAGATTTTATATATTTGGTAATAGTAATAATATTAATTTTTTTAAGAGTAAATTACAGAAATCGTCCTTTATGTTTATACCATTTTTCACTGTATGTCCTTTAGCCCAAAAAATGTCAGAGATCATCTTTTACGTTTAAATATGTTGCGGTTAACGTCATTTAGCCTAACGGAGATTAACTTTTTTAGTTAACTCCAGTCATGTACTTTGCACATGAGGGTGTTTTGGTTTTTTTACCCACAAATAGATTTTACTAAAATTAAAAAATATATATAAAGTAAACCCTCTCTCCACCAGCCACCACCACCACCGGCCACCAACCACCACCACCGTTACCGCCGCCACTACAGGTTGTTCCGATTCTCGTTCCTCCCCACCATTCCAATTCACCACCGTCGCTATGCCGGTAGCCAGACCACCACCAACGAATCAAACCCTAGAATCGAACCATTCCCTAAAGCTTGCTTATGCAACCCCAAATCAAACCCTAATCTCCCGCAACTGAAAACGGGTCTGATTTAGGTGGGTTTGTGGTTAACAATGTGACCAGACAAACACAATAACACCCCAATCGAACCCTAATCACCCTCAACTGAAGAACGGGTCTTCTACGTAGTAGCTGAAGAACAAACCAAACCAAAACTCCTTGCATCTTTCCATCAGCCGCACCGGATCTCTGAATCCTTCAATTTCTGATTCCCGTCAACTTCTCCGGTCGCCGGATTCCGATTTCCTCTCCACCGATTCGAAAATTGATTTAAACAGCAACACCGACCAGCGGAGGAGGCCTTTCTCACCTTTTTCCAGATCTGGTCACCAATTTCCCTAAAATTCTGAAATTAGGGTTTCAGTTTCAAGTACTCTATGAGATGCAAGGCGGTTTTTGATTTTCATTATCGAGTACTCTCTGAGTAGGGGGTGGTGCGGTGGTCGCCCGGTGGTGGTGCTCAGATTGATTAGGGACTTTTCCGGGGGTGCCAAACGCATAATCGGAGCACCCCTAGCTCGATGGGTTCTATGGCGGCGGTGATCGGCTGCTGGTGGTGATCAGATCAGAGGAGGGGAGTGGTGCGGTGGTCGGCTGGTGGTGGTTGACAGATAGTTGGCGAGGCGATGGTGGTGGTGGTTGATCTGTGCTATGGCGTTAGTGGGCAGAGAGAGAAAGAGTTAGAATGTAATTTACTCTTTTTCTTTATATATATATTTGTGAGTAAAAAGGACAAAAGACCCTCATGTGCAAAGCAAATGAGTGAAGTTAACTGAAAAACTTAACGCCCGTTAGGCTAAATGATATAAATTGCAACAAATTAAAACGTAAAGGATGATCTCTGACATTTTTTGGGCTAAAGGACATACAGTGAAAAATGGTATTAACATAAAGGACAATTTCTGCAATTTACTCTTTTTTTAATTTAAAATCGAAATAAAAAGCAAACTTCTTAATATATTAACTTTTTGAATATTTGGTACTAGTTTAGAATCTCGTGTATTACACGGGTTGAATAAATATAATACTATATATTAAGTAATATTTTTTAAAAAAAAACTCGTGTTTTACACGGGCTGAATAAAACTGTAGAATACAATATAATCTGTTAACAAATACACTCGTCAAAATATGGCAAGAGATTTTATAATATAAAGATTAATATTTTGTTTAAAAATATATTATTATTAAAACATAAAGGTGTATTTAATAAAAGAGATAAGCGAGAAAAAAATAATGAGAATGAATATGAAGGCGACACGTGGCAGGACAAACCTTTATTTATTATATACACTAGGTTAGAATCCCGTGTATTACACGAGTTGAATAAATTTAATGTTATATACTTAGTAATAAAAAATTTATGTTATTAAAAACCCGTGTTTTACACGAGTTGAATAAAATTTTATGTGACAGTTATAAATTCTGTAAAGTTAATTTTTAAAACATTTTTTTGGCTAAGTATTAATTTTTTTTATGTAATTGATAAATGTTAATTCATGTTAAACTTTAGAAACTAGTGTATTACATGGGTTAAATAAAGACAATGTTATATATACTTAGTAATAAACATTTACATATTACATATTTATGAAAAACGTTTTATAAAAAGAAATTATAGAAATCATTATTATTTAATAGGAGAGAGAGGCGGGAAACAAAAAATTATAAAACAATTAAAGAAATTTGTATATTTAATAAGAGAGAGAGGCGGGAAAAAAAGTTGAGGTTGAATGAGAGAATGATAAGTGTCACATCAAAACCTTTATTTATTATATAGTATAGATATAGAAAACTTGCCGTTAAACACATCGTGACCTCAATTTCATAATTTCTATAAAGATTAAAAAAAAGATATATATTAATTTATACTTACAATAAGCTTCTAGTTGAGAAGTATCTATATGTATGTATACATATTAATAAATAAAGGTTCTGGGGTGTCACATGTCATTCTCATGTTTATGCTTAATATTTTTTCTCTCGCATCTCTCTCCTATTTAATGATAGAAGTTTCTATAAAAAAAATTATAATTTTTGTTTTTCCCGTCTCTCTCTCCTATTAAATAATAATGATTTTAATAACTATTTTTATAAAATATTTTTTAATTAAAAATAGATTTGTTCATTAATCATTTTTAGAATTTGAACATTTCTTTCATTCTTTTTATAAAACATTTTTGAAAAATAACTATATGACGTTTCTAAAATTTGTATTAAAAAATTATGTAATATGTCAAAAATATGTAATATTAGATCTTTATTACTAAGTATATATATAACACTGCATTTATTCACCATTATATTATACAGGGTTTCCAACCTCTATTATAATAAATGAATTACTATATTTGTTATGTCTCGACTTCTGATTAAATCTAGCTTTTTGTTTTTTATCTTTCTCTTCTATTAAATAATGATAATGTTAAATAATTAAATATCTAACATATATTGTAATATTTATTAAATCAAAAGAAATTTTCAATTATTTCTTATTTCACAGATAACTAATAACATCAAACATATAAATTTTCTTAGAAAATACTATTTTAGAAAAAGTTGTATTTATTCAACTCATATAAAACATGGACTTTAACATAGCAAGTGTATAAAAGCTGACGTGTTAAAAAAACTTATTGTGTTCAAGTCCGAACAAGGAGGTAATAAAACAGAAATATAGATTTATTAATTTCTAATTTGTTGTATTCTACACATATATTTAATTAATATCAGGAAACGTTATAATTAATAATTTCAAAAATTACACAAAGTATTGAAAGTAATGAAAACTATATTATTAACTAGTTTATATTTACTGTTGGTCATTTGGTGTAATAGTAGTCTCAAGACTTCTCATAGTAGAGGTCTTGGGCTCTCGAATCATGGCCTCAGTAAAAAAATGGGGTCTGTGGTCAGGTCAGAGGTTTTACCCAGTTAGGGGGTTCTTCCTATGGTGGGCTTCCCTGAATATTCTAAGTGTTGCCCGGGAAAACCCAATTATCCTAGAATATCTAGGTGTTGGCGTTAAAAAAAACTAGTTTATATTTTATTTTAATATGCGGTTAAATATATTTAATAACTATAACTGTTTTTTATTTAAGTAAAGGAGAAAAAAACAAAGAAAAGATAAGTGGTTAATTATTAACAATACAATTACTATTCAAAATTTTTACCATTTGAAAATCGCTTTGGAGATCTTTTAGACGTCTTACCACAAAGTAATCTTGTGAGTTTCTCTTGAGGTATACCTCGGCCCACACTAACAAGCACAAGCTCATTCACACCACACCACACTTTACTCACATGTTTTAAAAACTTACACTTTACAAAAAACAGATGTTAGCTACACATGTATATTAGATATAGTTGGATCTGACACTCACTATCAACACGAGACCCACACTTATTTGTCAACGCCGTAGACTTCACACACACACTAACAAATCAGAAAATGACTTAGGTGATGTGGGCTTCCTGACCCTGATGTCAACATGTTTCTCACACTCTCAAGCCACAACATTCCAACCTTAGCTCAACATTCTTTAAAAACATATAAAACACTTTTACTCATACTTTAGTTAGAACCAATAATTAACCCATACCATTCATCACATACGACCCACACACGACAACTAACTTACATAAATATGGTTATATAAGCTCATCCATATGGACTTCCTTATATAGACTTCTTTACATAAACAAAATTCATGTAAAGTTATCCATATAGTTTAATTCACACCAACTCACTAATATAACATATCCACATCACTCAATTACATCTCTGATTCAACCTAAGTCATTCACATTAACAACACACAACTCACTTCACACACATCATTCATATCATAATTAATACTCACAGATTATATATCATGGAATGCAAACTAAAACAACATACTTCTGGTTATATAACATAACCTAAACCCCACACCCAAACCTCATTATTAATCATAGTAAAAAATCACACATAAACACACACTTGTTCGTATACCGAACCACCACTTAAACACTCACTTTAATGATCACAACAACACACTAATAAGGTTAAATATCTCATTTAAAACCCTAACCTTAATCCACATTCAATTCAGCCCTGAATTCTCACACAAACGCTTCCCAATTTAAACTCGTTAATTACACTTTTAACCGTTAACACATACAATGTACGTGCATCAGCCTAAATCATTTAAAATACTTAAAATAGGGCATATACACTATAAGTGTTTACACACTTGGCTAGATTTACACATGTTCGTTTACACTCAAAACCCTAAAACCGCCATTACCCGTTGTCCACCACCATGAACAGTTGTCGTTGACCACCAATCGCCGCTATGTTGCTTGTTCTCGGTTGATCCGTCGTGAACCACCACCACACTACCTTGGATCGCACTTTAAAACCCTAAACGGCTTCACCACCTTTTGACTCTCCTCTCTTTCACTAGCCATATCGCCACTGCCTTGCACCATCGCAAACTGCCACTATACCACTTTGGACAACTTCTGGTTCGCAAACCACACACACCCACAACCCCGTTAGATGGTCAATACGATAGCACAACACCGTTCTTTCTCCTTCTCAACTCCATCGCACCCATTAAGCCACCACCAAACCACCTTGATCCGCCACATTCGATATCCACCACAACCGCAAACCACCTTCCTTTGCAACCCACATAGCCACCGAGATTATCACCTCACACCATTGTCGCGATCGCACCTCCCTCACTCACTCATTCTTACTGAAATTAATATCACTATTACATTTTTCTTAAAACTGGTTACATAATTAATCACATATTTAAATGTATAACAAATATAATCTTTAAAAACTAACTGAATGTATTTTTATATATTCATAAAAATGTTTGTTTATTTCATTTTCAAAATTGAGTTATCTACGAAATGAAAACGTAATATGTTAACTAATAAAAGAATTAAGTTTAAAAGTTTATGTCTTAGTTTCCAATATTTAAATACGTTATGTGTTTTACAATTAGATTAATAATTCATAGAAAATTCAGATTCAAACTTTTCTTTGATTCGGTTTCTTTGTAATTTCTAGAAAGTAGTCCACACGAATTTTCCACACCCCACCCACTATAAAACCCACATCGTTTCTACGATAAAAACCACCCCTTCCATACCTAAATCAAACCCTTCATTTTCAAAATGTCATCGAAAATCGCCATGGCAAAAACACTTGTTTCCACCATCGGGTCTGTCGATGGTTGCTCGCAGCGTCGCTCATGAATACCTCCCATACCTTTATTTCGGCCTTCGCAATTTCATCAACAAGTTATCCAGACAGTTGACCATTGTTATCTACGAATTCGACGGGTTTCAAGAAAACGAGATTTATAACGCCACACAACTCTACCTCGGCTCCAGAATCTCCCTCCAAACCAATCGTCTGAAGCTCACCAAAAACCCTAGCGACAAAAAAATTAACGTTGCCATGGAGATCAATGATGAGTTTATCGATACATACAACGGAGTCAAATTCAAGTGGTGTTTGGTTTCTAAGAAGCTGCCGACGAGAGAATTTCACAATTACGATGATATGAACGGATCTTCCAGCAGAACGGATCAACCATCGTTGGAACTCACGTTTCACGGGAAACACAAAGATCTGGCGTTGAACGACTACTTTCCGTTTATAATTAACGACGCCAAGACAAGGAAACAAGAGGAGAAGACCGTGAAGCTATTCACCCTAGAGTCTTATCAAAGACAGGTGTGGACGTCCGTGAATCTCGACCATCCGGCGACATTTGCCACGCTGGCAATGGATACGGATGTGAAGGAAACGGTGATGAAGGATTTGGATAGGTTTGTAGAGAGGAGAGGGTATTATCGGAAAGTTGGAAAGGCGTGGAAGAGAGGGTATTTGTTGTATGGTCCGCCTGGGACGGGAAATCTAGCATGATCGCGGCCATGGCTAATTACTTGAACTTTGACATATATGACTTAGAGTTGACTGACATTAGATCAAACAGTGATCTGCGGAGGTTGTTGGTGGCAACGGCAAACCGGTCAATATTGGTGGTGGAAGACATTGACTGCTCGGTTGAGCTGCATGATCGAGCGAATACACAACCGGCTCAACCATTAACCCGACCGGGCCAGTTATCTCAACGTGTGATGTACATCTTTACCACTTCTAATGCTCAGGTTTCATATTTTTCAATTGTTTAATGTTACAATCAGCTCGGCAGCATACCTTGAATGTTATATAAAACAGTATATTGTTAATTGACATAATAGTTTAAAGCTAATTAAATTGGAACTTCCCGGTTCCGCTTGTGAATGTTATATCTACCGTACGGTTGATTAAAAATCAAAATGTGAGTTAAGATGGGTTCATATGTTGGACAACTCACGTAAATAATTTTTTTTTCTTCCAAAAACAGAGGGAATTTTATAAAGAGTAATTACAAATTATGTCATTTATAAATGAGTTAGTTTTAAAAATGACCCGTATGATTTGATCAAACTGCATTTTTGACCTCCATGTTTTTAAAAATTGCAAATTTAGCCCAAAATTTCGAGACATGGTCGCGCCTTTAGTCCCTGATGCTGACACCCGTCAAATTTTAACAAAAAGTTAGCCCATGTACCATTCACATGATTTACGATTGAAAATTAACTCTAAAATTGGGTTAAAACCAGTAAAAAATATTAAAAAATAATAAATTAAAATTAAAATACGTAAAAAAATCATAAAAAATCACTAATTATTTATTTATTTTTACTAATATTACTCACTTTTAAGATTAAGTTTGCAATCGTAAGTCACATAGATGACACATGGGTTAACTTTCCATTAAAAAACTAACTTGTGGTAACATCAAGGGCTAAAAGCGCAACAGGTCTCAATGTTTGGGCTAAACTTCTAACTTTTAAAACATGGGAGCCAAATATGTAATTTGATCAAACCACAAGGACCAACTTTGCAATTAACTATTTATAAATATATAAAGTTGTATGGTTTACATTGCAATAGTTACACTAGATGTCCTTTTTTTTAAATTTTGTAGACATTTAGTCATTTGCACAAACTCTCATCTAGTACCATCATTAAGTAAGGTCATTGTTTAAGCTTAAGCCTGCTTTAAGATTTTAACGAGTCAGTTTAAAGTGATTTATGGACGTTTTGACTAGTTTACACCCCTACCTGCATTACACTGGTGTAAAAGTAACACAAACGAAAATGATTTGTGCAAATATACGTTAGCAAAAGAAAAAAAATGAGTTTGCTACATTTTATGCAAATATGAAATCCAAAGACATGCATATCAAATATCAAAATCAATGAAATCCAAAAAAACCCATATTAAAATCAAACCATTCGTGAAAATCAGGAATTTCTTTTCATGAATTGTGGGTGCATCTTATATTCTTCAGCAATAGAAAATCAAGTTTACAACATTTTTGTTTCGTCCCCTAGATTTAAACCAATCTTCTCCGTAATGATTTGATCTTCGTTGTCTAGAACCCAACCATTAAAAAAAAACCAATCGGTAGTTGAGTTCGTGCCCTAGCCACTCCACGAAACCTTCAAACCCCACCTTCTTTTCTAAATCTCGATTTAGTCCGACTACACCTACAAGCCTATGAATATGCAGGGAAAATATGAACTAGGGTAAAAGTTAGTCGAGATATGTGACTTCTTTAGCTTGGCTCCAGTCGGCGGGGTGGGGGTTTGGCCAGAAAGCGGGGTGGGTGGGAGGTAACGTTGGTCATCTCTCTCTTTCGTTTTGTTCGGTGATCCAAAACCCTCTTTCGTCTCTCTATTTGGTCAGATGTAACACATCAATATCTAAAGAGAAATAGGGCTCGAGAAATAAGAACGACAATAGCCCAAAAGTCCAGGGTCAAAAATAAAAAATTGTGAAAACCGTTTGTGAGGAACTGTCACGTTAGGTAACGGTCCGTTACGAGCTATGACGGACCGTCACGAGAGATAATAGTCCGTTACGGGTTGAGCAATGATTGAACAGTGGAATGACACGTGTCCAATGACTCATGATTGTGATCTGACGTGTGAAAACCCTATGACAGACCGTTACCTAATCCAATAACTAACCTTAACAAAGATTGTGGGTGCTTTCTTTCTTAAAATGAAGAAGATGATAAGATTGGTTTATGTACAAGATTATTAATATCAGAGTTAAAAACAAAAATGGTAACCTGTTATAGTGGTTAAGGGGAGTTAATGATATCCAACAGGTTGTGTGTCCGATCCTTCAAGCAAACATGTACTTTTTTGAAAGTTTTTTTTATACAGTCTATACCAAATGGTTTTTAGGGTTTAATATTGGAGAGGACAAATATACCCTCACGTGGATGACACGTGAGGTTATTTGATGTTAAAAACTAACTCCTCATGATGATATGGGCTAAATGTGCAATTAGTTCATAAAAGTTTAGATTAGTTTGCAGTTTTAAAATCTAGGGCCAAACTTGTAAAATGAACAAACCACATAGGTATTTATATAATTATATGAACTTATAAATATTTATATATTTATAAACTTCAAATTTTCATCGTCTATTCCCAAATGAATGTACTCCAGAAAAATCGCTATAAATGCAATCTTTCTATTTTGTTTTTCCACACCTTTCATATTTCACTCTTCTCTCATTTCCAAATCAGGAAATAAATAGAGAATTAATTAGTTAATTAAAGATAAACTGTATAATTTTTTCAGTGTGTCCTTTTGATTTCTTTTAATTGAAAAACAAAACTACTTGTTCAAATTAATTTCTTATTTTTTGTGATGCTTAGAATTAAATTAATTAAACCTTCACATATATCGCTTTAAGTAGAAAGAATTTTATAGATATGAAACCTAAATTAATAGAAATTTAAACATTTTGACTTTGATCAAAGAATGAAATAATTTAATCATAAGGCCTAGTTTTTTTTTTATAACTACGGGGAAATATATTCAATAAAACTAGCAAAGCCTAGTTGATTTAGTTAGATTATTACTGAAAACATTCACAAATTTTATTTCTAGTTTTAATATAAACTAGAAATTAAGCCCGCGCGCGGCAGGTTTGCGAACCTCGCTACGAACGTTGCGGCGGTGACAATAACGTGACTAAATACATAAAAGTACGTATTAGAGATAGAAAAATAGATAATTTACGGCATGAATAGTATTTAACAGGTAAACAACAAATTCGTTAAAGAAGTTAAAACAAACTAAAAACAAAATAAAAATAGGAAAAAATAATTCTTATAGACGATTATAAAAAATAAAAGAATATTGAGGGGTAAACTAATAGTTAGAAATTTGAGGGGCAAAGTTGAGACTTGTGTCCAGGTGTGAATTTGTAACTTTAGAGATTTGAGTGATATATTTGAATATATAGAAAGTGGAGAGGTATGATTTGAAAATAAAGATGTTTAAAGGGGTGTTTATGAAATTTTATTCGGTGGTGGAGTTGGATTGGCCGAGAGTCCGACACTCCCAAATGTGTTTGGGAGTAATTGCTTCCTTCCGAGCAGAGTTTTTTTTTAAAAGGTGTTGATGTAAAATTTATTTAACAATTTAGTGTTGCAAAGGAGTGTTTAAAAAAAAGAATTTATCTCACTATTAATATCATTGGACAAAAGTTAATAATTACCTAATAATAAAACCTAACTATAAAGTTTGAGTTAATAATTTTAAACTCCTACGAATTATATTATAGTTGTCTTCTTTTTTTAATATTTTTAAATTTTGATGACTCTAAGACTGTTTAATTATTTTTATTATTATATTAAATTACTCTTATTTCATTTAAAACTTTAAAGAAGTAAAAATATATGCTACAAACGAACAAATAAAGAGGTAAAACGATGTATAACTGTACGATATAATTTAATGAAAATGACGACATAAAATAATATATATAAACCTACTAGTTTAATATAATAATAAAAATATTGAACTCATTGTGTACTCGTTTGCATCATAACGATTTCCATTGATGTAGAGAGAAGCTCGAGTTTGAACTCGGCTCATTTAATAGTTATATATTAAATATTTAATTATTAATTATTTTATTATATATAAATATAACTATAACTATATATATGTACAATTATAGTTATAATCAGGGGCGGATCTATGAAGAGTTGAGGGGTACCTGACGGTACCCCTCAACTTTCGACGCGTAGTGGGAATTTTCGACGCGCAGCGGGAATTTTTTTTTTTACCGTTTTATGTATCCAGATACCCCTGAACAAAATTTTAGATACCCTTGGATTTTTTTCCTAGATCCGCCACTGGTTATCATGTTATATACATAAGAAAATTTAGGGTAATGCACAAGAATGTAAAATATACTAAAAACTATAAAATAGACATTGGTATACGAAAAATATATAAACTCTAAATTTAAACTGAAAAATTACGAAAAATGTTTAAAAAAAATATAAAACTAGAAAATTATATCAACTGCTAAAAAAATTAAAACAAACTTCTAAGTTTAAATATTTAGCAATTATTGAGTTAAGATTGCCCAATGAAATTAAGAGTGAGATACAAACAAATTTATTTAAAAACAATATTCTAATAAATATTTTTTTTGAAGGAAATAAAATTAGTAAATAAATTTTCTTCAAACACTTTTTGAAAAAAAAAAAAAAAACTCTCCCAAGCATAACACTTGGTCACCACGCATTTCCGAGGTCAAAAACTCTTCTCAATTAGTCCAGTGGCATTAATCATTTCTTAAAAACTATAAAATTATGTTTGAGTTTTTTATATAACAATCAACTGCAATAATAAATATTTTTTTATATAATAATCATGTTTGACAGGAAGGCTCCAGGTAGGTGTGACTCGACTATATAGAAAAAATAAGTTGTCGCTTAAGCTCCCATATTTAATAGGCCTTATTTTGTAAAATTTAACTTCATTAAATTTTTAGGTCTTGACAAGAAGAACAAAAAAAAGTATTATTGAAATAGTTTTCCTTTACTAAGTTCACTTCAACTTTAATATGTATGTTTTGAAAAAAATTGTATACAAAAAAAGTGTATCATCATATTCCTATTTGTTAAGATTCTAAGAACTTTTTTTATAAAAAAAACCCATTTTACGGATCGCTTTGGACTCCCCCAAAAAGGTTGAGTAGATTAGATGTCTTAAGTGAATCACAAAAGGGTCTTTTTTAAAATTTGTAACAATCACAAATAATAATGATCAAAACTCTATGAATGAACAACCTTCAAATGTTATCGAACCTCTATAACATTGCATTTAGAATGACCCCCCAGATTTTTAGTTTATTTAGGGCCCTGCTTGTCCAGGTGGTACACGCTCCACTTCTCCATCCGCCAAGCACTGGTTTGAATACTACTCCCGTCCCCCGGTTCTATTGCATTTCTATTTTTTTTTAATTTTTTTCTTCAAATCTTTTAACTTGTTTTTTTTTTCACTTATTGGTTAAATGATTTTCTAAAGCTTGCTAACGTTTTTCCAATAACGTTACTTACCGTGCCTCCAAAGATCCTTCTCACTCCAAATTCAACCTCGAATCATCTTTCAAACCCTAACAGTTGTGAGGGCGGGGTTGGGTGTAGTGGTAAATACGTAGGAGTTAGAGTGGTAATCTCAATCCAATCAAAAGTTATGGGTTCGGGCGTTCGAGACAGAGGTGTTAGATCCTGAATTATCTAAATGTTGCTCATCTATCCAAAATAATTAAGGTATTGCTGTTATAAAAAACTACTCGTAGGATAGTGGGGGAGTTGTTAGGTTAAATATTAATTGTGCCCTTTTAATCAACTTTTAGTTATACACTTTATTCAACAATAAATAAGTTATTCGATATGCATAACTTCTATTTGAAATTGTTAAAATTGTTTATGTACTATAAAGGAATCTATAAGTTTAATTATGAGGCCTGGTTGATTTATTAAGATTATTTCTACTAAAAAAATTATTGCTAGCAAAACACTTGGGCACCAAGTATTTCTGAAGTCATAACCTCTTTTCTATTTGTAAGTGGCATTAATCATTGGTATAAAATTATGTTTGGGTTTTTTCCTATAATAATCAAATCCAATAATAATAAATATAGTTTTCTCAACAATGAGATTTTATAAATTTTAGTTTTTTTTTCTTTTTCCTTACCATATTATATTTTTGAGAATGTTTAATAATCGTAACCTTAATTTCATAACTACTGTAAAGATAAAAAAGATATATTTATATTCATAATCTTCTATTATCGTTAATTAAAGAGTATTAAAAAGGTGACGCCAAACAGAAGATTGTATTAACCTGTAGACTGTAGCTTTGCGATATGATGATTATTAGCCAACGGTCAATCTATGCCTTCTCGATTCAGGACTTGATGGACATTCACAATCGAGAGAAAGGAAACAGAATGAAAGCGATACATGCGATAGTGACTCATTACTACGTGTTAGGGGTTTAAAATGATAAATTATTTCACGACGAAATAATATCCATCTCCAAGTCAACTGAAGATATCATGACTTTTGGATTTTTTTGGATAAAGAATAGATTTAGATTAATGGTGTTCTTTTAATTTTGAATAAACTTTGTTTTTACTCCACGTGGTTTTATCATTTTAACCATTTTGTTTTAGTAGTTTAAAAATAGCTAAAACACTTCTTTAGGTTATCATTTTGTTGCCATTTTGCTCTCTGGCATTAACTCCGTTAAATGTTTCAGTTAAAATTAAGGGCATTTTGGTATAAATAAATAATCTTACATCGTGAAATTACCAAAATGCCCTTAATTTTAACTGAAATATTTAACAGAGTTAGTGTCAGGGAGCAAAATAACAACAAAATGGTAACATCAAAGAGTGTTTTAAGTATTATCAAACTATTGAAAAAAAAAGTTAAAATGGTAAAACAACTTCATTTTTGAAATGCCAAAGAACCCACCAAATAATTGAAACAATAGCCTCCACTATATTTTTCTTTGCAATCTTTATATGACAAGATTCCAACCAATTTAGTTAAATCACTATGTAACATCCGGCCTCTTATACCATCAATATTGTCTGTTTTGCCCACTAGGAGCTCACATATTTGTTTTTTATTGTCCGGGTAAAAACTTCTCAAGGGTCACCCATTCTCAGATTACTCTCACACGGGCACGATCAACTGTGGAGTTCTCCTTTCATCCACAACCAATGCGTCCAAACCGCGTTAATGATATTTGAGGCGGGGCATGTCTTATGAACAAAAAATCGCTCCTGGCCACAACTGATGTGAGATTTGCCTAATTTGTTGTTACAATGGGTCATTTTAACCTTCTCTGTATCGTTACAATCACCTCTTATGGGTTCATCGTCTTCGATAAGGTTTGTCTCACCATCTCAATCAAGGATGTGGGATTTGCCTAAGGTGTCCTCATGGACACCTCTGTGGACTCACCATCCTTGAATAGGTTTGTCCCACCATCTCAAACGGAAAATGAGTGGCTCTAATACCATTTGTAACAGCCAAAAAAACCGTATCAAGATATTGTTCGTTTTGACCCTGATGGGTGAACCAACAAGAAAGACTTCGTTCTGGATGGTTTCAAAATAGATTATTCTTGTACTCTCGGATGCTAGTGTCTTGCTATCATTCTTTTCTATAAAATTACGTTTGCCGTTGAAAGAAAAAGGGATAATATCATATATACCCCTACAAACATAGGTAAATATCATATATATCCAATAAAAACTAAAAATATCATATATACCCAATTTAAATAATTTGTTATTTTATGACCTTTATACCCATATCCATTATATGACTTTTTATAACCTAATTTTTTAGTTTTATCCAATACGTAAAAAATCACTCGTTTTTATATTTTTGATGGCGACTATCGCGATTCTCCAAACCCATTTAGAAGGTGTCGATTTAGAATGAATGATTGTGAGAAAGTTACAAAACACTAATGCTAAATTGTTTTTGGTAAAATTATAAAAAAAATGAGAAAAATATAAAATAGTATTTTGAGAAAAATATTTTTTATGATTAAATATAAAATTTTAAATTTGAAAATGTGTAAATATGAAATTTCAATGTTAAAAGTTAGTAAATATGAAATATTAAAGTTTACAGAAAATAAGGGTAAAATAGTCATCTTTTAAATAGTTTTAATAAAATGGGTATATATGATATTATTACATGTTTGTAAGGACATATATAAAATTTTTAATTTATGTTTGATATATATAATATTTTTTAAGTTTATAGGGGTAGATATGAAAGTAAGGCGTGAGTTAGAAGTATTCTATGCCAACACACACTTGGTTTTACAAAAGTCAACATACATGCCTATAAAACCCACATTCTTTCTTCGATAAGTACCTGCCCTTTATCTACATTTCCAATTTTCCTTACAAATCCCACCCAAATCAAAACCCTTCATTTTGAAAATGTCTTCATCAACTGACTCGAAAATCGTCATGGAAAAAACAGTTATTTCCACCATCGGATCCGTCGCCGCCGCGTCGATGGTTGTTCGCAGCGTCGCTCGTGAATACCTCCCTTCTGAATTCCAAGACTACCTTTATTTCGGCCTTCGCAATTTCATCAAGTTATCCAGACAATTGACCATCGTCATCTACGAATTCGACGGGTTTCAAGAAAACGAGATTTATAACGCCACACAACTCTACCTCGGCTCCAGAATCTCCCTCCAAACCAATCGTCTGAAGATCACCAAAAACTCTAGCGACAAAAACATTAATGATGCCATGGAGATCAATGGCGAGTTTATCGATACATACAACGGAGTCAAATTCAAGTGGTGTTTGGCTTCTAAGAAGCTGCCAACGAGAGAATTTCACAATTACGATGATATGAACAGATCTTCCACTAGAACGGATCAACGATCGTTGGAACTAACATTTCACCGGAAACACAAATATCTAGCGTTGAACGACTACTTGCCGTTTATAATTAACGACACCAAAACAAAGAAAGAAGAAGAGAAGACAGTGAAACTATTCACAGTGAATAGGAACCACGGATCGGCCGTGTGAACGTCAGTGAATCTAGCGCATCCAGCTACATTTGCCACGTTGGCAATGGATACCGATGTGAAGGAGAAAGTGATGAAGGATTTGGATATGTTCGTGCAGAGGAGAGAGTATTATCGGAGAGTCGGAAAGACATGGAAGAGAGGGTATATGTTGTATGGTCCCCCGGGGACAGGCAAATCTAGCACGATCGTCGGCCATGGCTAATTACTTGAATTTTGACATATATGACTTGGAGTTGACTGACATTATGTCAAACTGGGACCTTCGGAGGTTGTTGGTGGCAACGGCAAACCGGTCAATATTGGTGGTGGAGGACATTGATTGCTCAGTCGAGTTGCATGATCGAGCGGACGCAGAAGAGGCTAAAGCTTTAGATCGTGAAAACTACCCGCTTGGAAACCATGGGGTTACGTTATCAGGGTTCCTTAACTTCATTGATGGTTTATGGTCAAGTTGTGGTGAGGAAAGAATAATTATATTTACCACAAACAGAAAAGACAAACTCGACCCTGCACTGCTTCAACCTGGTCGAATGGATGTTCACATCAACATGTCGTATTGCACCCCTAGTGGGTTCCGATTGCTAGCGTCTAACTATCTTGGTATCAAACAACACAGTCTTTTTGAAGAAATCGAGGAATCGATCATTGAGGTGGTGATTACCCCGGCTGAAGTAGCAGAGCAACTACTCAAGGACGATGATCCAGACATTGCTCTCGGTGGGCTGATCGAGTTTTTTGACGTGAAGAGGAAGGAGAATGAAGTGAATAAAGCGAAAGCAAAAGAACGAGAAGAATTTGATGTGAAAGAGTGTGAAAAGAATAAAAACGGTTTAGTTATGCAGATGTTTAACCGGTTTATCCCACCCTCAAGTCCACCACGTATGAGGTAAATTAAGATTATGAACCAGGTGTCACACCCAACCGACGGCGGAAACGTCGGGGCGGGACATGTAGGCTGTTAATGAGCACATGATTGACTAAGATTTTATATGTTAAACGTTACATTTTCATTCACAATTTCCAAATACAACAATACAAGAATATTGGAAATACAAATCATATTCATTTGTTTCAATTAACTAGGTCCACAACCTATGTGTAGCAACTTGATCAACTCAAACTTTTGTACCTGAAACATGATGAAAACGAGGTCAACTAAAAAGTTGGTGAGCATATATAGGTTTTGACTCTAGATAGCATCAAAGTGTTGTGTGTAAACAAATCCATACAAGTCATGATTAATAAGGCGTTTATGGGGAGTTACTATTGTGTAACCAAGAGTACAATCAAACCTTTGTAACTAGCATGCAAAATTGTGTTGTCGGTAACAATCACCCCAATCTGGGTGGGTTTGTCAGACTCAATAGATCTATCATTGTTAACCGTCGGCTTGTGTAGTTAATGATTGTACATGTAATTGCACACAAACAGTTAACACACCTAGCACTCAAACATAAAGCTCAAATTGCACACAAATTGTAAAGTGGATCTGTATTGTGTATTTTGTGTAAGTCATTGTAATGTTGTGATCATGTTTCACCCTAAAATGTAAAATAGTGGAAAAAGGGACTATGTAAAACTCACCTTGAATAATAGAGGGTCGAGCTTGTACTTGTAGCAACAAGAATTAAGAATGCCTAAGTTGAATAAAATATGTTATTAAAATGCAGAAACGGTCAAGAGAAAAACAACAAGGGAACGATTTGAGACTTTAGGGTCTTGGAATGGACAAGTGATCGAGGATATGGATAGAGTTTGTAAATGATGTTTTATAAGGTTCATTTTATAAGAGGGGGACATGTGTCAATAATAAGTATTATTTGCCAATAATATTATAATAAATATCTTAGTTCAATATTTACATTTTTTTAGGCAACGTCAAATGTGTTTAAAACTAGGTATTACAATGATCATCATTTATTTAAAATGATATTTATAAGGATATGATTTGAAATAAATAAATTAGTTATGCAATTAAAATATTATTATTTATGAAATTCATGTCATTTTATTTGTGAAAGTTATAATGGGGTAAATATTTATTAATAAAAGAAACAATTATTAGAATTAGTAATACTAACCAAATCAAAATAATACTTTATAGATCATGTTGTTTTAAAGATTTAGATTAAATAGATATAACCTCTTTGTTTAATAAAAGTCACAATGTTTACAAACACGACCATTTTATAATTTTACAAACAATAGGGTTTATGAAGATACACTAACATTTGTCATGTATTTTTTTAGAAAATATCTAAACACAATTATGAATACTCTTTTGATTAAAAAGGATGTTAGTTACAAACCCTTGAACATTTATATATAAACTAAAAAGGATTTGTTTATAATAGTAATTGTTTATAAAAGAATGTACATATATATAAAGTATATTAAATAAATGTCAAAATTTTATGTATGTGTTTTGTTATAATTATGAATATGTATCTCATTCTTTTATCTATACATTTATGTAAATCTAGGTGTGGGTGAGTGTGAGTGTGATAAGGGATAAAATGAAAAAGAAAACCAGAAATGGGGCATGTCGGGTTTGAACCCACGACCCCCTGTGTATGGGGTAAGTGCTTTAACCATTCAATATGGGCTAGTGCCTTGAATATTAATTTGATTCATTGGTTTTTAAACAAAAGGTCTGAGGACTCTTCTTCCTCACTTCGTCCCAAACGCAACCCTAAACCCCAATTGCCATCGATTAAGCCCCGATCGGTATAGAAACCATAGGGCTTTCAAATAGAGGTTCAAAACAAGCAAATAGACGTAAAAATTACCTGGATTGATGTCGTGAAGAAAGAGAACGACTAGGTTAATATGTTCGGAGTTCTTCGGCTGAGAGTGATGTTCGAGGGACGATTCGGAGTAAAAACATGAGTTGGGCAGTGAGGAATGGGTGTTGCGAAGGTGTGTGAATGGTTTTTGCTATTCAATTTCGTCTTAAAATCTCGATTCGATCCGGTCATGGAGATGACAGTTGTCGGCATGAATTACGCGTCAATTCGTTCAAGTTCTGATGAATTGGGTCTCTTTTTAGGTTTGGATTCATGCGTGATCAGTCAAGGCATGATTTTCGGGTTTAATACGCGCTAAACTTTGTGATTTGGAGTTAAATTTGGCATTGTTTAACTCTAGGTAGGGGTGTTCAAAGTCGGATATCCGAAAATTCGGATTCGGATTCGGATAGTGAAACGGATATCCGAAAATATAAAAAAAATAAAAAATATATATAAAAATAATATTTTTAAATTACAAAAACAATTAAAAACCTTAAAAAACATTAGAAAATATACATATAAAAATATATAAATATAATATATCGGGTTTTGATTCAAAATTTCTTATTTTTAAATAATAAAAACAATTAAAAAAAATATATAAATATAATATTTCGGATATCCGAACTATCCGAAAATCACTATCCGAATCCGAATCCGAAAATTCGGATATCCGAATTTCGGATATCCGAATTTTCGGATAATTCGGATTCGGATTTTCGGATAATTCGGGTTCGGTTTCGGATTCGGATTTTTTTGAACACCCCTAACTCTAGGGAGTCAAACTTGTTCAATTCGGTTTGAGTTTGAAATAGGTCGCGAATTTTGATAAATTAACCGGTTCAGTGAGTTTAGAAACAGTCTACAATCGTTCTAGAATCTATGGAAAGTCATTTGATTCCCACTATGATCGATTTTGCATTTGAATTGCAAGATTTTGCAATGTTTGACTTTTAAAGTCAAGGTGGGTCATAATGGGATGATTGGAGTCAAGGTTGTAGTCAAAGGGTTTAAATTCATAGGTTCAAACGTTTAGAAGGGGGGTTTCTTTGTTTTGGAGAGAGTCCAAGACTAAATTAGTCGAAATTTTGTTATAAAATAGTTTTATAAAACTTGTAATAATGATTAAAATATTATTTATTTTATTTTAAAATATATACCTTTTTTTTCAGAATTTCCTCGCTTTATAATATTACAAATTTTGTAAAGTGGTTTATTTGATATAAATAAATATATATACCTATTAGAAAACAATATGTTAGTGTAAGGTTGAAATTTGGAATTGATATATGTCTAAATAATAAATAATGTGACATAAGACGTTTAATAAGTGCGGGGTTTTTAGTGTTTATTATTGTACCTAATATAATAAAGAAAAAAATTATGGTATAAAAATCATGGATGTTACACCAGGCGTCTTGCGTGTTCTCAAAACCTGTAACTTTCCGGTTCACTTGTCAATGTTATATTATATTAGTTCTTGTACAGTTGATCAAAAATCAAAATGTTAGTCAAGTGAAATAAAGTTTAGTTTACTTTTAATTTTTTATGATTTTTAGAGTAAATTACACGGATAGTCCCTGTGGTTTACCCATATTTTGGATTTGGTCCCTAGGTTTGAGAAATTACACATGCAGTCCAAAACTTTGCACGCGTGTTACACAGACAGTCCCCAACTTGGATGGATGTTAGTTTGCTCCGTTAAATATCCTCACGTGCAATCCACGTGGGGGTATATTTGACTTTTCGCGTCCATTGATCTGAGGGGGAACTGAGCAACATGACGGGGTATTTAGGATGCAATGGACGCGAAAAGACAAATATACCCTCACGTGGATTGCACGTTAGGGTATTTAACGGAGCAAACTAACGTCCATCCAAGTTGGGGACTGTCTGTGTAACACGCGTGCAAAGTTTGGGACTGCTGGTGTAGTTTCTCAAATCTAGGGACCAAATCCAAAATATGGGTAAAACACAGGGACTATCCGTGTAATTTACTCTGATTTTTATTTTACGTTTCTTCTGTATTCATCAATTAATTAATGAACTTAATCATGATAGGTGACTTAACGTGTAATTTTATATCTTTTATTTTGAGATGGTAAGTTTTCACTTTTGTATGTATGTGCTTATATAAAATTAAGATTAGATAAAAATGACTAAATATTTAATAAAATTATTATTGACTACACATTGTATTGTATGTTAATGTCTTGGTTAAATAGGAAGTGGTTCATTTGTTGTTTGAACGTGTCCACGGATTCTACTCGCGTTTTCAACATCTCATCGAACTCTACCATTTTTCCCGACTCCGCCTTCGATTTTGTTTTTTTTCCTTTGCCTTTGACTTCTTTTGACCGGTGGGACGAGTCGGTTCTTGATACTCGTGTGGCTCGTTTCCAAGATTAATCCCAAAGTCCTTAATCGATATATGATAGTGTCATCAGCGTTGAGGTCGATTGGGGTTGAGTGGCCATCGGAAGCTAATGTACTCTAGTCCGCTGAAACTAAAGTCTTAGTCCTCTTCGGTTGAAAGGGGATCAGTTCATGCCATTTTGGTTCTCCTTTCACGGCATTCTACACATGCTTGTATATAAACGTAGTTTCGGTGGCAGTAATGTACTCTTCCCTAGCAAGAGACATGATTTGATCGTCAGACTAACCGCTTCTTTTTTGGGCTTTGAACTTTGATGTCCCGGGTAAAATGGAAAAACAACTTATGGAGCGAAATTGATTTTGAATCTTAGATTTGAATGAGAGTTTGAGAGAATGAGAGACAGAGTTGTGAGTCCTCTGTCCTTTAGGCTCTTACAGGTTCTTGTGAACAGTGGACCAAGGTAAACTGGACTTGGAGTAGTGGAGCCCAATAACATATACCTCATATAAAAGAAAAACTGAAATTTGAGGGCCAAAGCCCTAGCCTAATTTTTTTTTTAATGGGCCGCCCCTAGTTTTTGGATCTTGGTGTTGTGGTGAATGGATCTGGTAATGGTGGTGAAAGAGGTTGTGCCGTAAAATTGTGGTGTTTTTGGTATTTTTGGCAGACAGAAAGAGTATAGGAGAGATAGAGTATATAAAGAGAAACAAAATATTTAATGGGAAAAATACGAAAATAGACATTTGACCAAGCAAATACTCAAAAATGGACATACATATTTAGTCTACATTTAGTCTACTGTTTCATGGACATTTTTTTGCGAAAAGGCTAAAGACGGCTAAGCTGGCCGGCTAAAATTTCCGTGCCAACATTTTATTTGTCAGAGTACGAGCCAATAAGCATGTGACACGTGGCAGGCTTAGCCGTCTAAAAATAAACAGTTTTAGACGTCTAATGCATTTAGCCGTCTAAATAAACAGTTATAGCCGTCTAATGCATTTAGCCGTCTAAATAAACAGTTATAGCCGTCTATTAGACGGCTAAGCCTCCGAAAATTTTCAAAAAATGTTTTCGGAGGCTAAGCCTTCTAATAGACGGCTATAACTGTTTATTTAGACGGCTAAATGCATTAGACGGCTAAAACTGCTTATTTAGACGGCTAAGCCTGCCACGTGTCGCTCTGACAAAAGGAATTTTGGCACGGAAATTTTAACCGGCTAGCTTAGCCGTCTTTAGCCAGCTGTCATGACCAATGTCCATGAAACAGTAGGCTAAATAAAGATATCTATTTTTAAATATTTTCTTGGTCAAATGTCCATTTTCGTATTTTTCCCATATATAATTATATATGTTTTCTTAATTTTTATTTTAATATCATAGTATTTTGTCTTCATAAACTGTACTTGTAGACTTGAATGACGTTACATGTTTGACTTTAAATAAAAAAAAATGAAACCACGATAATTAAAAAATTCAAATAAAAACTTTTAAAGTAAAATAATTATTTTCACAAATCACATGAAAGAAAATTGTAATTTAATCAAATAAATTACTTTAAGTTTGATTACTTATAATTTAAAATTGTTTGGCTCACTGAACTAAAACTGTAATTTACTTAAATAAATAAGTTTAAGTTGATTAATTTACTTATAAAGGTTCACACTTCACTCCCACATGTTATGTTTCTGCGAATCTGCGTCAACTTACATTACAACATAAAGCAGCTACTAATCACTTTTGACCTGTAACGGTTATGTAATTGTAATTTCTTGAAAGATTCCATCTTTGAACGCGTCTCCGTACCCAGTTTTCTAAGTCAACAACACACACACACACCTCATTTGAAATACCAGAACACCCCCACAATATACTATAAAACCCACATCATTTAACCAATCAAAACCAACCCTCATCTCCATTTCCTTAACAATCAAAACCCTTCAAATGGCTTCATCAACCGAATCCAAAATAGCCATCGCCAAAACAGTTGTTTCCACCATCGGATCCGTCGCTGCAGCCTCGATGGTTGCTCGCAGCGTCGCTCGCGATTACTTGCCTACTGAATTCCAAGACTACCTCTATTTCGGCACTCGCAATTTCATCAACAAGTTATTCAGACAGTTAACCATCGTCATTTACGAATTCGATGGAATACAAGAAAACGAGATTTATAACGCCACAACACTCTACCTTGCCTCCCGAATATCTCCCCAAACCAACCGTCTGAAGGCCACCAAAAATCCAAGAGACAAAAACATCAATGTTGCCATGGAAATCAACGATGAGTGTATCGATATATTCAATGGAGTCAAGTTCAAGTGGTGTATGGTTTCTAAGGAGCTTCCGAGTGCAGAATATCACGATTATGATGACAACGGATCATATGTCACCAGATCGGATAAACGATTGTTGGAACTCACGTTTCACCGGAAACACAAAGATCTAGCGGTGAACGACTACTTACCGTTTATACTTAACGACGCCAAAACAAGGAAACATGAGGAGAAGACAGTGAAGCTATTCACCGTCGATACGGACAGCAGAACGAGGTGGACGTCGATGAATCTCGACCATCCGACATTTGCCACGCTGGCAATGGATACAGATGCGAAGGAGAAGGTGATGAAGGATTTGGATAGGTTTGTGGAGAGAAGAGAGTATTATCGAAAAGTCGGAAAGGCGTGGAAGAGAGGGTACTTGTTGTATGGTCCGCCTGGGACGGGGAAATCTAGCATGATCGCGGCCATGGCTAATTACTTGAACTTTGGCATATATGACTTGGAGTTGACTGACATCGAGTCAAACTCGGAGCTGCGGAAGTTGTTGGTGGCAACTGCGAACCGGTCGATACTGGTGCTTGAGGACATTGATTGCACAGTGGAGTTGCATGATCGAGAGGATGCAGAAGCGGCGAAAGAATTAGTTCGAGAAAACGAGCAGTATGGTTACCGTAAAGAACACAAGGTTACATTATCAGGGTTCCTTAACTTCATCGATGGTTTATGGTCAAGTTGTGGTGATGAGAGGATCATTATATTTACCACAAACAGGAAAGACAAACTCGACCCTACACTGCTTCGACCTGGTCGAATGGACGTTCACATCAACATGTCATACTGCACCCCGAGTGGGTTCCGATTGCTGGCGTCTAACTATCTTGGTATCACACAACACAGTCTTTTTGAAGAAATTGAGGATTTGATTGGTGAGGTGGATATTAGCCCGGCTGAAGTAGCAGAGCAACTACTCAAGGACGATGATCCGGACATTGCTTTCGGTGGATTGATCGAGTTTTTTTATGTGAAGCGGAAGGAGAATGAAGAGGCGAAAGCGAAAGAACAAGAAGAATTGGCTGCCAAAAAGATTGAAAAGAAACAAGAAAGTGAAAAGAGTGAAATTGTTTTGGAATCAATGGAACTAGTTTTATACCCGTCTGGTGGCCGGGCATGTTAATGCACAATGTCATAACTATCTTTACATTCTAAACGAAAACAATTTGTTTGAGATCAAAATAACACTCATTTAACTTGTGAGTTAAAAAATGACCCACTACACCAAAAGAACCACAAAACAATGAAAAGCATTAAATGCTGAACTACTTAAACGTGAGAGCGTGTCGTACTGCTTAAAATGAAAATGTCAATTAACGTTCATGTATGGTAGAAAGGGGGCAACATGGGTGGAATGCTTCGCGAAACATGAACGTGATCTGCTTCTTAAAGCGCTAGGGCTTCTGCATAATCCTCAGCCTTAAATGGCACCCTGTTCCATGGACAGAAAACAAATGCTTTTCGAAAAAGGTAAAAATGGAAAACATATACAAATAGACAAAGTTGTGGTGGTGACTAAGAAACATATAGATAAACATAACACAACCGGTGTGCGAACATAGTGATAACTTTCTAGCATGCAAAATAAATTGTGCATAAATGAAGTACTAACTTCTATAGAACCATTGGTATTTAAGGCACCGAAAAAACTCTCTTAAATGAACATATTGAAGTACTGATTTCCATAAAACCAGTGGCAGTGGCATTTAAGGCACAGAGCACAAAGCTCCCCTTTAAGTAAAGCACAAAAGTTCATATCATGCAAGCAACACATACACACAAACATGCGCGCGTGAACACATACACACTTCATTATATACACATGCACGCGTATATTTATAAACATACAACTACACATATGCATGTGATCAATATGTGCGTGTGTATAATATGCAATTATTTTTATATGTATATGCAAATATATATAATATGTGTGCAGGGGCGGCTCAACGTATTGGTGGCCCAAGCGAATTAAAAATTTGAGGCCCTTTTTCAAATCAAGTTGAAAATTAGATTGATAAATTACCTGATTACAGATTGAATGATAAATTATTAGCTGATTGCAAATCAAATCTTTGAACCCATCACAAGAGTGCAGTCTGCTACAAACCAATTGCTACCATTCATTCCTACAGTGGACATCTAAGTTATTCACATGTATAGTAATTAGGAGCACATAAACTGCCGGAATGCTGCTAAATTCCCAACCCAGGGAAAAAAATTAATTTCTTATCTATAGATGCAATATGCAATTACATGTTCATTCTTTATTTCTCTCAAGTCTCAACAAATGACCAAATGTGTCTAACAAATCATATATGATACCCAAATCTAAAATCAGTCTAATAGAAAGCTAACAAATAGGAAAAAAGAAAACAAAGCAGTTTATTCTCTCAAGTCTCAACAAATGACCAAATGAGTCTAAATGTCTAATTATCTAACAAATCTAAAACCAGTCTAATAACAAATGACTATCAAGTATTCAATGTTTAAATCCTCATACAGATGTAACATATCAAAAGACAATAAATTTGGAATCATAATGCAAGAAAGCACATAACGTGTATGTAGATGCTTATGACTTAAACATATATAGATTTGTTTGGATTGAAATATAATTGCAGGGTCAATAGAAGAGTAGCATGCATGCACGCCTGTATGATTTTCTTAGCTGATGGATAGATATGCAGTTTTATTTCTCACTGAAGTTGAACAACCGATGTGTTTGAATGCAGTTTCTATGAAACTCTTTCTAACATGATGTTTGACCTAGGGGGTGTTCATGGTTCGTTTAACCTCAATCTGGTTCTGCTAAAAGGCCGAACCTAAACTTAATCTCATTTTGATTAATCTCAAATTGCATTTAACCTGCAGTTTATTTGGCTACTAAGTGTTATATCAACTCGCCTTGCACAAAGATGAATCACAAAGATATTAAAGAGTTGACTTTTAGTGATTAAGATGCCATCCCTCGGATCTTTACTCAAACAGAGTTAAAAAAAAATAATCACTTATTCCATGATGAAATGTGTTGATATTTACCTCCCAATTAGTTATATCAAGATCTATGAACCCAACAGTGAACCCTTATCTTTCAATCAGAGATCCACTATTTGACCCAGATTTGACCCCAAACTTATCAAGTAGTTGACTTTTAACCATGGACTCCATTATTAGAGTTTTGCCCATGTTTAGCTTTTTGACATCATCAACAGATCTTTGACTTTTGGGTTGACTTTTTTACACCTGGGTTGTCCTCAGTAAGCCATTGACCTTTTGTAATTCGATAGTGAAGCAGTTGACTCATTGTTTACACCTTTTACTATTGTCTTTCCAATGCTTTTTCAGTTGACTTCCTTTTTGACCCTTAACCCTATGAGTTTGGAATTAATTTTTATTGGCTAGCACATATCCTACCTCTGGTATTGTCCCATACTAGTGACAACATTCAGAATCTAACAAATTTAAATGACTAAAGATGTAATCTTTAACATCCAAATTTAAATGACTAAAGATATCTTAAACCTCCTAAATGAATTGGCTCTAATAAACTATTTTCACTGATCTTGGGCATAAAAAAAAGTAAATATGACTACTATATTAATTTTCTTTACTTTCAATTCTTTAGAAAACTTTAAACATTTTACCTCCATAGTAAATCTTTACTGGTCTTCTGCAGTAGATCCCGCCCTGTTTCTAGCCTTTGTTAGTTCTGTTATCACATCATGGAGCTCGAAATCGTAAAAATGGTCATAAAATATCACAGGCCGTGAAAAAAAAGGAAATCAAGCAAGGTGGTAATAAAAAAAAGCTAGTCACTCTTATTTTGAAATCACAAAATTACCGTCCTGGGATGGGTTAAGATGTATGCATATCCTTGCATAAGCTTATCTCGTGGGAACGTCCAATGACCCTGTAACAAAGTAAAATATATATAAAAAAAACCACTTTAACCAATGTTCTTACATTTTAAGCTATCATATAAGTAAAAAGGAAAGACCGAACGTTTTTTTTTATTTATTATATTATAACCAGTGACACAAACATGAAAATTAGGAGTGGACCTATGTTGATCCAGTATCATGATTTTCCACGAAAGTGACAACACGTGAGGGCCACCATCCCAATACTGGTTATGCAATGCAGGATGAAGTAGTCCATCTACAGAGTACAATAACTATTACAACTATGCTCATTTTTATAAGATTTATGTAAAATTTCTTTAGTAAATACTTAGTGCGTGTCCCATGTTACAGCCTAACTAAAAATAGTCTATTTCTTTAAAAAAAAATGTATTACCTTTGTTGTGACATCAAATGTAGATGAGGTACCACCAGTGGCGTTTATCCAGTTAATCACACGTTGACAGTGTGCATATGAGAACATATAATCAAAATCGGCTATTACGGGGTGATTTGATGTCGAATAAATATGAAGTCTACTCACTAAATCAAGCATGATCAGCACATCTATATGAGGTTAGATTTTATGTTTATGATCTTTCTACATGACATTTTTTTAGTACTACAACGCCACATGGACATCTGGCAATAACGGTCTAATTGTAAGAAAAAAAAACGTACATGAGGCAGAAGTAAGGCAATCATACCTCAAACATGAGATCCTGTAAATGAGAGAAGTACCTTGTTATTCAATGTAATACAATGATTTTTAAATATGTTATTATACATGATGATGATGTAACCATCTATACACCAATATTGTTGCATTTTTTATTTTATCCCCAAAATCAAAAAAACTTAAAGGGGTGTAAAAAAGTTAACATACGACTACTTCTGGTTTAAATTCTATAAATTTTAACTTAAACCAATAATTTTTTTTTAATGAAAACTTGTAGAAGCTTAAAGCATACCTTCTCCACTTATGAGAATGAAACCAATCACCATTAACAAAGGATGCAAAACCAGTCAATTAAGAAGAAAGAAAAATAAAGCACCATCAATTGATCAACAGAGATGGCTAGTTTTATTTAATCATCAGATTCCAATTGAGTTGGTGTCAAATAAAAATGCAAATAAGAATACCACAAGAAGTCAGATGGCTCTCGTTCTTTCCGTTTTCCATTTTTGGAACCTAAATAACACAAAACCCATAAATTGAACACTAAATTAGAAAAATTAGGGCAGTACAAAATTAGTACATTCAAGTAGGAGATCAAATTAGGGCAATCACAAATTAGTAGAGAAATGAAATGGTGATGATGATTTGTTAGTTAAAAAATCAATCGCAGCACAGAAACAGAAACGAAATGGTGATGATGACTTATGACAGAATCAAAAACAAAAGAAATGGTGTCAAGGATGGTGATTTGAAACTGGATTAGATTCGTTTTAAATACCTTGAGGGAGAAGACGTGAGAATTTGAGGGTTTCAATTTGGAAGATGAGCGACGTGGGAGGAGAAGATGGGGGGAGAGAACCGCTTCTACTTTAGGTGAGGATTAATCCTCCACAGCTGCAGCAATCAGATGAGCGGTTATAATTAACACGGTCAGGATTAATCCTGAAATGATCCAACGGCTCACGGGATCAGAGGAGCAGTTTCTTTATTCGCGGTCAATAATAAAGGAAAATGAGAAGTCTTGGTATAATTATACATTTGTTGATTGATATAATAGTTCAAAGCTAAGTTTTTAGTTAACATATGATTTACATTTTACAGTGAACAAATGAAAAACAATAGGAAACCATGTTTAAAATAAAAAAAGAGTCATTAATTCAATCGACTGCAAAAATAGAGATTTAAATTTATAAATGTAAGTTCAAACTTCATGACTGGTTCTACTTCAATTTTTTATCTATATATAAACTTTTGAGGTGGGTCAAAAGTAAGCTGGATCACTAAACTCCGATCGACAACTGTTTGATATTGATATAACCATAATAAAATATGACTACTTTTTTCTTTTTTTTTAACGAGAAACTCACAGAAAATCTACTATTAATTAATTTACACCAGTTGTTTATGACGGGACTAAAACACGTAACTCTATAGAAAGGGAAGACCTTAAAATACAGCTGACGCTTCGGTGAATACTGAATATGACTAAATAGTTTATATTGTGAGAATGGTTAAATGCAAATAAAATTGGTATCAAATTAAAACAACTTTTATTTTGATCATCAAGGTTTAAATATTATCGGAAGTATTTGAACATGTTAAAAATATTAATTTAAGTCTTAATTAAAACTTTGTGACTGTTGTTTAGTGGTAAGAATTCTACGTTGTGACCGTGGAGACCTGGGCTCGAATCCCAGCAGCCACAATTAACTTTTAGTGATTAAGCTTAATTTTTTTCCCTTCTTAAACAAGCTAATATTTTTTTATAAAAGCCCATCCAATCACTTTAAAATACTTAACAGCGTTATCATGATGTGGCTGTTATGAACCCGAATGAAGGGATTACACTCTAACCGAAACGATTTATATTCATATGTATCTTTTAGAACAACTTACATTACATATCCAGTCAGGGCCGGCCCATTGGGCCTGCGGGTAACACGACTGTAGTGGGCCCAACATCTCGAGAGGCCCAAAAAAAAGTTATATATAAAATTTTCTTGGGTTTAAAAAAAATTGAGCCTTTTTTAAAAAGTAATTGGGTCTTTTTTAAAAAAAAATTGGGTCTTTTCCTCATCTGTAACTTGGGCTTAAAAAAAAGAAAAAATGTTGTTGGGCCTTTTACAATTGGGCCAGGGCAATAGAAGAAGCTGTGATTTGAACACAATCGGGTGCTGTCCACACCCACGCCACAACCAGACCAGAACAGAATCGGGTTCGCCTGCTCCACCACCACCACCGCTGGACGCTGCTGCTGCCTCCAGACGCTGCTGATGCTGCCTCCAGACGCTACTGCTGGTGCCTCCAGACTCTACTGCTGCTGCCTCCACCACTGGACCTGTCGTCGGCCTCCACACAGCACCACCTGCCGCCGGCCCTCAACCTCCGGCTCCTTCCTTTAGTTAAGGTAATTTTATTAGATTGAGCCCTAATTTTATAATTTAAAATTAGGGTTTTTGTTGAATGTTGTGCCTAATTTTTAATATAGAATTGTTAATGACTTAATGTTTAGTCATAATTTAGTGATTTTAAATTGTTAGAATGATTATTTGATTAGCCCTAATTTTGTATTGTGTCATCTACTCCATCAATCGATCATCCATGGAGTTTATTTGTTAATTATGGTTAATTTTCTGTGAAATTTTGGGTTAATTTTCGAAGAATTTGAAGTTCTTTATTGCAATTTAGGTGAGTTCTTGATGACCTGGACTTGATTTGTTTCTTGATCGTTGCCTTATGTGCCTGTTGATTATCATATATGAATTTTTTATTCTCTTTTATTAAAGAATTTGAAGGGTTTTTTATTGATTTTGAAATTGGTTGTTGATGGAATTTGATGTTATTATAGATTGTGAGATGGCTGGATCAAAGGGGAGTATCCCAGATGTAATTCTCCATACAAGATCACAAGGTAAACCCTAATAAAGTTTATGTAGATGACCTGTTTGATGAAATGTCTAAGATAACACAAAAGGTTATGATTTATAAAAGCTACTAAAATTATGTAGATGACATGTTTGATGAAATGCCTGAGTGAACACAAAATGTCATAATTTGTAAACCCTACTGAAATTTAAAACTTTGATGCCATTTAGGAGGAGGGTTGAAGGCTGGATATGGGAAATCGGGTGCGTCAACTGGTCAAAATAGAAGGGTACTGGGTGAGATCAACCAGAACATCATCACTGCTTCAACAACATACCCTTATGCTGTTGGTTTACCAGGGTAATAAACTTGACTTAGTTTTCTTTTAATTTTTTTATTTATGAGATTTTGTTGTCAATGTTCTTTGTTTGTCATCTTTTTTTTTCTAGAAAAAAACCAATGGTTACTAAGAAACCACTTGTTCCGGTTCGTCGACCCGTTACGAGGTCGGTAATAGGCCCTTTTTCTTGTTCTTGTCACATGAAATTTATGTTTGGATACGATTAGTTAAATCATTTGTGGGTGGTTGTTTCTGCAGAGCAATTAGTGCACAAAACACCAGCAAACCATCACTGCCCTCACCTGAGGTATGGTTATACACCTGTATCTATCATATTAGTAGAGGTAGCAAATTGATAATAATATAATTATTATTAAAAAAAACTTATATATATATATATATATATATAATTTTTTAGGCTTAAAAAAAATTATTGGGGCTTTTTTTTCGGCTCGTGTAGGGCTTTCGAATTCTCGGGACCGGCTCTGTATCCGGTAATCCTAATTCTAAATTTACACTTTTTAGATCTTAGTCATTTGTGTTAAATTCCACGACATCATATAACAATGGCCTAGTGCATATGTTTTCATAAATGATCTCCATTTATTAACGTTTAAGTTTGACTTTAACAAAAAAAAAACTGTCTTTTAGATACTAATTTTTTATAATTTACTTTTCAAGTTAGGGTGAAGGGTGTATACGGTATAGAGATGGAATAGATGAGATGGCGTTTTTACCGAATAGGAACACCACCCCACCCATGTTGTTTGAGTGGGGTTGGTTTTCATCGGCATGTACAGACCGACCAAACAATTTAGCCAAATTTGAAGGTTTGTGGTTTTTTATAATGCACCCACTCACCTTACCCGCTTAATGCTACCTGCCGAAGCCGCCTAGAATGCGGCCGTGTTCCCCCCAACCCGTCGGCTAGGGGTGTAAACGAGCCGAGCCCGAGCTCGACTAGGCTCGAGCTCGGCTCGTTCAACTTGCTGTGAGCTCGAGCTCGGCTCGGCTCGATTCGATTCGAGCTCTATTTCAAAAGCTCGAGCTCGGCTCGTTTATTATTTATTAATTAATTTAAATATATTTATAGTTATTTTTATATAAGTTTTATTATAATTTTTATAAATAACATAATATATATTATTTTAAGTTATTTTTATTATAATTTAATATATACTAGATATTATTTTATAAATATATATTTAATATATTAATTAAATAGTTATATAAATAGGAGGCTTGTTTAGGCTCTCGAGCTCGATTAGTGAAGCTCGGGCTCGTTTATTAAACAATCTTACTTTTAGGCTCGAGCTCGTTTAAGCTCGGCTCGATTCGAGCTTTTAGAAAACAAGTTGATTAAAAAAATATATTTAGTTATACATTTTTTATTGGCAAATTGGTTTTTAATAATCGAAACTATGACTTATTGGCTAATAATAATCCGAACTAACAGTTTGGCTGGTGATAATCTCAACTTTCACTTTTGTTGCCAATGACGTCTTAGTAGCATAATCATCATATATTTCCACCTAAATACCACTCGATTTCGCTTATACGTTTCTCCATTTCATTTAAGATCGTCATTTTGAGTTAAAATAAGTGTAAATCGAGTGAAAATATATGATAATTATGCTATTGAGACTGTCATTGACAACAAAAGTGAAAGTTGAGACTATCACCAGCCAAACTGTTAGTTCGGATTATTATTAGCCAATAAGTCATAGTTTGGATTACTAAAAACCAATTTGCCTTTCTTATTTGTAATTTAAATCTCTGCCCTTGTATTGCTTCGTAATTTTTGTTAAAAAGGGTATTTTATTTTTCATTTTTTAACCAAATATTTTTTTAAATAATTTTTTGTTAGTTTATATTTATTTTTTTATTCTTATTTAAAAACTAAAAATTTAAAGTCAAGAAATAAGATGACGCTGATATAAAAAAGAGAAAATCTCATGAACGACATCATATACCCTTGTAAACAAGATTGAGACAAATAAATGGAGCTAAGCTTGAGATTCATGAAGGTTGCTGGGCGGAACATAGGGCTCGGGGGGCGCCTCCCTCCCCCCGGTTTTTCGCTCAGAAGAGTTAGTACATACGTATTCGGCCGATTTTTCGCTTAGTAGTGTTAATTTATACATATTTGGCCGGAAATTTTATAGTTTCAACCCCTCGGGTAAGAAAAAAAAATCCCGTCCCCCTACCCAAAGGTTCAAGTTCCGCCAGTGCTGCTAAGAAAGCATACAACATGGGCCATATAACTTTTTATGTTTTACATTGCCTTTCATTTCACCTATTTTTTTTTAACGGCAACGCTAGATATTCTAGGATAATTGGGTTTCCCCGTGGCAACATCTAGAGGCCCACCACAGGAGGAATCCCCCAACTGGGTAAACCCTCTGACCTGGTCACAGACCCCCTTTTTTGCTGTTGCCAGAATTCGAACCCAAGACCTTCAGTATGAAAAGTATTAGGACTACCATTACACCAAATGATAACGGTTTTTGAATATAAGTGTTATCGCCGTTTCTTTCTCTTCCTTTCACATGATAACTAAATAAAGAAAATATATTTGTATCTAGAACATCAGAGTTTAAATATTAATTATCGAAAATGTTGAAATAGATAACAATTTTGATTTAATTCTTATTATCAATAATGTGGCTGTAGTTTAGTGGTAAGAATTCCACGTTGTGGCCGTGGAGACCTGGGCTCGAATCCCAGCAGCCACAATTGGTTTTTTTGGTGTTTAAACTTAACTTGTTTTTGCCGTGGAGACCTGGACATTAACGTCTGCAACTTTTAACAGTTTAGTGAGTTATCAATTGTTTATCATCAATAATGATACTGATTATAATCTTAATATATTAAGATTTAAGCAACAACAATGTGACGAATATTTGCAGTAACAATGTGTCAAAAAATTGCAAAGGATCATTATAACCATATAGTTATAAGATCTCGGTATGATTGATTATGAACATAAATGTTTGCAACTCTTAAGAGTTTAGTGAGTTTATGTGTAACATATATAGACAACACCACCTACCAGTATACCTAATGCTCAAATAGTTATTCAAAGTGTTATTTAACTTTTCATGGTAAACGAGTCAAGTCAGCTCGAGAGCTAATAGAGACCGGATCGGTAAAAACCTCGAATGAGTCAAGACTTAACGAGCCCGATCTCGAGCCTAATATATGGCTCATTTAATTATCGAGACCGGATCGGAAATGAAAAAGCTTGAACGAGGCGAGACTTAACGAGCCAGATCTCGAGTGTAAAATATGGCTCGTTTAGTTATCGAGCTCAAGCTTTGCATTCTAAGACTGTTTAGGCTCGTGAGCCTTAACACACCTAGAAAAATTTTATTCTATTTTTTTATATATTTAATACATTATTCAATTTAACTCCCTAGATCGAGCTCGAGCCGAGCTTTGGCTCGTTTAAGGCTTTCTATAAATGAGCTCGAGCCGAGCTTTTGCTCGTTTTATCGTCTTGAATAAAATCGAGTTCACCAAGTCGATCTCAAGATTTATTTTCACTCCACGATAGGCTCGAACCGAGCTCCATTAGTGTCAGGCTCGGCTCGTTTACACCCACTTTCACTTTTACTTTCTCTTAGACTCAATGGTAATGTGGTTAGTGATATATATATATCGCTTAAATTGCATATGTTTTCATAAGTGATCTCCTCGCGTTAACGTTCAAGTTCGACTTTAATTAAAAATAAATAATTTACCTTTTCAGGTTATGAACAAGATTAGACAAAAGCTTAATATTCATGAAAGTTGCTAAGAAAGTATACAACATACTTGATTATTTGTTTTGACTTATTATGTTTTACCTTGCCTTTCACCTATGACTTTTTGAATACAAGTCCTACAGCCGTTTTCTTGTCTTCCTTTCACATGATAATTAAATAAACAAAATATATTTGTATTTTGAGTTACTTAGTTAAAACAAATGACTAGATACTTATGAGAAAACATCGCATTTAATTCGATATAAAACCATTTTATCATGTCATTTTGATATAACTTCACACGAAACCAGAACGCGCACATAGACACTTGGGTGTACACAATATAAACAGAGTCGTGCGGGTTTGTTAGCATACTCACCTTTAGGGCTGGCATACCGTGTATACACGTACACGCAGGGGCGGCTTAGAGAGTGGTGTAGGTGGTGCCGCTGCACCAGGGCATGTTTACGAGTGGGGCATATTTTTTTTTTAAATATATATATATTATAATTTTTTTTTGAAATAACTTATAAAATCTGTAAAATTTTATAAAATTTAGGGGCAATTTTTTTTAATTGAAATCCAACCCATACCCAAATCAATAGTTATTCCCAACTCAATAATACCCAAATGGCCCAATTTTTATCCATTTATCCCATGGCCCATCCCATTCAATTGATTGAATTATATCCAACCCAAATACCCAACCCAATAATACGTAATCTGTCTTTGACGTGAATGCGAACAAACGACGCATGAAGCAAGCAGGCATAGACAAGTGACAACGAATGAGGGCGCAGACACGGCCACCCCTGAGGCTGAGACAGGACGCAGAGGAAGAAGAAGGCAGGCATCACACGATTGAAGTTTTTCAAAACAGAAGTTACTGAAGTCTTATTTACGATCTACAATATCCCAAGAACGACTTAATGGATTGGGAATGATTGTTATTGAGAGCGATATATTAGAAAACATGCAGTATGAAGACTTGATCAACAACTTTGCCTCACAAAATGCTAGGAGAGCCTCCAGACTCATTTAAGTATGTAACTACTAACTAGATACGTTTCTATGATAGTTTTATTTTCTTTATTATTGTAATTACAATTATAGCCGTATTATTGAGTTTTTTTATATACGTGTATATTGAGGGGGGAATGGGGGGGGGGGGCATTTTTCTTATGTTGAGCCGGATACTTAATTTCTCAGGGACGGCCCTGCATACACGATAAGGCACGAACACGACACGATAACTTATCGTGTACTTTTTCTCAAACATGAACACGAACCTGTTTATAGAAACACATGTTTAAGGACCTGTTTAGAAACACATGTTTAAGAACCTGTTTAGTTAAACAAGTCTGAACAGGTACTAACAGGTATTTTATCAGGTACTAACAATTACTTAACAAGTATTTTACCAGGTATAATATCATATTTTAATATTTTTTATTTAAAAAAAAATCTTAACAGGTACTTAACAGGTAAACAGATATTTTACCTGTTTAGACACGAAAATTAACAGGTAGATTCGTGCCTACCTATTTAGGACACGAAACATGATAAGGTCATACACAATACCTGTTAAGATCGTGTATTCGTGTACGTGTCTAAAATTGCCAGCCCTACTCACCTTGGTGTTATACTGTTATGATTACTCTATAGCTCGGCACACAAAGCCGTGAGACTAAAAGAGTGACTCGATTCAATGATTCTGCAATCAATGAAGCATTGCACATGGCTAGTTAAGCAAAAGGAACCATTGTCAAAAAGGAAAAGATGGCTGCCTTAAATCCAGATTTCACTTTTAGAAAAAACCATAATCTCCATCAAGTAAACATGTGAAAGTAGGGTGAGAAACTGAGAATATATTCTTCTTCTTCTTCTTCTTACATGATAATTAGGTTCATGACACATGACTTGTGCATGAGCTTCATGCAAATCCTCCCTCAAGAGAGAGACAGAATTTGCATGAGGCCACTTGAAAACAGAATGAGAGATAGAATTTGTATGAGGCCACTTGAAAACAGAATAATGCTTGATTCTCTAATGGAATGGCTATAAGTAGGAAGTTGAAAAACCCTAATTTGATATTGCAATCTCAAGTGGGAAATGAAGAGGGGTCTTACATGAAGGGAAGAACGTTGTTGTTTAGTAGCCAAGGATGACTTGCCTGTTACTTTCTTTCGAAAGGTTTCACTATATCGAGACCTTTGATAGGTTGATCATCAGGCAGTCTTCTTGGCTAACTTGACAACTTCTTCCTTTCATGCTAGCCCTCTTTTTCTAACCTTTTTTTTCTCATTTCTTCGTGGCGACTTTGCTGAAATACAAAAGAGGGTGAATTGGTATGGTTTTCATAACTTTTTTATCTGCTTGCTTTCAAACCTTTTAATAATTTTTATAGGAAAATAGATATGATGGAATGCACACATAATGTTGGTTAAGGACTAACAGATTCTTAACACCTCTCACTAGCCTTGGCTCGTTTGTTTATTTATTTTATTTAAGAATTTAGTAAACTCAATAACATTAAATGAAAAAAATAAATACTTCAAAAGTCATTATATCTTCTATGAAAATGGAAAAAAGACACAATAGAACTTGAAGATCACCAAAAGTTATTACAAGAACATACACCATTACAGAAATGATGAAATCTCATATTGTCCCTAACAATAATCTCCCTACCACTAATCTTTGAAGCCCCACACATAACCACATGACAATCTTCACATATTCTTACATTCTTCATGATCCTAATGATACCACAATCAACCAACAAACCATAAGCCAGTGCTAGCTTTTCACTATGCCATAACAATATCTTCTTTTTCTCATCATCACTCACATCATACGGCACACAACTCAAAACAGGGGTGTACCCGTCTAACATCAACTTACAAACAAGATCCTCCAACTCTCTTTTGATCTCGGAGGTCCTAGGATGATTCATATCGCCAGCAAAAAACTCGTGAATTACCCCTTTTGCACATTCTACCCAACTGCTTGCAGGGTTCTTTTTCAGACACTTTGATCTAAACAATGCTCGAATTCTTGAAACCTCGTTCCATTTTTGTGCAGAGGCGTATGTGTTTGAGAGTAGTATGTAGTTTCCTATAGCGTTTGGTTCGAGTTCAAACAAATGATTAGCAGCGATTTCAGCAATCTCAGGGTTTCCATGGATTCTGCAAGCACCAAGCAAGGCTCCCCAAACACCAGCATGTGGTGACATTGGCATGGTTTTGATGACATCATAGGCATCTTTAATGTGTCCAGCCCTTCCAAGAAGGTCAACCATGCATGTATAATGGTCAACGGTTCGGGTTACACTATGCTTTTTCTCCATTTCTGCAAAAAAGTCTTGACCTTGTTGTACTAAACCAGCATGGCTACAAGCACTGAGAACTCCCAAGAATGTAACTTTATTTGGTTTTATATCCGTTTTCGACATCTTTTCAAACAAGTCGATCGCTTCTTGTGCACAACCGTGCATTGCGAGTCCAAGAATCAACGAACTGTAGGAGTAAACATTCTTGTTCTTCATTTTATCAAACATGTTACGTGCTTCTTCAATGCATCCACATTTTGAGTACAAGTTGATTAACGCGGACCCAATAACAATATTGTTTGCAGGTCCAAACCCTGCCCTGTCCGCAACATCTTGAACCCATTTCGCGTACTTAGTTGCACCCAGTTGAGCACACGCAGAAATGACACTAGCTAGCGTGACCTCATCCGTTTCAACTTGAGCCTCTAGCATTCTATCAAAATACTCCAAAGCCTCTCTAGGTTTAGCGTTCTGCGAAAACCCCATGACCATCGTCGTCCACGCAACCATGTCTTTCAAAGGCATTCCATCAAACAGCTCACCTGCTTCTACCATATTTCCAAGTCTCGTGGAAGCAACAATTAACGACGTCCATGAAATCGCATCTCTTTCAGGCATTTCATCAAACGCCTTACGAGCACTATCCAACAAATCACATCTCATATACATATCAATCAAAGTATTGCTAACATACAAATCAGAACCAAACCCACCAAACTTTATAACTTGACCATGAATTTGCATACCCAAACTGACCCCACCATCATCACTACAAGCTTTCAGCAAAGATGTAAATGTAAATGAAACAGGACCAATCCCTTGTTGCCTCATCAGATTATACATTCTCACAGACTCCATTAAGGATCCTTGCATGGTGTAACCACGTATCAAAGCCGTATATTAAAACGGGTTAGGACGTTTGACTTAGTTTTGTGATTACGTAGCAGCATTGATCGAGCCCCTTGCGAATGATGTGGGCGTGGATTTGTTTGGATTGATTTACATTGTTGGAGGAGTCGAGTAAGGAGACGAGTTGTGATTCCAAGATTTTTGTTTGCTGGAATTGAGAGAAAGGGATCAAAGGGTTGAGGGTTTCTTGAGGTGTTTGATTGTTATATCGAGGAAGTTGAAGTTTGGGGGTGATGCATATGTTTGTGGGGATTTTGGTGGTGATTAGTGTTGGAGAGATCAAAACCATCACACGTGAAACTGAAACAACGAAAGATGACATCCAGTGCTGATATTGGCCCTCAATTGTGTTTTAACGCAAAGAAGCGGTAAGAAAACAAAATCATTAAAAACAAATATACAGTTTGCATATTAATAAACATACATTTGCAAAAGGGGTCTATAGTAGTAGTTTATGATTGGCTGGGCTTGCCACATGGCATTCATTTATTAGATATCAGTTTTTTTCAATCTTGTAAAAATCGCTAGGCGCTAGTCGGGCGGTGGGGTAGGGCCTAGGCCTAGGCGGGATTAATCGGATTGAAATTTTTATATGTAATTTTCAGTTTTTTTATATATATACACACATTTTTATATGTAATTTTTATAAAAATGTTCATTTTTAAACCAGACAAAAGGTTTTCGCTGGAATTTGGCCGGAAATTTCAGGTTTTCGCCGGAATTTGGCAGAAAATTTCAGATTTTCGCCGGAATGTTCGCCGGAATCTGGCCGCCTAGGCGCGATTTGGACTGCCTAGCGATTAATCGGCGACCAGGCGGGATTTTTAAACACTGGTTTTTTTTTTACTTTTTTTTTTTGTGTTGGCCGTGTTTTTAAGTGTATTACCAAATTAATGGGGCTGTATAAGCATTAAAGGCGTGTTGGCCCAGTTGAAAAGCAGGCCTTGCATCCTATACTACACCCAAGTTCTAATCCCGCTGCCCCATTTTTTACCATTTTTTTTTCTTATATTTTCTTACTAGGTTATAGATCCGTGTATTACCCGGGTTGAAAAAATGTAATGTTATATACATAGTAGTAATGATTTAGGAATTATAAAACAATATTTTGAGTTTAACGGGTGAAAGAAAGAAGTTAACTAAAAGGTGAATGGGTCAAACAGGTTTAAAGTTGTCCAAAGAAATGCTCCTAATATTTCATAGATTTAGATTAGTGTTGCAATCATATTGTCTTACAAATCTTTCAAGAGTTTGGCTGACTCTCTGATATATAAGCATAAGTTGTTTAAATAAGATATACCAAGCGGCCCGAAAATAGGGAAAATGAAGCATTTTACATCTTAAAAAGAGTCAACTTTTGACTTTTGGAGGATCATATGAATCATGTTTTCCCTTCACAATTCAATAAAATTATCTGTTTTTTGTGTTGCAACAAATGACAGTTATATTTAACAAAATAAAAGGTGTTAGATACAGGGCCGGCTCAATGCAGTTGATGGCCTCAATCGAACAAAAAGTTTGAGGCCCTTAGTAGATTCATCAATGTTTTCATCAAGATTTATAGTAATCATATATGTGGTTTTTACGAACTTTAGTAAAGATCATTTTAGTGATTCATCTAAAGCGTCTCATTTTGTTTTTTTTCTGTCCTTTTTTAGACTAAATTACAGAAACAACCTTTAGGTATATACCAAATTACACCCGCAGACCTTTATCTTCACTAATTACGCTAGACACCCTTTATCTATATGGTTTGTATCAAGTTATAACCTTTAGACTAACCGGCGTTAGATTTTTCAGTTAAATGACATGTAAATGACTAATTTACCCTTCATTTTTATACTAGGTTAAAACCCATGTATTAAATGGGTTGAATAAATACAACTTGTTATAAAACATCAGTTCCTATGTAAATTTGTAAATTCTAAAAATGCTATATAGTTATTTTTTTAAAATGTTTTACAGAAAAGAATGAAGAAATGTTCAAATTATAAAAATGTTTTATGAATAATCCTAGTTTTTTAAATAAAAAACGTTTTATAAAAGTAATTTTAAAAATCATTATTATTTAATAGGAAACAAAAAGTATAAAAAAATTAAAAATTTTGAATAGTTAATAAGAGAGAGAGGCGGGAGACAAAAATTATAAAAAAAATTAAAAAACTTGTATAATTAATAGGAGAGAGAAACGGGAAACAAAAAATTGAGGATGAATGTGTGAGTGACAAGTGTCCCCTCAAAACCTCTATTTAGTATAGATTAACAAATTAATATATATATATATATAAGGGACGATTATCGTACAAAGAGCCTAAATTGTATGAAGCGTATGAAGGGCCTCCAACCGTCCGATTAATATGATCTAAGGTTGGGGATAACGTGGTGACATAAATGTAATTACTTTGAAAAAATAACGCGTCGTCCAGATAAAAAAGGCATAAATGTCAATTTTTTAAAAATAATCACACTTCATGCTTGTTTTTTTACGTAATCACGTTTTTACGTAACTTTTTTTACGTAATCATGTTTTTACGTAATTATTTTTACGTAATCACGTTTTTTCATAAAAAAATTTACTGTAACCACGTTTTGTGTTATTGCAACTAATTTTAAACATGAATAATCGGCAAAAACATTAATCAAAGTTTCTATCGAATATGTGTGGATCTGGAAATGAAAACAGATAGGAATAAACAAACAGAACTAACTGAAAAATTTAATCTTTGTTAGTCTAAAGGTCATAATTTGATACAAACCATTTAGATAAAGGGTGTCTAGCGTAAATAGTGAAGATAAAGGTCTGCCGGTGTAATTTAGTATATACTTAAAGGTTGTTTTCTGTAATTTACTCCCTTTTTTATGCACCGAATTCAAACTTATGGTTTCGGTTTGACATTTAGGAAACCTCAATGACCAATTAAGCAAACCACAGTTAAACACAAATTATGAACAACTAAATCTTAAAGAGATTAAGTTGAAAATCAAAATTTATGCAAACACAGATTAGGAACAACTAAAACATAGATTATATAAGCAATTATGCAAATTGTAAACTAAATTAAAAGCTTAGTTTCAAAATTAAAATTTATTACCTGATTATGAACTGAAGACTAAACAGCAACTAGCAACCAATTGATCGAGACTTGATTATGAACTTGATTAAGAATAAACAGCACAGCAACCTGATTATAATTCGAGACTTGTGATTTGAAACGAAACAACAACCGATTGATGAATTATAACCAGCAACTATGTCCCAAATCTGATTCGAGATGTCTGATTTGAAGACGAAACAGTAAATCTGATTGAAGAGCAAGAAACTTGAAGTCGTGAAACATCAAACAGTAAATCGAAGTTGTGCCGTGAAGATTTCAGAACAGCAAACCCATAGTTTTATGTTCACGCTTAAGGCTCTCCAGTCCCCAATTCCAGAAACCAAATCATCCCCTTCATCGCCTTGTCTACCCTAATCCCACTCACGCTCCTGTCCTGATCCACGGTTTCTAATTATGCGTGTTTTTCATTTCATCAAGCCCCACCCAACTATACTATTAAACAAACTAAAGCCCAAATATATATGTTATATAATTTTTTTCTTATAAGATAGATGAGAGGGCCCATGCCCTAGCTAGGGCTAACGGGCCGCCCCTGCAGGCAATGGATACGGATGTGAAGGAGACAGTGATGAAGGATTTGGATAGGTTTGTAGAGAGGAGAGAGTATTATCGGGAAGAGAGGGTACTTGTTGTATGATCGCGGCCATGGCTAATTACTTGAACTTTGACATATATGACTTGGAGTTGACTGACATTGAGTCAAACTCAGAGGAGCTGCGGAGGTTGTTGGTGGCAACTGCGAACCGGTCGATACTGGTGCTTGAGGACATTGATTGCACCGTGGAGTTGCATGATCGAGAGGATGTAGAAGCCGCAAAAGAATTAGTTCGAGAAAACGAGTAGTATGGATACCGTAAAGAACACAAGGTTACATTATCAGGGTTCCTTAACTTCATTGATGGTTTATGGTCAAGTTGTGGTGATGAAAGAATTATTATATTTACCACAAACAGGAAAGACAAACTCGACCCTACACTGCTTCGACCTGGTCGAATGGACGTTCACATCAACATGTCCAACTATCTTGGTGTCACACAACACAGTCTTTTTGGAGAAATTGAGGATTTGATTGGTGAGGTGGATATTACCCCGGCTAAAGTAGCAGAGCAACTACTCAAGGACGATGATCCAAACATTGCTCTCGGTGGATTGATCGAGTTTTTTTATGTGAAGCGGAAGGAGAATGAAGAGACGAAAACGAGCAGAATTGGTAGCCAAAAAGATTGAGAATAAACAAGAAACTGAGGAGTGAAATAGTTCAGTAATCATTAAATTGAAATGAGAAATCTGGATTTAAGTTATATATTTGTTGATTGATATAATAGTTCAAAACTAATTTTTTCTTTAACATAATGATTTACGGTGAACAAATGAAAAAACAATAGGAACCATGAAAGAAATAAAAAGAAGTTATTAATTAAATCGACTGTAACATAATGATTATAAATGTAAGTCCCAAGTTCATCACTAGTTCTACTTTTTCAATATATAAACTTATGACTAACTAGTCTAGATCGTGAAAATGGTTGACTGCAAACAAAATTGGTATCAGATTATAATAATTTTTATCTCGATCATGAATGTTATCAACAATGATTAAAAATGATACACAACAACTATGTGGCTGTAGTTTAGTGGTAAGAATTCCACGTTGTGGCCGTGGAGACCTGGGCTCGAATCCCAGCAGCCACAATTGATTTTGTTGATTTACCTTAAGCTAAAAGGCTTTTTATAAAAGCTCATCCCTCTGACCAAAATGATCTATATGATACTCGCTTAATGTATCAATCTATTTTCATAAAGCAAAGTCTACCTATCGAAAAACTTATTTTTTGAAAAACTTAAAAGAAGCTTCTCTAGGTTTAGCATTATGCGAAAACCCCATAACCATCGTCGTCCACGCTACCATGTCTTTCACAGGCATTCCATCAAACAGTTCACCTGCTTCTTCCATATTTCCAGGTCTCGTATAAGCCACAATTAACGACGTCCATGAAATCGCATCTCTTTCAGGCATTTCATCAAACACCTTACGAGCACTATCCAACAAATCACATCTCACATACATATCAATCAAAGTATTGCTAACATACAAATCAGAACCAAACCCACCAAACTTTATAACTTGACCATGAATTTGCATACCCAAACTGACCCCACCATCATCACTACAAGCTTTCAGCAAAGATGTAAATGTAAATGAAACAGGACCAATCCCTTGTTGCCTCATCAGATTATACATTCTCACAGACTCCATTAAGGATCCTTGCATGGTGTAACCACGTATCAAAGCCGTATATAAAAACGGGTTAGGACGTTTGACTTGTTGAAACATCCGAACAGGGTATGGGTCCATTGAGACATCGAATTTAGTGGTCAAAACACGAACTAGTTTTGTGATTACGTAGCAGCATTGATCGAGCCCCTTGCGAATGATGTGAGCGTGGATTTGTTTGGATTGATTTACATTGTTGGAGGAGCCGAGTAAGGAGACGAGTTGTGATTCCAAGATTTTTGTTTGCTGGAATTGAGAGAGAAGGATCGAAGGGTTGAGGGTTTCCTGAGGTGTTTGATTGTTATATCGAGGAAGTTGAAGTTTGGGGGTGATGCTTATGTTTGCGGGGATTTTGGTGGTGATTAGTGTTCGAGAGATCGAAACCATCATACGTGAAACTGAAACAACGAACTCAAAACAGATGACATTTTAGTGCTGATATTGGCCCTCAATGGTGTTTTAACGCAAATAAATTTTAGAGTAAATTTTGTTTTTACCGGTCTTTTTAACCCTTTTTAGTCCAAAAAAAATATTTTAACATATGAGTCTCTGTACTTTTGTAATAATTTTAGTCCATAACAGTAACCCTGTTAATTTGTTCTGTTAAGTATATGGACATTTTTGTCATTTTATTTCTAAGTGAACTAGTTTTACCTTTTCAGTACAATAAAAACTTTTTTTCTACTTTTTTAAAAACATTTTTTAGTTTTTCTTTCTTCGTAAAAAAGATTTTTGAACCTTTTTAAAAATGTTTATTAATTTTTCTAAAAATATACTTTTTTATAAAAAAAACGTTTTTAAACATTTTTTTAGTTTTTTTTATAGATATGTTTTTTTAGCTTTTTCGTAAAATGTTTTTGTAACTATTTAAAAAAAAGTAGTTCACTATTTTAAAAACTAGTTCACTTAAAAAGTAAAAAAAAATACGTTTTTAAAATAGTTTAAAAAAACATTTACTAAAAAACTAAAAAAGTTTTTATAAAAAAATATAAAATCCAAGTTTTTAAAAAATCATTTAGTATATAATATTATATTTATTTAACTCGTAGAATACACGTGATTTTAACCTAGTATTAGTAACTCTGTTAACTTGTTCTGTTAAGTATATGGACATTTTTGTCATTTTATTTCTAAGTGAACTAGTTTTACCTTTTCAGTACAATAAAACTTTTTTATAAAAACTTTTTTTCTACTTTTTTAAAAACGTTTTTTAGTTTTTCTTTCTTCGTAAAAAAGATTTTTGAACCTTTTTAAAAACGTTTATTATTTTTTCTAAAAATATACTTTTTTATAAAAAAACGTTTTTAAAAACATTTTTTAGTTTTTTTTATAGAGACGTTTTTTTTAGCTTTTTCGTAAAATGTTTTTGTAACTATTTAAAAAAAAGTAGTTCACTATTTTAAAAACTAGTTCACTTAAAAAGTAAAAAAAAATACGTTTTTAAAATAGTTTAAAAAAACATTTACTAAAAAACTAAAAAAAATTTTATAAAAAAACTAATGAATATAAAATACGAGTTTTTAAAAAATCATTTAGTATATAATATTATATTTATTCAACTCGTATAATACACGTGATTTTAACCTAGTATTTAATATAGGAGAGAGACAAGAGAACCAATTTAACATGACCTATAAACTAATAAATGTTTTATGCAAAAGGCATCTAATATTAGATATGTTTCATGCAAAAGGCATCCAATATGTATACTACATAATAAACAAGTAAAATATAAGGACATTTATTACAATTTTAGGCCTCTTCATTCTCATTTTCTCGTCTCTCTCTCCTATTAATAATAAACATCACTATTTTAGGCAACGAAATTAATTATTTGTTTCAATTTTTATCTACATATTTTTTAATTTAAAATTGTGTTTATCATCAATTAATTTGTTTAATCATATTTTTATGAACTCCATAAACTAAAAACAATTTTATAGACAGCTAGAATTCAAATAAAAAATATTTTAATTATATATTTATATATTCATATTATTACAATTTGACGAGTGTATGTGTTAATATATTACATTATATTTTACTCAACATGTGTAATACACGGGATTCTAACGTAATTAGATATACAAGATTTAAAGCGATAAGCTATAAATGGCTACGCATTTCAAACATTAGCTTTAAATGTATCATGATTCATGAGTATAACATCCCTCCATCAAGGGTAATGGTGGGAGCCAATATAGGTTTTTATAGATACATGGACGGCCAAGATCACAATATTTGGTTTGAATTATTTAAGGGACCGAAAGCATCCATGCTCGTTATTAGGTATGGTACGATCTCTAGCATCCAATTGTCAAAATCTCATAAACTTCTAAAAGATACTTGCATTGCATTCATTTAAATAATTAAAAAAATGATGATCTTTTCTAAAAAGATTAATCTCATAAACTATATAACAAGAAAATTAAAACACATCATAAAAATTTTGTAAAAAAAATCTACACTATATTTAATTATTATTATTTTTTAAATATACTACTATTGTGTTTATGTTTTACACATCTCAATCATTACTCTTTTAAAAGTAACCGAATTATATATATTTACTTTTAACTTTTGAGAAAATGGGTTAAACTATCCTAATCCTAATATCGTATTGCTTTTTAACTTTTGAGACAATGGATTAACTATCATAATCCTAATATCCTATTGCCTTCAAACGAAAACATTTTATTTAATAAAAACTAGAAAATTAGCCCGCACTCACTATCGCGGCGCGAGCCCTTCATGCCCCGCGACGAGATGCATAATTTAAACTATAACTAATTACACGGATGGTTCCTGTGGTTTGGTCAAATTACGGTTTTCGTTCCTGGGATTCAAAAATTACAAGGATGGTCCAAAATAATTTGATTTTGTTACGCCCATGGTCCCTAGAGTGGATGGGGGTTAACTTTTTCAGTTAATTTTTTATAAATGACCAAAATACCTTTATTTTAAAAATACAAAAAATAAATAAATGAAACTCAGTTTATATATTAATATTGTGGGACCCACAAACACATCAGCTCCTCTCCTCACCGCCGCCGCTACCACATCCGGCGATACCTGCAACTTCCGACGAAAAAAAAAACTGATGTTTTTAAAAAGTTTCTTCCACCTAAACCCAGATTCCGGTTCACCATTGCAATGAGCTGATCTTCCCGGTTGAGCTTACAATAGCCACCCATTGACTTCTTCATGTTCCCGGTTCTTCACCACCGCCACCAAAACCCAGATTCCGGCACAACACTACCTGATTCCGGCACCAAAACCGTATTCCTTTCATCTCCCCCTTCCTTCTTCTTGTTCCCCATACCAGAGAATAGATCTAAATCCACTTTGATCACCATCAAAAACCTAGATCTGAAAGACACAACCCCTACCCATCCCCATTTCTTCCCCCCGAACCACCACAACAACACCAATCGCCTCAGATTGCCGAAATAGAGTAAGAAAGAAGGACGGGGTGGTGCACTACGATGGAGAAAGGAGTGAAAGAGGGCGATGGTGTTTGTTGCCGGAAGCCGGCAGGGAAGCAGCGATATGAAGCAATTGGTGGTGATGGGATTTTGTTCGAGCTTGTATGCCGGAGATGGGGATGAGGACTGGTATGCCAGATGCCGGAGAGGAACTTGAATCATAGATATGGCGATGAGATGGTGATGGGTGGAGATGGTGATGGGTGGAGATGGTGGTGGCTGATGAAGTGATGAATGTGGATCTGTACGTGGGTTAGGGCATTGCAACAAGATATAATTGTGGGTTTTGTAATTTTTTTTTTTTTTGAAATGCGATCGATGAATGTTGTGACGTCACACCCCCCGTTACATGGGAGAGCCTCGTCCAACTCCGGCCAATATGTTGTCTTAATCGGGCTCACTTGGCGTCAGAGTCGGAGAGCTTTCAAGAAAAAACCCCACACAATACGGCCCATTCCGGCTTTATTTTTTATTTATTTTATTTCTTCAAGTGGGCCCCACAAATATCCTTTACTTAATATTTATTTTTTGTTTAATTTTTATTTTTCTTATTAAGGGCATTTTGATCTTTTCGCATTGAGTTAACAGAAAAAGTTAACCCTCATTCACTTTAGGGACCGTCAGTGCAACAAAATCAAGCTATCTTGGACCATTCTTGTAATTTTTGAATTACATGGACGAAAACCGTAATTTGACCAAACCACAGGGACCATCCGTGTAATTAGTTCTTTAAACTATTGAGTCGATAATATTAACATGACTAAACACAAAACAAACATAGTTGAGTACATAGAAGAAACATATAAAATTACGGCGACTCGGTAAACATTGATAAAATACAGTTATATAACGGAACTGGTGTTTTTCGGTCGGTTTCGGTCTCATTCTTCACGTTACCATTAGTTGATATAACACACGATACATAAAAAATACCGTACATTGAATACGACTCCTTTTTAGCGAAATTTGTACTCGGACGTTGAGAAACACTAGTACACAAATGGTTTTTTAGGGCGGTGATATTGATTTTATAAGGCGTTTTTGCACCGCCCTAAAAAATAGCGCCATAAAAAATAGAACCGCTCCTAAAAGCAACACTAGCAACCGCTCCAATAAAACAATACTAGCAACCGCACAAAAAAACAGCTCGCAACCACTATTCCGCCGGTGCCGCCACCGCCTGCGTCTGTAAATCTCTAGCATCTACAAATATGTCGGTGCCGCCACCGCCACCACTTGCCTCTCCAAATCTCCAGCATCTACAAATATGACGGTGCCACCGCCACCACCACCAGCGTAAATCACCATTCAAATATATAACAGAAACCCTAGCACAAATTACTATCCAAATGTTATTCAAAATCAAGGGATTAAATGAATGTTCATACCAAATCAACACACAAACCCTAACACAAAACTCCTCCAAAAAAAATTCAAACACAAAACTCCTCAAAAAAAAACCTAACACAAAACTCACCGCAGTCGCCTCTGTGGCCGAAAAAACGGCCTGAACTCACATGTTGGGGCGGTTGCGCCTACCCTTCTGATGCCTCCGATTTACAAAGAACGACATCAATGTCGTCTCTATTGTGGCCGAAAAAACGCGGAGAGGAAGAAGCAGTTGGATCTGTCTGAAAAAACGCCATAAGACCCGTGGGTTGTTCAGAACCACCGTCGAGTCAGACCTGTCGAAAAAATCACCATAAAACCCACACCAATGGGTTGTTCAGAACAGAGAACCGCCGTCACCATTTTAGGGTGATAGCCACTTTTAGGGAAGTGTTGGCTGGAATATGAGATAACGAGGAGTGTTGGGTGGAAGAGGAGCATTTTTTAGGGCGGTTCTTTAAATAAAACCGCTCCAAATGGTGTAATAAAAATGCTCCAAAAAATAAACCACTCCAAATGCTTATTTTTTGAGGCGGTTTCATTTGTTATGGCGGTTTTTTGTTAAACCGCCCTTAAAAAAACTTTTTCAACCGCTCTAAAAAATTAGGTTTGTACTAGTGAAAAAATTAATTAATGAACTAAAGTTATATACTACAGGGGCAAAGTTGAGTCTTTAGAAATTTGAGGTGTAAACATAACTCAGTTATCATGCGTTAAAAAAAGTAATCAAAAGTAAAAAAAAAAGATAAGAAATCTAAAAAAAAAAAATCTTATGCAAAGTGCTCAAACCTGTGACCTAATAGCAAAGAAAGATTTAGGGATAACACATTTACTAAATCATCAAAGGCTAGTGTTGATAATGAAATAGGAAATTCATTACTTAACATAGAAGAAGGGAAAAATATGGTTAGAAGCCGACACTTCCAATTAAGATTTAGTGTATATATAGTAAACGAGTTAAAAACGTATATTACATAATACAAGTGTAAAGTTAAGAATTTAGAAATTTGAATAATAAGTTAAAAATCGTATAACTTGAGAGTTTAGAAAGTTGAAGTTACTTAATAAATTTGAGAGGCATAATTTAATTTTTAGAAAGTTAAAGACTATTATTTAAAAAATGTAGAAAGTTTAGGGGTATATATGAAAAGTAAAAAAAACCTAATTACGTAATAATGATAAAAAATAAAAAAAAATTATTAAACTTTTTTTAAACGGAAAATCTATCATACTCCAAGTCTTAATTACACCAAATAATTAACAACATATATGTGTTTGAATTCATGACCTCTCATTTAGGGATGAACATTTGGTACTGTGTATCAATACCATACCCAAGGCTGGCTTAGAGGGTGGTGCGGGTGGTGCCGCGGCACCGGGGCATGTTTACGAGTGGGGCATAAATTTTTTTAAAAACATTTATATATATATTATAAAAAATAAAAATAAATAACTTATAAATTCTGTAAAATTTTATAAAATTTAGGGGCAATTTTTTTTAATTGAAATCCAACCCAATAATACCCAATTTAATAGTTATACCCAACCCAATAATACCCAATTTAATAGTTATACCCAACCCAATAATACCAAATAGCCTAATCTTTACACATTTATCCCATGACCCATCCTAATTACACAACCCAACTACATAAACCCAATTAGACAAAACGTAATTATCTGATGCGTGCGATGAAGGCTGAACAGACAAACACGAAGGGACGCTGCTGATTCTTGACTCCCTCCCAAGACGTTGTTGTGTTGTTGTTGATGTTCAATCGAGGCCGGACCGCTGAGGAAGAAGAAGGCCGGACGAGGCAGACAACCGGCACTCGATTTTGTAGAAGAAGCCCCTGTTACAGGTTTGAACTTTGATTTCTTGATTTTGAATTTTTTATGAATGTTTGAGACCTTAGTATTCATACATAATTAGTTTTATTGTGAATTATGGATTTGTTGCAAGGTTTTGATTGTTGATTTTATGGTAATTTTATTTTCTTTATTATTATAATTACAATTATCGCTGAATTATTGAATTTTTTTTATATACGTGCATATTGACCAATGGGGTTGGTCGCCTATTGGTAGAGGAAAATCATCTAGGAACAAAAAAACGTTTAAAATTTTTTTTTATGTCGAGCCGGATACTTAATTTCTCGGGGACGGCCCTGACCATACCGATAAATTCGATACCGGTACCATACCGATAAATTCGATACCAGTACCATACCGATAAATTCGATACTGATACCAGTACCAACTTTTTTAAAAATTCAATACTGATATTTTCGATATTAATATGGTAACGAATCCCTATTCTGATCTAAGAGACAATGTTTTCTAACAACTGAGTTAGTAGTGCATTTCATAATAAATTATTAAACTATTAACAAAAATCCAGAAACCTTATCGAGAAAACAAACTCCACATACTCTGCCGACATTGCTTTACACATGTCGACCTCCTTGTGTAGGTTTTTATGAACCTTCCAAAGGCTAACGTGTCACGTGAGGAAACAATCTCGCACGTGTACGGTTATCTCCATGTCATGCATCTTCAATCCTCCCTATATAATCCCCCTTTAATCCCATCTTATTTCTCATCAACTTAATTTCTCATATACACTTGTTTTTGCATAATTATCACTTTTGCTTTACCGGAAAAAATGGCACAATACGGAGGAGAACAATTATACAGGAAGGAAGAGGGCCACCAGGGCGAGGGGTATGTCCACAACCAACTTCACTCCACCACCGCAGGTCATGAAGGAACCAACATCATCGGAGGCGCAGGAACCGCCATGGGAATGGGAGCTGGTCACGGCTATGAAGAAGAGAAACATGGAGGAATGCTCCACCGTACTGGGAGTGGCAGTTCTAGCTCTGTGAGTGAAGTAAATTAATTAATAATAATAATCATAAATCCATATCTATGAATATTTATAATCATAAACTTTATAGTACTTATATTTTAAATATGTTTTCAAATCAACAGGGAACACGGTGGATGACGAAACAAATAATATAAAAATTAATTATATATATATATATATATATACATATATATATATATATGCATATATACATATATACATATATATACACATATATATATACATATATATATATATAACATATATATATACACATATATATACATATATATCAGGGAGGGTCAGGATGGTCTATTGACCCTCCAGTCATCATATTTTGTTCCGGTTTTATACATAAACTTTGAACTTTTTTTAAGAAAAAACTGAATTGGACCATGTCGTAGTCAATATAGAAGAGAAACCTCTGATTAAAATGTTCTGGTTCCGCCACTATATATATATACTAAAATATATAAAAATATTTTATATTTTGATAATGAATTTTCATTTTAACACACATACTAAAATATATAAAAATATTTTATATTTTGATAATGAATTTTCATTTTAACACACGTAAAGATTTAAATAAATAAAATATGAAACTTAAAAGAATAAAAAACATAAATGATAAATATAAATCTGGTCCGGCAGGTTCAATATTTAAGGCGTAACCAGGCCGAGTCTATGACCGGTTCCGTCTGACTGGCCGGACCGGTTAAAATTTATAATTATTTATCTATTTGAAAATCTATTTTTAATTCCATTTGTGATTACTTGTGCAGTCGGAGGATGATGGAGAGGGAGGTAGAAGGAAGAAGAAAGGTGTGGTGGAGAAGATCAAGGAGAAGCTGCCTGGCGGCGGCGATGAGCACAGGACTTCGGAGTCTGCCACTGTAGGCGGTGGTGGATATGGATATGAAGGAGAGGAGAAGAAAGGACTGATGGACAAAATAAAGGAGAAGTTGCCAGGGGGTCATTAGCTTACTCATGATCCTTCAATTCCATGCGTCCATGTGTGTTGTTGAATATATACATATATAGATGAACTGTACGTCATGTGTATATGTATATATGCATGATGCTATAATAATTTGCTTTGTGAGTGGATGTGTGATACCGCAAGGCAGGGTTTGAATGTAGTTTGTATGTTTGGGTCGTCTTTTGTGTTGATATATACGATGAAGTGTTTTAAGTTAAGGTCGTCTGGTTCACAGAATCTTTCATCTTTGAGATTGAATATTAATTTTTTTTGATGAAATTAGTTCCAGATCTAACTAATTAGTATAAACTAGAAATTTTGTTTTGTGCTCCGCGGTGAGAAACGGTTGATACGGTGACATTAACATGGCTAAACACAAAAAAACGTGGTTAAATAAATTTTGCACGGGCTTCACAGCGGGAGGCGGACCTTAAACGGTTGAAGCAGTGACATTAACATGGCTAAGTACAAAAAGAAACGTAGTTAAATACATAAAAAAATGTATGAAGTTACGACGACTCGACTGTGTCGGTCTCATTCTTCACGGTACCAACATGTAACCGTCAGTCGATATAACTCACGATACCTAACACGTTATCTTGAATACAATTTCGTTTTAAAAAATATATATATACCGGGACGTAAGGAAAAAAAATAAACAAACAAACACGAAAGTTACTAAGAAAAAAATAGATTATATAAACTAGATGGGGTAAACCTGAAACTTTAAAACTTGACGGGATTAAAGTGACATTTTATGAAGGTTTTTTTTTAAGAGTAAATTTCACGGATGGTCCCTGTGGTTTCATTAAAATCCTGGATTTGGTCATTTACCTTTAAATCTTGCAGATATAGTCCCTGATCTTTAATTTCTCTTTCTTTTTTAGTGCAAGACCTTAACTGTCGTTAAATCCAAAAGGTTAAAGTATTTATATCAGTGTTATTTATGTCATTTATGCAGCCTCAAAATTCTGTTCCCGGAGAGACGATGTTGTGTGCGGTGGTAACCAACGCCGTGGAGGTCAAAGATAAGATCGGTGGGTATTAACCATGGAGGTCCAAGATAGGGTTTTTTTTCTCATGGATTAACCATAGCTGTTCTCCCAAAGCCTGTTAGTGATTCTTGCCACCGGAGACCCCAAATGATGATCAACGTTGTCTCATCATTCAAGCGGACGAGCACCCTCTAATTAATCCTAACCAATTGACTTTTCTACAGATTCTGAATTGCTAACAGGTAAGCCAACAGGGCCGGCTCTTCTCTTATCCTCCAATTTTGAGAAGCTTGTTAATCGTATGCATCCACGGTAGTAAAGCTTTGGGGATTCTATGTTGTTTCGTTACATATCAATCTAGATTCTTTCAATTTTCCATCTGAATCGTTTGAATCATGAAATCAGATTACAGTAATGTTACTTACACATGCTGTTGAAAATAACTTTTTTTTTCATCTTGCAGTGGATCTTCAGGATTATTGGAGCTACACTTGTTGATGTATGCCATGTGCTAGTTATCAGAGCCATTTCCTTCAAGAGCCGATCTTGACTTCTTTTTACATTTTTAGTTGTTTCCTCTTTGTCAATTATGCCTTCTTCGTTGAGTCAATTGTTTATGCTTTGTCAATAATGCCTTGTAACCCGTGCAAGTAGCCTCTTTGTAATACAATAATGGTTATGTGATATAATTTTTTTCATGATATTGTTGCAAGTATTTTAAAAGATTCTCATAATTTAAGTCTCACAATTTATCTTACTCAATTGACTAACAATCAGACTTTTACAAATGCGATATTTATTATGCAGTGCTGAGATCTTGCAATGTTCCTCAAGTACTTTGACTTTTGAGGAACAAACAGACCATAAACAGGAACAAATGAACAGGACTGGTATTGCCATAATAAGATTACGACACTTTTGAAAACCCGTTTAATATGATTACATATATATATAGACCCTATTTTGACCCGTTTAATATTAAATCATATATTTTAACCCGTTTAATATCGACACATATATGTTGACCATTTTTTGACCCGCTTAATATTAAATCATATATTTTGACCCGTTAGTCTCAAGAAGTCAAATTGTTCCCTCTTTTTTCTTTCTCTCTCCATAATCAAAACAACAAATTTAATATTAAATGGGCAATTGTTGAGCCAATCCTTTCTTGAGCCGTTTAATATTAAATCATATGTTTTGACTCGTTTAATATCGACACATATATGTTCCCCTGTTTTGACCCAAGAAGTCAAACTGTTCACATATTGAAATTTGTAATTAGTGACTCAGTGAGTTATTTTTCAAACTGTTCACTAAAACAATAAAAAATTAACAAAGTGGACATGTTTTTTTAGTCTAATAACATAGACAAAAATCAAATAGCCATAATCGTAGCCATACCAAAAACCATCCAAAAGTCTAATAACATAGTCAAAAGTCAAATAACCATAACAGTTGCCATACCAAAAACCATCCAAAAGTCAAATAACATAGACAAAAGTCAAATAACCATAACATAAACTAAACACCACAAAATACACTCAATTGGTAACCATCTTTTCTTTAGCTTTTGCACTGCCTTTCCCATTCCCTGTTAACTTAGAACTGACCTTATCCTTCCCTTTTGCTGTTGAAGTAGCAGCATCTTGGCCTTTGCATGTTTTCTTATTGTGGCCTTTTTTCTTGCATATACCACAGGTAACAGACTGTCCTACCCTTGACATTTTCCCTCCTTAGACCATACAGTACTTTGCCTCAACTCATCACTTGATTTCTTTCTCTTCTTTTTGGGTCTGCCAATAGGAGTATGGTGTTTAGGTGGCAAGAGAGTTGTTGGACATGGAGATTTTGGCCACAACTGCCTGCCATTGATGGGGTCAATCTTATTCATGTACACCCTTTTCCATGTATCTAGCCAATAGCATGAAGCAACCCAAGTTTCTGGAATACCCACTGCTTGACCATTGTTTGCCATGTTCCAGATACTAGCAACTGCATGCTTACAAGGGATACCAGTTAATTCCCATTTCCTACAAGAACATACCTTCTGCTGAACATCAACCACATATTGTTCTTCATGTTCACTAACCTGAAACTTGTTTAAGCTATTCCATGACACACTACATTTTGCGGCTGCTGACTTGATATTATTGAAAACTCTTGTAGCAGTCGGTGTTAGTGGCCCTCCACTCTTGTCAATTACCTTTTGAACATTCACAATCTTCCTCATTATGTACTCCCTGATATACTCCAAACATGTGATAATTGGTTTGTCCCTGCCATCTACAAGCTGCTTGTTGAAAACCTCACACAAGTTGTTCAACAGAACATCACATTTGCTTCTACCTGTGGAACAATAATTTAGTTTGCATACATAAAATTAGTTTCATATCTAACACAACATTACATCACATTTGCTTCTATAAGAGTTGCATAACTAACCAGTAAAATGTGATCTAGACCAGTGTCTAGGTGGGATAGCAATCAACCAATCATAAGCACCTTGATTGAATTTCCTTAACTCCTCCATAATTAGTTGAAATTGTGGGATTGTAGTTGCTGTTGCAGCTCTCCACAAGAAATCCTTATACAAATTACCCTTCCAACTCTGTTTCATATTTTCATGTATGTGCCTTAGACAATATCTATGTTCAGCAGATGGATAAGTCTTTGCTAGAGCTGGTATAATACCCTAAAATACAAAAAATTATGTGAACTTGGTATATTTAATCACTAACCTTTTGTCTGTCACTTATGAATGTAAAGTTGGATCTTGAATCCAAATCAAGGTCATCACCCAAACATTCCAAGAACCATGTCCAAGAAGATGTGTTTTCAGCTTCCAAAATGGCATACGCAACAAGGTATATACCATTGTTTGCGTCTACACCCACGGTAGTCAAGATTTGACCGGGCCATGGTCCTTTCATGAAACATCCATCCAGTCCTAAAAGCTCTCTCATACCCATAACAAATCCTCTTTTTAGAGCACCTAGGCAGATGTAGATCCTCCTAAACATCCTAGTAGGACTAGCTGGATCACAACAAGGATCAACATCTATCTTCAAAGTGGTGCCTATGTTGGTTGCTTGTAACTCCAAACAGTAGTCTCTCAGAAGTGCATATTGATTTGAGTAATCTCCTTGGATCTTCTTGGTTGCCAAAACTTTAGCCCTGAATATTTTTGGTTCAGAGACATGAAGTTCATACTTTTTTTGTACCTGATGTTGTAGTGCTTTGATGGGAATATTAGGGTTTGGTAGAATAGATTTTGCACTTCCTTAGCTAAGAAATTAGCAGTGCAGTGTTTCACATCTCTAGTTTGAAGACAAGTATGGACATTGATGTAGGTTTTAACAGTCCAAGTTTCATCTTTATTGGAAACATAAAATAGCAAGGGCAAGTGGGTTGTGTCTCATTTTTTGACTTTATTGAACCATCATTTTCAAATTGAGGTATGCTTCCTTTATAAATCACCCTTAACCGAATTTTGTCATTTCTAATGATATGAAATTGTCTTCTAGACTCTACGGCATGAACAAATATTTGTTGTTTCACCATTTCTTTGTTTGGAAAAAGTTGACCCGCATAGAAAGTAACTGTTTGCCTTTCAGAAATGCCAACCAAGTCTCTCTGTCTTTCCCTTCTAAGTCTCCTCAAAGCTTTTCTCCTTGGATTATTATTCTCTGAGTCTGTTCCACTTTCAAAATCATCATGATCAATATGAGCAGCCTCATCATCTACCTCCTCACCATGTTCTTCTTCTTGTTCACCACCTCCAACCCATTCCTCATTCATATCAACATTATGCCTAAAAGTTCTCATATCTACTTCAACATCTTCATGTAAGTTTTCTTCATTAATCATGAAATCACTGTCATCACTATCCTATTTAGAAACACTTGCATTTGCATCATGCCATCCAAGAAACAAAGTTGGTTTTGGATTCACAGTTAGTATCATGCCATTCAAGACTGATTTTTGATGCTCTATGTAAACCTCAATCAGTTTATGCTTACCCACATACTGTATCATGTTAATTACATCTTTGTCATTTGCAATCGCTTTAAGTCCAAAATCAAGATTACTATCAGGAATCTTATAATGTGAGTAAACAACATCCTCTTCAGTACCGTATCCTAGTTCCATGATCATTTCATTCAACTCATAAACAGAAAATGCATCAGCATCTACCAAATCCACGTGACTAACCTTACCATTGAGATATGTTATACCAGGAAACCTTGCAAAATATCCACCATGATTGATTTGTAAGGTGAAAAGGGTAGCGTCATCTTCTGTACGGTTCAAAGCATCAACATCATCAACATGTTCTTTAAAAATTAAAAAGCATCATATTTGATCATTCTCAATTTCCAGTAATCAAAATCAAGTTACAAGAACAATAAAAACATACCGTAATCTAACGCAGGGTCAAAATCTTCAAATGCGCTTCGTACATGCCAGACCACCATCGCTCTTGACGAATCCTTCTTCGTAGGGTTTTGATTTTGAAGTTTAGCGCAAGTATCAAAAAAACTGATTTTTTGATACGTAGTAAGTAAATGACGACAACCAGAGGAATCTATACTAATAAATAAAGGTTTAAGGTGGACACTTGTCACTTCTTCATGCCTCCTCACATTGATTTTCCCGCCTCTCTATCATAATAAATGCGCATCTATCTTATTAAATAATAATGATATTATAAATATATTATTAAAAAAGAATATTAACTATATTAAATCTATCCTATATAATAAACAAGTAAAACATGGTGCCACTTGTCAGCACCACGTTTCACCTCACCTTTTGGATCCACCAAAAACATTTGGACAGAAAACAGGTATACACTCGGGTCGAGAAGCAGGTTAAAAACAACCAGATTAAAACCCTATAAACACCTTTTAAACCGGTGATCATTCCCTTTCAAAACAAAACCCTAATTGCCTTCCTGGTCGAAGCTCTCTTCATCCTCAACAACCGAACTTCAAAATCAAATCAAGAATCGGTATGTTATCGTTACTCTTCGTCTTCACCGACCGCTTCATCAATCGGCTTTCAGTGATCATCCGCCGCCTGAAACCAAGGTATTTGTTTATACCTTTTAAACTCATCGACTGGTATAAATCTCTACTAATATTTGCAATCTTTACAATGATTTAAACGATTTATCCTTCGTTTTCTCAGACAACTCCATCTACCGGCCCTTCCGTCAATCTCCCCGTCTCCGCAAAACTAGGTTATTGTTTTTGTACATTTTAAAGTCATATGTTGCTTAGAATCTCAAGTAATAGGTTTTGTTAGTACCTTTTACATATTGCATCTTAAAAAAAAAGTAGTGTTTTTGTACCTATCCAAGTTGAGTCTTCAGGTTATTGTTTCTGTATCTCTTCAAGTTGAATTTTTGATTACTCTTGCAGTCAAAATTAGAATTAGAAAAGCAGTGTGCTTTTCTTATTTCAGTTACAATGATATGTGATTGACCTTGTTTTTAGTTTTTAATTTATGATTTTGGTTATATTTTAGTACAAATATTTTTAACCTTTTATGTTCCTGTCTTGTGCATATATTGATTTGTTTGGTTTTGTAGGCTACCTTTTTGTTAACACATATTGCAGCCCACAAATTGTATTAATATGGCTGCCTATTTCGACCTGCTCAATAGAGTAGCTTGGATTAAGTACTTTATAATACTGCATCTAATTATGTAGCTTGGATTCACTGTTGTAATGAGTCCCTATGCACATGTTTCTAATGTGTGTCAAATTTATTGCAACGGTGTGTACAATTATACCATTTTACTTTATTTCTGACAATGTGTTCAATTGTTATAAACTTATTCCTCTCATTTTTAATCATCTTTATAGGTCTCACCTCCTTTCACTATTCATATGTATCTGTCTTTTTTCTACCTTTTTCAGATCATACAAACATTTATATCAGTTTCAACATAATGATTCCTTCATTCTTTAAGGTGTTGCGTGACTCGTCTGAAAAGAAAATGGTATAAACTTAATCCTTATTAATTATATGATCTGCTTTTATATATTTTAATATTAAAATTATTATATGATTCTTTTAATTTATATGTTCTGTTTTTCAGTCGTTGGGACTCACAAATGAAGGCAAATGTTGGAAAGTCCAAATTCGTAAACAAGGAGATATTTTTTATCCCACTGATGGTTGGAAGAATCTTGTAGACGATCTTGACCTCCATATTGCTTCTATTTTGATTTTTAATTTCATTGACAATTCCACTTTAAACATGATGTATTTTGATTCTGGTAAATTGGTAATAGTGTAACACCCACAATAGGATGCCTTCATTTTACCAGATATTGTTATACCCAGAATCGAGTAATCTGGTAAACGTCTTCATTCTTTATCCAATATTTTCTGGGCTTTGCCCTTTATCCAAAAATAAAAATAAAAAATCAACCAAACAAATTCCACCCTCTACACTTCTTCACAAGTCCTGATGCATAAGTGAACCATGTGAACAAGACTTGTGAACCATATGCTACCAATACCATAGGGATTTTCTAGGCAAGAAAAAAATGTCTACTGCAAGAGTAGTTAATGCTATGAGAAAAAAGAGAAGGTGCCATCAAAGCAGATTTTTTGCAATTGTGAAATCATTTATGGTATGTGATGTTACATTTTCTCCCTTTGTTTCCATTTTTAAATTTGGACTAATTATAGATTTTTGGGTAGTTAATAAGCAAAGTGTTCTGCATGGAAAAAAGGAAATCAAAGTGTATACAGTGAATGATCTTTTGCCACATGTAAATGAGCAGGTCGTAAAGAAACTAAAACTGATGCTAAGCAAACAAAAAAAAGTTTGTCTAAATCCTCAAGTGCTTTTTCACCTGAAGCAATGTGTATAAATGAGATATCGTCATTTTCTACGAGTTTCCATTGTTTATGATGTTTTCTGTTCATTAATGTTTTTCATTGCAGGAGACAAATCCTTTGCTACCTGCAGAAATGACATTGGTTCCCAAGTCATCTTTATTCCCACTCTTTACAATTTTTAACTTTCTAAATTCATAAATATGATGCCGCATTTATTGTGATGAAATTTTCAGATAGTTCACGTTGAAGAGATTAATGGCCGAATAGCCAACTTTGTGGAGATTCCAGCTTATTTATCTGAACGAATGCAATTTGCACTTAAATCATCAGGAGTCTCAAAATTGTATATGTAACTCTATATGAAAACTTATTTGTAGTTGATCATAAATCCTGATATGCTCCACATATCAATCTTGCCGTTGCATAACCAGTTGGGTGATTCTTATCAAACGTCAGGTTAGCTTTGCAGGTTATTTCTTGACTTTATATGCAAGTTGACTAGAGTTTTCTTTGCCTTTTTTTCCTGATTTTGGCCAAATACTAAACTTTGTATCAGGTACGTGGTAGTTGATGAAGCTCATGCGTATAAGGGAGCATTTGGATGGAATGTGGCTCTAGTGATCATGGTATGTGATTTCTTTACTCTAATTCTAATCATATAAATGTACTAATATTAGAGTTTAGCATATGTTGCTTTCATGTTTGCACACACACATTCACATGCTGCTTTCATGTTTGCAGTTTATGGTAGTAATCCATCATTTGTATTTTGCACTGCACTATCTGAGTATCTGTCAACAACAAAAAGATCACTTTCTTGGATAAATATGGTTTCTACAACATCTATAATTACAAATTTGAATAAAAAAACAAACTACTTGTATTTCAACAATCAACATGCAGGTAACATTGTTCCACTCTGAGGATAAACCTCGAATTGGGGCAGAAGATGTCATCTTGGAATTAAAAGAACAAGCAAAGCTTCATGAAATGATGTTAACCGGCGGTGACCATGAGTTTAGTGGAATTAAGGTTGCTAATGCAGTTGGCATTGATGAAATTCATTGTAGCTTAAAGCTTGAGGATAAGCTCAACCATATTAGCAACATACCTAGAGATACAAGTCATAATTCTATTTTATTACTTCCTTAAAGTACCTCAAGGAGCAGTACAAATGCCCAGCTTGCACGAACAAAAGAGCACACCCCTAAATGAATTGGGTCACTGGTAATCCAAAACAGGAAGAATGTCTAAGTTGTTTTAATTTGGTTCTGTTTGATTTAACTAATCATTAGTCGTTATGGAAAAAAATGCAACTTAAACCAGTCCTAAAGACTGGTCGTAGGGTTTAAATGTGCATTTCATTCAAATTAGCGTGACAGGTTCTTAATTTTAGTTTTTGAATAGAACCTTTTCTTTGCTATAATGGAAGTTTGAATTTTATAGGCTTATGAGATTTGGAACAATATGTATTTGAAAATAGAAACAATCTTTGGACCTGCTTAGATGTAACAATGTAATACCCAAACTTTAGGAAACTAAACAATTATCTTCATAATAAAGTACAAGAACACAACAAGAAATTTACACAAGTTTTAAGAAGTCACTCAAAAGAGATCTAAAAAACACATGTTCATGAAAGAACATAAGAATGAATTATATTTTTTTTCATTATTCAACCCGTGTAATATACCATTTGCATTAACATAATTGATTATCTGGAATGAAGCTCCGATGGTTCATAAGCATGCATTTGAAGCTTTGGATAGATCTTTGAATGACTTATTGACCCCAAATTCTTCAAACAAAAGTAATATACCATTTGGAGATAAAGTTTTTGTTTTTGGAGGAGATTTTAGACAAATCCTACCTGTTGTGCCAAACGGAAGCAGACAAGACATTGTCAATGATGCTTTATGTTCATCATACATTTGGAGAAAATGCAAGTTGCTAAAGTTAACCAAAAACATGAGACTGTCCATTGGGAATGACACAGTTGATCTAGAAAAGACACAAAACTTTGCAAAATGGCTGTTTGGACCTGGGAGAGGGAAATGTTGGTGGCATTAATGATGTCGATGTGGTGATTGATATACCTGATGATATACTTATTACTGATTATGTCGATCCTATTGTAAGTTTAATTGATTTTGTCTATCCATATATTCTTTAACACTACAAAAATCCTCAATTCTTTCAAGAAAGAGCAATACTTGCTCCAACAAATGAAGTAGTGCAGGAGATTAATGATTGTTTGTTGTCAATGTTCCCTGACGAACAAAAAAGAATATCTAAGTTCAGATAGCATATGCCAATCAGAACAGTTGAACGATAATTTCCAACAAAGTTTATACTCGCCAGGTGTTCTTAATAGTCTTAAACTTTCAGGATTGCCTAAATCATAGTTTAGTTTTGAAGGTAGTTGTGCCTGTAATATTGCTGAGAAATATTGATCAGAAAAATGGGTTATGTAATGGAACTAGATTACAAGTCAAATCTCTTGGTAATCCGTGTTATCGAGGCGGAGATCATTTCTGGAAGCAATATTGGAACTCGCACATTTATTCCAAGAATAAATTTGACGCCTTCAAACAAAAGAATCACTTTCAAGCTACAAAGAAGACATTTTCCACTCTCGGTTTGTTTCGCCATGACCATAAATAAGAGCCAGGGTTAGTCACTATTAAGGGTTGGATTGTTCTTGAGGCAACCGGTTTTCACTCATGGTCAATTATATGTTGCACTTTCAAGAGTTAAAAGCAGAGACGGGTTAAAAATTTTAGCCTTAAACAAGGATGAAAAAATTTCAAACAAAGCATCCAACGTTGTATACAAAAAAATATTTAATGATTTATGAATTGTATTAATCATTTTTTAGTCTCAAATTGTATTTTGTTTTAAATTTATTTTATTTAATTCTAACACTAGTAAGAATATATAATAGGAAATCAAAATATAACTAATTAAAGAAAATACTAATTTGTTATATAATTCTACTTGATATATCTCGAGACGATCATAATAGTCTAACAAGTTATGACGTATTTACAAATTTATAAGTTTTATCTTTTTTAATATACAATCTCGTATAATACACGGGATTCTAACCTAGTAACCCTAATAAACAAAGATTATAAACAAAAAGACAGAAATGCCCATGTGCTAACGCTTGGATTTAACGACAGTTAAGGTCTTGGACTAAAAAAGAAAGAGAAATTAAAGATCAGGGACTGTATCTGCAAGATTTAAAGGTCAGGGACCAAATCCAAGATTTTAATGAAACCACAGGGACCATCGGTGAAATTTACTCTTTTTGAAAGACAAATTGCTTAATTTCTGTTAGGAGTGGGACTTGAACCCATGACCTCCTCTATCCTTGGTGTTCCTAGAGGATTTTCCTCTACCATTAGGCTACCAACCCCAATAGTGACATTTTATGAAGTTGATGGGTCATTTTTGCTATTTCAATAAAGTTAAGGGGGAGATCGGTCGATCACTTGTAATTGAGTGTAATAAATTTCAGTGAACAAGTGCCCAATCGCAATTGGTCAGCTACCAACAGCCAGATAGTAAGTTATTATTCTGGGGTGGGGGTGGGGGTGGGGGTGGGGGTGGGGGCGGGGTCGGGGTCGGGGTGTAGTGGTAAGAGGATAGTCCCACAACCAAAAGGTTATAGGTTCTAACCTCATCCAAGACACAAAAAAAAAAAAGAATAAAAATTTGTTGTTCAAAAAAAGGGTAAGTTATTATTCTGATTGGGATGTATTCAATTCATAATTTATTTAAAATATAAAAATAAACATGATGCACTAAAATTACAATTTTAATAAGTTGTCATTCTATCTCTACGATGTTATTATATAACTATATCTTATTTTATAACTATTTTCATGTTAGATAAAAATAATGTAAACAGTGGCGAAGTTTGAAGAAAAACGTAGGGTGGTTGGGATTTTTTTTCCTATCAGGGGGGTCGGAACTTAATAGCTTATAAAATTTTCGGCCAAATACGTATAAATTAACACTTCTGATCGAAAAATCATGAGAGAAGGGGAGAGCCGGGGCCCCCGGGCCTTCACTAAGCTTCGCCCTTGAATATAAAGATGCGTTCTTTTCATAATCAATATTATGTTAATAACTATTAGAACCGTATAAAACATGTGTGCATAATGAATTGAAGATTTAATATACATGAGAGAAAAAGATAGTGAGGTATGCGGTTATGTAACTGTCTTATCTATTACACTTTAAAAAAACGTACAAGTGTACTAAACAGTTCTCAACATAATATCGAACTATTGGTTATGAAAAGAACGTTCTTGAATTAACATATTGTATTAATTGAAGATTGATTGATTGGAGGGTTGGCTTTGGAGCAACAGGTAAGGTTGTTGCTTTGTAACTTGAGGTCATGAGTTCAAGCCGTGGGAACAACCTCTTGCACAAAGTGTAGGGTAAAGTTGCGTACATCAGATCGCGAGGCGATCCAGCCCCTCCCCGTACCTTACACAAATGCGAGAGATAAGTCAAGCACCAGATTCGCCCTTATCGACCAGTTAAATTAAAGATAATGTCATATACCAAAACAAGGATTAGGTGAACTAATGGTGTGGACGTATGTATCAGTTAAATTATTTTAATGATAAAAGTAAATGATCAAAGAATGATCCATCTTAATCAACATTAAGTTAGTTTAATTATATTATAGCTGTGTTTTTCTCTAAGTAATTTTCTTTTGATTTTGTTGCCCAAATTATACATATATTGGGTTTAAGAGGATATGATATATCATGCATATCTTTGGTTAAACAAGTTTCAGCCTAGCTTAAACAAGTGTTAACTTAAATTTTGAAGCTCGTTTAATAACCAAGCTTGAACCCGAGTTTTATATCCGAGCTTGGTTATGGTAATCTTTCTAATATTCGAATTGAAGAGGAAACTTCTTTTTTGTGAAAAAAAAAGAGAAGGGGTGGGTTGTCTAATAGGGTTCTTCCTTCATTAGTTGATACTTCAAGGAGGTTTTACCTGGAATGAAAGAACAAAAAATGGATTCATGAAGGTTTAATTACTGAATTGCTTCCCAACGGCATGTTCCGGGTTTGTTTAGATAATGAAGATATGATTCTAGGTTATGTTTCAGGAAAGACCCGAAGTAGTTTTATACGAATATTGCCAGAAGATAGAGTCAAAATTAAAGTAAGTCGTTATGATTCAACCAGAGGTCGTATAATTTATCGACTCCGCAACAAAGATTCGAAAGATTAGGTATTTTTTCAACTTCACTATTTCTTTGGCAGGAATACGATTCGAAATCGAGAATTTCAATCAACTTATTTTCTTCCAAGAAATGGATTCAAAATTAAAGTAAGGAGTGGCAAATATGAAAATAAGAGCTTATGTTCGTAAAATTTGTGAAAAATGTCGACTAATCCGTCGTCGGGAACGAATTATAGTAATTTGTTCCAACCCAAGACATAAACAAAGACAAGGATAATAAAACTCGTTAACGACCCAATATACAAATAAGAAGGGGGATCTTTTTTTACATGAAATGGATATATCCATATATCTCTGACTCAAATTTATGAGATGATAAAATATGGCAAAAGTTATACCGAAAAAGGGTTCACTTGGACGTATTGGTTCACGTAAGAGTATACTTAAAATACCAAGAGGGGTTATTCATATTCAAGCAAGTTTCAATAATACCATTGTGACTGTTACAGATGTACGAGGGTGAGTGGTTTCTTGGTCCTTTGCCGGTACTTGTGGCTTCTGAGGTACAAGAAGAGGGACGCCATTTGCTACTCAAACCGCATCGACAAATGCTATTCGTGCAGTAGTAGATCAAGGTATGCAACGAGCAGAAGTCATGATTAAAGGTCCCGGTCTCGGAAGAGACGCAACATTATGAGCTATTCGCAGAAGTGGTATATTATTAACTTCCATACGGGATGTAACCCCTTTGCCACATAATGGATGTAGACCCCCGAAACAAACGGAAATATTATTTATACATAATATAATAACTTTATAAATCTTACTAACCTAATAAATAAAAATATCTTCATACCACATGTCACTATTCTAGAAAAAAGAACCGTTGATTTTCCCGCCAATTTGACTAACTACAACTACATAGCTTTTTCAATTATGTATTATTTATTTTATCCTTTCCATTTTTATAATATCCGTTTTGATTCAACCCCATAATTGAAAATCATAATTATAATTATTATATCAATTTGTTTTATATTTCTATATCATTAAAACCCCCAACAGATCTTTCGAGAGAAGAGGTTTCATTAATTGGTTTTCTCAAAATTCATACGAGGAGCTCTGCATTATACAAGAAGAGGTTTATAACCGCTGTTGGTTCATTCAATAATTGTTATTACTGTTCAATACCTGAGTAATTACCATCTTTCATTCTTTTTACTTATTGATTGTAAAATATGTTTAGTCATTAACGGATATAAATTAACTCAACAAACAAAACACACATAATTACTAACAATTTCTTTTTATTTATATTCAATTAAAAATATAATTTCTTAATATTTTGGTATCTTTTGAATGAAAACCATTTCTTAAAGTAGAAGTATGAAACCAATTTGTGTTTTCTGCATTTGTTGTATACAAATTAAAGGAGATCAAAATAATATGACTGGTGAATTTTTAATAATTTTGGGTATTTGTAACCAAAAATTCTAGTTTAAAACATTTGCGTGATTGAGACACATCATGGTGTAGAGGCTATTGCAACCTTCTATCACCATATTTTGTTCACATTCTAATGTTAAATCATATCTTTTATTTTCTATATCTTTTTTTTTGAACGGCGAACATTAAATGCTGTGACGTCGCACCCTCCTGTTACATGGGAGAGACTCGTCTAATTCCAGCCAATATATTGTCTTAACAAATCCCACTTGGCGACAGAGTTGGAGAGCATCCAAGGAAAAATCTCACCCAATACGGCTCCTTCCGGGCTTAAGGGAGAGCCGAGGCTCGAACCCTGGATCGGCGTGTGTAAAACTCAGGTGCATCAGTCTAAGCTATGCCTCATTTGCATGCTGCAGAAACTAATGTGGAGGGCAGGGATTGAACCTGGGTCACTAGGAACACTAGGTCTCTCCCTTACCACTCCATCACTAGCTCATTGGCTTCTATCTAATAAACAAAAATAATTGAGGACACGTGTCAGCTTTGTAGGCCACTTAAAAATTGGTTTTTCCGCCTCTCTCTTATTAAATATTGGATGTCACGTGTTGACTTATGGTGAAGTCGAGATTTTGATTTTCCGTCTTTTTCTCCTATTAAATAATAATGATTTTCTTTAATTTGGTAAATAACATGATTACACCAAAAGTCCTATTCTTTAACTTTTTACAAATCGTCTTTAAGAAATATATGATATATTATTTACAATAAATTTAAAATACATTTATTTAACCCGTGTAATACACAAGTTTTTAACCTAGAATGATTATATACAACTATAATAAAATAACTAAATAATATATAAACAAAAATTGTATATATATATAAAAATAGTTACATATTCAAAACGAGTCAAACTTGTTTTAGACATAGAGTTCGAAATTAGAATTCAAACTAATTTAAAAGAACAAAAGTACAAAACTTAAACTCGACTCATTTACGCAGGTTTTGTTGTTGAAAAAAAGAATAGTATTACTTTTAGTATTAATAATAAAATAATCTATATCTATACTCTATAATAAATAAAGGTTTTGGTGAGATAAATTTTTTCGCATCTCTCTCCTTTTAATTGCATAAATTTTCTTTAATTGTTTTTTAATAATTTTTTGTTTTAAGTCTCCCTCTCTTATTAAATAATAATGATTTATATAAATATTTTTATAAAACATTTTTTATTTAAAAAAATATAGGTTTTTTCATAAAACATTTTTAGAAATTGAATATTTATTTTATTTTTTTTATAAAACATTTTTAAAAAGTAACTATATGACGTTTCTAAAATTTATATTATAAACCAATATGTCATAAATATATAATATATAAATATTTTATATTAAGCATATAACATTGCATTTATTCATTGTATTTATTCAATCCGTGTAATATATATATATATATATATATATATATATATATATAATTTAATTAATGTTATTTTGCTTGCATCCAATCTTGAACCAGAAATGACCGACCCGAACCCTAATAACGGGCATTTCCCCCAAATCATTAGAACCCAGGAACTAATAAAAGCAAGAACATTGGTGTTAAACTTGAAGTACTGCTACAGGGTAAATGACATCATCATCGATTATTCCCATGCCATTGTGACAATTGCCGGCTGCTTTCCGTATCTTGTCGTTCTCATTGGTTCCCGCATTGAATCCAGGTATCACAATCCTTGATTTATCCACCAAACAATGAAATCTTAATCTCAAATCTAACCTCATATAAAAACTTATGATTTCTTGATGTCTTACAATCTCTTACTAATTTCAGTATGAAGCGCTGGATCAGTTTTTACCTGACAATTTTTACAGGTAAATGATTAATTAGTAAGTTTTACAATTTTTGCTAAATAACTTGGAATGTTAATATTCGTTTGTGGGTTTTGAATTACAAATTTGTTATTCTATTTCCAGTTTTGCTAGGCAGTGTGGCTTCAGTGGTGGTACCTGCTACCAATTGCTATGTTCTTGACAATTCTAGTCACATTTATGATTTTGTATCCTAATTCTATGTATTTAAAGTAATTGCAATCATTTTGTTACTCATATGGTGCTCCTGTAGTGAAGGAAAAAAATTGTTTTCCTTAAGATATTATGCAGAGTAATTGGATTGGACATGAAATCGAGTATGTTGGAGCGGTAATGTATTGTATATCGATGAATCTTTATGGTTGTTATAATCTGAGATAGTTTGTTGATATTGGTTTCATTCTGTTTAGGGTACCGACTGTGCAGTTCAGTTCTGTAAAGATGTGGAAACTAGAGCACAATTGGTAACCTATAATGCTTTATTTCCCTTAACTTTGACAACAAGAAGTCGTCTTTGATTCTTCAAGATTGATTGTTAATCTGTAAGCATGATGGCAAGTTGGTAAGTGTATGTGTATGGGCTTATTGCAGGGGTATGTCGGTTTTGGAAAATTTGAGGGCTACAACTATTTTGTTGCTGGTTCGGAACGTTATGATTTTGTTCAGGTAAGCTAAATTTGGGCATATTTTATTATGAATAAGAAATGCATGAAACATTGTTCTTTTATAAATTCTATGTCTTATATAATTGCTTCCCTCAAGATTTGTCTCTCAAATACTCATATTATCTGAGTTAGGAATTTTGATCACTGCAGTATAAGATTTTGACCATTATGTGTGTAGGGACATGTTCAATTAAGAACCATAATTTTGGCGAGAACCAAAAGAACCATGTAATTCTACACAAATGTAAGGATGCATGTATGTATTTGTGCATATATAAAGTAAGGATGCATGTATGCATTTGTGTAGGAATGCATGGTTCTTTTGGTTCTTGCCAAAATTATGGTTCTCAATTGAGCATGTCCCTATGTGTGTATACATGTATGAATGTGTATTTAGACTATAGTTTTCTTATGCATCAGGAATATTACAATGGTGATCTTCAACACTGTGAAAAAACTCATGACAAAAGGGGGCGTACCGCTCAGGTAAGCATAATGACACGCTGCAGAAGTTAAACTTTAGTCTAGTTAAGCCTTTTGGTTTTTGACTACCTACTTTTTTTTATTCTTGTTCGAATACAGTTAAACATCATATGTGGTGATTGCCCAAATGCACAGTGCAAAAGTATGTGAGTTCTTTTGGATTTATTTTAGTTTCTGTTTGAGATTAAAATAGCTTGGCATGCTTATAAATGTTTGCGGTATCCTAATGAGTTTCAAATGGAACATGTTGATACAAATTACATGTTTGTAACTAATATTTTGCACAAGTTAAAAAACACATGGTAATTTAGTATAACTATGTAAGATTGGCTGATAGTTTAGTTGTAATGGGCTATAGTGCTATACTTATATGCTTTTTGTGACTATAGATTCTTTATAACCCATGCTGATTACTGTTACATTTTCCATCCTCGTTTTTCAGAGGAATTTGGATGCGTATGCAATGCTACGTTTGAGTCAGATTGCAGGTTTTTTTTTAGCATCGTTTTGGGAGGGATTTTGATTTTTCATTTTGATTTAGTATTTAATGGTTTCCTATCTTTGAGTGCAGGATTATCGTTGAACTTGCAATTCAGTGTGAGAAACCGGGTTCACGAGTGTTTGAAGGATTCACAGTGGGTTTTCATCCACGGTCATGGGAAATTGTAAGATATTATATAATTAACCTTTTCTCTAACACTAGTTGGTAGTCGTGTTAGCAGAACCTTATTCATCATTAACACGCTGCTAACAAATCATAGGTATACAATGGCATGACACAATACGGTTATGAAAAGGCTTACAAGGACTACAGGTTTTCATCCTTTTTCACTTTTTATTTTCTTTTCAAATTAAGTTAAATTTATGGACGAAAGTTGCTAGGATTAATAATTAATATTATTATATTACTACTTCTTTCCATGTTTTCTCTAGAAAACCCGTACCTTTGTTTATTGCAGCTTTGATACGGACCAGAGTCGTGTATCTCTCTATATGACTGCAATTGCTTCTCTTTCTCAATTAGTACAAAAACCATCCGTTACAGTAAGTTTTCATATAAACACTACTTTTTGTTTATAGTGATTAGCTTCAGTTTGGAATCCTTTTTTTGTATTTTTACTAGGTTTCTCCTAAGACCGGTTTGGAGGTTACTTTGTCGGGCTCGGGAGCGACAGGGAGTCCACCTACAACTTTGTCTCCATCTTTGTTGAATATTGACTGGAGATGTACAAAATTTTCTCTTGCTATGTTTTAGAGGTGTCAAAATTGGCAGGTCAGGCAAATTGGGTAGCGGGCCAATCGTTGTCATGGGTCAAGGCGTGTTTCCCAGACACTTCTTCTCCTAAGTATATTTATTTATAAACAAATAGTTTGTAAATTAATAATCTAATTTTATGAATGTAATGATTTTAGGAGTCTTTATGCATTAAGAGTCACTTTTGATGAATGACCTATCTGACCCATTTTAGCTATATTTTTATTTTACCCTTTTGACCCGTTCAAGATAAACCACAACCCAAATGGGCCAAAACTGCCACCTCTACTATATTTCATTATCCACATCTTCAACTCGATTTGTGAAATCATGTTGCATATTTCAGGTGAAACAGCAAGTGATAATCCATATGAGGTTCAGCTAACTATACCAGTGGAGGGTTATGATCCCATCCAGTTCAGTCTTACAAAAATGTGCGGTAATATTCAGTTTCTTATCCTCCTGTTCGAGATGCAAATCTACTTCTAACAATTCAATTAAAATGTGATGAATTGATTTTTCTTAATAATTCAGAATCTAGGCAAAATGAAGCAGGAACATCTACTAAAGGATGGGCTCTATTTGGAATCTTTTCTTGCGTGTAAGTAAATTTAATCATCTTTTATCTTGGATCAATCACATAACTTTAAGATGTTTTATTGTTATTTATGAAATTGATGTGTTGATTAACAAAATGTCATGGGCAGATTCTTTGTCATGTCAACACTGTTTTGCTGTGGTGGCTTTATTTACAAGACTCAAGTACAAAAGCAGGCAGGCTACGCGATTTCCTCTTTCATAAAAATGGTTCTTTCTAACCTATGTTTATTTTCTCATTAAAAACTCTGTATTAATGTTGATAAAAGCAGCATGGAATTGATGCACTGCCAGGCATGACCATTTTATCTGCATGTTTGGAGACTGTAAGTGAACATTTTCATACTTGTATACGTGTAGAAACATATATGCATATAGTGTTCCTCATTCACTTTGACTCAAAAACTATGCAGGTAAGTGGTGGTGGGTCAGGAGGTTACATGCGGGCGGATGATTTTAATGGTGCTTATGCAAGTCAAGCCTCATGGACCCGTGAGTCTGTTGACGAGCGAGGATCTTCGAGAACAAGTGAGAGAAGATATGGGACCTAATTACCCTTTTGCCCTTGTCCCGTTTTATGGCTTCTACTGCTCTTACATGTTAAACTCAAAAGAGACGACGGATTTTCTTCACATGAGTAAGGGTTGCATTTTTCTTTATCGTTTTGGTGGCGTGACAGTTACAAAACTAACTTTTTATGGCTTGCAAATGTTGCATCTCTATGTGCGATATTGTCTACGGATTTCAATTTTTGAAACCTGGTATACTCGATACATTGTGTTGTAAAAGAAACAGCTATGTGGTATGGTATATTTTGACAAGATCCGATTGTGTTCATATTTTTATATTTTTTTCTTTCTGAATCTTGGGTGATCACTGATCACACTTATGTTCATCAAAGTGTAGTGTTTTCTAAAAAAAAGAGGTAAGAATTTCTGTTTATTTTTTTTTATGATCATAAATGGTTTAGAAGTTTAGTTAGGTTAACAACTAATCAACTAACTTTGACTAGTACAAACTAAGTAATACCTGTGACTGTTTGAGAACTGCCTATCTCTAACAATCACCCTCTTCACAACACTACATGTGATGTCCTCTTCACCACTTGTTCACAATCTGCATTGACTGGATCTTCATAGTGGTCATATGAAAAATAAGTTGAATGTATAATGTATCGTAAAGCATAACGTAGACAATTTTTTAAGAAGCAAAAGTGCTTTCATCTTTATCAAATTATTTTTTAATTAATACCTATGCAGTTAATGCGAAAAAAATATCGGTTATTGGTCAAGGACCGATATTTGAGATATCGGTTCTCGCGGTGGGATATCGGTAATTTTTATATCATGCATAAACTTATATACATATATATATATATATATATATATATATATATATATACATATATATATATATATAATATAAATATTAATAGTCAAATCAAAAGTAAAAAACATAAAAGGTGTCAATATTTTATATTAGAAAATAGAAACATGAATTGGAACATCCGATTGAAGTTGGATTGTAGGTCTGGGAATGAGCCAAGGAGGGTGTGCGATTGCAGGTAGCACCGTGGCAGCGTGAATTGAAACTTTCGATTGAAGTTAGGGCATGAAATTCGATGGGTTTTGGACTTTAGGCTTGGGTGCAAGTTGGGCCAACATTTTTTAAACAGGAATGGGCCAAGTTGAGGGCAGAAAAACATTAAAATGCGCCAACTTAAATTTACCGAGAAACTCACCGATATTTTGAACTTAAATTATCGGTGATATATTGGTAAATATCGTCGATAATATCGGTACCGATATTTCCACCGATATTTTGTCAGGGGGCCGATAACCAAGATATCGGTGAGATATCGCCGAGATATCGACAATATTAACTGCATAGATTAATACGGTATTTCAAGTTTGCAATTCTTTGGTTGTATGATCAATATAAAAATGAAGAAATAGAATGAAATAGATTACCTTTCTCTTACTCAATAGATTTATCTAGTCTGATACGATAGATTGCAGTACAAGACAATGGAATGTCATGGGATAGTCGGATAGATTACTTGCGCCCAAAAGCGATGATACACTTGTCCCCTTGTCCATAGGGACCTCGTGGCATACAACCGAAACTCCTCCTCCTAGATAGCCGCCCCTTTCTCTCTTTTTACGGCCCCTACTAGATAGCCGTCCCGTTCTCTCTTTTTACAACCTCGTGAACGGACAAAAGAAGGTAAGTCACGTGGATGACACATGGTCTAACTTCCCGTTAAAAATTAACTGGTATTAACACCAGGGGCTAAAAACGCAACCAAGTGCCAAAAGTATTGGCTAAATTTGCAATTTTTTAAATCTGAGGCCAAACATACAGTTTGATCAAACCACACTTAAATATTTTCTAAAACTTAAGTTTTGCATGTGTGGGGAAGTTACTATTTAAAATTTGCAACTAACTAAGCAAATAGTACAAGCCATTGATGCATGTTTTTGTGTATTTTCTCACTTTTTTTTGTTTAAATAATCACCGAAGGAAATGAAAACCCAAAGCTCTAGTACAGCTACTCGGGCTTTAAGGCTATCCGGGCGACGCGGGTTCGAAACCTGCTCCCCTTGGCCGATTTTAATGGATTTTATGTTTTTTTTTCCTTGCGTTTTTCATGCTATTTTTTTGCGTTTAATCTTATACAATTTTCTCATGTAGGGCTAGTTTACATAAATGTTTTTACTTTATTTTAGAAACTTTCAAGACCGTTAATTTCTGCCGCAACACGCAAGACATATTTCTACTTAGTTTTTATGCATTAATATATAAATATAATACTAAAAATCTTATATATCTAAATTATAAAAATAAAAAAAAAGGTAAAAGAGATCTAATGCTTTTCAAGGGTCGTCAATGGAACTGCCGTTTCTTCTCTTGACTTCCTCCAAAAGTACCTACTTCGCCGGCGAAAGTAGACCTCTCCGGCGTCTCAATCAATGGACTGGCAATGGGAGAACGCTGTCGCCGGATCCGTCGCTGGACTTGCTACCGTCACGTTTTCTCATCCCCTTGATGTTGTCCGTACTAGATTCCAAGGTACAAAGTGGTAACTTGTTTCTTACTCTAATAACAGGCTTCTTACCTTCCTTGTTTTTAATCAACAGTTTATGATGGTCGGAACCCTAACCTTCCGACCTACAAGAACACTCCTCATGCTCTCTTCACCATTGGTCGATCAGAGGTCTGTTTTATTTTCCTTCATTTCAATCCTAAATTGTTGCTAAATTCAATTCAAAATTCATAATGTGTTTGGTTGATATATTTGTTAATGGAATTAAAATGTAAAAATACCTCTAAAATTAACAAAATATAAAACAAAGATCCAAACGCAAATATCTTTAAGAAAAATGGCTAGGGTTATTACGTAAATTATAAACATTCGTCAGGTTTCATTTGAATGTTGAGGGAATATGAATTCCATCAATTGAAGGATTTGGTTCCAATCCTCTTAGCCAACCAAACATGGAAAGAAATTGAATTTAAATTCCAATTCAATTGGATTCCTGCGAATCAAACATGGCCTTATGATTGTCTTTTGATTTCTGATTAGTGTTAAGAAGACATGCTTAAATATCATAATTGGAAAACTTATCTTGCAACTGGCAACCTTGTGCTATAGTTACGTATCAACTTGAGTTTGAGTTTGAAAGGTAGTGGCAGCAGTTAAAAGTCGGCTGTAATATGTAATTCTATTAAAATGGTAGTTTATACCAAAATTATAGGTAATTTTCTAACGTTTGCAAAGATTGAACATGCATGTGATTCAAAATGATGAGGCCTAGTGTTTTGTGGTGTTCTACTCTAAAGTCTAAATTGACCTCTTGTTTTTACCTGAGATTTTCAGTAAGAAGGAACTGGTGCTCAAAGAAAAAAGATGTTAATCTTAAAAATATAGATATTGAGTTCAGAAGTGGAACCCGTTTGACCGCAACTGTCAACTTGTATATCTAGTTCAAGAAAAGTTGTAAGATAACTAGTGTCGACCAGAAAGGATCGATTACATTTCCAATCAGCACTTGCTTATAACTCATTTAGATGTTCTTATTTTCAAGTTGTATTTTATGCTCTTAATTGAACTGTATCTGTTTTCCAGGGTCTCAGAGGGCTCTATGCTGGCTTTTATCCTGCAGTTTTAGGCTCAACTATCTCATGGGGTCTATACTTCTACTTGTAAGTGAAGAATGAATCCTTACTTCTCTATCTCAGAGAGGACTTGATGCATGTTTTTTTTCTTTTCATTTTTAAGAGTTTTATGTTTTTTTCACGCATATCCGACTTCTTGACACATCACAATTCCTGTTTATAGCTATAACAATGCCAAACAAAGGTATATGAAAAATCAAGACGAGACAAGTGCGCGCATTCATCTTGCTTCAGCTGCAGAAGCAGGAGGGCTGGTGAGTTTTATTGCACTTGTTATTCTTATGCTGTTTTATTGATCACCAAAAAGAAAGGGGTTTGAAGGACCATATATGTTAATATGTTGAGGTTGGTCTGTATCTGCTTCATTTCTTCATCTTGTTATTATAGCAAAATTGTTGCTTTTTCAGGTGTCTCTTCTTACCAATCCTGTTTGGGTTGTGAAAACAAGATTACAACTTCAGACTCCTCAGCATCATGGAAGCCCATATTCTGGTTTTAGCGGTATGTCCTTTTTCTTGTGTTCAACTGGAAATTATGTGATTTCTCCAGTTCCTGCTCATTGTCTATGAAATACATAATTTGTAACACATTTTATTTTATTATTGAAGATGCTTTGAAAACAATACTGAAAGATGAAGGATGGAGGGCATTTTACAAAGGGCTTTTACCTGGACTTTTTCTGGTTAGATTTGGTATCGTTGTTTCTGTTCAATATGCTATGAGATATGTTATGTTCTTTCACTTTTAAAACTTGTCCTTTTGGGATTCTAATGTCATTTCATGGGTGGATGCCATGAGGATGCTTTCAGTGCTATCATGCTTACAATTTGCTTATGCTATATCTCTTGCAGGTCGCTCATGGTGCCATTCAGTTTACAGCATATGAGGAACTTCGTAAAATTATAGTTGATTATAGGCATAAACAAAACTCATCGATTGATAATAGTTCTGATTTATTGGTAAGTTCCTCTGTTAAATGATCTTTTTCATGCTTCAAATCAAGTAGTAACCTGTAAACATACGCATGTGAAATATATTTGGTGCCTTTGTTCTTTATTGATGATCTGTTTTTCTCTGATTTTCCTTCAGACTACTGTTGATTATGCAACTTTAGGAGCTTCTTCTAAACTCGCCGCCATCATTGCAACATATCCATTCCAGGTAGGAAACACTTGCTCCAATTTCTAGTTATTTCCAACTCAAATGAGATTATTTCAAACTTGTGCTTCTTTCTCATATGCTTCATGGTTACATCCTCAGGTCATCCGTTCTCGTGTGCAGGTAAAAACAAGCGTTTTCATTTTTCTTTTTCCGTTCATCTCGACTCTTTTTAACATCTGTTACTTGTTATCTGAACTGTAGCAACGACCTAGTACAGACGGGGTTCCAAGATATACGAATAGTCGGCAAGCAATGGAGAGAACTGCTCGGTACGTTAATGCTTCTAACTAATCATATCTTTTAAGAATAAAAACTGAAACTTTTTACTTATATTTGAGTATTTGGATTGCAGGTTAGAGGGTATAAAAGGTTTTTACAGAGGCATTACAGCAAACCTTCTGAAAAATCTTCCTGCAGCTTCAATAACTTTCATTGTGTATGAAAATGTTCTGAATTTGCTAAAACGGACTAGGGACTGACGCAAATCGACATAAACTTTCTTGATCAGGGAGAGCAGGCCATTTAGCAACAGTTTTTCAGATGTATATGTATGAACATGTAGCATATGCTTTAGCTTTTTAGCGAATATAATGCATTCTTTTCAATAAATGATGCAACATTTGATGGTATATAAATAGAACTGATCAAATTACATGATCAAACCCCAGAAAAAGCAGGTTTAAAGATGCTTGAATGAAAAACTACAAATGTGATCTACATCGCAGGTCACTTCATGTTCAAACTAAACTTTATCGTCATGAAACCACCATCTAGTTTCCTTTGGAGATCTACCATTTCTACAGTTTTTAACATATCGATCGTTATCTTCGGGTCGTTCCTGCTAGGTAGCGTGTTAAAAAAATAAAAGCAGATTCCATAATTCTTTCAAGATTCACAACAGAAAACAGACCTTTACTGTTGAACTTGAAAGCATGGAGAGAATGCTTATACAGACAGAGCTGATAGTCATGGCTGGTGACCACGAGTCATATAAAATATCTACAAAAGGGAAACGGGTCAAATGGGTTGAGCGTGTTAAATATAGTGCACATGAATACAAATTTAAAGATGGCATACCTACCTAGACAAATATGGCCATTGCTATAAATGTGAGGATGTAGAGGAGTTGGATGCAAAAATATAACCTGCACCATTTTATTAAAGAAATTAAAAGAAAAACATAATCAACACACTTTCAAACCCTGCAAGTATCAATTGACCTGACCTGAGGTGCTTCCATAGGATAATGCTCTGGCAAATCAACTTGTAGCTGGTATTTTTCATTAGCATAAATTGTCCCCTCAGCTCCATTCACTTCAATCACCCACCTTCATGCAATTGCAAACAAATAAATAAATAAATAATTATAATAATAATAATAATAATAATTTGAGTTAATTACACAGATAGTCCCCGTATTTTACGGAAAATAACACGTTGAGTACCAATGTTTTAAAGCAACATGTTTGGGTTTTATTATGCTTTCGTTTCTGTAACGAGTTTGGGAATTAAGACTCCTGTTAACTTTTCTGTTAATTTTGGGTGAAATGATCAAAAATACTCTTTTACTTTAAACCCTTAGTACCCAAACTTGTTACTTTTCGCAAAAGGTATTTTAATCATTTCAGTCTAAACATAACATAAAAGTTAAGTGAAGTTAGCCTTCGTACCCAAATTCGTTACAAAGTTAAAAGCATAAAACAAACCTAATTAGAGTAACTAACTCTAATAATAATAATAACTAAATAAGATTGAGACTCTCAATTCAATTGAATTGAAAATTAAGCACATTAGGTCAAATAAACCCTAGAAAAATCTGATTAAAGTGGAAATTTAAAGAACCTTTGAAGATTGTCGTTGACTTTGTTTATAAATCCAGGAGGAGGATTGACCTGCCACTCTACCAGCTCCTTTTGAAGTCGTTTGCTAGCTATTTTACTCAAAACCTAATCAATCAACATCAAATTTTGTCAATTTCACAACCGTAACCGATTCAATCATAATTCAACATTCTAAACACGAAATGATTCGGAAACGTACTTATGTGCGTATACACCAAAGAAACTAATGATGGATAAAGCACCTTGCGAGAAGACGCGGAGGAGCCGGTCATGACGGTGGAAAATGACGGAGAGAGAGGCCGCCGGCTGCCGCTATAGGTGTGATGGCGCGACAGGTAATTGGAATCATGAATTGGGTGCCAATTTATATACAGAGTAAATTACATAAATAGTCCCTTTTAGTTTCTTGTTATACATCATTAGTCCTTAATTAAGAAACCAAAGTGAATAAATTAAAATAAAATAAATTTCTGCCTCCTTTTGACTGGTTCAATGCCGTATAGAATATCCTAACCACAAATTGACTTGTTGACATTGCATGTGACAAAGAATATAAATGTAGTGTTTAAAAATCAAGAAAATCAGAAGTTATAAAATAGACTAGTCAAATGGTTTATTTTTTAGCGGTATAAAAGTTTGTATCTTTTAACAGGATCTAAACATGTATGGTTGAGTGGGATGAAAGTTGAAACTTAGACATACAAATCAAGTGCTTGTGTACATAACTATTAATCGATTGTAGTTATTATAGTTACTATATGTTCATTGTTCATAAAAGTTTAATTTGTTTTTTACTGGTTCTTTCTTTAAAAGTTCATGTTATTATTTTCTCAGTCCTCTTTTTACATGAGTTTGTAGCTATCTTAACTATAAAATAATATTTCCTAATGAGTTATGAAGAGATATGATACCATATTTGGTCACCTGGGTCGGATTTAATCCACGGTATTCGGACATTTGGGATTCATATTGTGTCCGTTCACCCATGGTACTTCGCCTACGTAGCAATCTGTGTGGAAATCATATTACTTGTTCACCAATCATATTCAATATATCGGTATCAATACAGTTACAATTGTGATAGTGAGAGGGAACATTTCTAGTATCTATAGGAGGGACGTCATGCAAATCAGGTCTTTCACTCTCTCAATACCTTTTCTCTTTATTCAAATATCTCTTACACACTTGTTTTTCCCGATAATATTTCGATACTTATTCTAACACCGGAATGGCTGACGGTGTTCTATTTTGCAAATTTGTTACATAAGTGCTTAGAGGATTCTCTTGTGGGAGTTTATAGTTGATTCCTTCAATTCTGGATAAAAAAGAGCAAAAAACTCAAGGTGCAAACATGCTGGGAATCAACAAATCAAATCAAAGTGGAAAAAACATAGTCCAAAGCATCGTATGCCCACCCGGCGTATGATACATCCAAATACCAACATTTAACTAGCGTCTTAAAAGGCATTGTGAGCTCACGACGCGTAGTCAGCGTATCATACTCCCACCCCGCGTACCATACGCGTAGAGCGGTTTGAAGGCAGTTTTGAGTTGGTTTTCACGAGCTTTTGAAAGGGGATTCGGCCATTTTCTTCATTTTTAATCATCTTTGGAGGCTAGAGAACAGAAGGAGACGAATGAAACTCAGTGAGAGTGTTTTAACATCAAATATGTGTTCATTACTTTCTGAAATCGCAATGTATCTTCATTAATCATGAACATGTGTGGCTAAAACATCTTTGATCATGACCAGGTGTAGGTTTGTGATTCCTTTAGTTCAATTTGAGCTGTGTTCTAGATTAGACATGGAATTTTTGTGTTTGTTGAATGTTGTGTTTTCATGTGTTTATTTCAAATGTTTGTTTGTTAAGACATACAATGGCTAGTTCTATTTCATGTATTCTTCTTCACCGGTATTTAATCGTTAAAGGTTGGAATGTATGTTTGTAGCTTATGATATTGTGTTGATAGGTGCTAGAGATCACTTTGTATAAGCTAACTTTATCGGTGTTATTCGTTACAAGTTTAGTTATACATGTGTAGGTCCTCCAATTGTACATCATGATTTCGTGTTATAATCAATATCATGTCTATGTGACCTTCTAATTTAGTAGATAACTCATATTACTAATTGTGAAATCAAACTCAAGCTTGGTTGTGTTCATTCTTCATATTTCTGTCTTTAAATCGTTAGTTATCACAATCGTATGCAAAAGTTCATAGTAACAATCAATCAAACAATTATATCTACATGATGTCTTGCAATCAATTCTCATAATTCATCAACCACTAACTCTTCGTAGTTCGACACTCTGCTTACCCTAGCTAGTCTTAGGTAACTAGGAACACATAAGCTTCTTATCTTTGATCGGTACTTCGACGTCGATCAATATGTATGTTATGTCTTAGTTATTAGTTATTTATCTTGTTGACCTCATCATGCCACCACAGTCGTAGCTCCTATTACCATAGCTCTGTCGTCGCCGCTGTGATTTTTTATCTACCGCAACAAAGTTTTCCTACTATTATCTTCTTTATTTTCGAGATTGTATGTTCTTATACCAATATATTCATCCAATGGTCATGTGAGTGCAAACCATGCAAGGGATTTTAAATACATATTTTCACTTTTAATCTTAACGAGAGGTGGCGGCGGCCCGAGGGGTGGGCGTTGGCTTAAACCCGCGTCACGCGAGTGAACACGTAAGTTGCAACCACTAGGTCAGGCGTGAATCTATGGTCAAATTCTGCTTCTACACACACACACACACATATATTTATATATATATATATATATAGTATAGGGTTCCACTAAGAAGGGAAAAAGTGTAGGAATGATTTTGAGCCATTAATCTTGGAGATGAAGGGTTTCTAAGAAGGTCATGTAAAAAGGAAGAGATTTTAATCATCGAAGGATATAATAGTAATTGTTTTCAAAATAGAGAAATAACATACACATGCAAGTCACATGCATTTTTTCCACCTTCATTTTTTAAACGTTTATATCTTTTTTATACGTCATTATTTTTTTTAAAAATTTATACCATAAAATCGAGTGTTTTTTATCTTTAAAACGGGTATGGTCTTGCTATATTTAAAAAAATAAAATAAAAAATCGTTGAACTGGGTTTATACGTTTTTAACAGCGTTTTGACGTTTTTTCAAAATGTTTTTCATTGTGTTTTTTCGTAACGTTTTTTTATGACATTTTTTTCATTGCGTTTGTTAATGGGGTTTTTTTTTTATGACTTTTGTCACTGTGTTTTTCATTGTGTTTTTTCATGGCTTTTTTTCATTGCGTTTTTTCAAGACGTTATTCATTGTGTTTTTTCATAACGCTTTTTATGACATTTTTATGACCTTTTTTTCAATGCGTTTTTCATGGACTTTTTTTTTCATGGCGTATTTTCAAAACGTTTTTAATTGTGTTTTTTCATAACGTTTTATGGCGTTTTTTATGACTTTTTTTCACTGCGTTTTTCATAGACGTTTTTTTTTTCATGGTGTCTTTTTCATGGAGTTTTCTGTTGTTTTTAATCAGCGATCGTGCGAAAAACAGAAAAAAAAAAACACATGTGAAACTGGGCGTGTTATGGTGTTTTTAAACTGCGCAACTTTATGGTGTGTTTTGAACTGTGATTGTGTAGAAAACAGAAAATGGGTCTTATGGTGTTTTCAAATTGGGCAAACTCTAATTCATGGAGTTTTATGGTGTTTTTGATCACCGATCGTGCAGAAAAACAGAAAAAATGCTTGTGAAACTGGCGTGTTATGGTGTTTTTACACTGGATAACTTTATGGTGTGTTTTGAACTGTGATTGTGCAGAAAACAAAAAATGTGTATTATGGTGTTTTTAAACTGGGCAAGCTCCTTTTCATGGAGTTTTCTAGTGTTTTTTTATCACCGATCGTGCGGAAAACAGAAAAACGTATGTGAAACTTGGCGTGTTATGGTGTTTATAAACCGGACAAATTTATGGTGTGTTTTTGAACTGTGATTGTGTAGAAAACAGAAAATGCATTTTATGGTGTTTTTTTGATGCAATTACCATTATGGTTTTAGGTGTTTTCTTTACGGTGTCTTCTTTTATAGTGTTTTTGAACTGGGTGTGTTATGGTGTTTTTAAACTGAGCAACTTTATGGTGTGTTTTGAACCGTGATTGTGTAGAAAACAGAAAATGCGTTTTTCAGATTCTCCAACACCTCCGAGGAATCGTTATCTTTGGTGTTCAACTCTATGAATGCGAGAGTTGCAGGAGCTCGTACGCGATCAAGCAGAAAACAGAAAACGCATTTCTAGATACCATTACCATAATGGTTTTAGGTGTTTTATTTATGGTGTTTTTATTTTCCAGATGAAACAAGCTCTTTTAAAAATATTCTAAATTTTTCCGGTTCAAAAACACCAAAAACTTGCTCAGTTTTAAAAATACCATAACACGTCCACTTCAAAAGCACCATAAAATATCCAGTTAAAATGTTTTTTATGATTTATTTGAATTTATGACGTTTTTTATGGTATTTGTACGTCGTTTTTTATGATATTTTTATAGAGTTTGTACAACCTATTGCAAAAACACCATGAATAAAAAACCCCACTTAACACTATTTTTTTTTTAAATTTTATATAGCAATAATGTACTCATATTAAGGATAAAAAACGTTCGTTATTATAGTGTAATTTTTTTTGAAAATAATAACGCATTAAAAAGTTATGAACGTTTAAAAAATATGGGGGAATATGCATGTGACGTGCATGTGCATATTTTGAGCATTTAAAAAATCAAGCGCATGCTTCTTTCACGATTTTACCCGTCCCCCTCAGTCCCCTCCTTGGACACATGTCACTCCATTGTGACTTTCTATACTTTTTTCACTTCTTAAAATATCCATCCTCTCTCTCTCTCTATATATATATATATTGATCCTTTCCATATATATATATATATATGGGAAGTATCAAAAGAAAACTCAATATTTATGACAAAATCAAAAAACTACTTATTTAAGGTAAAAAAAAATAATTAAAAATTTTAACTCAAAAAATAAAAAACTGTTTCGGAGACCTTGTTTCCCACGTCGTCCTCGTTCAAACAAAAATCATAAAATAGTAGGTTTAGCTTTTGAGTTTAGTTTAGTTTTAATGTTAGGTTTTTGGAGGGGTGGGTGAGGTGGTGGTTTAGGGTTTTTTGGGGGTGGGGGTTTAGGGTTTTTGGGGGGTGGGTGGGGGGTTTAGGGTTTTTGGGGGTGGGAGAGGGGGTGGGGTGGGGTGGGGGTTTTAGGTATTTGGGTGGGGGTGGGGTGGGGGGGTTTAGGTTTTTGGGGGTGAGCTAGGCTTTTGATTTAGTTTTTGGGTTTAGTTTAGGTTTTTGGAGGGGTGAGGTGGGGGGGTTAGGTTTTTGAGGATGAGTTGGATTTTTGGGTGTACTACACATATGCAGTGAGAGTTTTTTGGTTTTCTCATGAAAATGAGTTTTCTAGTGAAATCACCCTATAATATACACGCATATATATATACTATATAATAAATAAATGTTTTTTAGCGCCACGTGTCGCCTCCATATTCATTTTCATCATTTTTTTTCTGCCCCTCTCTCTTATTTAATGCACTTCTATATTTAAATAATAATATATATTTAAAGAAAATACTAATTATACTAATAAAAATATTTATTTTAAATTATCCCTTATTATAAGAAAATTTGATATTTAATTATGTAATAAAATTTGATATTTAATTATGTAATTTTTATTTCAATCAAATAACAAATAAAAGTCAAATTACATTAAATAGTAATTAACTTATTTTCAAAACTCAATTATATATTAATTTTTACATAATTTGAGTTTGTTTCTATCCTTAAAAAATTTATATGTTGATTCTTAAAGATTTGTAAAATATATGTATTAATATTTAAAAAATTTATATGTTGATATTTTTCAATTTTCACCCGTGTGTAGACACAAGATCTAAACTAGTGTAAGATATAAACATAAAGATTTAAAAATATTTTTAACCCGTGTGTCGACACGGGATCTAAACTAGTATATTTATATATATAGGGGAAGGATAATAAGAAAACTCAATGTTCATGAGAAAACTAAAAAACTATTTATTTAAGTTAAAAAAATAATTAAAAAATCATAACTAAAAAATAATAATAAAAAATTAGGTTAGGTATTGTTTAGCTTTTGTGTTTAGTTTAGTTTTTTGGGTTTAGTTTAGCTTTTAGGTTAGGTTTTTAGAGGGGTGGGGTGGGGGTTTAGGTTTTTGGGGGGTGGGTGAGGGGGTTTAGGTTTTTGGGGGGGGGGGGGGGTGGGGATGGGTTAGGCTTTTTGGTTTAGTTTTTGGGTTTAGTTTAGGTTTTTGGAGGGGTGGGATGGGGTGAGGGGTTTAGGTTTTTGGGGGGTGGGTGGGGTGGGTTTAGGTTTTTGGGTGGGGGTGGGGGTGGGGTCGGAGGTGTAGGTTTTTAGGGGTGGGGTGGGTATTTGGGTGTACTACACATATGCAGTAGGAGTTTTTTGATTTTCTTATAAAAATGTGTTTTCTAGTGAACTCACCCATATATATATATATATATATATATATATATATATATATATATATATATAGGGGAAGTATTAAATACAAAGTGTTCTTAGCGTACGAAGGATACGAAGTAATCTCGATGCGCCGCGTGTTCCTTTTTAATTTTAGTGAGAAGGATATTTTCGTCTTTTACAATTAATGATCGTGCGACATAATTTGAGAATTACGTGATTCTGTCTTCCCAGCTATGTACGAAATTAACAATGCGTAATTCATCAAACTTGAAGTTAAAATTCACGTTTGAAATCCACGCTTGAAATCACGTTTGAAATCCACGTAAATTCACGTTTTAATTCAAATATTAAATCCCATCCCTACTCCCCTCCCCCATCTTGTTCATCTCCGCGGCAGGTTTAGAAAATTTGCAGGTTATTAAGGCGACACACGGAAATATTTTGAGAGCATATATTAATTAAAATTCTTTTAATATACTACAAAATTAGCGAACCACGTGGCTCATTTACTAATCAATGGTTTGGCATATTCAGTCAGGATCCACAAAGTAATTCAAAAAAACGTGTTTGTTGAATTTTACAAAAAATCACGCTTGATAGCGTAATTAGAAGAAAAAAAAGTTTTTTTATGTGATTACGTGATAAAAATCACGTTTTTAGCGTGATTAGGTAAAAAATCATGTTTTTTGCGAGATTTTTTGCGTGATTACGTGATTATTAAAAAAAACTCAAGGCTTGCGGGTACAAATTGACATTTATGTCCTTTTTTACCTGGACAACGCGTTAATTTTTTCAAAGTAATTACGTTTATGCCACCGCGTCATCCCCAACCCTGGATCATATTAATCTACTTACGTGATTTTTATTAGGTCCATCATTCATGTACAAGATTATTGAAAACTCGATTCCTCATGTTTTCTTGTCAACATTGTTTATCGGTGTACATACTCTTAAATATATTCATTTGTTGTTTCAAAGTCAATATTTTGTTATGTTTTAGTTCTTTAATTGTATAATATGCATGCAACAATAATAGAACGGTGATGCTAAAGAGACTACACCTCAAAAGTATGCACCATCATGCATGACACACATATAGATCGTATGATGTCATACAATCAAGTGTACACATCAAAGCCTTTTACATCATATAGGCCTTATGTTATGACGAAAAATGGTGATTCGGGCCATACAACTTTGTCAGTAGTCACATCAGTCATTTATATGTCAATAAACTCATCATACGAGTTATATGATTTTACGAACACTACCTCATACGACTCGTATGACCATGGTGCTCCTTTCACATGACCCCTTTGTTCGATCCTTACGTGTCATCTAGACCCATATGACATGTGTCATATTCATATCTAACCCCTCAAATACATAAAAAAAAAATACCATCTAACCTTGTCATGATTTGGGCAAAAAGTCACGGCATTGTGAATCTATGTGAACGGCCACAAAAAATTTAAGTAAAGAAACCTACATCATATTTTCACAGTGATCAGCAGACCGGATGGCTCCCAAATCGATCTGTGCTCCGGATCACGGCGAGTTCGTAATGTCGACCAAATCATTGATTTTGCATGGGTTGGCCGCAGCCGCGGCTCTAGCCGCGGGGGCTCACGCTTACTTTTATTATCACCGATCTACCACTAAGTTCCGCAGTCGAGTAGTCGGCATAATTCCAGCCCGCTTCGCTTCTTCCCGCTTTCAAGGAAAACCCCTCGTTGATATCCTCGGAAAACCCATGATCCAGGTTGCCTTTTACTCCTCACCTCTCGAAATTCATTAATTTCTCTGTTTTCAGTTGTCGGTCATACTGATAAAAAAATTAGGGTTTTCAGAAGTTCCAATTCTACTAAATTTCCAGAGAATTTTCATATAATATCAACGAATCTGCATCGTTCTTGATCTAATTGCGTAGATAGTTGGTTGATTATCTCACAATTTAGGTTTTCTGATTTTATTGTTTACAGAGAACCTGGGAGAGGGCAAAGTTGGCAACAACATTGGATTGTGTTGGTAAGTAGTTGATAATCTTTTGGGATTTGGGGATAAAATGCTTTATTTTTCCATATATTACTCTCCTTAATAATCTTGAAATGGTTAGTTAAAAGAAAGAATTGGTTTTGGTATCTACCTAGATCTTAGACCTTCAATAGGTTTTGTTTTGAAGATCATAGATTTGGAATGATATGTTAGTTAATTCTCCAAAACTTGGCGGCACCCGAACATTTTAGTCAGAGGGTCATCATAAGGCTTTGTTCTCTACCGACTACACTTAAAGGGGCCAATTCATGTTTTCTTGAAAAAAGAACAACTTTTATGTATAAAAAATGGACAAATCTTGATGGTCGGAGGTTTAATGACCCTCTTGACACTCCGCTGGTTCCGCCCCGGGTTCTTCTTAAGTTCTCCATGGGATAAAACGAACACCATTTCTGTTGTAGTTGTGGCAACGGATGATGAAAAGATTGCAGAATGTTGTCGAGGATTTGGTGCAGAAGTGATAATGACTGCAGAATCATGTAGAAATGGTATGACATTATGTTTATTTTGGCCAAATGAGTTCCAATCATCTAAATTGTCAATTAAAGATAGAATATTATTTGTGTATCAATTTTAGGTGCTGAGAGGTGTAGTGAAGCGCTTCAAAAGCTTGAGAAAAAGTACGATATTGTTGTTAATATTCAAGGAGATGAACCACTTATTGAACCTGAAATAATTGATGGGATTGTTAAAGCTCTTCAGGTATCATCTCATGCTGACCAAATTCTTGTAATTTTCATTTTCTTAATTTGTATCATTGAAATATACTTATTATTCGTGCCATTTGCAGACTACCCCGGATGCAGTTTTCAGCACTGCAGTCACATCTTTAAAACCAGAAGATGCTTTTGATCCAAATCGTGTGAAATGTGTGGTTGATAATCGTGGTTATGCAATCTACTTTTCTCGAGGGCTGATTCCTTTTAACAAGTTTGTTTCTTTATCATCCTAAAGATTTGTTCATCTTTACCTTTTTTCATTTATTATTTGTATTTTTAATGGCTTCATTTATTTCTTTATTCTGCAGATCAGGTAAGACCAATCCTGAATTCCCATATAATCTTCATCTTGGAATTCAGGTATTCACAATTTTTTTTTGATATTATTTCCATTGTTACATGTTTTATATGTTCATAACGAATTAACAGTAGAATTTTGCTTTCTAGAGCTATGATTCAGAGTTTCTGAAAATTTATCCAGACCTGACACCAACTCCAATGCAACTAGAAGAAGATTTAGAACAGCTTAAAGTTCTCGAAAATGGTTACAAGATGAAGGTACTTCCTGGTTTTATAAAACTGTGCAGTTTCTTGGTATAAAAATTCAGAAAAAGATTCTGACCAATTTGTCGATATATTTTCTTGACCCGTTGCAGGTAATAAAAGTGGATCATGATGCTCATGGTGTTGATACTCCAGAAGATGTAGTCAAGATTGAAAATTTTATGCGTGAAAGGAACCTGTCTTAAGTATAATCTTTCAAGTTTTTGAATTCAAGATTTCATCGTACCTGTTTTCATGTTCTTTTCACCGAGTGTATTGTAAATTGTTTGAAGATTGGATGGCGTCATACTGATGTATACATGTAAGTAGTTTAATCTCAAAGTTGTCTATTAAATTAGTAGTATCAACTTTTGTTTGTGTATCAACTGTTTTAACATATTTATTTTTATTTGTATGTTATCAATCCTTAATTTTTAGTTATTAAAAAATAAAATAAGTTGCAAGGAAGTTAGATGTGGGATTTTGGATGTTACAGAATTATGCATCTATTTTCTCAGAAAACTTAAGTTTTATACATTTGTTTAAGTGGGATTTACCAAACCGGGGGTGGAGGCAACCTCTCTATCGTTTGGGATAGAGGCAAGGTTTGCTCTCCTCTCATACTCCTCTAGACCTTACTTTTTTTTTGATGAAAATAAATTTGGAATAATATCTTTTAGAGAGGCTCATTTGTAACGCACGGGTCAAGCCAGAACCGAACGCTTTTCCCATTTCCAACAAGCCCTTTTATTAGTTTATGTAGTTTTAGGCCTCCAAATGTTAGTTTTGTTTCCATCTTTGCAATATGGTTCCATGATCCTGATAGTCCTTTTCTTTTGAGGAAGCAATGACCAGTTTCAATTACTTTTATGAAATCTTCTTCCATGGGCTTTGATCTTCACATTTGAAAAGCACCAATCCCATTTTACGAGTAGAGCTTTATTAACATCTTTTAGAGCACAAATGCCCAACCCACCCGCTTCTTTCGGTTTTGCCACCTGATCCCAAGCCACCCAATGAGTTTTCTTCTTGTCTCTCCCTTCCCTCCATAAAGCTTCCAAACCGTCTAGAACTTTACATGGAGCCTTGCATAGAGAAAAGTAATATGTTGGTAGGCTTTCCGAAACTGATTTTAATAATGCGAGCCTTCACCCAATTGATAGCGCTGAGGCCTTCCATAGCGAAAGACGTGATTCGAATAAGTCAAAAAAGCGGCCTCCAATTGTTCACCTGGTTGATATTTGCCCCAACTAATAAACCGAGATATGTGAATGGAATACATGCCTTTTTGCAGCCCATAAACTCCGCCATTCTTCTGACTTCCATTTGCCTCCACCCTAATATCATACAGGTTCGATTTGCATAGATTTATTTTTAAAACAGAACTTATATAGAAATGACGCAAAATGCGGGCCAAGTTTTTGAAGTTTGTCTCTGACCATTCTCCAATCACAATATCATCACCTTCATATAACAAGTGTTGTGATAATATTGGAGCTTGATTTGGTGCTTTGAAACCGTGGAAAGCACCCAGTTCGCATGCCTTATTAACTATATTTAGGAAGGCCTCCATCACTATAATAAAGAAAAACGACGAAAGTGGGTCACCTTGTCTAACCCCCTTTGACATTGAAATTCAAAAGTGGAGGATCCGTTTATTGAAACTCATCTGAGACGTAGCAAGAAATTCCAATTAACATTATCAAAAGCCTTTTCAAAATCTATTTTTAACAGAAAGACATGAGATTTACTTTATTGATTTATAAGATTACTTCAATAACAATCAGTGGCCCGTCTAGGATGTACTGATCTTTGAGGAAAGCTGACTATGTTTCTGAAATGAACAGGGTCGGCTCAACCTTTTCGGTGGCCAAGCGAAATGAAAGTTTGGGGCCCTTTTCTGAAAAAGCAGGGGCAAAAATAGACAATGGACCATGCTTCTAGAAGTGTTTGTATATATATAAAAGTTAAAATTGATGGCCCTAGAAAAGTGAGGGTCTAAAGCCTTAACTTTATTTTCCTTACCCTTGAGCCGCCTCTAAAAATGACCTAGCCCACTCCATGTTCCGATCTTTGGTACATATTACTAGCTATGGTTTGAAATACTTCTTACATTATAAAAGTCACAAATTAATTTGGTTATAATAATATATCAAATTATAGAAACTTGATGGCACAAAAATGAAAAATCTTAACCTTTGATTCCTCGTTATAACTGCAAAATCTTGTGGTGTCAGCATAATAATTGTACATCTCACCATTATTTGACAGCATGGGCACATGGCTGCCAGGTGGACGGTCATAGTTTGTAAAATGTTTTGTGTTTGTCGTCAATAAAAAAAACTACGAACATGTGTTTAGCTAAATTCGTTTTCATTTCCATAAGCTAGATTTTGAAAGCCGGATTTGTAGCTGAACCGGTGGTTAATGAGTGGGTTCATTTTAAAACAGTCGGTCAGTTAAAACCGGAAGTCATCTTTTGAATAGTTTTCTTGATTTACCTATTTAGAAACGAATAACTTATTAGTGTTATGTATTTTGTGTATATATCGAATAAACAGTAATTTTCATTTTTATGGTTTAGTTATTTTTGACAGTTTTATTTAAAAAGTTTATTTAAAAGTTATCATTTTGATTCAGTTAGTTAACTACATTCATATTTTAACTTTAAATAAGAGGTAATTGTGTCAAATCACTTAACTTAATCAATATATTTCTTTTTATATATTTTAAACAAAGGATAACTTTACAAAATAATAACTAAGTTTATCAAGTGTTTCATTTAAATACCTTAAAGTTTTTTTGTTCCTCTAAAGTCACTCAACTTTCAGTTAGTGTTCCAATCCTATGTAATATTTTTATAAATGTTTAAATTTTTAATATTAAATGAGATATATGAAACATATATGAATCTTGTTCACTATTTAGCAATTATTTTTTTCTAATTCGACTTAAATATAACAATATTGAAACTTGTTTATTATTTGATAAACTTTTTTTCTTCACTATTACCTCCTATTTAAAGTTAATTGAATAAAAATTTCACTTATTGGTAACTAATATTCATATATATTTCATTTGCCTCATTCAATTTTAAAAAAAATTAAACATTTATAAAAATATTACATAGGATTGAAACACTTAATGAAAGTTGAGTGACTTTAAAGAGACAAAAAAACTTCGAGGTATTTAAATGGAACATTTGAGAAACTTGGTTACTATTTGGTGAATCCCTTTAAACAAATACATAAAAAGTCACAAATACCTCTCATTTAACGTTAAAATATGGATGAAGTTAATCACTTGGATGAAATGTCAAGTTTTGTAAACCACGAGAATAAACTAGAGAAAAATAAACTTTTTAGATGAAACTGATAAAAATGACTAAACCACATGGACGGAAATGACAGTTTACCCATATATATTTTTGAAAAACAATGATTATCAAAGATGTTTACCTAGGAACAGTTTGAACCTGAGTCTTTTCGAAGATCTTTCAGGTGTCTTACCACTAAGTCATGACTAACAACTCGGATATTCTTTTAATCGGTGAAAGCAGGCGGTATGATCGGATTTTCTAAAGAAATTCTATTTTTACCTTGTTCAAATTTTTACAAGAAAAGTATACATAATGCCATTAATTTTTCTCTAAAAACATACCATGTTGGATCCTAAAAACAAATAGTCAAATTACCGTTTAAATTTCCTTTTATTTCATTAACGTTACAAGTGTTTTAATCTCAGATTACAGTGCTTTAATTTGCTGGAGCATTGATACTGATTTAAAGTTTTAAAACTCTTTTTTTATTATTTAAATTTGAAATTAGTCAAACTATTAAAATAATTCATTAATTCTCACACTGGGTGCATGGATTCGTAAAATAATTAAATAATTCTTACGAATCTTGATCTTGACTTCCGATTGGTTAGTCATCGTCTGTCACCTTAATCACAGCAATGATATACGTCCATTAATGGGAAGGTTTCAAATTACTTGAGAAAATTAGTGTTCAAATTATTTATTATATTTTAGATATATTCCATGTTTTTAAATAAGTTGTAAGGTTTAGATAATGCTTTAAATGATGTATTTATTCAAAATGTTTGTATAGGAATTATAAATATACATATTTTATAATTATATGTGATATAGGAGATGTAAATTTGGGTACTCTTAAATATTGTGATAATCAGCTTAGACCCCGTGTATACACACAGGTGAAAAACATTAATGCATAAATTTCTTAAATTTTATTTATGTATTTTACATGTGTAAAAATGTATTACTGTATGCTAAGGATATAAAACAAAATTCAAAATATGTAAAAAAATAATATATAATTGAGTTTCGGAAATACGTCAATTACTATTTAATGTAATTTGACTTTCATTTACTATTTGATTGAAAATAAAAATTACATAATTAGATTTCAAAGTTTTTTTATAATAAAGGATAATTTAAAATAAATATGTTTTATTAGTATAATTAGTAATTTATTAAAAGATATTGGTGCATTTAATAGGAGAGAGAGACGAAAAAATATTGATGAGATTGAATATGGTGACGACATGTGGCATACAAAAACCTTTATTTATTGTATAGTATAGATTTGTCAAAAAACTAATCAAAACCATTTTTACTACATTTATTATTGAACACAATATAAAAAGTGAATTTATATATATAAGTCTACATGTATATTTGTATATTAAAAAAAGTACACATGTATAAGTTTTCAATTTACACATTTGTAAAAAAAATTAAGAATAATTTAGAGATGATAAATAAATTAATTTGAGAGATAAATGATTTTTTATGTTATATTTTAATAATAAAGATAGTAAAAAAAAATTGTTTTGATTGTTTTTTACGCGAGTTCTTACGGTTCTCAAGTATTTATTAGTTTTCAAAAGATTTTTCCCTGCACACACACTAGGTTAGAATATCGTGTTTTACACGTGTTGAATAAAATATAATGTTATTTGTCAACACATACATTTGTCAAAGTATGTCTTTATAAAATGTACCTTTAACGTGACAGTTGTAAATTCTGTTAAGTTAATAAAATATAGAAAATAAAGACATGGTTTTTAGTAATATCACAATTGTTACATTATAAAGGTTTTTTTTTTGTTAAGATTTTATGTTTTTGTTTGTCATTTGTGAATGACAAAAACAGAAAGAAGGGGTACGAAAAAAGGCAGAGGAAGTCACGTGGCATGAAGTTTGACCCAATGTAAAGAGTAAAGACAGCTGCAACAACTTGTACAGTACAACTAGTTATCACATGGTATTTCCAGAGAGCCAAAATTGCAACCAAGATTTGTAATTGACAACTTTTATGACACCAACATTAGATGCTTCAAGTACAAGTTTCTATGCATATGTTGCAACTTGCAACCATTAATGAACAATATATAATTGGTAGTAATGATGCCTCACTATTGTCCATAAGTTTCTAATGCCTTTAGTAATGAAGATAATATAATGTTGTCACCCTAGTAACCTTAGATGTAAAACATTTTAAAATTACATTATTATACGTTAACTTATATCAAACTAGTTAAATATGTATGAATTATCTTTCTAATTTTACTCCATCACACTATTCACATGTTTCTCGTAACATGCTTCTTGTTTATGTACTAAAAGAAACATTGTGAATGAAAGAAGTTTTTACACGAAGAGTAAGAATGTGAAAAATAGTTTATAGATATTTAACTAAAATATTATAGTTTTTATATAAATGAACTAAAACAATATAGTTTTGATAGTTTTCACATTTAAGTTAATGTGTGACACATACATACATGCACACGCGCATCAAAATAGTTCTTACGAACGTTCACGATAGAACACTCGAAACTCGTCTCAAACACACACATAAATGGAGTTGACATGACGTGTTTGTGTGTGTTTAAATGCCACATCAATATATTTTACTCTAATCATCAGTTACTGCTACCTCTCACGAGTTATAATCAAGAGTCCTACGTATCATATTTCTCTACATTTTCGTTTCATACGTCGGTTTAACATGTAATTCTCTCTTTAATTTCATATGGTATGTTATCTTAGTAGAAAATATTATATATACATTTACTTTTTATTTTCATAGTTGCTTTCATGTTATTTCCTTTCTTTTTAAAAAGAATACAAAAAATAAAGCGTATACACACCACAATGTGTGATTATATATACTATACGTCTCACCAAGAAATTGCAAAAATAAATATTTCCCCCTTTTTTTCTGATTTCATCCCGCTCACTCTTCCTCTTTCTCTTTCTCTTTCTCAACCACTCCACTCTTTTCACATACACACAGACCCCACATCTCCCCTTCTCAAAATCATGGAAACCAACTCGATTCTATTGCTTCTGATCGCAATTCAATTGGGTTTCCAATTGATTTCGTGTACGGTCACGTATGATAGCAAAGCCATTGTTGTCAATGGTCGAAGAAGAATCCTCATCTCTGGTTCAATACATTATCCCAGAAGTACTCCTGAGGTGCTGGAATCTCATATTATATTTAGATTTGGTTCTGTTTTGTTGGGGATTTGATGGATTTGTGGTTTTTGATTTGCAGATGTGGGAAGATGTTATAATGAAGGCTAAAGAAGGAGGGTTGGATGTGATTGAAACTTATGTGTTTTGGAATGTTCATGAGCCATCTCCTGGAAATGTACTTTCTTTCTATTTGTTTTTTGAAATTAGAAACATTCATAAACATTTTTATTTGATTTTTAACTTAAAAAGAAACTATAGTTTTTGTAAAAAATGAACATAAAGCTATTCAAATGTATGTATATACGTAAGGACAGTCTTATCAGTACACCAGTTTCAATACGGGTTGTATTATTTTCTTTTCTCTTACAATACAGGCCCGTATGGGGTGTGTTTTTCACTCATACGGGCGATGTGATAAGATACGATACGATACAATACGGATCGTATTGTTTATTTTTCGTCTGATGTGATATATACATGACTGATAGATAAAATACGAGCGGCATTACCTTCTTTTTTCGGTGTTCTAATGACGTCATCTATAAATAATATATATGTATGTGTTTGTGTGTATGTATGTATACATGGTGGATGGGTGGGACCATCCAACTTAAACCCATGCATTTCTTGTCATGCAACTGCCATACTTCATATTTCAGCTTTTTCAGAGCTGTAACTCCAAAGTTTTAGTAATTATTAAATCATTTTTTTATAAACTAACTGGTATGTTATTGATAATTAGGTCATCAAGCTTACTTTATAGAATTATAGATGATATGTGATGTTATCATTCCGTTTTCTATTATTTTTTAACTTTTTTTTTGTCTGTGAAAAAAAAAGTATAGTTTTGAAGGGAGATACAATTTAGTGAGATTCTTAAAGACAGTGCAAAAAGGAGGGCTTTATGCTCATCTCAGAATTGGACCTTATGTTTGTGCCGAGTGGAATTTCGGGTAATTTTCATTACTTTTGTTAAGAAAATACTTAAACTGTTTCAAAATATATTAAATTTAATTCGTATTTTAATTATGTGTATGGTACTAAAATTATTATTTTTAAATGTATCATACATTCATACTTCAAATCTTTATGGTTTCATGTATTGGTAGACATGAACTGAATAGCTGATTATGTGAACTTATACTTTATCTATTGTAAATTGTATTTATTTAGATTTTAATAATTCAGAAACAAAAAGTTACAAAACTAAAATGATTGATCCCGTTTGAACAGTTCAAAAGCAAAAAGTTATAAAATAAAAAAACAGATGACCGTTTAATTCATTAATAATAATGATTTTAGTATGCTACACACAATTATAATACATATGAATTACATTTAAAACAGTTAACTGTTTAAATTAATAACATTTTTGTTGTGCATAATAAAATGATAACTAAAATGGTGCTGCAAATGATAAAAGAATTGAAACTCTTCTGAAATTTTTAAAAAAATCTTTCAGATTTTATATTTATAACAGTTATTGTAACAATTTGAGCAGAGGATTTCCAGTTTGGCTGAAGTATGTGCCTGGCATTAGTTTCAGAACTGATAATGAGCCATTTAAGGTGACAATTTCTCAATTTATTTCATTTAAATCAATGCTAAAATACACTATTTTTTTAAGGATTATTGGATTTTAATAATCTCACATTTTAGCAATTAGCCAACAATAATCCCAACTGAGAATATTCTTATCACCAGTCCCTACTTTCAAACTATTATCTTATATTGGACCCCCTGTTAAAAAAACTTAACGCCGTTAGGTTTTATATGACGTGGACATCTACAAACCGCCGGAAAGTCGAGCCAAGCTAGCAGTGGTATCGTGGTGGGTTTTGAAATTGGCTCTGGTGGTGTTTAACTGGTATCGTTTTTTCGGCAAGTCTAAATAGAGATAACGGAAGTGTTTAATGAGACCAGTTAAACACCACCAGCGCCAATTTCAAAACACACCACGATACCACTGTTAGCTTGGCTCGACTTTCCGGCGGTTTGTAGATGTCCACGTCATATAAAACCTAACGACAGTTAGTTTTTTAACGGGGGGTCCAATGTAAGAAAATAGTTTGAAAGTAGGGACTGGTGGTAAGAATATTCTCAGTTGAGATTATTATTGGCCAATTGCTAAAATGTGGGATTATTAAAATCCAATAATCCTTTTTTTTAATTATTTTAAATTTGTTTGCAGAGGGCCATGAAAGGATTCACTGAGAAAATTGTGAATTTGATGAAGTATGAAAAATTGTTTGAATCCCAAGGAGGCCCAATTATACTCTCCCAGGTTAATCACTTCTCTGTTGTTTCCCAGTGGCAAAGTTGTAATTTCAAGATTTTATTTGGGTAGTTCTGCAACAACTTGCATCTTATGTAGTAAAAGTTGTACAGATAGAGAATGAGTATGGGGCACTAGATAAGAAATTTGGAGCTGCTGGATATAACTACATGACTTGGGCTGCAGAAATGGCTGTTGGATTAGGTACAGGTGTCCCTTGGATCATGTGTAAACAAGATGATGCCCCAGATCCTATTGTAAGCACTATTCCAACCCAGTCCATTTTCTACTAGTCTTGAATCCTGATCTTAGTAATTTCATTTGCCAATTTTTTTGGGCCTGGGCTATGGGCCGGATTCTTAACCATGAAACATCATGTGGCAGATAAACACATGCAATGGTTTCTATTGTGATGCTTTCAAACCCAACAAGCCATACAAACCAACAATTTGGTCTGAGGCATGGACAGGATGGTATCCTCTTTTATCTTTTGTACCATTTTGTCATGAACTTTTCAGAAATTATTTATTTGGTCTCGACTGTTTTGCTCAACCGTCACGTTTTTTATACAACTCAAATTTCTTTCCTTTTGATTCCCTGCAGGTTTACGGAATTTGGTGGTGCGGTTCATAAGAGGCCCGTTCAAGATTTGGCTTTTGCTGTTGCACGATTCATACAAAAGGGCGGGTCGTTTGTCAATTACTACATGGTTTGTTTTTCTTCATTAAGTCTTATCCACTCTATGATACAATGTGTGTACAAATACAAAAGTTGATTTTTTTTTTTTACTTTAAATATGAAATCTTGGTGCTTGAAATACAGTACCATGGAGGCACGAACTTTGGGCGATCTGCAGGAGGGCCTTTCATCACCACTAGTTACGATTATGATGCTCCACTAGATGAATATGGTAATGTTTTAAAAACCGAGTAGGGTGCATACTTACAAAACTTATAGACTACGTTCTATTTGTAAATGGAAGGGTTAACTGATTATGTGAATCTTTATAGGCTTGATCAGACAACCGAAATACGGCCATTTGGCAGAGCTTCACAAAGCAATCAAAAGATGTGAACCAGCTTTAGTTTCTGGAGATCCTACTGTCTTCTCTTTAGGAGCCCATCAACAGGTTATCTTTATTAAACTTGAATCTTGAACTCAATAAAAATCAAGAAAAATTGTACTAAATGATGACCAATCTCCAGGCGCACGTATACTATTCCAAATTTGGACATTGTGCAGCTTTTCTATCAAACTATAACACGGCTAATGCCACCAGGGTGATGTTCAATAAAATGCACCATACCTTACCTCCATGGTCCATCAGTATTCTTCCTGATTGTACAAATATCGTCTTCAATACGGCCAAAGTATGTCATTAAGTCATTTGGTTCATGATTTACTAATGTTGATCACTTGTTTTGTTGTTTGACATCTAAGATTTTTTTGCAGATTGGAGTTCAATCAACACGAATGACGATGTTACCAACCAACTCCCAGTTGTTTTCATGGCAGACATACAGTGAAGATCTAACCACTAGTGTTGATGACTCTGCTTTCACCACAATTGGTCTCTTGGAACAAGTAAATGTCACTAGAGATGCTAGTGATTATCTTTGGTACATAACTAGGTATGAATGTGCAACTCTATTTTTTTATTTTTTTTATTTTGCAAAAGTGAGTTTTTCATGACTCGAATTCATGACCTTACAGTGTTGATGTTGAGCCATCTGAGTCTTTCTTGCATAGTGGGGAGCCTCCTAAGCTCTTAGTGCAGTCAACTGGACACGCGCTTCATCTCTTCATAAACGGACAACTTTCCGGTAAAACATCTTACTTTGATTTTGAATCTGCAACATTTTAATATATGTAGAATATAATCGATAGTTGCATGAAAAGATGCAATGATATTATAGATACAATATGCAACGATTGACGACTAATATATGTAGAATCCTTAACTCGGATATCTTTTTAGGTTCGGCTTTCGGAACAAGGGAAAACAGGAGAATCAGATACAAGAGTAACGTCAAACTCCGTTCTGGAAGGAACAAGATTGCGCTACTTAGTGTTGCCATGGGATTATCAGTTAGTTTCTTATCTTTTTAGCATGCTGATTCCACAATGCTCATCAACTCTAACACTAACGCTTTTTTTTTTGTTTTTGTAAGAATATTGGTGGACATTATGAGAGTTGGGAGACCGGAGTACTAGGTCCAGTGGTTCTATATGGTCTTGACCACGGAAAACGGGACTTGACTCACGCCAAATGGTCTTACCAGGTTTGGTCCACTCATGTCAACCCTTTTTATGTTGTGTGTTAGAGCTCTGTACTAAGATGTCACTCGCGGGTTCACTCAGGTTGGTTTGAAGGGTGAGGCCATGGATGTTGTTTCCACAAACGATATGTCTTCAGTTGAATGGGTGCAGGGTTCACTAATCGCACAAAAGAGTCAGCCGTTGACATGGCACAAGGTATGACTAACTGAACCCTGGGGGCGATTGTGAGCTCATTAACAAACCTAACGATCTCGAACATTTTCAGGCTTACTTCAATGAACCTAATGGCAATGAGCCATTGGCCCTAGACATGCATAGTATGGGAAAGGGTCAAGTGTGGATCAATGGTCAAAGCATTGGACGTTATTGGACAGCTTATGCAACTGGTGATTGCCAACGGTGTCACTATAATGTGAATTATCGCCCTACCAAGTGTCAAGTTGGCTGTGGTCAACCAACTCAACGATGGTAAAACCACCAACACACCACATAACTTAAATTTTCAAGCTAGAACTCAGCTCTGTCTAAATAATGTTTGCAGGTACCATGTACCTAGATCATGGTTAAAACCAACAGGCAATATATTAGTACTTTTCGAAGAACTGGGGGGAGATCCCACGAGGATTTCACTAACAAAGAGATCATTGACAAGTGTGTGTGCTGATATGCTTGAATTTCACCCAAACACCAAGGATTGGCATACTGAAAGCAACGGGAAACCACAAGCAATTCGTAGACCAAAAATCCACCTTCAATGCAGTCTGGGTTTATTAATTTCTTCAATTAAATTTGCAAGCTTTGGAACTCCTATTGGAACGTGCGGCGCCTTCAAACGAGGAACTTGCCATGCTCCTGCCTCGTATGGTGTTGTTAGCAAGGTACTATGTTATATGCTTTTGTTAGGTTGTACTTTCTGCATGCAGTTGTATTTGTATGAAGCAGGGGCTAATGGATTTTGTATTGTACAGAGGTGCATTGGAAAAGAGAGATGTGCAGTTACCATATCAAACAGCAACTTTGGTCAAGACCCATGTCCAAACACATTGAAACGGTTGACGGTTGAAGCTGTTTGTGCTCCGACTTCAAGGGCTTGAGCTGAACACACAGAACAGCCAAACTAATCCGACACAAATTATAATTTAGATTAGTTTCTTCACAGGGTTTTTTTTATTTAATTTAACTATTGATTAGAAATGTTGGTTTACATAAGTTGGTGAAGATCCTGAGGGTTCTAAATTGTGATGGATCTTGATCATGGTCCTTTGGTTCTTTTAATCTGAACCAGGTCTTGTGGATGGGTTCATGAATCCTATACTGAACATCATGGAGAGTTGCCTGTGCAGTTCATGGAAATATATATATATATATATATATATGAAAATTATGTGGTCAAAGTCAAAATGTTGAACTATTGTTACAAATAACCAGATAAATTGATCAATCAAGAAAGGTAAGAAACTAAGGACCACATTACAGGGAACCATATTCTTGATTCATTCGAATGGTACAAACACAATTTTGAGGATAAGAACTTGTATAAACATGGGTGATGATTCTTGTACCAAAATCTAAACAAACACAAATTTAGTAAAGATATGTTGGCCCTAATAATTCTTGACCCAAGTTCCAAAAGATGAAAAGAGATAATTACGGGCCAGATATGTAATTATCAGAAAGTTGTAGTTTAGAGTCATGCATATATTTGTGCTTAGTCTAAGAGGTCAATATGTAATTAACTAAGGTCTAAGATTATAGTAAATATAATATTAAACTAATATCCTTTTTTTTATCTATTTTTGTACAAATCAATTAATAAGATTATAAACAATAGAGTAAAGTGCCATTTTTGTCTATATTGTTTGGCAATTTTAGCCACATTTATCTAAAAAATTTTTTTTAGCTTTTTTGTCCCTAACTTTTTAAAATCTAGTCATTTTCATCACTTGACTAACTCTGTTTACATTTTAACGTAAAATCAGGGGCAATTTAGTTTTTCAATTGCCTTCTATTCTCTATGACATTCAAGAAGGATTTTTGAAAAGACCAAATTGCCCCTGACTTAACGTTAAAATATAGACGGAGTTAGTCAGATGGATGAAAATGACTAGATTTTGAAAAGTTAGAGACTAAAAAGCTAAAAAAAAGTTTTTAGATAAAAGTGGCTAAAATAGCCGAACCACATGGACAAAATGGCACTTTAAAATGCAACTTATGCGATCAAATACTAAAATTTAACAGGATCACGTAAAACACAGCTTGCGTGTGGCCTTCAAAGCCGGTCCGAATAAAACAAGATTTCCATTAATTTAACAAGATATTCAATATAACACACGTTTTGAAAGACTGTTTTAGTCAAATGTTAGAATCCTTAAAAAAAGGGAGGTTCTGATTTCATCTCACAGCAGGTTTATCGTTCAAATGTATCATCACTTACAATAAGGAGCTAGATCGAATCCAACGGATCTTAATAGAAGCATATTATAACATTCCAACCGAATCAACCTTTTTAGGAGTCCAAATCATTATAAATTCAGATCCGGTTGGCAAAATCATCATCAAATAGCCGGCGCCGACCAACAAAGCTGTTAAAATGTGGCGTCTCGTAACAATATTGTTTCTTTTATTAAACGGAGTATGTGAAGGAGGCATAACAAGCAGTTACGTTAGAAAAGCCGCACCATCCATTGAGATCCCCAAGAAAAAGTTCCCTCCACCTCCTGGTTACAATGCTCCTGAACAGGTTTTATATTGAAAATAAAAAAACTCGTTTAAGCTCGAAGGTTTTAATGAGCTGATCTCGAGTAGCTTACGATACACCTGTAAACATGTTAGGTCATATGTTGCATTAATTTTATAATATTAAAGAAAATGATAACATGGATGTAGGTTCATATAACACAAGGTGATTACACTGGGAAGAGTATGATAGTTTCATGGGTGACGCCGTTGGAGGAACAACCGAAATACGTGACTTACTGGGAAGCCGATGAGGAAAACGATAACAAACGTAACCGAGCTCGCTCGATAACCACCACTTACCGATACTATAACTATTCTTCCGACTACATTCATCATGCTACAATAAAGAGATTAAAGGTACCCTTGTTAAAAGCATGTTTTCATAATATAGTTATTTATATTTACAACTGTATACTCACACACCTTTTAGTTATGTTACAAATCAAACAGTAGAACACAACACAAAAGACAAGTCTGCTATACTTTTCAATGGTTTCAGTCCTTAACATTAACGTCTTTTAATTATCGTATTAATTTATTGGTTAATTGTACAGTATAACACAAAGTACATGTATGTGCTTGGCAAAGGCAACTGCACACGGAAGTTTTGGTTTACAACTCCTCCAGAAGTAGGCCCTGATGTTCCCTACACGTTTGGCCTCATTGGTATATTACTTTCTAAACACAACTACATAAATCATATACACGAAATAAAACACAACATGCGATGATGTTGTGATTTCTAAAATTAAAATGAACATTATGGTTAATGTGTTAGGTGATTTGGGACAAACACAAGCATCGAATCAAACCTTGGAGCATTACTTGGCAAGCGGGAAAGGTCAAACCGTTTTGTTCCTTGGAGACTTCTCATACGCGGATGCTCATCCGTTTCATGATAACGAGAAATGGGATACTTTCGGACGGTTCATCGAGAAGAGTAATGCTTACGAGCCATGGATATATTGTGCTGGAAATCATGAATTGGACCTTGCTCCTGAAATTGTAAGACTTAACAAACCATGTCTAACCTTCAAGGGGTGACGCAGTAGTAAGCGTCTGATTCCTAATTAGCACATTGTTTCCTGCAATAACCTCTTAAAAGTCATATGTCTAGCGCAAACTGCGATTTATCTGATCTTGTTGGTTATTAATTGTTTTATAGGGAGAACAAGTTCTTTTCAAGCCATACAAGCACCGATACCACGTACCTTACCGAGCTTCTCAAAGCACATCTCCACTTTGGTACTCGATTAAACGTGCATCAGCACATATCATCGTGCTTTCTTCTTACTCGGCCTTCTGTACGTAATAATCAATTATGAGTATCTGTTTTCTTTTTAGTAGTTTTATCGATCTAACGTGAATGTACTTTTGGTGGGATTTTTTTAGCGATATACACTCCTCAATATCGTTGGCTCAAAGAGGAACTTCCAAAAGTGAACAGGAGTGAAACCCCATGGTTGATTGTCCTGATGCATTCACCAATGTACAACAGTAATAACTACCATTACAAGGAAGGAGAAACTATGAGAGTTGTCTTTGAGCCATGGTTTGTTAAGTACAAAGTCGATCTTGTGTTTGCAGGTCATGTTCATTCATACGAACGCTCCGTACGTCCCCTCTTATTATTATTATCGTTAGGGAAAATCATGAGAATAGACATGTTGACTATAAGTTTTGCTCAAATAGGCATTGGCTTTTACATTTGTTTAAATAGACAATCTGAAACAACCAATCAGGGGAGGGCAAATAAGCAGGGACGACACCTTCATAGCCCACACACCAATAATCCAGCACCTTCACACCCCACACACCCATAACCCGACACCTTCATAGCCCATACTCCATAAATCTATCATCTTTACAGCCCCCTAAAAAGTCAATGTCAATCCGGCTTCTTCAATTCATAGCTAGCGCACACTTTATAAATCTGACACATTCACAGCCCACGCACCCATAATACGGCACCTTCATAGTTTAGACGTCGATAATCTGGAACCTCCACAACCCACTTAAAAATCAATGCCTATTTTTCTAGTTCTTTTAATCAACTTCCCTATTTTTCTAATTTTTTTAATCAACTTGCCTATTCTCATCTACACCTCCATGGCCCATTTACATTTATAACTACTTTCTAGTTATGACTAATTTATTTATATGTAGGAGAGAGTATCAAATATTCAATATAACATAACTGAAGGAATAAGCAGCCCAATTAAAGACCCTTCAGCCCCGGTTTATATCACCATAGGTGATGGTGGGAACATAGAGGGTATCGCTGATAGGTAATATTAATTGTTTTATTGTCATTTTTTATTTATAACTAGAGATTTAACCCTGTGCGTTGCGATGGTTTTTTTCTCCTTAAACACTGTTTAGAAAATTTACTTTTAGCAATAGAAAAAATCGTTGACAAACATTTAATATCTAAAGAAATGGTCGTTTTGAAAATTGCAGTTTCATAGAACACCAACCAAGTTACTCGGCTTTCAGAGAAGCGAGCTTTGGACATGCGTTGCTAGAGATAAAGAATAGAACACACGCGTTTTACACGTGGCATCGTAATCAAGATAGTATGGCCGTATCCGGCGATACTATTTGGTTCTATAATCGTTATTGGTTTCCTAAAGAAGAGAGTAGCTCCAGCACATGATCAAGGGCCTAATCGATATCTTTAGTTTTGATTATTGATTATTCATGGTTAAATGATATTGATTTTCATATTTCATTAGCTAGCTAGCTACTAGTTAATTTCTTATGGTTTGGATAGTTCTTTTAGTTTGTTGTTGATTTATTTCCTTGAGAAGATATTTAGTATTTTTTTTAATTTATTCTATAAATGAGCATACCTTAACCTTGAATTATTTCAATAAATATTTTTAACAACAAACTCACACATCCTCAACTGCTTGGTTGAGCGACATAGGCTCTAAACGCTTGAATTATGATGTAAAAAATGAAATGCAAAGCCGTATTTTTATAGTGCGGATTTATCAAACAAACTAACCTAGTTAATCAACTAATCGTTGTTGACTTTAACTAACCATATTATTATTTTTGTGAGACAGTTTGTAAGAATGTCATATTTGAGGTTTTTTTCATTAACCGATGACCGAATACATGATATATGTATGGTTGACGGATGAAGTTCTACTTTTTTTAAACTGCCTTTTTCTTTGAAGATATATACATTAAGAAAAATGGTTAGAAGAATAGAAGATTTACATGTAACTATGTGTGCTTGGTAAAATGTAAAGGTAACTTTTCCAACAAATTAGGTATGTGAACGTTATTTGGATTTTGGGTGAAGTTTTCATGAAGTTATCCTATTTTAACATACAAACATATTTAAAAATAATAAAACTAATCTAAAAGTTAGTTAATCATGTTAATAAACATAACTGGCATAACGAGTTGTTGATCAGTTTTTGTAGAACATTATAAACCATATTAAAGTACAACCCTCTTGAAAAGTAAGAGACAACTGACGTTTTTCATTGGAGCACATGATAAACAACCAACCATAGCCTGCTAAGTAGTAGTCTGCTCTTTTATTTTAAGATATATATAGTGATTAACAAGATCATGGGTTAGTGGAGGTGGTGGTACTGACCCTCCTCTCCCAACCTAGACCCTAGTTCGAATTCAGTAATTACTTTTGTATTTTTTTTATTTTTCCTGTAATTAATTTTAGTCTTCTTTTGTAATTTTTTTATTATTTAATTAAATTATATCTATAAGTTTTTTTAAATTTTTATTTGTTTGTTTGACTTCTTTCTTTATTTTTTTCTTTAATTAATTTTAGGTTTATCAATCGATCACAACATAGCATTTAAGTAAAAAAAACTCATGCAAAATCCCCGCCGAGTTTAAAGAAGGGTATATAATGAAGAAACTTGATGTGTTTATCAAAAGTAGATATCTTAGTGATTGACATGTAGTTGCCACAACACGCAAGAAGCCACCCATCTAGTTACTATAAAATTAAAACTCAAGTGATAAACTTATTAAATTTAATTTTGAGAACACATAAATATAAAACATTGGGTGAATTAGATTTCATGTTGGCAACTCCATATGCACATATTACGATATGCATGCTGTGCAAGTGTCATATATTCTAACTTTTATTATAATTTATTATTATAATTAATTTTTTTTCTCTATAACTTTTAAAATATGATGTTTTAAAAATTTTCGAATATACCGTTGCGACGTGCTTATTTTTATCTACGTTTCGGTGTAAATTTCATTCGAAACGAAGTTGAGCGTAATAATGTACAAGTCATCAAATCACAAACGTTAAACGTACGAGTCATCAAAGCCGCTTCAAGGTTTCAAATTTTCATAGTTTTTTTTTTGTTTTTCACTTACAACTTTTAAAATATGATATTTATAAAATTTCGAATTTGATGTTGTAACATGTTTACTTTTATTTATGTTTCGATGTGGATTTTCGTTACGTCATTATTAAACCCATAAGTTGTTCCAAACGTTTTTAAATCCGTTTGGTTTTTTAAACCATTCAATGCTCATCTCCGAATATACCGTTGCGGGGTTCCTCTTTTGTTTATCTACGTTACACACCGCAACGTGGTACGTATGAGTAGTAACTTGATTTTTTTATTATACCTTTCATTTTTAGTTAAATACAATTTCTTTCATAAAAGGAAACAAATAGTGTTCTTGGCCCAGTGATTCATGTACGTACACGCACTACAACCGTATCCACATTTTGAACCCGCCACGGAATGCGCCATTTTAATTAAAAAAAGAAATGATTTACTCTTACAACTCGTAAACAATTATGTTTTATAAAATTTTGAAATTGACATTGCGATATGCCTATTTTTATTTACGTTTTGACGTGAATATGCGTAACGTTATTTTTAAACCAACCGGTTGTTTTAAAAGTTTTTAAACCGTATGGTGGCCATCTTAAAATACAACGTTGTGATGTTTTTTTATATACGTTTAAAGCGACCCTCCGTAATGCGCCGCCGACAGGCTTATTTTTATCTACATTTCGGTATAAATTTTTTTCGAATTACTTCACTTTCATATACAACGAGGTAACTTTTTCGTTACTATCGAATATACCATTGCAACGTGTTTTTTTTAACGTTATGTTCAATGTACCGTCACGATTTGCTTATTTTTATCTACGTTTCGCACCCGTCGAGGAGTGTGGATGGTAACCCACTAGTTTCGTAACAATAACGTAAACCTAAGGGTATTCATGTAGATCCAGCAAATATTAGGGGCAAATTGTCAAAGTGAATGAGGAAGAGCCATCGCTCGCAGTCGCAGCACTCAACTACATCGCCCGAACACGCTCGAAACCGTCACAAATTTTCTTCTCTGTGACTAATCGACGATTAAGTTAAGGATTATTAACAGAAGATCGCATCATGAGGAAGCGAGATTTAGCAATCCTTATGCTCGCCGCTTTCGCCATTTTCTTCTCCCTACAGGTAAGTCAGCTAATCTCAATTGATACTGTTTAATTGACCTAACAACCTAGTGGTCTTCAACTTGTTGATTTTTACATGATTACTTGTTCTAACTAATCTGCTTTTTTGACACTAGCACGAAGGCGATTTTTCGTTTAAGGAGGCGTGGTACCATCTATCAGACGAATATCCGATTAAATACGAAGGAGAGCGCCTTCCTCCACCTATTGTGTCCGATCTTAATGGTGATGGGAAGAAAGAGGTTCTCGTGGCTACACATGACGCCAAAATTCAGGTGTTTTAGGATAGAATTTAGGGTTTAGTTTAAAGCACATTTAGCTGTATATGTTGTTGTTCTAACTCTGTACCAATTGGGATTGTATTATTCAGGTTCACTAACCAAACATCAATTCAGGCTCCTGTTATCTGTTATTAGTTATGTATGTCATCAACTTAAGTTGAGCTCAGAGTCCTTGATTAGTTCTTTGGTGGTCACTTATAGCTTAGAGGTTATGCTATTCCTAGATTGATACTAATGTATCCATGGTTTTGGTGGCGGTCCATATAAGTATCCTAAAGAAATGGATGCTAGTTAGAACTTTGGTAGTGCACTGTCTATAATTTTCTGGCTTGGCAACCTTTCAAGCTAAAAGACTAAATTGACCTTGTAGGTTAATGTACTAAGTTATCCGTTGGGTATCAGAAATGAGCAAAAGCACAACTTTGTGACATATTGTGCTTACTTTTTTCAAACTGATGTAGGTTTTGGAGCCTCATTCTAGGCGTGTGGATGAAGGGTTTAGTGAGGCCCGTGTTCTTGCAGAGGTGAGCCTGTTACCTGATAAGATCCGGGTAGCTTCGGGCAGACGGGCAGTGGCCATGGCAACAGGAGTGGTTGACCGAACTTTCAAACATGGTCAAGTACAAAAACAGGTCTTGGTTGTTGTGACATCTGGTTGGTCTATTATGTGTTTTGATCACAACCTCAAAAAACTATGGGAGACAAACGTTCAGGTGAGATCATGAAGGGAGATTTTGGAATCTTGGTTTCTGTCGTCAAATTGGTAATAATTTTACACCACGTTTCACTCGGTCCATTTTTTTCTATTTTAGGAGGATTTTCCACACAATGCTCACCATAGGGAGATATCTATCTCTGTAAGTAATTATACATTAAAACATGGAGATGCTGGCCTTGTAATTGTTGGAGGACGAATGGAAATGCAGCCACATGTATGTCTTTTTCTATGCTAATGCATAATTTTCTTTCATTTTTTTAACTGGTCAAACAATGTTAAGTGGTGAACCTTAGTACTAATTGCATTGTTTTAGATGCACCTCGATCCTTTTGAAGAAATTAAAATGGCTGAAGAAAGTGCTGATCAGCAAAGAAGAAGTGCAAGTGAAAAAGATGTAAGAAATTGCAAATTAATTATGTATCTATAATCGAATGTCCTTTTTTTTCTTGTAGCAACAAAGCATAAGGATTTGCTTTTAGTCTGCAGATGCTTCGAGTGCTGTGGATTTACGCCATTTTGCATTTTATGCTTTTGCCGGGCGAACTGGTACACTTCGCTGGAGTAGAAAGAATGAGGTAATTTAAAATTTATGTGTGTATTTTATTTGGAATTGATTTATAGCATTACTGTTGAAATGGGATCTTGTTTCTACTTATTAATGTTGAGCACAAAAACTATACTATCTTATCTGTTTACTTATAGTTATTGTTCTCAAATAATAGAACACTGAAGCAGCTGCAACAGATGAATCTCCACTAATCCCACAACATAATTATAAGCTTGATGTTCATGCTCTTAATAGGCGTCAACCAGGAGAGGTACTCACAATGCAACATGATTTTATATCTTAATAATTGTTCCTTGCTAAAATTCTGATGTCATTATTGCTGAACATTTTTAGTCTGTAGTTTGAATGCAGGGAGTTTAGAGAATCAATCCTTGGAACTATGCCACATCACTGGGTGGGTACAAGGGTTTTGTTTTTCATTTTTTTTATCTCGTTTATTTTCTTTTAAATCGCCTGACAAGGTTCATCTCAATCAGGATAGGCGGGAGGATACAATGTTAAAGCTGGCCCACTTTAGGCGTCACAAAAGGAAGGCAGTGAAGAGAACACCTGGAAAAACTTCAAATTACCCTTTCCACAAGCCAGAGGAAAACCATCCTCCCGGGAAAGACTCTTCAAAAAAGATTTCAAATTTGATTGGAAAAGCTACAAATTTTGCTAATTCAGCCAAGACTAAGAAGGTAAATTTTGTGAAGATGTATTTAATAATCCAATCTTGTAACAAGTTCTAATACTGGCCTTAAATTTGGGCTCTGAAACCAAAACCCGTACATGTGGCCAAATGATACCTCCTTTTATGGGGCCTGATTTTAGATGTTCGTATTTGTTTGCAAAATTTTAGAGTCGTGTTCACATGTTACTGATGGAATTTTATGATTGTTTTTCAGGCATCCCCTTATGTTCCCACAATTACAAATTACACACAGCTCTGGTGGGTACCTAATGTTGTTGTGGCTCATGCAAAAGAAGGGATTGAGGTTTTGCATTTGGCATCTGGTCGCACATTATGCAAGGTAACATGATGCCTGTAAAAGTGACTGAAATAAATAACCACTGCACAAAACATTCTGGCTCAATTACAAGCTATATTATTAATTACAACTACAAACATTTGCATGCCTGTATACTACCTCAAATGTTTTTGTACATGTATCATGCGTATATCAATTATTTCAACCCGCGTATTTCTTTTTGAATTGTCTCCAAAATTTACTCTAGTTTTATTTCTCTAGCTTCACCTTCAAGAGGGTGGCCTGCATGCTGATATTAATGGAGATGGAGTACTTGATCATGTCCAGGTTTTGCAGCTTTGAGTTTTTCTTTTTGTGGCTTATTAGTTTATTATATAATTATAGTAGTATTAATATTATGTATGCAGGCTGTTGGGGGAAATGGTGCTGAACAAACAGTTGTTAGTGGCTCAATGGAAGTGTTAAAACCTTGTTGGGCTGTTGCAACATCTGGTGTACCAGTACGAGAACAACTTTTTAACGTTTCAATATGTCATCGCTCTCATTTCAACTTATTCCCTCATGGAGAATATTCTAGAAACTTTGGTAGAGCTACAGATGTAAATTCACTCGAGGTGGCAACACCAATCCTCATCCCAACAAACGACGGCCATAAACATCGAAAGGGTAGCCATGGAGACATTGCTTTTTTAACAAATCGTGGGGAGGTATAAATCATTAAATATTCTTGTTTTTGTTTTCTAACAAATTATTGGAAACTAAAGGAGTAAGATAATGTGTGGCAGGTTACAGCTTATTCACCTGGTTTGCATGGACATGAAGCGGTTTGGCAATGGCAGCTGTTGACCGGTGCAACATGGGCAAACCTCCCATCACCAGCAGGGATGATGGATGCTGGTTATGTGATCCCCACTTTGAAACTGTTGAATTTACGGATGCATGATAATCAGCATTTTATCTTAGCAGCAGGTGATCAGGAAGCTGTAGTGATTTCTGCTGGTGGAAGTCAACTGACTTCCATTGACCTTCCTGCCCCACCAACTCATGCGTTGGTTGATGCGGATTTTTCAAATGATGGGTTAACCGATCTGATCGTTGTGACTTCTAACGGGGTGTATGGGTTTGTTCAAACAAGGCAACCAGGGGCTCTCTTTTTTAGCACACTTGTTGGCTGCCTAATTGTTGTGATGGGGGTCATATTCATCACTCAACACTTAAATTCAATGAAGGGGAAACCTCGAGTTCCATCAGGCCACATTTAATAAAGATTGAGCAGAAATAGTATACAAATATGAGGTGTTTAATCAAACATTGAAGCCATTAGATGCATCTGTTTTATTTGTTTTTAAGTTGGTTATCGAGTATGGTGTTAACAGAAGCGTTATGAGGGTTTTTGTACACGGACTCGTGGACTGATGTCGTCTCTTAGCACATTTAGTTAAAATACAGTTTGAGTTTTGTAAATTTGATGTTTAAAGACTATGGTGTTGTGACAAGGTGAAATGGTATGTTTGCAAGATAATAGAGAAAAAGATTGCATACCAAGAATTTTGTTAGCAATAGCTGCTTTGCTTATAAGGATGTATGGCTGAATTTTATAGGAATTTTGACATAAACATTTAAAAAATCATGCAACTAATTGTTTACATTTAAGTTACTAATTACACTAAAGATTAAAATAAAACGCACGGGAATAGTATGCTTTACTTCTTTTTGATATTTGCCACATTACTTTCTTTTTTCATACTTTTCTCACATAGTATGTTTTCCTTCTTTTTGATATTTGACACATTAGTTTTTTTTTCATACTTTTGTCACAGTTAACTATTAATTTTGCATGGGAGGATTCCGATTCGTCCGTTTAATTTTCTTAAGTTTTGATTCTTTTCATTTTGGCCACCAAACTTTTTTAGTTTTTTATTTACTTTTTCAACATTTTCAACCCTTATACTATATAATATACGCTTTTAGCCCGTTTAATTTTCTTTTACATTTTCATTTTTAACCCTTATAGTGTATATAATATATGTTTTTAGCCTGTTTCATTTTCTATTACTTTCATTTTCTTTTAACAACTTTCGTTCGTTAACTTTTTTCAAAATACGAAGTACGCAACTGTTTGTAGTTTTTTTGTCAACGTTCCGATATAATTTTTTTTAAACGGACTTGTATTCAAAATCGATTTTTTTTGCGTTGCCTATAGCGAGTTTCGTTACCGTTGACCCGTTGTGGTACCGTGATGAGTTGAACCTATTATGGTACCGTGATGGGTTGAACCTATTATGGGTGAACAACATCATTGTAGATATTAGTATTATCGGAACCCGTATCGGTATTCACCTTATGGTTTTCGATGACCCGAAACGGTAATTTTTTTAATTTGGTTTTTTCCTTTTTTGTTGTTTAGCTTTATGTTTTCTTTCTATTAACATTATTTTTACCGTTGCGTCTACGTTTTCGTTAAATATTTTTTAACAATGCGCCCGACACAGTTTTCTATAATAGCTTTCGTTCGTTAGGTTTTTTAAATAAAAAAAATGCGTTGTTCTCTTAAAAAAACTGCCAACGTTCTGCTTTAATTTTTATTGAAAACGGAGTTGTATTCAAATTCGAGTGTTTTTTTGGTATCATACACTATAACGAGTCTGCGATTCAATTTAAGTTTTATCCACACAAACGAGTCAAACCAATAACAACCAGACTTCCGCCGCGAAGCGCGGGAGTTAAAAACTAGTTATCAAAAAGCTAATATGACAAATTATGAAGATAACTGAATTTATTCTCCAAACAGAGATATACTACGCTCTTGGATATATATTATACATTAGGTTACGGGTTGAACAATAAAAACAACAAAATTTATAAAATTGTATATATTTCTCATGACTGAAAATATGAAATTATGTATAAGTATAGATTTAAAGTAATAAATCAATAATATTGAAAAAAAAGATAATTATAATTTATAAATTTTCATAATTTGAAAGATAAGGATTTGAAAGTTCCCATAATATTGAAATTTTTTTAATTGTATTCAACGAAAGTTAATGATTCGAATTGATGTTACCATAATTTCTGTTAACTAAGTTTGAGCGAGAAAAACTTTAGTTGATCTTATAAAAAGATGACATGTGATAACACGAGATTCTAATCTATACTATATAATAAATAAAGGTTTTTTAGTGTCACATGTCGACTCCATATTAATTCTCACCATTTTTTTCCCCGCCTCTCTCTCCTATTTAATGCACTTCTATCTTTTGATAAAAATATATGTTTAAAGAAAATCTTACTACTCTAATAAATAAAAATTTTTTCAGGACACGTGTCACTCTCTGGTTCTTTCTCATATTTATATTCTTGCCTCTCTCTCCTATTAAATAATAGATTTTCTATTTCTCTCTATTATTAAATAATAATTTTTATATTAAAATAAATCTAATTACAAATACTTATTATTTAATTATAAATAGTTATTATATCATTAATCAAATGAACTTAAATTGATCTAACATTTATTAATTAAATTAAAAAATTAATACTCAGTTGAAAAAAAATGTTTTAAAAACTAACTTAACAGGCCTTATAGCTGTCACGACAAATTACATTTTTTAAAAACATATTTTGACAAATGTGTTTGTTAACAAATTATATTATATTTTATTCAACCGATGTAATATACTGGTTTATTCAACCTGTGTATTACACGGGTTTTTAAAAATATAAAATTTTTATTACTAAATATATAACATTTTATTTATTTAACCCGTGTAATACACGGGAGTTTAACCTAGTTTATTATACAAAGGATATGTATAAATGCCGGTGATGTTAGAAGATAGACGCTAGTTACATCATTATAATATCATATGTTTGAGTTATAAGATATATAATATTTTTGGTAACAACTTTATTTTGCTTTTACTTTTAAATGGATTATAACGTTATTCAGTTCCTAGACACAGTATAATGTATAAACTAGTACGTGACCGGTTCAATAACTTTTTTATTTTTAAATCGATTTTCTTCGTTTATGTAGGTGGTGTTACTTCGTTCTAGCGACTAAGCGTATTTGAAATAACGCATGTAAGTCCTACATTCTGATTCCTTTGTTTTAAAAATTCTTTAGACTTGCACTTATTTTGGTGGATGGTTTAAGGTGGAAAAGAAACATGTATCATGTTTACAGATCATAGGTTGAGTTTGAAAGATCTGTGAACATGTCTTGGCGAAAGAGAGGCATCGTCGTATCAAGCCATTAAGGCTTTGGCAACAATGAAATCTGTTTTTTTTGTTAGTGGCATGGTTGTTTCTGTACGAAGAACAAGACTAACTCGGGAATCGGTGGAAACTTACCTTTGCTTAAAAGATTACTTGGACGCGGCGGAAAGAATACAACATATATCTTCCCTTGAAGGCGAAATCGAAGTCCAGGGAGAGATATACGAGGACGAGGTGGAAGGAGGATTGATTGAAGCAATCGACGAAGAGAGCCTACGAGGGAGTTCGGGATCCGACTAGTACCGACTACCCGGTTTTTCAATGTATCGACGAAGAAGACTTATTTTTAATGTACTTTCAATTTGTAAACTTTTAATTATTGTTTTATAATTTTTAAACTTTATCTTGTATGTTTTGTAATTTTTATATTAAGTTAATATATTAAAATGCATTTTTAAGTTACTAAACCATTTTATTGAAATACAACATTACGACCATACGTTACTAAAACATTTTATTGAAATACAACATCCAATACCAACTAATTATCCGCATTGTTCGGATTTGTAATATTCGTCTCGTCATATAACTTGCAATATTTTTCTAAGTGACGGCTTAAAGTTGCATTAGACTCTTTACCAAAAAACGATTCGCACGACTTGCAACGAGCCTTGTTCGGTCCGCTTGACATCTCACACAAATCAAAATATTGACAAACACTTGGCTTTCATGTGGTTGGAATAACTCTTATAACCGTTGAAGATGGACCAGCGTTTTCGGCCATTTTCGAGATCGTTTTTTGCTAAAGAAGTAGAAATGAGAGTAGAAAATTGTGTGATTCAACCCATACAACCAATAAGTATTTACACTAATTTATGGGGTCAAAAAAACACAAAAAAGTTAAAAAAAAAAACGGCCAAAAAAACAAATCTAACGGCTATTTAAAAAAAAAACCGAGTAAACCGGTTTAAGACCCGAACCGGTTTGGTGGCCAACCCGGTCCTCAACCAGGTCCGATCCGGTTTGATAGGGTCGTGTTCGATGTTCCTTGAACCTGGGTCGTGACCCGATCCGGTTCGTCCCCCAACCCGGTCCAACCAGTTTGGGTTCAGCCAGACCCGGTTTTAAACCAAGACCGGTTTGGATTTTGGACCCGGTTTGTACACCTCTAGTCGAGTCTTCTCATTTAATTTCCGCACTTTTCATAAAGATAAATTGATCGACTGCTCACCGAGAGGGTTTGGAAAGCTCGATAATCGCAAGCATCATCAACTGGATAATTCCAAATTTTACTGTATCAATAATAAAAATGCAGTAACCACTCACCACTAGTAACATGATCGACAAGCAGCAATTAGGGATTTTTCTTAGTCGTTAAAAATGTCCGACAACCTGAATTTGCTAAAGTTAAGTCGAAAAAGACGCATAGAGGCATGGTTTCAAAGTACAAATAGCTCCACAACCACTCTGGGTTGTGTTACACAAAATATACGTAGGGGGAGGATCAAATAAGTAGGTTTTCGCTAAGAAATGACCAAAACGCTTGGAAACAATATCAAACGAACTCCGATTGAGCTCATTTCAGAGGCGTTGGAATCGTCTCGTTGAACTCTACCATCTTAGCTTTTAGGGTTTAGCTTTTAAAGTTTAGATTTTACGTTTGAATTTTGGGGTTTTAGCCTTTTGGTTTAGCTTTTAGGGTTTAGAATTTATGGTTTAGGTTTTTTTGAGTTCGATGAGACGGTTCCAACGCCGCTGGAATGAGCTCAATCGGAGTTCGTTTGACCCACTTCTTAGCGTTTCTTAACGAAAAACCATTTTTTAGTAAAAGCTTCCCCAATATATGTATATATATTTCTATCTTGATATATAAAATCAACATACTATTATTTGTTATTAACTTAAATATAAATTAAATTGGGCAAAGGTTGCAGACCATTATTGATAAATGGTAGAAATAATGTGTAGGATTAGGAGAGAAAAAAGGGCAAGGCAGAAAAGTGGCAAGAAATGGCCAATACCCTTGTCTTTTGGATCTTCACAATGTCTCTCTATTTCTGTCTTTTTTTCTTTTTTCATCTTTTTTGTATGAACAAACCTTCTCACATGTAACCACCATGGCCACCGGAAAACACCGTACCACCAAGCGATCTTCTGGTGGTTCCTATACATCCACCGTCTCCACCGTCGTGTTTGTGTGCATATTCATTTTAGGTGTCTGGATGCTCACTTCTAACTCCTATGCTTCCTCAAACAAGTCCACCACCAGAATCTCTCAGAATGCTTCATCCCGATACAGCTTCCGCAAAATCCCGATTGATCCTCCCGCTTTTGAAGACAATCCCGGTGATCTTCCGGAAGATGCCATCCAGCCGGATGATGGTTCCGGAACACGTTTTGACCACCCGACCACCGGGTCAAATGAAACCAAACCGCAAGCTGAAAGCGCTACGAGAATGGATGTTGGCAAACAACCACATGTTGAAAAGGAAGTAGAAGAGATTCAAATGTCTGAGGAAAATAGAAAGACTCAAAATAAGACGGTTGACAACACCACAAGAATTGAGGATCATACACGAAAAAGCAAGCATGAAGAGAAGGAAAATCATAAACAAACAGACGTGACTGGTGGCGATAAAACGGGTATGGTTAACAATGAAGAACAATATACATCAGAGGAAGAACAAGAAAAGAGAAATGAAAACGATACGCAAACGTACGCGACAGGTGGCAATGATAAAGGGGGAATGGTGAACGATGAAGGACACGATATAACAGAGGACGGACAAGAACATCCACAAAATGAGGAAACGGGTAACGATCAAATACAGCAGAACGAAGAAAAACCAGCACACGAGACAAAACCGCCAGCGGAGAAAGTCGAGACAGAAACCAACACCACCGCCATTGCAATCATAACACCGACTAAAGATTCAAAGGTGGCGGCAGACAGTGGTACAATGATAGTTGAAAGAAATTCTACCGAGATTCCAATGGAGTCAAATGAATCAAAGAAGGAATGGAAAACTCAAGCAGGTCAGTCGGACAACGAAAAAGAGAGGCAACAAGAAGGCAGAAGTGATGTAGCTGAAATGGCAGATGATCACAAATGGGAATTATGCAATGTTACAAGTGGGACAGACTATGTACCTTGTTTGGACAATGAAAAAGCAATCAAGAAACTGGTTGGTAGGAATCATTTTGAGCATAGGGAACGCCATTGCCCGGAGGTGGGTCCTACGTGTCTTGTCCCGATACCTGAGGATTACAGGTCACCTATTCCATGGCCTCACAGCAGAAATAAGGTATAGTTTTATGATTTACAATGCCTTTTAGTTATGATAACTTGAAGTCCATGCTATAATATCCATAAATATTTGGTGTTTAAATGAAAATTTAAAGATGTAAATGGCAGATATGGTTCCATAATGTACCACACAAGTCGTTGGCGAATATAAAGGGGCACCAAAATTGGGTAAAAGTGACAGGAGAATTCCTTACTTTCCCGGGAGGTGGAACTCAATTTATCCATGGTGCTCTACACTATATTGACATGCTACAACAGGTAATTAAGTTAATTAAGTAATTATCAAACTGAGTAACTCTTCATAAATTATAAATAATTCATTGGGCGTTTACCTAATGCAGGCAGTGCCCGAGATTGAATGGGGAAAGCACACTAGAGTAGTTTTAGATGTAGGGTGTGGTGTAGCAAGTTTTGGAGGTTACCTTTTTGACAAAAACACCCTTACAATGTCGTTTGCACCTAATGATGAACATGAATCTCAAATTCAATTTGCACTTGAAAGAGGAATACCTGCAATTTCTGCTGTTATGGGCACTCGTCGCCTTCCATTTCCAAGCAATGTTTATGATCTTATACATTGTGCTCGTTGTAGAGTGCCCTGGCACAAAGAAGGTTCAAATGTTAACATTTTTTTCTATTCCGTGTGACCCATTTAAACTGACAGTGGTAAAATGGGTAGGTTGGGTAACAAAGAAGGTTCAAATGTTAACATTTTTTCTATTCCGTGTGGCTCATTTAAACTGACAGTGGTAAAATGGGCAGGTTGGGTAACCCGTCAATACATGTTTCGGTCAAAACAAAATCTTTTTGTACGGCTGTGTTGGCTTGAAACACTTTTTGTCGAATTTATTTGATAAATAATTACTGTGCCAGATATGATTGTTCAATAATGGTCTTCTTTTTAATAAAATAATTTAGGAGGTTTTATGCATTAAAAATACAATTTGGGTGACTTTAGGACTTGTTCAACCCCTTTCAAGCTATTTTTTTATCAGTTTACCTGTTTGACCGGTTTGAAATAATGTAAGAAAATATGATGCGAGACAAAATGAAGAGTTTGGTAGTAGAAGCTTTAAAACCTTAAATACCATATGAACTTAGTCATTGTTATTTCTCTAAAGGTGGCATGCTTCTTCTGGAGGTTAATCGCTTGCTTCGCCCAGGAGGTTATTTTGTTTGGTCAGCAACACCTGTTTACCGAAAACATGGGGAGGATGCCAAAATATGGAAAGGTAACGTTAAATAATCTTTATGATAGATTAAGTTAATATTAATGTTGAAATAACTAGAATAATAACTTACAATCAGAAATGTCTGCTTTAACGGAGGCAATGTGTTGGGAGCTTGTTACTATCACAAAAGATAAACTCAATGAAGTTGATGCTGCTATCTACCAAAAACCAGAATCAAATGAATGTTACAATGGAAGAAAGAAACAAGAACCACCAATGTGTAAGCCTGATGATGATCCAAATGCTGCATGGTAAGCATTAAAGAAAAAAATAGGTCATATTTGACTTCTGAATTAAAAAATAATTTATTTGGGTTTATTTGGCAGGTACATACCTCTACAGGCATGTATGCACAACAACCCAATCGGAGACATAGAGAGAGGTTCAAGATGGCCCGAAGAATGGCCAGCTAGGGTCCAAACACTGCCATATTGGTTAACCAAATCCCAAATGGGAATTTACGGAAAACCAACTCCAGATGATTTCAAAGCAGATTATGACCATTGGAAACAGGTTGTTAGCAAATCATATATGAGTGATTTAGGGTTAAACTGGACCAATGTAAGAAATGTTATGGACATGAGAGCTGTTTACGGAGGGTAAGTGTTAAATCAAACTTTCTTTTCCATCGGTCTCCCTCTGCATGATTAATACTAAGAGACAATTTAAAATCTGACTAATGTGAACCTGTTTTTATACAGGTTTGCTGCAGCATTGAAGGACTTAAACTTATGGGTGCTGAATGTCGTGAGCACAAGCTCTCCTGATACACTGCCAATAATATTTGAGAGGGGTCTTTTTGGAATTTACCATGATTGGTGTGAATCTTTTAGCACATACCCTCGAACTTATGATCTCCTTCATGCAGATCATCTTTTTTCCATGCTGCAAAAAAGGTGCAAAATCACACCTGTTGTTGTTGAAATTGATAGAATTGTGAGGCCAGGTGGGAAATTGATTGTTCGAGATGATTCCAGCATGATAATGGAAGTTGAGGAATTGTTAAAGTCACTGCATTGGGATGTACGCTTAACCTTTTCTAATAACGAAGAAGGAATACTGAGTGCCCAAAAGTCAACATGGAGGCCCGACGTTTATGCAATAGCTTCATAGCCCTGGTCATTCAAATGCCAGATATACAAGTAGATAACTCTAATTTTGAGATCATGCAATCTTGAAATGTGAATTCATTTGGTAGAACACATGAAGAAGTGTTGAAAAGTAGACTGTAGAGAAGATAAGAGTAAAGAAGTTGGTTTGTACAGAATAAGGGTGACTATTAGAAACGCAAACAAACTTCAGTTTTCTCCAAATTATGTTTTCACCAGTAAATGGTTTACATTTTACATGCCAATGAGGGAGAAAAGTAAAAACCGCATCAAAAGATAATACTGACACTTTCCCTTCATATTCAACTTGCACCAAGGAGATCTTGCAACACACCATTCCGGACAGCTACTTCAAGATCTACACGAATAATTTATTCATAGAAAATAAGAAACCTTACTAATTAATTTTAAACTAACCAAAGAGTATAACTATGAAAAAAGAGAAGAAAAGCTAACCATCAGCACCACCCATATGCTTTCCATTCACAAATATCTGAGGAATAGTGCGACGGCCAAACAGGTCTAAAAGCACATTCTGGATTTTGTACCCATCATCTGAAAGTAACATTGTTTAATATGCTTGACCCTTAGATGTTACATAATTCCAAATGAAATTGACTCAAGAAAATGTTGACAGCTAGAGGTCAAAGAAATATAGATCGCAAAATACCTCGAAGATCAAGCTCCACGATATAAGGTTGCTCTTTTAGTTCACTAAAGATGCGTTTTGCACGTCGACAGTACCTGAACTCATGGCGTATAACACCAAGTACTCTCAATATGGTTGCCAAAAAGAAAATTAGTTGTATATTCAATCTATTAAGGTAGAACCATGTGCTTCCTTCACAAAGAAAAATATTCGTTACATTTTTTAACTGAAGAAGATTAATTATTTACTTGCTTCCAGGTATTTAGTAATATAATATGTCCTACTATTAATGGTATATAACAATGGTTGAATAATAATCAGGATGAAGCAGAGAAAACAGAAGGCAGCAGGAGGCCAACATAACTACTGATACATTAAGCATATTGTGCTACCTTATGTATGCCTTGATGGCTAATCTTGGAAACCTTAAACATTTTAAACACTTAAACATGCATATGTAACCAGAGTGCCTATCAAGGAATGGTAATTGTAATAAGTTATCAAATTCTCGAAATGGCCAGATCATGAAGTCTATGAACCTGACTAGCAATTATATAACCAATCACAGTCTAGCAACTTCTAACCAAGGCATCTCAGTGAATAAATTCAATTGAGGATTACAGAAGTGTACCTCCATAAAACAGATTTTCAGATATAAACATTACAGGAAGAAAACTCAAGACTAAATCAGTCCTCAATCAGTATCACTCAATTCTTCTTATCATTAAACCCTAAATAAAGCTTATCTCTGTATATCAAGGTTAAATTCTACAAATAATACTACTAATCAATCTTCGCAGATATAAGGAGTCAAAATAACGATTTCCAGCAATCCTATTTATCAATTCAACTCGTAATCTTCGCAGTTGTTCTTAAATCAAGCATATGAATTAATTTCAGCTAAATAGAGAGGAGACTAACGGGCAGTATGATTTTGAGAAAATTGCGATCTTATTGGAGTAAATGACGTTCTGAACAAAAGCCGACGGAGACTACGAAGCTGCGACTTCCTTCGGTGCATGGATCACTACCAGAAGCATGATTCCAAATACTAAAACTCCGAACTTACAACGATTATTCGACTGATACTCCGTCGTCGTCTTCATTTCGCCCCTTGTTTCTGTCACTGCGTTCAAGACGTCTAAACTGAAAATAGTGAAATTAGGCGACCGAACGGAACAAACTTTATGGGCTCCATGATATACTTTAAGCCTTTAAGGTACAATTGGGCCGGATTCTGATTTCGGTTTATTAATCGAATTAGGATCTATGTATTTCGAACACATTGAATTCGAATTATATCAAAAAAAAATTATAAAATATACATGTTATATATATTATTTTACTAGCTTAGACCCCGTGTAATACACACGGGTGAAAAATATCAATACATAAATTTCTCAAATTTTATTTATATATTTTACAGGTGTACAAATGTATTACTATACATATAGTAAGGATAAAAAATAAAATTCAAAAGATGTAAAGAATAATATATAATTGGGTTTCAAAAATACGTCAATTACTATTTAATTTAATTTGACTTTCATTTACTATTTGATTGAAAATAAAAATTACATAATTAGATTTCAAAGTTTTTTTATAATAAAGGATAATTTAAAATAAATGTGTTTTATTAGTATAATTAATAATTTATTAAAAGATATGGGTGCATTTAATAAGAAAGAGATGCGGGAAAAAAATGAAGAGATTTAATATGGTGACGACACGTGACATACAAAAACCTTTATTTATTATATAGTATAGATATAGATTTGTTTTTCACACTTCAGATCATTTGAGTTAACCGGAATTCAAAACAGTTTTCAAATTTAGAATTCGAACTCAGTTTCAAAATTGTCAAATTTGAATAACACGTATAACTCGAAAAACTGACTCGATGACCACACCCCTAAAAAGAAGATACGAGTACAACTCAATCATTCATGTGGCAATTCATAAAGATAATAGCCACAGTGACGATTTAGATTAATAACATAATGGCCACATGGACGGTCGTAATCTTAATCTTAATACTCTAATAAATGAAAATCTATTCAATACACGTGCCACTCTCTGGTTACTCCTCATCTATATTTTCTCGCCTCTCCCTCCTATTAAATATTAGATTTTTTATTTCTCTCTCATATTAAATAATAATATTTATATTAATAAATTTAATTACGAATACTTATTATTTAATTATAAATAGTTATTATATAATCAATCAAATGAACTTAATATGAACTAATATTTATCAATTAAATTAAAAATTAATACTCAGTTGAAAAAAAATGTTTTAAAAACTAACTTAACAGACCTTATAACTGTCACGATAAATTACATTTTTTAAAAACATATTTTGACAAATGTGTTTGTTAACAAATTACATTATATTTTATTAAACCGATGTAATATACTGGTTTATTCAACCCGTGTATTACAAGGGTTTTTAAAAATATAAAATTTTTATTACTAAATATATAACATTTTATTTATTTAACCCGTGTAATACACGAGATTTTAACCTAAGTAGGATATATATGAGAGAAAAAAAATTTATAAAACTAGAAAAAAGTTATTAAATCACATTGACAAAAATAACAATTTACTCTAAATATTATATAACTAAATATCACATGAATAGTTTTACAACTCAACAAAACTGGCCTCCTTCCTCAAATGGCATTTGTCCCGATGGTATCAGAGTGTATAAAATAATATTCCTATCGAAGAGGTTGAGGATGCTAGTCTTACAGTGAGCAATAACATAAAATCAGAAGTAGATTAAATTGCTATTAAAAAAAATAAAACTGAATATTAATATGAATGATTAGGAAAATATAGATGTATAATTAATATTTTTTATGGATATAAATTGAAACCTGGTTTAGATCTGAATATTGATGTCTGTTGTGTAATTTATTTAAAATTATTTAATTAATAATCTTTTCTTTCAGTTATTCGTTAAACTAGCTTAGACCCCGTTTAGTACACACGTTGTAAAAAATATCAATAAATAAAATTTTTAAAATTTTATGTACATATTTTATAGTTTATTACATATACTAAGTATTGAAAAAAAAATTCAAAATATATAAAAATTAGTAGATAATTGAGTTCCTAAAATACGTTAATTATTATTTAATGTAATTTGACTTTCATTACTATTTGATTGGAAATAAAATTTACATAATTAAATTTCAAAGTTTCTAATAATAGTAGATAATTTAAAATAAATATGTTTTATTAGTATAATTATAATTTTTTTAAATATATTATTATTAAAAGATAGATATATATTTAATAAAAGAGAAAAACAGAAAAATTGATAAAAGTGAATATGGAATCGACACGTGACATTAAAAACATTTATTTATTATATTGTATAAAATAGATTTTTTTCTCTTTGTTGAGTAAGTGTAATTTAATTTAATTGAAAAATCTTACAAAAGTAGGACAAAATCCCAAACATCTATATTATATAATAAATGAAAGCCATGTAAAATACGTGTCACTCTCTGATTAATCATCATCTTTATTTTCTCCCATATCTGTCCTATTAAATATTAACTTTTATATTTTGTCTACTATTAAATAACAATATTTATATTAATAAATAAAATTATATTGACACGTGTCACTTTCTGGTTCATCTGTATCATTTTTTTCCCGTCTCTGTATCTCTCTCATATTGAATAATGATATTAAAATAATTTTTTTTAGATTTTTGATAAAAATGTAATTACGGATACTTATTATTTAATTATAAATAGTTCAACCGATGTAATAAATATCGGTTTATTCAACCCTTTTATTATACGGGTTTTTAAAAATATAAAATTTTTATTAGTAAATATATAACTTTTTATTTATTTAATCCGTGTAATACACGGGATTTTAACCTGATTAAAACAATATATTTAAAAAATTAAAAAGTAAAAACCTGCTTCTCCTCTCTCTGTAAAAACACTGGCTTTGTTCGTCAGTCGTCACTGACGTTACCCGCGTCATGAGCTTCCACATGATTTTCGCACTTTGCTCTCACTCGATGCTGCCACTCTGAGCTCCGTCATCGAATTCCCCTTCAGTTATCCATCATTTTCAAAATAAATCTTCTAATTCGATATCTTTCGCTCACCGAGAGAGAATTTAGGGTTTTTTAATTTCAGTGGAGAAGATGACAGCAATGGCTATTGTTTCTTCTCCATGGATTCCTGAAGATGACCTGTTGCTCAAGAATTCGATTGAGGTTTGGATACATCCTTTTAATTTGTTAACTTACTTGTCTAGAGAAGGAGGTCGATATGTTTTAGGTCACTGTTAATTGGATTTGATGGCATGTTTTCAAAATTCAAGATGTTTCAATCTTTGTTATATTAGGAACAATTCGTATTTGGTGTATGCAATAATAGATTGCTTGCCCTAATATGTGTGTCAGTTTATTATGTTGATGAATGATAGATGCGACCCCCTATTTACTGATATTCAGAATAACTCATATTTGGTGCATACAGTTATGTATTAGTGGCCCTAATATGTGCATTCATACATGTATTATGTTAATTCAGTATCAGTGGAAGTAATTGGCTTAGCACATTTTTGTTTCATTTTTTACTGAAATGGGGGGTAATTCAGATTTTGTGCACAAATTTAGGTTGCTGGCCGTAATATACGTATTATGTGTTTAACTGCGTATTATGTTTACAATAGATAGATCCTTTCTTTTTTGTTCTTGTCTAGTTATTTGAACATGGAATTGAAACATTTTTATGTATCTCAATGGAAGAATGACAAAAGGCCTAATTATAGGATGTGGCCAATGTTCTTGAAAGCATTTTGATCATCATATTGTAATCCAGCCCAACTAGAATTTAGATCTTCTCTAGCATATTTTGTATTGGTGTGGAATCAATGGGCTTCACGTGGTAATAGTGTGATGGAGATTCAAAATGTCAATTGATCTTTTGATTAATTATATTTGGTGAAATCTTGTGAAATAATAATATCTTCAGAACTACTAGGGTCTCCAAATATGGGAAATGATTTATGTGATTCACGTTTGAATAAGTAAAGACTGGGGTATGCTAATTATCTTTTGTGATTTTTACCTACTTCATGAATCCCCATGCGATTTCCAAATGTACTTGAGATTTTATGTCAGATAAACAAAACTTCTTTTGATAAATGATGATGTATTCAACGGGTAGGGAAGGTCTAAGAGCACTGTAAATTTTGTGATCCTTAGGAATGTGTCATAGACAAGTTGATGCTGAGACTGGAAGTCGAATGTCAGTTGTTGTTTCTGTGACTTCAGCAATCACAGATTGAAGGTGTAGGTGTAGACTGTAGATTTTTGTTTTATAAACTCGCCCGCTGTGCTTGTACTTGTTCTTCTTATGGTCTTATTTGATATGGTTGAAAAAGGGTCTAGTGTTTAGATATGATTTAGTCTAGCTAGTCTACGACATTCCCCATGCAAGTCGAATCACACACGCGATAGACAAATAGAAAAGGAAGACACATTCAATGCCAATTTCCTTTGACCAAGAGGCTGACACGTTTGTTTTTTGTATATCTTCATTATATTATTCATTACATCCTTCTAAACAGTGTAAAGAGAGAATATAAAGATTCTTAATTTTACCAGATATATAATTGCATGTATGTTCTTTCTATCCTAGAGTGTGTGGGTAGGTTCTTGAGACGGGAATCGTTCTTGGCATTGAGTTCTCCATTTCTACTTATAAATTTTGGAAATTCTTCACAATAGTTAATCTTGAATACAACTTATACAAGTAAATTGGACTATTTTAGATATCTTTCCTAAATACAAGTAGAATATTTTCAGTCTCCAATCTTGTATTTCTAGCTCCTCAATGTACAAAATAGATATTTTTCACACCGAACTTGCTAATAATTTTTGGAAATCTGACGTGCCATACACTTTGTTAGGACATCTGCTAGTCGGCCTTTGGTGGACACATAGGAATAGAGATGGAACAATGTTCAAACTCATCCTGTATGAAATCTTGTTTGTTAACTTTCTGCTTTTTTGTTCTCTCACAGGCTGGAGCGTCTCTCGAAGCACTTGCTAAAGGGGCAGTAAATTTTTCACGCAGATTTACATTTCGTGAAATTCGAGATCGGTGGTATTCTCTTCTTTATGATCCTGATGTTTCCACTCAAGCTTCTGCCCGCATGGCAGAACTTGAATTATCTGGTTCTAATCCGTCATCAAAATCTAGATTAGACAATTTAAAAGGAAGTGAAAAAGCTCCTGAGAAACGAAAAATTGGAAGCATCCGCAGACATTATTATGCCATGCGTAAAAGAATAAAAAATGAGCTTTTTAGCTCTCAAAATATTGGGTTTTTTGAAGAACGCAATCTTCATAACTTCAACCACCAAGTACATAAATTTCAAGATACAACACATGGTGGTGATGCTATGCTCGACGATTGTCTTGCAAATAATTTAGGGTTTGAAGAGAAAGATTTTGAGATCTTGCGCCAGGCCTTTCCAGAATCATTAGCGAGCATTTCTACTACCGCTACTACTACTACTACTGCTACTACTATTGTTGATAATCCATCTAGTGCTTTTCATTTGGAAAGATGCCATAAATCAGTTGAAAATGATTTTATAAATGGTTCCATAAATGTTTCGGCTTCAGGAAATGAATCGATAGTAAAAAAAGCCACCTGTATTGATGAGTCGGGTCCATCTGAAACTCCTCCCAATGAAAAACTTACCAAAAATGATAAATCAGTATTTGGCGGGAAACACCATTTTAACTCCCCTGTTTCAGATGGTAGTGCTTCATTTCACACAATGGGTGGATTTTCGTCTCCATCAACTAGACAGCCACTCTGGAAAACATTTTCGGATGTTCCTGCACCTGATATGCCAGTTGATGATCACAATGCAGAAAGTCATCAGATTACAAAAGAAACATTAGCACTCCCTGAGGAAGAGAGTTTGCCAGGGTGTGATGTGCCCCATCAAGTTTCCCTTTTGGGAGACAACGATCTAATCAATTCTATTGGTGTTCAGGAGGGTGAATATACAGATTTACCAGAATCTCTGCTCGACTTCTCAAATGAGGATGATATTCTTTTCATGGATGTTGATGCAAAAGATACAGTAGATGAAGATGTACAAGAAGTTGATTTACCTGATGCTGCCACATCATCCGTTGCAAGTCCTAACCTAGAAATTCCCAGTAATCAATGTCCAGAAGAATTAAAAGATTCCTCATTTCATAGTGATCAGCATGATGGTTGTCATCAAGAGTTTACGGAAGGGAAAATTATTTGCACTTTAAACAGAGAAGATCCAGACATACCATGCAATGATGATATTTTCTTGCTGATTCACCCATCTACGCAATTTGCTCCTTCGGTTGGACTGCAGATTGCTACAGATTCTATTGGCCCATTATCCTCGTCATCACTTGAGAAAGATGGTGAAAAGGGGCTAATTACAGTAAGAAAAGGGAAAGATCCAGCACCAAGTTTCCCACGGTCAGGTGGACCAACTGCATTACCCGCATTCAAACGTGAGTCACCTGATGCTGAATATGTGGGCCCACTTCCTGGAAAGCCTAACAATCTTAGAATTTCTAGTCAAACTAGGCCCATGCATACACCTCTAGTAATTAGTGGGAATGGAATACTGGAGGAAAGTGCTAGTAAATCTGAACCTCAGGTAATGTTACCTCTATCTCATAAAAATCTTAAATAATGTGATATCATGGCAATCTTATCTGAACCTTTTTTTTTAATTGTAAACAGGGTTTAGGTAGCCCAGCAATGTACAGTGAGATGCCATTACCATTAGAGGTTGGCACTGTCAAAATGATTGATCCAGAATCAATGGGTGATACTTATATTAACGAGAACAACTCTGATAGTGATGGTGACATACCTTACTTTTCTGATGTTGAAGCTATGGTAAAATTTTGTGACCCTGTTGTTTATATTTTCGTTTCACTTTTTAGGTTTTCCACCTTTTAATAGTGTTTATGTATTTGTTTCAGATACTTGAAATGGACTTGGCCCATGGTCAGGAAAGTGAAGGTAAGGCTTTTATTGTCAGCTTCCTATTATTAATCTTGCCAATATAACTAGGTATACATTTTATATATTGCTTGTTTTGTCCCAATCTGCAGTTGCAAAGTATCAATTTGAGGACGCTAAAAGGATGATCATGAGGCTGGAACAGTCGGCTCGTTCTTCTTTCCAAAGAGCCATGTCATCTCAGGGTGCCCTTGCCGTCTTTTATGGCCGCCGCTTGAAACAATATATCAAGAAAACTGAGGTATAGTTTCTTTTTTTTAGTAGAAATTTGTTACACTTTTGTTAGATTGAAGCACAGAATCCAGATCCTGAAACATTGTAGTATATGGTATTGACAACAGAAGAAATTTTGTGTTTTGCAGGTCACAATTGGAAGATCGACAGACGACACTGAGGTTGATATTGATCTAAGAAAAGAAGGTCGTGCCAACAAGATATCCAGGCGGCAGGTGATGAATATTAAAAGACTATTTTAATCCTGTGTTAATCCAAACAATATGAGACATGACGTCTATCTGTTTTTTCTAATTTCAAAATTCTCTCTTATAATGCTGAAACCTTGATCATAAAATCCATGCATGTTTAACAAATACAGGACTGTGATTTAAGATGCATAAATACATATAACTAGATATCTATTATGCATATGCAGTCTTGCTACTTCATGTTATTGATTATATGGATCACACCTTGTTTATATTCTCAGGCTATCATAAAGATGGATACAGATGGATCATTCAGTCTCAAAAATCTTGGGGCAAGTTCGATCTCGATTAATGGCAAAACAGTTGCTCATGGGCAGATGGTTGAACTTGCTTCAAGTTGTTTAATTGAGGTAATCAAGCCTTCTATGTAAATTTTAATCAAACCAAATATTCGTATATAAGTTTACTGTTATTGATCTCTTTTCTCCTTGACCTGTACTCTTCAACTACAGTTTGGCTACTCCTAGGTAGTTGATAAATGAACAAAAAAGCGTTTTATGGGTCAATCTGACCCGTACCAAAAACTAATCGGTTTTGACCCGATACCCAATCCGTCTGACCCGTCCATTTTGCATCACATTCCTACGTTCGTACTTTTAACTTTTAAAGTACAACTGACGTTTTTAATTTTAAAAAAATGGCAGATACGGGGGATGAGTTTTGTGTTTGAGATCAACGACAAGTATAAGAGACGATTCTTGGATAACCAGCCTAGATAAAGGGTAGCTGAGTAGAAGAATGTATGACCCGTTGTCTGCATGACTTCAACAGTATGAGAGGAAGAGGATTTATCATAAGTGTGCCCTTCTGTTTTCCCTGATCCTATAGTTATGTAATCCTGTCAAAATGTCAATCCTTCTTATGTTCATTAGGATATCTATACTACATGCTACCCCATAAATGTGCAATTGTGTAGATATGTAATATATATCATAATCTATAAACATGGTTGCTGCATTTTACTTAGTCTTGGGTTTGTTCTTGCAGCTTTTGGTTAACCACCCATGAGCCATCCATCACCAAAACTATCATTTTCTATGCTTTATAAAATGTTAACCAGCTTCACGATTTCTTAAATAAAAGAAAGAGTGAAGCTATGGTTTAAACATGTAAAGTTTCACATAATGTTTGATTCACTCAATCTCACCTGTATAATCTGAGAGCTATGTCGTCTAGAACACTATGAGACCGCTCGTTATATTCTGGCTATCTTATATGGTTTTGAACAAGTTTATAAACATGAAAACGAATTTTATAATTTATAGTAATTCATTTTCAAAATTCATTTATGTAACATAAACAATATATACGACAAAATAACATTTGATAGATAGTTTGTCTGTAACAATTGTATCAAGTAGCACCAGTGGTCTAGTGGTAGAATAGTACCCTGCCACGGTACAGACCCGGGTTCGATTCCCGGCTGGTGCATCTGCTTTTTTTAATTTTCTGCGACTAATCTAATCCGTTCGTTTTGAAATGTTTTCTTTCTGCTTTATGTGGTCATTTCTATCCAATTATTGACCCACTAATATTTTTATTTTAATCGTTTAAGGCTCTTAATTGTTATTAATAAGTGCAAACGTTTGCCAAGAGGAATGCTCCAGTATAATAAAATTCACTTGCTAAACAATTGATTTAGCAATGATTAACGTTCAATTTTATCACAGGGAAAAATTTTATAGTCTAATTAACTGGGCATTTATACACCAGAATCACCATATCCTTGTTATACAATAATATTTGTATTAATAAATTATTGAAAACAATTAACACAAGAACAAATCACACAGATGTTACAAATCAACGAAGTATTTAAATTTTTTTGGGTTCTTCTAGTACTTGGTGTTGATATTTATAGATGTATGTTTATATAAACTCTAAAGGTGGACGAAGTTGTTTTAGGAGAGGGGAGGGGTGGTGCGGCGGTAGGAACACCGGCCCACCACCCTCAGTATCGCTTGTTTCACACCCCGATCTGGTACACACCGATCGCATACCGCACCCGTGGCCTTCGAGTAGAGTCGTTGAATGGCTATATGGCCGTTAAAAAACTTAATTTTTTATTTACTAAAAATCAAACCCTACAAATACCAGCTCAAATCTTCATATTTTCGTACCAATTTCAAATCACTCTCCCAATATCAATCTTAATCATCCTCTCTGAAATCTCTCACATCGATTCAATGGATTTAATCCATCGTAATGAAAAAATCCAGGCTCAAACCGAAACAAAGGAAAAGATCAAGCCCAATTCTCGCAAAACCAACCCCAATTCAATCCTCAACCTTTCTATAATTTCAACACTTTTCGCAAAATCCATTTAAATTTTCACAATTTTCACAATTTCTAACACAACATTCATACATTGAATTTCGCCTCTCGCAAGGTCAACCTAACTTCGATATATTGTATTACCACAACCCAAACCTAACTTTTCGTCAACCCCAAGTCTAACTGTTAAATGATGTGATAATCATAGTATTTATTATCTCCATATTTCAATTTTATAACTTGATAATAGGCCAATGTTCTTGTGTAATTTGTTTGTGTACGTCGGCTCTTATGTGGGCTTATGGGCTGAGCTAAAGCTGGTCTATGGGCTAGATGGACCATGGGCTAAAGCTGGATAATGAGCAGCTGATGCATGACCCGAAGACCCGTTTGTTCTCTAAGGAGCACACGGGTTATATCAAAGATGGGTTGACCGCTTTCAACTGTGGAGCTTATAAAAGCCAAGCGATTGGGATTTAGGGTTTGACGATCCATTTATGATATTTCTGTGTGGTCATTCATCTGTTATCTTCTCTCCCTGAAATTAGGGTTTACCTTCATATTGTTCTTGTATTGATTAGTCAAGTGCACAAATTATCATATTGTTACGTTAATTTTATTATTATTATTAAGCTAGTTATTAGTATGTTTATTTTGGTTTAGTTGGGGGTGTTAATTGTAAGATTAAAGTTTATTTATATCATTAGAAATCATATGAATGAAATATGAGATAATTTCCTTTCATCTTTTAGTTTCTTCTTTTTCAATTCTGGTTTAACCCTATCACATATTGATAATTAGTGTGAGTTTGAGTCGTTTTTATGTTCTAGATTGTATAGTATTTCCGGACATTCGTTTGTGAGGTTGAAGTATTATTTTTCGATTGTTCTGTTGTGTTCTTTAGCTTTGTACTTAAAAAGCAAATAAATAACATATAAAAGATATAAGAAGCGTACAAACAATAAACAATTGTTATGAAATCAGATGTGCTACAAAATAAAGTTGATTAACATTTAAAAGCTTTTTTATTTAAAGGATGTACAGAATCAAGATTAATCTCGAGAATGAAGGAGGTACAATGTTTTCAGAATCGGATCGGATAACGAACCAGACGCTTTAGAGGTTCATTGGTCGAACTGGTTGGAACATAAAAAACCAGATGACGTATAAATAATATAATTATTTGAACAGTTTAATGGAGTTGGAGGGTATTTACTATAGATATTCAACAATATAAGTTCAACATCTTTCATGATTAATTAATGAACATATCAAATCTTATAATCTGTATAAAATTATTTTATAAGTTTTTTTTTACTTAAAATCGGTCTAACTGCAAAACTAGGTCACAATCATAAAAATCAGCCCATCCAACAAGTGACGATTCACTCAAGCGAACCGATGAGGGGTTGGACAAGGACCGGTTCAGTCGGATTTTAACAAAAATGATCTAGATGGACAACCGTGTATGCATAATAACATATGCATATGGCCGTAGACATATGCAACATGATAATCTTTTTCTTCTTTTAAGTTTTAACAAATACATTAATCTTTGAATTCACTAAGTTACCCTTAGATTTGTGTTGGTGTAGAATCAAATCAAAGAAGGATTAAGATGGGGACAGTAAGGTAATTTGGTATTATGTACTCTTTGCTTCCAAGGCATGCCTTTGCTTTGTTCTTTTCTTATTGGCTTTTTGCTTCTACAATCATGAATTCTCCCACCACTTATCCTTTGTATCCCATCTAAGTGCTTGAAATATTCATACACACGTCCCTTAGGGATATCATGATGGTAAAATGTTTTATCTTTATTCAAAAGATTAAAAGTTTAAATCTTACAACGTACAAATATTGATTTATAGGTGTAGATTACGAGTTGTTTTAAAAAATATATCTAGACACAAAATTCGTCACCCAAAAATGGCAAAATAAATACACCCATGATTCATTTCTTATGGTGATAAATTTGAAGTTGTAAAAAAAATGAATTAACAAATGACCCTTTAATTTGGTGACTAATTAATCTTCTAAACATAGGTAAATTAATTAGTAAACTATAAGTTTATATCTTTTCAAAACATATATTTCTTAAAGTATTTATGTGTACATTAACAATCATTAAAAGATACTAATGAGTTTAGTTATGAGTCATGTTACTCAACCTTGTTTTATCGTGTGGTATTTAAAGTTTTTAATCCTTCATAATTTCTTTTGAGAAAAAAGCATACACTTGATATTAAATAAAATAATATATTTTAAATGTTTATATGTTAGAAATTGTATCAACCACATAAATAACTATATACACATAAATAATTATTTTGTTGGGTGAAAAGACAATGTTATCCCTCCATTGTATAGTAGTATAGATAAGTATATGGATGAAATAGTAATTAGTAGGGGGTGTAAATGCGAAGAAGGGTTAGAAGGTAATTGTACATTTATATGGCATTGCTAATGTATACATTATGCAATAAAAAATGTACAAGGTGTCTTAATTTTTTTAGAAAATTATATCCACATCCTTGCAATATCTATTATATAGTAGTATAAATATACATTATTTTAATTATGATTATAAGAAGGTTATCTAATTATTTTTTCTCTCTAACTTTATAATTGATCATCATTACATACAAGTGTTTATGCATTTGTCGTGATAGTTTTTTTAATCTAAAACTGATTTAATATTGAAACCTTACACCTTATTGAGTACGTGACACATGAGTGTGAGACATAGAGGGAAAGAGGAGGAAGGATATTGTGTAAACTTTCTTTAGCAAATTAGAAACAGATGCTTGAGTACCGTTGGTCATTTAGTGCAATGGTAGCCCCAAGACTTTCCATAGTGCAGGTCTTGGGTTCGAATCCAGGCCACATAAAAAAAAAGGGTATGTGGCCAGGTCAGGGGGTTTACCCAGTTGGGGGTTCCTCCTGGGGTGGGTTACCTTGGATGTTCTAGGTGTTGCCCCGAGAAAACCCAATTATCCTAAAATATCTAGGTGTTGCGTTAAAAAAAAAAGAAACAGATGCTTGAGTGGCGATGAAAGAAGAGGTGGTTGGGAAAGGAAGTTACATGAACGAGTTATTGAAGATGCACCGGATAAAGATAGAAATTAGGGCTTATAAATTTTTGATGAAATTCTTGGAGAAAATAAAATTATGAATGAATTGATAAATAATAAATGTTGATAGAGACATACTTAACGGATGTTTACTAACAACATATATTTGAGTGACGTGTCTATTATATAAACTCAAAGACAACAAAATATAAAATTCTAATAATAAAATTTTAGAAAGAATATCATTGATAAATTAACCAGACACTATCGACATTACGACATATAGCCCAACACAGGCTGTATTATTTTATAAAAAGTATTTTTTTACTTAAAAGTTATAATTTTTTTAACAAAACTAAACATTTTTTTCTAAAAATTATAACCTTTTTCAACACTTAAGGTCAGGTACTTCTTTAAAATTAATATTTTATTTAAAAATTATGACTTTTTAATTAACTTTTTAATAAAACTAAACAAACATTATTTATATTACACTACAAGTATTTGAGTTTTCATCATTATACATTTGTGGCGCTTGTAAGTATAGATGGTAATTCACTGGTTAATAATAATTAAAAGATGATGGGTTTTAAAAATTAGGCACTGTGATAAGGAGAAATGTAACGAAGAAGAAAGACGGTTTTTATAGTGATCATACCTTTACCCACCTTTTAATATTATTTGTATCACTCCTCAAACTTTAGGAAAAAAGAATTAAAAATATATGTTCTTTCAAATAATCTATAAATATTAGTTCCAAATAGAGGTGTTATGTCTGCCAAGGAGAAACGGGCTGTATATGATCAAACGGCCCGTATCATGTCTCAAACGTGATTGATGTGACATGTTTGAAACGATGTCGGTTTGACCAAGCATGCATGGCTGGCATGGCCCGTATCACATGAACTGACTCATTTAATACATACGGCTCGCATGATGTGATATAAATCATCAATGGTATCTATGTGTGTGGGGTCTGTAGACTCTGTGTACCAATAACAATACTTTTCAGAAATCATATACACAATTTTCAATATAACATGGTCAATTTTGATAATTTACTAGAATATCCATATGAAGGCGCGAGAGATACAAATTTGGAAGAAAAGGTAGTTAATGCGGCGGAGATGGAGGTACCCGTGGAGGTTGTAAGTCAACTAACGATGCAAATTAGTCAAAATGTGGTGGCCCGGCTAATTTGAATTTTATCACCCTTTAATAAAATACTTATTAAATATTCTTCTAGTTAACAAAATTATGTGATATAAATTGTTTGTAACTAGAAATGCTCCAATGTGTTAAACCGTGGTAGAAACTAATGTCCTTAAAATCTTATAAAAGAAAACTATAGATAAATAAAATCGTTAAAAAAAATATCATTTACGAAATAAATAAATGTACTAGAAAGTTTATATAAAAAAACAAAACATTTACGCAAACTCACGCATTGCAAGGAAGTAGCTAGTAATATTCCAAAAAACTTTATATAAAAAGACAAAATAAAAAAATTTGACCTGTAAAAAATTAGAAAAAGAAAGTAAAACCGTTTTAAAAAAAAGTAAAAATTTTAAAAAAAATTCATATACGCAAGTGATTTATAACTTGTACACTATCACGCATAACTCTGTTACAATTATACGCGTTACCAGCGGTTCATAGCAGGTTCAATACATAGATAAAAATAAGACGAATAGTTTTCTGTACTAAGACTGTACTGCAAACTTAGCTTCTCTTTTACAAATTACATATATGCATTACCCGTTGCTTACTTGATCCGTTTTACTAACTAACCTAAAATATCTATAAAACTTGTATGAAATAACTATCATACACTTGTATTTAAAAAACTTAAAATTAAAATAAAAACCCCTAAACCCCTTCTCATGCTCTTTCTTCTTCTTCTTCTTCTTCTTCTTCATTCTCTTCATGTCAAACCATATCAAAAAAAATATGATCGACTATGGCCAACATATTCCTGAGACCGCTATCAAAGACCATTTCCATAATTTCTTGGACTCTATTTCTACCACCATTGGCTTCCCCTTTCCCGACACTTTATCGACTCCACCAAGATTGAAGTCGTCGTACACAACGGCCCTAACCACTTTAGGCCATCCCAAATAAGGGATTTTTTAGTGTTTTTTGGAGGAGGGAGATGATGATTTAGAGGTGACAGAGTGTGGTGTCGTTCACTAGGAGGAGCGAACAAAACCGTAAGATGAGAATGGGAGGGAGGAGAGAGGGATGGTTTTAAGAGCATGTAGTATGAGTGAGTCAACTCACACCCATCATCTAGAGAGGGGGGGGGGGTGTTTCCACCCAATCACCATATGCCACCTCACATCTCACTACTACACATACTCTCAACCTATCCGTGAAATTTCTCATAGGAAGCCCCTCTCACACCCCTCATTTGGAGAGGGGGCGATATTTCCCTCAAGTAATGGTGCCACATCCTCTTACTTGGTTCCTTCAAGGGGGTATACCCCTTACTTAAGGGGATAGTGTGTAAGTGGAGAAGAGTGGGGCAAGAGAGAGGGTGTGTGTGGGCAGTACTGATGTTTCCGTTCTTAGACACCCCTTATTGGGATTGCTCTTATATTCTCTGAGACTGATGAACAACCATATAATACGATTTGGGTTTCAAACACACTCTCATTCATCCAATCGTTCACCCACTTAAGCATGAGTATTATCTTGCCGGCGTGATATACACAAATGAGGCTACTTTTGTATAATCATTTAGCTTTTCGAACACCGATAAACGAAAAAGATTTACAAAAGCACGAGGAGAACAAAAGGACATGGAACGGCTTTTGGTGTCTTCATAAGTCGTTGGGTTATACTTCGAAACCCCACACGAGCAATGCATCTTAGAAAAATAATGTAAGCTTGCATTATTTTACACAATATAATATTAAAAGATGAAGGTCAACCGTTATGTCAAGCTATGCGGTATGCTCCTTTCTTTGCTTCCCTCCACTTCGAGATCCGTCAGCGCCTCACATTTCATTCCACTCTCCTCCCCTCCACTACTCAATAAAATACTCCAATCTTCATTTATATATATGTATATATGAAGGAAGAGGCAACGACAAGCGGGAAGAATTGCGTGAGATTCTCCACGCTGAGTTCCATTTTGGTCGGTGAAGAATGGAGAGTGGGCGGTGTTCCCCAACGATCCCTCCCTCAACGTAAGCCATGAAGTGGCGTAGCGGTGTCCATACCGCATAGCCCCATTTCCAAGAAAACGAGGTTCCATCCATTCAAGAAGGTCTCTTTGTTCTGAGCATATTTCATGAGTACACATATCTAACATCGATGACTTTTAATGTAATTACGAATTATCTTACTAATGTTTTTTTATTAAATAGAATGTAATTTTCTTTTTAGTTTGTATTATAATTAATAAAATATATTTTTTATTAGTTTACATTATTTTTAAGAGCAAATTACAAATTACGTCATTTAAGTATTACTCATATTTCAGTATATGTTCTTTAACTAAGAAAATTACAGTGCATGCCATTTATGTTTAAAGCTTTTTGCACGTTACGCTTTTGAAATAACGACCGTTTAAAAAGAACTTAACGTACAAGAAGTTTTAAAATAAATAACGTAATTTGTAATTTGCTCAAATTTTTATTTAGAAAGAGTTTATAGATGAGAGAAATGAGCATGTTTATATTTTAGAGATAGAATAAGATAAGTGATGTGACGTTTATTTGTGAGTAAGAAATAGTGTTAGGGATGAGAAGATGGGAACTAACACTAATCCAGAAAGTAATTTAAAAATAAAAAATGAGTGAATTTTTGCGAATAAGTGTTTAAAATGACCGGGATTGTTGTTTTGTATACGTGTGGGGGTTACTACTTGCTTCCTTATCCTTGTCTCCTTGATAACATAAATCATAAAACTCCATTTATTCCTCTCCTTGTTTTGCTACCTTTCTTCAATTACATTACATTACATGCTTTTTTTCAAGACTAAATGGACTGCGGTGTCTCCGGCGACGATTTCTTCATGGACGACTTACTAGACTTCCCAACAGACGCCGCTTTTGTCGAAGAAAACGATAATTCCCACACGAACAACCACAAAACCTCCTCTGTCTCTCCGGTGAACGAGGATAAAACTGCCATACCGGAGACTGAACTCTGTTTGCCGGTGAGAAAAATTAAACCTGTTTTCTTTTCACAAATTCAGGATTTTTAGGTTTTGAACCTTTTATTACAGGTAAATGACGTGGATGACCTTCAATGGGTGTCTCAGTTCGTCGACGACTCATTTTCCGGCGACTACCCCCTAACATTTCCGGGAAGAAAGTTCCCGGAGACGGAAACAGAAACAGAAACGGTAACCCTTGTTGCTGTGAACCCTTCGTTTAAAAATTTGGTTCATAAAAGAGCGAGAAGCAAGCGCAGCCGGACCGGCGGCAGTGTTTGGTCTCTCCGGTCATCGTCGCCGTTACCGGATTCCTCAACTTCAAGTTCCTCTACTTCTTCATGTACTTCAAACCCTTTGTTAGGTGCAGAGGAGATTTTGGGGAAAGCGACAGTTCAGATGCAGAAAAGGAAAATTCCGGCGGCGGCAATGGGTTCCGGCCAGCCGCAGCCTCGACGTTGCAGCCATTGCCTCGTTCAGAAAACCCCACAATGGCGAGCCGGTCCACTAGGTGCCAAAACGCTGTGTAACGCATGCGGGGTCCGGTTCAAGTCGGGTCGACTGTTGCCAGAATACCGGCCGGCTTGTAGCCCGACTTTTTCTAGTGGAGTTCACTCTAATAACCACCGTAAAGTTCTTGATATGCGGCGGAAGAAGGCGGAGGCAGTCGGCGACGGCGGTCTAATTGAATTTGAAGACGGCTCCGAGAGAACATGGTAGGAAGTACGAGGAGGTGTGAACCGGGCGTATTTAGATAACTCGGCTGTCGTCCCGGTTCTTGTGAACCGTTAATTTACATTGTTTTGTTGTTTTGTATGGTTAGTTTAATGAAATTTGTCAGTTTATTCTTTATATTTCATATCCTTATAATTACACTAAAAACACTACTTTTTCTATCTTTTATCTTTACTTTTCTCTCTCCTTATCTTTATCCTTATAATTATACTAAAAACTAGGGGTGTTGTTCGGGTAATTTAATCGGGTTTCGGGTAGATCGGTTCGGGTTAATCGGTTTTTCCGTGTGTGTAAATTTATCCGAAACCCGACCCGAGTAACATTCGGGTAGATCGGGTTCGGGTTAATCGGTTTTCGGTTTAATCGGGTCGGGTTTCGGGTAGGGACACATGGTTGAAAAAAAAATGAATTAAGTTTAAAAACATAAAATAAACGTGTATGTGAAACAAAAATAAGTACATTTCTAAGAGATTAAAGCTTCAAATAGAAGTATTCGTGTTTATGTGGTGGATTTTTTAAACTCATATTTTAGAAGCGGATTTTGGTGGTGTTGGTGGTGATGGTGAGAAAAGAAATGGTAGAATATATAAATGTTCGGTTTATTCGGGTTAATCGGTTCGGGTTAATCGGGTTTTTGATGCTTGAAAGTCTAACCGAAACCCGACCCGAATAACAATCGGTTTAAACGGTTTTCGGGTTAATCGGTTACGGGTTATTCGGGTACGGGTTTAATCGGTTCGGGTGAAGTTGGTTCGGGTCGGGTTAATCGGGTACGGGTTAAATCAACGGGCCTACTAAAAACCACTACTTTTATCCTTATATTTACAAAAAACCTTATATCTTTTCTCTTTTCTCCACTCACAACCACTTTAAATCACTCCATAAAATATACAAAATACACTCACATAATTATAAAGAACGGGTTGTGAATGCTCTAAGTTCTACCGTAAGATTCGGATTCATAACCATCTAATTTATCATTTGTTAGGCAACGGTTTTCTTACTTTTTAAAAAATACATTCTCTATTGTTCACTCGCTATAAGTTTGGTTATTGTAATGGATAGCCGTTTGTTTTGGACGTTAAGTTTTTTTAAAATTTAATAAAATACAAATTTAACAAATAAACTTAAAATTTTTATTAAATATTTTTAATATTACAAAACATAAATTGCAATACGTTACATCAAAAAATACATAGTCGTCGATACTCGTAATAAAAAATGAAACTTTTAAACGTTTTTAGAATACTGAGCGTTTTTTAGATTGGAGAATGGAGAGAGTATCGAATGGAGTGATTCAACCAATACAATCAATACCTATTTATACTAACTTAGGGGACATAATGGTAATTTAAAAAAAAACGGCCAAAAACCATCTCCGACGGTCACGTTAAGATAGTTAACGGTCGAAACTGGTTTGAAACCGGCTTGGAGTTGGTGAACCGACTCGGGTTGGATTTGAAACCGGTTTGCCTATACGAACCGACTCGGGTTGGTATAGGAAATGCTCCTATGCAATGCGGTGTTTGAAGATCGAAGTCTCCCGACATCCAACATCATCTTTTGTAGTTAAAATCTTTTGTAACATCCATGACTCAAATGTTCCAGTATGTTAAACTCATTTAAATCTTCTATGAATTAATTGGGTGAAGTTTGGAATTCTAAATATTATGGTTTACAAATGTTACATTTGATCTAAATTCTTTTGTAGACAATTGTATTTTATTTGGACCTAATCTTCCACTATTAAAACTCGAATTTGAGTGAAAATATTGGGTGTTACATTACAATATTTTGGTTTCATGGTTGGTTTTTATAAAAGTTTTCGGTCGGTCGGTTTCAAGATTTTCAACCCGTGCCGAACAGTTTGGTTTGCGGTTTATACCAAAAACTGGTTGTACAAAACCGAACCGGACCGGACCGTTAAAATTAAGTATAGTTTTTTAAATATTTTATACTAGGCTATAAATATAATGCAATATTCACATTGAACTAAAGTTGGATTCATTTGTTTGATTCTTGTGACATTAGGATACTAATTATTTGATTGATTATGCACAAAAGGATTCCCGGTTTAAAATTTCATTATTTCTTCTCATGAACTAGATGGTACTTGGTAGGACTTAATAAAAGCTTATGTTTTTGTAAGTTCTTCTATGTTTATTTTTGTTATCTGCAGATATGTGTTGGATTTAGCTGATTTAGTATGTTATGCACATTTCAAATGTTTGATGGGAACTTCTACTCTTCTAAACCATATTATCTATTTTGCGTAAGGTTAATGCAAACCATAATTTTTCCCAGTTTTGCTGCACCTAATGGTTTGACTTACAATTTGACAGAAAAACGTAAAAACCGGACCATGAACACCCCTAAAGTGAGCGCACGAGTTCCTGTGACCCGTCTTAGATGGCATATATGAATAGTGACATTTATTTGTGTGTCCATGACAGATACGGGCCCGGCTCTATATTCCAAGCCATCCAATTCCCACCTCATATGCTACGCACACGCGAGACTATACACACATGACAAAAGGTATGCAACGATCCAGAAGAGAGCACCTGTGGGGAACATAAATCTGCCCCTTATCGAGACCAATACCTTAATTTTTTTAACTCCTATTGGATCATCGGTTATCCCAAATAACAATAAGTATAATGATTAAGCACATGTAATGTTATTTTACAGGTGAAAGGCCCACCCTTGTATGCGCGGGTGGTGTCCTTCCACAAGGATAAAATTCTAATTCTTTTGTCAGTTGATATTACCGGTTTAGTTGCAGCAAAGATAAAATAAACCAGAAAGAGTAAACCAATTGTTACATTAGTGCAAGAACATCAAGATGGCAAAACAAGTGCATAAAGAGCAAGAATCACTTATCAACTAGTTTCATTATGTTACATTTTTCACTAACTTGATCACGAATGATAAAACACGTGAAACTAATCATTATTTTTTTGTCTATGTGGGTAATGCCAATCATTACAAGTAGCAAGATTACAGTTTACATGAGTATACGCAGAACGGCCAAACCAACCGCAGAAATTGAGACAAGGGTACCTATGCAGTATTTGATCACGTCGTATTTTGCTGCTTCCAACTGGGCCTTTAAGGAATGAATTTCCTGGTTTGATAGAAAATTTCCAAAGATAAAAAAGTCAACATTTAGGTAAAAGTCAATCTTTTGACAAACGCAGAACGTAAAAGAATGTGATGGTTACTCACTCGATCAAGTTTGTTCGTGAGGTTACCAGTTTCTTGATTTTGGTTTGCTAGTTCATCACGAATTCTCCTGCATTTATCGATCACTAATAATATCACATTGGCTGTAAAACCATTCATGTTTGACTTATTGCATCATTCGTGTCCTATTGCTTTGACTAAAATTGACTTGTTGAACAAATTAGATTCTTTTTTCATTTAAATTCCCACAATTTGTTCAAGACAAGCATTATAGTTCAAAAAGTCAATTATTTAACTAACAAAAGTTAAAAAAAAATCGCATCTCATTACCCTCTTTCAAGATTCAAATCCAGACGTTGCCCTGCAGTGACTTTGTCTATCTCGTACCTGTATCACATATTCACAGGTTCATATTTTACCAGTCTGTAAAAAGTAACCAACTACACAGAATACCTCAACTCATTGCGCATCTTCTCTATATCGTTCCTCAATTTTTCTGTCTCGCGCTGCAACATAGAGAAATGATTTTCCTGCAAAAGAATCAAATAAACTCAACTGAAAGATACAAAAATGCTTCAAAAAGATACAACAGAAACAATAATCACCTGAGAGCTTTGTACTTGAGATTTAAATTTCCCCAAATTACCATCTTGAATCATCTCAATCTGAAACAAATAAAGCACATGAAACTAATCACCAAAAAATCATAAAATGCCAAATTAATTCTAACAGAAACAAACAAACCCTTTGCATTTCACCCTTGGAAACAAAAGATTGAGCCACATTTTCCAAACTGTCATTCAAAACTTCGGTGATTGCAGATGTAATGGCTTCGGCTTGCTTGGAAGGCACGCCTTCTCCTTCTAATCTTCTAACCTAGAAATTCGGTCAAACCATCAAACCCTAAATTTTAGGGCAAAATTGATAAAACAAGGAACAAGCCTATTTGTTTGAAATCGGAAAGGGAAATTAGGCTTACAAGCGCTAGGGTATCGACAAGGAACACGCGTTTGCTGTTGGATTGAGCAAGTTGAGAAATCTGCCTGGAATCAGATCTGTTACAATGAGATGAAGATGATAAGAATGTTGTAGGAACAAATGCGCATCTGAAAACCGATGAATTGATGGTTTGAACGGATCGGAGTTTCGTTCCGGCCCGGAGAAAGGCCGCATAAGCGGCCATTAAAGGAATCAAAAACCTTAGAGAACGAATCAAACGAAAACTTGATCAAAGGAATATTGATTAAACAGAAATGAAGAAGAACGAGGGAAAGATTGGGTTTTTATTGGTTGTTTGGGGAAGAAGATTGATCGATGCAGCCTCCATCCGTACACGTTTATGGTAAAAGCTTGTTCAGCAAGCGTGTGCGCCGTCAAGGACCACCGGCGGAGACAAAAAAAAACGCCCACCGTGGGGCTCGAACCCACGACCACAAGGTTAAGAGCCTTGCGCTCTACCAACTGAGCTAGACGGGCTTCTTGTTTTTATCTGAAGACACAATTTTATAAAAAAGGAATAAATTGTGTACGCTTAACAAATTAACAACCTAGTTTCTTTAATCAATTCATACAGACGATAAAATATTTTTATTCATTATTTCATCAACGAAAATATTTTGGAGCGAGGTTAACAACCTCTTTTGTTTCAGGATAAAAAAAAAATTTGTCCTTATCCTACTTTCTACAGACCATGCTAATAGCTTTTGTTATGCGTGAGATTTTACTAGATACGTTTGTTCGTTATAATCTGTCAATGATCAAATTTCATTTTAACGAAGGTTTGCTAACTATTTAATGTATATATTACCTGAAAGCCTAATTCTTGGAATTGATGTAATTGAGCATAATATGAGTATCATTGTAAGAGTACCCCGTGTGGCCGATATGGATGAAACATGAACGGGAAGGGAGAGAGGTTAGAGATGGAGATGAGTGTTTCTCAGGATGGCTACCCCGGTTAGAAGAAAAGGGAAGCACGGGAGTGAGATGTGTAAAGGGATAGCATGGGATGCATACCGCCCATCCCTCTAAACCAGTACCAGAGGGAAGGGATAGGTGTACCACGCCTACTCTAACCCACATTTTTGTTTAGAATGTGAATTTTTGACTCTCACAACATTCATGGATAGATGATATAGTTTCTACATGAAAGAAGTAAGGTTAAAAACATGACATGTACAAAAAACAAGATTATACGAAGTTGAGACATTTGCTTTTCCCTAAAACTAAAACTAAACGAAAAAGTTTGTTTCTTGTTTATCAGAAACCGTTTGATTATGGATTTTTCATGGTTTCATTTTAGGAGCATAATCGGTTATTAAGTCGTTAATAGTCCTCATCAAAATAGCAGCAACTTATCTCCAGATTAATCAGTTTAAACGTGTAATTAAGTAGGTATTAAAGTCAGAATATACAAAACAAAAGTAAACCTTGAACTCATTTCAGCAATTATCAGCTGTCAAAAAATAGTACTAGGATGCATATCACAATCCTAATTAGTTTTAACACATTCATTATGAGCAAAAATAAAAATTCTAGCATCCTTAAAAGTAGAGACATCATGAGACTGATGTTCTTTTATCTTTTTTACCATATTCTTTATCTCATAGGATCACTAGTAAACTTGATTTCATGTTCTTACTTTATTGACTATATATTTCTTACTTTGGCCGTCTTCGATAAGGATACAAAATGTCATCAACAGTTTCCTTTATTTGATTCCCAACTTTGCGAACGTTCTTTGCCACCCCTGATGCAACTAGATTTGCATTTCTGGTAAATCTGTTTTAAATGAGAGAAAGTTTAAGCACAGTTTATGAAAGTCAGGATGATAAAACTACAAAATTTGATGCCAAACCAGCTATTTTTAATTAATGATTTCATACAGGTTTGCATAATGTTTATTGTGTTGTAAATTTTTCAAAAAGCTTGAGACTCGCTTCATTTTGAAGCTGGGGATCATCTTATTTGACCTCAAAGTCAAAAAGGAACAATTAGAACAGATGGATTACATTAAAAAAAAACATAAAGAAAACTACTTGCCTGCTAAAGAAATCATCTGAAGCAGATTGAGGTGGCCTGTTTACTCGTGGTTGTGGAATTGCATGATTATCTTCAAAAAATGACAATGCATTAGTTTAGTTATACCAACTAAGCACAGGTGATAGCTTGTACATACAGATAAAGTTGTGTATCTTATGTAGAGTAGTTAATATTCCAACACATACAAATGAAGCATGGACTGTTGGGTGCCACATAGCTAATTTCATTTCCAGATTCATTTTGTTTGTTTTTAGTAAAAGGTGAAAGAATAGTTCGCTTTGTGCTCATTGCATAGCTGTGCCAATTTGTTTGTTATACAAAAGATGGGTGGTGAGTGGTGACTGGTGAATTTAGCGTCCCGATACGTGTTAGATGGCAAATTTTCCCTTTTTAACCTTTCAAAACGATTTGAATATATTTACCTTTTCGAGAGAAACAATAACCACACCATGAAGTACCACTAATATGATTATAACTAGAATAAGGATAAAAAATGTATATAATAATTATATAATACAAGTTTGACAATCTAAATCAAAGGATGACAACTAACACATAACAGAGGGGGTATATCATATAAATATATCTTTTGAGAGTTCAACAAAATACTTCATCTAATAGGAGATCATATACAATAACCCACAGTAATTAGTAACAGCTAACAGGAACACTAAGAAACTAAGTTCACCATGTTAATTAACCAGTGCACCTTTGTTATGAGCATGAGTAGAAGCAGAGTTAGCATTAGTAACTTTTCTGTCCACCAGAACCTGCAAACAGTTACGTAAATGGTGTTGTTATCGTATATATGTATGTGTATATATATATATATATATAAATAAATAATATAGAGAGAGAGAGACAGAGAGGTGAGAAAGGACCTCAATGCCAACACAGACTGGCAAATCCTTTTGTGTTTCTTGTACATGGCCAGGTTGATTTTTGATATCTGAATAAACAGAGTAACCAATGCAACCGTATCTAAAATCAGCAAGGCTCCTACCCTCTTTTGAAGCTTCCATCTCAGATTCTCCAACATAGTAGTGAGGTACTAACCATAAATATTAAACTCAGGATCCCATATTTTTTAAATTAACAAGTGGCGTTTAGAAAAAACAAATATAAACAATTCTAATATACAATATCTCTATTTTCCATGACAATTTTATGTTCAAGTTAGAGTTCACTCGTTTTCTAGGAATGACTCGCATTGTATCCATTTTTCCAAATAAGCAGGAGCGGTCATAAATCTCTTGTTTTTTTCACATAAAGTCTTTAGTCACACCAGTTACCGTCAATACAATACAAGATTGCTTTTCAAAAAAAACACAATACAAGATCGTCATTTAGCCATCAAATGTTAAATAACTGACATCAAAAAACAATTTAAACAAGTCAAAGTTCAACCAGCACCACATGCATAATAATATAGTGAGGCGCCAACACCTCAAAAGAAGTTGTTATGTTTGTTAGTGTTATCACTAGTTCACTACCAGTTTCAAATGTAATAGAAGGTAATATCGTCATGGTAGCTATGTACTTATGTAGTGTAACAAATTAATTTTATATTGTTAGTACTTAGTATTTTTGATGCAGGAGAATCAATATAGTATCTTTTCAAGTTATTTAAATATTCAGTATTTTATTTTCTATTTATTTAAATATTGTGTTTCCTATTTTAGTGGTCTAGTTGAATTATATATAGGGGATTTAGGGTTGATGTTTTAATAGTTTTTGATTGAGTTTTAATTAATAAGAACTTTGTTCTTGGAACCTTTGGTTCGTTTTAGAGACTTTGTTAGCTAATTGTTCTTGAGCCATTTGATTGCTTCCGTAACTGCATCAATTTTCCCGGTAAATCTGCAATAAACTAACAATCTAAAATCTTAAAATCATTATGACCTATATTGCAAACAAAAACAACTCTAAATTTCAACTAGTGAGACAATGTTATATACAATTATACAGTTAAGACACCCACACATACTTAACATAAAGCTATATAAGTACCAAAGTCCAGTACTACAGTTTAAACTTAACCTCCTAAATATCTATTACAACCTCTAATCACCATGTCTAAATCTCAATGAAATGAAATTATCAAACTGAATTGTATTTTAATTCACTAAGTATACTATTTATTGCAAATCAATTGGCAGTTGCAAACGCCAGACGATCATAAAAGTCATGTTTCCATTTCCACTGCCTTAGCTTGTCTAATTTTGTACAAGTAGGACTTGAAGATGATGATGCCACAAGCTCTGTCTGGAGTCTAAAGTGGAAACGTATCGCCTCCCTCCCAAATGTAAACACTTGGTTAAATTATAGTAACAACTTTAATACCACATAACAATAAACAGATACTGCAAAATAGAATTCTTGCCCTCAATTGCAACACTAACTTCATAACAAACTTTCATTTAGAAAGTAATTACTTTTTCTAGCCCAAGTGCCCACCTACTTCACTTGTAATAATTTAGAGACAAACTTCTATAATTACATGCCGAAATTGAAATTAGGCGATTTCATGCTTTACAATCCTAAAGCAATGGAAAATTTTAAACTAATTGCTTAGCAAGTAACTGTATCAGAACAATATGGAATCAGAATTTAAGTTAATGGTCTGCAATCACACAATGCCGAGACCAAAATTAACTCAAATTCAACACATTCATTCTACTCCATATCCAAAAGAACATAAACGCTTCACAATTCGCAGCAGCACAATAACTTAGCATCTCTGCATGTAAGGAACTAAGGATGTGTAAAGTTTCTCATCCATATTCTTCCTAACTTGCAGGTTGGCCATGGTATGCCAAATTGAGATGATTACTCTCTGGAATGTATACAGCAACTTTTTTCCTCAAAACAAATATGAATTGAATTGACTTGTTATATGCAAACCAAATCGCAGTTTGACCTAATTACATGAACTGACTACTAGTCTGAATTTACAGACAGAGAGAAATCGATCCGAAATAAAATAATCATAAACTGTGGAAAATCAAAACGTAACACGTTTTCCAGATCAACAATCCAAAATCAAAGCAATCAAATCAAAGAGTAAAAAGTTAGAATACCTTTAGGAAGGGAACGGGTGATGCCGACGCAAACAGGATTCCGAGAATTGGATTTGAGAGTCGATGAATAGTACAAGCATCCTTTACACGATTTACCTTTTCTAGACGCGCCTTTGTCATTCAACAATTGTAGATTATCATCATCTTTGGAGTTAGGATTTGCTCCTTTCACTTCTTCCCCCATCTCTTTCAGCTCCTAATCTCTCTGATGAATACCGCGCCTGATTTTGCTTTAGATTACTACGTTCGCCCTTGCTAATGAAGTTGTTGATGGAGGAGATTGTGAAGATGGGAACCAAAAATGGGGTTTGTGCGCACAGTTTTGCTTGATTGGGAAGTAATGTAATGTTAACCGTACTATGTCATTTCGATCACCATTCGTTGAAAAGGCTGTCGAGGAAAATGAAACTTAATTTGCATCGATTTTATCATGTAACTTTTGTATCTAGGTTATTTCTATTTTAGTTTATATAAGAGCTGGTTTGGTATACGTTTGTGAGTGAATTTGATATATTTTAAGGAATAGATTAAAATGGTTATGAGTGGAGGAGATAAAAAATCTATAATTTTTTTGTATATTTGTGATGAACATTGTTCACCTGTATAAACTTTTTTAATATTTTTTTTAAAGTGATTATGAGTAAAGGAAAGAAAAAAAAATAATGGTACAGGTATAAAAAGTATTGTTTAATTGAAAAAGAGAGAGAAGAGTTAGTGATTTTAGTGTAATTATAAGAATTAAGATATGAAAACCGTCTACGAATGCTCTAAAATGATAAGATGAGTAAGAAAAACGAATTATCATCAAAACCAATATTTATATTATTTTACTTTTTTTATGAATTATATGTTACGTGTCAGAAAAGTTTTGAACTTATTAGTTGTTACTTATTTTTATTTATAAAATTAAAAGGATTACTAATATTTTGATTGAACTAAGATACAGTTGAAGATATTAGTTAAAACTAGCTTAAATCCACTTACGTCAAAAGTTGACTAGTTACCGAAATCGATTTGTTATGAAAATTTAAAACCAGAACATTGGTTATAAATTCAGTTTTAACCCATAACTGAACTGAACATTTCATGTTCGCCCCTACTTATATTTACAATTAAGGTTGTGTAATAGCTTTTTATTGGGCAGGAGTGTAAATGAGTCAAAGCTAAGTATGGATTATAAGATCGGTTTAGCCCATTAGCCCATAATAAGATTGAAAAGTTCATGTTCACCCTAACTATAGTTTTGACGGTTAAGGTTGTATAATAGCTTCTTATTAAAGGTAGGAGTATAGATGAGTTGAACCAAAACATCAATTATATGTTTGGTTTTAACCTATAACAAAATTGAAACTATTCATATCCAGCCTTATAATATTTTTATAGTTAAGGCCATAGGGATATTTGCTCTTATTAGGGACGGGAAGTGAACCGTTCTTGATTCAATCATGATCACTCACTAGAAGTTTAAATTGAGCAAAGCTCAAACCTAAATTGATGTTCGTTTATTAAACGAGATTGCTTAATCGAGTATATTGCTTATATAATATAATAGGTGTAATATAATAATATAATTCATAGTAAATGTTATAGATACGAGAATTTTGTGCCCGCGCTCCACTGCGGGAGGCGGACCTTAAACGGTTAAGGCGGTGACATTAACATGACACGTAGTTAAGTATATACAAGAAACGTATGAATCGACGGAGACTCAGTGTGACAATCCGGAATTTTTAGACTAACTCTGTTAGTTAAATCCAGTTAAGTCTTAACGTAATTATCCTAACTCAAACTTCAGGGATTATTTCTGCCTTTATTCAAACTTAAATGCATGAAACTAGAGACGTTGAACTTGTAATTAACTCTATTTCAATTTCTATTGACCCTGAAAGTCAAAATCAAGAGTTTTTGTTCCTGTTTGACTTTTGAAAGTCAAATTCGCAACCAATAATCCAAATTCAAGCCTCATGACCATTTTCTGCTTGAATCCGTAACTGATTTGCAAGATAATTTCATTTACGATCGTCATTACAGCGTTAATTACCATTATTGTGTCGAATTAAACCCAATTATGTGTAATCATCTTGTAATCGTCGACCTCTTTATCACGAATTGAGCATACAAACACCTTTGTCGCACCTGTTAGAACCTGTTGCACGCATCATTTCGGCCGGAGGAAGGATCAAAGTCGCAGGAGACCACAACCGTCGTCGTCGGACCCGCTTTTACTCGATCACCACCAATTCGAACTCAATTCTGGTAAATTCTTGCACCCTCAGTGTCGTTTTTTATACATAGAATGAAAGCCCTATGATTATTAGGGCTTATAGCATCGATTCGATCAACAACCATTTATAGGGTTCTTGAAATATACGGCTAAATCGAACTCCACTCAAAACTCTGTTTAAATCCAATTAACTTACACCATTAGCTTCGTAATCTGATACTCTTTGAAAACCCCATATCAATTTAGCCTAATAACATCGAATTTAACTCCATCCGAAATCTAGGGTTCGTTCTTATTAAATTTGGGGGTTTTGATCCTAAGCAGCACCTCAATCAAATTAATCTATACCATTAGTTTCGCAATCTTCTATTTAGTAAAAGCCCCATGGTTTTGATCCATAATCTTATAGAAGTTGATCAAATTGATTCAAGATATAACCTAGGGTTTTCAGTTCTTAAACGAGTAATTAAACTACCCTAAACGCGATGATTTTTCAATTAAACCTAACCACAGAATCGCCTATACTTGATTAACAAAACCCCTATGATCTTAAAGCCTATCGCAATCAGAATTGTTAGTGTTGGGACTGGTTTGGGATTCGGTTTCGTATAGGGGGGGATTCCAGGAGCATGGTATGATCAAAACCATTTGGGTCCTAAGCTTGTCGCGATTCCTTAGCGGGCTGTGATGGTTAAATCGTTTGACTGTTGGGGAGGAGACCCAGGTTCGAATCCTCCTCCCCTGCTTTCTTTTAATTGCATATTTTATTGATGTTTTGGATTCAAAATCAATTCCTATATTATCATAGTTATATATTAAAAGGTTTTAGTCCGGAAAATCACCCATAGGCTCGGGTTTGGAATTTTTAACGCACTTTTATTATTATAATAATATATTATATTATTATTAAATCCGTGTCTCCAAATAAAATAATATTTTTTAATCCGTGACCCCGGTTAAAATATTAGTTATTTAAATATTGTTTCACTACGTTTGTAAATATGGGGAGACGTTTTCAAATGTATAAATAATATATTTATTTATTGTACATGTATATGTCCCAGAATAAAATAATGGATTTATTATTCTTGTTGCACATTTGTTTATGGTATTGGTTTGTTAAAAATAATATATGTATATATATTATATCCATGGGTCATTATTTAATGACGAAAACATTCGAATATATTTATTATATATTACTTGTCATTCATCGCAAAACGTATTTATCCTAACTTAGAAATCCGTATTCCCGTGGACACGATCGTCTACTCTTTGATCATTAGAGCGTTTATTTTAGGACGTTCCTCATTCCGTGTCGTCGTCACATATCCCATTTTATCCCTAATAATTATGTTGTAATTCTAGGGCATTCGTGAGCCGTGTCGGGCTAACGCTTGAGATTTCAATCTCATACTTGTGTGATTACTTCCTACGCAAATCAGGTGAGTTTTCACGGCTCATTTATACTGTTTTAACTTGGAGGAGAAAGCATGTCACAACTATTTTAGAGATTATTATAATTCATATGTTATCAATGTTAAAGCTAAGCGTAACACGCTATCACCGAAAGTCCTCAACACACATCGAACCGTTAATATGGATCTTAGCGAGGTAATGTTTAGTAGTACTACTGGGTTTGACAAATCCCACCCGCGTTAGTCTCGCTAACACGATTGGAGGTCGAACGGGTAAAATGTTAGCCTACTCACATCGCCAGAGTTGATAGACATGGCAGCCTGGCAGGAGGCAATTAAACAGTCAGCTTCGGTTGCGAGCGCTTAAGTTAAACATGAAACGTAGGTTAGCTACCTATAGATACATATTGAATGAACAATAATCTGGTAAACGTTTATTTATATATTGAAACCTGTGAACTCACCAACCTCGTGTTGACATCTTTTCTTGCATGTTTTCTCAGGTCGCTAAGATAAGGCACAGGTGCACATCTAGGACATGCATGGAGTCCTACTTTTTATTTATGATTTAATATTACATTTGGACTGTTTTCATTTATGTTTGGATTGGACTTTTTGGGCGTGTTTGTTTTGCGCATTTATTTTCTTTATTCGCTTCCGCATTTACTCTGAATGTTATGATATTTTCATTTGAGTCCCATATAGAGTCGTTCTATGTAACTAATGACTGAGATCCTGGTTTGTCACTTCCCAAACGGTAAAACTCCGTTAGTTGAATTGGGGGTGTGACACTCAGTCGTGGAGATCGAAACATAGATAAAAAAACAATTATATAACGGTACCAATGTTCTTTAGTCGGTGTCGGTCTCATTCTTCATTACCGTCAATCGATATAACTCAGTTATATAACTTTTAACAGAACTTATACCGGGACACCAAGAGAGAGAACTAAACACAACCACAAATTTTTTTTTTTTAAATTAACGAACGCAAATTATTATGAGAAAATTAGATTAAATATATTATAGGAGGTAAACTCAAAATTTTAGAAACTTAAGAGTTACAAAGTCAAGGGGCTAGTTTTGACAATAGACTAAAGTTGAGGCGTTATTGTGTCGGTGGAAACCCCACCGACTTTGATGTTTAAGGTTGATAAAAAAACTAAATAATATATATTACTTCATTTATATTATATTAACTATAATATATACAAAAATAAAATATTTAAATAACTTAATAAGACGAGATAAGAGTTTTAAACATATAGCTACCGGGTCAAACTCGAACTAAGAGTTAAACAATTTGAGCTCAAGCTAAAATAAGTGAAACGAGTCTAGTTCAACATTAAACATACACTTTATGTCCATCCAAGTTGTCACTCAAGCTGTTGACCTGAATATCAACCCCGTTTAAGGAACATGCAAATTTTACAAAATAAGTTAAAATGGGGACAACAATTACTAATTGTATGATTCATACTAAAAACCGCAAACTGTACAGAAATACTATGAAGGAAGAGACATCCTCCTCTCCTCTCCTCTCTACACCCACCAACCTCATGAATCAAATATGTACCTTTCCACCTTCTCAAAACTTTTAACTAGCACCAACAAAACAATCTTAATTTTTGTTTTTGTTGAAAACCGGAAAATACGATTCTAGTTCAAGACGAACTAGTATCTCCTGTGTAGCCCACAAGTAAGATGAGTGCCCATCAATCAGTTCTGTAACATCAACCTGTTCACATAACACAAACCTCAGTCTTTGTCAAAATTTCCGAAAGCGTATTTTGATTTCATAATTAAACACAAATCATTGAAAACTTGAGCACTGCTAAACGGGACCGGGAAACACAGTTTTGGTCTTGCCTTTACTAATAAAAGAGGCTTTGGAAATCATGAAAACAGACATAACTAAATGAAAACTTACATTCTCGATTCCAGGAACGTTCACAGGCTGAATTCCAGCTAATCCTTGACTAAGGAGACTGTTCAAGCATACATACATTGAAACAATTATTCTTCCAAAAATAAAAGAACATTACATTAGCAGTTTTCTGACATGTTTTGGACAAAAGGTCCCAAGTATAAGTATTCATTTTGCATTAATGCCTCCATAATTTGTCTACAAGTAGTGAACTGTAACAAAGTTCAGTTCATTCTTTGTTTTTAATCAGAATTTTCACAAGATCAATGATCTGTTTCTAGAAAAGACAAGTAAGGTGATTTGAAAAGTTTCAATTTATTTGTAGGTGTAGTAACCAAATGAGTCTATATTTCTTCATATATGCATAGCTAAGAAGTTGCATAATCATCAACATGTTGAAACTGGAAGAATTGCTTCAGCAATATACAACAGGCTCCAATGAAGACATACCTGGCACGGAAGGCTACTCCCAGCATCCAATCATTTGTGGAGTAAGCATTTATCAATCTGCCAGAAACTACCTATAAAAAATACATTTTTTATACATAAAATTAACTTACTCATTCTAGGTAACAGAAAGTAGTTTAATGAAACCACCCGAAATTAACATAGATACCTTCCTAACAGCTTCCCAATTTTCACCTTTTATAGCAACAGGCGCCCCAAGTAGAACCACTCTTTCTACAATTCCATCTGCAAATTCAATTAAAAATGAGCATTAATATCTATAAACCAGCAATTTCAATACAAAAAACCTGATTCCTCACAACTGCCACTTACCATATCCATTTTCAGCAAGATATTGAAGACACTTGAAGATTGCCCGTGCTCCGAGTGAGAAACCCACTAGTATCACAGGTCTGAAATTTATACACAGGAATTACAAAATTAGAGTATTGAATGCAAGCTCTTATCCCCGAACTACTAGCATGAGCTAAAAATGGAACTCCATATCTAAGACTTTTTTAATGGATGCATAAAAGGGTAAACCTAATATTAGTTGCACCTGTTGCCGTGCAACCCCTTGATAAACACTTCAGCAAGCAGCTTTCCAGCCTTGTCAGATCTGAGGGAAAATTAAAAGTTAAATGTGGATGTTACATTTTCAAGATCGCAGAAACTATTATTTTGTAAGAAAAGCCCTATAATAGCCTAGTTACAGATAATCGGCTCATGCAATCGTCTAAATTCAGATTGTAATCATGCATTTTAATCGACCATAAAGTCAAAGAAGAAACTTAAAATTCAAAAGCGTGAGCAAAACTGTAAATTGAAAAAACCTGTTCACAGCAATTGTCCATTTGCTATCAATAAGATCGGTTAAATAAAGTAGAGTTGCAGGCCAGGCAAAAGCTGCTATAAACGAGCTTAATACAGTCATCATTGCACCTCGTCTCATTAGTTCCATTGCAAGTGCTGCATATAAATTAAACATGAGTATATCATCAACTACATAATTAGTAAATTAGTAATCTCTAAAGATTAATTAATTACTTGATGAAAGCCAATCCTGAATTGCGGTGCTTACAGCAATCAAATGCTTAGATTCCCATTGTAGTGCATATCTGATACAGTGGTAACTCGGTGATTAAAGTAAAGAGAAATCAACAAAAAGAGATGCTAAAAGGTTTTCTTGAAAGTTGAGTTACCTTTCCATGTTATCTGTTTGCCCTTCCCAAGGCCTAAAAAAATCTTGCTCTTCAAAGACAAATCCTGAAACCAATATCTCAACCGCCAACCTCTGGTAACAAAAACTTTATATTAAAAAAGCTGTCACGAAGTATGAAAAATTCTAAAAGAACACTCACGCCTTGGTTATGGTTTTCCCCAATGGCTTTGAACTCAAATTCATCAACGCTTCCTGTCCTTCTAGCCATTTTGGTCCCAGTAAGTCCCGCTCCAGCAGCTGAATCAAATTAAATGTTAGCAATCAGGACTGTTACTAGACTGAATGACATGCCTTATAATATAAACAAAACTAAGAAACTAAACTCTATATTCACCTCCAAAAGAGGCAGCCACTGCAACAGAACCCGCAACACTTCCAGCAGCGGTTGCAAACGCAGCAAACCCACCGGCTCCAATTACTGGTACAATGGTGCCCAATGTAGGTGCTAAAGCACTAAACCCTGCAGCTATTGCTGGAGCAGCTAAACCTGTTGTAGATTTAAGAAAAACATTAATTACCATCTCCCATTATACAGATGAGTTTCAATATACAGGAAGATCACAAAATTCAAGAAAACGATACTATACCGCCAGTGATAGCCATTAGGGTTCCACCAGTTAAAGCAGCAGCTCCAATAATAGCTCCACGTTTCCACTTGGTCCACAAGCTTTTTGGTGCTTTATCCTCTTCTTTTGCCTCTTCCTGTTTCAATACAGCCATTGCAGAGCAAGCAACAATTATCTCAATTGCTTCCTGAAAAAACAAAACCACTTTTTAGAACATGATAATGGGAATTTACATGATGTTTTAATGCAAATGTAACATCATGGCTACAATACAAACCATTTTGATCCATTTGATGTTAAACCATGTTGTCAGCAACCGCAAAGCAGAACGGTGTCTAGCATCATAACCTTTACCTCGTCTTTTAGATTTACTTGCATTATCTTCAGGTATATCTGCCAAACAGGCTGAAAGAAGCTCATATAGAACGGTCACTTTTCTTCCATTACTGAGCATCCTCATCTCTTCAGTGAGTTTTTCTTCAGTTTCACTGTCGGATGCAATATGCACTTCTTTAGTGCCAGGTGATTTGCAATCTTTCTCCTGCTTGTTTTTAAAGTTAGCATTTGTGCAATCTTTCTCCTGCTCTTTTTCAAAGTCCTCCATTTCGCAATCTTTCTCTTGCTTGTTTTCAAAGTCCACCTTTTTGCAATCTTTCTCCTGCTCCTTTTTAAAGTCCTCATTATTGTGATCTTTCTCCTGTTCCTTTTTAAAGTCCTCGTTATTTTGATCTTTCTCCAGCTCCTTTTTAAAGTCCTCATTATTGTGATCTTTCTCCTGCTCCTTTTTAAAGTCCTCGTTATTTTGATCTTCATCCAGCTCCTTCTTAAAGTCCTCATTATTGTGATCTTTCTCCAGCTCAATTTTCATCTCATTGTCAGATTCAGACTTGGCTTCATTAGTGGCAAACTTTTCTTGCCACTCATCAGCATATGCACGTTGCTTCTCTTTTCTTGATACATAATCTTCAGGAGTTGTTTCTATGCTTGCCGCCATGGCATCGACAGCATTTGACAACGCAAGTTCATGGTCTGCTGCTTCTAAAGAAACATCATCACTTTCTTCAGCTAGTAATCTTAAAAACTGTCATAACATAAATAATGGTTACAGAGAAAGTAATAGCGTGATGACCAAAGAGAGGATATCTCATACAGATAAAAATGTGAAAGATGGTGCATTTGTGATCAGGAATTCATAAGTGTTTTAAGCAAACCGTATATTTGTTAAGGCGATTATTTTGAATAAAAAAAATCAGAATAGTTTAATATGTCATACCGCTCCAATATGACGACTTGGATAAGAAGAACCAGCAGTTTCCTCTAGGCCAGACCAGGCTGAATTGTTGATATCTAGGAACCTGTTTTTAACAAAAAGATAGAGTTTATTAGTTTATAACTAATCGCAATCACAAGCATACATAGACATAAAAATTAGCAGTTGGTACATAAGTAGTTGCAGTATATTGATACAAGGGGAATGAAACAATGGCAAAAAAAATCCCTAGAATTTCAAGCAAGAAAAATGTTTTCATCTATAATGTTATCTCATACCAACAGTAATCAAGGACTTCATCAAATCGCAATCCCAGGATGGACTCTAATTAGTAACTATGAGAAAGAAGGAGTGTTAAACTAGGGAAAATTTGATCACTGATACAATCATACTTTCACTACTTCATCAAACATTACATCAAAATTTACCAAAGAAGAAGACTAAAACCTGAAAATGGGGCGGAGCAGACCCGATGACTCGTTAACCCAGAGCAGAGGATCTTCGGAGACTGAATCGCTACTGCTTGAACTGCTAACACGGTCTTCGGTCGGTTCATCGTGGGAACCTAACAGAAGGGTTTGGTGGATTTGGGCCTGGTTTAGGGCCAGCCCGAATAAAGCTGCGGCGGCATAACTCTGCGTCTGATTTAACTTAGACGGCATTTCGCCGGTGGAACTCGAATCAATTGTTAATTTGAAAGTGTTGGTCGATTTGGTCAGAAACTTGCGGTGATCGGGTGTGATCGTCTTGTCTGAATTTTCAACTCGTCTGCAGAGACGCGTGATCCACCACCGTTTTGATTGACAAAATGAGTGAATTACAAGATACGTCCCTCGTGTTTATTTAACCTGTATCTTTTGCCCTCACATCATTCACATAATCACATTCCATTATAGTTTGTCACGGATAGGGATTACAAATACCGGGTTCGAAAAGGATTTTTAATTAGAGTCCCATTTTACCCGTCTGGTTCGTAGGAACCGCTTATGATCTTGGGTAGGTTAAAAAATTAAGGTATAATTACATATATTTCTTTATTTTCAACCCTAATTATATATATACCATTCACAAAATTTAAATTACATATATTCTCTCTTTTATAAAATTAGCCTTTTAACCTTACAAGAAAATACGACTATTTTTATTCCATTGATCCCACCCTAACATTCTGATTCTCAATACCAATCGATTCCAACATCCAACGTTGCTTCTGATCGATTCTATCATCCAGTTGGGTATATTTGTAATTATGAAGGGGATATACGTAAATAAACTTTTAAGTTGGGTATATATATGTAATTAATAAAGATTTTAGAAGGATATACGTAATTGCTCCAAAAATTAAATTACCCATCACAACTCCATGACTTAAAACCGACTCGAAATAGCAAATACTCACGTATAATTTTAATTTTCTATACCTTTAATAATTCAACGTTTCAAGTAACTTCAAAATGGTATTTTTAAAAATTATCTAATACAACAGCATACTCAGTTTTGATACCGACAAACGTGTATGGCATCGGTTTCAAGTAATTGAACAATCCACACAGTACCACACCCGTCCAAAACCAAGAAAAAGTTTATTATTAATCACATATCCAGTCCCGTACCCGAATACCTAGATCCTATTACTCGTTCCTATATTTTGTTTTTTGCATCTTTTGCAAGTTATGTTTCATGTATTGTTAATTTCAAAGATTAAATCGATATTCATAAAACCAAAAGGTGTTATTGCTTTGATAAATGCATGAGAAATATGGTATCGGAGAAATTAGGAGTGAACAAGTGATGAGTTGAATCATAGGCAGAGACGGTTCCATATGAACTTCATCTAACACATCATAATATTTTACTACTGCTGCTACATATATATTGATTATACCACAAAAAGAAAACATGTCACCAATTCGAAACGACTACCTCCCAACATTACCTGTTTTGTGGGTGCAGATAGTTGCACGCCGATCCCTTTACGCACCGCCCACTTTCATAGTATTTACAAACGCGCTGACCTTTCGATGGCGGCCTGGAGTAACCACTTCCACCTCCGCCGCTGCCACTACTACTAAATGAAGACTGTCTACTCCATGACGATCTACTGCTTCTACCATATCCTGGATCTTCAACATGATGACCCCTCTCTCTTGGACTGTTACTGTTATATCTATCTCCACTCCCACCAACAGACCTTCTGTGGTGTGAATCCCGCCCTATATTCGCGCTCCGGCTAGCACTGACATGCGCATGGACTCGACCTGTAGTTGTGGTTCCTTGAGACTGTCTTCCTGATCCCACTCTTCGTGAATCAACCATGTCCAATCCCATGGTCAGTGGTGGTGGCGTTGGCAGTGGCAGTAATGGTGGTAGTGGTTGTGGCGTTGGCAGTGGCAGTAATGGTGGTAGTGGTTGTGGCTGCAGTAGCGGTTGTGGTGATGCCACCTCTGGCGGGAAAAACTCACCTTCTTCCTCCTCCACTTGAAACCCACGAGCCATCATTGTTCCAGCCACCTTTGCTTTTATATGTTCACCCGCTTTCTCATTGGACTTTCCTCCGACCCGTGTTTCCGCCATGACTATAGTGCGGGTTTTTGATTTTTCTTCAGTTCTATCATCATCAGTCCCAGTTTCTCGTTCTCCCTCATCAGCTTCGGCCCGGGTGGAATAATTTAAATCAATCATGTCTTGTCGGGGAGGCTGGAGCATAGAACCGCTCATTTCCGGCCACTTAAAACCCATATTATCTGAATTTGTTGTCTTGGGCATACTAACAGCACAAGTGGGTTTGGTCTCAAGCCCAAAAGAAAACTGTAAACTCGTGGACTGACGACTTAAATGAATATCTGCAGTGGAGCTAAACCCATCACTTCTTGCAACCTGATCTGCAGTTGGGCTAAAATCGTCAATTGACCCATCAAACAAATCCTCAAGAAAACTATTCCTTCTAGAAGTAGGTGACGGGACAACGTTTTGGGACTCCATTGCATCAACTTCAGCCAAAAGATCTGAAACCGATTCTTCAGCCAATGTGCTAAACTCAATTGTTTCAGCAACTTCATGCCATGATGGCAAATTTGTAATTTGATCCATACTAGAGTTTGTAGTAGCAACTTGATGATCTACAGTAGGAGGGTATCCACCCCATCCATCACCTGTTTCAGGAATTTGGGTCCCACCAGTTACTAGACTCAAAGTCGTACTCCAGCTAGGCAGGTTCCCTGATTCTGGAACCAAAAGTTTTGACGGTTCCTTGTCTCCAAAATCTTGTATTTTCTCGGTTTCATGCTTTTCCTTTTTCAGTAACGGCTTTGGTAAATCCACAAGGGCTGCATCTGCTACAGTAAAATTTGAAGAAGCATGCTGATTGATATCAAGCATGATTTGTGTACCAAATTTTTCGATTGACTCGTTTGTCTTGGTCAAAGAAACAACACTTGGGGTATCATGATTCAAATTATCAGGCATCTTCTCAACATTAACAGACTTATTTAAAGAACATGAAGTTGCACGAATGGTGGAAGATGGAATTTCACTGCAAACGTTAACACTCACAACTTGATTGTCAGCTTTGGTGTTGCAAACTGCATTCACGGGCCATTGACCATGCTCATGATCATGATCACGGTGAAAGTGTTCCTGCAAAACGATGTTCAAAAGTAACGAATCGGATTCTTGGCCCGCCCATATTCTCATATCAGCTGGAAAGTATCCACCTGTACTCCATTTCTGCAGCTGGGCCACCGAAAATGGGCCTTGAACATTTCCACTCAGGTCTCGGTAATGCCACCTATCATCATCAACAGACTGATTGTTCATCACGGAGAGAGATGAAGGTGTCCTTGATTCTGATGCAATGTTGGATAACGATGAGCTCACAACAGCTTCCTGCTTGCATATTGAGACGGATAAACCGTTGCAATCAACCTTGCTTTGTGGTTTCTCTGAGCCACTTAGTTGAATGACATCTTTTTCAGTGTTTAATTTACTAGAATCCTCATCGACGCCACTTAACTGAATGACATCTTTTCCAGTGTTTAATTTACTAGAATCCTCGTCGACAGTTGCCACACCTGACTCTTTGGGTTGATCACTTAAACAGTCTGCTGTTTTTTTAGGAGAGATTCTATTTTTGCCACTGAGCCAAGGAAACTTCGGCTTTTGATGTTCTCCTGGGGAGTTTCAAGATACTGTAGGTCAACAAAAGTCAAATGTATGTGACATTACAAAAACAGAAAAGAAAACAAACCATGTTCATTGTTAAAATACTCCTCTGTGTCATCAGATTCATAATCAGGATTCATTTTTGGATCAGAATGGACCTCGGGAATTTCCCGTAACCTGCGTTCACGCTCCTCTGGTGTCTTCAAAAGTTTGAGTTTCTTCACACATTCTCTAACAGTGGAATTTGTCAAGGAACATAAAGATATAAAACTCGAGTATGAAAGGAAATAAAAAAATATTTTTGTCAGAGGATATCTTTTTTTCTGCCCTTTTTCACTTGCTCGATCACGAAGTTGGTTGAGACGAAGCACCTCGGTTTCCATTCTCTATATTATACAAGTAATGGAAAAACAATTGATCAAAGCAGTAAAGAAGCTACATAATTTATTAGAGGTGGCGATTTCAACCTATTTACTTAATGAATGCGTCAATTTGGTTTTTGCTTTATCTCAAACTGTGGGATTAAAAATACTTGTAAAACAAATCATTTAAACAATTTATTTGAACTAAAGCTATAACAAATTAAGCTTTTGAACTGGATTAAAATAATAAACAACAGTTTCATTTAAAATACTCAGAACTACTAAGAATTTAATTTTCCTAATAAATATTACAAATGTACCCACTATTCCCACTCGTATAGTAGGGTTTGGGTTTCCTATAAAAGTAAAAAATATTAACTTCATCAATTCACATATACGTGTTCTCAACTTTTCATTCACGTCACAACCATTAAAACCTCAATATTATAACTTACAACAAAAACTCCTTTATGCAATGTTACTATGCTCCCCCATCTTCACCAACTGTCTTATAATCTGGGTGAAGATGATGACACAAGCAAATTAACATTGAGGTTCTAAAGGAAGAGAAGTGAATGAGAACATCAACATGTAAATTAATGAGGTTTATTTTTAGGAAAATGGAAAAATTAGTAGCTTTAAGGAGTGTACTCAAAATAACCGATTGATGTGTTATTTCAGTTAAAAAGCTTGATTTGTTATAATCGTAATACAAAAAGGAAAAACAGTTCATAGGCTTAATTTGGAACAGGTTAAATGAGTCAGACATGTTGAAAGTCGCCCAAATTTTTATTCTAAGGTTGAAATTATTATTGTTATGATATTGTTTTTGTGAGCATAGTTAAGCCATTAATTAGTTGTAAAGGATTTACAAAAGAAATGGACAAAAAAGTGTTTTCGTTTCAACCCGTAATAAAAAAGATGACTCGTTTGACCCTTTAACCAACCCGTCCGACCCCTCCATGTTGCCACCTCTATAGTTTATCAACAATCTAAATGGCAAAATGAAACACAGTAACATGTAGATTCTACCATACATAAGCGATAAACAAGCCTATGAAATCTCATATTCAAGCACTATATCTTGAGACCAAATAACTCACATCATCAAATAGCATTGGCTGCAGGGCCATTGCCTTTTCTTGTATCTCACCCTAGATCAAGCACAAAACTTGCCATGAGCAAATGCAAAGGCTTAAAAATTCATAATAAAATTGGCATGCGCGCTTACTACAGTAAAACATCTCACAAGCCCACATCTTATACTCTCTCTCAGGCGTCTGCATTCATCCTGAAAAGTAAAAGGCCTGTTAATTATCCCTCTATAATGATGGAACATTTACACGGTATAATAAGAAATGAGCATTTGTGTAAAAGTTTTTATAAAACTTATTAGTCACCTCAGATAACTCCTGGTTTGAAATCCTATCAATCGATACCGTCTCCTTCTTGTCTAAATTCAATACTTCAAGCATAATATCCACCGATTTATCACCAATTTTATACGGTTCATCCACCTTAGTCGTACCTGTAAACTACAATCATAAATTAAAATCGCACCTCATATAATGATTCCAGAAAATGGTAGTAAAACTTCATTACCTATTACTTGTACAAGCCTGTACATATCATCCTTTTGATCACTGCCCGATATTCTTATTTGCACAATCGAGCCAGCTACTTTTTCATGAAACTTTTCATTATCAATGAGACTTTCCATCAAATTACGCCTTAAATATATCAAATTCATGTTATGCACATCAATTGCAGCATATTCAGCCAATTTATTATGTATTATCCGTTTTTCACCCTTTCTGTGATTTCTACGTTCTTTGTTACCAACCACCACCATATTTTCAGTTTTGCCATCAGTGTCCTGTTTTGCAGTAGTGTTTGTTGTCTCCTTCTGTGGATCCTCTTTAACAAAAAAATGGAATTCCAGAAGCTTCAACATTTCAATATGTCCAACACGTGGTTTACCAAAGAGATTCATTAGCCTCAAATCACATATGATTTGAGTTTTCTTACGTGGGTCCCGGAGATTATTTCTGTTTATGTACTCTAGCAAAAGTGCCTGAACATCAAACTGAGATAAAACAGATATATCGCCATTTTTCATGTGTGCAACAAAATCCAGTAACTCTTTGCCTGCCCATTGTTTGGGCCCATCCATAGGTGGGCTATCCTTGGGGAGTCCATTCTCTTGCTCATGTGTCTTTCTTCTTTCATTAGCCTCGAGATTAGATAACTCAGCTGTAATACTTCTTCGACCACTGGCACTGATATGTGAAACAGTTGGTTCAATGGAAGCTAATGTACTGGATATTTTCCATGGATTCTTAGCTTGAGTAAGTTCATCAAGGTTTAGAGATAACTTTCCTTTTAAGTAGACCCAATATACCTTGAAGAGATACTCCCAACTAGTCTTGTCATCAAAATCAACTTGTCCCTGGAAAATTACCAGATGAGAAATATAAGATGATTGTATAATGACTAACTTCAACGAGAATACTTGGTGTTTAAACAAGAGTCCAGTTTACAACAGCAAACAAGCTACAGGAGATAGGCCTGTCAATGGGTCGAGTCTTGACCTAGGTCCCGTCCAATTCATTAATGTGATTCAACAGGTCAAAAACTTGATCCAATATGTGACCCAATAGCTTGACAATTTAGGTAGATCACGGATTGATCCATCATCCATCTAGGTTGATCCAGTTAAAAAAGAAAAAAAATATGTTTATTGTTCTGTTCTCATGATATCAAACTCCTATTTTACTGATGAGTATGATATTATTCTCAGATAATTCTTTAAAGCGTAACTTTTTTTGCAACGTTAGATTTTGTATGACAATTTTTAAAACATGAGAAAAAGATTTTGTTGTCCTAAAGGTTTGATTGATTTTATGATGCCAGAATCATGAGTTCATGACGATATGGATGTTTTTATGACGACAAACTTTTAAGACAATTCATGTTATTGTGTGATGAATTATGATAACACAAACTTTCTAAAATATGACCTGTTCTACCAAAAGAAGTTTTAAGCATGACAATGTTTATAGAGTTAAACTGTTAAAGTGTCTATAAAAATTAAAAATTAAAATATGTAACAAATAAGCAGAAACCATTTATTACAAAGAGACAAGGAAAGTTTTGGGAGGGGGCTAAAAGTTTAAAAAAATCAAAATAAGAGTCGATCTATGTCATGATCCATCTATTCAGATTATCTGTGTCATAGATCAGATTATAACTTACGAGCTAATGGGACAGATCATGATGCATTTGATTAGGTCATGAATCAGATCAGACCATTAACCAATCTGGTCCAAATCTGACCCACTGAAACCTCTAGCAAATGGTGTAATCACACCAAATAAGGTAATATTCTTCTGTAGCACATGAACATTTCACAATTACTCTAATTGTAACCTTTGGTAGCAATGTAGCATAAATATCAAGTTCCCAGCTATAGTGTTATAACCTAAACATGTGAAAATTGTAGAAAGGCCTTGCTTGGCCAACAGAAAGAAGCATGGTCTATAAATTAATCAAGCCATATATAAAGAGTACATTAGGAACTATGATTTTGTGTACCGTTGCATCTCTGCTATTTTCAATCAGCATGATTGTTTTCATGCAAACTGTACAAAAACCTTTATCACCTCTCACACACACATAGTCAGAATTTCTAATGCACCCTTTGCACAATGAATGAGTACAAGTATAGCACATATGGTGTGCTGCCTTCTCACACATGCTACAGATATGCCAACCTGAAATCCATATAAACACCAATATATTATTAATTATTGCAATTTACTAGTTGATAAATATTGCAATTTACTAGTTGATAGATATGTTAGAATGTTAACTTTTGGATATACAATATTATTACAAATAGTAAATCTTGAGAGATATAACATGTCTAACAGAGCAACGCCATGAATCATGAAGCGAATCAAAAAATATTACCGCAATTCCATTTAGCTTTTGATTGGAAAAATGCTTCATCCCGCTTGATACAATAAGGATGGTATGCCTTTGGACAGCCCCTACACCCAAAAATAAAACATAACTCACTAGTTCATCAGCCCAAAAAGTATATAGTTTGTCACTTTGTCAGTTTGCCTTACTACATTTACCACATATTCTCATCAAATCATCAATAGACTAAAACTAATTACTTTGAATGAAAGTTTTAATCACATGCAATTCAATAAATACACACATTTTATCAAAATACCCTAAATGTAACACAACAGTTATCCCATGGATCAAGCAAGAGAATCAACACAAACCGGCGATCGCAAAGCACGAGACTCCCACCGTCAAAGCAGATAAAACACACATCCTCCTCTTCATCCTCTTCTTTACTCTTCTTAGCAGACGGTAAGTTCGTCTGAGCCTTCGGCGGCCGCCCTCGCTTCCGTTTCACCACTTCACCTCCTCCACCGGCATTACCTACCTCCACCTTCACTCCTCCGCCGCCACAATCTGCCACAACAGCCGTCTGTGCTCCGACAATCCTCAACGCATCGCCGTCGAATTTCTGAATCGGTTGACTCAGGTCAAGGCTTGGACTCTCAACAACCGAATTTCGAAGCTCCATCACATAAATTAAAGGTCCTAAGGTAAAATCAGCTCATCGGTTGAAAATTAACATGAATGAAGAAACCCTAGAACTTCAAATCGAGTAGTGGTGATGTTGTTGCGTGGATACAATGGAAATGAAATCGGGAAGTACGTGATTAGTAGGTGTTTAGGAGATTTACGAAACCTTGGAGAGAAAGTGATTGGTGTTAATTGAGACTGTGTTGAGCAGGGGTTTTACCTTATCGGCCATACGACTTTATCTGACTAGATAGAACGTCGATCACCGCTCTGGGGATTATTTCCGGTAATGGCAACACGTGGACATATTGTTTCGCTTTTAAGAAAGTATTACCCATTTTTTTAAAAACTAAAAGATCATTTAGATTTTTTATTCAATATCTTTATAATTTAATTAAAAATCATTATTTTATAAAAAAATTATTTATTTTTTAAAACCTTTTACATCTTATTTTTTATCCTTATAATTTTATAAAAATTGTTAAGAAAATTGATATATTTAAGATTATATTGTTCGTTTTCTTATAATTTTAAAGATAAAAATAAAGTTTAAAGAATGTGATGTAAAGACCTTTTTTAACTTAAATCTTATTTTTATCTCTTATAATTTAAGGATATCATATATATATATATATATATATATATATCTCTTATAATTTAATCTTCACTCTAACGACCTAAATAAATCCATGAGCTATTCGTGGCAACCAAACCGAGGTAATCAAATTTAATTTTTTTTCTCTTTTAATCTCTTACGACAAATCAAATTCTTGGTTTCCATAAAATGAGCGAGATTTATTAAACTTAAAAGAAAAGTGGATCATGTGATTTTTTGTTAGTTCTTTTATATCTATTTTGTTTTTTTTAAAACATAAAAGCTATTGTTGCTAAAAAGTTATTGTGATTGAATTTGAATCAAAGCACAGTAATCTCCAGTTACTAGTCAATTAATCTCACTACATTAAGTGCGAGGTCTCCACTAAACTCTGACTTGAGAGTAAATATTGAAATCAAGTAGCCAATAAGAAACAAAAAGCAAGTGCATCGTAAATGTGGGGTAGTTTGAGTGTAACAGATGATTTATCTTGTACGAGGTGAAGAGTATTTATAGTGTTAGAACATTCTTTAGACCATTCATCATTGATGATATATACAATACTTATTACATGTTGTGACGTCAAACACTGCATTATTGGTCTTAATAGTCTAGAGTTGAACACTCTTGCCTTGTTAAGTTGAAAGCTATTGCTAAAGTTTCTTGTTATATTAGGAAGAAAGCCATATACTTCGGAGTTGAGTGGACATAGAGGGTTACCCCATCAATGTAAGGTGTATATGGGTTCTCTCTTTATAAGGTGTATTTAAGAGTGATATGTAATTGACTTAAGAAACAAATTAGGTATTTAACTTAACTTTTGAATTCATAAGTAAATAATGCAAAGGTCTTGACAAGATGAATCAACTCAAACTTTGAATTCTACAATTTTTTCGAAATGCAAGGTGCACCACCGTAAGAAAAAATAATGGTTATTTAAATTGAGGTTTACATCACATAAAAATGCAGATTCATGAAAATATCTTTTGTAAAAGTTTTATAATATTATCCAAGATTTTTTTAATAAAAAGAAAGATTGTATTGATGAGAATTCACTTAAAAATGAAAAGTAAAAAAAAAAACCACTAAAACAAGTTTATAAAATAAAAACAGTATAATAAAATATAACATTCATGAAAGAAACCAAATATTTTGATATGTTTATAATATTTATTAATTCTTATAAAGATGGTATCGTTTATAACATGAAATTGTAAAAACAAAAATGGTTGGAAGAATCTTCCATAAAAAGATGTTTTCCAACATATGTTTGGAGTCTTAAAATTTAACATATGCATTTGGTATAAGACTTACCAAGTGAGCACTAACACAAGTTTTTCACTTTAAAAAAACACACAAGATGTTTTAATATGCTTTCCAAACCATAAAATCCAAAGAACTACCCTAGCCGAACCCATCAAATCTATAATGGGCATGGTATTCATTCATAATTTTCAACCATAACCGATCTTTCATCTTGTGTAGTCCACAACCAATCCAATCTAGTTTTCGGGTCATGGCTAACCCTATGTACATGTATCAAGTCTTTCATTTGAACATCTTACTACTTTAATAAATGAAAATATTTTCAGGACATGTGTCACTCTCTGGTTACTCCTCATCTTTATTTTTCCGCCTATCTCTCCTATTAAATATTAGATTTTATATTTCTCTCTCATATTAAATAATAATCTTTATATTAATAAACCTAATTACGAATATTTATTATTTAATTATAAATAGTTATTATATCATCAATCAAATGAACTTAATATGAACTAACATTTATCAATTAAATTAAAAAATTAATACTCAGTTGGAAAAAAAATGTTTTAAAAACTAACTTAATAGACCTTATAATTGTCATGACAAATTAATTTTTTTAAAAACATATTTTGACAAATGTGTTTGTTAACAAATTACATTATATTTTATTCAACCGATGTAATATACTGGTTTATTCAACCCGTGTATTATACGGGTTTTTAAAAATATAAATTTTTATTACTATATATATAATATTTTATTTATTTAACCCGTGTAATACACGGGATTTTAACCTAGTATATAAATAAAGGATAAACCACCTAATAATATGCCACCGTTTTGAAAAATATGGAAGACCTTACATTAACCTTGTGAATTAATTAAATTAAATGATCATGTGCCATGTTACTTAAAATATTGATATGTCATCATGTTATTTGTTACATAAGTTTGTTTTTAGTTACATTATGATTGATATGTCATATGTGTAGTAATACAAAAGCACAAAACACTTCAATCATCTTATATAATTTCTATATTTTATATAAGAGTTAATTACACGAATCTTCTTCATTGTATATTCATATTATGGGTTTGGTCTTTTCTTTCATAAGATTATAGATTTGGTCCTTATTGTTTATCAAACCGTATCAAGTGTAGTTATTTCCACCAACAAATGTTAAAAATCAGTTACATAAATGTAAAATGACTATTTTACACCTTACTTGAGAAAAAAAAACAATAATATACCTCAACCCACTTCTTCTTAAACCCCGCGCCTCACCCGCCATTTTATGTCATTCATTATCTCGTTGTTGAAAGATTGACATTGTTAAAAAGAAACCTCTTTGGTTTTGTTAAAAGCGTAGATGATTTTGATAGAATTCTTGGCAATCAATATCTTTTTCATCCTATGTTATATTCAACATGTCTTGATTTTGATAAAATGGAGACGATAATGATGATGATATTTATTAATATTATTCATCTAATAACCAGACGAAGACGACGAACTATTTGTTGTTTATAGGGGTGTTCACGACTTGATCGGCTGGATTGATATCGATAAAAAATATGGGCTTGATTGCTAACTACGATTTCAGAAAACGACAAATCAAGCTGCTAACAAACATTTGGATCTCAAACCGACTGACTTGCTTCGATTAAGGTAGTTCGTTCAATGGTTTTTAAACATCCCTACCTGTTTATGGCTTTTATGACAACAAATTACAACATTGACAAGAAATGACAATAACAATAAAAAGAAAATCTAAATAATTTTCTTTGAAATCTACTAACTGTGGTTTTTTTGCCATACATCACAACATCACCACAAGAAACCAAAAACCCCTAAAAGAAGTAATTAAATCAACTTACCTAAAAGATTAAAATGGTTCTTGCATTATGTACACAAGCTTAAACCAATATGGCACCTTCTCTAGCGAACTAGGGTAAACCCAAATTCACAAATTTGCACCAAAAAGATGAAAATTTTATGAGTTTTTTAGCATATTCAACGTCAAACATCAATCCACCTCATCACGCAAATCCCGTTCGGAATAAGATTGTGCCATAATTTGGAGGCTGGTCATGGTTCATACCTCACGATCAATGATACTTTCGTTTCGTTGTTTGGAGAATGAATAAGACCTCTAATTCATTTTACAATTTTTTTGTGAGGTGTAGAGGGTATGTATATATATTTTCAAGGGGTAAAATAATAATTCTATATGAATTTATTTGACTTTTAAACGTATGTTAGTGAAAAAAGACCAAACATGTTAAGGTTCGGTAAACAATGGGCGGATTTACATAGGCCCAAGGGGTTCACTGGAACCCTCCGACTTTCGAATTATAGTAGAAAACTTCATAGAAAAACCGGGGTGAACCCCGTAAAAAGTACAGGGTGAACCCCTTAAAAAGATGGTGATGGTGGATCTCATGGAATATGTAAAAAAGAAGACAATGATGAAGTTGAAAGGTTTATCAAGTTTACCGGTGTCGGAAGCAATGGTAGCAAGCAGCGGGTAAAAACTGAAAAGAGATGAAACGAAGAGAAAAGGAGAATGACACATATTTCAACAAGTCTTTTGGGTTTATTTACACAAGGATATCTAATATTTTATTATTATTTTATTTTTTTTAGGCATTTGCAATAGAAAAGAGAAGAACTCTATGTACAATAATTCATCATTATAGCTATATGACAAGATAAAAGTTATTTAATTATTAAATAGATAAATCATGAAAAAAATTATAAAGTAAGTTTAGGTTTCAATCTATTTTTAAATTTTATTTGTTTTAGCTTTTAATAATATTTAGGTACTTTATTTTATTATTGCATGTATGTATTAATTTTATAACATTTTTTAATTTATAAAAGTTTATTGATTTGTAGGAATTTTTAAGATTTAAGCTAGCTCTACATAGATCGATAAAAATATAATTGATGTAGATAAGGCAATGTGAAAATAATTAATATAATTTTTACAATACTCCAGGTAAAATTCTGTCGAAGATAGAATATAAGTTTATATTTTAGGGGCCTAATTTTACTGGTCGCACAAGGTATTTGAAATCTCAGGGACAGGCATAATGAAGGTAGAATGATACGTGTGTGATGAACCTTACCCGACCCGAACAATCGGACCGAACCGAACTGAAATTTTTTATTTCCGGTCCTATGAAACTGGAGCATCTAAAAACAGTGAACCCTCTGAAAAAAATCATGGATTCGTCACTGACAATGTGACCAAATCTGTAACATCTAAAAGAACAAACCCTTAATATAAACATACCATAAAAACCCAACATGTTAAGGTAGTGAAAAAGACCTAACATGTTAAGGTTTAGTAAACAATGGGACCAAATCTGTAACATCTAAAAGAACAAACCCTTAATATAAACATACCATAAAAACCCAACATGTTAAGGTAGTGAAAAAGACCTAACATGTTAAGGTTTAGTAAACAATGGGACCAAATCTGTAACATCTAAAAGAACAAACCCTTAATATAAACATACCATAAAAACCATCCATGTCAAACAAATATGATTAAACACAAAACTATATTATTAACTTTTCCCCGCATTTACAAAAAAGTATTCCGTTGCCGGGACTTGAACCCGGGTCTTTCGGGTGAGAGCCGAATATCCTGACCAACTAGACTACAACGGATTGACGTTTTTAGATAACTTCAAAATTTACTTAATCCCTTTTTGCTTCAGGTTTCAAAATCCAGCCCCCAATCGGACAAAAACCCTCGCCTGCTTCGGTGCTGCTTCTAATCCATTGCTTGTCATCTGAATTTCCATGGAAATTACGTATAAATTCAAAGTATTTTATCTCATTCTTTAATCTTTATACTCTTCATTCAGGTAATTCGTCTTTGTATTGTTTCCTTGGTTTAATTATGTTATGCTCATGTGAAACTCATTAATTTTGCCCTAATTTTGACTTGATGAAATTAATTTTAACATTTCAATTGATACACAACACCTGCGTTATTCTTGTTTGTTACACAACACATTGCATTTTTTACTCTGAAAAATGAACTTTATGATGTAGTTTTGCATTTGCGATAAGATTAGTTGAATACAAAGTAGGTTAACTGAAATTATTGTGAAAATCATCACTTTTTAGGGTATGAAATTTATGTTAGTGGCATAATTCATACTCAATTTGGCAGTTTGGATGAATTCTGCTTATGATTTTGTCAATCAGTTTATCCTCAATTCAAAGAAATGGTTACTACTTTGTTATTTTGGGCGTTTTGGTTGTGATTGAGATTTTTATATTCATGGTCTTATTGTTTCTGTTTTGAATTTAGTTATTATTCTACCTGTTAAGAAGATGAATCTATCTGGATTGACCGGAAGCCCTATAAAGTATTGTTTCCACCTCCATTCGAGATGTCCAGCTGTACCATGTAAGCGCGCTTCGGTTTTTCAAGATAAGGGTAAACATAGAAACTTCTTTTGTCTTGAAAGGTAGTTTTACTGATTACCTCTTTATGACTTTGTATGTGGTAACTGCGTTTTTTATTTTGTTTTTCTGATATCGGCAACTGATCATCTAAGCAGACGAGATAATTTGGCTGGTTCAAGACATAGATATGTTACAAAGAGAACGTTTTTGTTGAAATCTGCCATGGATGCTTCCTTCGGTGATGCTAGAGATGAATCATCCGGTAATTTTTTAGTTCCATATTGTGTAATAAAATGGTCATAAATGATAACAATATCTTTTATAACCCATTTGATTATAACTTATTATCTGATTATGTTTATTTAATATCACATAGTCACTTGCAGAACACACATCCAAACAAGCCCTTTGTCGTTTCCAATATTACCCCTATTGATTTATGTGAAATTTAATTTCTTTGATGGATTTAATGGAATCCAAGCCCCATAAATGTTTTTTTTTCTAACTGCAGCCGTCTTTCCAAGAATCAACGTTAAGGATCCATACAAAAGACTTGGTATCAGCAATGAGGCTTCTGAAGACGAAATCCAGAGTGCTAGAAACTTCTTAGTTCAAAAATACGCCGGTCACAAACCAAGTGTTGATGCAATTGAATCTGCACACGATAAAATAATAATGCAAAAGTTTTATGAGAGGAAAAACCCCAAAATCAATGTGAAGAAAAAGATGAGGGAAGTAAGCCAGTCTCGTGTTGTCCAGGCTGTCACAAGTAGATTTAGAACCCCGGCTACTAACTTCATAATCAAAACATCCATTGCATTTGTGGTACTTGCAGCTCTTACTGTTCTCTTTCCAACTGAAGAGGGACCCACCCTTCAGGTTGCCATATCACTGTTTACCACAATATATTTCATACATGACCGGCTCAAGAGCAAACTCAGAGCTTTTCTTTATGGGTATGCTTCATACTTTCAATTTCTGTAAAAGTTTCTGGTATTTTAGTAATTATTGGGTTATAATTCAAGAAATAATTTCATAAAAAAAGTAATTAACTTTTTTCCAATTTCTATTTTTAGTAACAAACTTTGTTTAGGCTAGAAAAACATTTTAAAGTTTCAAAATATTGATCTAAAGGTAATCTGAGTATCTGACCACCCAGGAACTGGTCAAAATGATGATGTTGCAGCTGACATGGCCGTAACGTTTGACCATGGTCAAAATGATGATTAGCTCAAATCAATTGAAACTAATAAACTGGTTACACATAACACTAAATAAACCAAAGTTGCATACTCTTTAAAGCAATTAGCCCTTCAAGAAACCGAAGTTTTGGTGTTTTAGTACGAAAGAAGTTGGTCATGTTAATGTTGATGTATTTTGACTTGCAGGGTTGGAACTTTTGCTGTGTCATGGCTCTTGGGAACGTTCTTGATGGTGTCGGTTATCCCACCACTACTCAAAGGGCCAAGGAGTTTAGAAGTGACAACGTCGTTGGTAACTTATGTGCTTCTGTGGGTTTCTTCTACTTATCTTAAATGATATAATCAGCTGTTTGTTTCAAGCGAATTCCAAAATTTTGTTCTTTAAGAAGGTGGTAGTTGTGTTACAGAGGTCAAATTTTCTGTTAGTTTCTTGCCTTTAAGATGTATCAAGGGGTTTCATGACATTACCTCTGTGACTTATTGTTTAAACCTTTTGCGCCTTATGATGATTTATGATCTCTAATGATTTCGTTACACCATTAAGATTAAATGGTTGAAATCATCTTCAGAAAAGCGGTGAGTTCATGTCATGTAAATTCACCATTCTGTTCTCCATGAGTTATTTAAACCACCTACTAATCTCACCGTCGCCACCACCACAATTCATCTGCAAGTAATGCTTGTTTGTTTGAAGAATGATATGGTATGATACTATGATTTGATAGTTGAGTTGGTCTCATCGTCTTCTAATATGTACTAGTTTCAAGAGTAAATTACAGAAAACAACCTTTAACTATATACTAAATTACACCAGCAGACCTTTATCTTCACTAATTATGCTAGACACCCTTTATCTAAATGGTTTGTATCAAATTATAACCTTTAGATTAACAGAGGTTAAATTTTTCAGTTAGTTTTGTTTGTTTGTTCCTATCCGTTTTCGTTTCCATATCCACACATATTCGATAGAAACTTTGATTAATGTTTTTGCCGATAATTTGTTTTTGCCGATTATTCATGTTTAAAATTAGTTGCAATCACACAAAACGTGATTACGGTAATTTTTTTTATGAAAATACGTGTTTACGTAAAAACGTGATTACGTAAAAAAAAGCACGCGTGAAGTGATTATTTTTAAAAAATTGACATTTATGCTCTTTTTTATCTGGACGACGCGTTATTTTGTCAAAGTAATTACGTTTATGCCACCGCGTTATCTCCAACCTTAGATCATATTACTCGGATGGTTGGAGGTCCTTCGTACGCTTCGTACGATTTAGGCTCTTTGTACGATAACCGTCCCTTATATATATATATTATTTTGTTAATCTATACTATATGATAAATAAAGGTTTTGAGGGGATACTTGTCACTCACACATTCATCATCAACTTTTTTTTTCCCGCTTCTCTCTCCTATTAATTATACAAGTTTTTTAATTTTTTTTATAATTTTTGTCTCCCGCCTCTCTCTCTTATTAACTATTCAAAATTTTTAATTTTTTATAGTTTTTGTTTCTTATTAAATAATAATTATTTTTAAAATTACTTTTATAAAATGTTTTTTATTTAAAAAAATAGGTTTATTCATAAAATATTTTTATAATTCGAACATTTCTTCATTCTTTTCTATAAAACATTTTAAAAAATAACTATATAGCATTTTTAGAATTTACAAATTTACATAGGAACTGATGTTTTATAACAAGTTGTATTTATTCAACCCATGTAATACATAGGTTTTAACCTAGTATAAGAATGAAGGGTAAATTAGTCATTTACATGTCATTTAACTGAAAAATATAACGCCGGTTAGTCTAAAGGTTATAACTTGATACAAACCATATAGATAAAGGGTGTCAAGTGAAATTAATGAAGATTAAGGTATATACCTAAAGGTTATTTTATGTAATTTAGTCTAGTTTCAATCTCGATACAATATAAGCCTTTATTGATTTCCCAGAAAAAAAGAAACAGTTTTTCAGTTTATCTTTAGCTATTTTCCTTTATTACACTTAAAATGTTGTAAGAAATGAAATCCATATTTTGTATATCCTCAAAATGCTCCTAATTGTATTTAAATATTTACAATCTCTTAAATATGTCTATTCAATAAAACTATATTATTATTTTATAATAAAGTTTCTATAATCATAATTAATAAGTTGTATACAAGGTTTGTGAACATAGCCACTGCCTCACTGGCACTTTGTTTAAGAATCTAGCCATCACTACATGATTCTGATAATCAAAATCATTTAGTTTGGCTTTGTCTATAAAAACCTTGCAAAATTTAAAAATAAAATAAAATTTTAGATCAACGAAACCTATTTTAGCACATATTAAGAATAATTACATTTTACATGCTCTTTAACTTATCTTTTGCCCAGTCACATAACCATCATATTTCAACAGTCAAAACTGGAAAAAAAAATAGATACAAATAATTACAATAAAATTGTAACAAAAATGAACATACTAATAAACTTACAAAAATCTGTAACATATTATTTAAAAAAATTATAAAAATCACTGGTAGCATAAGAATAATTGCAGGGACTATTTATTAACCAACTCTTAAGTCTAAACTCTAAACCACATGTTGAATTAAAGGCAAATATAAGTTCTCTGATGGGGGGCAAATTTGGACCCTTCGTCACACATCATCTCTAAACTACTGCTGAATTCCCAGTGCCACGTGAGCAAAGTTATCAACCCACGTGGCAAGCTACTATTGGCCATCGCATTATGGCCTCAAAATGCATATCAGCAGTGACACAAGTAGAAGTATAAAACCAGTGAACCCAAACACATAATGAGTGGTGCTTAATTCCAAAGGATAGAAGTTAGAGTTCATTGAAACCAACCATGGCCTCAGCTTCTCTCTTCAAGCCATCCCCAGCAACCATTCTTGATAAGTCCGATTGGGTCAAGGGTCAGACCCTTCGCCAGGCTTCGGTCCGGTTCAACGCGGCTGCACCGTCTGCACTCACGGTCCGTGCAAGTTCATATGCTGATGAGCTCGTCAAAACAGCGGTTAGTGTTTTTTTTTGTTTATGTTTATGCGTTGTTTTATAAACTTGGATTCTTTATCCATCAGAAAAAGTTAGTTATCCCGAATCGAATGGATTCTTGAAATCAATGGTTACATTTAAAAGATAACACTTTAATTAAAAAATAAGACTGGTTTCAAAATCTAGATAACATCATAGATAATTTAATATTATATATTTTAAATAAAGTATGAAAATACTTTATCTTTTTGTGTGGATTTGCACTTTTAACAAAATATAAAACCTGATAAATGAGATTTTAAAAGAAAAATAATTAAAAAAAGATATAATTCTTTTGAAATACGGTCGTCAAATTGGTCCGACTAGTTAAAATGAAGGAGGTTCAAACGGGTCAACTAGACTGGTTATATAGACTGTTCCTGGTCTGACTGGTCGGTCCAGTCACAAGAAGAGTGGTGAAACATTAATTTTAACCCATTTGACAAGTTGATTTTGAATTAGTTAATCATCAACGACCGAGTAAAAAATTAGTTAAAGAGCTATTTAGAGTAAGTTTTTAACACCTATAATGTTTTAAATCACTTACATGAAAACTTTAATCACTTCATATTTCTAATGAGTGAATTTGTTAATGTAGAAAACTGTAGCCTCCCCTGGCCGAGGAATCTTGGCCATGGACGAGTCAAACGCCACTTGCGGAAAGCGGTTAGCCTCAATCGGTCTAGAGAACACCGAGGCTAACCGTCAGGCTTACCGAACACTCCTGGTCAGTGCACCGGGTCTAGGTAACTACATCTCAGGTGCCATCCTATTTGAGGAGACTTTGTACCAATCAACCGTTGATGGCAAGAAGATTGTAGATCTCCTTGTGGAACAGGGAATCGTCCCCGGTATCAAGGTCGACAAGGTAATGTGTGTAAACATTAGGTGTTGTGCAACCTAGAATGGCTATATGTACATAGACTCTTTTACTATGTGGCTAACTGAATGTTTACATTTGACAGGGTCTTGTCCCGTTGGCTGGTTCAAACGACGAGTCATGGTGCCAAGGTCTTGATGGACTCGCTTCCCGTTCTGCTGCTTACTACCAGCAGGGGGCTCGTTTCGCCAAATGGTAAATGCATATAGTTGCTTGACTCACTTGCTCATTTTGTCAATGCTAGGCTGGTTAGTTAACAGGCCAATACGGGTTCAAGTTAAAACGGGTAACTTTATATGGGCCAGGTCCACATTTATATATTATTCCATGTTAAATGTAATTAAAAGATAATTTTTTTTAATATTAAAATTAATAGAAATACACTTTGCAATACATTTGACCCGTTCAACCTATTTGGCCCGTTCCATTTTGGTTGAGTTTTAAATTTAACCCATATGACCTGAGTGAGATAAAACACAACCCGTAAAAAGCAAATGGGTCAAAATCACAACCGCTAAATTCAGTTTCTGGATCAATGTAGGCGTACTGTTGTTAGCATTCCCAACGGTCCATCAGCACTTGCGGTCAAGGAAGCGGCTTGGGGTCTGGCTCGTTATGCTGCTATTTCTCAGGTAATAAACCGACTGATGTACTATGGTTTGATGTGGTTCAAGGTCTGAAATCTTGGTGTGGTGTGGTGTGGTTTGTAGGACAATGGTCTGGTCCCGATTGTTGAGCCCGAGATCTTGCTTGATGGAGAGCACGGAATTGACAGGACCTTTGAGGTTGCACAAAAGGTGTGGGCTGAAGTGTTCTTTTACTTAGCTGAAAACAATGTGTTGTTTGAAGGTATCCTCCTGAAACCGAGCATGGTTACACCTGGGGCCGATTGCAAAGAACGGGCCACACCCGAACAAGTTGCTACTTACACTCTCAGCCTTCTTCAGAGAAGAATCCCACCTGCAGTTCCTGGAATCATGGCAAGTATCCCTAAACCATCAACTATTTAAAAAAAAAAGTGTCTGCGGGCTATCCCGGCTCGTCCGTTCTGACTTGTACTAAAAATTGACACTTTTCAACCCAAACCTGTTATCTAACCTGCCCGTTTCGATTCGAAATGCAGTTTTTGTCAGGTGGCCAATCTGAGGTGGAGGCTACACTCAACTTGAATGCAATGAACCAAAGCCCGAACCCATGGCACGTGTCGTTTTCATATGCACGAGCTCTTCAGAACACTTGCCTCAAGACATGGGGAGGAAGGCCCGAGAATGTGAAGGCGGCCCAGGATGCTTTGCTTCTCCGGGCTAGCGCCAACTCACTGGCTCAGCTCGGGAAATACACGGGTGAGGGTGAGTCCGAGGAGGCTAGAAAGGGAATGTTTGTCAAGGGCTATGTCTACTAAGTTAAAAAAAGATATTATGAATTTGTGTTAATGTCATTAGCCCATGGAAACTGCTACTTTTCTTCATAGCATATCTACTTCTAGCAATTCTATAAAATTTTCGTGCTATTGATGAATAATGAGATAGAATCATGGATGCTTATATCTTGTTGTAATCAGTTAACCGGCATCAATAACAATTGATTTTTAATTACCCAACGGCTACTTCAACGAGAAAAACGAGTCCGACGGTCCAATACACCACTCACGGGCGGTGCTCACGCGACCGTAAATTGAGGTGGCACTCACGGCCTCCTCTCACGCCAAGTATACCGCATGACCTAATATTCAAACCGACCCATTATGATTCCTCACACCCAAAATCCGATCTCAGAACTTAAAATCTTGAAACAAACACCGGTATTTTGTCTCTTAATTAATTGTAAATCTTGTTTATAAAAAGATCAATATATGTGGAACATGTGAAGTGCAAAGGCCTTTGATTAAACCCAAAAGGGTTGGTGGAGCTGGGTTCGTCTCGTACCACATCGGTGGAAAGTGCAAAATTAAGTTCGTTTATAGGCTCAGCAGGAAGACACAAAGGCACGACCTTACTTGAACAGGATCTGTTCTATAGGCTCGTACCTCTGTATTCTTGATTCCTAAGAAGACAGAAACCCATGTCTGGTTGATGAGCCAGGACTGTATAGCCAGAGCGTGATTAACAGAGTTTCGTGGTCTAGACCATGGCTTAGTAGAGGATCGTTGCCAGCTCATCTCGCGGGTCTTGGCATGGCTGTACGGTTGTCTGACAGACAAATTCCCTTTTTTATTTTTGTTAAACTCAAACGGGTTCTTGATAGGAGGAGGTTCAGGTGCAACCAAGAAGATCTCACTTGTTTCTATTTGACTGAGTCAACAAGATTGCTATATATTCTTGAATTTGGGTTCGTTTGTAAACCTTGCTTTCATGACCTAACATGACGGAGACATAAGTTGAAGGATTGAATTATTTATATATTCTCACCTCTGTGCATGTGTGTTCATGCCCACAATGATGTTTCTAGCGTCTGCAAAAAAATTGAAAATTGAACCGTATCCATTACCAAACTGAATTATGAATTCGGTTTTTGGTTCGGTTAACGGATATACGTTTTTTTTATAAATTCAGTTAACCTAATAACACAATAACTATATATATATATATAATTAGTAATATGTTAGGAACTTAGAGTTTAAATTAACCTATATAGGATGTTATACACACAGGACTTTCTTTGCAATCCCACTCCTTTCATCGCCGCCTCCAAAACCCTCAAATCTTCCTCTCATCGCCGCCTCAAATAACCAAAATTAGATAAAATGTTTTTCGGTTGAAAACGGTGGAATTCGGTTCGGTTAGACAAATTCCCAATACGTTTTCCGTTCGGTTAATGGATAGGACTAAAAAAATTAAAAACCAAATAAACCGAACCAAATAAACCTAACCAAATGAACCGAACAAACCGAAACCGAACCGTTAAACACCCCTAGATGCTTCTTGCATCTAGTTATATAAAACAAAGAAGCTTTTGGGCTGTTGTCTCATTTGAATCCTTCTTGACTGGAAACAGTATGTATATAAACATATCTACTTGCATCTCCTGCAGTTTTGATAAGCTCATTAATGGTGTCTGCAACTCATCAGTAGGCGGTGACTGATTAGGGTGGTTCTTAACTTCTTTTCATGAAGATATCTGCAGTTGATCTTTGATTTGATCATGCATGTCTTCCCCTACTCCATTTTTATACATATATTTTAGGATATTTTATTCTTTCCTTGTGTATTTCAGTCTTTGATCCTTTCACAAGTATTTATGTTTGAACAAAAAACATGTTCTTTTTTAAGGAAGATAAGCATATCTACTTCTAGCAATTCTATGAGTTTTTCATGCTATTGATGATAATGAAATAGAATCTTGGATTCTTATATCTTGTAGTTTCAAGAGAAATCTATAATTATGCAACAAAATGGTTATGTTAAGTATAATATTTCGTCACCTGCGACACTAATATCATAACGTGTGCATTAATTTAGAGAAATACTCATACAAAACACAAGAAAATTAGAACAATGCCGATACAGTATGTCTTATTTGCGTCATCATTGAAAACATATACCATCATGAATGACAGCAACTATAACAAATCTAACGAAAGTGGGAATCAGTTAACGGTCATCACGTATACAACTATATGTTTCTGTAGACTTGTTAACTTGAGCACCTGTTGGCTGATTGACACTCAGACAGCCATAGGTCTATCTGTTCTATCATGTTTTGTCTTACTTTGTTAACCGCCTCAGGTGAGCTGCAGTTCTTAGAGTCCCCTGCAATATATGATTTAGATATGCGGTCACAATTTGTTCAAAAAAGGCGAATTAATGCAGACTACATATTTTATGTCCAAAATATACCGACCTTCAGGAACTAAAGGAGACTGTGGGCATCCTCTTAGATCAGTACCGTGACCACAATTTTCACATGTGATTATATATGATGGCACTACACATAAAAAAACAAGTTTAGTGGTGGAAAAATCTCCAAAAGAATAAAATAAAATAAAATATAAATCAGCTAAAATATTAGCGTTGGCGACTTACTACTTGGAGATGACACCTGCTTGGATGCATGTCGCCATGGATCTTGTGATCCATTTGTAAAAACTATTTTTGATCCTGGATGTACATGTTGCAACATTAGATTTTGACTAGTTGACTACTAATAAAATGTCCAAAATACCCTTAAATTATGAGAACACATGAATCTTTAGACCAAACCATGTCATTGTAACTTTTGTGATGATGAAAATATAAAAAAATGTGTGTTTTAAGTTTTATAATAAAAGTTCCACCAAAAGGAAACAATGAAAATTAAGTGTTTATACCAGCAATGCCTGTGCCCCCATAGTACAGATTTGTAGCATCAACAACCGGATATACACTCTCTCCAAAAACATTTTTGCATAGATCCAAATGATACCTGTCACAAATCACAATCAAGTTACAACAAATAATAGACCAATGACGAATATTGTAATAATCAAGAATTTTTGGAAATAAGTTTTAATAGTGCGAATAGGCTGTTCTTCACATGCCTCGTGTCAACTTTTGAAGACCGAATACTATCATTTGCTGGTGCCACTTGGAAATATGCAACTTCAGTACAAACTTGGAACCACCATAACCGATCACCAGATGAGTCACCCAGGGTGGTGTTTTTAAGGCTTTCTTGGTTGTATGTCTGAACTTCAGCGCCAAAACTTTCAACATAATATTCCTTTATGTATTTTGCATAGGCATTCTGCATATTTTGTCAAAGATTGTTTAGCTTTTTTAGTTGAAGATTATAAGAGAAACATGACTCTAGGAAAGAAATCAAAGATTACCACTAGATCATCTCCCGCCTTCTTAGCTTCAGTCATAGGGGTGCAAAGTTTATCGGGATTCCCATATTGAAACTATCAATATTCAGATATCATGTCAGCTAGAGTGGAAATTTTGACTCGTTTACTTATTAATGGGTCGATTATGTCTAAATTCTATATAACAGGTCAAAACATGTAAAAAAAGGGAAAATTTCACCTAATAGTAACCAAATTTCTCATATGTTCCACTAAAGTCATCCAACTTTCATTAGGTGGTCTAATCTTGGAATTTTTTTTTTCATAAATATTAAACTTTTATATATTTAAGTGATCTAAATGGAACATATATGAATTGTGGTTACTATTTAGCGATTATTTTTTCCAATTTGACTTAAATTGAACAATTATGAAACTTGGTTATTATTTAGTGATTTTTTCTTCACTGTTACCTCCTACTTCATGTTAAATTAGAAAAAAAAAATCACTCAATAGTAACCACTAACCAAGATTCATATATGTTCCATTTAGGTCACTTAATTTAAAAAAAAATATTTTCAAAAGATTGGAACACCTAATGAAAGTTGACTGACTTTAAAGACAAAAAATTTGACTGATTTTAGCTGACCGAATAGGAAACTTGGTTACTATTAGCTATGACAAAAGAATATATATACCACCAAATAAATGAGATATACGGAAACAAACTTACGGCTATGGCTGCAGCATCTGCCAGAAAATACAAGAAGTCCCCATCTATTTTCAGCTGAAAGGATGTTTCATTTAATCAATAACCGTGGCTCATCAACCTTAACAAATTCATTTAAGTACTCCCTCTGCGCCAAAATAAATACAACATTTGACCGGAATACGGTTTAATTTAACTAAATTGTTAAACTTTTAGTCAAATATCCAAATAGAGTTATTTTCAAACCAGAAAGAATGAGTAATTTTGGACAAATCATGCCAATTGCCAAGTACAAAGGTTCGTACGAAAGAAATACCATTAGTCATTTGTACATTTTCAAAAGACCAATGGTAAGTATATTTTGTATTTATTTTGGGACAGAGCATTTAGGTTCACAGATTTATTTGCATAGTCACCAAAAAGATTATTAGTTTTTGATACCTCATTAGCACTAAATGTGGCTTTTAGTGCTTTAGCATTTGTTGCAAGCTTTTCTTCAACAAGTTGAGTAACTTCCTGTAACACAGCTTTACATTCAGTTCCTGCAGACTCACCAACCTGCCATAATCACAAATTTGGTCAAACAAAATTTAGAAAAATAAAATAAAATAATTAATTCAAAGCATTTTGCCATTACCTGCTGATCAAATTCTGTGAAGTTATAAACAGCAAGAACTACACCAGAACTTGCAAGACTGCCACATGTCAAATGAGGGAACTTCAAGCGAAACCACGCACTGAGAGCTCCAGCATAAGAAACACCAAAAACGAACCATGGATTCTCTATACTCGTTCTGTTGAGTTTCGAATTTAACGATTCCTACAACATCATGGATATAATTAGGCGTGACAATTTCAGACCCGACCCGAAACAACACATGAAAATAATCAGGTTTTGGGTTGTCAATAATACAGTGGCGGAACTTGAACAATTAAAGTGTGGGGTGGGAGGCGAAAATATTACACATAAAAAAACCAATTTTTTTTCACCACATAAAGACCATAAATCCAAAAAAACAACCGGTTCTTACACATGAACGACAAAGAAAAAAGAATTACAACCCAGCCTGATGACCTTTAAGGTCTTTGGGGTTGTGAGATTTGTATTTGGGCTAGAAAATTGAAATTGGGCTATTGGATAGGAGGGGCCCAATCACAATCTACCCAAATTATCTACACGTAATAGGCTAAAACTAGAACTTCTAAGCCCAAAACCAGGGGCCCCCGGACCCCCTCCCGCCCCTTATAAGATCCACCCCAGCAATCATATCTAGCCCGTTTAATAAACGGGCTCTGTACTCGTGTTCAGGTTGACATGTTTAACCTGTTTAATTATACAGGTCAACCCACCAACCCGTTTAACCTGTTATTGATTCTGAAAACGAACCGAATGCAGAACTTGCCTGATAAAACTGAAGAAAAGCAGCCAAGTCAAATAGTGCCTGCTTAGATGAAAGAAACTGTAGATTTTTGGTAGTTAGAGATTTAAAAGGAGAACTCTTGCCATAATACCGATGCTCAAGTGTAACTACAGCAGCTCCAAACTTCTTAGCCAAAATCTATTTAAATTTATAAAAAAAAAAATCAGTAAAATATAATCCATTTTTATACAAATTTATAAAATCTTATAACACAAGAGATCCAGTGAACAAACATACATACACTGATATAATCATTTGATATCCCACCACAAGCAGATTCACCACATATCTTTAAGAAGATTGGACCATCAGGAACCCTGAATTCATCCAAGTACTCATAATACCGTTGTCCAAATTTCCGATGATCCTGTGAGAACGTTACAAGTTTAGAATAAAATATTAAAATTAATAAAATTAATAATAAGGTAAGAAGTCATACGAAAGGGGAAAAATGATCGAGAGTCTGATTGAACCAGAGCTCATCTCTGGTCAGATATTTGCTGGTGCTATTGGATTTCAGGATTCGCGAAGTGGATAACCCGGTACAGACACCGAACATCAAAATTAGTAACAGAAACTCAGTTGAAACGACTGTTAATCCCATTTCAAATCTGTGATTGTTAGTCGAAATTGTTGGTCTGAAATCAAAACTTTTGAAGCGTTTTGTGACGCTATCTGTTGATGATTCTAGCGGTTTTTCTTGTCTTCTTTTTTGACTTGGAAGTCAATCATCCGTTCATGGTGGAAAATCCAGTTGGATACTTGGATCCGGCTTTGTAAACCGACCGGTTTTAAAAAAAACCGATTTGATTACTTGAGTATGGATGTATGGCCCAATGGTTAAGGATTAAGATTATGGAGCTTAGGGACTAAGCCCATTATTCATCGTCAATGAGCCTAAAAAGGCTAAAACTACTTTTAAGTTGTATACCCTAGTGTTGCGACGGGGAACACGTTAAGTTGGTTCGATTTCAAACATAAAAACGATAACAGAAAAAACATCTAGAGATGATATCTTCGGATATCACAAAAAGTCACGTTGTATGAATAAAAAAACGAAAACGAATAAAAATGTCGTTTAATGAAAAAATTAAAGGGTGTGAAACCATCACGAAAAAAAACCATAAAAATAAAATCCGGAGAAAAAAAGTTATGAAAAAGATAAATAAAAAACTAAAATTAAAAACAACATGTGTTTTATATAAATCGAAAACAATAAAAAAAATAGCAACGTGGGTTCAAATAATACGGATAACGGCACTGACGTTGTTCATTAGCTATCGGTTCGGTTCGTGAATGCAATGGGACTTGGTATCGTTTCTGAATGAAAAAAAAAGTTTATTTGCGATGGTTTCGTCGCACAAATTTTGTATGATGTAACCCAAAAAAAAAGTCATGTTTTACATTGACCGAAAACCAAAGAAACGAACAATGATACCGGTTCTGATAATACCAATATAACAATGATACTGTTCGGTTTGTCACGGTACCGGAATGATAACTGTGCTCGCTATAGCATATATAAAAAAAACTCGTTTTTAATTAACAAACGAAAGATAGATGCATATTACATTTTTTTAAAAGTTAACAAACGAAAGTTATTTCAGAAAAATGAAATAAGTAAAAAAAAAATTAAACGGGCTAAGAACGTATATTATATAAAGTATAAGAAAGTAAAATAAAAGTTAAAAATAAATTATAAACTTACTATACACACCACTTCCATAAGTAATATAAAATAAATAAAAAAAAACCAAGGCTAAATGGGTTTACGTATCTACACCACTTTACAAAATTTTTTGACAACTAACCCAGATTGCTTCATCTTAGATTGGATTAAAGGTGTGACCCTTAAACTGAATATTTTTGCTTGGAGAGCTGAATTGGATAGAATCTCTACCCGGCAGGCCTTGGTTCGAATACATGTTCCGTTGGAGTCTACGCTGTGCCCTTTGTGTTCTCATAGTGATAAAACAAGTGAACATCTTTTTACCTCTTGTTTCTATGCCTCTATAGTTTGAAGTTTCATTAGTTCTTAGTGTAAAATTTCCCAAATTTATGTATTCTCGGTGCGAGATGTGGTTCTTTTGGCTAAAGTTAATCCAACGGACACAAATAGAGATAAAGCTCTCCAAGTGATTATTCTCACAGCGGTATGGTGCCTTTGGAAACACAGAAATGAAGTTATTTTTGGGAGGAAAAGCCCGTCTTTGACCCGGCTGTTTGAGAATATAAAATGCTCTACTTTCTTGTGGGTTAAAAACAGGCTTAATATTGGGTTCCTTGATTGGAAGCAGTTGTATGTCTTTAGTTTTTGATCTTGCATAATATGTATTTCATCTTGTTCTGGTTGTTTTGGTCCCTGCTAACTTATGTTAGTAGGGCTTTTGTTTAGTGGAAAATTTTTCTGCTTTTCAAAAAAAAAAGCAAAAAACTTCGACAAACCTTGTCGATGTGGTAAAATTATAGTTTCAAAAGTGGCTTGATTCTCCACTTGTAACGTGGGTTTTCTTTATGAATTTATAGATAGTAAATCATCTTTAGTTCTCTAAAGGCTTTAACAAGGCCACTCTACCTCTAATTAGTGTTCCAAAAGACTTGGTAGTACTAATCCTATATATGCCCTAAATGTTGACCATTCGTTTACCATTCATTCTGTCTCCACTCTTTTGCTAGCTACTTCTTGTTTGACACTTTACTTTCTTGTTTGAACTATTCAAATATTTTATTTTTGTAAAATGTACATTAATATTTTATATTATACTATATTAGTGTTAGATAATATTAATTGTAATTATGATCCTTAAATGTATTTATTACCATAATTATTATCGATTTAGTTTCCTAGGTTAGGTTGATTCAATACTATACATGTTCATTTCTTCTCTTCAATTCTTCCACATTAAATCTATCTCTCTCTCTCAAACACAAAGTAAACATCAATTTTGGTCGGAGACATTAAGGTTAGAAATTAAGAACACGTTCAATGAAACATCGATGCACGTATTACATACCCATGTTTATATGGAAGACAATTGTGGGTGCATCTACAGCAGCATTGGCTGCCATGTTCACCATCCACGGATTACTTCATCGACATCATCATCATGACCTCATCAACATGTCTTTAACCATCTTCTTCATCGTAGTGCTTGCACTCATTTCTGTTTCCATGGTGGTTTCTGCCGTTAAAGATTTGCTTCATCTCAACTTTTTCACTTTCAAGACATCAGCTTCAGTCGTTGAAAATGATGAAACACAGATGGAAAACAAGCAAGTCATAGCCTCTGAACAAGTTTGATTTTTTTTTTTTTTTTTGTAATTGAAGTGGCAATTATGTTGTGGCCTTTGGGACTATGAAAGTAGTAGAGATGTTTTTATTTGTGTTCATTGTTTCATATTTTAACTGCCATTTATAGAGGTTATAACTTATAAGTAACGTACTCCTTATATTTTGCTGGATAATTATAGCAAAAAAAAAAGTAAAATGTATTTGATAGTTTTTTGAGGAGTTTTGGAGAAGATGTACATCTTCGTTCGAGCTTTTATCGAGTTTGTACTCGATTAATATAAAAAACAGACTTCAAATCCATAATGAGTCGAATCAAGTTTAGACTTGTTCTTATCGAGCTTGTTATGATCTTTTGTAATAAGTATGTATACTCCCGGTGGCGGACCCATAATTTTTTACAATGGGGTCAGAAATTTTTGCGGTCGGTTGTCTATCATTAAATATTAATTTTTTTCAATCTGGTTCAAGACGGGTCGGGTCACTTAGTACACATTCTCACTAATTACAATTAGTAAATAGTACATATGACATAGCTTATAACAAAATAATATGATAAACGAAATTCAAAACTTAGAGGAAAAAAAAAGTTACCTGAAGTCGTGAGGAGGCAACAGCGCAAGACTGTGAATAGTAAATCGACTAGTAGGGCTAGAATCGTAAATTCGTGATTAGCGAATAGGTTTGAAATCGTGAAGAGGCATGGCGAGAATCGTGATTAGCAAATTGTTGTTTTTCAGATTGCGTGAAGCGTGAATATGAAATGTCGAGACGTTGATGGATCAAGATTGTCGCTACTTAAATTTATTATCAGGTTAAATTGTTTACAATTTTTAATGGGTAATGGGTTAATTAAATATGGGTTTAATTGTCTAAATGGTTAATGGGTTAATTAAATGTGAGTTTAAATGACTAAGTTTTTTAGTCCAGTTTATTCCAAATTTCCAATTAATTTATTAGTTTAAATGGAAGTCGGTGTTAAAAATTAAATTTTCTTAGGGTCGGTGTTAAAAAATATTTCTTTTGGGGGTCGGTAAAAATTTTATGGGGTCGGTGTCAAAATTCCATGGGGGTCGGTCAATATTATATCTCATATATAACAAATAGAAAAAAAATTCATCGGGGTCGGCCGACCCGCCTAACAAAGGCTAGGAACGCCTCTGTATACTCCTCAACCAAATAGCAATGTTTTTAGAACCGGACCGGACAACGAACCGTACGTCTTAGAGGTTCACTGGTCGGACCGGATTCAAGAACAGGATGTCGCAATAAATAATATAAATATTCATAAAAATATATAGAAAAATATAAAAAATTCCAAATACTACATATACAACCATTTAAACAATTTTGAGTCAAGAAATAGGGTTGTAGATCTGTAGGAATTTTAATTCTTTTGAATCTTCAATTTTAATTTTGATTAGGGTTTTGGAGGACGTGTGACAGCGTATAAGTTAAAAGGAAGAGCTGAATTGGGTTAAATTTGTAAATAGAAGTAACTAGAAAGACTATAGAATAAAAAAGATTAAAAAATAGTAAAAAAATAAATAAATAAATAAATTAAACTACCCGGTTCGACCACCGGTTCGCGGTTCGACCGCTGAATCGCTTGGACCGCCCGGTTCAACCAGCAAACGGTCTCAGAGCATGTAACCGGACCGGTGGAGGTCACGGTTCCCGGTCCGACCGGTCCGGTCCGAGTTTAAAAACATTGCCAAATAGTACAGGTGTGATGATTTTAGAAGTATAACAAGTGGAGAGTGTGTTAGCTGGTATAAAAAAAATGGGTCCATGTTAAAATTTGCATATGATATTTTTTACTATATGTTATTTTTGGACTCTCGTTTATACATAAACTAGGTTAAAATCTCGTGTATCACACGGGTTGAATAAATAAAATGTTATCTATACTATATATAATACATTTGTGGAGGACAAAGATATCTTTCAACATTTTTTAAGAAATTTACTTACACACTTTTTTAAGCATAAAGTACAACCCTCTAATACTTTAAAAAAATTGAAAATGGAAGTTATTCATAGAGTAACTACCATTTCCCCTCATAATTTTAAACATCCATAACTTTAACATACGTTAATATATATTTTTTAAATTACACTATAAAAACGAGCATTTTATTCTCTTTAATTTGAGTATAGTATCGCTATAGTTTTTTTGCTTATTAAAAAAAATGTTATGTGTTACATGTTAGTCTAGGGCTAAGCATTTGGTTCAAACCGGGCCGAACCGGACCGGAACCGCGAACCGTGTGAATGAAAATATGTTAACCGAGGACCGGACTGTATATAAACGGTTCGGACCGGACCGTTTATATACAGTCCGGACCGGACCGGAACCGTTTAATTCCTGGATCGAACCGATTAAGATAAAATTCACTTTCATTGTACAAAATTATGTTACCTATAAAATAAAGTTACAATCCAACTCCACAAAACAAAAAACAAACTCAAAATACTCCAAAGACGGTTCTAACGGGTCCGAACCGAAACCGTCAGGTTATTAACCGAACCGAACCGCGAACCATTTAATGACCATATGAAGAACCGGGAATCGGACCTGTTTAGTATTTCTCGGGTCGGTTCCAGTTCCAATTGGTCTGGTTCTATGGTTCTAACGGGTTCGAACCACGAAGTGCTCACCCTACTCAATATATATATTGGAACACTGGTAAACTTCGATGCGACACAACCATGTTTCAGTCCAACCGATAAACATTGATACGAAACTTAAAATTTTATTAAAGAATAAGTGGCAAATGAAAAATAAAAAAAATAAAATCGTTGGGCCGATTTAGACCGCCAACCTGTATTTTGATACGATTAGATGAAATCGCATCGGTAGACCCCCCGATTATCGATTAATCCCGATTTTTACAACAATGTTAATAAATAATTGGATATGTCGAACTTATATTTATATTAACGTGTCTTAATCTGAACTGTTATTGGTGTATTAGTGAGTAATTTTGTTAAAAAAATAAATATGTTCAAAATAATTATATGGTTATACACAGTCTTATTAGTTATACTAGGTTAGATTCTCGTGTATTACACGGACTAAATCATAAAAATAATACGATAAATAAATATCTTATATGCTGATAGATTATTATTAGATTTTAGAATGTTAGAGTTAGTAGATAACTTATAAAACAAACAATTCATAATATTCCAAAAAATAAAAAATTAACATCTTTAAATCTTAAGAATTATAATGAAGATTATAATTAAAAAAGGAAGTTATAGGTCAACAAAAAATTATCTCACATTTAATGTTTAAAATTCAAAATTATGAGAAATGTGGAAATGTTTAAATGGTATTTAATAAATTTAGGAGTTTAAAAAAATAATTGGAAAACGTTTAGGCGGGAAAAAAATATAGATGCTCTATAGTAATGACATGTGTCACTTCAAAACCTTTATTTATTATATAGTACTAGTTTAGATCTCGTGTCTACACACGACGTGAAAATTGAAAAATATCAATATATAAATTTTTTAAATATTTATGTATATCTTTTACATGTGTAAAAATATAGATAGAAACAAACCCAAAATATGTAAAAATTAATATATAATTGGGTTTCGAAAATACGTTAATTACTAGTTAATTTAATTTGACTTTCATTTAGTCTTTGATTGAAATAAAGTTACTTAATTAAATTTCAAAAGTTCTTATAATAAGGGATAATTTAAATTAAATGTGTTTTATTAGTATAATTAGTATTTTCTTTAAATATATATTTTTATTAAAAGATAGAAGTGCATTAAATAGGAGAGAGAGGCGGGGAAAAATTGTGAGAATAAATATGGAGGCGACACGTGGCACTAAAAAACCTTTATTTATTATATAGTATAGATATATTATACTTTTGTGAACCGGGTATTCGTTAATTATTATGATATATGATATCACAAAATATTAAATTATTTAAATATTATATAAAACCATTAATAACTTATTTAATAACTTGCTTTGGAAAAGCTATTTAAGTATCCGATATTAATAAAATAAAAACAATAAGACAACAATTTTTTCCTAAATTCAAATTGCTGATATAATTTTATTAGTTGATTCTACGAGTTAAAAGTGATTTTTATTTTAGATGTCATCCTTTTAATCTATATTTTGTAGAATAAATTACATGTTTCGTCTTTAGATATCTATACTATATATAATATATTTGATGAGAACAGTTTAGTAATTTTATCATTTTTAAGAAATTTAGTTATACATCTTTTACTACATAAAGTACTACCCTTTAAAGCTTAAAAAATATTGAAAAGTTATGGGTGGTTTTTGGACGGTTACGTCCATATTACCTTCGAAGGTAATTAACCTCCCACGTCTCCAACATCATTTCTCTCAATATATCTTAATCTCTTTTCAATCTTCTATCAGAAATTATCGACCATCCCCTCATAGTTGTCCTCGCCTATGCCAACAGCAACCCCTAATCCACTAGCGGACCCGTTTCTCAACGGGTCTTCTATAAACGTGATTCGCTACCTAATCTATCAGAAAGTTCTTTGCATCCTTTTCTCACACTTTGTTACTAGGACATGCTGGCAAAAAAAGGAACCACGAAAACGTCTCTTACCATCGGGTATATGAGAGCAAAAATTTAGACAGAGAAACGAAAGACGAGAGAAGGTAATCGGGAGAAGAGGGAGTGGCCGAAGAGGTGGCTCAGCGGTGGCCGTGCAACTGACAGTAGGCGTTTTTGTTTAAACCCTAACAGCAAAATATTGGCATGTAGTAATGGAACGACCAAAAGGTTTAGCAGCTGTGGCGGTTGTTGTCGGCGAACAAAGGCCGCCGCACCACTCCTGCGATGGTTGATTCGAAAGTGAAGATTTCATTTTGTTTTCAAAATCTCCATTTGTTGTTTCAATTGGTAATTTGCAGATCAATTTGTTTGATTCCGTTTGTAGACCAATTGGTAATTTTCAGATTAATTTGTATGAATAACATTAATTTATCTATACTCTATCTATAATATTGCTGGTTTTTTATCAAACACATCTAATAAACTTAACATTATTTCCCGAGTTTAGCGCCGCAACGCGTGCGGGCATTTTACTAGTATACTTAATTAGTAATAAAAAATTTATATTTTTAAAAATCCGTGCAATATACGGGTTTAATATACTAGTGTATTACATCGGTTGATTAAAATATAATGTAATTTATTAACACACACGTCAAAATATCTTTTTAAAAAATGTAATTTGTCATGACAGTTATAAGCTTTGTTAATTCATATTAAATTCATTTGATTAATGATATAATAATTATTTGTAATTAAATAATAAGTATATGTAATTAGATTTATATTAAACATCTAAAAAAAATCTTTTGATATCACTATTTAATAGGAGAGGAGGCGAAAAAATAATGATAAAAATGAACCATAAAGTGACAGGTGTTCATAGGATTTTTATTTGTTATTACAAAGATTATTATTTAATATAATTATTTAATATTTAATAGGAGAAATATGCAGAATAATTAATAGCCGAGAGAGACGGGAAAATAAAGATGATGAGTAACCAAAGAGTGACACGTGTCACAAAAGATTTTTATATATTATGTTTGTAAGATTAGTATTTTCTTTAAAAATATATTATTATTAAAATATAGAGGTGTATTTAATAGAAGAGAGATGCAGGAAAAAAAATGATGAGAATAAATATGGAGGCGACACGTGACATGTAAAACCCTTTATTTATTATATAGTATATATTTTGCCCATGTTGTCCAAGAACCACGAGGTTGACCTTTGGTTTTTGTTTGCGTCGTTTGAGGGGACGGATCCGTCTTGGTGATTGCATTGAATCAACTCTTGGTTTTCTCGAGTCCAGATCTGGGCTGCATCCACATGAAATGCTTATTAGAGGGCCCGATGAGTTAACCCCCGAGGGTACTCCGTCACTCAAGTTAGTATCATATCGACAATAAAAACAACAAAATTCATAAAATTATAAGTATTTTACATGACTGAAGTTACGTATATATAACGACTTAAAATATTAAAGCAATAATATTGAAAATGAAAAAAAAATATATAATATATAATTTTCCATAATTTGAAAGTTAAGGATTTTAAATGATATTTCCATAATATTAAAAACTTCTTAATTGTATTTAGCGAAAGTTAATGATTCGAATTAATGATTCCATAAATTCTGTTGACTTAGTTTGGGCGGAAAAAACTTTAGTTGGCTTCACAGAAAAATGACACGTGGCATCTTGAGATAGTGATTTATTATATAAAGGATTTGTATAATGTAGAGAGGGTTTAAAACAACCCATTATGACTCGTTACCTCGCCACCCGTTTTTTCCGGTATATACTCACTACAAACGACACCCATTTAAATGAATGTCTATGCAGGAAAATCATATTTAAGATTTTGGTTGCTTAGTCGAGGGCTACATTTGTTATTTACATATATTTTGGGAAATTTTAGAGACATCGTCTAATTTTTGAACTACACCTGCCCTAAACGTCACGTATAGGCCTAAACGTGGCGTATAAGGCACATAATGTCACGTATAGGGCAATCCGTCAGCCATATACACCAGACTTTGGAATCAGCGCGCCAGAGAATGTCGGATATGTTGGTGGGTTTTTTTTAGGGTTGAGTTGGTTTTCAGGGTTTTAGGGGTGTATATGTCACGTATAGGGCTAAACGTCACCCCTTACTTTTTTTTTATATATGCATGTTTTTATCACGTTAAGAGTTTGGAAAAATCGGTAGTTATAGTTTTTAAAATCTTGTCACCTCGATTATTGGTTTGTGATTTAAAAAGTGAATAACGACTTTTTTTTCTTTTGGTTTTTTGTTTTTATCACGTTAAGAGTTTGTAAAAATCGAGAGTTATAGTTTTTAAAATCCGGTTACCTCGATTATCGGTTTGAGATGTAAAAAGTGAATAACGATTTTTTTTTCTTTTTGGTTTTTTTGTTTCTTTCACGTTAAGAGTTTGTAAAAATCGGTAGTTATAGTTTTTAAAATCCGGTCACGTCTTTTTTATTATAAAACTAGTTTTTGTTTTGATTTTCGGTTTGAGATGTAAAACTAAGAGTTTTTTTTGCGTGTTAAACTAATCGTAAATAAAATCATATATATAAACATTATATACAACCATTACAAACAACCAAACAAACACAACCATCACAAACACAACAGAACCATCATAAATAAAACTGCATACATAAATACAATGAGTTTGTACATATAAAACAAAAGTACAAATCTATCTAAACAATATATCTACCCCTCCATCTCGTCATCACCATCTGCATCGGACCCACCTGCACCGGACGTGCTAGCAGGATGACAAAAGAAAACATCTTCCACGACATTAGTGGAGGGATTCTCCCGGGTGTGATACACGAACTCTTCAGATTGCAGTAAGTTTTCAAGTTCCTGCATTGGTGTCAGGCCTATTTTACTTTCAGCCCTAATCTTCGTTGTGGCATTGTATATGTCCTGAACAACACATCTGCTACCGGGAAACTCTTCCCGTACGACTGCAAGAATGTGACTGCCCGCACGTGCTGCCGGTGTAACCTCTCAACCAGATCAATTTCCCCGGCGGACATCTTCCTAAGCTGCGCGTGGCCCTCCTTAAAGACAACAAGATCGTGGTTGTGTGTCTCGTCTGTCACGTCCAACTTCCAACTATTACTGGGACATGATTTTTTTATGCTCCTAGTACGCCTGACTGTGCCCCTGCATTTAGGTTCCCCACCACGATTGTATCCGAGTTCCACATCTTTTATCCTTGACCGACTGACCACAATGACGCACCCATGCTCGCGTCCTCTCTTCTTGGCCCAATCCACCAAATCCTCACGAGAATTAAAATATTGAAAGAGTTACAAGGTCAAACTTAAAACGTAGCACATAAAACAAATAAGTAAACAATTTAAACGAACGAAAGCGATGTTGTCATACTTTGTCTGTTTTATATGAAACTGTCGCCTTGCGTATGCGATCATCGTCCAATGCATTCTCCGCATCCCCATCGTTTCCTTTCAAATGAATGGAAGAGTCACTATCATCTGTGTCATTCTTATGGAAACTATCCGACACGTGTGTAGGTTCTGGTTGTGACCGATACGAGAGATGTTCATAATTCGGTTCTGATTGTGACCGGTATGAGAGATGTCCGTAATCCGGTTCTGGTTGTGACCGGTACGAGAGATGTACGTAATCCGGTTCTGGTTGTGATCGGCAGGAGAGATGTACGTAATCCGGTTCTGGTTGTGATTGGCATGAGAGATCCGGTTTTGGTTGTGACCGGCATGAGAGATGTACGTAATCCGGTTTTGGTTGTGACCGGCATGAGAGATGTACGTAATCCGGTTCTGGTTGTGACCGGCATGAGAGATGTACGTAATACGGTTCTGGTTGTGACCGGTTTGAGAGATGTCCGTAATCCGGTTCTGGTTGTGGCCGGTACGACCCTTGACCGTAATCCGTCGGTCCAAATAGTGACATGTACGCCTCTTGACTGTAATTCGGTAATGGTTGCTGTTGAGACGACTCTTGACCGTAAGTATTCAACAGGTTGGTTCCCCCCCCCCCCCCCTCATGAAGGGTGACTCCTGAATACGAAATACTCCTGAAAATGTAATGGCCGGTTAGATAACCGACGTAAAATAAAGACTTGCACACCCCTAAGTTTACCCCTCCCAGTAGAACCCTTAATAAAATAAAGACTTGTTAAACCTGGTTCAGATCTTCGAAGGTTGGCTCCTCATTCAAATCTGGAAGCTTCGACTTCTGATAAGGATCTCCCGAACTCGACATCGGTGTCAGGCGTGAAACAAAAAAAACAACGGTGTCCCAACAGCAGATAACCACAACCAAGAACTCAAACACGCACTTTCGTCTATACTTTTTGTTCTTTTTAATTATGGTGAAGATGGTAGTGTCGGGTTTGTGTAGGATGGTGGGTTTAGTGTGATGAGAGTGGGTGGTGAGAGTTGTGTTAATATAGGGTGAATCTGCATACGTAACCGTCACGTATAGGTCCAACCGTGAAGGTTAGGTTAGGTTCACGACAACACTGTCAACGTTAACTTTCTGTCAAAACAACCTCGTACTGAACCGTCACGTATTGGCCTATACGTGACGGGTAGGGTTCCCTTTTTGCAGACTGCACAACCTCGTATCAACCTCGTATCATCAGTGTCCTTTTTATTCCCGGACTTACGAGAGACACACCGTCATGTTTAGGCCAATACGTGACGGTTTGGATCACAACCGTCACTTGTAGACCTATACGTGACGGCTAGGTCAGGTGTGAAAAAAAAACCAGCGGTTTCCCCAGCACAACCCTATATTTTAGCTTGAGCCTTTCTTGGACTAAAAAGGTTAATGAAGTTCAGCCCAGCCCAGCCCAGCCCATTAAGGATAGCGGTAAAATATGCATTTCTGTTATTAAAAAACAAAAACTATTATGCTATTTTTAACACCATCGAAGACTTTTTTTTTCAGCCCAGCCCACTAAGGTTGGAACATATATTCTTTTATTTTTCTATTCATTACAACTCAAAACTAATTGGGCATTTTAAAAAAGTCATCATAATAGATATAAGCTCTATATTATTCAGATTACACCTAAAATAAAATATATTTTTTTAACCGTGTTTGGTACTACTCCTAATACCCGAGTGAGCCTTCCTGAAACGAAATATCAACCGTTCATACTGATTTTGACAACTCACCACTGTGGGAAAAAACTTCTCTGAGTCAGATTTGTATCTAAAATCTAAAAAATCTTAAACACTTACCATCACCCCCATTCTATCGGACCAGAAGTCCAATTGCTAAAATAAAATATTTACTTACATAAATGTATAGAATCCTATCCCTTAAAACAAAAGATTCGAATTTGATTTTGTAGTAACGACATTTTAAATTTTTTTATTTTTTATTTTATTTTAGGTGTGATTGTATAAGACTTTAAATCTTATTATATTGATATTTCATAATTTATTAAATATTTAGATTTAGATTGTTTTCTTAATAAATTATTACATTTTTATATTTGTTGACCATTTTTCTTAAAAAAGAAATAAACTTTTTAAATCTGAATTTTTACTATTTGTTTTCTATATTTGCAGAAAGACCTAACAATGATATCAATTAAAAATAATATTATAGAAAAATAACTATATAGATTTGATTGCACAAATTTACATAATAGAATGAAAGAATCATACATTTTAAGTACAAAGAACTTATTAAATTTCTAATAATTTCGCTTGAACATCATTGTTATAGCAGAATTGCAATTATTCAAGGAAAAAGTTATGTCCTATAGATAATAACAAAATTATTATATTTTCTTACACTTTGTGTCTAACAAATAAAATATGTGAGAATATGTTACAACATGCAAGGACATGAAAACAACTATGGAGACATAAATGTCTTCCTATGGAAACTTGAAAGTGACCACCCACAATAATCTTGAGTTGAAGTCCAAGTGAGCATGATATGTTATACATCATATACGTGACCATCTAGATATATGATGGCTACATTTGATCGGATTCTAGCTTAAATTAACAATCATTACTTTCATCACTATCACTAATGCACCACCGTCAAACATACGTGTTCGATTCATCTAAAGCCTACATATTTATCCACACCTGCATCGACCATCACTTGTACACAGCCATCCGTTTCACCCGCTATCACCCTTCACCACTCAAATCCCACCTAATTCTCTTCAAACCGATTTAGAAATCAATCACTGAATCAAAATATCTTGAAACCAAGTTTGGAAATCAATCATTAAATCAAAATCAATTGGAATCATTAAATCAAGACCAATTTCAAAAAAATCAAGCAAACTCACTTGAATTGAACATTTCTAAAAATCTAAAACTAAAATCAACTGTCAAACAAGATTATTAATCAAATAACCCAAATCAATGTCCTCATAAACCTAACACTCAAATACAAAACTTTGTTAAAAAACATTCAAAACCTTAAATTCCCAACAACATATATATATACACAATGACACAAACCCGTGTGTTACAACATAATACATAAAACTAACAAACAGAGACAAACAAGAAGACATACATCTTGAATTGAATTAGGTTTTCTTGAATTGTTTTAGGGTTTCAAGTAACTACGATTTTTAACTAACAAATAGAAACTAAACCGAGCTGTCTGGGTTTGCTGAGGGTAAGCCGGACCGGCCAAAAAGGTTTGGGCCGTTTTTTACTTTTTTTTACATGAAATCGTAACGTCAGGCTTAAAAATATACGAACATTTACAACTTCACACTAAAGGATTTACAAAAAAAAAAGTGAAAGAAAAACTTAGTATAAAATCTATTAAATTTATAATCTATATGTGTTATAATTATAAATACTTATACATATTATAATTATTAGATTAATATACGTGAGAAAAAAGTTATTTTATTTTTAACTTTTATCAAAATTATATAGATTTAAAATTATATAATTTTTATTAATATCTCAGTCGGTTTTTACATTGTCGGTTCCAAACTGTTAACCAAACGTGAACCGTAAATCTGACCGTCTTAACTCGGCTAAACCGACCGATTTAACTCTGTTTGATCAGTTTCAATGTTTTTTAAACTTCCTGGAAACGTATGTTGGAGAAGTCGTGTATGTAGTTTAGTAGCTTAGAACTTGTGTAATATGGTGGAAAAATATTAATACATAAAATTCTTAAATCTTTATATATATCTTATAGGTAAACCAATTAACTAAAAGATGAATAATTACAACATATTGGCAGGTAAACGGACAACAAGCTGCGCTGCAACCCCCTTTTGGATAGCAAACCCGATCCTACTAAAAACAAGGTTTTGTGTCTTCGAGGTCTTAAAATTACTATGCATGACCCGATGAACCCTGTTTAGTAATTCCACAGCCTCCGGGGCTAGGAACCCAAAAGTATCAACAATAGAAAACAAAATCCAAAATATGTAAAAATTAATGTATAAGTGAGTTTTGAAAATAAATTAATTACTATTCAAAGTAATATGACTTTCATTTACTTTTTGAATGAAAACATAAGTTAGGTAATTAGATTTCAAAAGTTCTTATAATATGAGATAATTTTAAATAAATGTGTTTTATTAGTATAATTAATAATTTGTTTAAAAATATATTATTATTGGAAAGATGGAGACGTATTTAATAAGAAAGAGAGACGGAAAAAAAATTATAAAAATCAATATGAAAGCGACACGTATCATTAAAAAACCTTTATTTATTATATAGTATAGATATAGATGTGAAAAAAATATTATCATTTTTGTGAAAAAACATACATGACATGTCATTTAATGAATTTATCCTTATTATTATTATTATTTATTATAAATAACAGAAATGGATTTACAATTGAAAGGGGAGACCTACAAAGTTTTAATCATATTTTAATTTGTTTGCTCTATAGCGTAATTAACATGTCATGAAGGGAATTATGTCTCACTTTATAACAACAATTATATCAATTACAAAAAAAATTGTAAACAGTTCCGTTCATAATTAGAATGAATAAATCACTTAAAAATAATATATAGTCAACAATTTTAAGTCTTTAAGATAATTCAAAATCATATACTTATATATTTAAGCATAAAGTTCATTGTTTCATAAATATGATTAACAAGTAAAAAAGTCAATATGATAATTCTGACTAGAAATTCATATTCATAATATAAAGCTAGTAGCTAGAAGGTTTACAATGATAAAAAGAAGAAGCGTTGAAAGAAAAGAGTTAGTGGGAAATTGATAGCAAGAAGAGTGAAGTTTAAGATCATCCTCTCATAATCATCAATCACTTTATTACATAAAACATGACCAATTAACATAATAGCTTCCTAATTGTAACAATAAATCTAAAAAAAAAAATAAAAAAATTCATATATACATTTTTTTTAGTAATATGCATGATAATAAAATTAATTTCATTTTACAACCGTGATAATCCGTTATCAAAAAACATGCAGGTCCCACTACTACCCTTCCAACCAATTATTTTAGATAAAACATTGTACAAGGTCGACATGTCTTCAAAGGTATTAAAACAGAAAACGAGTAAAATTAGAATTATGGAACTTTTATCTGAAAATCTCAAACGCTTACTATTACGTCATCCTCAAATATTTTGATTAAATAATATATACAAAATATAAAAAATGGCAAAGACCCTAGTTGGACTCTATTCCACCCTAAGTCTCCCCACCATCCACTTCTTTGGTTTTCTTGCAAATATAAAAAAATGGATCAAAAAATATTAATTTTCTTTTCACATTTTAAGAAGATGAAAGAAAATAATATTAAAATCTATACTATATAATAAATAAAGGTTTTTTACTGTCACGTGTCGCCTCCATATTCATTCTCATCATTTTTTTCCCGCCTCTCTCTCTTATTTAATGCACTTCTATCTTTTAATAATAATATATATATTTAAAGAAAATACTAATTTTACTAACAAAATATATTTACTTTAAATTATCCCTTATTATAAGAAACTTTAAAATTTAATTATGTAACTTTTATTTCAATCAAATAGTAATGAAAGTCAAATTACATTAAATAGTAATTAACGTATTTTCGAAACCCAATTATATATTAATTTTACATATTTTGAGTTTGTTCCTATACTTAGTATATGTAATATATTTTTACACCTGTAAAATATATATAAATAAAGATTTAAAAAATTTATATATTGATATTTTTCAGTTTTCACTCCGTTTGTAGACACGGGATCTAAACTAGTGCATAATAAAATATGTATGAAAATTTTAACATAAGTTGTTAAAATGATTAGGTCCATCACATGATTGGACAAAACTAATGCCTACCACCGTCTGACGTCGACAGCCCCTCATCCCACTAGCCGTCCATACTCAACTCCTCACCGGCCGGCCACCACTTTTCCCGCCTCTCTTCCAACAATAAACACCCTAAATAAAACTCTCTCTCCATGCTTTATCAAACTACTTTGTTTAATAAATAGTTATGAATGATAATCAAATATTGGAGATTATAATTTGTTTGAATTTAATTCTTAAACATGTCCAATGAAATATTAGTATGATGTTTTAGACAAATTGATAATAAAATTATTTCCTTTGATTTGATTTCCAAATTTCAAAAGATGTAGTCGCACTCGTAGATTTGATTTCTAAATTTCAAAAGATATTGTCGCAATCATAAATTGGCCACACGTCCCTAAGATACCTAAATGATATCGATCGTTCCCTCGTGTTTTACGGGACATGTGTTGTTAACTCAAGTAACAGACTTTAAGTAACACCATACCAATGGAACATCTTTATCGATTATCCAAATCTAACTAACTTTTCACGTATTTGTAATTGAAAAATATGTTATTTTTCCTTGCATCGTTAAAATCTTATGGATTTTATATATGAATTTTGATGTTCCTCTCATAATAATACCTTTTTTAAAAAAATCAATTTTGATGTTTAATTTTTTTATTTCAACGTTTGAGAGCTTGAAGTAAAAGAAAATAACTGTAAATTTAATAATAATACTCTAGTAACTAAGATAGTAGTTTGGTCATTAAAAATCATAAGGATTTTTTGTTTCTTACTATCTAAGCCTTTTCAAATTTATGCCTAACATTTTAGAGAAAAATAATCTATAGGTATTCTATATATTTATTTTTTATAATATTTAAAAAAACTTAGAAACTTGCAAAATTGTGTTTATTTTTTGCTTCCTTTTTCTTTCTCTATAAAAAAATATGGGGAACACAATGTTACCTTTTAAGGGTTCATTTTATTCTTTGACTAGCTTGGACTCCGTGTAATATACACGGGATGAAAAATATTAATAAATGAATTTTTTAAATTTTATTTATGTATTTTACACGTGTAAAAATTTATTACTATACATATATTAAGAATATAAAACAAAATTCAAAATATGTAAAAAAGAATGTATAATTGAGTTTAAAAAATACGTCAATTACTATTTAATATAATTTGACTTTCATTTACTATTTGATTGAAAATAAAAATTACATAATTAGTTTTCAAATTTTTTAATAATAAAGGATAATTTAAATTAAATGTGTTTTATTAGTATAATTAATAATTTATTAAAAGATATGTGTGCATTTAATAAGAGAGTGACGAGAAAAGAATGATGAAATTGAATATGGTGGTGACACGTGGTATACAAAAACCTTTATTTATTATATAGTATAGATTAGTGAGGTTTTATTGTATACTCTTATCACTTCTTTTTTAAACAATTTACATAATCACTACATATTAACATGAAAACTAAAATCTAATTTGTATAAATTATATCATTGCAAAGTTCCATTAATATTTTGAAAATGAACGTAATTTTATTAATAAGTTCTTTAATCAGCTTATTTTTCTAAATAACTAAAAGATAAATATAAAATATAAAATACATAAACATGAAAAGTAAGGTAAACTATAACAATGTTTTAAAATAAAACATTACATGCTTAAACTACAATAAAACAAAAATATCTTACGACTTAAAAGAATTTGAACAAATAAATACGAAGATACATAGGTTTCATGAACAAATTTAGAGAATTTTTATAAAATTCCTTGAAACTAAAAATGTTAAGAACGAAAGAATTAATGTTAGACAAGTGAAAATGTCGGAAGACGATAAGCGATTCAAGAACACTTTGTTCAAAGTTGAGTGATGTCCAACAACTCAAACTAGACGAAGCCTATCTAAGTCAAACACTTTGTTCATTCAGGCACTATAACATGTATAATGACTTGAACTTAGCATACTAATAAAACAAAGTAAAGAAGTTTTTAAAAGATGTTTAACTGATCTACGACTAAAAGTCCAACATCATAAGTCTTACACTAGTTTGCAGTCACTTGAGATCTTAGAAGAATGTATCATCAAATCTATCAAATATACATTACAAGAAAATTAGACTTTGACGGATTTTTTTCATCGGAAATTTTCCGACCGACTTCCAACAGATCCCGTTGCTAAACAACTTTTACTATTATATTAAATATGCCGCAGTAACCCGTCACAAAATTACCGATGGTTAAAATTTGGCGCCAGTCGTTTACTCTGAAGCCCCTTTTCAGATTAATTTCCCGTAAAATTGTCCGATGGACCATACCGACGTATTTCCCACGAATATTTTTGCTACGGACTATAACCAATGGAAGCTCATCGGTAACCACTATCTGACGGATTTTCAACGAAACTAGCAGTCGGTAAAAGCCAAGTTTTCTTTTCTTGTAATGATATGTTTCTAAAAGATTTAGTTTCGTTTAAGTAAGAGACTTTAGGAATGTGTTTTGTACTTTTTAATGAATCCTAGATATTGCCATTTCTTCATTCAATAAAGGGAGAGGTAAGAATAAAGTCTTATGGTGGAGTGGTAGCTTCATGACTTTTCAAATAGAAGGTAATGGATTCGAGTCTCGTTTGGGACATATTGTTCCAGGTTGAGCAGGAGGTTTTCCCAGTTGTGGGTTTTCTCTTAGGTGGGTCCCGGGTTCGAGTCGCTGCGGTGTAACATCCCAAAAATAAAACGACAGATATAATAACGGAATAAACGAACGAGGCATGTCGGGTCGGGTCGGATGGGCTAGAAGGGGAGCCTCCCCTATAAATAGCCAAGGTCACAACCCATTTCTCTCATTTGCAACTTCTAGAGAGAGAAACCGTAGAGAGAGAAAGTTGTCGGATCGACCCGAGATTTGAGAAGTGTGTTGCTCCATAACTCGTGAGAAGAACCTCCGGATCAGAAGCTCGATTCAGGTAACGATCCGACCTAAATCTGAGTTTTTGTTCGTTTTTGGGTTTTTCGGGTGAAAAGACAACGTTTTTACGGATGGAACTGAAAGATAATCACGGATTTGAGTTCCTTAATGGAAAACGAAAGTTTTGAATGCAACAGGTTCGGGATCTTGACATGATCAGACCCGAATGCGAAAGTTAGGGTTTTCGCGAAGAACAGGTCGTGCGCACTTGCTAAGTACGCACGGAGCAGGTCCTGCGCACTTGCTAAGTGCGCAGGAAGAGGAACCTGCGCACTTGCTAAGTGCGCAGGAAGAGGAACCTGCGCACTTGCTAAGTGCGCAGGAGGAAGGACCTGCGCACTTGCTAAGTGCGCAGGAAGCAGAGTCTGCGCACTTGCTAAGTGCGCAGACATCAGAACTGATTAAGTGAAGTCAGTATGTTAGAATGGTTAAACCGTTAGAGTCGGGATTGGTCTGATGTGTATTTAACTAATCAATTCAGATCGGAAGTGAAGTTGTTGGACCTTTGTTTAGGACAACCGAGACTAGCTTATAAGGTGAGTTCTAGAAGCCCTCTTTTAAATGTTTTTATATAATGTTTTCGGGCTGGTGTGTACACGTATGAAATGTTGTTTTATAAAATGATGTTTATGAAACTACGTTTACGAAAGGAAATGATTTGGAACGAAGGGTTTATGGAAAGAAAGTTTATGAACGGAATGTTTACGAACGAATGTTATAAAGAAATGGTTTAATGAAAAGGTAAAGGGTTTTGAAAGTGAAGGAAAGGTTTTATGAAAAGAAAACAAAAAGGGGCAAAGGTTTTAAAGAAGTCATTACAAATCTAATCTGTCGAATGAATGGAATTGACGAATGAAGTCTGGGAACGAGATTCCCAGCCTTGTGGTAGATTATGGACAGCGAGCCATAGTTACCATAAGAACAACAGGGGTAGTGTCTTAGTGGCCTGCCAATGGTTTTGATGTTGTACAACTGGTAAGGGAGTAACGACGGTTACTCGGGTGATGACGATCATCCTAAGGGAAAGGGTAATGGGAAATCAATGACGGCGATACGTAACGGTTGATTCCCAAAGGAAAGATGTGTGTTGGGCAATGACGGTGATACGTAACGGTTGACCCCACGTATCGAATGGTAATGGGAAATTAATGACGGCGATACGTAACGGTTAATTTCCAAAGGAAAGATGCGTGTTGGGCAATGACGGCGATACGTAACGGTTGACCCCACGTAATGAATGGTTGTGGCAATGACGGCGATACGTAGCGGTTGCCCACAACATTAAAGGTTCCTACGGGGACATAGAGACGCGTAACGATACATATTTTAGATAGTAATGTATGACTTAAATGAATGTTAATGTTTTAAACAAATGATCCGTTCAATGTGTTTAAATGTGCGAAGGTTTACGAATGAAAGGCCCTGTTTTCTTATACGAATGTTAAACCCTAATGAATGTTTGAATGATGAACCATTTCTTAAATCGAACGAAAACTAGAACTCACCAGCGTAGCTGACATTTTTAAGTGTGCACATTCAGGTTAAGGTAGGTTATGAGGATGGACGGTGATGCTTGGCAAGCGAGAAGAGTTACCCGGCTGATTATGAAGACTGGCATCCCGTTATGTTTAGTTATGATGTAAATATGTTTTAAACTATGTTTACGCTTCCGCATGTATGAACAAGTTTTAATTATGATGAATGAATGAAGTTTTCCGCTGCGTTATTTGATATTCATGTTTAAGAACTGTTTGTGAATGAGTAAATCCAACAAGTGGGGCCTCCCGGGTTTGAGGCCTTACATGCGGTTACAACACATTGAGAAAGAAATGCATGACTCACAGGAACACGACTCATAGGAACACCCAGACTGCTCCAGAAAAGAATAGATGTTTAAGAAAGTCGCATTTCAAAAAAATAAAGAGAGAAGTAAAGATTTGAAGCCCCTTGTTACTACAAAATTAGAAAGGATTATATTATGACTAAAGTTGTTACCGACTTTAATTAAAATGTCATGTAAATTAAATTAGTTAGAAGAAACTTTGTAACCATATAAAAAAGAACATGTTATACCACTTTAAATGTGAATAAAATGTACAACATCTAAGACGTCCTAATTTATCTGATTAAGATGTGGTAAAATTTTATAACGGTGGGAGTCCACCGTCACACTCCATTCTCCAATGCCGACCATACAAATAGCATTTGCTTTTTAGAAGTGATGTTACGTTGAAAACCAAGATGCAACATTATTTTTTTTATTAGGCGTGTAAAGTTACGTTTTAAGGATACATATTATTATGTTGATTAAAACATTGGTTTGTGGGTGTTATATTTTATTCATAAATAATAAACTTGATATTCATTCTTGTGGTAAACCAAATGAAACCCTTTTAGGATGCAACTCTTTGAGAAAAAAGTTGCATTATGTAATAAAAGTTTGCATTAAATCTAATGCAAAAAAAAATATATATTCTTACATAATTGTTATATACATTTTATATAAAACTATAAGAAGGCCCCGCGCATTGCGGCGGCTTTTGGGAGAGAATGCGAGCTTTTATCCACATGTGTTGCAACGTGCTAAATCGCAGAGGAAATTAACGTTCTCGAAAACTTGTTTTATAAAGCCAAAACATTTAGATAAACTTACCCAACGCGAGAAGTAGGTTTAAGATTTATAGTTATAAATTAGAATAAATAAAGAAAATAGCAAATTAAACAGAAAAGAATGGCCACTGCAGTTTCGAAGCTGAGATGCTGGATGGAAAGTAGTAAGGTATTGCGTCCACTGCGCCTGGCCAATCAATGTGTTATATCCCTACAACTACTTTATAAAACAAAACTTGAGTTTGAGTATGAAAAAAACATGCATTAACCACTTGTATAACCTGTATTATTATTTGTAAATCATCTACAGTAATCTTTACTTTCACAGATTTTTTGCCTTTTAATATAATATATAATAAGCAATCATTATGGGCCCTAAAAAGTTGAAGACCCCATTTTACTCATTGGAAAAAGTTTTTTATAACTTATTATTTATATAGGCTTAGATTTATTTATTTTAAATCCCGTATATTACACGGGTTAAATAAATATAATATTATATATTAAGTAATAAAAAAATATTTTTTTAAAAATCATGTTTTTCACGGGTTGAATAAACCCGTGGACACAATACAATCTGTTAACAAATACACTCGTCAAAATATATTAGAAGATTTATTAATATAAAGATTAATATTTTCTTTAAAAATGTATTATGATTATTAAAAGATAAATGTGTATTTAATAAAAGAGAGAGATGGGAAAAAAATGATAAGAATGGATATGAAGACGACACGTGGCATTAAAAACCTTTATTTATTATATAGTATAGATATAGATTTTACCTAAGACCGTAAGAGCCTAAAAAGTGAGAACGGTGTGAAGGAATGAAGAACCTTGTCACACTCCAACCGACGGCGGAAACGTCGTGGCGAGACATGTAGATTGTTCATGAGCACATGGTTAACTATGTTGTAATATATTAAATCATCACATTTCATTTCGCACAACAAACCAAACAGAATCCAATCAAATACATAAAATTCAAATACATAATAAGTTCCTTTATTGATTAACTAGGTCCACAACTTAAGTGTAGCAAACTGGATCAACTCAATTGTTCGTACCTAAAACATAATAAAAACAGGGTTAACTAAAAAGTTGGTGAGTATACATAGGTTTTGACTCTATATAGTATCATTGTGTTGTGTGTATACAATCCATACATATCATGGTTAATAAGGCAATTATGGAGAGTTACTATTATGAAACCAAGTTGTACAATCAAACATTTGTAACTAGCATGCAAATTACCAAATTGTGTTGTCGGTAACAATCACCCTAACTGGGTGGGTTTGTCGGATTCAATAGATCTATCATTGTTAACCGTCGGCTTGTAGTTAATGATTGCACATGTAAATTGCACACAAATTGTAGTTTGCACACCTAGTACTCAAGCGTAAGTCTCAAATTGTACACATGAATGTAGGGTGAAATTGTATTGTGTAGTATGTAAACATTGTATAATTGTACTCATGTTCCACCCCAAAAATGTAAACAGTGTAAAATAGGCTATGTAAACTCACTTGTATTATTTGTGTAGATAACGTGAGCAACAGGTGGCACAAGTGATTTGCAAATCACAAAGTTTAACCTAAAATGGATTGTATGAACTTGGATTAATATCATGCATAAAGCCTAAGACGAGGTCTAAAGTTTAACGGGATTTAAGTATAAGGGTTTGTATAAAAATGTTTGTGTAATCTTATGTACGGGATGTATGTGAGTTAGTGTTTGTATTTGAATAAAAAGAGTTAAATTGTGAAATCAAAGTATGTGTGAATTAAAGAAAAATAGTAATTTGATTTATGGTTTTATTAAAATAGGTATGTAATTTAAATAAATAAATTCTTTTTATTTATTATTATAAGATGTGTTTTTAAAATGAGAGTGTAAAGAGATTATATTTATTTTAAACTCTAAATGAATTATAAATGAAAAAGGTAACTAAAATAAATAAATACATCTATTTTATTTATTTATTTATCCTTAAAATAGTATGTTCCTTAAAATATGGGGAATGTATATATACATATATATATATATATTAATACATTTGAAAAAATTTATATTTGTTTAAATAGGGCTTAACCCTAATATATACAATTAGTAGAAAATGATTTATAAAATTTGCTTTATAAAATGATGATGTATTTTATAAATTTCTTAACAAAACTACATAAAATTATGATTTGTTTTGTAATTTATTAATTTGATTTAAAATAAACTTTTAAATGATTTTTACATAAAAATAAGGTTTTAAACAATTAAATGTGTACACATAATGGTTTTAGGTTTAAAACTGTGTATTATTGTCCAAATCTGTCCTGGGTGATATAGGTTTTTATAAAATGATTTTTAGTAAAAGGTTTAAGTGTTAAAAGTTGTTTTAAAAAGATTTGTAGCGCACCGGGATCGAACCCGTGTTGGTCCTGGGTGAGGACAAGCGTCTAACCATTGAACCAGAGGTCTAACTGTGTTAAGGAACTGATTCTAAAACGTGTTAACCATTCCTGTGGCAGGGACCGGGTTTGGTATTAATTAAAATAAAAAAAGGCGTTGATGGTGGGTTTCGAACCCACACCACATGGTTCGATGGTGCAGTGGCTTACCGGCCGGACCAGGTGGTTTCGCTGGTATAACATTAAACCCGCAAATATAACTACGTTGAACATAATCGAAATAGAAACCCTATTCAAACTCGTATGAACAGGTCCCGAACTCAACATGAATTCGGATCCGATACAACCTGTTATTACGAATTGATATGTGGCTATTGGAAAACATCATGTTACGAATCTAAAGACATAAATCTTACGTGTTTAGGCGTAGAATCGGAGCAAACGACTGGGTCAAAACGCTTGCTGTTCTTGTTACTCGATCGGGAGCCAAACGTGAAATGGGGTGCGATTAAAGGTTGGGAGAGTTTGTGGTGGATTGTACGACAGTGAGGGGAGGTATTAATTTGGTTAATTTCGTCACATACGCTCGATTCGGTGTAGTCCTGGTGGATGACAACTGACGGCACCAATTATGCGTGAATTCAACTGTTTGGGGATGAATTGGGTCATGGTTTTGGGACTGGATACACGCGAAACAGTCAAGGCGTGATTCACGCGAAACAGTCAAGGCGTGATTCACGCGATTGAACGGCTCGAATACCTTGATTGAAGATCAGATTGAACGCATTTTGACTCTGAAAAGTCAATTCCGTTCGAAATGATTTGGATTTCAAGATTTGCCGCGCCCAACTTGAATTGGGGTGTTAATTGAGTTCGGTTATGGTCGATTATCCATCCAGGATGCAAGTCAGTTCCAAACCCGATGGGTCTTGATCGAATTCGACCTTGATTTGCACGGGAATGGGACCATTGACTTTTTTGAAGTCAAAATTTGTCAAGAGGAAGTCAACATGGGATAATTTTGATGAATGGATTTCAAATTGAGGTGATGGGGTTCAAGGCTCAAATTAACTATCTTAAATTTATTTTAATTGTTTATAAAACTTGTTTTGTTTGTTTTGATTTTATAAAGTTTATAAAATCTTAAATATTATTTGTTTTATTACGAATGTTTATAAAGGGATATATTTCTTTAAAAAGAAATTTACAAATTGTATAATGGTTTATAAAATATATACATATTTATTTATAAATACATATATATGTATCTAAAAGATGACTACATGATTAAAGCTCATAGTTTTTATGTTTTGATTTAATTTTCATAACGGGGTATATATATAAATATATATATATATAAGTCTATATAAATATACATACATGTGTTATACATATAAATAAAAATTATATGTAAGTTAAAAGTTTAAATTTTGAATTGAAATAATAATTAATGTGACTCATTGAGTGGGGCAAGTACGGGATTCAAACGGGGTATCATTAAAAATGGATAAATAGGTAAATAGATAAGTTAAAATAGTATCGAAAAATCATGGATGTTACAATATCCCCATGTTGAGAGAATTTCGTCCCGAAATTTAGCTAGTGAAGGTTACTGAATCAGGAAATAGGTGAGAGTTTTGGGTTCTCAATGTGTTATGATGGTTGGTTTAGGGAGTATAACTGGTGACAAGACACAGATTTTGATATTCAAGATCGGATATGAATGATGATAATGAATTTAGTTTTGAAGTGGATTTAAGGAGTAAAACTGTCGAATAACAATTTGGATTGTAAATGTGAAATGCATTACTTGGAATGGATTTGATGGAAATTTGATGATCAGGGTTTGATTAAGGTGTAGTCTAATATGCTCTGGTGTTGTCTGTGGATAAGAGAGTTCACAAACATTAGTCTAGGTCAAAACTTCACGCGACACGAATAACGCTACTTCTGATAATATGACATAGCACTTATATATAAGAAGTACCATAGGCGTATCCACCATGCCCTTGTCATATCACATTAGTTTTGTTGCTTTATATCACGATAGGTTTTAGGTCTTAACACACGTTAGAATTCGCTATGTTTTTTCCATGCGCTGATTTTTATGTTAAACCTAATTCTAAAAAAAACAAGAAAACCAAACGACTGGACCAAGCCAAACCGAACCGGCCTAAAATTATCTTATGGGTACTTAGAAATTCGAATATTGAAAAAAACATCATAGAATTTTTTTAAAGTTCGTCACTGATACCAAGTGGTTTACTTAAGTGCTTAAAGCAGTTAATGTTAAATTTGACAATGCAAATAGTGTTCATGCAAGTGTAAGCGACCACACACTTTAGTGTATATATAGTTTAGTATGTTTTTACCTCAAATAACCAAGTACGTTTTGATTATCTTATTACTATATCTAAAATTTCAAATTTTATTTAGGTTAAGAATTTGCTTAAAATATAAAGTATGTATTTATAATATATTAAATTTAATTACATTGTCCACTAGTGTTCCAAACTATTGTACGCATATATTAAAATACTAGTTTTAAACCCCGTGTAACACGCTAGATGAAACGTTAAAATTATATTGATAAATATCTGAATACATTTTTATACAAATTTGGTATCAAACTTAATTAAAAAACTACTAACTAATTATTAGCAAACTTTATTTTAACTCATATATTTATTTAAAATACAAAAGTAGTATTTTCAAATTTTATATGTAAAATTAAAATTTTGGTTTATTGAAAAAATTTTAAAAACTCACTTTTAGATAATAAACTTTAAAAACTCGTTTTTTTAAATATCCTATTTTTTATTCTTATTTTTTTTAAATATTCAATTTTGATGATAAATTTTATAAAAAAATTGTGAGTCAATGGTTATAATGATTAAATTGGTTTGGTAAAATGTTTATTTATGATATTTTAAAAAAAAATGAGCTAAATATAGAAATATTGGATGGAGGATGTAAATGTGGTTTTTGAGAGAAAATGAATGTGAGAATGAATATAGTGTTGACAAGTGACACAAATTTTATTTTATTTTATTATAATAGAGATTTTTCTATTTTAAATTAAATCGTACTTGGTATAAGTGAGATTTTATATTTTTTAATAATTAAATTAAATCGGACTTCCTAAGTGCCATTTATTTTTTCTAATTTTTTGAATGGTTATATTATGAAAAATAATTCAATTTGATAAAAAAACATACTTTACATATTTGATATTAAACGCTATAAATAAACCTATAGAATTTAATTCGTTTATATACTCCTATTAGTTCATTTTAAAAATTAAGTTATAAAAATAAATAATTAAATTAATTTGATTTATGGATTCGGTTCAACAAGAGAAAGGTAAGAACTTTACGTAAAAGTTCATGCTTTCATGAAGGTTTATGCATGGATTCATGTTGTACGATGCTTTTGAAGAGTTTCATGGAATAAAGTTAGATCTTGACATGTTTTTAGATTAGCCAAGTATAACCTTCACTGCATGAAAACTTAGGGTTTATTTGAGCAAGAAGAAGGTAAATTTTCACTTCAGCTTGTATGTTTCGATGGAAAGATCAATGTTTCCATAGAAAGTATGTTACAGTGGAAAGATCAATGTTTCCAAGGAAAGTATGTTTCGATGGAAAGATCAATGTTTCCATTGGAAGCCTCCTAACCTTCACATGTGAACCTTGACCAGATCGACTAAGTGTTCTAGCACTAGTGGGAGTCAAGACTTCATAGTTATAGCAACCAGAGTTACTTCTTACAGGTGAGTTCTATAATTCCCTTTTTGGCTATTTTGGGGCGGTGTGCATACTCTATAAAGTATAGTAAAGTAGAACGTGTTAATTGAATGAATGCAATCGTTTAATGAATTAATGATATTGGTTAATGCATGTTAAAGGCAAAGGGTTAATGATCAATGAAAGGTTGAATTGTTATGTGTTATATCTTGTTGAGCTGTGTTATGAACAAATGGTAAAGAGCAGTGCCTATGTGGCTTGCCAGAATGGAACGATATGAAACACGATTACTTCAACAAACGGTATGAAACACGATTGCTTTGAAAAACGGTGTGATACACGATTGCTTTGGCAAATGATATGAAGCACTGTGATGACGATCACTGTAATGTGTTATGTTAAGCTTTTAAGTGAAATTGTATGTTTCCCATTGACATCAGGTATCTTTGTGATGCTCGTGTGTCCATGATTAATGCTTTAATATTAATGATATGTTTTATGATGAATGCCTTTATAAATGACTTATGTAAACTAAATTTCATTTAGTGAAGCTAACTTTTAGCAAATCAAGTTAAAGTGTACGTATTTTATGGATTCTTATGAGGAATTGTGGCATGGTGAGTGGCTACCCTGCCCAAAGATTGACATCATGTTGTTTATGTTTATGTCTTTTGACAAGTTTTTGTTATTTTTAGATTAGGAGCTCAAATTGTTGGATTGGTTATGTAATGAATTGAAAGTTTTCCGCTGCCATGAATGAAATTACAATTTAAGAACTTATATTGCTAATGATCGAGTAAGTCTGACTGTTGAGACCCCCGGGTTTGGGGCGTTTCAAATCAGAGTTATCAAATACGGTTTTATTTTTTAAAATTTACTTTTAATTTTTAAAATCAAATAAGACTTCCCAAGTGCGATTTCAATTTATAATTGTTTACTTGTCTTTGTCATATTGGAACACGTTGCCGGTGTTTTTGTCTTTTTTTTCTTCACATTTTCACCGAGTTTAGTACTTGTACATTTTAAGGTGTTTGAAAAGTTAAAGTCCAAAAAAGAGAAGATCAACTTTCATTAGTACATTTTGGGAATTTTCCCAAAAAATTATATAATTTTATATGGGAAATTTTAGAGAAACCGTCTCATTTTTTAACTACACCTGCCCTAACCGTCACGTATAGGTCTAAATGTGGCGTTTAGGGCACCAAATGTCACGTATAGGGCAATCCATCACCCTTACCACCGGTCTTTGGAGTCAGCGCCAGAGAACGCTGGGATGTTGGTGGGTTTTTTTTTGAGTGAGTTGGGTTTTAAGGTTTTGGTGGTGTATATGTGACATATAGGGCAATCCGTCACCCTTACTATTTTTTTTTATTTAGTTTTTTGTTTTTATCACGTTAAGAGTTTGAAAAATAGGTAGATATAGTTTTTAAAATCCGGTCACCTCGATTATCGGTTTGAGATGTAAAAGTGAATAACGACTTATTTTTTTTAATTTAGTTTTTTGTTTTTATCACGTTAAGAGTTTGTAAAAATCGGTAGTTATAGTTTTTAAAATCCGGTCACGTCTTTTTTATTAAACTAACTAGTTTAGAACCTGTATGCTACACATGGTGAAAAAATATCAATACATAAAATTTTTAAATCTTTATAGGTGAAAAAATGTATTACATATACTAATAATAGAAAACAAAATAAAAAAAATGTAAAAATTAATATGTAATTGAGTTTTAAAAATATATTAAATATTATTCAATGTAATTTGACTTTCATTTACTATTTGGTTGAAAACGTAAGCTATGTAATTACATTTTAAAGTTTCTTATAATATGAGATAATTTAAAAAAAATGTGTTTTATTAATATAATTAATAATTTATTTAAAAATATATTATTATTATCAAAAATATGAAAGTGTATTTATTAAGAGAGAGAAGCGAAAAAAAAATTATAAGAATGAAATAATGGTGACTTGTGGAATTGTAAAACATTTATTTATTATATAGTATAGATTTTCATTTCCCTAAGTCTTTGCATAATAATTTATTGGTCATTAAACCTTGTAAGCTTAATTTTCCATGCATATCACATTTGTACTTTTTTTTATTTACTTGATATATGCGAATTTATAGGCGAGTCCAAAATCTTTTCTAGCAAACTTGAACGGGTGGAGTTGCAAGACTGCAATACCAAGACGAGGACATAATCTTCGTGTATAGCTTAAAATGATGAATAACAATAAATTTGTTCTATTGTTTTACAGCTTTTTATATTTGTAACAACTTTTTATCCAAAGTATCTATAATAGTTGATACCTTATTACGTTACAATTAATATTTAACGTCAACCTTTTTAAGGGCCGAAAACAAATAATAAAATTAGGGCCCTTTCATAGAAAAAAAAACATTTTTTTTATTTAGAATCCTAACCTAACACATGAGAATATAAATCGACAGTTATAGTTTTAAAAATCCGGTCACTTCTTTTTGTTATAACACTAGTTTTTGTTTTGATTTTCGGTTTGAGATGTAAAACTATGAGTTTTTTTCGCGTGTTAAACTACTCGTCAATAAAACCACATATATGAACATCATATACAACCATTACAAACAACCAAACAAACACAACCATCACAAACACAACAAAACCATCATAAATAAAACTGTATACATAAATACAATGAGTTTGTACACATAAAACAAAAGTACAAATCTATCTACCCCTCCATCTCGTCATCACCGTCTGCATCGGACCAACCCGCACCGGACGTGCTAGCACCGTCGTCGCCCAACCGCCGGGGTGGTGGTATGAAAAACGGCCTACCGGTGGCCCGATAGTTCGCGGCCGTGTGGTCAATGATCCACTGTAGCATCTCCTCGGTGCGCGTGCCCCGGGCCCAAGTATCCCGAATCATATCCAGTGTGGCGGCAGGCAACCGCACGGAATGGTACATGCGCGGAGGATGCTGCGGCGGCACCGGCTCATCCCCTCCGCAAGCCACCTCCTCAAGCGGCTAAAGCTGGACCTCGTGCGCACCCAGTGGGTTGGGGTCCACCAACGGCTCAGACACCCAGGCCTCCAAAACATCATATCTATTCACGAAACGCCACTGCCCGTCCGGGAACTTCCGGGAGATCCTCATCCCGGTCGCCGTGGCTCGGCCGGCCACACGCGGGGAAACCGCAGGCATAGGTAACTCCTGCTCATCCTCAGAACTAGACATATATGCGCATAAATCCGTATTTATAATTAATTAAAATGTTTGTTAAACTAACGTTTAAGGTTTAAGGTTTACGGTTTAGGTTTATTACTATTATTATTATTATTATTATTATTACCTTCAAGGTTTAGGTTTAAGGTTTACGCAAATGATCATCATCACCCGAAAACCCTAATCCTCGTATCCTAGTTACATTTTCATTAATGAAACACTTTCCAACTGTGAACATCATCGAACAAATCTTACCGGAGCCACCTCTTGCCCGTGAAAACCACACCGTCATATCTTCTTCTGATCCGTACTTGAAATCCATACCCTTACAATTATTTATCAACGCTTATTTATCAACGTTTTCTTCCAGTCACATTCACGGTTGGTTTCTTTGTTAAGTCTCTAAAATTTCCCAAGGAATGTCACACCCCAACCGACGGCGGAAACGTCGGGGCGTGAAGCGTGCAGACTGTTCATTACTCATGGTTTACTAAAGTTTAAATAATTAATAATCGTTTTCATTGCAATCAAACAAGTTCAACAAAACATAGATTCAATCCACCAAACAATAATGAAAATTACATCAAAATATAGCTGGTTCAATTAAAACTAGGTCAAAATCCTATGTGTAGCATATCTTGATCACTTCAAACATTGGTACCTGAAACATGGTTAAATGAGAGGGTCAACTACAAGAGTTGGTGAGAAAACATAGGTTTTGTTGTGTGATAGCAAAAACGTATTGTGTGTATACAGTTCATACAAAACATGTCAATAAAGGCGTTTATGGAGAGGAACCATCGTGTGACCTGTGTATTCAATCAAACCTTTGTAACTGAAATCAAATCGTGTTGTCAGCAACAGTCACCCTACCTGGGTGGGTTTGTCAGACTCAATAGTACTATCACTGTATATTGTCGGCTAATAGTTAATGATTGTGAATAGCGTATATAGTCTACAGACCTAGCACTCAAGCATAAAGCACAGAATTGCATACATGTATGTAAGATGGAAACTGTATTCGTGTATAATTGAAAACATAGTAATTGAACGCATGTTCCACCCCAAAAAGTTTTGTAAATAGAGTAAAAGATGAGCTATGTAACTCACTTGTTATGCAGAGTGTAGGTCGCACAAGCAAGTATGTAATGGCGGTGTGTTGTAGATTGCTAAGTTCGACCTAATGAACAATGTATATGTGTTATTGATTTGCGTTATTTAATGACAGAAGTGAATTTGTCATTCTTAAACGTGTAGGGTTTGTCTTAAAAATAATAATTAACTATGTTATTTATTATATATATTTATTTGTATAAGTTTAAGTAATAGAATATTTATTTAAAAATATAAGTTTAAATAAAAAAATGTTCATTCGGAACAGTGTAAGGTATTCCAGTAATTAGTTTATAAAAATAATTATTTAAACTGTTATTTAATTTATTTATCAAATTAACAGAATAAAAATAAAAATAAAGATTCTGTTTAAGGGATGAGCACGACCGTGCTTGTATATGGCACGACCGCGCCCGGCACGTACGCGACCGCGCTTGGTCGGTAACGCGCCCGTGGTTGGTCAGAAGTCAAAACAAGAGTCTGGTCCTGAGACACGACCGCGTCCGTATCCGGCACGACCGCGCCTAGGGTTTTGACTAGGTCAGGACTTGGTTTGATCGGTAAACACGACCGGGCCTCTTACGGGGCACGACTGTGCTTGGTCAGGAACGACCGCGCTCATAGGCTGGCGCGACCGTGTCTGGTCAATTTCAGAAGCAATTCGCCTGATTCTTGTAATAAAACAGATTAGAAACTTAGGGTTTTCATTGATATGATGTTTGCGAATCGAATTACACCATTTAATTAGGTTTATATTCTGTTTATCGTGTCGATCGTTTAAAACCATTTTTTATCAAAACTCAGATTCAATTCTGTAAAATCATGTAATGTGGTTACGAATTAAGTTAGGGCTTTCGATTAGCTTGGAGAGATGATCCTAATGAACTATTACTAACCTGTTTTGAATGGGCAACAAGTGCAGACGGCTACGGGGAGACTTCGCGGCTTTTTCTTGATCGACAGACGAGATAGAGACGATGGAATGATGGATTTAGGGTTTAGGGAAGTTTATATATGTCTCGGGTAGGTATGGGCTTAACTTAATTCGTTTGATTCTTGCCCCAAATACTTGATTCGTTTTAAAAAAAAAAGTCGGTTTAGAATTTGCGAGTATTTGGACGATTGCATGTGTATTTGGTCATGTTTTAGTCTCAATTAGCCGAATATCTTCTTCTGCAAGTTTCGCGACCTTCTAAACGTGTTTACAATCTATTTTTGGACAAGATTTGAGTCGGTTTGACTTTGCGGAGTCAAACTGTAAACGAGGCGCGACCGTGCTTAATGTTAAGCACGACCGTGGTCATGGCACAAGCGCGACCGTGCTTAGGACTAAGCACGACCGTGCTTGTGTTGGTTTTGGAAATATCAAGACTAGTCCTTGTAGTTTTGTAATATTGATGTTGTTTTGAGTTTTGGTCAAGTTTGGTCCTCGAGGTTTGTAAGATTGTTTTCGTTAATATTGTATTATAATGAACGCGTGTATGCTTGTAAGTGTATATGAACAATAAATGTAAGGTTGAAATCTTTTATTGCACGGCATAAAATACATAGGAAATAATGAAAATCAGAAAGGTTACAGTATCCCCATGTTGAGGGAATTTCGTCCCGAAATTCAACTGGTTGAGGCTACTGCTTCAGCAAAAAGATGTGGGTACTTGAGCTTCATTTGGTCTTCTCGTTCCCAAGTAAACTCGGGTCCTCGTTTAGATTCCCAACGAATCTTGACAATAGGAATACGGCTGCGCTTGAGTTGTTTTATCTCACGATCCATAACCTCGACTGGTTTTTCAACGAAGTGCATCGTTTCATCAATGCGCACATCGTCAAGAGGTATATGAAGGTTTTCATCAGCAAGACACTTCTTGAGGTTGGACACATGAAATGTAGGATGTACGCTGCCAAGTGATGGAGGTAACTCGAGCTTGTAAGCCACTTTTCCAATCCTTTCAAGGATCTTGAATGGACCCACATAGCGAGGTGCTAGCTTGCCTTTCTTCCCAAAACGGATCACCCCCTTCCAAGGAGACACCTTTAGAAGTACAAGATCACCAACTTGGAATTCCAAGGGTTTGCGTCGTTTGTCGGCATAGCTCTTTTGCCGACTCCTCGCAACTCGAATGTTGTCACGGATTTGGAAAATCTTGTCGGAGGTTTCTTGAATTAACTCGGGACCGGTGATTTGTGCTTCACCAATCTCGTTCCAACATATGGGAGAACGACACTTACGACCATAGAGAGCTTCAAACGGAGCCATGTCGATGCTGGTGTGGTAACTATTGTTGTAGGAAAATTCGATAAGTGCCAAATGTGAATCCCAATTGCCACCAAAGTCGATGACACAGGCTCTCAACATGTCTTCCAGGGTTTGGATTGTTCGCTCGGTATGACCATCAGTTTGGGGATGGTAGGCCGTGCTCAAATCCAATCGTGTACCAAGTGCCTTTTGAAGAGATTGCCAAAACCGAGAAGTGAAACGAGCATCTCTATCGGAGATTATGTTCAAAGGAACGCCGTGACGACTCACGATCTCGTCAATGTAAATTCGGGCCAATTTCTCAACCTTATAGTCTTCACGGATAGGCAAGAAGTGTGCGGACTTAGTGAGACGGTCAATGATCACCCAGATGCTGTCATAACCGCTCGAAGTGCGAGGGAGTTTAGTGATGAAATCCATAGCTAGATTCTCCCATTTCCACACGGGGATTTCCGGTTGTTCAAGTAACCCAGAAGGACGTTGATGCTCAGCTTTGACTTTAGAACATGTGAGACATTTTGCTACAAACAAAGCAATGTCTTTCTTCATACCAGGCCACCAAGTAAGCGCCCTTTTTTGAAAGACACTAGTAGCATGACGAACACGGAGGTTGTCGGGACAGTCGCTATTGAGGAAAGTGCTCTCAATGCTTTCAAACCATTGAAGGAGTCCCGTGGCTCCTTCGCTGCCATAGAATTTGAGGGGATTACAGGAGTTGAAGTGTTTGAAGGTGCATTGTGGCGGGTTGGCACCACCACCACCTCCAGTAGCAGCACTTCCACTGGCATGGCCATTATTGTTGTTGTTGGCTTGGGTAATTTGGTTCACCAGCTGTGTGAGTAAAGCAGCCAGGTCAGTGTTATTGCTGTTGTTGCTGTTGTCACGACGGGGAGGCATTCTACAGATTTAGACACAATAAGAGTTGTGAGATTTTCTTGGATTAAATAGAAGAATAAATAGATGTAAGTAGTTCATAGTTTGGATTGTACTCAAATAGTGACATAATCACTCGAGTACTATGACATATTAAGGTTAATTTAAACTCAGATAATTATCAAGGAGACGTGCTTTAGCCTATAAGTAAACACTCATCCCGGGAATTCCCAAGAAAGCATACGGGTCCCTCGGTTGGTTGGGATTTATACGAAATGCTTTCCTAGACAGAAAACCCAGAATACAGGTGTCACTCTTCCAGATTGCACGTGTCCTTTAACAATTAAACAAAGTCTAAAAACCTTAACGGGTGTAAAAGAAAATTTTTATAGACCCAAGTCTAAGAATATGATTCAGGTTATGTTGATGATGACATGGAAGCAGGCATGAAGGATATGTGGTTTAGGATATGGGTAGGGATATTGTTTATTTAAGTTGTTATTCATATATACATATAAAACATGTAGCATATATCATATAGCATGTAGCACATAGCATGTAAATCATGAAGCATGGCATAAGTGGGTATCCTAAAGTTATAGTCTAGGTCAAAGGTGTCTAGTAACCTAATTCCCTATAACCAAGGCTCTGATACCAATCTGTCACACCCCAACCGACGGCGGAAACGTCGGGGCGTGAAGCGTGCAGACTGTTCATTACTCATGGTTTACTAAAGTTTAAATAATTAATAATCGTTTTCATTGCAATCAAACAAGTTCAACAAAACATAGATTCAATCCACCAAACAATAATGAAAATTACATCAAAATATAGCTGGTTCAATTAAAACTAGGTCAAAATCCTATGTGTAGCATATCTTGATCACTTCAAACATTGGTACCTGAAACATGGTTAAATGAGAGGGTCAACTACAAGAGTTGGTGAGAAAACATAGGTTTTGTTGTGTGATAGCAAAAACGTATTGTGTGTATACAGTTCATACAAAACATGACAATAAAGGCGTTTATGGAGAGGAACCATCGTGTGACCTGTGTATTCAATCAAACCTTTGTAACTGAAATCAGATCGTGTTGTCAGCAACAGTCACCCTACCTGGGTGGGTTTGTCAGACTCAATAGTACTATCACTGTATACTGTCGGCTAATAGTTAATGATTGTGAATAGCGTATATAGTCTACACACCTAGCACTCAAGCATAAAGCACAGAATTGCATACATGTATGTAAGATGGAAACTGTATTCGTGTATAATTGAAAACATAGTAATTGAACGCATGTTCCACCCCAAAAAGTTTTGTAAATAGAGTAAAAGAGGGGCTATGTAACTCACTTGTTATGCAGAGTGTAGGTCGCACAAGCAAGTATGTAATGGCGGTGTGTTGTAGATTGCTAAGTTCGACCTAATGAACAATGTATATGTGTTATTGATTTGCGTTATTTAATGACGGAAGTGAATTTGTCATTCTTAAACGTGTAGGGTTTGTCTTAAAAATAATAATTAACTATGTTATTTATTATATATATTTATTTGTATAAGTTTAAGTAATAGAATATTTATTTAAAAATATAAGTTTAAATAAAAAAATGTTCATTCGGAACAGTGTAAGGTATTCCAGTAATTAGTTTATAAAAATAATTATTTAAACTGTTATTTAATTTATTTATCAAATTAACAGAATAAAAATAAAAATAAAGATTCTGTTTAAGGGATGAGCACGACCGTGCTTGTATATGGCACGACCGCGCCCGGCACGTACGCGACCGCGCTTGGTCGGTAACGCGCCCGTGGTTGGTCAGAAGTCAAAACAAGAGTCTGGTCCTGAGACACGACCGCGTCCGTATCCGGCACGACCGCGCCTAGGGTTTTGACTAGGTCAGGACTTGGTTTGATCGGTAAACACGACCGGGCCTCTTACGGGGCACGACTGTGCTTGGTCAGGAACGACCGCGCTCATAGGCTGGCGCGACCGTGTCTGGTCAATTCCAGAAGCAATTCGCCTGATTCTTGTAATAAAACAGATTAGAAACTTAGGGTTTTCATTGATATGATGTTTGCGAATCGAATTACACCATTTAATTAGGTTTATATTCTGTTTATCGTGTCGATCGTTTAAAACCATTTTTTATCAAAACTCAGATTCAATTCTGTAAAATCATGTAATGTGGTTACGAATTAAGTTAGGGCTTTCGATTAGCTTGGAGAGACGATCCTAATGAACTATTACTAACCTGTTTTGAATGGGCAACAAGTGCAGACGGCTACGGGGAGACTTCGCGGCTTTTTCTTGATCGACAGACGAGATAGAGATGATGGAATGATGGATTTAGGGTTTAGGGAAGTTTATATATGTCTCGGGTAGGTATGGGCTTAACTTAATTCGTTTGATTCTTGCCCCAAATACTTGATTCGTTTTAAAAAAAAAGTCGGTTTAGAATTTGCGAGTATTTGGACGATTGCATGTGTATTTGGTCATGTTTTAGTCTCAATTAGCCGAATATCTTCTTCTGCAAGTTTCGCGACCTTCTAAACGTGTTTACAATCTATTTTTGGACAAGATTTGAGTCGGTTTGACTTTGCGGAGTCAAACTGTAAACGAGGCGCGACCGTGCTTAATGTTAAGCACGACCGTGGTCATGGCACAAGCGCGACCGTGCTTAGGACTAAGCACGACCGTGCTTGTGTTGGTTTTGGAAATATCAAGACTAGTCCTTGTAGTTTTGTAATATTGATGTTGTTTTGAGTTTTGGTCAAGTTTGGTCCTCGAGGTTTGTAAGATTGTTTTCGTTAATATTGTATTATAATGAACGCGTGTATGCTTGTAAGTGTATATGAACAATAAATGTAAGGTTGAAATCTTTTATTGCACGGCATAAAATACATAGGAAAAACATGAAAATCAGAAAGGTTACATGGAATATCCATCCTATCCGAGCACATCTTTTTTATTTTAAAAGTTACTGACTTTATTGTATTCAAACATCAAGGAAAATGGTGTTTGACCATTCTACATATGAAAGACGATATCCCGATTTCTAAAAATGATGAATAACAATAAATTTGTTCTATTATTTTAAAGCTTTTTATATTTGTAACACTAATAATGGAGCATCGACGTCCATTAAATCCTCACGCACAATCGTTTTACCCATCCAACTTCCATCAAGCTAATGGACTTAAACGGTTGTGCGTGAGGATTTAAGGGACGTCGATGCTCCATTATTAGTGTTACAAATATAAAAAGCTGTAAAATAATAGAACAAATTTATTGTTATTCATGATTTTAAGAATCGGGATATCGTATTTCACATGTAGATTGGTCAAACACTAAAATGTCAAACACCATGTTTCCTTGATATTTGAATACAATAAAGTCAATAAATTTTAAAATAAAAAAGATGTGTTGAGATAGAATGGAGTCTCCATGGGAAATTTTAGAGACTTAACAACGGAACCAACCATGAATGTGACCGGAAGAAAACCTTGATAAATAATTGTAAGGGTATGGATTTCAAGTATGGATCAGAAGAACATATGCCGGTGTGGTACAACACGTCCGTGGGAGACTCACACAAAACCTTCCACCAGTATGAAAAATCTTTCCAAATGTTGACTTAAAAGGCCTTTCCACCTTCTAGTGATATTCTCCATGATGTGCCACCTACATAGGTTTTTAGTAGCACCCGGGAAGACTATGTCACACGAACTCATCAGTGCTAGGTCCCTGTCTGTGACAATGACGCATGGCTCCACACACCCATCGAGCATATCTTTGATCCGCTCAAACACCCATGTGAAGTTGTCCTGTCGTTCACTCGATATAAATGTGTGCGCAATACAAAACGACTTCGAGGTCGACGTCACACCAATAAACTGAACAAAAGGAATGTCGTACATGCTGGTTTTTGTACGTCGTGTCTACCAACATCAAGTGCGGGAAGATGCGACACATTTTATAGCAGGTAGGATGACAAAAGAAAACATCTTCCACGACATTAGTGGAGGGATTCTCCCGGGTGTGATACACGAACTCTTCATATTGCAGTAAGTTTTCAAGTTCCTGCATTGGTGTCAGGCCTATTTTACTTTCGGCCCTAATCTTCGCTGTGGCGTTGTATATGTCCTGAACAACACATCTGCTACCGGGAAACTCTTCCCGTACGACTGCAAGAATGTGACGTGCCCGCACGTGCTGCCGGTGTAACCTATCAACCAGATCAATTTCCCCGACGGACATCTTCCTAAGCTGCGCGTGGCCCTCCTCAAAGACATCAGGATCGTGGTTGTGTGTCTCGTCTGTCACGTCCAACCTCCAACTATTACTCTTTCTGATGTACCTCCCTACGAGATTAAAGGGACATGATTTTTTTATGCTCCCAGTACGCCTGACTGTGCCCCTGCATTTAGGTTCCCCACCATGATTGCATCTGAGTTCCACATCTTTTTTCCTTGACCGACTATCCACAACGACGCACCCATGCTCGCGTCCTCTCTTCTTAGCCCAATCCACCAAATCCTCACGAGAATTAAAATACTAAAAGAGTTACAAGGTCAGACTTAAAACGTAGTACATAAAACAAATAAATAACCAATTTAAACGAACAAAAGAGATGTTGTCATAATTTGTCTTTTTTATATGAAACTGTCGCCTTGCGTATGCGATCATCGTCCAATGCATTCTCCGCATCCCCATCGTTTCCTTTCAAATGAACGGAAGAGTTACTGCCATCTGTGTCATTCATATGGAAACTATCCGACACGTGTGTAGGTTCTGGTTGTGACCGGTACGAGAGATGTTCATAATCCGGTTCTGGTTGTGACCGGTACGAGAGATGTCCGTAATCCGGTTCTGGTTATGACCGGTACGAGAGATGTACGTAATCCGGTTCTGGTTATGACCGCTACGAGAGATGTACGTAATCCGGTTCTGGTTGTGACCGGCATGAGAGATGTACGTAATCCAGTTCTGCTTGTGACCAAAATGAGAGATGTACATAATCCGGTTCTGGTTGTGACTGGTACGAGAGATGTCCGTAATCCAGTTCTGGTTGTGGCTGGTACGACCCTTGACCGTATTCCGTCTGTCCAAATAGTGATATGTACGGCTCTTGACTGTAATTCGGTAATGGTTGCTACTGAGACGACTCTTGACCGTAAGTATTCAACAGGTTGGTTTCCCCCGCCCCCCCTGTAACATCCAAGATTTTTTTTTGGAATCATTTTTTTTATTTTATACAACAACTACAATTCCATTTCAAATCCTGTACTTGTTCAACACAATATTTAACATTATTCACTACTTTAAACATGTATCAATTTAACGTTTCAACTTAACTTATACGTATTACTTTCTATTAAATATATAACATATGCATGTATATTCAGATAGATGTATATAAATATATAATTTGCTATAATATTTAATTCAATATAAAACTTATAAAGTTTTAATCATGTAAGTACATCTTCTTATATGTATCAATGTATTTATGTATGAATAAATATGTAAATATATGTATATATTTTGATTATATTAACTAATTCAGTTACACAATTTGTCATTTTATAAAAATGGAATTTATTCCTTTATAAAATATTTATAATTAAATAAATAATAATTAGACTTTTATAAAAAAAAACAATATTTCTTTAAATAATTAAAAAGAATATAAAACAAATAGAATGAACTTAAAGCAAATGTTATGAGCCTTGAACTCCTTTTCTATGCTTGAACCCTCAAATTTGAACCCCCCAACATCTCAAAATAGACTCATTTCCAAATTTTGAATCATTCCCGTCACTTTGACTATCTAAAGTCAACAATCTCCAAATCGGTTACCAAGTCCCTGAATTCACGCGAATTAACTTCAATCGATCATGCCTATACGCGTTAACAGCTAATCCGCGTAAGTTTCGTGAACCAATTTGTGGAATTTCAATGAGTGGATACAAAATTTCCTTCCGAAACCGTCCCGTGATTAAACTACATTCAATTCGAACGATTACTTAAAATTGAACCTATTTAGCAAACCCCACACGCTCACGACACCTCCCTGTTACTCTCGTCACTCTCAAACCCCTCCCAAATCACCTCTGCGATCCGGTCAATCTCCAAGGTGCTCGAACCGTATGCTTCAATCAATCTCCTCCTTCCCGCAACAGTTCCAGGTAATTAAACCATCCCTTGACTCGTTTTGATCCCTTGAATGAAAGCCTCAACAAATCGATCTCATACCTGTGATTAAAAGGATCTAATTTGTGGCTAGGGTTACGAGTTGCGCGAATGGGGAAGATGGTGGGTTGGGGCTGTTTATTAAATTGGTTAACGTTCTTATTCTTATCAAAACTTGTTCTATAGATCATCTGGTTAAACGCTTCTCCCTATACAGCTCAGGTCGCGGGTTCAAACCCAAACCTAGCGGCTTTTTGCATGTTCATTAAAACCAGACCCAACTCCTTCTTGATACCACTTTATCACAATTAGGAACTGGCTCATATCAGTACCAGTCCCCTTGGTGTAGTGGTAAAACGTTGTCCCCCTGTAGAAACCACCCGGGTTCGAACCGGTGGTCTGCATATTCTTTTAAAAACCACTTTTAACAACTCAAATCAATTCGTAAAAATTGTTTTATAAAACCTAATGACTTTTGAACTGATTAGTATGATAAATTGCAAGTTTAAACATAAAACCTTTATGGTGACAAATTAGTTAATTAGAATCTCATTTTAATCATAAAAAAAAAATTTATTTTAAACCCAATTATTTAATTACAAAACAAGGTATTTAAATACCAAAGTTTTATATAAATCATGAAGAGATTATTTAAAATCACATTATCATTTTTAATAATTATTAGGGTTTAAATTCTATTTAAACAAACTTAAATTTTTCTAGATATATATATACATATGCATTTATTTTGAGACACCCTATTTTGACAAGGGTTAAATTAAAAGAGATGTTATTTACCTCTTTATTTGAAATCCATTTAGGGTTTGGAAGTGTATTTTACATCAAATTTTATACCAATACATTTTTTTTGACACACCGTTATAAATAAATAAATAAAATATATTTATTTATTTTTAATTAATATCATATCACATATCTTATAAAGGCACACCATTTTAAATAGAGAAATGAAGGGAACTTATTTATTTAAATTATTTAAACTAAAACACCAAAAGCATATATTTTGAATCTACTTTATTAATAAACTCTTGTTCAAAACTAACACAAACCCACACATATCCGGACCCAAGGAACATTAGACCTTGTCTTAGACTTTTGTGCATGTTATTAATCTAGATTCATATACATTACACTCTAGGTTAACGTTGTGAGTTACAAGGATCACCTTGCTACCTATTTGCTTGTGCTATCTTCATCCTTGATACAAGTGAGTTTTACATAAACTACACAATACAAATCCACTTTACAATTTATGTGCAATTTGAGCTTTATGTTTGAGTGCTAGGTGTGTTAACTACTTATGTGCAATTACAAATAAAATCATTAACTAATCATGCCGACGGTCAACAATGATAGATCTATTGAGTCTGACAAACCCACCCAGATTGGGGTGATTGTTACCGACAACACAATTTTGCATGCTAGTTACAAAGGTTTGATTGTACTACTTGGTTACACAATAGTAACTCCCCATAAATGCCTTGTTAATCATGACTTGTATGGATTTGTTTACACACAATACTTTGATACTATTTAGAGTCAAAACCTATGTATGCTCATCAACTTTTTAGTTGACCTCGTTTTCATCATGTTTCAGGTATAAATGTTTGAGTTGAACAAGCTTGCTACACTTAGGATGTGAACCTAGATATTTAAAAGAAAATGTTATGTATTTTTCATTTTTCATGTACATGTCGAATCTTATCAAAATGAAATGTGATGATTAAACATATTACAATCTAGTCAACCATGTGCTGATGAACAGTCTACATGTCCAGCCCCGACGTTTCCGCCGTCGGTTGGGGTGTGACACCCCCCCACGAAGGGTGAACCTCGAATACGAAATACTCCTGAAAACGTAATGACCGGTTAGATACTCGACGTAAAATAAAGACTTGCACACCCCTAAGTTTACCCGTCCCGGTAGAACCCTTAATAAAATAAAGACTTGTTAAAACTGGTTCAGATCTTCGAAGGTTGGCTCCTCATTCAAATCTGGAAGCTTCGACTTCTGATAAGGATCTCCCGAACTCGACATCGGTGTCAGGCGTGAAACAAAAAAACAGCAGTGTCCCAACAGCAAATAACCACAACCAAGAACTCAAACACGCACTTTCGTCTATACTTTATGTTCTTTTTAATTATGGTGGAGATGGTAGTGTCGGGTTTGTATAGGATGGTGAGTTTAGTGTGATGAGAGTGAGTGGTGAGAGTTGTGTTAATATTGGGTGAATCTGTATACCTAACTGTCACATATAGGTCCAACCGTGACGGTTAGGTTAGGTGCCCGACAACACTGTCAACGTTAACTTTCTGTCAAAACAACCTCGTACTGAACCGTCACGTATTGGCCTATACGTGACGGGTAGGGTTTTCTTTTTGCAGACTGCACAACCTCGTATCAAACTCGTATCATCAGTGTCCGTTTTATTCCCGGATTCACGAGAGACATACCATCTCGTTTAGGCCAATACGTGATGGTTTGGGTCACAACTTTCACTTGTAGACCTATACATGACGGTTAGGTCAGGTGTGAAAAACAAAGCGAAGTATCTAGCACAACCCTTTTATATATGCCATACATTATCAGTATTTTAAGTTATCTTTTTTAATAATTATTTTTTGTGACTTGTTGATAAAACAATGCATTAATAAAGAAATTTGATTTTTGAGTTGACCTTATAAATAAACCAAAAGAAGATTTGGTTAATTGCTTTTCAAGGCAGTTTTGTATAATGTTGTAGTGTGTAATTTATGCATACATATATCAATGTGTATACACACATATACATGCACACTATATGTATATGTATATGTATATGCATAATGCATGTCTTCGATGTCTCTTCGACCCTTCTAGATCAGTGGCGGCTCAACATATTTTGGGGGACTAAAGCGAACATGGCTTTTTGTGAAAGTTTGATAAATATATAAAAATCACTAAAATATAATTCTATGGAGCGTGAAAACGTATAATGTTAACATAAAAATTGATAAATTATCATTTCTCTATAAAAACACAAAAGTTGATAAATTATCACATATATTTTTATGTTAAAATATATATTGAAGTAATTTTTTCAATTTTTTGGGGTTGCTTTAGTTTACTTGTACTGTAGAGCCACCCCTGTTCTAGATGTATATACCGATGAATGTGTGGTGAAAAGAGGTTTGATGGTCCGAAGTGTATTTTAGGAAAATTATAAAGATCTTTCCTTTGTTTTCCTTCTACGTAAAGTACATTTAAACAATGGTGCAACTAGAGACACGTTTAAACTCTTTTCTAGACTTATTTGTATATATAAGTTTTAGAAATACCAATCATTTGATATGCCTACCTTTCTTTAAACATTGTAAAATATGTCTCATTTTTATTTGAACGTTAAACTCTCACACTCAATATACTCTAAACATTTATTAAAAACAAGCTTTGGATCCATAAATCGTTTGGTTGATGAGTACCTTACAAACATTTTAATTTATGTTGTAATTTTTTGTATTAACATGTAAACAAATTTCTAATGATTGTACTTTTTTCACTCCTTATTTTCTTTCAAACTTAAGCCCATATTTATTTTCATACTAGGTTAGAAACCCCGTGTATTACACGGTTTGAATAAATGCAATTTTATATATAATTAATAATAAATATTTACATATTACATATTTATGACATATTACATAGTTTTTTAATAAAATTTTAGAAACGTCATACAGTTACTTTCTAAAAATATTTTATAAAAAGAATGAAATAAATGTTTAATTTCTAAAAATGTTTTATGAACAAACTATATCTTTTTAAAATAAAAAAAAACGTTTATAAAAACAATTATAAAATCATTATAATTTAATAGAAGAGAGAGACGGAAAACAAAAAATCATTAAAAACAATTAAATAACTTGTGCAATTAATAAGAGAGAGAAGCAGAAAAATTGTTTCACCAAAACCTTATTTATTATAGAATATAGATATACTTACAAACCAAATATATCACTATACTTATGATAATATATATTAAACTAGGTTAAAATCTCGTGTATTACACGGGTTAAATAAATAAAATGTTATATATTTAGTAATAAAAATTTATATTTTTAAAAACCCGTGTAATACACGGGTTGAATAAACCAGTATATTACATCGGTTGAATAAAATAGAATGTAATTTGTTAACAAACACATTTGTTAAAATATGCTTTTAAAAAATGTAACTTGTCGTGACAGTTATAAGATCTGTTAAGTTAGTTTTAAAAATATTTTTTTCAACTAAGTATTAATTTTTTTAATTTAATTGATAAATATTAGTTCATATTAAGTTTATTTGATCGATTATATAATAACTATTTATAATTATTAAATAATAAGTATTCATATATAGATTTATTAATATGAATATTATTATTTAATAGAATACAGAAATATAAAATATAATATTTAATAAGAGAGAGAAACGGGAAAATAAAGATGAAGATTAAACAAAGAGTGACACGTGTCCTGAAAAGATTTTCATTTATTAGAGTAGTAAGATCCGACGAAGAAAACCAATAAGTAACATCATATCCATGCAAAGTCGCCCTCCACACATTATTGTTTGTAGGGTGTTAATCAAGACAAAACCGATCCAAAAAGAATCGAGTTGAATCCAATTAAAACAAGAAGATTAAAATAATGAAACCGAGGACTAAACTCTTATATAGATCATCGTGCCATTCACGTTTAAATTTAAAATTGATTCAATATCGAACTCAGCATTAAACCGATGACAACTCTTCTTAAGTCTCCATACTAAAAAACTATAGAAAAAAAAAGCCGGTTTAGTTTTGGTTTCACTTCTAGTTCTTGATTGTATAAATTCGATCCATTTTAAATCCCCACCAACTTTAGACAACCCTACCTCATTGTCTCACCTATACCATCTCCCTAATTCACTAGTTGTCATTACTAGTGACATGCTATCTCCTAGTTTTAGGTTTTTTTTAAACCCAAACATGGGTTTATTCGTTTTCTAATGACGTGTGCCTGTATTGTATTCAATAAAACTAACAAGGAGCTAGAGAACTTACAAGGAAAAGAGCACCATAAAACACCACAAACAACATAGTGGATGTAACACTTGTCCAAAGTTGGATCTAATTTTTGACAAAAACCTAAAACAAAAGCCTCGTTAACGGACCACCACCAACTAACGATCCGTCACACCATCAGTCAACCGGAAGTCAACACGTGGCACATGAATCATCAACATTAGAGCAGTAACGGGTCGCCATGGATCCGTAACGGTCCGTTACGTAGCAAGAGACCGGAAGGTAACACGTGTAATTAGGGTTTTGACGCGTGTGTAGAGATATGACACGTATCTGCTGACTCTTGCTCGCTAGGACGGTGACGGACCGTCACCATACCGTAACGGTACGTCACCATACCGTAACGGTCCGTCACGAAGCCGAAGTTCTCCTATAAATTGAAGATCACAGTTACTTCAAATCTCACAAATCCAACTCCTAACTTACCCCCTATACTCACGTTAAGTGTGCGTTGCCTTAAAGCGGAGTGTAGAATCCCTGCCGAAGTAACCCAAGATTAGGAATCAAGCATCGAGATGCTGCCTATGCAGTGACAAATCTTAGAAGTTTTAAGTCTTCACATAGCCAATCATTAAGGTGAATACGTTTATGCTTTTAAAATTTACAAATGATTTACATTTTTGAAAAATGGCTTAAGGACGTATTAAATACTTCTAATGCGTAAGGTAATCTATGGAAAAGCATTCACGCCATAAGTATATGTATAGTTTGATCAAATGATACACGTGTTACAGATGAAAGTGTCGTAATGGGCCTGGTTCAGGCTCAGGTCAGGAAGAAGCGTAAAACGGGAGTTACTCGTAGCAAACCCACCCGGGCAAAGAGACCAGTGTATACAATGGGTGTACACACATGTGAAATAATCCTGCTAAATGTGTAGATTACTATTCAAAATTGTGGTTAAACGACTTTGATACCATACATGTTTAAAATATTTCATGTCAATTAAGCGTTATTCACCAACTTTTCGCTAACGTTTTATTTTCAAATGATTTTATGTAATCATGATTAAATATTTATTAGCAATTCTAGGTGCTGAAAGGATAATGACTTAGTAGGCACATGAACTACTTATGGCAAAAGTTTTGTAAACATGTCTGGAGAGAGAAGATAATGTAAATATTGTTTTGAGAAAATTATATTTATGTCCTTTAGGTATTTACCAAATTTCATTTTGCATCCGCTAACTAAGGAGATTACAGAATATGTCCTTTATGTTTAGAAAAACTTACACGTTTAATCATTTGGACTAACATGCATTAAGTTTTGTCGTTAAGTTAGGTAATGTACAAGGCATATGAGGGCAACATGGAATTATTATTATTATTATTATTATTATTATTATAAATCCAACCCTTATGCTAAATCAAACCCCACAAGTTCCTTAAACTCTTCCTCTTTGTCGTCACTCCTTCCTCCATCGTCGGGTTCAGCCACTACACCCGCTGCCACAACAACACCGCATATGTACAACCCCAAATTTTTTTTTTGAAAACTGCTAACTTTTTACTCTTCAATGTAATATGTCCAAACTTGCCGACGGTTGACCGTTAGATTTTTTAGTTAGGTAATGACGTCATCAGAGAATATTCATCCAAGCATAAAGCGTGGGGACAAACACTCAACCATGCGCATTTGAGTTTGTTCTAGACTTGCTTCTCGTAGTCTGGTCCCTATTTCTTTTTTTCTTTTCTTTTCTCGTTTTCCATTTACTAATTAGTGTCGGTCTTAAACCATGATGTATTACTATACTAGGTTGAATCCCGTGTATTACACGGGTTGTATATTGAAATAATATGATTCATAAATATGTTTTTTTAACAGTTATTCATAAATATGTATATACATTTTTTAACTTAATTCATAATCCTTGATACAACTTTAATTTTGTAAATTAGAGAATATGAGCATCATTAGAACTTTTTATAATATATTCAACCAATTTTTTAAATATAGTTTGATATAACCTATTATAATTTAAATATAAGATAAAATAAAAAAAATCGGTAATTTAAATAAAATCTTCTCTGATTTGAAGGTATAGATAAAAGAATTGATCAAATTTAAACAGATTTTTATCAAATATAATTGGTTTACAAAAAATAATTAAAATGATTTTTTTAAAGAAACGAAATTAAAAAAAAATTAATTATTTTAAATGATATCTATGATTATAGTTGTGATTGGTAATTGATCTTTATGATTAATGTAATTATTCAAATTTCCTTATCTGCTTAATATCTCTTATGGAAATTTTTTGAAAAGATAGCGACGTAGTTAATAAGAGAGAGAGAGAGACGTATTTAATAAGCGAAAGAGACGGAAAAATAATTGTGAGATTGTATCACATAGTAACACTTGTCCAATTTTATTTTTATTTATTAGAATAGATAGATTTGCAAAATATATTAACAGGTTTATTAAATATATAAAATATTAAAATTATAAGATTCGAGCCTTCCCTTTAAAAACGTAAAATATTGATTTAAATTCGACATCATTACTTCCCAATTTTATTATGTAGTTTTGTTTATTGAAAAAAAAATAATTTTAAATAGAGGGACTTGAAACGTCACTACTAGAAAATGAGTCTAATGCAACTTTTTTAATGCAACATTTTTCAATTGTGTTGCATTTGAGTCTAATGCAACTTCATTCAACATAAAGGTTGCATTAAGCTATTTAATGCAACCTTTTCCATTAAAAGTTGTAAAGTTTAATTGATATTGCAACCTTTTTTATTTAAAAGTTGCAAAATTTATTAAAAAGTGTAACTTTTTTCTTAAAAGGTTGCACATTTTGTTATAAAGATTGCATTGTTAGAATTTAGTTGCAAATCTTACTTTAAAAAGGTTGCAAATTTTATGAAATTAACAAAAAAGCATAGAAAGTTTTGATTTGTAAATAGTAACAAACTTCCATTATCGTTTTGGTGATGTCTGATATTTGAATAATATTTTTTTTATAATAAAATAAATGGTAGGATTAATATAAGAATACCTAAAATTGGTAAATAAAGGATGAACATCTGCTATTAAAAAAAACTATTTTTTAATATTGTAATCCTTTATAAAAAATAAAAAAAAATTAACTTTAAAAAGAAACAAACCTTACGCTTTACAAAATTTAAATTAAAGTCGGCAAAAATTTTCCCAAAATCATTTTCCCTCCTAAATATTACTTCGAAATCCATTCCCCCCAATCTCCTCGTAGCCACTTCCATTTTCCCCCAAACTAACCCTTTCATTACGTTCCATTCAATCTCAGGGCTTAAACGAAGAAAATTGAAGCGGGAGAAGAGGGAGCAGTGCTGTCTTATCCAAATCGTCCAGCAATCAAACGGTATAATTTGAGAAACCCTAGTTTTTGTCGTGAATAAAATGATTTTGATCTTATAAGTTTGAGAATAGATTAGTTTTCATCAGATTGTTCTTATATTTCTTCTAATTACTAAGTGCATGCACTGCATTTTGTTTTTGTGTGCTTTTTAGGTTGTGTTGACCTCTGTTACTATTATCCATTCAATTCCCATTGTTTTGTTGTTGAAACCCTATTTAAATTTGTGGATGTCATTTGGACTGAAGGCTGTAGAGGATTAATTGAAAGGAAAGATGAACTTGATTTGGTTTAAAACAAATGTTCCAACACTGGTGTTAGAAACATCCCTACATATGGTTTCAAAGAACATCCCAGGTTGACCCATGCTTGAATAGTTTTTTGGGTACAAACCTGCACATGTATGTCCTTATCAGTAAAAATTGGCAATTTTTTATATAAAATGTTTAATCTGTCTAATTATGACAGAAAAATTATTTTACTCATATTCATAACAATAATTGGGTTAAATGGGTCTACACGAACCCACCCTGTTCAGCTAAATGTGTTTGTGAGTTTGATGTATGATGTTAAAATCACACAGTAAGGGAAGGACTTGGGCCTACAATGGTGCTGCATGGAGGAAGGAAAAGTGAGTAACTGTGGTAACGTACCTCATTTATGGCAAATGCTAAAGCTTACTAGTGTTCATGAAATTTTGAAACGCGATTACCAATTATGTTCTATTGTTGTTGAGATATTCAGTATGGATGGATGCGAGGATATCATGGTTTTACATAAAAAAGAGAGGGAAGAAGTTTTCAAGAACTTGCTGGCCATGAATCTTCCTAACTGAAGCATGTAAGTCGTTTATCTCCCTTTGAATTAATTTCTAACTTCATACAGTTTTATATAAAAGTCCATTAACACTTATATAAATCATATGGGAAACCATTGGAATATTTGGTAATTAGGACTAATCAATGATCACAAATGCCTTTGAATTAAAAGTAAAGTTCTGTGGGTTTCTCATCTGATTGTATATCCATATGCAGAGTAAATACATGTTAATTTCTTCATTACATTTTGTGGGTATGCAGTTGATGGTATGTTCAAATTGGCAGACTTGTACAATCTGTCAACACAACATTGGATCAGGAATTAGTCAGGCTCAAATTATCCCCTCTAGCATAATGTTTCTCGGGTTCGAAAGCATAAGTTGCGTTTTACCTTGATACTGGTAGGGTCCAGTGAGTTTTCCTTAACGGGTTATCATGGTTGATAAAAGAAAAGTTATGATGATCTTATTCTTAGTTTGTTTTTTATTTATATCAGTGTGAACAGGAAGCACTAGCATGTGTCAAGAATAACCCAGTTCAGATGGCAATGATCCGCAAATCAGTAAGTTCATGTGTGTTTTCATTATTATATAATTATTATCGTAGATACACGCGTCATATAGTTATTACTGTTTGTTGGGATCCCTTTTTTGTTATATTTGTTCTACAAGTTATTTGATTTTTTGATTCTGTCATGATATTGCAATTTGCATCCTATAGCATTTGCTTCTCAACAGAATGTTTAATTTTCATTTTCCCTAATTTTTTTCTCAAGTTTCAAGTAGTGGTATAAGTGAGTTCAGTTCCTGCCATCGGCTCAAATACATTATATAGTTTCTCAAGTTCCAAGCATTTGTCTAATCAACGGAATCGATTGGGATATCATAATTGGATCTGCAGTGATGTAAAGCTTAAGCTCAGGGAGATTGTGTCTACCATCGGTACGTCTTTGTATAATACCAGTAAGTTATCAAATACCAAGATGTGTTTTAAGATCTTATTCTTGTTTTTCCATGCAGACTTTAATGTGGAGACTGTTGAGTACAAAACACCAGTGAAAGTGTGGGATGTGGATGGGTCAAGGCAAGGTGATAGCATGGGATCAAAATAAGGAACGTGGAAAAGTTCATAAAAGGCACGCAGATATGATACAAACCTTACTATTGATGAAATTGTGGCACAACAAACTAACATTGACAATAGAGTGAATTTAACTCAATTTGAAGAACTTACTCGTCAAATCAGTTGTAAACATTTGGAATATGTTTGGAAGACGATTGAACTTTTAATTGAAGTGATGATATTATTATTTTTTTCTTATATTGAAAATAAATAATGATTTTAATTAATCAAAATTAATATATGCCACTAAATGACATTTTTTTGTAGAGTAAAAATATAATAATGGTTGCATTAAATCTATAAAAAGGTTGCATTAAGTCTATAAAAAGGTTGCATTTTGTTTACTAAATTATAATAAAGGTTGTATTTAAGTGTAGTAAAAGTTGCATTTGTGTATTAAAAAAGTTGCATTTTAAAGTAAAAAGAGTTGCATTAGAATGTAAAAAGGTTGTGTAAAAATGTTGCATTTTAAAGTAAAAAGAGTTGCATTAGAATGTAATAAGGTTGCGTACTAAAAATGTTGCATTTTAATAGTAAATGTAACACTTTCAAAAAATGTTGCGTTAGGCCTTGAAAAAGTTGCATTAGGTCTAATGCAGCCCTTGGTAAAAAGTTGCATTAGGCCTACTGCAACCTTTTTGAAGCCTAATGTAACATTTTACCGGGGTTGCATTAGCTTCAGTTTCTTGTAGTGGGTAAACAATATAAAAAATATAATAAAAAATTATGTTTTCTTTATTTTAAATGATTGTTATATTTTTTAAATTCATAATCTTTGACCCAATTTTGTGTTGTGGTAGTTTAGGCGGGGAAAAAAAGTTTCTCATGCTCTCAATGAATGACACGTGTCACTTGAGATTTTTATGTATTAGATAAGTAAGAAGTAAGATCAGAAAAAGATAGTTACATTTATTTAGATTAATATACATTTATGTAAAGTATATATTATTTTAGTTTTATCGATTTAATGAACAATCCTCACTTTTACTTTTACCCAAAAGTAGCATTATAGATTAGTTTTTAATCAACTGACAATGGTTTTCTAATTTTAGTTATCGTATTTTAACACAATCCAGTGATCAAGACGACAAACAACTAAAAAAAAAAAACATTTTCATAATTTAAAATTATTATTAACTTATAGAATACGAATTATACATGTTTGTTTATCGCAGAAATACAAACAATCTTTGAGAACACACTTGAAACACATACATTCTATCATTTAATCGAGGCCCGCTCAATTATGTTAGCAGTATCTCTCATACAGTTCTCATATAGAGAATACCCAAAATATTAGAGCTTAATGAATGATCTAGCATAGGATTATTCAGTTTTTGTGTCAATTAGATGTTTCTTCTTAGCTTCACTACCATTGTAACTTTAACTTTTATGCTTGATTTATTTATTTTTTGAACGACAACACTTAGATATTCTAGGATAATTGGGTTTACCGGGACAACACCTAAAACATCCAGGGCATCCCACTATAAAAAGAAACCCCAACTGGGTAAACCCCCTGACCTGGCCACAAACCCCTTTTATGCTGTGGCCATGATTTGAACCCAATACCTCTACTATAAGAAGTCTTGGAGCTACCATTGCACCAGATGGTCAACGATTTTATGCTTGATTTATTAAATCCACCTTTAAATACAAAGACTTTTATATCTAAAGTTATTTTTCAAGTATTTAGTTTTAAACTATCTTCAAATGTATATTTTTTTTAAATTAAGTCCTATCAATCTCCTCATATTTGATTTAAAAAAATATTTATTCAATAAAAGTACTAGGACTTCACTTTATGAGAAACACAAACGTTAAGTTGCATGTCTTCGTAGTTATTTCTGTTGTAATATCTCTTTTTTAATTTTACTTTTAGATATTTACAAGAAGATTAAAATTAGAGTAAACTACTATTTGAGTTTCTAACATTTGTCTATTTTAATTATTTGAGTCCCTTATGTTTCAAAACCTTGATTAAAGGTTTCTCCATCAAAGATTATTCCATATGTACAAAGTAGCTCGTTAAACCCGCGTTCCGTGGCCGGTGTCCGGCCGATCAACAATAAAATATAAATGGAAACGTAATAGTACTATGTTCGGTTCGTCACAGTACCATAACGGTTACGACACTCGTTATAGACTTACGGTATAAAAAAAAGTCGATTCGGAATGCAAACAACCGCAAAAAAATTTACATCAGAACATTGAAAACTAAAAACAGCCGCCCGCTCCGTCTATTAAAAAAGTTAACAAACGGAAGTTATTAAAAAAATGAATTTATTAAAAAAATTAAACGGATTAAAATCATATATTATATACAATATAAAAGAGTGTAAAAAAACAAAAAACAAAAACTATGACGTGTCAAAAATTCAATGGAACTGAAACTGTTAAACGTTTATATATATATATATATATATATATATATATATATATATATATATATATATCTATATCTATACTATATTATAATGCATCAATATAGAGCATCTTAAAATTTAAGTAATACAAGTTTGATTACTCAAGGTACAACACTTAATGCATGACTTAAAAACTTTTTAAGGGTAAATATGTCTTTTAAACAATAATTACACATTTGCCCCCTCAATTTTATTCAACTTTTAGTTATTTAAACAATAATTACACATTTAAAATAACTACTCTCCACGATTTTTAAACGGCCATAACATTTTCATACATTGATATTTTTTTATAAAAAGTTACACCATAAAAACGAGCATTTTTCTCTCTTTAATTTGAGTATGGTATTGCTATAGTTTTTTTAATAAAAAAATTAACATGTTACGTGATTACGACAATCCTGACGGTATCTTCGCGACAATCCCGAAAAATTCTAAAATCTGCCAAACACCCCTAGAATAAAAATCTTCAATCCGTAACTTTATTTTGTATAAAGAGAGCCACTATAATTACGTAATTTTGACGGGTTTAGTGTCACATTTTAGGGTTTAGCTAATGTAGTGTTACAATACAATATTATAATGATAAGAGTAAACTTCACTTTCCGTCCCTTAGCTTTGAATAAAACATCAAGTTTCATCCCCATGTAAAACATTCGATCCCCGACGTTTAATGTTTACGTCCCTGGTCCTTAACTCCGTTAAGTTTTCTGTTAGTTTTTGTACAAATTTACTAATATATCCCTAATTGAATCTTCTTCTTCATCACACAACCCACCTCCACCACCAATCCACACCACCAGCGACCACCTGACCCCACCTCCACCACCAATCCACACCACCAGCCACCACCTGACCCCATCACCACCACCAACCCACACCTCTCTATATTAACCACCTGCGGCTACCCATCTTTGATTTCAACGCAACCCCATCTTTGATTTCAGGAAATAGGTTGACAGGAAGCATCAATTCCTCCATTAACATCTCAAATCAGGAATCGAGGAAAGTGTTTGAAGTTTTAGCTCCAAAACACTGTTACAAATACACCTAAATCAAACAAAGAATTGAAAAAAGAAATAAGTTACAATCACTCAAGAATTAGGGTTCATGGACAACGATCGATTATGTCAGCCTGAAGGAACGATCCGGCGGGCTCCACCCTCATCTTCTCCTGTCGTTTTTTCGGCCATGGCAGATGACGGTGGCGACTCCTATAGCTCAGATGCGAACAACTCCATCCCCACCTTCTACTCTTTTTCGATCCCAAACACAATCCAGTGAAGCAGCCGTCTTTTTCAACCGACGAAGTACAAACGAGATCTCTTATGACCAGGAGTGGTGGATTAGGGTTCCGTCAGCCTGAGGGGACGATCCCGATGCTAAACAACAGCTCAAGTTCTAGCAGCGACGGCGCAATAGAGACTAGGGTTTTCCTTATCTCCGGTGAACTCGTTTTTTTGGGTTTTTCATATCTCCATTGAACTCGTTTTTTTCTGGGTTTTCCTTATCTGGTGAACTCATTCTTTTAACAGAAAAGAAGGTAGGAGTTAGGAGTGGTAGTGGGTGGTGGTGGTAAGGGGTAGAGAGGGGGATGGGTGTTTAATAATTTATATTAAGGGAATATTAGTAATTTCATGTAAAAACTAACAGAAAAGTTAACTGAGTTAAGGATCAGGGACGCAAAGTGTTAAAACATTAAACGACAGGGATCAAACGTGTTATAGGAGGACGAAACCTGATATTTTGTTCAAACCTCAAGGACGAAAACTGAAATTTACTCTAATGATAATTATACACATGTTAGAGCATACATAATACAAGTGGATAATGTAGTTTTTTAAATTAGCATATTACGTGATTACATATTAACACCTTCGTTTTTGTTTCCTCTATAGTAACTGACAGTATACTCGTGACAATCCCGAAAAATTCTAAAATCCGCCAAACACCGCTAAAATAAAAATATTAAATTCAATGATATGAGATCCGACTACTTTGACTGTTTTTCAAATACACACATAGCAAAGCATTCGTACTCTCAGTTTTTAGGACTCTGTATAATCAGCATCCACCCACTAAAATTTTTTTTTTATAAAAGTTTGTACATAAAGTTATATTTATTTAATAAACAACCCATTTCATAAAGTTAATAAATAATGATGGATGTCATTTTAAAAAATTCAGTTCATATTACATATTTGAATACTTTGAAAAATAAATAACAATGACATATTAATTGGTCAATTTGTCAAATTTTAAAAGCTCGCCATTAACCTCAATGTAGTTAGGTTAGTGGATAATTATATATGTTGTAATACACAGAAATATAATTTCACCTAATAATGTTTTAAGAAAGAAACTTTAATTAATTGTATATAAACATGATTTATAAAGTTAACCCTTACAAGATCTTTGTAGTTCGCCAACATTGAACCTATAGTAACATGTGTAAACCCTGGAATTAAGAACGTCGATGTTAATTTTTTTATTTGATTATATAAAGTTTTCATAGCGTTAATTTTGATGGTTTTGCGCCGCAACGCGCGCGGGTATAACACTAGTATATATATACTAGGTTAAAATCTCGTGTATTACATGGGTTAAATAAATAACATGTTATATATTTAGTAATAAAAATTTTATATTTTTAAAAATCCGTGTAATACACGGGTTGAATAAACCAGTATATTACATCGGTTGAATAAAATATAATGTAATTTTTTAACTAACACATTTGTCAAAATATGTTTTTAAAAAATGTAATTTGTTGTGACAGTTATAAAGTATGTTAAGTTAGTTTTTAAAACATTTTTTTTCAACTGAGTATTAATTTTTTTATTTAATTAATAAATGTTAGTTTATATTAAGTTCATTTGATTGATGATATAATAACTATTTATAATTAAATAATAACTATCCGTAATTAGATTTATTAATATAAAGATTATTATTTAATAGGTAACAGAAATAGAAAATCTAATATTTAATAGGAGAGAAAGGCGGGAAAATAAATGTGAGGAGTAACCAGAGAGTGACACGTGTACTGAAGATTTTCATTTATTAGAGTAATAAGATATAGGGGTGGTTCAAATAAGAAGTAGTTTTTCGCTAATAAATCTAAGAAATGACCAAAACGCAAAGAAACGATATCAAACGAACTCCGATTGAGCTAATTTCAGCGGCGTTGGAACCGTCTCGTCAAACTCTACCATCTTAGATTTTAGGATTTAGCTTTTAATGTTTATATTTTACGTTTTAATTTTAGGGTTTTAGCCTTATGGATTAGCCTTAGGGTTTAGATTTTATGATTTATGTTTTTTTGGGGGGTGGGGTGGGGGGTTTAGGTTTTTTGGGGATGGGTGGGGGTGCGTTTAGGTTTTGGGGGAGGGGGGGTTGAGGTGGGGGGTTTAGGTTTTTGGGGGGTGGGGATGGTGGTTTTAGGCTTTTCGGGGTGGGATTGGAAGGGGAAGGTTTATGTTTTTGGGGGTGCGGGTGGAGGGGGTTTAGATTTTTGGGTCCGGTTTAGAGTTCGATGAGATGGTTCCAATGCCGCTAAAATGAGCTCCATCGGAGTTCGTTTGACCCACTTTTTAGCGTTTTTTAGTGACAAACCACTTTTTAGTGGAACCTTCCCCTATATATAATATGGTGAATTAATGATCTTGCATATTTGATATACGTCGAGGTTATTTGAAAGAACTGGCGCGTTACAACCAAGTTTGTCACTATTTATTGAAAGTTTTGCTAACATCAATAAGGGACCTACACCGAAAAACGACTTAAAATGTGTAGGCGAGTTGAATCTTACCAAAAATCATGTCCTCAAAGTTTTGACATCTTACCGTTGGATCTGCGTTGGTTAAATGTTTCCCCTAAAAAGCAACAAAACCTTGTGTTTTCGGCGCGTGCCTGCATTAAAATTAAAACATAAGGGACTCAGACCTAGAGACATCAAAATTAAGCAAAAAGCATACAAGCAGACCAGACAACAAAATTAAAATTTAAAAGAAACTCAATTTCCCCGTTCCATTGTGGACATTTTTGCCCTATTTTTAATCCATAAGAACTCCAAGATCTTAATTTCTTTTATGACATGTACAATGGATATCGGTTTGTTCTCGAACAAGTGCTTATTTCTAGTCTTCCATAGCACCTAACACGCCAATAATATAATAGATTGAATGAGTTTATTCTTCGAATCTTCAATTCCTCCGATCAAGTGTAGTTGAAGCAAGTCGTTGATTGTAAATCCATATATCGAAGGAAGCTGACACCGGCCGAAATTTTCTGCCAAACTAAGGTTGCTACGTAACATGCTGTGAAGACATGATCTACCGTTTCGTCCCCCACGCCACAAAAAAAACACACGACCTTGAGGGAATAAGGATGTTTCTTTGGTGTAACTCCGTCTTCGTTGGTATCCTGTTTGTTGTACTCCTCTATCCGAATATATTTACTTTGAGCAGAAGCCAATTATTCCAAATAAACAGTTGTCCCAGAAACTGCACCCTTAATTTACTTGGCAAACGAGATTCTAAGTAACCTTATTGAAAATATACCTTCCGAGCTACCTGTCCACGACCATTTATCCGGTAAGTTGTTGATTTTGGTTTGGCTCACTAATGATTTCCACTAATGAGCCACAACTATTGAGTTCCACTAGTGAGCTACAACTACCACTTAAACAGTTGTCCCGGAGACAAAGTTAATGGACCATGATCTAAATTTTTTTTTGTGACATTTCATCAAACACCTAGTGACTGCTATTTGTTTCATCAAATGAGACAACACTACAAGTCATTGAGCCTCAAAATCAATAAATCGCAAACGCCCTGACACCATAAATAAACCCTAAATCAATGTAAACTACAGAGAATACCTGAATGCTCGAAAACCGCCTCCTTTTGCTCGGAAATCGCCTCTTTTGCTCAGAATTCACCTAGGGTTTTCAGAGGAAATCGCTACCTTTGATTGTGCTTTAGGATTAAAAGAAGACGAGATGAATGCAGGTGGACTGAGATAACTTGTGTTATGGTTATATGACTTCGGTTGTAGTAGATGGAGGTGAGAACATCGTGCGATTGTAGGAGATGGAGGTGTGAGCGGGAGTTGAGGTGTTTTAGGGTTTTCAGAAAGAAAAGCGGGCATTGAAAAAGTGTATGAGCTGGATATGTTAAATTAAAAGATGACAGTTTTCAGATGACACATATTGAAAAAATGTAGTCCGTGTTTTTTTTAATACGACATTAAAAGATGACACGTTTTTACGTGTCATAGATCGCGTGTCATCAAAGCCCAGTTTTGCTAGGATGACACTAAAACGATGACACACGATGTTGTACGTCATCGTTCGCATGTCGTTAAAAGTATATTTTGTAATAGTGTGTCTTTATCATTGGGTCCGGAAGATTAATGACTCAGTAACAAAGACAAAACCTATCTAAAATCATGCATTCAAGTCCTACTTAAAAATTAATTTTCATTCAAAAACAAAAACATAATGTGTCTTTTAAGATAATGATAAACATAGTTTTGAGTGTAGCTCACCATCAAATGAGTTGATGATTATATCTACAGCACTTGTCATTTTTTAAGTCGTTTGCTTAATAATTCCCCATTCCCCCCTTTTAGCTTTTTCCTATTTCAAAAGAAAGATTCAGAAGATCATACTAATTAAAAGAAAATCTTTTTGTAACATATTTTTGAAAATTTATTACATAAAACAAGTTTCAAATTCGAACTAAAATAGTTTTCCTGTTACAACTTAGAATATTTAATTTATAAAAAATTTCATCCACTTTTGCAAACGGAGTTAAGCTTTATGTACTTGCATCAATACCCACAACAGTAGTAGTTTATATTGCTATATATATATGTACATGTATATGCTCATTATATGATAAAGAAGTGAATAAAAACGAATTGAAGGTGGTGAATGCAGAATTAACTCAGGCAGCTAGTTTTACATTACAAGTTGGTTCATCATCATATTCATGGACACAATGGATCAATCATCATCTTGTGTCCCTCCGGGGTTTCGTTTTCATCCAACAGATGAAGAACTTGTTGGTTACTATCTCAGAAAGAAAGTTGCATCTCAGAAGATAGATCTTGATGTTATTAGAGACATCGATCTTTACAGAATCGAACCATGGGATCTTATAGGTAATCAATCGATCCAACATTTTTCTTCATCGTTCCAGCCTTAAATTCGTGTGTTCGAACAACTGAAAATGATTGATTTTTTGGATCTGTCTAAATTTAATACCCTTTAATTCCTTGATCCAAATTAGGGTTGCTTTCTTTTATTCCAATCTCAAACCCTAGTATATTATATTATCTAATTAACTTATAACCTTCTATATATCATTCTATGCTAATTGACTCATTAAGTTTCTTGTTTTTTGATCAAAGAATATATATGGTGATCGCGCGTTTCATTATTCTAACACAAAGTTGTGTTCTTTTAATTTCCAGAGAGATGTCGGATCGGATACGAGGAGCAAAATGATTGGTATTTCTTTAGTCACAAGGATAAAAAGTACCCAACAGGGACGAGGACAAATCGAGCAACCATGGCAGGTTTTTGGAAGGCTACTGGAAGAGATAAAGCTGTGTATGAGAAACTAAGGCTCATAGGAATGAGGAAAACCCTAGTTTTCTACAAAGGAAGAGCACCAAATGGGCAGAAAACCGACTGGATCATGCATGAATACAGGCTTGAAACCGAAGAAAATGGCCCTCCCCAGGTAATCGTTCGATCTTGACTCGTTTGTTGATCTCAGGCTTTTATAGTTTTATTAGATCTAATAATTGAATCTTACATGCTAAATGAAGATGAACAATTGTACAAAGTTTACGTTTCTTAACATATTTATTTTTCCCAAGTGGATTTCTTGCAAGATTCAATGAATCTATATGTAAATTCATTGTATGGGGTAGTTTTCTAGCTTTTAGGGGTTCTAGTAAATTTAGTACCAAAAATTATAATTATTGGATTCATTTTATTTATTTATCTATTTTTTTCTTATTTCTTCTCATTTCTTTCATGCAAAATCGATAATAAAAGTTTAAGTTGCAGGAATTTGTGGGTTTAAGATCTTAGAAACATTTCTCGCTACTAAAAAACAGTGATTTAAAAAAATCTGTGGCTAATTAAGACAGATTAACAATAGCATATTATTCAGTTTGATAGGAATAGATGACGGAAAAGGCTCTATCTGTCAGTAATAACCGGTATCCATAGATCAACGACAAACTTTCTGTCGGGAAAACCATTTGTTTTCAAGTACCTATAGTAGTGTCTCACTCAAATTTTCTTCTACGGTTTTTATTATTTAACTACACTCAATGTGTATCTAATTTATTTTTTTGGGTTTAAATGCCTTCAACTATAATTTATATAATGTGAGTTTTTGGGTTTTGAATCATCTTTTTTCATGCATGCTCTCCACTATTTTTCAACATTTGAGTGTGTTCATGTGTTCACTTTCTTGCCCATTCTTTTTGGTGTAGAATATTTGAGTGTCTTTCTGTGGTAAAGAAAGCATTTGACCTTTTCTCACCATCTCTCAGTCAACAAATTGCATTAATTAATTAAAATAATAAAATACACAAATTCAATTTGAAAAGACTAATAATTTCTTTAAAAAGATGTTCATATATGTTTTCAAAAATATAAAAATATTTGTTATTGAAATTAATTTTACACACATATACATTGGTTGAGGTTTTTACAAAATATTAAAAAGAACTTAAATTATTTATTTTTTTCTATCCTTAATTCATATTTTTTAAATTATATATATATATATATATATACCTTTTAAATTCAAATATGTATACATTTATTGAATATTGAAAAAATGAATGATTTATTTTGTTCTACGTGTTTTCATAATATTTATGATATATAGGAAGAAGGATGGGTAGTTTGTCGCGCATTCAGGAAACGCGCATCTGGACAAACAAGAACAACCGCAGGATGGGAATCAAATCACTTCTACGACGAATCAAGCCTCATTACACCAGCCATGGATGATTACACCACAATCCAACCGTCAAATATGCGTCTAACAGAAAGTTTCATGTGCAAGCAAGAGCTGGAAGCAGCTGAGAATTTGAACAACTTTGTTCATTGTGATCAGTTTATACAACTTCCACAGCTCGAAAGCGCGCCTCTCCAATCGACAAAGAGGCCTATAAGCTCGATGTATAAACACGGTCAAGAAGACGATCAAATAAGAAAAAGAAACTCAAACAATATCAAGAGTAATGATGTGAATGAAGTGAGGGATTGGAGGGATCTTGATAAGTTTGTAGCTTCTCAATTGAGCCAAGACGAGGAGGTCCGATGCGTGGGAGAATTAGGGTTTTCTACAAATTTTGAAGAGAACATTGATTCTGGTGGTTTGGATCATATGTTTTATCAGGGTGGTAATAGTGGAGGAGGAAGAGAGGGGAAGTTGAATGGGTTAACAAGCTCGGATCATTTTGATGTTGGAATTTGCATATTTGATAGATTATGATGTTGAAGAAGCATACATGCATAGAGATGCCTCCTGATGCAGGAGAATAACTAATACTATATACACGTTTGATTTGGATAAATTTGTATGATTTCATATAATCTTGAGACATAATAACGTGTGTGTATAAGTATATATATTTATATACATACATATGTAATTTTGAAGAATTTTAAGAATTAAGAGTAGACTAATGTAATTAAGACTTTATAGATGTTTGTTTCTTGATATATTTGTCACACTACTAGAAAACCGCCAAATTTTATAGGAAACGCGTAGGAAACAAACATTTTTCACAAAAGTGATTTTGTTGAAAAAAACTTAGTGGGAAACTATTCATGACAAAAGTGTACAAAATTTCTAACAAAAATGTTTCTTACGCAATTGTCGCACAAATTTCCGTACACTTTTCCACGCTTAATTTAGATTTAGAACCACTGGGGAGGCAAAGTCTCTTGTGCACCTAGATTTGAAGTTTTTAAGAATCTCACAAAGGTAAAAAATGCGCCTTTTAGAAAAAAATTGATTTAGAATTCTAAGTCATTTTAAACAAGCTACATATCTATTTAAATAAAGTTGGATACACAACAGTCTAAAATATTTTTTTGTAGCAACTAACACCTATAACAGTTGGATTTATGTTCTCATTATTACACAATTGCATGTAATATGCTTTTAAAAAAGTTGATAATGTTACGAATTGCGTGTTGGTAGGTGTTTAGAATCAGCATTGATTTGACTGTGTGTCTAGTCCGACAGATTTTTACTGACTAGAAAAGATGGTTCATTTTGTTCTCTACTCAGGATAAAGCTGCCGCAGTCAAAGGTAGTTTGTCACGGACTATTCCTAAATATCAGGTCATATATGTATATATTTATTTATTGTGGGTAGGGTTTACAAAAATAAACATAATTTATCTGTTTAATACGTCTAAGTCATATTTTAGAGTAAATTACACAAATCGTCCTTTATGTTTATATCATTTTTTAAATAGTGTCCTTTAACAAAAAAATTGACAGAGATCATCCTTTACGTTTACAAATCTTACATGTTACGTCCTTTGCCTCTAACCCAGTTAATTTTTTTTGTTTAGTATGGTAATGTGCAAGACACATTAGGGTACTTTAGTCTTTTTACCCATTTATATAAAAAACAAAAAAAATTAAAATATAAAAACACAAAACTAACTCTCTCTCCACACACACACTCTCTCTCTCTCTCTTCTTGCTCTCTTCACTTTCTCTCTCTCTCTCTCTCTCTCTCTCTCAACTTCCTCTTTCACGACCTTTTCTCCACCACCACCACCACCACCACCAGCAACCTACCACCACCATCCGACCACCACCACCCCAACCTCCGCAACCACGAGTAGCACCGCCATCTTCGCAACCACCATTCGACCACCATCTACTACCACAGCCTGAAACCACCACCATCTTCGTGACCACCACCACCGATGGCACACCACCTCTCTATGAACTCTCACAAAACCCTAACCATTAGAAAACCTAATCACATAACCCCTAATCCAGATATGTAAAATTGCAACCATTTGGGGCTTTTTTGTGTGGCTGGAACTGACGCAACACAAGGCGAACGTGAAGGTGGAGACAAGGTTAAAGAGGTTGTGGCTATGAGCCTAGGTAAAGGGAAGGACACCTTTCTCAGCTACTTCACTAACACCCATCACTGATTTGGTCCTAACAGACAAACAATTCTTACTCCTTTCAACTGTACTAAAGAATCCCACCTCCTGATTAGTACAAATTTGGGTTTTCAAGGGTTTGGAACAAAAAAGACTCTATTTTGACAATCTGGGTTCATGAAGAACAGTGTAAGTTAGGGTTTTTAATGGTAGCATACAAGAAATTACCTGAAACCCTGAGTTCCCCAACCGGGTAGCCTTAAAATCAAGAAAAGATTGAGAATTTGGAAATCTTGATTCATCTTTCTTGATTTGCAGTTAGTGAAACTACCTAATTGCATACTTGAAAGCATTTTACAAATTTTTGAAGGTGGGTTGAAGATGACAATGGAAACTGCAATTTTTGAGGCAATTGGTTGGGTGGTTCAAGTAGGATAAACAATAATTAAGAGGTGCAAAAATAAAGAAGGAAAGGGGTTTTGGATTAGTGGCATGATGTAGCCAAGGAAACTACACACAGGGATGTTAAAAATATGTAGTGAATCAAATAGAACTAGGATTAGCCCATAGCAGTTTGGAAGCCGACGTAGGTGGTGTGGTGGTGGCTCTCTTGAAAGAGAGGGAGAGAAGAGAGAGAGTTTTGGGTTTTTTAATTTTTATTTTTTTGTTTTTTTTATAAATTGGTAAAAAGACCAAAGTACCCTTATGTGCCTTGCACATGACCATACTTAACGAAAAAATTTAACTGGGTTAGGGGCAAAGGACGTAACATGCAAGATTTGTAAACGTAAAGGATGATCTCTGTCAATTTTTTTGTTAAAGGACACTATCTGAAAAAGGGTATAACCATAAAGGACGATTTATGTAATTTACTCCATATTTTAAGTATACTATGACACGTGTCTAAAGATTTTGTTTTCACCTTGTCTACTCTTTTGTAACAAACTAATTAACAATCATATTTCTAAAGATTTATTAGACCGAGACAAGTAGTGGCGGAACCAGAACATTTTAGTCGAGGGGTAATCATAAGTTTCTTTTTTATACCGACTATAACTAAAAGGTACAATTCAGTTTTTTGTTTAAAAAAAAATCTTATGTATAAAAAGTGGACAAATTTTAGTGACTGGAAGTTCAATGGATTCTCTTAACCCTCCGCTGGTTCCACCATGGGGGCAACACTATATATTATTAAGAGTAAAGTGCAATTTGTACCCCTGTGGTTTATGTCCGCTGACACTTTGCAACACTGTTTTAAAATAAGTGCAATTTGTCACCACATGGTATACATTATCTTTCATTTTGCACCCCTCCGTTAACATTCAGTCAGTATCTCCGTTAATGAAAAGGGTAATATAGTACTTTTGTATATTTTCTCTTTCTTAACACCCCTAATACCTCTATATGTTTTTTGTAACCCTAAATCCATCTTTTATAGGAAATTTGTTGCTGTCAATCACCATGATCCTATTTAACCCCCGTGAAGCAGAATCCGATGTTTGCTGTTTGAAGTGGTCATGGTGATTGATGAAGAATGGATGATGCACTGATCCAGGGAAATACCAAGGCTGTGGTTAATCAGAATTTTTTTTCCTGCACAAGGAAGAAGAATAGAGGATCGAACTCAGAGAAGTTTGAACAGCCTTATAAAGGCTGCTGAAATGGATTAAGAAAAAAAATACACAAACCCCACCATGACCTGCTCATCGATTTTCACTTAGAACCAAAAGTCAAGTTTTGTTTTTGATTATTTGGGATGTGAAAATTAATAAATCCACCATTTGTAATTTACTCCACTCGATTCATCATCTCCTCTGAACACACAAGCACCAAATCCCCGACCTCTGATTTGCCCCAATATTGTAGCCTAAAAGTGGGAGCTTGGTGGTGCTTCCATGGCAGGTTATGCGGAATAACTCTCCCGGAACCCAACACCGCTGTATCGTCGTTAATTCGCTGCAATTAATTGAATTTGGTAATCTGAAGTGTTTCTTGAGTTATTGTTGTGATAATGATGAAGAATTACAGGGATATAAATAGATTGCACGGTTACATTTAGAACCCTCTAACTATACCAACATAACTTATTTGGCTAACATTCCCCCTCAAGCTAAGGTCGGGTATCGACTCTTAGCTTGGACTTCAGAAGTAGGAACCGTTGAGAAGATAATGGCTTTGTAAAGACATCGGCTATCTGATCGTTTGTTGAGATGATCTGAACTGATAATTTTCCTTGTGCAACCTTTTCCCTAACAAAGTGGAAATCAACTTCTACTTGCTTTGTACGCGCGTGAAACACCGGATTAACAGATAAGTACGTAGCCCCCAAGTTGTCACACCACAATGTCGGAACAGAATTTACTGGAACACGAAGTTCATGAAGAAATGTCTCAAGCCAAGTCAATTCGGCAACCGTATCAGCTAAATCCTTGTATTCGGATTCAGTAGATGACCGAGATACAGTCTTCTGTTTGCGAGCAGACCAGGAGACTAAGTTAGATCCAAGATATATTGCGTATCCCCCCGTGGATCGAAGGTCATCCGGGCATCCAGCCCAGTCTGCATCAGAAAAAGCACTTAAGGAATTAAAGGCAGCGTCCGTATAGGCATGTAATCAGGATGACGAGGAACGAGAGAGCAGAAGGCCATGATCAGCTGTCCCATGAAGGTACTGAAGGATGCGTTACCGTTTAACTGCTGTCCAGTGATTAACAGTCGGGAACTGCACGAATTGACACACTTTATTAACGGCAAAGGTGATGTCTGGCCGAGAGAGCGTGACATATTGTAAGGCACCAACGACCTGCCGATATTTAACCGAATCTTCAAACGAGGCACTATCACCAAGAGCCAACTTGGCGTTAGTTGTACACGGAGAGGGAACCGGTTTGGAATGAGATAAGTTGGTCCGGTCTAACAACTCAGAAATGTACTTGCGTTGGGAGAGGACAATGTCATCTCCTTTAGGGGCAACTTCGATTCCCAGAAAATAAGATAATGGACCCAAATCTTGAACCACAAAGGAATTACTCAAACTGTGCACCACCTGCTCAAGAGCTTGGTTGTTGTTACCTGTCAAAATTATGTCATCGACATATACGAGCATATAGAGCAAAACACCATGAGCTGAATAGATAAATAAAGACGGATCTGTTTTAGAACCGGTAAATCCGAGAGCAAATAAGGCCTGAGATAGGCGCTGAAACCATGCTCGTGGAGCCTGCTTGAGGCCATACAACGACTTGTGAAGTAAACAAACATGATCAGGCTTGGTGGGATCAACAAACCCGGGAAGCTGATGTAAGTACATTGTTTCTTTCAAATCACCATACAAGAATGCGTTTGAACATCCAGCTGGCGAAGAGGCCATTGGTTGGTGACGGTCAGAGAGAGAACAACTCTAATGGTGGTTGATTTTACCACATGACTGAAAGTTTTGGTGTAATCAATACCGGGTTGTTGTTTAAAACCCTTTGCAACGAGCCGCGCTTTGTAACATTTAATAGCACCTGTTTGATCATGTTTCAGTTTGTAAACCCATTTACAATCAACAACATTAACACCAGAAGCACGAGGGACCAACGTCCATGTACCATTTCGGATAAGTGCTGAATATTCTTCTGCCATAGTTGTACGCCAGTTAGGATCAGTTTTGGCAATGGTAAAGGTTGCGGGTTCGGTGAGGGAAGTTGTGGTGCTGGTGTAGTGGGAGGTAGGTGGGTATGGCTGTGTTTGTTTGGGGTTGGGGCGCAGATTGGAGGGCCTGGAACGTTGTGGGACAGGAGGGGGCTGCTGGACAGCGGAAGGAGGAGTGGGTGGGAGCTGGGAAAATTTGTCAAAAGCGGAAGTGGGTACAGCCGACGAAGTAGGTGGAGGGGTAGGTCGACGGCTGTAAGTTTGGGTGATAGGTGGAGTGGGTGGGATAGTGGGTGGAAATTTTCTGTGGGAGGAGTAGTTGGTGGTGTAATGGGATCGGTATCGGTGGGAATGGGAGCTGAAGTGGGATAGGTGGAAAAATAAGGGTTTGGAGTGGAAGGAGAAGGAATATTCGTAGGTTTGGTGTGATATGGAAAGTGTGTTTCATTGAACCGAACATGCCGGGCAATATACATACGTTCGGTGATTGGATCGAAGCATCGATACCCATGATGGGATGTGCTATACCCAAGGAAGATGCACTGTGTGGAACGAAAGTCCATTTTGTGGGGATTGTAAGGTCGTAAATGGGGATAACAATGGCACCCAAAAACCCTCAAAAAGAAAAGGTCAGGTTTGTGTTTGAACACAAGCTCAAATGGAGAAATGGCGGAGTTGGCTCGTGACGGCATCCGGTTAATGAGGTAAGCCGCTGTTTCAAAGGCAAAGTGCCAAAAGTGTTTTGGGACATTGGTTTGGGCCATAAGTGTGAGCCCAGTCTCAACAACATGTCGGTGACGTCTTTCTACCACACCGTTTTGTTCACTACTGTGAGGATAAGAAAGACGATGAATAATACCGATGGAGGAGAAAAACTGGGAACATTTTATACGTGTGGTAAATTGGCGTTCGGCCATTGTAACAAAACGTTTAAACACCTCAAACACATCAGATTTGTGCTTTAATGGGAACAACCACATGAATTTAGAGAAATGATCAACACATAACAAGAAATAGGTGAGACCCCTAAAGGAGGCAACCGGTGCGGGCCCCCAAACATCACAAAATATCAAGTCTAGAATATAAGTACTTTTGTATTCCGAAGATAATATGTGAAGCTTTGAAGATTTTCCAATAGAACAGGAATTACAATGTAAATCAAACGTTTTATTTGAAATAGGTAAACAGTACTTAGATAACATAGTCTAAAAAAGTTGATGGTGTGGATGCCCTGCCATGTGGTAGTAGATGTGCGGGAGGTTGAAAAGGCGACTTTGGGAACAGGTTGAGCTGTAGGGAAAGTGATTGAGAAGAGTCCATCTTCACTTGGACCCGTGAGGAGGGTATTGTGGGTGCCCTCGTCCTTCACAGTAAAAAAGGTGGAATGAAATTCAAAATAGACATTGTTATCATGGCAAAACCTTTGAACAGAAAGAAGATTACGTTTAATTTGAGGAACGTGAAGAATATTGATTAAGGAAAAGGTTTTATTAGGTGAGTAATGACGAGAGGAACCAATATGTAAAATGGGTAAACCCGTACCATTACCAACATGAAGACTGTCGTCACCGTAATAAGACTCAGCAGTGTCAAATCCAGACATATCCTGCTGCACATGGTTTTTTGAACCTGTGTCAGAGATCCAAGAGGATGTTTGTGAAAGGTGGTCAGCATAATTGGCGGATGGTTGTTTCATCCGGAACGTGGACGGGTCACGGTTTGGACACTGTGACGGGAGATGGCCTATTCCACACCTTTTACATGACCCATAAACCACGTTTTGATTAGAGGCCCAACTGAACTGACCTGAATTGCGATTTCCTCCCCCTCGGTTGCTGAAATTATTTTGGAAACATCCTCCACGGGCACGGTTGGTGTGTCCACCCCTGTTCCGATTGTGATAACCTGCTCGAGTAGTGTAGTGGGCCTGTGGTGGTTGTTGGGCTAATGTAGAAGTGGGATGTAGTTGTAGACCTAGTTTTGTGACTAACTGTTGGAGGGTGTTCATAATCTCTGGTTGGACATTAGTGGAACTGGAGGTCAGGTTTGTTGTAAAAGCCTGAGTAGAGGTAAGAGCAGATGGAACAATTTTTCGAATCATGAAATCATGATCAGCAATTAGGCCATGAAGTTCGTTGAATGCTGTTGGAAATTGTCTAGCCAACACGTTTGATTTGAGAGGGTTGTACTCTTCACGAAGCCCTGCGAGAACAAGCATAACAACGTCTTTTTCGGGCATTGGTGATCCAATATTGGCGAGGGCATCAGAATACTCTTGAGCCCTAATAAGATAGGCATAGGAGGTCTCGGTTTCTTGCATCATAATCTTTAGAAGTTGTGTTCTCAGGGTGAATTCTCGTGAAAAGGTGTGTGGTGCATAGGCACGTTCAAGAGACAACCAAAGATCACGAGAGGTGGCCCCTTGAACGTGCTGAAATGAAGATTCATATATGGTAGAGATTAGAAGCATGCGGACGTGCGCATCATTGGAAATCCAAGCCGTATGGCTGGGGTTTGGGATCTCGGCAATGGCAGAATCATCCTTGCCGGACGTATGTGGAGACTGGATGATAGGAGGGGGACACAGAACAGTGCCATCAACATAAGCGAATAGTCCATTGGTAACCAGAAATGGTTGAATCATAGCCTTCCAAAAGCCATAGTTGGTTGGAGTCAATGTGAAACTAAACTTGTGTGAATTGTGAACAGTTTTCTCAGCACTGGTGAAGGGAGGAATTGTCGTCGGTGCCATAAGGATCAGAGGTTGTTGCTCGATCAAAGATAGGGAAGGATTCTCGGAGGAGGAGGTGGCGGCTGAGAACTTAGGAAAACCCTAAGCTCTGATACCAAATTGAATTTGGTAATCTGAAGTGTTTCTTGAGTTATTGTTGTGATAATGATGAAGAATTATAGGGATATAAATAGATTGCACAGTTACATTTAGAACCCTCTAATTATACTAACATAACTTATTTGGCTAACACAATTACTGCACGAAGGTGTCTGTAGTGACAGAGACGAAGGTGTTTGTGGTGGTGCTGTTTGATAGAGCTGCTAGGGTTATCTTTGGAGTGATTATCTGAGAAATTTAAATGCAATTTTAAATATAACAATTCCAATTTTAAATATGTACAGCTAACTTGATGGTTCTAAGTGAAAATTGCACTTCTTTTAAAACAGGGTTGCAAAGTGTTAGCGGGCATAAACCACATGGGTGCAAATTGCACTTTACTTTATTATTAATCTAAAGAAAACTTGAATACGTTCTATATATCATGATAAAATAGAAGTTTAATATCATAAAAGTAAATATATTTTCTTATATTATATAAAAAGTCCTCAAAACGAATTTGATATATCAAATTACAAATTGTAAAAAATACACTAAAAAGGTCCCTACACTAATATATATTAAAATCCCTTAGTTTGTTTAAAACACACATACTTTTAAAAGTTTTTATTTTATAAATAACGATTTGCTGGCTCTTATATTGGTCAAAATAAGATGATACAACTTTTTTTTTAAATGTTAAATGTCATTTTGTTAAATTTTAATGAATTGAGAAAAAGTTTCAAAAGTACGTACATTTTATACAAATTTAATGATTTTTTCATGTAGTTTTTACAAGTTTAGATTCTTTAATATTTCAAAATTAGGTTAAGTGACTTTTTTGAAAAATAAAATAAAATATTAACCTTAAAACCATTTTAAATAAAAAAAGAAATAAATAAGTTAAAAGCATGTGAATGTGAGACATTTCAATCCGGATAAAATGTTATCCAATAGGAAGTGAGAAAAGGTAGTCAGAGTTAAGTGGGACCACAACTTGTCCAGCATGCCCCATACAAACCGTGGTTCTTCTCCTGCATGCTTGGTCTCTTTCAAAAGTTTACCTTCTTTTCTTATTAAATAACTTTTAAATTGTTTATTTAAATGCTCATCAAACTCTATCATAAATTGATAATATTGAAAATTCGTGAGCAATTCATCACGATTATCATCCTATCACCACCCTTGAACCACATAAAAAATAATGTTAAAAAATAAAAAAACGTAAACGAATAAGTAAATTAGACTTAATATCATGAAATAAAATAATATTTATGATTTAGTTATCCGTTCAAGTATTAGAAACTAAGATGAAAGGAAACGGCCATGAAGAGTGTCATCCACTTGCGTGGAAGCCTTCGATTGGTTTTTTGTTTTACTGTTGTCACGTTTCTCTTTCTTTCCTTCTGGTCAAAATGGTTAACATACTTCACAATGTTTCTTTATTTGCCAGCAAAAGTCAGACTTTCAAGTTTCAGTTCCAATACATCTTTGTGTCATCATTGAGTTCAAACAAATACAATAATGTTTGCTCTTTTGCCTATTCAAAATTAGAAACTAAGGGTGAAGGGGGCGCCCTCGGGTAGAAGGACATGGGTTCGTGGGTTACTCGGGTACACGGCCGCCGATGTTGCGGGTTAGCATGCGGGTAAGGATATGCGGGTACATTTACCCGAGTATTAACACAAAAATCGAGCCGTTGTAAAACGGCTATATAACTGTTGCCCCCATTTAATAAAAAAACATTTTTTTCTATATATAGATTACATTTTATACCATATTTTTCACACCTAAAATATTCCATTTAACTCCATTTCTACTAAAAATCATGGATTTAAAAAATCAAAAGCCGATACTAGGAAAAAATCAAAGGCCGGTTCTAGCCAAAACCCATCAACACAACAACCTACTCAACCGTCACACCATCCGCATCAAACGACACCGTACCCATATTATCCGTATACTCAAATTTCCATTCAAATGTCTGCAATGCCTACCCAAATTGCACCCGGTCAATACACCTATCCATTATATGATCAACTTACGTTTGAGCCCTTTGCACCCCGCTACCAAAACCTACCATTCCTTCACCCAAACCGTAACGATAAAGATCGACCACTCCCGATCTTTAATGACGACGAAGATGAAGTAGTGGTTGAAGAAGAAGAAGACAACGTGGAAATAAAGGAAAATGACATAGAGATTGGTGAGGAAGAAGATGACGAACCCGGAAATAAAGGAAAATTTCATGCACGTGCGGCACGTCAACAATGGACCGATAAACAAAATCTCGCTTTGTGCAAGGCTTGGATTCATATTTTCGAAGACTCGGTAGTCGGAAATCAACAAAAGAGAACCAGATTTTGGAAGCGTATCCTTAAGCATTACAACCAACAAGTTGGTGGAAGCAACCGGACTATTCACCAACTAAATTTAAAATGGACGGCTTTAAATACGCAAATGAGTTTTTTTCCTACATATACAAATGAGTTTACTTAAAAAAAGATTTAATTTAAAAAAATGAGAGTATTTGGGTTGTGCCCCTTCACTTTAGGGTATTAGAGTAGCAAAATGGTAAAAGTGAGGTGGCACAACCTCATTGGTTGGTTTTGAAAGGGTAATTTTTTTGTGAGGGTTGTGCCCCCTTCACCCTAAGATAAGTGCCACGTGGAAATTATTTTATTTTTTTAAAATTTTTATTTTTAACCTTATAGTATATATAAAATATGTTTTTAGCCCGTTTCATTTTCTATTAATTTCGTTTTTTATTTAATAACTTTCGTTCGATAACTTTTTTTAAAATACGGAGTGCACAACTATTTGTAGTTTTTTTGTCAATGTTTCGATATAATTTTTTTTTAAACGGAGTTGTACTCAAAATATAATTTTTTTTCGTTGTCTATAGCGAGTGTCGTTACCGTTGTGGTACCGTTAAGAGTCGAACCTATTATGGGCGAACAACATCATTGTCGATATTGGTATTATCGGGATCCGTATCGGTATTTGCCTTATGGTTTTCGACGACCCGAAGCGGTATTTTTGTAATTCGTTTTTTCTCTTTTTATTATTTAGTTTTATGTTTCCTTTCTATTAACATTATTTTTACCGTTACGCCTACATTATCGGGATCCGTATCGGTGTTCGCCTTATGGTTTTCGACGCCCCGAAGCAGTATTTTTTTAATTCGTTTTTTCCCTTTTTATTATTTAGTTTTATGTTTCCTTTCTATTAACATTATTTTTACTGTTGCACCTACATTTTCATTTAAATTTTATTAACGATAGGCCCGACACCATTTTCTATGATAACTATCGTTCGTTAAATTTTTTAAAATAATGGAATGCGCCGTTTTCTTAAACTTTTTTTTGTCAACGTTCTGTTAAAATTTTATTGAAGACTAAGTTCAATTCAAATTCGAGTGTTTTTTTGGTATCGTACGCTATAACGAGTCTGAGATTTGATGTAAGTTTTATTAACGCAAACGAGTCAAACCAACCCGCCGCGAAGCGCGGAAGGTAAAAACTAGTTTTGACAAAAAAGAGCTTTCTTTAATCGTAATAATTTTAGTTTAAAGTTTAAAAGGTTTATAAATATGTTATTATGATTTTATATATGTGTTTTATAATAAAACGAAATAATGTTGTATTGTTAATTCTCAACACATTATTTTTGATAATTTTGATTTTTAATTAGAGCATCCATAACTCTGTGTTATGGTAGCGGGGAGGGAGATGTGTGGTGAGGATGTGGCACCGTGGGGGGATGGAAGGGGAGTAAGAAGAGAGGAAATGTGGGACAACGCTCTTTTGTGAATACAAAGAAGGTTTCAAGAACAGTGGCAAAGCTTGAAGAAAAACGAGCGCGCGGGAGGAGAATTTTTTTTTCCTATCAGGGCGGCCGGAACTTAATACCTATAAATTTTGCCGAATACGTATAAATTAATACTTGTGAGCAAAAAATCGGGGGATGAGGGGGTTGGCATTCACTAAGCTTCGCCCTTGTTCAAGAATGTGGTGTCACATTGACTGTTGGGTGATGTGGCATTGCAGGGTGTGCGGGAATACCGAAAATTTATTAACCAATGAATTAACAAAGTAAACTTATAGAAGTAAGTGTTAACAAATTTAAAAGCCTTCCCCCTCCCCCCCTAAAATTTATTAACCAATGAATTGATTTATGCCAAACTTTAGCTAAATCTAAAATAGAATACAAATTATAGGTTTTTGTAATCGTTTGAAATTTACTTATAATTTATTTTGCTTTTGTTTATCAACTAATATACGGATATTTGGTCCTTTTTCTAGTATATTAGGGATGTTCTTGTTATTTTCATGTATTTCGACGACTGTCATGAGCGACCTAAGGTGACGGCTAACCCGCAACTATCGCACGTTTCTTCCTCACGAACCACCAACTTCCACACGAAAGTTAAGTTTCCACATGAAAGTGTTAGCTTTCGCGCGATTGTATCTTTAGCACGATGTGTAACTTACGCACAAGTTTGTTCATAAACAGGTGGAGCGGCGCGGCGGTCATGAAGCGGTTGTTGTGGACGGTGACGATTTTGAGCGATAACTAGGGTTGGAAGGAAGGTTGTTTTTGCGAATCCTAGTGAGAGCGGTAGGTTATAAGATGAGAGCGGCGACGCTAGAGTTTACCAGTGATTGTTGTGAAGATGGAGGCAGTTACTGATCTTGAACAATAACATGTAAAAGAAAGATGTAACTAAAACTTGAAAGGAACTGAAAGGGATGGAGACATGGAGGTGGCACACCGCGCTATCTAGGATTTTGCGGTGGTTGACGGTGGCTAGCTCTGATACCAAATTGAACCAGAGAAATGTTGTTTCTGATTTGTTGTTTGTTATGAACTATGGTTACAAGGGGTCTGAGAACAATATTACACTTGAATACCCTCTAGTCTATTACAATAACATAACCGGTCTAATAATACATAAGACTAAAGGATTCTAAGATTTGACACCTATAATTTTTGCATAAGACAGTTTTGATTTATATGTTTTATCTTTGATTTTTGTCTTTTATTTTTTTTTGAATTTTTGTTTATTTTAAAATTTAGTTTCTGCATCTTCTTTGTAGAGAAAGAAGAAAAAAAAATGTAAAATGCAAAATAATCTTCACGTGCACAACAGGTGATTGTTTTCTAATTGTCTAAATATATAGCACGGTAAAATACCGATGACTATTATAAAATAGAGCTACTTTAAACTTTAATTAAAAAAAACGATCTTTGAAATCAGCTTCATAAGTATAATTTCACAAACTTCACGGGCTTAAAGCCTTAAACAAAATTGAAGTCATCTTTGGCGAAGGAGGGAAACACACCAATGTTATAAGTGATTTTATTAACCAACACACCTGTCGAGACCCAGAAAATCTAGGACTGACGCCTGATGGAATCCATACCCTCAGATTCAGGTTTTCCCTAGAAGTGTGCATGACGGTTTGGATCGGTTTTAGGCTTAAACCAAACCAAAACCAATGAATTTTGCTTTTTCCAGTTTCATAAATAGGTTCGGTTTGGTTTTCTCTGTTTTCGTTTTGGGCTTGAGTTGTTTAGATTATGAATCTTAACGCTAGAACTTTGGGTTTGTTGTTAATAACTTTCTAATTCATTATTACACACCTGAACTTTTTATAGGCATTACCACATCTTATGTATTACTTAACATTAAAAAAACTTACAATCTATATATGGTATATTTATAAACCATTCAAACAAAGCAATTTAATTCATACATTTGTTTTCGGATTTTTCGGTTAGGTTCGATTTTTTCAGTAGGTATAAAACCCAAAACCTAAACAAACCCACAAATTTGGTTTTCAAAAAATGGTTAAACCTTTTTTATTGGGTTCCGCTATTTCGATGCTGAGGTTAATTCAGTTTTGGTTAGCGGTTTATCGGTCTTTTTTTCTCATCTCTCGTTTTTCCTCCCATCCCTACGAGGGGATGAACCAAGGTGATTATTTTGACCAATTATAAACCTACTTATCTCAGATCAATCAGATGAATTTATATATAAAAAATAAATAAAGGAAGAACTAATAGTTGTTAAAGCAGTTAACCATGTATCTGAGAATTCCCATTTGCCCTAGCTATGGGTTGAATTCCTAAGACAAGCAGGCCCATATAGTTCAATCAATCTCACAAAATTATTACTCAAAAGTCAAAGCATATGCCAGTAGTTTTCTAGTTGAAACCAGCAAAACAATACAACATGTGAATCACAATCACCCAACTCAAGTTACAACAGAATTCATAAGGAGAAATAGGAACAGGAAAGTTCAATCTGTCCTTAGCATTAGACATTAGTTAACCGGTTCTCTTGATGATGTGAACACCACTATCAGTATCCACAATGTCGCTTATCTCCCCCACTTTCAATGCATATGTCGCGTCCTCAAATGGCTTCTGCATCTGCTTCCTTCCAAATGAACCTGCATCAAATTAGATTATTGTCATCTAGGGTAAAGAGAGAGCAGAATCAACCGAAACTTGACTGTTCTATATTAGTCTTTGATTTGAATAGATTTCCTACAAAAGTACAAGCATCTTATATTACAAAGAATCACAACCTACAAACCATGAACGAGATTGTGGTCCAAACTTCAAAACAATTAACTGCAACAGGATTGACCTAAATACCTAGTGACCGGCCCTATATCCTCCTTTTCCAACAAGCTTGTTTCCAAATACATGCAAGTATAGTCCCAGAACCAGTGTTGTAAAAAGCACTAGGCGCTAGTCGGGCGGTGGGGTAGGGCCTAGGTCTAGGCGGGATTAATCAGATTGGAATTTTTATATGTAATTTATATATATATATATAGTTATATACACATAAATACTTCAAACATAAACAATTAAAGATTAAATACTTCAAAATTCAAAGATTAAATAGTTCAAAACACAAACATTAACATGCTACTAGATAAAATGGTTCAAAAATTCATCATCGGCTTGGACCGCCTAGCCCGACTAGACCCGATTTGGGCTAAAAATCATAAAAAAAAGCCCAAAAAGTGGGCCGACTAGACCCGATTTTGGACCGCCTAGCCCGACTAGACCTGATTTGGACCGCCCAGCGATTTCTTGAGCGACTAGGCCAAATTTACTCCTCAGGTGACCTCCTAGCTATTAATCGGCGCCTAGGCGCGATTTTTACAACACTGCTCAGAACGGACCAAAGTCCAGAGATTCATGTGTGCATACTAGTTAGGAAGAAGACAAAACCCTTGTAAGCAGAGCCATGCACATGGTTGAAGAGGCTTTTTAATACCATGTTACATTTACGGGTTGCAGGTTCTTCCAGCCATAATTGTGAATGTGCACCCCGGCCACTAAGACCATATGGTATTAAGTTTTCTAGTTAAAGGTCTTGCAGGATCAGTAATTCCAACTTCCAATTGTCTCTATCCCCTACACCAGGCTAAACAGGCGGGTCGGGTCGGGTGGGGTAAGGGGTTATATTGGGTTCGTGTTTGGTAGATATCACAACTTGACCAGAAATGTTACTGGTGCTTCTGGGTTTTTCGAAATATCCTAAACGGATCGAGCCTCCTGTTCGAATTTCTTATTGACCTGATCAGAATCTGCCTGGGTTTGCTATAGCAACGTGCTGCTGACCTGCGAAGCTTGTTCTGCCAATAATTCAAATAAGCAGAAGCTACGACTGCTGCTAATCTGCTCCTGTTCAAATCTGCCCACTTCATCTGATCTTGATCGGATGATGAGCTGGTGATGATTATTGGCTGGGATTTGTTGCACAAACAGAAGCACACACAAGCACATAGAAACGCAGCAAGACATAAATTAAAAGAGACACGTGAGAATAATGTGTTCGGTCTAAACTGACCTAATCCACGGTCTGCACTAGACGAGACAGTATTATTATGAGGTGGTGAAAATTACAATCACATTAGTGATGTATTTATAATAGGAGGATAAAGATCAGAAATCAGTCAATTGATCTTACTGCCTAATTTCACATCACCCTCCCATACTCTTTAGATCCCTGCATCTCTAATTCTATATCCCTTTCAACCGCAAATCTGACACGTTCGGCCAGAACAGAATCCGTTTGGTGCTCTTTGCTCGTGGTCTGGTGTCACATGCAACCCGAAAATCAGATGACTGGTCCAGTTGACAGATCCTCGCAGTTCCTCTCCCAATGGCAACCAGTTAAAGTTCGAAGGCCTGATAACTCAAGGCCCATTTTAACCCTTTCTCTATTTCCCACAGCCCATTCTGACCCGTTCTTAAACTTAATTTGTTTTAATTCAGCCCATAATAAATCGTTAAAATCTTTACCCATGCCCATAATTACCGAGAAGGTCATTACGATGACCCATAAAACGCCAAAATCAGATGCCTAAGTTATTTACCTTTCTTCTGGTTGTCCTCTATGCTAGGGTATATTCTGTTTATCTTCAGTAACAATCATTAAGACTATAACCAAATCATCATACTAATTACTTTGTGATCAACACAAAACCATTCAATTCTTTACCAGGATCTAGACATTTAAATTCCCCAATCCACAAATCTCTGAAAAGGTCTACGTACCATCAGATCAATCAGTGAATGATACTAACAACATACCTAAATTATATGACTCTAAACATCTATAAATCATCTATATTCATAAAAGCAAATACCTAATCTCTTAACAAATGATAAAAATAAAACCCTAGAAAGTTGAAGGTTAGAACAAACCGAGATCTCCACCGCGTTTAGCAGAGCTACAATCTGAGTAACGAGATGCAACATCCTCGAACTTCGACTTCCCCGAGACGATGTCCTCGCGTAGTGCCTGGAGCTGAGAGACGGCGGCGTCTCTGGTGGTGTTGCTGATGATGCGACCTTCTGGATCCTTCCACGAAGCCTTACGTCGAGATCCTTCGTGTTTTATCAGTATGTGCGAAGCCCTAACTTTATCAGACGAAGAAGATGACATTTTCGACTTCTTGTCGTGGCGGTGTTTGTGGTTACTTCGATGATTTCCGGCAGCGGCCAAATCTGCGGGTTCCTTCCTCTTGCGATCGGACTCAATGGTTGCGAATTTGGATGGCTTTTCCGTTGTGGCGGCTGCAGCGGTGTTTAAGGTAACCGTTTACGGCGTTATTAGAGCGTCGCCTGATCCTTTAACATCGAAAAATGATAGGTTGCGGAGGTTGTTGAGGAGGCTTGTGGGCCCAACTGAGAAAATATCAAAAGAAACCTCTGGAAGCCCTTCAAGTTCTATAAAAGTCAATTTAGTCCCTGAGAAATTTAAACACACAATTCAACAAAGCTTGAGTGAATCAAGTTTAGACTTTAGGGGGTCAAAAAAAATTGGGAACCCGATGGGAATATTCGAAAAATTAGGAAGGCTTATTCGGATAGGAGACTGGGTATGGGATCGATAAAAAAAGTTCGTGAGTTCGGGTATGGTATTAGATGATATCCGACCCAATTAGCTAAAACCATATATCCTTTTGTCCAAACCACTTGCCGGAAAATTTCTAATTTTTATTTATATCTTTTTTTGATCCAATACTTCAATTTAGTAGGTTTATTATGTGGACAGTGGAATTTTCTTCCAAGATATGTATGTGATGATATTATTTAGATTTTGTATGCCATGAAGTTTGAACTTATCGTTTGAGATTTTTATCATTATTAAGTTTACATATTTTAGATATTAGAATTATTTTTATAGTTTTTTTATACATACTTAACAGAAAAATTCTGACGGGGTTATTGGACTGGACTATAATTGATACAAAACTGAATATATTTGACTAAAAAAGTTAAATTTAAACTTTAGAACTGAAATGGTTGTTTTTGTCAAACCACAAGGACTAAAACCGTATTTAACTATAAAAAATATCGTAAAAATACTATGAAATCTTTTTTGAAAATAATAATATTATGCAAGTTTAAATATTATAAATGTACAAAATAAGTGAATTTTCATGACTAAAATATATATTATTTAATTTTGTTTACTAAAGACCCGGTACATTTTCGACGGGAAAAAGGCGGGTTCTCGTCGTACTAAAATGGGTTTGCTCCTAAATCTAATAGATCAGATGAATTGAACATTTCAAACCCTAATTACACTCACATTCTACCTGAAAACACACGCACACATCAAATTGGACAAAAACAAAAGGAATTCATGGCTCGCGTTTCCATTCCGACTGATCAGAATGACGCCGCGGTAGAAGAATCGGATTCAACTCCTCCGCAACAGATGATCGAAACTGAAGACGAAGAGAACAAGGTAATTGTTTTTTTTTCACTCCTGTTCCGAGATTAGAGACATAATTTAGCTTTTGTTATCACATTAATTAGTTTAGACCAAAGCGTTTGTACCTAGTGGTATCAAGTTGTGTAGTAAATGTGTTTCGGGGTGGTTGAGGGTTCTAGTGTTGGAATTTATTTGATTATATGGTCTTGTGACTATTTGATAAGTATATTTAATATTTAGTTATTAAGTTGTAATAATTAACAAATAAACCCTTATGTTTAAGTTGATTAATTGCATTATGGTCTCTCCATGACAACATTTTGATGGACAGTATTGCTCTTATGTAAATCTATAAATATGGAGGTTTATTCACTAATTTTTCTTAATGTCCAATTACACAACACATATACATGTTGCTCGTCTCATCTAAGTTTGAGAGAAAGAAAATAATCACAATATTTCCATCATGGACATCAAAGTTTTGTTTTAAAAAGCATGAGGCGACCTCAGGCGCAAAGGGCATCGCTTTTGGTGACTTAAGGCGCGTGTAAACGAAAGGCGCAGCTTGGTCCTTTTTTGTGTAGCAGAACGTTGTATATCGGGCTTTTTAGGTTGTACATGTTGGTAATTTATATGTTAAAAACATATATAAAGCTTATTATAGTTAAATTTTGGGTAGGGGATGCTAGAACCTATGATATATATATATATATATATATATATAAAGAAATTATATAATCACTTTGCGCCTTGGGTACGAAAAGCTCACCGCTTTTGCGCTTTGCACCTCGGTTTTAGACCCCGTCGCTTCGGTGCGCTTCTCGCTTTTTAAAACCAAGCATCAAAGGAGATTAGAGAGTACTCTCTTATGATATCATCATCAAACACCGAGTTGAATCATTTCAATGAGTAAGTTCCACATGTTGAAATTAATCAACATCTAGTCCCATGGTAGACGGTGTAGATTTAGAAGTAAGTTGTGAGTTAGTCGTTCTCAAATAAAAAGAGACATAAATCAGTTTAGGATCCAAATTTCAAACTTATACAAGTTTATTCATAATTCATGATAAAGGGAACAAAAATGTGTGATGTTAAATTTATTAATAAATCATGAACTATTTGGCTTTGAAGTTAAAACCATACTAAGTTTGACTTGATTTCATATGTCAACTTGTCAAGCATGCTACATTTGAATATAAGTTTTAGATGTGGTTTAAACTTTTAAAGGGGGATACATGATAATTGGATTGAACTTTGTGACATAAATAACCATTGCTAGTAGTTTAACATGTCGTGTAACTTGGTGTTGCCTTTTCGGTTCATAGAGTTTAACTAAGAAGATTAAAGATCTTGAAATCTGTGTCCCCATTGCCTATGGAACTATCTCATTTTGGCTTGGAAAGAAGGCCACCGAGTAAGTGAAATCCAGTTAGAAGTTATTTAACAGCACTTGAAGTTTACATTCGAGTGTAATTTACTAACTTCTAAATATATTCCTATTAACGATTACTAGAACTCAATCTCATATGTGGACTGTTTATGTGCGTGGAGCCACAAACGAGGACTTAAGTGCAGTCATAAAAAAAGTCGTATTTCAATTGCATCCAAGTTTCAGTAATGCAAGGCGAGTGGTTGAATCGCCTCCTTTTGAGCTCACGGAACGCGGATGGGGTGAATTTGAAATAGCCATTTCAATATTCTTTCACAATGATGTTTGTGATAAACAATTAGACTTGTGAGTCAATGTTTTTCCCTTTTTACCTTATCGCCCTTCGTTATCATTATTGCAAACATTTAATATGTAATGCTCATGTCATTATATTAAGGTTTCATCCTCTCAAGTTATACTCTGAAGCGGAGCACGGTCCTTTATCCACCAAGAAACCTGTAATTGTTGAATCTTATGATGAAATCATCTTTCCAAACCCTTCAGATAAGTTTCTTGCGCGTGTCCATAATCATCCATCTGTAATCGTGCCACGCCTGCCACCCACTTTGAACTTGCCTCATGGTAAATTTTATTTACTGCAGTGTTTTTATTTATATTTACTATTTAACATTGGTGTGAAATTGGATTATGGTTTGCTGTTTGTTACCTATAGCACCAATGGACGACACGCGAAGAGGTGATACTAAAGACCACCCACATGGTCAATGGTTCAATAGATTTTCCGAGGCAGATGAGCTGTTAAAACTAGCAGAGGCGCGCCAGCAGGTGCAGAATCATATTGTGAAGTTAAAAAGGCGTTTGAGTATGCTGGAAGGGTGAGCTCGTTTTATTTTCTTTAAGCTTAGATAATTATCTCGTTTGATATTTGTAAACGCGATAAAGGTAACATCTTTGAATCGCACGTTTGTGAGCTTTAGTCAAGGTGGCATGTCCTTAAATGTGCTTTGGACACTTGCATGTGGAGATTACTTAAAAGGGAATGCTTTATTATTTGGTCATAATTCCCTTTCAATGGGAGATATTTTGTGAGTCCCTACTACATCATTTAATGACAGATGATTTGTTATCAACCATTTGCTGTATTGATGTGTACATTTATGTTTTTTTGAACATAGGATGTTTTGCACCATTATGACTCGGGCGGGTTAAAGGTATAGAGTCATAACGGTTTCTCCATAAAAGATTGTATATATTTCTTGTAATAATAATTTTTTACACCTAAATGTCACATAATCTCGCACTTGCAACGATTTGAACTCACACCATTTTTGTGGGAGGTAAGCATCATAATAGGTCATGGGTATATTCTGGGATAGATGCTTCCAATCCTCTTCTAAATACAGATAAATGCATAATATGCCAATGAATTAGGATGAAATATTAACTTAAAATATCAGAAATCGTTGAAAATAATTAATGCACAACTTGGATCATATATATCAACAAATTCTGGACCTTTGATGGTTACATTCATTGAAGCGTAGTCAGATGCATTTTTTAATTTGATGACTTTATGCTTCAAAATGAAAAAATTGTGAAAATAATCATTTTCTTAGGTGTATTATATAAAACCATGTCAAAAACAAACCACTCATTCAGCTAATTAGTATCTATTTTTATTTGTATATCGAACTTTTCTCCATAAATAATGACTTAAAGTAATATGATACATGATGCCATATCACGTATAGATTGGCATATGCATTATTATGTATGTAAAAAAAAAAATACTTAGAGTGTGTTTGATTCACAAATTTTTTTAGAAATGGAATTTGAATTACATTCTTACTGTGTTTGGTTAAGAAATAAATTGAAATTGTTATTAATCCACTCAAATTCCTCTGTTCAAAGGAATTCAATTTTTTTTCAAAATTGTGAAGAAATTCAACAAAAGGAATTGAATTCTTCGACCACTCATTGTCTTCGCATTTGTCACCCCCCGCCTCCGGGTAGGTTGGGGTGGTGATGGTGCATAGGTGACGGTGGTGAATGTGGCGGGGTGGGAAGGGATGGTGTTGGGCCGGGGGGGAGTGGCCATTAGGTGTTGGTGGCGACAACGGGGGTGGGGCGATGACCGGTAGGTGGTGGCCGCAATGATAGATTCCTATTTCTATGTAATTGTTTTGTCACCCAAATTTGTTACAAATTCATTTGATTAATTTCAATTATTTAAATTCTAAATCCTTTTGGGAAATTTCAATTTCAAAGTTTATTCCAACTGAGTCTAGTATAGTATTAAAGACTTGTATAAAGATATACAACTTTAAATAGATGCTTAAACAATATGTATTGCATAAGACACTCACAAGGTTTAAGACTTTAATGACTGAAAATTAAGTACTCACGTCCATAAAGAAAGATCATAGTAAAAAATAATCAAGAAACATAAACACATCATTTTACTAAATCAAAACATTAATTTACATCAAGTTTGGTCTTCACCCAAGTGATAAAAGATGACTAGCCACAGAGTGGCCATAAATATGAATACACAAACTTGTTTATATATGTATCACTGAATGAAAACAAGTAATCAAACCAAAGACAAGTGTAGTGATTATGAATGCTTCTTGATCTTAGGTGAAGTAACTAACTCTCTTTCTCTTTCTCTTTCTGCTATTCTCATAGAAGAGACCTATAAGAACTCTCCCCAAATGTTGCTTGTATCGATCTTCACTGAATGAGATCTTTGTTCGGTATTCATTGGGTCGAATCTTCGATAGGTATTCCCTAGATGAGGTCTTGGATTGGTCTTCAATCTTGATTGGTAATGGCTTTGATACAGTTTGTTAAACTGGTTTAACCTAGTATCACCCAAACTACTCGATCGCAAACAAGAACACCCAGACTTTGCACAACTCGTGTGCGACTCTTTTTCTTATTAATCAACTAGTTTAGATCCCGTGTTTACACACGGGGTGAAAATTGAAAAATATCAACATATAAAATTTTTAAATATTTATACATATATTTTACAAATGTAAAAATATATTGCATATACTAAGAATAGAAACAAACTCAAATTATATAAAAATTAATATATAATTGGGTTTCAAAAATACTTAATTACTATTTAATGTAATTTGACTTTTTTTGTTATTTGATTGAAATAAAAATTACATAATTAAATATCAAATTTTCTTATAATAAGGGATAATTTAAAATAAATATTTTTGTTAGTATAATTAGTATTTTTTTTAAATATATATTATTATTTAAATATAGAAGTGCATTAAATAAAAGAGAGAGGCGGGAAAAAAATGATGAAAATGAATGTGGAGACGACACGTGGCGCTAAAAAACCTTTATTTATTATATAGTATAGATGATTTGAAAAGTTTGATTGCAAAGGATAAAACCAACCCACTTATTTAAGTCTCCTATTTGAACTAAAAAAGAACTGATTCAAACTTTAAACCATAATCCTAATTTGAACGTAAAAATTATTAATAGTATTCCTTTATTATAGGAATCCTCAACCGACTCAAACTGAGCCGGTGTTGCTCGTCCATAATGGTTATAGTAATGAAACTATTGTGAAATGATTATAATTGGGTCGTAAGTCAACCGAATCGAACTTAACGAAACTTTGTTCATGTTCGTTCGTTTATCATTGAACGTGTTCATGAACGGTTCATAAACACATAACCGAACGAAAATTCTTGTTCGTGTTCGTTCATTAAGGAATTGAACTTGTTCATGAATTGTTCACGAACAAACGAACATATACTATTTTAAAAAAAAAATCAACATTCTTAATCGCAAACATTAGACATAATCACCTTAAATGAATATAAAAGTTAAGCAGTTGACATGATAATTATAAACATAATTATCCCAAAACAAAGACACAAATTTAGACATAATAATTATAAACATAATTATCTCAAAATAATGTCTTGAAGATCTAAGTTTCAAATGACTAAATTTTTAGCAAGATACAAGCTTCAAATTCTGGAAATAAACTAAATACTAAAAATTAAAACATATAAAAACCTTTAAAGGAACGGACATATATAAATGAAATTAAACGAACGTAAATGAAGAAAAATAAATGAACATATTATCGAGCGTTCACAAACGTAATTGAACGAACGCGACCTCTATTCATGTCCGTTTATTTAATTAATCAAACGAAATTCCTTATTCGTATTCCGTAAACGAACTTCGTGACGAACGTAAATAAACTGTTCGTTAAACGTTCGATTCGTTTACAACCCTAATTATAAGAGTATATAATATATTCGAAAAAATGTCCTATTTTCTCAAACTAAACCATACTTGTAAAAGTTATTTCTAATGTGGTAAATGTTTGGCAAACGTTAGACCTGTTATTCAAGAGTTTTGTAATCTATCTAACCAACCAACCTTAAAAATTGACATGACAAAATAATTAAATCATGCTGTCCCACCCCGTTTAAAACGACAACGATGACTTGAAATTATACAATGTATACTTATTCCTATTCTGTATTGTGTCGTTACTATCACAAGGATCTTGGCATTTAGGACACCATATAGAAAACTTACCAGCATTAAGTTTTTTAACGGTAGGAGGACTTTTGTTATCTTAATCGAGCCCAAATGGCTCATCCCGATTAGAACCCGACCCTACCCTATCCAGGAGGAAACCCACAACTGAGAAAACCCCCGGCTCAATATGATAGTGACAAAAACTGCAGTTTACTAATTACACTATTACTTAAGGGTTGTTTGGTAGCCTCTTAATGATTTCATTAAGAGGCTTACCTCTGAATCGGCTAGAAGTAAGGGTGTTTATGTCACTAAAAGCCCACATCTTAATGGTTAAATTTACCTCTTAATGGTTCAGCTTTGGAACCATACTGAACCATTCAGGCCTCTTAATGGTTCATCATTTAATAGTTCAGATTTGACCAAACAGCCCCTTAATCACAAACTTGCAACCCTCAACTTTTAAGAAATGACAATATTCACCCTCAACTTTGTAAACCGGAACTTTAACCCCCTCAAGTTTCCAAAGGTTAGCGTTTATCCCCTGTAGTATATATAATATGATTTTTCCTAATAACTTTCGTTCGTTAATTAATTTTTTCTTGACGTCCTAGTATAAATTTCGTTAAAAACGGAGTCGTATTCAATGTAGGGTACTTTTTAGGTGTCATGGGATATATCGACTAACGGTAATGTGATGGTACCGTGAAAAATGAGACCGACACCGACTGAAAAACATCGATTCCGTTATATAACTGTCTTTTATCTATGTTTCGATCTCCACAACCGAGTCGTCGTAACTTCATACGTTTCTTCTATGTATTTATTAACCACGTTTCTTTTTGTGTTTAGTCATGTTAATGTCACCGATTCAACCATTTAAGGTTCGCCTCTCGCCACTGCGGAGCGCGGGGCTAATTTTCTAGTTATATTTTAATTTTCATTTCGTCTTAAGTAAAGCGAATTACATTAAATAACCTTGATGATACAAAAATCACTAACAATATAATAGTACATACATAATTACTAATGCAAGTAATGATGCATATTAATCGATACAATATTTGACATATTGTTTGTTCATTCTCTTTACTCGCATCTTTTGTTAATATTGTTTATAACGTCGATCTCAGGATGATATTTTAGACATAAATGAAAGCGGTCCAATGGGTCTTGGTGTCCTACGTAGAGTAGCAAAAGGGGTATGGTTCCATAATATCACCTTCTCAAGAAGCTACCTTTTGCTTACCACCTGCACGTGCATTTGCCCCTTAAACCTCCTTATAAAACCCTCATTTCATAGACTGACCGCCAACACAATATATACAAAGAAATCCACAATGGGTCTTAGAAAATCACACAACAAGCAAGCACAAGCAATAGCAGTCAAGAAAATCATCAAAAAATGCTCAAACTTTAGAGACGACAATGGCTACCCAACAGACGTCCCTAAAGGACACTTTGTAGTTTACGTCGGGGAAACAAGAAGCCGATATGTTGTGCCCATATCATGGCTACGTCACAAAGACTTCCAAAGCTTGCTACAACAAGCCGAGGAAGAGTTTGGGTTCGACCATAGAATGGGGCTAACCATTCCTTGTCATGAAGAGGATTTCCTGTCTCTCTTCTCTGTCATGGGATGAAATTATTTACCCTAATTCAACCCGACCGGAAAGGACCTCGATCATAAGTTTTATTCATTTCATTTGTCGTCTTAATATGAAGTCTTTGAACAAAAATAAATATTGCATCTAGTCAAAATTTATTTACTTTTCTCATATGTTGGTAGCACATTTGGAAAAATATTATGCCAACTGAAAACTTCCAACTCTTTCTCATATATATATATATATATATATATATATATATATATATATATGTATATATATATATATATATGTATATAGAACTAGCTTATAATCTATATATGTATATAGAACTAGCTTATAATCTGTGTACTACATATATTAACAATAGAAGAGAAAATCAAAAAAATAAAATAAATATATATATATATATGTATATATATATATATACATATATATATCTTATAGATGGAAAAATATATTGAATATCCTAACAATAGAAAACAAAATCAAAAATATGTAAAAATTAATACATAATTGAGTTTCAAAAATACATTAAATATTATTCAATTTAATTTGACTTTCATTTACTATTTGATTGAAAATATAAGCTAGTTAATTACATTTCAAAGTTTCTTAAAATATGAGATAATTTAAAATAAATGTGTTTTATTAGTAAACTTAATAATTTGTTTAAAAATATATTATTACTCAAAAACTTAAATTTGTTCCACAAATCCACAGAAAAATTAGTTTTTTCCCTATTTTTTTGCTCAGAATTATTGATTTCGGCACACTAGTTTTATTTTATATTAGTTATAGCGTTTGGACCCCTCCTAACATGGGCGGAGCTATGCTTTTGACAGTGGGGTCAACTGACCACACCCGGTTTCAAATTTTGAGTAGCCGTATATTACCCGAATGTCGAGCGACCCCAGTCTTTTTTCCACGTTGACCACATTGGTTTTTGTAAAGAACAATATTTGACCCCAAACCTTAGAAATTGTATGATTTTTTTTTAATTCTGTTAATTAAACTCATAATTTAGATTTATTTAATAAGCTCATAAGTAAAATAATTGTAAACCCATAACTAAATTATTCTAAGCCCATAAGTGTATTAAATCTAAATCCATAACTCTATAAGCCTAATTAACTCTAAGGTCATAAGTTAATTAACTATAAGCCCAACTAGCTTATTTATAATTTATTTGGTATTAATCATTTAAACCTAATAAAAAATCACGCAAAGGTAAGCCAGGGATGATTAGAATTCTTTTGTTCTGAGCCTTTTTATCTATCCCAAGTCCCAACAAGATTACACATTGATTGTCTGTTAGTCTATCATTTATTAAAGTTATCACTGGTTTTACCATTTGCAACGTCAAGTGTTGAGAGATTTTTTTCTCCAATTAAGCATGTGAAGTGGACTTGCATAACCAGATGAGCGATGAATATATGAACGATTCTTGCATTTGTTTCATTGAAGAAGAGTTCTTCAAGAATGTTTCGTCGAAGATGAAATGGATCGTTTTTGAAAGATGAAAACCCGTTGGGAACAACTATAAGATCTAATGTTTTTTTTATTAATTTCTAATGACGTTGTATTTTTAACTTTGGGTTTCTAATGATGATACATTTTCATTATCGTATCTTAATATGTGACCAACCCGGAAACCCGACCCGATCACCCGAACCGACCAAAAAATAAGTGTAGTAACTTAGAAATTTGAACATACAAAAAAAAGCAACCTCACTGGAAATAATTCCTAGCTCTGCCACTGCCTCATAATCCAGACCAAAAGCCCAAGTTTGTTCCACAAATTCACTGAAAAATTAGGGTTTTTTATGTGTAGTAATTTGGGCCCTCTCAAATTTAATTGTTCAAGTTCCGCACTGTTTGTTGCGTCATGAAATTTCTTGCTAGGTCCATGTTGATATTTTAGATCATTATCCACTTAATATATATTCCACTCGTACATAAATGGAAGAGGCCGGGCTGGGGTCTTGGGTGTCCTAGATAGAGGTAGCAAGGTAGGGTTAATTAGTCCAAAGGGTATGTATCTATGATTATGCAGTCACACATTCTCAAGAAATTCCTTCTGCACCTTCACTTGCATTAATTTGCCCCTCATTATCCCCTTTATAAAAACATCCATTCATAGAATCGGTGCTATCACATCATCTTCTTCCTTATTTACTTCCACCTTATCTTCATCCATTCACTACCACCACTACACCCTTCTCCCTTTTCTCTCATCAACCATACATATACAAAGAAATCCATAATGGGTCTTAGAAAATCACACAACAACACAAACCCAAGCGATAGCCTTCAAGAAAATCGTCAGGAAATACTCAAATTCTAGGGAGGACAACAGTTATCCAACAGACGTCCCTAAAGGACACTTTGTAGTTTATGTTGGAGAAACAAGAAGCCGATATGTTGTGCCCATATCATGGCTACATCACAAAAAGACTTCCAAAGCTTGCTACAACAAGCCGAGGAAGAGTTTGGATTCGACCATGGAATGGGGTTAACCATTCGTTGTCATGAAGAGGATTTCATATCTTTCTTCTCTACCATGGGATGAAATTACCATTCAACCCAACTAGACCTCGATCATAAGTTTTATCCTTTGATTTGTCATCTTAATATGTAGTTTTTGTAGTTTGAAAATATAATGGATATCGCTTCGAATAGTGTACGAATCAGTTTCAAATTAAAATATTTTGAATGTACTCTCAAACTCTTTAATCGGATAATTCGAAGAGAAAACAAGAACGAGAATGTGTTTTTGTTCTGAAAACGTGTCCCAGAATTAGACCAAAATTTTTGTTTTATAGTTGCGGAACCATCATAACATTTAGTTGGAATGACACAATGTTTTGTGAAAAAGTGCATCGTCGTAGGATTAAAACAGTTCACAGTTATTCGATTATAATTAGCAATAACTATGTTATCAGAAACTCCTTTAGCATTGACTTAATTAATGCTCACTGATGCACAATTAGTGATGACCGCCTACTTACTAATGATAGTCTACGTTACTAATGATCGCGATTACTATCGATAGCCGAAATTACCGTTGATCGCAGTTACTACCGATATCACTAGTTACTCTTGATCACAGTTACTACCGATAATACATCAGTTGTTGATCATAGTTGCTACTGATTTACAAGTTTTCTTCTGATTAGTTATGATCAGTTGATGAGCTCACACGCAACTTTCTATCAACAATGAAGATCTATAGAACTTCCAAAGGCTTTCAACTATGGAAATAGAATTCTCGCTCGTCGACTCACTGACCGGGCAACAGAGCGGTCACTAAGATTTTGGGTGCCCAAAAAATGGGCCCCTAAAAATCTAAAATATTAAATTATATATATGAATAAAAATATATTAATACTAATGTACGTATGAATATATAAGTTTCATTATTTTTTATGTACATAAACATACTAATTTGTATGTAAAACGGGTTAAAAAAAATATAAACCATTGATAAAAAATTTAAACAATTTATAAACCCACCATCCTAAACTATAGGATCATAGTAGATAACTTGGAAACAGTTGGTACCAAAACAGACAACTTCGTAAACTACAGGGATCAAAACAAGCGTTTCCAAAACCCACCATCAACGAATCCCCATCCCCCTCAAAAACCCCACTCTTTTGCGTCGACGACAATGGGGGAAACTTGAAAACTTCACCTCCGGGATCGGAAGTTGAATTCAGCGCTGGCAACACAAATTATAGATATATTTAGGCATAAGGAATGGGAGGAAGCGAAGGAAAAGAAGAAGACTGGGAGTGCGGTGGATGTGAAAACAGAAACTACGCGTTTAGGTCGTTCTGTAACAGGTGTAATCAGCCTCGATTGCTCGTTGATTCCAAAACGCCAGCCGATTCTAAGCGTTTCCCTCGGATTGGCGACTGGATCTGTATCGGTACAATTCTTTCACTGTTTTGTTGAGTAGTTTGTTTGTTCGTAGTGTTAAGCTTGCTCATAATTATCTGAAGTTTGATAAGTGATTTGTTTATATTAATGTTGCAAGTAATTGGTGTTATCAAAATTGACTTAGAGTTTATGTTTTTCAAATCTTTTAGTCTATGTTGTCAATCCGCATAGCCTCACCCGAAGCCTAGGCGCAAGGCGCTAAAAAATTGTGGTGCACATAGTTTAAAAAAACGATGGAGGCGTGCGCCTCGAGGCGAGGCGGTAAGAAAACGAGTATAAGGCGACGCCTCAAGGGACATTTTTGTACCTACGCCTCAAGGGTCGAAGCGTTCAAAAACGTTAAAGGCGTACGCCTTGAGGCGCGCCTCTTGCTATTTTAGGGTTTAGATGATGAAATTAGTTAGAAAGTTCTATGTTTATAAGATATATAATTTTTATATGCTGTTTTAGACTTTCTATGATGAAATTAGTAAGGAAAGTTCTATATTTGTAATAAGATATATAATTTTTATATTGATTTTTTATTTCCGCCCCGGGCTTACACCTCGGTTCGCCTTGAGGCGAGGCGATGGGAAAACGCCTCAAGGCACGATTCCGTTCTTTTAAACCTTGGAGGCGCATAATATAAAAATGTCATTTTAGGGTGGTGGGAGTGGTACCCTCCCAACCAAAGTACCCTCCCAAATTAGACCAATTTGAAGATGCCACCTCACTTAGCCAAACTACTCTCCAAAAATACTGGTCGGTGTCGAAGGGACCGGTCAAAGATAAAGAAATAGAGTGTCCTAATCACCTTAAACTAGTTAGGGTAAGAAGGGTGTCGAACCACGAAGAGTTTGTGGTCGGTGCTCAACTTCAATTAACAATGCAAATTATGAAGTTACAACGGGTCTTTCTGACCAAACACAATCAATGATTTAAGTGAAAACTTTATAAACTCAACAAACAAATCAAGTACCAAACAAAACGGTTTAAGTTGTAAACAATAATTAAAAAGGGTATCACACCCGGGTTTCAAGTTCACAAGTAATTAGGGATTATCACACCAACATTTGAGTTCAAACAATCGAATGGTTATCCAAATCTAATTAACCAAATCTAACCAAGAACATCAACATTCATACATCATCGGCAAATAGTGTAAAACAATATTCACGAATGAAATCGAGACAAATGTATGCAATATAGAATTAGATTAATCAATAGATTCAACATAAATCAAAGTTCATAGCAATTATCATCTAACGGGGTCAATGGTGCAAGAATTTATCGACTCCCGTGAGTTCATAACCATACTAAACACAAAGATTCAAGTGTTTCAAACCAAACGATTACAAGAATTGTTTCTCAAAGCTAGCACATGATAAAACCCTAAAACTTACAAACAATCCACCCGGGAATGATTACCGGTGGATTAGCCGCTCATGGTGGTGGAAATCATCTTCAATCTTTCAATCGGATGTTAGAATCGTGTTCTTTAGCCTCCAAGAACTCCAAAATCGCCCAAGAACTATGGTGTAAAAGATGGCTCCGAATTTGGGGAAGAAAAACCTAATTAAACCTGAAAATCGGGCTGTTTCGTCCAAACCCCGCGTCTGAAACGCACCCAGCGTAGGCTTACGCTGGGAGGGCGTAGGCTTACGCTGAGGACCTGAAGCAAGCTGTGAAGAAAATAGTTAGGCGTAGGCCTACGCTGGTGGGGCGTAGGCTTACGCTGGCGGCGTAGGATTACGCCATGTGGCGTAGGCTTACGCTGGCCTGCAGTTTTGCCCCGTTTCTTCCGTCTTCCATCCATCTCTACCGTAATATCTTCAAAGATCGCATTTTAAGCTTCCAACACCTGCACATGCATGACTACACAAAACCTTTGTATTCCACATATCAAATTGCATAAATATAACATATTACACCTTTTAATACATGAAACTTTGGCCACTTATCATATCCCCACACTTACTCTTTTGCGTCCCGAAAAAGAATTATGCAATGGAATCATAATTGAAACCTGCTCTCATGATCTCATACAATTAAAACATAATTACGCATTGACTGTAACAATTGGTATTTCTATCCGACTAAACCCAACCACCGATCTATTGAGCCCCCGATTTTGTGATCTATTATCCTATTTATTACCAATCAACAGTCTATCTATGGGTCTCATACTCAGAAAACTACGACTTAGCCTAATTCCATCTCAAAGTCATGTTTAGGCGTGGGTTAAACCATATAGATTTCCCACCATTATAAACACCAATTTATATGTTTTTGAAAATTATGGAATTATGGATCGATGGGTGCATGTTTTTAGCTTTTATTATTATTTTATGAATGAACCTAACCCAGTGGTGTTTCAATCACGCTAGAACACGATATATGACACGTAGGCTGCAGTTCTTAAGCAATGAAATTCATAAGCTTCGGAATAGGGGTGTATCCTTCAAGTCGCCATCCCGAAGGGAAACACATAAACCTAACTTAGTCATCCAAACTTATTGATCGCCTAAGTCCCGCCCATGGGTGTATCCTCCAAGTCACCATCCCGAAGGGAAACACATAGGCGAAACTCAAGCTTTCAATTGATTTAATTAAGCTCATGCAAGATGAATTATGGAATGCGGGCGCCACTAACTTTCGGATTTATTTTCACAAAAAGAAAGTGGTGTGCCAAGTAATTTTAAAAACTTATAAATTTTTGCTTATAGTGGTACCTATCACCCTATGATGACAGTTTCAACCTTGTCGAAGCCCCAAAGATAAGAACCCACAAGACATCCTGAATTAATTGTCAATTAACCCTAGATACAATATCAGGATATTTAAGCTCTCTAGATCGGTTGGGCCTACCAAAACATTACCAATCAAACGCGTTTTCTATTTATTATTTAATGTAATCACACAAGCAAGGTTTCCAATTATATCTATCATTTTCCATTTAGTTACAAAAATTCTGAACCAAGGACATTTTTGAAAATTTTTAAATTTTTATGGATTTTTCCCACATCCCTACACTTAAACCTTACATTGTCCCAATGTAAATAGTTATGAAATGTAAAAGTGCGGTTAGTGGGTGCAAAAATAACCAATACCCAATAACTCCTAATATCCAACTCAAAGATTCCCATAACCATAAGCACCAACCCAATCACAATCAACCAAGTTTCAAACATAAACACACTAAAACAAACAAAAACAAATTCGTTCAATCAAAGCAACATAAAAATGAAAAAGAGTACGTGGACCTGATTAAAGGTGATCATAGAGTGCTTGAACCATCACCAAAAATGGACTCGTAAGTCTTCCATGAGTCTTCCCCACACTTGAATGTTGCTATGGTGACGAACACTAAAACACACAAAACAAAACAAAGCACAGACAAAATAAAAGCAATCACAAGCCGGGTTGCCTCCCGGTTAGCGCTAAGTTTATTGTCCTCAGCCCGACATTACCTCCTTATGGAGGTTGAAACACAAAATTGCTTCCACTAGCTCCCCCACCACCTTGGTTGTTATCATTCCAACTCCAAGTCTCCTCTCTTGTAAATTCCCAATCAAACAAATCTACTTTCTCGTTCGGATGTTGGACATGGTCGGGTGGCTTCTTTGCGTCCTTCAACCTCTCAGTTTCCTTCTCGATTTCCTTCGGCTCATCTTTCACATTAGACCTGTCAAACATAGTACCTTTCTTTTTGGTGTCACCCTCATTTGCCTTGGCACGAGGATGACCCACATTAGTAATAACTGATTTTGAACACTTCTTTTCAACCGAATATGTAAATGAATTTGAAAAAATATTAATGTTCAACTTACGCTTCCCAAAGGTCATGTCAACAGTGCCGGTTCGGCAATTGATTTGTGCATTTGCGGTTGCCAAAAACGGTCTTCCTAAAATCACTCGTGGCTCCTCCTTAGCAAGTGGTGCATAATCAAGCACTAAGAAATCTCCAGGATAGTAGAATTCTCCAATCTTCACAGCCACTCCCACTAATTTCCCTCGAGGACGTGTGCATGTAGCATTTGCTAACACCAACGTGGTGTTGTATTCTTCTAATGGACCAAAATTGTATTGGTCATACACGCTCCCTGGTAGAATACTCACCCCCGCTCCATAATCCAGCAGTGCCAACTTAGTTTTGAATTCCCCAATTTGAATAGGAACTAAGGGTTCTCCACACTCAATTTCCTCCTCTTCTCTTTCTTCACCTTCTTCATTACCATGAGCCACATCAATTGCACTAACATGATGTTGTGGCTTCAATGTGTTGTCAATTGGCAGTTTACCTTCATTTTGTTTCAGCACAGATATTTCTTCGGCCATTTGCCCCACTTGTCTTTCCAACGCCACAAAAGACTTGTCTCTCATTTCATTCTCCCTTTTTGACTCTTTCATCATCTCCAACAGTGCATCCAGTTTTGAGTTAACCGCGTCATCACCCCCCAATGATCCACCCTGTTGTTGATGATCTTGATTGTAATTCCTTGGGGGGTAATTTGTGTTCCGGTTATTGTTATATGAACTCCTTTGGTAACCGTCCGAATTGTAATTCCCTTGTTGACGAGGTTGGTATGACGAAGTACCTTGATTTGAACCTTGGAAATTTGGGTTCAATTGGTTTGATGCATCCCCGTATTTGAAGTTGGGATGATTCCTCGAGCTCGGGTGATAGGAGTTTGAGTTTGTATCATATGGTTTCCTATCACCAAAAACTTGGTTCACTTCTTCTTGTCTACCATCTTGCAATGGGCAACTTATGGCCTTGTGTCCCAAATCCCCACAACTCTCACAAACCTCAAAACGGGGTTTCACTCCCGCTACTTCCTTTCTCTCTCCTCTTTTCAAATTGGCTAATTCTTTCTCCATAGAGGCTAACCTCTCCTTCGTCTCATAGTCCGGGGCAGATTTTGAAATTGGGTGTTTGGCTCTTCGGCTAGCCGATGCCTCGGATTTTGAACTTTGGCTCATTCTTTCTAAGAAATCCCAATCATCTTCTTCGGGATTAGACAACAATGTCCCATTACTGGTGGACTTCAAGTACTTCCTCTCCTCTTGAGTCAAGCCATCAACAAAACACTTTACTAGTTCCCACAACTCAATTTGATGGTGGGGGCATTTCCTCAACAACTCCTTGAAACGAGTAAAAGCTTCATGTAAAGGTTCACCTGTTTGTTGTTGAAAAGTCCGAATCTCAATTCGGGAGTCATCTGTCTTCGCAACCGAGTAATATTCGTCCAAGAAAACTTGTTGCATTTCATCCCATGTGTAGATGCTATTAGCCGGCAATGTGATGAACCATTGCTTTGCTCGGTCTTTGAGGGAAAACTGAAAAAGTCGAAGTTTGACCTCATTTTGGTCAAAGTTTTCATCCCCAATTGTGCTACAGATGGCAGCAAACTCGGCTAAATGGGTGTATGGTTCTTCGGTGACCATACCATGAAAATGTGGAAGGACATTGATGTAATTCGGTCTTGACTTGAACCTCCTCATTCCTGGAATTGGTGGAACAATTGGAGAAGCATTCTCCGAAATAGCCGGTCTAAAACGACTATTAACTCCACCCATAGGGGCTACCGGTTGTCTTCGGTTTTCATTATTGTAGCCCCCAGTAGCTCTCCTCCCTTCTTGTCTAGGAGGATACCCAAATCTCTCTGGTCGAACTGTTCGACCCATTGGTTGTCTCGCCCTTTGGTGAACATAATTCACCTCTTCTTCCTCTCCAAATTCTTGCCCCTCGTTATACTCTCCATATTGGCTCCTCTCACCATCCTCATACTCGTAATCGCCAAACCCTTCACCATTCCCAACATCTTCATTATCGTCATACCCAAAATATTCACCATTTTCATCCTCCCAACCCTCGTTCTCATTGTTTCCGGGAGGGGTTTGATTTTGTTGTGGTCCCCTTCTTCCTTGGTACGTGGGATTGGTACGGATGTTAACGGGTCGGTTTTGTTGAACTGGACCCGACCCACGGGGTTGGTTGTTATTGATAGGTATATGTGGGGTTTGGGTTGCGGTTCGGTGAGGTGGAGTTGGTGGGCGGTTAGGGATAGGGCCTCTGTTTGGAGTTGGGCCACGGTTTCTCATGCTAGATCCAGAATGACTGCTTCGACCATCCATTGATGATGGTTCCGATGAAATAGGTTGTAAATTTTGTTGTTGTTGGGTTCGGTTTTGCCTTGCTATCCTCTCAATTTCCGGTTCAAACACAAGCGGTGAAGTTCTCCCGGATGAACGGGTACGCATGCACTAATCGGTCACCTGCACACACAAACAAACACCACGCGTAACACAAAAATAGAAGAAGATTAACTAAACAAAACAAGTAACAAATAGTCACAAGAGTCAACTAAAATAAAACACCAAGCGCACACACTCCCCGGCAACGGCGCCAAAATTTGGTCGGTGTCGAAGGGACCGGTCAAAGATAAAGAAATAGAGTGTCCTAATCACCTTAAACTAGTTAGGGTAAGAAGGGTGTCGAACCACGAAGAGTTTGTGGTCGGTGCTCAACTTCAATTAACAATGCAAATTATGAAGTTACAACGGGTCTTTCTGACCAAACACAATCAATGATTTAAGTGAAAACTTTATAAACTCAACAAACAATCAAGTACCAAACAAAACGGTTTAAGTTGTAAACAATAATTAAAAAGGGTATCACACCCGGGTTTCAAGTTCACAAGTAATTAGGGATTATCACACCAACATTTGAGTTCAAACAATCGAATGGTTATCCAAATCTAATTAACCAAATCTAACCAAGAACATCAACATTCATACATCATCGGCAAATAGTGTAAAACAATATTCACGAATGAAATCGAGACAAATGTATGCAATATAGAATTAGATTAATCAATAGATTCAACATAAATCAAAGTTCATAGCAATTATCATCTAACGGGGTCAATGGTGCAAGAATTTATCGACTCCCGTGAGTTCATAACCATACTAAACACAAAGATTCAAGTGTTTCAAACCAAACGATTACAAGAATTGTTTCTCAAAGCTAGCACATGATAAAACCCTAAAACTTACAAACAATCCACCCGGGAATGATTACCGGTGGATTAGCCGCTCATGGTGGTGGAAATCATCTTCAATCTTTCAATCGGATGTTAGAATCGTGTTCTTTAGCCTCCAAGAACTCCAAAATCGCCCAAGAACTATGGTGTAAAAGATGGCTCCGAATTTGGGGAAGAAAAACCTAATTAAACCTGAAAATCGGGCTGTTTCGCCCAAACCCCGCGTCTGAAACGCACCCAGCGTAGGCTTACGCTGGGAGGGCGTAGGCTTACGCTGAGGACCTGAAGCAAGCTGTGAAGAAAATAGTTAGGCGTAGGCCTACGCTGGTGGGGCGTAGGCTTACGCTGGCGGCGTAGGATTACGCCATGTGGCGTAGGCTTACGCTGGCCTGCAGTTTTGCCCCGTTTCTTCCGTCTTCCATCCATCTCTTCCGTAATATCTTCAAAGATCGCATTTTAAGCTTCCAACACCTGCACATGCATGACTACACAAAACCTTTGTATTCCACATATCAAATTGCATAAATATAACATATTACACCTTTTAATACATGAAACTTTGGCCACTTATCAAATACCCTCAATGGTGGGAGTGGTACCCTCCAAGTACCCTCCAACCCTCTTATTTTTTTTAAATTAAAACAAATCAATAACCAAATTAAAAAACTAAAAATTTAATTAATTAATCAAAAATACATAACAATAAATAAAAAGACAATACAAAAAAGTAATTAATAAATAAAAATTCATCTAGTCTTCGTGCTCGTCCAAATCCGGGGTGTTTCTCACATAGCTTTTAGTAACATGCTAGTGCGCTTTTGACAACGTAGCTTTTAGTATACATTTATTCATTATGAACAGTTAAACATGAATCCATATCAGCATTTTCCAGTCCTTCATATGTAGGGCTGTGCAAAGGGTCGGAACCGACCCGACCCGGACCCTCCAGAACCGAATACCCTTTTATTGATGAAATTGAGAACCACGAACCGAACCTTATAAGCCGATGTGGTTCGGGTCCTTGAGGTTGCGGGTCCGGTTCACGGTTCTGAGGGTCTAGAACCACAACTTGCTCACCCCTAACTGTGCAAAGGGTTGGAATCGACCCGACCCGACCCTCAAGAACCGAATACCCTTTTATTGATAAAATCGGGAACCACGAACCGAACCTTATAAGCATATGTGGTTCGGGTCCTTGAGGTTTCGGGTCCGGTTAACGGTTCTGAGGGTCCAAAACCACAACTTGCTCACCCTTATTCATGTGGCAAACCAACCGAATGTCATTTTTTTTAACATTATTGAGGAGTTCATTTATTTGGGATGGATGATTAGATATGCAACTTCACTGGTGAAGTGGCAAGCAATAAACTTCTGTTTATTAATGTAGCTTGCTTGTCAAAAAGTATGTTATTTTAAATTTCTTCATGGGTTAAAACAAAGGCAATCATTCAAGTTGAGTAGTTTTGTGTTTTTGTGTGTGTTTGGTATGTGATTGAAGAAAACCAGGATATTAGAGAAAGCATAAAGACTATGCTCAAGCAGGAATTTTATATGTTCAATCATGTCCAAGGTGAAAGCTTGGAATCTCAAATTAACAGATTTACATACTTGATGAGTGAGATGAAGAATGCTGAGATTGAGCTATCAAAGGGAGAAATCAACAGGAAGCTGCTTAATTCTATTTGTTTTACTATTCATATTTAAACTAATTGTAAATTCACATCAAAACATAAAGTTTTTTTTATCTATATATATTTTTATAATTGTTATATTATTTATTACGGCATCCGGATTTCAGGGAGGTGCACAAAACAAGATTTTGGGTCAAAATGTATCACTTTTAGAACCGGTTCGGATCAAGTCAAAGAAAGTTTAAATTGAATCGGCCCAAACCAGTTTGGATTATAAATTGGTTTATAAAAAGAAAAAACCAGTTTGATTTGAATCGGCCCAAACCAGTGCGGATCAATTTTAAACGGTTTCAGCGGATATATTCTCAAACCTATTTCAAACTAGTGAATCAAATCAGATCGGGACTAGTTTTAGTCAAACCGGGTTCAATATCGATTTCGGATCGGATACCGAACCGGTTTAAATATGTACCTCGATTTTGGAAGGAAAAAAACGTTGCAACCTAGTATTTATTAATCCCACGTTCTTGGTTAATTTAATTAGTTCAATAATGCCCGTTAAGGTTTAAATATGTACCTCGATTTTGGAAGGAAAAAAACGTTGCAACCTAGTATTTATTAATCCCACGTTCTTGGTTAATTTAATTAGTTCAATAATGCCCGTTAATTTCTGGTTTTGAATGTAGGGATGGCAATGAAACCCGAATCCGACGGGACAACCCGAAACTCGAAACATTCGGGACGGGTATGGAACCAGGTTTGGGATTACTTTTGAAATTTTTCGCGCGTTTGGGACGGGTATGGGGTATGGTGATATACCCGTTTACCCACCCCGATTACCCGATAACATATACCCATTTACCCGATTATAAACCCGACATAGTATTCTTTCTTTTTTTATTGATTTTAAGTATATATACGGTATATATAATATATTTATTTTAAACTAGCTTAGAACCCGTGTAATACACACAGAGTGAAAAATATCAATACATAAAATTCTTAAATTTTTATGTATATATTTTATAGGTATAAAAATGTATCTAATATACCAATGATATATAACAAAATTCAAAATATGTAAAAATTATATAATCGTTTTTGAAAATACGTTAATTACTATTTAATGTAATTTGAGTTTCATTTACTGTTTGATTGAAAATAAAGTTACATGATTATATTTCAAAGTTTCTTATATAAATGATAATTTAAAATAAATGTGTTTTATTAGTATTAGTATAATTAGTATTTTCTTTAAAAATATATTATTATTAAAAGATGGAGGTGTATTTAGTAAGAGATAAATGCGGAAAAAAATGATGAGAATGAATATCGATGCGACACGTGGAATGAAAAAACTTTTATTTATTAGATAGTATATGTGTATATCCCCGACATGATTTTCTTTCTTTCTTTTTTATTTTAATTACAATTTTTTTACATACCCGGTAGATACCCAACATGTTTTGGGTCAAGTATACCCAACTGGTATTTGTTACAAAGTAACGGGCTTACCCGAAACCCACAGGTATACCCGATTGTGACACTCCGGAATTTTTTTTAATTTTAATTTTAATTTTCGAGACGAAAATTCTTTTAACTAGGGGATGATGTGACATCCGACATTTTCAAGTTAACTCTGTTAATACAAACACCGTTATCTCAAGCATGTGGTCATGCAAACTCAGTCATCACAGTCAATTACTCATGCATTACATTTAATTAGGATTAATTAAATATGTCGGTATCGCTCAAACACTCACATAGCGGTAATTCGGAGAATTTTCAGATCACACACGAGTCTAACCCGAAACGTTGGTGAACCAAACTTCCAACTCTACTTAACGGATCACAGTAAGATTCAAGATCACATATTAGGGTTTACATAATCTTAATAATTATACCAGACCACAAATACTAAATATTAATAATTTTTATTAATATTTATTTCATACGTGTATTTAAAAATTACGCGTGTGTTACACGACATAGAACACGTTTAGACATGCAGTGCAGGCGTGTACCGGCTCATACACTAAACGAAACGAAAAATTTCACGATTTAATACACAAATATTATTATTAATAATATTTCATAATTATATGAATTTTAAAGTATTTATTCGGAAATTTTAGTAATCACGAAACTCAGACGAATACCTGTCCTCAGCAAACCAGTATTTTAATCCATTTCAAACACCCACCTTAAACCCTAACTATAAATACCTCCTTTATAACTTTAACCTCCATTCACCTAATTTTACACATTCAAAAACACACACAAAACCTCTCAAATCTTAGGGTGTTGGGGGCCATTAACCCCATTACTCATTTACTCATCAAAACTGTCCAATAGAATTTTGTCATCTCAAAACTACTCATTTACTCATTTACTCAGATTTTATTGGAAACACCCTACTCATTTACTCACCAACTTTATTTTTCATATGTACAACTTTTAATACATGAGGTACAAGTGGGTATTGGATGGTTGGAAGGTGGGTGAAGGGCCATCTCCGAGTAAATATACTCATTCATCTTACTCGATCACCCTTACCCGCCCCTACTCGAGTCAAAAGGGGCGGTGTTCCCCTTTACTCATTTACTCGATGGCCTACTCGATTACAATCGGGTTGAACGCCCCCAATACCCTTAGAGCGATAGAACCAAATCGGAGAGAGAGAGATGGCGGGGTCCGGCCACCCCTGCGGCGGACTTGCGATCACGAAGGTGGACGGCTACGGCGCACGGCGGCGCTGGTCTCTCCGGCGAGTGGCGGCGAGTGGTGTGGTGTTTCGGGTAGCTCTTGTGGTCCTAAGTACAGCGGTAATGGTTGTTTACTCTAACTAGTGGCGGTGGTGGAGAAAACCGACTGAAACATAGGCGGCGACTAGGGTTCCCGCGAGCTCGTTTTTCCGGCGACCGTTTCCGGCGAGTGAAGGCAAGTGGCATAGGTTTTCCGAATGCCCTCATGGTTCTAAACACAGTGGTGGTGTTGGTTTCCTCTAACACGCCACAGTGGTGCTGGAAACCGACTGAAACGACGGCGGCTAGGGTTCTGGTGATCATTCCGGCAACCCCGGTTTGCCGGCGAACTTCCAGGGGACTCGATTCTTGACTGCATGGTTTTCCTTTGTTTCGATATACTGTTCTTAATGGTTAGGTTCAAAACTTAAACTTAAACTTAAAATCTTGATGTTTTGATTTTCCGGCTAAGACGAGTGTTTAACGTGGTCGGGTTTTCATCCCCCGATGTTAAATAGGGACTTTGACAGGGTATAGTGACGGCTTTGGGGAAATACAGTTACATGGTGCTTGAGGCTTTGGTCAATGAGAGTCAACCAATCGATGAGAGTCAACCAATCGATGCGAGTCAACGGTCTCGTATATGCGAACGTGTTGAATGGAAAAGGTATAGGCACGTGCTAAACAATTATATTTATGAACACGAAAAATAAAGACGTGGGTGTGGTTGAGTTTCGTTGAGCTTAAAAGATTCGCTATCGGTAAATATATATTTATTTATGTGATGTCAAGAATAAACTAGTTGTATTAACTTATTGTCGGAAGTATATTATTATTAGTCATAAATAATAATGATAATAACCCAGACACGTAACCGATTAAACGAGGACTTTAGACATTGAATTATAAACGACGCGTATTTCAAATAAGTATTATCTTGGTTTGTCAAAAATGATGTTATTATTATTTTGAATGTTATTACAAGTATTTCACATATATATGTATACAAACTATTATATTTTTATATAAATCAAACGTTTATCATATGATACAATATATATATTTATGGATATTCATTCGAACAAATTACAAAACCTTGACACCGTTTTATTAAAACATCGAGTTGCACACATTCTATTAATATTCTATTAACACGAAATATATGTATATATTATTAACACATATAGTCATATACGTTTAGGCGCAAGACAAACTTATAATTTTAAACACTACTTTTATGACACATACTAGTTGAGGAATCCGACTCAACCTAAGTAACGAGTTTTACCAATCATTAAACGAACATCACGTTCTAAACCAATAACACTTTAGTGAATTCGCAAAGCTCAACCGCACACGTAGTGTTTAAACCCTAGTATCAGTAGTTAATGAGTTACATACAATACTTGTGATTAGGGTTATGATGGTGAACGCACACGTGTAGTAGAATTGCTTGCCACATTGGCACATTTACTCTCATCTAGGAATTGTTATGATGATACATTGGTGACACAACTGAGTTTCATGGCCCCTTTTTACTTGTTTTCCTATTGGAGGAGAAACATGCATATACACAAACATCATTTTACTTGTTTTCCCGTTAGGGAGAATAATGCATACAAACAAGCAACATTTTACTTGTTTCCCATTGGGAAGAAACACACATACTTACAGACATCCGTTTACTTGTCTTCCCGCTGGGGAGAGGCATACTTATGAACGGACATGGGTCACATAGTATTTCACTCCCACTTGTTTACCTAAGTGCAAACATAACATGCAAAGTCCTTACACACTCGGACCGTTAATATATGGGGTATAGCGAGGAAATTTGAGTAGTACTACTGGGTTTGACAAACTCCACCCGGGCTAGTCGCACTAACTTGATTTGAGGTTTAACAGGTGTAAATTGTCCTAAACACTTGCCATTGTTGTTGTTAGCAATGGCGGAAAGCACCCAAACACAAATAGTCAGCTTCGGTTACGAACGCTTAGAGTAACTTGTACATTGTCTAGCTAGCAATAGGTGTGACTTACGTATGTGGATCATGCAAACACTCAAAGAGTTTATTTACTTGTAAACCTGTGAACTCACCAACCTTGTGTTGACATTTTTTCTTACATGTTTCTCAAGTCGCTAAGGCACAGGTTGCACACTTAGGACATGCATGGAATCCTACTATTATTTTATCCTCATGCAAACATTCAAAACAATTTACTTGTTTTATTAAACTAAACTTGGACGTGCTTGTTTTGCGCATTTATTTTCTTATTTAAACGCTTCCGATTAACTCAGAACTTTTATGATATTTTATTTATGTCATATATAGTGTCGTTTGATGTAACTAATGACTGAGATCCTGGTTTGTCACACACCAAACGGTAAAACTCCGTTAGTGGAATTTGGGGGTGTGACACCGATACCCGACGGGTAATTACCCGACATGTTTTGGGTCGGGTATGAGACAAGCTTTTATAATTGGGTATGAGGTTAGGATTACCTAAATCCGTCCCAAATCCGACACACTGCCATCCCTATTTGGATGGCACCTCAAATTTGGTTTTCATCAAAACTTAAAACTGACGACCATGCCGAGTTGTTTTTGTCCAGCTTGTTTCAAGCTCTGGACCAGTTTTTAACCATCTATGGTGCAACTTTGATCTAGGGGTTAGAGTAGAGTTGGTAAAACGTGTTGTTTTTTTGTTAAACGCATTTAATTAAACGCATTGTTTTTTTAACACACCAAGTGAACCTGTACATGGCACATTTAATTAAACGCATTGTTTTTTTAAATACTAACACACACATGTATTGTAAATGGATTACACGGAACCCGATTAACACAGTTAAATATAAGTAGTTCAATAAAAACAATTGACATGCCAACTTTAACACGATTCAGTAAACAATATTTTATAAAACTAAGTTATTTTGATAAATGGATCATAAATGTGTCATGTTGACCTATTAATCTACTTTAGGGTATGTGTAGTGGAGGCGTGAACCGGGACAGGGGGCATGAGCCACCTAGCCCTTTCACGGGCGTGGAACACCGCCTCTTGGGGCGTGAGAGGATTCACGGGCAAGGGCAAAACTCACAATTAATTTAATATGTAGTTTATGATCCAGTCATATTCTTCCACCTCATGATTTCTTTTTATTTTTTTAAGTAAACATTTAATTTAGGATTAAATTTGATTTTTCTTAAATAACTCATGTTCGGTAATTATTTTAAAAAGTAAACTCCGATTTTAGTCCTTGTGGTTTGCACCAATTCCCTATTTTAGTCCAATAGTTTAAATTTCTCCTTTTTAGTCACCGTGATTTCATTTTTGTTCTAATTAAAGCTATATGGTTAACACCGTTTGATTTTCTGTTAAGTTTTTTTATGAAAGAACAAAAATACCCTTATGGCCCACCACCACTATCCTTTATCTTCATAAAACCCTAAATATACAATAACCTCCTCCACCTCCACATCCACCTCCATTACCTCCACCTCCACCTACGTATTTCTTCAAAGAGAGAAACCACCGCCTCCACCAGAATATCTCCGATTTGAGGCACCACCACTTGTAATACCACCATCTCCCTCGTTCTTTCTGATCCCTCTTTCATAAATCCGACGACCGGCAACCCAATCAACCCATCAGAACCCAAACAATGATTTGAACCAAGCTTCTTTAAACACACAAATTTTAGAAACCCAAATCGTTAATTACATTTATAAGAGGTAGAAATCAAAATCCCCTAATCCATTTATTATTGTTCCCATAAGAGATAGAAATCAAAATTTTAGAAACCCCAAATCCTGCTGCCTCCCACCGTCACCACCACTGTGACCACCACCATTGCTACCCTCAACCCGCCTCTCTCTTATGCAACCTTCAACCCTGTTGCCTCCCATCGTTCTGTCATCAGCAACCTTCAACCCTGCTAACCCATATCTGACTGAAATGGAATCTATCATTCCCACTCTAGTTATCCAGTTCATAAGCCGTATAATGCTTGCAACATCAGCCACTTTTAACCGGTGGCAACGATGGCAGTGGTCAAAGGGTGTTTCAGGCGATGGTGGTGGCAGCAATGGCAGTGTGTTTCAGGCTTGGCGGTGGCAGCGATGGCGGCGGCGGTCAAAGGGTGGTGGTGGAGAGGAATATCTGAAAGTAGAGAAAGAGATAATGTGTGTGTGGAGAGAGAGTAGGGATATCTTTTGTTTTTTTTAAATATCTTTTTTATTTTGCTTTTATTTTTTTATCTCACAAGGGTATTGTGGTCAATTAAGAAAAGTTAACAAAAAAAAACTAACGGTGTTAATCATCTGGCTTTAATTGAAAAAAAATGAAACCATAATGACTAAAAAAGAGAAAATAAAGCTAATGGACTAAAGTAGGGAATTGACCCAAACCATAGGAACTAAAACCGGAGTTTACTCTACTTTATAAAAACAAAATACACGGGCTTGTTTATTTTATTTTCTGAACATTCAGCTCTAAATTTTAACGAAAACGGAGTTGTTTTAAAAAAAAACTATTTTTCGTCACCTAAGTGGTTTTGAACGTGTTGGAATCGACATTTCAACTAATAAATAATTGTTTTAAAAAATAAATATCAGTGTTTATATAAATTAAGAAAAAGAAATAAAAAAATTTCATTCATTAATGTTGGGCGTGAAATCATTAAGTATCTTAGTGATTCTATCAATTGATTGTCTCCGTGCTTATATGACACTAGCGTGAATCACTTAGGTATGAAACCACTACGGATCTATATCTATACTATATAATAAATAAAGGTTTTGTATGTCACGTGTTGCCACCATATTAAATTTCATCATTCTTTTTCTTGTCTCTCTCTTATTAAATGCACCCATGTATTTTAATAAATTAAACAATTATACTAATAAAACACATTTATTTTCAATTATCATTTATTATTAAAAAAACTTTGAAACCTAATTATGTAATTTTAATATTCAATCAAATAGTAAATGAAAGTCAAATTACATTAAATAGTATTGACGTATTTTCAAAACCCATTTATATATTATTTTTTATATATTTTGAATTTTGTTTTCTATACTTAATATATGTATAGTAATACATTTTTATACTTATAAAATACATAAATAAAATTTAAAAAAATTATATATTGATATTTTTCACCCCGTGTGTATTACACGAGGTCTAAGCTAGTAGTGACCTTATAGAATAAGTTAAACGAGTTATATCTGCCAAAGTGCATTTCCAAAACAGACAACTTCCTAAACTACAGGAATCAAAACAAGCATTTCCAAAACCCACCATCACTTAACGAATCCCCATCCCCCTCCCCCTCAAAACCCCACTCTTTTGCGCCGACGACAATGGGGGAAACTTGAAACCTTCTCCGGCGAAAACTTCCCCTCCGGTATCGGAAGTTGAATTCGGCGCCCGCAACACATATTATATACACATACACACACAGTGAGATATTTAGGCAAAAGGAATGGGAGGAGGCGAAGGAAAAGAAGGAGACTGGGAGTGCGGTGGCTGTGAAAACAGAAACTACGCGTTTAGATCGTTCTGTAACAGGTGTAAGCAGCCTCGATTGCTCGTTGATTCCAAAACGCCTGCCGATTCCAAATGGCTCCCTCGGATTGGCGACTGGATCTGTACCGGTACGATTCTTTCACTGTTCCGATAAGTAGTTTGTTCGTTCAGATGTGTTTGTGTGTGTGTGTGTTTCTAGATCTAGATTATGTGTTTGAAGTTTATGGTTGTGTTTTGTGATAGCTGATGCTTAATTACGATTCTGGATTAGCAAAGTCATATTCTGGATTAGCAAAGTCATATTAGTGTTAAGCTTGCTCATAATGATCTCTGGTCTGATAAGTGATTTGTTGCAAGTACTTAGTCCATAGGTTTAGGCTTGGATTGATCATATCAAATTAAGATTCAAAAGGATGCTGTTTGATCTTGTTTTCTAAACGTCTGTAAATTACTTGATACTCCTTTGTCTCAGATTAAGGGGCTATTTGGTAGCCTCTTAATGATTCGTTAAAAGCCCACCTCTTAATGGTTCAGCTGAAAAACCATGCTGAACTATTCAGACCTCTTTATGGTTCAAAACTTGCCAAACAGCCCCTAAATGATTTAAGCAACACTATATTTGTTCCCAAACAAGAGTCGGATGACTTCCTATGTGCTTTATATGTGATAATTTAAGCTCGTCTATAATTTTCTATGGTGAAAAAGTTATTGGTGTTATCAAAATTGACTTGAATTTATGTTGTTCAAATCTTTGAGTATATGTTGTCAATGTGCATAGGCCTCACCCGGAACCTAGGCGCAAGGCGCTTAAAAAGTGAGGCGCATAGTGTAAAACTACCCTTTTAGGGGTTTTAGACATGTTTTAGGCTTGTTTAGGATGTTTAGGTTCATTCCAGACTTGTTTAGGGTTACTGTGGGCTGTTGTTGGCTTTTTAGACCTGTTCCAGACGATTTTGGGACAGGATTTAGCATGAACTTGCCCTGAAACTGCGCCTGAGAGACTGAGACTGCGCTTCTGTGACAAGGCGCGCGCCTAGTGCTCTTTTGACAACATAGCTTTTAGTATGCATTTATACATTATGAACAGTTAAACACAAATCTATATCAGCATTTCCCAGTCCTTCATATGACAAAACAACCGAATGTCTTTTTTTTAACATTATTGAGCGAGTTCATTTATTTGGGATGGATGATTAGATATACAACTGCACTGGTGAAGTGGCAAGCAATAAACTTATGTTTATTAATGTAGCTTGCTTTTAAAGAAGTATCTTTTTTTTTAAATTTCTACATGGGTTAAAACAAAGGCAATCATTCAGGTTGAGTAGTTTGTGTTTTTGTGTGTGTTTGGTATGTGATTGGCGTGTGTAACCTTGGGTTCCTATTCCTCTACCTGGATGCATTATGGGTTGGTGTGTGTGGCGATGGATCAAAATAGGCTGCACTAACAACAATTATGCCTCACGAGAAAAGTGCAAGAAGTGTGGACAACCAAAGGAGTTAACAGCTATGCCAGCACTTGCAATCCCTGGGGCTTCTCTGCAAACTCATCCACATTATTTTGCCAGGGTACAAGGTGTACAACACCAAAGGTTGAATCTTGGATCACTAGCCAATGGAGCTCTTCAACACACCCTACCTCTGAACCCTAATTGGATTTTTGGAGGCCCAGATAAATTTGGAGGTCAGCCAGTTTCTACCTGGCCCATGGGTCCCACAAATACTGTCCCATATGCAAACCAAATCAGCCAGGCTATTGTCCCGAAAGGATGGCGCAATGGTGACTGGATCTGTACCTGTGGTTTCCACAATTATTCTTCTCGAGCACAGGTACAAAAGTGGAGATTCCTTGCGAATGAATACATATTACTGTTATTATCTTTCTAATTTCGTCTTTGTTTAACATACAGTGCAAAAAATGCAATGCTTCCATGCCTCCAGGTGATAACAATACATACATCTTCTTTGGCTCCTTTTTTATACCTATGAATTATGACTTAATTGTATGTTCACTGCCGTAATGTTGCTTGTTTCTAAGATTCTTTTTAATTCTAAGTATAATTTAATTGAAATGATCGAATCTGTTCTTGTTTATTGGAGATGGCAAGATTTTTTTTTTTTTATCTTTTGAGAGGGGGGATGGGAGGTTGACCAAGTTGGGTTATAGGTTAGAAAGGGTTTGTACGGGGTAGGTTGACGTCTAATTACATTTTTGTCGTATTCATAAGAAACTTCAAAAATAACCAATGCATTATTTGTGAACACCTAAGCAATATTATTACGATAATAATCTAAATCGTTTTGAATAAAACGATCTACAAAGTTATATGTGTTCAGTGTTTAAACTAGACTTTGGGTGACTTTCAAGTTTCAACTCGTTTCACATTTTTTACTCATTTGAACGGTTACTCTTTTAGCCAAGTTTTCTTTATTTGACTCATCCGTGATAAAATACTACTCGAATCGACCCATTCATAAGTAAATGTATTGAAGTTGCCACCTCTACTGCTTATATATTCGTTATTTACTGATTAGCTGTTGGCACAACCACACAACTGCCATAGATGTGATTAGACAGTATCTTGCAGCTTAATGTTGGCTGACTAGGATTTTCTAGTCTTCGCATTTCCTTGACCAATGAGTCTCATTTGAGAGGGAATCACTTACCAGTTATTATATTTACTTGTTGATCTAAAGCATTGGGAACAAAACGGTTAGCATCTGAAGACCTTGTTCAAGATTGGGATAACAAACGACTGAATGCTGGGCAGGTGATGTTCAACTTCACGTGACGTGATCTAAAATTTCATTTTGCAGATTAGGTTTGAGATAATTTACCCCGCCTTAACTTTTCAATATACAGACATTGGGCCTGCAGCAGGCATATCCACCACTTGGGCAGATATCAAGTTCTTCATATTTAACACCTTTTGAGATGGCAAATTCTGCTGCAAATCAAACAACTGGCCTCTTTCAGCTCTATCCTGATGGAGCCTCAACAGCAGTGCAACATTCACAACTCAACCTGCAGTTGCCTCAGATCATGACCATGCCAACACTTCCTGGAAAAGGGTAACTTTTTCTCAAATTTTGTTTTATACTAAATCTTTATGTTAGTTTCAACTATAGCTTTAATGTGTTCTTTCAAGTGTCGTCTAACACTTGCATCGTGTGGTCATTTGTCAGGGCAAAGCAATGGCGTGACGGAGATTGGATGTGCTCCAATTGTGACAATCACAACTATGCATCTCGATCCCACTGCAATAAGTAAGTATACATTTCAAACATCTATTAAATATTTAGCCAATATGCACACATAACTTATTATCGAGGCAAATTGCAGAGTCTAAAAGAAATGACATAACCAAATGACTTGGGTTAGGTTAACATGATGATATAATATGCAGGTGTAATACACAAAGGGCACCTGTAAGTGTTGCGTAATTTCTGCAAAGAAAGAGGGGTATATGTGGAAATGAAGGTAGGTGTTAAAAGAAATGACGAGTGGTTTGTATGGGTTGGAGTTATAGTTTCTTCTGTTTGTCAACATGATTAATTATTATTGTTGTATATCCACCAGTACAAGTTGTTTTGTAGCTCATACATACTTAATGCTTAAATTAAAATGGCTTTTGGTAATAACCTTTTTAGCTTATATGGTAATGATAAAATAGATCTGATTAATAGAAATAACTCTTTTATGCTCTACTATCAAGATTGTTAGATTCTACAAATAACCTAACACTTTCTAGCCATTATAAGTGACACTTTAAGCTAATGGAATAAATCAAACGGGTTAAATTTCATTTTTCATCATTTTGTTTTGTATCACCATTTTAACATATGTAGCTTGAAAGAATACTTACCAACATAAACTTAATGTTTCCTTGGCTTCAAATAACTTACAATTATGTTTACAAACAATCATTTTCCTTCAATTTTGTTGGAAATATTGTTTCAAGGTGAAGCTCTCTACATTTTTTTTTTATTTTTTTTTTCCTTTTGACCAAAGTCAAGTTTTTCTTTCTAATGTTCCTAGAAAAATACTTTACCTTAATGACCTAAATAGTCCCTCTAGTTATGTCCTTTATTTTGAGACCTAATTAAAAATTGCCCATTCTTTGTAATTAACTAGATACACATCTTATATCCATTTAATCTAAACACATGTTAATATACACCAATAAAACCCCTAAAATTCTTAATTATTTAATTTTCTTCAGTTACTCTCAAGTATAGTATTAACACTTTATATTGGAAATTTTGAGACGTTACATGCATTCAACACTTCGGGCACGATTATACACCTTTTGGTCGCATAGCAAAAATGCCCCGCATTAGACCAACAGAACACTGAATTCTACCTTTAAACTCAATTGTGAATATCAAAGGCTCAAAGCCTTCAGTTACACATGTGAGAGCCATACACAAGGTTCATTGACCTCAATTCTGTAATCAAAGCTTTGGAGCATATGATTACTTGCAAGTAACTTCAACTATCACATACCATGTTTAGCTTATTCAAGTTGAAACTCAACACATTATTCACATAAAAGTAGGCACACAAATCCACTATACAAGTCAAACCAATTCTAATATTCTATATAAATCAAACAATTAGCTAGGTAATTCTAAATATGTATATCTTTTAATTGGAAAATTAAGTGTACACTTTGTTATAACAAGCTTTAGTTACCTTGTCAAGTTAGGATCTTAATATGCAAATCTGTCCTAATTCACTTAACTACCTAAAAAGTCAAACCAAGCCCAATTGGTGTGTTTCTTTTAACACAATCATGCAATAATTCACATATTAATTAACCAATTCCAGAGTTCAGTCTAATTGGTCTCCATTAACTATAGGTATCCATTTAGTCATGTTTAAATACGTAAGAGATGACGAGAGAACACATATAGCCAAATTGTCATGTTCAAGAATACATAGCCAAATTCGCAATTTAGCTACATAGTCAAGATTGAATTTAACCAACAAGTTCTTAACATCATACATGATGTTTCTAAGCTTATGCATTAAATCTTAATTCCTAGAAATAACATACTTTGTTATAAAGCCCACTTAGTTTCTAGAAATCACATACATTATTTTATATTTTAGTTTAGATTAAATTTTGTTTTATAAATATTCTCATTATATCACTATAAATAGTTGATCAATAATACATAAATTCTTACCTGATTTTCACGATTTTACATGGTATCAGAGTCTTTAGGGTACTTACATTCTTCTTTCTTTCCCTTTTCTCTCTCTCCACCCCTACTACCGCCGGATCATGATTGGCTAACGACCCTCTTTCCCTATTGTCCTTATTGCATGACGATTTTTTTCTCTTCTTCCTCTCGTCCTATGCTAATGATGAATTGTGCAGATATATATATATTGAATCAGTTTTATTTACTTTTCTCTTATAAATCAGGCAGCGACCCTGAACTTTAAACTCGAAAGAAATTCAAATCAGACACCGATCCTAAATTTTAAAAAATGAAACAAATTCAAATCAGGCACCTAACCTGATTTTTTTTAAAAACAGCAGTAAAATTACAACAAAGATGAAGAATGACGACAAAGAATAATAAAAACAAAAGATCGAAATAGAGATAGAAGATCTTACAAGCATGACAACAAGAATCAATATTAGTGTCTTTAAGTTATTTTTTTTTATCTATTATTTGTTTCAAGCTCATTGTATTGAAACCGATGTCTAGTTTGACGAGGTATGTTAGGGATATACATTAAATAAAATATATTAGTTCTAATTAGATAAAATATACAAGTTAGGATTAATTTGTTATTTATATAAGACGTATTATAAACATCTGAACTGTTTTTAACAAAAAAAAGTTTATTAATCAATTGTTTAACCTGTTTGAATTCAAGAAATTGACATTGGTCAAAGGAAATTATATGGAATTCTGAAACGTTTGACTTTTGTTGTCAAATACATTAAGCAATCCCATATGTGGATTGTGGTCCAGTTAAAGTTTCTTAATAGAGGTTCAATTCATTGAAGGAATTTGAGTGGTAGTTGCCTGTTGCTGCTGCTGTGGTCCAAACCAAACTGGCCAGATTCTTGATTCCATAAGATATTGTGATCATATTCAATCTTTCTAGACACTAATCACAATATGTGAATCATAGCTGTTATATACTTTTATTCAAACTAATTACTAGAATATGTTATAGGTACAATGTAAAAGAAAAAGAAGTTTGTAAATGTTTTTTTTTTTCAAGAATTATGGTTCAAAACCAATGTGATTTTAATCTTGTAAATCAAAATCAAAGTCAGAGAAATAGAAAACTGAAACCTAATGCCTTTAATAGTCATGATGGTTATCAAGATAAAATAACAAAATCATATTTATGCAAACACTAAATTTGATTTAATTAATAGAGTTCATATTCATATAATAATTAAGGTAGCACAACTAATCAGAAATCACCCATAGTTAGAACAAGATAACTACTAGCTACTTGGTTAATTACACAATTAACTAATTAACATAAAATTAGTTGTAATATCCATATGAGTTGAGACTGAGTTCAAGAGAAGCCCTGTCGTCGGAGCGATACCAGCTTCCTCCAGTATAGTAACCGCCGGTGCTATGCTCCAATGGCGAATTTGCCGTCTTCATGCCAAAGAAATCATGGTGGGTGCCGTCATGAATTGGAAACAATGGAAGTGTTTCAATCTGGGTTGAAGTCCCTCCTTGTTCTTCATCTTGGCCATTGTTCTCCAAGATCTCATACGTTTTCGGCTTGATTTTGTCGAAAAAAGAACATGAATCGACACCCATCCTTGATCGATCAACATTCCGGCCAATTCCTCCCGCGGTCTTGCCCTCTCCCGGTGGTGATATTGAACATTTCTGTATACGTACGAAGAATACGACTAGGGTTTATTATTAGAGAAAAAGACAGTACAGTTAAACCACTAAACGAAAACAAAACAAGACAATAAATAAAGAGGCTATCTAGGTTAACACCTAACAAAACAAGGTAAATAAAAGACAATATTATACATAACTAGCTGTTTATTTCATTCTAAAATAATCAAGTTGCTTTGTGATCAAACATTAAAATATAATATCTTTAATTAAAATGAATAATCAATTTGCTAGCACAATCTCAAACATCCCTAAAACCCTAATTCCTCACTACATATTCCCCATGAAATTCTGTTGTATATGAATTAGTAGAATAGTTAATTATTTAAGGAGTATCTTGTATATTAAATGTGTACGTGCGTGTTTATAATTTATAATTATATATACATATGTACCCTGAAACTCTTCTCCATGGCAACAGATCCATAGCCACACCCAACAGCCATCACTCCTTGTGAAGAAGAAGAACCAACCCCTGAAAAAAATCCCATAACTAATTTCAAAATCATCCACAATATGCAAGTAAAAAAAAATACAATCTTTCCAAGAAAAGATTATCAAAGAAACTAAAAGTTTATAAAAAAACCACCTTTACATAAAAAAAATCAAGATTTATTAATGGGTAGGCATAATTAATTTCAAAATCATCCACAATATGCAAGTAAAAATACAATCTTTCCAAGAAAAGATTATCAAAGAAACTAAAAGTTTGTAAAAATCCACCTTTACATAAAAAAAATCAAAAATTTCTTAATTTCAAAATCATCCACGATATTCAAGTAATTAAAAATACAATCTTTTCAAGAAAAAGATTACCAAAGAAACTAAAAGTTTATAAAAAAACCACCTTTACATAAAAAAAAATCAAAAATTTATTAATGGGTAGTCATAAAGATATAACCTAATTGAGAAACAAATTATGAAGAGTAGTACCAATGTGATGTGTGGTGTAGAGTTTGTGCTGGTGAGCATAGACATGTGGTGGTGGTGGTTCTTGATGGTGGTGGTGCATGGTAGGCAGGTGGTGGTGGTTGATGTGTTCGGAGAAGGGAGGAGGAGCAGTTGAAGTGAAGCGTTTCTTCTGGCGTTCACGAGCTTTATGGTTCTGAAACCAATAAAACACATTCTTGCCTTCAATCTTGCCGTACTGTCTGAGTTGAGCAGCAATTCTCTGAATCTGATCAGCAGTTGGTGATCTGATCCCATTGTTGTAGTAAAGCTCTTTCAAGATTCTGATCTGATCACTTGTGGGTGTCCACCTTGTACTGCTTTGCCTGCATGCATAACCACTACTGTTCTTGTTCCCAAAATCTTGAATATCTGCAGCTTGTTGTTGAGTTTCCATGGTGTTAAGTTCTTGATCACCAGTCAAACCCTAATCAAAAAAGAGCTAGATAAGAGATTGGGGGTGGGGGTGGGGTATCTTTAGATCATGTATAATTAGCTGCTTATATAAGAAGAAAGGAAAGAGTGTGCACATGGAAGTTGCAGATGTGTAATGACACAAACACATACATAATGTGTGTATGTGTGTGTGAGTGAGAGAGAGAGAGAGAGAGAGAGAGAGATATATGATATCTGGAAGAGAAGGATTGAAGTTGACAGAGTGAGATGTTAAGAAAAAGGTAAGGGACAAAAGAGGGACTAGAAAGGTTGGCTACACACAAGGTTTTTCTTGGGTGAAAAGCCATTTGTGAGCAGTCACTTATTTCATCACTTTATAGGGCTATCCCTTCATGAGATCAATATCTTCAATTCAGATTAACAAAATGTACAACTTGTGATGCATGGTGACATACATAATTTAGAAATCTAGTTGGAGAAGAAAGAAACTATCTTTAGAGCATCCACATTCCACAATGGTAGATGTGAAAAATTCAATCAAATGCGTCACATCAGTTAATACATCAGATTTTTCATACATCCTTAAAAAACGTTCATTTTTATTTTAACACTACATCATTTTCAAACGTCTATTTTTTATAAAAAAAAGATAATTAAAAATAATTGTGTGTGAGAGACTGGGGCCCACCAAACCTGTTTGCAGGCGTTCGGATTTCCGAGCGCCCATACTCCCACGTTTGTGTGTCCGTTTGCTTTTGCCACATATGAACCGGATGGCAAACCAATTAAACATGTGTTGCATACTCTTAAGTAGTAGCATGTTGTGTGCATTTGCATCGAGGTAAATACACCATGCATCAAAAGTTAATTACACTTCGTTTATTTTGAATAACAAGAGACTAGGTTCCATACAATTACTATTAAAAGTTGTATGTTCATTAAAGGGTTGTAGCCTAATAGTATCACCGTGTGTACTAATAGTGTTCCTCTGGAAAGTAGTTGAATGTTTTAGTCTCATGATAAATAATTGATGTAGATTTATAGAGTGTGTGAGATTGTTGCTCTAAAAAAAAGTTGTATATACGTTAAATATGATCATGTTTAATAACTAAGTGATCGATAATAAAATGGTTCAAAGTAGAGTAATCTAAGTAAAGCACCTAGTGTCTGCTGGTCTTGTCACGATTTTAATATATAAATGGTTTTCAATTTTGAAGTTGGGTTTAATTAACATAGATTTTTTGTTTACTTTTGTGCAACTGTTTCTACTTTCTATAATTAAGTTAACTCCGGTTTAATTTTTTTTTTTTTGAAAGACAAATTTCTTTATTCTTATGGGAGTGAAACATGAATCCATGACCTCCTCAATCCTTAGTGTTCCTAGAGGATTTGCCTCTACCAATGGGTCACCATCCCCATTGGCAACTCCGGTTTAATTGAAAATCATTTATATATATTGCAAATAGTATTTAAGATAGTATTCAAGATGGGTTTGGAGGACAATTTTGATATCCAAATAGTATTCAAGATTCCTAATGTTTGGGATTTGAAGCTATATTATATATATTGCAGCCTTGAAGAAAGATTCTTGATTGAGTGGAAGGAATGCTACAAAATCACATGTGACAATGGTGTTTTTTTAATGGTACTGAATATAGGATATGAGGAGAGAATCACTACCTATAAAAATTGTTTAATGTGTTATCTGGTATATATTATATTATGTTTACATATAAAAGCTAAAAGAGACTTTTTAATTGATCTTAACTTTATATACTACTTCATAAAACCTTAAAATGAAACACCAACTCAAAATAATACTTGTATACTATATGAATCCTAGAATACAAATACAAATACTAGAACCAACAGATCATCAACATGAAAACCTTTTACAGTCTCTAAGCCAAAAGAATAAGAACAAGAGTTGATGACAACAACGAAACCCTAATCACTCATCAAAAGAATAAGAGCAAGGGTTGACAACAACAAAACCCTAATCACTCATAAGAGAAGGAAAAAAACAACTGGAACTCTATAAATGGAAAATGAGAGCTCAAGAACAATATGAAAATCATCGTTGTGATGAAACCCTAAAAGAAGACTAAGAGACAATTGTAAAATATTTAAAAAGAGGAAAAGAATTAGAAAACGCATGAGAGTGAACATGTGAGAATGAGATGCTATCAAGAAGCTCATTCTCTCTCTTCATTGGCTATCCGTAGTGGTTTCACGCCCTTTCACGCTAGCGCCACCTCAGGGCCACATCAGCACAGGGGTTTATCCATTTTCACTAAGATACGTAGTGGTTTCACGCCCCGTATCTAATTTTTAATAATAATAATAAATATAATAAAACTAATAATAATAATAAAACTAAAAACATATAATAATAATAAAACTAATAACAATAATAATAATAATAGAAATTATAATAATAATAGAACTACTAATAATAATAATAATAGTTTGACTCAAAAAGTCAAACAAATTACAACATCAACGCCCGTGAAATGCCCCACGCCCCCTTTCACGCTTAGGGGGCGGTGTTCTGGGGCGTGAAAGACTTATGTGGCTCACGCCCCTTCTCTTCACGCCATCAATACGGATGGTCTTATATCAACCAAATTATATGCAACCAACAAAAGGGAAAAAAAAAACAAATTAGTAAGGAATATCAAACGAACTTTCAAATTTCAACACTACTAGAAAGATATAAATACATATTCACATTATATTTTAGTCGCAATAAATGACGGTTTAATGATAAATTTCAGTTTAAATATAAACTTAGCGTCTTTTTAGTGATGGGATAGTAATGAAAAAGTTATTGTTTATCTATTATTAAACCCTAAATATAGAAATTGATCAACGAAATATAGTTACATTGTTTATCTTTATCAGTAAATATACAACAGTAAATTACAATAAAGTCCAGTATTTACCAAATTTAAGTTTATGTTTTCTAACTAAGGAAATTACAGATTTTGTCATTTATGTTTAGAAAAGTCTACATGTTTCATCCTTTGGACTAACGTCCGTCAATTTCAAACGTTAAGTGTGGTCACGTGAGGGCAAAATCGTCTTTTTGTCATTAATAAAAGAACAAATTTCAGATTTCGTCTTTTATGTTTATACTAAATTTTAGATTTCGTTTTTAAACTAAAGTGATGCCAGAAGTGTCATTTAGGTTTAAATTTTTTTGCACATTCCGTCATTTACACTAACTTCTATCTATTTTTGGCGTTAAATGAAGTTATGTGCTTCTCACCAAAGACGAGGAATGGTCAGCATCTCTGGGCAGATAAAAAAGAAATTATTAGATAATTGTCTTCCTAGTTAATAGATAGACATATATAGATAAAAATTAGACGTGTTACCAGATATCTAGATATATATTATTTATTGGAATTTTAATGGTTAATTGTGTGCTTTAGTAATGTAATGCGTGTTTGGTTGTGAGGATGGGCTTAAGCCTGTATATGATTTCTTAATCCATATGTACTTAATTAATTATCAGGCAGGTCATTAGTCGTTTTGTTTTTCACAATAAACAAAATTCAGTTCCTATTTTTTATTGCAAAGACAAATAATTGTTTTTGAGGTTTGATTTTGCTTTTGTAAAACCCTAAGGGCACTTTTGTAAGTAGGAGTTGGGTATTACATTTTCTATGCTAAAAGACTAAAAGGAGAATCGGAAGGCAGTGATCCAATGGCCCACATTGATAGATAACTAGTCACAAACCTTTTTAGTTTTTACTCATTCTATCTAGTCCTTTTTGTTTTTCTATAATAAAAAAATGATGATATTTGTCTATTCTTTTTCATTTTTTTTTCCATGTGTGAGGTATAAGTTATGAGGAAACAAAATTCTCCGTCAAGAAAAGACGAGTAACAAAGAGTGAATACACATATTATTTAATAAAATAAGTTGTCATTTTCGTTCATGTGATTTAGTCAGTTTTGTTAGTTTTATTTAAAAAATTTATTTTATTTCTTTGTGTATCCATGTGGTTTACAAAACTTACAATTTTCATCCGATTAGTTAACTTCATTCATATTTTAACGTTAAATTTGGGTAATTGCGTCTTTTTGTATATTTCTTTATTTTATCATTTTTTAAACCTTTAGTTATTCTCTCTCATCCCCTTTTAAATCGTACAAACCCAATTCATTGAAATTACGATCGTAATTGATGAATTTAGGTTTTTACAGTTTAAAAGGGGGACGAGGGGGGATAATTAAGGGTTTAAATAACTTAAAAAATATATAAAAAGACACAATTACCCGTGATTTAATGTTAAAATATGGATGGACTTAACAAATTGGATAAAAATGACAAGTTTTGTAAACCACGAATATACACAGGAGAATTTTTTTTTTTTTTTTTGATAAAACTGAGTAAACTGTCATAACCATATGAACGAAAATGACAGTTTACTCTTTAAAAAACATGTAATCAAGATCTCTATATATGTAATCAAGATCTCTATGTTACCATGTTAATTATAACTGTGATTATCCTGTAAAACAAACTTGTGAGTTTCATGTCTTTCAATAAAAGTTATAATTATTGGATTACTAATTTATTTATGATTATAAACAAAGTCTTCACCCTACTCTGATATATGCTGATCATACTAATCATGATATATGGGATAACAGGTGCTTGGAAATTTAGATGCCTTTCTGTAAAATAAAATTTTATTATGTGAAATCATATTGAATCTAAAACCGAAAAACCGTTGGTCATTTGGTGCAACAGTAGTCCTAAGACTTCTCATAGTGGAAGTCTTGGGTTCGAATCCTGACAATAGCAAAAAAGGGGGTCTATGGTCAGGTCAGGGGGTTTACTCAGTTGGGGGTTCCTCCTGTGATGGGCTGCCCTAAATATTCTAGGTGTAGCCCCGGGGAAACCCAACTATCCTAGATAATCTAGCGTTGCCGTTCAAAAAAAAAACCGAAACAATTGGAGGATTTAAGATGACTTCTATCTAATACCTTAAAATTTAGATCTTAAATGACTCTTTAAAATTTTGGATTGTAATGAATGCAAAAATATACAAACTAGTTTTACCACCTTTTAACAACGTATGTTTTATTTGCGAGACAAATCTAGGTTTAGCCGATTGGGTAGGGGATGGGTTGGGTTAGGACTTGGGGGTGGGGGTTTCACTATGCAATTTTTTTATAAATAGCCGTAGTCCTTTTATAGACAGCAAGGCGGCCCTAAATATAAATATTCCAAGCATCAATTAATTGGCTACTATGGACTCACATAGGAGGATATAGTAGTATTTTCATAGGGGTATATTTGGTAATCAATTATATTTATTATTTTTATTGTTTTATCAAGAAAGTATAACTCAATGTTTTGAAGCTCGAATCGTTTACCGATTCAGAAAAACTTAGCAAACGGATGGTTTGCCGAACTATCAATCATAGATCATGCTGGTGCATCCACATAGGGAACATACCGTAGGAAGTCTGGGTGATTCGTATATTTATAATTGTCTGGGTTCTCTTATAATCGCGTAAGAGTTCGCTTTCAGATTTAATTATTTTCGTGGTATACACAGAATTCAATTGGATAATAATAACTTATTCAAGAACGAATATGTAAAAGTCGGTTAAGAATTTCGTGTGTTTGATACTGACCAAATTCACATGTACATATGGGCACTACAAGAAATGTTAGCAATAGGGCGATACCTACTTTAATTTACGTGAAAAAATCTATCAGATGATCCATCCGTTGATGTGGAATTGATCTGGTGGCTAGAGAATAACAGGCTTTAGGTGCGATATATCGCCGCTAAAACCTTAAAAAATCTTGGCGGGCGTATTTCTCTCCCTATGGCTTCAGTTTAGCCTCACACTTCGCTTTTGCATCTTGCTCTCACAGATCCTTCTCCTAATCGAGCGCCACCACCTGCAACTAGGTCATCGCCGCACCACCTTCTGCAACCACCACCACCTCGCCGCACCAACATGACGGTTATTGGCTGAAAACCGTCAAAACAGTGAAATACATAATTGTTAAATCATTCTAATCCGGATGAACAATCTACTCCGGAGAGGCAATCTTACTCCGGATAAGCAAACTTACTCCAGATAAGCAAACTGGTCAGCATGACCAACCTGGTCCGGAGAACCAACCTGGTCCGAAGAACCAACCTTAGCAGTTTTCACTTCCATAATCATTTTATGATGCATAACAAAATAAGCAGTTTAACCCTAGCTAAGTGCATTGCCCTAGGAACCCCACTAGGGATTGATGCTCCTATAACCCTACTAACCAAGGGCACTGCGTTAAGCGGCTACGTCTGTGGGCCATTTTTTAGGCAGCCAATGCCAAAACACCCCCCGCTTTATTTTTTAGTTTTTGTTTAAATTTTAAATAATACATACATAATCGTTTATATTTATAAACTTTTATAAATAAACTTGTTAATTTAAAAATTATAATAATGTTGAAAGTTTTATATAATTTATAAATTTATTAGAATATCGATTTAAATGTAATTTATTAAATTTACCACGATATTGAAAACTAAATAGTTTATTATTATAAATAATTTGATTATGAAAATAAATTTAAAAAGGTGATGACTATGTGGAAAATTTAAGAATGTTTTTATGGTTGAATTATTTAAAAAATGTTTGTAAGTGTTGCTACTATGTAAGAATACTAACCGTATGTTTTTTTAAAACCATACATTGCAGATGGTCTAATTAAATATGGATGTGGTTAAAAGCGCCCTCTTTTTTCCCTCCCCCCTCCTCTCCTCTCTTGTTACACCTCAACCGACGACGGATTATACGTCGGGGCGGGCGGGGTTGTTCAAAAGCACAAGGTTGACTATTAAATTTTTAATATTTCATTAATTACTTTCAAATGTTCAAAACAATAAATGAAAACAAAGCATAACAAGAATACAAGTTTAATTTAATAAATAATCTAAGTCTAAAGCATCCTATGTGATTCACAAATAAGCCTCATGCTAGTGTACCTGAAACATGTTGAATAAACTGTCAACTAAAAATAGTTGGTGAGATACGAAGGTTTTATCATAGTTTAGTAAAGTCTTTGAAAAGTTTTACAATTCACTATGTCATGCATTCTATAGTATACGTGTGAGAACATGTTAAACATTATGCATATCAATCCTCCAACCAAATTTAGGCATAACCCGAAAGTTACCCTTAAAATTTTAAAGTTTAAAATTCAGTAACAATCACCATGAGCTCTCCCCGAATAGTCAATCAATATAGGTGGAATGGTCAAATACAATAGATCTATCATTATTGCTATAGACTTGATCAAAGTTAATGGATATGCTAGTATTAAGTTTAATTTAAGCATGCAAGTCTCAAGCATTGATGTCATCCAGACGGTCTATAAAAATAACTGTTAAACCTAACCTAGACTCCTAAGTAATAAATATAAAACCTCTAACTAAACCACACTGACAGGCAAGTGAACATATCGAGTGTAGCACATCTTAATGGTAAACCGAATTATCGAACCCTGAAGACACCGAATAACAAAACTAGACTCTGACTGAGACTAAAGATGATTTGGTTTGGGAGTTGACTACACTACTGAATTAACTAAGAAAATGCAATAAACTAAGATCGACTCAACTATCATGAGAAAGATTAAGGTGAAATTAAGAATGGGAAGAACACTACCTAGGTCAGAATCCTACTTACAAAGCACAACTTCTACAGGTTCTGAAAACTATGATGGATCTGGGTTTCTAAAGATGACAACTAAAGAAAACCTAGTGGATCCCTAATCACTCTCAGGGTGTCACCAACTAAGCTACCTAAAGTGTACTAAACTCACCATATGATTAGATCACTTCTCATGTATTTCCAACTATGATAATGTACCCTAATGAATGGATTACCTCTCAGTCTCACCGCCCACAATACACTCAAAGAATGCACGGGGTAATCCTAGGATAACGACTATGAATCAGAATAGCAACAATCACTAGACACCTAAACCAACTTCCTCTCAGACAGTTGACACTCGGATTCCTAATGACGAAGACTAATCGATTACTTCTCACATCTCGGGTATTGAACTAGGACGCATACTCAATTCTAATCAGTAACCAATAAGAATTCCTATGGCCACTACGTCGAGCAAACCACCGAAATCACAAACCCTAAGATCTATGACCTACATACGCTAATCAAACTGGCAGACAACCACAATTAATGCAAGGAATTCATATCATTCACACAATCAGAATTAGAGCATGCATATACATCACAATTATCATACTAGGATTTTTACAAAATCATAGAACCATCAAACGAAACCAAAACCAGTAAAATTCTGAACTTTAACAAGTATTCATTGTAATATCCGAGATTTTTCGACCTACCTTTTTACACGTGTTACTAATTTTAAACTCGATTTCGTGTTAAAACTATAAATATTAATGTTAGATTAATACATAAATAGTTTATATATATATATATATATATATATATATATATATATATATATTCTCAAAAATTGACAAGTTTGTAATTATATCACTTAAGCATATAACCGATTTTATTTTTATACTTATCTAATATATATATATATATATATATATATATATTAGATAAGTATATATATATTATAAAAAAAGGAAACCCATTTATTTCATGATTGTGAAGTAAGGGGACTAAAACTGCCATTGTTCCAAACTGGGTTTAAACTAAAACTAAAGTTTATACACGAACTGTTAAACCCTCGAAACTACAGGACCTGTCATGTAATTACTCCAAACTTCCGAAACTCAGAACCAGTCATGGGTTCGAGTCCCGCATCGACCGGTAAACGTCCAAATTTAGTGAACCTCGAGTTTCGCCTTCGGCGTGCGACCCTAGCCCTAGTCATTCCAACGCCCGATTTCTACTTTAAACACCGCGTGGGTCGAAAATTTAATGCGTTTACCCAACCGAAATCGTCTCAACGGTACGGGTGTTTATGACAGAAATTGGCTATAAATACCGACTCATACACCTCAACGACATCATCCTCATACTCCCTAAGCTCTCAATTCAGTCGATCAACACCTACATTTCGCGGTTTTGTTCCCGTCACAGCCGACCTGAAATCCATCTCGTTCTCGCTCGATCCGATATCGTTTCAGGTAATTCTTATATCCAAGACCTTCGTTTTCATGTGAGGATCAAAAGCCCTCTGTTTAAACGCATAAACAGAGGGTGATTCGATCCGTATTTGGCGGTTCTTGATCTAGGGTTCACACGGGGGAACAAGGACGATTTGAAATGTTGTTTATCAAATAAACTTTCCGGGTATCACACTAACGAAGCCTGTAGTCGGGTGGTTAGTGTGTGTGTGTGTGCGAGCCCGGGTTCGAACCGGTTAGCCCCTTTTTTCAGTATATTATGTTTTTTTTAATAGTTTCCAATTAGATTTAACATTTCTAATAAATTTTATAAATTATATTAAACTTATATAAACTCAAAAACAATTTTTAGTTACACTTTTACTTTCTGGAATATTTTAATTAAATAGAAACTTAGTTAAAACCTATAATTAATTAAAGCTTTAATTATGGTTTTAAATTCAGAAAAACTATAAAAACTTTTTAAAACTTTTATAAAAATTATAATTTCACAGAAATTATTTATTTAAAATAAACTTATGTTATTTGTATTAAAAGAATTCTTTATCCTAATCATTAATTTAAATTTATAAACTTATAAAACTAAATGGAAATTTTAACATTTTAAACTTGTAAATTTTATCTAAATACTTTAAGAAGCCTTATTTAAAATATTTATAAACTTATAAATTATTTATAAGTTAAACGTTATAAAAAGTCGTATTTAACATATTTGTTAAAACTTATAATTCCACATCTTTACCTAAGCTTATAACCACGTTTTAAAACATCTTACATGATAGTTTGTGAAACAAATACCTAATAAATCTTAAATAATTTATATAGATTATTTAATAAAGTAAATATTCGTTTAAATAATTATTTACCCTTAACAATTTAATTGTTATTATCTTAATAATTATTTATTCTTTAAATAATTATTATAAACACTTAGTAGTTATTTATTAATTAAATAATTATTCTTAGTCGTTAATTTATTAATAATTACTATGAATCCTTAATAAATGTTCATTCTTTAAATAATTATTATTAATCTTTGAAAATTATTTATTCTTTCATTTATTAGGTATAACATTATTTATAAGATACTTAGAAAACTATTTTGGATTATTATTTCCTAACTTGAGTAATTAATAATTATAAAGTTTCTAAATAATTATTTTAAATAATAATTATTCTAAACCACAAACCTATCAAACTTTGTAATTCAAACCTTGTGAAACCCTACTTAGAAACTTATATAAACTTTATAAATACAATCATCCCCGTCTCCCATTTGGAACCTTAGTCAATCTTAAAATCCTAGATTCTTGTCATAGACTTATAAGATCATACTTGAAACTTTAGACTTATATTCTTAGGCTTATTGTGAGGATATTCTCCCTCTCCAAGTCTTGCAAACTTACTCTTATCGGGTACTCTTTATCAATCCAAGTGAGTATACTTAGCCCCTTTTTTCCTTTCTATACTTTTGGGGTGAAACATGTTCAAAACTTTAAACTTATACAATTCTTGTACAACTATGACTAGATGCTTATTCTTATGTTAAACTTGAGTCTTGTATGCTTAGATTAAACTTAAAACTAGCATATTCATTAACTTTGATCAAGCATATGGTAACAATGATAGATCTATTGCATTTGACCAATCCACCTTGATTGATTGACCCTTCGGGGGGAGCCCTTGGTGATTGTTACTGAATTAAACTTTTCAACTTGAGACTTATAAGGGTAACCTGCGGGTTATGCCTAAACTTGGTTGGAGGGTTGATATGCACAATGTTTAAGATACTTGTTCTCATACTTACATTATAGAATGCATATATCATAGTGAATTGTAATTCTTTTCAAATACTTGTTAAACTGTGTCAAAACCTTTGTATCCTCACCAACTATTTTGTAGTTGACAGATTCTTTCACATGTTTCAGGTTCTACATCATGAGACTTGTTTGTGAACACATAGGATGCTTTGGACCTAGACTACTTATCAGTTGTATTCTTGTTATGTTTCCTTGTATTGAATCTTAAGTTATTTATTAATGAAATATTGAAACTTTAATAGTCAACCTTGTGCTATTGAACAACCGCGTCCGCCCCGACGTATAATCCGTCGTCGGTTGGGGTGTGACATTCATCAATTGACCTAGGCAGTATTATAGTTTTAGCCTAAGATCATGATCAAACAACTAGAACCGAAGTATCAAACACAAACATAGTCATCAAACTCAGAAACAAACAATAAAAATTGAATCTTGAAAACCTAGAATGTTCAATTGACAAACCCGGAATCCAAAAGCTCGAACATTTCACTTAATTTCTCTTCCAAACTCTCAAAATCGCCTCTGGATTCCCCTTAGACAGCAAGAATATGAATCCCCCACATAATTGCATTACAATTCTATTAATATAGAAATTAGCGTACCGCGAGAGACTTGGCGAACTTCTTCGCGTACCGCGAGAGGTGCTTGTTCACATAATGTTAAAAAAAATTAGTTTTATACTTAGAATATTTTCGACCCCTGAAAATTTTTCTTCACCCATTTCTTTCAAAACCCGTTCCAATGATAAAAACCAATGTCAAACATACTTGGAACTTCGTTCCCGATGATTTTCCTCACCGAATCAAGCGCGAATCCCTGCAAAACACGAAACACACAAAACACAGTACCGAAAAACAAAGAAAATGACACTGACACGGACCACGGAACGCATACAAACTCTACATCCCGGGTACTTACCTGAGAATCAAACAAGCCTATCAGGAGGCTTCTCCTTGATTCTAACCGGAACCGCCTTCATCCTCCGCGGTCTCCCGGTTCTTCAAATAAACCATAACCTAACTAACACCATATAACAACTGTAGTTACCACTCAGGTCCTTCCACCATAACTTATACCTACCTGGTCCGAATGTAATATGCATCAAATAACCAAGTGATTTGTCACCCCTAGACATCCCCACACTTGGGGTTTGCACTACCTTCAACCTAGATGAATCTATTGAAGCACGGGTTCTCTTACGGGGTGGCCTAGACCTAGGAGGGCTAGAACTAGGGTTTGGCTTAACCTCTCTCCCCTCATAATGTACAACGGTGATGGGTAATGGTTCATAAATGGAATCTCCTATATATGGGACCTCTAAGCCTTCACCAGGATCATCAGGATCCTCTAAACTCTCTTCCTTCATCCCCACACTTGGGGGTTTGCCTATGACCTCATCAATTTCTGCCATCATCTCCAGCAGATCATCTGGCACCTCATCGCCGTATTCGTCCAGCTCATCCAACAACTTCTCCAACTCTACCGCCCAATCAGATGGTTCTTCTAAATTAGGGGCGGGTTCATCTACTCCTAATAGTGGATCAGAGTCCTGATGATAGTCCATGAAGGAATCAAGCATGCATATGGAGTGGCTATGCTCGCCAACATCCTCCACGGACTATGTAGCGTCAAAAATAACTGACTCATCCCCCACACAAAGTGTGAGTTTCCCATCAAAGACATCGATCACAGCCTTGGCGGTGCGCAAGAATGGACGCCCTAAGATGAGTGGGACTCCGTCATCCACCTTCATATCTAGAATGACAAAATCCACGGGGAAGACAAATTTGCCTACTTTCACTAACAGATTCTCGACAATTCCCCATGGATACTTGACTGAACGGTCAGCCAATGCTATGTTCATGGGGGTCGGCTGAGGTTAACCTAGGTCTAGCTGCTTATATAAGGAATAGGGCATCAGATTGATGCTAGCACCCAGATCGACCAACGCGTGGTGCACAGGCAAACTGCCTAGGTGACATGGGATCGTGAAACGACCCGAATCCCCCAGTTTCTCTGGCAGCTTGTTCTGCACCACCGCAGAGCATTGCTCACTAAGTGAGGCTTTAAAGACCTCCTCGAGCTTCTTCTTGTTGGAGAGAAGATCTTTAAGGAACTTTCCATACTTTGGCATGCGCTGGAGGGTCTCTATCAGTGGAAGATTGACCTTTAGTTGTTTGAACAAATCAAGGAAATGACTGTGCTCCCTATCTTGCTTGAATGGCAGCAAACGTGCTGGGTAGGGAAGACGAGTCGGGTCAATCTTGGGGGGTCTGCATCTCCGCCCCCTTCTTCTTCTCCTCTGGTTTCTCGGCAGGCACCTCAACCACTATCTCCTCGTCTACCTGCTCCTCGTTCATCCCCGCATCGATCTCCACGAATCTAGCCCTCCAGTCAATCTGCTTGACCTCCTCAGGTGACGGAATGTTATACTTGCTGGAGTGGGAGTCATCATCTGCAACCTCTTTCTCCTCCACACTCCTTACCTACACGGCCATCACTGAAGCGTTGGAGCCTGAAGATTGACCTCCCTGTCGATCCTTCAGACTTTTAGCGATGTCCTCAACCGTGCGTTGCAGATCATGGAATACAGATTGCTGATTCTTTAGTAAAGTGTCATGGCCATCCAATCTCTGCCTAGCATCCCTGTCCTGCTAGACTAGGTGGGCAAGCAGATGTGTTTGAGTCTCAAGCATCTCTTTGATCGAAGTCGTGTCGACACTGCTTCCCATGCTAGGTCCTGTCTCTCCTCCATGCTGTTGCTGCTGACGACCGTTAAACCCAGGTGGGTTGTTACCAGATCTCCATCCCGAGCCAAAAGAGTTATAGTTGTTGTACCCTCGGTTCTGGTATTGGTTGCCAGCATAGCTCACCTGCTCTTGATTATTTATCGGGCAATCACGAGTGTCGTGGCCTCCCCTACACACTTGACACCGTTGAGCACTAAGCTTCAGCTCTTTTTTCTCATTGGCCATTGAGGCAAGTGTAGCTGCTATGCTAGAATCAGGGCTGACCTGATGCACACCTCTAGGAGGTGTGGTGGATGATCTAGCACTAGGAATGGAAGCTCTAGTAGATGGATACTGTTGTTCGGCCTGAGTGAAGCTCTCGAACATTTCTTCGCACTCAGATGGCTCGAGCTTCTCCATGATATGGCCCCCCGTAGTTGTATTGAATATTTGCTGCTTCTCGAAGGTGAGACCATTGTAGAATTTCTCCACTATCGCCCAGTCTGACAGACCATGCTGGGGACATCGGCTCAACAGCGTGTTGAACCGCTCCCAGGCAAATTGATAGGGCTCTTCAGGGTCCATCCGGAAGGAGTGGATTTGATCCCTGAGGCGAGCGGCCTTGGAGGGTGGATAATACTTCTTGTAGAACTTGGCTTGAAGATCCTCCCAGGTGGTGATAGAATTGTCGGGAAGGGTGTCAAGCCAAGCAGATGCACGCTTAGAGAGCGAGAATGGAAATAAACGCAAGGAGATAGCGTCTTCATATACACCCGTGATATTAAAGGTATCACATATACGAACAAAGCGGGACAGGTGTCTGGGTGCATCCTCATCCTCAAGGCCATGGAACTGAGTAGCATGAGTTATCGTACTCATGACATGTGATGGGATCTGCAAGGAGTTGGCATTTGGAATGGCGGGGCGGGTGATCGAAGATCTCGCGCCCGTGACCCTATCACTGGCCCTCTGGTGTGTTGTACGCCTCGCTGGTGGATCAGCGTCGCCCATAGTAGGAAATGGAATAAGGCTAATAGGACGTACCTGGTTTTCGCACAACTGTTTCAACCGCTCCCGAAAGTCGCGGGTGTGCTCATGTAGCTGTCGCTCGGGCTCTAAGAAAGCAGAATAAGATGGCGATCCCTGCAAGCAAGTGTTGTGCATAAACAGAAAGACACAAGATAGAATGAATCAGAAAGACTCAAAGAACAGAAAGACTCTATCCTAGATTAGACACACACGTAGCACAAAGAAGACAAGCACACAAGACGGACTCAAAGAACACAAAATAACCAAAAATCAAACAAAGAACTAGTCAAAGCTAATATTGCTATTGCCAAGTGTCCCGGGCAACAGCGCCAAAAACTTGTTGTCGTCCATACGGTCTATAAAAATAACTGTTAAACCTAACCTAGACTCCTAAGTAATAAATGGAAAACCCTCTAACTAAACCGCACTGACAGGCAAGTGAACCTATCGAGTGTAGCACATCTTAATGGTAAACCGGATTATCGAACCCTAGAGACACTGAATAACAAAACTAGACTCGGACTAAAGATGATTTGGTTTAGGGGTTGACTATACTACTGAATTAACTAAGAATGCAATAAACTAAGATCGACTCAACTATCACGAGAAAGATTAAGGTGAAATCAAGAATGGGAAGAACACTACCTAGGTCAGAATCCTACTTTCAAAGAACAACTTCTACCGGTTCTGAAAACTATGATAGATCTGGGTTTCTAAGGATGACAACTAAAGACAACCTAGTGGAACCCTAATCACTCTCAGGGTGTCACCAACTAAGCTACCTAAAGTGTACTAAACTCACCAGATGATTAGATCACTTCTCATGTATTTCCAATTATGATAATGTACCCTAATGGATGGATTACCTCTCAGTCTCACCGCCCACAATACACTCAAAGAATGCACGGGGTAATCCTAGGATAACGACTATGATTCAGAATAGCAACAATCACTAGACACCTAAACCAACTTCCTCTCAAACAGTTGACACTCAGATTCCTAATGATGAAGACTAACCGATTACTTCTCACATCTCGGGTATTGAACTAGGACACACACTCAATTCTAATCAGTAATCAACAAGAATTCCTATGGTCACTACGTCTAGCAAACCACCGAAATCATAAACCCTAAGATCTATGACCTACAAACGCTAATCAAACTGGCAGACAACCACAATTAATGCAAGGAATTCATATCATTCACATAATCAGAATTAGAGCATGCATATACATCACAATTATCATACTAGGATTGTCTACAAAATCATAGAACCATCAAACGAAACCAAAACCAGTAAAAATCCGAACTTTAACAAATATTCATCAATTGAGCTTGGCAGTATTATAGTTTTAGCCTAAGATCATGCTCAAAACAACTAGAACCGAAGTATCAAACACAAACATAGTCATCAAACTCAGAACAAACAATAAAAATCGAATCTTGAAAACCTAGAATGTTCAATTGACAAACCCGGAATCCAAAAGCTCAAAAATTTCGCTTGATTTCTCTTCCAAACTTTCAAAATCGCCTCTGGATTCCCCTTAGACGGCAAGAATACGAACCCCCCACATAATTGCATTACAATTCTATTAAATTAGAAATTAGGATTTTTTTTCTCGGAAATTAAGGCCCTCGCGTACCGCGAGAGGTGGAACAGGGTTCTTCGCGTACCGCGAGGGACTAAATAGTCGCGCCCGGTTTTCTTCATCTTCGAGTACCTCGAACCAATTCCTCCGGGGTACCGCGAAGACTTGTAATTTCCCATTTTTTTCACTTTTAATCTTCGTGCTTCATTCTCGTGCTCGGTTTCTTCCGGTTTTCCCTTGTAATCATCACGGGCACCTAAGAACATGACAAAGACTCAATATGTAACAAAAACGACTCAATACGACTCTAAAACTATATAAAAACGACTCTAAAACGATGGAATAAATATGTGTGCTTTGCACTACATCAAGCATAATAACACAAGAATAAGCATGTAGGCATAGTTGTACAAGAATTGTATAAGTTTGGAAGTTTGATACACGTTTCACCCCAAGTTTATAAATAAAGTAAAACGAAAAGGGGCTAAGTATACTCACTTGGATTGATGAAAGAGTGTCTAGCAAGATTAAGTGTAGCAAGACTTTAAGAGAGAATATACTCACAACAAGCCTAAGAACACAAGTCTAAAGTTTCAAGTTTTGATCCTATAAGTTTATGGCAAAGTATCTAGGATTTTAAGATTAACTAGGGCTCCAAATGGGAGGTGGGAACGATTGATTGTGTTTATAAAGTTTAAATAATTTCTAAGTAGGATTTCATAAGACTTGGATATTAAAGTTTAATGAGTTTATAGTTTAGAATAATTATTAATTAAAATAATTATTTAAAAATCTCACAATTATTAATTACACAAAATAGTTAATAATAAACTAAAATAGTTTTCTAAGTATTTATAAATAAATAAATTAAGTGTAAGACTAAATAGTTTATTAAAGATTTATAATAATCATTTAAAGTATGAATAATTATTACAGATTACTAATAATTATTGTAAGGATAAAGGATAAATACTTAAAGGATAATTAATTATTAAGGGTTAATAATAATATTTAAAGAATACATATTAGTTAAGGATTAAGAGTAAATATTTATTAGGATAAATAATTATCTAAAAAGAATAATTACCTTATTTAGAATAATCAATATAAATCATTTAAGATTTATTAAAGTATTTAGGTATTAAGTATCTATTTTATAAATTATCTTGTAGTTTAAATAAGATAACATGTAGTTACAAGTTTATAAAAGTGTCAAATAGCATTTCTTATAATGTTTATATTTTAAATTATAAGTTTTTAAAGTGTACAAGTTTATAAAGGTTTAAAGTTTCTATTAACTTTTATAAATTTTATAAATATTTAGGAAAATAAATAAAGCATATTTATAAGTTTACAAGTTTATAAATATTTATTTATTTTCTTGTAATAAATAATTAAATAAGCTTTCTGTTTTATTTAAATAAATAAAGAAGTTCAAGTTAATATAAATTTTATATAAATGTATAAGTTTATAAGTTTCTTGTTTTAGTTAAAGTTTAGTACTTTTTTTTAGGCTTTAAACAATTAATTGTATTATTCCATAAAAGAAATAATAAATTAAGTTTCTGGTTTCTATAAAAGTTATTTATGTTTTATTAAAGTATTATTTATTTCTAAAGTTTTAAAACATAATATAATTTGGAAATGATAACCAATTAAAGTTTTGAATTTTATAAATTATTTCCCGTTTAGGATATAAGTCTTATAAAGTTTAAAAGCATTTTTATAGTTTTTTTAGGATTTAAAAACTAATTGGAAAGATTTAACATTTATACGTTTTAATCAAATTTAATTTAATAAAATGTTTCTGGAAATGATAAGTATAATTAAAAATTAGTTTTATGTTTATAAAGGTACAACATAATTTATAAAAATATCTGGAAATATAAAATTTGATTAAAAGTATAAAAAAATGAAAACACAAAAACTCAGGCTGGCGGGATTGAACCCGGGCCAGCCGAGTCTAAACACCAACGCACAAACCACCCGGCTACGGGCCTCGCTAAGGTTTTATACAGGAAAGAAAATAGATAAACAAATACCCAAATCGTCCCTATTCTCCTTATGAATAGGGATGGCAAAATAACCCGAGCCCGACGGGTATACCCGAAACCCGACGAGTTCGAGGCGGGTATACCCGAAGCCCGACGGGTACGGGGCCGGGTATGGGATTAATTTTTAAAAATTTCGCGGGTATGGGACGGGTATGGGATTAGGTGATACCCGACCCGATTACCCGAAATCACATACCCGTTTACCCGAATCATATACCCGAAAATTTTTAATTTATAATTTTATTTTCTCTTAACCCATGGCTATTAATGTTTCATTTTAGTAAGTTTATTATGTGAAAATTTACTTTTTCTTTTAAAATATGTATTTATAAATATAAAAAGTAGAGTCATAGAAAAGTACAAGACACATACCCGACGGTTATTGGCCGATACCCGCGGGTATACCCGATATCAACGGGTATACCCGTTACCCGCGGGTATACCCGATACCCGACGGGTAATTACCCAACACAAACCCGACGGGTAATGGGCCGGGTATGGGACACAATTTTACAATCGGGTTTGGGTTTGGGATTACCGATACCCGGCCCGAACCCGACCCATTGCCATCCCTACTTATGAACCCTAGAATCAAGATCTGTTAAATACGACTTGATTATCCCTCTGTTGTTGCAAATCGACAGAGGGCTTTTGTTCTACGAATGCAAACGAAGGTTTTGGCCTTGAGAATTACCTGATATGGTACCGAAATGAGTGAGAACGGGTTTGGGTCCAGTGTCAGCTGTCCACGAGCTCAAACGGCAATTGCAGGTTCGAATTGAAAGAATTGAGAGTTTAGTGAGTTAGTGTGTGGCGTCGTTTATGTGTTTCAGCCAGTATTTATAATCAATTTTGACGTTTAATGCTTGATTAGTTGCGAATATGGCGGTTGTATACAGTGGATTCAATTTCGAATCATGCGGCCGTTAAAGCCGAAATCGAATATTGGGATACCTCGGGTTATGGTCGCATGCCTGAGGCGATACTCAAGGTGCATTCAATTTAGCCGGAAACGCGTTTTTGAATAATTCGAGCCCAAGACCGGTCACAGTGGAGATCGAACTCGTGACTGGTTTCAAATCCGAAAGTTTGGTCAAATTACATAACTAGTCCCTGAAGTCTGTGAGTTTTATCATTTTATGTGCAAACATGGATTTAAGTTTAAAATGAGTTTCAGATATAGGCAGTTTTGGTCCCTGGGCTTTTATAAAAATAAGTATGTCTTATTTTTTAAAAATCTAACTAAGTTCATTATAAGTTTTATTATTTTAAAATTTTATAAAATAATTTATAAGATTCATTAGTTTATAAGTTTTAGTATTTAAAAAAAAGTTTATATATAATTTATATAATTACGAACTTATAAAGTTTTAGGAATTTTAACACATTTTATTTATAAGATATTTTTAAATAAATCTCATATATATATATATATACATATGTATATGTATCTCAGGTATACTTGTTTTTCTTAAATATATATATATCAAATAAATTAATACTTTTTTTAAGAAAATAGATTTTTAGATAAGTTTTCAAGGTTTAAATTCATAATGCGTGCAAGGGTTCGGCAAAGGATACACCGGAAAAATCTTGGATATTACACCTCTCCTCACAGAATCTCTCTCCCTCCATGAATGGTTCGTGGAGACGGACTTTTGCTTTAGGAAATCGACGTTCGTGGCCCTCCTTTATGTCGATGTCGGAAGCTTAGGGACGTCTAATCGCAGACGCTTTTAATTAGTCAATTAATGATTATATTTTACATGATAAAGTAAAAGATCTTATGTACTCATTAAATATTATCTATATTTAGAGCATTCATAACAGATTTCTTATATGTTTGTGAGTGAATTCCCTATATTTTAAAGTGTGGTTTAAAGTGTTTGTGAGTGGAGAAGAGATAAAAGATATAAATTTTCTATATATTTGAGGGAAACATTGTTCACATGTATAAATTTTTAAATATTTTTTTTAAAGTGGTTGTGAGTGGAGGAGAGAGAAAAGGTAACGATAAAGGTGTAAAAAGTATTATTTAATTGAAAAGAAGAGAGAAAATGTAGCAATTTTAGTGTAATTATAAGGATGAGGATAGGGAAGCTGTGTGAATGCTCTTACTAACCCATATATGGGATTCATACACAAAACCAGTTTTAGATTATTTTGAGGGAATTACAAATGAACCAAGATGGGGATGAAAACATAAATAGAAATTTCATCAATATGCTTTCAAAACATATAATACATAATGATATATCATCTCTTTCTTGATGTACAATTTTTATTCAAGAAAATGGAAATATTAATTTCATCACTTGAATGCTTTCTGTTGCAGTTTCATTCCCCATTTTCCAACAATTCTCTCTCTCTCTCTCTCTCTCTCTCTCTCTCTCTCTCTCTCAACTTTAGCTTTTATGATTTGGTTTATTTCTTTGATATTGATGCTACCATCATGAGCTAGCTTCCCTTTCATTATCATATCATGCATTTGTTTGTTGTTTCTGTAGGACAAATTAATTAAAGGAGGCCAGCAGATAAGAACAAATGCATGACAATATTGAAGAGTTTGTGTGTAATTGATTGTCAGTCAAGTCTTTTAAGTATTGATGAAATTGGATTTCGAATCAATAAAATCTGTACTCTCTCTAACCCTAAAACCTTACCTCATTAGGGTTTCTTTAATTTACAACTCTTACCGTTGGATTAGAGGACCTTTTCATCTGTCATCCATGCATCCAACGGCTGGAATCAAATGATCTGGGATGGGTGGAGATAAACCCTAATTAAGTAGGAGCAGTGTACTGTAGGATATAGTGGTGCTGATGTATGCTACCCCTTTTCTTAAGGGTAATCATCTCTTTGATGTGTTGTTTTCACTTCCCGTATCTCTTCACTCAAAATCATCAAGATCTCATCTCTCTCTCTCTCTCTCTCTCTCTCTATATTATATATAATAATTATAATTATTATATCCAATATAAACTAAATTTACAATGGGGGCTACTAACAAGACACATTGCTAATTGGACCGGCCCTATACGCCTCGTATAGGCTCTCCACAATTCTCAATACCGACAACATCGTACACCTTGTCATTCCATCCCTTATAAGCATCTTATAAGGCAATACGATGGATTTAGGGTACGAGATATCTTCTGCAACTAGTCAACCATCACATCATTATACGTCGCGTATAGCCCGATACGCCACGTATAGGATTCTTAAACCCCAAAATTTGCCAGCTTTTGAAGCAAAATATAATCCATGATCCATACGCTGCATATAGTGCAATACGCCACGTATCCCAGCTGTCAGACATACAATGACACGTGGCAATCTATGTCAGGAGACTAAACCCTATACGTCGTATTGACCTATACGAAGACGTATAAGGTTGCGACGTGTACAATTCCGAGTGCAATTAGAATTTCCCTTTACAATTCAACATAAACATAATTTTAAAGTAGATAGTTGTTTATAAATAAAAATATTGGTAATATTTTAAGATGTATAAATAATTTATATATCACAATTACAATTTTACATATCCAATCAACCAATAGTGCCTTTAGTAAATCTCAAATTGATATATTATAGAATAATCACTTATTATCCATTAGCCCTCTATTAGCTCCCAACCAACCCCACACACATACATACAGAAACTGGCAAACTAGAAGAGCAAGACTTGTGTGTGCAAAAATTGTTATGCTATTTTGATGAAAATTTAGACGGCTGGACTCAAAAACAAAAATCTCATCATGCACTACATACATGCATGCATATATTATGTATATGTTTATATATGTGTGGATACTAGATAATAATTATGTATATTTTTAATTTATCTATATATAAAGGAAATCAAAAATAGGATTTTTATAATTCCGATAAACTTCCTTTCATGAAACTTTGCAAATTAACATTATGATACATGTAATTATGAGGCAATGACTTGATCACATTAATATGATTGTTTTTTTAAAGGCATTGTCATTTCCTTTTAAACAAAAATTTGTTTAATCATTCAACAAATTGTGTAATTAATTCTAATTTTAAGTTCTACAAAACTCTATCTTAATATATCCAATTAACTAGGTTAGAAACCCATCTACAAATTCATCCAAGGTTAGTTCAAAAAGAAGGTGAAAGTAACCAAGCGATTATTTTAACTACAATTTGGTGCGTATGGAAGGCGCGTAACGATATGGTTTTCATAAAAAAGCCTATTAAATTAGCAAAAGTAATTGAGAACATCAAATGCCTTGGTTATCTTTGGATTAAGAGTCGATCGAAGGTGTATATATTCTCTGACCTGTGACGATCATCTAATTTTTCTTGTTTTGATGTTTAATTAGATTTAATTCTTCTTTGGTTTTTGTATTCTTGGATGTAATTATTTTGGGTCTGGCATTTCTGCTAGGCACCTGTTTTATAATATTTCGTTGATGTTCAAAAAAACGTTACCAACGAATATTTAGGAATTATAAAGGAACTATTAAAAATTTAGAAATTAATAAAAAAATTATTAAATAGTTAGTAATGAATAAAAAATAAACGATAAAAATAATGTGAGCTCAGAGATTTGTGACATGTTACGCAGCCAATTATTTATTTGTTAGGTATAGAGACATTTAATTTTCCTATCACTTGTTAATCGGTATGTATTGGAAAATCTATTATTATAAAGTTCAAAAAATAAAATCTATTTGATTATTCAGAAACAACCCAAACCATTATTGAAGAAGTTCAGTTATGTTTTCGTCTTATATACTAAGTTTGATACACCAAGATTCTGAAACGAGATCTGCACGTGTTGGTTGTTACTTGTTAGAAAAAGGGGGAAGAGATATGTGGGTAAGAACAAGTGGGAAAGTTTGTTAAGGTTTTTCATTTTAACTAATTGATTTTCTTATGTTTCATAACCTCGGTCTGAACGCTTACTTTTTATTTTTGACTCCACTTGAGTCCAAATGGCTAGCGTCGTTGAAATTAGCAGTTAATTTTTTTTTTTAAATAACAAATATACCTTCATGACTTAAATAGTAAAAAAACATTATATAGTATATCCTCTCTTCTCCCCACCACCACTAACAACACCACCAAACCAAACCCCTCCTTGTCATTATAACATGAGCTTGAGGTACCAATTACCGATTTTGTATAGCATCTAAGCATCTTAAACCTCATCTGAACCTTCAATCTCATGGATCAGTGGATCCATCCACAACTATCTGTACTGTATGGGTAAGCAATAAACCGAATTAACCGAAAAACTGCACCGAAAAAAGCGGCCCAAACTAAAACCGACTGTTTTGGTTTTGTATTTTTTAAAAAACGAAAATTACTGTTTGGTTTCGGTATTGTATCTTTTGAAAACAAAAAAAACCAAAACGAACCGAACGTATACATATACTTTAATTATATATTGTGTGCATGCACGTTTTATTATATATATTATATTATGTTGTGTTCTTGTATGTTAAAAGTGTATATATTTCTATTACACGTGTTTGCATTAATAGTATGTTATTATTTATATATTGAATTATTGAATTTATAAATTATAATGTTTATTTTTTATATTGAGTGTTTTTTAAGAAACTAATAATTTTTATAGCCCAAGTTATATGTAATAATCATTAGTTATATCAAAAATTAGGCCCAAAATTTCAAACTCATATTCATTATTTTAGGACATTTTTCTTTTACCCAAAAAAATTCAAGCACAATTGGTTTTAAAACCAAAAAAATCAAAACCGAACCCATTATAAAAACCGAAACCAAACGGTTTGAAAAAACCAAGAAACTTTGCTCTAAGCAAAATGTTGGTTGAACGAGGGATATTATTTTGTTGTTAAAAGAATTTAAAATTATTATTGTTTTAAATCACAATTGTTAATTGATTTATTTCATGTTTTAACGAGCCGAATTACAAAGGCATTAATTTTTTTCATTATCTAATGCGTCCTAACGAGCGTGATAAATTTTTTTATAGTTTCTTTTTTATATAAGGTTTTTATTCAGACAATGAATCATGCCTTGCTAACCAAATGAAAATGGAAAGTGATCAATTACCCGGATAGCTTGTGGGCTCGTTATATCAAAGCTATTCACAAATCTTCACTTGAATCTCCTTTGGATATAGAAAATCATGGGTGGACAATTGGTCGGCTATTTTAACTGTTGGGCAGGAGCTAGGAAGCATTGGGGAATCAATTAACAACCTATTCCGTAAACGCATAGGGAACGGGGCTACGTCATCGCTTTGGAACTTGGCATGGTTCGGAACGATACCGTTTCGAAGGCTATTCCCTGCCTTGTATGATCTTGATCGATACAAAAAGTGTAGGATTAGGGATAGAATTATTAGTACGGGCTTGGGGTCTGTTGCGTTCAAATGGGATTGGGAAAAGGGAGCAGAGACTCAATCCCGGATTGAGGAAATTTGGGACCTAGAAAACATGATAAAAAAACTACGGATTCATTGAGGGGCGGACAAATGGGTATGGGAAGGTAATCCGTCTGGAAACTTCTCCACATAATCATGTAGAAGATGGCCAGGGCCGTTCCTGAGATTTTGGGGGTCTGTGCGACTAAAAAAATGGGCCCTAAAATTCTAAAATATAAAGTTAGATATATGAAGAAAAAAAATTCATTAATATAATAAAAATTGTAACAGCACTAGGTTTGATTTCTCTTAAAAAAATCAATTCAAAAACCTCTCTTGATTGAATTCATCTTATTGAATTTCGAAGGCAGAAGACATCAACGATTGTTGATGGAGTAATTGTCGTATTTTTTTATTAGGTAATACTGTTTATATTAAATATATTTTTATATAATTTAGTTTATATTAAATATATACCCCCCCCCCCCCGGAAAAACCGGGCCCTGAGCGGTCGCCCACCCCGCACATGCTCAGGGCCGGCCCTAACACGATGCAGGAATCAAAGGTGGATGTTCTATGGTTAAGCTGGGTACCCCTGACTGTCCGATGTTTTGTGTGGCGTCTTCTCCAGCACCGGTTACCGATGGCAATGGCGTAAAAAACTCTAGTTGTCCCTATCAAGTCAGACTGATGCTCCCTATGCTTACTGGAGGAGGAGACCGAAGATCATACTTTCATCCGTTGTCCTGTGGCTAAAAGTACTTGGTGTAGAATATCCAACTGGATGAAAATTGACGTTACGAGGCAAGTAGCTATAAAAGACTTGGCTTTCCTCATCAGGGACACACATGGATCGAATAAGGTAAAAAAAATTCGGGCGCTAATTACTTATAGCACATGTTAGATAATTTAGAAAGCAAGGAACAAATGGGACTTCTCTCAATTAAGATCGCCAGTGGAAAATACGGTAGATGGTGTAAAAAGTACTTTCCTTCTCATGGCCAGAAACTAGGGGAAAGAAACTACACTGTAAATGGGAAGATTAGTTAGTTAATCCTATAAATGGGATGGGTTAATCAAAAACTAGTCTATTGGGTAAAATGTAATCATGTTGAACTTTTGGTTGGGTATAAAAGTGTTCATGTCTTATAGCAGATATTCTCATTGTTGTTCAAAAAAATATATATAATTTTTAATATTATCAACACTCTCACTATAATACATTGATTTACGTAAAAGTTTTAGATTTTATCATCCCCTCACTTACGTAAATTCATAGCTTGACGTGCCATTACGTTTACTTTGATTTAAATTCTTTAACGAATTTATTGATTGTTTGCTATAGATTTTGTTATGACCGCAACTCGACAGGTCATAGTTACTAGTCAGTAGAAAAATGAAAAATAAGATTTAATTTTTTTTTGGTGGGATAAAAATAAAACGGAAGGAGTTGGGTAGACGGCGGAGCGTGGGGAAGGGGTGAGACAGATATTCTAGATGGGACCCAGTGGCAGGGAATCCTACGCACACTGTGCGTAAGTTAGGGGCTGAAAAGATATGGCAACGGAAGCTAATGATTTCGAATTGTCTTGAAAATTGTAATTGCGACGCCTTACAAAACCTGTCACCTAAAATCATCATTCCTTGGAATGTTTTTTCTCTCTCTTTTATTACGGCCGTTTTTATTTTATATATTATTCATTTTACCAATGTCATTTCCAATTTATTATAAAAAAAATACCATAATTAGTGACTAATCTCCAACAAAGATTACCACTCTCGGCATGATTCATGAATGTCCTCGGAATATAAAGAACCTAAACAAAGAAGCTATCCTCTCTCTTTTCTTAGTGTTGCGTCATTTTCCGCACGATCATTTTATCCGATATCATTGGTTAGCGGGACATTTGTGAGATACTGAGATCTCATTGGTTACAATAACAAGTTCTCACGCTAAAAAAAGCATTTTAGATATTCGGCTTAACGATTGTGTCCCCTTACCACTGAGCCTTCTGGCGGAGTGGTAGTCCCATGACTTTCCAAATAGAAGGTCATGGGTTCGAGTCTCGCTTGGAGGCAAATTCTTCCAGGTTGAGCCAAGGGGTTTTCCCAGCTGTGGGTTTCCTCCTAGGTGGGTCCCGGTTTCGAGTTTGTTACGGTTACAACCCATTAGGAAAGACATGCATGACTTACAGGAACACCCGGGCTGCTCCTAAAAGGAGAAGGGGTTTAAGAAAGTCGCATTAAAAAAACGATTTTGTCCCCTAAATTATTGATGACACATAAGCACAATGTTGTTATGATTAGCTTTATGTAAAACATGTGATCAAACGCAATATCTAAGTTGAGAGATAAAAGGTGACATGATGATGTTTTAGCTGATGAAGTATTTGATTTAGGTGAGGTGAGGTAAGGTGAGAAGTTGGAGTGGTACGTTGAGGGTACAAGTAGTTGATGCAATAAAGCCATATACTAGAAAGTATATGGCATCACGTTTGAAACCCTTTTTTATGTAATGTCATGTAAACAAGTTACCATTCTCATATAAACTTAGTACATAAAGTATGCTGTATATGTACCACTCCTTCCTGCCTTTTCTACTTTCAACTTGTCTACCCTTACGTAAGCTTAAAATACATCGAGTGCAGTACTTTCATACAAAGCTCAGTTGTGGTTTAAGTCCAAATTGCTATCTCATATACGTCAAAATATGTTGGGCCAGTCCGGGCCGGGTCAAGCCATAAACATTCTTTTTGTCTTATTCTGTTTCGATTTTGTAAATAACTAATGTATAAAGCATAATTATAAAAACATACATTTTATTAAACTTTAGTCTCGTGTGATATTTTTCATAACCGGAACCGGTCGTCTTACAGGTCCACTGTTTCGACAGGTTTCACAAACCAAATTACGTCATAAATAACTTGAAAATTAAATAACATACTAATTTAAAATAAAATATGAAACTATTTTATGTTTTGGTGTGTATGTGTAATGTTAACAAAATATAGATCCTATAGTAAACAAAATATGAAGCATGAAGTAGTAAATAAATAAGTAAATGACAGTAAAGAAAAATAAATATAAATTTTGAAAATTCGGTCCAACCAACAGTCCGGTTCCCGGTTCACGGTTCAACAGGTCAACACAATAAGTCCATAACCGACCGGCCCAAATGAAGACGGTTCGAGGGCACTCAACCAGCGCGGTTGTATAGGCGGTTCTGGGTCCGACCGCCCAGTCAACTTCAGATAACAGTTATAACAGAATAAGTGAAATATCTGCGAGTCATGTTTATCTAGAATCTAAATGAAAGAATAAAGATCATTACTACTACGATCAATAAAGTTAACGGTTAATTAATATCATTGTTTTATACAATAAAATTAACGGAGGCGGAATTTTCAAGCTGTATAGGTAACAGTGGTACCTGTTTCTGAAAGCAGCCATTTCTTGTGATTCTACTTTCTTCCAACATATGCGGCCAGTTTTGACAAATCCGGTATCCAAAAAGACAACTCAGAAGAACCCGTCACAAACATTAGACTGCCTGGAGCCCATTTTATGACAGGGGGTTCGTTTTCAGTGCTCAACCAACTAGCCACCTGGAAAGACAGCGAAAATAAGGTACAATGTCCAGCTCTTAAGTTGGGAAGATCAAGAAAAAAAACTACACAGCTCAATCAAATATACTGATATTGAATGAAACAGCATGGATGACTAAACATGGGATGGCTCTTGTTGCTATTGTTAGAAATAGCAAGATGGGTAGGTTGGGTCACAGGTCAACCCGGGTTCAGATCGAAACAATACATTTTTAGTAAGGTCAAAACCAGATTGGGTTGGGACACAAATATACGTCTACCTCTAAATTTTAATTTGACCATTCAAGATTTATAAGAAAACAAATTGATCCATTCAGGCATTTGTAAGTATACGGATCCTAATTGTCACCTCTAGTTATTGGATTTTAAAACCTAAAGTTGGAACAAATGCTTTTTCTATACAAAACTTAAGCACACAGAAGCATGAAAATACAGAATGTTAATAAGACTGAAAAAAGATTGTAACCATCACGCTAGGTTTTACTTCCTGAAAGAGCCATCCTTATTGTAAACATTCCAGAAAGAATATTATTTTTATTTTTATTTATTTGGGGTTTGGGAATCAGAAGGTGCAGCTTTGATTAATAATGAATTAGTAAGCCATACCTCTTTGCCACTACGAATACTCCAAGCATAAACGCTACCATCACCTGAACCTGCAAAATGACACTCTGATTAGAACCTGCAAGCTTAAAACTATGCGAAGACGCCTTTTTGTTCCTCTATTGTATTGTCTTTATAAATATAATACATCCACAAGATGTGTTTAGGTGAACTTTAAGCTGTTAACGAAAGATTGTAGAGCATTCATACTTCACCTGATATAACAAACATTCCTTCGGGACTAAAAGAAGCCTCCAAAGTGGAATTACTTGAAACTGGCTTTACATTATATGTGCCTAGCTGCACAAAAAGTGCAAAACAGGCCTTAAACATTTCTATATATATGAACTGAAATCATCGTTGACAATTTGAAGCACTTTAAAATACTCACAAGTGTACCACGAAAGGAATCAAGTACATGAACGCGCCCATCCTTAGTTGTTAACAACATGAGTCTACCATCATTACTGAATTTTACAACATTTGCATCCGACACATCTCCACCAACAGAAAATATTTCAAAAGGACCCTTCAAGAGATCAAAGATCAGGAATTTAATATTTGCATATAACTAAGTGACAAAAATAAATATATTTATTTATGGATTTGAACTAATAACCTTTTCATAATTACGTGAATCAAACATCCTTATTGATCCTCCAAAAGCAACTGCAAAGACAAGTCCTTGATCGTCATAAGCTGTTGCGGGTCTTCCTTGTACACGTAAAAGTCCCTAAATCTATAATTAGTCAGCTGGCGTCATAGAATATACATGCACACATACACAATAAATGTTCTAGAAAACAACCTGACATTTTTCAGCTCTTTGATCCCAAAGCAAAACAGTTCTATCAAGAGAGCCAGAGATAAAATGTTCTGTTCGTGCACATAAACTCAGGGAGACAACCCTAGCAAAATCAACAACACAAAACGTTGATCAATTAATTTAGTACTGTAACTGCATGCGTGTAAAATGGCATATGATGTGGGACCTGCCTGTCATGATGACCTCTAAAGTAGCGCAAGTATTTGTTGTCATGCAATGAGAGAAGCCGCAGAGATTCTGCATTATGAAAAAAAGTCAGGATAAAGACTAAATAATTGCACACATGCAAAAATTATTATGATATACGAACCGTCCCATCCATTTTTGGAGGAGTATATAACAGTTGTGGGATGTGAAGTGAAGGACACCAAGTCAATCCCATACTTTTTGCTATTAATTGTCTTCAAACATCTGCAAATAAGAAATTACTGTATCATTAACTGGATACTAAGACCATATACAATTATACATATAAGTTCAGTAACTATATGGTACACAACAGCAGCAGTAATTAACAATTTGATCCCCCATGGTATGTTCTTTCTCTCCTTATTGTACTAGTATAGGTCAAAAAGTCAACACTTTACATCTAGAGCAGGTCAGCATTGTATAAGTAGTTTGTACCGAGTGACAACATAAAAGAAGATAATAAATCTGTTGGCCGATGCATTTTGCTTGCGATCACGTATTTGTGTCTCCAACCTCAAGAAACATTCACAATAAAATACAAACTTAAGCTTCAAAGGGGTGGTCCAGTGGTAAACGCCCCTAAAGCAAAGGTCTCGGGTTCGAATCCAAACTCCACTAGTATTCTGCCTTTAACCCCCTTGAAGGCCACCTGCCCAGCGCAGGCTGCGTTTTACCTTGTCCCATTGGTTGGCAGAGTATTGGTGGGGGTTAGGTGTGGAGTCTCGTTTAGAGGCGACTGGCCCTAATTAGGGTTAGCTGGCCCTAATGGGCCTATCTCTACAGTTTGGGCCGCCTAACTTGGAGAACAAGTTAGGAACCCTAGTTTTAATCTATAAATACCCTATGTTGTAATTGTACCGTTGAAAGATTTTTCGGTTAGGTTTAGCTGATAGTGGAATCCTTGGTACTGTTTGCTTTCATGAAAGCTCTGTTGTTGTTATAACCGTTTGCTAGTTAGCTGGTCTAGAACTGTGAAGCTGTTTCTTGTTCGGTGGTGATCAGTGGTACGACATTTGGCATGGGTTGGGATAAGAGGGACAGTGGGAGTTGAGCATAGTTGACTCAGTGAAGGCAGTGAAGGCAGTGAAGACTCTTGGGTTCAAGATTCTGGTATGCTTCATTACTTACTTCTGTGAAGCATTGGTGAATCTATTGTTTGAAGACTTTGGGAAGATACAAGTTTATGTATCGCTGGAAGTTGGTTCCCTTCTTCCAGCGATACATAAACCTGTATCTTCCCAAAGTCTTCAAACAATAGATTCACCAATGCTTCACGGAAGTGAGTAATGAAGCATACCAGAATCTTGAACCCAAGAATCTTCACTGCCTTCACTGAGTCCCAATGCATCAACCCAGACACATTCTCAGAAGCAAAATTTACCATCTTTGACATCGACTCTAAAGAATGTCCCACACTAGAACCGGAATACTTAAAATCCAAAGCATTCCAAACCTGTTGCTTCCATTTTCACCGGTTTGATCCCACAGTACCACACCCCAAAATATCATTTCTTGTATCAATATATACAACTTTTTAAGGATTTTCATCTAAATCCCAAGAATCACCAAAATGCATACGCCTTGGAACTTGACTTGGACTTACATCGGAGCTTTTCCTACATAACCACATGAACATATCACCATTAGTAATGAAGATGAACATATCACGCAAGTATTTATTACTTGTTTTCACCAATTTGACCCGTTTGCACCCATTTGGTCAATTAAGGTTCTTAACACTTGCATTTCCACTACAAGTTTCATTCTTTTCATGTAACATTCATATTACAAAATTTCATATCCATTATGGCACTTAGGCCATAACCTCATATCCATTATGATACTTAGATCATAACCTCATATCCATTATGGTATTTTAACCATAACCTCATATTCATTATGATTCATAGACCATAACCTCATATCCATTATGATTCATAGATCATAACCACATATCCATTATGATTCTTAGATCATAACCTCATTCACACATATCCATTATAGTATTACACTATAACTACATTCATTCATTGCACATATCCATTATAGCATTTCAACTATAACTACATTCATTCACATAACCATTATGGTATTTCCACTATAACCACATTCATTCATTTTACACATATCCGTTATAATTTTATCACTAATTTATCAACATTACTAAGTAAGTGCATAGCCTTTTGAGTTAGAAGATCCCGCACCACCTTCTAGCTTTGCAAATTTGATTACCTAAACATATACACCTAGTTTAGTAATCTAACATGACAAAACCAACTAACCGAAAATCCAAACCGTCAAACCTTTGATTACACCCATCCCGTCTTCAGCCATAACAATAGCAAACAGAAAACATATCGAAACAGTGAAATAAACACAGTAATGTCACGGGCCTGAACTTGACAGTTGTCCTATTAAACACTGTCAATAAACCGATCTACTCCTACAATAAACCTCGCAAACAAATCTAAACCCGAATACTAAATTTCTCATAACTCGGTTCCCAAATAGTTGATAATAAACAGTTAACAGAAACTAACCAAATCTCTAACCTTTAACCGACGAATCCAAGAGTTTTATAACCAAACCCTAGTCGGCGGCTTCAAAGAGATTAACCCGGTACTATAAACAAAACCATTTATACCTGTGATACAAACCCGAAACACCCAACCCGACGCTTCACCTGCAATCCCGAGTGAAACCAGCAACTCCAAGAGATCCACAAAAGAAACTCAAATTGAAAAATCACTCCAAACCAGTCCCGAACAGCCCTGTTTTCTCCCGAAACAGCGTTGTTTTCTTCCCCCTTTTGCGCAACCTAGGGTTTGAAAAAACCCTAATTCCGGCGGCCCAAAAAACATAAAACGAGGTTGCGAATCAGCCCTGGAACAGCAGCAGAAAACCGAATTTTTTTCTGGAAACACTGTTCATGCGGAAAAACAATGTTCACGTCGGCGGAGTACTGTAGCAGCGGCGGTTATGTAGCAGTTAGGGGTTTCCTTTGCGAATCGTTCTTCCGTGCAATACCGTGTGTAACAACGAACCAAAGCTCTGATACCACTTGTTAGGAACAAAGTAGCGCAGCGGAATCAACACACGCACGCACAAACGATTAGAAAACAGAAAAATAAACGACACAAGAAATTTTACGTGGTTCGGTCCCACTGGGGTACCTACGTCCACGGGCTGCAACTAGGTTATTTCATTAAGCTCTAGGGACACAGATCACAATTACAACATAGGGTATTTATAGACTAAAACTAGGTTTCCTAACTTGTTCTCCAAGTTAAGCCCAAACTGTAGAGATAGGCCCATTAGGGCCAACTAACCCTAATTAGGGTCGGCCGGCTCTAAACGAGACTCCACACCTAACAGTGGGGACCGTGAGTTTTCCAGTGATAGTTTCTCACGGTTATTAAAATAATAAAATACAAACTTGCACCAAATGTTCCAGAATGCTCTTTCTATCCCATGATTATTTACTCTTGCAAGAACAACATCCTCCCCAAAATAATCCCTAGAAAAATAGTTAATCAAATTGCGTTCTTTTTAGTTACTTCCTGGTGAAAAATCAGGCCACTACATAGAAATCTTTTATATGTTGCAACCCAAAAAAATCTAAAAGACTAAACCACATTAAACAAACACGTAATTTAATAACATGGAATAATTATTAGTCCCAAAAAGGAAAACCGTAAATAAAAATAGCCTTTATTTACTCCATTGCCAAGGAACTTTTCCTTTCTCCAGAAAAATTTATAGATATCAAACAAAAAACATACGTTGCATTAGTCACGTCATAGAGCCGAATGGATTCATCATCACTAGCGGTCACCAAAAAATTTGAAGTCTTGTGAAAATCCATTGAACTAATCCTACCACTCTGCAATAGAAAAAAAAATTTCATCATTGTATTGACTAACTGGACATCTAATATCGTAGTGCAACTTTATGACCATAAATCAACTTATATCTGCAGAATCTGCCAAGGGAATAGATGGTACATATACCTATCATGAAAATGAAACTGACATTATGCACCTCAAAAGCAATAGACGATTTCCACTTGAATCTCACAGAAAAAAAAAGATATAGAAAACCAATCATATAACTTCAATTGTAACGCTGAAGTCAATCGACAGAAAATGAACTCATTGAATATTTGCACTTAGCAATACCATGTAATGCACCAATAGAAGATGCACAATGCAGTTTACGAGATTATGCACGGACCCCTCAATGCTAATAACAATTTCCAGTTCCAAAACAAAAACCAACATAGTTACATGTTAGAAATGTTAACAATAACAACATTCTGAGATGAAGTTACAAAGTAGAACTTAGCTGCTAAACACAGTTGCTGTAATATGATAACACCAAAAATATATTTGTGGTTGCTTGTTGAGTTCTAGCAGATATTGAGTTTTAGAGTGATGAAATGTCAGTAAATAGAAGTGCTATTGCTAGAATATTCTACTAACAACATCATCTGCATTTTCAAAGATATAGAACCTAAACCTACAGGCAAAATGAGTTACCAGACAATAATTCAACTTAGTTCATCTAAAACACCTTCAATTCAGATTAAGATAGATATGTTTACATAATCACGGAAGGCCATCCCTACTTCCATGCTATGAATAATTTCTTCTGTGAGCTCCAATGATACCTTGTCTTCTCCATCCGTTTGTCCACCTGCACACAATAACAATACGAAGACTCAATCCATTGAAGCGTTAGCGAACAATTACTTGCACGTTATGAACTCAGGGGATTTTAATTACTCACCTGCCATGGGCAAGGAAGAAGCGACCGATATATCTTTTTCCGCTAACCCTAACTTTTCAATACATATAACAACGCCTTGAATTTTCGAAAATAAGTGCAGAGTACAAGGTGAATTGGTGATTTTGGAGGGGGTAGGGGTTTTATCAGCCGGATTTAGATGTATCGCCGTCGTCTCCGCCGTGGTTCAGAAAGCAGGTGGTCAACAGATTCGTTGTAATCAGATATTTACGGTTTCGGCCCAATATTTACTTCCATGTTCGGACAGGCCCGGAAGGAGATTAAAGTAAATTGTTAGGTGATTTTTGTTTGAAGCAATGAGGTTTAGGAGCGGGGAACCCGAATCGGAACCCGAATTATTTAAAATTTTGAATTTGAATTACTCGAAAACTTATATATCAGAACTTTAAATATCCAAAAATTCTTATTCGGATAATAATATTGGGAATTTTTGGATATTTCGGATATCTGAATCCAAAATTAATTTTATTTGTTTTTAATTATCTTTTACATTTAAATATATAAAACATAATTAAAAATTGAAAACCAGATATCCTAAAGAAACCCTAATCTCAAGTTCGCAACCATTCTGCCATTCTCATTCAATCGTTCTACGTTCGTCGTTCTTCCCCTCCTTCCTGGCCACCTCCGTTCGGTCGTTCTTTCCCATCCCCCGACCTTCGCGGCTCAAATTTCACGCTCACCTAATTGATTACGCTCACTCTCAATCTTAACAATTACGCTCCTCGTTGGCCTTCCTTACTTGTAAATCTGTAATCGTATTCATCATTTTTTGGTCACTAAAGAAACATACCAGGGTCTGAATAAAATTGTTATAAGAGAGATTTTTAGACCCTAAAAGAACATATTGGAGACTTGAAATAAATATTATCTTATACTGATTATCAGACTCTAAAAGTACATATTAAGGACCAAAATAAGATGCTATCTGAGATTAATTTTCAATCTTTAAAAGAAACATATTAACGACTGAAATCACATGGTAACGGTGACTAATTCTCGGTTTTTAAAACATCTTATTGAAGAATAGTTTTATTTGGAATCACGAACCTAACGAAACGTATTAGGGACAATATATAATAATGTGTAACAGAACGTTATGGTTGTTTATTTCATTTTGTAAGTCTCGTAAACTTTTTAACACGAGGGTCACAAATTAAAAGCTCTAGGAAAAAATCAAACAAATTGAAGCGAATCATACCGATATTCCAAGTTTTAAATAAAAAACTTGGGTTTATGTGACAAGGTAAAAACTCTCTTGAAATATAAGTTTTCTTGTTACCCTCTACTTTTTGAGAAAATACCACTAAGTAATGGAACCAAAGTTTTCTTTTTAGTTTTCTTGATCTTGAAGGATGAAGAGCCTCTATCTTGCACCTTTGGTGCTTCAACGATCACTTTGGTTGGTGTAGGAGTTTGAAACTTAACCGAATCGGCTTGTTTTAATTCAAACATGTTGTCATATTCGGGTTCGTATTTGTCTATTGTGGACTTTACGTGAGTTGGTTTTGGATTTTGATCAATAAACTTGATCTCGTCTATCTCAGGGTCAATGTGCGTATAATGACTTGGATCGGGTCCTCTTGTTGACTTCAATTAGTCGAGTTCTGATTTTGTCTTTAAAAGTTGTTGTTTGAGCAACATAAGATAGTATGCCATTAAACTTCCATAGTCTTTCGAACTTTCTAGGGTTTGTTTCTTGTCTCCAACCGTGACCTTTGTTCCATGTGGGTTGTTTTCCGTTGCAATGCTTTCCATCTATATATCAATGTATATTATATAACATATATGAGTGGTTTCTATCACAATGAAAAATACATTTTTTTACTCCATAAAAACATATATTAGTTCGGCCCAACTACATTTGATAAAAGGAGTTTTATGTTATTAGAAAACGTTTATTTATGCATGGATTAACGATTTCAATCATTTTTTACTACTCACCTCGTTCTCGTTTGTAGAAGTATTTTAACAATTTTAAACTTCAGAAAACGCTTATAATGACATAGTGTTACACAAATATTATTCCCTTTCATTAGATTTTACACCTTAAAACTTTATTGTATACTTGAAAAAACTAACTTATGTCATAAAGGCCACTACATAACTGAATTATAAAATTTCAAAATTATATAATATACTATGAGAGCAATATAACCTCTTTGAGTTTGTGCGCGTAAATCTCTCCTGCCAAAACCTTTTCTCCAAACAACATGACAACCTCTTTCACTGATTTAAACGGTTGTCGGCTATCGATTTCCACCCTTCCTCTCACAACCAATCCCTCCTCCATCTCTTCCTCAAAAGCTAGTTTTAAAATAGAAATCAATACCTTAAAACCACATGCACCCAGTAAAAAAAACACACTACAATGTTTGATGAAATAAAGGAGATGTAAATGATTTATAAGAGATAAGTGTTTGATGAAATAAAGGAGATGTGAATGATTTATAGGAAATAAAAAAAAAAAGGATAGAATTATGTACATTTCTTGGCTTCCACTTCACTAGAATTCTATTCTGTTAATTGAAATTGATGTTTATTGTTTTGGTGGTTGCACCATCTTATTCATTTTAATTATTTTGTATATGATCATAACCAAGTTCTAATTCATTGAAAGGAGGTATCATATCTACCTTAATTATCCCACCAACATGGGGTCATTGGGTCCATTCCTAAATTATTTTTTCACCAACTGCAGACTGCATATAATATTTTATATTAAAATAATAATTATTATATCATTAAAACCTCTAAAAAAAATAAATCCTTGATCAGATTCAATAAAAATTTATTCAAAGTTTATTACTCATAGTGATTTAATAAGACGGCTAAATTAAATCATGTATATACTATAGTCGAACGTTTGGTACGTAAATTGAATTTTGCTATTATAATAATTGTTTTCACATATGTATCAAGTAAAATGTGTATAAAAAGCAAATGGCAAACCGAGAAAACAATAGTTAAATCTATCTATATTTAATTTCCTTGTGAGATAATTTTTGTTTTGATTGAAGACATTAAACTTATAATGTAATCAAAATGAAATGAAATTTTCATGAAGTTTTCAATATATGGAGTCAACATGGTGTTATTTAGACAATATTTTAAGGAATATCATATGATTTACGTGCAATTTATTTATTTTTGTTAATTAAGGGTATTCAAATTCTTTTTAGGTTTTATAATAACAAACATGTCATCACTACATAACAAAGGTGAAAAATATTATAATCTTATATATTACAAAATGTTCTAATAACGCACCATATGAACAATAGTCCAGTGTGTATACACACACATACTTAGATGTCATGTATGGCAGAAGCCAGCGAACATTTGTTGAATGTTCCTTAAAAGTCAACATGCTCTACCTTAAATCGTTTCGGTTTGTGTATCGTCCTCTTTGGCCTCACATGGGACCCCGTCCCATGTTGATATACTACTACATGGACCACATCTGACGATGTTGATGTATTTGTGGAATCATCTGGTGGACGACACCTACATCTGCCAGAGTCGGCCTCATACTCCCCATCAATAACCACCTAAAGTTTGAACACATACAACTATAGAAACGAGAAACGAAAATTAGTAATAATCATATACTTAGATGCCATGTGAGCTATAATTACAATATTTTAAAAATATACCAAAATAGTATTAAATTTTTGTTTTGTATTTATTTTTTTTTTCTGTTAGTTGAGAATATCAAACTTAATTTATTGTAGAGTTGAAGTTTTAAAAAGATACAATAACGTTGTGTATTAGAAAGCAACCTAATAGCGCATCACATATTGTAGTGTGACACTTGTATCATTCAACTCACTTTTAAAAGTTTTAAATGATTAAGAAATGATTAAATCACCTAATAAAAATGGTGGTGGAGAAAGCTTTATAAAAGAAAAGGTATTGAAATATCACTTTGCTATGATTAACTTTTTGTTTTCTTTTATATTCATTAGGAACCACAAAAAAAAGTTTAGAATTTGTAATTTTTTTTCTAAACCAAATGTCTTTTTCCAATCCACTTTCATAAACAAAGTAACATTTTTCATTTATGATCCTAGGGTCAAGCATCCATATGGCTTTAAAAATCGGCATCATGAAGATCATTCGTGCTAGAGATTTTGGATTAGGGAAATTCTCATACAATAGTTTAAAATCAATTAATAATACAAAGAAATTGATACATCATTCCTATAAATCAGTTAGTTATGGTTGAATCACAAGACGATTATTAAATTACTGGTTTAACGCGTCAACAGAAATAAGATGTACGTAACATGGTCATTAAACATTTTCAATGCATTTTATTGTGTTTAATTGCTTCAATCGAAAGTTTGGTTCTTTTATGTTTTAAACTGCACGCGTCGATAGTAACGCTTCAATTGCAGTTGAGTGGTTGCATCGGTAGGAACTACTCTGTAGCAATAGAGCAGTAGGAACTACTCTGTCACAAGACGATTAATAAATTACTGGTTTAACGCGTCAACAGAAATAAGATGTACGTAACATGGTCATTAAACATTTTCAATGCATTTTATTGTGTTTAATTGCTTCAATTGAAAGTTTGGTTCTTTTTTGTTTTAACTTAACTACTGTAACTGCACGCGTCGATTGTAACGCTTCAATTGCAGTTGAGTGGTTGCATCGGTAGGAACTACTATGTCGCAATAGAGAAGTAGGAACTGCTCTGGTCGGTTGTAACTCCTAAGCGTTATGAACTTGTGAGGTCGGTAGTAACCCCTGGAACCCTCGGGTTGGTAGCATCTCCTAAGAGGTAGAAACTAGTGAGGCCGGTAGTAATTCCTGAACCCTTAGGTCGATAGCAACTTATGACTTCGGTATGAACTATGGAGCAGTAGTAATTGTTAAGGTCAATAGTAACTATGGAGTGACCCAACACTAGCAACTAATGACCTCAGTAGTAACTCAGTAACAATCTAGTTGATGACGTGTAAAACCCATAATTGGAACACCAATTATTAAAACATTAAACACACGCGGAAGCATTTATCTCAAGAAATTTTTTATTATTTTTTTTCTTCTTATTTTTCTCTCGTACCGTGAGAACCTGGACACCTCCCCTCGCGTACCGCGGGGGAGTCCAACTTTGTCTGTCCGAGAGCCATGTCTCTCGCGTACCGCGAGAGAACCCTCCCTGGCTTTCGCGTACCGCGGGGAACCCCTGTAAACAGAAAATTGAGCTTTTCTGCCCAGTTCCACACTTAGCCAAGTTTTTACCATTTTCACCAACATGTCACAAAAAACATTTCTATCATTTGGGTTTGAACAAAAACATTCATACTACATTTATAAATACCCAAAAACATAATTTCTTGTATCAATTTACACTACCATCTAAGGATTTTCCTTTAAACCCATCAAAATACCAAAAACGCATACGAGAATCCTTCAAACGCCTCGGACTTGATCTTGACCTACATCGGAGCTTTTCCTACATAACCACATGAACATTTCACCATTAGTAATGAAGATAAACATAACAAACAAGTATTTATCATTTGTTTCCACCCATTCACCCATTTGACCCGTTTGACCTGTTTGCACCCATTTGGTCATTTAAGGTTCATAACACTTGTATTTCCACAACAAGTTTCATTTCTTTCATTTAACACTCATATCCACCATTTCATATCCATTATTGCTCTTAGGCCATAACCTCACATCCATTATGATTCTTAGATCATAACCACTTATCCATTATGGTATTTTAACCATAACCTCATATCCATTATGATTCATAGATCATAACCTCATATCCATTATGATTCTTAGATCATAACCTCATATCCATTATGATTCTTAGATCATAACCTCATTCATACATATCCATTATAATATTGCACTATAACCACATTCATTCATTTCACATTTCCATTATAGTAATTCAACTATAACTACATTCATTCACATAACCATTATAATATTACCACTATAACCACATACATTCAATTACACATATCTATTATAGTATTGTTACTATAACTACATTCATACTTATCACATCCTAGTTCATGCTATCATCATACATATTCAATACAACACATTTTATGCATACATATTACACATTCCACCCATTTATCATCATTACTAAGTAAGTGCAAAGGCAATTACCTTTTGAGTTAGAAGATCCCGCACCACCTTCTAGATTTGCCATTTGATTACCTAAACATATACACCTAGTTTAGTAATCTATCATACATAGATAATCACATTACAATTTAGTCCACAACTAAATTTCCATTTCCAACCTAAACTGACCCGTTTGGGTTATCCCCATAACCAAACACTCTCTTTCAACACAAAGTCACCTACTTGAGTTTTCTTTCCATTACCTTGACACTAATTTCTCATTCAATAACTTTTATTAGGTCAATTTGGTGTTGTTTGTTCAAGTGTCTATTACCACCTAAACACTTAATCTTCACTAATTCATCATTTTAGTATCATGATCCAAACACCCCTAATTTTCACCATATGAACCCTAACTTTTCAAAATCAAAATCAAAGGGTTCTAGGATGTTAATCACTACTCTTTACCTTTAATTTAGCTAGATTATCCACAATTTAACACCAATTAACCACATGCATTCAACATTTTCGGATTTCTACAAAACCCACTCACTAACACATTCAAAAGTGAATTCAAAGGGAGATAATCACTTACTTGATGTTAGGAAGTTGTTGTGTGAGCCAAAACCTTCACAAATCTGAGTTCAAACGCACGATTTAGCATTTTCTCCTTTTCTGCTCTTGCTATGAACGACCCCAAACAATACAAATCAACTCAATTTTGACTTTTGGCTAGTCAAAATGGCAGATTTGCCATGTTACAGTTTTGCCCCCTCAACTTTCATTTCACCCATTTCATTTCAAAACTAGTTAAAACTAGTATAACTTCATTACAAACTTGAAACCCACTTGTTTCAACTTATTTCTAAAATATTATTTTTCCCATAATATTTTTTAAAATATTTTATTTATTTGAAAACGAAACCCGGATTTTGGTTCGTTACATGACGTCATCGGTAGCAACTTCACACTAGCCTTAAAAAATACAAAGGCGGCTCGCGATACGAAGTGCCAAGTACGCCAAATTACGCCATCGGCCACATCATTTGTGCGAGTTAGGGTGCTTTGCACCCTTTGGGGTCCCCACTTGTGTCTTGTTCTCAGAAAACAAATACGTTAATAGGCTTTCATTTATATACTACTCAAAGTTTAGTCCCCTCTCATGTATTGGATAACTTTCAACCACTTTCTTTTCAATTCTCGCAGCTTTCACATTTTCAAACACATAACTTTGAGCACCAATATCTCATTCATTTTAACTCCGTTTTAGACATAGTTTGACTTGTTACAAAACTCTCACATAGTAGAACACAAACCCATAAAAACAATAAGCATGTTAAGACTAATTACATATAATTATTTATGTCGAAAGTTGAGCGTAAGTCATTTTTCTATTTTTATGAAAAATGAATTTTTCATAAATCTTTAACAGTTTTATCTTCTGAATTTCAATAACTTAAAGATGTATACAAATACATTCATTTTATCCAGTTGTATCATATTTCATAAATATATTCAATCAATTTAAAATAGATTACACTATATTCTATAAATTGGAACATGTATAAGATATGTAAATATTTCATACTCATGCATCCTATTATCATAAAAAATAAACAGTCTTATTATATTATATCTTATCTTTGCAGAACTTGAACGACATTGTATAGTTAGTCGATACAGCTCGATCCATTCTTCAGTTATTCCTTAACATAACTTATTATTTCGTGTGTTGCCGACTCTAAAGCAAGGGCGGACATGTATCGGAAACGAGTTAGCCTCTCTGACTATCTTTTTCGTTGAATTGCTTTCGACAACTGACAAGAAGAAACAACGGATTCACTTCACATCTGTCTCTTTGCTGAATTGCTATCGACTAAACAGAAACCCTTGTTAAGACGAAGATCTTTGCTCAAGAGGAAAAACTTCATTATACGAAATAAGATAACTAACATGCAGCTGTCTAATAAAATCACATTTTTTCATATTTTTTTAGTTTGCAATTTTCTCTAAAATCATAAAATCAACATCGGGGTTGGTGACCCAGTGACAGAGACAAAAGCTCTTAAACCACCTAAGATCCTGAATTCAAACAAAAGTGTCGTTAAGTCCAAAATCCTCCGGACATAAATGGCAAAACTAAGAAGGGTCTATTAAGCAACGTCGTCCATAAATTTCACTAAGGCTATGTGTAACGGTATCGTGACAGGACGTAACCGGTTGACGTGATTGTCGTGAGAGGGGGCATGGGACGCTTATGTGATTGTGGTCTCGGCGCTCTCCTTCGTATGTGTGAGGTGGACGAACCAGATGGCCCGTGGGCAGGGGCGAAGTTTACTTAGGGCCCCCCGTTTTTTCGCTCAGTAGTATTAATTTATAAGTATTCGACCGAAAGTTTTATAGTTTTGGCCCACGTAATAAAAAAAACACAGCCCCTATGTTTTTTTTTAAACTTTGTCAGTGCATGTGTGGAAGGAGTTCCCCACTACACATAGAACCCCGTGTAAACTTAAACTCGTTCGTTCTATATATTTCGCGAGGGTCGACGAAGCGCGTGTGAGTAGGGGGAGACCTGCTTGATGATCACGTAAATCAAGCTCCGTTTCAGACACCCAGTTATTTATGTAAACCAGTAGAATCAGGCTTCTAATCGCACAAATTCACTCTACAAAACCTAAGTTAGTACAGTTCTAATCTTACTAGCAAGTACAAAAGCAGAAGTTCGCTGTAAATTTGCCTTAGAAATCAGCAAGTTCAAGTTCAGGTTGTTCGAGTTCTCTTCAATATTGATTCAGAGTAAAGCTAGGGTTTCATCAAGCCATAAGTCCTATTCTGAATTTCGAGCAGCATTCTCGCCATCTCATGGAACCCGATCTCCGTACTCATTCTATCCTTCTCTTTACACACGCACACGACGACGTATAATAGTTGTTGAAATTTTATGTATTTTAGAGCAGTAATGCCCAAACCCCCGGCATTTTTGGTCTGAACCTCCCTCTACCAAGCAAGCCAATATGTCTTAAGTATAAAAAAAGAAAATCTTTATATATATACAGTGTTGTATTAATCGCTAGGCGCTAGTCGGTCGGTGAGGTACCGACTAGCGATTAATCGGGATCAATAGGGACTAATCGGAATTAATCGGATTGAAATTTTTAAATGTAATTTTCCAAAATTTTATATATACGCACATTAATATGAATATAATACTTCAAAGTTCACATAAATGAGTTCCACTAGGTGATTTAGACTAATTTGGTTCAATTTTGACCAAATTTGATCCAATTTTAACCAAAATCATGATGTTGAAGCGCAATGATTTTAAACGACTGGCCGATTAATGACTAATCTGTCATTAATTGGTGTGGGAGGGATTAGCAATTAATCGGAGGCTAGTCGGGATTTTTAAAACTATGTATATATATATATATATATAGGTGATGTTCAAATGCTAACCAATATTTATGTGATAACCATCATAACCACTCTCAAACATATTACGTATATGTAACAATTATCATTATGTTAATGTTACATATATGTAAAATGAGAATGAGGAGGCATAGAAATGTGACAAGTGTCCTCCAGTTTACTTGTTTATTATAGATATAGATTCGAACCACTCTTGGTCATATTTCTCTTTATCGAGAAATAGAAGAATCCATACATGGGTTTTGGGAGGGCTGTTGTAGTTCTATGCTACCAGCGGGAATTCGAGTCTCGCCGGGTTAACTAGTAGGGGTGTAAACGAGCCGAGCCCGAGTCTGGCACTACTCGAGCTCAGCTCGTGAGATTTTCTTGAGTTAATAACTAGGAATAGAATTGCGGAATTTCTACGTGAATCAACATCTAGCAAAGGAAGTTTTCCGGTCACTGACTCAAACTCATTGTCAAATTCTACTCAGTGCAACGCAATATGGAGGTACCGATGGCAAAACGGCCCACTCAAGTTTTTAACAATAAAGTGATAGACGGAACTGCCATGAAATGACTTATTATTCGATTTATTGATCAGTATGGAATAGGATATATATCAATATACTAAAATTTGATTGATACTTAAATAGCGTAAAATGTAATTTACTTTAAAAGTAAATATATAAAGTTGAAGTTTGAAAAAACAGTGGTATTGGAAAGCATTACAAACATACTAGCCTAGGTAAGTATGTCACATATGTGATGTCTAATTGTCTATGCATATGAAGGTGATCTCTTTAAAGATGTATAAAATCCTAAAAAAATTAACTAGTTTCAAGATTTTCTTGATGCCTAAATTTGTTGAGGTCCTTTTATCAGTATGGTCCGTACCTGTAATAAGATATATTGTCTAAGAGTTATAAATGAACTAAATATTTAGCGAACAGTTCATGAACTGTTTGACGGAAAATTCATTTATGTTCACTAAATTACGTTCGTTTGTGTTCATTCATCTTCGTTTGTTTAGGTTGTTCATTAAAGATTTTTATGTATTTAAAGTTTGTTTAAACTTTTTTGTATTTTTATATATTTGATTTTTATTTTATTACTCATTAGACCTTTTAAACATTTTTTGGGATGATTATAGTTATGTAATATGTTAAGTATTTTAGGATAATTATGTCTAAGTACTTAAACTTGATTTATCTCCGTACTCATTCTATCCTTCTCTTTACACACGCACCCGACCTTCGCGGCTCAAATTTCACGCTCACCTAATTGATTACGCTCACTCTCAATCTTAACAATTACGCTCCTCGTTGGCCTTCCTTACCTGTAAATCTGTAATCGTATTCATCATTTTTTGGTCACTAAAGAAACATATCAGGGTCTGAATAAAATTGTTATAAGAGAAAGATTTTTAGACCCTAAAAGAACATATTGGAGACTTGAAATAAATGTTATCTTATACTGATTATCAGACTCTAAAAGTACATATTAAGAACCAAAATAAGATGCTATCTGAGATTAATTTTCAGTCTCTAAAAGAAATATATTAACGACTGAAATCACATGGTAACGGTGACTAATTCTCGGTTTTTAAAACATCTTATTGAAGAATAGTTTTATTTGGAATCACGAACCTAACGAAACGTATTAGGGACAATATATAATAATGTGTAAGAGAACGTTATGGTTGTTTATTTCATTTTGTAAGTCTCGTAAACTTTTTAACACGAGGGTTACAAATTAAAAGCTCTAGGAAAAAATCAAACAAATTGAAGCGAATCATACCGATATTCCAAGTTTTAAATAAAAAACTTGGGTTTATGTGACAAGGTAAAAACTCTCTTGAAATATAAGTATTTCTTGTTACCCTCTACTTTTTGAGAAAATACCACTAAGTAATGGAACCAAAGTTTTCTTTTTAGTTTTCTTGATCTTGAAGGATGAAGAGCCTCTATCTTGCACCTTTGGTGCTTCAACGATCACTTTGGTTGGTGTAGGAGTTTGAAACTTAACCGAATCGGCTTGTTTTAATTCAAACATGTTGTCATATTCGGGTTCGTATTTGTCTATTGTGGACTTTACGTGAGTTGGTTTTGGATTTTGATCAATAAACTTGATCTCGTCTATCTCAGGGTCAATGTGCGTATAATGACTTGGATCGGGTCCTCTTGTTGACTTCAATTGGTCGAGTTCTGATTTTGTCTTTAAAAGTTGTTGTTTGAGCAACATAAGATAGTATGCCATTAAATTTCCATAGTCTTTCGAACTTTCTAGGGTTTGTTTCTTGTCTCCAACCGTGACCTTTGTTCCATGTGGGTTGTTTTCCGTTGCAATGCTTTCCATCTATATATCAATGTATATTATATAACATATATGAGTGGTTTCTATCACAATGAAAAATACATTTTTTTACTCCATAAAAACATATATTAGTTCGGCCCAACTACATTTGATAAAAGGAGTTTTATGTTATTAGAAAACGTTTATTTATGCATGGACTAACGATTTCAATCATTTTTTACTACTCACCTCGTTCTCGTTTGTAGAAGTATTTTAACAATTTTGAACTTTAGAAAACGATGCTATAGCCATATATTAAAATAAATAATGTCTAAATGTTGTCCTTTTGTTGTGTCGTAACATTTGTAAGCAAAATGTCACCCGAATCAAGAAGTATGTTGACAAATGAAACGAAGTAGAATGGGAAAATATCGTGTTACACAAATATTATTCCCTTTCATTAGATTTTACACCTTAAAACTTTATTGTATACTTGAAAAAACTAACTTATGTCATAAAGGCCACTACATAACTGAATTATAAAATTTCAAAATTATATAATATACTATGAGAGCAATATAACCTCTTTGAGTTTGTGCGCGTAAATCTCTCCTGCCAAAACCTTTTCTCCAAACAACATGACAACCTCTTTCACTGATTTAAACGGTTGTCGGCTATCGATTTCCACCCTTCCTCTCACAACCAATCCCTCCTCCATCTCTTCCTCAAAAGCTAGTTTTAAAATAGAAATCAATACCTTAAAACCACATGCACCCAGTAAAAAAAACACACTACAATGTTTGATGAAATAAAGGAGATGTAAATGATTTATAAGAGATAAGTGTTTGATGAAATAAAGGAGATGTGAATGATTTATAGGAAATAAAAAAAAAAAGGATAGAATTATGTACATTTCTTGGCTTCCACTTCACTAGAATTCTATTCTGTTAATTGAAATTGATGTTTATTGTTTTGGTGGTTGCACCATCTTATTCATTTTAATTATTTTGTATATGATCATAACCAAGTTCTAATTCATTGAAAGGAGGTATCATATCTACCTTAATTATCCCACCAACATGGGGTCATTGGGTCCATTCCTAAATTATTTTTTCACCAACTGCAGACTGCATATAATATTTTATATTAAAATAATAATTATTATATCATTAAAACCTCTAAAAAAAATAAATCCTTGATCAGATTCAATAAAAATTTATTCAAAGTTTATTACTCATAGTGATTTAATAAGACGGCTAAATTAAATCATGTATATACTATAGTCGAACGTTTGGTACGTAAATTGAATTTTGCTATTATAATAATTGTTTTCACATATGTATCAAGTAAAATGTGTATAAAAAGCAAATGGCAAACCGAGAAAACAATAGTTAAATCTATCTATATTTAATTTCCTTGTGAGATAATTTTTGTTTTGATTGAAGACATTAAACTTATAATGTAATCAAAATGAAATGAAATTTTCATGAAGTTTTCAATATATGGAGTCAACATGGTGTTATTTAGACAATATTTTAAGGAATATCATATGATTTACGTGCAATTTATTTATTTTTGTTAATTAAGGGTATTCAAATTCTTTTTAGGTTTTATAATAACAAACATGTCATCACTACATAACAAAGGTGAAAAATATTATAATCTTATATATTACAAAATGTTCTAATAACGCACCATATGAACAATAGTCCAGTGTGTATACACACACATACTTAGATGTCATGTATGGCAGAAGCCAGCGAACATTTGTTGAATGTTCCTTAAAAGTCAACATGCTCTACCTTAAATCGTTTCGGTTTGTGTATCGTCCTCTTTGGCCTCACATGGGACCCCGTCCCATGTTGATATACTACTACATGGACCACATCTGACGATGTTGATGTATTTGTGGAATCATCTGGTGGACGACACCTACATCTGCCAGAGTCGGCCTCATACTCCCCATCAATAACCACCTAAAGTTTGAACACATACAACTATAGAAACGAGAAACGAAAATTAGTAATAATCATATACTTAGATGCCATGTGAGCTATAATTACAATATTTTAAAAATATACCAAAATAGTATTAAATTTTTGTTTTGTATTTATTTTTTTTTTCTGTTAGTTGAGAATATCAAACTTAATTTATTGTAGAGTTGAAGTTTTAAAAAGATACAATAACGTTGTGTATTAGAAAGCAACCTAATAGCGCATCACATATTGTAGTGTGACACTTGTATCATTCAACTCACTTTTAAAAGTTTTAAATGATTAAGAAATGAATAAATCACCTAATAAAAATGGTGGTGGAGAAAGCTTTATAAAAGAAAAGGTATTGAAATATCACTTTGTTATCCATCAATTAAAAAACAAGTACCGGCTCCATTCAAACAGTTCACCAAAGGTCCAAAATGCTATGATTAACTTTTTGTTTTCTTTTATATTCATTAGGAACCACAAAAAAAAAGTTAAGAATTTAAAAGTCATGTAAAAAACTCATTTTTACGTATTTTTTTCTAAACCAAATGTCTTTTTCCAATCCACTTTCATAAACAAAGTAACATTTTTCATTTATGATCCTAGGGTCAAGCATCCATATGGCTTTAAAAATCGGCATCATGAAGATCATTCGTGCTAGAGATTTTGGATTAGGGAAATTCTCATACAATAGTTTAAAATCAATTAATAATACAAAGAAATTGATACATCATTCCTATAAATCAGTTAGTTATGGTTGAATCACAAGACGATTATTAAATTACTGGTTTAACGCGTCAACAGAAATAAGATGTACGTAACATGGTCATTAAACATTTTCAATGCATTTTATTGTGTTTAATTGCTTCAATCGAAAGTTTGGTTCTTTTTTGTTTTAAACTGCACGCGTCGATAGTAACGCTTCAATTGCAGTTGAGTGGTTGCATCGGTAGGAAATACTCTGTCACAAGACGATTAATAAATTACTGGTTTAACGCGTCAACAGAAATAAGATGTACGTAACATGGTCATTAAACATTTTCAATGCATTTTATTGTGTTTAATTGCTTCAATCGAAAGTTTGGTTCTTTTTTGTTTTAACTTAACTACTGTAATTGCACGCGTCGATAGTAACGCTTCAATTGCAGTTGAGTGGTTGCATCGGTAGGAACTACTATGTCGCAATAGAGAAGTAGGAACTGCTCTGGTCGGTTGTAACTCCTAAGCGTTATGAACTTGTGAGGTCGGTAGTAACCCCTGGAACCCTCGGGTTGGTAGCATCTCCTAAGCGGTAGAAACTAGTGAGGCCGGTAGTAATTCCTGAACCCTTAGGTCGATAGCAACTTATGACTTCGGTATGAACTATGGAGCAGTAGTAACTGCTAAGGTCAATAGTAACTATGGAGTGACCCAACAGTACCAACTAATGACCTCAGTAGTAACTCAGTAACAATCTAGTTGATGATGTGTAACACCCATAATTGGAACACCAATTATAAAACATTAAACACACGCGGAAGCATTTATCCCAATAAATTTTTTATTATTATTTTTTTCTTCTTATTTTTCTCGCGTACCGCGAGAACCTGGACATCTCCCCTCGCGTACCGCGAGGGAGTCCAACTTTGTCTGTCCGAGATCCAGGTCTCTCGCGTACCGCGAGAGAACCCTCCCTGGCTTTCGCGTACCGCGGGGGAACCCCTGTAAACAGAAAATTGAGCTTTTCTGCCCAGTTCCACATTTAGCCAAATTTCTACCATTTTCACCAACATGTCACAAAAACACATTTCTATCATTTGGGTTTGAACAAAAACATTCATATTACATTTATAAATACCCAAAAACATAATTTCTTGTATCAATTTACGCTACCATCTAAGGATTTTCCTATAAACCCATCAAAATACCAAAAACGCATACGAGAATCCTTCAAATGCCTCGGACTTGATCTTGACCTACATCGGATCTTTTCCTACATAACCACATGAACATTTCACCATTATTAATGAAGATAAACATAACAAACAAGTATCTATCACTTGTTTCCACCCATGCACCTATTTGACCTGTTTGCACCCATTTGGTCATTTAAGGTTCATAACACTTGTATTTCTACAACAAGTTTCATTTCTTTAATTTAACATTCATATCCACCATTTCATATCTATTATGGCTCTTAGGCCATAACCTCATATACATTATGATACTTAGATCATAACCTCTTATCCATTATGGTATTTTAACCATAACATCATATCCATTATGATTCTTAGATCATAACCTCATATCCATTATGATTCTTAGATCATAACCTCATTCATACATATCCATTATAGTATTGCACTATAACCACATTCATTCATTTCGCATTTTCATTATAGTAATTCAACTATAACTACATTCATTCACATAACCATTATAGTATTACCACTATAACCACATACATTCAATTACACACATCCATTATAATATTGTTAATATGGCTACATTCATACTTATCACATCCTAGTTCATGCCATCATCATACATATTCAATACAACACATTTTATGCATACATATTACACATTCCATCCATTTATCATCATTACTAAGTAAGTGCAAAGGCACTTACTTTTTGAGTTAGAAGATCTCGCACCACCTTCTAGCTTTGCAATTTGATTACCTAAGCGTATACACCTTGTTTAGTAATCTATCATACATACATAATCACATTACAATTTAGTCCACAACTAAATTTCCATTTCCAACCAAACTGACCCGTTTGGGTTATCCCTATAACCAAACACTCTCTTTCAACACAAACTCACTTACTTGAGTTTTCTTTCCATTACCTTGACACTAATTTCTCATTCAATAACTTTTATTAGGTCAATTTGGTGTTGTTTGTTCAAGTGTCTATTACCACCTAAACACTTAATCTTCACTAATTCATCATTCTAGCATCATGATCCAAACACCCCTAATTTTCACCATATGAACCCTAACTTTTCAAAATCAAAATCAACGGGTTCTAGGATGTTAATCATTACTCTTTACCTTTAGTTTATCTAGATTATCCACAATCTAACACCAATTAACCACATGCATTCAACATTTTCGGATTTCTACAAAACCCACTCACTAACACATTCAAAAGTGAATTCAAAGGGAGATAATCACTTACTTGATGTTAGGAAGGTGTTGTGTGATCCAAAACCTTAACAAATCCGAGTTCAAACGCACGATTTAGCTCTACAATCGATTTTCTCCTTTTATCCTCTTGCTATGAACGACCCCAAACAATACAAATGAACTCAATTTTGACTTTTGGCTAGTCAAAATGGCAGATTTGCCATGTTACAGTTTTGCCCCCTCAACTTTTATTTCACTCATTTCATTTCAAAACTAGTCAAAACTAGTATAACTTCATTACAAACTTGAAACCTACTTGTTTCAACTTATTTCTAAAATATTATTTTCCCCATAATATTTTTTAGAATATTTTATTTATTTGAAAACGAAACCCGAATTTTGGTTCGTTACATGACGTCATCAGTAGCAACTTCACACTAGCCTTAAAAAATACAAAGGCGGCTCACAATACGAAGTGCCAAGTACGCCAAATTACGCCATCAGCCACATCATTTGTGCGAGTTAGGGTGCTTTGCACCCTTTGAGGTCCCCACTTGTGTCTTGTTCTTAGAAAACAAATACGTTAATAGACTTTCATTTATATACTACTCAAAGTTTAGTCCCCTCTCATGTATTGGATAACTTTCAACCACTTTCTTTTCAATTCTCGCAACTTTCACATTTTTAAACACATAACTTTGAACACCAATATCTCATTCATTTTAGCTTCGTTTTGGACATGGTTTGACTTGTTATAAAACTCTAACATAGTAGAACACAAACCCATAAAAATAATAAGCATGTTAAGACTAGTTACATATAATTATTTATGTCGAAAGTTGAGAGTAAGTCATTTTTCTATTTTTATGAAAAATGAATTTTTCATAAATCTTAACAGTTTTATCTTCTGAATATCAATAACTTAAAGATGTATACAAATACATTCATTTTATCCAGTTGTATCATATTTCATAAATATATTCAATCAATTTAAAATAGATTACACTATATTCTATAAAATGGAACATGTATAATATATGTAAATATTTCGTACTCATGCATCCTATTATCATAAAAAAATAAACAGTCTTATTATATTATATCTTATATTTGCAGAACTTGAACGACATTGTATAGTTAGTCGATACAGCTCGATCCATCTTCAGTTATTCCTTAACATAACTTATTATTTCGTGTGTTGCCGACTCTAAAGCAAGGGCGGACATGTATCGGAAACGAGTTAGCCTCTCTGACTATCCTTTTTTGTTGAATTGCTTTCGACAATTGACAAGAAGAAACAACGGCTTCACTTCACATTTGTCTCTTTGCTGAATTGCTATCGACTAAACAGAAACCCTTGTTAAGACGAAGGTCTTTGCTCAAGAGGAAAAACTTCATTATACGAAATAAGATAACTAACATGCAGCTGTCCAATAAAATCACATTTTTTCATATTTTTTTAGTTTGCAATTTTCTCTAAAATCATAAAATCAACATCGGGGTTGGTGACTCAGTGACAGAGACAAAAACTTTTAAATCACCTAAGATCCTGAATTCAAACAAAAGTGTCGTTAAGTCCAAAATCCTCCGGACATAAATGACAAAACTAAGAAGGGTCTATTAAGCAACGTCGTCCATAAATTTCACTAAGGCTATGTGTAACGGTATCGTGACAGGACGTGATTGTCATGAGAGGGGGCATGGGACACCAGTGTTGTAAAAATCGCTAGGCGCTAGTCGGGCGGTGGGGTAGGGCCTAGGCCTAGGCGGGATTAATCGGATTGGAATTTTTATATGTAATTTTTAGTTTTTTATATATATACACACATTTTTATATGTAATTTTTATAAAATGTTAATTTTTAAACCACACCAAAGGTTTCGCCGGAATTTGGCCGGATATTTTAGGTTTTCGCCGGAAATTTCAGGTTTTCGTCGGAATGTGTCGCCGGAATCTAGCCGCCTAGGCCCGCTTAGTCCCGCCTAGGACCGCCTAGGCCCGCCTAGCGACTAATTGACCGACTAGGCCAAAATTAGGCCTTAACAAGCCGTCTAGCGATTTTTATGCCAATGCGCGATTTTTACAACCCTGTGAGACACTTATGTGATTGTGGTCTCGGCGCTCTCCTTCGTATGTGTGAGGTGGACGAACCAGATGGCCCGTGAGCAGGGGCGAAGTTTACTTAGGGTCCTCCCGTTTTTTCACTTAGTAGTGTTAATTTATAAGTATTCAACCGAAAGTTTTATAGTTTTGGCCCATGTAATAAAAAAAAACACAGCCAGTATGTTTTTTTTGAAACTTCGCCACTGCCGGTGTGGAAGCTGTTCCCCACTACACATAGAACCCCGTGTAAACTTAAACTCGTTCGTTCTATATATTTCGCGAGGGTCGACGAAGCGCGTGTGAGTAGGGGGAGACCTGCTTGATGATCACGTAAATCAAGATCCGTTTCAGACACCCAGTTATTTATGTAAACCAGTAGAATCAGGCTTCTAATCGCGCAAATTCACTCTGCAAAACCTAATTTAGTACAGTTCTAATCTTACTAGCAAGTACAAAAACAGAAGTTCGCTGTAAATTTGCCCTAGAAATCAGCAAGTTCAAGTTCAGGTTGTTCGAGTTCTCTTCAATATTGATTCAGAGTAAAGCTAGGGTTTCATCAAGCCATGAGTCCTATTCAGAATTTCGAGCAGCATTCTCGCCATCTCATGGAACCCGATCTCCGTACTCATTCTATCCTTCTCTTTACACACGCACACGACGAAGTATAATAGTTGTTGAAATTTTATTAACTATTTGTTCAGTTACTAGCAGTTAGTTGCCCTAGCCCTAGTTTGAGTAATAGTTGAATTGATATAATAGTTGACTGGCAATGTAGAACTTGTTAAATTATATTTTTCCTCATATTCTAGGGATTTGGTTTGGATTCTTGTTACATGTAATAATATACTAGGATACTGAAAGAAAATGAACAGAATAGGTGTGTTCTTCTAGTTCTAGCTGGTGGTCAATGATTATTGCTTTTCTGTCTGTGACAGCTATTCAAAACAGGCTTCAAATGGCGATGGAGGTACGGGATAGTTTAGAGATTACACATACTGGGGAGTATTTGAATTTCCTAAAGTGTTACTTTCGCCCGTTTTCTGTGATTCTCTATCACATAACAAAGCCACAGTTCACCGACAACCCTGAGCATAAGCTGCGAAACATTATTATCGAAATCCTTAACCGTCTTCCTCACAGTGAAGTTCTAAGGCCTTTTGTTCAAGAGCTGCTAAAAGTTGCGATGCATGTTCTTACCACTGATAATGAGGAGAACGGCTTGATTTGCATTCGCATCATATTTGATCTTTTGCGGAATTTCAGACCAACCCAAGAGACTGAAGTGCAGCCTTTCCTTGACTTTGTGTGTAAAATTTACCAGAACTTTAGGCTCACAGTTAGCCATTTCTTTGAAAGTGGTGCACTTGTGGCTCCGGCATTGCCACCGTCTTCATCAATGTCAGCATTGCCTTCCCTTGGTAGTGAAGATGTTAAGCCGATGGAGATTTCAGATCAAGTTGGATCTTCCACCGCCTCGAGCACCGGGACTGCACAACTTAATCCAAGTACTAGGTCGTTCAAGATTGTGACGGAGAGTCCGTTGGTGGTGATGTTTCTCTTTCAGTTGTACAACCGGCTTGTTCAGACTAATATCCCGCAGTTGTTGCCATTGATGGTTTCTGCTATATCAGTCCCAGGTCCTGACAAGGTTCCACCACATTTGAAGACCCACTTCACAGAGCTAAAAGGGGCTCAAGTAAAGGTAATTTCTTGGGATTCGTAATTCATACTTGAAGCATTATACCCTCTCATGTGCTAGTCTAATATGTGGAGCTACTGTGGATGCTCAGCAGGCCATATTTATGAGATTATTTTGATATATTAGTGGGCAGAGATCCGAGCAATACTGTATGCATGTTATACAGCCTAGATAATGAAATTATAATAAGCCTAAAACCTTTATCCACTGAGCTCTAGTATTATCATGTATACTTATCCGTTTCTGGTTGTATTGTTGCAGACTGTCTCATTCTTGACTTACCTTTTGAAGAGCTTTGCTGATTATATAAGGCCACATGAAGAAAGTATATGTAAAAGTATTGTGAACCTGCTTGTGACATGTTCAGACTCTGTTTCCATTAGAAAGGTGATAGCATGACCTAGATCTGTTTGTCCTTAATTTACTGTATCTTACATTGTTTTTGAACTGGTATATATACTTTACTTATCACATTCAGGAATTGTTGATAGCATTGAAACATGTCCTTGGAACGGATTTTAAGAGGGGCTTATTTCCTCTGATTGATACACTCTTGGAAGAGAGGTAAAGCTGATATTTTGTAAATAACTAGTCATTAAAGTTCCACACGGTCATTGTATATTCACACTTCAGCTCAAAATTTTTCACATATTTCTGTGAAAGCTAATTCTTTTACAGACCTGTCTTTTTATAAAAGTAAATGGGCAATTTCAAACATCTAAAATACATTTAATAAAACCAAAATACTTATGAGCCACTTCAATGTCGTCAATTTACTTACAGTGATTGCTAATAAGCAACTATTTATTCCATCTGTCTCAATAAGATTGCTGTTTTAACTTGAGGCTAATATGAAGTATTTTGATGCTATGTTAACAAAGAAGAATTCCCAAATCGATGCCACCAACTCATGCTAATTATGATAATGGGTGAATAGGTTAATATTTGCAACGGAATTGTTGCATAAAGAAGAATGTTTCAAATTTCCAGACCCACAAAACAAAGTATTGCAACTTTTATTAGATAATAAAGATGCAACTTTAACAAGAAAAGTTCTTATAGAAGGCAAAATTAATGCATTAGGAATTTTGGTTCTGCCCCTGATCAGGAAATATGTGAAAGGGGTTCGCTCTTTTTATTAAGATAACTTGCTTTTAGTTTCTTTTGATAGTGGTGTTTTGCATTCAACATAGTGTCTAAAGCATCATTTGACAATTTTGTGAACTATGTTAGGGTTCTCGTGGGAATTGGCCGGGCTTGTTTTGAGACACTGAGGCCATTGGCATATAGTCTTTTGGCAGAAATTGCTCATCATGTTCGGGGAGATCTCTCATTGTCCCAGGTTTGTAGCTTGTTTTGAGACACTGAGGCTATTGCCATACATACTACACAATTATTTATTAGGCTCCGCAAATAATTTAATAGTTCTGTCAATTTTCTGCATGCATGTATCATCTTAACTTTTCTTTATCAGCAAACAAAGATGTTACATAGTAAATACATCAATGGAAAAACAATGTTCAATGTAGTAGAGAATGTATCTACTTAAAGTATTTGTCGACTATGCCCTTGTGAGGGTTAATTAACCATCATTGGACTATTATAATGGGTGATGCAAGATACATAGGAGGGAGGCATATATACATTAAAATAGCTAGTTGATAAACTTCAATATGCAGCAGAACCTAGTTGATTAGATCACATATTCACATTTACTATCTTGGACGTATATGTACTTCTTTCAGTTTGGTTGGTTTATTTCCATCCGTTTTTGTAGAAGTTTTAACATTTTTTATTTCTTATTCACATTCTAACTTCACATATTGCTTCGTCTTTTGTTCATTAGCAGTTGTACTTATCTGCATTGATGCATTTATAACAGATGCGCAGTTATGCACTGTGTTCATCATTTCATGTGTTACATGTCTTATTACTGTGTTTTTTCATTTTGCTGCAGTTGTCACGGATTATCTACTTATTTTCAAGTAATATGCATGACGCTTCATTATCTCTCAGCATCCACACCACATGTGCACGATTAATGTTGAATCTGGTACAGCTTGGATCTCTCAGTTTAAAGTGTCAACTGTCAAGAATATTTCAACCTCATATTTCTTTGAATCATAAGTTTATATAACAATATGTGTGTAGGTGGAGCCAATTTTTGAGAAAGGCATTGATCTGCCATCCATGGATGAAGCAAGGATCTTATTGGTAAGATTTTATATGGCTTCTTATCTGCTATTTTTTCTGGAGTTGTACTTTCCCACATTGGCAATTTCAAGATACTTCTATTATTTCAGAGTAACTATAGCTGATTCTTATTCTATATGTAGGGGCGAATATTGGATGCTTTTGTCGGGAAATTTAGCACCTTTAAGCGTAGTATCCCTCAGGTATACTTCACTTTGCTGATACTCAGTTTCTACTTCCTACCTGTTTTTATAGCGACATAACTAGTAACTACTATCCTTCACAATTTATCGTTTCTACTACCATGGGGTGCTTTGCTTCAGTTCTGTTTAGCCACCCTTACTTATTAGTATAAGCAATTATTATACGATGTCCTCCCAATCAAAGTGGAAGTTCAAAGACTTTCTACGTATACTATCACAGTATAAGCAAGTAATAGGAATGTCTTATCCATAGTTGTCAATAGCGATCATAGCGGGCGCTATAGCGCGCTATGTAGCGTTTCGGATGATGCCCGCTATCTAGTGTATAGCGACGACATAGCGAATTTAATTTATTTATTTTTTTTTTTTTAATTTTTTTTCTATATAAAAAGCGCTAGGGTGACTGTTTTATGAAGATTTAGATGATTAGTGATAGTGTATTTAGCTATTTTGGTGGTAATTGCTACAATAGTTGACTAAATGCATTTCTAAAACTTTCTACTAGTGTATCGCTAAACGTGAAATAGCGCCCGCTATTTACCGCTATTCGCTACGTAGCGTATAGGTGGCTTGTCGCTATTTACCGCTATTCGCTATTGACAACTATGGTCTTATCAATAAAATGTGAACCGTGGATCACATGTGCAAATTATTGAGAAATCATTAGATTTGACTAACTTGAGTAGGTTCACAGTATGTAAATATATAAAATAAAGTTGGAAAAGAAAAAGAGTTCATGCATTTCATAATAATTAATGGAGGTTTTTTCGTGGTATATGGTGTGATTCATAACCCTTATTCTGCCTCCAGTAAAAAAAGGGCGGGAAATAGAAAATAATATTTTAAAACAAAGCAAATAATATTATAATAATTTGTTTGAAGATATTTAAAGGGTGGAAATGGTCTATTAGAAGTAAACTGGATTTTTTTTGTACAGTTCAGTTAAGCATAGGTAATAGCTAATGTAGAGGAGTGCTATTATCATGCCTAAATGCCTTGCTCAGTTTATTCATTAGTTTCTGTATGACAAGCTTCTTAGTTCTTACCCAAAAATAAATGAAAAAAATAAAATAAAAATAAATATATGACCATGATGCAGGTTATTTCTGTTAATTGCTTCTTCCCCATTCCGATAACTCTTGCATCTTTGATCTTTCCACTGATCGTAATCATTTTCTATGATAGCTTCTGGTGGATGGAGAGGAAGGAAAGGACCGATCTACCTTAAAGGCAAAGCTTGAGTTGCCAGTGCAGGTTATTTTAATCAACCTAACCTTTTTCCCTATGAAAGCCAAATGTTTTTTGCGATATGAGGTGTACATCTATGTAAAACTTTTGAAAATGTTTGATAGTTCAAGTCTACTCTAATGACATATACTTCAAGTTGCCACTAGATTATGTACCTCTGGAAGGTAAAAGAAGCCAGTAGGTGTGAAGCATATTTTGTATATACAATTTCCTGTAGTTATATGTAGCAAGACATTTGTTGACCCATGAATTTTCCACTCACTAAATTTTCTGTAAGTTTATCATCATACAAACATATTGAAACTTTTAAAGGAGAGTTGTGTATATTAACTTATTATAAACATAGCTTTGGTGTATCAAGTCATACACTCATGTTTTTTATAATACGTGGCACACTGACATCATATTGAACATTCAAATTATCTCGCAGGCTGTTCTAAACATTCAGGTTCCGGTAGAACATTCCAAAGAAGTCAGTGATTGTAAGAATCTGATCAAGACATTGGTTATGGGTAAATTTCTTCTATTTGTTTAGAGCTGATTTGCCATTTAAACTTTAAATATTATCTTGAATGATTTTCTCTATTGATGTCATATCCAGTAAAAATCTTAAAGGTTTGCCGTAAAATGAGAACTCTTCAATGTTCAATATTTCATATATATTTTTTATTTCCAGGAATGAAAACAATAATATGGAGTATCACACACGCACATCTACCCCGATCACAGGTCTCACCTTCCACTCATGGGACACCTCCACAGATGCTTCCAACAACCCCACCTAATTCATCCATTGGCCAGCCATTTAAAGGGTTGAGAGAAGAAGAGGTATTTATTGTTTGTACAATAAATGCTATTACTGAGTAACATGATTATTAATACTATGAGAAATGGCTTTGGCTAGGTATGGAGAGCCTCTGGTGTCTTGAAGAGTGGTGTACGTTGCTTAGCTCTCTTCAATGAGAAAGATGAAGAGAGAGAAATGATTCATCTTTTCTCCCAAATTTTGGCTATTATGGAACCTCGAGATCTTATGGATATGTTCTCATTATGCATGCCAGAACTTTTTGAATGCATGATATCCAACACACAGCTTGTGCACATATTTTCAACTCTACTTCAAGCACCCAAGGTTTTCAGACCCTTTGCAGACGTCTTGGTTAATTTCCTAGTCAGCAGCAAACTTGATGTTCTGAAACATCCAGACTCTCCTGCAGCAAAACTTGTTCTACATCTTTTCCGGTTTCTATTTGGTGCTGTAGCCAAAGCTCCAGCAGATTGTGAGCGCATTTTGCAGCCTCATGTTCCTGTTATTGTGGAAGCCTGCATGAAAAACACCAGTGAAGTTGAGAGACCACTTGGTTATTTACAACTTCTTAGAACAATGTTCCGTGCCCTAGGTGGTGGTAAATTCGAGCTTTTATTAAGGGACTTGATTCCCACACTGCAACCCTGCTTAAATATGTTGCTGGCAATGCTTGAGGGCCCCACAGCTGAAGAAATGAGAGACCTTTTACTAGAGCTTTGCTTAACACTCCCTGCACGGTTAAGTTCATTGTTACCTCACCTTCCTCGATTGATGAAACCACTTGTAATGTGTCTTAACGGGAGTGATGAACTAGTCAGTTTAGCTTTAAGAACACTTGAGTTCTGGATTGATAGCTTAAATCCTGATTTTCTTGAACCAAGTATGGCAAATGTGATGTCTGATGTGATTTTAGCATTATGGTCCCACTTAAGGCCTTCACCGTACCCATGGGGTGGCAAATGTTTACAACTTCTTGGCAAGTTAGGTGGACGTAATAGACGGTTTCTCAAAGAGCCACTTGCACTTGAATGCAAGGAGAACCCAGAGCATGGACTTCGATTAATTCTTACATTTGAGCCTGAAACTCCATTTCTGGTACCTTTGGATCGATGTATTAATCTTGCTATAGCAGCTGTTATGAACAAGAACAGTAGCATGGATGCTTTTTATAGGAAACAAGCTTTGAAGTTTCTTAGAGTATGCTTATCATCACAGCTTGATTTGCCAGGTCGTGTAACTGATGATGGGTTAATATCTAGGCACTTATCGACTGTTTTGGTCTCATCAGTTGATCCATCTTGGAGAAGACCGGAAGCATCTGATGTGAAGGTTGGCTTATTTACAAGTTCTATCTTGATTCTTGATTCATTATTGATGCTTGTTATATATCTTTTTCTTGACATTGATTTTTTAAAAAAGATTTTTGGGGTTCTTTTTTTGTTTAAAACTAGTGTGTTTGGCCACATGTTGCAGCATGTTTCCATGTTTTTTGCTTATACTGATTTGCAGTCGGATAATAAGAGGGTGTTTGGGATTGCGTTTGTAGAGTGATTTTCAGATTTTAGCGTCTGGAATTTGCAAAGAATCTATTTATGGTGTTTGGGAAAACTAATTTAAAACTTGATTATTTGTGTTTTTGGGGGCAACAATACACAGTTATGTGAAAGCATGATCTCTCCTACCGCACCAAAACTCATCATGTAATTCCTGCTGCAAGTTCTTGCCTAGAGCAATTTGACAAAACGACAAAAAATACTGCTCACTGACAGTAACCTTGTTAAATATGATTATTTATGAATATAGTTGATTACAGTTCCTCTACAGATGTATTGGTTTATTATCTAAATGTTTTGTTTTCCCTATCTTGCCTTTTCTGTCCTCTTGTTCATTCGTATACATTTTGCTTGTTCAGTAGTGTTAGCCACCTTATTAGACCCATGTCATTTTTTTTATCATCTACTACTAGGTTAGAATCCCGTGTATTACACGGGTTGAATAAATGTAATGTTATATACTTAGTAATAAAAAAATTATGTCTTTAAAAACCTGTGTAATACACGGGTTGAATAAAATAATGTAATCTGTTAACACATCCACTCGTCAAAATACGCCTTTAAAAATTGTACTTTGATGTGACAGTTATAAATTCTGTTAAGTTAATTTTTAGAACTTTTTTTTCATCTGGGTATTAATTTTTTTTATGTAATTGATAAATGTTAATTCATATTAAATTCATTTGGTTAATGATATAATAACTATCCATAATTAAATAATAAGTATCCATAATTAGATTTATATTAAGTATTTAAAAATATATTCTTTTAATATCATTATTTAATAGGAGAAAGAGGCGGGAAAAACATGCTGAGAATGCACTAGAAAGTGACACATGTTCTCTTAGGATTTTTATTTATTAGTATTAAGATTACCAAATAAATTAGTTATTTTCATTCTGTGATAATTTTAGGCATTCAAATTTAGTTAATTTTAGTCTAAATTTAGGTATTCTTCCATTTTGGAGCATTTGAACTTAAAACCATTGTAGTGAGCTGAATATTTAACAGTCATAGAGTTGATTGAATAGGACAGTTTAATCATTTTCTTATACTTTTTTTTATGTTTTATGATAATTATGCTTTTATTAAGCATCTGTTTTTACGTTGACGTGATTCATTTTATAGTGATGATTGTTTTTCTTTTAAGCTTGTTGCTTATTAATTTCTTTTGCAGACTGACCTGGGAGTCAAGACCAAAACACAACTAATGGCTGAAAAATCCGTATTCAAGATTCTTCTAATGACCATTATTGCTGCTAGTGCAGAGCCTGATTTAGTTGACCCGAAAGATGAATATGTTGCTAATATCTGCCACCATTTTGCAATCATATTTCACTTGGAAAATTCTTCTACCAATGTCCCTGTTTCAGCTATTCCCCTTGGTGGTCCTTTACTGTCATCAAACACAAGTAACAGTCTGAAACCAAGAAATGGTAACAGCTCAAATCTAAAAGAATTGGACCCACTGATCTTTCTAGATGCTCTGGTGGAAGTGCTCGCGGATGAAAACAGACTTCATGCCAAAGCGGCCCTTAATGCATTAAATATATTTTCTGAAACCCTTCTATTACTAGCCCGATCCAAACATGCTGATGTGCTCATGTCAAGAGGGGGTCCTGGTACTCCTATGATTGTTTCTAGTCCATCAATGAGTCCTGTTTATTCACCACCTCCTAGTGTCAGGGTTCCCATCTTTGATCAGTTATTACCTCGTTTATTACATTGCTGTTATGGATCTACTTGGCAAGCTCAAATGGGTGGGGTTATTGGTCTTGGTGCATTAGTGGGAAAAGTTACTGTTGAAACTTTATGTGTTTTCCAAATGCGAGTTGTAAGAGGGCTTGTATTTGTTCTTAAAAGACTCCCTGTTTATGCTGCAAAAGAACAAGAAGAAACTAGTCAGGTGCTGACTCAGGTCCTCCGGGTGGTTAATAATGTTGATGAAGCAAACAGTGAAGCCCGCAGACAGAGTTTTCAAGGAGTTGTTGAATATCTTGCTTCAGAGTTATTAAATACGAATGCAACTGTAAAAGTCAGTAAGATAGCGCAGTCTTGTTTGGCACTTTTGGCTAGTAGAACTGGCAGTGAAGTGTCCGAGTTGCTTGAACCATTATACCAGCCTCTGCTTCAGTCTCTTCTAATACGCCCTCTTAGGTCAAAGAATGTTGATCAACAGGTGAACACCATGCTCCCTGTACTTACTTAACCATGAGTTCTTTGTGCTTCTGCTGTTTAACTTTCTTTGTGTATTAATAGGTTGGGACTGTGACAGCATTGAGTTTTTGCCTTGCCTTGAGGCCTCCTCTTCTGAAGTTGACTCCAGAATTAGTCAACTTTCTTCAAGAGGCATTACTGATTGCTGAGGTTGATGAGACTGTATGGGTCGCAAAGTTTATGAACCCTAAAGTTGCTATGTCTTTAACCAAACTCCGCACAGCTTGCATCGAACTTCTATGTACCGCAATGGCGTGGGCAGATTTCAAGACTCAAAATCACTCTGAGCTACGTGCAAAAATAATTTCTATGTTTTTCAAGTCCTTGACCAGCAGGACATCAGAAATTGTAGCTGTTGCTAAAGAGGGGTTGAGACAGGTATATTTTAAAAATCTTTATGGTTGTTTTTACCGCGATGTAGGATTGTGCAGTTTGATTTTTTTTTTTTTTTTTATAGAAAGGCTAACTCACACACCCTTTAAATCCTACTCCTAAATCTACACCATTTTGTTCACCATGGGATTTGGACCCTCACCACTTGGGGAGGGACACCTTTCCAACAAACCTTGGTCCCGCTAGGCGCCAGGCCACAAACCCTTTAGTGTGCATTTTGTAAATGTTGTGTTATATGTGGTTAGTATTTATTCTATTAAGCAACTGACTCTTGCCTTTTATTCGGTTGTGTTGCAATTTAGGTTATTTTGCAGCAACGAATGCCTAAAGAACTTCTACAAAGCAGCCTGAGGCCTATACTAGTTAACTTGGCACATACCAAGAATCTCAATATGCCTCTACTGCAGGGTCTGGCCCGCCTCCTTGAACTTTTATCGAATTGGTTTAATGTGGCGTTGGGAGGCAAACTGTTGGAGCATTTGAAGAGATGGTTGGAACCAGAAAAACTTCAACAGATTCAAAAGTCTTGGAAAAGTGGCGAAGAACCAAAAATAGCAGCTGGTGGGTTGTTTTTTTGATAGTGAAGATGCTCTTTTTTTCTACATAAAATAATAATATTATCAATATTTAAATATGCTCCTATTAATTTTAATGCAGCTATCATCGAGCTTTTTCACTTACTCCCAAGTGCAGCAGGGAAGTTCCTTGATGAACTTGTAACTTTGACTATTGATTTAGAAGGAGCCCTTCCACCTGGGCAGTTTTATAGTGAGATTAACAGTCCTTATCGTCTTCCACTGACAAAGTTTTTAAATCGTTACCCACAAGCTGCTGTCGATTATTTTCTTGCTCGATTATGTGAACCAAAGTATTTCCGCCGGTAGGATTCAAGTTTGTTTACCTTTGAGTTTAAACTATTTTCTTTGTGAAATTCTCATTTAGCTTGTTCATTTGAGCATGATCCAGATTAATGTACATCATACGGTCAGATGCTGGTCAGCCCTTGAGAGAAGAACTTGCAAAGTCACCAGAGAAGATCCTCTCAAGTGCATTCCCTGAGTTCATTCCAAAAGCTGAGTCAGCAATGGCCCAGGGGTCTCTAGAAACATCTTCATTAGGGGGTGATGACAACACTCAGCCTCCATCTAACCCCACTGCCCCAAACGTCTTGCCAGATGCTTATTTTCAGGGTCTCGCACTTGTAAAGACATTGGTCAAACTCATTCCTGGATGGTTGCAGAGTAACCGCATCGTTTTTGATACATTAGTTCTTTTGTGGAAATCTCCTGCAAGGATATCTCGGCTGCAGAATAAGCAGGAACAGAGTTTAGTGCAAGTAAGTATTATAGGCCCCTTGGAAACACTGAATTAATGTTTACTCTGGCTAATTAGTAAAAACAAACTTATTTACTTGTTTTCTAGTTGTCATCTAACGTGTGGTATTCTAATTTTGTTTCTGTAATAACCAAATGCAGGTGAAAGAGAGCAAATGGCTGGTCAAATGCTTCTTGAACTATTTACGCCATGATAAAACTGAAGTCAATGTCTTGTTTGAAATCCTTTCAATCTTCTTATACCATACACGCATTGATTTTACCTTTTTGAAGGAGTTCTATATCATTGAGGTATGGTTACTTCGGATGAGGATGCTTGCATATGAAACTTCGTACATCTTCGAAATAAAAACAGAAAGTTTATGTTTGTAAATTGTCAAGTCTGATTGTATCATTTCCATTTAGGTGGCTGAGGGCTACTCGCCCAGTATGAAGAAAACCCTCCTTTTGCACTTTTTAAACATCTTCCAATCAAAACAAATGGGTCATGATCACTTGGTGGTCATCATGCAAATGCTGATTCTTCCAATGCTGGCTCATGCATTTCAGAATGAGCAGACATGGGAGGTTATAGATACTGCCATCATTAAAACAATTGTTGATAAGCTTTTGGACCCTCCTGAAGAGGTGAATTACTGACCCTGTACGAGTTTTTTTTCTATGTTTTTAACTAAGTGATACAAATTATGCCATCTCAAATCGATAAGGTCCCCCCACTAATCCCTTTATCTTGCATAGGTCTCTGCTGATTATGATGAGCCTTTGAGGATAGAGTTGCTACAACTTGCTACTTTACTCCTAAAATATCTCCAAACTGACCTTGTTCATCATAGAAAGGAACTCATAAAATTTGGGTGGAATCACCTAAAACGCGAAGACAGTGCTAGTAAGCAGTGGGCCTTTGTCAATGTATGCCACTTTTTGGAGGCCTATCAAGCTCCAGAAAAGATCATATTGCAGGTATATTCATGAATATGAGACATATTGAGATTAAGAGTGGGAAACTTACTAACTGCACTGCTAAGTTTTCAGGTGTTTGTTGCCCTACTTCGGACATGTCAGCCAGAGAATAAAATGTTGGTCAAACAAGCCCTTGATATATTAATGCCAGCACTTCCACGAAGGTTGCCAATTGGTGATAATTCCCGTATGCCAATTTGGATACGCTACACAAAAAAGATTCTTGTGGAGGAAGGACATTCGATTCCTAATCTTATTCACATTTTCCAACTCATTGTTCGCCATTCAGATCTTTTCTACAGTTGTAGGGCCCAGTTTGTACCTCAAATGGTCAATTCCCTCAGTCGCCTTGGTTTACCATATAATACTACTACAGAGAACCGACGACTTGCAATTGAACTTGCTGGGTTGGTTGTCAATTGGGAGAGACAGAGACAAAATGAGATGAAAATAGTCAATGACGGTGAAGGCACTAGTCAGAGTAATGATGGGTCAAACCTTGGTTCAACTGGTGCTGACTCTAAAATATCAATGGATGGACCCACGTTTTCTGAAGATCCTACTAAGCGATTAAAGGTTGAGCCTGGTCTTCAGTCTCTTGGTGTCATGTCACCCGGTGGGGCCTCCTCAATTCCAAATATAGAAACACCAGGATCTACTGGACAACCGGATGAGGAATTTAAGCCAAATGCTGCAATGGAGGAAATGATAATCAACTTTCTGATAAGAGTAAGTGTTTATTTTTTAAAATATAAACTTTTGTGAAAATTTGTATGGTCAGTTAGTAGTTGACTGATATATATTTTAATACTTAACAGGTAGCACTGGTGATAGAGCCTAAGGATAAGGACAAGGAAGCAAGTCTCATGTATAAGCAAGCTTTGGAGCTCTTATCGCAAGCTTTAGAAGTGTGGCCAAATGCTAATGTAAAATTCAATTATTTAGAGAAGCTTTTGAGCAGCATTCCGCCAACTCAGTCAAAGGATCCATCCACTGCTCTGGCCCAGGGTTTGGATGTGATGAATAAAGTTTTGGAGAAACAACCACATTTGTTCATCCGCAATAATATCATTCATATTTCTCAAGTAAGTATGTTAATATGCTATAAAAATATCATTCATCCGCAATAATATCATTCATAGGTCTAACAGTAATTATCAATAAACATCTTATTGCAGATTCTTGAGCCCTGTTTCAAGTATAAAATGTTAGATGCCGGAAAGTCGATGTGTTCTTTGCTGAAAATGGTTTTTGTTGCTTTCCCGTCAGAAGCTTCTAGTACCCCACAAGATGTTAAAGCACTGTACCAAAAAGTTGAGGAGCTTATACAGAAGCACCTCGCATCTGTTGCAGCACCTCAAACAGCTGTTGAAGATAACTCTGCTTCTATGATTAGTTTTGTACTGTATATCATACAGACACTTGCAGAAGTGCAAAAGAGTGTCATTGATCCTTTTAATTTGGTTCGTGTTCTCCAACGTCTAGCACGTGATTTGGCATCTGCACCTGGATCCTATGCAAGACAGGTATTGCCTTCACTATCTGATTAAATACTTTACTCTGCTATTTTTGTATAGGGCTAATTGGTATCAATTTCTTGTTTCAGGGCCAAAGAACAGATCCAGATTCTGCAGTTAGTTCTTCTCGTCAAGGTGCTGATGTTGGAGTGGTGATTGCTAATCTTAAATCTGTCATGAAACTCGTTGGTGAAAAGGTCATGCTTGTGCCTGACTTCAAAAAATCGATAACACAGATTCTAAATTCCTTGCTCTCTGAGAAAGGAACTGATCATTCAGTGCTTCTTTGCATCCTTGATGTAATAAAGGGATGGATTGATAAAGATTTTGGTATGCCTGGAATGACTACTACTTCTGTTTCTTTTCTTACTCCAAAAGAAGTCGTATCATTCCTTCAAAAGCTTTCTCAAGTTGATAAACAGAACTTTTCCACAAGTTCTCTTGAAGAGTGGGACCGGAAATATCTTGAGCTCCTCTATGGGCTTTGTGCAGATGCAAATAAGTAAGCATAAGTTTGAATTTTATACAAAAAATATTGGTGAAAGAACCCTTTAAAAGCTTACATGCTTTGATTGATTCACAGATATCCATTGTCCTTACGCCAAGAAGTGTTTCAGAAGGTAGAGAGACAATTTTTACTAGGTTTAAGAGCAAAAGATCCTGAAATGAGGATGAAATTTTTCTCCCTTTATCACGAATCTCTTCAGAAAACACTGTTCACAAGGTTGCAATACATCATTCAAGTTCAAGACTGGGAGGCTTTGAGTGATGTTTTCTGGTTGAAACAAGGGCTTGATCTTCTTCTTGCCATCTTAGTTGAGAATAAGCCTATTACACTTCCTCCAAATTCTGCCAAGGTTACCTCTCTTCTGGCTGCAGGTTCTCTTCCAGAACATTCTGGAGCACAATCTATGGTTACTGATGGATCTGAGGTGGCAGAAGATGCTCCCTTAACTGTTGATTCACTTGTCTCAAAGCATGCAAAGTTTATGAATGAAATGAGTCGGCTTCAGGTATCATGTCTTCACAAGTAGCAATTTGTAATCTTATTCTTGGCATTTTGTTTAGCTTCTTTTATTCTGTTGCAGGTTGGTGATCTTGTTATTCCATTGAGAGAGCTTGCTCATACAGATGCAAATGTTGCATATCATTTATGGGTGTTGGTATTTCCCATTGTTTGGGTGACCTTATGCAAGGATGAACAAGTAAAACTTGCTAAGCCAATAATCTCTCTCTTCTCAAAAGATTACCATAAAAAGCAGCAGGGTCACAGGCCAAATGTTGTGCAAGCTCTTTTAGAGGGACTCCAATTAAGTCACCCACAACCTCGAATGCCTAGTGAACTCATTAAGTATATTGGAAAGACTTACAATGCATGGCACATTGCATTAAATCTTCTAGAAAGTCACGTGATGTTGTTTTTGAATGAAACAAAGTGCTCCGAATCTCTTGCTGAACTTTACCGTTTGCTAAACGAAGAAGATATGAGATATGGATTATGGAAGAAACGATCAATTACTGCTGAAACACGGGTCGGGCTATCACTTGTTCAGCATGGTTACTGGCAACGGGCCCAGAGTCTGTTTTACCAGGCCATGGTTAAGGCAACCCAGGGTACTTACAATAACACTGTACCCAAGGCTGAGATGTGTCTTTGGGAGGAACAATGGTTATATTGTGCGAGCCAACTCAGTCAATGGGACGTGTTGTCAGACTTCGGTAAACTTGTTGATAATTACGAAATATTACTCGATAGTCTCTGGAAACAACCTGATTGGGCATATTTGAAAGATAATGTAATTCCAAAGGCTCAAGTTGAAGACACTCCAAAGCTTCGTATAATCCAAGCATATTTTTCTCTACACGAGAAAAATACAAATGGCGTCGGTGATGCTGAAAATATAGTCGGTAAAGGTGTTGACCTTGCTCTAGAACAATGGTGGCAGTTGCCTGAGATGTCTGTTCATGCCAGAATTCCTCTTTTGCAGCAATTTCAACAACTAGTTGAGGTTCAAGAATCCACTCGAGTTATAATAGATATTGCTAATGGTAACAAATTGAGTGGAAATTCTTCTGTTGGTGTACCTGGTGGTCTTTATGCTGATTTAAAAGACATTCTTGAAACATGGAGGCTTAGAACTCCAAATGACTGGGATAATATGTCTGTTTGGTATGACTTGCTTCAGTGGAGGAATGAAATGTATAACGTAGTAATTGATGCATTTAAAGATTTTGCAAACACAAATTCTCAACTTCATCACCTTGGTTACCGTGACAAGGCATGGAATGTTAATAAACTTGCCCACATTGCCCACAAGCAGGGTCTTCATGATGTTTGTGTGACCGTTTTGGAAAAAATGTACGGCCACTCTACCATGGAGGTGCAGGTATAATGACATAATTTTATGTTTTAGTTTTTGATTCTTGTTACTGAAGTGGAATCTGAAAATTGAAACATGCAAAAATATAATTTTGTTTTCTTTTATATAAATCAGGAGGCTTTTGTTAAGATAAGGGAGCAAGCAAAGGCATATCTAGAAATGAAAGGAGAGCTTACAAGTGGTCTTAATCTGATTAATAGTACTAATCTGGAATACTTTCATGTCAAACACAAAGCAGAAATTTATCGTATTAAAGGAGATTTTTTGTTGAAGTTACATGATTGTGAAGGAGCAAATCTTTCGTACTCAAATGCCATCAGCCTTTTCAAGAACCTGCCTAAAGGGTGGATAAGCTGGGGAAACTATTGTGACATGGTATTCTTTTATTATTTATAACTTGGTTTGCTGCGCTGCTAATCTAGCTAATTCAATCATTAAGTCTTATAATTTCTTGTTTTTACAGGCTTTTAAGGAGACTCACGATGAGATTTGGTTGGAGTATGCTGTGAGTTGTTTTCTTCAAGGTATTAAATTTGGCGTTTCTAATTCTAGAAGCCATCTTGCTCGTGTTTTATATCTTCTCAGCTTTGATACTCCCAATGAGCCTGTGGGTAGAGCATTTGATAAATATGTTGATCAAATACCTCACTGGGTCTGGCTTTCCTGGATTCCCCAACTATTACTCTCTTTACAAAGATCTGAAGCCCCACATTGCAAATTAGTTCTCCTAAAAGTTGCAACTGTTTATCCTCAGGTAAATATATTATATATATTATTACTTCTTGAACTCCATATAATTTGTCAGATCTATTGAATTATCGTATTTCACTTATAGGCGTTGTATTACTGGCTGCGGACATATTTGCTCGAGCGGCGTGACGTTGCAAATAAATCTGAATTTGGTAGAATGGCAATGGCTCAGCAAAGGCTGCAACAAAACATGGTTGGTGGAGCTGACGGGAACGCCAGGCAAGCTGGTGGTTCTTCAGCCTCGGACAATCAGATTCATACAGGAAGCCAGTCAACCGGTCCTGTTGGGTCAAACGAGGGTGGTAGCTCCCAGGGCCAAGAACCTGAACGGTCCACCGTTACTGAAGGCAGTGTGATTGGTGGTAATGACCAGCAGAATTCTTCCTCCATAAATGATGGTGGTCAGAATGCTATAAGGCGTAATTATGCTATGGGCTTGGTTGCTTCTGCTGCTAGTGCTTTTGAAGCTGCTAAAGATATTATGGAAGCACTTAGAAGCAAACACACCAACTTAGCTAGTGAACTTGAGGTATAGTTAGACATCCATTGAATACATATAAACGAATATTCTCTAATTTGCTAACTGCTGACATTTGTTCTCATTTTGACAGAGTTTACTGACGGAAATCGGTTCAAGGTTTGTGACCCTACCAGAGGAGCGGCTACTGGCGGTGGTTAACGCTCTACTCCACCGTTGTTACAAGTATCCAACTGCCACAACCGCAGAGGTACCCCAGTCTCTTAAAAAGGAGCTCTCGGGTGTATGCCGGGCGTGTTTTTCAGCAGATGCTGTTAACAAACATGTTGAATTTGTGAGAGAATATAAACAGGATTTTGAACGTGACCTTGATCCAGAAAGCACTTCTACATTCCCTGCCACGCTATCTGATCTCACTGAAAGACTTAAACACTGGAAAAACATTCTTCAAAGCAACGTCGAAGACCGTTTTCCAGCCGTCTTAAAACTTGAGGAAGAAAGCCGAGTGTTGCGTGACTTCCATGTGGTTGAAGTCGAGGTTCCTGGACAATACTTCACTGATCAAGTAAGTGAAAAACCCGACATCTGCATCATATACATTGTATACTTATTAGTACTTTTGTTTTACTTTTACCTTTTTTGTTTTGACTGCAGGAAGTTGCACCTGATCATACTGTGAAGCTAGACAGGGTGGGGGCCGATATCCCAATCGTGCGTAGGCATGGAAGCAGCTTCCGTCGGTTGACTCTCATAGGCTCTGATGGGTCTCAACGCCATTTCATTGTTCAAACATCTTTGACCCCAAATGCCAGAAGCGATGAAAGAATATTACAGCTTTTCCGTGTGATGAATCGTATGTTTGATAAGCACAAAGAATCAAGACGCCGCCACATCAACATTCACACGCCAATCATCATCCCTGTTTGGTCTCAGGTATGACATCTGTAAATATATGTTCACCAATCAAGATGTTATAATATTTATGAGTTTTCAAACTTTAAAATGGCGTATGGGCATTCTGCAGGTTCGGATGGTAGAAGACGACTTAACATACAGTACTTTTCTGGAGGTATATGAAAACCATTGTTCAAGAAACAATAAAGAGGCTGACCAACCGATTGCTTATTTTAAGGAGCAGTTAAACCAAGCAATTTCGGGTCAAATATCACCTGAAACTGTAGTGGATCTTCGTCTACAAGCTTACAACCACATTACAAAAGATTACGTGTTTGACAATATATTCTCCCAGTACATGTACAAAACACTGTTGAGTGGAAATCATATGTGGGCTTTCAAGAAGCAGTTTGCCATCCAACTGGCACTTTCAAGTTTTACATCTTTCATGCTACAAATTGGTGGAAGGTCCCCTAACAAAATATTATTTGCTAAGAACACCGGGAAAATATTCCAAACAGATTTTCATCCAGCATATGATGCCAATGGTATGATCGAGTTTAACGAACCTGTTCCGTTTCGGTTGACCAGAAATTTGCAGGCGTTTTTCTCTCATTTTGGAGTCGAGGGTCTCATCGTGTCTGCTATGTGTGCAGCAGCCCAAGCTGTTGTTTCTCCCAAGGTGACTTAGAAATTTTTTTTTTTTAAATTAATGGCAGCCTTAAAAGCACTGGTATTTGGCGCTAACTTGACTTCACATGTGATTTGCAGCAAAGTCAACATCTATGGCATCATTTAGCTATGTTTTTCCGTGACGAACTGTTATCATGGTCATGGAGAAGACCTCTTGGGATGCCTTTGGCTCCAGTGGTTGGTGGTGGTAGTAGTTTGAACCCTGTTGAATTCAGACAAAAGATCACCACAAATGTGGAGGAAGTGATTGGCCGGATCAATGGGATCGTGCCTCAGTTCATATCAGAAGAGGTATATTTTCACCTATTTGATCTTTTCCTTTACTCGAAACTTTTTGGATTTCGATTGTTATTTATTTAATGGGGATTTAGGACGAAAGTTCAGTGGACCCACCACAGTCGGTGCAAAGAGGAGTAACGGAACTTGTCGAAGCAGCACTTACTCCAAGAAACTTGTGCATGATGGATCCAACATGGCATCCCTGGTTTTGAATTTAGCAAAGATGGCTGGAGGCAAATAATTTGTAGATATACATTTGAGTTGTGTACATAGCAACCTTTACTCGACTCGATTATGATTGCTGGCTTCAGATTTATGAACTAATCAGAAGAACATTAGCTTTTCGATGACAATTTCTTTGATTTTGAACCGCGATTGTTGGTTTATGGACACATATGCGTTCATTAAGGTGATAGCATATAAGTCACTGATTTTCGTACTTTGAAGGTCGTTATGAAGATGTTCCATAAGTCAACATCTTAATAAGGTCGTCTAGCCATTTCGATTAGGATTTCTGGAACCTTTAGTAGTTGTAGAACCATCAATATGATTGATACAATGAGTTTCAAATACCCTTGTTATCAGTGGGAAATAAACTGGTACAATATACCATGTACAACATGTTGGGACTTCTTGGTAACTTTTAAAATTTCGAAGTTTAGCAGCGGAAGAATAAAACCACGAAAACAGTTTTGATCAAACACAAAACTATCTTACCGGATATCTGATGCAAGCACAATAGAAACTGAAGTTGAGAAAACATTAAAACACTATTTTTCTTACCTTTGATATTGTTGGAACGAGTGCATGGCTTGACTATCGAAATCCACAACGATACAACAAGTAACGTATCTAGCCAATACGCGAGAATTATCAAACAATCAATGAAAATGAAGCCCCCTGACTTCTTTTCTTTTTTTGGCCAAAAACCCCCTAGGGTGGTGTGGTGGTTTATTATCTTCTAACCAAATTAAATGGTTTTGATCCTCGTATTTGTAATCCCAAAACCCGAATTTATTTAGGGAATATTACATAATTAAGTATCTATTAATAATAGACAATTATACCTCTCATTGAATTAGATGGTTTATTATATTATATATGGATTTTGAAAATACATATATAATTTTCTCAAATTACTAATATATATATATATCTGTTAAAAAACTAATATATATATATATATATATATATATATAGTATACTAGGTTAAAATCCCGTGTATTACACGAGTTAAATAAATAAAATGTTATATATTTAGTAATAAAACCCGTGTGATACATGGATTGAATAAACCAGTATATTATATCGGTTGAATAAAATATAATGTAATTTGTTAACAAACACACTTGTCAAAATATGTTTTAAAAAAATATAATTTGTCGTGACAGTTATAAGGTCTGTTATGTTAGTTTAAAACTTTTTTTTTCAACGGAGTATTAATTTTTAAGTTAATTGATAAATGTTAGTTCATATTAAGTTCATTGATTGATGATACAATAACTATTTATAATTAAATAATAAGTATTCGTAATTAGATTTATTAATATAAAGATTATTATTTAATAGGAGAGGGAAATTGAAATTCTAATATTTAATAGGAGAGAGAGACGAAAAGTTAAAAATGATGAGTAACCAGAAAGTGACACGTGTCTTAAAGAGATTTTCATTTATTAGAGTAGTAAGATTAGTATTTTTCTTTAATTAGTTATATTTTGATTTCCTATTATATATTCTTATTTAATATAATTGGTATTCTTTTTTAATAATATATTTATAATATCATTATTATTTAATAAGATATATGCACATTTATTAGGAGAGAGAGGCGAGAAAATTAATGTGAGAATGCATGAGGAAGTGACAAGTGTCCACCTTAAACCTTTATTTATTAGTATAAATTATTTATATAATTCCCAATCAACATAAATAATACAATAAAACCATATATTAATATCTATTTATTTTTCTCAAATAATAACGTCTAATATTTATCTTAAGATCATAACAAATTATCCTCCCAATAACTAATGACAATATCTATTTATTTTTTCTCAGCACATTTATTAGGAGAGAGAGGCAGGAAAATTAATGTGAGAATGCATGAGGAAGTGACAAGTGTCCACCTTAAACCTTTATTTATTAGTATAGATTATTTATATAATTCCCAATCAACATAAATAATACAATAAAACCATATATTAATATCTATTTATTTTTCTCAAATAATAACGTCTAATATTTATCTTGAGATCATAACAAATTATCCTCCCAATAACTAATGACAATATCTATTTATTTTTTCTCAAATAATATCGTCTAATATTTATCTTGAGATCATAATAAATTATCCTCCCAATAACTAATGACATAATAATTCTTAGCATACATGTGTCTACACATTTAATAACAAGTATCGCTGTCTGTTATGTGACTTTTTAGGTTCATAAAATATTGACAACAATGTCATATGTTGTTACTTAAACACATAGATCCAATACAACAAATGAACGAACAAGTAATATAAGAATACCAATTTATATAATAAACTTGATTCAAACGAGGAGTCTTCAACAAGTTGAGCAACTTCGTTCTTGACATGAGTTTTCAATAAGTTAAACCTTCAGCTTCGTCCTTGACTACAACAATGAACAAACCAAATTGTTGACGGTTATGGATGAGACCAGATTCATGTTCAACACGGGTCCTTTAAAACAAATTTCGAGTCCCCATTCAAAGAACTCACCTATCTCCCAGGGTACAACAATAATGTGTGCTGACGGAAATGCCACAAGCGCCTGAGGTTTCACTAGGTGAATAGTGTTTTCAAGATTAGGGAAAGAAAAAATGAAGTTGGTGGTGTGGTGTAAAAGTTCGTGAGAAATCCACTCTCATAAAGAAATGAACTAAAATGACCATTTTATGCTCATACCAAAACTTCATGTTAATTTTTCTTATTTAAACACAGTTATGGCAATTTTATAAGTAAACAAACATTCATATGATTCGTGACATACTAATGTCAATTTTAAATAGAATTATGAGCGATAATCATAACCTTCATATTGATTAATTAAAAGGATCTATGATTAAAAAATAAAACATCCATATTGCTTTATGACAAAGATTTGTTAGCACTAATCAAGAAAATACAACAATTTCTTACTACAATCACCCAAGTTTAGCAATATCCATTCCATTCACTTAACTTCGAGCATTGATGTCTCATTAGTCTTATCGCAAGGTTTTACAATTTAGATAAATCTGTCAAAATATGCGTAATTTTTATGATTGCATGTTGGAGAAGATGAGTAAAGACGTAATTCAACCTACATCAAACACTCTAGATGCAAGATCTGACATGTCATTGTCAAGGAGGACTTCTAAATCAGATTAGTCTCCACGTGAACCGTCCTTGCATGTCGGAGAAGATGAGCAAAGATGCAATTTCAACAAGCTGATGATTTTCAGGGTTGAAAAAACCAAATTAACAGTCACGTGATGGGCACATGGGGGTAACTTACGGACTTGGTAACTAACATTAGGACCAAGGACACATAGTGTTAAAATATCAAATGTCGGGGATTAATAGTGTCATAGGTGGATGAAACATGATGCTTTATTCAAAACTTCGGGATGAAAATTGCACTTTCATCATTTTTAAAACTTAAATATAACTATGATAATTAAATTGATAAAAAAATTCAAATGTGGGAATGGTCATTTTCAAATTGACGTGGGATCAAAGACATTTTAGTAATTATACATTTTTTAATCGTATGTTGTATAATTTTGACGACTATGTATATAATCCAAACCAATAAAGTTAAGTGTATATTATATTCATAAATAAATTATATATAGTTATATATTTTAAAACTATGTTAGAATCTCGTATATTACACGGACTGAATAAATGTAATGTTATATACTTAGTAATAATTCATGTATTACACGGGATAAATAAAATATGACATGACAATTAAATTTATGTTAATTTAGTTTTTAAAACATTTTTTTTTCAACAAGGTATTATATTTTTTTATAATTGATTAATGTTAAGTCATGTTAAATTCACTTGATTAATGATATAATAAGTATTCATAATTAAATAATAAGTATTCATAATTAGATTTATATTAAATATTTAAAACAATATATTTTTACCATCATTATTTAATAGGAGATAGATACGAGAAAAACATGATGATGGTGTACTAGAAAATGACACGTGTCCCATAGTTTACTTGTTTTTTAGATACGAGAAAAACTTGATGAGGATGTATCAGCAAATTTCTTAGTTGTTTATTAGTTAGTATTGATATTGATTTGTGAATCGACTCTTACTTTTAACATGTATAAATTATTTAATTTTCTGAACGGGTGAGGGGTTGGGACATGGTGGGGTGAGGGGTTGGGACATGGTGGACGTAAGAAGGGAGTGACACAATCAAGAGTTTATGGGTTCAAACCTCTCTAGTAAAAAATGATGTTAGAAAAAGAAGTTTGCTAGAGAGGTTTGAATCCACCCCTAGGGATTGATCGATCCCGAGTTAAAGGGGAAAAGGTTGGTGGCCTAATGACAAAGAAAAATCCTCTAAGAACACCAATATTTGATTTAAGGATATCATGAATTCAAATCTTACTCGCATATTTAATTTTCTGAACTTTCTAAAATAAACAGGTACAAGTGTCTCATTTAAGTATGTCTTTAAATCTATATCTATACTATATAATAAAGAAAAACAATGAGGGACACGTGTTACTCTCTGGTTACTCATTACCTTTATTTTTCCGTCTCTCTCTCCTATTAAATATTAATTTTTATGTTTGTCTCTCCTATTAAATAATGATATCAAATAATAATCTTTATATTAATAAATAAAATCTATGGACACGTGTTACTTTCTGGTTCATTCGTATCATTTTTTTCTCATCTCTCTCTCATATTGAATAGTGATATTAAAAGAATTTATTTTTATATTTTTAATATAAATCTAATTATAAATACTTATTATTTAATTATAAATAGTTCAACCGATGTAATATACTGTTTTATTCAACCCGTGCATTTACACGGGTTTTTAAAAATATAAAATTTTTATTACTAAATATATAATATTTTATTTATTTAACCCGTGTAGTACACGAGATTTTAACCTGGTTATAAATATATTGAGATAATACAAACGTGATGGTTTGCCACTAATGACTAAACATAATGATGCAAGTTGAAGATTAAAATAAACTAAAACCAATAAACGTGGAGCAGCCTTCTCAATATTTGGTTTTATTTTATGCATGCGACAAATTATTTAAATAAACAATATATATAATAATACATAAATTTTATTTTTAATGAATAAATTATATTACATGTGACTCCTAATGAAGTTTGGTAATAATATATTTAGTTATGATTTATAATTATTAACTCATACATTTCAAATTGTCTTTCACTAGTAACATGTGAACAGGTATGGTTTGTGGTTGATTCTTTTCGACGGCAACGTCGCATGTCCACGTTCGATTGGCTAAATTTTTTTAGATCCCCAGTGTAGTGGAGTTGGTATTCCCTTTTCACCCGGAATCTTTTCTTTTCCTGGGGTGGGTTTTTTTTTAAAAAAATCTTTTGTTATTTTTTAATCCATTTATTTTCTTTCCTACGTTTTGATTTAGTATACAATACGTGTTTCGTCACATAGCGTTTTTTTTTACTTTTCTTTTGTCATTTTTTAATCCTTTTTTTTCATTTTTCTTTTCTTTCCTACGTTTTGATTTAGTATAGAGTACGTGTCCTATCGCGTAGCACGGTTTTATACAAAGCATGTATGCATTATGAATAATTTAGAGAAAATGAATAACTTAATAAAGATGATGGAGATTACATGTAAAAAATTGAGACACTTAGAAACCTGATAAATAAATAATCAAGTTTTAGTTGTTATCTCTATTCTCTGACCGGTTTACAAAATAGCTCGTATTTGGGTTGACTTGCTTATAACCAGCTTAATCCTTTTACAACCTGTCTAATTCGTTTACAAAATTACAAACCACTAACCCGTTTATATAAATGAGTTACATGGGCCATGATCATGTATCGTACATAATATTTATGATAAATAATCCACATAATGTTCTATAGCTACAAATATCTATACATTATTATTCCGATCACTTACTCTCATACTAGAGTCCGGTCACAACAAGAATCCCTTGTCCCTGTGATAGACATAACAAATGTTGCTTGTGTACAGACGCTACGTCCTCTTCAACACTGACCCAGGTCTAGTCTCACTGATCTTTATAGCAACAATTGATATAATCTGTAAGACCTAAAGTGTCAGAAGAACAAGACCCTACAACATAATAAGAAAAAAACCATTAGAATTGTACACATCATAATTCCTAGAACATTAAAAAAGACAAATTTGTTCATTGAATGCCATAATGATACTTAGTACACACAACATCCTTTGTGTGAACAGACTGTAAACACCAAATTAAAAAGGCAAAATTTAACAAACTATGGGGTCCTCAATCTCTCTCTTCTTCCTAAGAAGAAAATGTGTATTTTATTATTGTTATATGACCACCACCACCACCACCTTCTAGACATCTACCCTCTCCTCACTCGTTTCTCTCACATTTACTATATTTTATTACCTCTATCTTCTCCATCTCATTCATATTTAATTCCCCACATTTTGGAACAAGTTCAGTATTAATTCCCACAAACCCAATGTCAAAGATTCAATTTTGATCGAGTTTCATCAAGTTTCATGATATGGGTGTTTGCTTGTCAACCACCAAGATCAGTGGTTCCAACAGCAACACCGGAAACCATGATAAACCCAAGGAGATCCACATTGATCAAAAGCAAAAACAGAAGAAAGAAAAGTCAACTTCAAGAAAAGGAATGACCCCTTTTGGGAAAAGAATAGATTTTGGTTATCTTAAAGATTTTGATAGGAATTATTCAATGGGGAAATTGTTGGGTCATGGCCAATTTGGGCATACATATGTTGCTATAGATAAAGCTAATGGAGATCGTGTTGCTGTCAAGAAAATTGACAAAAATAAGGTACCTTTTTGTCATTTTTAATATGATTTGATTGATTTCTGTTTTAGGGTTTTGCTTAGTTTCTTGATTTAGTAGCATCAGTACTACTTATTGTACTCTTGATTTAGAACATGTATGAATGAATAAATGATACCAATTAGAGATTTTTAATTAAATAATTCACATGTCACAAGATGCATCAGTTGACCAATTTCTTGAATCATACTTACTTTTGATATCAAATTTTTGCCCAAGATCTTCATATGTTTTGATTTTGTTGTGTGTTGTAACTTTAGTAAAATGATATTTCATGTCACCAACAAACTTGATATTGTTGGCAAGTATGAAATTAATAATCTAAATATATATTTTTTCGACTTTTTCGACAGATGATTCTTCAGGATGCTGTGGAAGATGTTAAAAGAGAAGTAAAGATATTGAAAGCTTTAAGTGGTCATGAAAATGTTGTTCAGCTTTATAATGCATATGAAGATAGCTCCTATGTGTATATAGTTATGGAGTATGTTGAATAACAGAGTTGACTTTTTTTTTCAGTGCCTGATTCAATTGTCAAGATCTTGACTTTATGCCTTATGGTTACACTTTGCAGGTTATGCGAGGGTGGCGAGTTGTTGAACCGGATTTTAGGAAAGTAAGAACTCCCATCTTGATCTCTAGATAAACGTTGACTTTTTTGGTCAAACCTGTTAGTTTTTAGTTAAATGTTAATTTAGATTTTATAACGAACTCGGCAGTCGGCACCTATATGTTCCTATTAGTAGAACATCTTGTAAAATGTAGTTAGGTATTGCAAATTTGTCATAAAATCTTAGGGCTTTTATTAATTTTCAAGTTGAATGCTAATAATCCTTTTGACCACAAAAGTCAAACACACGTTATTGCAAGTATGGTTCTACGACTTAACATTAGTTTATTTTATCCAGGAAAGATAGCTGTTACTCAGAGAAAGATGCAGCAATTGTTGTAAGGCAAATGCTTAAAGTTGCTGCAGAATGCCATTTACATGGTTTGGTACATCGTGACATGAAACCAGAGGTATGAAAACACACAATACAGTCTGTCTTACATTGACCCGATGTTCCTAGGATGATGCTAACCTTATCTTGGTTTTTACTTTTTATTTTAATAGAATTTTCTTTTCAAGTCGTTTGATGACGATTCACAGTTAAAGGCTACAGATTTTGGTCTTTCAGACTTTATAAGACCAGGTTAGTGTAAAATGTATTTGTATAATATCCGTTTCTGTATTTATTTTAATATTTATCTTCTTCAACCGTTATTTGATTATTTTTAGTATTCATATGGATGTATTTTCATACAGAAATCTTTTGTATTATTTGCAGGAAAGAAGTTTACTGATATGGTAGGCAGTGCATACTATGTTGCTCCTGAAGTATTGAAACGCAAATCAGGGCCCGAATCAGATGTTTGGAGCATAGGCGTTATCACATACATTCTACTATGTGGGCGTCGCCCATTTTGGGATAAATCTGAAAATGGGATTTTTAAAGAGGTAAACTGTTTTTTAATAAAATGTATATTGGTGATTTGTGAAAATGGTGATTTTTATAATATTGTTATGAATTTATAGGTGTTAAGAAACAAGCCTGATTTCCGGCGCAAACCATGGCTAGACATAAGCCCGAGTGCCAAAGATTTTGTAAAGAAATTGCTTGTGAAAGATCCTCGTACAAGATTGACTGCTGCTCAAGCCCTGTGTATGTTTCTTTTTCTTGTTTATTTATAAATTATATCTTAACATTGTCGGGTTTGAGTCACGAGAACAATTCTCTTCATGTATTTTGTTTGTGATTTGTTTTATGTTTGGATATGTGGTTTTGAAATGATGTATCCGATTATCTATTTATTTACGGATCAAATGTATAGTTATGTTAATTGTTCAAAGAATATGAATGTCAAACACTCAAACATCTAATTATCTACTTTTTACAACTTCAAATAGATGAAGCACATCCAAACATTATATTCTACATCCTTTTTATTACAACTCATCTTTGAATTTTGATGATTCTTCAATATCACATCATCACTTTTAAAACACACATTCAAACACCTCTTTAATGTCAATTTTTATATTTGAAATTTGTTTTTCACAACCATTTTGTAATCTAACCTTCGATATGCTTTTTATAGCACACCCGTGGGTTCGAGAAGGTGGAGATGCTTCTGAAATTCCTCTTGACATTTCCGTTCTATCCAACTTGCGTGAGTTTTTAAAGTACAGTCGCCTAAAACAATTTGCTCTACGGGTAACCATTTCTCTCACATTATAAAAGTAATCACAAATATATATGTTTTTTTTCTAAGGCTATATATTATTGCATAGGCTTTGGCTAGCACACTTGATGAAGAGGCGTTATCAGATCTTAAAGATCAGTTTCATGCAATTGATGTAGATAAAAATGGTGCTATTAGCCTTGACGAAATGAAGGAGGTAAGTTTGACCCTAAAAGTCAAACAAAAGCATAAAAGTTGCACTTTACACTCTTGATATTAAAATAGCTCGGTTTTGTGGCAGGCCCTTGCTAAAGACCTTCCTTGGAAGATGAAAGAATCTCGTGTTTCAGAGTTACTAGAAGCAGTAAGCCCATTATAGCGAAACTGATCATCTAAGGCAAAATAAAATTACTACTTTTACCCTTTTTGAACCAATATATTTGTTGATGCAGATGGATAGTAACACAGACGGGCTTGTTGATTTCAAGGAATTTGTTGCAGCCACCCTTCATGTTCATCAATTGGAGGAACAAGATTCTGAAAAATGGCTACATTTATCACAGTCGGCGTTTGAGAAATTTGATGTCGACCGGGATGGATATATAACTCCAGAAGAACTAAGAATGGTAAGCCATTGCTTTTAGTTTGACTTTCGAGGTCAAAAAGACTATTTTTTAACTTCAGTATTGAAATTGATTTTGACTAGAGGGTAAACATCCCCACATCTAGTTTTGTGGGAATTTCAGTATGTTTTGATTTTACCATCTAATATTTCTTGAACTTTAGGAATCTGTCTGAATTTAGAAGCTGAAAATTAGTTTACTTGACCTTGAAAGTCCAACTGTATCTTTACAAGAAACTGAAAAATCCGTTACATGCGTTGCCACTACTTTCCAGTTTTATAACATGAATATTTGTTCATAACTCCATAAGTTTCATCTCACATACTGCATTTTGCTCCCAACTTTCAAAAATCTGCGAGCTTTGACATTTTGGTCAAACAGACCGATTTCTGAAATCAAGATTTAGAATTATCTTGCTACCTATTCAAAACCACTAATTTTATATTTGGTTGCTTTATTATAGAATATAACACAAGCATCAAACTTTTTTCAAGAATTTCTAACAGTCTTATCAACTTAAAACTAGAAGCTAGACTCTTTGACTTCAAAAGTCAAAACTGTAACTTTGACTTCTAACAATCCACTTTTTTTCCTTCAAAAATTACAGATTACCGGCTTGAAGGGTTCTATAGATCCACTTCTGGAAGAAGCTGATATTGACAAAGATGGTAAGATTAGCTTGTCAGAGTTCCGGAGGCTGTTAAGAACTGCAAGCATGGGTTCACGGATAATTACATAAAATAACCAAAAACTATGTGTTAAAAGTGGTGGAAACTATTACAGCAAAAAACTAATGTGAAGACAACAATGGAGACTCTTTGGATTTGCACAGGAACACAAATTTGTATGTAAAAAGTTGGTCCTGTTAGCGCGATCTTTTTCATGTTTCTATAGTTTTCTTTTTGTATTCTAAACCAATATTTTGGCTAAGATCCTAGTATAGTATCTGATTTGTAAGTTTCATATTGTGACTTGCTGTTTCATATTTGTTATGTTTTGGAAAATGATAGAAAGATCAAAGATTATATGTTTAAAGGGTGGAAACTAGTGATATAGAAAGCGGAATAAAGTTTATTATATTTTGGTTTGACACTGCTTCACACCCAAAAAGAAGGAAGCTACGTCTGTGTCAATTGGGCAAATACGGCCATAGTGACTAGGATGTATATCTCGTATTGGAAAAGTAGCGGTACTTTGAGAGTCGTATACATATGTGCATGTTAACAAAATGGTATACTTTTTTGTTGATTTCATAAAAGACAAAACAAGAAACGATCAAGCTAACTTGCACCAAACTAACCGGTAATTCAAGATGTGAACAATAATCTTGAAGCAATATCAAAATCTAATGAGAACGAATAACCCGATTAACGAAATCATATACAGATCTGTCGGTAAGAGTGTGGTACTCGTGAAAAACATCAATGAATTTCAAATTGATTTTAAGATTTCTTGAATTTTCTTTTAATAAGAAAGATGTGAGTTGTCACCAACTCATGTATTTTATTTAGGTTATTTAATTTCAGAATTTATTTGATGGATTGTAATTTAAAACAAATTTGCATATTTGTCAATTTAGATTTTCCTTTATAATGGAGAGCTTAGTGTATTGTATTATTCGTTCAATAAAAAGTAATTTTATCTTGTGTTACATTTTCGCTTCCGTAGTCGCGGGATATGCAACGGATTGCAATTTTGTCCCGCGTGTAGTATCAAGCCTCGTTAGTATGGTGGAGATTGTGGGTTTGATGGTTTGTGGCATGCATTGGATGACCTTAATGCTAATAATGCTAAGGCAAGACAAACTTGTCACAATCCTTAAGGAACTATGTGTCGTGATCGTAGGTGGTAGAACTTCTATAAAAATCACGAGGATGGTTACTATGGTGCTATTCGCATTGTGAGCAAAGGAGGTTTTAGCGAAATCTTGTCAACATGAAGAGGTCCATCCCTTATTCTAACTTTTTGTTTGACGAGAAGTATATTCATTTTGATGATAACTCTAATGTTGAAACCGATGAATCTTGCAACAAAGATGGTGTTCCACATCAAGATATAGAGGTTGACAACAATAGTAAAGAAGCTCCAACCATAATGCCGAAGGTCATAAAAGACCAATAAATCAAGGCAACAAATTTAGATGAAACTCATTCTATTTTTTGGAACGACAATTTTGTTAAAACCGACTAGCAAGACGCTAGACGGCAAAACAAAGAATTACATAAGTAAAAGAGGATTTTGTAACCACTATATCCAAGTTCGTTTGCATTTATTCTTCTTACTCGAATACCAATAATACGAATAAAAAACATCATCAAATAGCGACACATTTTTTGGCCGAGTCTTCACGAAGCTTCCAAATAGCTCACCAAGTAACATAGAAAATCATCCCCACTACTTCTTTCTTTGACATGATAAGAGACAATTGATCCATCCAATCCATTAAGTCTAGAGGAAATCTCAAAACCGGTAATTACAAATCAAGCCACCCTTCAATCAACTCCCATATATTTTTAATCGATCTACACTAACCAAAAACATGAGGAACATAATCCGTCCCATCATCACATAAAGGGCATAAAATAGACGGAACATCACTCATATTCTCATCACGGAGTCTTGAAGCCAAGACAATAAATGACAAAAGAGAAAGGAGACACAGAAGTTAATAACATCTCTTTATGTCCCTATGGTGGAGGTTATAAAATATTAACAAAATTTATTATTATGAAAATGTGATATCAAAGATGTTGGTGCAGAAATTTATGAAATTGGAGAATCTAAACAACTCATTAACTCAAACTTTTTTACTCCAGGAACTTAGGGTTGAGTTTTTTTTTTCAAGTGAGAGAAAATAATGATGATGAAGAAATAACTCAATCAACGAAATGTGGTAGACACGAGAAAAACGGCAATGAATCTCAGACTGATTTTGAAGATTTCCTTGTATTCTCATTTAATAAGAAAATCATGAGTTCACACCAACTCATGCAATGTATTTATATTCTCTAATTTCAGCATTTATTTGACAGACTGTAACTTTAAAAATCTAGCATACCCGTCAAATATGAATCTCTATATAATGGGGCCATGATGTATGTTTTATTCATTCAATAATAAATAAATTTTCTTTTAAAGAGTAATTTTCTCTTGTTCTATTTTCGCTTATGTCTGACACATTCACGACATTATCATTGATGCTTTGATGCCATGTAACCTTGACAAAGACGATCAAAACAGACACAATAATGAAAGAACACACATGTAGACAACTTTATTTCTTAATAAAGCTTCAAGATTGATCGAACTTCTAATTGAATAACAACCATAAGATTAAACCTACTTATATGGTCCTTACCTAAAAAATTAACTAATTTAAGACAAAGTGTACTTACACCTAGTCACACTTTCTATTATGAACAAAACAATCCCAAAGGTACATACTTCACGCTAGTGACATTTTGAGTCCCTAACTTATCTTTTTATCCTTTATTCCTCACCATTTTCCTTTACACTTTTTGCGTGTCAATCTGTCTATATGTCCCAAAACATATAGAAAGTGAACTCTTTTACAAGTTTTAAAAAAAATAAATATATCAATGATTTTAAGTTAATTTAATGTTTTGGGTTTGGACACTTAGCCCAACATGGATTTAATTTACATAAACAAGAGGTAATGAAAATGACCACAACGTCGCCGTTTTGTTATGGCCAATGGGTTTTACCTTTTTAAGTATTAAAAATGATTAAATGACACCATCTATTACATAAATAAAACAATAAAATAGGAAAATAGGAAAATTTGACGGCTTGACCCGACATGGCCCGACCCTTGGGGGAGCCCCAATCATAGCCCAAAAGGCCATGAATTGTTTATTCTTTATAGTTTTTAAGTTTACACTTCATTTTTAAAACATTACTAACGTCTAATGTTACTAAGTTCTCATTTCTACCCACTCATTATAATACAATAGCAATTAGAAAATAAAAGGGGGAAATCACAAGAACACACATTTGGAGTTATTTTTTTTTTATTAAAATAAATATTGAGTTTTAGCTCATTAAAAAATAAACATACCTAAAAACAACTAGTCAGAAAACTTCGTATAATCTTAGCCAGCTAAGAAAGCTAATTTTAGCCGGCTAAAAAAGCTAATTTTAGCTCGTACAAAAAACCTTGAAAAGTTCAATGGGGTCCCCAAAATAACCAATAAAAAACCTCACGTAACATGTGGGCTAGATTTCAACCAGTGTCATTCTATCTTGGCTAGATTTCAGCCGCCGGTAGTCGGTAAAAATATGGCCATCGGCTTAAACCTAGCCCGCAGCCTTTTTACATTTTCGTTGGTTTTTTGGTGGATCCAATTGTAATTTGCAAGGTTTTTTGTGCCAGCTAAAACCTAGCCTCCTTAGCCAGTTAAGGCTACGCAATGTTTTCTGATTAGTTACTTCTGAATACATTTATTTTTTTGGTAAAAAAAAAGTCAAAATGTACATTTTGTTGATTTTCTTAACTACAAATATAATGGTTTGTGTTCTCTACTCTTTACAAACCATTTAAGGCTTGCTAGAAATTTTCATATTCGTAAGGGCAGTTTTGAATCTTTTATATACCAGTGGGGTCAGTGATAATAAGTTTACTATAAATACAGAGACATGAAACGATCCCAGCATAACGACGACGATTTAGGGCTTGCTTGATATTTTAGCTGGTATAAAAAACCTTGAAAAATGTTATAGGGTCCCTAAAATAACCAATCAAAACCAATAAAAAACACCACGTAATATGTGGGCTAGATTTCAGCTGGTGTCTTTCTATCTCGGCTAGATTTCAGTCACTGATAGAAATTTGGTCGTTGGTTGAAACCTAGCCTGCAGGCTTTTGATGTCTTTATCGGTTTTGATTGGTTTTTTGGTGGATCTAATTGTATCTTACAAGGTTTTTTGTTGCACCTAAAACCTATCCTTAGGTAACGGTACGTGACATTTTCAAATTGGTTGCTTTTAGATATACTTATGTTTATGTTTTAGATATACTTATGTTTATGTTTTAGTGAACTACATGCCAATGTTTATTTCGGTAAAAAAACAGGTCAAAATATAATGGTTTGTCATCTCTTCTTTATAAACCATTTAGGGCTTGCTTGATATTTTCATGTTCGTAAGGATCAGTTTTGAAATTTGTATATACCAGTGGGGTTAAATTGATAATATGTTTACTATAAATATACAAACACGACGACGACCACCACCACCACCACCACCTTCTCTCCGACCTCCAGCAAAACGACGACCACCTTCAACAATGGCGGAATTTCAATTCTCCATCTCTCTTCTAACCCTAACTCTATCTCTCATATCTTCATTTAATTCAATCCAATCAGCAACATTGACATTCACCAACCAATGCAACTATCCCGTTTGGCCCGGCCTTCTCTCCGGCGCCGGCACTCCCCCCCTCCCCACCACCGGCTTCCCTCTCCAACCCACCCAATCAAACTCCATCTCCATCCCTCCCTCCTGGTCCGGCCGAATGTGGGGCCGCACACTCTGCTCCACTGACTCCACTGGCCGATTCTCTTGCCTCACCGGCGATTGCGGCTCCGGCACCATCGAATGCAACGGTGCAGGCGCCGCACCGCCGGCTACCTTGGCCGAATTCACACTCAACGGAGCTAACGGGATGGATTTCTACGACGTTAGTCTTGTCGACGGTTACAATCTGCCAATGATGGTGGTGCCGCAAGGGGAATCCGGTGGAAATTGTAATGTCACCGGATGTGTCGTCGATTTGAATAAAAACTGTCCGGCGGAACTGCGGTTGACGGGTTCCGGTGACGGAGATGAGTCTGTTGCTTGTCGGAGTGCTTGTGAGGCGTTTGGTGATCCGATGTATTGTTGTAGTGGAGCGTATTCGACTCCGCAGACGTGTAATCCGACGTCGTATTCGGAGTATTTTAAAACTGCGTGTCCGTCGGCGTATAGTTACGCGTATGACGACGGAACGAGCACGTTTACTTGTTCCTCCGCTAACTACGTTATTACGTTTTGCCCGACTCCGGCGAACAGGTATATTTACTAATTTATCCTTTTCTTTGTTGTTAAGATCAGTTTGTGCCTTTTTTTTTTCCGCAACTTCCAATGTGGTGTAGTGGTAGGAAGTCTGGATTCTCTAAAAAAGACCCAGGTTCTATCCTCACTAGCATCACTTTAGAAAGGGCATGGTGACTCAATGAAGGAAGACCTGGATCGTTGTGATCTCCGGTTCGATCCCGAGGGCGTCCGGGTTTTACCACCAGTGGGCTTTCGGGCAGGTGGTTTTTCCCCGGAACTGGAGATAACTTGGGGCGCTTAAGGGCTCTGTACGGCTGGGTTGGGCCAGCTGGCGGTGGCCTTTTGCCAATGGGTCACCCCGTACGGAGTACCTATGCAATTCTAGGTTTGTTGGCCGTTCAAAAAAAAAAAAGTTTGTGCCTTTTTCATGCCATTTGTTATACAAGTTACAATTGAGGGCGGTGCGCTGACATCGCATGGGCGGTGACCTTATCCTCACCGCACATATGAAGCAACAATAACACACAACATTAGCCGTCTATACTAAAAAAAAGACGCCACGTACCATGCATGCTAGATTTCAATCGGCAGCTAGGGCCGGTAATCCTGACCCATAATCAGGAAAATGGGTTAGTATGGGTTTTCTTATTTAAAAATTAGGGACTCTTTCTTTTTTGTCAACGGGTCAGAACGGGTTGAGATGTTTTCAAGTCAAATCTTCAACGGTCCAGATGGGTAGATTGTTTTTAGAAATGGGTAGATTGCACCCAAACGGAAACACTTCTTATGATATCTTCCCCTTATTTTAGTCGAACCGCTGACTTGGGTTTAATGGTTCAACCGATCTGGGCGTGTGCTGTGATAATGATGACAGATATGAACAAGATCGGCGACAACAATGGTGGATCGGTCTGGGACGACGGTGGCTGTTCTAAGGTTGAAAATGGTTGACCTTACGGTGGTCGTTGTTGTTGCCATTTTCCGGTGAAGGTGGAGAGTCGACGGAGAACTTGAAGAGATGTAAAACCCGGTAAAAATTAAACCGTGAAATCATGATAATGTAAACACTAAACAGAGAGAATCAATCGGATGTCTCGCCGGAGTAAGAAATCAAAAATCGTAAACAAAGGAATCAACGAGGTTTTGTTTTTTTGGAAGATAAAGATAAAAAAGAAAAACCCAGAAAAATATAAACGGTAGTGATAAGAGGGGTTTTCAATCTGGCAATCTGTACACGTGTCTTACATTTTTTTACTATAAATATAAAATTCTTTTAAATTTAACCAAATGTTTCTCAAATTTTGTTGCATGTTTTTATCAATTTATGGTCATTTCGTGCAACGCAGCGGATGATTATCCTGCTTCATCATCTTGCTTCATTTTTCATTATGTAAGTGGCTTAAATTGAACCCATTCTGACTCGAACCCGTTTTGACCGAACCCATTCTGACCCGTACTCATTCTGACCCGAACCAAAATATCATTTTTTAAAAACAATTCGTTCTGACCCGAACCCGTTCTGACCCGTGACCCAAACCCGCCCGACCCGTCCAGTTTGTCAGGCCTATCGGCAGCTATATGTGACGCTTTTTATGGACCATGTATGTATTTCAACGTTTTTTGTGTCGACTAAATTTTTTATATTAATGGTTAAAAGTAAATGTTTATATTAATAAAAGAATGGATGAATACATTTTTAGTGATTTTCCTTTTTATTTGTAGGCACATTACATTACACATAAATTAATTAATTCTCTTTACCCCTCTTTCTATGTGAACTTACCATTTTATCCCCTTCAAGTTACAGATATTTATAAACTCCCAAACATTTTAGTATTTGTAAATAAGAATAAGAATAATTAATATATAGATACAGTGTCAGTGCCTGTCAAGAGTCGGTGCCTGCCGACTAAGAAAAAAAATAAAAAATCAAATAATATCAAGAAGAAACAAAATGGTAATACGTCACCGTTTTGTTTGGTTGATTTTATATTTTTCGATATTCTGAAAATTATTAAATTTTGTGCAGCCGCAAAACTACCGGAGTCAACCAATCGGCAGAGAGTAGCAGCAGCGGCTCATCGGTTCATCGGCTTGTCGGCGTTTCTTCCGTTACGGTTATTGGTTTTATATTGACGTCGGTTTGGTGGTTATAGAATTTTACTACTATACCCCTGTTTTGTTTAGAGATGATAATAATTAGCAAGTGTTTATATTCTTTGGTATGTTATAATTATTATTTAATGTTTATGATGAAATGATATTAATTAGCATCTAATGTATTAATTAGGACCCATGTGAAATAATTTGGTAATGAATTTAACATGATGGCAAATAAATTCTAATAAATTTACACAATCAAATATAAGTGTCACCATGGGAAGAAAATGAAGAATATGCCATGGAATTTTAAAAAGTTTGTGAACAAAATATTCTAAATGAAAAGGGATAAAAAAGGTTTTAAAGAATGTGCTAACTGAAAACTGCAACTACTTTTTTTTTTTTTTTTGAAGGCGGAAGAAATACCTTATCCACAATTCTAGTTACAATACATCATATTAAATGTTTTGGAAATAGGTCAATTTAAAAGAGAGTTAGTAAATAACAATTATTTAATTAAATGAACTCATTTTTAGCCTTCTAATTATTTTTAATGACTAATCTACATCTTTCATGTGTCTTCTATTTTATTTATTAAGACCGTTCAAATTTTGAATTCATAAGGACTTGAATATTTTACTTCACTTTTTAAACAACGGATAAACGCTCATCTATTCTTATTCAAAGAGTCAAAGGTTAAAATTACACCATTTTTCACCATGGAATTTGAACCCTCGTAACCTTGATACAATCAGGCATTTGTTTCGTTTGAGTTCAATGGTATTAAAATTTGAATTCTTTAAAGTTAATGAACCAAACCCTCTATACCCCCATCAAATACCACATCGCCACCACAACCACTGTTGCCACCATCATCACAACGATCACCACCGCCATTGCCACATTGTGACTTCTTTAAAGTTGACGAACCAAACCCTCTATAATATTCTCAGGGTCGTCGTTAAAGTATCTAGGTAAGCAAATCCCTTGGTCTCATCGTATTGGAAGATTGCATGTCACTCGGTAGTCCAAAACGCTATTGTTTGAAAGCAACTTTCTAATGGTCACTTGTATGGCCCGAGGGTTGCAATTGCTTCCTATAGCGCTTAGATCCACGTGATAGGCCTTTTTATCGATCTTGGTGTTGTGGTAATGTTTTTTCTAAAGTTCAAATGAGCATCGTTTGCCAAAATGATCACATATGAAATATTACAGTGGTTTAAGAGTATGCCAATCCCATTCCCCGTCCCCTACCTAATACTCAAGTTTTAAGAAAATCATTTAAAATATCACTCCAACATATTTCTCATTCTTATATTTTTAGGGGAAACCAAAGTAGTCCCCCATATTTGAAGGTTCACTATCATTATTCATCCCCATAATTATTATTTTATATTTTTTGTGACTAACAAATGAAATTGTGTATATATATATATACAATTAGAAATGAATGCATTTTCAACAAGTGAGGTTACGTCAAGAAAGAGGTGAAAGAAATCAAAATCAACACCTTCATTTAGATTAAGAATAGATTGGGTTCTCATAATTTAGACCGGTCCCGTTGAGGAAATTTGGTGTTAAAAGTTTTGAACTTCCTTGTATTATCCAACCTCTATCTTGTATTTGTTGAATCTAGCTTCTTACTAGGCCGCTTTTAATTAAATTTCGCCGTTATTAAAAGAAAAAAATGGAATATGAAATGAATAGTGACTTGGTCCACTAAATTATTTTCAGATGTATCACTTAAAAGTAGCCAAGTGTAATTCAAGAAGATGATAGCCACAACGACGATCGTAATTCAAAAAGATGATAGCCACAAGGACAATCATAATAAAGTAATTAGGGTTAATAAGGTTTAAGGGGATGGAGAAATCATTATGGGTTTAAAATATTGATAAAATACATAAATATATAAAAAAACTTAAATACCCCTAATGTAAAGTTAAAATATGAATGAAGTTAAATGATTGGAATATACGGTTGCAATGTGATTTTTTTTATCTACGTTTCGATATTCAAAACTGAGCCGCCATATATTCATACGTTTCTCTTCACATACTTAACCACGTCAATGTCACCACCGCAATGCGCGGCAACGTCCACCAGTATTAAATTATTTTATAGTTTTGAAGAAAAGAAAAATAACATTCCATTGATATATATGTGTAGTTGGTAAAATTAATAGACATATATGTATATAGTTTCACAAGGTTAATTAATAGTCATACCACAGTTGTAAATTCTATTGAATTGATTATGGGTTTAAGGCACTCTAATGTTTTCGCACATCGATATTTAATTAGACCATCTGCAATGTATGGTTTTAAAACATATACTTAGTATTCTTACATATTAGCAACACTTAATACAGTTTTTAAATAATTTAACCATAAAAACATTCTTAAATTTTCCACATAGTCATCACCTTTTTAAATTTATTTTCATAACCAAATTATTTATAATTATAAACTATTTAGTTTTCAATATCGTGGTAAATTTAATAAATTACATTTAAATCGATATTCTAATACATTTATAAATTATATAAAACTTTCAACATTATTATAATTTTTAAATTAACAAGTTTATTTATAAAAGTTTATAAATATAAACAATTATGTATATATTATTTAAAATTTAAACAAAAACTAAAAAATTAAGGGGGGGAGGTGTTTTGGCATTGTCTCCCTCAAAAATGGCCCACAGACGTAGCCGCTTAACGCGGTATCCGTGGATGATGGTCAATGGTGATGTGGCTGTTTGCAGATGTTTGTCTGTGTTGATAACTTTAGTTTTATCTAACTATTTTGTGTAATTGAGTTTATTTAATGACAACTGAGAAGTAATAATGAAACATCAAATAAGTTGATAAGTGCACGCTTGTGTTGATGATCTTATAACTTCCGGTGCTAGAGACACCTTGTTGTATAAATGGGCGAAGTCCACTGAACAACGGGGGTTCGAGGGCAGTGCCCTTGGTTAGCAGGGTTATAGGGGCGTCAGTCCCTAGTGAACAACTTGCTCCGAAACCCGCCCTCATTTCGAGAGAAACTATGGATTATGCATATTTTTATTAGAAAGGGTGCAAACGAGCCGAGCCGCTCGTGAGCTACTCGAGATCGGCTCACTAAAAACACGAATCAAACCGTGCTTAAACGAGTGTGAGCTTTCATGGGCCTCATTTAATAAACAAGCTCACGAATGAGCTTCACATATCGAGTTCGAACAGTGTCGTTAACATAAACAGGTCTTTCATTTATATAATTTTTTTATTTAATGTATTAAATATATGATGAAAATATCTATATAACATATTATATATAAAATTTATAATTATAATGACTTATAAAAATATGTAAATAAAATTATAAAACAATTACTAATTAATAAATAATAATCGAGTCTATCCCGATACGAGCTCGATCCTGGAAAACTACTGAGCCGCTCGAGCTTCAGGAATATAGTCTAAACGAATCTTGAGCCTAGACGAGCTCGGGCTCGGCTCGGCTTATTTACACTCTACTTATTTGTATATTATTGGGACCCCTATATTATATGTATTAAATTAAATATCAATCAAATTGATTAACATAGCAAGTTGGTATAAAAATCATCTACATAAATGTTAATATCAGTTATTAAAGTAATTTAAAAGTAAATGACTCGTTTACCATTTTTTTTTCATGCGATACTGAGATCATAGGCGGACCTACACCCAAAGAATGGGGTGCAGGTGACTTCCTCAAAAAAAAATTAGCGTAGAATATACCCTAAAATCTCTATGGTCCCCAATAAAATTTTAATTAAGCCCTCTGATTGCCCCCCATGAAAAAAATCATGGGTCCGCCACTGATTGAGATTTGATCAAATTCTCGTTATTTATTTGATATAAAATTACAGTACTTCTATCAAATTCACGTCCTTAGTCATAAGATTTAATCAACAACTTCTCCTTTTGAATCTTTGATTCGTTATGAACACATGGATTATTATTATTTCTTCAAGGGGAAATTGTCACATGATTGGCACTTCTCATGCTTTGTCTTATCAAACATATTATTTGGACCTTGATAAACCAAACATGTTTTGATATATAATTGAACAAGATTTTGAAGTATGTATTGAATAGGCATGCATCCACCAGTTCAAGTGTGTGCCAACCATTCGACATTTTAGTCATCATGCATGTGAGTATTGTCTGGCTTTATGTATGCTTGTTTTATAACTCACATGAGGTGAGAACAAAATGAATCCTACATACAAGCTTTGACTTGTCAGTTCTCACTCCATATGGGGCTTGAAAGTATTTTAAATTGCCACATCAAACATTTTTTTAACTTTTATTTAAAAATGGGTATTTTATGGTCTTAAGCTTGACAAAATATGTAGAATGATTTTTACATATTTTGGTTGTAACAACTGCAGAAGTAGAATTCTTTTACTAGTGTCATTTTTTAAAAATGTTTGATGAATCAGTATCATTCAACTGTATGATACATAAATAATGCATAAAAGACGAGTGTCATATGCTATATAACACAAAGAATAAATGTTTACCGGATCAGATTAGGTCTTGACTATAAAAGACATAAAAAAATAAGGGGAAATATGAAATACTGTCACAGTTGAGATGGAACATAATCATTGGAAGATCGAGTGTGCTTGTCCTTAAGAACGTGCATGTTAATGATTTAGGTGTGTTTCGTTAGTTAAGACTACATTGACCTAATATCAAGATTTAATCGAGAGGGTATTCTATTCTATGCGACCTAGACTTCTCTAGGACGATATTCCGGGCGATTTTAGGTGACAAAGGGAGAAGAAACAAGGGATCGAAGAAGTTGCAATAAACCGAGACTATCAATTAAAATATAAACTTACTATGGACAAAATAAAATAAAATGTCGCTTCTTACGATCACGGATATAAAAAAATGTGGGGTCAAGTTGTATTTTGTGGGCCGGGGTCATGTATTTCGAGCATGTTCTAATAAATCATGAAAAAAAATAGATTACAATAATTTTCATGATATTGATTATTATTTTGTTAAATTCGTGTCTTGATTGATATATAAGTTAAAAATTGATGGACTAGTTATTTCCTCTAGGAACCCAACTAAACTCTAGTATGGCTCAACTAGTCTACCTTAAAAGAACTTTAGCTTAAATTCGTGTCTAAATCTCAACCCCGGTTCATGAGTAATTTTACAAGTTGTAGCTGGGATCGAGCTTGATTCATTTTACTTTTATTTATATAATATTATTATTTATGTTCGTTTATTTGTAATTATGGTTAATTAGCATAACATGTATTATTTTGTGTTTTAATCAAGCTTGTATATAACAATATTTTATAATATAAATATAAATCAAAATTGTAAAGTAACAGACTCGTTTAAGCTCACAAGTCTAATCCATACATCCTGTTCAAAGGAGTTAGCTCAACAAGCTCAACAAGCTCAACTTGATTTGAGCTTCTAGCGAGTCGATTTCAAGTAGCTCACAGACAACTCTGCTTGTTTACACTTACAGTAAAAGCTCATTAATGTCAGCTAGATCGGCTGCACGCATGGGTACTTTCACTCAATCCATTAGTATAAGTTTATAACAGTACAAAAGAACTAGAATGTTAGGGTATCCGATCCAATCACCTATAAAGCTATAACTTAAATCCATGCATTTGCATGCATACCCATGAAAAAAGTTGTATTTCTTGAAACTTTGTTTCCTATAAAAGTTATATAATAACAATAATAATAATAATAAAATAATAACAAAAGATAATCCAGCACAAAAACTACAAATTAAAATAAACTGTAACCAATGATTATGTTAGATTTCTCGTGTACCCAAACAAATAACTTAGGGTGAATTTCAAGTACTATGAAAAAAAAATAAAAAAATCTAAAAGACTAAAACCTGCAAAGTTTAAAGTGTAATTCTTACCAATAAAGGGTAGCAGTGATCCTTCTCATAGTTGGGCCACGTGGCATTGTTATTTATGAAGTGTTCATGTCGTCTCCAAATTTCTGGATCATAAATCTCATCTACAGTGAACTGCAAGCCAATTTCTTTGACCATCATTAGGAAATCATCCAATGAGTTCCCCCTTTTAGGCCCCAAAAATATGGCTTCTGATGGTCCTTCCTTCTTCAACAAGCATTTGATAGTCTGAACAAGGCCTTTGTGGAACTCTTTGAAGAAAGTGCTGCAAGATTACAAACAAACTTTTCTAAAACATCTCATTTAGCAAATCATAGGAAAGAAAGAGGATAAAATTATAATCATCACTAACATGTTGAGAGGGTTATATGACGTGATTACAAGAAGTAGCGAAAGAGTCAAATTTGTAAAGATTACCAATCACTTGCAACAATGATATCAAAGCTGTTGGAAACATCCAAGAGATCTTCCTGATTCCAATGCAGCATCATAGATTTCACCATTGTACTGCCAAATACACTTGAATTGGCATTTATGTTACGTTGAATATCTAAATGTTAAGCGTCTCCAAATTGAAACAGATTAGGTCTTAAGGTCATTTTTATAAACGAAAAAACTTTTTATAAAAAGGTGCATTGAAGCTCTGATGATGATCGAATGAAAGGATACAATCAACTACTTGAGGATTTCCATCTGATATCACAACTTCTGATGCCTCTGTGACAGCTGCAATAAGCAAGCCTGCTAAGCCGTATCCTGACCCAAGCTCAATGACTTTTTTAGACCTGAATTAGTAGGTAAGCTAAGTTACAGGACTGGGATAAGCTTTTATAAGTTCTTACATAAGTACAAAATGAAAATAAAATTAATAGTAAGATGGAATTAATCCAACGATAGGGACGAACTTATGTAATAACCTGAAAAAGTCTAGCTGTGATAAACAATAATAAGCAAGAACTTCCTCTGATGGCCAAGAACCTGTTGAATGAGAAAGTACATAAACATTATTGAAAGGGGAAATACAACTCGAAGAAATAATTAAATTAATAGAACAACTATATGGAAAATATGTCTATAACATTGTCCTAATGCTAAAAAACTTATGATTCAAGAAAGCATATAGTTCCATGAAACCCAAATTCTTTGATCACATTTATGACTTTATCCTTGACCTTACGTTATTTTTGGGACTTCAAGTTCTGGTTAACATGTGTCTTTTCTTTACTGCTATTGTTTAAGGTTTGTATACCCTAGTATTTATTAGTATATCCATCCCTGTGATAGAAACTGATCTTCTGAGGGCAAAAAAAACTTACAAACAAGGCCCGTGTTGTCAATATCATATGTGTTACAGATCCTAAAATCATCAAGGTTTGCACAATTGTCCACTCTCTGACTGCATTTAATTACATAAGTTAGCAATGATCACAGATAAAGCAAAATCCCTCGTTTTCTTTTATAAACTTAGACCTAACAAGAACTTCATCCGTTCGCATCAAACTGAAAACATAACAAGTTCCATTGCAACAACAAGCCACCCGAAGATATAACAACATAATAGCAGCTACAGTATAAGATTCAATCCAAACCCTAGTTCCAGGTGCCAACACTATTCAAGAAGACAACGATTCGATCTCATCTTAGTCATGCTATGCCAGTAAAAATACAAGAAGGAAACCTAAGATTATGATGCCTAATACAATTAACAAATTTTTAAAACTTGAATGGAAGTATAACACAGCTATTTTTTCAGTTACCTAACAAAAAACAAGAACTAGTAAAATGTGTCTGATGAAATCTTACCATAGGAAGAGCTTTGTAGCACTTTGATTGGGTAAAGTATAGCACACACAAGCTTCTCTGGCCTTTGGCAATGAAGAAGGCATCAATTCTTCATGTTTAAGCTGACTGTTATCCACTAAATGGAAGGGTATCAAACTGAACCCTAGATTTGCCTTTCTAGAAATTCTCTTGACACTCGTCTCAGATTGATCATCTGCAACACATTTTATAAATAGGACAATAATCAATTTCCATATTCTTCTTATTTGCATACTTACTATCATCAAATTTTACAAATCAAATCTCGAATTTCAACATTCCATAAGCGAAACAAATCATCAGCATTTTGAGATTTTCAAACGCTTAACAGTACGAATTCAATTACTTAAGCACGGATACATAAGAAATCAGGTTTAACTCAATCAGAAAAGGTTAAGGATTCTATCATCAGCAATCGGATAATCTATGAGTCACTAGATCAAATCCAAATGTTAAAATCGGCTAACATCTAATATGCAGACTAAAAGGTGGATTAAATCCAGTGACAGAGTGAAGGATTACCTGAATCGGTGGAAGATCGAGAAGAAATTAGGGCTCGACGAAGAATTCCCCATCTTAACGAAGATGCCTTCTTACCTTTCTCCATGTGCTCTGTATCATTTTCGTCGTCTGGTTTCACTAACCCCTTTGTTATAAACCACCACTATTTTTTATTTTTTTGGAATTCTAACCTTCTTACCTTTCTCCATGTGCTCTGTATCATTTTCGTCGTCTGGTTTCACTAACCCCTTTGTTATAAACCACCACTATTTTTTATTTTTTTGGAATTCTAACCACATACGAAGTATTGCTAATTTTACACGCCGTCGTCCTCTACGCCCTCTACGATGGCGTATAGGGTTTAGTCACTGATAATAGAATGCCACGTGTTATTCTATGTCAGTCGGCTGATCCAATACGTGACGTATTGAGCTATACGTAACGTATGAGGCACGAGTTATATTTTTGCTTCAAAAAGTTGGAAGATTTGGAATTTATGAATCTTATACGTGGCGTATAGGGCAATACGCCACGTAAAGGTTTTTTTTATTTAATTATTTTTTTAATTTAATTTAATTTATATTTTTTTTATTAAATTATCTTTTTTAATTTAGTTTATATAATTTTGTTAATATAAGTTTGTTATCTATTTATGAATTTTATATATTTTATATTTTTTTAACATTTATTATATTTTTACATTACAACCAAACAAAATATTACACATTACAACCAAACAAAATATTAAATATTACAACCAAACAAATAAACTAAACATTACATACATTACATCAAAAAATTAAATATATACATCAAAATGTTTTACATACATAACAACGAAACAAACTAAATACAAATAAAACAACTAAACTTGCCCTCATCCTGAACGGGGTCGTCCGGATAATGACGTGACGGTGGTAGTGGTGGTGGCTCGATGCCGGCGGCTCGTGACAGATCCACGAGGCGGCCAACCGCCCACATCATCAGGTCCTCCATGCGATCGACTTGACGACCCTGTCGTCGTGAGTCGACAACAAGTCCATCAAGCAATGCTTGGGTAGCCCTGTCCAGCCTAACAAACCGACGTACGTGTCGGGGATGCTGTGGCGGATGGACAAGGATGTCATCGACGTGCGAGACGTGCGGCGGCGCGTCCTCTATCGCCACACCCTGTAGTGGATGAGGCATAGGCGGGTCCCCCTGTCCGAGCATCTGCGGCAACGGCACCGGGACCCAAACCTGGTCCCGGACGGCCCCTACGAACCGAAGGCCCTGCGGGAATCGGTGCGTGATGCGCATGCCGCTCGCCATGCGACGGTCTAATCGGACAGGGGGAATGGCCGGTAACATCGCAGGCTCATGCACATCAAATGGTGTAACCGACCGCGTGATCTGAGTGATGAAAGCACCGCCATACAATAGTCCGCGCTTCTGCCGCATATAAGCATATGCAAAATAAAGCGCCATGCATGTGGATAGGTCGCACGCCTGTCAGTAAGCAGGCAATATAGAAAGAAGAGGTCTCTATCAATGCACCACTCACGGCTTTTTAGACGTGGTGCGATCGACGTCGAAATAAGCCGGTGCAACTATCTATACAAAGGGTCTCTAATCCCCAAGACTCTCCCCTTGGTACCCAACCAAGGACTATCTAAAATCAAACCCCAAAAAACAAGGAGTTCCTCCTTGTCCACCTCTGTCACCGCCTCGGTGAAAAGTGGCATGACCGTCTGAGGCTCATGGTACAAGCCCGTCGTGACGGCCCACTGACGGAGGGTCTGACGGTAAATGGTCCCAAAAATACTAAATGAAATATGATCCGGCTCCATATCCAACGCCTCCCCAGGAAGAGGCTCCAGCCCAGCCTCTAAGTAGATGAACGTCGAAAGAAACTCGGCGACCACCTCTCGGAAGGTCTCCATGAATGAAAGATCAAAAAGACGCGGCCATGGCGTGTACTGGCCGATGATGGCCCTAGCCCGCTCGGCCTCCTGTACCTCCTTGAGAAGCCCCCAATCGACCGCTGTCCCTGGGCCCAACCGCACCTCCCGAAGCTTCTGGCACCGGGCATACGCCTCCGAATCGACCGGAAAATCCAGGAAAGGGTAGTGCGCAAGATCATCTTGCTGCTCCATGTGAATATCATCCTCATGATCCGTCATATCTGATAATAATAAATTGTTTTTATTTTTTATTTTAAATAATAATAATAATTATATATTGTTTTTATCTTAAATAATAATAAATTATAATAATAATAATATATTGTTTTTATTTTAAATAAAAAAAATAATTTTTTATCTTAAATAATAATAAATAATAATAATATATTATAAAATAAAAAAAATATTTTTTTAAAAACCTATACGCCACGTATAACCTTATACGTGGCGTATAGGCTGTTACCGGGTAACCAAGTCATACGCAGGCAACCCAAGCCATACGCAGGGCTGTTACCGGGCAACCCAAGCCATATTGTCACACCCCAATTTCAACTAACGGAGTTTTACCGTTTGGGAAGTGACAAACCAGGATCTCAGTCATCAGTTACATTGAACGACACTATATGTGACATAAATGTAATATCATAAAAGTTCAGAGTTAAATGCGGAAGCGTATAAAGAAAGTAAATGCGCAAAACAACGCGCCAAAGTCTAACAATAACAGAAACATAATAAATGATCAGTAGATTAACAATTATTGAATACATCATGTTGACACCATGCATGTCCTAACGTGCACATGTGCCTTAGCTTAACGTCCTGAGAAAACATGTAAGAAAAATGCAGGTTTCAGTTTGCAACAAAGTTCAATAGGTTAATGTACATTCAATATATAAATCAATAGGTAGTTAACCCATAAGCATGTTAACTAATGCGCTCGCAACCGACAGCTGACTGTTTATGTTTTTGCCTCCCACCAGGCCTATCAACCATGGTGCATGTTTAGGTCAAGACTGCACCCGTTCGACATCCAGTCGGGTTAGCGCTACTAACGCGGGTGAGGTTTGTCAAACCTAGTAGTACTACTCAACTTACCTAGCTATGTTCATATTAACGGTCCGATGTGAGGACTTAGTGATAGATGTGTACGCATAGTTAAACAAGTGATAACATATATGAATTACATAACCAAAAATGTTTACGTTATGTTTTCTCCCTCAGTTGTAAAACAGTAAAAAGGGGCCGTGAAAACTCACCTGAATGGCGTAGGTAGGTTCACACTAGAATAAGATTGAAACCACGAGTGTTAGCCTGCAACGGCTTACGTATGCCCTAGAATTACAAACAACAATTAGGGATGTCATGGGAACTTGTGACGACAACACGGAAGATTGAACGTCCTGAAACGCTCTAATGATTAAAAGTAGACGAACGTGTCCACAGGAATGAGAATTCTTAATTAATAATTAAGATATATACGTTACGTGACGAATGACAAAATAATATCTAATAAATATATTCGAGCGTTTTGTCGTTAACTAGAAGTCTAGGAAAATAATATAATTTATTATATTATTTTTAAGTTTAGCAAAGTAACATAAATAATTAAATTGCGTGACAAAAATAATAAGTTTATTATTTTTATTCGAGAATATGAACATGTGAGTAATTAACATAAATAATTATGTTATTTATTAGTTTTGAAACGTTTCACAAAATATAGAAATGTGGCGAAAATAATATATCTAAATATATTATTTTTAACAAGAGTCACCGTTTTAAAATAATATAATATATATTTTTATTCAAATTTGCGAGTTAAATATATTATTATAAAAGCATGAAATAATAATAAAAATGGTTCATAAAATCAATCCCGAGTCCACGGGCGATTTTCTCGGTTTACACATCTTAATATAATATTATAATAATAGTGTAAATTGTTTTTAAATTTAAAACATTAATAAAATATCATTTAAAAAGAAAACTAGGGAGGAGGATTCGAACCCGGGTCCCCTCCCAAACAGTCAAACGATTTAACCAGTCCACCCGCTAGGGCAATCGCGATATGGACCCGACCAAAATGGTTTTAACCATCAAACCCCCTGAGTTCTTCCCCCACACCTTGATGTGATCGAACCTAGTCCCAAACACGAAAAATCAGTAACGATCGATCCAAAAGTCATAGGGGTTTTGTAAATCGAATCCAAACGAGTCTGTAGTTAGATTTAATTGCGAAAATAACGAGTTTAAGATCGATAGATTCCCGTTTTGAAAACCGAAACCCTAGATTTAAACACAAGATCGATTTGATTAACTTCTGTAATATCAAGTATTGAATCCATAGGGCTTTTAACAAACAATGAATTACGAATCTACTGATATGGTTTAATTTCGTTTTGGATGAGTTCAAGATCAAAACCCCAAATCCGTATTTGAACAAGCCCTAGCTTCCGTATTTTGAAAAATTCGGTGATAATTGATCAAATAATCATGGGGCTTTCATTATATACGTGATTACGAGTCTAAAAGTGTAGATTGATTGAATTGGAAGCGGGTCTAAGATAGAGTTCGATCAAACCAATTTAAGATGAACCCTAGAATCGGGTTCATGATCGAATTGATGTTGTAAGCTCTGATAAAGATAGGGCTTTCAATCAATAGACAGAAACGAAGGTAAAGGTGTAGGTAATTACCGGAATAGTGCTCGAATTGATGGTTCCCGACTAAAACGTGCTCCGACGCTAACGAGTTCGATCTCCGGCAACTTGGACAGCTTCTCCGATCAAGATGAGTAGTGTAGCAGGTTCTAACTTTTGCGACTAAGGTGTGCGTACGCTCAATTCGTGAGAGTAATACATGAATTCGTCGAATTTGATGATATTCGATAAAGAGGTCGACGGTTACGAAGGTAATGATCATAATTTGAGTTTAATTCGATAATTCATGATGATTAAAACCTTAGTAATGACCGTAAATGTCATTAACGTGTAAATTTCATTTTCAATTCCAACAGAAGCGATCGTGGGTTTTGAATTTGGAACACTTGTTGCGAATTTGACTTTTTGAAGTCAACAGAAACATAAAACTCTTGATTTTGACTTTACAAAGTCAACAAAAATGAAATTGGGTTATTTAGAATATCAGTCCCACTAGTTTCATGCATTTAGGATTGAATAAAGGCAGAAACAGTCCCTGAAGTTTGAGTTAGGATAAATACATTAAGACTTAACTGGATGTAACTAACAGAGTTAGTCTAAAAATTCCGGATTGTCACACATATGAAGGCCAACCAAGCCATACGAAGGCCAAGTTGCCGAGAACATGAGTCATACGCAGCGTATAGCACTATACGTGGCGTATGGCTTCATCGTCTTCCTCAGATGAACTATACGCCACGTATGGTGCTATACGTGGCGTATAGAGCTTAAGTTTTAGTGATAAAAAGCCCTAATCTACCCAGTTTTACCCGCTAATCATCAATATAAACCTAACATTATTGATCGGGAGTTGAGATACGTACCTTTACGAATTTTTTTTGAGATGACAATCGAAATCAAAGAGCAATTTGGACCTAGTCGCGTATGTGTTTGTGTGGGTTTGTTGTGGAATGTTTAGGATTGTACGAGGCATCATCCGGCTTAATCAGAAGGCTATACGCCACGTATAGGTCAATACGTGGTGTATAGCCACCAACCTTTGGTATTCTATACGCCACGTATTGCCCTATACATGGCGTATAGCCTATAAAATATTTGAAATTTAAAAATTTTGAATTCCCTCTCATTCAAGCCTATACGCCACGTATTGCCCTATACGTGGCGTATAGAATATTTAATTAAAATTATATACTATTAATTAAAATTAGTTATAATTAATTAATAATAAACTAAAATTAATAAAAAAACTAATCAAAATGACCATAAAATTAATTAAAAAAATAGTTAAAATACAATTTTAAACAAACATCATCCGTGATCCATGACGTATTGTGGAAATCTAGATCTATTAGTAGCCATTATTTTTTTAAATCGTTCAATACGATCACTGTATATTTTTTCCCATTCTACTGCATCATCATTTTGGTGCACGTTCCAAAGTGCATTCGGCGTGGGAATCGGAAAATCTCCTTCAAACTTGACGTGGATGAAATGAGCCCTGTTGACGTGAACTAACGATACGATTTGATGTTTAGCGTGAAATTTTGGACCAAACCACAATGGAAAAAATGTTTGATTACCGGCGATGCTTAAAAGATGAACAATCACCCCAAATCTTTGAGCAATTAGGAGTCCTGTGTATGGCATCGATATCCAACGACTAACTGGTGCGGCTTTCAAATCCTGTCAATCTATCGTGTGACGTAGCTTATCATATTCTTGAAAGACGACTCTGTCAAAAACAGTTCTCCACCATTCTTCTTTATTGTCCATCTCCTGTAGAAGTTGTTGTCAGATAAAAAGCCATCGGTTTTCATTTAACCCTAAGCCCAAAGCTACCGATCGAAAAACACAGTTTCTGTCGGGATTTACATCTTGTGTATGTGAAATGTACGGATAAAATAAAGATGGTATCGAATCCTTAAAACAATTTATATTGTTAACCGCATCTTTCCCCATAATCAATGGAAACCCAAGATGAGCGTTATCATCTTGTGGTTGCTTTCCTTTTGTAACATCCCAAAAATAAAACGACAGTTATAATAACGGAATAAACGAACGAGGCATGTCGGGTCGGGTCGGATGGGTCGGCGGGCTGGAAGGGGAGCCTCCCCTATAAATAGCCAAGGTCTCCATCATTTCTCTCATTTGCACCTTCTAGAGAGAGAAACCATAGAGAGAGAAAGTTGGCGAATCGACCTGAGATTTCAGCAAAGTGTTGCTCCATAGCTCGTGAGAAGAACCTCCGGATCAGAAACTCGATTCAGGTAACGATCAGGCCTAGATCTGAGTTTTTGTTTGTTTTTGAGGTTTTCGGGTTTTGGGTGAAAAGGTAACGTTTTCACAGATAAATCTGAAAGATAAACATAGATTTGAGTTCCTTAATGGAAAACAAACGTTTTGAATGTAAACAGGTTCGGGATCTTGACGTGATCAGACCTGAATGCGAAAGTTAGGGTTTTTGCGAAGAAACAGATCATGCGTACTTATCAAGTACGCACGGAGCAGGTCCTGCGTACTTATCAAGTACGCAGGAAGAGAGGCACTGCGTACTTATCAAGTACGCAAGAAGAGGGCACTGTGTACTTATCAAGTACGCAGGAAGAGGATCCTGCGTACTTATCAAGTACGCAGGAAGCAGGGTCTGCGCACTTGCTAAGTGCGCAGGCATCAGGCTGGTTAAGTAAAGTTAGTATGTTTAGAATGGTTAAACCGTTAGAGTCGGTTTGGGTCTGATGTGTATTTAACTAATCAATTCAGATCGGAAGTGACGTTGTTGGGCCTTGTTTAGGACAACCGACTAGCTTATAAGGTGAGTTCTAGAAGCCCTTTTTTAAATGTTTTAATAATGTTTTTGGGCTGGTGTGCATACGTAACGATGTGACTATTTTATAAAACGATGTTTATGAATGTTGAATGTGACGTTTTATAAAATGATGTTTATGAACGATGTTTTGGAAGGAAGGGTTATGAAAGAAGTGTTTATGAAATATTTTGCCAAAAGAAGTTTATGAAGTGTTTATGAATGAATGAATGTTTTTAATAAAACGTACGAATGCTTTAAATGAAGTTTTGAAGTAAAAGAAGTGAAGGTTTACGAAAGTCACAAACGAACGAATTTGCCAATATTCCTTAGGGAATGAAGGTTAAGGGTATGGGAAGTATGTTATGGGCCTTTACCTTTTAGGGGCCTTTGTGGCTGGCCAACTGTTGTACAACTGGGGCGATGACGGTCGCCAAGGGTATTATCGTGATCCTTGAAGTTTGGTACGATTTACCTTACGGGGTAGTCGTACTTGAAGTTTGGTACTTGCACCTTACGGGGCGCAGTGCTTGAAGTTTGGTACGTGTCATCCTTGTGATGCCGTGCTTGAAGTAGTGTTGAATAACCTAAGTATCGAGCCCTAGGAGTTCTTCACCCGGAGGACAGTACGGTGACTGATGGGCCTAGTGGTGGTGATCTTTAGGTTATTCAGCCAGTATGTGACGTTTGGATTTGACGGTTATGAGAAGGCGCAAATTCGATATGTTCATTGACTTATGTTTATGAAGTGTTATGTTTTGTTATTGCATTATTTTACGTACGTTTTTTATTAAATGAAGTATGAAGTTATGTTTTTGGCAAATTATTTGAAGTTAACGTTTTATGTTAAAACTATAACTCACCAGCGTAGCTGACTTTTTAGTATGCACATTCAGGTTAAGGCAGGTATGGATGATGGACGGTGATGCTTGGCAAGTAAGAAGAGTTACCCAGTTGATCATGAAGACTGGCATCCCATTATGATTAGATTATGATATGTTTATGTAATAGAATATGTTACGCTTCCGTTGTTAAACAATGTAATGGTTATGTTTATTTGAAGTATTTTCCGCTGCGTTATTTGATAATCAAGTTTAAGAACTATTTGTGAATGAGTAAATCCAACAAGTGAGGCCTCCCGGGTTTGGGGCCTTACAAGTTGGTATCAGAGCAATAGTTTGAGGGATTCGGACACTCCCAGTGTCTGAACTTAAACTGTGAATGGGACCGAAAGCGGATGCCAGTACGGGTAACTCGAGCCACAGCATCAGATATGAAGGTAGTTTATATTTACATGTATAGTATGCCTTAGAAAGGGTTAGGTAAGGACTTGTGTTCTAATGGAATCACAAAGGTGGTCAAATAGAAATCGAAAGGTAGTGTAATGGTGAATTGCAGATGGCCAGTGTATATTAACATCTTACAGTACTTATTGAATTTTATTTGTTAACTAGCATGATGACATTGGATTCCTTGTCTTATAGAACGAAATGGCAAGGAGAGGAAACAGAAGACGTGGTGGGGGCCGTACCGGTGGTCGTACCGGCGGTCGAAATGGTGGGCGTGGCAGGACCCCTGCGCGCCAAGAGTATAGTGAAGAAGGAAGTGTTCACACTGAACCGGCGGTTAGTGTGCATGGAACTGAGCAGACACTGGTTGAAGAACAACCTTTCACTTTTGAACCAGAAGTGAGAGCAGCTATAGCTCGAGAGTTCACCGAGTTGATGAAGAATTCTCTGCCAGGTCTGTTAGCTGAATCATTGAAGAAGGTTAATGGGGAAGGTGGGTCTAGCGCGGCAACTGGAGCCCAGAACAACGAGACTGACAGCGCGCCGCCTGCACGCGGATGCGACTACAAGTCATTTAAAGCATGTGACCCACCGATCCTCACTGGAAAGAAAGACGCGGTGGCTACGTTTGATTGGGTGATCCGTATGGAAGCTGCCATTCGTTTGAACGAATGTCGAACGGATCAAGTTGTAAAATTTGCTGCCAACTCCTTGAGAGAGGTAGCATCCCATTGGTGGGAAGGTGTACGTCAAGCAAAAGGGAGCGAGGTTGTGGATGCGATGATGTGGGCTGACTTGAAAACTTTGGTGATCAAGAATTTCTGCCCAAGGAACGAGATTGAGAAGGTAGAGAGGGAATTTCTGGGTTTGAAGGCCGGGAGCATGACGCACCGGCAATACACAACCCGATTCAATGAACTGGCACGTCTGGTGCCACATTTTGTCACGACCGAGGAAAGAAAGATCGTATGCTACATACAAGGACTGCCGGACCAGGTGCGCACCTATGTTAAGGCAAACGCCCCTACTACCTATGATTCGGTAGTAGAACTGAGCGGCGTGGTATTTGATGATCTGGCGCTGAATGTCGTTGCCATTGAAGAGCCCAAGAAGAAGCTGAGTTTTCCCGCTAAGCGATCGGGTGGGAAGTTGTTTGGGGCTCGGGACAAGCAGGCCAGGGTAGGCGAGGCGGCGGTCTGTGGAAGATGTGGGGTAAGACATATGGGTGAATGTCGGTTAGGGTCTAATCTATGCTTTAAATGCGACAAAACCGGACACTACTCCCGTGAATGCCCGCAAGGCTTCAAATGCTACAACTGTGGGGAGGGTGGTCATATGAGCCGGGAATGCACCAAGCCCAGAATGGGTCAAGCCGGGAAAGGGAAAGGCCCGGAGAGGAAAGAAGAGAGACCCTGAGCAAAGACTCGCGCATATGCGCTAACGCAGGAACAGGCCAGAGCGGACCCCGATGTGGCGTCAAGTACGTTCATCCTTGACAACACTTTTGTTTCTGTGTTATTCGATTCGGGTGCCAGTAAGAGTTTTATATCTACGGCTTTTTGTAAACGAGAAGAGTACACTGTCAGTAAGCTAGAAAGGGCCTTTAGCGTAGAAACTGCTGAGGGTAGAACTGCGAGAGTGACCGATGTAGTTGACAAATCCACGATAAAAATAGAAGGTCATAGGTTCCTTGTCAGGTTGTTTGTTATGGTTTTGGGTGGGTTTGATGTCGTGTTAGGAATGGATTGGCTAACTGCCAATGAAGGACAAATTATATGTAAAGGAAAGATAATCCGACTCAAGGCTCAGGACGGTAGGAAAGTCGAGGTTCTTGGAGATTGTGACGCCCCGATGCCAAACGTCATCTCGATGATTAAGGCAGCAGATTACTTGAGGCGCGGATGCGAGGCTTATCTGGTGTACGTAATTGACGAGTGTAAGGAAGTGAAGGAGCTAGACGATGTACCCGTGGTACGCGAGTACCCGGAGGTGAAGGATTTGCCTGGGATACCACCCGACAGAGAGATCAAATTTCGAATCGACTTAGTACCAGATGCCCAGCCCGTGGCTAAGGTTCCATATCGACTAGCACCAGTGGAGATGAAAGAGTTAATGGCACAACTAGACGAATTACTTGAGAAGGGATTTATCCAACCGAGCATCTCGTCGTGGGGTGCTCCGGTGTTGTTTGTGAAGAAGAAAGACGGTTCGATGAGAATGTGTATTGATTATCGCGAGTTGAATAAACGTACGGTGAAGAACAAGTACCCTTTACCAAGGATCGACGACCTGTTCGATCAATTGCAAGGCGCAAGCTGGTTCTCAAAAATCGACCTTCGGTCCGGGTACCATCAGTTGAAGGTGAGAGAAGAAGACATACCGAAAACTGCATTTCGCACGCGTTATGGACATTTCGAGTTCCGCGTGATGTCTTTCGGATTGACGAACGCCCCCGCAGCGTTCATGGATTTGATGAATCGAGTTTGTCGACCAATGCTGGATCGATCGGTAATCGTGTTCATCGATGATATCTTCATCTACTCCAAGAATGAGGGTGATCACGTGTGTCACTTGAAGGAAGTATTGGAAGCTCTGGAGAAGGAAAAGTTGTATGCTAAGTTCTCCAAATGCGCGTTCTGGCTTAGGGAAGTCCAATTCCTAGGTCACGTCATTAACCCGAACGACATTATGGTTGACCCAGCAAAGATAATGACGGTAAAGGAATGGAATATTCCTAAGACGCCAACTGAAATCCGTAGTTTCTTGGGATTGGCAGGCTACTATCGGAGATTCATCCAGGATTTCTCGAAAATAGCTTCGCCATTGACAAAGTTGACTCGGAAGGAGGTAAAGTACGAATGGGGTTCGACCCAGGATGAGGCGTTTAAGGAATTGAAGAAGAGGCTAACCCAAGCTCCAGTCTTGGCCCTTCCCAAGGGCAATGAAGACTTAGTGGTATACTCTGACGCTTCGGGTCAGGGATTGGGATGCGTGTTGATGCAACGCGGAAGAGTGATCGCGTATGCGTCACGACAGTTGAAGATTCACGAAGCTAATTATCCGACTCATGATTTGGAACTTGCTGCTGTCGTATTTGCATTGAAAATCTGGAGGCACTACCTCTACGGGGTTAAGTTTACTATTTACTCCGACCACAAAAGTTTGAAGTACTTCTTCGAACAAAGAGAGCTTAATATGAGGCAGAGACGATGGTTGGAACTCCTGAAAGATTATGACTGTTAGATCATGTACCATCCTGGAAAGGCGAACGTGGTGGCTGATGCTCTAAGCCGAGAGGATGTGCCTGCTCCTATTAGAGTGAAAGCTTGCCAGTTAGTGGTAACATCAGATGTGATAAGGGAAATTGAAAGAGCTCAAGATGAAGCACTTAAGGAAGAAAACGTAAAGAAGGAAAGGATGGTTGGCCAACAGGATAAGTTGGAATATAACACCCTTGGTGTTAGGACACGTTTTGGGCGGGTATGGATACCTATGAGTGGCGAGCTTAGAACCAAAATTTTGGATGAGGCTCATAAGTCTCGATACTCTATCCACCCCGGTACCAACAAAATGTACCAAGATCTGAGGAAGGAATACTGGTGGACTGGAATGAAACACGAAGTGACAAAGTACGTAAGCAAGTGCTTGACTTGCTCGCAAGTGAAGGCTGAACACCAGAAACCGTATGGAAAGATTCAACCACTTGAAATACCGGAATGGAAGTGGGAACACATTACCATGGACTTCATAACCAAGCTACCTCGCACAGCTAAAGGTCATGACACCATTTGGGTAATTGTGGACCGTTTAACGAAGAGTGCTCATTTCCTACCTATTCGCGAGACGTTCTCATCGGAAAGGTTAGCGGAAGTATTTATTAACGAAGTAGTAGCACGGCATGGGATGCCTTTGACGATCGTATCTGACCGGGACACACGATTCACATCGAGGTTCTGGAAAAGATTTCACGAAGCGATGGGCACGAGGCTTAATATAAGCACGGCATACCACCCACAAACAGATGGTCAGTCCGAAAGGACCATTCAGACCTTGGATGATATGCTTCGCGCTTGTATTATCGATTTTGGCGGCAGTTGGGACAGTCATCTGCTGTGACACCTGCGAAATTCCTGAATCTAAAACCTAGTTATTGGACTAGCCCAATAAGGCCCAATAAGGTCCAATAGAAGTCCAAAACCATTCGAGGCCCAAATTGAATAATCCAAACATCATATTAGTCACATGGTTTCTTCTAATGATTTGTTAACCAGAAACTTAATCATTAAACGCGTCAGACATCAGTTTGCTACCGTATGTGTGATAAGACGAGTAAATAAGATAGCGAATTATTAACATTCATTTGAAAAGACAGTTTCATTAAATACACGTGTAACACGTATATACGAACGCTAAACTGCGTTAGATGCTCGTAAAATTAATAATAAGCAGTATGGTTATTACTGATACGTACTTTAATACGAGAAATATTATAAACATTTATTTAATATTACTAGAAAAATAATATTAATAATCATAACGTGAATAGATAAGTCTGACAAATGAGTTCGGACACGCGTGGTAATTCCTACCGACTGGGAATTTCTCCAGTGAAAAATTAAAACGAAATAAACATTTTGAATATTTATTTTAGTATTTTGAATATTTATTTTTGTATTTTGAATGAAAAATAATTATTCGGAAAATAGGATGGACTAACACGAGAACGGGACGAAAACATGCTTGTTATGCGACGTAAACGCGATAAAAACCCGTCTATATATATTGGAAAAACCCCCAAATACTTTCATTTCTTCAAAACACAAACACACACATAAAGGTGTGTTGAGAGAAAAGGAGAGTGGGGGCGCCAGCCGACCAGCTCACGGCGGCGGAGCACGGCGGCGAGTGGTCCACACAGTCCGATAGAGCTCGTTATCCCGAACACGATTATGGTGAGCGTTTGCGCTGGTTCCAGGCGGAGGGGGGCGTAATCTCAGCTCAAAGGAGGCGGCGACGGCTAGGGTTCCGCCACCGCAGGCGCGTCTCCGACAGGGCTCCGACGGCCTCCGATGACGATGACGGTGGTGCTTGCGTGGGGCATGAGTGGCGGCAGTGAAGGCCCGGTAACGGTTGACGACCGAACACGGTTTTCCGGCTGTATCCGGCGAGACCCGGTGTTCCGGCGAGTTCCTGAAGTTTCCGGTGAGTTTTTTCGCCTTCCCCCTCGCGATTTCTTGCTATCCAAGACCAGAACCACCAAGATCCGACAAAAGGGGAGCGACTTCCTGTTTTCCGGCCACTCCCGATTTTCCGGCGAGTCTCCGGCGAACCCCAAACCGGTCGAATCTGCTTCAATCATCGTCCTACTATCCCGATCTACGACTGACGAGGTTTGCTTTGAAATATTCGAGTAATGTTTAGAGATTTGTTGTTATTTCGTCTAGATCTAAATGTTTTGGATGCCGGGTTTCATTCCCGGGTATTGGATCCGTGTTTTGGACAGATGACGGCGTCTCGAGCCACGGTCAACGAAAGTCAACGTCGGTCAAACGTGTTTAAAGTAAAGTTTAGGACGTGTCGGTTCGTATACAAGACTCACGAAAAGTATAAACGCACGCTAACGCGACTTTATTTATTTACGCGATAATAAAACGTGCGTGCGGTAAAGTTGTGTTGGGTTTAAGTGATTCGTTAACGGATAAAGTAAATATTAACGTAACTCTAAACAGTAAACGAGTCGTATTAAACGTATTATTGACAAGGGAAAGACCCGCTCAAATGAACTAAATAATTATTATTACTTAATTTTGGATACGGTAATAAACAATACGCACAATTATTAGATATTATTATTAGACCGACGAAAACATTTATGTTATGTCTTTAGTATAAAACGATTTATACAAAATGAATATGATCGGATGTTTTGGACTTTAAGAGTTTTGTATAAAACATATACGTATATACCTGGTAGGTTGATTGAATGGTATTTAAACATAGACCGAATAAACGAGGAAATTAACAATAAACAAAGGGCGATATAAATATATTTTTCATAAATATAAACGTATGATATGAATATATATATATATATATATTATATAGTGACAAATATATGAATAAGTATGTAAATACCCATATCTTTGTAAAATCAAATGATTGTTATGTAACACGATATACTGAATCGAATATATATATATATAATATATTGTTATGCACAAATATAAAAAGGTATATATATATATATATGTCTATATCGTTAAGATTCTTGTTTATAAGACACGGGCGATGGTAAATCTAGACGATTATGTTTCGAATAAATATGAAAACTTAAATCCTTATAATTTGGACAAATATTATGTTAGATATACATATAATCGTATTCATATACAAATTTATATTTCACTTAAACGCAAACGTTTATTACCAAACAGAATACTTATATAATATATTGTTAGTTTTGGAAAAGATATATGGATATGTATATATACAATTGTATGCGCCCGAATACATCTAATACCATTATGCGAGGCGAGGTGTATATGTGTATAAACTTACAATACCAAATTTTATACAAGCATGTTTACACACGTGACGCGTATATTATATATTTTCCTAAGACTAGTTAAACTATGATTATGGTTTGACATAAATAAACGTGTACGAGAATTTCTATTATGCGTATTCAAATACACAAAGACAAACTAATACTCCTCTAAGTATAACTACAACTCAAGAATGGTTATTAAATAGTCTCTACACTGTAACGAATCAGTCAAGCTCAACCGCACGCGTGATAACTCAATACGAGTTTAGACTCGTTTTACATTATTAGGGTTAGTCTATAAAACTCATAAAGTACCTACAGGTATCGTAGGACTTGAATAGGACGACGTAAACCCGTGACTATCATGTGGGCCTTGGTTTTCACTGCTATCAAAAGGATATTAGTGTTTCTGACACGTCACCAGGTGAGTTCACGGCCCCCTTTTAACTCCTTTACTGTTTTGTAAACATCGGGGGAGAAACATACTTACTTGTTATGTTTTGAAAACATGAATTACATTGCTTATACATTTGACAATACGAACATTCTGGTTTAACTTCTTGTGAGTTCACGGCCCCCTTTTAACTCTTTACTGTTTTGTAAACATCGGGGGAGAAACATACTTACTTGTTATGTTTTGAAAACATGAATTACATTGCTTATACATTTGACAATACGAACATTCTGGTTTAACTTCTTGTGAGTCTCACGGCCCCACTTTTACTACTTGTTTTTAAATTGTTTTTAAACAAACGGGGAGAAAACTTGCTCAACTAAACAGCTGGACACAAGTACACTCAACGATTGTTCGGATGAACAACACACAACGATTGTTCGAATGAACAACACTCAACGATTTGGGGGAAGAACATACTTACAACTATTTTTATGTGATAACAAGATAATAAGACTCGACTTTTTATGTTTACATGAGTTAAACGATTTGAGGCCGCTAAAGTCCCCTGGAACAATTTAGTAACCATTAACTGTAGCCTAGGGTCCTATGAATAGTACTATGGAAAGTGACGTCTCCCGGTCATGGTTAGTCGCGCTAACCACAATCTGGAGGATTTATGGCCGCATAGAACCGGATAACGAAATTAGGGGCGTGTACAATTGTCATGGTTTGGTTACGGCTCATGTAGGAACATATTATTTGTATTCCTAGCTAGTTTACAAATGGGTCAACAATTCTTATTCTGATTATCACATGCAACTGGAACTATTTACGAACAATTGAATTTTACAAAGGGTTCTGATCAGGTTAAAGTGATCAGGTTTAAACAAAAGAGTGCTGATCAGGTTAAAGTGATCAGGTTTAAACAAAGGGTTCTGATCAGGTTAAAGTGATCAGGTTTAAAGAAAGGGTTCTGATCAGGTTAAAGTGATCAGGTTTAAACAAAAGAGTGCTGATCAGGTTAAAGTGATCAGGTTTAAACAAAGGGTTCTGATCAGGTTAAAGTGATCAGGTTTAAACAAAGGGTTCTGATCAGGTTAAAATGATCATGTTTAAACATTGGATTTATGACGGTTAAGTCATGGTAATGTTTTCAAAGAAAAACTACATATTTTATGACGGTTAAGTCATGGTAATGTTTTCAAAGGAAAACTACTTAGTTTTATGACGGTAAAGTCAGGTACATGTTTTCGGGAAAAAAACTATAAGCACTAATATAACTAACTCTGTGAACTCACCAACCTTTGTGTTGACACTTTCAAGTATGTTTCTCAGGTAACCTTTAGCCATGGTGCGGGTGGAATAGGCTAGCTATGTTGGATCAATTCCTAGTAGCTGGAAGGACGTAGAATATCAAGTCTCAAGTCTATCGTTGATCTAGAAGAACTTAGATCATAGTATTACTTAGTTTTAGTAATTGTATATGTAATCAAGTCTTAGAAATCACTATTACAGCTTCCGTTATCGTGTAATGAACCAATCGCTGCAACCTGTATTTATTTAATAAATAAATAAATTTGGGGGTGTGACATCTGCCGTTAGCCGAATTCTCCTACAACAATAGTCATCACACGACGATAGGCATGCCGCCTTACGAAATGTTGTATGGGAGAAGATGCAGGACCCCGGTTTGTTGGGGTGAGATTGGACAGAAGGAATTAGGAAGTCTTGAAGTCGTAAGAGAAACGTCAGAAAGGTTTGATCAAATCAAAGCACGAATGAAGGCCGCACAAGATCGTCAGAAGTCCTACGCGGATAAACGAAGAAGGCATATTAAGTTTGATGTTGGGGACAGAGTAATGTTGAAAGTGTCACCCTGGAAGGGAATCATACGATTCAGGAAGAGAGGAAAGTTAAGTCCGAGGTTTGTCGGACCATTCAGGATAATGGCACGGGTTGGTGAAGTGGCTTATCGGTTAGAGTTGCCTGATGAGTTAAGTGGGATTCATCCTACCTTCCATGTATCACACTTGCGAAAGTGTTTGGCGGATGAATCAGCTCACTTACCACTTACTGACATCGAGGTCGACAACAACCTTAATTACATCGAAGAACCCGTGGCCATCTTAGACAAGAAGGAGAAGCGTTTGCGTAATAAGATTATCCATATAGTTAAAGTCCAATGGAAACATCGAAAGGGATCGGAAGCCACTTGGGAAACGGAGACGGAAATGAGGGAGTCATACCCTCATCTATTTGACTTATGATAGGTTTCGGGGACGAAACCTATTGTAAGGGGGGTAGACTTGTAACATCCCAAAAATAAAACGACAGTTATAATAACGGAATAAACGAACGAGGCATGTCGGGTCGGGTCGGGTCGGGTCGGCGGGCCGGAAGGGGAGCCTCCCCTATAAATAGCCAAGGTCTCCATTATTTCTCTCATTTACACCTTCTAGAGAGAGAAACCATAGAGAGAGAAAGTTGGCGGATCGACCCGAGATTTCAGCAAAGTGTTGCTCCATAGCTCGTGAGAACAACCTCCGGATCAGAAACTCGATTCAGGTAACGATCGGGCCTAAATCTGAGTTTTTGTTCGTTTTTGAGGTTTTCGGGTTTTGGGTGAAAAGGTAACGTTTTCACTGATAAAACTGAAAGATAAACATAGATTTGAGTTTCTTAATGGAAAACAAACGTTTTGAATGTAAACAGGTTCGGGATCTTGACGTGATCAGACCTGAATGCGAAAGTTATGGTTTTTGCGAAGAAACAGCGGAGCAGGTCCTGTGTACTTATCAAGTACGCAGGAAGAGAGGCACTGCGTACTTATCAAGTACGCAGGAAGAGGGCACTGCGTACTTAAGGATCCTGCGTACTTGATAAGTACGCAGGAAGCAGGGTCTGCGCACTTGCTAAGTGCGCAGGCATCAGGCTGGTTAAGTAAAGTTAGTATGTTTAGAATGGTTAAGCCGTTAGAGTCGGTATGGGTCTGATATGTATTTAACTAATCAATTCAGATCGGAAGTGACGTTGTTGGGCCTTGTTTAGGACAACCGAGACTAGCTTATAAGGTGGGTTCTAGAAGCCCTCTTTTAAATATTTTAATAATGTTTTTGGGCTGGTATGCACACGTAATGATGTGACTATTTTATAAAACGATGTTTATGAATGTTGAATGTGACGTTTTATAAAATGATGTTTATGAACGATGTTTTGGAAGGAAGGGTTATGAAAGAAGTGTTTATGAAATATTTTGCCAAAAGAAGTTTATGAAGTTTATGAAGTGTTTATGAATGAATGAATGTTTTTAATAAAACGTACGAATGCTTTAACTGAAGTTTTGAAGTAAAACAAGTGAGGGTTTACCAAAGTCACAAACGAACGAATCTGCCAATATTCCTTAGGGAATGAAGGTTAAGGGTATGGGAAGTATGTTATGGGCCTTTACCTTTTAGGGACCTTTGTGGCTGGCCAACTGTTGTACAACTGGGGCGATGACGGTCGCCAAGGGGATTATCGTGATCCTTGAAGTTTGGTACGATTTACCTTACGGGGTAGTCGTGCTTGAAGTTTGGTACTTGCGCCTTACGGGGCGCAGTGCTTGAAGTTTGGTACGTGTCATCCTTGTGATGCCGTGCTTGAAGTAGTGTTGAATAACCTAAGTATCGGGCCCTAGGAGTTCTTCACCCGAAGGACAATACGGTGATTGATGGGCCTAGTGGTGGTGATCTTTAGGTTATTCAGCCAGTATGTGATCTTTGGATTTGACGGTTACGAGAAGGCGCAAATTCGATATGTTCATTGACTTATGTTTATGAAGTGTTATGTTTTGTTATTGCATTATTTTACGTACGCTTTTTATTAAATGAAGTATGAAGTTATGTTTTTGGCAAATTATTTGAAGTTAACGTTTTATGTTAAAACTAGAACTCACCAGCGTAGCTGACTTTTTAGTATGCACATTCAGGTTAAGGCAGGTATGGATGATGGACGGTGATGCTTGGTAAGTAAGAAGAGTTACCCGGTTGATCATGAAGACTGGCATCCCGTTATGATTAGATTATGATATGTTTATGTAATAGAATATGTTACGCTTCCGTTGTTAAACAATGTAATGGTTATGTTTATTTGAAGTATTTTCCGCTGCGTTATTTGATAATCAAGTTTAAGAACTGTTTGTGAATGAGTAAATCCAACAAGTGAGGCCTCCCGGGTTTGGGGCCTTACACCTTTACCCTTCGTTGAACGATGGTGTTGAATAACCAAACTCGCTTGTCTAGATTCTTGTGACGCAATGTACAAGCTGTGTCTCGCAGGGCACATTTGCTTTGTTGGGATCCTGTGACTGAGCTGTGTCTCGCGACATCCTGTTTCCTTTGTTGTTGCTTTTTCAAAGTTGGACGACCGCGAGTATCTTCTTGTACCACAGGCGCTTTCTTGTTACTTTTGCTCGGAAAGACCACCCCTGCGATTCTCGACAGCATACTTTTTTTGACCTGATCGGGTTGTGACATAATTTTGTTTCTCATTTGACCAAGTACTTTATCCACGTCTACATTTTCATCATCGACAAACGACGGTTTTAAATCAAGTTTCCTCCAGAAGACGTCCAACGCATCTAGCGGAATTCTGCCACCTGTATTAAAACGAAATAGTCAGAACAGTTTGAAAATAAAAAAAAACAAGATAAATAGTCAAAACAGTTTACCTGTAGCTTCGATATTTGCCAGACGACAAGCACACGGCAACCACAACTACTGAAAAGTTGGCAACCACACGTTGCATTTTGTTTCCGTATATGTGATAACTTGTACCACTTGTTTTCTAACAAATTTAGAGCTTTATGTGAAACTTTACCGTGCAGGTTATCAAACAATTCAATAGCTAAGTGGCTGTCCATTTTCCTTATGAGGCTTGTTCCAAACCCAAACTGTAATTGATAATATTGATCTGTTACAATTTCATCAACAAACCCAACAAGTCTATCTAGCGAGCTGTTAGCATTTCTAAGATAGCTCTTTAAGAGCGAATGCTGGCTCTCGACTCGGTTCGTTGTATGGTGACCAAAATTGAGGTTTCTGTTAGACCAGACGGATACAAACTTTTATTTATACGAGTCCAACCAATTTTTAGTCACATAATCTATAACTCCTGGAAAAATATTAAATATTGAATAAATATTTAAATATTTAACAAATACTCAATACTGAAAATATTAAATATTCAAAACTTACTTCCTCGTTTGGCTGCATACAGTCGTTCGTAAAGCCGGTTGAAGTTGTACTGGTATATATCTGGCGTGGGAGACTCACACAATACCGACCATGAATACTTGAAATTTGCCCAGTCTTCGTTTGTAAATGATGTCCTGCAATGTTTTGAGATATTCTCGTGTATGTGCCATCGACATAGGTTCTTGGAACAGTCCGGAAATATTTTATCACATGCGTTCATAAGAGCTTTGTCCCTGTCTGTTACTATCACACGCGACTCCATACACTTTTGCAACATTGCTTTTATTTGCAGTAGCACACAGACGAAGTTTTCCTCCTGTTCTTTTTATATAAATGCATGAGCGACGCAAAACGACCGGTGTGTTGAGGTCACACCGACCACTTGGACAAATGGAAGTCTATACATGTTTGTTTTGTACGTCGCGTCGATCATCAACATGTGCGAGAACGCACGCCACATCTCATACGATTTCGGATGAACAAAGAATATCTCCTCCACAATATTTGTGGCAAGATCTTTCCGAGTATAGTAGACGTATTTTTTAGAAGAAAGCAGGTTTTCCAGAACCTGCATTGGAGTTTCACCGACTCTAGTTTCGTTTTTTATCTTTTGTATCGCATTATAAATGTCATTTTTAATGCAACTACTCTCTGGGTTTTGTTCCCTTATAGTTGCCAGAATGTTTCGTGACAACATGTTTTGCGAATACAACTTCACCACAAAAAGTTGTTCCAACTGACACAGTCTCCTCGCAAGCGAGTGCGCCTCAAGATGTTGACTAGGATCGTGGTTATGACTGTCATCCTTCACCGTTAATTTCCAATCACCGGTATTTTCTTGGTACTCTCCTTCCAATTTAAAGAGACAACCTATTTTCTTGCTACCGGCACGTCTAACAGTGGCAGTAGACGCACGTTCGCCGTGACGGTCATACACAAGCCACACCTTGATAAACGGTTCCGTCGGATCATCGCCTTTTCTCCTCGATCGTCGAGTGACAAGGACGTAACCATTCTCACGTCCTCTCCGGACTGTGATAATCCGACTTTTCAAGCTAACTCGGTTAGAATCCCCGTTAAATTTTCTGTTAAAACCTAACCCCGTTAACTCAAATCTCTAACCCCAGGGACTAATTCTGTCAATAATTGAACTAAAACCACAGGGACTAGTTATGTAAATACCTAAAATATGTTCTATTGACTTCTCAAAGTCAAAATTGATTGAACTTGGTTCCTGATGACTTCAGAAAGTCAAACTCGCAAGTTTGAGATCAAATTTGAATTCCACAACTGAAATTTGCCCGATTCTGTAACGGATCACATCATTATGATCAGTTTCGACATCATCAAGTCCTTAATCATCGACATTACAAGCGAATTAATTTCAATTATTAGTAATCAAACCCGTAACCGCCGACTTCACTCCTATTATTCACCAATTCGCAATCATTAGATCGTATACGCTGAAATTGAACACTCTCAAACCTAAATCGCACCTATTAGAACCTGTTGCACACTCGAATTTGGCCGGAATCGCTGCAGTGGTCGCCGGGGATCGAAGTCGTCGCCTTTGGCACTCATTTTAGTCGAATCCCATCAATCCGACATCCAATCTGGTAATCTCTTATACCTGTAGCTTCGTTTCTTCATCCAGATCAAAAGCCCTATCATGTATAAGGCTTACAACATCGAATTTAGTATGAACCCGAATCTAGGGTTCATACATCCACGTTTTGATTGAACCCTAACCTAACCGCGATCTTAATGCAATTAAATGGCATGGATAGCTTCGCAATCATGTACTCATCGAAAACCCTCTATCAATTTAATCTTTCAACATCGAATTTTTCAAGATCCAATACCTAGGGTTTGTTCATATACGGATTTGGGGGTTTTGACTCTAAACTCGACCTCAATGAAATTAAAGTGTATGGTTAGATTCGCAATGTCCAGTTTAGTAAAAGCCCCAAGTTTTCGTTGAGTTTTATCATACAATTTAATCAATTTGATTTTGAGTTTTTGTTCTAGGGTTTCGATTCTTAAAACTAAGATTAAACGAACTTAAACTTGTTAGATTTGAAATTAAACATGCCCCCAGATTCGCAAACACTCGATTAACGAAACCCCTATACCTTTGGTTCAAATCTCAAACGAAATCGATGGGTTTGGGACTTGATTTGGTTCGAACTCGCGTAAAAGGGGGGGGGGGGGGTCACAGCGGGTGAATGATCAAAACCATTTCTGTCCAGAACTTGTTGCGATTGCCCTAGCGGGTGGGATTGGTTAAGGCTGTTGGCTCATGGGGAGGAGACCCGGGTTCTATCCTCCTCCCCTGTTTCTTTTTAAATTACTATTGTTATTAATATTTTAGATTTAAAAACAAATTCCACTATTATTATAATATTATATTAAAATGTTTAAACCGGAAAAACCACCCGTGTACTCGGGATTGTTTTTATAAACCATTTTTATTAATATTCTTACTCTTATATTAATATATTTAACTTACGATTTTGAATAAAATAATATATATATATATATATATTATATTATTTTAAAACCGTGACTTTTGTTAAAATAATATATTTAGATATATTATTTTTCGCCACGTTTCTAGATTCAGTGAAACGTTTCAAAGCTAATAAATAACATAATTATTTATGTTAATTACTCACGTTTATATTCTCGAATAAAAATAATAAATTTATTATTTTTTTCACACAATTTAATTATTTATGTTACTTCGCTAAACTTAAAAATAATTTAATAAATTATATTATTTTCCTAGACTTCTAGTTAATGACAAAACGCTCGAATGTATTTATTATATATTATTTATCATTCATTGTGAAACGTATTCATCCTAATTAAGAATTCTCATTCTCGTTGACACATTCGTTTACTCTTAATCATTAGAGCGTTTCTTTAGGAAGTTCAACCTTCCGTATTGTCGTTACATATTCCATTGTATCCTTAATTGTTATGTGTATAATTCTAGGGCATACGTAAGCCATTGCAGGCTAACACTCGTGGTTCCAATCTTATTCTAGTGTGAACCTACCTACGCCGTTCAGGTGAGTTTTCACAGCCCTTTTTTACTGTTTTACAACTGGGGGATTGGTTATTTAATTCATTTATGTTATCACTTGTTTAACTATGCGTACACATCTATCACTAAGTCCTCACATCGGACCGTTAATATGAACATAGCGAGGTAAGTTGAGTAGTACTACTGGGTTTGACAAACCTCACCCGCGTTAGTCGCGCTAACCAGATTGGATGTCGAACGGGTGCATTCTTGACCTAAACATGCACCATGGTTGATAGGCCTGGTGGGAGGCAAAAACATAAACAGTCAGCTGTCGGTTGCGAGCGCATTAGTTAACATGCTTATGGGTTAGCTACCTATTGATTTATATATTGAATGTACATTAACCTATTGAACTTTGTTGCAAACTGAAACCTGTGAACTCACCAACCTCGTGTTGACATTTTCTTACATTTTTCTCAGGTCGCTTAAGATAAGGCACAGGTACACGCATAGGGCATGCATGGAGTCTTATGATTAAATTATAAATCATTATTGTTGATTTGCTTTGTACTTTGTTTTGGACTGAACACTTTGGGACTTTTCTTGGGCGCGTTTGTTTTGCGCATTTACTTTCGTTTTACGCTTTCGCACTTACTTTGATCATTTATGATATATTTTCATTTTAGTCCCATATAGTGCCGTTCAATGTAACTAATGACTGAGATCCTGGTTTGTCACTTCCCAAACGGTAAAACTCCGTTAGTTGAAATTGGGGGTGTGAAACAGACAACCAATCCACCAACTGTTCACGAGACTGAAAATTCTGGTCAGTTTTATATGACACGTTTTGATGGTTTTGTTCCTCGTCTTCGGAGTCGTCGGTTTGTTGTGTCGGGTAAGAGACTTCACCGTATACGTAGTCGTTCGTGGGTTGTGTAAGGTAAGACGGTTCACCGTATATGAACTCGGGATTGCTTAATGGCTCGTTCAAATCTGGAAGCCTTACCCGTTGATTAGAATAAACGTCGGACGAGACCTCCTCCCAGTTCACCTCTTGAATGCCAGAACTTTGCGGGTTGTTTTCCATCGACTCGTTAGAATATACCTGAAAACCGTAGTTACCATCCCACCAGCAAGACATGTTTATAATTTTTGAGAGATTGTTTAAAAAAATTTTGAACGATACGTTCGAATGAGAATTTTGCATGGTTAAATACACAAAATTTGGGTCCTATATGCATCGTATAGGGCAGTACGCCACGTATATGTGACATCCGGCAATTTCAGGTTAACCCCGTTAACTCAAACCTCGTTAGTTCAAACATTATTTGTTACAAACTCAGTTAGTCACGCGTACATTGCATTTAATTCGGTTAATTAAATGTGTCAGTCAGTTCACACACAGCGGATCGCATTCGAGTCTAACCCGGAACGTTGGTGATTAATCAAGATAATTATTAAGAATATTTAATAATTTATATTTAATATAAATTATGTGAACTTTATGTGATTACGTGAATTTACGTGAATTGTGTGAATGTTATTGTTTTCGTACGTGTTTATCGTGTGTAAAGCGTAGTTAGTATTTTTATAAAAGATAGTGTTTTTATAAAAATAAAAATTAAAAGGGTTAATTATTAATTAAGTTATCATTTAATTAATTAGACTTATGGGCATTAATTAAGCCCAAAGCCCGATTGTAATTACCATTAAAGACTAGATAAGGATAAAACTTAAAAAAAAAAAAATTAAAACCCTAATCCCTTTTCTTTTGTTGGAGCCGTCGACCCCCCCCCCCCTCTTCTCCCTTCGAACGAAACCTTCAAGCAACCCAAACACACCTCAATCGAGCCCCGATCGTGAATCCGGAAGTAGATACGTGCTAGTCTAAGCGTTTCTAACATCTCTACGTAAGTCGTTTCATCTGATTCCGTCACTTTTTCATTATTATTTTTGAGATCGAACCCCTAGATTATCCAAACTTAATGATTTTGAAATATGATAATAAATTAGTCAATTGTTTGCTATTGTGACATCGTATTGATGATTTTATGAACATATATGAAACCCTAGTTGTCATACGATGTGAAAATTGAATATTGTTGATTATGTGATGTATAGGAATCGCATGCTAGACGTGGATTATGATTAATATAGTTGTAGTTATATTAGTTGAAAGATTTGGGATTGATTAGACGTGTTAATTGTGTGAATGAAGCGTGTAATTGATGAGTTACTAAAAGAGGAAACTTTTTATGATTTCTATCTTGCATGCTAGACATGATTAGGATGAGGTGATGATAGTTATGTGTTACTTGATGCATGTTTACATGAATTGTGAAATCAGATTTTGAATACATAACCCGGTTTTACCAACTTTCCAAATAAGGAAACTTTAATTGTTAAAAGTGGTTATAACTTGCTATTTAGACATGCATGATATGGTTTGATGATAGCTCTATGTTAGATAGGACACAATAACTTGTTGTAACGTGTTAGGTGTTTGAAATCACGCATGCTAGTCATAGGTTACTAAAGATAGCAACTTTGTCTTGAATTATGATTTGCATGTTTAGGTTCTAGACAATTGTTATGTGATGTGATGAGCTAGAACATGTTAGAGTGATCCTATGAATATATCAATAATGATAGTTTCCAGGAAACATGAATCCCGAACAAACCTGCTATTTTTGAAAACTTTCTATTTATAGAAACCTGCTATTTTTGAAAACTTTCTATTTATAGAAACCTGCTATTTTTGGAAACTTTCTATTTATAGAAACCTACTATTTATGGAAACTTGTTATCTTGTTAGAACAAATAGGATTTGTTGCTAAGTGCTACAGCATGATCATTGTGTATAATATAGAAGTGTTATACTGAACAAACATTTAATCACTAAACGGGTCACCAACGGGTAGTCGAGTCAAACTTGGTCAAACTTAGTCAAACTTGGTCAAACTTGCAAACCTTTTCTAAACACTTAAACAGTAGTATTGTTTGGATACTAAGGGTTCCTATCATCTTGCACAAACATACACTTATAAACCGGTGTTTATAGGTGGTAGTTAGTCGTCAAGCATTCTAAGTTCGCTTTCTTTCGCACATACTCTAAGGTGAGTTTCACGGCCCCTTTTCTTATGGTTTAAACTTAGGGGAGAAAACATGGGTACGAACATTTAGATCTTACATTTCTTTTATATCACTTGTGTACTAAGCGCAAACATATCATGAAAGTCCTTACTTATCGAACCGTTAGTATATGGGTTAGCGAGGTAATCTTGAGTAGTACTACTGGGCATTGACAAGCCCCACCTGCGTTAGTCGCGCTAACACGACGGGAAATCGAACGGGTGTAACATTGACCTAAACATTCACCATTGATTATGATAGTCATGGTGGGAGGCAGTACAAACATAAACAGTCAGCTTCGGTGTCGAAACGCTTTAGTAACATGTACTAGGTTAGCTACCTATGATATAAATTGTAAATGGTATTATCTAGTAAACTTTACAAACATTGAAACCTGTGAACTCACCAACCTAGTGTTGACACGTTTTAGCATGTTTTTTCAGGTCATTAAGGTACAAGCACAAGCTAAGGCATGCATGCATTCGAAGTCCATCATTTTTCAAACTCAAGAACTGTTTATTTTATTTATTGTTGAATTGTTTATTTTTGGCGCGACTGTTTTGGGCGCATGCTTTTCATCTAACTTTTCGCTTCCGCAAGTCTTATATTAAATCAGTGTTTTCATTACTAGTGTTGCATCGTGGCTATGAGCAATACTAGTGGTTTTCTTAAACTCATATAGAGTCGTTCAACGTAACTAATGACTGAGATCCTGGTATGTCACGCTCCTAATGGTAAAACTCCGTTAGTGGATTTTGGGGGTGTGACAGTATAGGATTCGGGTCAAACCTGGCCAAACCTCCTATACGCATCGTATAGTTCAATACAATGCAGTTTAGGGTACGAGGTACCTTTTGCTACTAGTCATCCATCACATCGCTATACGTCGCGTATAGATCTATACGGGGCGTATAGCGATGTGATGGATGACTAGTAGCAGAAGGTACCTCGTACCCTAAACTGCATCGTATTGAACTATACGATGCGTATAGGTTTGGAATGACCAGGTTGTACGAGGATGTCGGGCATGGGAAATTGTTATGGGCTATACGCATCGTATTGCCCTATACGATGCGTATATGGCCAAGTCCAAATAGCAATTACCGTGTGTCATTAGTAGTCCCCTTTTTTTATCTGGTATTAGGAATCAAGATTATTTGTTTGGTTAATCCGATATAAGCTAGCGGACGAACACGTGCCTGTCCGCGGAGCGTTGATCTACAAGAAAGTTTGTATGGTTCGGTTCGGTTCGGTAACTTGTATATTCGTACTCACTCTATGATAAAACGTAGATAAAAATAAACACGTCCCACTTATAACTCAATTTTGAAAAAAAAAAACTCTATGCAAACGTTGCTAACAAGTACGAAAGTCGTAAGGCAAAAAAAACTGTAAAAAAAACAAAACCTCGAGACAACTTTGACGACTTGTTCGTTAACGCTTCAAAGGTTTGTACATTATCGCGTACAGCTCCGTGTTAAATGAAACTTACATAAAACGTAGATAAAAACAAGCACGTCGCAACGATGTATTTGAAATTTTATAAAGAGATTTTTACATATATCTCCTTACTAAGACTATTAATTACATATTACTCAACCCAACCCTTTAAAAATTAAAATGAATTACATATTTCCCCTTTTGTATGTGTTTTAAGAAGAGAAAATATGTAATTGACTTTTTGACTTGTGTTTTAGAAAGGGGAAATGTGTAATTAACTTTTTAACTTGGGAAATATGTAATAAAAGATCTTAGCAAGAAGAAATATGTAAATGTCCCTTTTATAATACATTAAATTTTAAAATTATTAAGAAAAAAAAATAAAAACAATGTGAGAGTGTCATCTGTCATATTTAGGAAAAAAAAGAAGAAGCAAACTTGAAGATTTTTATTGTAAGCTTAACGAAACTTGACGGGTGTGTATAGTAAATTTTTATGGCCAATTTATAAAAGTGACAAACTTCTATTTAATTAATTGAAAAACCGTTGGACTTAAACATGGGTGGAATTCAATAGACCACAACTCCCTATCAACTAGTTGAAAACAGTTGCTCCCTCATTCATCCCTCCCTCGCACTCTCGCGGCTCCCTCCGTCCTCCCTTACTATAACTGACTCCTTCATCTACTGTTCGTCTACATTTGTTATTCTTCTGTCTGTTACATATCACAACCCTTCATTATCACATGGTAAGAGAGTAAGTCAATTTCAAATAGTTCATTTTATTTGACAAATCTTTAATCTTTAAACTTGAATGTTATTTCAGCATGTAATAATAGGGAGTTCAACCAAGCTTTTATACCTTTAGATTATTACGTGCGAAGTATTTTAGATCTATAATTTATTTAGTGTTTGTAAGAGTTTGGTTTTGTTTGGTACTTTTATACCTTTAGATTTTTAAATGTGGAGTATTTTAGATCCATCATCTATTTAATGTTTGTCACCGTTAATTTGTTTATATTTCAACTTTTACTTGTCTCAACAAACCCTAAATATAACTTTTGTTTAGAAGAAAACAAGAAAATACTCCATAATTTATAATTAGCTACTAAAATAATGTAGTCATTTTCATAAATTAATAAATTTATAAAAGTCACAAAAAGTTAAAACAAATGACCAATCACACTATCTTCTTCATCATCATGCACCAATTTATGGTCATTTTGACACCTAACAATCCAAAACTCTTATCTCTTCAAAATCAACACTCATCCTCCATCATGAACACCCAATCCAGGTTGGTAAACATGAGTTTCATTTCACTATTTTCAATTCCCGGATAATCATTCATTTTCACTCTCCATCTCTCGAGACAGAAGAAAGACTTGCCCTCATCTTACCCTCCTCAGACCCTACAAATAACATCTGCTATGAGTAGGATTTTACTGCTTATGTTTGTTTGTTCGTTTATTTATTCTTCTTCTGATTCAATATGTAGCTCAGAATCTCAGATAATCACCATTGATGTTCTTAAAGCTATCGATCTTCTCCGCAACAACTATCGTTACCTCGACGTCAGGACTGAGGAAGAATTCAAGAAAGGTCATGTTGATTTTGATGATGTTCTCAATATACCAAACATGTTCAATACCCCTGATGGTAAATTTACCAACTTTTTTAAAAAAATAATATAATTTTGTTAATCAATCTCAAATCCATGCGTTTTGTGATTAATTAATTGTGTGGTTTCAGGCAGGGTGAAAAATCCCAATTTTATGGAACAAGTACTGCTAGTGTGTACCAAGGATGATCATCTAATTGTGGTAACTCGAATAGATAATAGTTTATTTGACTATTAATTTAAAAGATAAATTACTTTAAAAAAATCATGGAAATTTTTTTTTTCCAGAACGATTTCATACATATATAGTTATTACATATGTTGCACCTTGATTGCGTAAGTACTTTTACTTGTGTATACGCAAAGATGTATGTTCATCTGCGTATACTAAAAGATACGTGAATCTCTGAAAATATCTTTTCCAATGTTAAATATACGTTGATGAGATTCGGGTATCTATTTTTTATTCTCGCGTAACTTTTGGTTTATGTACTAGTATCAGACTAAAAATATGATATGAAAATAAAAGTATAATCCCGAGTACAAAGTTACTTATTTGATGGTTATATGTGTGAAATTGTTCTGATGTGACTATAAAGGTATAACATACTCATGAAAATATATACTTTCATGATTTTCTCATTGCTTTATCATTTTAACTAGATAATGGACCCATTAACACGTTTAGCTAAATAGGCCAGTCTCGGATCAATCCGATGTGTTCACGTTTTGAGCTATTTCTTTTATATATATATTTTATTATATACACTAATCTGGTGTCTTTGTTCTATCAAAACTTGTATGTGAAGGGTTGTCAATCTGGGGTCCGTTCTGTAGATGCAACGGTTGATCTTCTTGGTGCTGTAAGTTTTCTTATAAAATCAATATATAAATTGAATATTTAATACAGCATTTAGTTTAAAATTAATAATAACTATCAATTTAAAACTGAATATTAAAAATATATAATTTGTAGGGATTCAAGCATGTATACAACATGGGAGGGGGATATCTTGCATGGGTTCAGAATGGGCTGCCTGTGGTGACTGGTGACACCAAAACCGGGTCTCTAAGCCCAACATCTCCTCTGCCTGTGGTTAATCATCCTTCAATTCTAAAATAATAGAATATAAATAAAATATATATTGTTAAAAAAAATTGTTTATATAACTTTTGGATAAATATGTGTGCAACAAGTTCTGCTTTTAAGATTGGGTGTAGCAAGAATAAATGGTGTGATTGCATTCATATTGAAAAAAAATTTAACAGTAGTTTTTTTTTTATTTTATAGAATTAATATGTCACAATATGTATCATGCAGGAATTGATCCCCTAATATTTTAGTTGTGAAATACACTACTTAACAACCAGGACCAGGATGTCCTTTTATAAGGACATTTATAATGCAACATTTGATCCCCTAACATTTTAGTAGGGGTGTGCACGGTTCGGTTCGATTTTCACCTTTAACCGAAACCGAAACTTTCGGTTAATGAAATTAAATAACCAATCGGTTTTGGTTAATTCGGTTTTGGTTAATCGGTTAATTAAGTGCATTCGGTTCGGTTAACCACCTATTAGGCTAACCAATGCAAACCAAGCCTAAAATAACATTTATTAACCAAAAGCAACCTTAAAAAACATGAAATACTAATGTCAAAAGTCTCAAAAAAGACTTCCAAGCTTTATTCATTATAGTTTGGTGTCACCTCTTCTTTATTTATAGCATACTTCCCTTGACTATATTTCTCTTCCATCCAATGTCGGATGCCCCAAGCCTTTTTTTTTATACTCTTCTCTTGAATCTCAAGTAAATTAACATTTGCAATGGTAAAGACATATTGAAAATGCTACATAAATAAGACACCAAAAGATCGACTATGTAAGCTTTTTTGTGTAATTTAAAATAACTACACACACCCATACATAAAAATATTACAAATTGATGTCATTCGGTTCGGTTCAGTTAATTCGGTTATGGGTAAATGAATAACCGAAACCGAACAGAAAATGTCGGTTTCGGTTATTTTCAGTTCGGTTTTTTCCGGGGTTTTTTTGTTCGGTTATTTCTGTCCGGTTTTGTCGGTTAATTCGGTTTTCTGCTCACCCCTACATTTTAGTTGTGAAATACACTACTTAACCACTAGGACCAGGATATCCCTTTACAGGGGCATTTATATAGAAAATATAGAGATTTTAAAGTTTAGTTTTTGATATTTTTTAATAGTCTCATATATGCACTTTCTTGTAAAGAAGGGATTTTAATAGACGTCTAGTTTTAAATAGAGAATTACGGAAATTACAGTAAGAATTATAAGTTATATATTATTTTAAACGTGATATATAAGATGGTTTTTAATCATCTCTTTTTTTCTCTCTTATTATATGTGATCATCTTTCATCATTACGTACATCGGTACATATATTTACACTATTCTTGTAGTTTTCTATCTAAAATTGATTTTACGTTGAGCATGTAGTCGGTTAATTATTCATTATATATAGTATATGGGTATCCATTAATGAAAAGAAGGACGATTACAATAAAGTGACAGGTAAACGAGCAACAAGTTGCGTTGCAACCTTCTTTTGAATAGCAAAACCGATCATACTAAAAACAAAGCTTTGGGTCTTAGGGGCCGAAATATTACTATGTAGTTGTATATATGTTATCCCCATAATTTCTATATGATAAAGAAAGTTAAAAAATAAAATAAAATACGATGAAAATAATAAAAAGGTTTAAAGAAAAGATTTATCACATTTCTTCTCAATTCATTACATTAAGCTAATGAAAATTTTCATTTTAATTATTCCGGTTATTAAGTGTACATTTTATTTACTTTTTTTTGTTCATGTATTTTGTTAACAAATTTTAATATATATATATATATATAACTTTAAATTTCTTTAATACAAAGCATATCATTATAAAGATGTCATTGTCAGTTAGTCACCTTTAGAAAATGTCATTGTTGAATATGACGTTTGCTTTATTTATATTCTTTATTAGTAAGTGCCATGATTAGTGAAAACTTTAGCTTGAACATTTTTATTAATTCAATTCTTAGTGAATATTTTATTTGGTTGCCTTGTTACATACTTACATCTGGATGTATTTAACACAAATATTAACGATTATTTTACACAAAATATCATTACGAATATCTTATTAAGAAACATAATAAGTTTTCTTAGTTTTACATGAAAGATGCTTAAATTCATGTAATTCTAGTCTAATCCTCTCCCCGTATCGGTCCCGAGATTTTTATTCACCGATCATCGGTGAGCTTGCCAAGACTTCCCATACGCCAACGGTTCTTAGAACATTTGAATTATCAACGGTCAAATAAAATAAATAAAATCAATCCAATATATCTCCTATATATATATCAACAAATTTTTTTCATTTTTTTAACGTTCTCAAATCACTTATCTCTCAAATTTCAACCATATTTTATTTCATGAAACTCTTTTAAATTTCATCAAGTTCATCAAGTTATGGCATTGATACAAATGTTCTCCCTTTCAACAACTCACCAGAATTCTTCAAGCATCGTTAAGTCATGACTCATGATGTTGACGATACCACAAGGTCGACAGTCCACGAAATTTTTTTTATAGGGGTTGGAAATTTTTGGGATCGGTTGTATATCGTTAAATATTAAATTTTTTCAGTCGAGTCACATAGTACACACATTGTCACTTTATTACAATTAGTAAATAGCAGATATGTCATAACATTATAGCAAAATAATATGATAAGCAAAATTCAAAATTTAGAGAAAAGCTAAAAAAAAAGTAACCTGAATTGTGAGGAGACAGGGGCGCAAGGCTGTGACCGGTGAACCGACTGACAGGGCAAGAATCGTGAATTCGTGATTAGCAAAAAGCCTAAAATCGTGAGGAGGTAAGGCGAGAATCATGAGTAATCATTCTTTTAATTGCGTTCACTTCAATTAGGAGGCATTGCGAAAATCATGATTGATTAGCAAATTGTCATTCTTCAAAACTTGTGAATCGTGAATATGAAACGTCGAGACGTTGATGGATCAAGAATCATGATTGTCGCTACTTAGACTTTTATTAGGTTAAAATGTTTAAAAACTTAAATGGGTTAACTAAATGTGGGCTTAGTTGTCTAAACGAGTAATAAGTTAAATAAATTTGAGTTTAGTTGTTTAAATAGCTAAGTTTTTAGTCTACTTTAGTCCAAAAGTTCAATTAAATTATTAGTTTAAACGGGGATGGTGTTAAAAATTAAATTTTCTTGAGGTCGGTGTTAAAAAATTAATTTTTCTTAGGGTCGGTCAAAATTTACGGCGGTGGGTGTCAAAATTTCTTGGGGGTTGGTCGAGATTAATTCGCATATGTAACACAATATTTTTTTGCATGAGGGCCGGCCGACCCACCTACCAATAGGTAGGTCTTTCAATGGGTGTGGACACTTATGGCATGTTTGGTTAACCGGAATTAATGAGATTTTAATATAGTTGAAATTTAAATTCTTTTTTTTACATGTTTGGTTCGCTAAAAGAATGAATTGAAAATAATTTCAACCAAATCAGTCAACTAATAGAATTCAAAATATCTCCCATTTCAATGAAAATTTTAAGAGTAATTTTGTCTTTTAGATATTTTTACATTACAATTCAATAAACAAATATGTTAACCAAACATATTATAAATTTTCTAAAATATCATGAATGAATAAATAAAACCTAACATAAGAGTATCTCTTATTTATATAGGATAAACACAATATTTATGGATTCTCTTTCGAGTCAACTTATACCCTTAACATGTTCCCAAGTCTCATTCATAATTAAAAAACTATTTTTAAAGTATTTATGTCAACCAATAATAGTTTAGTTACTATATGTAAATTATTAAAGTGCTCAAACCGGAAAAATAATGAAAGCACTTTATTATATTTAATCTATACTCTATAATAAATAAATGTTTTGGTTAGATAAATTTTTTCGCCTCTCTCGTATTAATTGCACAAATTTTTATTAATTATTTTTTAATATTTTTTTTTTGTTTTTCGTACTCTCCTATTAAATAATAAAGATTTCTATAATTCTTTTCAGAAAATGTTTTTTAGATTTCTATAATTCTTTTTCTTTAATAGGTTTGTTCAAAAAACATTTTTAGAAATTGAACATTTTTGCATTCTTTTTATAGAACATTTTTAAAAAGTAACTATATGACGTTTCTAAAATTTGTATTAAAAAATATGTAATATGTAAATCTTTATTATTAAATATATAAAATTGTATTTATTCAACCCGTGTAATATACACGGGGTTTATAACCTAGTTTAACATTATTTCAATAATCAATATGGATCAATTCGAGATTAAAAAAATCGCTTTCACCGATGAAATCTTCACCACACACAGGTTAAAATCCAAAGAAAAAAAACTATTTTTTATAGTTGACGTTGATCAGTTTATGAAGTTTTTACCCACACTTGGTTTCTCCACGGACCTTCTCCCACGGATTTTCAACAAATCCTATTGAATTACCAACGGATTTGTTTCTCACTAAAAGTTCTTTAATTTGTAGTGATTAATTAGTATCTTTAAAACTGTTTGAAAGTTATAAAAAATATATATTTTCACATTCAATTTGGTTTAAAATAATAGTAAATCTCTAGTCATTACCCGAAAGATAGTGGGTGATTGCAGGCTGGGTTCATTCAATTTCAACGAAGAATATATAGATTATCATCACTAAACTGATATGCATGTGTATTATGTTTAATATTATTGCATGTCTTGAAAAAGTCCAAGTGGGTGATGATGGAGAAGGGCAAATCTTAAGGGTGAACTTATCTTTCCCATACCTAACTTGGTATAATATGTTTAGATACTTATTTTATAATTTTATTTTGAGTTAAGTATTCAAAATTTGGATTTGGTGTCTTAGTTTGAAAAATTACACTTTCAGTTTCAAATTTATACATAAATGTAACATGTTTGATCTATGGAGTAGATAACAGTTAACTTTTCTACTAAATATTTCTAAAAATGACCAAAATACCTCTAAACTAAAAAATGAAAAAAAAAACAGGTTTAAAAAGGTGGTGGTGCCGCCTAAGAACTAGGGCCATAAATATAGGTTTTTTTAATTTATATATTTTTAAATTTTTTATCTAGTTGTATTTTGGTCATTTTCAAAAAAAATTAACATAAAATTTAATTGTCATCCACTCTAATGGCCAAACATGTTACGTTTATGCATCATTTGAGGATTAACAGTGTAATTGTTCAAACTTAGGGACCAAATCCAAAATTTAGATATAGCACGGGAACCATCCGTGTACTTTAACTCTTTTGTTTTAGTTATTCTACTTTAATTTATTATTATAAAAATAAATGAATTTTCGTAGACATTTGTTTTAGTTTGAGGGGGGTTAGTTAATTGCAAAAGAAACTAATGGAATATTATTTTAGTTTTTATTTTCTTTTTAAACAAAGATAGATTGTAAAAGGGTTAACTTTGTAGAATAGTAACCAAGTTTTAAAATTGTTCTAATTAGGTCACTTAATACACAATTTACACGGTATACACCATCAGATATACTATAGTGACTTAATTGAAACATTTTTGAAACTTGGTTACTATTTTATGGTGTTTTCCCATTGTAAAAATACTAAAGTATGTTTTTTTTAATAAAATCATATTACTTTAAACTTGATAACGAAGGATGTTCTAGTGGCTATAAATGAGCGAGCTCTACTCAATCACTTTAACATAAGCTCGAACATAATTCAATAGTTAGATGAGCCTTTATGATGTAAATATGATGTAAATTTAAGATTATTTTAAAGAAGATTTGATCTTGATCGGCGAGCACGAATATAACTTGTAAATAATAATAATAATAATAATAATAATCTATATTATATAATAAATAAATGTTTTATATGACACGTGTCATCATCATATTCATTCTTATCATTTTTTTCCGTCTCTCTCTCTTATTAAATACACATTTATATTTTAATAATAATATATCTTAAAAAATACCAGTTATACAAATAAAACACATTTATTTTAAATTACACATTATTATAAGAAACTTTGAAATATAATTATGTAACTGTTATTTTGAATCAAATAGTAATGAAAGTTAAATTGTATTAAATAGTAATTAACGTATTTTCGAAACCCAATTATATATTAATTTTTACATAATTTGAATTTTGTTTTCTATTATTCGTATGTGTAATACATTTTTATGCATGTAAAATATTTTCATAAAAATTAAGAATTTTATGTATTGATATTTTTCATCCCATGTGTAGATACGGGGTACTAAGCTAGTAATAATAATAAACTAACTTGAATTAAGCAAGCTAAATTCAAGTTTAATACTTTAATTTGTAAGAGCTTGATAATAATTCAATTTATAACAAAACATGACAGTTTGCGGTTCAGATTACAAATATTATTGTATTTACATATAACCCGAGTCTCAAAACCTATTATAAAAGTTTGAGCCGAGTTTTATAAGTCCAAATTCAATTTTTTGTTTGTTTATGCTTATTTTTTATATTCAAGTTTGAATGAAGTCCATTAAAATTGAAATTCAGAAAATAAAAGAATTGCACATTTCGAAATTCAAGTTTGTTTTTGTTTACAATGCAAGTTCCCGTCTCTAATATTGTACGTGTATTGTCAAAACATTTCGAAATTTATAAGCATAATATAAACAAATAAAAACTTATTTTAATTTGTTTTATTATATATGGTGTTATGTCATGAAACACTTGGAATGAGACGAAATGGTAGAATGCCACCCCGCATTTAAAAACTAGAAAGAAGTTACATAAGATTCAACTTTGCAACTTCCTTTTTGGCTTTTCTTGTTTTTGTAAATGGGGAGATAAGTATTCCCACTATTGAAGGGGTTTAAGATATCAAAACCCTATATAAGAACTAAACGAACCGGATCTCCGGTTTAAGGGGTTTAGGCTATTAAAACCCAATGTAAGAACCAAACGAACCGGATCTCCGGTTTAAGGGGTTTAGGATATTAAAACCCAATGTAAAAACCAAACGAACCGGATCTCCGGTTTAAGGGGTTTAAGATATTAAAACCCAATATAAGAAACAAACGAACCGGATCTCTGGTTTAGGGACTTGAAGGGAATTAAGCAATCAAATGAACAATGGCAAACCTGCCGCGGCTGAGAGCCACCGGCCGCGGCTCACCAAGACCTGTGACCATCATCATGGCCACCTGCCGCGGCTGAGAAGCTTATGAATGGACGATCAGACCTGAGAGCCACCAATGGAGCCACCTGCCGCGGCTGAGAACCTGCCGCGGCTGAGAGTGTGCCGAACCATCAAAGCATACCCGTACATCGCTGAAGGTGTGCCGCGGCTGAAGGCATGCCACGGCTGAGAACCTGGCGCTACGGTTAAGAATCCTCCTCAGGAAAATCGAGTTTCTAAAGATGACGGCTATAAGTAAAAAACAAGGACGGAGCCAAAACCCAACCCCAGCCGCGGCTGAGGCCGTGCCGCGGCTCAAAGGGATCCTGACCGAAAGATGGACTCGTTTGACAACGGACGACAGCTCCCACTCAACACTTAGAAAATATCAAAGAAGTTGCGAGGGAAATAATCTCATACCAGAAAATAATACTAAATAACTAAGATAAAGTCCCATTGGGTATAAGAGTCAACTATAAAGACAACACCAATGGGGAAACCTGAACCCATGATAGAAAGAGGTCAGGTAAGAACCAGTAACACAAAAAGGGAAGTCAGCTAACAAGACAAGATATGTCAGGAACAGAACCTGTGTACAAGAAACACGGGTCAACTATATAGACAAAGGTAATTAAACACACCCTGAACTCTCTACGCACGAAAGAGGAAATAACAGTTATATTAGCAGAAGCAGGGAAAGATGTTTGACTGCAGACAACCTATAATAGACATTCAATCCAAACATCTTGACCATGGATACCTTATAAATAGTCTGGCCGATTTCAAAGGATGATTCAGGTTTTAACACACAGATTCACAATATCATAATTTACTCATCTCTTCTTTCTCACCTTTTACCTCCTACTATACACATACTTATTCTCACGCCGGAGGGTGGTCACGAGGAGAAAACCCTTTCTGCTCGTGGCGAGGCTCACGGTGTTTCCTGTTTTGCAGATCATCCTCTCAAGACCTGGAGATCCCGTTCGTTCTTCCAAGCCCAAGCCCAGAAGTCCCGTCTTAACCTGTCCATCCAGCACTGCTTCAAGACTTCCACCCCTAGGTGATAAGTTTTGTAGCAACATTTGGCGCCATCCGTGGGACAAAACAAAAAAAAAAAAAAAAAAAAAACGATGGGCGAGGGCGAGGAAACTCCTCACAATGAAACCAGAAGTTATGATGTCCTGTACCCAGACGGTAGCAATGTTACCGGGGGGGAGGGAAGCAAGAACCCGAAGAGTCGTCTTAACGATTCTGAAAAACAAAGTACTGACAAGGTAGTCGTTACACCAGAGTTCTTACGACAGAACCGTCAACAGATCCTCGCTATGTTACAGGAGGAGGAAAAAGATCGCCAATTGAAAGAAATCCGAACCCGTCTAGAGTTCGGAGACAACGAGGATGACGACTCACTAAAGAAAAGCGAAGAAGAGAAGGATAAGCTACATAACACTGAGGTTGTGCATCAGGAGACAACCAAGAGGAAGAAAGATTTCGAAGATGACTACAGCAAACCATACCGACCGTCCACGGCGCGATCAAGATCCAAGTTTATCAACAAAATTGCAGAGTTTACTTTTCCCCCAAAACTAAAAATGCCATCAAACGTGGGGAAATACGATGGTTTGGGTGATCCAGATGACCATCTCGCAATTTTCATAGGTGCGGCCGAGGTGGAACAATGGTCTATCCCGGTGTGGTGTCACATGTTCATGCAGACGCTGACGGGAGCAGCGAGGGTATGGTTCGACAGTCTCCCAATCGGAGAGATAGGGAGCTTCGAGCAACTGGAAGATAGTTTCTTAAAGAACTTCAGCCAACAAAGAAGGTCCATAAAGGATCCAACAGAGTTGCACAACATTAAAAGGGGTGATTGTGAGTCAGTGGAAGATTTCATTACAAGATTCGTAAGAGAGAGCATGCAAGTCAAAGGAGCTGGAGAAGATATACGTATCTCAGCGTTTATTCATGGTGTTCGGAGCGAGCAGTTGGTGGAAAGATTCCATGAAAGCCGTCCAAAAACGGTGGAAGAAATGCTAGAGAGAGCAAAGGCGTTTGTACGAGGAAGAAAAGCGAGCAACCAACTGAAAGACCGCACACAAAAGAAGCCGTTGAATTGGGAAAACTCAAAGAAACAAGGACCACCAAAGATGTGGGATAAACCACATTCTCAACCGTGTTTTCAACAAAGGAACGTGGCGCCATCTCAGTTTTCAACACCACAAGGACATGTCGGCGGATCAACGGTTAGTCTTCCACCATTAACCAAGACACCAAGTGAAATTCTAGCAACCGAGAACGTCAACTTTGTGAAACCTGCACCAATGAGACCAGGCCCTAAGAAGGCCACCGACAAGTATTGTGAATTTCATAAAGATAGTGGGCACACCACTGATGAGTGTTTCTCTCTGAAAAGACAAATCGAATCAGCAATAAAAACAGGTAAATTGTCACACCTGTTGAAAGAGCTTAACGCAACACCTCAGGCCGGCGGAAAGAGAAAGGAGATCCTAATGGTAAACCAACCATCAAGTAGTGTAGGTGTGAAACGAAATAATGACCACATGGAGCCGTGGATGGAGCAAGAAATCAGTTTCCCTCCGATTAGAGGCGGAGATTTTGCTAGTGGCGCGCTTCATGTAACTGCTGACATTGCCGGTCATCAGGTACGAAGGGTTTATGTTGATACCGGAAGTGCATCCGAAATCATGTATGAACGTTGCTTCATGCAACTAGATGAAGAAGTACAGAAAGGCCTCGTCACACAAGTCCACCAGCTAACAGGCTTTTCCGGAGAAGTAGTGCAGCCGCTGGGCAAAATACAACTTCAGGTGACAATGGGGAACGAAATGGGAAGTCGTACGGTTCCAATGACCTTCCTCATAGTGCGCTCTCAGTCAAGCCACGACGTAATTTTGGGAAGGCCAGGTTTATGTGCACTTGGAGCAGTCATATCTACCGTTCACGCGGCAATCAAATTCCCAACCCCAGACGGTGTGGTAACTCTATTCTCAAGTAAGGAATGTAAAAGCATAAAAGCTATAGCGCCAGATGTTTCAAACAACACAGATGAGCAACACAATACGATGCTAAAGCAACCCTCAGACATGGTGGGGGGCATTAAGAGATACAGCGGAGCGGATAAGGTAACACGTTTGGACAGAGTAGATGTACCACGAAAATGTAACGGAGTCTAACTCCGAAAGTGCTATAAGTAATCAACACGCAAGGAACCATTGTAATCAATTTTGAAAGAAGGTGTACGCGAACACCAAAGATTGCATTCACATGTGGTTATTTCATACCCATTGTCGTAACCACAAAGACAACAATACCCAAAAGTCACCTGACCAAGTTCAGGTTGAAAAATAATCTAAGTCTTCCAGCCGCGACTGAAAAGACGAGTCACCTGACCAAGTTCAGGTTGAAAAATAATCTAAGTCTTCCAGCCGCGACTGGACAGACGAGTCACCTGACCAAGTTCAGGTTGAAAAATAATCTAAGTCTTCCAGCCACGACTGGACAGACGAGTCACCTGACCAAGTTCAGGTTGAAAAATAATCTAAGTCTTCCAGCCGCGACTGGACAGACGAGTCACCTGACCAAGTTCAGGTTGAAAAATAATCTAAGTCTTCCAGCCGCGACTGAAAAGACGAGTCACCTGACCAAGTTCAGGTTGAAAAATAATCTAAGTCTTCCAGCCGCGACTGGAAAGACGAGTTACCTGACCAAGTTCAGGTTGAAAAATAATCTAAGTCTTCCAGCCGCGACTGGACAGACGAGTCACCTGACCAAGTTCAGGTTGAAAAATAATCTAAGTCTTTCAGCCGCGACTGGAAAGACGAGTCACTTGACCAAGTTCAGGTTGAAAAATAATCTAAGTCTTCCAGCCGCGACTGGAAAGACGAGTCACCTGACCAAGTTCAGGTTGAAAAATAATCTAAGTCTTCCAGCCGCGACTGGAAAGACGAGTTACCTGACCAAGTTCAGGTTGAAAAATAATCTAAGTCTTCCAGCCGCGACTGGACAGACGAGTCACCTGACCAAGTTCAGGTTGAAAAATAATCTAAGTCTTTCAGCCGCGACTGGAAAGACGAGTCACTTGACCAAGTTCAGGTTGAAAAATAATCTAAGTCTTCCAGCCGCGACTGGAAAGACGAGTCACCTGACCAAGTTCAGGTTGAAAAATAATCTAAGTCTTCCAGCCGCGACTGAAAAGACGAGTCACCTGACCAAGTTCAGGTTGAAAAATAATCTAAGTCTTCCAGCAGCGACTGGACAGACGAGTCACCTGACCAAGTTCAGGTTGAAAAATAATCTAAGTCTTCCAGCCGCGACTGGACAGACGAGTCACCTGACCAAGTTCAGGTTGAAAAATAATCTAAGTCTTCCAGCCGCGACTGAAAAGACGAGTCACCTGACCAAGTTCAGGTTGAAAAATAATCTAAGTCTTCCAGCCGCGACTGGATAGACGAGTCACCTGACCAAGTTCAGGTTGAAAAATAATCTAAGTCTTCCAGCCACGACTGGACAGACGAGTCACCTGACCAAGTTCAGGTTGAAAAATAATCTAAGTCTTCCAGCCGCGACTGGACAGACGAGTCACCTGACCAAGTTCAGGTTGAAAAATAATCTAAGTCTTCCAGCCGCGACTGGACAGACGAGTCAGCTGACCAAGTTCAGCTGAAAAATAATCTAAGTCTTCCAGCCGCGACTGGAAAGACGAGTTACCTGACCAAGTTCAGGTTGAAAAATAATCTAAGTCTTCCAGCCGCGACTGGAAAGACGAGTTACCTGACCAAGTTCAGGTTGAAAAATAATCTAAGTCTTCCAGCCGCGACTGGAAAGACGAGTCACTTGACCAAGTTCAGGTTGAAAAATAATCTAAGTCTTCCAGCCGCGACTGGAAAGACGAGTCACCTGACCAAGTTCAGGTTGAAAAATAATCTAAGTCTTTCAGCCGCGACTGGAAAGACGAGTCACCTGCCAAGTTTAGGTTGAAAAATAATCCAATATCATGGTATGAACACCATAATAATGGACTGGGGGGACATGAAGGGGTTTAAGATATCAAAACCCTATATAAGAACTAAACGAACCGGATCTCCGGTTTAAGGGGTTTAGGCTATTAAAACCCAATGTAAGAACCAAACGAACCGGATCTCCGGTTTAAGGGGTTTAGGATATTAAAACCCAATGTAAAAACCAAACGAACCGGATCTCCGGTTTAAGGGGTTTAAGATATTAAAACCCAATATAAGAAACAAACGAACCGGATCTCTGGTTTAGGGACTTGAAGGGAATTAAGCAATCAAATGAACAATGGCAAACCTGCCGCGGCTGAGAGCCACCGGCCGCGGCTCACCAAGACCTGTGACCATCATCATGGCCACCTGCCGCGGCTGAGAAGCTTATGAATGGACGATCAGACCTGAGAGCCACCAATGGAGCCACCTGCCGCGGCTGAGAACCTGCCGCGGCTGAGAGTGTGCCGAACCATCAAAGCATACCCGTACATCGCTGAAGGTGTGCCGCGGCTGAAGGCATGCCACGGCTGAGAACCTGGCGCTACGGTTAAGAATCCTCCTCAGGAAAATCGAGTTTCTAAAGATGACGGCTATAAGTAAAAAACAAGGACGGAGCCAAAACCCAACCCCAGCCGCGGCTGAGGCCGTGCCGCGGCTCAAAGGGATCCTGACCGAAAGATGGACTCGTTTGACAACGGACGACAGCTCCCACTCAACACTTAGAAAATATCAAAGAAGTTGCGAGGGAAATAATCTCATACCAGAAAATAATACTAAATAACTAAGATAAAGTCCCATTGGGTATAAGAGTCAACTATAAAGACAACACCAATGGGGAAACCTGAACCCATGATAGAAAGAGGTCAGGTAAGAACCAGTAACACAAAAAGGGAAGTCAGCTAACAAGACAAGATATGTCAGGAACAGAACCTGTGTACAAGAAACACGGGTCAACTATATAGACAAAGGTAATTAAACACACCCTGAACTCTCTACGCACGAAAGAGGAAATAACAGTTATATTAGCAGAAGCAGGGAAAGATGTTTGACTGCAGACAACCTATAATAGACATTCAGTCCAAACATCTTGACCATGGATACCTTATAAATAGTCTGGCCGATTTCAAAGGATGATTCAGGTTTTAACACACAGATTCACAATATCATAATTTACTCATCTCTTCTTTCTCACCTTTTACCTCCTACTATACACATACTTATTCTCACGCCGGAGGGTGGTCACGAGGAGAAAACCCTTTCTGCTCGTGGCGAGGCTCACGGTGTTTCCTGTTTTGCAGATCATCCTCTCAAGACCTGGAGATCCCGTTCGTTCTTCCAAGCCCAAGCCCAGAAGTCCCGTCTTAACCTGTCCATCCAGCACTGCTTCAAGACTTCCACCCCTAGGTTAAATCCCGTCTTAACCTGTCCACCCCGCATTTAAAAACTAGAAAGAAGTTACATAAGATTCAACTTTGCAACTTCCTTTTTGGCTTTTCTTGTTTTTGTAAATGGGGAGATAAGTATTCCCACTATCATCATCTTTGTGGCTATTACTTGTTGCCGCTTGTAAAGCATTAAACTACTATTTTATTTATATAAAAATAGTTCCTATCGATCACTTTGTACGGTCTTTTTTCTAATTTATTTATGAATCCAATTCCTATATAATGTTTTCTTAAAGGTGGCTTAATGGATGGTTCTATAATTGTGAAATTGACAATGTATATTTAATGAATAAAGATTGACACGTGATGTGATATAACAACGTATTTCTGATTAAATAATATTCTAATGTATAACGAGTCTAAACCTAAACCTAAACCACACCTAGTCTTTATATCCAGTTTGGTGGTTCATTGAATTCATTAGAATTGAAATTGAAAGTTATTTTATGTAAATTTGTGTTTAGTTGGTCGATAAAGGAATTCGAAGTGAATACTTCCCCTCATAAATGTGAAATGTGATGGAGTTGTGAACATTTCTATGAAATGGTCCAAGACTACCAACATACTCAGGGCCGGCCCAGAGGGGGGGGGAGTGGGCGACGGCTCCAGGCCCGATAACCCCTGAGGCCTGAAATTTTAAGTTTATATTTATATATATATAGGGGAAGGTCCAGAGAAAACCACATAGTTAGGCGAAAACCGAGAAAACCACTAAAAAAACCAATTTTAATCAATAATATAATAATATTTATTTTTTATTTTATTTTATTTTTAATTTTTTATAAGAGTATCAATGTAATATTACATATTTTTATCAAAAAATTATTTAAATATTGGCTTACATATACTTATCCCATAGTGTTACATATACGTAAACAGAAAACAAAAAAATTGCGGTTACATATACGTAACTCATATTATTACACATTGTTTTAGTGGTTTTCTTGGTTTTCACCTAACTTTGTGGTTTTCTCTTGATCCTTCCCATATATATATATATATATATATATATATATATATATATATATATATATATATATATATATATATATAGGGACATGTTCAATTGAGAACCATAATTTTGACGAGAACCAAAAGAACAATGCATTCTACACAAATGCTTACTTTATATATGCAAAAATGCATACATGCATCCTTATATTTGTGTAAAAATGCATGGTTCTTTTGGTTCTCGTCAAAATTATGGTTCTTAATTGAACATATCCCTATATATATTATTATATTATTGGTTTTAAAAGCGGCAAAATTATCACCAAAATTTATAGTAAAAAGGGTTTTAAAAATAAGAAGGATAAGAAGGATTTTGGACTTCTTATTTTTAACTTCTTATTTTTAAAACCCCTTTTACTATAACCTAAATTTTGGCGATGTGTCCTTTTATTGTTTTTAAAGGGAGGGTATAATGGTCATTGTGTATTACACAATGAACTTGTATTACACAATGACCTGACTAATTACACAATAAGCTGGAAAACGTAAAAAAAATCATTTTTGTTTATAACGACACTATACTCGTTTTAAAGATAAAAAACGTTCATTTTTATGGTGTAATTTTAAAAAAAAAATAATGTCGTATGTAAAAGTTATGAACGTTTTAAAATGAGGAGGGAACTTAATAAAAAGTCAACAAAAGTGGCCAAGACTAAAATATCCTTCCAACAACTTTTTCTCCTACAATTTAATCTCAACCATTAAATATTTTCTACAATTTGATCTAATGACCCTAAATCATTCTCACCCTTCTTAGAATTAGAATCCTTTTTACCGGAATCTAATATATATATATATATATATATGTGTGTGTGTGTGTGTGTGTGTGTTAAATTAAAAGGCCCAACTCCTTAACAAAAAACTAAATGCACTAACTCAATTATAAAATACCCATTATCTAATCTAGGCCCAATAGTTTAGAAGTTTAAATCAATAAAAAAAAATTTCCTAATGCATTGATTGTCTATAGAGTTTTATTGACTATTCCTGTAATAGTAGCTTCGGCAGAGAGGGGCTTTTCAAATTTGAAGTTGTTGAAGTCATATTTAAGATCAACAATGTCCCAAGAAATACTTAACGGATTAGCGATGATATCTATTGAAAATGATATATTAAAGACTATGGATTATAAAGACTTGATCGAGAGCTTTTCTACCAAAAACGCTAGGAGAGCTTCACGATTCGCATAAGTAAGTAACTTTAGGTTATTTTGGGACAATACTTTTCTTTTGTTTATTGTTAAAAGAATTATCGTCGTATTTTGGATTTTTTTTATATATGATTATTGACTTTATATATTAGAGGCCCGGATTTTTTTTACATGTCCCTGGCTCAAAACGTTTTGAGAATTCTCGGGACCGGCCCTGAACATACTCTACCACCATCAAAACCTAGACCAACAGATTACCAGATTGTGAGCAATATCGATCATCTTGACATCAAAATCCATATCATAAATCAAAGTCCAAAATTCAAATCGATGATAACAGATTTGCTCGAAATCAAAAGCCAAACGGGTGAGGTTAAATGGGATAGATCATATACATAATCGGCTTAGCGTGTGAGGGATTCACTCATCGTGATTGCCATAGCACACAATACCAAACTGATATGGTGTCACAACCCATTCGGCGACGGAATCACCGAACGTGACGTGTAGGATTGTTCAAAGACATCGTGGCACTATTGTTGAAATATAAATTTAACCGATTTCATTAAACTAAGAATTTCAAATACAATTGTTTCAATTAAAGGAAATACGTTGATAAACAAAAGACAAAAATATTTAAATTTGATATCTAAGGCAAAGTCCCTAGATTCCATTTCCATGGTAGCATCAAACATCTCCTGAAAACATGTAAAATAATATTTGATCAACAATAAAGTTGGTGAGTTCATACAAGTTTCATACATATAATAATCATGTTTAAAGCAACAATTCACATGCATAGACATACTTTACTAATGTTCATACAATTTGTAATGATATAGTTCAAACCTATTGTTGACATAGCATACCTAGCATCTAAAGAATACTAGTCGAATAAATAACATAACAAGATCGGGGGCTCCATAAAGGTAACGAAAAGCCGACGGGTGTCAATCCTATAGCGCTACACTTGTTAAGTGCGGTTTTGTAAGAATTAATGAACCATTGTATTAACAAGTTGTATTTAAGCATGTAGTCAAGTTTGTTGTCACATGAGCATGTTAATGAATTGTGTTTGAATAAAGTGTGAATCTTGTAGTGTATGTGTTTTGAATATGTACATGTTTTCAAGTCCCAAAGTGCAAAAATGTAAAAGGGGCAAGTATGAAACTCACGGTTTGGCGTGGTAACGAAAGGATGAACGGGAAGGTGAAGAGTCGGGAATGCCGGTTAACCTAAAAGGTAACGTAGGCATAAGTTCGGTGGAGAAGAAATAATAAATAATATATATGTATAATAGTATCAAGTTGGTCATACATCGCCGACGGCGGACCGAAACACAAATCCCTAACTTAGTTAGGAATTCGGATGGTCAAAAGTTAGTATAGTTAGTAATATACCACTTGAAGTGGCCAAGAGAAAGGTTGGGAAATCCACAAACCTTGTTAGATTTATTTATAATATTTATGTATAGTATTTGAACACCTTGTGGCTATTGGATGTCTTATGGTAGATGAACCTATGTTCATCTACTTCATCCAAATACCTTAGCACAAGGCTTCCATCATAGAATTTTGATGGAAGCTTGGTTTGGTTTTACCACCACTAGATGTAAAATATCCAAACAAGAACATGAAGAAGAAGAAGAAATGTTAGTTGAAAGACCACAACTTGGACCTCAAATGGTGACTTATCTTAGATGTTTACCAAGGTAAACAAATGATAAGATCCTAGAGGTTTATCCAAGAGGGTGAAGGAAGAATTGTTAAGAAAAAAAAAGGAAGAAACTTGAAGAAAAATAAGGTTTTTACCTTATAAAATTCTGTCAAAAATCTTGGAAGAAATGGAACACTTGGAGAGATTTGTGAGATAATTTGGAGGGTGTAAGGGTGGAGGAGTGAAAGAGAGTGGGTATTTATAAGTGTGGATTAGGGTTTGGGGTATTAAATGAGTTAGTTGGGAGTTGGTGGTTGAAAGGGAGGTGATTCTTTTTTTTTTAAAAGAAAAAAAATGAAATAATAATAATAATAGTACTAATGATAATAATACTACTACTAATAATAATAATAAACCGAGCGTGTATGGACGTGAAACGAGAATATAAATGTGTAAAAAAAGTGAAACGCGTGTTTGTAATATATAATTTTGTAATATTGCATGTATGATGTTGTCTTGCATATGTATAAATGTAATGTATGTTATAAACATGTAATTGAATAAATCCAATAAATTCATTGATCATAAGTCTCGGGTTACAATGGATTCAAAAATGAAAGTACAAGGGTACAAAATGTAAATAAACGATGATGTGGAAAGTACAGATATTACAGTCTCCCCGACTTTAGAAAATTTCGTCCCGAAATTTCTTTCATGAGGAAGACTCTGAAAAAAGATGCGGGTACTTGGCTTTCATTTGGTCTTCACGTTCCCAAGTGAATTCTGCACCATATTTTCCTTCCCAACGTACCTTAATGATTGGAATATGACTACGCTTGAGTTGTTTGACTTCACGATCCATTATCTCAACAGGTTTCTCGACAAAGTGCATTGTTGGGTCGATCTGAACGTCTTCAAGTGGAACTTGGAGATCTTCATTTGATAAGCACTTTCTCAAGTTAGAGACGTGGAAGGTGGGGTGGATGTTGCTAAGCTCGGTAGGGAGATCAAGTTTGTATGCAACAGAACCGACTTTCTCGAAAATCTTGAAAGGACCAACATAACGTGGGGATAGTTTTCCTCGCTTCCCTAAGCGAAAGACTCCTTTCCAAGGTGAAACCTTAAGGAAAACGAAATCTCCAACTTCGAAAGTAACCGCGTTGCGCTTTCGGTTGGCGTAACTCTTTTGTCGACTCCGAGCGGTACGTAGGTTGTCGCGAATTTTGAGGATCTTGTCTGTGGTCTCTTGGATTAACTCGGGTCCGGTAATTTGTGTTTCGCCGATCTCGGTCCAACAAACGGGCGACCGACATTTTCGACCATAAAGTGCCTCAAATGGAGCCATGCCGATGCTGGTATGGTAACTATTGTTGTAAGAGAACTCGATCAAAGGCAAGTGCACGTCCCAATTACCACCGAAATCAATGACACACGATCGAAACATATCCTCGAGAGTTTGGATAGTACGTTCAGTCTGACCATCCGTCTGAGGGTGGTAAGCCGTACTAAGATTGAGTTGAGTACTCATGGCTTCATTGAAGGATTCCCAAAAACGGGAGGTGAAACGACTGTCACGATCGGATATGATGTCCAAATGAACACCATGACGACTAACGATTTCCGCGATGTAGATTTGAGCTAGCCTTGCAACGGGGAAGCTCTCGCGGATGGGAATGAAGTGAGCAGATTTGGTGAGACGATCGATGATAACCCAAACGGAATCATGACGAGAGGATGTCAATGGGAGTTTGGTAATGAAATCCATAGCAATGCTCTCCCATTTCCAAACTGGAATCTCCGGTTGCATGAGCAAACCGGATGGACGTTGGTGCTCGGCTTTCACTCTAGCGCAAGTATTACACTTCGACACATAGAGCGCGATATCCTTTTTCATACCGGGCCACCAGTAGATAGAACGCAGATCCCTGTACATTTTGTCTGTACCAGGGTGGACCGAATACCGAGACTTGTGAGCCTCATGCATGATGGAAGAACGAAGATCGGAACGATTGGGAACCCAAACACGATTCATGAAATAAAGTAAACCGTTGGGTTTGGTCTCGAGTTGGAGTTCGGCACCACAAGACATTTCGTTGTACATGTCGCCTTCGGTGACCGAAAGATGTTGGGCTTCACAAATACGGACATGGATGTCGGATTGCATACGAGCACAAAGGAACTTCACATGGTGCTTTCGGCTGAGGGCATCGGCAACGACGTTCGCTTTACCGGGATGGTAGCGAATTTCGCATTCGTAATCTTTGATTGTTTCAATCCCTCGTCGTTGGCGCATGTTTAGATCCTTTTGGTTATGAAGATGTTGGAGACTCTTGTGATCTGTGAAGACCACTCATTTGGTACCTTAAAGGTAGTGTCTCCAAAGCTTGAGAGCAAAGACGACGGCGGTGAGTTCAAGATCATGAGTCGTGTAATTCTTCTCATGGATCTTGAGTTGACGGTATGCGTAAGCGATGACCTTGCCTCGTTGCATGAGAACACAACCGAGACCAATGTTAGAGGCGTCGCAATACACCACGAAGTCTTGTTTGTAAAAAGTTTATATATAAAAGAGAGGCTTGTTTGTAAAAAGTTGGAGTGTCTCGTTAGCTCGGCTCTTGAACTAACGAAAACGTCGACTAACCCAAGTGGTCAAACCTTCTATTGAGTTCGGGAAACACGTTTTGGCCTAATAGATAAAATACTCTCGCCGGTAATTCGGTTAACGGTATTTTACCCTTCCGGTTACTACGTGTCCCTAGTCAATAGCAAAGCCGAGACTTTGGCGAGATTGAAAATTTTAAGAGTGGAACTAATCACCAAATTGTGGATTTCACTCCTAGTTTGGTGGTGTCGTTCCGTTTTGTATAGGGTTGGTGCCTTAACCGTTTGAGATAGGAAATCACTCCTAACTTTAACGGTAAGTTTTCCCAAGAGCGTTTGTGAGTGGAATTCTTTTACCGTCAAGGTGAGGTTTTCACACCTAACTTGATGGTAAATTACTAAGTCTTAGGCGGAGTGAAACTTATCACCGAATGAGGAATTACCCTCTTTTGGTGAGTTCGTTTCTTTGGTGAAATATGAGTGTCTTGATGTCTTGAAATCCATGACGGTGTATTTAGTCCAAAGAATAAGTAAGAAGCAAAGGTGGTAGAACAAGCGTATTAAGAGTCATAATGAATGGTCTAAAACGGGTCCTTAGTTATAGGCAAGGTCAAATAAGCAATTTTCCTAATTCCCTATAACCACAGCTCTGATACCAATCTGTCATAACCCATTCGGCGGCGGAATCACCGAACGTGACGTGTAGGATTGTTCAAAGACATCGTGGCACTATTGTTGAAATATAAATTTAACCGATTTCATTAAACTAAGAATTTCAAATACAATTGTTTCAATTAAAGGAAATACGTTGATAAACAAAAGACAAAAATATTTAAATTTGATATCTAAGGCAAAGTCCCTAGATTCCATTTCCATGGTAGCATCAAGCATCTCCTGAAAACATGTAAAATAATATTTGATCAACAATAAAGTTGGTGAGTTCATACAAGTTTCATACATATAATAATCATGTTTAAAGCAACAATTCACATGCATAGACATACTTTACTAATGTTCATACAATTTGTAATGATATAGTTCAAACCTACTGTTGACATAGCATACCTAGCATCCAAAGAATACTAGTCGAATAAATAACATAACAAGATCGGGGGCTCCATAAAGGTAACGAAAAGCTGACGGGTGTCAATCCTATAGCGCTACACTTGTTAAGTGCGGTTTTGTAAGAATTAATGAACTATTGTATTAACAAGTTGTATTTAAGCATGTAGTCAAGTTTGTTGTCACATGAGCATGTTAATGAATTGTGTTTGAATAAAGTGTGAATCTTGTAGTGTATGTGTTTTGAATATGTACATGTTTTCAAGTCCCAAAGTGCAAAAATGTAAAAGGGGCAAGTATGAAACTCACGGTTTGGCGTGGTAACGAAAGGATGAACAGGAAGGTGAAGAGTCGGGAATGCCGGTTAACCTAAAAGGTAACGTAGGCATAAGTTCGGTGGAGAAGAAATAATAAATAATATATATGTATAATAGTATCAAGTTGGTCATACATCGCCGACGGCGGACCGAAACACAAACCCCTAACTTAGTTAGGAATTCGGATGGTCAAAAGTTAGTATAGTTAGTAATATACCACTTGAAGTGGCCAAGAGAAAGGTCGGGAAATCCACAAACCTTGTTAGATTTATTTATAATATTTATGTATAGTATTTGAACACCTTGCGGCTATTGGATGTCTTATGGTAGATGAACCTATGTTCATCTACTTCATCCAAATACCTTAGCACAAGGATTCCATCATAGAATTTTGATGGAAACTTGGTTTGGTTTTACCACAACTAGATGTAAAATATCCAAACAAGAACATGAAGAAGAAATGTTAGTTGAAAGACCACAACTTGGACCTCAAATGGTGACTTATCTTAGATGTTTACCAAGGTAAACAAATGATAAGATCCTAGAGGTTTATCCAAGAGGGTGAAGGAAGAATTGTTAAGAAAAAAAAAAAGGAAGAAACTTGAAGAAAAATAAGGTTTTTACCTTATAAAATTCTGTCAAAAATCTTGGAAGAAATGGAGCACTTGGAGAGATTTGTGAGAGAATTTGGAGGGTGTAAGGGTGGAGGAGTGAAAGGGAGTGGGTATTTATAAGTGTGGATTAGGGTTTGGGGTATTAAATGAATTAGTTGGGAGTTGGTGGTTGAAAATGAGGTGATTCTTTTTTTTTAAAAAGAAAAAAAATGAAATAATAATAATAATAGTACTAATGATAGTATTGATAATAATAATAATAATAATAATAATAAACCGAGCGTGTATGGACGTGAAACGAGAATATAAATGTGTAAAAAAAGTGAAACGCGTGTTTGTAATATATAATTTTGTAATATTGCACGTATGATGTTGTCTTGCATATGTATAAATGTAATGTATGTTGTAAACATGTAATTGAATAAATTCAATAAATTCATTGATCATAGGTCTCGGGTTACAATGGATTCAAAAATGAAAGTACAAGGGTACAAAATGTAAATAAACGATGATGTGGAAAGTATGGATATTACATATGGAAGCACTTTGATACTTAGAAAGCAATGAAGCAGACCACTATCCTTAAGAGCTGAAGAAGTTAATCTTGATTTTACAAAAGAAAGAGGGGTCACTTTGGAAGAACGTGAAAGTTGAATGGTGAATCCGAAAGAGTTTAATTAATTAATAGTTTGAATGTTTAGATAAAGTTATATTTATCTATTAGTTTGTTAGAGTTAGTATTAGATTATAATTGAGAGTAGTATTTGAGTAGGATTAGTATGGTTTATTTATTATAAATAGATGGTTAGAGTCTATGTAACTTGTAAGTCAATAATTATAATAAAACAGAAAGAGTCGATCTTGGTTGAGATCAAAGTTCGTATTCGTATTCTTGGGCCTGATTTTCAACAATTGGTATCAGAGACAGGTTGGTGTGTGTTCTCTGAAGGCAAGCAATTTAATCAAGAACAATCCTTCTTGATGATTTGAAGGTAAGATTGAATGTTCAGAAAGAAAGTAAGTGGAGAAAGAAATAAAGAAAGAAAGAGAAAGAGAAAGAAGAAAGAAAGAGAAAGAAAGAAAGTAAGTAAGTAGAGAAAGAAAGAAAGAAAGAGAAAGGAAGAAAGAGAAAGAAAGAAAGAGAAAGAAGAAATAAGCAGAAAGAAGAAAGAAAAGAAAGAGAAAGAATGACAGATGGAGCAGTGGGTCCAGTACGTGAGCAAGGGAATGTGTCACTTCAATGCCCGAAGTTGACCGAATCGAACTACACCACGTGGTCGATTCTTATGGAGCAAATCTTGAGGGCCTATGGCCTTTGGGAGGTGGTTAATGCAGCAGTAGGTACAGAAGTGGAAGAGAAGAAAGTGGCTACTACAAAGGCAATGATCTTTCAGACACTACCTGAAGACATTTTGATGCAGGTGGCTCAGTACCAAAGCGCGAAAGAGGTGTGGGATTCGATCAAGGTCCTACATCTAGGAGTAGAGATTGTTCAGAAAGCACGTTTGCAAACGTTGAGGAGCGAACTAGAAGCTATGAAGATGAAAGAAAATGAAACGGTGGATGCCTTCGCTGGAAAACTGAGTGGGGTAAGAGCCAAGTTCAGATCTCTTGGATCTATTCTGAAGGACATGGTGATCGTGAGAAAGTTACTTAGCCCAGTTCCAAAGAAGTTTCTACCTCTCATAGCCTCGATGGAGCAGTATTGTGATATTGACAAGATCCTTTATGAAGATGCAGTGGGTAGGGTGAAGGCATTTGAAGAACGCCTCAAAGCGTTTGAAGCACCAGAAGAGAATTATCAGAGTAAGTTTCTTATGGAAAGTGCGAGTAATCAGAAAGTGGAAGATCGAGACAGTTGGCATTATGGTAAGGGTCGAGGTGATGGAAATCAAGGCCGTGGTCGAGGTTTTGGGAGAGGACGAGGAAGAGGATATGGAAGAGGAGAAAAAAGTGATTATAGATGTTTTGAATGTGGTGAGTTTGGTCACTTTGCATATGAGTGCACCAAGTGGAATGACAAGAAGCAAGAAGCTAACCTCACTCAAGAGGTTAGTCAAAAGGGGGCGCCGATAATGTGATTAAAATTTTGAACTTAACCATTAAGGGGGTGAATGAAAGAGTTAATGGTTATGTTCACATACGAAAATTAAGGGGTGTTTTTGAAACATTTGGAATTAAAGGGGTTAACATGAAAGTGTGCAAGAATTGGCAAAAAAAATTAGGAATTGGAGAACGAGGAGCCGTAATTTTGCATGAATGGATATGGATTGGTTTGCAAGTTTACTAAAGATTAGTATTAGTATAGAACTAGGAAGTTAATTTTTAATTATTTGTTAGGTATTTATCTTGTTAGTAGGATTATATTTAATGCATTCTAGTAGGATTAGGAATAGGATTGATTGGCTATTTATATGGTTGTAATTGCATGAAGTTAAATAATTCAATTGCAAGTTTACGTATTTTTCCTGTGTTACGATTCTTGGGTATCACCTTGGGGGTGGGTTCTTTTAAATGTAATTAGCAAGACCAATAATTGGTATCAGAGCTTGGTGTCTGCGGTTTTGAGAGTCATTTTTTAAGAAAGGAGTGACCCTTTGGCTGCTGGGCTGAAGAGAAGGAAGCGAGATGATCGGATTGAAGGGAGAAAAAAATCCGATCGCAAGAAAGAAGGTTTTAAAAGAAGGTAATCAAGAATCACAGTTTTTTATTGAGAGGAGTAAGAAGAACAAGATTTATCTTGTTAAGAAGGCTATCAAGGACTCTTGTTCTTGGTGTTTCGAAGGAGTAGGAGAAAGAGGGGAGTCAAGAGTCAGTTCTTGAAGAAAGAAAGAAGACAGTCAAGAGTCAGATCTTGAAAGGTAGTCAAGAGGCAGATCTTGAAGAAAGAAGGTAGTCAAAAGCCAGATCTTAAAAAAAGAAGGTAAAGTAGGAAAGAATGAAGGAAGGAAGGAAGAGTTTTAATTTCGATGATGACGACGCTAACCCCGCTTCAATTTTGATCAAATAGTATCCGGAGAGTTCAAAGTCGAGATTGCAACTATGAGTTCCTGAAGTGTTCAAGGAAGAAAGAATGTGAAAAGAGCAAGAAACAAGTCCAAATCAAGATTAAGGGAGAGAATGAAGAAGTTAATCTTGATTTTACAAAAGAAAGAGGGGTAGCTTTGGAAGAACGTGAAAGTTGAAGGGTGAATCAGAAAGAGTTTAATTAATTAATATTTAATTAATAGTTTGAATGTTTAGATAAAGTTATATTTATCTATTAGTTTGTTGGAGTTACTATTAGTTTGTTGGAGTTAGTATTAGATTATAATTGAGAGTAGTATTTAAGTAGGATTAGTATCATTTATTTATTATAAATAGATGGTTAGAGTCTATGTAATTTGTAAGTCAAGAATTATTATAAAACATAAATAGTCGATCTTGATTGAGATCAAAGTTCGTAGTCGTATTCTTGGGACTGATTTTCAACAAGAGCAAATTTCACCCCAGGAAATAAACCACCGATAAGAATGATACTATCCACATAAACTAGCAATAATCTTTCTCATTCGAAACACAAACAGAGAAGAATTCAGTCTCTTGTGTTGCTCTCTTTATGAAAGTTAATGAAGCCAAGCACCTAGAGCTTGTTTTAAGCCATAAGGAGAGCAATTTATAGGAGGCACAAATGGTTGGTACGAGCCGGAATAACAAATCTTTGTAGTTGGCACATATGAAGCGTCTCATTTAAATTATAACTAGGGGATTTACCCACCTCGCGTTGCGGCGGCGTCGAAACGTACAGCAACTCGAACCGCCTCGCGTTGCGGCGGCGTCGAAACGTATAGTAACTCGAACCACCCCGCATTACGGCGACGCGTCGAAACGTACACGTTTCTCCGATAATACCAATACCATTTAGAAAATGAAACTGGTTAAAAACGTATATCATACAAAGTCAACAAAACGGGTTAAAAACTTATATTATACAAAGTATAAGGGTGAAAAAAATACAAAGGGAAATGAAACAGGTTAAAAACGTATATTAAACAAAGTACGAGGGTCAAAACAAAAATTAAAAAAATAATAAAAAATGTTTTTACTATTCCTACTATTCATTTACCTTTGTTTTTCAATAACAAATTTAATGTGAGAAAGCATTCTTAACACGAGTTAACTGTCCTCGTGAAACTACTAAGATAAGAATGTTAATTATGGTGTGCTAGACGGGTCAAATATAACATCATAATCAATACTTGAATGTTAATGAAAGCTTTTAAAAACTAAATATTGTTTATATTCCCAATAACACCATCATTGTTCCCGTTTAACATGCAAATCCATCAAAATTCATATTGTTAGAGAAAGGAACAAGTAATCACGTTTTCTTTCAGAGTAGTGTTGAATAATCAATGTCATAATCTGGCGTCACATAATATTCATAATTTGATATTTTAAATACTCGTCATTAAACAAACTAGTTGAAAACTTGGCGTAACTACGTTTTCTAAAGCCCGAATATTATTCCTGATTCCTATATCCCAAAAGCTCATAGTTTGATTCTTGATTCTTATATTCAAAATTGGCAAATTCAAGTTGTAGTGCGAGCGCTTTTTCTTTATTTCTATTGGTTTATTTTCCCTTTGTTTAATATTTCTAAGCTGAGTTTGAATTTTTAAAAAGTGAATGAAAAGCAAACTCACTTGTAGAATCTATATCTATCCTATATAATAAATAAATGTTTCTCAATGTCACGTGTCGTTTTCATATTCATCCTTATAAAAATTTTTTCGTCTCTCTCTCATAATAAATACATTTCCATATTTTCAATAATAATATATTTTTAAACAAATTATTAATTATACTAATAAAACAAATTTATTTTAAATTATCTCATATTATAAGAAATTTTGAAATGTAATTATTTAGCTTACGTTTTCAATTAAATAGTAAATGAAAGTCAAATTACATTAAATAATATTTAATGTATTTTTTAAACTCAATTATATATTAATTTTTACATATTTTTTTATTTTGTTTTCTATTGTTAGTATATGTAATACATTTTTCCACCTATAAGATACATATACAAATATTTAACAATTTTATGTACTGATATTTTTCACCCTGTGTATTACACAGGTTCTAAACTAGCGTAAGATATATTAAGGGGTAATAGCAAGTATAATAAAACTAAGGTACCATATGTGACTTAATGAGGTAAGGATTTTAATGCTTGACTAAGTTTTTTTGTTCGATCGTATTTACATATAAAGAGTAAAGACATATAAAAATAAAATATTTCATTTATTACAATAAACAAAAAACTGTTATCATATATCTATATTTTTTCTGAACACATAAATACCGCTTAATCTTGTACTGGTAAGGATTTTAACCTATATTACTTTTGTGAGAGACAACCACCATACCACTAGATCATGAGTCATCATTTTTCTATCTTTTTTAAGGCAAATTTCTTAATTTCTGTTGAGAGTGAGAATTGAATCCATGACCTTTTCAAACCTTGGTGTTTCTTAGAGGATTTTCCTCTACTATTAAGCAACCAGCCCCAATGTTGCCATCATTTTTCTATCTAATTTAAGTGTGAGTTATAACCAATAGTCCATTATAAGCAATCTGTTACAATTGGCTTATGATGTTACAAATTATATCACAAGAGTCCAAATTACGTTTCACTAACAAAAAACGAGACGTTTTTTTTTAACTATTCCCCATTTTGTTTTATGGGCAAACGACTTGAAGTGTACCAAACGTATTGGTAATTAGCCATGTTCATAACATCGTCTTCACTTGTACCAATTGTCCTTTCATTATAGAGGTTATTGTAGATGGCATTAAACCTCCTCAACTTCGGTCATAATCCCTCCACTTCATGTTAAGTTGATGCATACGATATTCTTAAATAACTTTTTTTATTTAAAAAAATATTTTGACATTAAATAACATTTTTTGAATTAATTTTTTTATTAAAAAAAAAGATGTTGGCAACGTCCATCTCTCATATCCTGATCGACACACACGCATCGAATTCACGATTATTGCATCGTACCGCAAGAGGGTGGAGCGGTTTTTCTCGTGCGACACCGGAGTGCCACCCCGGCTGTGTCAATACCAAACAAGTGTTATCTCAGCATGCCACATCAGCTTTTCATTTATTCTTCCCATAAACTTATTTGATCTTAATGCAACCTACTTTCTAACATTTAATTTATTAGTTTGTGAGAAAAAAAAAGTAACTTATAGATGATGCCTCATAACTTGGAGGCCGTCTAACACATATATAATAAAGACGAGACAAAATATAAGAAACTATGTATTTGTACATATACGCTATATTATAATACACCAAACAAGGACCTCTTAAATTTTAAGTAGTTAAGTATAATTGTTTAAAGTATAACAATTAATACATTTGGTAACTAATTTCTAGGGGTAAATCTGTATTTTTAAATAATACTTATATCTTTACTCCCTCAATTTTACTCAACTTTTTGTTATTTAAACAATAATTATACTTTTAAAATAACTACCCTCCACTATTTTTAAACGGCCATAACTTTTTTATATCGTAATATTTTTTATAAAAATTTACACCATTAAAAATGAGCATTTTATTCTCTTTAATTTGAGTATGATATTGTTATAGTTTATTTAAAAAAAATTAACTTGTTACATAGTTACATATCAACACCTCCGTTTTTGTTTTCTCTATATTAACTGATGGTATTTTCACGACAATCCCGAAAATTCTAAAATCCTACAAAACCGCTAAAATAAAAATCTTAAATTCAATGATATAAGATCCAACTACTTTGACCGTTTTTCAAATACACACATAGCAAAGCAACCGTACTCTCAGTTTTAAGTCTCCGTATAATCAGCACCCACCATTAACAAAAATAATTGTAATAGTCCGTACATAAAGTTATATTTATTTAATAAACAACTCATCTCATAAAATTAATAACTAATGATGGTTTGTCATTTTAAAACAGTTCCGTTAAGATCACATATTTGAACACTTTGAAAAATAAATAAGAATGACATATTAATTGGTTAATTTGTCAAATTTTAAAAGCTCACCATTAACCCCAATGTAGTTAGGTTAGTGAATGAGTCGGGCTTAAATATTGACTGTCACACCCCAACCGACGGCGGAATACGTCGGGGCGGGACACGTAGATTGTTCACAGCTCATGGTTTACTAACGTTTGAATAATTATCAATCACATTTCATTTCAATTCAAGTGACACCAACATTCAATCCAACAACTCAACAAAGTAGATTACAAAAGATAAATTGTTCAAATTAATACTAGGCCAGATCCTAAGTGTAGCAAGACTTGAAGCACCTCAAACATTAGTACCTGAAACATGGTTAAAACAAAGTCAACTAGAAAGTTGGTGAGAATACATAGGTTTTCGTGTCATGTAATAGAATATAGTGTTGTGTGCATACAATTCATACAAACATGGCAATTAAGGCATTTATGGAGAGATACCATCGTGTGACCTAAGTATACAATCAAACCTTTGTAACTAGCATGCAAAACAAAAGCGTGTTGGCAGTAACAGTCACCCTACCTGGGTGGGTTTGTCAGACTCAATAGATCTATCACTGTTTACTGTAGGCTATAAAATAGTTAATGATTGCACGTGAATAGCAAAATGCGTGTTGGTCTACACACCTAGTACTCAAGCACAAAGCTCAAAATTGTAACACATGATTGTAGGGTGGAATTGTATTTTGTGTAGTTTGTAAACATAATAAATAGAACGCATGTTCCACCCCAAAAGTTTGTAAATAGAGTAAAAGAGGGGCTATGTAACTCACCTGAATCAAAGGTGTAGCTAGCACGAGAGTCTAAATGGCAAAGTGATCCTTGAAAGCTCACAACGTTAACCTAGTGTGTAATGTGCATGGATATGAATTAATAATGTGTCTAAGAGTAGGTCTAGGGTTTTAATGGATGTGAGTACTGAGAATTGTACAATGAGTTCATGTCATAAAAGGTTTGTGTTTTGTATTTTGAATAATTGATTTAGGGTTTGGTTTGGGTTGGATACTAAATAAATCAAATAATTATTATTTATTTATTTAGTTTAGAAAAATAGTGTGGATATTATATTTATTTAAATATGATTTAAATAAGTGATGCTCTTATTTATTCATAAAAGCGTGTGTTCTATAGTAAACGTAAATTAAATAAATAATTTTTACTTAATTTATTTATTTATGAAGGTGTGTAAATAATACTTATGTATAAAATTTAACAAACATACATTTAGCTTTTTAATGTAGATTATAATAAACAAATGTTTTTAGTTGGAAATTACTTTCCTTTAATTAGTTAAATAACTAAATTTTTGTTTTAAACATTTAATATAAAATTTTAACAATGGAATTCATAAAAAAAATTAGTTTATATTGAAAATTAACAAAACTTGGTTTTATTCTGTTAAAATATTGTGAGATTTTATAAAATAATTTTTATAAATTTTTCCGAAGCTTGAAAACGGTTTTAAAAAAAATAAACAGGCCGCCGGGATCGAACCCGGGCCTGCGCTGAGTGGCTGGGCGGACGAAACCACTGGACCAGAGCCTGTTATTGGTAATTATGCGGGTTGGGTTTGTTATTAGCAAAGGAAGACAGGGAGCCGGTCCTCGCTTAGGCAATGCGCAAAAAAAGTCCGGCCGGATGTGTGGCTATGGGTTTCGAACCCACGCCACCGGGTCTAGTGGTGCAGTGGCTTACCATCTAGACCGGGTGGTTTCGCTGGGTTTAGAGGGTCTCGTTTATTTAAATAGGATACGCGAATCAAACCCTTCCCCCAAATCGTATTCTCTCTAAACAGAAACAAGAACCCTAGATTACCGATTGGTTCCGATTTGTTTTGTTAATATAAATTGGTAAAGGGCTATTGAAATATATGCAAAAACGAAGCGAATGACCTAGCTCTTACTTGGATTGATGCGGGGACGAGTGAGGACGACAGGAACACAGGTCCGACTGTTCTTGAGGCTCGACAGGAATCCAGAGGTGTAATGGGGTTCAATTGAGAGTTGGGAGGGTTTGAGTAATCGTATACGAGAGTGAGAGATGGATTTAATTTGGTTAATTCCCTTCGTATAAACCAATTCGAATTTCAAATTGACCGTAATAGTCGCGGAGACTGTTTACGCGTTAATCCATCGAATTAGGGATGAATCGGGTCATGTTAGGGACTGGATACAGGAGGAATTGGTTTGTGTGTGACTTTCGGGATTGAGGACGCGTTGATCTCACGAATTGATTGCAAATTAATACGGGTTTGACTTTGAGAGAGTCAAACACAATTGAATTCGGTTTAGACCGCTCAATCCATCGGATTGCAGTTTCCAAATGGGCCTGTGGATGGTATTTGATCAAATGCTCGTGCATGAGAAGTCCAATTACACAGTTTGGATCGGTGTGGGCTTGAATTGATTGATCCTTAGACCGTTTTGACTTTATAAAGTCAAAATTGGTCAATGTGTCTTGGGTGAGGGTCCAATTTGAGAGAGAGGGATCAATTTCAGGGGGGAGTTTCAAATCGAGAGTTCACATGGTTAGGGATTTAAAACCAAGAGTTTTAACATACATCTATTTAATATACATACATATACATACTTATAAAAAAAATTTAGATAACTTATGAAACTATACAGGTTTTAAATTCTTGAACATGGGAAGGTATGAATACATTTTCGTAGCCACTATATATATATATATACATAATTACACAAACATGCGTTATAGAAATCTATATTTGTAAACGTAAGGTTTAAATTTTGAATAGAGATATTAACTAAAATAATGATTCATGTGGCATAATGTGCTTGAAAAATTATAGGTTTTAAATGTTGTGTTATTATTGAAATAACTAGAATAAAATAGGGCCGGAAAATCATGGATGTTACAGTATCCCCATGTTGAGGGAATTTCGTCTCGAAATTTAGATAGTGGAGTCAATTGAATAAAGAAAGGGGTAGGCACGGATGATGATAGAGGACTTAGTTTCGAAGAGATTTGAGGAGAAAATTGTCTAAGAATCATTTTGGACTTTAAAGGTGAAATATATTACTTGGGATGGATCTGATGGGAATTTGATAATTAGGGTTTGTTTAAGGTGTAGTCTAATATGCCCAAGAATTGTCAGTGGATAAGAGATTTCACAAACATTGGTCGATGTCAAAATAACATACAACTTTACGTGACATGAGTAACGCTACTTTTGACAATATGACAAGAACACTTATATATAGGAAGTACCAGCGGCGTATCCACCATGCCCTTATCGTATCACATTAGTTTCGTTACTATATATCACGATAGGTTTTATGTCATAACACACGACAAAATTTACTATATTTCCCATGCGCTGATTTTTATAATTACGTGTGCACCCGTAATTACTTGAATCATCGCATGGTCCGTATAGGTCCTTCCGTTGTGTGCGGGTCAAGAGGGGGCACAAAATCACTTAGCTCATATCTATTGTTTTCACGTATGAATTGCTAATAACTGTGTCCCTAGTCTGGTCAAATAGTAATTAAAGAGTAATAAGGCAGTATAACCTAAAGTTCCATAGTTTACTCGTGTTTGAACAAGAATACGTCAAACACCGAGTTGTTTCAAAGTGTTTTAGTTTCCTCGTGTTTGAACAAGAATACGTCAAACCCCGAGTAGCTTCAATGTTTTATGGTTTTCAAGTTTGGTGAACAAAGTGTATGACCATGTTTCATGTATATTGTGATCAATCAATTGCAACCACTGTAAGCAACTTAGTTTCATGTATAGTGTAAACACATAAATCTCATGTATGACCGAGTGTTGTGTAGTTAGTAATCAAATAGGTTTCATGTGTAACGTGAACAGCTTAGCATCATGAATCTTGTAAAATCAACTAAATTTGTATTGTAAGTAATGAAGCAACATGTGTATCGCAAGCAATGAATTTCATGTATGGTGTTAACAACTTTGTACCACGTATTTGTAAACCAATAATCTTTCATGTGTAATGTCAGTAATATAATATCATGTACCTTATAACCAAATAAGTTTCATGTTCAATGTGGTCAATCAAGTATTTTGCATCAAACAAACGATTGTTATGTATTGTGTGATCATTTTGGTATACGTATATTACAAACAGTTATGTTTCATGTATTACATAATTAATCTAGTAGAACGTGTATTTCAGAATAATCGAATTTCAAGTATCATGTAATCAGTGTAGCCTTGGGTATATTGGAAATTACTAAGTTTCATGTATCATGTGATCGTGTTGTGTACATTGTAAATGTGCATATGTAAGTTATTGAGTTTCATGTGTGGCATATGCTAACGAGTTTTGTATGTGAACAAGTGTTGCGGAGAAGCGTGTTGTTTGGCGTTTAGGTAAAATGTGGTAGTTAAGTTCTAGCTCCTTAAATCTCGTTGAGGTTGATGGGGATGGTTTACGTCTACGCGGTATGGATCGTCTCTTGAAGCGGCAAGTGAAAGGTAACGAGGGGTTTTTGAAAACACACAGGGAAAATATGTTTACAAATAACTGATCTTTGTTTGAAAATAGGAAATTGTAAATTGTTCTTGTTTGTAGATATATATAAAGTAATGAAACTATTGAGTTAAATAATCTAAATAATTAGACAATTTATAGGGAAACCTTTTTATTAAAATTTTCAATTATTATAAGGAGAATATTTTTAGGAGGAATTAATGGCTAAACGAGTAGTTGTATATTAATTTAGCCATGGTTTTAGAAATAATTACTTTAATGGGGGGAAAATCATAATTATTTATCAATTCGAAATAATGTTTTTATAAAATGGGTTGTATTAAGTTTCCTTGTAAAGTGAAAATGTTTATAGGAAATTTATATTTCTGATACTCTTTTAAAAGTTTGATAAACGTTTAGTTTGAAAATAACGAGGTTGTTTAAATCTAATATGATGATTTGTTTACGAAGGAGATTGCCGGTAGTATACTAAATCGTGGTGAATGAAGAAGGTGATTCTTGGAGAATCTTGATGGAAATATGATGGGTGTGATGCACACTCAACATGTCAAATCAATGAGTAATAACTTTAGAGTTGGAAAATATAAAATTTATTAAATGCTGAAATGTTAAACATTATTCAAAACTTAGGGAAATGGTTCTCAAACTGAAAACTTTAGGACGATAAATATAAATTTCTGCTAACGTCTCTGGTAGCTTTCCACTAGAAGGAAGATAATCACCAAGACGAGCACTGCTATGGTTGCTCGGGTAGTCGATCTGTCTTCAGCTCTAGCCGTTTCCGTGCGATTCTCCAGTATTTCTTTTTCGAGGATAGAGATTAACTCCTTTTGGTACCCTAGTTGGTTTGCTAGACTATCCATTCTTTGTCCTTGCAAGTCGTGTCTTATCTCATGCTCCATCCTTTGCCTCTCGAACTCTAAGGTCCTCACATATTGGTGAACATCATCGATTGGAATTCCCATAGCACTAGTAGGTGCCGTGGTACGCCTTGCCCAAGGGTTAGGATGATACGGGTCGGGCACCATATACGGGTCTCTTAATGGGGGTGATCTAGATGTTCGAAGTCTTGGGCCGGTGTTCCTAGTCCAATCTGCCCTTACATCAAACCTTGGCCTGGCATCTGGGGGTGGTGGTGACCGATACACGGGTGACCTGATGTCTTCTTCCCAATCGGACTCTGCTCCGGGACGGTATCCCGGGGAGGAAGGAGAGTAAGAGTCCATGTCTAGCACAGAAACAATGAAAAGGTTGTAAGTGATAATGAAATACTGAGTGTTAAATATAGGAGTTCTCATAGGTTTAGAGTTTGACTAGTCATAACACCGAGTCTTCACAATAGTATTTTAGAAATACACTTGACCTATAAGCAATGCATCCCTGAGGAGAATTCCCAGGAAAGAGGGGTGGGTCACTAAGACACACTTAAGTACCCTGTCTTTCCTTAGCCAGAATCCCTCATGGGCCTACACACTCTTCCAGCCATCATGTATTAACAACACTATTGTTAGGCTCGTGGTCATGATGAGAATTGTTATGAACTGGGCTTTGAGGCCCGAAAGTGAGGCTCATATATTGCAGCAGGCTCTTCTTCTTAGAGGGTAAGTGGACTTCTTGTTTATTATTAATGGTCATTAGGCCCAATAGTTTAGGTTTAGATCACCAGAGGTGGTGACATTATATGTGTGAATTTAAGGGTGTATGAAAAGTTAAGTGTGTATACGTGTGTGTTAAAACTTAGGATAGAACTTAATGAAACACATAGGTAGCATGTAGATAATAATGAGTGTAAGCACAAAAGTTATCAAGTAGTGTGACACATAAGTCATCATGCATTGCATCATGTAGTGTAATTACCTATGATAGCATATAGAAATATTTATACAAGAATTAATCATGTAACATGTAGTAGCATGGCATTGTATGGGTGTCCTAAGGTTATAGTCTAGGTCAAGAGTGTCTAATAACCTAATTCACTATAACCAAGGCTCTGATACCAATCTGTCACACCCCAACCGACGGCGGAATACGTCGGGGCGGGACACGTAGATTGTTCACAGCTCATGGTTTACTAACGTTTGAATAATTATCAATCACATTTCATTTCAATTCAAGTGACACCAACATTCAATCCAACAACTCAACAAAGTAGATTACAAAAGATAAATTGTTCAAATTAATACTAGGCCAGATCCTAAGTGTAGCAAGACTTGAAGCACCTCAAACATTAGTACCTGAAACATGGTTAAAACAAAGTCAACTAGAAAGTTGGTGAGAATACATAGGTTTTCGTGTCATGTAATAGAATATAGTGTTGTGTGCATACAATTCATACAAACATGGCAATTAAGGCATTTATGGAGAGATACCATCGTGTGACCTAAGTATACAATCAAACCTTTGTAACTAGCATGCAAAACAAAAGCGTGTTGGCAGTAACAGTCACCCTACCTGGGTGGGTTTGTCAGACTCAATAGATCTATCACTGTTTACTGTAGGCTATAAAATAGTTAATGATTGCACGTGAATAGCAAAATGCGTGTTGGTCTACACACCTAGTACTCAAGCACAAAGCTCAAAATTGTAACACATGATTGTAGGGTGGAATTGTATTTTGTGTAGTTTGTAAACATAATAAATAGAACGCATGTTCCACCCCAAAAGTTTGTAAATAGAGTAAAAGAGGGGCTATGTAACTCACCTGAATCAAAGGTGTAGCTAGCACGAGAGTCTAAATGGCAAAGTGATCCTTGAAAGCTCACAACGTTAACCTAGTGTGTAATGTGCATGGATATGAATTAATAATGTGTCTAAGAGTAGGTCTAGGGTTTTAATGGATGTGAGTACTGAGAATTGTACAATGAGTTCATGTCATAAAAGGTTTGTGTTTTGTATTTTGAATAATTGATTTAGGGTTTGGTTTGGGTTGGATACTAAATAAATCAAATAATTATTATTTATTTATTTAGTTTAGAAAAATAGTGTGGATATTATATTTATTTAAATATGATTTAAATAAGTGATGCTCTTATTTATTCATAAAAGCGTGTGTTCTATAGTAAACGTAAATTAAATAAATAATTTTTACTTAATTTATTTATTTATGAAGGTGTGTAAATAATACTTATGTATAAAATTTAACAAACATACATTTAGCTTTTTAATGTAGATTATAATAAACAAATGTTTTTAGTTGGAAATTACTTTCCTTTAATTAGTTAAATAACTAAATTTTTGTTTTAAACATTTAATATAAAATTTTAACAATGGAATTCATAAAAAAAATTAGTTTATATTGAAAATTAACAAAACTTGGTTTTATTCTGTTAAAATATTGTGAGATTTTATAAAATAATTTTTATAAATTTTTCCGAAGCTTGAAAACGGTTTTAAAAAAAATAAACAGGCCGCCGGGATCGAACCCGGGCCTGCGCTGAGTGGCTGGGCGGACGAAACCACTGGACCAGAGCCTGTTATTGGTAATTATGCGGGTTGGGTTTGTTATTAGCAAAGGAAGACAGGGAGCCGGTCCTCGCTTAGGCAATGCGCAAAAAAAGTCCGGCCGGATGTGTGGCTATGGGTTTCGAACCCACGCCACCGGGTCTAGTGGTGCAGTGGCTTACCATCTAGACCGGGTGGTTTCGCTGGGTTTAGAGGGTCTCGTTTATTTAAATAGGATACGCGAATCAAACCCTTCCCCCAAATCGTATTCTCTCTAAACAGAAACAAGAACCCTAGATTACCGATTGGTTCCGATTTGTTTTGTTAATATAAATTGGTAAAGGGCTATTGAAATATATGCAAAAACGAAGCGAATGACCTAGCTCTTACTTGGATTGATGCGGGGACGAGTGAGGACGACAGGAACACAGGTCCGACTGTTCTTGAGGCTCGACAGGAATCCAGAGGTGTAATGGGGTTCAATTGAGAGTTGGGAGGGTTTGAGTAATCGTATACGAGAGTGAGAGATGGATTTAATTTGGTTAATTCCCTTCGTATAAACCAATTCGAATTTCAAATTGACCGTAATAGTCGCGGAGACTGTTTACGCGTTAATCCATCGAATTAGGGATGAATCGGGTCATGTTAGGGACTGGATACAGGAGGAATTGGTTTGTGCGTGACTTTCGGGATTGAGGACGCGTTGATCTCACGAATTGATTGCAAATTAATACGGGTTTGACTTTGAGAGAGTCAAACACAATTGAATTCGGTTTAGACCGCTCAATCCATCGGATTGCAGTTTCCAAATTGGCCTGTGGATGGTATTTGATCAAATGCTCGTGCATGAGAAGTCCAATTACACAGTTTGGATCGGTGTGGGCTTGAATTGATTGATCCTTAGACCGTTTTGACTTTATAAAGTCAAAATTGGTCAATGTGTCTTGGGTGAGGGTCCAATTTGAGAGAGAGGGATCAATTTCAGGGGGGAGTTTCAAATCGAGAGTTCACATGGTTAGGGATTTAAAACCAAGAGTTTTAACATACATCTATTTAATATACATACATATACATACTTATAAAAAAAAATTTAGATAACTTATGAAACTATACAGGTTTTAAATTCTTGAACATGGGAAGGTATGAATACATTTTCGTAGCCACTATATATATATATATACATAATTACACAAACATGCGTTATAGAAATCTATATTTGTAAACGTAAGGTTTAAATTTTGAATAGAGATATTAACTAAAATAATGATTCATGTGGCATAATGTGCTTGAAAAATTATAGGTTTTAAATGTTGTGTTATTATTGAAATAACTAGAATAAAATAGGGCCGGAAAATCATGGATGTTACATTGACCACTTCTAATGTAAAAAAAATTATAACTAAATGAATTATCAAAACAGTTACCGAATGTTATACTTAGCCCCGATTTAGTAGCTACCCATTAAAAATGAAAATAAAAAAACAATAAACCCTTAAACATATAATACAAAACAATGCATAAATTGTCTTCAAAGTGCATCTACGTAGGTGAAATAATTCGGTGCATTCAAATCGACCATCTGAGGTAAAAAAGATTAATAAACATTAATGCATTGAATATATTTAAATGTTTTAACTGGTAAAAATGATATTGTGATAACCTGAATTTAATGAGAAACTGCATTTTCTGATGGTTATCTAAATATGTATCAACTTCAGCACTTAAATAAAAACCGAACCCTATAATTTCGAATAGCAGTTAATAATCGACTTAAGTTACTATATTTATGACTTGTATTTTCTTATTGGGGGTGTTTGTTATTATTTAATTGAGATCTGTAAGACATATATAGACCACATCGATGCTATGAATAACAAAACTAACATAAGTATTATACAATATATCATGAGTGGATTGATAAACTAGCAGAAAATAAATTTAGATTATAATACAAGTAAATATATTAAATAGAACAATTCGCTAACCTGATTATGTATGTTCTAACACACAAAAATATAATTTCACATAATAATGTTTTTAACAAAGAAACTTTACTTCCCTTTTTCCTAAACAATTTATATATAAATATGATTTAAAAAGTTAACCCTCACAAGATCTTTGCAGTTCGCTAATATTGAAACTACAGTAACATGTGTAAACCCTGGAATTAAAAACGTCGATGTTAATTTTTTTATTTGATTGTATAAAGTTTTCAGAACATTAATTTTGACGGTGTGCGCAGGTATAACACTATTATCTTAAGATACACTAATTCCTCAAGTCAACATATATAGTTGATAATAGGAACTATATATGTCTTTGTACTTCCATTATGAAACTTCTTTCAACACATCCATGGTGTAATCACACTACAACAGTATTACCCTATCCCGACGATTTTTTTTGACCCTATAGCGACGACTTGTCGTCGGTATTGCCTCGTCCCAATAGCCAAGATTGTCGTCGGGATAGGTGTCGTCGGGATAGGTCAGCCTATACCAACGACTTGTCGTCGCTGTAGGGTTTAATTAAAAAATTCAAAAAGAAATTCTATACCGACTACATGTCGTCGGTATAGAGTCCAACCCTGCACCGAAGACATGTCGTCGGTACAGGTTGACCCTATTCCAACGACATGTCGTCGGTACAAGTTGACCATATTCCGACGACATGTCGTCGGTATAGGGTTTTTTGTTTTTTTTGATAATTTTTGAAAAAGGCCTATAGCGACGACATGTCGTCGGTATAGGATTTTTTGTTTTTTTAATAATTTTTTAAAAAGGCCTATAGCGACGACATGTCGTCGGTATAGGGTTTTTTTTTAATAATTTTTGAAAAAGGCCTATAGCGACGACATGTCGTCGGTATAGGTCTTCTCTGTTTTTTTTTTAATTTTTAATTATTTATCTAGAAATATTAAATTTCTAAATACAAAAACTTGCAAATTATTAAATATAAACCATTCAAACATTCAAATCAGATAAAAACTAATATCCGAAACATTAACCAAATATCCAAATTGTTCGACACACAAACTTGTCGGACAAATCAAACATTCAAAACATAAACTTGTTTGACACACAAATATGCAAATTGTTCAAGACAAATACCAACCTAACCAAAATAAACAAACAAAACTTCAAAATCTTGAAAAGGTAGCTAACATATGAAACCCGAATGTTACCTCACCTTAAATCTCGAGAGTTTTTGTGAAAGTTGCTCCCAATAAATACCATATTATATACCTACACATCACAATTACATACATAAGTAAAAGCCCAATTACATAATTACAAACATATACATACAAACATACATACATAAATAAATGTCCAATTACATAATTACAAACATATACATACAAACATACATACACATATATACATTCATATTAACTAATCACCATAAACACAAAAATACACACATACATACAAACTAATCATCCAAACTAATCATCATAAACACAAATTGCACACATACATACACATACATACAAACTAATCATTATAAACACAAATTACACACATGCATACATATACATACAAATACTAATTTACATAAACTAAATTATATAAAATAAGCACACATCTAAACCAAATGACCTAAACTAATCATAATTTAATAATTCCATCATACATACAAATATACATACTCATACATACAAACATACATACATACACATACATAACATATACATACAAAATCATAAAAATTTTAGATCTAAACCAAATTTCATCACAAATTAGTAATTAAAACGAGTATTTACCTTCACAAAGCTAGAAATCACAGAGATGATGAAATTCCTCCAAAACTTAACCAAAATAAACAAACAAAACTTTAAAATCTTGAAAAAGAAGCTAAAATATGAAATTCGGATGTTACCTCACCTTAAATCCCGAGAGTTTTTATGAAAGTTGCTCCCAAAAACCGTGAAATCACCGGAGAGAACAATTTGGGGGAGTTTTGGAGGATTCTGGGTGGAAATGAAGGTCTGCCGTCTGTTTTCCCTATTTGTTCGCGCTGCACCCTATGGCGACGATATGTCGTCGGCATAGGCCCACATGTCGTCGGCACAGGTAGCCTATGCCGACGACATGTCGTCGGCATAGGGTTCATAGGATGTTAACTAGTCAATATAGGTAAAAACCCTATCCCGACGACATGTCGTCGCCATAGGTTTTTCTAGAATTTTTTTTAATTTAAAAAAAAAATTGACCGACGGAAATTGATTAAATAAAAAAACAAATAAAATCAAAATTAACCTATAGCGACGACATGTCGTCGCTATAGGTTTTCCCTAAAAATTCATTGGGCGTCAGTTTTCCCTCCAATCTGTCTCAACCCTATAGGTGTCCCATTCAAAATTTTGGTTTTCACCTATACCGACGACATGTCGTCGCCATAGGATTTTCAAGAATTTTTTTTAATTTCGAATGAACAATCGAGCTGGTATTTGAATCAAATTTCGAATAGAATTCAAATTTGTGATTTCCCAACCATGTTAACCCAGATATTTGAGATCGAATTTGAATTATGTTAATTTTTATTTTTAATAAAAAACACATATATTTTATTTATTTATTTATTTTTCTCCTAATCCGGTTTATTCGAATCAATCTGTGTTCAAATCGAATCCGCATTCCTTAAATTTGAATAACCTGAAAAACGGCACGATGTACACTCGTGTTATGTAGTTAGTTTTTAAAGAATATAAACACAAAAGCATACAACAAATAGGTATTTATTATTTTACCATTGTAGCTAGTATCTCGTTTCCTCTGTGTGTTTTGTGTTGTGTGTATGTGTGTATCCATGGTTAGAATCTAGATGTCGTGGACCAAGATTTTCTCTACAAGTACGCATAAAAACAACACAAACCCAAGCTCTGATAAAAGCAACCCCTCTTTATGATAAGTTGTTTTCTTTTTGCAGGTTCCCAAACTTTTTTTACATCCATTATTTTTGTAAATTTTATTTTTACTTTTTGCAAAATCATACCGATATATTGTATGTTAAATATTGGAGGAAACTATACATCTGTAGTGCTTTACTTACATAATACATAATATACTATAAGATGTTTATAATATGTGTAACATCAATATGTATCAAAAATATAAAAGGTATAGTTGATTTCAATTTGACACACCCTCTGTGATGATTGCTGAATACTTAAACTAAACCTAAACTCAAGAAACAATTATGAGAGTAATTAAGCCATTAGCGAATATGTCGGATGAGTTGGCGTAACATGCAAGATATTTGTAAGGCCCCAAACCCAGGAGGCCTCACTTGTTGGATTTACTCATTCACAAACAGTTCTTAAACTTGATTATCAAATAACGCAGCGAAAAATACTTCAAATTAACATAACCTTTACATTGTTTAACAACGGAAGCGTAACATATTCTATTACATAAACATATCATAATCTAATCATAACGGGATGCCAGTCTTCATGATCAACCGGGTAACTCTTCTTACTTGCCAAGCATCACTGTCCATCATCCATACCTGTCTTAACCTGAATGTGCATACTAAAAAGTCAGCTACGCTGGTGAGTTCTAGTTTTAACATAAAACGTTAACTTCAAATAATTTGCCAAAAACATAACTTCATACTTCATTTAATAAAAAGCGTACGTAAAATAATGCAATAACAAAACATAACACTTCATAAACATAAGTCAACGAACATATCGAATATGCGCCTTCTCATAACCGTCAAATCCAAACGTCACATACTGGCTGAATAACCTAAAGATCACCACCACTAGGCCCATCAATCATCGTACTGTCCTTCGGGTGAAGAACTCCTAGGGCCCGATACTTAGGTTATTCAACACTACTTCAAGCACGACATCACAAGGATGACACGTACCAAACTTCAAGCACTGCGCCCCGTAAGGCGCAAGTACCAAACTTCAAGCACGACTACCCCGTAAGGTAAATCGTACCAAACTTCAAGGATCACGATAATCCCCTTGGCGACCGTCATCGCCCCAGTTGTACAACAGTTGGCCAGCCACAAAGGCTCCTAAAAGGTAAAGGCCCATAACATACTTCCTATACCCTTAACCTTCATTCCCTAAGGAATATTGGCAGATTCGTTCGTTTGTGACTTTCGTAAACCTTCACTTCTTTTACTTCAAAACTTCAGTTAAAGCATTCGTACGTTTTATTAAAAATATTCATTCATTCATAAACACTTCATAAACTTCTTTTGGAAAAATATTTCATAAACACTTCTTTCATAACCCTTCCTTCCAAAACATCGTTCATAAACATCATTTTATAAAACGTCACATTCAACATTCATAAACATCGTTTTATAAAATAGTCACATCGTTACGTATGCACACCAGCCCAAAAACATTATTAAAACATTTAAAAGAGGGCTTCTAGAACTCTCCTTATAAGCTAGTCTCGATTGTCCTAAACAAGGCCCAACAACGTCACTTCCGATCTGAATTGATTAGTTAAATACACATCAGACCCATACCGACTCTGTGAGGCCCCAAACCCGGGAGACCTCACTTATTGGATTTACTCATCAACACATAGCACTTTAAACGTAAGACATTCATTAACACAGCGGAAACGATTTAAACTTTAACATACACAGCGGAAACATAAACATATCTAATACCACTTGTCTCTAACATCAACTTAAAACATAACATAAAACATAATCGGGATGCCAGACACTGATCTTCGAGTAACTCTTCTCTCTAAGCCAAGCATCCACATCCATCAACTAAACCTGCACTTAACTGATATGCATACTAAAAATCAGCAACGCTGAGTGAGTTCTAACGTTTACCTTAAATCATTTATACAAAAGATTTACTAATACATACATACATACTGACCTTAAGGCAAAACTTTACATACTACACTTTTCAAAACATAATTTAATACATTCATAAAGTATCCGTCAATTCCTTGTCACTGTTGGTACTGTCCTCGTGATCAATACCGTTTAACCGTCAATTCTTATCACTGCTGGTATTGTCCTCGTGATCAGTACCACTTAACCGTCAATTCCTCTTTACTGTACTGCCCTCATGGCTTACATCCATGAACCGACAAGTACCTGGTCAATGCCCCCATGGCTTACACCATGAACCGACACTACCGCTTATCCGTCAATTCTTGTTACATACTAGTATTGTCCTCGTGATCAATACCTTCTGGGTCCTCGTGACCCAATGATGTTGTCCTTGCGGGCAACACCACATGACACGATGTTGTCCTCGTGATCAACACCGGGTATTGTCCTCGTGATCAATACCTCTTAACTGGTACATGGGGGATTGCGTAGTCCCCCGAGCAACCGCCGTCACTCATTCCAATTGTACAACTGTTAACGAGCCACCGAGACTCTTACTAATGGGTAGCACCCATATCTGAAATCTTGTACAAGTAACATCTGTCCCAAGGACCTTTACAAACTGGTACACATTCCCGAAGGAAAAACTGTTCACTTTACTATTCATAAAACTTTCTGTAAATCTTGTTCATAACTTTCATATATAATATGCCTTTGTTTATGTATATAAAATATAGTAAACGCTTGCCATAGAATATAACTTGCTTTTTGAAACATAGCTTATCATATATATCATGCCTTTGTTTATGTATATGAAAATATAGTAAACGCTTGCCAAAATATATATCTTGCTTTACTTGAACATACTAACACATATATTATGCCTTTGTTTATGTATATGAAAGATATATTAAACGCTTGCCAATAATATAATCATACTTTACTAAAATGTACTTTTGCCTCTTTTAAACTTTTCACTAAAACATAACTTTTCCTTTCAGTTTATAATATATAAAATATAATAAACGTTTTACACTAAGTATGCACACCACCCCTAAAGAAGGCAAAAAGGGGATTAGAACTCACCTGGTAAGCTAATTTGGGTTGTCCTAAACAAGGTCCAACAACGTCACTTCCGATCTGAATTGATTAGTCAAATACACATCAAACCATTACCGACTCTAATGGTTTAACTACTCTAACATACTGACTTCACTTAATCAGACCTGATGCCTGCGCACTTAGCAAGTGCGCAGGCTCTGCTTCCTGCGCACTTAGCAAGTGCGCAGGCTCTGCTTCCTGCGCACTTAGCAAGTGAGCAGGCTCCTCTTCCCGCGCACTTAGCAAGTGCGCAGGCTCCTCTTCCCGCACACTTAGAAAGTGCGCAGGACCTGCTCTGTACGCACTTGATAAGTACGCACGACCTGTTCTTCGCGAAAAACCCTAACTTTCGCATTCGGGTCTGATCACGTCAAGATCTCGAACCTGTTTGCATTCAATACGTTCGTTTTCCATTAAAGAACTCAAATCTATGCTCATCTTTCAGTTTCATCCGTTCAAACATAACTTTTTCACCCAAAACCCGAAAAACCCAAAAACGAACAAAAACTCAGATCTAGGAGAATCGGTTACCTGTAAACGCTTCTTCTTCACAGCTAATCGTTCCAGATACGAACGTCTACGATCCTATGAACTTGGATTCGAAAATCGGGACTCTCTCTCTAGAATTCGGAAATGTGGATGGAAATGAGAGCTTTTGGCTGATCTTGAGGCTTATAAGGGCCCAAACTTGCTCCTTTCGGCCCATACCCCGACCCAAGCCCACTTCCCTTCTTTTCTTATTTAAGTTTTAAATTTCTCGTGAATTCTTTCGCGCTCTAAAACTCGGGATGTTACAGACTCTAACGGTTTAACCATTCTAAACATACTAACTTTACTTAACCAGCCTGATGCCTACGCACTTAGCAAGTGCGCAGACCCTGCTTCCTGCGTACTTGATAAGTACGTAAGATCCTCTTCCTGCGTACTTGATAAGTACGCAGGATCTGCTCCGTGCGTACTTGATACGTGCGCACGACCTGTTCTTCGCAAAAACCCTAACTTTCTCATTCGGGTCTGAACACGTCAAGATCCCGAACCTGTTTGCATTCAAAACGTTCGTTTTCCATTAAGGAACTCAAATCTATGTTTATCCTTCAGTTTCATCCGTTAAAATGTTTCATTTTCACCCAAAACCCGAAAAACCCAAAAACGAACTAAAACTCAGATTTAGGTCGGATCGTTACCTGAATCGAGCTTCTGGTCCGGAGGTTCTTCTCATGAGCTATGGAGCAACACTTTGCTGAAATCTTAGGTCGATCCGCCAACTTTCTCTGTCTACGGTTTCTCTCTCTAGAAGGTGCAAATGAGAGAAATGATGGAGACCTTGGCTATTTATAGGGGAGGCTCCCCTTCCAGCCCGCGGACCCATCCGACCTGACCCGACATGCCTCGTTCGTTTATTCCGTTATTATAACTGTCGTTTTATTTTTGGGATGTTACAAGTCTACCCCCCTTACAATAGGTTTCGTCCCCAAAACCTATCATAAGTCAAATAGATGAGGGTATGACTCCCTCATTTCCTTCTCCGTTTCCCAAGTGGCTTCCGATCCCTTTCGATGTTTCCATTGGACTTTAACCAATTGGATAATCTTATTGTGCAAACGCTTCTCCTTCTTGTCTAAGATGGCCACGGGTTCTTCGATGTAATTAAGGCTGTTGTCGACCTCGATGTAAGTAAGTGGTACGTGAGCCTATTCATCCGCCAAACACTTTCGCAAGTGTGATACATGGAAGGTAGGATGAATCCCACTTAACTCATCAGGAAACTCTAACCGATAAGCGACTTCACCAACCCGTACCATTATCCTAAATGGTCCGACAAACCTCGGACTTAACTTTCCTCTCTTCCTGAATCTTATGATTCCCTTCCAGGGTGACACTTTCAACATTACTCTATCCCCAACATCAAACTCAATTGGCCTTCGTCGTTTATCCACATAGGATTTCTGACCATCTTGTGCGGCCTTCATTCGTGCTTTGATTTGATCAAACCTTTCCGACGTTTCTCTTACGACTTCCAGACTTCCTAATTCCTTCTGTCCAATCTCACCCCAACAAACCGGGGTCCTGCATCTTCTCCCATACAACATTTCGTAAGGCGGCATACCTATCGTCGTGTGATGACTATTGTTGTAGGAGAATTCGGCTAACGGCAGATGACTGTCCCAACTGCCACCTAAGTCGATAATACAAGCACGGAGCATATCTTCCAATGTCTGAATGGTCCTTTCGGACTGACCATCCGTTTGCGGGTGGTATGCCGTACTGATATTAAGTCTCGTGCCCATCGCCTCATGAAATCTTTTGCAGAACCCCAATGTGAATCGTGTGTCCCGGTCGGATACTATCGTCAAAGGCATCCCATGCCGTGCTACTACTTCGTTAATAAATACTTCCGCTAACCTTTCCGACGAGAACGTCTCGCGAATAGGTAGGAAATGAGCACTCTTCGTTAATCGGTCCACAATTACCCAAATGGTATCATGACCTTTAGCTGTGCGAGGTAGCTTAGTTATGAAGTCCATGGTAATGTGTTCCCACTTCCACTTCGGTATATCAAGTGGTTGAATCTTTCCATACGGTTTCTGGTGTTCGGCCTTTACTTGCGAGCAAGTCAAGCACTTGCTTACGTAATTTGTCACTTCGTGTTTCATTCCAGGCCACCAGTATTCCTTCCTCAGATATTGGTACATTTTGTTGGTACCGGGGTGGATAGAGTATCGAGACTTATGAGCCTCATCCAAGATTTTGGTTCAAAGCTCGCCACTCATAGGTATCCATACCCGCCCAAAACGTGTCCTAACACCAAGGGTGTTATATTCCAACTTGTCCTGTTGGCCAACCATCCTTTCCTTCTTTACGTTTTCTTTTTTAAGTGCTTCATCTTGAGCTCTTTCAATTTCCCTTATCACATCTGATGTTACCACTAACTGGCAAGCTTTCACTCTAAGGAGCAGGCACATCCTTTCGGCTTAGAGCGTCAGCCACCACGTTCTGGTACATGATCTCACAGTCATAATCTTTCAGGAGTTCCAACCATCGTCTCTGCCTCATATTAAGCTCTCTTTGTTTGAAGAAGTACTTCAAACTTTTGTGGTCGGAGTAAATAGTAAACTTAACCCCGTAGAGGTAGTGCCTACAGATTTTCAATGCAAATACCACAACAGCAAGTTCCAAAGCATGAGTCGGATAATTAGCTTCGTGAATCTTCAACTACCGTGACGCATACGCGATCACTCTTCCGCGTTGCATCAACACGCATCCCAATCCCTGACGCGAAGCGTCAGAGTATACCACTAAGTCTTCATTGCCCTCGGGAAGGGCCAAGACTGGAGCTTGGGTTAGTTTCTCCTTCAATTCCTTAAACGCCTCGTCCTGGTTCGAACCCCATTCGTACTTTACCTCCTTCCGAGTCAACTTTGTCAATGGCGAAGCTATTTTCGAGAAATCCTGGATGAATCTCCGATAGTAGCCTGCCAATCCTAAGAAACTACGGATTTCAGTTGGCGTCTTAGGAATATTCCATTCCTTTACCGTCATTATCTTTGCTATGTCAACCATAATGCCGTTCGGGTTAATGACGTGACCTAGGAATTGGACTTCCCTAAGCCAGAACGCGCATTTGGAGAACTTAGCATACAACTTTTCCTTCTTCAGAGCTTCCAATACTTCCTTCAAGTGACACGCGTGATCACCCTCATTCTTGGAGTAGATGAGGATATCATCGATGAACACGATTACCGATCGATCCAGCATTGGTCGACAAACTTGATTCATCAAATCCATGAACGTTGCGGGGGCGTTCGTCAATCCAAAAGACATCACGCGGAACTCGAAATGTCCATAACGCGTGCGAAATGCAGTTTTCGGTATGTCTTCTTCTCTCACCTTCAACTGGTGGTACCCGGACCGAAGGTCGATTTTTGAGAACCAGCTTGCGCCTTGCAATTGATCGAACAGGTCGTCGATCCTTGGTAAAGGGTACTTGTTCTTCACCGTACGTTTATTCAACTCGCGATAATCAATACACATTCTCATCGAACCGTCTTTCTTCTTCACAAACAACACCGGAGCACCCCACGGCGAGATGCTCGGTTGGATAGATCCCTTCTCAAGTAATTCGTCTAGTTGTGCCATTAACTCTTTCATCTCCACTGGTGCTAGTCGATATGGAGCCTTAGCCACGGGCTGGGCATCTGGTATTAAGTCGATTTGAAATTCGATCTCTCTGTCGGGTGGTATCCCAGACAAATCCTCTGGAAACACCTCCGGGTACTCGCGTACCACGGGTACATCGTCTAGCTCCTTCACTTCCTTACACTCGTCAATTACGTACACCAGATAAGCCTCGCATCCGCGCCTCAAGTAATCTGCTGCCTTAGTCATCGAGATGACGTTTGGCATCGGGGCGTCACGATCTCTAAGAACCTCGACTTTGCTACCGTCCGGAGCCTTGAGTCAGATTATCTTTCGTTTACATATAATTTGTGCTTCATTGGCAGTTAGCCAATCCATTCCTAACACGACATCAAACCCACCCAAACCATAACAAACAACCTGACAGGGAACCTATGACCTTCTATTTTTATCGTGGAGTTGTCAATTACATCGGTCACTCTCGCAGTTCTACCCTCAGCAGTTTCTACGCTAAAGGCCCTTTCTAGCTTACTGACAGTGTACTCTTCTCGTTTACAAAAATCTGTAGATATAAAACTCTTACTGGCACCCGAATCGAATAACACAGAAACAAAAGTGTTGTCAAGGATGAACGTACCTGACGCCACATCGGGGTCCGCTCTGGCCTGTTCCTGCGTCAGCGCATATGCGCGAGTCTTTGCTCGAGGTCTCTCTTCTTTCCTCTCCGGGCCTTTCCCTTTCCCGGCTTGACCCATTCTGGGCTTGGTGCATTCCCGGCTCTTATGACCACCCTCCCCACAGTTGTAGCATTTGAAGCCTTGCGGGCATTCATGGGAGTAGTGTCCGGTTTTGCCGCATTTAAAGCATAGATTAGACCCTAACCGACATTCACCTGTATGTCTTACCCCACAGATTAGACCACCGCCTCGCCTACCCTGGCCTGCTTGTCCCGAGCCCCAAACAACTTCCCACCCGATCGCTTAGCGGGAAAACTCAGCTTCTTCTTGGGCTCTTCAATGGCAACGACATTCAGTGCCAGATCATCAAATACCACGCCGCTCAGTTCTACTACCGAATCATAGGTAGTAGGGGCGTTTGCCTTAACATAGGTGCGGACCTGGTCCGGCAGTCCTTGTATGTAGCATACGATCTTTCTTTCCTCGGTCGTGACAAGATGTGGCACCAGACGTGCCAGTTCATTGAATCGGGTTGTGTATTGCCGGTGCGTCATGCTCCCGGCCTTCAAACCCAGAAATTCCCTCTCTACCTTCTCAATCTCGTTCCTTGGGCATAAATTCTTGATCACCAAAGTTTTCAAGTCAGCCCACATCATCGCATCCACAACCTCGCTCCCTTTTGATTGACGTACACCTTCCCACCAATGGGATGCTTCCTCTCTCAAGGAGTTGGCAGCAAATTTTATAACTTGATCCGTTCGACATTCGCTCAGACGAATGGCAGCTTCCATACGGATCACCCAATCAAACGTAGCCACCGCGTCTTTCTTTCCAGTGAGGATCGGTGGGTCACATGCTTTAAACGACTTGTAGTCGCATTCGCGTGCAGGCGGCGCGTTGTCAGTCTCATTGTTCTGGGCTCCAGTTGCCGCGTTAGACCCACCTTCCCCATTAACCTTCTTCAATGCTTCAGCTAACAGACCTGGCAGAGAATTCTTCATCAACTCGGTGAACTCTCGAGCTACAGCTGCTCTCATTTCTGGTTCAAAAGTGAAAGGTTGTTCTTCAACCAGTGTCTGCTCAGTTCCATGCACACTAACCGCCGGTTCAGTGTGAACACTTCCTTCTTCACTATACTCTTGGCGCGCAGGGTTCCTGCCGCGCCCACCATTTCGACCGCCGGTACGGCCCCCACCACGTCTTCCGTTTCCTCTCCTTGCCATTTCGTTCTATAAGACAAGGAATCCAATGTCATCACGCTGGTTAACAAATAAAATTCAATAAGTACTGTAAGATGTTAATATACACTGGCCATCTGCAATTAACCATTACACTACCTTTCGATTTCTATTTGACCACCTTTGCGATTTCATCAGAACACAAGTCCTTACCTAACCCTTTCTAAGGCATACTATATACGTAAATATATACTACCTTCGTACCTGATGTTGTGGCTCGAGTTACCCGTACTAGCATCCGCTTTCGGTCTCATTCACAGTTTAAGTTCAGACACTAGGAGTGTCCGAATCTCTCAAACTATTGCTCTGATACCAACTTGTAAGGCCCAAACCCGGGAGGCCTCACTTGTTGGATTTACTTATTCACAAACAGTTCTTAAACTTTATTATCAAATAACGCAGCTGAAAATACTTCAAATAAACATAACCTTTACATTGTTTAACAACGGAAGCGTAACATATTCTATTACATAAACATATCATAATCTAATCATAACGGGATGCCAGTCTTCATGATCAACCGGGTAACTCTTCTTACTTGCCAAGCATCACCGTCCATCATCCATACCTGCCTTAACCTGAATGTGCATACTAAAAAGTCAGCTACGCTGGTGAGTTCTAGTTTTAACATAAAACGTTAACTTCAAATAATTTGCCAAAAACATAACTTCATACTTCATTTAATAAAAAGCGTACGTAAAATAATGCAATAACAAAACATAACACTTCATAAACATAAGTCAACGAACATATCGAATATGCGCCTTCTCGTAACCGTCAAATCCAAACGTCACATACTGGCTGAATAACCTAAAGATCACCACCACTAGGCCCATCAATCACCGTACTGTCCTTCGGGTGAAGAACTCCTAGGGCCCGATACTTAGGTTATTCAACACTACTTCAAGCACGGCGTCACAAGGATGACACGTACCAAACTTCAAGCACTGCGCCCCGTAAGGCGCAAGTACCAAACTTCAAGCACAACTACCGCGTAAGGTAAATCGTACCAAACTTCAAGGATCACGATAATCCCCTTGGCGACAGTCATCGCCTCAGTTGTACAACAGTTCGCCAGCCACAAAGGCCCCTAAAAGGTAAAGGCACATAACATACTTCCCATACCCTTAACCTTCATTCCCTAAGGAATATTGGCAGATTCATTCGTTTGTGACTTTCGTAAACCTTCACTTCTTTTACTTCAAAACTTCAGTTAAAGCATTCATACGTTTTATTAAAAACATTCATTCATTCATAAACACTTCATAAACTTCATAAACTTCTTTTGGAAAAATATTTCATAAACACTTCTTTCATAACCCTTCCTTCCAAAACATCGTTCATAAACATCATTTTATAAAACGTCACATTCAACATTCATAAACATCGTTTTATAAAATAGTCACATCGTTACGTATGCACACCAGCCCAAAAACATTATTAAAACATTTAAAAGAGGGCTTCTAGAACTCACCTTATAAGCTAGTCTCGGTTGTCCTAAACAAGGCCCAACAACGTCACTTCCGATCTGAATTGATTAGTTAAATACACATCAGACCCATACCGACTCTAACAGTTTAACCATTCTAAATATACTAACTTTACTTAACCAGCCTGATGCCTGCGCACTTAGCAAGTGCGCAGACCCTGCTTCCTGCGTACTTGATAAGTACGCAAGATCCTCTTCCTGCGTACTTGATAAGTACGCAGTGCCCTCTTCCTGCGTACTTGATAAGTACGCAGGACCTTCTTCGTGCGTACTTGATAAGTGCGCACGACTTGTTCTTCGCAAAAACCCTAACTTTCTCATTCGGGTCTGATCACGTCAAGATCCCGAACCTGTTTGCATTCAAAACGTTCGTTTTCCATTAAGTAACTCAAATCTATGCTTATCCTTCAGTTTCATCCGTTAAAATGTTACATTTTCACCCAAAACCCGAAAAACCCAAAAACGAACTAAAACTCAGATTTAGGTCGGATCGTTACCTGAATCGAGCTTCTGGTCCGGAGGTTCTTCTCATGAGCTATGGAGCAACACTTTGCTGAAATCTCGGTCGATCCGCCAACTTTCTCTCTCTACGGTTTCTCTCTCTAGAAGGTGCAAATGAGAGAAATTATGGAGACCTTGGCTATTTATAGGGGAGGCTCCCCTTCCAGCCCGCCGACCCATCCGACCCGACCCGACATGCCTCGTTCGTTTATTCCGTTATTATAACTGTCGTTTTATTTTTGGGATGTTACAATATTGCAAGTCCTTGTTTCGAAAACGACATTGACTACACCCCTATATACCACTTGATCATTAGATTAATTATGATGATGCATTTCCTTCCATATGCACCAACACGTGATGAGGATGATGCCTTTAAAGAGTTCTTTGTATATCTTATCCGAGAAAACCGTCTTGTGAAGCTCTACGTGGTCCCGAACCGAGAAAGCATAAATCAGGTTGATCTTGCACCATATACTAATATGTTGCCACACCACCGAAGCAATATAGTAGGAGGTAAAGAGATGGCTGGCCGATTCTTGTGAGTTCCCACATAGTGGACAAAAGATTGAAACAATTTGGACATTGCGCTTAGCCAAAGCAATAAGAGAAGGGATGCGATCTAGTTCAGCCCTTCAGCCGAAGATGTTATGTAACATCTTCGCGCGTTTAAGCAAGTAACAATCGGTTTGTAGTAACCATGAGATGTGCTCGAAAAATTTGTTAGATTGGCTTTCACTTTTCTTTTTCTCATATGTGTTTGATCTTTAGTCATGTGTTCGTTTTTCTTAAGGTCAATGACTGACATGAAAAAATGAACTGGTTTTTAGTACATGTTAATATATTAGTTAGGATTTGACAAAATATGTTAGCTTAGATTTACTATATAAATAAAATTTATTATAATTATCTTATCTACATAAAAAAGTAAACTAATATATTTCATTTAATACATGTATCTGATAATTTTACCTTTTATTTGTTTCACTTGAAAGTCCTTTGTGGTTCGTATAATTTTCCTTGGAAGCATTTTCTAGCATTTATCAAAGAGAAAAAAATAATAATTGACATTTCATCAAGGTTTTAAAGGCTGTTAAGGATAGAGGAAGCATTAACGAGAAAGCTACGCATCCCTAAATCTATTGTTTTCGTTAGAAATGGGTTTTCAGGGTAAATAGAGGTTTTAATGCAAAGGATGAGACTTTGACATATGAAATGGGATAAAACTATACTTCTAGTATTATGGATGATAAACAAACGTTTTGGACGTTTAAAGTTCGAAACTTGATGCAAATCCAGTCTAGATTTTCCCCAAATAAAAAAAACATGTCGTCGCTATAGGTTTTCCCCAAAAATTCATTGGGCGCCAGTTTTCCCTCCAATCTGCCTCAACCCTGTCGTCGCTATAGGGTGTCTCATTCAAAATTTTGGTTTTAACCTATACCGAAGACATGTCGTCGGTATAGGGTTCGTAGGATGTTGACCAGTCAATAAAGGTAAAAACCCTATCCCGACGACATGTCGTCGCCATAGGGTTTTCCAGAATTTTTTTTAATTTAAAAAAAAAATTTGACCGACGGAAATTGATTAAATAAAAAAAAACAAAAAGAAAATCAAAATTAACCTATAGCGACGACATGTCGTCGCTATAGGTTTTCCCCAAAAATTCATTGGGTACCAGTTTTCCCTCCAATCTGCCTCAACCCTATAGCGTCGTCGCTATAGGGTGTCCCATTCAAAATTTTGGTTTTCACCTATACCGATGCCGACGACAAGTGTCGTCGATATAGACGACGTCGGCACATGATCATTTTCTTGTAGTGTCATCTTTCACTAAACATTCACTTTTACTTCTATCATTATCATATATATATTATTATCATTATCTCAATGCATGGATTGCTACATTCATGTTTACAAAAGTTTGGCAAGAATTAGATGGTTCATATATGATAACATAAAGATATGTATGCCAACGATAAAGTTGAATAAACCCGAGAAATTTGAATAAAAGATAGAGATGATGTGTTTTCTTATTGATCTTGATGATAAATGCCAATATTTAGATGAACAAATGAGATACAAAAGCTTCAAATTTAATGGAATTCTAATGCCAAAATAATGCCTAGTTGCTCTTTGCTTTTGATTTTTCTCTATAATTCATATTGTATAGCCGCCTCTTGCACTGATACAGTCATACTACATCCTGGATGCTACTTCTTTTCTATGATATATTAAATTGGATGCTACTTCTTTTCTATGATATCTTAAATTACTAGGATAGAATCCCGTGATTTGAATAAATATAATATTATATATTAAGTAATAAAAATATTATATTTTAAAAACTCATGTTTTACATAGGTTGATTAAACCCGTGAAATACAATATAATCTGTTAACACATACACTCGTCAAAACATGTCAGAAGATTTATTAATATAAAGATTAGTATTTTCTTTAAAAATATATTATTATTAAAAGATAAAGGTGTATTTAATAAGAAAGATAAAAAGAGACGAAAAAAAAATGATGAGAATGAATATTGAGGCGACACGTGACATGAAAAACTTTATTTATTATATAGTATATATATAGATTTTCATGTTTAATTGTTTTTTTTTAAATTTACTTGGATAATTAAAATCTGGTTAGTTTATTATTTTATGGATTTAAGCTATAATTATTAAAATATATCTTTCATAAAAGTTAAAATGATCTCTTCAAAGGATATTACTATTCTATTGAGGGTGTAAATAAGTGAAAATAAGTGACTCAAGCTTAAGTTGTAGCTTATTTAATTAACGAATTTGAGTTGAGCTCATAAGTTTCACATAATAAGCACGCCGTTCCTGAGATTTCGGGGGCCTGTTCGACTAAAGAAATGTGTCACTAAAAATCTAAAATATAAAATTAAATATATGTATAAAGAAAAAATTTTCATTTATATGATAAAAATTGTAACAGCACTAGGCTTGATTTTTCTTAAAAAAAATCAATTCAAAAACCTCCCTTGATTGAATTCATCCGATTAAATTTCGAAGACAGAAGGCATCGACGACTGTTGATGGAGTAATTGTCGTATGTTTTTGTTATAAGGTAAATTTGTTAAATTGGACATGACCTAATGATGGAGTAATTATTAATGGGTTTTTAAACTCAGGTTATATGACCCATAAGTTAATTTTTAACTGTAATTTGTACATGACTCATCAGTTAATTTATTTTTTAAACAGTTTATATTATATATATTTTTATATAACATATATATATAATTTATAATTTTGAACCCCTCAAAAAACCGGGTCCTGAGCGATCGCCCACCCCGCACATGATCAGGGTCGGCCCTAATAACAAGCTGGCTAAGTTTGCGAGACTAAACAAGCCTATTATTTATAATATGATAATTTTTGTTTTATATAATAGATATATAAAATTATGATAAATAACTACATAATATATAAGTTTTTAATATAGAAAACTATAATTGTATGTATTACTTGACCATTTAACAAGCGTATTTTTTTTAGTTGATAAACAAATTAATAAATATCTCTAGTGCACTTCTCATCAACAACCATAGTCCATAGCAATGGTAGCATCAACTTTCAAATGTCCTAAACCATTCAAACATGTTCGTATAAATGAATCCAATTCAGCATTTGAGTGATAATAAGTGGCATCAATCAAATCAAAATATATATATATATATATATATATATATATATATCTTCTTGAATTTGCAATCATATTTTTAGATTTTTTAAATTATCTACATATTTTTTTTTTAATTAATTGCATAAATGGCCCTTGTGGTTTAATCAAGTTGCACGTTTAGCCTCAGGTTTTAAAAATTATAAACTTAACCCAAGCTTTTGTCACTTGGTTACGCCTCTAGTCTCTAATGTTAATACTAGTTAGTTTTAAATGACAAATTAGCCATTGTGTCATCCAAGTGACTTACTATTGCAAACTTAATCTTAAAAATAAGTAAAATTCTACAAAAAAAATGGTGATTTTATTATTTTTTTACTAGTTTTTATAGAATTTTTACTTATTTTTACTAGTTTTAACTTATTTTTAGGGTTAAGTTTGAAATCGTAAGTCACGTGGATGGCACATGGACTAACTTTTCGTTAAAAACTAACTGGTGTTAACGTCAGGGGTTAAAGGCGCAACCAGGTTTCAAAAGTTTGAGCTAAATTTACATTTTTTAAAACCTGGAGGCTAACCGTACAATTTGACCAAACCACATGGGTCATTTGTAGTAACTCTAAAGTTCATATTAAACTATAGTTATAAATTATAAGAGAAAATTATAAATCTACATATTTTTGAAACTCATTATACCTCTCTATAGACATGAAAGATTTGTGAAAATTTTAGCCCAACTATTTTTTTCATAATTTATTATAAAATTATTTTAAAAAGAATTGTATTTTCGCTGTCTCGAAAAAAATCATGATCTCGAAAATACTTTAAAAAATGTGTCATGCAATATATTTTTAGAAGATAACTCCGATAAGTTGTAAGAAGGTAATCGTGATTTAAAAAAAATTCATGACTATATTAATGTTTTTTGTTATTTGGTATGTTGGTAATATAAATTTAAATGTAAAACAACAATTTTAAATTTTAATAAAAGGGAAAAAGCATAAAAAAGCAACCGTACACTCTTTTCTTTATTCCTATAAATCTTTTTCAAATCGAGAATCACAATCTTATACCCCCATGCTTTGTCTATTTCTAGTAACAATCTAGTGACCCCTCTTGCTTTGTGACCATATCATCTTAAATTTAGTCACAACTTGATTAGGTTTCATAGTACTCTTACACACCCAACAAAATGGTTGTGTTAAAACACAACTTATAGCTAATGTTTTGATTTTTAAATTTTTATAATCTATTGATTTTGGTTATAAACGGTTCGGTATTTTCGGTTACAAGAGAAAGCGGTTCAAGACAATTGCAGTGAAGAAATCTGGATAAGTTTAAGGCTAAATAAAAAACAAGCTTCTTAATTTATAAAAAAAGATCCTAACATGTAATATATTATTGTTTGGTTTATTAGGTTTCATTTCAGTTCTTGTTCTTACCTTTAAATAAGAATCAATTCTTTAAAATTCTATAATTGGTTAGATTTTTTTATTGTTAAGTTATAGTTCGGTTATTCAGTTTTTCTTTTTCTTTTTACTCCTACAAGAAAGTGGTGCCAATATAGTGATATGTGTGGTTTCATGATGTGTAATTAGGGATGACAATAGGACGGTTGTTGATAATCCTAGTCCTATACCCAATTGTAAAACCGTATCCTAAATCTGGTTCAATACTTGTCGGATATCGAGTATACATGCGGGAATCGATATACTCGTTAGTTTGTTTAAAATTTACCAGTTGGAATTTCCAAATACATTTCTTACTATTTTAATCTTTATATAATTTGTTACCCAATGAAATTAGAAATATAAAAACTAAATTAAAGTAAATTCATTGATCATTTTGATTATTCTAAGGTTAAAGGAAAATAAAAATGAAATAAAATGTTTACGGGTATGGTTTAGGTAAACTGTATGCATGTTTCGAGTAATCAGGCCCGGTGTCATCTAACACCATTATAAAAACCAAGTCCCTCTAGCTACAACTAGTGATCCATGCCCTATTAACCGCGTGCCGACATCGTGTAACATGAGTCACATAGGTAAAGTTGATAGATGGATATATCATGATTTGTCAAGTTCATTGAATGGTTAAAACAGGAATTAGGTCAAGTTGCTATCAAAGACAGGTCTGTATGGGTTCTTGATATTTGTATCTTAGACCAATTATTTGATTCTCTGTCAACATGAAAAGAAAATATCCAATTAGACTTCCCCACTAATGGCAACCCCACCCATCAGGTGCTTGCTTTGTGTGTGTGGTCATGCAGATTATTCTCACTGATAGGAGGAAATCAAGTCTCACTTTCAATCATGTGGGACATTACAATAAGATTCTTTGTTAACTTGAAAAATGAGCAAAAAAAAAACTTAACTTAAAACGGTGAAAAATCAACAAGAAATGCTGTAGTACACTATGACAAATGGCAAATGGCCATAGACAAGTCTTGATTTTAACTTGGAAGATTTTCGCCAATTTTATGACATGCCTTAACATATTCTCTCTTCGCGTATACACTTTTGTGTGTGTACACTTCCATCCCTTTCAGTAGCTTGCGGTTCAACGGTTATCGCTTGCATCTCCTTGATTATAGCTTCAATTGGATCACTATGAGATCTTTTATCTATACTTTCTCTTCCTTTTTATTAAAAATGGAGAAAAGACTCGAGGGGTAGACTGTAATACTGTATGCGTATGATGTAACTTTTTCTCTATACTTGTCGTATCGTAAAACTACAAAGTAAAAAACTTGAAATAAAGGTTTGCCTGCATAATTGTTATAAGTTATAGAGACAAAAATACTAGAAATAAAAATGTCTCAACACTCCATGTGTAACCATTCAAGTGATATAAATAAGAGGGAAGCAATTAAAGAATGAAAAAAAATTGTGGATGAGGAATAAGTGCATAAAACACCACATGGCCCCACTCTTTTGACTTAAAAAAAAATTAAAAAAAAATAAATTGCTATATGGTGGCCTTATAATGGTGGAAATGGCACCATATGTAACACACAGCACCCACTTCAGGAACAAATTTCTTGCTAAAGATTCATGGTGCTTACCTTCTTAATCTTTAGTTTCAGCAGAATAAAATGGCAGCTAAACAACACAAAAGAAACTACATGATCTCTAGATCATCAAGCACACCACCAATGGCATCTTTTGTAAAGCGCTTATTCGGTAAAATTCATTCTGCTGTAAATTCATGGGAAAGAAACCACTCGCCTTGCAGGCGAAGAAGCCTGCACAGAGATGTTGAACAAGAAGACCTTCAGCACATAAACACAAACTGTCTGTCATCATATTACAGTGTCTTTGTAGCGCGACTCGCCATCATGGTACCAAAGTTCGTCATATTTCAGTACCTGCATACCAAAATAAATGAAATTTTATATAATTTATATAATCGGTGTATTCATGCAGGTAATGCTGGCAATTCTTATAGGTTTGCTAACACTTCTCACATGGCATTTTACTAAAGTGTACACAAGAACATCATTGAACGCTTTAGCGTATGGTTTGCGTTATGAATTATTGCAGCGGCCTGTGTTACGTATGTGGAGTATTCTGAATTCCACTGTGGAAATAACAACAGCTCAAGTTAGGCTCTCTGAGTATGTGATCAGAAAGTATAACAGACCCGAAAACCAAGCACAGCAAGTTGAGGTTTATGTCTATTGTATTTCTGTTTTTAATAAAATATATAGGAAACTAATGTGAATTTTATAAACTTTTTTCATCAGTTATATGAAGTTATGAGAGATGTCACATGGGCATTATTTGCAAGTTACAGAGCTCTCAACTCGATAACAATAAAGTACAAAAATGGTTTTGTTCAAGCGTTCCATAGAGATCCTAGAGACAACAGTACGTATTACATATACAATGATCTCACAAACTACACAATGTCTGGACCTTATGATGTCAACATGTCATCATCTCATCAAGGGTGGAACGATCAAACGATACATAGTAACATATCAGCAATCTGGTACCGAGAGCCTCTGGATCCCAACACCGGTGAAAAGATTGGAAAACAAAAGGCGATTCCTCCAGACGAGTTGATAAATATTGCAGGGATTTCTCAAGTACCATATGGTGCAGCTTCATGGCATGTAGCCGTGAGTAAATTTACGAACTCGCCCTTGCTTTCGGCTGCTATGCCAGTCTGGGATGAGTCTCAGGGGAATATAATGGCAGTTGTGGGTGTCACCACCTCCCTATACAGTGTCGGTCAGCTTATGAAAGAGCTTGTTGGGTTTCACAGTGGTCATATATATTTGACATCTCAAGAGGGTTGGTTGTTAGCCACTTCCTCCACAACTCCATTGTTGACAAACTCATCAACTGGACCGAAGCTCATGATGGCGGTTGACTCACAAGACCCGGTCATACAAACTGGAGCCAAGTGGCTACTAAAAGCGTATGGGAATAAACCCCCACCGAACCATGAGGTTCATATAGAGCATGCCAAATTAGGCCACCAGACATATTACATCGATTCGTTTTTTTTAAATTTAAAGAGACTTCCTATGGTACTTTTACTTCTTCTTTTGAGTTTCATATGTTTATATAATATATATTTGTGTTGTGTGTGTATTATTGATTGGTTATATTTGTATTCCATTTACAGGTGGGGGTTTTAATTATTCCAAGAAAATACATAATGGGGAAGGTGGATGAGAGAGCTTTTAAAACATTGATGATACTGATATCTGCATCTGTATGTATATTAATTATAGGATGTGTTTGTATATTTGTGTTAACAAATGGGGTCTCAAAGGAAATGAAGTTGAGGGCAGAATTAATTAGCCATTTGGATGCAAGAAGGAAAGCAGAGGCATCTAGCAACTACAAGAGCCAATTTTTAGCAAATATGAGGTGAATATTTTAATGAATTTCTTTTTTTTTTCTTTTTTTAACATTTTTTATCAATCAAAGCATTAGAAAATGTTGAACATGCATAGTTCTAGATTTACTCATGGTTTTCATGTTTCCGTTTGACAGTCATGAACTGAGAACACCAATGGCTGCAGTCATAGGATTGTTAGACATTCTTATATCTGATGAATGTCTCACAAACGAGCAATATGCAACAATTAGCCAAATTCGTAGATGTTCAACAGCTCTCCTACGGCTTCTCAACAATATTTTGGACATTAGCAAGGTGACATCATCAAAAGTATTATAATATTTTTTCACTATATTTAAGTTATATCCTAACAGAACTCTAAGTTGCAGGTTGAATCGGGAAAACTGGTTCTAGAAGAAGCCGAATTTGACATGGGGCGAGAACTTGAAGGACTAGTCGATATGTTTTCTGTGCAGTGCAAAAACCACAATGTGGAAACTGTTATAGATCTCTCTGGTATTTGCCATAACAGCACAATTATTACTAGATTTAATCTCTATTCTCTACTTAATAGTTAATAATACGTTTTGTTCTCCGTTTGTGATCAGATGATATGCCAAAAGTAGTTCAAGGGGATTCTGCTAGAGTTGTTCAGATTTTTGCTAATCTAATCAGCAATTCAATCAAATTTACAACATGTAAGAGCTATGTTCTCTAGTATAATTTCATCAAGCTTCACATCTACTAAACATGGTGTCAAAACATAGTTATCTTGATAAAATTCCGGTAATTTAGGCAAGCCCAGTTGATATTATAAATTGACTTACAGCAGGATACATTATTCTGAGAGGATGGTGTGAAGATCCACATTCTTGCATCGAAAATGGGAAATTTTCGTTCGATCAAAAAGCTTTATGGCCTGCACAAAAGAATAAACTGATACAACAGGAAAACCAAGAGAAAAGTTCCTGCAAGAAGGATAACAGAGTGATTCTTTGGTTTGAAGTTGATGATACTGGATGTGGTATAAACTATAAACTATTTATAAATAAATAAACATTATACATTATGTTTTTTTCCTCTCTTTTTAACATCCAAAAGACGATTATGATTCGTTCTGTTTCTATCTTTTTATTGTATAGGAATCGATCCAAGCAAATGGGAGTCAGTATTTGAAAGCTTTGAGCAAGCCGACCCATCAACGACTAGATTGTAAGCAATACCACCCACCTAATCTTCTTGATAAGATCACATTTATAAATGATCCATGTATATTGTATAGATTTTCTGATTTTCTAAATAATTTCAGGCATGGTGGAACTGGTCTTGGACTTTGCATTGTTAGAACTTTGGTGAGATGAATAGTTTTTCTAACCAATTACTAAACTACCATACCAAAAGAAAACTCTACTTCAACAAAACATCCATGGAGGAACAAGAAAATAAAATATAAAAAATGGCATTTTCTTGTAGGACATGTTCATTTAGGTCTGAAACAAGCTGATTCATAATAAGAATGTTATTTAACAGGTTAACAAAATGGGTGGAGAAATTAGAGTTGTGAAAAAGAATGGACCAGGGACCCTAATGCAACTTTATCTACTACTCGGTACACCTGTAGATATGCCACTAGAAAATTACAAATTAAAGTATGCAGATCATAACTTGAAGGTTAGCAAAGTTCTTTCACACTATATATGTGGTTTCTGTTATTTTATATAATTAAATGCAACTTATGAAGGTAATTGCAATGTAACTACAGGTAGTGCTTGCATTAAATGGAAGTATGTGTAGGATGATTTTGTCCAAATGGCTATTTAAAACTGGAGTGCACACATGGGAAGCATGTGAGTGGAATGAACTGACACACATACTTCAGGAGCTTTTTATACCTTCACGTTACACCCAAAACTTGACATACGAATGCTCAAAAGTCGAATCAATAAGCAAGCAGGAAATGGAGGTTTCGGTTTTCATCATAGTCATTGATATTGGATTGCTAAACTTAAGCACAGACATATGGAAAGAACAGCTCAATTTCCTAGATATATTTTACAAAAGAGCAAAGTTTGCATGGGTTTTAAACCATGATACCTCCAACACCATCAAAATGGAGCTTCATAACCGAGGGCACTTGATGATGGTAAATGAACCGTTATACAAATCAAAAATGGTTCAGATAATGGAAGCTGCCATTAAAGAAAAAATGATTTCTTTAAGACATGGTATTTTGGGAGGCGATACACATGAATTTCTGGAGATTGATAATGTACATTCGGATCCAGAAAGTTCAAACGATTCTGAAAAGTCAGAACTGAATTGCAGTACAACAGGAATAGTTCAAGTTGAAGAAACTCGGCGTACACGTTCTTCTTCAAGATATGGAATTGTAAACAACTGTTTTCTTGAACTAACTGAAGTCTGTTCAGAGAGGAACAAACAGGGGGCAAATGAGACATTTCCAGTGTCTCAGGAGAAACGTATGCAGTATGCAGAGAAGACCATTAGCGAACAGAAGTCCCTCAAAGGCGTACGCATTTTGCTTGCAGAAGATACACCAATACTCCAGAGAGTGGCAACCATAATGCTTGAAAAAATGGGTGCCACAGTTGTGGTTGTAGGAGATGGAATGCAGGCTGTGGAAGCTTTACAAACTCCCTCAGAAGGCGGTATGACAACTCAGACGAAAATGCGGGTCCCGCCACCGTATGACTTGATACTCATGGATTGTCAGGTACTGAAGTTATGAACTTATACATGTCAAGTTTCTTATTTGAATAAATTGACAATCTTTTTGAAATACCAGATGCCGAAGATGGATGGTTACGAAGCAACGAAAGCAATTCGAAGGGCAGAAATGGGAACCGACTTGCATATCCCGATCGTTGCACTGACAGCACATGCCATGTCATCAGACGAAGCTAAATGCCTAGAGGTTGGCATGGACGCGTATCTAACGAAACCTATTGACTGCAAGCTTATGGTTTCCACCATTTTGTCATTAACTAAGTTACAACCTAATTCTCTCACATAAAAAGCAGCAGAAAGTAATATGTTACTTGACAAGCTAGAAGAAAACAGCAGGTTTATAGATTGTACCAACTATAGCAGAAATAGTGGCATATTAGGAGCAGAATTTTGAGTTAAACATAGGGAAAATGCATAGTTCTTTTTGTTTCTGGTGGCCAATAATACACAAAGTTTTTTATTTTCCCAAATCATATGTATATGTTAATCTTTATAAATATATAAAATGAAATGAAAGCCAATTGATATACCTTTTTCAGGGCATTTTAGCAAATCTTCGTATTGACAATATCACAAACAGTTGGTGTGCATAATGATGCAGTCAACAACCGCTCAAATTCTTGCCTGATACTTTTTGCTCAGACTTCTAAGTTTTGTACAAGGTGGGATTTTTCAACTAATAGAGCTAATTCACAACATGATATGTATTACCTGGCCGCTTGAATAAGAAACACTGAATGTTTGCATAAATAGCCGATATGATATGAAGATGGTGGGTTGGGTTTCTTTTCTTTGGGCCATTTTTGCAATTTCACTTTCTTGTTTTCTTACTCAAATCACTCGGATTTCAAAAACTCTTTTTAAGTTTTGATAAACGCATTCTTTATTAATATTCTTTTATTTGTTTACCCCAAAAGAGACAGTTTTTTTTATTATATTTTAGTACGACCCGTGTAATACATACGGGGTGAAAAATATTAATATATAAAATTTTTAAATCTTTATACATATATTTTACATGTATAAAAATGTATTATATATATTAAAGATATAAAACAAGATTCAAAGTATGTAAAAGTTAATGTATAATTGGATTTCGAAAATATATTAATTACTATTTAATTTAATTTAACTTTCGTTTACTATTTAATTGAAAATAAAAATTACATAATTATATTTCAAAGTTTCATATAAAAGTGATGATTTAAAATAAGTATTTTTTATTAGTATAATTACTATTTTATTCTTGATACATTTTACACACAAGACTTCTCTTTCTTATATTTAAATAATTAATATATAAACAAAATACAAAAAGCATCAAGGCTTCGCCCAGAGTGGTAGCATGATAAGGAAATTCAAAATATGTAAAAGTTAATGTATAATTGGATTTCAAAAATATATTAATTACTATTTAATTTAATTTGACTTTCGTTTACTATTTAATTGAAAATAAAAGTTACATAATTATATTTCAAAGTTTCCTATAAAAGGGATGATTTAAAATAAGTATTTTTTATTAGTATAATTACTATTTTATTCTTGATACATTTTACACACGAGACTTCTCTTTCTCATATTTAAATAATTAATATATAAACAAAATACAAAAAGCATCACGGCTTCGCCCTGAGTGGTATAGCTTATCTATACTATATAATAAATAAAAGTTTTTGTATACCACTTGTTGACATCATATTCAATCTCATCATTTTTTTTCCGTCTCTCTCTTATTAAATGCACCCATATCTTTTAATAAATTACTAATTATACTAATAAAACACATATATTTTAAATTATCCTTTATTATAAAAAAAACTTTGAAACCTAATTATTTAATTTTAATTTTCAATCAAATATTAATTGAAAGTCAAATTACATTAAATAGTAATTGACGTATTTTCGAAATCCAATTATATATTATTTTTTACATATTTTGAATTTTGTTTTCTATCAATAGTATATGTATAGTAATACATTCTTACACCTGTAAAATACATAAATAAAATTTAAGAAATTTATGTATTGATATTTTTCATTTTGTGTGTATTACACGGGATCTAAGCTAGTGACCTAATAGGTCTTGAGTTTGAATGTTGGTGTTTGACTCATGCTTTCAGCATATGCTGGACGAGTAAAAAGTTAGGTCGGGTTTTTGCCGATCCTGAATTAGAAGGATTAGCTTTGCCTTTATAAAACAAATAATAATAAAATACAAAAAGTAGTTTTAACATCACTATGTCAACTTTTTTTAATTATTTACCAATACTTAGTTTGTAGCGAATCTAAAGTATCATAATTTTAAAATTGTTCTTGTAAAAAGTTTAGTAGTCATTTGCGTTTTGCAAGAGTAGGCTTCTTCTCATACTTATAGCAGTTAAATATTATTATTTTAAAAAGGTTATAAGTTTGCGGGAACAAAAAAAAAAGTTGGCCCATGCAGGTCTCGAACCTGCGACCTTCGCGTTATTAGCACGACGCTCTAACCAACTGAGCTAATAGGCCATTTTATTTAATTATCGCATTATTTATGTATTATACTTGTGTGACTAGCATTAACTTGATATAAAGTATAAAAACAAATATATCACTAGAATACGCAGTGGCGGATCCAGGAATTTTTTTCAGGGGGTTCACTGTTTTTAGATGATCCAATTTCATAGGGCCGGACATAAAATTTTTCGGTTCGGTTCGATTGGTCGGGTCGGGTCGGGTCGGGCAGGGGCGGCTCAACCATTTTTGGAGGCCTAAAACGAAGAAAAAAACATGAAAATTATGCTTAAAATGTTCACAAAATCAACTAATTTGTATTTAAGAGTCATCTACTCATTTGTTTCTATCAATTTTTTACCTCTAATCATATGAATGCTCAAGAACACACATTTAGTTTAAGAAAGAGTTCTTAGTTTTATAGCTTCACAACCGGATCAAGCGAGCTGCAGTGGGCCGTGGGGTGGGCAGCGTCGTCAGGGGGTTCACCCTATAATATTTTAGGGGGTTCACCCCAGTTTTTTTACCTACCGTTACACTAAAATTTCGAAACTCGGGGGGTTCCTGTGCACCCCCCGCTTCACTATTACATCCGCCCCTGAGAATACGTTTATGTTTCTTTTTCCTAAACCGACTTTAATCAGTTAATTAATCATAGATTGATTCTTAAGTTCAAACAGTCGCTAAAATTGGATTTTATTTCTACAAGGAAAGAAAAACACCAAATTATAATTTTAAAGTAGGAGAAGATCAAAATGATATAAGGTGTGCACTCATGTTAGAATCCTTCTAGCAGAACTTAATACTAATGGAAAATACATCTATTTTTGATTGATGTTAATTATGAGATTTAACATGGAATAGACTCATATTCTAGCTAACATACAACTTGTTAAAAATTGGCACGCTCTTCTTCATCAACAAGCAGCCTTTCATTAGGGCACTCTGAGTAGGCTTGGGGAAAACGGGAACACCATTTCGGGTGTGTTAGGAACGAGAAAAATCTCACCAAATTGATGGTTAATCCCCGATTATTTCACCGTTTATTTATGTTTTTGTATTAATTTTTTAGTTTTTAAACTAATAAGATTTCTAACACTTAGCAAAGGGGCGTTTGGGGAAAATAGGAGATTATTTTGCCCTTTTTTTCATAAAGGTGGTTATGAAATTACAATACCACGAGCTAATGATTGTTTATTTTGATTTATTAATTGTTAAAACATACATATGCATAATTAGGAAAACTATTTAAATGCATTTTCTAAAAATGTTTTATAACCAAGCAAAATATTTTTTGAAATAGTTTTTATTTAATTTTATTAGGAACGGGTATCTTTTAACTCTTTTTTTAAGTTTTTTAATAGAAAAAAAAATACTAAAATCGTTATTTTGGTAGTGTACGTAAAGGAAGTTAAGGTATTATGACCGCAAACGAACCATACATCCAGCGAACAATTCGACAGAAAGTTTGTTTATGTTTGTTCGTGTAATAAATGAACGAACATGAACACAAATTTTGTCCGACCCAAGACCCGAAAGCAACCCAAATGCATAATTGGACGGATAAAGTTGCATGATGTGGATTAAGTTTGCATGGATTTAATTTATTTGACTTTTGAATTGTCCTTATTTTTTTTTTTTTTTTTATTTTGAATTGTCCTTATTTTTTATTTTTATTTATTTTGAATTTCCTTATCTCTAGTTGGTTTGGAGGGATTAAAACTCCTCATTTTCATGTTTTGATGGATGATTACTTTAGAGATTGAATTTTATTTACAAAAACGTTTGGGTTCGAAGCTTTTGTAACCTTTAAGTATATTTTTGAGTCATTTAATTGTTTCCGTCTTCTCTATCAGAGATAGTTAGCCATTTTAAAATTGAGGACGACCCTAAGACTACGAACCAAAACATTCCCCGAAAACATGAATAGTGTTCTCCGGAGCACAGTTGCAAATGGGACATAAAAAAAAATGGAATATCTAACCCTTTTTTTTTAAATTAGTTCTCGTAGGGATGCAATCTAATGACAACACCAAACCAAAATGAGATAAAACTAAATATTGTTGAGATCTTGTATGTGACACGATTCCACTAAAACAACTTATGTATCTCTACTCAGAAATAGCACTTGAAAACGTATGGTCTAGTTGCTAGAAGTTTTAATGTGTTTCCCTAAAACTTGGAAAAGAGAAATTGGTTTTATAGACTCATCAAAAGGATAACTCCTAGACTCATTTGACACTATTAAGCATTTGTCATTCAATTTGACCAATATTAGTTAATAGTTACAAAATTAGTTAAAACTAGATGGTTATACCCGCGCTTCGCGGCGGGTATCGGGTCCATCGTTAATAAAATTTAAATGAAAACGTAGTCGTAGCGGTAAAAATAATGTTAATAAAAAAGAAACATAAAACTAAACAATAAAAAAGAAAGAAAACAAAATAAAAAAATAACAGTTCGGGTGGTCGAAATACATAAAAACGAATAACGATACGGGTTCCGAAAATACAAATACCAACAATGATGTTGTTCGCTCATAATAGGTTGGACTCGTCACGGTACCACAACGGTAACGACACTCGTTGAGACAACGATAAAAAAACTCGATTTTGAATATAACTCCATTTAAAAAAAAGTTATATCGGAACGTTAACAAAAAAAAACTAAAAACAACGGCGCACTCAGTATTTTAGAAAAAGTTAACGAACGAAAGTTATTAAATAAAAACAAAATTAATAGAAAACGAAACAGGCTAAAAATGTATATTATATATAGTATAAGAACTGAAAATAAAAATATAAAAAGAAAGTGTCATGTTAAAATATTAAAAGCTACTGTTCATCACGACTCTCTTTTAATCTTATTGATAATGTTTTTTTCTCGCTAATGGTAGTTATTACAAGATCCATTTGGTACGTTGTTACAAGACCTATTTGGTCAATGAATCATCGCTGGCTCGAAGCCCAAACTTTCATTTCACACAACAATTTAAACATTAATGTCTCATTCATTTTAACATCATTTTAAACACTTCTTAACTCGTTCAGAGATAATATTCAGATATAATTCCCTTATTTATATCTAAAGTTATTTTTTTTAAAACACTACCTTCAACATTCGTATTAGGGCTTTTATATATTAGATACTAGGTTAAAATCTCGTGTATTACACGGGTTAAATAAATAAAATGTTATATATTTAGTAATAAAAATTTTATATTTTTAAAAACCCGTGTGTACCCGTGTATTACACACGGGTTGAAAAAATCAGTATATTACATCAGTTGAATAAAATATAATGTAATTTGTTAACAAACACATTTGTCAAAATATGTTTTTAAAAAATGTAATTTGTCGTGATAATTATGAGGTCTGTTAAGTTAGTTTTTAAAACATTTTTTTTCAACTGAGTATTAATTTTTTAATTTAATTTATAAATGTTAGTTCATATTAAATTCATTTGATTGATGATATAATAACTATTTATAATTAAATAATAAGTATTCGTAATTAGATTTATTAATATAAAGATTATTATTTAATATGAGAGAGAAATAGAAAATCTAATATTTAATAAAAGAGAGAGACGGGAAAATAAAGATGAGAAGTAACCAGAGAATGACACGTGTACTGAAGATATTTTTATTTATTAGAGTAGTAAGATATCTTAGAAATTTGTGTTTTACACGGGTTAAATAAAGAAATGTTAAAGAGCTAGTAATTAAGATTTAAGAATTATAAAGAAAATATTAAATAGTAATGAATATTTAGGAATTAAAAAATGAAATATTAAATAGTTAGTAATAAAGAAAAAATATATGCGAGAAAAGAATCTTGCACTCATATAATTGTGACACGTAACACAACTAATTACTTATTTATTAGGTATAATTTTAAATTTAAAAAATTGTACGTAATATAGCTTTAAAATATGTTCTTTGAATTTTAAATTACAAATTTTGTTAAAATTTGAAAACAGTGATGTGGATGTCTCTCCAACCCCCTCCAACCCCACTCACACACACACTAATAATTGCATGCAACCAAATCTTGAAGGGATTGCTTAACATACACACCATTAATTTAATCATTTGTTTAAGTTTCGCAAAATAAGCCTGTTGTTCATAAATTATGCCAATTTATATTGAGAGGAAGACCAAATCTTTTTTGAATTCGTTCAACTATGATGGTGAATTTAGATCTATATATGTATGTATTATTGATTAATTTAATTACATGTTTAAGTTTCACAAAATAAGACTGTTGTTTATAAATTAGGTTAAGGGAAGTAGGGAAGAGTTCAAATACTAACCAACTTTTTATATAATAACCACTATAAAAAAATCACAATATTTATAAATAAAATTTTCTTTTAATTGTTAAAATACTATTTAAGTATCTTGAATAAATATTTTGAACGTAAATATGGAAATGATGAGTCTTACGTATACGTACCAAATAATGTTACATATACGTGAGACATAGTGTTTACGTATGTGTAACATTATTTGGTACGTATACGTAACACTATATTTGATAGTGGTTATCATGGTTATCACATAAATATTGGTTAGCATTTGAACTCACCCAAGGGGAGTATCCATAAATTTCTACACCTCCACACCCCTTCACGTCAGTGGCACATCATATTACACAGTTTTTCCACACCTCTCCATATTTGAGGGAAATTGTTCTACATCTCCACACCGTCACGTCATTTTCTTTTTCCAATTTAATTTAATACTAATTTGTTTTAATAATTAAAAAAAACATTAATAAATTAAAAAGACAATAATAATTTTTTATTAATAACTAAAAAATACATTAATAAAAAAAGGAAATAATTAAAATACATAAAAAACTTAATAATAAAACTACACTTTAATTGTTGTCTGAGTTGAGATAAAGCATCAAATCCTGACGAAAATTGTTGTGTATCTCCTCGTGATGTTTGTATATATGTTGAATGTTGCTAGGAGTCGGTTTACGTAAGTATCTTGGCCCGTAGATATTAATTATACCTTTACAAAATTTGTATAAACAAACTCGTGCCGTTCTTTTAGCGATCTTTATATTTTCATGTAATTCGTTGGAGTCGAATCTGTATGCCAACTAACGCATAGCAGTGGTTCACTTTTGAATGGGGTGAACTCTCTTCGACCTCTTGCGTCCCATTTCAATTTGAAATAATCCATCTCTCATACCAAATCGTTAACAATTCGTAAAAATAAACTTCTACTCATACGAAAACGATTTCGGAATGTCTGGGCTTCATAAAGCAGCTCGTCGCAAAAGTAATCTTTAAATAAATGCTCGTGAGCGGCTTCACGGTCTCGGTTCAAAGTGGCTCTTCGTGTGTACGTACATGTTTTCGAACTTTCGGCATCACTGTGGAGATTTTCGCGCCGGTCCTCCATGCTCGTGGACCACGCCAAGGGGGCATGGTGTTCCACGCTACCACCTCACCTCCACAATGGGTTTCAGAGGGTACTCTCCTTATCTTGAGAGAAAGACCAAAGTTTGTTTGAATTCATTTAACTATGATGATGAATTTAGATCTACATATGTATGTATCATTGATTGATTTCAAATTATAAGAAAGGGTTAGATCATCATGCTTAATGGAACTTTATTTTTTTTATTTGCTATTATTTACGGCTGGTAATTGTTTTCTTATTTGGGTAGAGTCCTTTCTAAAAGAAAGAAAAAACTTTTTAGCTATGGGTGAAGAGGGCACAACTCTCATCCAAAAAAGTACCCTAACAAAATATTCAATGAGGGTGTGCCACCTTATTTTTACCGAAATGCTACTCTAACACCCAAAATTGTTGGGGGCACAACCCTAATACCCTCATTTTTTATTTATTTTTTCTTTTTTTAAGTTAAAACTAATAAATAAAGCACATTTTATTTATTCAATAAAATAAAAATAACAAGAAATACAAAATATTACATAGATTAAAAATAAAATAACATAAAGTCAATCTAATCTTCGTCATCCAAATGAATCGTGCTATCAACATGTTCCACAAGATCAAGTGGTAGCCTAAAATGTGTACTCGCATCGTGCAACTCCGGAAGAACATTATCGTTTATAACTGGATTGATCGGAAGGACATTATCGTCTATAGCAACTCGTAGTCACCGGATGATTCAGGAGGAATCAACAATTCGCGATCCATTATAGTGTATATTGAGTAGAAAAATAGATAAAAGAAAATTTTTTGGTATGGAAAATATTGTTTAGTTGTATGGTATTTATAATGGTAAAAAAAAAATTTTAATATTAAATGGCCAACGGCATTATAACCGTTTTTTTCAACTTTTCCATTCAGGTAGTTATACCCGCAAATCACAAGAGTTTCACTCGGGTAAGGGGTCGGCGAGGGTGTACCCGCGCGGGTTCCCTCACCCGATACCCTTACCTGCTGGTGCCCCCTTCACCCTAACACCATTTTCCCCCACCTGCTACCCTTACCCGCAAATCAACAAATGCTTGAAATGCAACGACAAATTGATCAAATGCGTCGAATGTGGGAGCGCCGAACTAGTAGCGATGATAACTAGCTTGGAGTTGTTGAGCCTTTGCCTTTGTTGTTGGTGTGGTGTTTGTCTTGAACAATTTGGTAATTTGTGTGTTTTGAATGTTGGATTTGTCGGACAAGTTTGTGGATAGAACAATTTGTATATTTGTTTTATGTTTCGGATATTAGTTTTTATTGGATTTGAATGTTTGAATGGTTTATATTTAATTATTTGTAGGTTTTTGTTTTTAGAAATTTAATATTTCTGAAAAAATATTAAAAATTAAGAAAACAAAAAAAAAACAGAAAGACCTATACCGACGACATGTCGTCGGGATAGGCATTTTTCAAAAATTATAAAAAAATAAAAAACCCTATACCGACGACATATCTTCGGTATAGGTTGACCCTATGCCGACGACAAGTCGTCCGTACAGGGCTTGACTCTATACCGACGACATGTCGTCGGTATAGATTTTCTTTTTAAATTATGTAAATAGACCCTATACCGACGACAATCTTGGCTATTGGTACGAGGCAATACCGACGACATCTATACCGACGACATATCGTCGGTATATGCTATCCCGACGACAAGTCGTCGCTATAGGGTCAAAAAAAATCGTCGGGATAGGGTGATACAGTTGTAGTGTTATTTAACTCGAAAAGTGCTTTTCGTCAAAAGTGTTTATTGACCCATGACTTTTTTAAAATGAGTTTTTAAAAAAGTGTTTGGATTAGCTTTTGTGGTGAAAAAAACCAATAAGTCAATAAGTTGTTATTTAAAAATTGTTTGGCTTAGCTTATATTTATTGTAAGGTAAAAGGTGGATAGATTGATAATTTTATGTTCAAAAAGTCATAAAAAGTTTTAAAAAGTCAGGATTTGTGACTTTTGAAAAACAAAATTTTTAAACTTATCAAAAAGCCAAAATAAAAAGGACTTTTATCAATGACAAACATTTTTTTGACTTATTGAATTTTTAAAAAAACAAATAAGTGAATAAGTCATTTTCAAACTCAATCTCAAACAACCTCTAAGCCTATGAATTTAAAACTAAAAGGTTAATAATTTGCAAAGTTAATAAATATATATTTAATATACTTGCACATAAGTATAAATAATTAAAAGTATATACTTGCACATAAGTATAAATGATTAAAAGTATATAATAAAGAAAATATATAGTCAATAAAATAATATAAAAACATAATAAAAAGAAATATTCGTGTTGGACTTTTTGTTTGGTAAACTTGGAGTGCAAGGGGAAGAATCATAATTGGCTTCGAATGGGTCATGGATCTACAGTATTTGAGTCTGACTGTGTTTTATTTTAATCAGTTAATTAAAGGTATTATTTGTTTAGTATTGTTTGGTATTTATCTAGCAAGTTTAAGAGAATTTTTACAAGGGTGTTTGATTATCTAGTAATTGTTTGAGTCATAGTAGGTTTAGGTTTGTTTAGTCTATTTATTAGATTAATGGTTACAAGTTTTATTCAATGAAAAATAACGAGTTTACATAAATTACTTTATGGTTTTTTATCTTCTCTTTGGTTAGTAATTTACTAATAAAGATTGGAGCGTTAATGAGTTTCAATTGGTATCAAAGCATCCAGGGATTGAAGATCGAGTAAGCAAGGATAACTGGATCAAACTCAAACAATAAAACACCGAAAATATTGATCACAAAGATCGACACTTTTTAATACGAACTCAACAAAATAATTAATAAACTAATATTAATAAATATCAAGATTAAATCTTCAAGCATTGAGTTTGATTAGAAGAGGTCATAATTGAGTTTGAATGGGTTATAGATCTACAGTAAAGTATTTGAGTTTTGTTATGTTTGGTTTTAATTACTTAGTTAGAGTTATTATTTGATTTGTAATGTTTGGTATTTATCTAATAAGTTTAAGATAATTCCAAGAATGTTTAGATTATTCAGTAAAAGTTTGAGTCATGGTAGGTTTAGGTTTGTTTAGTTTGTTTATTAGGTTAATGGTTGCAAATTTTATTCAATGAAACATATGGAGTTTATGTAAATTACTTTCTGGTTTTTCATCTTCTCTTTGGATCGTAATTTACTAATCAAGATTGGAGAGTTCCTGGGTTTCAATTCGAGGCCTCCAAAAATTGAGCGATTAAAGCAATTGCTTGGAAATCATATATGTTAGGTCGACATTAATCTGATTATATGTAGATACCCTAAAGCTTTTGTGTCTTCCAATTTTTTTTATCAGGAGAAACGGTTTACCATCGAAGATCCACTTGTTTCTTGATAGACTTTATAACGAACTTAAGCCTATTAGCAAGGATCTTCAAAATAACTCTAGGGATCACACCGATTAAGGCAATTGGCCTATAGTCAGAAAGAGAAAGTGGGTCTAATTCATTATGAATGAGAGTAACAAAAGATGAGTTGCAACCATAACTTATCTTGCCCTCAACGGTGAAACCAATCCATTATATCATAGAAACTTTTCTCAAAGATATGCCAAATAGATTTGATGAATTTAAAAGTAAATCCATCTAGCCCGGTGCTTTGTCACTACCACAATCCCACACAACGAGCTTAATTTCATCATTGGTGAAACTAGAGATGAGACTGGAGGAGTCTAATTGAGAGAGTCGGTTAACACTTTAATAATTTGATTTTATGTAAGAAAAAATATTGTACTTCAAGACAATTCTTTACCTAAAGGCTAAAATAATTTGTTACCGCATGTATTACAAATTTTAAAAAATTGATATGAATCATCGTAAGAGATTCATAGTAAACACTTTAATTATGTATCTTGATGTTGTTATATGTAGAGTAGACATTTTAAATCTGAAAGAAAATAATAATTTATTGGCTGATATAGTTTACAAGTTGAAGGTAAGTTGTCTTCTCAGTCATTTCTCCTTTTTTGACTCATTTAAATTTGGATTATTGGATTTTAATAATTCCACCTTTTATCAATTGGTCAATAATAATCCCAACTGAGAATATTCTTACCACTAGTCCCTACTTTCAAACTATTTTGTTACATTGGACTCCCCGTTAAAAAAACTTAACGCCGTTAGATTTTATATGACGTGGACATCTGCAAACCGCCGAAAAGTCGAGCCAAGCTAGCAGTGGTCTCGTGGTGGGTTTTGAAATTGGCTCTGGTGGTGTTTAACTAGTCTCGTTGGTCCGGCAAGTCCAAACAGAGATAACGGTAGTGTTTAACGAGACAAGTTAAACACCACCAGAGCCAATTCAAAACCCACCACGAGACCACTGCTAGCTTGACTCGACTTTCCGGTAGTTTACAGATGTCCACGCCATATAAAATCTAACGGCGTTAAGTTTTTTTAACGGGAAGTCCAATGTAACAAAATAGTTTGAAAGTAGGGACTAGTGGTAAGAATATTCTCAGTTGGGATTATTATTGGCCAATTAGTAAAAGGTGAGATTATTAAAATCCAATAATCCTTTAAATTTTTAAGTCCATCCTTGATTCCTCGTTTCCTTTCCTCCCATATTAATAATTTTAAAACCATGTTATTCGAAACTTGTATAATTTGATATTGTGGTTAACAACTTAATATCTTATTTAAGGCATACGTATACAAAAACATACAAACCAATTAAATTAAAATAGAAAATAAATCAAGTCCCAGAACGACAAGATGACTCGAATTAAACTTGCATTAGCTTTTCTCCCAAGGGCATATCCTAGAAAATCATACAATGTGCTATGTTTATTCTAGAAAAAAACTACTTAGCTTAACCAATCCATTATATCATATAAACTTTTCTCAAAGATATGCCAAATAGATTTGATGAATTTAAAAGTAAATCCATCTAGCCTGGTGCTTTGTCACTACCACAATCCCACACAACGAGCTTAATCTCATCATTGGTGAAACTAGAGATGAGACTGGAGGAGTCTAATTGAGAGAGTCGGTTAACACTTTAATAATTTGATTTTATGTAAGAAAAAATATTGTACTTCAAGACAATTCTTTACCTAAAGGCTAAAATAATTTGTTACCGCATGTATTACAAATTTTAAAAAATTGATATGAATCATCGTAAGAGATTCATAGCAAACACTTTAATTATGTATCTTGATGTTGTAATATGTAGAGTAGACATTTTAAATCTAAAAGAAAATAATAACTTATTGGCTGATATAGTTTACAAGTTGAAGGTAAGCTGTTGTCTCAGTCATTTCTCCTTTTTCGACTCATTTAAATTTTTAAGTCCATCCTTGATTCCTCGTTTCCTTTCCTCCCATATTAATAATTTTAAAACCATGTTATTCGAAACTTGTATAATTTGATATTGTGGTTAACAACTTAATATCTTATTTAAGGCATACGTATACAAAAACATACAAACCAATTAAATTAAAATAGAAAATAAATTAAGTCCCAGAACGACAAGATGACTCGAATTAAACTTGCATTAGCTTTTCTCCCAAGGGCATATCCTAGAAAATCATACAATGTGTTGTGTTTATCCTAGAAAAAAACTACTTAGCTTTCAGCCTAGATCGAATATTTGAATTGTAATTAGAGCTGCAAACGAATCGAACGAACACGAATGAACGTAAACAAACACAAACAAACACAAATTCATTTAAGAATAAAATCAGTATTTTCATATCAAAATTAACATACATAAAATCTACAAAAAAAAATATGTAGTACTTGACAATTTACATAATTATTATAAAGACAACTAACAAATATTTTTGATTGATGAAATAGAAAAAAAACATTTAAAAAACGAGTGAACATGAATGAACACAAACAAACACATTACCGGACGTTCACGAACATAAATAAACGAGCGCGACCTCTGTTCATGTTCGTTCATTTAACTCCGTTATAAAATATACTACAATGCATCATCAATACGTATAAACTACGTTATAAAAAGCTTTACAACATGGATCAAATTATTAAAAGCAAGTAAGTCTTTATCATTTCCACCAAGAATCAAAGAAATATGATTCAAGAATCTCAATTACACATCCCAATTACACAGTTGTATTTATTTATAACCCAACTGTGACAAATCCTGTCATTACACCAAAACATTAAACAACCCCCATTTTCGTTGGCACAACAAAAACACAAAATTCAGAATTTTCTCCCACTTTTTAAATCAACAAATCCAGACACACAGAGAGAGAAAGAGAGAGTTCATCTGCACCACCCACCAAGCGATTCAACTGCATTGTTTCAACCCCCAAACAATTCCTATTCTTTAGGGTTTCCAGTTCCAAAAAACCAACAAAATTGAATGTTTTTTCCCCTTATCCTAATTTTTTCTAGGGTTTGTTCTTGGGGTTTGGCTGGAAAATTTGCAAAAAATTGTTAAATTTTTTTGAAAGAAAAGAAGTTGGGTGAAATTTGTGAGAAGGGGAGAAAGAAGAGGGTTAACTGAATTGGTGGGTGATCAGGTCTTCTGAGTGTGGAAGAAGATCTGAAGAAATATGAGTGCATCAAGGTTCATAAAGTGTGTGACGGTTGGTGATGGGGCGGTTGGAAAAACATGTCTGTTGATTTCTTACACCAGCAACACTTTCCCCACGGTGATGATTTCTATTTTAATTTATGGGTTGTTATTGTTGGGAATGTGATGGGTTTTCTGTTATTGATGTTCTTGATTTTATTGGTTCAAGATTTCCAATTTGGTTTGATGTTTCCATGATAAAGATGATGAATTTACATAACTTTCTGTTGTTCTTGTTCTTGGTTTGATTGTTAAAAGCATTTTAATGCTATTTTGGTTAACATTTTCTTGATAAAGATGATGAATTTGCCTGAATTTTTTTAGTTTGTGTTCTTGTTTTCATTGGGATGATATGTTTTGGTTCTCTTTTGGTTGATTTTTTCCATATTATTTTTTGGGTATCCAACTTGATTTAATGTATTCTTGATGCAGTTAAAGAATTTTGCCTGAATTTTCTTTAAATTTTGTTGGTTTATTCTGGTTGATTTTTATCTGATTTAGGAGAAGGAGATTGAATAAGTGTGTGATAACATTCTTTCTGTGTATCCAATTTGGTTTGAGATTTTTATTTTAAATTTATTTTTTCTTGAACTTAATCTTGTTTTTGGTCAAAGATTTAAATGCTCCTCTGGTTGGTTCTATCTAGTTTATGAGAGGAAGTAGCTTTATGATCTGGTCACATTCTTTTTGGGTGTCTAATTTGGTGTAAGATTGAACTTTTTCCTGGTTTTAATTTTATTAACTAAAGATTTTAAAAATTCTTTAATTCATACATTTTTATCAAATTTATGAAAATGATAACCAGTACAATGGTGTGTGTCTTTTTGGGTATTCAATTCAGTTTAAAACTTTGTTGATAAAGATGATGAATTTTCTCTTGTTCTTGATTCTGTTACTTTCATTTTTGTCTAATTCTCAAAAGGAAGAATTGTATATGATGACATTCTTTTCGGGTAATCCTAATTTGTTTTAGAATTTTGTTGATGAATTTAGAACCTTTTCTTGTTCTTGCTCTTGATTCTGTTTTGGGGTATCAAAATTCTACTTTTGTTTATATAGAATAATTGTCCCTTGTTCACAAATACTAATTACATATTCAAACAAAAGCTTTGAGTTGTAAAAGATAGAAGACAAGCATTTTTGTATATCATGGGATTTGAGCTAAAATCTTTCTTGATTGTGGTTTAAACAGGATTACGTCCCAACGGTATTTGATAATTTCAGTGCTAATGTAGTTGTCAATGGAAGCACGGTTAATCTAGGCTTGTGGGACACTGCTGGTAACATTTTGAAAATGTGTATTAATTAACTTCATAATATTTGTTTAATTCATAGTATATTGATACATGTGTTGACTGCGTTATATGAAACAGGACAAGAGGATTATAACAGACTAAGACCGTTGAGTTATCGTGGGGCGGATGTTTTCATTTTGGCTTTCTCACTCATCAGCAAGGCCAGCTATGAAAACGTCTCTAAGAAGGTGAATTTCTCCTCTATTTTTATTAAAAAAAAAAGTTTCCCCATGTAATTCCTGTAATGGCTGTGATAATTTGAACTTAAAGTTGTTTTTTTTTCTTCAGTGGATTCCAGAATTGAAGCATTATGCTCCTGGTGTCCCAATCGTTCTTGTTGGGACGAAACTTGGTGAGTTATTTCGTGTTCTTTTTTCAGCCATAAATCTTCGTGACTATGATATTTATCCAAAACTTCTATGTTTCCATGTAAATTATGTATTTTTTGGTATTTAAAAGTCGTTATAAGCATCCAATGAGACGAGATAACAATATAATCATATAATCATACGTGTTTTGAAAGCATCATTTTGGTCTGTGTGATTGTTGAGATTGTATTAATTTGGGTCTACAAGATTGTATTTTTGACCATTTTTCTGCTTATCTTTATATCATTAACCTATAATGTAATTATTATTCGAACATACTATAATTTTAACATTATTGAATTTCTAATGGATTGTAGATCTTCGGGATGATAAGCAGTTCTTTGTAGATCACCCTGGTGCAACTCCCATTACTACTGCTCAGGTGCTAAACTCATACCCAAAATTTGTAGAACCAAAAGAGTAGAGGCTGCAATTTTGACCCATTTACTTATGAATGGGTCCGTTTTGCCAGCTCTACAAAATTGCTTCCATTTTTCCTAATGCAGAATAATTAATATATATTTTCTGATTGTTCATAGGGAGAGGAATTAAAGAAGACAATTGGAGCCCCCGAGTACATTGAATGTAGTTCAAAAACACAGTTGGTAAGTTAAATCTTGCTTTTTTTTTCTAGTGGATTTGTTATGTTAAATACATATATGCTTTTTTTAACAGAATGTGAAGCAAGTTTTTGATGCTGCCATTAAAGTCGTTCTGCAGCCTCCAAAGACGAAGAAAAAGAAGGGAAAATCTCAAAAAGCGTGCTCGATATTGTGATCAAGAAGATGGAAAGATTGAAAACTAGTTGTATTTCACTGTTGTTTCACACTGTTCTTGTCATGAATTCATTTTCATATCAAGTTGATTTGAATTTTGGTCTTTAAGTATTTGAAGATCGTGATGTACTAATCTTGTATTTTGGTCAAAAGTTTGTATTCAGTGCTCGTTTCAGTTTGTGATCATGTGTAGTGTCATTCTGTTGAAAATTCTTGATCCGTCGTTCGAGTCAAAACTTGATAAAAATGATTCTATATGATCAAAAACTGATGTTGAAAATAAAGGGATAATTTCATGTTAATATTACATCGTGTAACATCCTATGTTGTCAAAAGCCCACAAGGCTAGGCCCTCAGGCGCATCCCAACGCAGCCTTGTCGCCGCGCTTTAAAAGCGCATTTTCAGGCCAGGTTCTGCCCAAGTTCCGGCTAAAAGTGCTGGAAACAATTACACTAGTCCTAAACAAGTCTGAAATGAACCTAAAACAGTCTAAACTATCCCAAAACAAGCCTAAAACATGTTTAAAACCCCTAAAAATTATATTTTTATACTATACGCTTTGCTTAAAAAAACCTCACTTTTTAAACGCTTTGCGACTAGGTTCCGGGCAAGGCCTCTGCGCCATGACAACATGGGTAAAATCCACATTAAATTTAATGTGAATCATATGTAATATAACGTGAAGATCACGTAACATATCTTCCTATTTAAATGAACTTGATAAATGGTAGTTGGTGTGATAAATGTTCTCATGCTTTTATGCATTTAAGCCCATGACTATCACAAACAATACCAGGGCACACCATTTAAGAAAAATGTAGCTCATTAATGAACAACCATTTCATGTACAATTTATTCTTCAATTTCTTATTTTCTTCACTGAAATTCACATTTGAATATGGTAATAAATAAAGGTTCATTTGCTAATAGCTTTTTATTAAACCAAAAAAGAACACTCATATAAGTCTTAAACCGACAATGTAACACCATATACAAATCTCACATCAATTATGCATGCAAAAAAATGTTTGGCTCGACCAGAAATACCACCAATACGTTTTGAATAGCTGTTAAACGTACTTAGATGGGAGTAATTTAAAATGAGTGACCTAAAAAGTCTACAAACAGACAACAGTTCTAATAGACAAAGCGGATAATATTAACCGGTATGAGGAGTCAGATGTTATAAGATGTGCAGTTAACATGCAACTGATAGAAAGTAACATCAAACAATCAAATCACAAACCATAAAGATTCATAAGAAGACACAAAACTTTATAGTATTATAGTAGTATGTCTCATACAGCAAATCAATCCAACATCCTAAGGGAAAGTGTTCTCACAATATATACAAAACATAACTTGAACATATTATTTGATTATAAACCATAGTATTCTACCTCTCGTGAAAATCTCCAGCCAGCATCAAGGTGATGACAGTCGCATTAGATTCTCAAAACTGTACCACCTTACTCTACCTACCCACTAGTCGTACAAACCTAATACGTGAAACTGGGGGGAGGGGGTACTACTATACATGACAAAAGGAGGACTCAAAATAAGACTAACGAAGTTTATTCTGGGCGACAGCCTGGCAAAGTTCAAGCTCTTCATCATAGAACAACACTCTGTTTGAAGCAAATGGTTTGCAGATTGGTTTTGGTACTAGAGATGGAACAATGTACCTAGGAGCAAATGCAGATTCTTGAAATAAAACTGCTGCAATTTGGCGCATTTCAGTGAACTTTAGGCGGGAAGGGGGGCGGGGTCCATGCCTCGGTGCTTTTGGAGTGCTTGGTAGTTTTAAATCTTTGATTTTCTCGTCGCCCTTGCTATAATTAGTTAAAAATCATGTCAGTAGATAATAGATTATTGAACAAAATGATATCTTTGCAGAAAAAAAAATGAAACTAAAAGAAGATGAGATGTTTACCATACAAAAGGCCAGTGTTCAGTAGGTAGTGGTGTTGATGTGCATAACATTTCTTGTCGAGACCTATCTGGTGTGGTGTAGTTAAAATAGAATTGCCGAGCTATCTCAACCTGAAGAATAAATATGCAAACGATTTTTAAAATTGTTTTTCTGTAATATTAGATCATTGTGCTAAGTACAGAAGTACAATAAAAGGAAACATAGAAAAACTCACAGCTTTTCTGACTCTCTCAGAGACATGGAAAGCAGCTCTCAGCTGGTCATGGTGGAGGTGACAAAGTATCTTAACCTTGAATCACAAACAAGGATAAATCATATTGATATAAAAATGCTAATAGAAGTTAACAAATTTTACTACAAAAACATTCCTGCGCTGCAGAATTTTTCATTTTGAGAATTGAAATATTTCTTTATTGGGGACTTCTCTAACTAACAACAATTACTACTTTTTGGTCATATATTAGAGGTTCCTTTAATTATTTGGTTGACAAGTAATCTGAATGGAAATTCTATGAAGTCAAATGTTGCAATTCTCATATGATAAAAGGAAATGTGCCGTGCCAAGTAGGTAATTGACCCTTTATATATAATATATTGTCTCTTTGCCAATGGAGACAGGAAAGTAAATTAGAAGGAAATGGTCTCGTATCAGAGAAAATGTGCCACTAAGATTCAGAAAGAAAAAGACAGTATACAACAAACATGTGTAACGCATGTAGATATAAAGAGGAGCAGGTGAGCATACTGATTATTTTTGCCACTGTTTGCTTCAGTTACAATAGTAGAATACTAGAATTGATTTATACAGCCAACAAGCAGGTTTCATCTCATTATCAAACATTTATAATTGATGTTTTCAAAGATTGTGAGTTTTTCCCAACCATTTCTCTTTGAGCTGTTATCAATCATAACTAGCTCAATTTTATAATCTCAAGAAAGCCATAGAATGGCATTGTCCACAGAAATTTACATTGATTTGATTATATGGCCACAGAAATCATTATAAAGGAGTTAGTGTTCTCAGTTGCATCTTTATGTGGCAACCTAACAAAATCTAAGTTCAAAGAGCTTAATACGTTAAATCAAGTTAATAGCACAATTTTTAATGGCATTCACCTTATTAATCTACCATAGAGCGTATTTTTGGACAAATGAAAAACAATTCATGCAAGATGTAAGAGACTAGTCCTGAAAATCTGTACTTGAACACTTGTCACATAGCAGTATTCCAAATATGTATCATTTATTAATTTACCAATGAATTACACAAAAAATATCACAATTAATACTTAAGTACATTTTACCGTATACCAATTTATCAGTCAATCTAAAATAGAGATGAAAAGTGGGTTACCAGCAACTCCATTGGGAGAGATTCAAGCCTGGACTCATAATCTGATACATCACCGTTAGGGTGTAGGATCTTGGGTGTTCTCAGTAAATTATTCTCCTTGGGTAGATCAAGTGATCCAGCCACATGATTACATTTGAACTTATCAGGTGATAAAATTATAGGGATGTCACTGGCACATTTATTCTGATACATAGTAACTCCCTGAGTATTCTCTGCATCCATAACATCAACATTTTTCTTCCCAATATCTATACAAGATTTCGAAGTTGACGCCTTGCTATTACGAATCTGAGCAAGAGCACCTGGCTTCAAATACTTATTAGAACTACTGATACGCCTCTTCCGCTTTGAAGCCTTGGACGTTTTCTCTTTAGGGGACACTTTACCCATCCTACTTGATCTTTGCTTTCTCTACTGCTTCTCAAATCCGGAGTAACATTACAACTAAATGCCACAGGTAGTGCACCTGTACAGGCATAACCACATCAGAGATCAATAAAAAAATTCAATCCTTAAATCGACCATAATCCCCAAAATTAGGTGAATAAACCACATATTACTAAATACATATTGACAAAATCAGATACATAGATCCAATTTAAAAGATGCAAAATTTGAAGCTGAAAGAAAACACAGTACACCTACATGCAAGAAAACCTAATAATCACAAAGTCTGCAGTCTCCAAACACGAAGGAACTTCTTTTTCTCCTAAACTTCGAAAATAGATACAATCAGAATTCACTATTGACTTTCATCCTCACACTCTGTTGCTCAATGTACCTATGCGTCAGTAACCGTCTAACCGACAACCAAAAAATCCAAAAATTAAAGATACAACAAGCAGAAACTGTAGTCTGTATATGATACCATCACACATATGCATTAAAGCTGGAATCATCTCAAACGAAGCTTCATAAACGGATTAAAAAAAACCAGAAATCGATTCATACGGATATTCACACAAGGAATCGATTACTCGATCCATCTCGAATCAACGAACAATCGAAAATCAATTAGCAAACGAAAATTCAACTAAAAATAGATGAAGAAGCACACGAACCTGTGGAGAGAGAGGATGAGGAAATTGGGGGAAATGGAGGTTGCTAGGGTTTTAAATTGCAATTTGAATTGATTCTGATTGCCCGCCAAATTCTTTTATTTTAGGAAATAAAATAAAAAAATAAAACAGTAGATCTTTATGCTGACGTGGCGGAATATTTGTGGAAAGTGGTGAAGACGTGTACGAGAGTCATGGAGAATCCAAAGTCTTTATTCTGTCCAGCTAGGCCATATCATACGGCCGTAAATCGCGCTATATTTATTTAAAAAAATTTATTATTCTATTTTATTACATCATTTAATATTAATTAATAATCAAAATTTAAATATGGTATTTAATAAGATACAAAAATGGCCAATATTTAATAAAATATGCTTATAATATAAGTTTTGTATATCATTTTACATAATATCATACTTTTATTTTAATTAAATGCTTTTCTTTTTATAATTTTAAAGATTTTGCGTTATCTGCAATTTTTATTTTTTTAGTTTGATGCATATTTTTTTATCACAGTCATAAAGTTTTCTCGGTTCATTCTTTTCATTTTTTTTTTCCTTTGATGCATTTATTTTAGGTGTTGTTAGCATAATAGTATTATCTTTGTTCGTCATAAATAACTTGTAATATGTTTGAGTTCTTTGTTTAATACACATTACCTAATCACATTGCATGGAAACATAATATTTTAGGTGTTATTAGCATTCACTATCTTTAAATTGCGTTGAAAAGTATCTCGAATAGTTGAATCAGTTGTCGGATATGAGGCAATGGTCGCAAAGCCAAGTAGTGAAGGAAACGCATCAAAGTTTTCAATGAGGATTGGTCGAGGTTGTAAGGAGATATACGCCATGCATTTTTGTTGATTTTTCGAGTTTAGTAGTGTTTAGGAGACGTATATAACTAAGTGGATGTGCTCATAATCAATTTCATATTTTCCTCCAATCCCTATATTTATGTTTTTCCTGCAAATTGTGTTATTGTTTCGAATGCCCAATGGGTGGTGCCATCCACAAGGTGTTGGTGTTTTGAATATAATTTTACTATTTTTGTGTAATTTGATTTACTTAATGATCAGATGAGAAGTAATAATGAAATATCAAACAATTTGATAAATATGAAATGCACACTTGTTTGATGATCTTATAATTTCTAGTACTAAAAACAAAGTGTTGTATTAAGGGAGTGAAACCCACTAAACAACGGAGGTCAGAGGGCAGCGCCCCTAGTTAGCAGGGTCCTAAGGGCAACGCCTTGAATTTTTTTTCTTCATGTTTTGTTATGCGTTGGAATTTGATTCGGAAATGAAATTTGCTTAAGTTTACTCATCTGAAGTATATTATTCATCAGTAGTTGTTGTTTCTACTCATTCGGACTGGATTTGGTCATCCTGACCAAATTGAAACAACAATGAATGATTAACGGTTTTGGCGGTTTTTGATCAATAATCGTCATAATGTTTTTAAATTATGATTCTTATTCGATTGAATATTCGAGTATACCATCGAAATAATTCAATCTAAAAATGAATACACGGTTATCAAAGAATCTAGATCATCACAAACTCACATTCCTTCACAAGGAACCCTAGTCCCTAAGCGAATAATTAACCACCTGATGAGCCGATGAGTATTGACATACCAAATGGGCCTCACGTGGTGAACAACAACACCACCATTGTTTATGTCCCTCCGCCACCACCGTTGTTGACATCACCAGCGTCACCATAAAAAAAAATAACGGTGAACTCATTTTAATATTTTTTTTTCTAAAACGACTCAGCTTAACCCAAACTCATTGTAGTTAAAAAGTTGTTTTGACCTAAATTGTTATTTTAACCTGAACTGATCATAGTCATCCCGTTATCCAACCTAACCCGTTAGATACATAATTTTCCATAAACAAAGTATGGATGATAATTAGTGTCTCAACCCAGGCTCTCAGAGACTTATTTAGTCAGATGGTTTTGTGGATCCGTTTCGGAATGACCAGACCTAACCTCTTATCTTTTTTTTAAAGAAAATTATAGTTAGTCTGAATTTTCAAAATTGTTATTTAGGTAAGGAATTCTAACTAACTAACTAACTTTTTTTTTAAGTTTGATGAAAGTTATATCTAACCCTAAACTTCTAAATCTAATATTTTATAAATATGATATTTTTCTGAAGTTTTGTGAACAATTATTTAATTATAAATAAATGTGTTTTATGAAATAAAATGATTTGGGCTATGTTTAAAGTTGGGATTTTGTACACAAGTTAAACATACGTGATATACATTGGTTCATTTTTTTCTTCTTATATTATTGTTTTGTGATGATGTTCATTTTGTCATACCATGATTAAAATACATTTAGTATGATAAACGAAATGATGAACTAGTAGGACAAATGTACGTTAGGGGCCTAAATGACGAAAAAAAAGAAAAAATACAAATAAAGAACAATAAAAGAAAGATTGATATGAATTATTTTGATATTAGATACTTGAGACGGATTCATCACTCGAGACGATATGACATGTAGGTGATGGGCGTAAGTCAGTGTGACAAAAATAACACGAAATTATCTAAAACGTAAAACACAATAATGAATACATATAACATGATGATGAAATATATTTGACATATTGACCAGACCTGACATTAAACAATGACCAGATATGATATTATACAATAACCAGATATGACATTACACAATGACCTAACATATTTGACACAATGACTAATATGACCAGACCTGACATTATACACAATGACGAGCAAATTACACAATGAGCTGCAAAACGTAATTTTTTTCGTTTTTTGTATATAACGACACTATACTCGTTTTAAAGATAAAAATGCTCGTTTTTGTCATTGTGTTTTACGTTTTAGATAATTTCGTTTTATTTTTGACATTAGGTCTGTCATTATTAATGTCAGGTTTGGTCATTGTGTAATGTCAGGTCTGGTCATTGTGTAATGTCGGGTCTGGTCATTGTGTAATATCATGTCTGGTCATTGTGTAATATCAGGTCTGGTCATTGTGTAATGTCAGGTCTGGTCATTGTGTCTAATGTCAGGTAATTGTATCAAATATTTTTCATCACTATGATATATATAATACATAAAAAAACAGTGACAAAAATAACACGAGAAAAATACAATGATGAATACATATAACACAATAATAAAAAATATTTGACACAATGACCAGATTTGACATTTCACAATAACCAAACCTGACATTACACAATGACCTAGTTTTACACAATGACCTGACAAATTATACAATGAGCTAGAAAACGTAATTTTTTTTCCGTTTTTGTATATAACGACACTATACTCGTTTTAAAGATAAAAAAAAACGATCGTTTTATGGTGTAATTTTTTGAAAAAAATAATGTCGTATGTAAAGTTATGAACGTTTAAAAAAAGAGGGGAACTTGATAAAAAGTAAACAAAAATGGGCATGACTAAAATACTCTCCCAACAACTTTTTCTTCTACAATTTAATCTTAACCGTTAAATCATTTCTACAATTTAACCTAGTGATCCTAAATCTCTCACCTTTTTTATTTTAAAAACTCTTTTTTTACTTAAACCTAACCCTAGAAGTTGATATTTGGTATAAAAGCTTCAGATGTTAACCATTGCATATAAAAACTTTATACTAAACGTTCATATTTAACTAAAGTCAGTACGTGACTCGTTTATTTTAAAATCTAATTATTTTGAATGTTTGTAGTATAGGTCTAAATTAACAAGTTAACAACGATATCCATTATTATACATGTTTAAAAAAACACAATATCAAACTACCAATATAAAAAAAAGGTCAATGATGAAAATGTATACGAGCAAGCTACCATGTCTTGAATGTTAGTTGAAGTTGAGTTACAAACGTGCTATTACTAACTGCGAACTAGTTGGACAACTATATATATACTTACGCAGTAATAAAATTCAAAATTAAACAAATATTTTAAAACTAATTACAATCCGAATAATAATATAATAATTTAAAACTACAAATTTATAAAGGTTTAACAACTTGGATGTTTAATTACTATCCGAATAATAATATAATAGTTTTTATATAAAGGAACAAAAACCATACTTTTTAAGTAGGTTTGTACAATTTAATTACTCTTATGTAACATCCCAAAATCCATAGGCCAGTGATTCGGGTTAGTGGGTGACCCGGATTCCCACTTCCTTTCACGTAATAAAGAGCGAGATTGGTCGTACACGGGCATTGATTAACGGCATTAAATGATACAGTTAGTCATTGTAACCCTAACTCGAGACTCGTCCCGTGCAAATTAGAACTAGAAGGGGGCCGATCGTAACTTTAGGAATTATATAATCCTATGATTGAGAAAACCCTAAGCCATTTTGGCTTGGGACTTGTGTGACGGCAGAAGGCATAGAGAGAGAGAGAGAGGAGGCTGTCGGAGAGGAGAGGAGCACAGTGGTGGTCGTGTGGCGGACTTGTGGCGGCATCTAGCGGAAGGGGACCTCTCTTCGTGAAAGGTAAATCTCTTACTTCTTGTTTTACCTTTTTGTTCGTGTTACTTCATAGGAACCCGGCTAGAGTGGGTTGTGGTCTCGGCTAACGACGAAGGAGACGGAAGGGGGTGGCCGTCTATGGAAGCGACGATCATGGGTGACGGGGAGACGTAATGGCGGCGGCTCGGTAACGAGCAGGGTAGTCGGTAATGGGAGTGGTCAAGAAGGCAGCGGTAGCGCGTTGTGGTGGCTGTGGGGACGACACGGTGGTGCATGGTGGAGGAGCTCGGGACTGGTGGCGGTGGCCGACTAAGGTTGACCAGATATCAAGAATGAAGACGACGGCGACATATGATGGTGACGCGTCGGGATGTGGAGCTACGATAATGCCGGTGGTGGCCAAAGGTAGGGTAATAGCGAAGGGACGACAGAGAGCCGACAAGGAGGAGAAGAGAGGTCGGAGCTGTGACGGCGGCATGTATGCGGTGGCTCGGCAACGGTGATCGCTAAGGAAGCATGGTGCGCGAACGAAGGAGAACCGTGGTGGCGCTTGGTTTTGGTACCTGGTGGTGGTGGTGGTACACGGTGGGTAGCAGGAACGCAGGTCGGGTACACCCGACTAGGGTCTTGCGGGATTATGGCTCGCATGCGTATGCATGCACACGTACGTGCATGCACAGAAACTCGGTTCAGATGTTCGGTTTTAACCGGGTCAAGGACGACCCGATGCGCATGCGTGGAGCTACGGGTTAGGTAAATCAGAAGGGCGAGAAGACGAGACCAAGTGACGGGATTGTATTATTTTGTGTGTTATTAGAAGTATGATTAGAACGTCTTTTGATCATGTGATCGTACACTTAACAGGTACGGGGTTACGAGTGAGTGGACAAGTATAGGACAAGGATCAACGCTCAGCATAACCAGTGAGTTTATAATGCCCCTCTTTTAAACGTTTTACTGTTTTGGGGCTAACGTACGTACATTCACGTGGTGTTAATATAATGAATAATGATAAGGGCTTCGGGTTCTAACCCGCTATATTTTGAATATAAAATGAGTGTTAAGAGTCGTAGGGTCAGTGGTGTGCTAAGGGTGGATCTGGAAGAGTCGGGCTTTAAGTTAAATGCCCATGATTTCGGTGTGAGTTAATGATATGGGTTATTAGTGCGTGACGTGTTAATGGCCGAACGGGAACGGTAGTGCCTGTATTAAATGCTAACGAGTTTACCATATTAAATATGTTGTTCTAGGGTTATTCGTGAAGTGTGTGTGGTTAGTGAATTATATACATAGGGTGATATTACTTGTTTATATTTAAGTGTCGGGTTTGCTTCGTTGTTCTCGTGGCATGGCAAACGGGATTTGTGAAGGATGAGGTCCTTCGGGAAGTCACCAGAGGTGACAACTAGTTAACAGGTTGATGATGAGCTCGGGGTGTGTTGATCGCCCTGACGAGAGTAACCCTGACGAGGGTACAACAATGAGGTATGTGTTTGTATGCTTATATATATAAGTGTTAATGTGCATGCTAATGATTAATTGTATTTACTGTGGATGAGTTAGGGTTATTGTGACGTGTTGAATTGTGACGTGTAGGGTTAAACTGACCATTGAGTCATGACTTGTGACGTGACGCATATAAGAGTCGTGTCAGTTAATTGTGAGAGCCTTGGTTAAGGCCGGATGTGTTAGTGTTTTAGGGTAGGTTGTGTCAACCCAGAGTCGAGTCAATATGAATTCTTGGGTATGAGTCGCTAGCATAGCATGTTGAGTCTATGCGGTTGTGATGGTAAGGTTATTATTATTTATATTGGTAGTACGGGTTGAGTCTTGGGTAATTAAACGGTTACGGGATGTCATGGGGCGACACGGGATTAATCATTTATTAATAAAGTGCAATTATATTTTATAAGGACTGGAGTGTCCGAGTGAATTACACCAAAGGACTTGGTGTGGTGGTTTTTCTCTAATTTAAACTATTAGAACCCACTCAGCGTAACTGAATTTGTGTGTACGTTAGACTATTTACAGGTAAGCGGCGTATCGACATATCTTGGCTCGGAAGCAGCGTTACTCGGATCGGTGTGCAGACATTTGTAAGGTAAACCTAATAAAATTAAATGGTTATAAATGAGTTTTGAAAGACTTCCGCTGTAGTTTTAATTACAATAAATGTGTTTTTAATTATTACGACCCATTATGAGAACCAACTGTAGAATGCCCGGGTTGGGGTCTTACATCTTATAATAATTATAATTGGTTTTATTATTATAATAACAAAAGGCATAATAAAGCAACATTAAACTATCCATTAAAACATACCCGTGAAATGGTATTCCACCCATGAGTTAAACCATCCAGAGATGATTACGAGAACTGTGTCTTTTAGCATGCTCTGGGATCCCATTTCTTATTAATTTGTTGAAAAAAACCCCTAAAAACTGTTATTAATAATCAACAAGCAACTTATATAACAAAAAGCATAATAAAGTAACATTAAACTATCCATTAAAGTATACCCTTGAAATGGAACTCCATCCAATCATGATTACAGAACGGTGTCTTTCATTTGTTTTCTGGTTAAAAAAAGTTATATTTTTGCAAATGATAAGGCAACTTAAATAAAAAAATATCGTACTTTTATATTTTATAATCAAATGTCTCAAATTAATTAATTATGCATCTATTATCATCGAGTATAGTATAAATAATCCATATAACTTTTATATTTTAGGTCCATTGTATTAAGAAGTTAAAAAATCCTACGTTAAATCTTGTAGAATAATGATCTTAATCTTGAATCTTCTTACTTCTATCGGTTTATTTTTTCTTAGGATTTTAAATTTAAATTTTGTTAGATTATGCCCTATAAGTCCAAAAATGTATAAAATTAAATTTCAAAATATAAATAAAAATTATTTAAAAACAAGGAGTACAAACTAAACTTTAACCAATATTGATACATTATTTAAAAATTGGGTAACCTGTAAAACAAACATGTTTGGTAAATGTTTATTTAATTATCGGATACCTAAAAATAAGCATATTTAGTTATAGGAGATCTAAACACAAGCATATATAGTAGATGTTTATTTTATGCATGTAATAAAAAAATATAAAAAATACAATGAGATATGTAGTTTTTTACATCAAACATTGACTAAAAATTTATTTTTATTATTATTACTAGCTTAGATCTCGTGTCTACACACGGGGTGAAAAATATCCATACATAAAATTCTTAAATCATTATGTGTATATTTTACAGATGTAAAAATGTATTACATATACTAAGAATAAAAAACAAAATGCAAAATATGTAAAAATTTATATCTAATTGGGTTTTGAAAATACGTTAATTATTATTTAATGTAAGTTGACTTTCATTTAATATTTGATTGAAAATAAAAATTACTTAATTAGATTTAAAGTTTCTTATAACAAGGGATAATTTAAAATAAATGTGTTTTATTAGTATAATTAGTATTTTCTTTAAAAATATATTATTATTAAAAGATAGAGGTGTATTTAATAAGAGAGAGACAGGAAAAAATGATAAGAATGAATATGGTGGCGACACGTGGCATGAAAAAACCTTTATTTATTATATAGTATAGATTTATTTATTTCTTAATCCTAATATTTGTTTTGTATAAGCTAAATTTACAAAGTCCGGTCCAACACAAGTATGTGTGCTCGTGAATCAATTTAATTGGCTGGTTCCATATGCTTGACAACATAAGTTTTTTTAATTAAATTTATAAAAAGATTCTAACAACTCAAAGTATAAATTTTAAAATAAAGTAGTTTATTCTTGATTTATAAGTGCCCAATACAATTGATCTTCAATAATGATTTCGTATTCACCATGAATTACTTATTTTACTTGAACTGGCTAAAATACAAGATTGAAAGTTGAAACCATCTTATTTAATGGTTAAGACCTTTTAACTAATTAACAAACCAACCCATATAAGATAGTTTGAAATTTCAAACTGAATAATCGATTAACAAATAACCAAGCTTATGGTTTAAATAAATATCAACATCAACATATTCATCTCTATCTCTATAATTTAACTAAATGTCACATTTTTTTTTAATTTAAGAGTAAATTACAGAAATTGTCTTTTATGTTTATACCATTGCACATGACCAGACTTAACTGAGAAATTTAACTGGGTTAGTGTCAAAGGATGTAACGTGCAAGATTTATAAACATAAATGACGATATCTGGCAATTTTTGGGCTAAATGACAATATCTGAAAAAGAGTATAAACATAAAGAAGATTTCTGTAAATTACTCTTAATTTAACTTTATATTTGTTTTGACATTCCACATCTCATTCTCTATTTCACTCACAAACACTTATTTTATTATTTTTTCTCCTTCCTATACATTCACAAAAAAATATAGATATTGATGAAAATAAATCTATATATTTAGATAATATCTATTTACTAAACTATAAATTTTAAAGATGGAGATTGAGATAATATCCTGATGGAGGTGCAAAATAAAAAAAATTCTAAATAATAAAGATAGAAATACATATTCTATTGTGAGTGCTCTTATTTAGTTTCGGTCTAATCATGCACATATTAAAAAAGATCTTAAAGATCTTCAAACATTACAAAAAAATAAAAATGACTAAGTTCAAAACTTAAATGATATAGTTGGTTATTTTCTCACATATCTCCCATGTTTTTATCGAGTACGAGTTAGAGAATCAAATTAACATCTCCCATGTTTTTATCTGTTTAATCATGCACATTCCTTGTTTTATTATGCACCAAAAATTGCTGCGGAATCGTAAAGTTGACAATAAGATGGTAGAATTTGATCTTCTGTATCAAAATTGAAGGCCCATATCAAATTTGGTCGTCTGTATCAAGTGTGGTATTTAGTACCAATTTTGGTCGTCCGTATCAAACCGGGTATTCTATATCAAATTTGGTCTTCTATATCAGCTGAAGCATCAATTAAGAAACCGCCAAAAGTTGACAATTATGACATTTATTTATGCCAATAGACTTGACTTATTGTGAAAGAGTGAGATGTTCCATTACACCTATTAACCCCCTATATAAAGAAATCATTAGGTTTGATTTCGTATATCAAATTTCATACATTCGAAATTCACAAAAAAGAACCTCTCGTCATTTAGTAAACTTTATGTATTACCCAATTATTAATTTCATGTTAGGCGAAATGCTTTAATCTGAAAACGAAATATTAGATTCAGAAAGATATCCGGTCAGACTAAATCCAAAAACACTACCGTTCAAAGTGCTGATACACATATATGCATTTTATTCATAATCAATATCATAATTTTAAAAATTAATAAAAACTCATTTTTTTTAATTAAAAGCGGTTCAAACCAGCAAAACAAACCAACTTTTTTTAAGGGAAAAATACAAAAATGGACATTTGACAAAGAAAATACTCAAAAATGGACATCCTTTTTAGCCTACTGTTTCATAGAAATTGTTCTTGCGAAAAGGCTAAAGACGGCTAAGCTAGCCGGCTAAAATTTCCGTGCCAACATTCCGTTTGTCAGAGTACGAGCCAATAAGCATGTGACACGTGGCAGGCTTAGCCTTCTAATAGACGGCTATAATTGTTTATTTAGACGGCTAAATGCATTAGACGGCTAAAACTGTTTATTTAGACGGCTAAGCCTGCCACGTGTCGCCATATTATTGGTTCGTACTCTGACAAATGGAATGTTGGCACAGAAATTTTAGCTGGCTAGCTTAGCCGTCTTTAGCCTTTTCGTAAGAACAATGTCCATAAAAAGTAGGCTAAATAAGGATGTCCATTTTTAAGTATTTTTTTGGTCAAATGTCCATTTTCGTATTTTTCCCTTTTTTTTAACCGTAGCCGGTTGTTGACATGGACACCCCTATTTGAGTAGAGAGAGAACCATATTTTGGATATAATGGTAGTACTGTTAACTTACCTATAACAAAAACAGGGAGCAATGTTAATTTGATGTATAATATCACCAAGAAGAAGAAGACCAATTTTGATGAATTATTCCGACTAAAGGTTGCATGACGGTGGCCGGTGACTACTTCGCTCAACTCTAACGATCTAACTAAAAGGTATAACGATACAAATTTCTCCTAAATCTTATTCCATTTTCAACTTCGTCTTCTTCACATTCACGTACCTTCATTTCACTAATTTTTCTGCATGCGAGTGAACGACATATAATCCGGTTCTAGTGACCGGAATAGCGAAAATGATTCTGACTATTTGATCATTTATAATCAAACAATCAGTTTAAAAGAAACTGATTCCAATTATCTGATAATTATATGGGTTATTTTACATGTTAAAACCATTGGGTCTTGTTGTAGCTACACCAGATGACATCATTAAGACACCTGGTGATGTCATCATACATCCTGTGTTGTAAGTGAAAAAGGTAATATGACATGTATTTGCATATTGTGTCTGAATAATTTGGGGCTGGTGTACTGATTCAGACAAGAAGACACGTCTCTTGCAGCTTGATTGGTTACAATTGATTATCTTATTCTGATTATTCCATATCACGTAATCACTCTCAAAACACAATGCGAAACACCCCTTAAACGAAGGGGGTGTTCAATTTTGTTAAAAATCAGGACTTATAAAAAATCCTTCTTTAATGCCATAAAGAGTAGAAGGCGGTTGAAAAGACCAAACTGCCCATGATTTAACGTTAAAAAGTATACGGAGTTAGTCATACCACAGAGACGAAAATCATACTTTACTCTAATTTTTATCATAAATATAGAATTAAAAATTGAATGAACACAGGTGGTTTAATGGCTGCAGCATGGGATCATTTTGGGGAGATTGCAAGTGTAGCCCAGTTAACCGGGTTGGATGCAGTGAAGTTAATAGGGATGATTGTGCAAGCGGCCAGTACAGCCCGAATGCACAAGAAAAACTGCAAGCAATTTGCTATGCATTTGAAGTTGATTGGAAATCTCTTACAACAACTTAAGATTTCAGAACTTAAAAAGTACCCTGAAACCCGTGAGCCATTGGAGCAACTCGAGGATGCATTGAGAAGGTCTTATATTTTAGTCAACAGTTGTCAAGATCGAAGTTATCTGTACCTGCTCGCTATGGGGTGGAACATTGTTTACCAATTCAGAAAGGCGCAAAATGAAATAGACAGATACTTGAAGATCATCCCTCTCATTACTCTAGTGGATAACACGCGAGTCAAGGTATGATTTGTACACTTTTAACTGTAGACACATTTTGTATTTCTAACAAACTTTTGGTGGTCAACTTTATTCTAACTTTCAAAATCTTTTCAAGGTGATATATCGAAAAAGGTCAACGTGGTCAAAGTTATTGACACGTCATCATTTTGACTGCGTAACATATTACCCTACATTGAAAATTTTATAAAGTTTGAGTCTTTTTTGAGTGAAAACAATCTTGGTGCAAGCAGCAATCCTTTTTTAGGCTCATAACATTTTTATGACTTTTTAGATTCTATAATGTAAGCAGGAAAGATTGGAATATATTGAAATGGACCAACGGGAGTACACGTTAGATGATGAAGAAAGAAAGGTGCAAGATGTGATCATGAAGCCAGTGCCCTCTGATACTGATGCTGATGTTCTAAAGAAATCGCTTTGTTGTACCTACCCACATTTGCCATTCAATAAAGCTATCCAGAAAGAATGCGAAAAACTTCATGTGGAATTAGAGCATTCGCAGGCTAATTTAGATGTAGGACAATGTGAAGTAATCCAACATTTGATTGACGTTACAGAAGTTGTTGCTTCAAAGTCTGAATCAAAGGACTCACCAAACAAAAGTTCCAAGAAAATGGAGCCTTGTTATTCAGATCTTAACAGCTATGAAGTAAACCAAAACGCGAGTGATTCGACTGCCTCGAGGTTTGTTTCTTTTGCAGATTCTGCTTACAAGGTTACTTCATTGTATTTCCTTAAAACATAATATAAGTTTCTTGCAGAAGCAATTCTTCGGTTACAAGTAAAAAAGATTTGCTCTCTATCAGATCACGCCGAGAAGAAGAATGGCATTCGGATCTGCTAGGTTGCTGTTCAGAGCCATGGATGTGTATGTTATGCAGCATAATCATAACTGTCTTATTAAAATGTTATACTAATTTGTTTTTTTATATTGTATTTTTGTAGGTATAAAAACCTTCTTATTTCCTTGTGGTACGTCTTCAAAAATTGCTACTGTGGCAACAGGCCAGCACACGAGTAAGAAGATGGTCCAAAATCTTGATGAATTTAAACAATTTTTATGATTTATGTATCTTTATTTATTTCATGATGCTAAACATGTTGGTGTTTGCATTGATCAGCTTCTGCAGAGGCCTGCAATGAGCTCATGGCTTATTCTCTTATTTTATCATGTTGTTGCTATACTTGCTGCATCAGAAGGAAGCTTCGAAAGACTTTGAATATTAAGGTAATAAAAATTAAAAAAAATATAAACTTTGAATAATATATCAAACACCAAGATTGTATTCTTCATCTGTTAATTACGAAATTATATTTCGTTAACAGGGAGGGTGGTGCGATGACTTCCTTTCACATTTTATGTGCTGCTGTTGTGCCCTTGTACAAGAACTACGAGAAGTTGAGATTAGAGGAATTCATGGTATGTATGTCCTTGTTTAAAATTTAAAACCCTAAACCCTAAAACTTAAACTCTGTAATATTTATTTACCACGCTAAAGTTTGACCATTTTGTCAAAAGGTCAATGGAACATGCTATTTGTAATGGACACTGGATTTTTGCAGGTCAACAAAAGTTAAAAATGAGTGCGCCGCCCTTTCAATACATGGAACCCTTAAGCGAGTAGGACTTATCGATTTTCATATGAAATTTTAAGGTTATGTGAGGTCTATAGAGTTGACAACTTGGATGACATGTGATTACATTATCTACAATCTCAAAGGTCACACATTTGACAGCGTGGAACCCTTAAGCGAGTAGGACTTATCTATATTTTTTATTGGTGAAGTTTTCTTTCATTTTTCTCCTTTTGAAAAGTTGTCTTGCCTAGTGGATTTAACATTTCTGCCAAAAAAAGAAAATAAAAGTTGGCATCCTATATGAAAAATGGTCACCAGTCTTTCAAACTACCTACACTTCAGAATGCATATTAAATAGTTATATTTTGGTTTGTAAATTTCTTTTCAAAACTTGAATGTGATGGTGGTGGCGGCAGTAGGGTAGTGGGGGTGGTCATGGCGGCATTGTGGTGGTGACAACAAGGATGGTGGACTGGTGACGACGAATAGAGTGGTGGTGGTAATGGTAAGAGAGAGAAATTCTAATTCCTTTGTTTTGCTTCACTATTTGAATGAATTCATTCCAAGTGAAATTCTTTTCACTCTCTAACCAAACATGTTATCCTTAATGGCTTAGCAAAAAAAAGGCAAAGATGGTGGTACCAATGGTGGCGACGGTGGTAGCAGTAGGGTGGGTGATGGCGGCGGTGGTGGAAACGACGATTATGGTGGCAATGGTTGTAGTGGTTGTTGTGAAGGAGAGAGTGGGATATTCAAATTTCTGGCAGTTCAAGAACCGTAAATATTTCTTATGCTTGGATTTTATAGAATACGACCTGTTAGTTACTGATAAAGTCAGCACCATTAGACATGTTTAGTATGAAATCCATCATCCGACAAATAAAAAAGCATAAATTCAAATCCTCAAACACTACCTTCTCTAGGCCTTCTGTCATAGAATGCTCTAATAAAAGACTTGAGTATCATATCAATTTGTCTTTACCAATGTAGATGTCATTCGATTTATGTTTTACTTGCTGATGATGCAAAAACTGAGAACACGTACAAGGCAAATACTTATTTTGATCTCGTTGTGATCTTAAGTTTGTCAACTGTTTTTCACTAGCACTACATTTTTGCTTCCTATAGCAGAAATGAGATTGCTGTTTTGACAACAGTTGTGTTTCTTGTTAGTTATTGCTCCCAAACAAGAGCTTCCAAAGAAACATATCTCATTAACTAAGTCGTCTATTTAGGTTATGTTTCTTTTATCTGCACAAAAACATTTTCAGAGTTTATGAACATATCGGTTAGTCATTGAGGGCGAAGTACAGTGAAATGAGCGTTAAGTAGTTTGGTTGAACTTTGGTTACCTAAAGAGGGTGACACTAAAAGAGATAACAGGGCCTTCTGAACTATCATGATGATAATGCAATTGCATGCAAATCAAGCAAAGATGATAGAGGAACATTGGAGTATCATGCTCCGTGTATTCCCCACAGTAGATGAATATCGAAAATGTGGTCTATGATATAAACTGCAACATATTTCAACGAACCCTCCCCCTTGTCTGTAAATAACTTGCTTCTGAAAGGTCAGTTTCTATCTAACACATAAGTAACCACACTGTATTCAATGTTATGACTCAAAAATTATGCAGCAAAACGATGACGCCAGTTTCAATTTTGAAACACAGAGTATAACATAAACCAGACAGATGAACAGGCATCACAACTATATCATCTGCACCTGCATTAAAAGTGTCCATGAAGGCACAACTTAAGGCAAATGGGAGCATATCATATTCAAATTGAACTAAAAAGGAACATTATAAAGCACACAATCAATCATCCATTTGACTTGACCAGATCTCACTCGCTCTTAGCAGAACAGCAGGGGTACTGTGGTAGGATGGGGAAGTAAATCACAAAACTCTCCCCCAGGATCATCATCAAGTCAAACATAAACCAACAACCATAATGGACAGATAATTTCAAAACATAAAAGTAAATTTTTAAATCCAGCAAACCCATACTTACTACTGTCATAATAATTCTATCCTTTTGGTTTTTCTTCCAGTCATTATTAGTCTTTCATCTCTTTTTTTGGTTTTTTTTTATGTTTTTTTTGTTTTTAAGTTCTTTTTTTTTCTGTCCATGAGCCTCTCAAAAATATCATTTCCATGGGAATCAAGGATATAGCCCATATCATCATAATTGAGGTCCCCTCTTCTCAAAACACCAATTTCAGTTAATAAAACTCTGCTGCTATAAGCTTCAAGCCGCAGTTGCATGGTCAAAACGAGTCTGTTGACTAGTCACACCAATGGTCTCCTCACCTCCAGTGAATTCCTCAGAACTTGACCTGCTAAAATAAGTTTCAACAGCATGAACCTGATTTGCTGGAGTCGGCTCATTCAGTGCAAGACCCTGAATCTGTGACACCAACCCTTCATGATTGGTCTGAGGGCTTGATGGATTTGAGTACTGACCAGGTGCAGGCATTATCCATTTCATCCAATCATTTCGCCTCCGAATCTTGTCACCCTACAAAGTGCAGTATCATAGGAAATATATAAATTTTGCGGGAAAATGTGGAGTTAAAAAGTATATTATAACGTACAATTTTGAATATGTTGACTAATACTAAGAGAAACTAATGCAAGTTATCAACAAAAGTTGGATAAAAGTGACACGGTAACAATAATCCTTACCTGCACCTCCACAAGAGTTGAAGTACGCATAACATCTAATATTAGCTGGACATTATCCGTCAATAAGGAAACCTGTAAGACGGCAAAATACCATGTCATATTTACAGACAACTAATATGAAGTGAAACGACTAGGTCTAAATAACAGTTCAATACAAACATAATCAACACAATGAACTTATTTAGGCATAAGAGAGTAGGGACCAAGAATTGACTTCTAGGTCAAGGTGTGAAAACAAAATATTAAAATCATAATAATGCATAAATCCATACAAAAATATATTCTCAAGAAGAGTATAAGAACATCAAGACGATGAAGCTTATCGAATCAAGGACACATGTATATCTTAAAGTGTATTAGCTTGTTCAAAATACTAAAGGTGAATACAAACACAAAAATATCACAATCATGGTGGAAAAATAGTTACTTGAGATGGTGACATTTACCCCTCAATATTAACTACAGAAAACCCTTTAGAAGCAGGCAAGAATTAAAGAGGCCCATCAATGAGTCACTATTACTTACAGAAAAATAAAGAAACACTAATAAACATAACCTGCAAAAGATTTGGTAAATAAGAAAGCGTTACAACAACATTATCCATTTGACTTTGATGAGAAGAATAATATTGATGCTGTTGGTTGAGTTAATAGTGTAGCTTGCATTAGCCCATAGACAAATTATAGGAGCATATTAGTCAAAGACATTCAAAGTCCATTTCACTTGTAAAAGAAAATTATTAGATTGTTTACATGCTCATTTTGTAGTCATTAGTTTAAAGACAGTTTAATTACTGAATGTAGTTCTGAAATAATGTCAAATGAAGCATTTAAATGTATATATAAATCAAAACCATGTTACATGATAGTCCCTACCAATTAACTAATACATGAAAATGATCTGTACTTGCTGATAGAGAATTGAAGTATTTGAATAAAATCCCATAAAATTAAATCTATAGAGGACTGATAGAAAAGCTCTAATATTAAAATAAAGCAAGATTTTAGAACTTCTGCCTAAGCACCATGCTTGTAATATCCTGGAGTAATGCCAACAACTGAACACAAGTTGTCCATCCATACAGTGATGTTAAAGTGCTTGAGATGCACAAATGTTTAATATTGTAAAATCATAAATATGGAGTTAAGAATGGAAAAAAGCATCAACTAATAAAGTGAACGAATCAACAGAATTATTCTTAGATACTCACCTTCTTAAAACCCGCTATTAAGCTAACAGAAACCCAGCCCTGTTCATCCATGTTTCGCCTCAAGTATGTATCTCTGACCAAGTTCTCATTACTGCAGTCAGAACACTAGCCATTAAATCCTTGGCACCACCGTAAATGTAAAGTTTCTAGTAACAACCAAAAACCACATCTTGTTCTGCATTTTAAAAAAGATGTACCTGAAATAGTAATCAATTTGCTTCACTATATTAGCATACAACAGGGGATCATGACCAGAATAGTACAGTTGAGGCTGTAATGGTGGGACAAAAGGCATTGCTGGTGGAGCTAGACCAGGAACATAAACTACATGAGGTGCCACATCTGCAAAAAGAACAAACATCATGTGAAACCACACAGTTTATAACATAACTATTTGATGATAGAAAACCTCACCAGGGTACATCATGTTGTTGCCAAAAGGTTGTACTGGTACATGCATTGATGGAGGAATAAATGAAGCAGAAGTATGTACAGAGGGCCGTGCATAACCCCTTGAGAAACCTCTCTGAGACTGCAAGTGTGTATCTCTATTATTAAAGCTTCTACTGTGTTGATTCCATTCTGGATTCCCACGATAATGATCTCGTTTCCCTCCATAGTTATGATGATAAGAACCGCCATTCCCTCTTCTATATGAACCCCTTTGATGATGGTGATCATTACCACTGTGAGATTGCGATCCAAAGGCTCCTTTTTGTGACTCTTTATGTGCATGATCTCTTGGAGAAGGCTGCTCAGCAGCACTTCCTGGCTTCCCAGACGTATTCTGCGATAGTTCCACTACTGAATCTTGGCCTGTTGGTGGCGGCGGTTGAGCAACCACCCCATTAGCTGTTACATTTGAACTAGAATTGCTGCCACCTCGCTTCATGGACCTCTGCCTGGATGTTGCCACATGGTTTGGCGTTGAAGTAGAATTCAAATTATTGGCAGTTGCCTGTTTAAGTGATGGAGAGGAACTTCCTGTAACCTACAATGTAGCAAAGGTATACACACACAAGAAGTGTATACAGGTCATCATATCTAAATAAAGGTGAAAAGCCCCAATACAAATTGGCCACTACAATTATTAAGGCCAATCTAGCCCCAATATAAAACGAGAACTTCCTACTTTAAAAAAACTCATTATTCATAAGCATCTGAAATTTATGAGTATGCACAGATATGCTTTAATTCAAATATTCATCTATATGCATCAGTGAGCTTATTATGCATGTAAAAAAGCTTCAATTAGCCAAATTCCTACAAATTAAACAATCAATTAAAATTCTATCAGTAATTATGTGTTAAAAAATGATAATGGTGCTACTACCTGTAATGCAGGAGGAAGTGAGCCATCTGAAAGTGCTTTCAAGGACTCCGACGAGGACGATTTAAGTGTCAGTTTAGTCGATTCACCGAGCGCAGGCCAAGCTGCACCCATAACTGGACTGACAGCATCCACAACTCCATTCGAAGGCCTATTCCACGCCGGTTTCTTAGACGCATTAGCACCACAGCTGTTATCAGAACCATCCGCCTGACCCTCGGCACCGGAATCATCAACAAAGCTGACCGTCTCCGGCGCCACTTTAGATGGAGACCAATCAGAATAAGCGTTACTAACATATTCAGGAACCGAAGACCACGAAGGCGACGCCATAGCAGAAACCGGCACCGCCGGAGCAGGAGCAACTATCGCCACCGAAACCGGAGAAACCGATTCTGACTCACCGCCGCCACCGCGAACAACCTGACTCCACGGCGATGTAACCGCTCGCTGCAAAGTAGGGTTGTTGAGCCCACCGTCGCTAGATTGAACGTTTGTGGCAGCCATAGGGTTTTATTCAGATAAACAAAACTCAAAATCAATCCGTTTCGAATACGATTGATATACAGGACTCAAATTAGGGTTCTAGGTCGATAAGTTGATCGCCGATACCTTAAACATAAAATTAAAACCCAAAAACACGATCAAAATTGGGGGATTAAAATTCGAACAACTAAATAATCAACGGAGAATGCTATGCTACGCTATGCTAGGGTTTGATGTTCCAAAGATTTTGCTTCGACGGATCAGCAGATGATCCGATCGCGGCTCTCACACACAACAGCACGGAGGCTGATGTTCAGACGCACATACAAAACACGCACAAATGGTAACGGAGCTGTCTCTCTATCTATATCTCTTCGTAACTGACGCTTTTGGCTCACGTCAAATGTCGGTAATGCCCTTTTTACCGTGGACTTTTTACTTGGGAGTAATGTGATGGTGTTGATCCGAGGGTATTTTCACGGAATGTTGGATTTGTTGCCTGTGAGATTAGCTTTGCTAGAATTTTAGGTTTGTGGGCATAGTCTGAATATACCCATGTAGTTTCAATTATTGCATATCTAGCCCTTGTATTGTTTTTTTTTTTTGCAATATGTTCTTTGCTATGTAACTTAAATTACTTAGCGGCTGTTTGGTTCAATCAGAGCTGAATGGGTCAGATCTGACCGAATCAGACATGCTCCTCTGAACCATTCAGCATCAACCACAATCTGACCCATTCAGACCCAATTTAACCCATTCAGATGTCTTTTTTGTTTAATCAAACAGTCTGATCGATTCAAACCTCTTAATGGTTCCATTCAGACCCATTCAGATGTAAACAAACAGCCCCTTATATTATATATGTCTTCTTTTAGGTAAAAAAAATCTCATTACATGTAACGGATTACTCCTTCTACTTTAGGCTAGGCATTATTTGCTATTTCATTAAAAGTGATCAAACATGAGAAAACGTGTATTAAAAAACCAACATGTGTTTATTCAATTTATATTTGATATTTTTGATTTTCTTGTGTTTGAAGCTATGAAGATACTATTCGAGTCCAACGGGTCATGCATAATATTATTATGACCCTAAGATTTATAATTGTAATTTTTAAAATACTTAGTTTTGATATCCGAAAAAAACTAGTGGCGTAGCTTCAATTAAAAAAAGGTTAATGTTGAAATGTGATTATTTTCTTTTTATTATGTTAAGATATTGTATATTTTTATCAGTGAACTCATAGATACACCAAAAAAAACTATTTATTATTTTATAAAAAAACAGGGTGAGTGGTAACTGAAAGAAACTATACTTGTATACAAAAATAACAAGTTATAACAAACATAATGTTTCAAAAATTCGAAAAATGTAAAATATAACTTAGAGGATGGCCAACATAATTGCCAAATAATGGCATTAAAGGTAACTTAAAGAATCACCATAATTGTTGCCAACTACTACAAATATGATAGATAAAATATTATGGTTGAATGATTATTAATTTATAAAATAATAGAGGTGATCTATATATAACTAAAAGTTAGCACACATCACCAATAGAACACATATACAACACCACTAATGATCACTTTATGATTAAAGAACATTTTGATGTCCTAATTGTTTCATTAAAGATAATCCTAAAAAAAAATTAAACACTAATGTGACCATAATTGATGACCACTCGTCCTTAAAAGGACATTCTGGTGGTTAAGTAGTGTGCCTCACAAACAAAAGATTAGTTGTCCTTACAAGAGTATTTTTGATAATTTGTGTGACAAAACCCTAAAGTTATCGTTGCGACGGCCTTCATCTTTTACCGCAAAACCCATGCGACAATGTCTATTGTTTTTTAGATTTACTTTCTTAAACTCTTACTTAGCCATTGATGACGATGTCAATGTTGAAGGCAGTCATGACACAAAACAACAAAAAGGAGGAGGCCACAGTAATTCTGCATAAACTTTTAAAAAGGCAAAGGAAATACTCAATGTTGCTACATATGGATAATACTTGGTTAAAGAGGGGAAATGCATAACACTTTTGATAGAAATGAGACGGTAAAGGTGTATAAAAGATGATAATTTCTTTATTACTTGGTTTATTTTGGACCTTAATTTAACAAAAAAATTATAAGTACGTGAATTTTGAGATTGATATTAGAATGTTCTTAATTTGCACATAATAAGACTAATGCAAATGATTTGAACAAAATCGGATGTCGAAAGCCTGTTCTTTTGACAATTACTCTTTTAACAAAGGTTGATCAGCGATCAATGCTCGGTTGTTGATATGATGGTATAATATTGAACATTATATTAGAAAGTTTGTAGTTGGTCGCCACTCGATGTATAATCGGCATTAGTTGCATATGTAGTTTTTTTTCTTTCAAAAAATGATTCTTAAGTTTGAGTGACACATATGGGCAGAGAATGAGGTTTAAATTGGTTTGGCGGTTGTCGTGATCTTTGACAACCTTGGAATATTGCCAAAAGACTCGCATAACAAAGAGAGAATTGTAGCGAGGGAGAAAGAGTGAGAGAGATTGTGAGACTAAGTGAGATAGGACAAAGTAACGATAGGAGATGAAAATTGCATGTTAGATCTTGGACTTTAGTACTAGGTTAGAACTAAAACTAAAAGCAAAATTATTTCGAACGATATGTAAGGTGAGTTCAGGGGTTTGAAAGAAAAAATATTAAAATAAAACAACTCAGCGTATTACGTACATTGTTAGATCATGAGTTTCAGATAATGATTATGACAGTTACAAAAAAAAACCTTTAGATGTAGTGGACTTCTTTAACAAGCTAACCAATTTGGGTTTGGTTTGCACTTATTGTAAACAACCTTGTAGTGATATGGGATACAAAGAAACACATATCTAATCATTTGATCTATCGATTATTAAAGTTAACATTTGTTTTGTCATTTTTAATCACAACAATTAATAAATACTTTTTACAACGAAACTTGTAAAGTGATATATATGCTCAACTTAAATCGGTAATGATTTTTCAAATACTAGTACATATAATTTGTGTAGTAGAAAAACATAGACATTCGAGTATTACCAATGAATATAATTCAGTGTTTCCGAATAATAAAAAAAATACCTAAACAATAGGTGTAAAATGTAATCTGCTGTATAATATGTAATGAAATGTACTTTTGAAGTTATATTAAATATTTTCATATTATTACATCATCATATTTTGTTTTATTTGCCTCGATTAATTTTTTTGTCCCCTAATAAAAAATTATACTAATTTTATTATAAAAAAAAATGTTTTTGATATAATATTTTAAATAGTAGTTTACAATTTTTACATAAAAAAAATATTGAGATTATTACAATTGTTCATGAGGCACTTAACAAAATTGTATTTTGTTATCAACTTATACTCGTTACAATAAATAAATCTTCAACCTCATAAACAAAGGGGGGAAAGTGACATAACAAGTAATTATGAAGGTGCAAGAAGCAATAAAAACAAAAGCAAACCACCTCCCTAACAAATTCCCTAGAGATAAATTGGAAATCCTTAAAACAGAACAGAGAAATCAGAGAGAGAGAGAGGCGGAGGAGGAGGTGGAGATAGAGGCGGAGGAGAAAGGTGGTCGGAAGTAAGATACAGGAAGAAGGGGAAACAATCAGTGGAAAGAAATGAAACTACCTTTTTCATCTCTAATCTTCCAGAAGGGGTATCGAATCACACTTTGAGAACGGCTTTCCATACATTCGGGGTGGTGTCAGATGCTTATGTTGCGAAAAAAAGAGATAGTAGGGGGAATTTTTTTGGATTCGTAAGAATATTGGGGGTAGAAGACATGGCCAACATTCTAAAGGAGATGAACACAGTGAGCATTTTGAACGCAAAGGTGGTTGTAGCAATAGCCAAATATGATAAGAATCATAGGAGAATAATCCCACCGATGGCGGCGGCAAGACAAAAAAACTGGGCTCCTAAGCTCCAGCATCCGCAAGGGGAGCAAGGCACATCCGCTGGAAGGTCGGAGGGGAGATCGTATAAAGATGCCCTGAACAATGCGGGACAAGAAAAGAAGTTAATCCAGATAACAGGAGGGGGGACTGTTCCAACGTTATTGTATGGGGAGAGTAATGGTTTGTGAAGCCAAAGATGAAAAGACACTAGTGAATCTGTCAGAGATCCTTAAGGATTGGGGCTACAAGGAGGTCACGATTTCTTTTATTGGTGGTATGAAGTGCCTGGTATCATTGAATTTGCCGGAGCTGGTAAGAGATTTTGTTCTAAAGGAGGAAATCTGGAAGGATTGCCTAGTATCGACGATAGTATGGGATGGCCAAGAGTTACCGTATGAAAGAGTAGTAAAAATTCGCATTGAGGGAGTCCTAATTGTCCTCAGAGATGCGAACACCTATCGAAAAATTGCAGAAGCATACGGAACGGTGATAGAACCGTTTGAATTTTCATGGGAGACACTAGACGTTTCTGCCGGAACATGCTTGGTCTTGCATGGATCGGGGAAAAGAATCGATGAGGAAATGCACTTAATATGGAAAAACAGAACATTCCAGATATGGATAAGGGAGGTTGAGCACCAATGGCCTCCAGATTTAAATTGGAACCAATCCCCAGTCAAGTCAGGGGAAGTCGGAGTGCAGGAGACGGGGCGGATGGACCTCGAGGAAGGAGAAATCCAGACGGTCGGAGGCTCAGATACGGTGGCGGAAGCGGGCTTTCCGGTACCAGCGCTTCCGGTGAACAGGGGGGGGGGAAGAGTCAGCAACAGAAAGCCGGCATGCACTGCATGGGGAAACAAAGTCGGCACATGTGGGAGTGGATTCCCTAGGCTCACCTCGTACCCCTCGCAATAATTTTGCTGGACCATCTGTGGGTCCATCTCAATTTGGGCCGGGTGTCAATGTGGGCCGATCAACTTGCGCTTCTTCAAGAAAAAGGCCAGTGTGATTAGAAGCCCATCTCCCATGGACTATTGTAATGGTTAGGAGACAATCGTTGACGGGGGCATAATGAAGGACATCCCATCTTTCCCCGACCTAAATGACCCATCATATGTGACAATCCGACTTTTCAAGGTAACTCCGTTAGCAACCCCGTTAAATATTATGTTAAAACCTAACCCGGTTAACCCAATATTAATACTCAGGGACTGCTTATGTCATTTCCTGATCTCAAACTTCAGGGACTTATCCTGCCAACTCCCTAAACTCAATCTGTTGACTTCTCAAAGTCAAAATCAAATGAATTTTGTTCTTGTTGACTTCTAAAAGTCAAACTCGTGACTCCTTGATTCAAATCCGTGAATTATACCCGAAATCCGTTTGATTCCATAACTGATATGAACGTTATTAACAGTTTCGACCATCATTGAGCCATTACTCATTGTTATCAATACGAATTAATCCGAATTATGAGTATTAAACTCGTAACCGCCGACCACGATCTCATATTCGTCAAATTCGTTCGTTTATGCTATCACTCTCATAAATCACGCACCTGCACACCGTAATCGAGCCTCTAAGAAGCTGTTGCACCCGTCAATTTCAACGGAATCGAAGCCGTGGCCGCCGGAGACCAATCCAGTCGCAGTCGTAATCAATTTTGATAGAGCACCACAAATTCGGCATCTATTCTGGTAACCAAGCATACCCTTAACTTTGTTTCAGTATTTACAGTGAAAGCCCTATCCTAATCAGGGCTTAAAACATCAAATCATCGACGAACCAATTCTAGGGTTCGTCCCTAATTCGGTTTAATCGAAATCGGGTCTGGGCTTGATCTTAATGAAATTAATTGATAGGATTAGCTTCGCAATCATCTACCCAATGAAAGCTCTATGTTAATTTATTTGTATATCATCGAATTTGTCAAGATCCGAATCTAGGGTTTGTTCATAAAAGCAATTTGAGGGTTTTGATCCTAATCATCACCTTCATCAAATTAATCCACACCATCGTTTTCGCAAGGTTCAAATCGGTAAAAGCCCCATGATTCCATTGAGTTTTAACATCCAATTTTATCAAATTGATTCCATGTTCTCGTTCTAAGGTTAAGTTCTTAATTATGGAATTAAACAAACTTAAACTCGATGTTTTTTTTACAATTAATCACATACACAGGTTCAAAAATATCCGAATTACAAAACCCCTCTGTCTCTTGCTTCGATCATAGTCGAATTCAGGGAATTCGGATTTGGATTAGGTTCGAAATTGGGTAAAAAGGAAGATCTAAGTGGAACTGGTGATTAAAACCATTCCGACCTGGTCCATGTTGCGATAGTCCTAGCGGGTGGAGTGGTTAGTTGTGTGTTCTTGTGTGGGAGAGACCCGGGTTCGAGTCTCTCCACACTGTTTTTGTTTTTATACCGTTTTTAATTATTATTTTTAAATAAAAATCAATCCCTAAATTATTATAATATTATATTAAGATGTTTAAACCGGAAAAATCACCCGTGGACTCGGGATTGATTTTATAAACCATTTTTATTATTATATCTTGCTTTTATAATAATATATTTAATTTCAATTTTGAATAAAATAATATATATTATATTATTTTTTTTAAAACCGTGACTCTTGTTAAAATAATATAATTAGATATATTATTGTCGCCATGTTCCTAATTTTTGTGAAACGCTTCAAACTAATAAATAATATAATTATTTATGTTATTTACTCACGTTTATATCCTTAAATAAAAATAATAGAATTATTATTTTTGACACACAATTTAATTATTGCGTTATTTCGCTAAACTTAAAAATAATATAATAAATTATATTATTTACCTAGACTACTATTTAATGACAAAACGCTCGAATATATTTATTATATATTATTTGTTATTCATCGCGAAACGCATTCATCCTAATTTAGAAATCCGTATTCCCGTAAACTCGTTCGTTTACCCGTTAATCCTTAGAATGTTTAAAGACGTTCTAATCTTCCATGTGTCGTCACAAATCCCAATGAATCCCTAATTGTTGTTTGTAATTCTAGGGCATACGTAAGTCGTTGCAGACTAACACTTGTGTACCAAGTCTATTACTTGTGTGATTACTTCCTACGCCATCATGTGAGTTTTCACGGCCCCTTTTTATTGCTTTTAATCTGGGGGAGGAAACATGATGTAAACACTTTTTGTATTTTGTACTTCATTATGTATCACTTGTTATGACTATGCGTAAACTCTATCATAAAAGTCCTCACATCGAACCGTTTAAATATGAGTATAGCGAGGTATGTTGGGTAGTACTACTGGGTTTGACAAACCTCAACCGCGTTAGTCGCGCTAACTCGATTGGATATCGAATGGGTGCAATATTGACCTAAACGTGCACCATGATTGATAGGCCTGGTGGGAGGCATTCAAACAGTCAGTTTACGGTTGCTAGCGTAATAGCAAACATGAACATGGGTTAGCTACCTGTTGATATATATATATATATATATATATATTGATTGTACAATAAATCTGGTAAACGTTTATTTATATATTGAAACCTGTGAACTCACCAACCTCGTGTTGACATTTTTTCTTACATGCTTTCTCAGGTCGCTAAAATAAGGCACATGTGCATATATAGGACATGCATGGAGTCCTATTTTTGAATTATATTTTATTACATTCGAATTGTTTTTATTTATGTTTGGACTGTTTTCGTTTAGGTTTGGACTGGACTTTTTGATCGCGCTTGTTTTGCGCGCGCTTGTTTTGCGCATTTACTTTCTTTATATGCTTTCGCATTTACTTTGATCGTTTATGATATTTTCATTTTAGTCCCATATAGTGTCGTTCAATGTAACTAACGACTGAGATCCTGGTTTGTCACTCCCCAAACGATAAAACTCCGTTAGTTGAAATTGGGGGTGTGACATCATACCTACATCCTGACCCCTCCATCGATGATATTCCTCACAATTTCGTGAAATCAGATGGGCTAATTGAGCTGGGTATTAGCTCCATCATTCCGGAGACTCAGTTGGTGGGAGATCCGGTAAATGTCGAGGAAGAAGTGGCGAACACAATTGCAATAGGAGAGTGTGTGGGATTTCAGGTTGGGGAATTTGTAGACCAGGTGAGGCTGCTAGTTTCAAGGTGAAGGAGATGCTGAAAGTTTACAATGAATTTGCTAAGCATCAATATTAGGGGGTTGGGGGATCCGAGAAAGATGAATTGGATCCGTGGGACAAAATCATCGTACGGGGTACAGTTTCTAGCAATACAAGTTTTGAAAATTGGGGATCTGGATAGAATTCAGTTGGGTAAGATCTGGGGTTGGACAATCTATGGTATGGAAGCGGTTTTGGCGGAAGGAAGATCCAAGGGATTGATATGCATGTGGAATCCAGGAGTGTTCCGAGTGGTGAATACTATCAAGAACATGTACTTTTTAATTGTGTCCGGGGAAATGGTTGGGTCTGATCGTAAAGGAAACTTTGCGAATGTTTATGCCCTAAATGATCCGGGCAGGAGACGAATCCTATAGGAGGAACTGCAAGGTCTTAGGAATTCCTTGCCTGGATTCTGGGTGTTTCCTGGTGATTTTAACTAAGTTAGGGATGCCTCAGAGAGGATCAAATCGGAATTCATTGCTTCAAATGCAGAGGCTTTTAATCGATTCATCGATGATGTAGAATTAGCGGAATATAACATGGGTGGTCATAGATACACCTATATGTCGGACAATGGTTCTAAATTGAGCAAACTAGATCGTTTCTTGATATGCAGGGAATTTATGAATTATTGGCCGGCTGCAACACTTACGGCGTTATCAAGAGAATATTCGGACCATTGCCCCATCCTTTTATCTACTGTCCCTCATGACTATGGTCATATACCATTCCGATGTTTTAACTCATGGCTGGAGTTGCTGGGCTTCGTGGATTTTGTGGAAGGAATGGCCAGGTCCTTTGTATTTAATGGCCCGACAGATCTGGCTCTATCTACAAAGTTTAGATGGTTAAAAAATAAAATAAAAAATTGGATCATGGAGGACAGGAGGCTAAAGGAAGAGTCGTATCAGGCAAAAAAGGCTAGAATCAAGGAGCTTGAAACTTTAGCCGAGTCAAGATCATTGGGTCCTCTAGAATTGGAAGAACAATTGAATTGTAAACAGATGGTGTGGGCAATTGACAGGGTAAAACTGAAGGATGAGATTCAAAAATCCAGGCTTAGATGGGTCGTGGATGGAGACGAAAATTCGAGCTTTTTTCATTCCACGATAAATGCTAATGTCTCGTGCAACCGGATAAACGGGTTGCAGTTTGATGGGGTGTGGGTCTCTGATCCGGTGGGCCTAAAAGACAAACTCAGTTCCTTTTTTGCCAACAAATTCAAGGAGCCATTAAGTGTGAGGCCTTATTTAATCTGCCATGGCATTGCAAAAGTGGACGAGGGTGATGCAATAAAATTGGTGGAGAGTTTCTCGGCAGAAGAAATTAAAAAGGCAATATGGGAATGTGGTGCGGATAGAGCCCCAGGTCCAGACGGATATAATTTTTGATTCCTTAGGAAATTTTGGTCATGCTTTGAACAAGATTTCTTCAGGTTATTTGCTGAATTTTTTGAGAAGCCACGTCTCTCTTTTGGTAGTTGCTCCTCCTTTATTGCTTTGATTGCAAAGGTTGCTGATCCCACGGGTCCCCATGAGTTCTGCCCGATAAGCCTCATTGGTTGTATTAATAAGGTGATATCCAAAGTTCTGGTGAATAGACTAAAGGGGATTATGGGGAAATTGATCTCAGATGAACAGTCAGGCTTTCTCGCAGGAAGAAGCATCCTGGATGGCCCGCTCGTTCTAAATGAAATAATTGCGTGGCTAAAGAAGACTAAGGTGGAAGGAATGGTATTTAAAGTGGCTATTGAAAAAGCATTTGACTCTCTCAACTGGGGTTTTTTGGGATCGGTACTGGAACAAATGAATTTCCCAGAAAAATGGAGGAGATGGATCTTGACGGTTGTAACCTCGGCTAGATCATCGGTGTTAGTCAATGGCTCCCCTGCTTCGGAATTTACATGCTACAGGGGTTTAAAACAAGGGGATCTTCTATCCCCGTTTCTCTTTATCATAGCCATGAAGGCACTAACATGCGTCATGAAAAGGGCGACCAATTTGGGGATTTACCATAGGATTAGATGCTCGTCGTCAGGCCCAATGTTATCCCATTTCCTGTATGCAGACGATGTGGTGTTCTAAGGAACTTGGTCGAGAATGAATGTGAAGAATCTAAACAGAATTCTGCGTTGTTTTAATCTTGCTTCCGGTTTAAAGGTAAACTTGTCAAAATGTCAATTATTTAGAATTGGGGTGGAGGATCAAGCATTGGATAAGATGTCAGCTAGTCTACACTGTCGGCGAGGGTCCCTCCCGTTTACTTATCTGGGTCTGAAAGTCGGGGCAAATATGAATTTGGTAAAACACTGGAAACCGGTAAAGGATACTTTTCGAAATAGGCTGTCGAAATGGAAAGCAAAGAGGTTATTGTCACAACCCCGGGCTACCCCTGCCCGGACGTCGCGAGACAACGCTGGTATCTGAATGAGGTCCCATATATTTGGACAGCGGAAGTCTTTGTTTTTACTTGATGCCCTTTTTGTAATGAAATGTCATGTAAATAACCTCAAGGGTTAATTCTTGTACTTTTTATCAAAACTTGGGATCCACGTCCCTTTTCATTTCATGATAATAGACATTCACAAGTCTATTATATAATGTACATCTGCTGAATTAATTTACATAATACAAGCCATTTAAAATGTCTAGGATCTACGTCCGTTCCAACATTTGGTCTTGTATTAGTCTGCCACAGGGATTTAAATATGCCTAAAGATCTTGTCTTTACTGCACCACCCTGAATTTAATGATTTCTTTCACTACCTGTGAAAAACGTTTTGAAAATGAACATCAGCATAAAGCCGGTGAATCACATTTAACTGACACGAAAATGATTTCTAACATAAACCAAATTAAAGCCTTTAAGCACGTTTCTGTATGGTAAATCTACACATTCAGCAGTCTTTTTCACCTGAAATATATACCACCTACATACACTGGGTTAACTGCCATGGGGTCAACTGGCTGAGCTCTATGTCTCAGACTGATAGCCTATTCCCAGGGTCGTGATGCTAAGAACCTTGTTCTTAGTCTTATATGATACTCAGGAACTCGTCCCTCGTATAATCTGCTAAGGAACCATATCCTCAGTCTTATGATACCCCCTTTCATGATCTGTACCCAGCCACGGACCGGACTTTCACCCGTCACATGTATACCATTTGATCAAATCTACGTATGCTTATGGCCTGAATGCTATCACGTAGATTACCCTTATGATTAAAGCATTTAATTTGTTTCATGCCGTTTTCGTAAATAAAATGGTTTTATCGTTTGAAAAGCGTTGAATGTGTTCACCTTGATTTTGATGGCTGGTAGGGTTGTAGGCTTGAATTTGAGCAGAACCTCGACACGTTTCTTCCTAGGGAAGACACGATTAACGAGAATATATATGAGAGAATATATATATAATTGCGGCTATATATATATATGAATAGTTTTAATAATACCTACTTCGCGGGATTTGGACGGAACTACGGCTTGAGCAGGGTTTCGTAGGATTCTTGAACAGCGCTTCGGGACGTTGTGGAGTTTTGAGAGATTGGGTTTGTGTGAAACGAATGTTTGGAAACTGTACAGAATTTCAATCCCGTTGAAGGCCTTTTATAGGCTGATTTTCCAGTCTCTCGCGTACCGCGAGACTGGCCAAGGAAATCTCTCGCGTACCGCGAGAGGATGAGGTGTCACGAACGGTGCTGAGTCAGCATGACACGTGTCGGCTGGTGGCAAGGGTGAATGACACGTGTTTTCTGGCCCTGACGCGTGTACTATTCCCTCGCGTACCGCGAGGCTTGGTTGGGAATCTTCTCGCGTACCGCGAGAAGGTGATTTTCTGGCGCATAAGCAGTCCCCTCGCGTACCGCGAGGTTTTGTCAAAATCTCCCTCGCGTACCGCGAGGGAGTGAAATTTTGAATTTTATTTTCTTTTTATTTTGGGTGTTACATCCTCCCCTCCTTTAGAGTAATCTCGTCCTCGAGATTTATTGAAAGAGATGTGGATACTTTTTGCGCATCTCTGACTCAAGTTCCCAAGTATATTCTGGGCCACGTCTGGAATCCCATCTTACTTTGACTAACGTCAATTGCTTTCGTTTAAGCTTTTTGATTTGTCGGTCTTCAATTTGTAACGGGCGTTCGATGAATTTGAGCTTTTCATTTACTTCCACATCTTGTAAAGGCATAAGCAAGGATTCATCAGCTAAACACTTACGTAGGTTTGATACATGGAATACATCGTGTACTCCACCCATCTCTACTGGTAGTTCAAGCTGATAGGCAACAGATCCGATTCGTTTAATGATTTTGAAAGGTCCAACAAAACGTGGACTTAACTTTCCTTTCTTTCCGAAACGAATAACACCTTTCCAAGGTGAAACTTTTAATAACACCTTGTCACCGATTTGGAATTCTAACGGCTTTCTTCGTTTATCTGCATAACTCTTTTGTCGATCTCTAGCCATTTTTAGACGTTCTCGTATTTGTAATACTTTATCAGTGGTTTCTTGGATTATCTCTGGTCCTGATAACTGATTTTCTCCGATATCTGACCAACATACAGGCGTTCGACATTTTCTTCCGTATAATGCTTCAAATGGTGCGGCCTGAATACTTGTGTGATAACTATTGTTGTATGAGAATTCCATTAGAGGTAAATGATCATCCCAATTACCTCCAAAGTCTATCACACAGGCTCGGAGCATATCTTCTAGGGTTTGTATAGTTCTTTCGCTCTGCCCATCAGTTTGTGGATGATAAGCAGTGCTAAGATTCAATCGAGTTCCTAGAGCTGTTTGAAAACTTTGCCAGAATCGAGATGTGAAGCGACTATCTCTATCTGACACTATGGATAGAGGCACACCATGTAACGTTACAATTTCATTAACGTAAATTTGCGCCATTTTGTCCATACTCATGGTGTCCTTGATAGATAGAAAGTGAGCTGATTTGGTTAAACGGTCAATGATAACCCAGATTGCATTATTTCCACGAGTGGTTCGAGGAAGTTTGGTAATAAAGTCCATAGTTATCAATTCCCATTTCCAAACTGGTAATTCTAACTGTTGCAATAATCCAGCTGGCTTTTGGTGTTCGGCTTTGACTTTGGAACAAGTCAAACATTTTGCTACGTAGATAGCAATGTTCTTTTTCATACCAATCCACCAGTAACTTTCTTCGAGGTTCTTGTACATTTTATCACTTCCTGGGTGCATGGTATATTTGGACTTGTGTGCTTCTTCGAGGATTCGCTCTCGAAGATCACCTGTAACTGGTACCCAAATACGTTTATTCATGCGAAGGATATTATCTTCTCCTTTGATCAGTAAATCAAGCATTCCTTTCATTCCTTCTTTTTCAAAGTTACCTTCCTTCAAAGCTAACTCTTGTGCCTCTTTTAACTGACTTACAAGATCAATTTGTAGTTCAAGTCTGAGAGAACGTACTCTCTTTGGCTTGACGTTTTCTTTTCGGCTCAAGGCATCTGCTACTACATTTGCCTTTCCTTCATGATAACAAATTTCACAATCATAATCATTCAGGATTTCCATCCATCTTCTTTGTCTCATATTTAACTCCTTCTGGCTAAATATGTACTTGAGACTTTTATGATCAGTGTAGATTGTGAACTTAACCCCATAGAGATAGTGTCGCCATAATTTCAAAGCAAAGATTATAGCGCCCAACTCTAGATCGTGGGTTGAGTAGTTTTTCTCATGAATTTTCAACTGACGAGATGCATAAGCAATGACTTTCTTGCGTTGCATTAATACGCAACCTAAACCAGTATGTGAGGCGTCACAGTAAACTACGAAGTCTTCAATACCATCTGGTAAGGATAAGATAGGTGCGTTTGTCAGTTTTTGTTTCAAGGTTTCAAAAGATTCAGATTGTTTGGGTCCCCATTCGTATTTTACAGATTTCCGAGTTAGGGATGTGAGTGGGATTGCTATACGAGAAAAATTTTGAATGAACCGGCGGTAATATCCCGCTAATCCCAGAAAACTACGAATTTCGGTGGGTGACTTGGGAATTTCCCATTTGGATATAGCTTCGATTTTGGAAGGATCTACTTGAATTCCGTTCACGTTGATGACATGACCAAGAAATTGTACTTCTGTTAACCAAAATCCGCATTTGGAAAACTTAGCATATAATTTTTCCTTTCGAAGAAGTTCAAGTATGGTTCGGAGATGAGTTTCGTGTTCAACTTGGGTTTTGGAATAAATAAGTATGTCATCAATAAAAACTATGACAAACTTATCCAAGTAAGGTTTGCAGACACGATTCATCATGTCCATGAATGCGACAGGAGCATTTGTAAGTCCAAATGGCATAACCGTGAACTCGAAATGTCCATACCGTGTTCGAAATGCAGTTTTCGAGATATCGTTATCATGTACTTTCAACTGATGATAACCTGAACGAAGATCGATCTTTGAAAAATGACAAGCTCCTTGGAGTTGATCGAATAAGTCGTCAATCCGTGGAAGCGGGTATCGGTTTTTGATGGTAACTTTATTTAACTCCCGATAATCAATACACATGCGCATTGATCCGTCTTTCTTCTTAACAAAGAGAATTGGAGCTCCCCAGGGTGAAGAACTTGGTTGTATAAAACCTTTCTCAAGAAGTTCATCCAATTGTTTCTTGAGTTCTGCCATTTCTGTGGGTGCCAGTCTGTACGGGGATTTGGCAATTGGAGTTGCACCAGGTACAAGGTTGATTCGAAATTCTACCTCTCGTTCTGGTGGTAATCCAGGCAGTTCTTCAGGAAAAACGTCTGGAAATTCAGATACTACATGTACTGATTCTATCTTCTTCTCCTTTTCCAAGGCAGTAATTGATACCAGACATGCCAGATATCCTTTTCTTAAGCACTTGGTTGCTTTAAGTATGGAGATTATCTGGATAGGTTTTGTGGGTTTATCACCTTGGATAGTTAGAGTTTTGTTTGTTGGTGAAATGAGTTTTACAACTTGTTGATTACAAAGGATTTCGGCTTGGTTATTGGATAACCAATCCATCCCCAAAATAATGTCAAAGCCAGTTATTGACATTGGTAACAATTGTACTGGGATAGTGAAACCAGCCAATGTAATGTAACAATTGTTCAGTGATTGGGATATTTTTATCAAATCACCGTTCGCTGTTTCTACTTCATATGTTTCAGCTAAGGGACTTAATGGTTCGTTTAATAGATTACAGAAATTATAATCTATAAAACTCCGGTTCGCACCTGAGTCAAATAAGACCTTAGCATAAACATTATTAAGAAGAAACGTACCGGTAATTACGTCCGGCGTTCTCTCAGCTTGATTAGCATTCATGACAAATGCTCGTACGGTCTTTTTGTTTTCTGGAGTGATCTTGGCTCCTGATCCTCCAGCTCTTCCGGTCCTTGCAAACTTAGGGCAATTAGTGCTGATGTGCCCCAGCTCTCCACAATTGAAACAAGTAATCATTCCCTTTCTCTTGAAGCAATTCTCAGTAGTGTGACCTGAGACCTTGCAATGATTACAGAATGGAGTTTCAAAAACACACTTTCCACTATGCCTGCGTCCGCACGTTTTGCATGGTGGATTGTTAAATGGAAATCCTTTTTGCCCAAAGCTTTTGCTAAATCTTTTGACTTCGGGTTTTGTTTTTATAGAGGATTCGACTTTCTTCTTTTCCTCTATATTTCTGATTAATCCAGCCGTCATGGTACCGGTCAATTCTACGGTGGACTCAATGGTTTTTGGTGAGACAACCTTCACCAAATCACGGATCTCTGGAACTAAGCCATAAATATATCGAGTTATGAGAACCGATTCAGGTTTAGCCAGGTGAGGTGCCAAACGGGCATATTCAAAAAATTTGGTAGTATACTCTCGATCATTGGTACCCACCATTCGGTGCTCCAGAAATTTTCTTTCAGCTTGTTCTTTTTCAGTCTTGGGGCAAAATTTCTTTTTCACCTTTGCCCGAAATTCTTTCCAATCCATGGCATTTGTCTTTCTCCTCCCTTTGGCAGAAATGATTGAATTCCACCATTCCAACGCTTCATTTTTGAAGGAGTTTGAAGCATACAGTACTTGATCTTTCTTAGCACACTTGCTAATTGCTATTACTGACTCCATCTTCTCTAGCCAGTGAAGAGTAGCAATACCGCCTTCGGTGCCCTTAAATTCATAAGGTTTACAGTCCTGAAAGGTTTTATAAGAACACCCTTTGTGTCTATACCTTTTTGTTTCATTCTCTTCTTCTGAGCTCTCACTGCTTAGATTTAACGATTCTTCAGATTCAGAATACTTATTGCTTGATGTTCTGGATCTTTTCGAAGTTTGAGTTCTACGAGAGCTTGCTACTTGCTCTGTGTTGGTTTTCGAAGGGTTTTCTGTTCTTTTTGAATGAGAGGTTACATAGCTTGGAGTTTTGATGTTTTCTTGTACTTCCTTTATTATGGCAGGAAGCATTTCTTTAATGCTTTGTTTGACCAGTTGTTGCAATTCTGGTTGTTGAGTAGCTATTTCAGGATTATTATTAATTTCTTTTCCTTTTTCCTTGGTAATGTAGGTAGCTGGACCGCTATTGTTATTTTGTTGAGACATCTAAGAATACAAGACAAGAATTTGGGTCAAAATTTGAAGTTTATTATTGCTTAAACTTCATCTATTTGTTACAAATACAGAAATATAGATATGCATCTATATCACGTAGGGTTAGCTAATTATACAAATACTATCATTAACTTTAATCGAGAAGCACATCTCCCAAATCTTGATAGAATCTTCCCAGGGTCTCGGTCATAGCACCCTTCTGGATCAACTGATCTGCCACCCATTGTTCTGCGTACTTCCTGTCTTCCTGGGCTAGTTCGTAGTCAAATATAGTTTGTTCGTTTTTAACTACGACTTGTCTGGTGAAGAACAGCTCAGCACGTAGATCGTCAGCTTCCCTAAGAGCACGATCAAGGTGTTCATCAATTGAATTTGGCAGTTCATCATGGTATCCATAACAAGGAGGTGGTTCCCTGTGTCCCATCCTAAGATCGTGATATGCTGAGTTAACAGACCACACGACTTTTCCGTCGGTTGCATACTGACGTCCATCGGAGGGATCTACATAGAAGAAAGGTTCCTTGAAAACGGGATGTTCTGGAATAGGATCAAAGAAATACTTTCCACCACTGCCTTCACAAACGGCAGCCTTGTCGGATTCAGAAATCGAATGTGGAGTTTCTTCACTTGGACTGGGTGGATGTTCTTGAATTGTTCCGGTATGATCTACCACGTCTAATGATTGAGGTAGTGGCATAGATGTCATAACAGGACGTAAAGATTCTCTTGAATCTTCCATTTCCACTGAATACTCTGATTCTTCCCTCAGAGGTTCAAGCCTTGCTTGAGTCTGCTCCACTTGTTCTGCGACCATTCTGTTCCAATTCTCCGGGGTCGGTAGGTAGTGGACATAATCATCATAGCTTGGTACTACTTGATTAGATGATTCTCCAGGGAAGAAGTTTAGGTAGTTATGAGGGTAATAGTATGGATCTGTCATCCTGAAATTTATTGGTTATGTTAAAGGCATCTTCCTACCGTTCATTTAGTAGGCACAACTATTGGTTAAAGCTAAGATACTATCATACAAGTATCTAATTTTGCTAAAACCCTTAAATGCGACTCTGATACCAACCTGTCACAACCCCGGGCTACCCCTGCCCGGACGTCGCGAGACAACGCTGGTATCTGAATGAGGTCCCATATATTTGGACAGCGGAAGTCTTTGTTTTTACTTGATGCCCTTTTTGTAATGAAATGTCATGTAAATAACCTCAAGGGTTAATTCTTGTACTTTTTATCAAAACTTGGGATCCACGTCCCTTTTCATTTCATGATAATAGACATTCACAAGTCTATTATATAATGTACATCTGCTGAATTAATTTACATAATACAAGCCATTTAAAATGTCTAGGATCTACGTCCGTTCCAACATTTGGTCTTGTATTAGTCTGCCACAGGGATTTAAATATGCCTAAAGATCTTGTCTTTACTGCACCACCCTGAATTTAATGATTTCTTTCACTACCTGTGAAAAACGTTTTGAAAATGAACATCAGCATAAAGCCGGTGAATCACATTTAACTGACACGAAAATGATTTCTAACATAAACCAAATTAAAGCCTTTAAGCACGTTTCTGTATGGTAAATCTACACATTCAGCAGTCTTTTTCACCTGAAATATATACCACCTACATACACTGGGTTAACTGCCATGGGGTCAACTGGCTGAGCTCTATGTCTCAGACTGATAGCCTATTCCCAGGGTCGTGATGCTAAGAACCTTGTTCTTAGTCTTATATGATACTCAGGAACTCGTCCCTCGTATAATCTGCTAAGGAACCATATCCTCAGTCTTATGATACCCCCTTTCATGATCTGTACCCAGCCACGGACCGGACTTTCACCCGTCACATGTATACCATTTGATCAAATCTACGTATGCTTATGGCCTGAATGCTATCACGTAGATTACCCTTATGATTAAAGCATTTAATTTGTTTCATGCCGTTTTCGTAAATAAAATGGTTTTATCGTTTGAAAAGCGTTGAATGTGTTCACCTTGATTTTGATGGCTGGTAGGGTTGTAGGCTTGAATTTGAGCAGAACCTCGACACGTTTCTTCCTAGGGAAGACACGATTAACGAGAATATATATGAGAGAATATATATATAATTGCGGCTATATATATATATGAATAGTTTTAATAATACCTACTTCGCGGGATTTGGACGGAACTACGGCTTGAGCAGGGTTTCGTAGGATTCTTGAACAGCGCTTCGGGACGTTGTGGAGTTTTGAGAGATTGGGTTTGTGTGAAACGAATGTTTGGAAACTGTACAGAATTTCAATCCCGTTGAAGGCCTTTTATAGGCTGATTTTCCAGTCTCTCGCGTACCGCGAGACTGGCCAAGGAAATCTCTCGCGTACCGCGAGAGGATGAGGTGTCACGAACGGTGCTGAGTCAGCATGACACGTGTCGGCTGGTGGCAAGGGTGAATGACACGTGTTTTCTGGCCCTGACGCGTGTACTATTCCCTCGCGTACCGCGAGGCTTGGTTGGGAATCTTCTCGCGTACCGCGAGAAGGTGATTTTCTGGCGCATAAGCAGTCCCCTCGCGTACCGCGAGGTTTTGTCAAAATCTCCCTCGCGTACCGCGAGGGAGTGAAATTTTGAATTTTATTTTCTTTTTATTTTGGGTGTTACAGTTATCGTTTGGGGGTAGAATTACTCTTGTGAAATCTGTTTTGAACTCGTTGCCCACTTACTTCTTTTCCTTGTACAAGGCTCCGGATCAAGTTATTCAGGAGCTGGATCAATTGAGAAGAAGATTTCTAGGGGGGTTCGGAAGATAAGACCAAGATTTGTTGGGGTGGCATGGAATAAAGTGATTTCACCGGTGAAGCTAGGTGGGCTGGGACTGGGCTCCTTGAAAGATACAAATTCGGCTTTGTTGGCAAAATGGTGGTGGAGGTTCAAAATAGAGCACGTGAGTTTATGGCGAAAAGTTATCTGGTCCATTCATAGTAGCTCTCGGTCTTGGAGCTACATCCCGGCAAAGCTGTATATGCCAGGACCGTGGAAGCAGATAGTTGGAGTATCTTCTCGGTTGTTGAAGGTGGGTATGGACCTGGGTAAACTTATCATAGGGATGGCGAGGGAGGGCAGTGACATATGCTTTTGGAGAGACTATTGGCTGGAACCCTCTCCATTATCGGAAGTGTATCCTTCTCTGTTTGCGCTTTAAAAACGGAAAGATTGTCGGGTGAAAAACAGGATTCTCTTGGAAGATGGGGAAATGACTTTATCCTGGGACTGGATCCGTGCTCCAGTTGGTACTTCGGAGGGGCAGAATTGATTCGGTTGCGATCCTCACTGAATTCGGTCACTTGGTCTTTGGCTCGTGATAAGTGGAAATGGGATTTGGAGGCTTCAGATGAATTTTCAGTCTCAAGTATTAGGGAAAAATTGGCTAGCACCCCTCGGAGTGCTCCTGGATACGAGTTCGAGTGGAACCAGTGGGTCCCAAAAAGGTTGGTGTGGTGGCATGGAGAGCGGAACAGGATAGGCTTCCAACAGTGGAAGCTTTGCTTAGAAGAAACATTTCGGTCCAAGATACTTGGTGTGTATTTTGTGGGATCACATGGATACGATGGAGCATATTCTGTTATCTTGTGCTTTTGCACAAGATGTGTGGCTTGTTATTTCGATGTGGTGCAAGTCTTTGCCTTTTTTGCAGCGGATATGAAATACCTCCTAGATACGTGGAAGTATGTTAATGGTACTGCCCGACACAAAAAGGTGGTTCATGCGATAACATAAATTACGATCTGGAGCTTGTGGAGATTGCGGAATTCGGTAAGACTCGGAAATTGGGCGGTGTCGTTGTACAATGCAGTGGAGGAGATTAAGGTACAAGGATTTTTATGGGTTCGAAATAGGTCCCGACTGTTGTCGATGTCTTGGAATCAATGGAAGAGTTTTGACACGGTGGTTCTCGGCTAATTGCTTGGAGTGTTTGTGTCAGATGGCTTTTTGTTTTGGCTATAATTTCTAGTTCTCTTTTGGTGGTTTGTATGGTTTGAGTTGTTGCTTTTTCTATGGCTAGCTACTTGCTGGCATTTTGGTGGAATAATAATATGGTGATTATGTTGGCCGTTCAAAAAAAAAAAAAAACTCCCTAGACTCTTCATACCTTTCTTGGTTTTCACATTTCACATAGGGTAAGCTTTCACATGCGTGTACAAAGAGTCCAACTGGCACGTGTCTAACCATAATGTTCAAAGGTATCATAAATGAGATGTTATTAAAACCGGACCGGTCAGTCTAGCCACGAACCGAGTAGACTACTTGTCTATTTTCGCACTGCTGAACCGTTTTCGATAGAACCCGGCGGTTTTGGATCAAACCAGATATAACCGAAATCGCTGGATCGTTTGACCGGATTTAGAAGAGAGGGTTGGTTTTCTATTTATAACTAATTTTGGGCATTTTTGTTTTTACGTATAACTTTTTAAAATATGATGTTTTACAAAATTTGAATGTGCTTGCTTATTTTTATCTACGTTTTGATATAAATTTCATTCAAACTGAGTTTCGTGATAATGGACAAGTTATCAAAACACGTACGTACAAACCGTTGAAACTACTTCAAAGTTTCATTTTTTGTAGGTTTTTTTCCTCTTACAACATTTAAAATATGAAGTTTTATAAAATCCAAATTTTCCGTTTCGACGTGCTTAACGTGAACTTTTTTCGTGGGGTGAATACCAGTGTATAAGTCGTTGAAATCAAGTTTTATGGATTTTAACACCCCCGCTATAGCATGCGGTTTCGTCCATTACTAACCCTATTCTAAAAGGAATTTGGGTCTACAGTGCTCTTCTTTTAATTGGGCTGCCATCCACATAGCAAACTTGTATTGGTGCAAAAAAATTCTTTTTTTTTTCTTAAAAAGTAGAATCTTTACGTTGTTATATACATTCTTTTCCACATTAAAAACTAGCTGGTTGGGATGGTTTCAAGCATGGAGCTTGAAGATCTACCATTGCTTTCCCTGTGACCTAGGTTCGATTCCCTGAATGAGCAAACATTTTTTTTGCCTTATTTGTCCCCAATTTACTTAATATATTTTTTAACTGTTTTGTTTTTCATTAAGATTGCGTTGGGTTTAGTTTAATCTTACTTTTTTTTTACATCTTATGTATTTCGATTACGCGTTTTTATATTTTATGTCTTAAGTTCCTCCAACACGTGTTTAGATATCGAGTATCGTGGAGGACTTACTGTTGCAACGCGCAAGGTCATACCCTCTAGTTAGTTAATATTATTAAAATAATTTCTTCCTTAAATCAAATAAACTTTACGTATGTTTTGTTCTATGTACACGTTTATCATTGTTTTAGCCATTTTTTGGGTTTGCTTTTAGCAAGTGTCATGCCCGTGTGTCAACAAAAATAACAGTAATAATAGGTTTAGCATTGCTTAAATAATAGTTTTAATACATGAATTATGTAAAGATAAAACTGTCCATTTATCACTTTGATACTTACTAATTTATACTTTATAAGATAAAATTGAAAATAGAAATATCTTTAAAAGTCTTGGGGGGAGTGGGAAGGGAATGGAGATCCAGGAATTGAAACTATGTGTAAACCTTAAAAGTGTCATTTCATGTCAAATGGTGTTATCAATTGACTGAGGACGAGGAAAAACAAAGGAAAAGAACCATAAGAGTAGGGGTTGTGGATCTAACCGAAGACCTCGCTCGTGTCTTGAGAAAGTGGAATCCAAGGATGCGCCCGAAGGATACATGTTATGTTCTTGTAGACCACTTTGTATGAATATTCTTTACATATATCTTCACTTTTTTTCTTTCACTTTCAGAAACTGTCCATCAAGTGTACTCTTTATGCAGGGTGACACAATACAAGCTATAGTGAACAAAAGCGACCAAAGATACGTTGGCTCCAAAATAAAAATTTCTAAGCTGCTTCAGGATTGAGGAATAAGTTTGTATACCGCTAACCGTAAACATAGATGTTTTGACACATGATCTACACATTCACATTGGAACCGCTGCACACATTACCTATGTTCCTAAAACAGTTACTTTGCCACGTTACTACTTTGAGTTCCAAGACGTCGAAAATCTTCACGCACTATGTAGAAACGATGTGAAAGTTATTGGTACTTTAACGCAACTCTAAACCTCAAACTATTACTTCCTATGAAATTTAAAACATGATTTTCATATTGCATCTTACATTGGCTTGCTTCAAGGTTTAGAAGACAAATTAACCAAGAAAAACAAACCATACTTGCATTTGACATTAACAAACTCCTGGTAAGTACTAACACAATGTACTAATGCCACACATAGCTTTGTACCTTGTAAATACACTTCCTTTTACAATTGTACACAACCCTTTACAGTGGTCAAAGTATCCAAAAGACATTATGGGAGGAGATCCTAACTTCAACATAGAGGTTTGACCGACAGGCTACAGATTTTCAGAATACCCAGTTGTAATTGTCGTCACAACAATGCGGGTTGTACAATACTTAGGTAGGTCAACAAAAATATTATATTGTTTAAGCAGCCTACATAACACGTTTTAACAACTTTCTTGCATCATAACAGGTTGTTTGCAGTTGTCGTCCACCCATGCAACATACGTGTACATGAATCCAAGTCACCCTCAAACATAATCTATGATTAACATGTTTGAATAAGAACACTTATCTCCAAATAAATGTATGCACATTACATATATACTCAGCAATACAAACTCGACTAAACATGCAGTTTTAGAAACACAAACTGCCAGCACCATGCTAGAAGGAAGTCAACTTAGCACCCACTTGCTCACTTTAGCTACTCTGCTAAACAATAATATAACAATTTTTGCGCTGCTTGAGAAAGAAACACAGGACTTAACTGTAAGAACCACTTAAATTCACACTCTTTTTTTACTCATGCTCAACAGCTTTTTGCAGCAGCAACACAAATAAACCTAATTTTCACACACTTATTCCAAGCTGAGAACATCTAAGAAAACTAAAACATTAGAGGTAGCATTATGAAATAAGTTAAATGGGTTATTTGTAACAGCAACTATATTGACGCATCTTCATACACCTGTGATTCTCATTTACCTTTATATATATACTTTCACATCTATATATTTGTCCCTGATTCTATGTCAGGGGAAAGTTTTCACATGTATTGTTGCTATAACTCTAATTGCACCCAAAAAATTTGGTACTACCCCGCATGTCTAGTGTGTTCACAAACAATTCACGAAAGTGGGGACGACTGGGCTAGCGCATCACATGGGAAATACAACACGCTGAGATCCATCTAAGTGTTGTAACCACCTCATGTTTAAACAAACACACATACTAATATATAACAATAAACAAGTACCATGTGGTCATCACAATTGTAGACAACACGGGTACCCTAACAACAATCCCATTCAACGATGCTATAAAAACACTATTTGGCAAGGATTGTTCAGTCTTGGTTGTTGATGAAGGTTACAAAGATGTCGTGCCAGTACCACCACCTCTAGAATGTATCAAAGGAAAGATAAAGAAATTTTACATTCAAGCACAAAAGAACACATGGACCAATAACCTTAAATGCACAATCAACAAAATTGGTGAGACAACCTTACAGTTAGACGTGCCCCACCGACTCCAGCTTAGTCGACTCCTTCATTAACGGACTTAGTTTCCACAACTACAAAATGTTCCCTTTTTTTTTACATCAGCAGGTAGCTGTAAAAACCTTAACGCAATAGCTCACATCTTTACAAAATCAAATAACTCACATATTTACAAAATCTAGTCTTCATCAACGTATTATATAAAGTTATTTATTTATTATAATAAGAATAAAACACAATATTATATGAACACGACTACACAAGTACACTTTGAGAGGTGATTTGACAAATAACCATCACCATCTATTTATACTTGTAGTTGCTAATCTAGATGTTTATAATCCAGAGAATTCCATCATATTTTATACAAGTATTTCCTAGAATAATCCAAGACTAATATATGAAGAATTCTGGACAAAACTAGGATGTTTCTAAGAAAATACCTAGATTATTTTATGGGGTAATTTCTCTTAGTTTCCCATGGATCATGAAACTTCAAGACGAATCTAGAAAACTACGGAAAACTTAAGCGGAGCGTGACATGGAACTCAATTATTGGAGAGTTAGAATAAAAAGAAGATTTAACATCAAGAGAAGAAGAAATCCCAAAAAGACATAAATCCATAAACATAAAAATAAAATTAGATTAGATTAACACTAGATCTTGCAAACGAATACTCGTTGATATCAGTACCACGAGTAGAGCACTACATTCATTAAGATCGACTAGGTAGGGTGCTACATTAAGACAAAAAATCCTTAACTTCATGAGAACTCAAGGTTTTTGAGAGGGTCAGTAAAGAAAGAAGTCTTTGGTATCATGGCGGATTAGCCAAAAGAAATCCTGTACACATATGTGGTGGCGAGAGTATGAGATAGAATATATAATTTATAGTTAAATAAAATATATTAGTTTTATTGTAATTAACTTTATTATAATTAGTGGTTATGATTTAATTGGGTAATTTTTATTATTATTATTATTATTATTATTATTATTATTACTTTTTGTAATCATTTATTGTATTCTTATAAATAATTACCAGCAATACATAATAGTTTACAAAGGTTTTATTATTATATGTCATATGGAAGTCTTAGGTTCTTGTCTTATTCTTTTCTGTCACTTGTATCCCTCTTCGCAACTACCACCGATAAATCATTGTTGGTTGTCGACTCTCTTTTCTCATCGCCCCTATGTGACTTCCTTTTTTCTTCTCCCTCCCACCCGGCCTCGGGGAAGCATTGTAGATATATATGCACCATGTTTTATTTGTTTTGTCTCTTGTATTCATCGTAGCTCCTTCCACCTCAGTCGAAGTTCCTTTCACCACAACCATGTCGTCGCGCTATGGGCTTGCATCCACTGCCGTTGTTTGTTGTCATAAAGTTTCTAACTGTTTAAGTTATTATGTTTTTTTAAGATTGTCCACTCCTCTTATATAACATCTTCATTGTTTTTCACTTTCAATAAGAGATTAAGTGTCCAATTTCCTCTCACTTTAACTAGGGGATTATTAGATAAAATATATGAGTTAGAGTTTATTGTAATTATCTTTATCATAATTTTCATTTATGATTTGATTAAGTTTAATTTGTAATCATCCTCATTTTACTCTTATAAATAGTTAATCAATAATGTATAGTATCTTTAGGGATTTCATTCAATGTTTTAAATACCGGTTCAAACCGGCCGGTAATACCGGTTGAACCGGGTTTCGGTCACTGGCCCGATAAGTTTGAGCCCGATAAATTGAAAAAAGGGTTTGTAAGTTGTATCACCGGTATTACTGGTTTTAAGTTGTATTAAATACCGGTTCATTCAATGTTTTAAGTTGTATTAATGTATAGTATCTTTAGGGATTTCATTCAATGTTCTAAATACCGGTTCAAACCGGCTAGTAATACCGGTTGAACCGGGTTTCGGTCACTGGTCCGGTAAGTTTGTGCCCGATAAATTGAAAAAAGGGTTTGTAAGTTGTATTACCGGTACTACCAGTAATACCGGGTTATACCGTTGTACTGGTTTTAAGTTTGAACTTTAAAACAAGAAAAAATTGTTCATTCCTTTTAAAAAAAGTTAACGACCTAGTTAAAAAAAAATTGTGTAACCATCATCATTTTGCTTGCGCTTAAATAATTGCTTGTTTACCTAAGGACCATTTTAGAAAAAAAAATTGCACACTTTTAAAAAAATACTTTATTGGAAATTGTGTGCTTTTGGATTATTTTTTTTATTATGGATTAACTTTAGATTTTTTTTATTATGAAATCATGTACTTTTAGATTGTTTTTGAGTTGAAATTGTATTTTTATAAAATTACAAGGTTAACTAGTTAACCCGGTTGAACCGCTCGGTACAGCCGGTTGAACAATTTCTGAGCCTAATCCAGTAAGGTTTAAAAACTAGTTTTTAAAACATTGATTTCATTATTCTACAAGGAGATCGTTTGATATAGAGCATCGACAACACTGGTTCCAACTACACAACCCCAAGGGCACAATTGATTTTACGTCCACGTAGTGACTCAGCCTCAACTAATTTGAGAGGAAGGGGAGGACAAAAGGGGTGAACTTGCTCATGACCATTGGCGGAGGTAGGAAGTGGTGTCGGGGTCAAGCGATACCATTCTTATTCGTGTTTCATGTTGAACATATCAAGAAGTTTAAACGACCCTAATCTTTTTTCTTACGGCTAGCCCCGTTGTTTTTAAAAAAGAATGTGGACCCCGAACCTTGAAAAAAATTGTATAAGCTTTTAACTTCATATAAAATATTATATAATAATTAGCAGTTTATTCTATTTGAAAATAAAAACACTACTCAAATTTAAATTTTTATTTGAGCAGACTAGAAAGTAAATTAAACCCATCACGGTCCAGTTCAGCCGATTTTAACAGGATTTCTGGGCCGAACCGGTAATTACGGTTTTGGCTTGAAGTAAGCAGAACTGGCTAGACCGGTCCGGTTTTGATGCTTGTGTTGAGCTCGAACTCTCTTATGTCAAACGAGTTGGGATTTATCTAGTTTACGTCCCTGCTGGCACAGATAAAGATACAGGAAAAATAACTTATTTAAGTAATTAGGTTTATTGACTACAAGGAAAAAGGTTATACTGAATCAATAGAACTCAAAAGTAAAGAAGCTTCTGATACACAAGCGAATATATCTGTACATCTCAAGAAAACAAGACTAAAATTTATGGCCCAAAACATATTTGTATTCAGGAGTAATATGTGTCCCATTCAAACTTAGGTTCAGAGAGAACCTCATAATCCACAGGCCCATCTACAACATTCTCAACAGTTTGTATGCTCTGCAATAATGCTGGTTGGAATCCATCATTCTCAGAAGGCAAAAGCTTATACACTACTAAAACCGCAACTGTTAATATCGCTTGCAGCTTCGTGGAATCCCCGCTAACCGAAAAGAATAAAATCATCAACACCAAGAATAGATCTACACAGATCCTCATGATAAACAACACCGTATCCATCAATCTCCCATCGTTTCCTGCAGGAAACCCGCGGACTCTGTAGACGAATAAAAAGTTGTACTTGTCAACCACATACCTGTACCCAAAATAGATTGCACCCACAGGGACAATAAGTGGAGAGAATGAAGAATATATCAAAGTCAACGCAAAAATTGTCAAGTTGAACGCGTAATATTGTGCAAAGTCAAACACTTGTTTGGGCGCAGGTGAGGTCCAGCTAATGGGGTATTCAGAAAGATCTTGTTCGTGTAAATCAGAGTTTTCTGTAGAGATTAGTGGTCTCTCGAGGCCTTCGGTTTCTTGATTCTCTTCAAGGGCATACTCCTCATTTCGTTCGGGTACAAGTTGCAGCATATCGTTTTTTCTAAACTTTTTAAGCTTTTTCTTGATCCAAGGTATTGGTGCCAGTAAATCAAAAGAAATCCCTAAAAAAGTGCTTGTGATGAGAAATGCCACAGATGAAAGGCATGATCTTGACAAGAACGACGCACTCATATACTGTTCAATTCTTTTACAATCTTCACCGTCTAAATAACACCTACCCATTTTCAAGATTGCACTTTCTAGAGATGATTCAACCATGCCCCTTAAAAGAATTAGGTTTACCAAAAAGAAGCAGACCATCTTCAAAAGTGCAGCCCTTTGCTCACCAGAAACGGTCAAATGGCGTTCAAACTTTGAAAGATAAGAAAGAGCCGAAGGGACGATTATATACATGCTTACAAAAATAAGAACATTTGGGAGAAACTGGAATATTATAGTTGCTAACCAGCTTGAACTTTGCAGCCAAGTTAACCATGATTGAGCATTATCCATGGCTTCTGCATTAATAATCCTCCCTGCACCTTGGAGAGCAGTAATTACAGCAAGGGGAGAACTGAAAAACAGAAGCTGTAACAACAGACATGTGTTCACGAACACTCTTCTAAGCTTCAAAGACAGTTTAGTTGATCCCAAATGGTTCCAATAGATATCAGTCGCTAACGGTGCCCGTTCAACCTTCCAATGGTTTCTCTGAAGCTGCAACTCCATTACAGAGAAGAACTTGCCTATCCGTTTCTTTTTCTCATTACGAAAGTCTTGAGCCGCTTTATTAGCGGTGTAAACATCTTTAAACACCACAAACGCAACTCCAGCACCCTTCGCTCTCCCATCTTTATAAGCTGCCATTTCCATCTCCAAATCCGCTCTGCGTTCTTGCAACTTTCTCAGTCTTTCATCATCTGAAAACCCTAGCTCATCTTTAACTCGCCTCCATAAATCCTTCAATCCTTTCCATAAAGCAAGCAGTTTCCCCTGAATTCCTTCATGGAAATCGACTAGGATCCCATAGTTCATATCTTCATACAACAAAGCTCGTGATTCCATTTTATTCACTAACTTTGTCACATTCTCTCTAACTTTAACCAGGTCTGTTACCAAATCATCCAAAGCACATAAATCCATAGGGATGATAACTTTATAAATCTTTCCTGGATATTTATGTTGCAAGTATTCCACTAACGAAACCCGCTCGGGGCCTATGGTTTTCGGTATTCCTTGTATCATTAAAGTAAATATAGCAGATGAATTAGCACTACTAGGATCACTAGGGTTTCCATATCCGTCTCTAAACCTAGTGATTTTCAATCTCCCTTCAATCTCATTAATTCCATAATGCACCAAAACAACAACAAACACAACAAACACAAAGTGAATCCAGAGTAACTTCGAACCTTTACCGATATGACTAATCGTAGTCATGGAAAACTGATCCACCATAGACACTGTTCCGGCGTATAAATTCAGCGGTAATAAAACAGCTACAGATACAATCGCAATCAATATAATAAGCGAAAAGCTACCACCTTCGATGAGGAGGAATTGAGCAGCATCAGCGCCGCAGTGGCGGGCGATCTCGCGGCCGGTGGCGTGCCAGACGGCGAGGAGCTTTGACAGAATGGCGGTGGGACCGGGCATCCGGCGGTGGTCGCTGCGGAGCTTGACGAAGAGGAAGACGAGGACGCAGGTGATGGTGCCGATGGCGGATATGTTGAGGAGGTACTGTATGTTTCCGTACCATGTCCGTTCGAAATTATCATCGGAGGAGGACGACGGCGGAGGGGAGAGGGTGTGATCGTTGTTGATGGTGGTGGTGAACGATGATTGAGGTGCTAGGTTCATGATGTGAGCAGATTAGGGCTCACGAACCTCCTATCTTTCGGGGATTCGTGTTTTCATTCAGCGAATTGTAAAGATTGATCAGAGATCGAAGAGAATTCGATTGATTAGTTTGGGATTGAGAAGTTAGGGTTAGGTTTTTAGTAGAAATTGAACTCGATATCCTGGTCGGGATAGGCAACTGAGAGGGGAAAGAATATATTCGGTATCGTGGAAGACGTGTAACAAAGGGGGGGGGGGGCGTATTGTCTATTGCAGTTAATATTTATTTGTTTATATACTGTTAACTAGGTTAGTTCCCGTGTATTACACGGTTAATAAAAAGAAACACATATTATTCATAAGTGTCTAAATAAGAATTACTTTACATAGTGAAAAAAATAAAATTACAATTACATTCACAAAACCAAATTACATAAGGTAAATTTTTTAGATTCTAGAAAGTTGATTTTGATTAATTGTTATTTGCTTAACAAAGATAAGTTGTTAATTTTTTTAAAAAATTTTCAATTTAATTCTCTAATTATAGTAAATTTGCGAGAGTTAATTTATTGATTTTGTTATAATTTAAATAATACAAAGTTCAAAATTTTCAAATCAAACGGTTTTTAAGTTATAGTCAAATGATATTAAATAATTTTAGCAATTATATTTTTTAAGCATTTATTATTTGTGAGAGGTTTAAAATCTTAAATTATAATTAAACTTTGGGTGGGAAAACCATTTTACAAAAACCTTTATTTATTTGGGAGTATAGATTATTATTTTTCTTTAATTAGTTATATTTTGAATTCTTAGTATATATTCTTATTTAATATAATTATTATTCTTCTTTAATAATATATTTATAATATAATTATTATTTAATAAGATATAGGTGCATTTATTAGGAGAGAGAGGCGAGAAAACCAATGTGAGGAGGCATGGGGGAGTGACATGTGGCAATCCAAAACCTTTATTTATTAGTATGTATAGATTACTCTCGTTAAAGAGGTTGTGATTGAGGTGAGGCCTGAAGTCCCAAGGAATCCGGGTTCAATCCCTGCCACCACCACTAATTTCTGCGGCATCGCAAATGAGGCCTTTTAGGCTGATGCTCCAGGGTTTTACCCACGCCGATCCAGGGTTAGAGCCTCGGCTCTCCCTCAAACCCGGAAGGGGCCGTATTTGGTGGGGTTTTTCCTTAAAATCTCTCCAACTCTAACGCCAAGTGGGCCCGGTTAAGACAACATATTGGCCAGAGTTGGACGAGTCTCTCCCATGTAACGGGGGGTGCGACGTCACACATTCAATGTTCGCCTTTCAAAAAATCAATATGGTAATGGATAAATATTACCATATTAGAGTTAATTTTTATTTGTTTATATAATTTAGAGTCAATTACTATGGTAGATGTTAGGGTGAAGGGGCAGGGCTCGGGTTGGGCGGTTTCACGGTAACACCGTCGCATGTAACATGGGTCAGGCGACGGTAAGTTTTATGGGTTCATGAAGCCGACAAACAAGAACGCAGTTTCAGGTTCAGTTTTGACTTTGGGGGTGATTTATTAATTATTTACTTCCCTTTGTTATTAAAGTCTAAATGTGTATATATAACTTTGGAAAAAGTTCAAATAAAAAGAGATTTTTTTATTATACTTGAAACATTTAAATAAAAAGGCGTATATATAAAAATGAAAATTAAAAAATAAAACATTTAATTATCACACCATCTCAATCAATTGAGTATTTCCTTTGCCAAATGATAGATGATGTGATAATGATGGATGTGACGTGGCGTCACGTGACGTGCACTTTATTATCACATGACACTCCATCACTTGGGTATACCACATGATCTAAATTCTCACCAAAACGTCGATAAATTCAATATATAGTTAAACTAGAAATTAAAACTTGCGCTACGCGGCGGGGACGTATTGTATAGTAACTCAAAACGTGTAACGAACCAAAATCCGGTTTTCGTTTTCAAATAAATAAAATATTTCAATAAATATTATGGTGAAAATAATATTTTAGAAATAAGTTGAAACAAGTGGGTTTCAAGTTAGTAATGGGGTTATACTAGTTTTAACTATTTTTGGAATGAAATGGATGAAATGAAAGTTGAGGGGGTAAATGTGTATTTGTAACGAACCAAAATCCGGGTTTCGTTTTCAAATAAATAAAATATTTTAATAAATATTATGGTGAAAATAATATTTATGAAATAAGTTGAAACAAATGAGTTTCAAGTTATTTATGGGGTTATACTAGTTTTAACTAGTTTTGGAGTGAAATGGGTGAAATAAAAGTTGAGGGGCTAAATGTGTAAATGACAAAATTCTGCCATTTTGACTTGAGGAAAGTCAAAATTAAACTCATTTGTTGAGTTGGGTCGTTTTGGAGCAAGAAAAAAAAGGAGAAATCCGAAATTGGAGCTAAAACGTGCATTTGGAGCTTGATTTGTGGGGGTTTTTGTTTGCACATCACTCTCCTAACATCAAGTAAGTGTTAATCACTCTTTGATTTCATCTTTGAATGTGTTAGTGGGTGGGTGTTGGAGAAATCCGAAAATTTAGTTTGCATGTGGTGAATTAGTGTTAAATTGTGGATAATCTAGCTAAAATAAATGTAAGAGAGGTGATTAACATCCTAGAACCATTTGATTTTGATTTTGAGAAGTTAGGGTTCATATGGTGAAAATTGGTGGTGTTTGGATCATGATGCTAGAATGATGAATTAGTGATGATTAAGTGTTTAGGTGGTATTAGACACTTGAACAAACACCAAATTGACCTAATAAAAGCTAGTGAATGAGAAATTAGTGTCAAGGTATTGGAAAGAAAACTCAAGTAGATGAGTTTGTATTGAAAGAGGGTGTTTGGTTATGAGGATAACCCAAACGGGTCAGTTTGGGTTGAAAAATGAAAATTTGGGTTGTGGACTCAATTGTAATGTGATTATGTATGTATGTTAGATTACTAAGCTAGGTGTGTATATTTAGGTAATCAAATTGCAAAGCTAGAAGGTGGTGCGGGCTCTTCTAACTCTAAAGGTAAGTGCCTATGCACTACTTAGTAATGTAGATAAATGTGTGGTGTATGTGATATGAATGCATACTATAAGTTGATATGAATGTTTATGCCCATTGCTTGAATGTAATATGTATGAATGGTATAAATTTGACTTTAGTGGTAGAATGTCAAACTATATGATGGAAATATGTGTAAATAGGCTATGTGGTTAATAGTCAAAATGTAAATGTGCAATGTGGTGTAAATGGTGAAATTGACTTATGTGGTTAATAGTCAAAATGTAAATGTGTAATGTGGTGATAATGGTGTAATTGACTTATGTGGTAAATAGTCAAACAAATACGTGCAATGTGGAGAATTTGGTGAAATTGATATATATGGAATATAGTCAATCATAATGTGGTAAATTGGTGAAATGGTGGATAAAAGTGTGAAATACTTCAAATGGTGGATTTGGAGTTAAATACTCAAAGTGTAGGTAAGACGAGTTGTGGTACTCGCACCAAGAGGTGGAAATTAAATAAAAGTGTGGAATACTTAAAAGGGTGGAATTGGAGTCAAATACTCTAAGTATGGGTAAGACGAGTTGTGGGACTCGCACCAAGTGGATGTAACCCAATAAGAAGTGCGGAATACTTCAAATGGGAGAAAAGGGGTGATGTCACATGAATGTCATATGAAAAAATGAATCTTGTAATGGAAGTGCAAGAGTAAAGAACCTTAAATGACCAAACGGGTCAAATGGGTCAAATGTGTGAAAGAGGTGAAAACAAGTGCAAATACTTGTTTGAATATGTTTATCGTCATTACTAATGGTGTTATGTTAATGTGGTTATGTAGGGAAAGCTCCGATGTAGATCAAGGTCAAGTCCAAGGAGTGGAGGGTTCTTGTATGCTTATGGGGTGTTTTTGGGATTTTAAGGGAAAAATCCGTGGATGTGGTGTATTTTGACAAAATTAAACATGTTTTGGTGTTATAATGGTTGTATATAGTTTTGAAACAAGACCCAAGTGTTGGGGATAATTTTGGTGTCATGTTGGTTTGTTAAAAGATGAAAATTTGACTAAGTATGGAAACTGGGCAGCTGAGTAAACTTTCTGTTTACTCAGGCTCCCCGCGCTACGCGAGAGACTGGCTTTCCGGGTGGGGTGATTTGGGATTCCCTCGCGGTACGCGAAGGGATGTCCTAGATCCTTCGCGTTACGCGAGAAAGTAAAAAAAAAAAAAAAAATTCTGGGATAAAAGCTTCCGCGCGTTTAAATGTTTTATTAATTGGTTTTCCAATTAATGGTGTTACATAGAAGGTGGTGCGTGATCTTCTAACTCAAAAGGTAAGTGCCTTTGCACTTACTTAGTAATGTTGATAATTGGGTGGTATATGTGTTATGATGCATACTATGTGTTGAAATGAATGTGTGTGGAAAAGTATGAATGTAGTTATAGTAATAAAACTATAATGGATATGTGTAAATGAATGAATGTGGTTATTGTGGAAATACCTTAATGGTTATGTGAATGAATGTAGTTATAGTTGAAATGCTATAATGAATATGTGCAATGAATGAATGTAGTTATAGTGTAATACTATAATGGATATGTGTGAATGAGGTTATGATCTATGAATCATAATGGATATGAGGTTATGATTTATGAATCATAATGGATATGAGGTTATGATCTATTAATCACAATGGATATGAGATTATGGTTAAAATACCATAATGGATATGAGGTTATGATCTAAATATCATAATGGATGTGAGGTTATTGCCTATGTGCCATAATTGATATGAAATGATGGAAATGAATGTTAAATGAAAGAAATGAAAGTTGTAGTAGAAATGCAAGTGTTATGATCCATAATTGTCAAATGGATGCAAACGGGTCAAATGGGTGAATGGGTGGAAACAAGTGATAAATACTTGTTTGTTATGTTTATCTTCATTACTAATAGTGAATTGTTCATGTGGTTATGTAGGAAAAGCTCCGATGTAGGTCAAGGTCAAGGTCAAGTCCGAGGCGTTGAAGGATTCTCGTACGCGTTTTGGTATTTTGGAGGTTTAAAAGAAAATCCTTAGTTTGTTATGTAAATTGGTACAAAACTTGATATTTTGATGAATTTTGGTATTGTGTATATGATGTTTAAGTAATGGTCAAAATACACAAGTGTTGGGAGTTTTTGGTGTCAAGTGGTTTTGGTGAAAAATGTCAAAACTTGACTAAGTGTTGGAACTGGGTAGCTAAGTAAACTTTCTGTTTACGTGAAGAATAGGGCAATGTCTCTCGCGGTACGCGAGAGACTTGTCTTCCTGTCAGGTGTTTTGGCACTCCCTCGCGGTACGCGAAGGGAGGTTACAAAACCCTCGCGGTACGCGAGAGTAGTAAAAAAAAATCTTGGGATAAAAGCTTCCGCACGTTAAATGTTTAATTAATTGGTTTTTCAATTAAGGGTGTTACAAAACGTTAAAACGATGAAAGGGAAAAAATTAAAATAAAAAACCTCATTAAAAATACAAAGACCCCGCGCTTCACGGTGGGAGCGTCGCCATTTGATTTTTTTTAAAGAATAGTAAAAAAAATACAAAGACCCCGCGCTTCGCAATGTGAGTGTATTCGATTTTGAATATTACCTCGTTAAAAAAAACTGGAACGTTCATAAAAAAAACTAAAATTATTCGCTCATAATAGGTTCGGCTCGTTATGGTACCATAACGGTAACGACACTCGCTATAGTCTACGATACCAAAAGAAAAACTCGATTTTGAATACAACTCCGTTTAAAATTTTTTTATCAGAATCTTGACAAAAAAAAATAATAAAAGAAGGCGCGCGCTCCGTTTTTTGAAAATAATTAACTAACGAAAATAAAATTATTAGAAAATGAAACGAGTTTAAAACGTATATTATATATTTCATAAGGTGTGAAAATGAAAATATATAAAAGTGAATTTTCATTAACAAATCTAAAAAACCGGGTCAAACGAACTCCGATTAAGTTCATTCTAGCGGTGTTGAAACCGGATCGTTGAGGTTTTTTTTTTTGGGGAGGGGGTGGGGGTGGGGGTGGAGGGATTTAGGTTTTTTTTTGGAAGGGGGGGGGGGTTTGGGTAGGTTTAGGTTTTTTGAGAGTGGAGGATTTAGGTTTGGGTGGTGGGGTGGTTAGGTTTTTGGGTTTAGCTTTTAAGTTTTAGATTTAGGGTTTAACTTTAGCGTTTAGATTTAAGGGTTTAGATTTAGGGTTTAGCTCTAGGTTATATTTCGACGAGCCGGTTCCAACGTCGCTGGAATTAGTTCAATCGGAGTTCATTTGACCCAGTTTTTTAGATTTCTTAACGAAAATTAACTTTTTAGCGGAATCTCCCCGTGGTATATGTATTTCTTTTGAAATTACACCCTTATTTCCATGTGTACCAACTACTTATAAATTTCCTACTTTTCATTCATATTCATGTAAAATGTTAAATTAATAGTAAAATACCTCACAATTAATTTTTTTTAAACAAACAAACGTTTAGTTTTTCTTTTTTAAAAAGTACCTCCATAATAGCATCAATATTGAAAAAAATTCGATATCTCCTGCGTCAACACGGAATTCAACAACAACCAACTCCTTAAACCGCCACTCGTCTTTCTGATTTGAGACGATTCTTGATGGCCTTCCGCAATTATAAAGGGAAGTCGAATAATCCATCGTTAAACCGTCAGTCATTAGTATACTACAATAATACGTTTGTATTATATGTTTATGGACCAATTACAGACGGATTTTCCATAAATAAAACATGAAGATGGTGACAATCAAAACAAAAACATAGAAAGGCTTAGACATGGGTTTGAGGTGGCTTGACTATACAAAAAAATAAGTTGTAGTTTAGGATTATCATATTCTCATGTGTTATGATTATAAGAAAAAGAATGTTTTTTTATAAAAGGGCCCCGTTTCATAATTCGCATTGGACCCGAAAAAAGGTTGAACCGACCCTGAAATGGGCTTAACCTAGGCCGCTGTTCTGAGAGGAATAATCAAAGGAAAATTCAAAAAATTAATGCATAAAAAAAGGTCGACGGGCAGGAAAGCAAAACTTAAGCAACACTTACTTTTCTTTGAACGACGAACATTGAATGTTGTGACGTCGCACCTCCCGTCACATAGGAGAGGCTCGTCCAACTCCGACCAATATGTTGTCTTAATCGGGCCCACTTGACGTCAGAGTTGGAGAGCACTGGGCTTGAGGGAGAGCCAAGAGTCGAACCCTGGATCGGCGTGGGTATCAGCCTAAGAACTATGTCTCATTTGCATGCCTCAGAAACTAATGAGAAGGGCATGAATCGAATCTGGGTCAAAAAGAACATTTACTTGACACGTTAATCATGAGATGTAAAAAAACACGAGACTACCCATTTATGCTCTCAAGTATTGGATTATGTTCAAATAAAAAAGATTTTAAAATTAAAAAGGGTAAGAAGAATTTATGGTTATTAGATATATATATTTTTAATGGTTGAGATCAAATTATTGAAGAAAAAATTGTTGAAATGTTATTTTAGTCATAACCACTTTTGTTGACTTTTTATCAAGTTCTCCCTTTTTTAAACGTTCATAAATTTTACATAAGACATTATACTTTTAAAAAAATTACACCATAAAACCAACGTTTTTTTATATTTTAAAATGAGCATAGTGTCGTTATATACAAAAATGAAAACAAAAATTACGTTTTCCTATACATTGTGATTATTGCTCGTCATTGTGTCTAATGTCAGGTCATTATGTCTAATGTCACGTCATTGTGTCAAATATTTTTTTTATCATTGTGTCTAATGTTAAATATTTTTCTAATGTCATGTTATTGTGTCTAATGTCAGGTTATTGTGTCAAATATTTTTTATCACCATGTTATATATAATACATAAAAAACAATGACAAAAATAACACGGAATTATCTAAAATGTAAAACACAATGAAAAATACATATAACACAATGATGAACAATATTTGACACAATGATCTAACATCAGACACAATGACCAGACCTGACATTAAACACAATGAGTTGACGTATTTGACACAATGATTAATATGCCATTCCTTCAAAAGCAATAAAAGAACACTTGACAATCGAGAATTCTTCTTACCTTTTTTTAAATTAAATATCATTTTTACTATAACTCAAACCATTACTAAAGCAACTAAATCAACCTTTTTCTCCTATTCGTGTTACATGACGACTTTCTTTACGATAATTCAGAAACTAGAATAATAAAAATACAGTAAAACATTTAAATATTAGAATAAGGTAGATTTGTAGTTTTTTAAAAGTTATCAATATTCTTGTACTTGTACTAAGAAAACAAGAAAAATGAAAAAGTCCATTTTTTATTGTAATTTATATGCATTCTTGATCATATCTAGCTGTTAAATAACTACCTACGATAACTCAGAAACAGAATATTGTAATTTGCACATGTATAATTTTATATAGTACAGTTGAGTTAATTTCTTCTTGCTGTTATTTTGATGCCTATAAATTTAAGGACTAACACACACATTTCACACACATATGCAATGGAATACAACAAGAACCCTCATGCAGTGTGCATACCCTTTCCAGCACAAGGACACATTAACCCCATGCTAAAACTTGCCAAAATCCTCCATTACAAAGGCTTTCATATCACCTTCGTCAACACTGAGTTCAACCACCAACGACTACTCAAGTCTCAGGGCTCCAACTCCCTAAACCGCCACCCGTCTTTCCAATTTGAGACGATTCCTGATGGCCCTACGTCACCTGAAAACCAAGATGTCACCCAAGACATCCCCTCTTTATGGAAATCCACCTCTGAAAACTGTCTGGAACCTTTTAAGGCGCTTCTCTATAAACTCAATGATACCGAAACAACACCTCCGGTGAGTTGTATAGTTTCCGACGGTATAATGAGCTTCACTCTTGATGCCGCGGATGAATTGGGCATCCCGGAAGTTTTGTTATGGACGAATAGTGCTTCTGTTGTCTTGGCCCTTGCACACTATGACACTTTCCGGCAAAGGGGAATTGTTCCACTGAAAGGTACACTGTTCATTGATGATAATTGAAAAGTTATCCAAGTGTTCTAGTAAGTCACTGAAGTTATTTTGTTTCTCTAACCTTGTTAGGTGTTTTAATCTTTTATAAACGTTATATTTTAAAATTTAGTGAGGCAGATGTAACATATATGAATCTTGATTAATATTTAATGATGCAGATTCTGTTGACTTAAACAAATGGGTACTTGGATACAATAGTAGATTGCATACCTGGCATGAAAGGCATGCGCTTGAAGGACATGCCGACGTTCTTGAGGATCACACATCCAGATGATATCCTTTTCAATTTAACTATCCGAGAAACTGCTAGAGCCAAAAATGCTTCGGCGATAATCCTCAACACATTCGAGGAGTTAGAGCGTGACATGTTAAACGAGCTATCTTCGATTAATCCACTTGTTTACTCAACCGGGCCGTTACATACAATCGCAAACACCATGGAGAATGAGAATCTGCAGTTGTTGGGTACGAGTCTTTGGAAAGAAGATACGAAGTGCCTGGAGTGGCTCGATTCTAAGGAACCGAATTCCGTTGTTTACGTGAATTTTGGAAGCATAACCGTGATGACACCCGAGCAACTAGTGGAGTTCTCATGGGGACTTGCTAATAGTAACCAAACCTTTTTATGGGTGATCCGACCAGACCTGGTTTCCGGAGACTCCCTGATTCCTAGAGGGCACCAAAAATACAGGATTGCTGGTAGGTTGGTGCCCTCAAGAAAAGGTTTTGAATCACCCGTCAGTTGGAGGGTTTTTGACACATAGTGGGTGGAATTCGACCTTGGAGAGTATTGTGAGTGGAGTTCCGATGATTTGTTGGCCGTTTTTCGGGGACCAACAAACAAATTGTTGGTGTAGCTGTAATAAATGGGGCATCGGAATGGAGTGTTGTCGACAGAAAACAAGTTGAAAATCTTGTGAAGACGTTAATAAGGGGAGAAAGAGGTAAAGAGATGAGAGAAATGGCTGCTGTCTGGAAGAAAAAGGCCCACTCCATGTCATCTTGGTTGAACATTGACAACTTTATCAATCAAGTGGTACTTCGATCTTAGTGAGCGTTTGTATGGGTATTGTGTATTTATTTTGTGTTGATGGCAATTTAGCATACCAAGAATGTTGCACTGGTTATGTTAGTGATTGTTGTCATGCATCTCATGATGAAAAAAATAAGGCTACAAGTTATGCAATGCATAGTATATTATATATCTTACAGTAGACTACAATAGTTTTGAATATTTTAATATTATTAACAGATTATATATAGAACTAGTATTTGTGTCAGGAGCCTTCTAGCCGAAACAAACATTATAACAAACAAAAAAACAACACCCTTATATCAAATATTTTAAGGTTGCTTTCTTTAACAAATATTTAAGGTTAATAAAATGTCAAGATACATCCACATGAAATTTCAGACACTAACTTTTTAGTTTATATAATTTACTAATTACGAAAATAATAATTCAAAGAGAATGGATTATTTGATTGTATTGACGATCCATTATTCACCAGTTAGATCGAGTTAAGAACCGAATGACATTTTAAATAATATAATTATTAATATTATAAATATATATAAAGAGAGAGAGAGAAATAAAATGTAAAAATACATATATTAATTTTTAATTTTGATTAAATATGGAAATTCATATAAATAAAATATGAACCTTTAAATACTAAATTAAAAAATGTTTTGGGCATTAGGAATTATCCAGATCTGTAAGCGTAGGATTTTAGATTTATGCGGCAGATGATTTGGGAATGGGAGTTATCCCATTGTGATTTCAAGATTTGAGATGCTAATTTTAGACGTTAGATATGTGCCATTCGGAATTTAGATGAGATACGTGTTTAGGTTGAATTTAGGGGCGGTTAACTCATCTGCTGTCTATTTGAGTGGTGTTTGTGTTTTTAGCAAGCTTGATGAGTTGAGTAGTAAATCTATGGTTTGACAACTATGAAAAGCTATGGCTTGATAACCGTGGTTTCCCAATTATTGAGTTTTATGTTTATGATGCATGTTTGTTTCATTTTAGTGGACTGTAAGTATATTTATTTATGATTTAACAAACATTGGGAAGCTCCACAACCTGTTTCCAGTCCAACAAAAATAAATAAGATTATCTAAAAATGGTCCATCAAAATGATCTTATTAAGTATGAAACTATGAATGATGTATTCTTATATCCATATAGTGTATTACGAAACAATTTTCAAGTTTATTAAATATTATGTTTAATCATATTATAGGTGTAAATAAATCAAATCAAATCAAAGTGGAGGTTCCCTTGTAAATAAGGGCATACTTGAAATTGGGAGGAAAGGAAGTAAATAAGATAGTGCAGGGGCTGTTTGTAAAATCGACAAAGGTGATGATAAGCGATGCTATTTAAAAAAAAACTAAAGAATCAGCGAGAAAAGGTATCGAACTGGCATTCGGCGGCCTGAAAAAAAAAATGGCGTATGGTGGGCAATCAGGCACGTGTTTAGAACAAAAAGAAAATTTGCAACGCAATGTATACTTGTGTCATTTTATATAATATGATTTAGGGGATAAATGACGAGCAATTTGCCAAAACTATGAAGATGACTACCCGAATTTTGTAGAGATCGACGAGGAAGAGAAATGAGTAAACCGTTGCGATGATCCGCAATAGAGAAACACACAACCACCTTAAAACGGATTTGGTTGAATGTATTTAGAGGAAATCGTCATAATTGAAGTATTACTTTTTTTTTCACTTTGTAGTGTTTGTTATGTTTTTTATTATAATTTTGTAATTTTATTAACAAAAAACTGGCTCACACCATAAGGCTATCCGTAGTGGTTTCATGCATCTCTCTTTCACGCCCCTCCACGTCAGCGTCACATCAGCGCCACATCAGCACAAGAGTTTTCACTGCCCATTTTCACTAAGGTGTGTAGTGGTTTCACGTCCTGCATTTAATTTTTAATCATTACCTAATCATTTAACTAAAATACAAATAAATTTATTTTAAATATAAAGATAACAAACTACAAATTTATTTAATTAAAAAACAAACATATTAAAATACAAATAAATCAATCGTCACTCGTACGATTAGTCCAAATATGCTCTGTCAAATCACCGCGTAGGCTGAGATGTGTATCCATGTCGCGTAATGAGTTACGAATTGCTTGTTTTTCTTCCGAGCTAGTTGTGCTGGCGTCGTGTGCGGGTTATCATCATAGTTTTGGCAAACGGCTAGCCCCTTGTCTTCCAATATCATGTTATGTAATATTATGCAAGTGCACATAACATTCCTTATTTTTTCTTTGGTCCAAATACGGCACGGGTTTTTAATCATAGCCCATTTTTTAAGACCATTCCATTTTAAATAGTGGGGTGTTATTGGTTGAGAAAATATGAGAATGGGTGAGGTTTTGGTTGAAAATGAGAGAATGGGTAAGATTATTGGTTGAAAATATGATATATATATATAAATTAAATAATTTTTTTTATATTACAACGGTAACCTAACGGATAGTTTGACTAGAGGGCCCACACAAAACACCAAACTCTGCCCGTGAAACGCCCCACGCCCCCCTTTCACGCCTAGGAGGCGGTGTTCCTTGGCGTGAAAGGGTGAGGTGGCTCACGCCCAAGGTCTTCACGCCAGTGCTACGGATACTCTAACACATGTTAGAGCATCCGATATACTTCAAATGATCCCCTCAAGTGAAAATAAGCACTTGAAAAAGGGGTGGTGTATCACTCAAGTGAAAAATAATCAAACCCAATCATCCTATGCCACCTCAATATTCACTTGGTTGTCTCCCCCACTTTTCCTGTGAAAATTTTCACGCAGTGATGTATCACTCAAGTGATGGTGCCACATGGATACCACCTAAGATCCCTGTAGAAGATGATGAGGGTGACTCTTAGTGAGTGTGGAAACTGGCATTGCTTATGTGACATATACGTGACGTCACTTCTTTACTCACACTCGTTAACTATAACACGCATCCATTAGTTAGATCGTGATTCGTACAGTGACCATGTTCTATTATTCCATATGTATGACAACTTTTCTTACAATAATTTAAAAACTAAAAGAATTAAAAAAATATAACAGTAAAACAATTAAATATTAGAATAAGTTAAATTTTTGTTGTATTTTAAAAAATAAAAAAATTATCAATATTCTTGTACAAAGAACATCGGACAAGAAAAAGGACAGAGTCCAAATTTCTTTTTTATTGTAATTAAAACCTTAATATGCATTCTTGGTTATTTCTAGCTGTTAAAGAACTACCTACAATAATTTAGAAACAGAATTTTATAATTTGCACATGTATAATTTTACATAGTTGAGTTAATTTGTTCTTCTTGTTATTTTGATGCCTATAAATTTTAGGACTAAAACACACATTTCAGACACATGCAATGGAATACAAGAAACCTCATGCAGTGTGCATACCCTTTCCAGCACAAGGACACATTAACCCCATGCTAAAACTTGCCAAAATCCTCCATTACAAAGGCTTTCATATCACCTTCGTCAACACTGAGTTCAACCACCAACGACTACTCAAGTCTCAGGGCTCCAACTCCATAAACCGCCACCCGTGTTTTCGGTTTGAGACGATTCCCGATGGCCTTCCGCCACCGGAAAACCAAGATGCCACCCAAGACATCGCCTCTTTATGCAAATCCACCTCAGAAAATTGTCTGGAACCTTTTAAGGCGCTTCTCTATAAACTCAATGATACCGAAACAACACCTCCGGTGAGTTGTATAGTTTCCGACGGTATAATGAGCTTCACTCTTGACGCCGCAGATGAACTGGGCATCCCGGAAGCTTTATTTTGGACGAATAATGCTTGTGCTGTCTTGGCCTTTGCACACTACGAGACTTTCAGGCAAAAGGGAATCATTCCGCTAAAAGGTACACCGTTCATTATTTTTACAGTTTATATATACAGAGAACTTCACACAATAGTAACCTAGTTTATCAAATATTTTAATAAAGTCAATGAAAGTTTTTTGTTAAGTCATTCAACTTTTATTAAGTATTTCAATATTATATAATTTTTTATAAATGTAAAATATTTTAAAAGTTAATATGACAAATGTAACATATATGAGAATTGAGTGCAGATTCTGATAACTTAACAAATGGGCACTTGGATACAATCGTCGATTGCATACCAGGCATGAAAGGCATGCACTTGAAGGACATGCCAACGTTCGTGAGAATCACAGATCCAAGCGATATAGTTTTCAATTTTGCTATCCGAGAAACTGCTAGAGCCAAAAAGGCTTTGGAGATAATCCTCAACACATTTGAGGAGCTAGAGCGTGACATGTTAAATGAGCTATCTTTGATTTATCCTCTTGTTTACTTAATCGGGCCGTTACATACAATCGCAAACACCCTGGAGAACGAGGATTTGAAGTTGTTGGGTTCGAGTCTTTGGAAAGAAGAGACGAAGTGTCTAGAGTGGCTCGATTCTAAGGAACCAAATTCAGTTGTTTACGTGAATTTTGGAAGCATAACGGTGATGACACCTGAGTAATTAGTTGAGTTCTCATGGGGACTTGCTAACTGTAATCAGGCCTTTTTATGGGTTATCCGACCGGACCTGGTTTCCGGAGACTCCCAGATCCTACAACCGGAGTTCCTAGAGGGCACCAAAAACAGCGGCTTGCTAGCAGGTTGGTGCCCTCAAGAAAATGTATTGAATCACTCGTAAATTGGAGGGTAGTGGATGGAACTCGACCTTGGAGAGTATTGCAAGTGGAGTTCCGATGATTTGTTGGCCGTTTTTCTCTGACCAACAGACAAATTGTTGGTGTAGCTAATAAATGGGGCATCGGAATGGAGTGTTGTCGACAGAAAACAGGTTGAAAATCTTGTGAAGACGTTAATAAGGGGAGAAAGAGGTAAAGAGATGAGAGAAATGGCTGCTGTCTGGAAGAAAAAGGCCCACTCCATGTCATCTTGGTTGAACATTGACAACTTTATCAATCAAGTGTTACTTCGGTCCGAATTTTTTCAAAAATTGTTTTGGCTTGAGCCGGCTCCGTTCACGGCTTGGCTTTTTGGCTTAGCCGACTTGTGTTTTTTTTTATAAACTTTATATATAAATCATAGTTTGACATTTTAAAATTTTTTGTTGTTTCATATCTTAAATTTTTTTGTTGCTTCACATCTTAAAATTTTACAAATGAAAAATGTTCTTAACACTCCTCCAGAGTACATTTTTTAGAAGAATTTTGTCGATGAACCGAACAATCCTCCTACCGAAGATGTGCCGAATAATATTGACGATCATCAAAATAACGTTGTAGATCACTCTGCGTTTAAACAGCAAGAAACTGTTAGAGTTGATGATTTATACGATTACAACGAAGATTGGGCGGCGATGAATGAATTGAATGAAGCACAAGATGGAGGCGGTCGTTTTACTCCTACTTGGGATCCATTTGAAGACGATACGACCGATTTAGACGCCCGTTGGAGTCCTTAAAATTAATTTGTTTTTTAATTTACTTTTAATGTAAACCTTAAAATTAATTTGTATTTTAATTTACTTTTATAGTAAACCTTTATTTTATGTTTTTAATTGAATTTTATGTTTTAAAATGTTATACAAGTATTTAACTGATTGAGCCTACTGTTTTAATAGATTAAGCCTACTGTTTTAACTGATTTAGCATACTGTTTTAATAGATTAAGCCTACTGTTATACAAGTATTTAAGAAAATACATCATAAAATTTTAATAATTATCTAAACAATCGATACAACAACAAAATGATCCAAAATATATTAATTGTTAAACGAAAATACATAACTTAACGAAAATATTATTCTAAGTTTCAGTTACGATAGTAGGAACACAACGGCAGGTATAAATTCTATCTGCCATAAATCGTCGATATTTCTCAACATTGTCCAAAAAATCTCCATCTAAATTTAATGGCTTCGTCAGAGTTAAATGTTCCATTACCATACAAACTAGAACCCCCGAATTTTCAAGTAGCTAACGGTGATTGCTTTGAATGAATTTTTCAGTGGTTGAAAATGCGAATTGTTTATCTTGTTTACCTATTTTTCTCCAGTAATGAATGTTCACTAACAAAGCTTCAAAGTGAGCCGCAAATTTCTTCACGAATGGGAAAATTGGGTGACGATAGGTTGCAGAATCAAAATTTTCAGTCAAATACTAAATTATTTCCATATTTTTCATATCTACTCCTATTAGGAACCAATGTTTTCTTTCAATCAAAAGTGGAACATAAACGTGATCAATTTCCAACAATTTTGAAAAAAAAATTCCTGGCCCATAGAAAATGAAAATAAACTTTTGAAATCATACCTAAAAATAAAGAGTAAGTAACATTAGTGGATAATGTTAAACCACGCTTTGCACAATCCAACGGAACGTATTCAACGGCACCCCCAACAATATCCCAGTTACCACCGCTACAGATTACAATGTTCACAGGCATTTTGCATGTATTACAAAACTGAATCAAAAAGAAAAAAACAATGGTAAACACTGATATGGGTTAATGTAAATGATAAATACTTAAAAAAAAAAGAAAAAAAATCAAAAAGGCTAAGTTCTACTTTTAGTCGCCTAAAATGAAGAAAAATATAAGGAGCCGGCTAAGAAGCCAAAAAGCCAAACCGTGAACGGAGCCGGCTCAAGCCAAAACAATTTTTGAAAAAATTCGGAGGCTAAGCCATCTGTTAGACGGCTATAGCCGGCTAAATCAAAAAGACGGCTAAACCTGTATTTAGCCGGCTATTACACGGCTAAGAATTGTAAGACCCTAACCCGGGCATCCTAAAGTTGGTTCTCATAACGAGTCGTTTTCATTAAAAACACATTTGTTGCAATTCAAACTATAGCGGAAGTCTTTATAAAAACGTTTATAACCATTTAATGTTATTAGGTTTACCTTACGAATGCATGCACACCGATCCAAGTAACACCGCTCCCAAGCCAAGATATGTCAATACACTTCTTACCTGCAAACAATCTAACGTACACACAAAGTCAACTACGCTGAGTGAGTTATAATAGTTTAATTTAGATAAAAACCATCACACCAAGTTCTTCAGTTTAACTTACCCAGGACCCTCCGGTCCTTATAAAATATAATTACGCTTTATTAATGAATGACTAAGCCCGTGTCACCCCATGACATCCCGTAACCGTTTATCACCTGAGACTCAGCCCGTACTACCAACATACATAATAACAATCTTGCAATAACAACATCATAGGCTCAACATACTATGCTAACAACTCGTATCCAAGAATACACATTGACCCGACTCTGGATTAACACAACCTACCCTAGAACACTAACACATCCGGCCTTAACCAAGGCTCTCACAAATAACTGACACGACTCTTATACACGTCACGTCACAAGTCTTGACTCAACGGTCAGTATAACTCAACACGTCACAATTCAATACGTCATGATAACACAAACTCATACACAGTAAATATAAGTAATCATTAGCATGCGCATTAACACTTATATATATACGCATGCAAACACATACCTCATTGTTGCACCCTCGTCAGGGTAATCAACACACCCCGAGCTCATCATTAACCTGTTACATAATTGTCACCTTTGGTGACTTCCCGAAGGACCCCGTCCTCCACGATCTCGTTTGCCGTGCCATAAGGACAACGAAGCAAACCCGACACTTAAATATAAACACGTAATATCACACATTATATACATAACTCATTAACTACACACGCATCTCACGCATAACCCTAAAACAACATATTTAATATTATGAATTCATTAGTATTTGATACAGGGCACGACCATTCCCGTTCGGCCTTTAACACGTCACGCCTTAACAACCCATATCCCTAACTCACACATAAAATCATAGGCATTTAGCCTAAAACCCGACTCTAGATCCACCCTTATTACGTCACATAATAACGACTCATACCCCCGATCTACCCTTATCACACCATTGACCCTACGACTCTTAATAATCATTTTATACTCAAAACATAGCGGGTTATAACCCGAAACCCTTAACATGATTTATTATATTATCACCACGTGAATGTACGTACGTTAGCCCCAAAAAAAACATTGAAAACATTTAAAGAAGTGGGGGATTAGAAACTCACTGGTTATGATGAACTTCCGTTCTAGCTGGCAACTCGTCCGTCCACGCTCAAGTCACAAACCTGTCAAATGAGTGATCACAAGATCAGAACACGTTCTAAGCACTCGTTGCATATTGTATAAATAATTAACTCTACCCTCGGCCTCAACTACACCTATCCCAGCTTCACAGTTCTCTGCAACAGGCGCACGTGGTCCGGGTCGTCCTTGACCTGCTTGGGGGACCGTACGTCCAAGTCTCGGGTTCCATGCATGCATGTACGCGTGCATGCGCATGCATGCAAAAACCCTGATCACATGTAACCCGACCCCATTCTCCTCTCCATCCACCACCGTGAACCACCACCGTGAACCACCACCACCGGTACCACTGTCTACCTCGTCAGAGCCAAACCCCAGCCAAGCCACGCTAGTCCCGTCCTTCGCATCACGTTGTAACTGAGATACCACACCTCACGTCATCCTTCGCTTGCTCGCTAATGCACCCTCACCGCCGCACTACAGCCACGCGTGGTGGCCACCACCATCCTTGTCGGGCCCGCATTCACCGGCAAGCACAAAACTGCTGTCGCGTTCCACCTTTACGCGCCACCCCCGTAACCACCACTGTCGAGCCATGCATAACACCGGGTGGCACTACTCCTGTGCCACCCTCACAACTCCCTCTACACCGCCACCCCTGCTTCGTCGCAACCACTCGTCGTCGTCGCTCCCTGCTGCGTTGCTTCTCCGTCGAGCACCACCGGGTGCTACCACAGCAGTCGCTGCCGCCTCTTGCTTCCTTCGCAACCATCACCTTCGCCGACTACCATCCCCACCTTTCCTTTGATCGCCGCAAACAACCATTCAAACCCTCGTCGGGTTTCTTACAATACAACGTAAACAAACACAATAGAAAGCATGGCGTGAGGATTACCTGTCTTTGCCGAGAAGTTCCTGCTTGGAACCTCCGTTGAGCCCTCCCCGTCGCCGGCCTACTCTTTCTCCCTACGGGTTCTGCCCAACCATCGCACGCCTCCCCCTAAACCGATTATGCTTAGGGTTTTAGGTTAAGGTGTATAAATACCCTTAAAAGTTCCTATCGGGTCCCTTCTAAATCGCTTAACGCGTTTCTCAACCGAAGCTTTAAATAATGCCTAATCGGGTCCTCTCATTTTGAGGAACCGAGCTTTACGTGAAACCTTTATTTAAAAAGGTTATATGTGACATTCGCGGTTGTTAAATGCACTTCGTATTAAAATCCTTTCGGTATCTACTCATTTATTGCAAATTCGGGTCGTCCACTAACCCGAACTACTAGTTTAAAATTTCCGAGATGTTACAAGAATGACACGTGTCAAATTCTTATTGGTTCGTATTTTTACAATTGGAATGTTGGCACGGAATTTTATGCCGGCTAACTTAGCCGGCTTTAGCCGCCTGTTAAGTGCAATGTCCATGAAACAGTAGGCTAAATAAGGATGTCCATTTTTGATAAAAATCTTGGTCAAATGTCCATTTTCGTATTTTCCCCTTTTGAAATTCCTTCTCAATGGTTTTCCTAGAGATGTAATTGAATAACACAACAATTATAACCGTTGATTGTTATTTTTTCATGAAGAGTTGTAACGTTTCAACAAATCATTGTGAAGGTTCCCCAAATACTACTACTCGTACACGTTTTCAGAGTAGAATTTCATAGTCGTTCCTCACATCTTTCTAATATGCAGTTAGATATTTGGAGTGATACTAAAATTACTTTAATCTGAATGTGGTCCGTATACGTTTTAAAAGACACATCCAAGAAATTCAAATCTATAAAAACCTACAAAATCCACCCTCTATTGTTTACCCATACAAAGTAACCACAAAACTAAAAACATTCGTATTACTGAAATATCTTCTTTTTACAATATGTATATCAATCACGAGGGATACTTAAATGATCATCCATACGAAAGCTTATCTCCTCATCAACGGTTCTACCATCATCATCAACATGAAAAACAATACTATCGGATTCTAAACATCTCAAGTTGGCACTCTGAAAAGAGAAACTTTCTATGTCTACATGAAATCTTTGAAGCCCAATACCATCTAGACTTACCGAACTATCGTGATCCATCACGTGACTGTTTCGGAGTTCCCGTGACTTACCACCGACGGATGCCGTTGAAGATTGCGGTGGCAGTTGGCGGTGAACGTGGCTATTAGCTGACCAAAGAGCTGCCTCCAACTCCTTGTATACTTGTGTCATGGTGGGCCTTTGTTTGGGCTCTTTGACCACACATCTTAGGCCCAATAGTCCCATTTTGAGCATGATATCCATGTTGCATGGCTCTAGCTCTAGCAATAGATTTGCATCCAAGATTTCTTCAACGCTGCCTCGCTCGAGATGAGGCCTTGCCTGGGGAAAAATTATGTTTGTAATTTAACGCTTAAACCCCCTTGAATTATTGATTATTTTCAAAATAACTCCTTTAACAAAATTTATTTTAATCAACCAGAATTGAATTGTTTTGCTTTTGTTTCGTTTTATTTTGACATCTAGAACTAAAAGCCAAATTAAAACTGTCTTAACTATAGACTAAATTGGTTATGCATCTCATTTGATGTGTTTCATCTTTTTATCATATGTATCGAAGACTTATAATGTATAATAATATTTTGTGTGATACTATATTATATATTATATATAAATGTGTTTTTTTGGTAATAAAATTATTTTATGAAAGACTTCACTTTCCAAAATGCAAACTTCAACCCAACCGGAATCTTTCTTACCCAATCGATAATGTGATAACTAGGGCGACTCCTGGTCGAGTCAACAGCAGGTCGAGCCGCAATGAGTTGTAAGAGAATTACTCCAAAGCTATAAACATCACTAAATGGGCTTAGATGAAAACTCGTACAATACGATGGGTCAAGGTAACCCGGTGTCCCTTTGATCTGGCTACTAACATACGAGTTATCTCCAACTGGGCCCGATCTAACTAGCCCAAAATCTGAAACTTTGGCCTCGAACCCATCTCCAATGAGAATATTGCTCGGTTTTATGTCTCTGTGGATTATGCTCGGTTTAATCCCTTCGTGCAAATGAGCTATGCCTGGAATAAAAAACACACGATGAAACCATGACAATCACGGTATGCGATGATATTTTTACTAGTATGGTTCGGTTCGGTTCGATTTTAGTTGCATATGAAGATTTGTGCTTACCTTTAGCAGCTTGGATGGCTATATTTACTCTTTGCCTCCATGTTAAAGGCAATCTGTCCCTGCCTTTTAACAACTTTATCGGTTAGGCCTAATCATTAATAAATAGAAATAAATGTTTTCTTTTTTAATTAAACATACCCGCAATATGTTCTAGCAACGAACCATTCGGGACGTATTCATAAACCAATATTTGCACCCCTTTCCTTCCTATATTCACATTCAAAATAAAACCTCATTCGAATCAATGTTAGTGTTATAGACTTAACGACATAAGATAAGAGTTTTACTAACCGGTTTCTTCACAATAGCCGACTAGACCAACGAGGTTCCGATGCTTCACCTTTGAGAGCAACTTCACCTCTATTTCAAGTGACAAAAAATGGTTAACTAATGTCAAAGGTCATAAAAATCATCGCAAAAGCGATTAGCAACAGTTTTGGCAGTCACAACCACGGCTTTATGTAGTATAGGGTTTACCATTTCGAAATTCTTGTATGCTTGTATAGGAATCGTCACGCGCTTTCTTGATGGCTAGGGTTACATCCCCTTCAAATGTCCCTTTATACACGTTTCCAAATGCACCAGATCCTATCAGACACTCTTCAGCAAAATTATTCGTAGCAGTTTCAAGCTCTTCGACTTGAAATTTTCTCAACATCAACTCATGTGCATCCATCTTTTCTACTTACATAAAACCATAAAGTCAGATCATGTAACACATAATTGTAACTAGTAATACATAAAAGTGATTAACACTTAACTAAGATAAACTAACCTTTCTTGTGCCCCATTGGTCGCTTAAATCCGGCTAAAACCTTCTTCTTATTACATAAACACAGTACAATGGCAATGAAGAGGATGATGCTACAAATAATTAGAGGTGCCCATACATACTTGCTCTGCATGACTGAATTGTTTTCACTCGGAAATGGCGGTACTGCCTGTGACGAAAAAGAAACCGGGTGCTTATCTGCCATTTGTGACATGAACTTGTGTTATTTTCACAAAAATCAACATCTACATTCCCAAAATTTCTGTGTTCTTCTTCATGCAACTTGTTTGTTCTTTTTTATCATGCAAGCAAATTAATGTGAAGAAATGAGGTATTGGAAGTATCGTGGTTTCTTTTTTACTTAAGCCGGCAATTTAAATTGTTTCATGTTGTTTCCAATCTGTCACAATATGGTTTTTATTTAAATATTTTTAACCCTTTTAGGTTTAATAAAGTTCATGGAAAGGTTAGTTATATATAAATTACTTTCCTTTGATTGATTTGTTCACTTTTATATTTAATAAAATTAAGTATTATAAATTCTTAAATAGTTTTGAAGTTTACTGACCAAGTCCCTTCTCCTTAGGACGGCACAAAAAACCAAAAATTCACCATCTTTTTATATTTTATATCCATTATTTTGTGGCAATAATATCTAATATATTTTTTCTAAATCAATATACTATTTCATCCTAAATTTATTTTTAAAAAAATAATAATTTAAGATATTCTAATTAGCATAATGTCAAATTTACCGGACATTTAAGGGACAAATAACTTTACTAGGCGGAAAAGTAACATTTATGATGAGTTTAATTAAAAGCAAAATAGAAATAATACTAAATTGCATAAAAAAATGTTTATCTGCTCTTATTGATAGATTATTAACGTGTTTCAAATAAATTCCAAATTAATGGTTGCTATCAAAAGGAGACAAGATATTAATAATAATCTCTTATAAATCCTTAAAAGAAAGTTTCAAACACTTATATAACTTTATTATTATACATTATATATTATATTATTTGAATGGTTGGAGCTTTGAATAGACCTTGACGTCTAATAATAATGAAAGATGGAGGGTGAAAATGGTTTTTGACTAATTATTAATACGTTGTCCATGAGTTGTTAATTGATACACAACCTATATATACATTCCTTCCTTGATTTGTAGATTCGTATATGTCCAAACAAATAAGTTTAATTTGGATGTTAATAAAAACAAATACCCATAACCCGGTCCGTCGCAGGATTCAACAACACGACTGGATCTCTTCTGTCAATTTTGTGAAAATAAACTGCATGATTCTTGACAACTTGATCGTTATCTTAAAGAAAACAATATTCATGTGAGTGGTCGATGAAACCATTTGAACTTGTTTATACTTAATAATCTAGACGAACGGTTCACGAAGATAAATGAACGAACATGAACAATCCTTATATTCAGCATTTCAAAAGTAAACAAAGATACTTAATTGATTTTAAATTAAGCTTCAAGGGTTTTAAAATACGAAAATCAAATTGATACTAAATTAAAATTAATAATAGATATATTTGAATGAATAATTAGACAAACGTAAAAAACGGACATAAGTGAACGACGTAAATGAACTTAAACGAACAAATGAGGTAAGTGTTCATGTTCGTTCGTTTAATTAAATGAACAAAAACTTGTGTTTTTGTTCGTTCGTTTATTAAATGAACGAACATAAACGAACTTTCTGTCGAATGGTTCACCAAACGTTCGGTTCGTTTATAAATCTATGGAAAACCAATATGTGATACTCGATGAAACGAGCAATAAACATGACCAAAACTTGAAAACATGCAAAGTCGGTTAATTGCAAATCACACATTTAGCTAAGTATTTTTATGAAATGCAGGTCCGTAATTAAACTAAGCTTTGGAATGTAGTGATTTAATGGAACTAATGGGCATTTGAGCCTAAGGGGGCGTTTTGTTCGTGGAATTCGTTGGAATTGGAATTGGATTTTAAGGAATTGGATTTTGTACAAAGGATTTGGAATTTTAAGGAATTAAAATCTATTAAAGGAATTTGAATTCCTAAATACATTTGATTTAACAAAACAATCATTAAGGAATTGGACTTGCAATTGGATTTTTATAAGGTAAAAAAAACCCCTAAAAAAGATAAAGAAAAATATAAAAAAATAATAATGAAACAAAAAATAACTAAAAACTAAAAAAACCAAAATGTTTATTTCGTTTGCCTCGTTTCATAAAAAAAAACTTGAAAAAATAGTCGAATTTTCGTTTGTGGTCGACGGCGGTGGTCGGAGTCGGATGCGGCGGTTGGCGGAGGTGGCGGGGGGCGGCGAGCGGCGGTGGGGATGGTCGGGGGTGGCGGCGACGGTGGTGGCGGCGGGGTTGGCGGCAGTGGTCGCAAGGGTCGGTGACGATGTCGGAGATTCCATTTGCTTTAGTTGAATTTCCTTCACAAGTTGGAAGGAATTTGAAATCCTTCATTTGAGGGAATTTGAAGGAATTAATTCCAATTCCAATTGCAATTTCATTCTCTACCAAACACGTTAAGAACGGAATTCGGATTCTAATTCCAACGAATTTTACGAACCAAACACCAAAAGGAATGAAATTCAAATTCCAATTCCATTGAATTCCGGCTTACTAAACGCCCCTAAGAGTTACCTCAAATGAGGTCCCTTCTTCAGTTATGGCTCCCAGACTCGGTATTTATAGGCAAAGTCTTGAGCATAACGTGTCACATTGAATTGGCACGACTCATGTCATGACCTTACACGGCCGTGTACGAAAAAACTCGTATAGCTCGTGAATATCATATAGACGCGTCAAAGTTGCACTACGTGTCGAGTTTGATTTGTGACTCAACATCCCGTGCACGGTGTTAAATGGCCGTGTAACAAATTTGAAAGATTTAAAACGTCAGTCCCTCAACTTTCAATTTGACAGGTTTAACCCCTCAACTAAAAATGATTCTTTGATTTGCTTAACATCTATTTACACATTTGATCAAATAGGGAATGAATCATTTGAGAATTTTTAAATATTTTGAGAACTCGCGAGAACTCGTTAAAAACAATAAAAAGTTATCTATATGTTTAAAATACTAGAATTACCATTCAAATACAATATTTTTATTTGAATTGATATGTGTAAAATTGCATGTACTCGTATATTATAAACATTTTCACATGTGTAAGTCTCTCATGTACACATGTGTAAATGTTTATAATATACGAGTTGTAAATGTACACATATTAATTGATATAAAAAAGTTGTATTTTAATAGTAACTTAAGTATTTTAGATAAATAAACGATTTATTATTGTTTTTTAAGAGTTCTTAAAATATTTGAATTTCTCATTTGAACCTAACTCTTATCAAATATTCATTCATCTTCATCTTTCAAAATTGGATATTACATATATATAATCATATAAAAATCTTACACAGTTTCAAAACTATTTATTTTGTGTCGGAACTTAATAATTAATTAGATGAACAATTTTACGAATCAATCTCAAACATCTTTTTTTTTAAATGGCAAATTTATTTATTCTTATGGGATTTAAACTCAAAACCTACAAGCCTATGTGTTTCAAAATTTGTCATTCATTATTGTTTCATAGAAGTCATAGAAAGAACACTCGCAATAACCCAAAAAAGCCCTAAGCCCGTGGTCCATTATCAGTCTAGATAAGATAACTATACATGGTTGCCAACCATAACCAATCTTTATAGCAAAAGCTTTTATTGAAAGATGAAATAATATTATCTAAAGTTAAAATCAATAATTTCATCCATAATTCGATATGCTTAGTGTTTGGTTCACATGGTTTTTCAAAAGAATTGCAATTTGTCAAAAGCTGGAATTTGAATGTATCAAATGAATTAAAATTGCGAATTAGTTACAAGTGGATTTTATTAAAAGGAAACATACTTTGTTATGTGTTTGATAAAATAATTATATCGAGTTTATTAATTCGTTAAAGAAGTTGAAATGTGACAGAAGTAGGTGTCATAGTGGTGGTGGCAGTGAGGTTGGTGATGATGGCAACATCGCTTAGTAATAGCGAAAACATATGGTAAGGAAAGAGATTCAAATTCCAATTCTAATTTCTTTTGTAAAATATTCATTCGAATGTTTATCTTCCAACCAGAAACTTTAGATTTTAATTTGGACGATTTATATAAATCACAACGAACTTAGCATATGGAAAGATAATATCTATTTTTAGTTTTTGATATTCGAATGTGAAACTATTAAGTCTTGGCAATGGGTACAGCCGTCGCTAAAAACAAGTACATTGATATTTTTTTCATAGAGTAGGAAATAGATAAGCTTCTCATCAATGAAAGCCTACTAGCTACCAACTCTTTCCATTAATGGAACCTTCGATCACCAAATCTATTCTAACGAGGAGACACACCATCTCAAGAATGCTATAATGACTTGTATTTCATGCAATAAAACTTATACATTCATTGAAGTTGTTGGTCATGAACAAAACTAGCAAAAAGATGAAGCAACCAATGTCTAAACCAACCAAGATGAACAAATATATTTGAATAAATGTTACACAAATATATTAGAATGTTAAAGTTTTTGTCACTAATCGACTCTCAAATGTAACACGATGCATATATTGTATAACCTATCTAGATATATCTTAAACCAAACAAAGTGTTGTAGTATATCTATATATGAAGAGATCTATGTGTCAGAACACGAAAAATGTCTCATTTTAGGAATTTACAGAGAATTAAAGAAATTTTTTAGAGGTCGCGTCTGCATAAGGGGCAAGATCCATGCCTTATGAGCCACTTATCGATGCAGGGTAGGTGAAACATGTGATGACATTGTGGCAAATTTCTTACGGTTTCTCCAAGTTGAAGATCCTGAAAGAAAATATTAAATACAGATACATAAGATAATTAAATAATAAGATATTTAACTATCATAATCAGATAATCAACCATAATAAAATGAATTATAGAAGATAGTATCCCAAAATGTTTCAGTTGTTTGAAGTGGTTAAAGGCAGAAGACCTTCAAACATGAACCTGGACTTTCTGCTAGAGGGACTGAAGCGCTTACCACTGCATCATCCCATAAAAGTTTGTTTGAAGTTGTAACAATTAAATAATTTATTACCTGAAGACATACAGAGCACGAAACTCTCTCGCCCGAATCATCCAAATTGTTGTCACTTGTAACAGCGATTTTAGGTATCTTTTTAACTGAATATTCAGGCAACCCTTTAGAACCATCAATGTCAAATATGTTTTGAACCTCTTCAAAGCTTGTTTCAACCGCTCCCATCTAAACAAAATACCAAAAAAAAATGAATAACAATCAAGTGAGAATTTCTCGTTTCACATTAAACTTTGGAACAACAAACAATTTCGTCTCGACGAAATCAAGCAAACTTTACCTGACTTTGCACCGCACTCAACATAGCCGGACCAATTCGCTCACGAACAAGTCTTCCGCTTATCAAGCTTACAATAACATCAGTCTGTTGTACAAGTGACATTAGCTAACCCGTTACAAAAAAAATAACCAAAATTTCGACACGATAACAATGTTCTAAAAACCAATCACCATTCATCATCATTGATTCATTTCCATGATAAACACAAATTCGTGAGGTTATCATCTCTTCTCTTCATAATAATCGCGTATTTCTTGAAATTTTTTGTTGATGTCTTTAAATCCTAATTCAAATGAGATCTCAAGAAGCAACAATAAATCTCTATTCCCTTTTTATGTAATTATTTTATAGGTTTAAACGGTTACCCACACACCCTCTATCATTTTAACACCAACCGATCATCCTTTTCAACTTATAAAACGGGGATTTTACTAAAAACATAAACTTTTGAAGCGTCACTTCACATTATTGCAATTGTTATAAATCCTAATCTATATTATATAATAAATAAAGATTTTTTAGTGCCACTTGTCGCCTCCATATTCATTCTTACCATTTTTTTCCGTCTATCTCTCTTATTTAATGCACTTCTATCTTTTAATAATAATATATATTTAAAAAAAATAGTAATTATACTAATAAAACACATTTATTTTAAATTATCCCTTATTATAAGAAATTCTAAAATTTAATTATGTAACTTTTGTTTCAATCAAATAGTAAATGAAAGTCAAATTACATTAAACTGTAATTAACGTATTTTCGAAACTCAATTATATATTAATTTTTATATATTTTGGGTTTGTTTCTATCCTTAGTATATGTAATATATTTTTACCCATGTAAAATATATACATAAATATTTGAAATTTTTATATATTATTATTTTTCAATTTTCACGCCGTGTGTAGACACGGAATCTAAACTAGTTGTTTTATGTAATTGTCTTATTCCTTTCACTGAATTATGCACTTTTTACGATAATTAATAAAACTCTACCCGTTTTTACTCTCTTTTTCCCCTGTACATGTTTATCAATTAACACGATGAATCTACCATTCGAATGCGAGAAAACAGAAGTGCTCACCAAGTAAAGAAGACATCCGATCCCGGATTCATCAGTTTGCCACAACATAAGCGAAGATTCGAAAACTTCAATCGAAAAAACCGCACCGGAAATGGCTCCAACCGCAGCACCCCTAACGAACCCACTCTCGGTTTCTTGGCCGATCAAAGCCCCAGTCAGTGCTCCTAATAAAGTACCCACTACAAAATTCAAAATAAAACAATTAACAATCAAGAACGTGTGAAATTGGGAAAAAAGAATTAAAAATAACTAAAATTAACGACGGATTTAACGAGAAAGAAGAAGAAAAGAGACCTGAAGCGAAGAAGAAGGTGAAGATTGCGGAGAAGAGGTTCCCAACGACCGCAGAAAGTGCAGAGGTGAAGAAATCTTTGAGTTTGAGAACCAAAAGCCCAAATGAAATATGTGAAGACGAAGTGGATGTGTAGAACTCCATGTTCTTGATTGAAAGATGAAGATGAAGAAGATGCAGAGAGCGTTTGAAGGAAGGTCACGGGTGTATTGTTCACCGAAGAGAAAGTAAAATGTTGAAACAAGTACAAGACCAACGCATCATTTATAGCTTTCTCACCTTCTTTTTTTCTGTTTTAAATTTGTCAACTTTTATTATTATATAAGACTCAAGTGTCATTCATATGCTTTACTTTTATATAATAATACTAGTGTTAAAACCACGTAGCTGAATACACGATACAATTAAGGTCTAGCCTAGCTTGAAAAATGTAATTTCTTAAACATTTATAATAAATAATCTATACTATATAATAAATAAATGTTTTAGTGGGACACTTGTCATTTTTCTATGCATCTTCATCATTTTCCCCCTGCATCTCTCTCCTATTAGTTATACAAATTTTCTTTAAGTATTTTTTTTTATAATTTTTTGTTTCCCGTCTCTCTCTCGTATTAAATAATAACAGTTTCTACAATTATTTTTATAAAACGTTTTTCATTTAAAAAAATAGGTTTGTTCTTAAAACATTTTTAGAAATTGAACATTTCTTTCATTCTTTTTTATAAAACATTTTTAAAAAATAACCATATAACGTTTCTAAATTTTGTATTAAAAAACTATATAATATGTCATAAATATGTAATATGTAAATTTTTATTACTTAGTGTATAACATTGTAATTTTTCAACTCGTGTAATACATGAGATTTCTAACCTAGTTAATATACTATATAAATGGAACTCGACCGTATAAAATTACTCACAAGTCGATTATTACAAATAAGAGTTGTAACGAGTCGAATTTACGAGTTTATTTTTAAGTAAATAAATTAAGCTTGATCGTAGTTGGAAGGAATTAGGTGGTGTTTTTTTTTTTTGAAAGGCAATTGGCTGGTGTTATTTACACTCAAATAAAGACAACTAATTTGCAATTTTTATAGTATGTAAAATTAATTGCACAATGCAATACTTGCCACAAACGTCTCTATGCAATCAAATGCATCTCTTAATTTTCTTTCAATGTAATAAATTTTAGAACTCTATTAATGTTTAATAGAAATGTTATTTTATAAATTGTTATAGATTATATATAACTTTGAGCATATATACTTTAAATTATTCTCACATTCAACCCTTTGCTAGTTTGGTCGAGTTTATATTATATTATTATGAGAGGGAGGGGAGAAGAAAATGGTGTTTACCAAAACATTGAATATCTAAGTTGAATATCGGTAGGTTCAATGGATATATGTTCTTTTTTTTTAGACATTGATATAATATTAGTATCTTTTAATGTATCATATAATTATAATTATATAACTATATGTTTTTAATATATGTCAAATTAATCAACACGGCTGACGAATGTGGAACAAGCCATAATTTTACAAAGTGACTTTTAATGGTTTATGATAATGAATGTAAGGTGATTTGATTAGAGTTAAAGACATAATTATGTAATATATTGATTAGTAAATTTCGTATAATTCAAAATGTAAATATTTATTATTATTGTGTTTATTACCTATTAGGTTATATACACATGTATTACATGTGGTTGTTTAACAGAAAAGTGAAAGTACAATAATATGTAAAAAAATTTAAAATAATGTGTAAAACAATAAAAAAAATTATTTTTTTAATTAAGTAATAATTAGAATTCAAATTTTATATTATCTTTTTTAAAGAAAAAAACATTAAATTAAATAAATTTTAAAATTCAAACTTACTAAAAATAAAGAAAATTAAAAGATTTTGATGATAACACGTGTCATTATTTGGAATCATTTATTAGAATAAGAATTTTAGGTTTATTATGAGTTGGTAAGATATTTTATTATTTAAATGTTTCTTTTGGTATAAAATATATGAAGGGTGGGGAGATACTTCGGAGCTTTTGACCAAACACCAAAACTAAATTAGTGTCGGGGCTTTTCCTATGCTTGTCTCACCAAACTTCTATAAAACACCTTCATTTTTTATCTCGTCACCCAATCACCCCATAAATAATTTATAATAATATATATATAAAGCAAAGATCTACTTTTTTGGTATGGGTTTATGAAAGAGGTGGTTATAGATACACATGTATTGACACAAAATTGATACGGGTCGTGTTCTATCATACGGTCCGTATTCTTTTTAGTCTACCAACAAAAGTTGTTGTACCTGACACTGGTCATTTATCTCCTCATATTAGTCGTATAAACTATAGAGCAATACGGTCCAATATTATACGGACCGTATGATGCAATACGATTTGTTTGCCTATGTAACATAGGGGTCGTATGTGCCATATGACCCGCATTATTGTTGAGTAATTGATGAAATCTTATTGTTATTAACTAATTTTTTTTTCATAAAACTTTTTTTTATATACTTGCCACAGAAGAAGTTTTTTTTTCTTTTTTTCTCAAAAGTTTTTTTTTCTTAGATTTGCCATAAAATATAAATGAAGTAAACTTTAGTTTATTTTTTATTTTGCTTCAACTTTGGTTTTTTTATAAAATTGTAACAAAAGTTCAATAGGTTTATTTTTTAGTAAAGTTAGGTTCAATGGGTTTATTTTTTTAGTAAAGTTTGAGAGCGTTTTTTCTTATCAACGTTTTTAACCCGTTTTATTTTTATAATAGATTCGTTTATCTGTAAAGATTTTCGTTCATTAAATTTTTTTTCTTTTATTTTTTTTGTCAGGGGTACGAGTTTTTTTTTTTTTGTATCGTACTTTATAGCGAGCATGTGTTTCGACGTAGGTTTTATCCCTATTGACAAGCCGAACCGATAACTACCAAACTAATGACGCGTTTACCTTTTTTCACAAAACTTTTTTTTTATACATTTGCCACAAAAAAAAGTTTTGTTTTTTTTTACTTTTTTCTCAAAAGTTTTTTCATGCATTTGCCACAAAATATAAATGAAGTAAACTTTAGTTTATTTTTTATTTTGCCTCAATACTTTTTAGTAAAGTTAGGTTTAATGGGTTTATTTTTTTAGTAAAGTTTGAAAGCTTTTTTTTTATTCACGCTTTTAACCCGTTTTATTTTTATAATAGGTTCATTTATCGGTAGTGATTTTCGTTTGTTAACTTTTTTGCTTTTATTTTTTTTGTCAGGGGCCCGAATTTTTTTTTGTATCGTACGTTATAGCGAGCCTGTGTTTTGACGTAGGTTTTATCCCCATGGACAAACCGAACCAATAACTACCAAACTCCCGTCGCGTAGCGCGGGGGAAAAATCTAGTTAATATTATTTGAAGGCATGAAATTTGGATATTGTCTTTCACATGTAGATGGGTCGAACACCAATAAGTCAAACACCATGTTTTCTTGATTTGTGAACACAATAAAGTCAAACTCTTTCACTTCATTATAATCATAAACTTCCTCCGGCCGTCACCAAAAGATGAGAGTCACTATAAAGTTGAGAATGAAAAGGAAGAAATTACTGAAGAGTCAATGTACCTTCTCTACCTTTACTGACCTTTTGCGTGATTTTGATTCAAGCTTCATGGGTATGTGATGTTTGGTACTTTGGTTGGAAATGACAACAACCTCATTCTTTTTAAGTTCCACATTTTTACTTCAATCCTCCGTTACCCATAAAAAAGAATTTGACTTCTTAAAAGTAACAAACAAGCAATATATATTGTTTGACCGTACACACTATAAAAGTTACCGTATAATGTTTGACCATATACATTGAAAAAGTTGCCCCATAAAGTACAATAATCGTGAAGTTAACAAATGTGTATCCGATAATGATAACTATTAAATCTGGTTTATGACAGTTATATAAGTTTTACATCGTCGAATGAAATTGGATATTGTCTTTCACATGTAAATTGGTTTGAATACCAATAAGTTAAAGGTTCTTCTACCTCTTCTAGTTTCACTTACTCTACCATTCATGATGTGTTACTTTTAACAAAGAGTTGGTGGCCGGAATGGGATAAACGTACAAAACTCGATTGCTTACAAACTGTTTATGAGAATGCAAAAATGATAGATGGGATCCAGAAGGCCACTGTATAGTTGGATATTGTCTTTCAAATGTAGATTGGTCGAACACCACTATAAAGTTGAGAATAAAAATGAAGGAATTCTTGGAGTCACTATAAAGTTGAAAATGAAAAGGAATGAATTCTTTGTCTTTACTGAATTTAGTAGGAATTTTAACGTAAACGAAGAAATTAGTTCGGAATACGTAAAGAAAGGCTTGTCATTTGATAATTGGTTATTAGTTAAAGACGTTGCTTGAAATAGAACCTTCAAAACAATCGGTTTAAGACAAATCTATTTTGAATGACCATTTTGAATGAAGAAATAAGTAGAAAGGGAGGTGATGATGCAGAATTATGAATCAAAGAAAAAGACAATAACTGATTGGTCACCATCATCTCACTACCATCTAAAACCGACGACCATCATACGAGGTCACATTATATATGCCTCTCTCTCTGTGTGTGTTCTTTGATTTTCCGATCATCCCTACCATCATCTCCTCCCCCCTCTCTCTTGGTTTCCGACACCTGTTCATCTATACCAAATCTTGCTCCAAATCCACTGATTTGCATTAGGGGAATGGAGTGGTCCACCATCGATGAACAAGATGTAGAAAGGAAGTAGATGAACAAGATCTGTCACGCACCTATCGAATTTGGGTCGATGAACAAGATAGGGTTTCTGGTCTTGATGAATCTATTGAACCATTGATTTGCAGGTCAGATCATCCATTTGAAGAGAGAGGGTGGAGAAGAGAGGGAGAGAGAGATGATTCCTCTGTAAATAGAGAGGGGTGGGGGTGGTTTGGAAGGTGACGATGGCGGCGATGAAGTGTAGCGGCCGAAAGTGGCGGTCGCCGGCCGGTGGTGAGATGTGTTAGGTTACAAAGAGAGAGGTGGAAATGGGTGGGTATTTTAGGGTTTTATTAATGGAAAAGAAGACAATGAAGGTGGGTAATTTTAATAACCGAGGATTTTTGTTTTTTCACTAAAAGTTAATAAAAAAAACCAACAATGTTAGAGTGGTGAATTTAACTGAAACAAAAATGAAACTATAGCGAATGAAAAAGGAAAATTAAAATTAATAAACTAAAACCGATATTTTAGAGACTAAGAGTAAAACAGTAGTTTACAACATAAACTTAAATGGACAGAAAAAGGTGAGACAATAGATCTGCACTCCTTTTTATATGTAGAAGCCAGAAGGGTTTAATAATCTTATTTTGAGGGCCACACCCATTGAAAAATCAAATTCTATGCATTTAGTAAAAGAATAAAAAAAACTCATTATCACGTATATTAAATGATTATCGTGTCTTATAATAAGAATCATAACCTTGTAGTCTAGTGACTTGCCTCGCATCAAATTGATGTTGGTTTAAATCATGTAAATGCAAAACAGGTGATATTTAGGATTAAAAATGGCTCAATCCGTGGATTTGACCCCTGCCACTGAACGCCATCTTCCCGCTTCTGTTCTTGCTAGAATCAAATATAAATTGTAGTGTCAGGGACAAGTATAGTTTTAACGATCATCTTTTTTTGGGTCGGTGGAGGTGGAAAAGGCCGAACTCCACTGAAGCGGAGAAGTCTGAGTGGGACTCGTGCTACTCCCTTATTGCTTCTATGCGTCTCAAGGATCTTTGTGACGAGTGGAAGTGGGAGGGAGATAGCTCTGACACATTTTATGTCGGATCATTTAAAAGAATTATAAACGTCGAGGGGGATTTCAGTAATAGTTTTGTTTGGAGGGCGGAGCTTGCCCACAAATGTAATATTTTTGTTTGGAGGGCGGAGCTTGGGCGAAGTCCGACCATTGACGGGTTGTCCAAAAGGAACATCCCTGTTGGGGATCCTCGGTATGTCCCTTGTGATTTTGGGTCTGAATCGGCTGATCACCTGTTGACGTCTTGTTTTGTTGCTTCGATTGTGTGCACCACATTAGTAGTTGGTGTTGTGCCCCCTATCTTCCTATTCTCCGTGCAAGATTTATTGGAGCTTCATAAGAGTCTTGAGATGGGATTCGGTTAAGGACATCTTCCACGGGATTGTCATAGTTGTTTGCTGGTGTTTGTGGCTCGCTATGAACGAGAAGAGATTTTCTAACAAGGACACGAAGATCAAATAAATTATTTATAATATCAAGCCTCTTGGGTTTCTTTAGCTTTCGAAAAGATCTAAACGTAAGTCCATTTCTTAGACTTAGTGGTGTAATTTCGATTGTATGTAGTTGCTTTCCTGTTGTCTGTTTTGTCCACTCTTTTTTTTTCTAGTTGCTAGTTTGTGAATGATATTTACCTTAAAAAAAGCAAGTAATAAGAAAAATATACTAAATTAAAAACCGAACATGTAAATCTAGAATGAAATCTTTGATAATTTGGGGATTTGATTGTCGATTGGTGGGCCAACTAACTAATCTACCAAAAATGACAATGATAGCGTGTGGTTGTGGTGGTGCCTGGATTTTAAATTGTCATTAGGGTAGGTGTATACTATGAGTTTTAGCTAGGGTGCGGTAAGTTTTAATTTTTTTTGGTTTGTATTAAATAATAATATTATTTTGGAAAATATATTTTTAAAGGTCTAATTTATAATATAGTTATGATTTTTTATTAGCAAGTTAGGTCAATATTGAGAAGTTTTAGCTTTAATAATGAGTATATTTAAAAATAATAATAATAATAATAATGACGCGTAATGAATTTCAATATACTCATTAATCATTATTCATTTTGTAGGTCCGTTTAAAAACTCAATTTCATCCTTAAATTATGGACACAATAATAATTCAATTATAATTCCGTTGTACTATATATTCAATTCTAACATTGTTTTAATTTGTTTAAAGATAAATTAAATACCTCGGAGTTGATTTAAAATCTAGACCTTATGTCGATTGAATCAATTCAGAAAATTAATATTTGATTTTAGGATACAAAATATGAAATTATTTATAGATTTAGAATATAATGAAAACATGGTTTACCGAGTATGTAACATAAATTGTAACATACAAGTTTTTTTAACGGAAAAAGTGTTTTTATATCTTCTAATCCATCCGCATATTTTGTAACATATATTTGTTCAAATGATATTGAATTATAACTATGATACTGAATTTATGATTATTCAGTACTTAAGTAATACCAAATGTGACCGGCTAGTTGGGATGCTGAGTCGGAAGATTCATTCCTAGACGACCAATGCCAACTAGCTTAGGGAGACGTATACGTCTCACGTCTTTTCAAGGTTATGAGTTATAAACCGACTTTTATGGAGTTATTTTTTTTTTATCATGGATTGGGTTGCAACACATGATTGTGCTGTTCATGGTGTTTAGTGATCAATGCTTTTGGGTATAGAAGACATTTTTGGCTTCATTATACGAAAGGATAACGTTGCATGAGCATCATGTGTGTGAATAACCTTTTATAAAAGATGACTACAATGAGGCGATGTGATGTACATGTGATTTGTCAAGTGAGTTCACTAGGATAAAGGTCATTTAGTGGTATATAAAAAATAAAAATACTACTAAACACACATGTAGGAATCAGCGGCATATAAAAAGTAACACTGGAAGCGCTACCACTAAACCCTTTTAACGACACTTTTTTGTTGTGTTACTACAAACTTTTAGGCTTTTAGTAACACTTTTTTTGTCACAATATAAAAAAAGCTTTCGTGGCACAAATTGTGTCGGTAAAAACTATTTATAGTTAAATATTCTACTTTTAGTGACACATAATTTTTGTCACAAAAATCACATCAAATTAAATGTCATTACATACGTTTATCATATTAATTTTAATTAATTAAAACCATTATTTATTTGCAATATAAAATAATAAATCTATAAAATGTAGAAATCATAATATTATCACTTCAATTAAAAGTTCGATCATCTTCCAAATATATTCTAAATGTTTGTAAACAAATGTATAATAAGTGTTAAAATATCAAATATATAAAACACAAAACTAACAAATGTTTGTATACAAACTTAAAACTTTATTGCTATCATTATTAGCTTAAAAGAAAAGGATGGTTTGAATGAAAGACAAAAAAAATTGCTTATTTTTTTTAATAGCGGTAGATTTTAAATAAAATACCAACTAGCAAGATGCTACGGCACCAAAAAAACACCAACATTACATAAAGTTTAAAGGGTTTTGTAACCACTATGTCCACTTAATTTTACATTTACTGATCCTACTACCACACCATAGAAAAGAGCAACGAATTTTTGGTCTGATTCTTTAAAAACACCACATCATTCCTCAACCTCCGAACCGCTAACCACACCACAAAAATAATCGATCCAACAAGCTCATTCTTATATCCTGTGAGGTTGATACTATCGAGCCATTCAATAAGGTCATCCAAAACCCTAATAACCGGTAACGAAACATTCAACAAACTAGTCACCAAGTCCCAAATCCTCTCCACCAAAAAACATTCCCCAAAACCATGAAAAACAGTCTCAATAATATCATTACATAAAGGACAAAAAACATGGAACATACGGGACATCCATACATTTCCTATCTAACTTGGTCCTTGTTGGGATATGAATACCTAAAACTCTCCAACCGCGAATATTAACCTTTTTGCGGTGAAGATCTGAACCAATACGTTTGCCTTGAACCACTCGGGAGCAAGACCCCATCAATCAACTCACGAGACCCCTTAACCGAGAAATCGGTCATACAACCATGGACCACACACATCGATCCTTAGACTAAGAAAGCTGAACTCGACTAATACGTGACCTTAGTTCGAAAAAATTGTGCTTCCTCCATGTTTAGTTAAAAAAGACCTTTTTGAGAACAAAACTCAGTTAAAAGAGACCTTTTAAAAGATATAAAGGATAAATAAACAAATATAATATTTTTAAATTTGTTGATAAGTATTGGGTACTTTTCTTAAAACTCAACATCAGTCACCAAGACCGCAGTTGTCTCGATCATCTCATTTTCCTTGTTAATGATGTACGTAACTCGTATACTTTATGTGGTGCATATTTCGTGGTCGAAAGGCTCCTTGTTTTTCATAAAATCACTTTTGCATCTCATTATCATATGGTACACACCAATGGTATACGCAATAAATCATTGACGATGAATGTCTCCATTAACCGGCACTACAATATATATATATATATAGGGGACGTATCAAATGAAAACCCTGTCTTATTGTGTAAACCTTTAAACCCAATGTAGGTCACACATTTTATTTATTGGTTTTTTGTTTTATTTTTAAACCGGAGGGTATAAGGGTCATTTTCTACCCTCCGTAAACCCTAATATATTCTCTCTCACTCTTTCAAACGATGTTACCCCCTTCTCTCTCTAAAAATACAGCCTCCCATCTTCGATCTTCTCTCTCTAAACATCCACCATCTTCATCGAGCTTAATCTGGCCTCTTATAAACCCTACCAGATCCGATCTGCTCTCTCTACACAACGACGCCTCCTCTCTCTACAAACACACACTGCCTCCTCTCTCCAGGACCGACGTCGGTGAAGATTATTACACGAGGATCGGGTTTCAAACGATAGTGGTCCTCTCTCTAGACCATCGTTCTAGGTTTGTTACGGTGGTGGTTCTGGGTTTGTTACACCAGGCCTCTCACCCTCCGCCGCCTCTCCGATCGGTGGTAGCTAGGGGTTTTCGCACCGGTCTTTGGGCGATGAAGCCATTTGAAGGCTTCTCCGGTCAACGATGAAGCCATGACCACCGATTTGCTCGCCATTTTGTTTTGGTTCCCGGCCGATGGAGGTGGGCGACTTGTTTCCCAATGAAGGGGGCGACAGTTTAGAAAATTTTGTTTAGTTTTGTTAGTATTTTGAACTTGAACAAAAGATTAAGTAGATCTAGTCTCATCAATCTCAAATCTGAGACAATGTAACAAACCAAATCTAATTTTAAAGGTTTGGATCTGGAAAAAAAAACACGTCATTCCCTCTTGATTTTGAGGGGTTTTTTTTTGTCTAGATTCATTTTTGAATTGTTTTTTCTAGATTCAATTTTTTATGGTTTTTACGATGTTTTGATTGAAGGTCAAGATAGCCGAACTGTTATTACATTATTGCCACTGTTTAAATTCAATAATTTGGTATTTTTGATGCAGAAGAAACCATAGCATATATCCCAATTTTGATGACTGCTTCAAAATGTGCATGTCATATATTTCCAACAGTATGGGCTTGTAGATCTGAGTTTTTACACAAATTTTGAAAAAAAATCCGATGGTCATTCCTATTTTTTCCTCATTTTTAGTTATCTCATATTTTGGGATTAACACAGGTACGATGTTAATTATTAGTTTTCCATAACAAACATTTTGAAATTTCTAAGAAACTCTATTATTTCAGGATTACAAAAGTTTCTTGTTTTGTTGATCAACCATCTGAGATAGAAAAAAAAGTAGTGTAAGAGGAAACAGGTTTGGAAGTTGATCATGTGTATTTTGGTATTACACTTGTGTATTTTGATTTTACACTTGTGTATTTTGTTTGTACACATATGTTTTTTATTTTACACTTGTGTATTTCTATTTTACACTTGTGTATTTGTAAAGACATTTGTGTATTTGGATCTAATTTTTTTTTTTTTTCTGATTTGTGCATATGTTAACTGTCTTTTTGTTTCTCAATCTTAGTGTTTGGGATATATGTTAGATGTGTTTTTTGTTTTCTACTCATGTGTGTATATATATATATGTTATATTATTTTCATATCTTTTTTTTACACAGGTGTAAACTGTCTTTAAAAATGTGTATTTGTTTTTTATACATTTGTAACGAACTTGTTCATTTAATTTTCCATGGATCTGCAAACCGTCTCTACATTTTACCAAAGATTTAAGGTTTTTTTACACAAGTGTAAATTGATTTTACAGATTTGTAAAGAGTTATTTTTTATGTATATATGTAAATTGGAAAATATCATAACAATATTTTTATCGTTGATTGTATTGTTATCATTTTTTTACCTTGAAAGATCAATTAACTAATTTCATCACTAATTATTTTGTGGTTTTATTATCAGGTCGTCATCTTCACTCCTACACTCTTCGGATTTGCACTCGTCGGTGCCGGTAAATCAGGTTAGTCACTGATTATTATATGGTATTATATATTTACACGTGTATATTCGATTTATACATGTGTATATTCGATTTACGCATGTGTATGTTCGATTTACACAAGGTAATATACACTTTTTATATTCGATTTACACATATAAATAATTTTAGTGTATCTTGATTCTATTTTTTAAATTTCAGGTAGAAGATCTACAAGGTTTGATACTAGGTAGTTGCATTTTACAATTGATTTTTTTTTATTTTCAACACGTGTAAACCTGGTTAAATGTTTTCTTAACCCATATTTGAATTGACTTCTGTGTAAACCTGGAAAATCCATATTTGAAATGACTCTTATTCATTTTCGGGTTACTACACGTGTAAACTTTAAAGAACATGAATTTAAGAATGTAATAAACTAATATAAATGTTCTTTTTTTTGCAGGCTACGAACAAGTTGATTACTTCAAATGATCTATTCTACATTTTTTATCTGGCATTTGATTATGGGTTCCATCTCCTTTTGTATATGTTTTTACACATGTATTTGATTCATTAAACCTGTGTAAACTGATTTTACACATATTTGTATATGTCACTTTTTTTAATCTGTTTTAGAGAGAGAGAAGAAATTAAAATATTCATTGATTTCTAAAAAGAAAAATATGAAATTACCTTTTTACCCCTATCTTTAATCTAAGCCACATGTTTTTTATTAAATATATTAAAAATGCAAAATTAATCACAACCACATATTAAAATATTAACAAATGAATGTTTGGCCTACATTGGGTTTAAGGGTTTACACAATAAGACAGGGTTTTCATTTGATACGTCCCCTATATATATATATACACACATAGTTCCTTTTATATACTAAGTAATCTTTTCGTATAAAGTATCTAGAACACGTACGACATGTGTATTTTAAGGTGAAGGTATATGTGTGATGGTTTTAAACACATCGTTGTAATGGTTTGGACACATCAATAATTAAAATCCACAATTCGTTTGTGCGTGAGACCTGGGCAACCTGGATGCATTGTTAATTGTTTTAAATGCACCGTTCACTAATTAAGACGCGTAATGAACAACTAGAGTCTTATAACTAGTTTAGATGCACTTTTGTAAGCTACACTGGATATTAACAAAATTCTTGATTTTATGATACCAACGTTTTTTAAATAATAATTATATAAAAGTTATTATACTTTTTTTTACTAAAGTTAATAATTTTATGTTTCTAACAATTTTAATATATTATTTATTATATTTTTTAAGAATACATATTAATTAATCGCTTTTGATGCAGGTAATTGGGTTCGGTTAAACGAGCGGGTATCACCTAATACCATACGTTCAAATCCGCAAATGTTTCATAACTAATCATATACCCGAATACCCATCTCATTAACCTATTTATTACAACCCTCCAATCGGTTTGTTAAATTAAATAGGCCCAAATCCTGAATATTTCAAGGATTCCCGTTGGATTCGAGTTCATTTGTAATCCCTAATTGTTAAATTATATAGGTCGACCCGTCAACCCTGTTACAACCCATTAACCTATTTATTACAACCCTCCAATCTGTTTACAACGTGATTACAACCTGTCATCCCGCTTAACTTGTTTAGATAAATAAGTTAAGTAGGTCGTGTTCTAGTTACATGATTTAAAGTATCTCCGCGTTAGGACTGTTATCTTCGACACGAATAAGGATATATATAGGTCGTGTTCGGGTTCAACGATTCAACCTATCAACCTACAACATACTACATGGGTATAGTAGTCACATAACCCGTTTGCATTTGTTTGTGTTTGACAAGTGATTACCATACCAAATATATAACAAACAATCTATTCATTAATTACAAGCTAGTGATGTACACCTACCTACTACCTCGGCAAGTCCAGTGATCGAGAATCGCCTAACTTGATCATTTTCATATAAACATTTACTTTCATAAACACACATCTCTCAGTCGTTAGTTTCAAGTCCTGCTGGTCCTTAAAGTGTTAGAGAGGTCAATTAACTGTTGAAGATCACATAGAAAAACTGATTAATTAAAAGTTACTGATAGTTAGTCATCCCCTCTTTAACCCCGTGTTAGTTTCACCCATGAACCATTGCCCCATTGCTAGTAGAGGTGCACAAACCGGTTTTTTTTCGGAACCGGATCCGGTTCGGATCCGGACCGGTTCCGTCAACGTTGGTCAAGAACCGGATCCATTAGAACCGGTTCCGGATCGGAACCGGTTCCGGATCGGATCCGGTTCCGGGTGTGGAGACTTGGAACCTATTGGGACCGGATCGGATATTTAGAACCGGACCGGATAAAAAAAACCAGTTCCACCGGTTCCGAAAAAAAAAAATTTTAAAAATTAACAAAGATACATTATAAAATACATGTTTTATTTATTTTGTAGATTTTTTTAAGTTATTTAACAATAGTTCGTACAAAAAAAATACAAAAAACATAATTGAATCACAAAGCATTAATTATTTATTATGTTTTCAATATTCTTCGTCGTAGTCTTTGTAACATCGGTTTTCATTCTTCTTCGCTTGAGATACGTTGGGCTTCATCGTAAGCTTGTTCTTCGTCCGAAAGTAGAGTCGCCGCCCCATGTTCTACTTCGAATTCATGTATTTCTTGTTCAACGTCAAGCTCGCCTTCTAGTTTTGCAACATGTTGTACACATTCGGCGGCATCCAAATGGTCCTTCAAGCAAATACACATCTCCATAGATTCCGGTGTAAGCCTCGTTCTTCGAATAGATAAAACCCTGCCACTAAGAGAAAAAGCGGATTCCGAAGCTACCGTGGAAGCTTGGACGGTTAGTATGTCACAGGCCATTGCGGCTAGAACGGGATATTGGGATTCCCTTCCTTGCCACCAACTCAAGATATCAAAGTTTTCAAACTCTTCGGATCTTAGAGTAGAAATAAAGTCGGTTGCTTGATATCTCCCAAGCTCGCTACTTGGTGTGGTTCCACGAGCTCGTTTAGTATTTTCGTTTCTTAAAGTGTTAAATAAATTTAGCATCGGGTTCCTTGAACTACTAGAAGTTCAACCCGAACCCATTGATTCACGTATGTTTGATGGATCACCACTTTCACCATATTTGCGTAAATAATAATCAAACATATTATTAAAAGCCGAATTGAAATCCCTTATTGCATTTGATTCAAAATTTGGGTCTTCCTCGAACATATTTAAATCATCCGATATTGATCCAATTAATGTTTCAACACCGGTTACATTAATCGTTGGGTTTAAGGCGGCCGAACATGTAACAACGGCCGGCATTTCTGAAAAATATTTTTTAAATTTAGCTTTCATAGGTTTTACCATTTTTTCAAAAATAGGGCTGTGATATTCAAACTCTTTTAATTTATTACATATTAAGTATAATTGTTGAAGTATTAGCGAAGACGTGGGATAATAAACTCCCGATAAACATGTAATTGCATTTTTAAAAACCTCAAGCAAATTAGTTAGTTTCTCGATCATATCCCAACTTATATTATCAAATTTTTGTAAACAACGTTTCTTTTGTACAAGTTCATCATGGAAATGTTTTAAAGTAATTCTTTGCCTTAAGGCCGATTCAAACATTTTCTAAGTCGAGTTCCATCTAGTAGGTACGTCCCAATTCGGACCTAAAAAGATGGAATCCATTTGTTGGCACAAGTTTCTATAGTTTATATATCTTTTTTTGCTTGTGCTAAAAACTTCACGTAACATCACTTTAAAATTTTCTTTTACGTCTCTTATTTCTTGGACGTTTAGACTGTCTTGCACAACCAAGTTAATGATGTGTGCAACACATCGACTATGAAAAAAAACACCGTTACAAGGCGGTTCATATTTTATTTTTAATTTTTCGACCGCGTTTGTGTTATTTGAAGCGTTATCAAAAGATATTGAAAATATTTTTGGTTGAATTTTATAAGTTTGAATTACCGAGTCTAAAATATAAAATAAGTTTTCACCGGTATGTGGATATCCAAAATAATCAAACGCAATCGTACGCTTCATCATTTGCCACGACTCCGGTTGAACCCAATGTGCGGTAATGCAAAGGTACGATTAAGGTAAACCATGTGGAGCGGACCAAACGTCCGTTGTTAAGTTAATGCCGGTATTTAAATTTTCAAAACCTAAAATTAATTCTTTTTTAGCTCTTTTCCACATTTTTAAACAATCTCTTCTCAAAGTAGAACGACTTACATTTGTGTAACTCGGTTGAAGTGTCTCTTGTATCATCCTCGTCAAGCGCGGATTATCAAAATGATCAAAAGGCAAGCCTTCTTGAATGACGAAATGTGACATTCTCTCACGAACCCTCTCGACATTGTATTGCCAAACTCCTCAATCCCTACCAATTTGAGTTTGATCTTCACCTTCTTGAGTGTGTCTTGCGTGACTAGCAATATGTTTCTTCAAACTGCTATTTCCCGCCGCACCCAAAAGTCTACCACAACATTTGCAACGAGCCTTTTGCGAACCGTTCGACATTTCGCATAAATCGAAATAAGCCCATATTTCTTGGTTTCGGGAGCAAGGAAGTATTGACACAACCGTAACATCGCTAGTAGAACCACCAACCGAATTTTGAGTGCTTGCGGAAGCGGAAGCCATGAGAGCGTTTTTTTTTGTTGCTTAAAGTGAGCGTTTTTTTGCGTTTTGAGAGCGTTTTTGAGTTTTGAGAGCTAGAATGTTGTGGTGAACTAACCCATACACCCAATACCTATTTATACTAAATTTCAATCCTTAAAAACAAAAAAAACGGGCATAAAACGGCTATATAGCCGTTTTTTTAACCCCAACGGCTAGAACCGGTTCGGAACCGGTTCCAAAATGTCCGGAAAAAACCGGTTCCAAAATATCCGATTTTTATCCGGTCCGTCAAAAAACCCAGAACCGGTCCCGGAACCGGCGGTTCTCAAAATATCCGGACCGGTTCTAAAAAAACCGGTTCTAGCCGGATCCGGTTTCGGATAATCCATCGGATCGGTTCCGGTTCCGGTTCTTTTGTGCACCTCTAATTGCTAGTGGCGGAACCAGAAACATTCTATATGGGTATCCGAAATTTTCATTGTTCGTATGTCTATTAAAAGAGATTTTTTTTCGGGTCGGGTTATTGAAGTATTTTTGCCGAAAGTCAGGTTATCAAATTTTTTTCGGTGTTCAGATGTCATATTCTGAAAAACAATCTAGCGAATAATCAAATAGTAAAGTAAAATTAAAAAATACTTAATTTGTTAGAGAAAAAGTTCAAAAAGAATACCTAAATTGAAGTTGTTTGATTTTTGGTATCGAATTCAGTTGATATCCGCTTGTTTCCGTTTCACTGAATCACGTTCGATAGAGAGGAGATGTTTAACAAGGCATGTTAATTATTTAGAAATGAATGTGCGGCCTTAAGCTAAAAGGTTGTTTGGTTAAATTGTTAGTGGTCTAGTGGCCAGCTTAATTGTTTATAATAATTAATGGGTAAGTCTAATTAACTTATATATAATAGGTTTATATATGTTAATTAGTTTATATATTTGTAAAATTTTAAAGTTTTAAATCAATTTTTTTGGGTGTCGTTATGGTAACAAAAAACCTTAGGGTTTGATGTCAAATTTTTTGACGATCACTCAGGATTAGATCGCATATATAAAAAATTATTTTTTTCATGAGGTTCGAGCAACCCATCGGTTCTATGTGGGTACGCCACTGCGTGCCGTTGCCCTATAATATTTCAACCCTACATTGTACACAATTATCGCACATCATTGTACCAAACTCTATCTTGTGTAACTATGGTATACTTGTTTTTATTGGCAAACATCAAATATGCGTGTTTAAAACACATACTTCTACAAATTGTGTCCTACATTTACACAATTATTGCCCATCATTGTACCAAACTCTATCTTGTATAATTATGGTATCCTTGATTTCAGTGGCAAACATCAAATATGAGTGTTCAAAACACACTTCTACCAATTATGTCCTATATTTTAAGATGTAGAGGTATCATGAACTCGTACTTGGAAGAAAACGAATTGGTTTTGATTCATAAGTAATCTATTATGTATGATTATATATCCGGAGGCGGACCTATGTTAAGGCCATGGGGGCAGAAGCCCTCCATGAAAAAAAATAGTGTTATATAGGCGTTGAAATCTCGACCGGCTCCCATGAAATCTTTTTAACGTTATATGTTCATTATATATCATTAGTTAACCGGTCCAAAAATTTTCGAAACCCATAAAAAAATTGCTAGGTTCGCCATTGTATAGGTCACACTTTTAGATCAAGTGGTACACCGCTCGTGAGCCCCTCCGTGATGGCGTGAGGGGGTGGGTGAGGGTGAATCGTGAGCTTTCTCACGGGAAGGAGAGGACGAAAGACATGCAACAACTCTTTTAAAAAAAAATGTTACCGTTCAACGGTAATAACAAATTAGATAATTTTTTTCTTAAATTAAACACTATAAATAACCCATTTATCAAATATATTTTACACTAAAAAATTTCACTTTCCTATCTACACCAAATTACGAATCTTAACTATCCGAACATGTTTTGCCTTCATTACATATCGCAACAAAACACGTTCAACATGTGGTCTCCAACAAACCCCAACGCGTTCACCATAACCGCTATCAAGACAACGGAGGAGGCCAAGCTCCAATAACGACCTGGGAACTATTGAGAAAATCACCTAAATGGCAAACATTGTACGTCAATCCAAGAGGAAACGGATCGTCAAAGAAGCAATCTTCGACTGACACTGATGCTAGTCCGACTGTATTCGACAGAAGATCCATGTATGATCTCAACAGAGATGCATTGGATGACGAGGACTGAAGATCTATTCCCGACAGAAGATCTATGTTTGGCCATTTTAGTTACTTTCATCCAAAAAAAATCTTTTTAGTTTTTTTGTCTCTGACTTTTCAACAATGTAGTCATTTTCTTTCATCTGACTAACTTCATCTATATTTTAACGTTAAATCAAAGACAATTTGGTCATTTCAATAATTTTTCTTGAATGTCATATAGAGTAGAAGGAAGTTGAAAAACCAAATTGCCCATGATTTAACGTTTAAATATAGACGGAATTTGTCAGGTAGATGAAAATTGCTAGATTTGAAAAAGTCAGGGACCAAAAAACAAAAAAGAAAATTTTTGAATGAAAATAACTAAAATGATCAAACAATAGAAAGAAAAATGACACTTTACTCTAACTTATATCATCAAGTTAATTCTTTTTCGGCGTTATATAGGCATAACACTCGTTGATCATCAACAATTTGGTCACCATCCTTCCTCACGGGGTATTGTTCTCAATTCTTCTTTTTTTTAAACTTTAATTCTCATCCACCATTAAATTCATCTCCTAATTAACATGAATCGATCTTGTAATGTGACTTCATTTAATAATCAATCACCTCCACCAACAATCTCTTTACAAGTTAGAAACTTATGGTTAATAATCATCCAAATAATATTTTAAAACATATATACGTCGGAAATCAGGCCCAAAACATAAGAATTCGACTCTTTATTAATAAAACTCAACTCACACTTTACAATTAATCACTAATCATCTATTTATAATAAACTATATACTAATCTTAACCCAACTCGAAAATTTTAGCGGATGCTTTGAATCTATTTTGCACCCTTCTTTTTATCTTACACTAGTACATTTCTCACCTTCTTCCCTTTTTCATTCGATTCTCTCCCATGTGAATATACTAAAACCCTTTTAAATAACTATTATGTTATAAATAATAGTAATTTTTAAAATTCTTTTTATTTTTATAAATAATTTTTAAATTAAATTATTTAAAATAAAGCAAATTGGACTTTAATAATCCAAGTTATGACCCATTGTCAATAATTCATACTGCGAATTTAACCAATGACTGTCCTAACTTTAACTTTAACTGTCAGTTGCAGTCCCAGTAGCATAATTATTATAGATTTACACTTGATTTGCACTTGTTTTCACTCAAAATGATGACTTTGAATGGAATGGAGAAACGTACCAACGAATTGAGTGCGAATCACGGGTAACTTGAGTGTAAATCTATTATAATTATGCTACATGGATTGTCTTTGGCAATAGAAATGAAAGTTAGAACGGTCAGCGGTCAAATTACTGGTATAAATTATTATCGATCAATGGGTTGTAAATTAGATTATTAAAATACAATTTACCTAAAAATAATAACCGCACTTAGCGATTCAAAGGGGTTATTTTAAACATATCCCTTCAACTTGTCACTTCAGTAATAATCTATACTTTTCACGTTAAAAGACAAAAAAACAAAAAAACAAAATCCTTTCTCGCTTTCAAAGGGATATGATGAAAATTTAGGGGTGCATTCAGTGAGAACCAATGCGACCACATCAAGGAGTTTGTATAAATGACTCATGTAGTTTATTCATTTTGCATGTTTAGCCCTCAAAGTTTAAAAGTTGTAATTTTAGTCTAATATTTATGAGTTTGTTATGAGTTTGATCCCTAATTTAAGCTAACTTTTGTAGTTTTAACGTCAACCACAAAGTGAAATGATAAATATGCCCTCATATAATGCTAATTTATTGTTAAAAACTAACTAAACTTAAAACAAAGTCATAATTTTTGGGTTAAATTTATAATTTTTAAACCTTAAAATAGACAAATCACATGGGTCAATTATGTAATTAACTATTTAATATATTATCTAACTTACGATTGACAAAACTCAAAAGACTTTATGCATAATGTACGATATTTGAGAATGCATGTGCTTATGTCAGCACTTTTTTATATCTTATTTACAATTGAGCCCCTTAATTAAGCTAGATTTACAAGACCCTGAACTTTAAATACTGTTTTTTTCTTTTAACGAAATTATACTATTGCCTATAAACTTTAATTAAGTTACCTTTTAGACATTGAATATTATTTTTCTCTTTTATTTACCAATCAGGTTACGAGATGTGACAACATACATAATTGTAACGGAGTTGTGCGTGCAGTGTACAAGTAATCAAAGCAATTACGTACAAATTCATTATGAGTTTTTTTAACTCTTTACTTTTTTAAACGGTTTGTTTTTTTCCTTCTAATTTTTACCAGTAAACTTTTTTAACGACTTTGTTACAATTTCATTTTTTTGCATAAATTTTTTGAAATATTAAGCACAATTGTAACAGAGTCGTGCGTGATAGTGTACAAGTTATCTAAGCACTTTCGTACAACGTCGTTATAATTTTTTTAAATCTTTACTTTTTTTAAATGGTTTTGTTTTCTTTTTCTAATTTTTTTTACCGGTTAACTTTTTTTAGCCGCTTTGTTACGGTTTCATTTTCTAGTATAATTTTTTTGAAATATTACTAGGTATTTCGCTGCGTCGCATGTGTTTGCGAAAATATTTTGGTTTTTTTTGGTAAAGTTTCGAGTATGTTTATTTATTTCGTAAACGATAACTTTTTTTAAGGTTTCATTTTTCTATAACTTTAAGCTATAAGATTTCAAATACGTCAATTTCTTTCGCAGCTTAACGCGCCGCAGCGTGCATAAGCAAAATTCTAGTTACTTATAAAAATATAACAAAAAAAATATAAAACATTGAATTTCATTGAAAGTTAGGTTTGGTTTTTACTTTTTAGACCTTTTTTTGGTATTACGTCAAGATGCGTGGAACTTTTGTGTAAACATAATATCTATGAATTTGTCTCTTATAATCGAAACGTAGTAAATTGTATTTTTTCAATAACCTTTTATAAACTAAAAACCTATATTTTACTAATAAAAATGTATACAAGATCATAAAAAATTATATTTTTCATTCTTGGTTAAAGTTAAATGAAACATTTTTTTTAACAGCAGTCAATATATAAATAAACGAAGCGGAAAAAAACTATAGAATTACATCAAAAGGAGCTGATTTTTACACCACTCATCCCATGTAAATTGTACCTTACGATTTCTATTAGCTAACCAGAAAAATGAATAATGAACAATAGAATAAAAAATATCTCCTTTTTTATTGACATCCTGGTAAAAAATCATCTTATTCATGAACCGTCAAAGCACCCACCACATAGTAAAACAAATCGCTTCAATAAGGTGTTTCTTATTAATCATCCAAAATCACTATAATCAATTTCGGCTCTGCAGCTATAAATTATGATAACATCACAATTTAATCAAGATGCCACCCTACTCTTTTTATGTAGCATTAAACCCGTGCATGCATATAAAAGACTAAAACTTCTACGTTATATTAACGAAGAACACATTTCAACAAACTAACTCGAAGTTATATCGACCTTGTAAATTAAATTTGTATAATAATCGTGCAAAATATAATGTCAAAGTAGTATGTCAAATATTTTATTTTATTTTATAGTTTTCCCCCTTTGGTAGGTAAGCTAACTTCATCCTGAATATTTATATATAATTTGTTTATTTGTATCTATCATTGTGGGAGTTCGAATTCGACGGTTAACAATCAATTTATAGCATAAATATCTAACGAAATTATAAATGTTATATGATCTAATTATACTATTATGGCGTAAATATCTAACAAAATTATAAGTATCAATTTTTATATACATTATATACCGTGAATTAATATAATATCTTATGGATAGAAACAGGGGCGGATCTATTTGTTCTTTAGCGGGGGGCGAGGCACCCGCTGAGATTCATCCGAGTAGTAGAAAATTTTCAGTTTTTGTAAGTAGACCTCTTTACAAATACTCGAGAGGCACCTAAGGGTCTATGACACCACAAACAAAGAGAGAGGGAAATGAAGATTTAGTGTTATTCACCGGAAATTTTTTCCGGCCGGCGTGGCAATTGCAGCGACGAGAGGGGGGACTAAGGAGATTCTTTATTTCAAATTGGAATTAGGGGTATTTAATTATTGTTTATTACCTTTTCTTGTCAATCATTAAAAATGTCTGCACCTATTGGGAAGTGAGAACCTATCATTTCTAATTTTTAATATTTTTTTAAATTAAAAGTATAAATTATTTGTTTTCCCGAAAGGCAGACAAAAGTATAAATTATTTAATTTAATAATGATAAAAAAACTTAAAGTTCGATTTTTACATATTATTTATTTGTAATGTAATTTTGTTAGTTTGTTTAATTTAGCTTATTTGTATATTTTATTTTAAATTTATTAAAAAATATATAGTAACAAATATAGAAAAATATATATGATGATTCTCTGACTGTGGGATACATCATTTAATCTCAACCTTTTGTTGTGGGATACATTATTTAACTATCATGATATGACTTCAGGACAACTAACATAACTAATTAAGTATATAAGTATTAATCATAACAAATTAAACTGGTTTAGGTTGTGATTAATTTATTATGTTTAGTCGAATAAACTATCAGCATTTGACCCGTTTTGACTGGGCCGTTTTTATGATGTTTGACCCGTTTTGATCGATCCATTTTTTTCCTATATTTGACTCGTTTTGATCAGTTCATTTTTGCATCCGCTGACCCAAAATCCTGGATCCGCCACTGGATAGAAATTTGATTCATTTAGCTAAATACTGCATGTACTTGAAGAACCCATGTCAATTTTGACTTCAAAAGTTCAAAGTTCTACCTGTATGTGCTTGTAACCAGATTTTTCGTGTAACTAGAGGTACAAAGGAGATGTGCAAGATACATTAGTTTTGGCTGGTGCGGAGTATGGAACTGGAAGACTGGGTTACAAAAGGTCCAAAGTTGATGGTAACTTAGACCTTTACTTTGACTTTGACCTTTTGTCTATAAACTCAGGGTGTTAAAGCAGTAATAGATATAACAGACAACGGGAAGTCGTTCAAATGTACACTAAGGTTTGACACAGAGGTAATGAGATACACATGTACGTTTTTTTTGCATATATGGTGGTGGAGAAACATGAACTCATGTTCATGAGGACTTACAATTGCCAGGTGGAATTGGCTTACTTAGATCATGGGGACATTTTGCAGTATGTAATCAGGAGCTAACAAATTGTACAAATTAAAATTAGATAACTCGAACACAACTCTTGATATTTTAACATTTTTATTTCATATATCATTTTTTTTAAATCAACACGATAACAGTAACAAACATCAAGACATTTATATGCACACCGCTGACGGCATTGTTGAGTTTAATCTAGAACATAACAAACACATATAGACAACTCTTGTGTTACTAATTTAGGTTGTTGTTATCACGTTCATTATCAAAGTAATGCTATTTGATGTCGACTTGCAGAAATTTATAATATTTACTACACGCTTAATTATAAATCGCAAGTATATCAATTATTAAACACTATATTGTCTTTGTAGGGAACATTAACCATAGCTTTAACCGGATGAGATTGAGCACACTAGAGTCCTGCCAAAAATTAAGAGTAAGTTCGTTAATCACTAATAACTAGTTGGTTCCCGGCCTCGCGAGTCGTGGCGGGATGTATTCACGTAGAACGAAAAAAAGAGTTGAATAAGCAAACACCCACGCCTTGTTACGAGAGTGTGATCGTTTTTCGCCAACGTCCCGCGTCAGGAGTTTGGTCGTTATCGGTTCGGGCCGTAAAAAACTATAAAAGCGAATACCGACACGGGTTCCGATAATCTCAATACAGGCAATAATGTTCGCTCATAATAGGTTCGGTCGTCACGGTACTATAACGGTAACGACACTCGCTATGAGCTACGAGAAAAAAAAATACTCGATTTTGAATACAACTCCGTTTTAAAAAAATAATTATATCGGAACGCTGACAAAAAAAAATAATAAAAACAGTTGTGCAACTTGTTTTTTTTAAATTAACAAATGAAAGTTATTATAGAAAAAAAAAATTAATACATAGTTAAATGGGTTAAACGCGTAAATTATATATAGTATAATGGTGAAAATGAAAAAAAAAATCAACAGCATTCATAAACATAAACGTTGGTTATTAATAGTATTACTAATGCCACAAGGGTAGCTATATATCGCTAACCCGTCGGTGAAACTGTCACGGTAATGGTCACTGAGATCCGTCTCCGTCGGTGAAACTTCAGTCAGAAAACGCATTACCGCCATGTTTTCTGACGTGATGAGAGCCACCTTCACCGACGGATTTCCGACGAGCAGAGAAATTCATATGTTTTGTAGTGAATTTCACATGTGCAACTTTTCTTAAAGCTTTATAGTAAGTACCTTTGATTTCGAACCAAATTTAGACCTTATATTCCTTGACCCGAATCCATTTTGTAGCGGACCACTTACTTCCCTTGATAACTGGACACCCACCTATGCAACAAGAAGAGAAAGTAGCACAGAAATTTAGTTTACCGTCATGAACCAATAATATGCTGAGAATCGCGATAATAACTAACAGTGACGAGTTGAATAATCCAAAGTTGCATCTGGTTTTATGATCCAGAAAAGCAAGGCATCCCCCATTTTTGGTTTAACAGATAACCCTCCTCTACCATGTCTAGATTGCTCATTCCAGCAAGGTAAAGCACTAATGTTTCCCATCGCGGATGGGAAGACCGTCTCGCCCCCTTCTTCAACATCTGATCTGTAAATGATGATATGGTTAAAGAGATCACAGGACACACCAAACAATATCTATGAAATAACAAACAGAAGGAACAAAGTACATTATAACTGTAGCCATCCGTTGACCCTCATTCTTGGAGTTATAATCATCCATATAGAAGTCGTAATGAGTGTGGTATTTTTGACCTACTTCATAGTGGAGGACTTGAAGTTCTTCACCATATTCTGAACATTATATAAATTGTACTCAGTTTATCTGTTTGGTTAGCATGAATTCATGAGAATTCAAAATCGCTCTAACATTTCAAAGGAAACCTCAGGAGTGTATACTTTTTTTGTAAATTGAGTTTGGATATTTGTTTTATATTATATATTTTTATTTATTTTAAGGGGTAATTTTGTCTTTTTAAGTATTTTTACATTTCAATTCCAATAACAAATGTACTGTAAAGAAATGAAATCCATACCTACAGGTAAGAAGGTGAAGTCTGCAATCCTTTTCTCAATAGCCCGAACCGTTTCATCGTGTCCTCGGTCCAGAAATGTTATATAACATGTACGAAAACTGAACAAAAGATGTGAACTTGAATTAACTAACCTACCTAGCAAAATGAGCTAGTATGTAAAAGAGATAACAACTACATACATACATAGTATCTTCAATCTCGCCCTTCTCGTAATGAATAACCGTCGACTTCTTCATATGAGGTTTAGCGATATCATATGCTCACACTCTTCTTTAGACTGTCATAGAAAAGAAACGACATCAGTTCGATCTATCTGTTTCCACCAAATGCGAATCCACAAACATCGTCTAAATTTCATAAACAACTTGCAATAATTAAAAACTAATCGAAAGAAAAACAATACTGACCAGGAAATTATGATAGATAACGGCTCTAGGCTCCCATGAGATCACTTCAACCCAACGATCTACTCTATCGTCGCAGCCATCACTTCTACACTCACCAAAAAACAAACTAAGCAGTTCAATCCAAAATCGAGATGGATCGAACACAACATTGATAAACTAGAACAAACTTTAATCTAAACGCAAACTGACATGTCCGTGTTGGTAACAGGTTGATCAATGGAGCTGATCAAATCATGATAAATGTTCAAAGAGTAACTACTTGGAACAGAATGAACTTCAAGAACGAGAAGGATAAAAACAGAAAACAGACTGAAAGTATGCATTGAAAAGATCATAATCAGAAATAACCAAACAAAGACTGAGCATTTAACTAATTAATGGTCCAATTTGTTACTTTGTATGTTGGTTTCTAGATTTTGAAGGGTCCAATTTGTAAAATATCTTTTATATATAATATTTACTAGCTTAGACCCTGTGTAATACATACGGGTGAAAAATATCATGTATTTTACAAGTGTAAAAATGTATTATTATATACTAAGGATATAAAACAAAATTCAAAATGTGTAAAAAATAATATGTAATTGGGTTTCGGAAATATATCAATTACTATTTAATATAATTTGACTTTCATTTACTGTTTGATTGAAAATAAAAATTACATAATTAGATTTCAAAGTTTTTTTTATAATAAAGGATAATTTAAAATAAATGTGTTTTATTACTATAATTAGTAATTTATTAAAAGATATAGTGCATTTAATAAGAGAGAGACGGGAAAAGAATGATGAGATTGAATATGATGGCGACACGTGACATACAAAAACCTTTATTTATTATATAGTATAGATATTTCTACATCAGTTGTTTGTACTTTGTATGTGTCGCCCTTGAAGGATCTTTTGTCTTGTAATATATGTTTTATTATCTCGAATAAGTTAGTTTTAACAAATTACAAACTTAAACAAGAACTTTTGCTCACACTTTAAAACTTGTATCCTCAAACTAAAAACCATAAAAAAATCTTTGGAGACGACAAATAATAATATCTATTTTTAATTTAAATGTTATATTATAATAATAGAGGATTCAATACAAAACTATAAATAACGTGAGAACTATGTGAACCGATCCGGAACATTTATTTGTTTTTTTTTTAGATTATAACATGACTATAAAAATCTCTATGAATTTATTTGAAAGAAATTTATATGTATTCATATATTATAAATTTAAACATTTATACGAAACTTATTATCATAGAAAAATTAAAAAAAAAAGTAAAAAAGAAATAATTAATTCAAAAGAGCATTTAACTTTTTTCTAATATGCCATTTCTACAACATTACCAATGAATGGTTTGGAGTTCCCCTCCTTAAAAAAAATTTAATGCAAATTTTTTTAGTGAGATTTGAACTCATGATTTTGGGTGGTTTAAGAGGCTTCGCTCACTTTCCCCTGCTTAAATATTATAATCCTTTCTAAATTTGCATAAATTTTATTTTGTATAGCCTAGTAATTTTGTGTATTGTAGAAACTGAATTTTTTTTAAATAAAAATTTAGGTGAAGTTGCTATTTTTTTTCAAGTTATGCACAATTACCTTCTTTTTGTTTATTATCCAAATTAATTGAGGATCTGTTACTTGTGATATTTAGAAATAAGTTCCATTTTATTGCAGTTTAATTTAATTTTTTATCTTAAGTTCTTAACTTTTTACTCTATTTTTTTAGAGATGACAACAGGTTAAAAACACCGTGGATCGAATTTACATCCCTGTCACCATCCCCTCTCTCCAACAGGTTTTGAAGATTTTGTTCCATCCTCAAATAAACATTAAACAATAAAAAAATTAATTAAATACTACAAAATCGACCAATTAAAATTAATTAAATAGCACAACATCGACCAATTAAAAACTAATAAATATTACAACATCGACCAATTAAGTAGCTGAAATAAACCTGTATGATTTATGTTAAGCTAATTATAATCTCGCCCAATTGAAATCATATTCAATATCAAAAACTGTATCATGTGTGAATCAAAAAGATATTCATTAGAGAATATCATTTTGGGTTGAGTCGGGATTTATGATTGCTACATTCCGTACCCATATATGGTTTCAACCACACAGAGCTTGTAGCCTAACGGTATCAAGGTGTGAAGTAAAAGTGTTCCTCTCCAAGTAGTTGAGGGTTCTAGTCTCATAACGAACATTTGTGTAGATTTGAAGGTAGGTTTAGAGGGCGTGGTCAAAAAAATGTACTGTAAAGAAATGAAATCCATACCTACAGGTAAGATGGTGAAGTCTGCAATCCAATAACAAATGTACTGTAAAGAAATGAAATCCATACCTACAGGTAAGAAGGTGAAGTCTGCAATCCTTTTCTCAATAGCCTGAACCGTTTCATCGTGTCCTCGGTCCAGAAATGTTATATAACATGTACGAAAACTGAACAAAAGATGTGAACTTGAATTAACTAACCTACCTAGCAAAATGAGCTAGTATGTAAAAGAGATAGCAACTACATACATACATAGTATCTTCAATCTCGCCCTTCTCGTAATGAATAACCGTCGACTTCTTCATATGAGGTTTAGCGATATCATATGCTCACACTCTTCTTTAGACTGTCATAGAAAAGAAACGACATCAGTTCGATCTATCTGTTTCCACCAAATGCGAATCCACAAACATCGTCTAAATTTCATAAACAACTTGCAATAATTAAAAACTAATCGAAAGAAAAACAATACTGACCAGGAAATTATGATAGATAACGGCTCTAGGCTCCCATGAGATCACTTCAACCCAACGATCTACTCTATCGTCGCAGCCATCACTTCTACACTCACCAAAAAACAAATTAAGCAGTTTGAGTCCAATCCAAAATCGAGATGGATCGAACACAACATTGATAAACTAGAACAAACTTTAATCTAAACGCAAACTGACATGTCCGTGTTGGTAACAGGTTGATCAATGGAGCTGATCAAATCATGATAAATGTTCAAAGAGTAACTACTTGGAACAGAATGAACTTCAAGAACGAGAAGGATAAAAACAGAAAACAGACTGAAAGTATGCATTGAAAATATCATAATCAGAAATAACCAAACAAAGACGGAGCAGTTAACTAATTAGTGGTCCAATTTGTTACTTTGTATGTTGGTTTCTAGATTTTGAAGGGTCCAATTTGTAAAATATGTTTTATATATAATATTTATATTTCTACATCAGTTGTTTGTACTTTGTATGTGTCGCCCTTGAAGGATCTTTTGTCTTGTAATATATGTTTTGTTATCTCGAATAAGTTAGTTTTAACAAATTACAAACTTAAACAGGAACTTTTGCTCACACTTTAAAACTTGTATCCTCAAACTAAAAACCAAAAAAAAAATCTTTGGAGACGACAAATAATAATATCTATTTTTAGTTTAAATGTTATATTATAATAATAGAGGATTCAATACGAAACTATAAATAACGTGAGAACTATGCGAACCTTTTATTTGTTTTTTTTTAGATTATAACATGACTATAAAAATCTCTGTGAATTTATTTGAAAGAAACTTATATGTATTCATATATTATAAATTTAAACATTTATACGAAACTTATTATCATAGAAAAATTTAAAAAAAAATTAAAAAAGAAATAATTAATTCAAAAGAGCATTTAACTTTTTTATAATATGTCATTTCTACAACATTAACAATGAATGGTTTGGAGTTCCCCTCCTTAAAAAAAATTTAACACAAATTTTTTTAGTGAGATTTGAACTCATGATTTTGGGTGGTTTAAGAGGCTTCACCCACTTTCCCCTGCTTAAATATTATTAAATATTATAATCCTTTCTCAATTTGCATAAATTTTATTTTGTATAGCCTAGTAATTTTGCGTATTGTAGAAACTGAATTTTTTTTAAATAAAAATTTAGGTGAAGTTGCTATTTTTTTTTTCAAGTTATGCACAATTACCTTCTTTTTGTTTATTATCCAAATTAATTGAGGATCTGTTACTTGTGATATTTAGAAATAAGTTCCATTTTATTGCAGTTTAATTTAATTTTTTATCTTAAGTTCTTAACTTTTTACTCTATTTTTTTAGAGATGACAACAGGTTAAAAACACCGTGGATCGAATTTACATCTCTGTCACCATCCCCTCTCTCCAACAGGTTTTGAAGATTTTGTTCCATCCTCAAATAAACATTAAACAATAAAAAAATTAATTAAATACTACAAAATCGACCAATTAAAATTAATTAAATAGCACAACATCGACCAATTAAAAACTAATAAATATTACAACATCGACCAATTAAGTAGCTGAAATAAACCTGTATGATTTATGTTAAGCTAATTATAATCTCGCCCAATTGAAATCATATTCAATATCAAAAACTGTATCATGTGTGAATCAAAAAGATATTCATTAGAGAATATCATTTTGGGTTGAGTCGGGATTTATGATTGCTACATTCCGTACCCATATATGGTTTCAACCACACAGGGCTTGTAGCCTAACGGTATCAAGGTGTGAAGTAAAAGTGTTCCTCTCCAAGTAGTTGAGGGTTCTAGTCTCATAACGAACATTTGTGTAGATTTGAAGGTAGGTTTAGAGGGTGTGGTCAAAAAAATACATACGGTTCCATAAGTTTGGGATTCCCCGTCGTCAACTTAACATAATTTCGAATATAAAGTCAAACGCAAAATCACTTTGTTAGCGCTACACAACACGAATATATTGCTAGGATACATCAGTGCTAAATGAAACAGAACATACGAGGTTCGATTTACTAGCCATGATTTTTGTAGTTTGAGACTCAGTAGATTTTGAATGCATGAACAAGTATTCATCATAACAGATCTTAATATCTAAAGATTCAGTTAAATTAATCAATGCCTCAGAGACAAGTAAACAACAGCAGTATAAAGGGGTGATAAAAAAGACATCAAAATTGGTGGATCATGTGATAAAATATGAAGAAGAGATTACATTGCTGGAAAGGATGAGTGTTGTCAACATATTGAAGACTTTTGAACCAAATTTATGCATTATACTCGTTCACACGGATCCATTTTGTAGAAGACCACTTATTCCCTTTAATGACCGGGCACCCGCCTATGCAATAAGAAGAGAAACTAAAGATTACTTTGATGTCTTAAAAATGGTCTCATGCAAGCTTTACAAAGGGATATTTGACATATAAACCATGGAAATACAAGAATTTGATAAATTGGTATAAATCACAGGACGCCACCAATATACCGCTAACCAATGAAATAAGGTAAAACGCAGTTTGCACTAAGCAGTTAGCCTTCAAAGGGATTAAAGGTAGAAAAGCAATGGTATAGGGACTCAGGTGCTTACCACTGCGCCCGCCACCCCCTTGAAGGATTATAAATCACTTGATATATATTAGAATTAAAAACTTACCATGCAAACTTGAAGGATCAAGACTTGCATCCGGTCTCATGCTCCAGAAAAGTAATGCATCCCCCATTTTTGGTTTAACAGATAACCCTTCTTTAGCACATTCAGATAGTTCATCCCACCAAGGTACAGCACTAATGTTACCCTTTGCAGCAGGGAAGACCGTCTCACCCCCTTCTTCAACATCTGAGCTGTAAATGTTTAAAGACATCAGAAGATACCATAACAATCCATGAGACACAAAGGGTCAAAAAGACAAAAACCAAGAAAAGATGTCACTTACAGGTACATCAGAACCGTAGCCATCCGTTGACCCCCATTTTTTGTGTTAAACTCATCAAGAAAGTAGTCGTAGTGATGTTCATATTTCTGATCAACTTCGTAGTGGAGAACTTGAAGTGCTTCACCATGTTCTAAACAAAAGTTAAATCAAGATATTGTTGTTGTAAGATAATGTGACTGTGTGCAAATAAATTTCTTTGTTCATAGATGTGGAAGTAAGTTTCTTTGACAATACTTCCAAAAAATCCATACCTACAGGCAAGAAGGTGAAATCTGAAATCCTTTTCTCAATAGCCTGAACTGTTTCATCTTGTCCTCGTTCCAGAAATGTTCCAGAACTTGTTCGAACCCTGAATAAAGGATGTGAACTTGGTCTAAGCAACCCATTGATACTCAATAGAATTTATTACTAATAGAGAACTGATCCAAGAACTCATATTTGGACCAACTGAAACAAACGGGCTAGAAAAGAGCCCAACTTAAAACCGGGCATAACTTGAGCTACATCTAGAGTTACACGGCCCATAAATAATGAATGGAAATGTCTCAACATGCCAAATCATGTGGCAAATGCCAAAGCGGCTTATCCCAACTGTCGGGCCCGAATTCCATCAACCTGACGGTTTTCCCCAATTTTCTACGAGTTTTAATTTATTTCCTTTTCTACGTAAAAACGCATGAATCTTTAACTTAACTAATTTACGCATTTATATAGGAAGTCAATTTCAATTTTCTAAAACTTGGCTGAGACTGAGGGCTTGATGTAAAACCTACCAAAACTCAAAAAGAATAAAAAGACAAAACTGCATACCTACTATCTTTGCTCTTGCCAGTCACACTATCAACAACTGTTGACTTTTCCATATGAGGTTTAGCCAAGCTAATGAGATGTTCACACTCTTCTTCTGACTGCCATGAAAAAGAAAACATGAAGCAAGCTTTTGGTTTCCATGGCCACCAAACCATTTTCCAAACTTATCATACCTCCAACAAGAACAAATATAAACATAAAAAAGCTAAAAAAAACTACATCCATTTGAATACAACATCACTCCTTTTCTCCTGAATTTGGATCATAATCAAATTCTATTTAACAAAACTCATGAACACATTGCCATTCATGTGACGAAAATCGATAGAAATAAAAACGATACTAACCAGGAAATTATGATAGATTACAGCCCTAGGCTCCCATGAGATCATTTCAACCCAATGATCTACTCTACCATCGGTTACCTCACTTCTACATTCACCAAAAATCAAAGCATTACGAGTCCAATTCGTAACCGATTCGGATATAACGACAAAAAATTGTAACAAATTTCAATCTAAACGCAAACTGACCTGTCATCGTCGGTCACACGTTGAACAATGGAGCTGAGATCATGTGCTTTGGGAGAATTGTTTGAATTGCTTGGAATGGAAAGGATTCCGAGAGCGAGAAGGATCAAAATGAAAAACAAACAGATAATGAGCATTGAAAAGATGAGCGTTGATGATGAGGATTTCCGTGAAGGACCTCGAGGTTGTAATCTCGCTTTCGGCCCCATTTTTGAATGTCCTTCGACGCAGATCGTGAGCGAAACCCTAGAATTATGTGCTCGGTGTTATGGACTCTCGATTGTTTTGATTGGAGTGACGATTGCCGGAAGTTTGTATTGGTTTTTGAAACTTTTTGTTTTGGTTATGAAAATGTGATGATGAACTCAGAATGGCAACGGAAAGTCGGGAACGGTGTTTGGTGATGTCATCCATGAATGGGTATAATTGTCCGACAAAATGTATTCATTTTTATGGACACACGTTTTAACGAGCGAACCGTTAAACATACATCACCTCAACTAAGAGTTGTATTGGGATATACGAGATATAATGCTGAGACATATTATGTTAAAATGTGAATAATGTGACATGTTTAGAACTTATCGGCTTTGACTTTTAGACGATATGTATGGCCTATACGAGTTATATAGTATAGGGGTGGTGTACACTTAATAACTCCCTTTAATCCTTTACGAGTCATAAGAATACATGGATATTTAATAGCTTATGTATGTAACTCGGTTTTCATTGAATAATAGTATAAAAAACATACATGAAACAAATGCTCTCTAAATTAAATTAAGATCCTTACTTTATATTCATAAACCCATTACTTCATATTGTATCCTATTTTCCATGTGTATCTGTCTACCATATCATCATATATGACTATCGTGTATCGTTTGTAATAAGTTTAATCAAGAGTAAATTAGAGAAATCATCCTTTATGTTTATATCATTTTTTTACTAAATGTCATTTAACCTAAAAAAACATCAGAGAACATTCTTTACGTTTAAATATGTTGCAGTTAACATCCTTTAGCCTACGGAGGTTAACTTTTTCAGTTAACTCCAGTCATGTGTCTTGCACATAAGGGTGTTTTGGTCTTTTTACCCACAAAAAGATTTTTCTAAAATCAAAAAATATATATAAAGATAAACACCCTCTCTCTACCAGCCACCACCACCAGCAACCACCACCACCCGCAGCCAACCACCATCGTTACCGCCGCCACTAGAGGCTGTTCCGATTCTCGTTCCTCCCCACCATTCCAGACCACCACCAATGAATCAAGCCCTAGAATCAAACCATTCCCTGAAGCTTGCTAATGCAACCCCAAATCTGAACCACCAAATCGAACCCTAATCTCCCTCAACTGAATAACGAGTCTGGTTTAGGTGGGTTTGTGATTAACAATGTGTCGATAACGTGTGAAAAAAAGCCGAATCGGTGTTGTTGTTGCTATCCCTCCGCCTTTTCAAACACATGGAATGCCCTAGTATCCGAAACACCTCCCCGTCGACTTCTTACTCCCTCAATTTCTGTCCTGATTCAAATCCGTGCTCTGAGCGTTCGTATCCATGTTTTTGGTCTCAGGTGTGGTCTGTCGCTCCATCAATTGAAGAGGAACACCGGAAACACAGTGAGAGGAAGAATTTCGAAACCTAGAATCGTTCTGAAACGATACGGTGTCGTTGGCTGCTTGATTGTTGTGAGGTGCAAACCCTAGCGATTGGTGAAATCCATATATTTCTTTCGGAAAAAAAACCCGAACAACGACAAGAACAAAAGCAGTAATTAAGAGTTTAGAGACAGAAAGTTTAGAGAGAGAAAGAGTATTGATATATAGAGAGAGAGTGTTTATATATATATATATATATATATAGATAGGGTAGTGTTCAAATCAAAACCCATATCACAAAACCCAAAAATCCACTTAAACCAATCAGAATTTGACATCTCTCTCTTCACTTTATCTTAAGTAAAAGGTGTAATGGACTTTTCAACCTCAATTCACATTTTCAAAGACCTGACTTTTCAACCTCTTTCTTGATATATGTTTTATTGTGAAAGGGAAGTATCCTCTTATCATGGGAAAAGTAGTTACGTTTAACTCCTCAAAAAGACCGGACAATTATATGTTGACTATAATAAAACATTTAACTCCTAAAAATTGTTTTGCTAACTAAAATTACACAAATTCTGAATTAGTTTGTTTAAATTAAGGCATCATAATCTGCAAAACAGTTAATATTTACATCGGTGTAAACTTATTATATATGTAAATTGTTACATACTTCAATTCATTTCACGGGTTTAAATCCAACTATTTACGTTATCCACCAACATATGTACATAAACTCCATTAAAACCAACTGATCTGAAAGCTTTATTGTATAACAAAGTGAAGAAATATAACATCACTGTAGCTACTAGTTACACTGGTGTAAATCAAACGTTTTTAAATTACATCAATATATTACACTAGTGTAAGGAACATGAATTATATAGCACACAAACAACATTCTTTTAAAACTATTTTTTTGCAAACATCCCATTTTCTGTTATCACTAATGTAATATCCAATTTTCTGTTATCAAAATTGTAGTTTCAAACATTTTACACCAGTTTAAGTCACCAATTTCCTAAACGATTTTAAGCAATTCTCTCACTTGTTTAATTCCTTTCTTTGTCTCTAACAACGTCTCTTGACCTTTGACAACACTTCCTGGTAGAGATGAGATTACACCTATCAATTACCATAAAGTGTTACATATACAACCTGATTTACATTAGTGGAGGATACGTATATTAAAATATACAAATTATATTTGTTTTTTTTTAAACTTATACATCACCTGGTAGAATGGCTAAATGACCGTGTTTTTGTTAATATGTTTTTCTTTATATTAGAACATACATAAGTTTTATAGTTTTATGATGCCAAACATTACACTTAGATTATGCCAGAAAAATGTAAAAATTTATTAGATTACAAAGGTGTAATACAGTTGCTTATACCAATATAAAGCTTAGTTTGGTATAAGGCTTCTTAAAAAAACCCCAAATTGAGTGAAGTAAGAAATCGATAACTTCTTTTCAATCCACCCTCTGAAACGACGATAGTTGATCCAACAAAATACGACCTGGAAAATATCCCCAATTTGACGAAATTACAAAATAAGATTCCCTCTTCTTGAGGAATTTATTTTTTTCTTAGAAGTATTAAGGATCTAATAATCAACATACCTTGTAAGACCGAAGGATCTCAATGCCGTCGTTTTTTTGCAGGAACGGCACTGAAGGCCTCCTCCAGATCCGGCACTGAAGAAGGTGAAGCAGGTCGTTTTTTGCAGGTGAAGTAGGGACGACACTGAAGGCTGATGTTCAATCGATTCTGGAACGTTCATAAAGTTTGAACAAAAAGATTTAGAGCAAGGGATCTATAATCTGATCCATGGAAATTTAGTATGATGGAGATTTAGGGGGTGTTTGGATTGACTTATTTGAGCTACTTATAACTTATTAACTTTTTAGAAAAGGAGATAAGTCAAAAGTATGTTTGACTTTCTTTACCTTTTTTTCTTTTTTTAATAGTTTTTGAGAAGTAAGAGCTACTTACTTTTAACTTATGACTTATTACTTTTTTACTAAAGTAATAAGTAGTTTCAAATAAGTAACCCCAAACACCCCCTTAGGGTAAAATGGAGATGACAGATGAGAGGATGAGAGAGTGAGGGTTCCTTTCATTTACTTTTTCCTATATAAAACGACCGAATATTTTGGATGTCTGTTGACTATTATACCCTTTTGTTAAAAGTTAATAATAAAAAAAATATGGAAATCAGCAGTTAACCGTAGGATCAAAAGGGAATAAGGTTATGAAGGATTATGTCAGAGTTTTAAGTTTTTCTTATGAGATATGGTTTTTTATTTGAACACCTCCCTGTATATATATATATATATAAGAAAAGTATCAAATGTAAACTATTTTAAAATGTGTAAACCACTTTTAAATGTATAAACCAAAAAACCAATATATATATATATATATATAGTATAGAGTTTCGTTAAAAAGTGTTAAAAATATAGAAAGTGTAAAAAGTGCTTTAAAACGCTCATAATCGGCTCATACGAACTCCGATTTTACTCATTTCAACGGCGTTGGAACCGTCTTATCGAACTCTACGATCTTAGCTTGTATGGTTTAGATTTCAAGATTTAGTTTTTGTCTTAGGGTTTAGCTTTTAGTATTTAGGTTTTTTTTTGGGGGAGGGTTTAGGTTTTTGGGGGTGGGGTGGGGGTTAGGTTTTTTGGGGGGGTTGGGTTGGAGGTTTAGGCTTTTGGGGGTGGGGGTGGTGTTTTTAGACGATTTTTTTGGCTTTTTAGGATTTTCTTTGTTAGGATTTAGGTTTTTGGGGGTGGAGTGAGGTGGGGTTAGGTTTTTGGGGGTTGGGGTGGGGGTTTTAGGCTTTTAGGGGGTGGTGGTGGGTTTTTAAAATACTTTTTATAATTTTTAGCCTTCTTTAAAAAGTGTAAAAAGTCTTTTAAAAACCCCACCATCATCCCCAAAAGCCTAAAACCCCCACCCATCCACACCCCAAAAAACCTAAAACCCCCCACCCCCACCCCCAAAAACCTAAATCCTAACAAACAAAAAAAAACCCTAAAAAGCATAAAAAGACGTCTAAAAACACCACCACCCTATAAAAGCCTAAACCCCCAACCCACCCAAAAACCTAACTCCCACCCCCCACCCCCCCCCCCCCCCCAAAAAAAAAAAAGCCTAAATCCTAAAGGCTACCCTAAGGCTAAACCCCTAAGGCTAAATGTTAAGGCAAAAACTAAACCCTAAAATCTAAACCCTAAAAGCTAAACCCGACACGCTAGCATCATAGAGTTCGATCAAACGGTTCCAACTCCACCGAAATGAGTAAAATCGTAGTTCGTATGCACCGGTTATGAGTGTTTTAAAATATTTTTTACACTTTTTACTGTTTTTACACTTTGTAGCGGATCCCTATACTATATATATATATATATATATATATATATATATATATATATATATATATATATATATAGTATAGGATTCCACTAAAAAGTGTTAAAAGTGTAGGAAGGATTTTGAGCCACAAGATAATTGGGGTTTGTGGTTGAGATTGAGACGGTGGCAAAAGGATAAATAATTGCAAATTAGATTCCTCCAAGAGGGGTAGAAAGGTAAAATTCGGCCAAAGAACCCCACATGCTAGTCACATGCCATTTTCCTCATTTTTTTTAAACGTTCATAACTTTTTTATACGCAATTATTTTTTTTTAAAAATATACCATAAAATCGAGCATTTTTTTATCTTTCCAACGAGTATAGTATTGATATATATAAAAAAATAAATAAAAACCCGATGAAGTGGGTGTTGCATTAAACTGGTCGTTTTATGGTGTATATGGTGTTTTTATGACGTTTTTTGTTTCTTTTCGTTACTGCACAACAAAATTCATTCACCGACTGCAGCGATTACCCACAGAAACGTAACTATGATTTTGTCTAGTGTTTTAACATTTAAACTTCAATGTTTAAGTCTGTACATTGTGTTTAAATTTGCACATGGTGTTGTTTAAGTCTGTACATGGTGTTTAAGTTTATACATGTGTGTGTAAGTCTGTACATGGTGTTTTAACATTTAAACTTTAATGTTTAAGTCTGTACATGGTGTTTAAATCTGCACATGGTGTTGTTTAAGTCTGTACATGGTGTTTAAGTCTATACATTTGTGTGTAAGTCTGTATATGGTGTTTTAATATTTAAACTTCAATGTTTAAGTCTGTACATGGTGTTGTTTAAGTCTGTACATGGTGTTTAAGTTTATACATTTGTGTGTAACTCTGTACATGGTGTTTAAGTCTATACATTTGTGTGTAAGTCTGTACATGGTGTTTTAACATATAAATTTTATTGTTTTAGTCTGTACATGGTGTTTTAACATATAAATTTTATTGTTTTAGTCTGTACATGGTGTTTTAAACTTAGACGTCAACTTACACATGATGCTTTACATGTTTATTGTGTTTTATGGTTATGACGTTTTAAGTATGTATATGGTGTTTTTACTCTTTACATTGTGTTTTAACATTTTATACATAATGTTTTACAATTAAACGTCAATCTATCCATGGTGTTTTACATGTTTATGTCATTTAAAATTTCGTACTTGACATTTGATTCGGAGTGGATTACAAGTATTAGGAAAATTATTTCAGTTTTTTCTACGTGGTGTTTTAAAACGCCATGTGTAATACACCATCCCAGGTGTAAAACACTATCAACATAATCTAAAACGCCATGTGTAGAACACCATGGTGTAAAACAGCATGATCAGAATATAAAACGCCATGTGTAAAACACCATAACCAATTTAAAACCCATGTAGGAAACGCCCAGTTCATGTTAAAAAAAGTGATTTTTACATGCCCAATCTAAAACACCATGTGTAAAACGTCATGTGTAAAAGACCATGAACAGAATGTTAAACGCGCTGTTCAAAAACACCATGTTTTAAAACGCCATGTGTAATACACCATCCCAGGTATAAAACGCTATCAACAGAATCTAAAACGCCATGTGTAAAACACCATGCCTAAGTGTAAAACACCAAGATCAGAATCTAAAACGCCATGTGTAAAACACCATGACCAATCTAAAACCCATGTAGGAAACGTCCAGTTCATATTAAAAAAAGTGATTTTCACATACTCAATCTAAAACACCATGTGTAAAACGTCATGGGTAAAAGATCATGAACAAAATGTTAAACACGCAGTTCAAAAACACTATAAATTTCCAGTTCAGAAACAACTTAAAACGCCTGGTTCAAAAACACCATAAAACGACGAATTTAAAAAATATATATATATATCAATATCATACTCGTTGGAAAGATAAAAAAACGCTCGTTATTATGGTGCAATTTAAAAAAATAATAATAACGTATAAAAAAGTTATGAACGTTTAAAAAGATGGGGAGAATATGCATGTGACTTGCATGTGCATTTTCCTTGTCTTGTAAGTGACATATGGATGATGAGTTTACGTTTTTGCTCTTTTCTTTTGTAATCTTTCTTGGACACATGGCATTCTATGGTGACTTCCTACACTTTTTTCACTTTTTATAATATCTCTCCTATATATATATATATATATATATATATATTGTTTTTTCTATTAAGACAATTTTAAATAAATGAGTAAAAAAACCAATGTACCCTCATGTGCTTTGCATTGCATATGATAATACTTAACGGAAAATTTTAACTGAGTTAGGGCCAAAGGACGAAACGTGCAAGATTTGTAAACGTAAAGGATGATCTATGACAACTTTTAGGCTAAAGTACGATATCTGAAAAAGGATATAAACATAAAGGATGATTTCCATAATTTACTCTTTAATCAATGTGATTCTCAGCTATGTGATAACTAAAAGATTGTGTATGTTTATTTTACTTTGTCTCTTAAGCATGTTAACATTTACCGCTTAAGAAACCTACACAAATGCAACCGAAGATAGGACGATTCAAAGAGGATTTAAGTAGTTTTAATAGTATACTAGAACATTACAATGAAAAACGTATTAGATCTTATAATCATCTCTATGTTTGTTAATCTTTCCTTTTCCCCTCTCTTAATTATTCTCACAACCCTGCCTATTATCACTTATAGCATGACCAACGCTAACACTCAGATGATTAGGTGGACAAAAAATTTCCAGACGGCGCATTGGAGGAACGTATTTGGTTGGTGTTTGTTTAAAAGCGTTCGGTTTTCCAAACGCCTGCAAACGCATTATGGTGGGCCACCCTCTCTCACATATCAATATTTAATTATTTACTTATACAAAAAGCGAGTATTTGAAAGAGGATGTAATGTCGGAGTAAAAACGAGTATTTTAAAAAAAAATAAGTGAAAATTTGATGTGTCAGCTAATGTAACGTGTTTGGTTATGTTTTTCTCATCCACGGTTGTGGATACTCTTATAACTTTTGATAGTTTTTTTTATGGGTAACTTTGTAGAATAGTAACCAAGTTTTAAAAGTGTTCCAATTCGGTCACTAATACACATTTTACACGGTATACACCATCGGGTATACTATGGTAAGTGACCTAATTAGAACACTTTTGAAACCTCGTTACTATTTTGTGGTATTTTCTCTTCTTTTTAATACTTTTATTGACAAGCTCTTTTTTATACTTTTATACACCATTTAAAAGAATTAAATAATTTTTTTAACGGCAACACCTAGAAATTAGAACATCTAGAGCAGCACACCACAGGAGGAACCCCAACCGGGTAAACCCCCTGACCTGACCACGGATCCTTTTTTTTTGTCAGGATTCAAACCCAAGATCTCAAGTCGGCTAAAAAATTATATAATTACATAGGATTGTTCATTTGTAAACCAATAATATGTTAAAATTAAAACTCTACAAACACAAAGAGTCACAATACTACGCTTTATTGGTTTATGAACAAAGGGGCTACAAAACCTCGATCAAATACCACTAAACGATCACAAATTCACAATCCATACACGTATATACATACATTTCAACAAGAATAAAACATAAAGATCACAAACACCGAAAAAAAAAATCAAATCCCCAAAAAAAACTATCAAGTTTCGGAAGTAATTCTTAGCGCCTTGGTCTTAAATCGATACCTGGGAGCCCTAGGAATCGCCTGACTGGGTCCAAACCCAAACTGCCCCGTTCCAGTCATCATCGGCGGACCGTCATCATAAACATAGCCGACAAGACAGCCGCAACTATTGCAAATAAGTTTAGTTCGTTTCCTCTGAATCCCCCAGTAATTAAGGGTCTCGAAAAACGGTTTGATTTTGTCTTCTTTGACGAATCTGAACTTGGAGGAATCGATGTTGGCGAAGGAGAGAGTGCCTTTGTTGCCGGCCTCAAAGTAGTAATCGGGAGGGAAGAGATTCGCCGTGTGGAGGTTGAGATTTGTGCCGCATTCGTTGCAGGTGTAGATCGACGCCATTGATTGATGATTTTGGAGGTGGAGATTAGATGGTATTTGAAGAAGTTGTCGTGTTTGACCTTTCGTTGAGGAACGCGGTTAGGGTTCTAATAAAGTTCTTGTTTCTAGAAATTTAATATTATACCAAATATTTCTATTTTCTAGAAAAAAGAATTAGAAACCAAATTTGTTAACTATGAACTATTAACATCATGTTACTATTTGAAATTTGTACATGATTTATAAAAGGTTATCAGAAACCGGAGAAGAGAGAAATAAATGTGGTTATATAGTCGTCTTGTTTAGTCACATTCAAAGTAATATGTATAATATATTATGTGGTTCTCAACAAAGATTATTACATATTTAATCTCATGTTGGCTAACTCTTCACCGTAATTGGCTAAGTTGTTTCTAAAAAATTCAAATCTGAAGCTATCCAACTTTAAAACCGTAATCTTAGGCCTAATGTTATCATGAAAATCGTGAAACACCACTTCTGCCATCTCGATGTAGTTGGCTAGGGGCTAGGGCTCTCCTCAAAGACGTACATGTGACACGTGAACGTCGTATAAAAAAGATGGCATGAACTTACGTCTCAAGAAATGGGATTTAAATGCTTTGTATAATCGGTTTTTTTTTTTGACAAAAGTGGCGCTCCACGAAAATTACATGTTTTGAAAACTCGTTGCACCTTTACTTGTTCTATCAAGAAATATGATTTAAGTGTTTTGTATAATAATTTTTTTCCCAAAACTAGTTGCACCTTTACATGTTCTTGAGTTATTTGAAATCATATTTTTAGTTATGGTCTTGAATTACTTAAATTATTTTACTCTATTTCTTAAAATCATAATCTCGTTAGACCTTCTCCAAAGGTCTTTGGAGGTTGTTCGTCACCTACATGGCTCCTCTCTACCAAATGATTGCACTAGACACAAACACCTACGACTCTACGAGGCCCTACCTCCCTTTAGTTTAACAGCAAATACTTTATTTTGGGGTCACTCCTAATAATTTATATCAATCCGTCTATGACGGGAGTTGAACTCTTGACCTCAAAAGGAGGTTCATCACTTAATTGCAAATAACTTTGTCATTTATTTAGAGTGTTTATTACTAAAAAAGAATTAATTTGGTAACCTTCTCCAAATAACTTTCATCACTCTTGACCCTAGAAAAGGACGTTGATGAGTAAGGACAGATAAGATTCTTTTTTATTTAGAGTGTTTATTACTTATATATCACATTTATTTTTAATTTTAAATAGGGTAATTTGGTAAAATAACTAAAATATGTAATGTTCTTGTTTTAAATCATTAATTTATATGATTCTTACTCTTTTTTATTTCTTTTAAGCAATACTAGAGGTGCTCAAAAGAACCGGAATCGAATCCGATCCGATGGATTATTCGAAACCGGATCCGTTTAGAACCGGTTTTTTTGGGACCGGACCGGATTTTGTGAGAACCGGCGGATCCAGAACCGGTTCTGGTTTTTTTGACGGACCGGATGAAAATCGGACAAAATGGAACCGGTTTTTTTCGGACAATTTGGAACCGGTTCGGAACCGGTTATAGCCGTTGGAAGAAAAAAAACCCGGCTATATAGCCGTTTTTTTGGCCGTTTTTTTTTTGTTTTTAAGGCTTGAAACTTAGTATAAATAGGTATTGGGTGTATGGGTTAGTTCACCACAACATTCTAGCTCTCAAAACTCAAAAACGCAAAAAAACGCAAACTTTACGCAAAAAAAAAAACGCTCACATGGCTTCTGCTTCTGCAAGCACTCAAAATTCGGGTGGTGGTTCTACTAGCGATGTCACGGTGGTGTCAATACTTCCTTGCTCCCGAAACCAAGAGATATGGGCTTATTTCGATTTATGCGAAATGTCGAACGGTTCGCAAAAGGCTCGTTGCAAACGTTGTGGTAGAATTTTGGGTGCGGCGGGAAATAGCACTTTGAGGAAACATATTGCTAGTCACGCAAAACACACTCAAAGTGAAGATCAAACTCAAATTGGTAGGGATGGAGGAGTTTGGCAATACAATGTCGAGAGGGTTCGTGAGAGAATGGCACATTTCGTCATTCAAGAAGGATTGCCTTTTGATCACTTTGATAATCCGCGCTTGACGAGGATGATACAAGAGACGCTTCAACCGAGTTACACAAATGTAAGTCGTTCTACTTTGAGAAGAGATTGTTTAAAAATGTGGAAAAAAGCTAAAAAAGAATTAATTTTAGGTTTTGAAAATTTAAATACCGGCATTAACTTAACAACGGACGTTTGGTCCGCTCCACATGGTTTACCCGAATCGTACCTTTGCGTTACCGCAAATTGGGTTCAACCGGAGTCGTGGCAAATGATGAAGCGTACGATTGCGTTTGATTATTTTGGATATCCACATATACCGGCGAAAACTTATTTTATATTTTAGACTCGGTAATTCAAACTTATAAAATTCAACCAAAAATATTTTCAATATCTTTTGATAACGCTTCAAATAACACAAATGCGGTGGAAAAATTAAAAATAAAATATGAACCGCCTTGTAACGGTGTTTTTTTTCATAGTCGATGTGTTGCACACATCATTAACTTGGTTGTGCAAGACGGTCTAAACGTCCAAGAAATAAGAGACTTAAAAGAAAATTTTAAAGTGATGTTACGTGAAGTTTTTAGCACAAGCAAAAAAAGATATATAAACTATAGAAACTTGTGCCAACAAACGGATTCCATTTTTTTAGGTCCGAATTGGGACGTACCTACTAGATGGAACTCGACATGGAAAATGTTTGAATCGGCCTTAAGGCAAAGAGTTACTTTAAAACATTTCCATGATGAAGTTGTACAAAAGAAACGTTGTTCACAAAAAATTGATAATATAAGTTGGGATATGATCGAGAAACTAACTAATTTGCTTGAGGTTTTTAAAAATGCAACTACATGTTTATCGGGAGTTTATTATCCCACATCTTCGCTAATACTTCAACAATTATACTTAATATGTAATAAATTAAAAGAGTTTGAATATCACGGCACTATTTTTGAAAAAATGGTAACACCTATGAAAGCTAAATTTAAAAAATATTTTTCGGAAATGTCGGCCGTTGTTACATGTTCGGCCGCCTTAAACCCAACGATTAATGTAACCGGTGTTGAAACATTAATTGGATCAATATCGGATGATTTAAATATGTTCGAGGAAGACCCAAATTTTGAATCAAAGGCAATAAGGGATTTCAATTCGGCTTTTAATAATATGTTTGATTATTATTTACGCAAATATGGTGGAAGTGGTGATCCATCAAACGTACGTGAATCAATGGGTTCGGGTTCGGGTTCAAGTTCTAGTAGTTCAAGGAACCCGATGCTAAATTTATTTAACACTTTAAGAAACGAAAATACTAAACGAGCTCGTGGAACCACACCAAGTAGCGAGCTTGGGAGATATCAAGCAATCGACTTTATTTCAACTCTAAGATCTGAAGAGTTTGAACCCTTTGAAAACTTTGATATCTTGAGTTGGTGGCAAGGAAGGGAATCCCAATATCCAGTTCTAGCCGCAATGGCCCGTGACTTACTAACCGTCCAAGCTTCTACGGTAGCTTCGGAATCTGCTTTTTCTCTTAGTGGCAGGGTTTTATCTATTCGAAGAACGAGGCTTACACCGGAATCTATGGAGATCAATATTTTCTTGAAGGATCATTTGGATGCCGCCGAACGTGTATAACATGTTGCAAAACTAGAAGGCGAGCTTGACATTGAACAAGAAATACATGAATTCGAAGTAGAACAAGGGGCGGCGAATCCACTTTCGGACGAAGAACAAGCTTATGATGAAGCCCAACGTATCTCAAGCGAAGAAGAATGAAAACCGATGTTACGAAGACTACGACGAAGAAGATTGAAAACATAATAAATAATATATATTTTGTGATTCAATTATGTTTTTTGTATTTTTTTTTACGAACTATTGTTAAATCACTTAAAAAAAGCTACAAAATAAATAAAACATGTATCTTATAGTGTATCTTTGTTATTATTTTTTTTTTTTAAAAATCCAGTGGAACCGGTTTTTTTTGTCCGGTCCGGTTCCAAAAATCCGGTCCGGTCCCAATAGGTTCCAAGTCTCCACTCTCTTAACCGGATCCGATCCGGAACCGGTTCCATTGGATCCGGTTGTTGACCATCGTTGACGGAACCGGTCCGGATCCGGAAAAAAAACCGGTTTGTGCACCTCTAAGCAATACTTTCATTTATATAAATAATTTGATTTGGTATAAAAAATAATTTAATAATTAAAAATAAATGCAAAAACTAAAAAAAGAATTTAAACATCTAAACTTTATAAACAAACCAACCCAGCACTCCAGCAGGGTGTTGTGTTGGGGTTAATAAGAGTACTTAAAAGGAATCACCAATTAACACACTGATGCAATATCAAACAAAACTAAAAAGCTTAAGAAAAGCATTAAGGGGGGTGGTGCACTATGTGTTCCAATTCTTGTTATTAGTTCTTAGGCGAAACCATGAGAATAGTCGCGCCTTGATTCCATCAACTTCTGAAGAGATTTGAGTTTTGGATATCTTGAAGCCAGATCATTTTGAGCTAACCAAAGTGGCATATACAATTGCGTATCATAGCCTCTTTTCCTGTTTTGGGGATGCAGACTTGTAGAGATGATTAGAACCCGCCTGTTAGAAGTCATTACCGCACCACCAAGAGATCCGACTCCAAACTTGTAGCGCATACTGGCATTTGAGGAACACATGCTCTACCGGCTCCGGCTCTCTTTTACAAAAAAAAATGCATACCAAAGATTAAATTCTATTTGGATTCCTCGATCTAGTGGCCAGATTAGGAAATAAGGCAATCTATTTTACAATAATCTTCAAGAAAAACATAAACCTTCGAATTTCTAGCTAGTCTATTTCAAGAATCTGCAGTTCTTCGAGTCTTCTTCTAGCTAGTGAAATTCGAAATTAGCCTCTAATCAGATTAGCCACTATGTTAAGAATCTCCATCTTCGAGTCTTCTTCTAGCTAGTCTGTTTCAAGAATCTGCAGTTCTTCACCACTTTTTTGTTACCACGTTCCACCGATTGAAGTAAATTAAATGTTAATTAGTATTACTAGAAGCAATCAAATGTTTTTATACATGTGAATCCCATGTCTTCACAATTTTTAGTTTCCAGTTATCTAAATTGGGAAAAGAACAAAGGCAGCCATGGCATAAAAAGTAAAAACCATGACAACGTAAACAACCAGTAAACCACCAACAATATCCATAACAAAGGATAGACTTGATGTCTGCAACAACAAATAGTTCAAAAAAAATTAAACATCAGCATTTGTCAAATTCACCATTCTAGAGAAACAATGACAAAAAACATCTTCCAGACACACATTTCTACTATGATAACATACTTTGGAATCAGCATTCAGCAGCAGCACTTGATAATAATTAACTACCTAGCGACGAGCATAGTGCCTTTCAGGACTCCTGTATTGAGGAGAGTATGGAGGAGACCTTGTACGTTCCCTCCTTGATCTGCCACCATAATAAGGCGAGCGCCTAGGAGGCGAGTAATCACGCCCACCACCACCACCACCACCACCTCTATATGGTGGTGGGGACCTCCTTGGAGGAGGAGAGTAGTGTCGACCACCACCACCTCTATATGGTGGCGGGGACCTCCTTGGAGGAGACCTACGGTATCCATAGTCATCACGTCCACGATACCTGCCACCACCTCTGTCACCACGATACCCTAAAAATGACACCAAACTCCCATCAATATCAAACCATATGTACAGTTTAGCAAATTCCCACCCATGTACTTACGGATGGATTGAATCGGTTTATGCTTAATCTCTGACAAGTAAAAAATATAGCTTAAATAGGAAACGGGCCAACAGTTTGAAAGTCGCCCAAAGCGTGTTTTTAATGCATAAAACCAGCTATATTATATATTAAAAAATAAGCTTATTTTTCAGATAATATAGTTTCAGTGATCATATTTGAAACACCTATTATTTATTAAATCTACAATAGTAGGTTAAGAATTATTTTAAGACAACTCAATCTGGACCCATACCAAAATTACCTGTTTTGACCTGGTACACAACCCAACCTGTCCATTTTCGCCATCTCTTTCCAAATGAGAAGTAATTTAGCAAACAAAAAAGAGGAAAAGTTACCAGTGTCCCTAGCGTTTTTCAGGCCTAGGTAATGACCAGGTGTAGGTGTCCTGGGGCGTTTCCTTCGTGACTGAAACAATCAAATAAACAACCTCAAGTAAAAGTTCTTTCAACAACCAAATAGCTTAGATATAATATAGCTACCTAAGCATTATCGACAAGCATATCTTGAGAGAAAATTATAATCAAGTCAGTATGACTAGAACTTATAATTCCAAGGGATAAGGAGAAACTAAACCCTATCTCCATAGAAAGTATGAGAAATAAATGTCTCTTAAGAGAAAAAAAAAAGTAAAAAAGAAAATGCATGTGGCTAGTACCCATCAACCATTAAAGCCTGGCTAAATGTTGATAGTGACCGTCAATTAGTTGATGGTTGAATAAATTTGCAGTTGATAAAGACCGTTGGATTAGTTGATAGTTGAATGTAAGCTGAGGTTGTATATGGTTGAGCAATAAGCTTGGGTATGTTTAGTTGATCAGATGATGCAAGTGAAATGATTGATGCTGTTTTAGCTGGCCATTGAGATCAAGTTGTTTAAGTGTTTGCATTGATGAACTCATCAACTTTGATTGCTGCCAACATAACTGATCCAATATATAGCAAGTAAAGTAATCCTTGAAATTAAAAGGGAAAAAATTTAAAACATAGCTAACTACACTTAAGTCAAAGCAACTAACCCTCTCAACAGTTATTTGGCGATGCTCCAGAACCGACTGATTAAGATGCTTTATGCAGCGGTTGGCATCTTCATCAGTTTCCATTGTTATAAAAGCAAACCCGCGAGAGATGCGTGAACGAGGCTCCACAACCAGAAAACAGTTAGCAACCTAGAGGATGATATAGTCATTAGTCACAGCAATACATGCATACGATGTTTATAGCAAAAGGCATGATATGCAATATTTTTTGGCAATAGATAATACTTGTATGAATAACAAAGATTTTCACCCAGTAGCTAATCCTTATTTAAATCAAAATTATAAAATTGAAATGTCGATTTATGCTTTTATTAAATTTGTTATTTTTTGTAGCTAACCCACTGACCCAGTTATTAACATGTGAGGACAGTGGAGATGCATTTGTAAAAGAGGAATGATAATCAAACAAACCCAGTGTAATCCCACTCATAAAGTAGGGTCTGGGGAGGGTGAGATGAGGGCAAGCCTTGCCTCTATCCCAAAGGATAGAGAGGCTGCTCCCAGCAAAGAAGAATGATAAGAGACCTAAAATATAAAGTATAAACTGTAAAATAGACGAAACAAGGAGATTGAGAGATATGGCAAACTCAAAGGTAAATATGAGTAGTGAGAAAAATATTTAAGCAATGTGTCAAACTTGAATGGATTAGGTCTATATTTCAAGTCTCATAATCAATTTTCTTTGTGGAAACTAGAAAAAAGTGATTTCTTAGATGCTGGCATGACAGGTTGGAGAAACCCTTCATGCTCTAATACACTTAGTACTACCAGAAGATTTATGATCAGTAAAATAAACTAACCTTTCCCTCTTTTGAAAAATGTTGCTCAAGCTGCTCTTGAGTGACGCGTGTAGATAAACCAGTTACATAGAGAGTATTTCCAGGGTTTACAATCTCTTCTTCCCTGCCAAAGTTCAAAAAAGAAAATAACATAAACAAACATCCATCACTATAACGAAGTTAAATTCTCAATAATCAGAAGATTAAAAATATTAAAGAAAAGCTAAAACCATACCTTCCACGGCTTCTGGATCTTGACCTAGATGCAGGCCTACCTCTTGGCCTTGACCAGGATCTTGATCTAGATCGTGACCTGGACCTAGACCTTGATGGTGCTTCATAGGGAGGAGATCGTGAGTACCTGAATGCATTGGCATAATGTAAGCAAATATTAGCAAGTAACTTGCATTATAATAACATCCAATATGTCAAATTATTTTATGAAGCAACTTATTGCGTAAATATACATGCACTGCTTGTTTGTTGATGTGATACCTGATTGGTCAATCCTACGTTTGTTAGAAAAATGCTCAAAACATAATTCCTCCACTTAACAACAGTTTTTCCCTTCTATATTTAGAGCCATTTCCACATTACCCTATGAACTATAGGGTGAGAAATTCATATATCTTAACTTTAGTATTCCACTGACCTACTTGTTTCATCACGTGTTGAAAGAATATATGGAAATTCTAACTCTAGTCTAGTGTAAGCATGAAATTTAATCAGAGTCAAACTATAGACCCAACAAGGCGTGAGGCACTCCAAGGCCCCTAAAATATGGACCTAAATGTACCTAATCCATTCAAAGAAGATGAATCAATAATATGATAATACGACATTCCATAATATGTGTAATTCCTTGAGAACCTGAATAATAATATACCACTAGTTGCAACCCGTGAAAGTAGATCACACCGACCAAACCACGTTAAATCCACGTGTCTTTTATTCTCATTTTTTGTGTGTGCATGATAACCCAACATAATAGGTGTTTCTTCAACCTCTGTTGATTCACATAATTACATTCCTAGTTCTCATTTGTTAATTTGTGAATCATAATTACACCAATTTTCCAACAACAATCGTCGTACACTAAATACTGTCTTATTATTTGATGAAGAACATCAAATTAACCTTACAACGCGTTTACCCTATGCTACGCAATAAAACGATAATCAAGGCGGAAACTGATAAATCGAAAACCCTAGGACACACAACCGACGGAAATAATCAATAATCGGAGAAAAATTGAACGAAACTAAGTTTGGGATCTTAGGGTTTACCTTCGTGGAGGAGAATCGGCCTGCATATAAAAGATTTCCACGGATTAACATGTGAGATATAAGCATATGAATGTACAAATCCACACAGATTATACGTAATTAAAAGTGAAATGGAGACGGAACTCACCATTAGTTTGCAGATGAAAACCCTAGATCGCGAAATTTGATTTTTATCTTCTTCGAGGGTTTTTGCAGGACTTTTGACGCTATTTAAAAGTAGGACTGAAAAGGGGGTAGGGTAGGCGCTCGCTCATTTTACAATAGCGGATACTAACTTTGGTTAAAAGACAGTATGGCCCCTCTTTGTATATGATTTGACATGGAGGCCTCGAATTTTTTTATTTTTTTTTTTGTTAAAATTGGTTTTTTCGAATTTGTTATGATTCATGAATGTACAATTATCCGAAAATTTACAACTGCTAAGAGCATTCATATATCATTTGGTAAAATCTTGAAACCTTTTGAGGAAATCTTGAAAATGGAATCTAGTTCCGTTAATGGTTTATCGTTTAAACGGTCAAAAACTACATCTTCGGATGATCACCTTCCTCTCAAGCCACTTCGGATGCGCATTCGCACTTAAATGTTAATTACATTGTTGACGAGTTTGATTTTCCGTATGAGTCGGTTCGTCCTACAAGAGAGATAGAAGCTAAGCGAAAAACAAACACTCATCTTCATCTTCAAACAATCCGAAGGTCAAAATCGCATATTGAAACTTTAGACTAAAAAATTGATCTACTACTTGGATTTAAGGAAGAAAAACAAAAAGAATTTGATCTTAATTTTCTCGCAAGAGACGTCTTACATTTACCGAAGGAGGATCGTGAACTATTCGAGCAAAGGAAAGCTAAAATAAGAAGCAATAAATAATTTTAGTAATTTCCTATTTCATTTTGTTGTAACTTTTTTGAAGTATTTGTAATTTTGTTTTATTTTTGTCTTGGTTTATAATTAAATTAGTAGTTTAATGAAAACAATATATCTAAATAAATTAAAAAACAATGATTAGCAAATGATTGAAAAATTAGTTAAACCGTTACACATTTTTGATGTTTTAGTTCGTTAAAGCCTCACTGTCTACGTGACAGTCACTTTTTGTCTTTTTATTTAAACCACTCACTTAGGCTTAATACACGAACCCAAATTATCAAAATGTCTGATTGTGTTTTCCTTAATTTATAACCTACAAATGGTCGAATCATTAACTTCAAACAAGCATTGATGGACAAACCAAAATCAGAAAAAAAGAATGTGATCGTGTTTCATTAATTTCAAGTCGATGTGTGAGTGTGAGTTATGATTTGAGTTTTATGGATAAGGTTTTTCTTTCTTTTAAAACAAACGCTAAGATGTCACAGAAATTGGTATACATAAAAACACATCATCAACAATGTTAAAGGATGGTTTTAGGGGGGTTATTGTTTAATTTATAATAATTTAATGGTTTAAGTTTAGTTACTTTTATTATGATTTTAAATGTAATTCAGGGGGTTTACAAGTTAATTATGCATTTAATCAAAACAATTATTTAACCTTTAATGAAAGATTTATAACAAGGTTTTCATCAATCATCAACCATGAGAGTAATAACTAACACCCCTCCATGGTCTCTTCTCCACGTTGGCGCTGACCACCCTTACCCGCATAGATTTTTATTTGAACGACAACAAAAGGCAATTCTATACGTTTTTAACTCATTTAATTTTCTACTTATTTCATTTTTGTGTAATAACTTTCGTTCGTTAACTTTTTTAAAACAACGGAATACGTAGCTATCTTTAGTTTTATTTTATCGACATTCCGATATTTATTTTTTTTAAAACGTAATTGTATTCAAAATCGAGTATTTTTTTTGTATCATAAGCTATAGCGAGTACCGGAACCGTTTCGGTACCGGAACCGTTTCGGTACCGTGACAAACCGAACCGATAACTAACAGACAACATCGGTACCGTTATCGATATTATTGAAACCCACGTTGCTATTTGTTTTAATTGTTTTAGTTGTTTTCAATCGATGTAAAATGCATGTCATTTTTTAATTTTAGTTTTTTATTTATCTTTTTCTTGATAACTTTTTATGATCGGTTTTTATTTTTATATTTTTTTGTTCGCAACGGTTTCACACGGTTTTATATTTTCGTTAAACGACTTTTTTATTCGTGTTCGTTTTTTTTCCATTTATACAGCGTAATTTTTTCATGATTTCATAAAATATCACCGTCGAACCCGAGCCGACTTAACGCAAGTTCTGCGCAAAGCCATCCTTTAACATTGTTGATGGTGTGTTTTCGGATATTCGGTCACGAAATTTCGGGTTCGGTTTCGGATATTCGGTCACGACTCCTCTTCCGACCGAAATTCGGTTTCGGATATTCGGCCATGACTCCTCTTCCGACCGAAATTTCGGATATTCGGTCACGAAATTTCGGGTTCGGTTTTGGATTCGGATTTTTTTGAAAACCCTGGTTTACACTGGCTTGTGCTTTATCTGTTTCTCTGGTAAAGTCAAAATAACTAAAACGTAGAACAGAGCACCGGTATCAGGCAACCGTCAACCGGAAGAGGAGTCATGGCTACCTTCACCAACCTCTTATCTTCTCCTGCAACCGTCGTATTCTCCCGTCGTCTCCATCACCACCACCAACCTCTTTCTTTTTCTCCTTTCTTCCCGGTCCAATTCAAGGTACTGATGTCTCTACATCAACCTAAGTATTTGGGAGCTTTATCTGATTTGATCTGATGAAAACTTTATCTGATTTGATTTGAAGAGCTATCGAGTGAAGTGCTTGAGTGAGCCAAGTAGAGATGCTGTGGAATCTGAACCTACCTCGCTGTCTTCAGGCTCTTCCATTTCTACTGGCATTTCGTCAGGGTTAGGAGGGTTAGGGTTTCTTGAAACCGGTTACTTAACTTACTCAAAGCTCACTGGTTCGGATGCAATTTGCCCCGTTGGAGGTGGCTCTTGTGGTGATATCCTCAATAGCAGTTATGCTGCTGTTTATGGTACTTTCTTGGTCTATGTACCTACACTGTTAACATGATTTATGATCATGTTCCGGATAAAGTGACAACCAATTCATTTTATTTTTGAAGTTCATATGATTTTATCAATGTTTATATAGAAGTTTTATCTCAATTTGAAAGATTATAATTTGGTGCATTTGTCTCTTTTTAGAAATTAGAACTTCCATGACTCAAAATATGACAACTAATGCATTGTTTGGTAAATGTTTTTTACGGCGTGTGTTTATTGTTCATAAATTTTGTAATAGGCAGTTGTATTTTTATGGCACCATGAAAAGAAAGTCTTTTAGCAAGATCCTTTTTCTTCAAGGAAAACTGGTTATTATAAAAAAAACAATATTGTATTTATCTAGTATGGAACCTCAAATCATTAAAGTTATATGGTCAATGCGAAAATATCAAAGGTAAGTTATGATTTGTAACTTTTGTTTATAAAATGTTGTAGAGTGCATCTAGTTTACACTTCCTTAAAACCATAAACGCAAACATAGGAAAAATAAATATGCTGCCCAAGTGCCCAACATGTTAAGTTATTATAATAAGTTTCTTGGTTTTAAAATGCCAGCATAGGAGCGAATAATGCATGATGTGGTGACGAGATCGCATCGCTGAAGTTGATGCGATGTGTTTCCATGATGCGCATGTGATGCAGCTGATGCGGTCTAATGCAATCTGATGCGTGATGGGACGCATTATGCAGTTGACCGGTACTTGAACAAATTAGACCATCGATTGCAATGGTTCTGCGTTTTTCAAATCTGATTGAACAAGTCTGATCATTGATTAAGCAATGAGCTTGAGTATTTGAACAAATCTGACTAAAGTTAACAATTTATAGCATTATCTATGAATAATTTTTAGTATTTTTTCAATAACAAACGCCGCCCATCGCGCATAGGTTTTTGGGATCAAAGCGCATTGGAGCTCCACACATGTTTTAAAACCAAGATAGGTTTGTAATACAGAAGATCAACTTAAAAATATAGCATGTCATCTTGATGAAGCATATATAGATGAAGATTATACTTCTGGTTTGGTAGGTATTCCTCTTCCCTTGATTGGAATGGTTGCATACGGGGCTGCAGCATTTCTTGCGCTAAAGTTGGCTGCAAAGGACGTGCCATTTGGGATTAATGAAAGTAATGGTGGATTAATTTTACTTGGGGCAACTACCTCAATGGCTACTGCAAGTGCATACTTTTTGTACATTTTAAGCACACAGTTTCCAGGAGCTTCATGTTCTTATTGTTTAGTGTCAGCCCTCTTGTCATTCTCATTGTTCTTCACAACTGCCAAGGTACATGTAATTGGTTTTACTTTGTTTTTTTCTTTTGTTGAAGTTGTTGATGAAAAAAGTAACATCGAACCATTTTTTTGATTATTTCGACAGACTTTGGGGTGGCAAAAAATCCAAGAAGAAGCGGGTTTGCAGTTATGTGTAGCTGGTCTCGTTTTTGCTACTTTAAGCAACTCATATAGTGCTTCAGCCCTTCCTCCCCCTGCGCGGTAACTTCAATAGAAGTATTGTTTTCTGTGAAGAATTTATGCATTTGGGTTGTTTTTGTAAAATAATATTTATGCTCTAGTTTTCTTTTACCTTCTTTTCTGCAGCTTTGGGGAGAAATTTATGCCATATGCTCCAACTGAAATCTAGGCACCATCGAGTCCTATAGCTCTTAAACTTGCAGCACACCTGCGTTCTGTTGGAGCTAAAATGTATGGAGTTTTCTGGTGTTCACACTGTTTAGAGCAGAAAGAGGTACACCTCAGACACTTGCTACCTTGTTAGCTGCACTTAAATCTGTAGTCCAGGTAGAGGCGGAAAAATGGGTGGGTCGGTATCTCAGTCAAAAGGAGTTTGAGTCAAAACGGTGTAATTTTTAATGTGGGTCAAAATGGTCTGGGTTGAATAGGGCTAATCCTCTAAACACTTTTTTTTAATACTATAAATAGTTAATGTGCCAAAAAGTGATTACAAAAACTAAAGTTCATAATAAACAAATATTTTGGTTAAAATAACACGATTTAGGAGGTTTTGACAATTCCTTTCAAGTTAAACCTCGTTAGACGCAGAACATAACTACATAACACAAATGAGCCTGTTTGTAGGTAAACAAGTCAAAATTAACCGAAGAAAAATAAAGTTCTATTTTTTTCTTTTGCAGATTTTAACATGAACTTAAAAACATCAAATTAAGCTTTACTTTATTTTAGAATTATATTCTTCCTTTCCACCTATAGTCATGTGCTAGTTTCCTTGATCCATGGTATGTTGATTAGTTAACGTAATTTCTGCTTTCTGGCACTTGTGTAGATGTTTGGACGTGAAGCAATAAAGCTATTGAATTACGGTGAATGCTACCCAGATGGATTCAAAATTGGAACTGGTCTGAGTCAAGAATGTAAAGAAGTCAAAATAACAGGTTTTCCAATGTGGGTGATCAATGGTCAGGTGAGCATATATGTTGACATAAAGAATACTCCCTCGGTCCCATTTCCATTATTGGGACATTTGACTCTACTCATGCTTAAAAAATGTTCACTGTTAATCAAATATTTGGTAAAGAGAGTATTTTGTATTGAAACTTAATATAGAATTCTAACAGCATTATTTGTTTGTGGGGTCCAGGTATTAGAAGGGTTTCAAGACTTCCCAAATCTTGCAAAAGCATCTGGATTTGAAGCTGGTGAATTCAGTGGAGAGCTAGCAGAGCTTGCTAAACTATCTGCTGAGGCCAACATGCAACCATGATGAATGCAAATAACATGTATGTTGTATCCCCAATGTTTCACATACATGTCTTTTTGTTGAGTTGTATTGGATTATTTACAAATTTATTTAAAAAAAACAGGTCTAGAAATTTCAGCTTTGTTATACTATACCTTGTATTATTTATTAACAATTTATAGATTGAAATAATATGGCTCTCAGTTTTATGTTATTTACAACTTATGCCAGCTTTACATGAATCAAATCTAAATAAACATTATAGATCTATTACTAAGAATAAGATACATTCAAATTTAAAAAAAAACTTAAATTTCAAGGTAAAGTTAAAAATTGTAAAATGGTAAAATAAAAAAAAATTAACTAAAGATTGTAGGACTTTACCCAGTCCTTCCAGAAATTCTCAATGGCTAAGGGAGACCCAAAGCCAAGGAGGGGGTTTGGAAATAGTTTTCAACCAGCAATTGACGCGCCTCAGTTATTACTTCATTAGCTGCGTCATTGCCCCAAGCGCAAAGATAGTTTAACAACCGCCCCAGACCCCTCTTTTATACAACCCACTCCCTGTTTCCTCTCATACCCTCCCCCCGATGTGGGATATTCTCAGTCCTCTTCAAGACTTCCCCCAAGGTATTCAACCTGCTTTATTTCACTAGTTGCTACTTAATTTTACTTCATCATCATCATCATCATCATCATCATCATCATCATCATAACTTTATCACTGTTGGCGAGTTACTGACTTGTCCTGCAAGGCAAGAGACTTGGCGTCCAAGGCAAGGTCTATGGCGGCTAAAGACTTCCTAATTGAGTAGGATTAGGTTGTTAGGTTTTATTATTATTTAATTCCTATTGTTTAGCTTTCCTAGTATTAGTCTTAGGGGTGTCAATTCTTGACACGAACTCGAACCCAACACAAAAAAAATAGGTTTTGGGTTGGACAATACAACCCGTTTAAAAAAAGGGTCGTGTTCGGGTTGACCCATTTAGAAAACAGGTCGGGTTAGGGTTGACCCGCTAACCCGTTTAGGTTTTAATATTTTTTTTTAGTTTCACTTTCTAGAAACAATTGTTTAATTACTTTTAAATTTAGTGTTTACCATAAAGTAATAATTAATTTATACCAAAACTTTTCTGGTTTTGCTTTCTAGATATGACTATTCAATTAATTTTTCGGTTTACATTAAAAATGAATTAGATTTTGAATTTAGTAGTTTATTATTTTGATATAGATAAATGGGTAAAACAGGTCAGGTTCGGGTTGACCCGACTTTAAATGTATCCGGGTTAGGGTTGTACTTTTTGACACGAATAAGAATATGGGTCGTGTTCAGGTTGAAAATATTAATCCTGTTTAAAACATACAAACATATTGAGGAGTAATAATTGGATGCTTGTATTGGAGTACAATGTATGGCTCACACTTATTAATTTTAACTCAATTGCTTTAAAATCTATTGATTTAGGTTATTTTCTTTTTTTTCACTTCATTACAGACAAAGCTAATATAGAATATTGGTTGGAGCCCTTCAATAATAGAAGAGTCTCTCCAAAAATAAATGTATGCCATTTAAAATAACAAGCACACAGTATTCTTTAGTAAAAGGCGAAAGAATAGTTCGCTTTGTGGTCACTACATGGCTGCATATATTCCAACCTGACCAACTGCCCTCTTTATAACTACCTTCCTCCATCTGTCCTTCCCTTACCCACCCAATGTGGGATAAACAAGCCTGTTACCTTGTGTTTTACTCACCTGTGCCTCCAACTTGTTTTAGATCCAAATAGGATAAATTATATAAAACATAAATTTGTTTTTATAAATTCTTATTAAGTAATTAAGTTCTCTGAAATAATGATATGTGCACCTTTAAGTCTTCTCAGTCTATAAGAATCTTGTTTGTAAATCACATGAACACAACAAAAGTTCATCTTCTGAATGGCGCGTATGCCCTGTTCACAAGATTGCCCCAAACATGGATTGATCATGATTCATGAACCATCAAAATAGGTTTTGGTAGTTGTTTTTTATCCTGTTGCATTTTGTTCAGGTCTTTACTGTTGTTGTTAATTGTGTTATAAAACCCAAACTAAGGGCGGCAACTTCTTGTTAAAGACAACTCATTTAATTAAAAGAGTTAAACATTGTTACGATAAAATTGAAGATTAAGAACAAGAGCAGAGGGTAAATCATTCCATTTCATCGATGATCCTTTTCTTACAACCCTAACGACTTTTAACGACTAACTAATTTGTTTTACCAAAGAATAAAAAAAGACACGTTACACCCTTCTATTTTACAATTTGACATAACTGGTCCCTATACTATTCTGCCCATGACAATACTCCCGTCATATAGAGATTCTTGACCTCAAGAATCTATAGGAAAAGAAGATAACCGAAGAATGAATTCATATGCAACTTCCTAGGTGACATCATGAAGAGGATGATCTTTCCACTGAATTAAAAACTTAACCACCGGCTTATTACCTTGACGAGCCAAGTTTCTATCCAAAATGTGTAAAGGTTGTAGTATTGATTATTGCAGCATGGCGATTAGGAAGAGGAGTAACATGAGTAAGAGGTCCTGGGGCTAGCTTAAGAAGACAGACATGAAAAGTATGATGGATTTGGGAACCAGCTGGTAATTCCAATCTATAAGCAGCAAATGGACCATAATATTTTGGAGACAATTTGGAAAATTTAAGGGTTCGGATGGAAGTTTAGACATAAGGGTGAAGCTTCAAATAAACCCATGAACTCACAGCAAATGACCTCTCTGGCTTAAGAAGAGAGCATCCGTGTCAGAGACTATGGTTTGAGGGCAACCATGACTTTTAAACACATTATCAAGAACCAACTGAGATACTTTAGGTGAAGTATAAGGGCTAAACAATGGCCATATTTGGTAACCCACCATTAAAATCCATGAAAACATCAGTAAAAATAGAGGTGGGAATGGGTAAAGGACTCAACAGACCAGGGCTAGCAACAGTTTCATATTTAGCCCGAAGACAAATGACACACTGTTTAATAAAAGTTTTGATATCCTTAGTAGCTCCCTTCCAATAAGACATGTCCTTAAACCTTTGTAATGTAGCATGGATACCTGAATGTCCACCTTGAGAAGAAGCATGGCAAAGTAACAATATTTCTTGTCTCAAAAGATCATCCTTAGGAATCCTTAGCTTGTTCTTCTTTTTGAGTAAGTTGCCATCCCAAGTAAAGTGAGGAATCTGGTCTCCCTGAGTCAATTTTTGTATCAACTCTTGAGCTATTAAATCATGTTGCCAACAAGTTTGCAATTTGGCCAATAACAAAGGTTGGTAAGAAGATATAGCTAATTGGAATAAAGTTGTCCCTTGAATTCTTGAAAGGGCATCAGCAGCACTATTCTCCACTCCTCTCTTATGCACAATATCATCGTCATATCCCTTGAGCATACTTAACCAAGTATAAACTTAAAAGCATCAAATTGAGCTTTGCTTTATTTGAGAATTATGTTCTTCCTTTCCACCCATAGTCATGGCTAGTTTTCTTGATCCATGGTATTCTCATGTTGATTAATTAACATAATTTCTGCTTTCTGACACTTACGTAGATGTTTGGACATGAAGCAATAAAGCTGTTGAATTACGGTGAATGCTACCCTGATGGATTCAAAATTGGAACTGGTCTGAGTCAAGAATGTAATGAAGTCAAAAAAACAGGTTTTCCAATGTGGGTGATCAATGGTCAGGTGAGCATCTATGCTTACATAAAGAATGCTCCCTCAGTCTCATTTCCATGTATTAAGCTATATTTGTTTGTGGAGTCCAGCTATTGGAAGGGTTTCAAGACTTCCCAAATCTTGCAAAAGCATCTGGATTTGAAGCTGGTGAATTCAATGGAGAGCTTGCTAAACTATCTGCTGAGGCCAACATGCAACCATGATGAATATACATAACATGTATGTTGTACCCCCATTTTTATTGTTGAGTTGTATTGGATTATTTGCCAATTTATTAAAAAAACAGTTCTAGAAATATTAGCTTTGTTATACTAATTACTATAACATGTTGTAGATTTAAATAATATGGCTCTCAGTTTCATGTAATTTATAACTTTTGCCAGCTTTCTTTACATTAAAAAAATCCAATTAAGTTTAAAAAAAACACCTAAATTTACAAGAAAAATGAACATTTTTGAAAAAAAAAAAAAATAATATTGAACTAAAAAATTTGTAGGACTTTACCCTTGAAAGGGAGTCCTTCCAGAAATTCTCGATGGCTAAGGGAGACCCAAAGCCAAAGAGGGGGTTTGGAAATAGTTTTCAACCAGCAATTAACGCGCCTCGGTTATTACCTCATTAGCTACGTCATTGCCCCAAGCGCAAAGATGCTTTGAACAACACCCCAGACCCCTCTTTTATACACCCCACTCCCCCTTCCTTCATATCCCTCCCACCGATGTGGGATCAATCACACTTTCTAATCTTAACATCCTCCTAATCCCCAAAGCTATTCAACCTGCTTTATTTCATTAGTTGCTAGTTAATTTTACTTCATCATCATAATTTTATCATCGTTAATCGTTATCACATCACCATCACCATCATCATGATGGGTTTCTATGATTATATCTCAAGGTCACTCAATCAAATAAGTTGGCTTTCTTGTGTAAATCTTTTAAACTAATGTTTTTCAGTAATTGTTAATTGACATCTATTTATCTCATTCTGGTGAAAAAGGTGTACTAAATCTCTTGCTTGCTAATTATTGAGATTGTTTTCTGCCTTCATCCAAAGCTGTCAAGTGTCAAAAGTGCCCTTTTGTAGGGTGGGGGAGGGTGTTTTCTTGTTCTGATTGCCTCTGTGTAGATTTGTAACCATTGGCAATTAGGATTGTTACTTTTCTTTCCCTACCTTTAAATCTCCATAATATGTTCAAGATTGATAATTGTTATGAAAAAATTGTAGTGCTTTCTTGATTACTAATAATTATAGTTTTTTAGCAACAGGAAAGCAAAAGGCGGTGTGTTTACAAGTTATTTGCTCTTTTTAGAGGGAAAAAGAATGAAAACATATGCGGTTTGAATGAAAGACGAGCTAACTACATTAGGTATGCAACAACTTGTGTAAAACCTTTTGATATCCGTCTTAATTTTTACATGAAATGGATAGAATTATTCAGCAATAATTACGTTTGATTATTTAGATAAAGATGTTACGCATGTCCACATTAATGGGTTAAACGTGTGCTGGTTAGAGTTGAGTTTTTTTTTTTGTACAATGTTCATGATCGGGTTATATGATACCAAACCAACTAACCCACCCGAACATGACACAACCTGCCACCCCTAAATATTTACGGTTTGGTTGTTTCGCAACCTGCAATTACCGTTGAATTGGAAAGTTGTAGTTTCCTTGCACCTTTTTTATATTTCTTATCACTTAACCGTGTTACATGAAAAAAATAATACTTTAATATTTTGAATTTAATTCACAAAATAACATACATTAAGGTTAATTTCATTTTTTAGGATAAAATACTTCAATTAAATCTTTGAATATTAAAATATTAAGCCTGTTTAAAACATACAAACCTAATGAAGAGTAATAGCTTCTTCAAAATGTTAAAAATATTAATTGCTTGCTTGTATTGGAGTATATGTATGACATACTTATAAGGTAATTTTAACTCATCTACTTAAAAATCTAATAGTTCAAGTTATTTACCTTTTTCTCTAACTCAATACTATTTATAACAGAAGAAGGTACACACACCATAATGCTTTTATTAAGTATGAATTTTACACTAGAAGAATGGTTGGAGCCTTTCAATAATAGAAGGGGCTCTCCAAAAATAAATGTATGCCATTTAATATAATGAGCACACGGTATTCTTTAGTAAAAGGCGAAAGAATAGTTCGCTTTGTGCTCACTACATGGCTGCATATTTTCCAACTTGACCAACTGCCCCTTTTATAACTACCTTCTTCCATCTCTCCTTCCCTTACCCACCCAATGTGGGATTAACAAGGCTGTTACCTTGTGTTTTACTCACCTGTGCCTCCAACTTGTTTTATATCCAAACAGGATAAATTATATAAAACAGAAATTTGTTTTTATAAATTCTAATTAAGTTCACTGAAATAGTGATATGTTCACCTTTAAGTCTTCCTAGTCTATCAGAATCTTGTTTGTAAATCACATGAACACGGCAAATGTTCATCTTCTGAATGACGCGTGTTCCCTGCTCACAAGATTGCCCCAAACATGGATCGATCATGATTCATGAACAAGTAGAAGAGCATCCAACTTGGTTTAGCACAGAGGCTGATGATCTTGTTTTAGCACATCTATAATTGATTTTATTTCCTTGATTTCCATCCTATTTCTTTGTGCTTGGAACCCTTGTTCTTTTTTGTTGGGATTATGATAATTTAATTAGTATTTAAGCCTATCTGAATGGACTAACCCTTTATTGTAGGGCGACACTTTTACCGGCAATCAGGCGGTTTTTACCTGCCAAGTGGAACGAAAACGAAGACATTATTCATTGGCATTTCCCCTGTATTCTTTCTTTATCCATTATGGTGTCCTCATATTTTGATATCCTACTTTTTAAGCTTTAGAACAAAATGGTTTGTGCGTTTCTGCTCTTAAATTTTTTTTGTTATTGCAAATTATTGTTACTTGAAAAACCATTATATTTCTTTCTACTGTTGTTTTGTTATCGGTAAGCTCACAAGGTTTCTTTACGCTGTTGTCTGATTGCATGATGTATTTCTCTTAAACATTTTATATACAGCTTTGGATCTTGAGTTCACAAGGTCTCAAGTTGTTGCAGCAATTCCTGGGAACTTTTTTTTGTGTGTGGTATGTTTTACAGAAGCATTGGCTGGCTAACAATATTCTGGGACTTGATTATGCATTCAGGTTTGATCATTTCTATTTTTTTATTTTTGAAAAAAAAAACATATAACAGTTTATAGCTCTATATGTTTCTTCTGAATCATCTTTTTGATTCAATTTGTATCCATGTGGCCTCCATCTGATGAAATGTAAAACAAAGGTGTTATTGATTTATACATTAGGAAAATAATAGCCCAAAGGATTGTGGTTAAGGGTGGTTAAACTGCAGCAATTCAGGCACAACCACCTTAAAGTAGTTAGTGTTTTTTTGGTCATATGGTGGTTAAAGTACATAATTGGTTGGCTTGTATTGGAGTACAAGTTAAAATCTATTGATTTTAGTTATTTACTTTTTATTTCAATACATAACAGACAAAGCTACTATAGAACTTGAATTTTAAACTAGAAGATGGGTGGAGCCCTTCAATAACAGAAGGGCTCTCCAAAAATAAATGTATGCCATTTAATATAACGAACACACGGTATTCTTTAGTAAAAGGCGAAAGAATAGTTCGCTTTGCGCTCGCTACATGGCTGCATATTTTTGAAACTGAACAACTGCCCATTTTATAACTACCTTCCTCCATCTGTCCTTCTCTTACGCACCCAATGTGGGATAAACAAGCATGTTACCTTGTGTATTACTCACCAGTGCATCCAACTTTTTTTATATCCAAATAGGATTAATTATATAAAGCTGAAATTTGTTTTTATAAACTCTAATTAAGTTCACTGAAATAGTGATATGTGCACCTTTAAGCTTAGTCTATCAGAATCTTGTTTGCAAATCACATGAAAGCAACAAATGTTCATCTTCTGAATGACGCATGTTCCCTGTTGACAAGATTGCCCCAAACATGGATTGATCAATATTCATGAACAAGGAGACGAGCGTATTGCTTTCAAGTGTCGTGATCTTCTGACAGCAAGAACGTTGAGGTGATGAACGTGTTTAGTTTTTTCGAGATTTTTATGTGATGTTGATTTATGAGTATTGCTGTACTTTAGGTTGCATTTACAAAGTAAACTTCAATGCCATTGTCAAGACACTATGAAGAACTAATAACATAAGCTACTTTGATGCTCTGTCTCCCCCTTTTCTGTGAATCTTGAAAGCCAATTAATTTTGATTTGATGTACCAGTTACTAAGATTACTTGATAATATTTTTCAACTGAGGATGATCAAAACTATAAAAGGGTTTTAATATTAATACTTGAGTTAATTGACTAAGCAAGCAAAGCATGATGGGCAAAGTTACCTCAAAAATAGGTTTTGGTAGTTGTTGCTACATCCAAATCCGGGTCGGGTCTTGTTGCTAAGTTTGTCCGGGTTCTAGCATTCCCGAGTTTGGACCTGAGCTGCAACAACAAAGGAGATCTACGTTAGAGGGCCCAGGGGGTTAGCCACGAGGGCACTCCGACGCTCAAGTCAGTTACTTATGCAAAGATGAACATATCAAACATGGATATTCAAACATAAATATAAGAAAGAATGAGGATAAGAAGTTAAGGAATAAGAGAGTTGAATTTCCTGGAGAAAAGGAAGTATGGAGGGATGTTTTGATGGAGAATCATGTGAGAGAGTTGAGTATTCCATCATTAGTCATTTACCTTGATGGGGTATGCTCTTATTTATACTTGTGATGTTTGCTCATGGTCGGTTGTCTTTTAACCCTGGGTGTTCTATTTTGGTGACTGTCAGACCCCTTGTTATCTGGTCCCTGCCTAGTTCTTGATGAGATTCACCTTTAAGTGTGAAATATGTTGACATAGGGTTGTTATAGGTTTCAGGCCTAGTCTCCCTCTGATAGGTACTGACTTGTCCTTTCGCTTTGAGGTTAAGAGAGGGAAACGTTGTTAACTTCTGAGGGTCTGGCTCTTTCTCTTTTGATGCATCGTTGCTTTATTTCTCAGCCTTAGGTATCTTGGATGGGCTAAACCCTTCTTGGGATTGACCTTTATCTTGGGCTTATACTATTAGCCTAGAACCTACCTACGTTCTTGGGGCGTTCCCCTAGCTGGGGCTGGGCTTTCTATGCCGTTATTGGGCTTCGTTCTTGGCCTTGTCTTTATTGGGCTATTGGTTTTGCCTATTGGGAGCTACTCCCGTCATCAGTAGTTGTTTTAACCTGTTGCATTTTGTTTTGGTCTTTATGGTTGGTGTAGATTGTGTTTTAAAACCCAAATAGAGGTGGTAATCGTGTCGGGTTACAACCCATTTACCTAAATGGATTGTGTACAATCCTCCATCTCGTTTGATCATTTAGATAAAGATGTTATGCAGGTCCACATTAATGGGTTAAGCGTGTGCTAGTTAGGGTTGAGTTTTTTTTGTACATTGTTCATGATCGGGTTATATGACACCAAGCAACCCACCCGAACATGACGCAACCTGCCACCCCTAATTATTTACGGTTTGATTGTTTCGCAACCTGTAATTACCGTTGAATTGGAAAGTTGTTCCCTTGCATCTTTTTTATATTTCTTATCACTTAACCTTGTTTCATGAAAAAAAACAATACTTTAAAATTTTGAGTTTAATCCACCAAATAACATACATTAAATGGTTATTTTCATTTTTTAGGAAAAAATACCTCAATCAAGTCTTTGAATATGAAAATACTAAGCTTTTTATAAGTATTAATTGACAACAAAAGACGGTAAACCATAATTAAGTTTGAATTTTACACTTGAAGATTGGTTGGAGCCCTTCAATAATAGAAGAAGCTCTCCAAAAAGAAATGTATGCTATTTAATATACCGAGCACACAGTATTCTTTAGTAAAAGACGAAAGAATAGTTCGTTTTGTGCTCACTACATGACTGCATATTTTCAAATTTGACCAACTGCCCTTTTTATAACAACCTTCCTCCATCTCTCCTTCTTCTACCCACCCATTGTGGGATTAACAAGCTTGTTACCTTGTGTTGTGCATCCAACTTGGTTTAGCACAGAGACTGATGATCTTGTTTTAGCACATCTAATATTGATTTTATTACCTTGATTTCCATCCTGTTTCTTTGTGCTTGGAATCCTTGCACTCTTGTAATTGTCCTGTTCCATGATCTAAATCTGCAGGCTGGACTCTTTTTCTATGATATCATAGCTTCCCAAAACCACCGGGTTTACCTTGGTTCGGGGTTGCTCTAGATATATTCTGGGTCGTCTTCATCCCCGTAATGATCGGTGTTGCCAAATCATTTGATGCACCTAAATTGATTGTGTACAACCCTCCATCTTGTTTGTTTGATTCATTTATATAAAGATGTTACACATGTGCTGGTTAGGGTTGAGTTTTTCTATATAATGTTCATGATTGGGTGGGTTAGATGATACCAACCAACCCACCTGAACATGACACAAACTGCCAACCCTATATTTACGGTTCGATTGTTTCGCAGTCTGCAATCACCATTGAATTGGACCTTGCACCTTTTTATATTTCTTATCACTTAACCTTATTTCATGAAAAAAAAAACTCTCTGCTGAGGCCAACATGCAACCATGATGAATACACATAACATGTATGTTGTGTACCCCATTCCATGTGAAACATCTGTTTCACATACATGCATGCTGAAATGAAATTTCCATAGGGTTTTGTTGAGTTGTATTGGATTTTTTACAAATTTAACAAATCTAGAAAATGTTTTACCTTGTATTATTATTTAACAATTTATAGATTTAAATAATATGGCTCCTAGTTTTATGTTATTTATAATTTCTGCCAGCTTTACATAAATATATAAATTAAAAAAATTTACTTAAATTTTAAAGTAAAGTCAACAATTGTAAAAAAGATTATTAAAAAAAATTAACTAAAAATTGTAGGACTTTACCCTCGAAAGGGAGTCCTTCCAGAAATTCTCGATGGCTAAGGGAGACCCAAAGCCAAAGAGGGGGTTTGGAAATAGTTTTCAACCAGCAATTGACGCGCCTCGGTTATTACCTCATTAGCTGCGTCATTGCCCCAAGCGCAAAGATGCTTTGACAAACAACCAAGACCCCTATTTTATACACCCCACTCCCTGTTTCTTCTTATCCTCTCCACAATGTGGGATCCTCCCCCAAGGTATTCAACCAGCTTTTGATCACTTTATTCACTCAATCAATTAAGATGGTATTTTTATGTAAATCTTTCAAACTGATGTTTGTTTTTTCTGTTATTGTTAGTTGAAATCTTGTTTATTTCATTCTGGTGTAAAGGGTGTATTAAATCTTTTTATCTCATTTTAGGTATGGACCAACTTGAAAGTGAGCCATGGCTCATGGGTTTAATAAAATTAGAAATTTTTTAGCTGGTACATGAATAACTTGATAATTATTATGAATTGTAGTGCTTTTTTGGGAATCCTTTACTAATTATGATAGTTTATTAGCCATAAGAAACCAATAGGCCGCGTCTTGACAAGTTATTCACCTTTTTAGAGGGAAAAAGAAGTGAAAAATTTGCGGTTTGAATGCAAGGCGAGCTACAATATGGATGCAACAACTCATGTAAAACTTTTTGATATCCGTCTTGAATTTAAACGTGAAATGGATAGACTTGTTCAACGACAGGTATCATGTTTTGCCTTTCAAAGTGCATACATCTTCACATGGTATAATTACTTTTTGTAGTGCTTATTGAATTTGTGTAGCGATGAGCTAGATCTGGTGTTGCGTATCATTATACATGTCTCGATTAATTGAACACTTATAATGTAAAATATATGTAGTACTTTGTTGTAGAAACCAAGTAGAAGTTTTACTATTAACCGATCACAGAGGGATGCGACGTTGGATCTGTCATTCAAATCATTTTTTTTTCTTGAACTCATGTCAAATGTCATATTTTAAAACCCAATATGTTTGTTTATAGCGAAACTTCATGTAGTTGGATCTTTGATGAGGAATTTTAAAGCGTTTGAAATTGTTGGCCCAATTATGCTTTCGTTGCTAAATTATTTAAAATCATTATGCAAACCCTGATAAATTTTCATGTTAAATATGAGAATTTTTTTAATGTTTTCAGTTGCCTATTCGGCTATTCCAACATCTTTAGATCTCCTTTGATAAACAGGTAGACTCATCAACCAATTTAAAACTAGAAATGAACAAACAAAAGTAAAAGTTATAATTTCAAACCCTCAACTCATTTACGACCTCATTATAGTCTGATTACCACCCATTTACCTAAATGGATCGTGTACAATCCTGTATCTTGTTTGATTGTCTAGATAAAGATGTAGATCAACGTTAATGGGTTAAACGTATGTGGGTTAGGATTGACATTTTTTATACAATAAGCAACCCATCAAAATAACACACAACCTGCCAACCCTAACTTACAACAGCATAAGGTACACCATAATGCTTTTATATCATATGTGAATTTTTAAACTAGGAGATTGGTTGGAGCCCTTCAATAATAGAAGCGGCTCTCCAAAAATAAATGTATGTCATTTAATATAACGAGCACACGGTATTCTTTAGTAAAAGGCGAAAGAATAGTTCGCTTTGTGCTCAGTACATGGCTGCATATTATCCAATTTGACCAACTGTCCTTTTTATAACTAACTTCCTCCATCTCTCCTCTTACCCACCCAATGTGGGATAAACAAGCCTATTACCTTGTGTTTTACTCACCTGTGCCTCCAACTTGTTTTATATCCAAATAGGATAAATTATGTAAAACAGAAATTTGTTTTTATAAATTTTAATTAAGTAATCAAGTTCTCTGAAATAGTGATATGTGCACCTTTAAGTCTTCTTAGTCTATCAGAATCTTGTTTGTAAATCATATGAATACGAAAAATGTTCATCTTCTGAATGACGCGTATGCCCTGTTCAAAACTTGCCCCAAACATGAATTGATCATGATTAATGAACCACCAAAACAGGTTTTGGTAGTTGTTTTAGTCTGTTGCATTTTGGTTTGGTCTTTACGGTTGTTGTTAGTTGTGTTATAAAATAAAACCCAAACTAAGGGTGACAATCGTGTCGGGTTGACGGGTTGAATCATTGAACCCGAACACGGCTCGTATGTTTATCCGTGCCAAAGATATCAACCCTAATCAACACATACTTAAACTCATGATACCTGAACATGAGACCCTTTTAACTCATTTGTTTAAACGAATCAAACGGGTTGTGAATAAGTTATAATCAAAATATAATCGTGTTAAACCAATTGATGCAATGTAATGATTAGGTTAAACAGGTCGTAAACATGTTGGCATGTTGATATTTAAGTGAAGAAACAACTCTTGTAATAAGAAATGTAACTTTAAGTGACAAATTAATCTTTGACAATCATAGCATTTTTTTAATGTAAACAACAAAATATTTGAACTAGAAAATTGTAGGACTTTACCCTCGAAAGGGAGTCCTTTCAGAAATTCGCGATGGCTAAGGGAGACCCAAAGCAAAGGAGGGGATTTGGAAATAGTTTTCACCCAACAATTGACACGTCTCGGTTATTATCTCCTTTTAAGTCTTCTCAGTCTATCAGAATCTTGTTTGTAAATCACATGAACACGACGAATGTTCATCTTCTGAATGACGCGTGTTCCTTGTTCACAAGATTGCCCCAAACATGGGTCGAGCATGATTCATTTACAAGTAGAAGAGTGCGTTGGTTTCGAGTGTCTTGATCTTCTGACACGCGTGTTGCTACTCGTAAGAAAAAGTTGAGGTGATGAACGTGTTCAATTTCTTAGAGATTTTTATGTGATGTTGATTTATGAGATGTCTGTACTTTAGGTTGCATTTACAAGTTTAACATCAAGGCCATTGTCAAGAAACGATGAAGAACTAATAACATAAGCTACTTTTGTGCTCTGTCTCCCCTTTTTTCTGTGAATCATTAAAGCCAATTAATACTGATTTGATAGTTGTTTTAATAGGTTTTGGTAGTTGTTTTAATCCGTTGCATTTTATTTTGGTCTTTATGGTTGTTGTTAATTGTGTTATAAAACCAAAATAGGGGTGACAACCGTGTGATTCGTGTCTGGTTAGCGGTGGAACCGTTGAACCCGAACACTACTCATATATTTATCCATATCAAAGATACCAACCCTAATTAGCACACACTTAAACTCGTGATACCTTAACATGACCCGTTTAACCCATTTGTTTAAATGAGTCAAACGGGTTGTAAATGAGTTATAATCAAGTTGTAAATGTGTTAAGTGGATAGACATAAGGTAATAAATAGGTTAAACGGGTCGTAAATGTGTTGGTATGTCGACCCGTTTAGTTAAATGGGTTGATAAGATTGATTTGTTTAACTAAAAGAGTTAAACAGATCAACTTAAACGCATCCCATTTTATTAAATTAGTCAAACATGTCGACCCAAACATGATTTGTTTATTAAACGGATGAGTATGACAATCCATAACCTAATTATTTTATTGTCTTGTTTTAGATCGTGTGAAGGACAAATCCCTAACAAGTTCAAATGAGCTAACAAATTACAAAAACAGTAGCTCCCAAAATACATAACAGATTTGCCAAAATATATAACTGTCCAAATGCAAGCATAAAAAAGTTGTGCAGAATTTCATGAAGCAAACAAGAGGTCCAAAAAGCTATCCAAATTTCTCTAAAAAACCCAAACTTTAATATTTGAATTTAATCCGCAACATACATTAAATGGTTAGTTTCATTTTTTCAGAAAAAAACTATTTTAATCAAATCTTTGAATATGAAAATATATAGCCTGTTTAAAAGATACAAAAAAAATATAAAGTAATATTGCTTGTATTGGAGTACATATTAAAATCTGTTTATGTAGGTTATTTACTTTTTGTTTCAATTAATTACAGACAAAGCTATTATAGAACATGAATTTTAAACTAGATGATTGGTTAGAGCTCATCAATAATAGAAGAGGCTCTCCAAAAATAAATGTATGCCACTTAATATAACGAGCACACAGTATTCTTTAGTAAAAGGCGAAAGAATAGTTCGCTTTGTGCTCACTACATGGCTGCATGTTTTCCTACATGGACCAACTGCTCATTTTATAACTACCTTCCTCCATCTGTATTTCCCTTATCCACCCAATGTGGGATAAACAAGCCTGTTACCTTGTGTTTTACTCACCTGTGCCTCCAACTTGCTCTATATCCAAATAGGATATGTGCACCTTTTAAGTCTTCTCAGTCTATCAGAATGCAGGAACACAAGCTCTGATTGTGTTCAGAGATACCAGATGGCAAAATGATAATCAAATAATTGGAACGCTGGAAGCTGATATGACTAATGGAACACAGTTAATATACTTAGCACCAAATATGATGTTAAGTATAGAAGATTTTTACAATCATATTCAGTTATCTGTTCAGACCAGAGGATATGAAGGATGGCGTGGGGAATCTAATTTGCTGATAACAACTTCACTCGTAGGAAGGTTAACCAATACAGGTTATGCTTCTTATAGATACCACGTACAAGATGTAGTTGATTATTTAGCTACAAATGGTATCCAAGCCATAGCAGGAGAACAAAAGACTACAGAAGAATTAAGAGGAAGGCAGTGGGTTCTCAGACCAAGCAGAACAACACAACCAGCAGTCGCACCAAGGCGAGTTGATACAAGGACACGTCTAGATGGTTCTCTCACGTTAAGATTCGCTGACTACGGGAACATTCCAACAACACGAAGAAGCTTCGCTGTTAATGAACATGATACTGAAGAAATAAATGACGAAGATGAATTTGTTGGCATGGCTCTTATTAATGAAAGATATATAGAACATGGGATCAGACTCTTAATGCAACAAGAAGCTGCAAAAAGAAGACCTGCAGAACAAATATGGGACACCCTTGGTCAACCCTCTGGCAAATATGATTATTATGTCAGATATGATGCACCTAAGGAAACAACACCGATTGAAGAAATAATTCCTACGGGATGGGATGATGAAGAAGCTGAACAATCGGAAGAAGTATTGGTTGTTTTAAATGAAACACCTACTGAAGATGATGATGAGGATGATTTGACATGGTTAAATGGCCTTCAACCATGCACAGAAGGTGGTGGAGAGTTACCCTACCCGATTCAAAAACCTAAAATGATGCAAGGTACTGAAACATTTGAAATGATGAAAGGTACTGATAAATTGGTAGCGTCCTATCACAATAATGTGATGCAAGGTACCAATGACTCGGTAGCGTCCTATCATAAGAATGATTCAGTAGCGACCTATCATACGGATACATCTGTAATTCATGTAAGCAGCGAGCTGAAAGATGAGCCGTGTAACATGAATTCAGATGATGAATCACAACAGGGATATGTTGCTGATGAAGAAGTTCTTGATATGCCATACCCAAAATTAAGAAGGTTCTTACAAACCACCGAACAAGCTATGAGTGGATCAGTCACTAGTGGCTATGTCCCACCAAGAGAACCTATTATGGGTCCTGTTAATTACCCACCCGCAACTGGAGCCTCTACTTCAAATAACTAGAGCAATTTAACTTTCGATGCTCAGGTTTTAAAACGAAGATCAGAAGCAGTTAGAAATGGCCTTGGAACAAATATGTGGACCTTACCATCTGCACAACAAAATAACGGAGCTATGCTTGTGCTTCCCATGGATATTAGAAAATATGAGGATGTCATTTCAAGATGGGAATCAATAACCCTTAACCATGTTGATGATCCAAATAAAACATGGTCGTCCAACAAAGCCAAGGTACAATACATTGAAAATTTGCTTGGGGAAAGTGAAAAGCTCGCATGGGTACAGTGGAGAATGGCTTATTCAGCAGAATTCGATCAAATCATTGAAATGGCTGATGACACGCAAAACGTGTTATCACAAATCAGACGGATATTTCTGTTACAAGATCCTTATCAAGGGTCAACAGAAGTACAAAATAGGGCATTTAATGATCTCGAAAGACTTACATGCAAAACTGCCAAAGATATACCAAAATTCCTTAATGACTATAAGGAATTAGCAAGTAAATCTGGAAGGCTTTACATCTCAACTGATTTATCAGAAAAATTGTTTAGAAAGCTTCCAGCACCATTTGATAAAGAGATTGAAGCAGCATGGGCAGAAAAATACCCTGGAAACGTGATAGGGGTATTCCCACGAATCTACTTTGTCAATCAGTATTTGGTAGAAGTATGTCGAAGAGCAGCAGTCATGAGAGCAGTCAAGGATCTCTCATTTTGTGAAAATATACCAATACCAGGATACTATGAGGGAGGACCGAAGAAGTATGGTTTGAGAAAATCAAAATCATATAAAGGAAAACCGCATGATTCTCATGTTAGAATTTTCAAAAGAAAGCATGCTGACAGAGAAAGAAAATGCAAATGCTTTATATGTGGTGAAGAAGGACATTTTGCCAGAGACTGCAAAAAGAATTCAGGCAATATTGTCAGAGCTGCGGTGCTAGAAAACTTAAAGCTACCCAAAGAATGGGACGTAGTTTCAGTAGACCAAAATGAACCAGACAGTGACCATATATGCTCTTACTCAGAAGGAGAAGGAGACTTTATGGTAAAAGCTTTGGAAGAAGAATTCCTTGAAACAGGACTCATGATACAAGAAACAAGTTGGAGGTATATTGTGCAATTACCCAAGGAACAGTCTGAATGCACACATGAGCTAAGTGATGAGGAAAAGGAAATCATGATTTTCAATTGTGTTTATTGCAAAGAAGTAACACAAGAAGGTAGGAGAACCTATTGCAGCAAGTGTAAGCTAATTGCTTGTGCACTATGCTCAAGTTATTACTTAAAACACAAGGTCAAGATCCAACCCATCAAACATGGTGGGTATATCGGCTCAAAAGAAGAATTAATAAAGCAGCTTACTCTATTCAATGCTCAACTGATAGAGGAAAATGAGAGTCTCAAACAAAAGATTCAGAAGCTAGAGGAAGAAAAGTTGTTTGAAGAATATAAATTCGAAAGTGAATTAGAAAGAGAGAGAAGGGAACTCAATAATCTCGATATAGCAAGAAAGGATGAAAAGATCGATGAAGAAACCGATGAAATTGATGAAAAGATCGATGAAGAAACCGATGAAATTGTCAAGGTTGAAAATAACCTCCCAAGAAACCGGAAGATCAATAGACTATATAATGTGATTGTAAAGCTCACAATTCCCGGAGTACCTGAATTCAAAGTTCAAGCTATAATAGATACTGGAGCTACTACATGCTGCATTAATAAAAGAAAGGCCCCTAAAGAAGCTTTGGAAGAAAGCCCTTACCATGTCAACATAAGTGGCCTTAATTCAAGGGACAAAGCTACTCAGAAGCTAAAACAGGGAACCATGGAAATTGAAGGAAACAAATTCAGAATTCCTTTCACCTACGCCTTTGATATGGAAACAGTCAGTGGCATAAAATTATTGATCGGATGCAATTTCATAAGAGCAATGTATGGAGGACTTAGAATTGAGGGTAATACCCTCACATTCTACAAAAATGTCACCATAATCAACACCCAACAAGATTTGGAAGCTGGAAAGTTCTTGGAAGAACTAGAAGATGAAAGATACCAAGAAGATTACTTCGAACAAGTCCTTTACAGTTTGGGCCATACAAGCCCAACATTCAGGGTAAAATTCCATAAAACTCTAAGAAGATTAGAAGAAAGAGGCTTTATTGGGGAAGATCCAGTCAAGCATTGGGCTAAAAATAAAGTAAAATGTAAGCTGGAAATTATTAATCCTGATATCACTATTCAGGATAAACCCTTGAAGCATATCACTCCAGCCATGAAGGCCCAATTTCAAAAACATGTCCAGCAATTACTTGGGTTGAAACTAATCAGACCCAGTAAAAGTCGACACAGGACCATGGCCATGATAGTTCAATCAGGAACATCAGTGGATCCTGTAACAGGGAAGGAAATCAGAGGAAAGGAGAGAATGGTGTACAACTACAGAACGCTGAATGACAACACTTATAAAGATCAGTACACTCTGCCTGGTATCAATACAATTATACAAAAGATTGGGAGAGCAAAAATCTACTCAAAATTTGATCTAAAGAGTGGATTCCATCAAGTAGTCATGGAAGAAGAAAGTATCCCTTGGACGGCGTTTGTAACACCAGATGGATTATATGAATGGCTTGTAATGCCATTTGGCCTCAAAAATGCTCCGGCCATTTTTTAGAGAAAGATGGATGATTGTTTCAGAGGATGTGAAGATTTCCTGGTTGTCTATATAGATGACATCCTCGTATTCTCAGAAACAGAAGAAGATCATGCTAAACATCTGATAAAAATGTTAGCCATTTGTGAAAAAGAAGGATTAGTTCTATCAGCCAATAAGATGAAGGTTGCGGTCTCAGAAGTAGATTTCCTTGGAGTAGTTATAGGAAAACAAAAGCTAAAGCTTCAACCGCATATTATAAAGAAAATAGCTGAAGTTGATGATAAGAGTTTACAAGAAAAGAAGGGGTTGAGGTCATGGCTTGGAATTTTAAATTATGCCAGAAACTATATTCCTAAACTAGGAATACTCCTTGGACCTCTTTATCAAAAAACAAGCCCCCACGGAGACAAAAGAATGAAGGATTCAGATTGGGAAATTGTTAGAAAAATCAAGGATCAGGTTAAACAACTACCTGATATGAAAGTCCCAAATCAAGAGGCCTGCATAATCATCGAACAGATGGTTGTATGGATGGATGGGGAGCAGTTTGCAAATGGAAAAACAAAAGGAATGATCCAAGAAGCACGGAAGAAATATGTGCTTATGCTAGTGGAAAATTCGCCACCGTAAAATCCACCATTGACGCTGAAATATATGCATGCATGGAAGGTCTCAGTAGTTTCAAGATCTACTACTTAGACAAAGAAGAAATAACTGTTAGAACAGACTGTCAGGTTATAATAAGCTTCTACAACAAGTCAACCAATAATAAACCCTCAAGAGTCAGATGGTTAAATTTCACTGACTTCGTTACTGGTTCAGGAGTAAAAGTGCAGTTTGAACATATTAATGGAAAGCAGAATGTTCTTGCTGATACGTTATCACGACTAATAATCAAAATGTGTGAACAGAAATGGATGGCAGATATGGAGGATTGGGAAGAGAAATACCAACAAGCTGGGGAAGCATTCACCGAGCTATTCAATTACAAGAATCTGGGTTACAATTCATACTCAGAGGAACAAGAGTTGGAGAAAGCAGTGAACATCTGGTTGGAAGGAGAAGAATGGTGGAAAATTATGAACAAATTTTCTCAGAATTGTTTGTTACTCTAGGACTCACCCAGCAAAAGAAAGCAAGAATGCAAAACAAGCTTAGCGGTATTTTGCAAGCCCAACTTAGCTGTGCAAAAGGAGAAGTGCGACTTCTACAAAGTTTTATTAAACTTCATAAAGAACTTAGAGCCCATGAAGATTGTGAATTTGCCCAAGAAAATGTATCCAGTTTGGCCCAAGCTGAAGCCCATATTGCGACAGCCCAACATGCCTTGGACTACATCAATGAAGGAATCCATTAAGCCCAAAATAAGGCTTCTAGAAATAAACGTAAGCAATGACGGTATCATGCACCAGCCAAAAAGAAGGAAAATGACAGCCAATAACATTATCCTTACTTTAATCACGCGTGAAGAAAAAGGAAGCATCACGACAAAGTCATTATGAAAACATGGACCCTTTTCTTTTGACAAAAACAGAAAAGCAAAAGAAGATGTTACACAACAAATGTTCATCTTCTGAATGACGCGTATGCCCTGTTCACAAGATTTCCCTAAACATGGATTGATCATGATTCATGAACCACCAAAATAGGTTTTGGTAGTTGTTTTAGCCTGTTGCATTTTGTTTTGGGTCTTTACTGTTGTTAATTGTGTTATAAAACCCAAACTAAGGGTGGCAATCGTGTCGGGTTTGCGGGTTGAATCATTGAACCCGAACACGACTCGTATATTTATCCGTGTCAATGATATAAACCCTAATCGACACATACTTAAACTCATGATACCTGAACATGCCCCTTTTATCTCATTTGTTTAAACGAATCAAACGGGTTGATGGGTTGTGAATGAGTTATAATCAAATTGTAAATGGGTTAAACAGATGGATGTAATGTAATAATTAGGTTAAACGGATCGTAAACGTGTTGGCATGTTGATATAAAATATAATGTAATAATTAGGTTTAGTTGGATTTTTGAATAATAAAGTCTGAATTTTTTTATTTGTCGTCCATTATAAGTTAAAAAGTCCTCAAAAATATATATAAACATATTTCCCCTCGTATCATTCGTACATAAATCGTTCGTGAATTGATTCACGGAAAGTTCGTTGTTTAACAAATGAATGATCTTAAACGAAGGTTTTTTTTATAGATGCCTCATTCATTTAGGTTCCATTAAGTTTTATTTAATGTTTGTTTATTTATGTTTATTCATATAAATTAAAATAATTAAAATAATAATACCAATGAGATAGGTTCATGCCATTTTGAGTAAAGCTCTACAAAACCATATCAGTTTTAAAACCGGTTCAGATCAAGTCAAAGAAAATCAAAATCATATCGGCCAAACTGTTCGTATTAAAAACCATTTTTATTGGAGGAACGGTTTGGTTGTTGGTTTTAACCGGTTAAACCGGTTTCAACATTATATTAGCAAAAAACTGATTTCATGGCGGAACAGATAGGATTGAGACCGGCTTTTTTACCCAGACTTGTTTCACTATCAGTTTTAGATCCTGAATCGGTTTTAATGTGGTCCCCAAATTTTGAGAACCGTCCGTTACAAGACATTTATAGACCAGAAAGCTTCAAATTGTTACATGCTGTCATTTAGAAAATGGGAAACCCTAGCTTCGTTGTCTGGCTAGTTGAATTTATATCTTAATTTTTATTTTAATAAAAAAATAACAAAAAATTAAATCGTCGTAACTATAGCAGCTTTTTTAATACAAACCGCAAATAATTTTTGCAAAAACTTAAACTAAAAAATTGTAGGACTTTACCCTCGGAGAGGGAGTCCTTCCAAAAATTCTCGATGGCTAAAGGAGACCCAAAGCCAAAGAGGGGGTTTGGAAATAGTTTTCAACCAGCAATTGACGCGCCTCGGTTATTACCTCATTAGCTGCGTCATTGCCCTAAGCGCAAAGATGCTTTAAACATCACCCCCGACCCCTCTTTTATACACCCCACTCCCCCTTCCTTCATATCCCTGCTACCGATGTGGGATAAAACACACTTTCTAACCCCAATATCCTTGAAATCCTATTCAACCTGCTTTTGATCACTCTGTTTCAATTATGCTGTTATTCCTTGTTAGTTAATTTTACCTCGTCATCTTCGTTATATGTTTCTGCAACTATGACCTAATTTATATGCCCCTGAAGTTTATAAAACTACAAGTTTTTTTGGTATTTCTTGTGATTTTGCTGAAAATCTCTGTGGTGACATTTGATCATTCACTCAAATGTTTGAAAAGTTGAAATTCTGATTTTCAAAACAAAAAAGTGGTTCTTTTTACAAGTCAGGTGTCAATTATTGAAAAGACCAAACAGAGTGGAGGAACATATGTTAGTTTGATGATGAGTCTTTGAGGGTCATAGTATATTACTTGATAGATCATCTCTATATCCCAAAGCTTGATTCCAAGGGCGAATTCGGGGTCCCTTCACTATGTTTATCTTTATGCAGGTACCTCATTGGGCTTTGAATATGTGTGGAAGTCTTATAAAGTTAACATTTTCATTTGGACAACTATTCATGATAGAATTCCCAAATGTCTCAACCTCGACTCCCGGGGATTGCTTTAGGATCAATGTTCTACCCCGTGTGTGGAGATTGCCTAGAGTCAACATGTCGTGTTTTAGTCCATTGTTCAAAGGTCCTTTTGCATCAAGGATCTCATCAGCCACAGTCTCGCCATATATGGGTCTGTATATTTATTCTTGGATTATATGGAAGTGACATAACAGAAATGTTATCTTCGACTGGAACAAGTGCAGAGGATTTTTCACAAGAAGCTGATCATTCAAATTCAGTTGATATAATGATGTGGATGGACAAAAGGTGTTCTAAAAAGTCTACTATCAATTCAAGTTTGTAACTTGTTTTGTTAAGGCTTATTTTGTTGAGTTTGTTTTGTATTTAGTGGATAAATATAACAAAAAATACTAGAGCTTTTAGAAGGTTAATCTTTTATTTATAAAAAAAGGAATTTATATAGTTTGGTGTGGTTTTCTTGGTTAAATATAGTATCAGTTGTCCTAGAGAACCAACCCCATATGTGAAATTACATGGGATCTGTTGATATTTTATTAATTGATTTTTTTTAATATACGTGAAATTACCAAACTACCCCTGATGTTTTATAACTGTATTGTGTTCACTGTTCACCCATAACTTTGTTTGTAAAACTGGTGAATTCATACATCAATTGACAAGAGAGAGGTTTGTGTACAACCATTGTTTAACAACAATACAAATTTACTGTCATGTCTATTTTGTATATCAAAACTGACTCGGCTCTATAATGATTTCCCTGGCTTCACTTAGCAGTGTCAAAAGAGTGAAAACCTATAGCTACATATAAATATGCCACCATTCAAAAAGACCAATATACCCTTTCCTGATAAAGTGACCACAAATTTATCCTTTTAAACAATACAGAGCTTCTTTGGTTGGACCGACTCGCGTGCTGCATGCATTGCATATACTCTTTTCAACATGAAAGATTAAAGCGGGTTGTTTTGAAGAAACTATTTATAGCGTGCATCGAATAAAAGTCATCTATGCCGTTGGACAACTAAGACCGAACCACTAACATCAAATTCACCAGAAGCCAAGAAATCACCTACTACACCGAGCTCGGGGCATTCTTCCCAGTCACTGATTCCAGTAGTTAAAAGGCAGTCACCTCTGCCACCTTTACCTACTACAAACATTGAGTAGGTTTCCGCCATGTCTCGTAGTACCATTCCTGTTTCAGCCCCGTTGTCCACATATTTTTCGACAAATCTCACTTTCCCTGATGTCACGTACCTGAAAATACAATTAATCAGTAGTTTTCTATGTTTTTGTATACGCTGTTTGACCTGAAGCTGATTACGATCAACAGATTTCTGTTTTGATCAGTTGAGAAGAAAGTTTGACCACATTCAGTTGGGTTTGCCCAGAAAAAGTCAAACAGAAAAGTCAACATAAAAGTCAAGGATTTGGAACAGTCGTGATACTCGATCCCTAACATATATAAAACATAAAATAATTAATTAAATTTATCATACCTGTGATAAAAATTTGCTAAGGCAGAACTATCAGCCTCGTCAACTTCGGTTTCCTGATCCTGTATACTCACTACAACACCATCCTCATTTTGGGAAACATTAATGCCTTCATTAGGATCTTTTGCTGACGTCGGTAGAAACCTAATTACCGTAACACTAGAATGATGATGTGTACTAAGACGTTTACTAAACCCTAATGCCTCACGATCATCGGGCCCACCAAAAAACAAAGTTGCAATTTGCTGCAAAGATTCAGAGCCAGCAGCCTGTGTACCTGTTGTAGTATGACCACGGTCAACAAGAATAGCCACTGAACATTGAGCATTTCTCAACACTTTTTGATTAGTAGTCCTGATACCATCTTTATCATTTTCAAATTTCCCATCAATTCTTTGATGTTTATGAAACGGAAGAACAATAAATGATGCCCGAATATCACCAGCAAAATCACAAACATCTTCATACATGGTTAAGAAAGGTGCTACTGTTTTAACTTGCTGAATCATCATTTTTGTTTCTTCAATGAACATATCAACAGATTCATTTATTTCCACCGCGTCACTACTATCATCATCTTCATCATCACTAAACTCGTCTTCTTCTTGCTCATAAAAAGATGAACTTTTTTTAATTTTTTCAGGAAGCTCGATTAAATGCATTAAATATGGAGAAATAGGAACATTGTCTGACCCCCTTAGAGATAATACTAGTTTTACCATAGAATTGACAGGGTGGCGACTATGCACGCACGTGAGTAATTTTAATTCTTTATCAGGACTATGATACTCCATTGGTATGTGGTTGGCACCAATTGTATCGCTTTCTCTTCTCACCAGGAAACTGATTAGTGATGCTGAGATTAGGGAACTAATCACTACAGCTGAAACCATTAGATTGTAAAATATTGAACTGTTCAACACCTGCATTAGCACAAAAAAATCGACTATCAAGCATTAATAATCTGTAATGAAATGAGTTGTTATAATCTAGAAAGCCATTTGTTTGAGTGTTGGGAAAATTTTGATTTTGCTATTGGAAAAGCAAGTTCTGATGATTTAAGAAGCCAAAAATTAAAATGACCAAAAAGGACATTCTTGTGAGAAACAAGAAACACCTTGTGAAATATCAGTGAAGGTCTCTCACATTAGGTCTCACAAAGTGGTAAATATGTAATTTTGTTTTACCTTTCGGTAATTGGTTTTGGTTGTGGTTAATAAAAAACTGATATTTGTATCAAACGCAGAATGGGTTAGTCTAAACATTAAAAACTAATTACTGCATCTTGAAGTCATATAATCATAAATTCAGGGGTCTTAGCAAGAGCAGCCTCTCTATCCCCTGGGATATAGGTAAGGTTGTTTGATCCCATCACTCCCTCCTCAAACCCTACCAATAACTCTGATATAAGTGGGATTATACCGGGTATGTTTGTTTGTTTGTTAACTCAAGTATAAGAACTTCAAAGCTTATAAGAATATGGACAACACATGACCAAGTATATTTCTTACAAAGTTAATTGACTAATTGTTGGCTTATAATGAAAAAAAATATACAATCTTTGTCAACTCAAGTCAACTTCTTTAAGATATGTTGATAGTGACACACCAAAAATGCAAAAATACAAACATAAAAAACCACTACATCAAGATAAAGAACTTACTTTATTCTGCATAGCTGTGGTCAAAGTCAAAATATCTACATGTCCCTTCATGTTCATTAAAAAAGCAAGAAGAACACCTTCGTTTAATGGCGTCTTCAAATACCAGCATGCAGCAAGTGTCCCAACAATCTTGCCACCAATACTCAACACAATAACCATTAAAACAATTGCAATTCTTTTTAACTCATTTAAATAACTTGTATCTGCTTTGAACCCTGTGTAGCCAAAATAAATTGGGAAAATGAAATTGCGAACTGTGTATGTGAGAATGGCTAACAGCGTTCGAGCCGACTTCCCACCCCTTGGGAAAGTGGACCCCATTAGGAAACAAGCTATTATGCTGCTAAATCCCATAGTTTCTAGTGTCATTGCAGCAACAAGAATAACTGAACAAAGTAACATAACTTCCACAGCTTGAAGATTCTTTTCATCTCTATTTCTTTTATTAAGCCAGTTAACCAAATGTGTGGTGAAAATAATAATTCCCACAAGAAGTAAAAGTGAAAAAAAAGCCATGAGTGCCCAACCATTAACTGTTCTTTTGTGTTTCTCACCAGATATAATGACCAAAATAAACACAGCATACATGTCACCAATTAAGGAAGAAGATACAGCTAATCTTCCAATATCTGAGGTGGCAAACTTTAAATCAGCAGCCAAACGGAATACAATTGGAGATGCAGTGTTGGCTAAAACCACTGTGATGACTAATGCTAATGTGAACCGTGATCCACGCGATCCTGTTTCTTCATATACAAATAAAGAAATGGCGGATGCAAATATTGTACACATTAAGCATCCACCACACGCGATAATGATTACTGCACGCAAGTTTCTCATCAAATAAGAGATATCCATTTCAAGGCCTAAGAGAAACATGATGCATATTCTACAGTATAATGCCATACTTTCATAGAAATCCACAGCAAAATTCTGAAAGAAGAAGAAGTGGATTGATGGTGCTCTTGATAAACCTGATGGACCGAGCACAAACCCTGCCTGTAGTAAACAATAAGAACCCCAAATAAAGAATCAAATGGGTGTAATAGTTGAACATTATGCAGAATTAACCAACAAGAAATAACATGTAATTTGTATCTAGGGATGTATTTGGATCATTGCAATTAAGTCAGTTGCAGTTAAAGGTAACTAATTTTATTATGATTAAAGTGGTTGTGGTATATAATAGTCACCCTAGACCAATGTTACAAACAGGACATTTAACCATGATAAATATTATGTATAAATGGTTTTTCAACTCTTGTATATGTTATGAATACAGCGAGTATCGAAAATGTAGTATTATATTAAGTGTGTGGATGCGAGTGTTTGTTTCTATATGAATGTTTGCATTTAAGGCATGCTTTTGTATTTTGATTAAAGTATTACCAAGCACCTATAATGGTATAATGTCTTAGTCAAAGGGTTAAAATGTAAATATATGAAGTAAGGGGGTAGGAAGAGTAAATGGGCATAATAGTTTGTTAAGTTAATTAATCTCTTGTTCAAAGTTCAACCTTTAATACAACAAAGGGCGTTGTGTATGTAGCCTCTTACTGTCTCTAAAAGTGTTCTTTCTCAACCCGTTTTGTTTTAGACATTCATTTTTGCTAGTCAGTATCAACATGAACCGCTTAAAGGTTTATTTGGAAATTTTTCACTCTCTTAATGTATATCAAACAAGATAATGGAAGGGAAATAGAGATGGTTTGGGCATATGAAGAGGAGACAGATCAAGTAAGAACGGTGAAAATCCTCACAGTGGAGGGGAGGAGGAGCATAGGTAGGACCCAAACTGGCATGAGATGAGCGAATTAGGCAGAAGTTACTAGATTTGTACCTCTATGAGGGCATGAGCGGGAATATGAGAGATCTTGGAGACGTCGGATTAAGGTTATGGGCTTTTAGGGGAATGTATAAATTATGTCTTAGAGTCACCTTGGGCCTTAGTTTTTCCTTAGCTTTCCTACACTTTTGTTTACCTTAGCCTTAGTTTTGCCTTAGAGTTGTCTTGGCGTATAGAATTTTTTTTAGGCGATCCTTTAGGTATTTTCAAGGGGTTTGTGCTACCTTTTCTTATCTCTTTACTCTTTTACCTGCTCCTCCTACTTTAGTTTACTCACAACTTTAGGTTAGTGGTATTTTACACTACTATCATTATTACCACTTTTTTGCATGGTTGTTACTTCGATTCCCTTAGCTACAGTTTATGTTATTCTGATTACTACACTTGTACACTATACTCATAAAAAATGTTTTTTTGGAGCCACCTCTCTATCCACCGGGACAAGGAAAGGTTTGTCATCATCCCTCCAGTGGTTACGTTTGTTTGTTTCGATGTACTTGGATCACGAGCTGATGATTCTTACTACAGTCACCTCATTGTTGCAATCATTCAAGTTATTCACTCCAATCCCAAATCACACAATTTCAATTAGGGCTAAAATTCAAAATTACAAAAAAACAAGCAAATTAAAATTCTATAATTTCAATTAGGCCAGAACATCATCAATAAAAGGTAATGCATTCGTATACTGAAAACTGCATATATAAATTCATGGATTTCGAGCAATTCAATGTATCAAAACACAACATATTTAAAAAAAAATTGAATATGAGATGGAAGAGGTGACATACTTACGAGGATCTGAGCAAGGGGGGCAGGCTGGCCCAATGGTTTGAGGAAGATCTGGAAAACATGAGAGAGGACCAAAATGGCGGAGACCTGTGTGGTCATCGTCAATGCTGGGTTCATCATGTCGTTATCAGGGCATGATAACTCCGACGTCTCATCCATCCTGGCTGTATATGTCAAAGATCCAATTTCTAACTTTTTATTCCTGAAACAATGAAGAAACGATGGAGGAATGGTTTACATATTTTGTTGAAGATGAATTTGGAAGGAGGTAGAGAAAGATGATGATGTACCTACAAATTTCCCGTTTTTTCGTTCATGGCGTTTATTTTTCTTTTTTCACATAAACTTAGAATATAACTTTTTCTAACATTTTAAATATGTAATAAAAATATTTAAATCGTGTATTTTTTTTTAACGGCAACATCTATATATTCAAGGATACTTGGGTTTTATCAGGGCAACCCCCGAAATATCCAGGGCAGTCCACCCTAGGAGGAACCCCCAACTGGACCCTTGACCTAGCCACATATCATTTTTTATTGTGATCATATGAGAAGTCTTGGGGCTACCATTGCACCAGATGGCCAACGGTAATCATGTATTATTATGACCGTATTATGTTATCCACCAAATATAATATTTTTATACTTTCTTATGTTTCAGGTTTCAGGTTTAGCCGTTAAATTCCTTAATACTTAACATGTTCTACTAGGCAATAGCAATTTAACACACACATAGAGATGTAACCAAAAATCACAAATTAACAATGTCAAAAATACATGTCTAAAACTCTTATTAACCCAAACCAAGAATGTTTACACGATACATATTACTAAAAAAAAACATTACAAACAACTAAATTGTACAAGGGTTTAGATCATCAATAGAATGACCATAATCTCTACACAATCACAAGACTAAGAGACTTAGCTCATCAATCGATGAAACCCTAAACCAGACAAGAAGACAATGGCCTGATAGAGAAAAAAAAAAGCGAACGAACGAGAAGAAATTGAGGTGATTGATCAGCCATCCACTCTCTCACCTTAATATATACGCTCCAAACTAAAACGGATTATCCATGACCCATTCTCAACCCGCGTGTACTTTAGAGAGGAAACGGGTTGAGATGTGTTTCAGCTTCAGCCCAACTTCCAACTCTAGCTCACCAATAACTTCAGCCCATATAAAATGAAGCCCACATAGCTGGAGGTAAAGGTGCACAAAAAAACCGGTTTGGAGCTAACCGATTCGGGTTAGGCTAAAACCGTCGGGTTGAAACCGGTTTGAAGCATTTAGGAGTATACCGGGTTGGGGACCGGTTTGTGTGAACCGGTTTGGAAAACCGGTTTTTAAACCGGTTTGAACCGATTTTTGCGCTGACAAAAAACTAGCCGTTGGGGAACGGATTTATAGCCGTTGGGGCCGATTTTGGCCTTTTTTGGCCCCATTTGCACTCTTAAAACACTATAGATAGATGAGGGGTGTTTAGGGTTGATCACACCTCTCTTTACACTCTCTAATTTCTAAAACCGCTCTTTAACCGCTCAAAAACGCTCTCTAAACTCTAAAAAAAAGCATGGCAAGTTTTGGTTTTGGTGGTTCCTCAAACGAAGTTACCGTTGTGGAAATTCGAGCAATAACGAGAAATCCGGCAATTTGGTGCAATTACGATCTATGTTTGTTGTCAAACGGGAAGGAACGTGCTCGGTGCAAGATGTGTGGTGCGTTTTTGGGGAAAGATTCAAACACTAGTTTGAAAACGCATATGGAAAAATCTTGCCCGTCCTTGAAGGGAATTCAAAGTGAAGGTCAAGCCTCGATGATAAGCAAATAAGGAATTTGGAACTTTGATCCAAATATTGTTCGAGATCGAATGGCGAGGTTAGTGATTCAAGAAGGATTGCTGTTCAACCACTTTGACAATCCGCGCTTGACAAGGATGATTCAAGAGACACTCCAACCACGTTATCATCAAGTAAGTCGCACAACCCTTAGACGAGATTGTATAAAAATGTGGAAAAAAGCAAAAAAATAATTAATTTTGGGTTTTGAAAATTTGGAAGCCGGTGTAAACTTAACCACCGATGTTTGGTCGGCTCCACATGGTATACCCGATTCGTACCTTTGCGTTACCGCACATTGGGTTGATTCCAATACGTGGCAAATGATGAAGCGTACAATCGCGTTTGACTTGTTTGAATATCCACACACAGGCGAAAATTTATTTTATATATTAGATGGTGTTATAACCGAATTTAAATTACAAAATAAATTTTTTTCAATATCTTTTGATAATGCATCTAATAATACAAATGCGGTTCAAAAACTAAAAATTAAATATAAACCGGTTTGCAACGGCGTTTTTTCCATAGTCGATGTGTCGCACACATCATTGAAACACACCACTTTTAAAAACAAAGCTTTAACGCGCGGAAGTCTAAATCCCAGAATTTTTTTTTTTTTAACCTCTAGCGGCCCGCGAGAAACATAGACCACACCCGTCGCGGCCCGCGAGGAGGCTTTTTTCACAGAAAGTTTCCAGCTTTTTCTGCAGTTCATACTTAGCCATTTTTTTCATTTTGCTTAACATCAAAACTTTACCAACCCTTAGATTTTTTACCAAAAACATCATGACAACATATGATTACATCAAAACATAACTTTTGTGCCAAATTACACCACTTTACAAGGATTTTACAAAAATCCTCAAAATACCAAAAAAATGCATACGAGAACCCTCCAAGCTTGGACGTTGACCTTGACCTATTTCGGAGCTTTCCCTGCATAACCACATAAACTTATAACCATTAGTAATGAGATAAACACAATCAACAAGTATTTGCTACTTGTTTTCATCCTTTTCACCCATTTGACCCATTTGCCTCTATTTGGTCAATTATAGATCCATACATTAGCATTTCATCAACATATTACCATTGTAATGTGTTAAACATAACAAACAAGTGATTACAACTTGTTTTCACACCTTTCACCCATTTGACCCGTTAACCCCCATTTGGCCAATTAAGGATTTCATACACTTGTATATCACCTACAAGTTACTTTCATCATTTCATTATCACTTTTCCATTTCCATTATGGCACGTAGGCCATAACTTCATATCCCAAAGGATACGAGATCATAACTCCATAACTAATCTATCCATTATGGTACTTAGACCATAACTCCATATCCATTCTATCCATTATGGTACTTAGACCATAACTCCATATCCATTCTATCCATTATGGTTCATAGACCATAACTACATATCAACATATCTATTATAGTATAAATACTATAACTACATTCCTTCAATTATGCATACAATTTCATGCTCATTCATACCACATAACAAATTGTGCAACTTTACACATTATACATACAACCTTGCATAAAACTCATTTATCCCCGTTTCATTTATGATCAACACATAATCCATTTCCATTATAGCTTAACACTATAACTACATTCATTCATTGTACATACTAAATCATTCACAATTTATCATATCACAAGTATGTTCACAATCACATAACACATAATTCACAAAATTCACCATTTATCATCAATACTAAGTAAGTGCATAGGCACTTACCTTTCGGGTTAGAAGATCTCGCACCGCTCTCAAGCTTTGCAATTTGATTACCTAAACACATTCGCCTAGTTTAGTAATCTAACATATACCAACATTTCATTACAATTGAGTTCACAACCCAATTTCTCAATTCCAACCCAAATTGACCCGTTTGGGTTATCCTCATAGCCAAACACCCTCTTTCACCACAAACTCACCTACTTGAGTTTCATTAACTTAATCTTAACACTAATTCTTCTTTCAAAAATTATTATTAAGTTAATTTGGTGTTTGTTCAAGTGTCTAGCATCTTAAAAACACTTAATCTTCATTAATTCACCATTCTAGCATCATGATCCAAACACCCCCAATTTCCACCATATGAACCCTAACTTTTCAAAATCAAAATCAAAATCAAAGGGTTCTAGGATGTTAATCATCATTCTTTAACTTTAGTTTAGCTAGATTATCAATAATCTAACACCATTTCATCACATGCATACATAATTTCGGATTTCACCCAAAACCCACCAAGACCACATACATGGTGAAATCAAGAGGAAGAGAATCACTTACTTGATGTTAGGAAGGTATTGTGTGAGCCAAAACCTTCACTAATCAAGCTTCAATTACACGAAAATGGCTTCAACACACTTTTCTCTTTTCTTCCTCTTCTCTTGAACGACCAAACAACCAAATGAGGTTTAATTTTGACTTTTGCTAGTCAATATGGCAGATTTTGCCATTTACACTTTTGGCCCCTTAACTTCCATTTCACTCATTTCATTCCATAGTTAGTTAAAACTAACATAACTTCATTATTAACTTGAAACCCACTAATTTCAACTTATTTCATAAATATTATTTTCACCATAATATTTATTAAAATGCTTTATTTATTTGAAAACGAAACCCGGATTTTGGTTCGTTACAAATCACCTCCCCTTATTTGGGTTTCGTCCCCGAAACCCGACTTTACATAAAAAGGTTCGGATAATGTTTAAGCATTTCTTCCTCGGTTTCCCAAGTCATTTCCGCTCCCTTTCTATGTTTCCACCTCACCAAAATTTGGCTAATCTCTTTATTGCGCAAACGCTTCACTTTTCTATCCAAGATTGCCACCGGTTCTTCAACATAATTCAACTTTTCATCCAATTCGATATCGTCCAAAGGGAGAAAAGTAGATTCATCCGCCAAACACTTCCGTAAATGAGACACATGAAATGTGTTATGAAGTCTACTTAGTCCCTCCGGTAGCTCCAAACGATAAGCTACCGTACCCACCTTTGCTATCACCTTAAACGGCCCGATGAAACGAGGACTTAATTTCCCCCGTTTCCTAAACCGTATCACCCCTTTCCAAGGAGAGACTTTCAAAAGCACAAAGTCTCCCACTTGAAACTCAATCGCCCGCTTCCTATTATCCGCATAAGACTTTTGGCGATCTTGAGCCGCCTTCAAGCGTGCTCTAATTTGGTCAATACTATCATTAGTTTCCTTGACCACTTCGACACTACCAAGCTCCCGTTGACCAATCTCACCCCAACACACAGGTGTTCGACACTTTCTCCCATACAATGCCTCAAAAGGCGGTATACCAATACTAGAATGGTAACTATTGTTGTAAGAGAATTCCGCCAACGGTAAATGGTCGTCCCAACTACCTCCAAAATCCAAGGCACACGCTCGCAACATATCCTCGAGCGTTTGAATCGTACGCTCGCTTTGCCCATCCGTTTGTGGATGATAAGCGGTGCTGAGGTTCAACCTTGTCCCCATATCCTCATGGAATTTCTTCCAAAAACGAGAAGTGAATCTCGTATCACGATCCGATATAATCGACACTGGCACACCATGATGTGACACAATTTCCTTCACATACATTTCCGCCAATCTATCTGAAGAATATGTTTCCTTTATAGGAAGGAAATGTGCACTCTTCGTCAACCGATCCACTACTACCCATATCGCATCATAACCCTTTCGAGTTTTTGGTAGTTTAGTGATCAAATCCATGGTTATATTCTCCCATTTCCAAAGCGGTATTTCAAGCGGTTGAAGCTTTCCATACGGCTTTTGATGTTCCGCCTTAACTCTTAAGCATGTGAGACACTTCTCCACATACTTAACAATATCACGCCTCATACCCGGCCACCAAAAATGACACCTCAAATCATAAAACATCTTCGTGGCCCCCGGATGGATAGAATATTTGGATTTATGCGCCTCGTCAAGAATAGTTGTCAAGACACTTGAAAACCTAGGTATCCAAATTCTATCAAAGCATGTCTTCAAACCCATGCTATTTTCACCAAGCTTATCAACATAAGAAATCATCCGTTCTTTCTTCTAGTCACCACCAAGTGCTAACACTTGGGCCTCCCGGATTTCATCAATAAGAGATGATGAAATTGTCATCTTAAATGAATTCACCTTGATAGGTGAATGATTTGACTTCCTACTAAGCGCATCCGCCACAACATTCGCTTTACCCGGATGATAAAGTATCTCACAATCATAATCCTTAACCAATTCAAGCCACCGTCTTTGCCTCATATTGAGGTCCTTTTGGTCAAAGAAATATTTGAGACTTTTGTGATCCGTGTAGATCGTACACTTAGCACCATACAAATAATGCCTCCAAATCTTGAGCGCGAAAACCACGGCTGCAAGCTCTAAATCATGGGTTGGGTAATTCACCTCGTGAGTCTTTAATTGCCTAGATGCATAGGCAATCACTTTCCCCCTTTGCATCAAAACACACCCTAACCCCGAATGTGAGGCATCCGAATAAACAACAAAATCCTCGGTCCCGTCCGGCAAGGATAAAACAGGCGCCTTAGTCAACTTTTCTTTCAAGAGTTGAAAGGCAGATTCTTGCTCGGGACTCCAAACAAACTTTGTCTCCTTACGAGTCAACTTCGTCATCGGCAAAGCAATCCGAGAGAAGTTTTTGATGAATCTCCGATAATAACCCGCTAACCCCAAGAAACTTCTAATCTCCGAAGGCGTCTTCGGTGATGACCAATCGTTAACCGCCATAATCTTGGATGGGTCAACGGTAATTCCTTTTTCATTAATCACATGACCCAAGAATTGGATCTCGCGCAACCAAAATGCGCACTTGGAGAATTTAGCATAAAGCTTCTCCTTTTGCAAGACTTCAAGAATCTCACGCAAATGACAAGCGTGATCACCCTCGCTCCTTGAATAGATGAGAAGATCGTCAATAAACACAATGACCGAACGATCAAGGAACGGTCTACACACCCGGTTCATGAGATCCATGAAAAACGCAGGTGCGTTGGTCAAACCGAAAGGCATAACCGTAAACTCATAGTGACCGTAACGAGTGCGAAAAGCTGTCTTATGAACATCTTCTTCCTTCACTTTCAACTGATGATACCTGGACTTCAAGTCAATCTTAGAAAACCATGACGCCCCTTGCAATTGGTCGAAAAGATCGTCAATCCTAGGCAATGGGTACCTATTCTTCACGGTCAACTTGTTCAACTCCCGGTAATCCATACACATCCTCATGCTACCATCCTTCTTTTTGACGAAGAGAACGGGCGCACCCCAAGGTGAAACACTTGGGCGTATAAAACCCTTGTCAAGAAATTCTTTTAATTGCTCCATGAGTTCTTTCATTTCTGGCGGTGCCAATCTATAAGGCGCTTTAGCTACCGGCTTAGCACCCGGTATCAAATCAATTCCAAACTCTATCTCCCTATCTGGCGGAATCCCCGGTAACTCGTCAGGAAACACATCTACGAATTGGTTCACGACCGGTACATCGTGAATCTCCTTTACTCTTTCATTCACATCCGCGACACAAGCCATGTACGCCTTGCACCCACGCGCCATGTACTTGGTCGCCTTCACATAAGTGCACAACCTTACTTTACCCTTTTTATCACCTTCTATATAGATGGACTCTCCCGACGGGGAAACAAGTTGGATTGCCTTCGGTCCACATAAAATACTCGCCTTATTCTTTGACAACCAATCCATCCCCACAATAACATCAAAATCTCCCATAGCCAAAGGAATCAAATCAATAAAGAAAGTTTCACCCCCCGCTCTCAACTTACAATCTCTAAAAATGTCAAAGACAAGGAAACTCTTATCATTAGCCGCTTCGATTTCTAAGGGTTCATCTAACTTGCTACTTACAAAAGAAGAATGCTTAACAAATTTCAAAGACACAAACGAACGACTAGCCCCCGAATCAAATAGAACTAGTGCAGGTAATGAGTTAATCTTGAATGTACCTGACACCACCTCCGAGTTGTTCTTTGCTTCCTCCGCAGATATGTGGAAAGCTCTACCCTTAGGCCTGGGTATCTCAACTTTTCTCTCGCTTCCACCTTGCTTCAAATCCGGGCAATCCGCCCTAAGGTGTCCTGGCTTGTAACAATTATAGCATATACGAATCTGGCTTGGACACTGATTTGCCATATGCCCCGGCTTCCCACACTTGTAACAATTCGACGTTCCCTTCTTACAATCCCCATAGTGCTCCTTCCCACAAACTTTGCATCCTCGAGAAGAGAACTTGGTAAAAGGCTTCTTACTAGGGCTCCCACCCTTTATCTTGCTCACCACTTGATCCACAATTTCCTTTTTCCTCTTCTCTCCTCTAGCTTCTTGCCTCCTCAACTCCACTTCCCTTTCCCGACACCTGTTTATCAAATCCACAAGCGTGGTGAAAGAAGATGGAGATATGCTATCTCTGAATTCCACAGTCAACATAGCATAAAATCTGTCAATCTTCGCCTTCTCGGTCGACACCACGTCCGGACAGAACTTGGCGCGATCAAAGAAAGCTCCAGCCAACTCATCTATTGACTCATTCTTTTGCCTCATGAGGAGAAACTCCTCAGTCATTCTATCAACTGCGGCTTGCGGGCAATGATACTTCAGAAAAGCCGCCTTAAACTCCTCCCAAGACATGGAGGTCACACCCAAAACACCCCTCTCCTTGCGGAGATTCAACAACCACTCCTTTGCCCTTCCAGTCAACAAAGGCACACTGAACATCACCCTATCCTCGGGCTTACATTTAGTAGTCTCAAAATTAGACTCCATATCCACAACCCACCTGTGGCTCAGAATCGGGTCCACTTGCCCGTCATATTCCTTGGGCTTAATTACCATAAACTCTTTTAGGGTACAACCCTGTGGCACCCTTTCCTTCTCCTTTAACACGTCTTCGAGGGTAAGCTTGATAGCCCCTCTCATTTCTTCCATTAACAAGGTTGTGGCTTGCTCGAAGGCCTTAGCCACTTCCTCTTTTATCATATCTTGGATTCTTGGATCCAATGGTTCACTACTTGCATCTTCTGCCATCTCTAAACTGAGAAAATGAACCACAAACACCTTAATACCCTTTCACTTTCAATACCCTAGGTAGCCATTACACATTCACTATTATATGTATTAAGTATATATTTACCTATTTATATACATACATACATATATAACCACCTTCACCTAATCCTTGCAAATGTTCATTGTTATATGGTTATCATAAAGTCTCTTGCACATTTCGTCTTATTAAACATATTGGCCAGACATTTTTAATAATACGTCATGCCCAATTGTAATTACCATTCCCATATAACAAGTCACAAAACAAGTTTCGGCACACATAACACCTTGTCATTCAATCAATCATATGCATTTACAACATATATACATAACCACTTATTAAATCATTACTAACCTTTCATTTCCGAAAGCTCCGAGTCTTAGTCAAGTCCTTCGTGGATTCTCGTATCATTTCCCCCATATCAAGAGCATCCGGTTTGAGTTTGGTGCCACCACACCAAATCCCTCAAACCATTGCTCTGATACCAAGTTGAAACACACCACTTTTAAAAACAAAGCTTTAACGCGCGGAAGTCTAAATCCCAGAAATTTTTTTTTTTTTTAACCTCTAGCGGCCCGCGAGAAACATAGACCACACCCGTCGCGGCCCGCGAGGAGGCTTTTTTCACAGAAAGTTTCCAGCTTTTTCTGCAGTTCATACTTAGCCATTTTTTTCATTTTGCTTAACATCAAAACTTTACCAACCCTTAGATTTTTTACCAAAAACATCATGACAACATATGATTACATCAAAACATAACTTTTGTGCCAAATTACACCACTTTACAAGGATTTTACAAAAATCCTTAAAATACCAAAAAAATGCATACGAGAACCCTCCAAGCTTGGACGTTGACCTTGACCTATTTCGGAGCTTTCCCTGCATAACCACATAAACTTATAACCATTAGTAATGAGATAAACACAATCAACAAGTATTTGCTACTTGTTTTCATCCTTTTCACCCATTTGACCCATTTGCCTCTATTTGGTCAATTATAGATCCATACATTAGCATTTCATCAACATATTACCATTGTAATGTGTTAAACATAACAAACAAGTGATTACAACTTGTTTTCACACCTTTCACCCATTTGACCCGTTAACCCCCATTTGGCCAATTAAGGATTTCATACACTTGTATATCACCTACAAGTTACTTTCATCATTTCATTATCACTTTTCCATTTCCATTATGGCACGTAGGCCATAACTTCATATCCCAAAGGATACGAGATCATAACTCCATAACTAATCTATCCATTATGGTACTTAGACCATAACTCCATATCCATTCTATCCATTATGGTACTTAGACCATAACTCCATATCCATTCTATCCATTATGGTTCATAGACCATAACTACATATCAACATATCTATTATAGTATAAATACTATAACTACATTCCTTCAATTATGCATACAATTTCATGCTCATTCATACCACATAACAAATTGTGCAACTTTACACATTATACATACAACCTTGCATAAAACTCATTTATCCCCGTTTCATTTATGATCAACACATAATCCATTTCCATTATAGCTTAACACTATAACTACATTCATTCATTGTACATACTAAATCATTCACAATTTATCATATCACAAGTATGTTCACAATCACATAACACATAATTCACAAAATTCACCATTTATCATCAATACTAAGTAAGTGCATAGGCACTTACCTTTCGGGTTAGAAGATCTCGCACCGCTCTCAAGCTTTGCAATTTGATTACCTAAACACATTCGCCTAGTTTAGTAATCTAACATATACCAACATTTCATTACAATTGAGTTCACAACCCAATTTCTCAATTCCAACCCAAATTGACCCGTTTGGGTTATCCTCATAGCCAAACACCCTCTTTCACCACAAACTCACCTACTTGAGTTTCATTAACTTAATCTTAACACTAATTCTTCTTTCAAAAATTATTATTAAGTTAATTTGGTGTTTGTTCAAGTGTCTAGCATCTTAAAAACACTTAATCTTCATTAATTCACCATTCTAGCATCATGATCCAAACACCCCCAATTTCCACCATATGAACCCTAACTTTTCAAAATCAAAATCAAAATCAAAGGGTTCTAGGATGTTAATCATCATTCTTTAACTTTAGTTTAGCTAGATTATCAATAATCTAACACCATTTCATCACATGCATACATAATTTCGGATTTCACCCAAAACCCACCAAGACCACATACATGGTGAAATCAAGAGGAAGAGAATCACTTACTTGATGTTAGGAAGGTATTGTGTGAGCCAAAACCTTCACTAATCAAGCTTCAATTACACGAAAATGGCTTCAACACACTTTTCTCTTTTCTTCCTCTTCTCTTGAACGACCAAACAACCAAATGAGGTTTAATTTTGACTTTTGCTAGTCAATATGGCAGATTTTGCCATTTACACTTTTGGCCCCTTAACTTCCATTTCACTCATTTCATTCCATAGTTAGTTAAAACTAACATAACTTCATTATTAACTTGAAACCCACTAATTTCAACTTATTTCATAAATATTATTTTCACCATAATATTTATTAAAATGCTTTATTTATTTGAAAACGAAACCCGGATTTTGGTTCGTTACAATCATTAACTTGGCGGTGCAAGCCGGGCTTGCAATTGAAGGGGTTTCAAACTTAACATATACTTTTCGACTAATGCTTAAAGATATTTTTAGTAACAAAAAAAGATACCATGATTATATTAGATTTTGTCGTGAAACAAATAATCTTTGCTTAGGTCCGAATTGGGACGTCGAGACAAGATGAAACTCGACTTATACTATGTTTTATAGCGCTTTACGACAAAGAGAAACTTTAGAACTATTTCATGAAATGCTTGTCTCAAAACCTCGTCGTAAAATTCTAAAGTTTCCGTCTACGAGTTGGGACATTTTAAAAGACGTAACCGAATTGCTTGAAGTTTTCAAAACCGCCACCACTTTTTTATCTGGTGTTTATTATCCCACAAGTCCATTAACTCTAAAAAAATATATTTAATGGCTAACAAGTTGTATGAATTTGAAAATAAAAGCCCTCTTTTTTACAAAAATGATAGAACCGATGAAAGAAAAATTAGTGAAATATTTTAAAGAAATGCCTCCCGTTATAACTTGCGCCGCTGCGTTAAACCCTACCATAAATGTTTACGGGGTTGAAACTTTGATTGATAGAATTACTTACACTTTGAATTTGGATAGTGAAGACATCCATTTTGCACAAGTCATAAAAACATATTTTAACAAATGTTTACAAGATTTATTTGATGTTTATTTACATAAATATGGTACAACTCCGATTCCACATGATACAATGGGTACATCATCAAGTGGTAGCTCGAGAGATGTTAATTTGAATTTATATAACGAAATGTTAAATGAATTTAGTAAACGGGCTCGAGGTACCACCCCGAGTAGCGAACTCGGAAGGTATATTGGCACAAACTTTTTAGCGTTTATGCCTCCTACCGTTTTTGAGGAGTTTGATATTTTGGCTTGGTGGAAAAAAAATGAAGCTTCGTTTCCGATTCTTTCCGCCATGGCCCGTGATGTACTTGATAAGTAACCAAAGTTTCATGCATTAAAGGGTGCAATATGTTATATTTATGCAAATTAATATGGGGAATACAAAGGTTTTGTGTAGATGTGCATGTGCAGGTGTTGGAAGCTTAATGTATGATTTTAGAAGATATTATGCGAGATATGCAAGAGTTGGATGGAAGACGGAAGAAACGGGGCAAAAATGCATGGTCCAGCGTAAGTCTACGCCACCTGGCGTAAGCCTACGCCTCCCAGCATAGGCCTACGCCTAACTAGTTTCTTCACAGCAGGCTTCAGGGACACGACGTAAGCCTACGCCCCCAACGTAAGTTTACGCTGGTTACGTTTCAGACGCGGATTTTTAGTGAAACAACCGATTTTTAGTGTTTAATTGGGGTTTTCTTCCCCAAATTCGACATGATCAGTTTCTACATCGATTTTGGGCGATTTTGGGAGTGCTTGGAGGTTAGGAACCATATTCTTGAAGATTGGTATCAAGAAATTGAAGAATCGAAGATGAATTCCACAACCATGAGCGGCTAATCCACCGGTAATTATTCCCGGGTGGATTGTTTGTAAGTTTTTAGGGTTTTTATCATGTGCTAGCTTTGAGAAACAATTCTTGTAATCGTTTGGTTTGAAATACTTGAATCTTTGTGTTTAGTATGGTTATGAACTCACGGGAATCGATAAATTCTTGCACCATTGACCCCGTTAGATGATAATTGCTATGAACGTTGATTTGTGTTGAATCTATTGATTAATCTAATTCTATATTGCATACATTTGTCTCGATTTCATTCATGGATATTGTTTTACACTATTTGCCAATGATGTATGAATGGTGATGTTCTTGGTTAGATTTAGTTAATTTGATTTGGATAACCATTCGATTGTTTGAACTCATATGTTGGTGTGATAATCCCTAATTACTTGTGAACTTGAAACCCGGGTGTGATTCCTTTGTAATTATTGTTTACAATCTAAATCGTTTGTTTGGAACTTGATTACTATCGGTCATAATTGTTAGTTGATAATCATTGTTTGTTGAGTTTGATAAGTTTCACCTAAATCATTGCTTGTGTTTGGTCAGAAAGACCCACTGTCACTTCATAAATCACATTGTTAATTGAAGCTAAGCACTGACCACAAACTCTTCGTGGTTCGACACCCTTCTTACCCTAACTAGTTTAAGGTGATTAGGACACTCTAATTCTTTATCTTTGACCGGTCCCTTCGACACCGATCAGTACTAACCATCCAAGCTTCCATGGTAGCTTCAGAATCTGCGTTTTCTTTTAGTGGCAGGGTCTTATCGATACGAAGGACTAGACTCACCCCCCTAGCGATGGAAATGTGCATTTGCTTGAAGGACAATTTGGATGCGATGGATAGGATACAAGACCAAACTTCTCTCGAAGACGAAATTCAAGCCGAAGAAATCATACACAACAACAAGGTTGATCTTGGAATATCCGAACCATTCACCGATGAAGAACTAGCCGAAGATGCAAGGCTACGAAGTTCTAGTTCCGAAGACAACACACAAGAATAATCAATCAATATTCCAAAAAATAAAAATATACATTGTCATTTGTAATGCTTTACAATTTTATAATTTTATCTTTTCATGTTTTTTAATTTCCGAACTTTTCAAATATTAATAAACGTTGAACTTTATGTTTTATATTTGTTATTATTATTTTTTTATATTAAAAATATAAAATTTATTTGTTTTTTTTTAATAAAACCCGGTTTAAACCGGTTTACCACACAAACCGGTTTGTAACCAACCCTAACCGGTTTGACCAGTTAGTCATTCTCCACCTACGAAACCGGTTTAACCCGAACCGGTTTAGGCCCGAACCGGTTTTGACTTTTCGTTGACCAAACCGGTTCGATTCGGGTTAAACCGGTTTGGGTTAAAAAACCGATTTGTTTACCACTAGCTGGAGGCGTGGAGCTTATACGTGGAACAAGAGGCCCAGACGTGAATTCAACCGATCAACACCAAAGAAAAAATATATTAGAAAAATAATAGCCATAACATTTGCTATTTGAGTTATTTACATCTTCAACATCCCCCGTTAATTTAAATGTCAAATTCATCGAACATATTAAAGATGTTGCATAAAATCTCATGTTGATTCAAAAGGACTTCCTTGGTAAAAATATCAACTAACTGATCTTTGGAATCAACTGAAATTACTTTAACAACACTAGAATGCAACTTTTCCCTTAAAAAATATATCTATTTCAAAATGCTTTGTTTTTTTTTTTCTAAATAACGACTTTTCAAAAAAAAATTAGAGAAAATGTTTTTTAACTAAAAAAAACGTTTTTTATCTTCTTTTTTGAATATGGTTTAAAAAAAACTTTTAAGGAAGATTTTCTTATTATTTTTCTAAACTTTTTATTATTGAAAGGATTAAAAAAAACACTTTTTTCTTCATTTTTAATGGTTACTTATTTTCAAAAAATATTCTATAAATAAGAATATTAATTTATATAAGAAAAAAAGAAAGGTAACAATTTTTATTTTTTTTGACAACTGTGTTATTTTCAGGAGGAATGGTATGACAAGTAAGGATGACGGATATGAATTTATATGTAAAAAAGTAAAAGATTATAAAATTATGAACTACCTTAATTCGATTCGGTTTCAACCAAAAAAATTGTAAGCTGAATAAAAAAAAAACGGAACCGCTAAACATCCAATTGTATACTTTTTACTCCATCTCTCCCCATAACTAATAAAGCCTCAAGTTCGTACTCACGTCTGAACTTGTCCTATGTCACAATCCCTTCTCCCTAGAACTCAAGTCTAACGGGTCATTTACCCATTTACTCATTTATTTATCAAAACTGTTCAATAGTATTTTGTCACCTTAAAATTACTCATTTACTCAGATTTTATTGGAAACATCCTACTCATTTACTCACCAACTTTTTTTATAAAAAAATAAACATTTAAATAAAAAAAGTCAAATTCATTAAATTAAAATTAACATAATACAATTAAAAATAAAAAACCTAAAGATAAAAATTAAAAAAACTAGAAAATTAACAAAATAAATAAAAGCTAGATAATAAAATTTTAAAATCTAAAAGGTGCATTGCCATCCATACTTTGCGGCAATTCACGTTTACGTTGCAATACAATCGACAAGTACGGTTCTACGAGATGATCATGCGATTCGGTGAACGTTTTGATATCACGATCCTTTTGTTTTTCAAGCATCAACTCAATCTCCGTTTGTTCTCTTTTTAATTTTGCTTCCGTCATCTTATCCCGAATACTTTTTTTTTCTATCTCCAACGCTTTCATAGTCTTGTATTCTTCGACTATGTCTACCAAATTTCCCTTACTAGATGAACTTTCGGGCGATTTCTTCCCCGGACGTTTTGGCCTTGTCGGTGTCGTGTCGTTTTGCGGTTCGGCGTTCACATTTATGTCGGGAAAGAGGTTTGTAAAACCCTCCGGGTCACTTGGGGTTCTCGACTCGGAAGTTTTTGTTCTTTTTTAGGACTGACTTCCTTCTAAATCCTCACCCATCAATGCTATGGGTTCTCATTTAGTATTGTTGCGTACAACCTCCCAACATTTCAAGTTGGTAAATGACCTTTTGTACACTTTCTTGTAATGGTTTAAAACCGCTTCAACAAGGTCCAAATCACTTGTACCACTCGGCTTTCTTTGTTTCTCTCTCTCTCTCTCTCTCTATATATATATATAATTTGAAATGTTAACTAAGAAAATTAAAAAATACCTATATAATTTGAAAAATAAATCTTACCATTTGTTGGTAACACCCGTTGAAGACGATCATTTTTTATTAAGATCCTTCCACTTCCAAGACATTTGGTCAACGGTCCGATCGTTTTCACCAAATAAAGCGGTAAAATGCGCAAGAAATTTCTTCCAAAACGAATCACCTTTTTGTTGATTTCCTTTTATTTTATTTTGGGTCTTATAAACATAAGCTTTGACCACGACAAGTTTTTCTTCTTCCGTCCATTTCTTTGGTGGTAACCAGTTTTTGTGTTGTCTTTTCGGCTTGACGCCAACATCTTCAACTTCAACTTTGACTTCTTCGACTTCTTGCTCATCAACATCCTCCTCTTCCGTTTCTTCATCAACATTCTCATCTTCTCCTTCGTCTTCGGATTCCGAACGGATGATTTCGTTTGGATCACGATACGGTTGGTTTTGGTATTGGTAGGAAAATTGAGATAAAAAATTAGGATCCATATCAAGCGAAAATTGAAATAAATAATTTGGATCCATATCTTGAGATAGTATATTTGGATCAGTTGAACTTTGAGGGTAGTAGTTTGGATATTGAGGTTGCGAGAAATAGTTTGGAATTGGTTGAGGTGGTTGTGGTCGTTGATGTCACACCCCGGCCGGTGGCGGATTATACGCCGGGGCTGACGCGGTTGTTCATAAGCACACGATCATCTATTAAATGTGACAATATTTATTCATCAAAATTAAACGCATCCGTTACAAGTAGAAATGGATAATAAAGCGTTCAAACATGACATAAGTTGAATTTAATCTTTAATAGAGCTAGGTCCAATGTCCTAAGTGATCAAGTAGTGTCCTCAAACTGGTGCACCTGAAACATGTGAGTAAATGTCAACTACAAGTAGTTGGTGAGTAACATAGGTTTTGACACCAAACAAAAGTTAAGTATAGGTTTACAATTCAATATGTTCAAAGCATGTCTAAAGCATATATGTGAAAACATACAAGGTTCCAAGCGTACAATTCAAGCCTGATAATAGAAAACTAGATACGCAATCCCACTGATTGCCATTTTGAAAAAGGGAGCAAGCGGATACTCCAAGTTATAGTTGATACCCAACAAAACCCGCCAAGGTCTTGTGGTAAGTTATAGTTTCAGTTTCCCATATAAATGATCATGTTAGGTACTACCTTAGGCTTGGGGTGTAAGTTAATGAATGTACTGGCATGAAACACATGCAATGGTCACCAAGTAGTTCAAATATAAAGCATAAAGATCAAGCACAAGATATATTGAATTGTTTAAATAGATAAAGTTGATAACATGTTTCACCCCAAAAGCAAAAAACAGTAAAAAAGGGGCTATGTAAACTCACCTTGCAATGAGTAGCTTGGATGTCACACAAGTATATTGCACAAATGTTATAGCTAATCACAAGGTTAACCTATGTTTGATGGAACATATATATCAATGATTTGTACAACTGAAATAGAGAATCCTATTATGCGAGGAGATTAATGTGAGTGTCCTCATTTTAATAATAAAATAATTATTTGAGTTGCAAATAATATTTTATGTAAATCTTTGATAAATATTTGTATTGTAATAAGTGAAAGAAATAATAACGATGTTGTTTGTTTGTAATAATTATATAAACGTATGAATAAATAATTAGGTTTCTTTTGTTTGTAAATAAATACACAAATAAATAAATGACTAGTTTTCTTTTATTTGTAATTGCATAAATTAATAGATAGATAGATGAATAAATAAATGAGTAATAATTAGTTGAGTAATTAAATAATTTACTACATAAATAAATGAGTGAAACCTTTCATTTGATTTAGGAAAAACAAGTGTTAAAAATAATGATTTAATTAGTTGGTAATTAAACCAAAATTTAAAGTATAATAATGTTTTAATTAATTAATAATTAAACCATAATTAATTATTAATTAAAAGTATAGAATTGAGTTTTAAATGTTCTCATATAATAAAAACAAATTATATAAAAGTTTGTATAAATATTTATAAAGAAATGAGTTTATAATCATAATCATAATTAGTTGAAAGTGGTTGTTGTACACTAGAATGGTTATCATTCCAGAGTAGTACCTTCAACAGAAAAGTTCCCAGGAAAGAGTTGGGTCAGAACCCCGTCTTTTCCTAGCCAGAACTTTAATGTTTGTCAGATAACTACATACTGGTTTGAAATTTACTCTATTTGCATACTTAACCAAGTTTAGTTTGTGTTTGGAAAGTATTTGGGCTAGAGTGAAAATATAAGTTTATGTAAAGATAGAAATTGAATATTAAATAATTTAACTTGAAAATAAGGATTTTTAGTAAAAACATAATTTTTGAAATTGAAAGGAGTAAGAATGATCAACCAAGCTTTTAAATAAAAGTTTGACACAATTTTAATTAAAATAGGGCTTTTGAACTTGGATAGGTCTATGATTATAACATAAACATGTTAGGAATCATAGATCTAGCTAGTTATGAGAGATTTTTAAAGGAAAAGTATGAACAAGCAAGAATATAAGAAGAACTTACTTATGAATATGGAAACGACTTTGAATCTTGAGAGAGGGATTAGAACTTGATATGGTGTGAGAATGAGGGAAGAATGAGGGTCTATTTATAGGGTAGTATCATGGGCTTATTTACAAAATTTAATTTGTTATATGGATTAAGATTGCAAAATATGAAAAATAGTTTTTAATTTCATAACATATTTCAACTTAAGTGCTCATAAATTTTATGTTCATGACTTCATTTCATCATAATTCATATTTAATATGTTTATAGATATAATTATATATTTATTTGTTTTATTTACCTTTAGTAATTTAAAAATACTAGCAATGTTATATTTTCATAATAAATTGTTTATATCATGTGTGTATATATATAGTTTTAGAAATGACTTAGTATGTACCTATATATTTATGGAATAGGATGGTGACAATTATTTACAAAGCATATAACATAAATATTTATTACTTATGAATTTGAACTAGGTAATTAAGGTTCTTCATAAATGCGATTCACCAAAATAATGAACTTACATTGCCGGAAAAGTTAAAATAAAAGCAGGAAATTTCATGGAGATTACAGTTGAGGAGGTGATTGGGTTCGTCGGGGAGCGGCTTGGGTTCATTCGGGTCGCGGTTGAGATTGAACTTTTGGCCTAAATTTTCTAGGTTTTGTTGATTTTTTTGATGACATAGATGAGATGAAAGATATATAGATGATAGGTAAAAATATATGTGTGTGGAATGTGGGTATATATAGGTAAAAAATTAGTATTTTTTTTATAGCACCCAACCCACCCCCCACCCCCACTCCCACCAACGGCTAGAAACCAACGGCTCCCGAGTAAATATACTCGTTGATTATACTCGAGAGCCACACTCGGCCCTACTCGATTCAAAAGGGGTGGTGTACCCCCTTTACCCGGTCCTCTCTCTCCTACTCGGTTTCAATCAAGTTACACGCCCCCATCACCCTTATTAGTCATTTGGACTACTTTTAACGTATTGCAATCTTAAACAAACTAAATGAGACCTGTCAATTAGTAAAGTTGGGTCATAGTGATACAGAGTCATACATAACTAGGCCAGATTTAAGTAAAACTAGGTTGAATAAAATGGCAAATTCAATGGTTACAAAATATAGGTCTCTTTGGAAAAATTAATAATCATCCACGTGCAACTTACATCATTTTACAGAAAGCCTCTTGAAATGATAGTCATTACAATTCAGAAACGACAATGATTAGACCCTGGGGTTTACATAGTAAAGAACTCTTTTCTTGGGCTTAAAGAGGTACCTAGAACCATAGGTTGAGCGAATTACATCGATTAACAAATGAAATTGCAACACAACATATAGGAGGGCTGGCGTGACAGCAGACACACTGATAAAGATAGGTATCCATTTCATTTCTTTATGGTATAATATGAAGAAGCTGACGCTAAAAGTGATCACCATGGTTGTTATAGAGAGGAAAAGAGTTAGTAGACCTAACATAAGCTTTTTGGGTAATGATTCCACAAAATCCCGTTCGGCATAACGAGATGTGAGGATGGATAAGAAGGTAAGTATTGAAGCTGATGACAAGAACAAGGATATGGCATCCGCCACTACAAAGACAACGAAGATCGACTTTCGATAGAAGATAGGTATCCCATCGTTTTGATTATATCCACCCGGAATTGTAAAAGCTGCTGCAAATACTATTGTGGCAATAAGTGCTGCAACAACCATACATTGACTTGCCGTTCCTTTCATCCACATCTCACCTTCTATTTTAAGTTCTTTGTGTTCCTCGGTGAATAATTCACGTGGTGTTAGGCCATATGCGTTCCTTCGTTCTCTATAAGAAGGGGGGATCATATTCCTTACTTCCTACAACACAAACAAACTTGAAAAATTATCTGGTGGTATTAATATAGAACACTACTCATCGTGAATAGAAAGAAAATGAAGTAAGAACACATGTATGTACCTTGAACCATAATAGTTCTCTCTGCATCTGTAAAGCAGCTCCGGACACATCCTCAAGTCGCTCTTTCTTGGGATTCTTTCCAACTAAGTGAAGCATATTATTATCATCTTCATCTTTGAGAGGCGTTATCAAATCTTTCATTGATCCTATCTCATACAACAAATTGTAGATACCCTCGTGACGATGTGTAACAGCAATATGAAATATACTTTGAGCGTTATCATCTACCTTCCATATCAAATCAGGGTATTGACGAATGAACTCAACTAAAAATTTAGTATTGCCCATTTCTGCAGCAATAAACAGTATCCGGGAAGAGTGTGCTTCTCTTAAATTACGCATTTGCGTGATATTTCTAGATATGAGGACTTTTAGGCGCTGAGCTTGATCTTCCTTTCGAAATGCTGTGTTCATTATGTTCTGGGTTTCATGATGCATGTTCGCAATATGTTTAGAAATGAGACATTTTAGTTCCGATACTTTATCTCTCTTATCAGAAACTGTCTTATTTTCTTGTTTAACCAAGTTCTGGGTTTCAACATGCATGTTCACAAGATGTTTGGAAATTAGTTTTTCTAATTGCAGAGCTTGATCATGCAATCCGGAAGCTGACCGGATGTCTTGCTTACTAGCATCCGACGGCCCTGTTATAATATTATGGGTTTCTATCTCTAGTTTGTCAATATGTTCATAAATGAGGTTTTTTAGGTGTAGAACTTGAACGGCCCTTTCTGAAGTTAGCTTCTCCCTTTTAACCGAATCAGGCTGGCCTCTGAGTATGCTATCAATTTCGTTTTTAGGCTTTTTGGCAATATCTTTCCAAATGAATTTTAATAGTTGCAATGCTTTACTTTCCTTTTCATAAGCTTCCACCGTTAAACCAATTAATGCGAAAACTGAAAGCAACAACTTGTAAAGGTCAGTGACCGAAGGAATGTTGTAAATCGGAAAAGTTTGTAAACCACGTGTCCTAGGCCATTAAAGGAAACAACTTATTAGACTAAACAATGAGCAAGTCGTGTAATGGATCAAGTCTATTTTAAGGTCATGTAAACTCTAATTAAAGAAATAAAATACTTCATATAGCAGACTAAGTTATATAAAAGGGTAGAGATGTTTACCAGAATTAATGCTTCTCTTGATGATATTTGATTTTGTTTTAGAAAATGCAGCAGGCTTTCGAGCCAAAATATCAAGTACTTGAAACCGACTTCCAAGTTGTGGATAATGTTTCACTATCTTTAGGGCGACATCTAAACAAGTATGACAACCAATTTGAGTCAGACAGGGTTTCAAACAGTGAAACACAAAGCATAAAGTTTTTGTTAATGACATAACTTCAGTACATTATTTTACAATCTAAAAGAATTTCAATTAAATTTAACACTTATTTAAAGGGAAAAGTTAAATTCCCTATTTTATACTTTTACTTTTCAACTCCTCGAAAATATGCTCGTACAATCCAGTGAAAATATCCTCAAAAATGATAAATGTGTACTAATAATATGAACATAAATGACAATTAAAAAAATGAAATAACACTTATTTGTATTAAAAAGTAAAAAAAAAATTAAAAAGATAGGAAATCACGTATGCCAACTACGATTTGTAATGTTTTTTTTTAATTTTTTAAATATACATTTTATTTATCTATTAAAACTTTTAAAATATAATGTTTATAAAATTCTGAATATAACGTTGCGTCGTGTTTATTTCTATCCACTTGTCGGTATAAACTTTATTCGAAACCGAGCCGGGTAAAATGTATTGAACGTTTCGATATAAAATATATTATATTACCCGGTTCGGGTTTGGAATAATATTTATATCGTCGTAATGGCATATTCGGAATTTTATAAAACATTATATTTTAAAAGTTATAAGTAAAAAACAAAATATATGTAAATTAATTATATATTAAAACAATAAAAAGAATTTACAAACAAAATTTTGAATTGTATTGCGGGCGTTTACCGACATTTTCGTCGTTTCAGAGGTTGTTTGGTTCATTAAGAGCTTTTAATGGTTCAACATATTTTTAAGCTAAACCATTAAGAGGTTGGATGAACTATTAAGAGCCTGGATGATTGATTCAGAGGCAGCCTTACAAATCGGAGTTGGCATTTGCAGATTTACTATATTTTTAATTTTTTAATTATCTTTCTTTACTTTTTAAATCAAATCGCACTTACGATTTCATTTTTTAAATCATCATTTTTGTTGGCGTGTTATTTTATTGGTACACTAGGTTAAAACTCATGTATTACATGAATTGAATAAAGACAACTTGTTGTAAATCAGTAGATCCTATGAAGATTTGTACGTTGGATGTTATTGGTGAAATAATTATTTTTTAAAAATATTTTAAAAAAAGAATGAAAAAATGTTCAATTTATAAAAATAGTTTATGAACAGGCATATTTTTTTAAAATAAAAAAACGTTTTATAAAAATAATTATAAAAATCATTATTATTTAATAGGAGGGGGAAGCGGGAAACAAAAAATTTAAAGAAATTTGTGTAATTAATAGGAAAGAGAGGCGGGAAAAAAATGTTGAGAGTGAATATGAGAGTGACAAGTGTCACTCAAAAACCTTTATTTATTATATAGTATAGATGTTACTTATTTTTCACGACATTTTTGCTTATTTTTCACAACATTTTTGCTACGAGTATATTTTTAAGGTGTTGAAAAGTAAAAATATAAAATGAGGAAGTTGACTCTTATAGGTAAAGTTTTCCCTTATTTAAAATAAGTATAAATAAATATTAAAACAAATTAAATATCATATTTAATTTTTTTTCTTAATTTAAACGTTCAACAATCGAGTTATTAGTTGAAAATGTTTTGTGTAATACAGTTTAATCTGTACCACTTACAAAAGAAGAAAATGTTACGAGATAAATTCAAGGTTGATGTAATTATCTTATAAGCTGCCCACTCAACGTAAATGAAATATGATGAACAAAAACTATAATATATAAATTTGTAATATTTTGCCAGTACCCTTCAGGACTAGGAGTTAGTCTAGGGTAGCGTTTGGTATGTAGAAAATGAGAGATGGAATGGAATGAACGATTATAGGGGAATGAAAAAAATGGTGTTTGGTTGAACGATGGAATGAAATCACCCATTCCACAAGAAATGTCATTCTCTCTAAATCCCTTAAATTCATTCCATTCACCTCTTGTTTTTTTTCATTTCATCCCCTCTTTCACTCTTCATCACCACCACACTCTCCTACCACCACCCACCCACCACCACCACCTCCGACCACCGCCACCCACCACCACCACCTCCGACCACCGCCACCCCCCACCCACCACCGCCCGCCACCGCCGCCATCACCCACCGTCACCAACCACCACCCAATACCGCCACTCACCATCGATTTTATTCTTTCGTCTTTTCTAGTCTACCAAACAATATAAAGTAATGATTTGTTCAATTCCCTCATGATAATCAAACAAGACAATGGAATGGAATGGTCTATTTCATTTCTTTGTCCATTCCATTACTCGTTCATTCCATTACTCGTTCATTCCATTCACTCGTTCATTCCATTCACTCGTCCATTCCATTACCTCATACCAAACAGACCCTAGGGGTGTGAAAAAAAATAGAAACCGAATCGTATCTGTAACCGAAAAAAAAACCGAACCGAATTGTGAATTCGGTTTTCGGTTAACGGATATACCTTTTTTTTAGTTCAATTTATTCGGTTGAATTTAGTTCGGTTAGAAAAATTTCCAATTCTGTTCGGTTAACGGATAAAGGTTAAAAAAATCAAAACTGAACAAACCGTTAACCAAACCGATGAACACTCATAGTTAGCCGTTCAAAAAGAAATATAAATGTGTAATAACCACATACTAGCCAAATTAATGCTTACCGAACATATCAGCCTCCACACATTTCTCAAGAAGCCAACCACGATTCTGAGGGGTCCAACCATCGTCTCTCAACTCTTTTGAACACTCATACAGATACTTCACCACTTCATAATTTCCAAACAAGGCAGCCGCATACAGTGGCATCATCATTTTTCCAGCACCAGGGATTGCTACCAAGGCCCTGTTCTTTTCCACCATAATCTTAACCGTTTTAATGTTTCCGGCTACAGCCGCTAAATAGAGGGCGGTGTTGAAATTTTCATTTTCAAGCTCCAAGTTTTCCTTCTCCATCAAATCCACTAGATTTTTCACAAAATTTTCCACCTGTTTGCTGCTTCTTTTAACAGAGGCTGCTATGTGAAGTGCTGTTTCCCCGTTTTCAGTGATGCTATACCTTATCAACTCAGGTTTCTTATCAAGAATGGCTTTGGCAGCTTTCCAGTCACATTTAATGGATGCCTCATACAGATGGATACCAATTTTAAGGTAATTTTCTCTAGGTCCTTCAATGTAATTCAAGGTCAAGTAGTTAATCAGTACCCTATTCATCTCAATGCTATTTTCACTAAAATTAAGCATCAATTGTAATGCATATAGCCAATTTAAATCCTTTAATTTCGTTTGACACGTTAAATCTAGCACACTTTGCACTATTAATTATGGCTTAGTGAAATCAAAACTAACATATTACAGTATATTAAATCAAGCACACCATAATTTTGGTTTTACGGAATTTCATCAATAACATGAGAATGTAGTATAATTTACTTAAGTGTTAAATTTCCTATAGATTCAATAACAAGAGTGTAGTAATTTTGGTTTTAGTAAATTTCGCAACTCTGGAGCCCTATGGCTTTCCTAGGAATCACCTTCTTTTTTATGTAAAACTATAAATGTGCTGTGTCAAAGTAGAATTAAACAAAAATTACCCGCAAATAGATATCGTTTCGGTAGATTCGGTGTTAATCGTCTTGTGTTAGCTAGTGAAGCAGCCTGAGTGTTTACTTCCTCCTGCTGCTGCTGCTCCTGTAAATCTGTTGAAATTACCCCTAACGGTTTAGACTCGGATGTTGAGGCTAATTCAGAACCTGTTGGGTTTGTTTCGTTCATCATCTGCATATATAGCGATATACTCTTCCATTAATAATGATAGAGTAAAAGCTAATTGCTTGATACCATGACTATACATACTAGAGGAGTGCAACTGAAAATACCTCTGCGTCGGATCAATCTAGCGACTGATTATTATGTTTGTTTGAATGAATGAAAACTGAAAGGCCTTGAGTTGGGTGATCATTTCAACATAAACGATAAAGATAATTAATTTGTAACACCCCCGATTTTTAAAAACATATAAAAGAACAAATAATAATAGTACTAATCTATCGGGGGAAAGTTTAATTCAGAACACTAAATATTGTAAGAACACGTAAAACGAAACGAATCATTGACTTTTTTAATCTTAAAAAGTTTTTAAAATATAAGAAAATGAAATAAATGTAATATTTATTCGTTTTTTAAGAAATTCAAACAAAAAAATATGAAAATTTTCGTTTATATATATACTTACATATGCGCAATTCATGTGTAGGTTTTTTTTACCTACACATAACCTATACATGTGTAGAAAACTTTTAAATATATAAAAACATATGAAAAAACTAGTTTAATAATTTTTATGAACATAAACATACATATTTATTTGTAAGAATTATAAAATTTAAAAAAAATTCTCATAGATAAAAAATTAAACGATTTAGATTTGTTCTCTCTGTTCTTGTAGAATTTTCTTATTCTGAAATGAACTTCCCTCCTAATCTATATCATATATCTATACTATATAATAATATATATTTTTAATGCCACGTGTCGCCTCCATATTACTATTATCATTTTTTTCTGCCATCTCTTATTAAATACACATCTATCTTTTAATAATAATAATATATTTTTAAATAAATTACTATTAAACTAATAAAACATATTTATTTTAAATTATCCCCTATTATAAAAAACTTTAAAATCTAATTATGTAACTTTTATTGTCAATCTAATAGTAAATAAAAATGAAATTACATAGTAATTAACGTATTTTCGAAACCCAATTATATATTAATTTTTAAATATTTTGAATTTTATTTTCTATCTTTAGTATATGTAATAAATTTTTACACCTGTAAAAAATATATATAAAGATTTAAGAATTTTATGTATTGATATTTTTTACCCCGTATGTAGTACACATGTTCTAAACTACTATCCTTATTATAATAAACGATTCCAAGAAATGGCACGTGTCATTATCATATTTTTTCTTATTAAAATTTTCTGATTTTTCCTATTTTACTAAGTTTGAATTTTGAAATCTAATTATGTTAATTTTTTTCTTCAGAAAAAGTAAAATAAAATTTGAATTATAACTATTACTTAATTAAGGAAACAAATTTTTTTATTTATTATACTTTTATTTTTATATTAAACAAACTTATATAATAAATGGGTATATAACCTGGTTATTAATAAATATGGATAGATTAAATGAGATATTCAAAACTTTGTTGAGTTTCATAATTATACAAATAAAATAAAAAGAAATCTAGAGTATGTAGAACGTAATCTCTTAGATTTTTAATTAAAAAAAATATGTAACTAAATTAGCCATATTTGAATATGTAACTAAGTGCTTTTTATGTTTATCTGGTTTATGCCCTAATTTCACTTTAACCTTAAACTTGTTTTTCGCTTCAAATTAATGTCCATTTGTGTCCAATTGAGTTAATCTGACTAACGGTGTTAGTTAACCCTGTTAACTTAAGGGGTATAATCGTCATTTTACAAACAAATATATAATTTTTTTTTCTTTTCACCCAAAACAACCCCTCAACCTCCGGCAATCTGCAACACCGCCACCTACCACCCTCCTCCCTCCTCGCGATCACCACATACGCCACCCTTCCACCCGTCTAAGCCAACCGCTAACACAAGCAGATCGAACTGAGACATAGATTTCAGTTGTAATTGGATGTTTTCGGTTCCTAGGTTTTTACATTGGCGGTGGAGAGACCGTTATCATCTGTCGTGTCCGGTGCTGGAGACAGAGGTAGATCTGACGCCGGTGGAGGTGATGGAGGAGAAGCGGTTGGAGGTGAAGCGGAGGGGAGTGCCCCTCTCAAATGTATCGTCTAAACATCTAATAAATTTGTAACATACGTATTTTATAAACCCTATTTCAAACAGTTATTCACATTTTAATAAACAAGGTTCCATTTAACATCAAAATATATAAAAAGTTCAGGGTATAATTACAATATAAACTTTCAAAAAAGATGTTTACCTAAATCAGGGTGCAAGTTATAATCAAACATGGGATTCAAGTAATTAACTTCCAAGTTTAATCACTTCAATGTATTAGTACCGTAATTACCAGAACGTTGTTGATTTACTGCTGTGGCTGGTGGTTATCCTCATCAAGTGAGGTTAATTGAACACCTGTTTGAGCCATCTGCACAGTCACACCATTAATTATTAATAATGATTAAAACCTAACTGCAATTGCATGACTGGAGGATTTTAGGAAGGCAACTGATTTTTACTACCTCCACGTCAGATTGAGCGAGCGATATATGTTAATGAATGAAAACAGAAAGGCTTTGAGCTGTGTGATAATTTGAACATCCATTCCATGATTTATATAAAAAAAATCTTACTTTTTAAGTCAACGTCAATGCCTGTCCCTGTAGAAATAATGTGAAGGGACCTCCCTGTCTATGCATTAATTACCAACTACCAAGGTTTTGTTTTAAAGGGTTTTTTTTTTAAATTCAAGATAGTTATTTTCTAATTACACCCTAATCTACTATATTAATTATGTTTAACTATATCTAAACCAATCAAAATAAATATTCATTTAACTCAAATATGTTATTAAATACAATCCTTTATTAAAAAAACATACGACTTTCCGTGTAAAATATAAAACTAAATCATTATTCTTTAATTATTTAATGTTAGGCATCAAATCAAATTTTTTTTGAAAGGTTAACTTCATTAAACAACGAGAACAGCCACCACAAAAACGGGCAGCACACAAAAAACAACTATATAATTACAAATTGACACCAATTTTCCCATGTCAAAGGCTTTACCTTAGATCTAGAATTAACCCAAAGAAAACCAATAGACTTGATTTCACTAATAATGTCTTCGATCCGAACCTGTTTACCATTAAACAAGAGATCATTTCTAGCTCTCCAAAGGCTTCAACAACTAATAATTATGATTCCATGAAGAATTTCTTGAACCCCTTCAGCTAACCCTGAATGCCGAAACATCTCCATAAGATCTTTGAAAGAAAAAGCAAAAAAGTTTGGGACATTACACCACGCACAAATAGCTTGCCAAACTACCCCACATGAAGTAAACAAATGGTCGACAATTTCGTCCCCAAATTGGCACATCGGACAAGAGGCATCAACGATATTAATATTCCTCTTCCTTAGGCTCACACGAGTAGGAATCCTACCCATCTCCGCTCTCCACACAAATATATTGCATTTTAATGGAACCCATTTACACTACTTTATAACGAACCGATTACTATGATCTATCCCCAACCCAAGAACTCTTTTCACATCCCCTACACTTAACTCTCCAGACGGCTTACCTCTCCAAATCCACGAATCCTTGCGATCAGATAAAACCACCGACGACATCATAACCTCTATCTGGTTAAGCTCACCCCTTTCAGGAATCGAGACAGGATTCTTACTCCACTTCCAATTAAATCCACCATTCGGCCCAATGATACTAATTCTGCCACCAATAGTGCAACTCTTCTCTCTTTCCAATTTGAAAAGAATAGGAAATTTGTCTTTTAACCTTAGCTCACCCGTCCACAAATCTGTCCAAAATTTTAATTCGTCTCCTCTACCGACAGATCCAATAAAAAAATCTATCAGAGGAGTACGATCAATAAAATTATTGGACAAAACCTTCACAATATTGCACCACAGACCACCCAACGATATTCTAAGCGGGAACACCTCCCTCCCGCTCCTGTTTTTGTGAATAGCGGTAATAACTCTTTTCCATATGGACTCCTTCTCGGCCTTGAACCTCCATCCCCATTTACACAGAAGGGCTATATTGACAGTTTTAAGTTTACTAAGGCCCAATCCCCCCACTCTTTTAGGAGTCGCCACTCGGTCCCATGCCACCCAGTGAATCTTATTAATCTCATTCGATCCCCCCCAAAGAAATTTTTTAATGATACCCTCCAAGTCATCAATAACTTTGACAGGAGCTCTATACAGAGAGAAGTAATAAGTCGGGAGACTTTCAAGCACCGACTTAATCAAAGTCACCCTCCCACCAATCGACAGAAGAGAAGTTTTCCACAAGGCCAGTCGATTTTCAAAGATGTCATAAACAGGGCGCCAGTTGTTAATCCGGTTCATATTAGCTCCCACCATCAAACCAAGGTATTTGAAGGGAGTAGTCTCCGTTTTACACCCAACAAGTGATGCCATCTCCCCCACTTCATAAGCCTCTACCCCAATCCCGATTAATGTGAACTTATGCAAATTTATTTTTAAACCAGAACAAACATAGAAGCATCTAAGAATTCTTATAGCATTTTGCACATTACATTTGTCCCAAACACCTGTAATAATAGCATCATCAGCATAGAGGAGGTGCGACACCGAGGGACCGTCATAGGGCAACTTGATACCTTTTAGCACTCCATTCTCACATCCTTTATCAAGCATACACGAAAGCGCTTCCATAACGATTAGGAAAATGAATGGAGATAGCGGGTCCCCTTGCCTCATCCCTTTTTCACATTGAAATTCGAAAGTGGGCGACCCGTTAATCAGAACCGAAGACCGAGCTGACGCTAATATTCCCCGAACCCACTTGATCCAAATATCAGGGAATCCCATTTGACTTAAGATCGACACAACAAAATTCCAATTCACATTATCGTACGCCTTTTCAAAATCAATTTTCAACACAAAAGCTTTCTTCTTTGTCTTTTTGGACCAATTTATAATCTCATTTACCACCAGAGGGTCATCCAGAATGTTCTTCCCCTTTATAATCAAATCAATTTACTTTTACTTATCTTTTATTTTGTTTTTTAACAGCAACAAAGTTTTATTAATATTAAAACGTAAATAATCAGTAAAAAACTATAAAAATATTTAAACATTTTTCTAAAAAAACTTGTTAATTAAAATCTGGCCAATATAAGTTTTAACAAATTGTTTTTAACAATACAATTGCAATTGCAAAATATTTATAATACAATTGCAAAACTGAAATTAACATGTAATAAACGTTATACTTTTATAACAAAATTAATCTTTTAGAAAATAACCAAATGCCTTTAAAAAAAAAGAAAATAACCAAATATAAACGTTTATTTATTAACAATCAATTAATAACACAAAAAAGTAGTTACATGTATTAATTTTAATTATATATATAAACTATGATTAGAGAAGTATTTAATGCTTTAGTAATAATTAATGAGATATTTAATATTTAGGTAATAATTAATGCTTTTATAGGCTAGGGTATTATAAACATGATGCAAATATTATTTGAGCTACCTACCTCCTTAGGGTGTTGGGGGCGCCAAACTCGATTGTGATCGAGTAGTATATACCTCTCTCGAGTAAATGGGTACACCGCCCCCATTAACTCGAGTTCAATCGGGTAGAGGTGTCCGAGTAAGGGAAACGAGTATATTTACTCGGGTGTTGGTGCCAAATGACCGTTGGGCTACTAGCCGTTGGTGGGGGTGGGGAGGTGGGTTGGGTGCTTTAAAAAAAAATACTAATTTTTTATCTATATATACCCACATTCCACACACATATATTTTTACTTATCATCTATATATCTTTCATCTCATCTATATAATTTTACACTCTACAAAAAATGGAAGGGTCATCCAAAAAATCAACAAATCCTAGAAAATTTAGGCCAAAAGTTCAATCTCAACCGCGACCCGAACGAACCCAACCACCTCCTCAACGACCACAACCACCTCCTCAACCAATTCCAAGTTATTTCCCGCAACCTCAATATCCAAACTACTTCCCTCAAAGTTCAACCGATCCAAGTTATTTCAAATTATATATATATAAAAACAAAGAAGGCCGAGTGGTACAAGTGATTTGGATCTTGTTGAAGCGGCTTTAAGCCATTACAAGAACGTGTATAAAAGGCCATTCACCAACTTGAAATGTTGGGAGGTTGTACGCAACAATGCTAAATGGGAACCCATAGCATTGATGGGTGAGGATTTAGAAGGAAGTCAATCCTCAAAAAGAATAAAAACTTTCGAGTCGAGAACCCCATCTGAACCGGAGGGTTTTACAAACCTCTTTCCCGACATAAACGTGAACGCCGAACCGCAAGACGACACGACACTGACTAGGCCAAGACATCCGGGGAAGAAATCGGCCGAAAGTTCATCTAGCAAGGGAAATTTGTTAGACATAGTCAACGAATACAAGACTATGAAAACGTTGGAGATAGAAAAAAAAGAAAGTCTTCGGGATAAGATGGTGGAAGCAAAATTAAAAAGAGAACAAACGGCGATTGAGTTGATGCTTGAAAAACAAAAGGATCGTGACATCAAAACATTCACCGAATCGCATGATCATCTCGTAGACCCGTACTTGTCGATCGTATTGCAACGTAAACGTGAAATTGCCGTAAAGTATGGATGGCAATGCAACTTTTAGATTTTAAAATTTTATTATCTAGCTTTTATTTATTTTGTAGGTTTTTTTTATTTTTAATTGTATTATGTTAATTTTTATTTTAATGAAATTGTCTTTTTTTAAAATTAAATGTTTATTTAAAAAAAAAAGTTGGTGAGTAAATGAGTAGGGTGTTTCCAATGAAACCTGAGTAAATGAGTAGTTTTGAGGTGACAAAATTCTATTGGCCAGTTTTGATGAGTAAATGGGTATTGGGGTTAATGGCCCCCAACACCCTTATCTATGCATTTACTAAGCGGGATAATCACCAAATGACCTTTTGACTTAATGGGATTACCAAAATGGCCATTGACTCGATACTTTGCCAAAATAGCCATTAAATTGAATATCAAATATTTAAGGGAAAATTATCAAAATGGACATTTGACCAATCAAACTTATAAAAATAGACAAAATTTTTTAGCCTACTTTGATATGGTCATTTATGCATGAAGCCGGCTGAAGTAGGCTAGTTCAGCCGGCTTTAAATTCCGTGCCAAACCAGTTTTTTTTTATGTTCAGTCAACTAGAAACTGACACGTGGAAGTGATGATTCCCAAGACGGCTAAAACCCACTTCCAACCAGGCTAAGCCGGCGTGTTTTTTTAGCCTGTTATATGACTTTTCTTAGCCCACTTAATTTTAGCCTACTATATGACTTTCCTTAGGCGGCTATATGCCTTTGTTTAGCCCACTTGAATACATAAAAAATAGTATGACTTTGCTATATGACTTTATTCAACCCACTTGATTTTAGCTTACACAATTAATGTTTCACTATTTTTTAGCTAAAATCAAGTGGGCTAAGAAAAGTTATATAGCAAAGTCATACTATTTTAATGCGGAAACCTACAACTCCCTCTTTATATTTGCAAACCGAGTGTGATGTCACTGTTATTTATGTCATGAAACAAGTGAGTATCACAAGCCAAGCTACAATTACCCAGATTTTTGCCTATACATCCCTCGTTTTTATTTGGAAAAATTATCAAAATGGACATTCTATATCCTTACATTTTAAGAGCCGGTCTACAGTGTTTACCCATTTATTTACAATTATGCCATTGTTGCCACTGCCATCAAATAGCCTGCTATTCTGCTCCTGCCATACCTTCTCCCTCCTTCTATTCTGCTCCTGCCATACCTTATCATCTCTTCCATGGTCTTTTGAGTCCTTTTCAAGCAAAAAAGAGATTATCGCAAAGAGGAGCCGGCTTTTGAAGGTCAAAACAACAGGTTTCTTCCAATTTGATTTCTTCATTTTTCTTGGTCACTTCTTGATGGTTAGTCTTACTTTTTCTTGATTACTTCTTCATGGTTACTCCAAAAAAGAGATTATCGCAAAGAGGAGCCGGCTTTTGAAGGTCAAAACAACAGGTTTCTTCCAATTTGATTTCTTCATTTTTCTTGGTCACTTCTTGATGGTTAGTCTTACTTTTTCTTGATTACTTCTTCATGGTTACTCTTCAAATTTTCCTTCTTTCTGTTCAACCTCTGCATGAAACTTTGGCTATGTGTGTTAATTTTTTACATTGGGGTTTCTTACTTTGGTTTCTTGCTACTTACTATGAAATTGAAAACCCTAATTCAAAGGAACTAGTATGGGTAAAAATCGGTAATTTAAATAAAAGAAAAGTATGGTAGAAAGAAGAAGGAAAGGCTTGGTGGCATCGGTCGGGAGCAGGAGTTGCGCGGAGGTGGTTGAGGTCGAGGATGATGATGATAGACTATGCTACTGTTGTTGTCGAGTTGTTCTTGAAGAATACATGGGATGGCAGGGGGCTTTAAAGAATGAGTAATTTGGGGTTCTTTTATAAAGTAAACGAGGTTTCGGAGAAAAAAATGGAGACCTTTTTCTTCTTTCTTTTTCTTGTCGGCTTTGGTTTTGTTACCTTTTCATGATCTGCTTGACCTTGGGGCCATAGGTTTCTGGCTGGATTTATTGGGGAATTTGAGAAGTGAAGAAAGGTTGTGTTAATGGAGAATTGAAAAGGTTATTTGAGAAGTTAGTGAAGAATTGGTTGGAGTGTGAAGATATATAAGGAAGACGAAGATAGGAGGATAAGAGTGTGATTACTCGATTTGTGATTTTTTGGATTTCTGAAAATTTCCTGACCTCTCCTTTGCTACTCTCTCTCTCTCCAAGATACATGTGACGTTGGCCCTTTTAAGAGCATAGTTAATTAGTTATAAGTCACAACTAATATTTTTCTAATTTTAACCAATGTTTTAAAAACAAGTTTATACCGGCCGGTAATACCGGTATTACCGCATTTTGGGGTCATGGCCGGTACGATAAAGCCCGGTAATTTAGTGAAACGGTACAACAATTGACAGGACCATGCCATTGAGGCACACGGCAACAACCGAGACCAGGTGTATTTTGAATCGAACATGAACCTGCAATCCTGTTATAGAGTGTTCAACTACTTGTCTGATAAGGCAAGAAAAACTCACAACATAGTACCACATGCTGCCACTGTGAGGCTTGCAAAAGGAACCTCTTTTGTGCCTATTGATGGATCAAACTTCCCTTATCATTATTTCAACTTCATGCCTATTGATAGCCTTCCAAATCGCCTTAATCAAGACTTCCTGTTAACAGGTTTCACCGCTTCTTATACAAAAGCTTAATTGAGAAATTTAACCTTCTTTATATCGTAATTACATTCTAGATAAATTGACATAATATATAAATAATATTTACTTGTCTCCAGATTACATAGGCCGATTTGAAACGATCACCACTGATACTAAAACAACATCAGGAACACGTCTTTTAAAATTCATGTTAGAGGACGCAAGGTAAAATATAATTCCAGTTTACTTTTTGGCAAAAGTTTTCTATACATGCATTTTTTATTATCATTACAACCCTGCAAAAACATAAAATTTATAATAACTAATATGTGACTTTATTCATAGTGGAAGATTTATAGAGATTGCTCTTTGGGAAGAAATAGCTAACACAATAGATCATGTGAAGCTCACACAAGAACAATTCCCATGTATTATTGCTGTGACGTCAATGAAAGTCACAAAATTCAATGACATTCAACTTTCATCGACCGCTTCAACACATGTTTATATTAACCCAAAGATTGAAGACATGCATGACTTGGTTGACAGGCAAATATATTTCTATATACATTTTGCCCACACACTTAACACATTAACATACCAATTATAAGTATCATTTATACTTCATTTTAGGTTCAAAGCACGATATAAGGATATCCCTAACAATGCAACAAACAGACTGACAATTGGCCAGTTACTAGAAAAGGACTCGACAAAAAATGCTGTAAGTTGTTTTGGAAGCTAGCAAAAATACATGACTTATAAGACTATATAAGTACGTTCAATAGAACTAATAGTTATGATTAACTTCAGGCGCATAAATAATCCTATTATTATTATTAATATTTTGCAGGAAAGAAGATTCACATGTCAAGCATCTATTACAGATTTTATCAACAGCCAAAAATGGTATTACAAGGGTTGCGTACGTTGTAATAGAAAACTAGCACCAAAGTCTACCAGTTGGGTTTGCGGTTACCATCCAGAAGAAAAACAACCCAAATTTGTGTAAGTTCATACAAATATTTACCTTATAAACATATACATATATACATCTAAACATAAATAAATAAGGTGAGATCAATATCTTCCTTCGCAACATTACTAACACCTAATGTTATTCACTTAACAGGTATTGTGTGAGTGCCATCATTGCTGATGAGACCGGCACAGCAACAGTCACCCTATTTGATGTTGCCGTTTTTTCACTCTTACAAACTGAATGTTCAACTTTAGTGCTCGACCAAGGTTTTGTGGATCCTAACATTATACCCAAGCCACTTCACGCGATGAGAGGAATCACAAAAGTATTCCAGCTTCAGTTCAACAAACATAACCAATCAAGGTCAACACAGTTCGTTGTTAATCAGATCCTCGAGCGTGACAACATCCAAATTGAGTGCCCAATAAACGTTTCACATCCCATGTCTCCTCAAACAACAATATTTGAAGGTAAATACAATAGAAAAACCACATTAAATTTACATTTAATTAAATGACCTGCCATCTTTTTACTAAAATACATTTTCTTTTTTTCTCTTCGTATATTTTACTTGCAAATAGAGCTAAACGAAGAGACTAACACAGAGGCAACAATTGAAGCACCTAACATAACCACTCCTGTTGGCAAAAATGTCCAATCCTCATCAGGTACGCTACATACTAAACTGAATTATATGGACATACTCCTCTCAAATTAAAGGCCAAAATGTTAACAGAATGCTACTGTCATAGCCAAAATTAAAGGGCAAAATGTTAAGAGAATGCTAGTGTCATAGCCAAAATTAAAGGACAAAATGTTAACTACGAATTACGAAATTAGGTTGCTTATATTATAAAGTACTTTTTTACAAAAACAAAGAAATGTATAGTCTTTGAACAGTTGAATAGGTTTCTTCTATGCATGACCAACATTTGTGCTAACAGAGAATGTGTACAAAATAATACTAATGTTGTTTCTTCAATATATCAGTACCACACACTCTAACAACACCAGCTATTGCTACACGTAGCAAAAGGAAGCTTGAAGACAGCCCCGGTACATCATTCCAATGATATAGTCAACCTTTATAATGCTTTATATGTGTATCTACTGAATAACAATGACTAACACTCATACCCTTATATCAAAACAGAGACAACCCCGTACAAGAAATGAATCTTTGAAGACTATCAATAGAATGCAAGATACTCTTTTGGTGTGAAATTGCTTGGAAACAACGTTTATGGTGCAATTTCTTTTTTGGGTATCAAGTAGCTTCTACATAGCTCTTGAAAAATGTTAATTATGTGCGCATGCTTTTGGTATTTTGTAAATAGTTGCGCCCTTTAGCTTTAAAAATCCTTAACCCTTGCACTCTTTTGCTAGAAACATATGTATGTATATGTAAATAGTAGTAGCTGTTTCGTTCAATACTACGTGTTTGCAGTTGTAGGTTTATATTCTTGCATAATGGGTCAGGGTATAATGGTCATCCGCTGCAACGCGCGGCATAACCTCCTAGTTTGAACTATACAAACAAAGGCTAAAATTAAGTGAGCTAAGGAAAGTCATATAGTAAAGTCATGCTATCTTTTATGTATTCATGTGGGCTAAACAAAGGCAAATAGCCGGCTAAGGATAGTCATATAGCAGGCTAAAATCAAGTGGGCTAAGGAAAGTCATATAACAAGCTAAAAAAACATGGCGACTTAGCCTGCTTGGAAGTGGGTTTTAGCCGTCTTGGGAATCAGCACCTTCACGTGCCAGTTTCTAGTTGGCTAAACATCTGAAAAAAGCTGGTTTGGCACGGAATTTGAAGCCGGCTGAACTGGCCTACTTCAGCCGGCTTCATGCCTAAATGACCATATCGAAGTAGGTTAAAGAAGTTTGTCCATTTTTGTAAGTTTGACCGGACAAATGTCCATTTTGATAATTTTCCCAATATTTAAATATTAAATTTTCAAACAAATATTTAAATATTATATTTTATCACTTATAATTAAAAAAAATATCTAAGGCTGTATTTTTAACTAACTTTTTTTAAATGGGGCATTTACATATATCTCATTCCTAAGTTTCTTTATTATATATTTACTCAACCATAAAATTTAATTACATATTTCCTTTTCCTAAAACCTATATATTACATATTTATCCATTTCATTTAAACTAACTTATACAAGGGAGATGTCCGTGCATAAAGTTGCTTGTTTCAACGTGAAGTTTTCGTTGTTGACGTTTTAATTGGATGAAGTTTGATGGTATATTTATGGGTGAGGATTGGTTAAGAAAAATGAAAGGTAGAGAGTGATATAAATATTTGTTTGAAAATAATATTTAATTTAATTAAATATAAAATAATACAATGATTTATTGGTTGGTAAAAAAAAATAATTATTATATTAAAATTTCAAATTGATTTAAAAAAATTATGTAGTTTTTTTTTTAAAAAAGGCTATAAATCTATGTAGTCCAATTAAAAAATTATGTAGTTTTTTTTAAAAAACGAAAAAATTAATTATTTTCAAATTAAAAAAAGCAAATTTTTTAAGTGTAATTTATGTAGTTTTTTAAAAAATGAAGAAATTTTCCCATATTTTATCTCCATGGCGTAATATTCTTTATTTATTTTTTTCAGGCGAAATTTTGACTTTCTAGCGAAATTTTCCCATAATATTTCGCTGATGGCGAAATTTTGCTATAAATTTTCGCTTTTTTGACACATGGCATCTCCTGGTTGGTCAGATACTTTGATAAAATTCAAAATGTACGGCTAATTTGGTAAAACACCTTGGTCAAATGATTGTTTTGGTGATTATCCCTTTACTAGCTATTAAGGCTTTTCAAATTATTTCATCTACTGGCATCCTTATCAAAGCATTTACTAACTCTGTCCCTGACCTGTAACGCGATAGTCCTTTCCATTTACTTTATGAATCATCTCATGATATATTGTATCATTTTCGGTAACAAAAAGTGCAGTAATATCTTTAAAAATGCCCTATCTTGAAAACCACTTGCGAATGTTCGAGTCCATGTTAAATTCAAATGTAGGTCACAGTTGTTAACCTCAATGGAATATTGATTATGACATGTATTTGAACTTATCGTCGTATTAAGATATACACATCAATCAAATATTATTTAAATAATGTTATTAAAAAAAGTCATTAACTTGGTTGTGTAAAATAAATAAAAATTGATCTTTATTATGTTTAAAGACTCTTTTTGTAATTTCAAAACTAATAAAATTTTAAATTAAATCGGTTTCCAAACCGACTCTAACAGGTTTTGTTAGGTTGATTTTCCACTCTAAAAAAACAAAAAATTTAAATAGATTTGTGGAACAGATTTGAGATTTTGGTCTGGATTAGGAGGGGCCCAAACAGAATAACTAATATTAAATAAACCTAGTGGGACGAAATCAATACTTCTGCATAAAAAAGTGAGGAAAAAACCAATTTTTTTGTGAACTTGCAGAACAGATTTTAGATTTTGATCTAGATTAGGAGGGACCGGCCTTCTGTGGTCCCTATTAAGTTCCTCCCTTGCTTGCCTAGAACTGTAATCATGATCGCAAAAGTTTTGAACTACTTTTGCCATGGTGTGTCTGGAGTTTCTGATTTTGAGAAAGAGTTGGAAGAAGCTTCTGAAAACAACAGGTTAAGCAAGTTATTGTTGAAAGATGATCTGTTGCCGACAGGTGGTGCCATGGTGGTGTATAGATTAAGATGGAGGGGAAGACAATGGTGTGGGGGTTCTAAAAATCGAACTACGGTTATCTATGTGACACAGGTACATAACGAGAAGCTTATCCATGTGTGTTAAGTTAATTTATGTGATATATGTTTATGAGCTATGACTCAATATGATGAATGTTTACGAGCTACGACTCTATATGATGTATGAATAGGAGCTACAACTCAATATGATGTATGATTAGGAGCTACGACTCTATATGTGTAATTCATGTGTAGGTTTTTTTACCTACACATAACCTACACCTGTGTAGGAAACTCTTAAATATATAAAAACATATGAAAAAACTAGTTTGATGATTTTTTATGTACATAAACATACATATTTGTATGTAAGAAGTATAAATTTGAATTTTTTTACCATGGATAAAAAAATAAACGATTGAAGTTTGTTCCCTTTGTTCTCGCAATATTTAAGTATTCTGAAATGAATTTCTCCCTATATATATGCGTGTGTATATATATGAATATATAATGTATGATTAGGAACAAGTGTAAAGGAGTTTACACCAGTGTAATTTTTTCTGAAAAAATATATTTCTTATGTTTTCAACAAATATTGACACTAGTGAAAACTCAAGGAGGTGATATGATTACCCGTGAGCATTACGGACATCTCCTTAGCCCTTTGGCGTTGCTATGTTCTATCACTACAGTAAAATGAAGCTAATGCAACACTACTAAAATGTTGCATTAATTAAGCTTTAAAATGTCTAATTCAACCTTTTAGTAAGGGGCTCGTCAGGTGAATTTGTATTAGAACTAAAACAACTTTTCTGTTAGAAAATGCAACCTTGAGTTGTATGATCAATCCATTTAATGATTTATATACAATCTAACTTCTTAAGTCAACGTGAACATCTGTAGAAATCCAAAAGTATATTGGTTTACTAATTAGGCTATGATAATTATGAGACATTGACCTTAATTTTCTTTAAGGTGTTCACATCTTAAAACTAAAGTAAGCAAAACGATTTCTTAAATAAAGAATTATCTAAATTTCATATTTTAAGTGTTCACATGAACTTGTTTCAGTATATACATGTGTTATTTACGATGGAGGACGGACATGCCAACTAATGTTAGGTGTTTTGTTGGTTATCATGATGAAGAAAAACAGATATAAGATTATTAGAAAAGTAAAATTATAAAGTCAAGGGTCTTGGCTAATTAATTGAAAATTGCAAGTGGTTTCAAGAATCTCCGGCTTAATTATTAGAAAAGTAGATCAACATCTTGTAACAGCTATAAGATCGATTATATATGGTAGATACAGATCGTTTGCTTCTAAAATAATACGTGTGGGACAAATAACTGATGACTTTTTAAAGCAATTTAGTTTTTTAAGAGACTAATATATTGTTAATGTAATGATTATTGTTTCTCACTCGTCTCTCCTCAAATTTTAAAGTAAATATAAATTATTAGTTTCATAGTTTGTTTATGCATATAACAATGTTACACATGTGCACGTAAAAGGTAAAAAATTAAAAATACATTAACATATATTATAAGTTTTATGGTTTTTTATATAACCACGTATATGTATGTAAAAAGTAAAAGAAAGAAAGATCAAAATTAAACGGTTTATATTTGTTTTGTGTACGTATTTTCAGAAGAAAAAAAAAGAATTATTGTTCTGAAATCATATTATACACATGTAGGTAAGAAGTAAAAGATTTAAAAGAATATTAATCAAAATTAAATGGTTTAGATTTGTTTTACGGGTTTTTGTAAAAGTTTATTATTCTAAAATCATATTTTTATTATTATATATGTGTGTTATTGTTCTAAAATCATATTTTTAATATTATAGTTCGTTGACAAACCAAATTAACATTTACAAGGTGGCATTACATGGGATTGTCGGTGTTCACCGTTCAAATGGGTCAAAAGGAGGAGACCGGGGAAAAGAGATGGATGTATAACCAAGTTCTTTTATCTAAGTTTAGAACCAAAATTAGATAGAAAATAAAATTCAAAAATACATATTATTTAATTGAAAACAAAAGTTAATATATAATTAGGTTTTAAAAATACGTTAATTACTATTTAATGTAATTAAAATTTCATTTACTATATAATTGAAAATAAAAGTTACAAAATTAATATTCAAAGTTTCTTATAATAAGAGATAATTTAAAATAAATGTGTTTTATTAATATAATTAGTATTTTTTAATATATATTTTATTAAAAGATATATATGTATTTAATAAAAAAGAGATGCGAGAAAAAATGATGATAATGAATATAGAGACGACACGTGTCATGAAAAACTTTTATTTATTATAAAGTATAGATATAGATATATATTCAAAAAAGGTTTTTTTAATATTGAGAGGTATTTTAATCATTTTACACCTAATTAACGGTAAAAGTTAACGTCCATCCAAGTTAAGAACAAATCATGTTATATTTATGTATAACTTAGGACTGTATGTATAGCTTTTTTAAAGTTAAGGACCACATCCAATTTATTAAAATACCACATGACTGTTCGTGTACTTTTAACTCTAAAAGACCAATAGAGTTATGAGGACAATCCATATTCTAATAAAAAACTAAATGGTTTTGTCACTTGTCATCACCATATTTAATTTCATAATTTTTTTCCTTTAAAACCACATTTATATCCTCCATTTAATATTTCTATATTTAGCCTATTTTTCTTTTTTTGAAAAATTACATAAAATAACATTTAACAAATCAATTAATCATTATTATCATCGGCTAACATTTTTTTAAAATTATCATCAAAAGTGAATATTTAAAAAAAAAATCAAGAATTAAAAAATAGGATTTATTAATTAAAATTATCATTAAAGTTTTATTATTAAAAAATGACTTTTTAAAATTTTATTATCAAAAAACAAGATTTTTTATAATTTTACATATAAAATTTGAAAATAATACGTTTTATTATATTTTTTTAAAATGACGAGATTTAAAAAAAAAATGTTTACAAGTTTCAATTTTAATTTATTAGTTTTATTTTTTTCGTATTTAATTTTGAAATTTTAAATTTAATTGTGTCAAAATATGAGTGCAATTTTAAATTTTGGAGTTTTAAAATTTGAATTTAAAAGACGTTATATTATTGAAATTTAAATTTTATTTCTATCTTTTTTATTATTTTTTTAATAAGAGATTTAGTATTAAAAATTTAATGAGATTTTCAGCATACAAGTATAAATAATACCCGTCAATCAGAGCATCTTGATGATGATTTTGATGAAAGTTTATAATCTCTTGATTTTCTAAATGAACTTACAATATCAGGTTTGTCAAACCATAAATTAGTTTAAATGTCCGTGTTCCAGTTGTGCTATTTAGAAATATTAATGAAAAAATGGTTTAGGTAATGTAACAAGACTTCAGGTCAAATCACTAGGCAATCACGTTATAGAAGCGAAGATTATATTTGGAAGCAATATTGGTCATCACAATCACGTTATACAAGTTTAGGTCAACCACTTTTAAATTTTGGTTTGTATTAAAAGATCCGGTGTTTATTCATGATCAGCTGCATGTTGCATCATCAAGAGTTAAAAGTAGAGATTAACTGTCAAATGTTGTATACAATGAAATATTTTCAAATTTGTAAATAATAATTGTAAGGTTTCATTTGACATGTAATTTAATGTATTGTAAAAAATACACAACTTATGAAATATATTTTCATGTAGTTTTGATGTTGTGATTACTCTCATTCATATAACTTTAGCATGTAACAAAATAAAAAGTTATAAATAAAATATCTAATTTGTTTAAAAAAGTAGTTAATATATTTATTAATATAATTTAAACGTTTCACATTATGTAACATATGTGGTTAAAGCTAGTAATAAATATGAGACTATCTAATTTGGTAGAGGGCATATCCACCTTAAAAAAGAGGGCTCTTCAATAAATGTAATGATGGACTGTTCGTGTATTTCAATTAATGTGATTACCTTTCAAAAAAAAAATTAATTATGAGGACAACAATCATTGTAACGATGGAAGATCGTAAATATCAATAAATGTGTAATGATGACTGTTCGTGTATTTCATTTAATGTGATTACCTTAAAAAAAGTTAATAATGAGGACAACAATCATTGTAATGATGGAAGATTTATAGAATAGTAATCAAGTTTTCAAATTGTTTCAAATAAGTCATGCATAAAGACACAACCGAGACCTTTGTTAGATGCATCACAATAAACCATGAAGTCGTCGTTACTCTCAGAAAGAGTCAAGATTGGAGCGTCACAAAGTTTTTGTTTTAGGGTTTGACAAGCTTCTTCTTGTTTTGGTCCCCACTCGTAAGGCTTGCCTTTATGAGTTAAGGCTGTGAGAGATACCGCAACTTTGGAGAAGTTGGAAATGAAACAACGATAATAGCCAGCTAAACCGAGGAATGAACGGACTTCTGTAGGAGTCTTTGGTGCTTTCCAATTTTTCATCGCTTCGATCTTTGCGGGATCTACGTGAATTCCTTCCCCGTTGACTATATGACCTAGAAATTTGACTTCATTAAGCCAGAATTCACACTTGAAAAATTTGGAAAATAATTTCTCCTTCTTTAAGAGGTCTAACACCAAACGCAGGTGTTCTTCATGATCCTTTTTAGTTTTAGAATAGATCAAGATATCGTCAATAAAAACGATTACGAATTTGTCCAAGTATGGTCTACGCACACGGTTCATTAAGTCCATGAATATCGCAGGTGCATTGGTTAGGCCAAAGGGCATAACCATAAACTCGTAGTGACCATATCTCATACAAAAGGCTGTCTTAGGAATATCCTCCTCGAGACACGAAGTTGATGATAACCGGCACGAAGATCAATTTTGGAAAAGCACGAATAACCTTACAGTTGATAAAAAAGATCATCAATTCTTGGCAAAGGATACCGATTCTTGACGGTAAGCTTATTGAGTTCACGATAATCAATACACACGCTGAAGAATCCGTCCTTCTTCTTTACGAATAAAACGGGTGCTCCCCATGTTGAGACGATAGAACAAATGAAACCTTTTTCGGAAAGCTCTTGTAATTGGCTTGCTAATTCCTGCATCTCCGAAGGTGCAAGACGGTAAGGTGGTTTTGCTACGGGGTTTGCTCCCGGAATGAGATCGATTCTGAATTCAACTTGACGTATGGGAGGAAGGCCTTGCAAGTCTTCGGGAAAGTCATGGATGACAGGGATGTCTTGAATAATCTTTCCCTTTTCCTTCTTTTCCACGATGTTAACTAGGAATGTCACGTAATTATTTCGCAAGTACTTACGAGCAGTGGTACAAGACATGAGCTTAAGACCGCAAGATGGTTTTTCGCCATAGATATGTAAGATACTCCCGGATGATAGGGGGATACGGATACACTTTTCAAAGCACACGATTTCAACATGATGTTCGGCTAACCAATCCATGCCCACTTGATCGATGTCGTTTGGTCGGTCAAAAAAAATCCTTAAACACTTATCTAGTAAGGGTAAGAAGAGTATCGTATCCATGAGGAATCAGTGGTTAGTGAAATTGCTTAGTTGATAACCTAGAATGAACACACAGATCAAATAAAGATGTAACTCCCTCCCAAGCGTCAGGTTCTAGATTTATATAATACTCAGTCATTCAATGGACACCACATAGACTTGTTGGAAAATCAGTTGAAATAGTAATTGAAGATAAGCTGTTGTCAATAGCCTATACGACTAACTCGTCACAACTAGAACAATTCAAATACCCAATTTATGAACACCAAGTTACCCACTTTAGTCACCCAACCCGGTTACAAGGTTTTGTCATCAACCGAACACAATTTGTAAAGCAAATAAACTCAAAGCATTTAAATAAATTGTTTAGTTCAACCAATACATCAACCTATCAAGCTATTGTCAGAAGCTAACAAGATCCAAACATACAAACAACTGAATAAAGTAATAAATTTAAACGAACCATCCGTTGGGAGGAAGCCAGACGCAGCTTAGCCACGCATGCTTGTCAGGCACACGAGCATAACTTCAATCTTTGATCTGGAGTGAGTTGAAACTCTGGAAAATCGCCCCTCTTGGCTCTGAAATCGGCTGGAAAAAAGTTAACCGGGAATGGGGGCTGTTGTTGGGTTTAATGAGAATTAGGGCTTTTTTGCTGATCCGGTAAGCCTTCGCGTCTCGCGAACATCTTAGGCCAATCCTTCGCGTGGCGCGAAGGACAAAACAATCGGGCTGGCTTTTCACTTCTTCGCTTGTCGCGAAGATGCCATTCCAAGTCTTCGCGTGGCGCGAAGACTTGACTTTCTAGGAAATTTGATACTTTTACACTTTCACCCCTTGAACTTTCATGCCTTCTCCATTGTACTTCATTATCCGCTCATTTAGCACCTTTAACCTGTCATAGACTCAAACACAAATACCAACATAAAATCGACTCTATAAACAAAGTAAACCGCATAAAATTATACAAAACCGACACTTAAACAAGGGACATTTGACCTTATTTATTCTTTAGATCGGTTGAGCCTACCAACACATTACAAATCAGACGCGCTTTTTGTTATTTATTCAATTCAATTATATACAAGCAAAGTTCCAATTGTACCTATCATTTTTCAATTAACTGTACAGATTCTAATTGAAGACATTTTTGAAAATTTTTAAATTTTTATGTATTTTTCTGACTCAAAACAATGACTCAAACTAGACCTGGACAAGGTCTTCCCTCCCCACACTTAAACTCTATATTGTCCTCAATGTAGGAAGAGTGACTCAAAAATAAAAGAAAAATAACAAAAAATAGGATATGCGATCGTATAGCATTTCATTCGCGATCGTGCTCCACAGATGCAAAAGGGTTGCTTTGTACAAGAGGGTGTTCAAAAGCCGGGAATCACCACCCGAATGGAGAGTACGGGTGGATCAATCAAACCCGTAAAATAAACTCGCAACAACCCACAAGTATCATATTGACTCAATAAAAAGACTCAAAAGAAATTAAAAATACTAGACGGACTGAACACGACTCAACGGATAAAAAGAATAAAGAAAAAAAAATTAGGGTTTTACAACTCTTCGCGTGTCGTGAAAAACGGGGACAGGAGCTTCGCGTGGCGCGAGAAACTGAAAGTTGACTCGGCCATTTGACTTTGTCTCGTGCATGTCGCGAACTCCGGAAGGCTGGTCTTTGCGGTACGCGAAGACACTCTGTTAACAGAAAGTTTTGACCCATTTATACTTAGAAAAATTTTCCAACTCAAAAACCAATTCTTGCTCAAACCCTCCAAAAACTCGCACACGCCCCCAATTTCACCCCATAAGCATGATAATCCATAGGACTTCCCCACACTTGGCCGGTTCACACACAAAAGCACACAAAACAAAGATAGAACCTAACTTACTTTCGTAGGAATCACGGATGCATTTAGCGTATGCATCAAGCCATTTAAACCACTCGGTAGCCCGAGTGGACGAGTTTAGTCTCGTGAGGGTTTCTATTGAACACACCCGCAAAGTTCATTTAACTAGACATGAATGTAAAACATACCTTAGGCTACCTCCTAAGAGTGCTAAATTTAACGTCTTCAGCCAGATGATGTAGGGTTAAATATCATGTGTATAAGTGTCGAGTTTTGTAGGTTTTAATAGTTAAACTGTGTTTATCGAGTCAGTTTTACGGGGTATTCGTAGTTTGATGTGTTACAGGTTAAATGTGCTAAAGAGTGGAACTTTACGAGTCATATATGTGAATGCACGAAGCCCGGGAAGTCAAAGAATATCAAAGTCAAAGTTAAAAGTCAAATTTATGGAATTTTGGATCCTCGCGGTATGCGAAGATCAGAGGGGATTGTTTCACGGTACGCGAGGGCTTGAAAAAGCCCACCCGATTATTCTGGTCTTCGCGCCACGCGAAGACCAGGCTGATTTCTTTCGCGCGGCACGAAGACATGGGGTTACGACAATTTTAACCTAATTTCAAATAAAAACCATGGTGACTCCCATTCTCGAGAATTATTCTTTCCAGCCGTCCCAGAGCTTCTCTTAGGCGATTTTGAGCATTGTTTGGCCAGTTGTTTTTAGTTTTGAATGCTTGTAAGTTCTAGTTTAATTACATTGATGTTTTCAAAAATAATGAGCGGCTAAACGCTTTTGTGATCCCTCCGGGTGAATGATTATGCTTATGATTTCAGTAGATAATCCGTATTGGATTGAAGTTTTATGAATCATTTAAGTTCTTTGAATTCAATTGTGTGTTTGATTTATTAACAATTGCACATTTTCGATTTATCGCATCTATCGTCGTTTCTTGGTTTTCTTGCACCGGGAATAATCCAATTTTGTGATTGAATTGATTATTGTGTGGTTGGGTTAAACAATTTAAACAAGGTTATGTCTATGTAAACTCTGATCTGATTTGAAACTGGAATTGTGCTTGTGTCTTGCTAAATCTGAATCCCGGAGTGGTCATTCTTTCTTCAACTGTTTTCACAAATCAAGTTAATTGCTTTTTACAATTCTAAGTTTTTTTTATTAATAAAGTTTTGAACTTTGGTAGTAATTGAATAGCATTCTCCACGTGTTCCCTGTGGATACGATACCCTACTTCCCTATCTACAGTCTAGGTAGCAAAGTAGTGAGTTTTATAAATATTTTTGATTGACCTTGACAACGCGATCACCAGACGTGGTGTACCTTAGTTGGGTCATGGTGGTCGGGTGGGATGCTTGCACTCCTCCTTCCCCACACTTAAGTTCCGCTCATCGTCGAATTTCCTCCATGCTTGCACAAACAGAGTAAAGAGTTCCCGTTCTGCATCCGAAACCTACAGTTTCTTCCCTTTCCGCCTTCTCTTTCTGACCCGTGTCTTCCCTTTCTTCGGAGTCTCTCCATCCTTCTGCTCAGTTAACCTGTCAAACACAACACAAACATTCTCGACTGTGTGATTCACCTTTTCAGGTGATCCACATTTGTTAGCTTTTGGGTTTGGTAATTTTGAGAATATTTGAAGACTCATTTTCTGAGCCCCAAACCTTATCCTTACCGTTCCCTCAGCAGAGTTAATATCCGCCTGTGCAATAGCCAAGAATGGTCTACCCAAAATAATTGTTGGCTCTGTGTTCTTGACATAGTCCAACACCAAGAAATCCATTGGGTAGTAAAACTCCTTCACCTTCACAATCACATCCTTTACAATCCCCCGAGGATGTGTGGGAGTCTGATCAGCCAACACCACAGTGGTGTTAACTCTCTGTGAAGGACCAAAATCATGCTGATCATACAGACTCCCTGGAATTATACTCACAGATGCTCCAAGATCCAGTAACGCTGTATCCAGTTTAATTTCACCTATTTGTATAGAAATAATCCCTGGATCTTGGAGTTTCAGGGGAAGGGTACCCGTAAACACAGCATTCACAGTAGCACTTAGCTTTACCTGTTCGGGGCATTTGTGCCGTCGTTTACGGGTACTCAAACCTTTCAAACAATTAACATTATCAGGATCTTGTTTAAGCGTGTTTAAAAATAAAGAGTTAATTTTACGCTTTTCAAACTTTTCCCATCGTTCATCCTGTGTTGGATATTTTTCTTTTTCTTTTGGAAATGGTTTGATTGTAACATTTGGGAATGGAATCCTTACAGGTTTATTCACGTTTTCAGTTTTCAAATTATTCAGTGAAATAAAATCCAGATTAAGGTCAGATTCAGAATCATTGTACTCCACCTATAACCGGTGGTGGAGTTGGTTCACAGGCAGGATATTCAAATGAGGAATGGAAACTTACAGCATTGAGGTGTGCACTGGTTGTGGTTTCAGAACTGGAGGACTGATGTGCACAGCGAGGCTTTCCTACTTCCTTGATAAGTGACCCGACAATCCCAGCATTGAGGTGTGCACTGGTAGATCTACCAAAGCTTGATGACCTTTGTCCTGGATCTCCTGTTGTTGCACCACTGCTTGTATCACTGTGGCCATCTCCTTCATATTTGACCTGATGGCATCCAGTTCAGAGTGATAGTTGTCTTGATCAAGTGGCCTGCTTGGGTGGTAGTTCTGGTTGTATTCTTCCTAATAACTTGGGTATTCAGGACCACCACCATACTGGTTGTAGCTTGGGAAATCTTGTATCCAGTGGCCAGTGATGCCACAGTTGTTGCACGGCTCATAGTAGTATTGATCATCATGATAGTTCCTGTCCATGTGAACCTGCACAAGTAGCACAACCGAGTAGTTCTGAACAAAGAAAGAAACAAAATAAACAAAATAAAAATAGAAGTAAAGAAAATCTTTTTGGGGGTTTTGTTTAAGAATCAAAATCAACTAAATACAATAAACTAAAGCTACTAGACTAAGCGCACTGATTCCCCGGCAGCGGCGCCATTTTGATCGATGTCGTTTGGTCGGTAAAAAACAATCCTTAAACACTTAACTAGTAAGGGTAAGAAGAGTATCGTATCCACGAGGAATCAGTGGTTAGTGAAATTGCTTAGTTGATAACCTAGAATGAGCACACAGATTAAATAAAGATGTAACTCTCTCCCAAACGTCAGGTTCTAGATTTATATAATACTCAGTCATTCAATGGACACCACATAGACATAGTGTTGGAAAATAAATTGAAATAGTAATTGAAGATAAGCTGTTGTCAATAACCTATACGACTAACTCGTCACAACTAGCACAATTCAAATACCCAATTTATGAACACCAAGTTACCCACTTTAGTCACCCAAACCGGTTACAAGATTTTGTCATCAACCGAACACAAGTTGTAAAGCAAATAAACTCAAAGCATTCAAATAAACTGTTTAGTTCAACCAATACATCAACCTATCAAGCTATTGTCAGAAGCTAACAAGATCCAAACATACAACCAACTAAATAAAGCAATAAATCTAAACGAACAATCTGTTAGGAGGAAGCCAGACGCAGCTTAGCCACGCATGCTTGTCAGGCACACCAGCATAGCTTCAATATTTGATCTGGAGGGAGTTGAAACTCTGGAAAATCGCCCCTCTTGGCTCTGAAATCGGCTGGAAAAAAAGTTAATCGGGAATGGGGGCTGCTGTTGGGTTTAATGAGAATTAGGGTTTTTTTGCTGATTCGGCAAGCCTTCGCGTGTCGCGAACATCTGAGGCCAATCCTTCATGTGGCGCGAAGGACAAAACAATCGGGTTGACTTTTAACTTCTTCGTGTGTCGTGAAGATGCCCTTCCCGGTCTTCGCGTGGCGCGAAGACTTGAGTTTCCAGGAAATTTGATACTTTTACACTTGCACCCTTTGTACTTTCATGCCTTCTCCATTGTACTTCATTATCCGCTCATTTAGGACCTTTAACCTGTCATAGACTCAAACACAAATACCAACATAAAACCGACTCTATAAACAAAGTAAATAGCATAAAATTATACAAAACCGACACTTAAACAAGGGACATTTGACCCTACATCACCACTATTATGTCAAAACTTCCAAGACACATCGGGATAAGGTTAATTGGGAAATCGTGGTCGTTAAGGTTAAGGACGCAGTCATGAATGACGGAGTCAATAGTTATGGGATTTCCATCAGCTACTTCTACCGTAATAGATTGTTCTAACTTAGAGCGGTTTTTAGCAAGTAGTAATTCAAATTCCAAAGAAACGATACTCTTATCGGCACCAGTATCAAATAAAACTGAAGCGTATTGTTGATTTACTAAAAACGTACCGTTGACCACCTCTGTGTTGGCCTGAGCTTCGTTAACATTGATGTTAAAGGCACTTGCTCCCAGATTCACATTGGCGAGCTTCGGACACTGGTTACGAAAATGGGTCGGATCACCACATCCGAAACAAGCACGACCATTTGCTAAAGCTGGTGGTGCAGGAGCATTGGGACGATTTCCCTGAACAACTGGAGGCCTGTTGACAAAGTATGTGGTGGATATGTGTCCATTGCGGCCACAAAGGTTGCATAAGCGGCATGGCATAGTGGCTGGATGATGAAACTTGCAGGTGTTACATTGAGGATGTTCTCCCATGTATGGCTTCTTAATAGGAGCAACTTGTGTCAAAGGGGCAACTGGTGTGACCACTGTAAAGTTTTTTACCTTACTCTTCTTGTTGAACGAGGGTTCAGTCTTGACTGCTTTGGTAGGCTCAGGAGTGGGAGTGTCAACGGGTTTGTTGGAACTCTTTCTGGACAGGTTCCTGCTTTCACGTGATTATCCGTTAGGGTAACAGAGAGACGTATGGCGTCCTCCAAAGTAGCAGGATTCTGACCCCACACCGTGTCCTGAATCTTCATAGGCAGTCCGCTGATGTACTTCTCAATACCCCGGGACAGAGGAGTAACCATGTGAGGTACCAGTAAGCTTAGTTCTGAGAAAGATCCCAGAATTCGGCCTCGAGCTTTTACATCTCATTCCTTGGGCATAATTCTTCGATCATTAATTCTTTGAACTCCTCCCAGGTCAGTGACATTGTAGCGTCTGCACCACGATTACGTTTCTCTCCATTCCACCACGTTAGCGCCCTCTTTTGTAGGACACTCGATGCATGACGGACTCTGAGGTTATCAGGACAATCGCTGTTCAAGAAGGTGCTTCCCATGCTTTCGAACCATTAGAGAAGGCCAGTGGCTCCTTCAGTCCCAAAGAATTTTGCGGGGTTACATGAGTTGAAATGCTTGAAAGTGCAAGGAGGGTTTGAACCAGATTGAAGTGATCCGGAGTTAGCACTGTTGCTTGATGCAGCTTGGTTTAGTTCGGTGACCAAAGTAGGTAGGACCTTAGCCATTTGTTGGGCGATCAGGGTCGCAATGGTTCTGCTTCGGCTATGACGGGGAGGCATACTATAAAATGAAAAGTTTGGACGTAAGAATCATAGAGTAAGGATTATAGAATGAGGATATAAATCATGAAGCATAAGACATTTAGATGGTACCCACTTAGTTCATGTCACTAAATGGTACTTTGACATATCAGAAGTAATTTAAATTCACTAATGTTAGAGAAGTCATGCATTCCTATAAGTGGACACTCATCCCAAGAATTCCCAGGAAAGCATACGGGTCCAACGGTTGATCTGGATTTGTACGAAATGCTTTCCTTGACAGAATTTCCCAGAATACAGGCATCCACCCTTCCGGTCCGCACAAGTTCTCATACATTGTTTAGAACTCAAATACTTTTGACGAGAGTTAGTTTTTGGATCAGAATTGAAACCAAAGTATATAACCTCGATGTGGTAGATTCTTGTAATACAGGAATAGATTGGAGTATAAGTTTCCAAGTATAAGTACTTACATATAGGGTTTAAGTTTTAAGATTAAAATAGAGATGAGATTCCTAGTAGGTAATACATGAGTTGACTCATGTTTGGGGAATCCTAAGTTATAGTCTAGGTCATGTGTCTAATAACCTAATTTCCTATAACCTGGCTCTGATACCAATCTGTCACACTCCAACCGACGACGGATTATACGTCGGGGCAGACGCGGTTGTTCAAAAGCACAAGGTTGACTAATAAAGTTGAAGTATTCCATGCGTGTTTACAGTTGGAATCGAGCGTTAATGCACCTTGGGGGATGGTCTCATGCGTGAAGGGAGGATCGAGGTGCAATGGACCTGGCTTGAAAACGCGATTTCGCATAAAGGGGGTAAAAACCGGGTGTGGCGGGACTCGAACTCGTAACTGGGTTTGGGTTCCGTGTGTTTGGGTTAATTGCACAACCGGTCCCTGAGACTTCCAGCTTTTAACATTTTATGTTAAAACTTGGTTTTTATTTAAATTAAGTTTCAGAAATTACCATTTGGACCCTGGACTTTATAAAATAATTTTATAATTCTATAAAATGATTTCTAAGTTTATATCCTCATAAGTTTTCTGTATTTAAATGTTAATAAGTTTATTATTTATATGTAATAGATATAAACTTGTAAAGTTTTAAGAGTTTGGCCTATTTTATAAATATTAAATTATAACTCTATCTATCTTATTTTTATAAGAATTTAAGTTTTAAATTGAAAATCTGTGCAAAGATTTTGAAACTATACGTTCATTAAAATTGGAAATAGATAAGTCATAATGCGTTACAACCGATAACGGGAAATGATACATCGGAAATCTTGGATATTACAACCACCCTCAAGAACACTAAATATTACAAACAACAATTAATCATGGCATTTGATTATCATTCCAAAACAAACAAACCAAGTTCTAGGCCTCAAGACACCGATGTGAAGCTGATGACTCCAACACCAACTATGAGGTACTAGGTCTCAATCCACCATTGTGAGACTTGTGACTTCCACCACCAAATATGAAGTTCTAGGCCTCAATACACCTTGTGAGGCTCATGACTTCAATCACCAAATCTGAAGTTCTAGGCCTCAATACACCACTGTGAGGCTCATGACTTCAAACACTAAATGTGAGATTCCATGATCTCAATCACCAACTTGTGAAGTTCTAAGTCTCAATCACCACTGTGAGGCTCATGACTTCAAACACCAATTTTTAATACCAATAATTCACATACCATTTTCTAGTTTGACTCTTTACCACATAAGTCAAATACATCAATACACCACATTACACAATTTTAGTTTGACTCCTTACCACACAAGTCAAATACACCATACACCACATACCACCTTACAGTTTGACTCTTTACCATCAAAGTCAAACACACCAATACACCACATACCACATTATAGTTTGACTCTTGACCACCTAAGTCAAATACATCAATACACCACATAACACATAATAGTTTGACTCTTTACCACATAAGTTGAACCACATCATATAAACATCCAACATTCATGTTGAACACCAAACCTTAAATACCAAGCATTAAGCATCACTTTTTATGCTTTAATACTAAACACCAAGTATAAGTCATCCAAGCCAACACCAAACATCAATTAAGCATACAATGATATTATTAATATATATATGCAATCACAACACACACACACATACACACACATTTATCATACTAAGTAAGTGTAAAGACACTTACCTTTTGCTAAAGATGACCCGCTTGCTCCTCCAAGCTAATTTCCTTACTACTTGATCACCTATACAACCCATTTACAATTAGCAATCCAATGATCACCAATTGACACCCAACACACCTTTATGATCTAAAGATCAAGAACCTAACTTAGTTTGATTAACATGACCTTAATCAAACCCCCAAACCCCAATATCACCTTTTAACCCAAATGACCCGTTTGACCCATTATAGTCAAACTTCTAATCCACCAATTCACCATTTCTAATTAAGGTCTAACACCCAACCTAGACTTTATGAATTACACACATTCTAAACTTGATTACTTACACCTCAAACAAGTTTTAACCTTCCTATACAATCATTCCACCATTTTGATCCATTTGGGTTCCACCCAATTTCACCCAAACTCCTAATTTCTTAAATCACCAAATTGATTGAGGGTTATTACTTGGATATGTGTTTAATCACACCACAAACACTTACCAACCCCCAATTACCATCCAAACAACCTCAATTTCGAAAACCCTAAATTTCACCTCTAGAACCCTAATTTTTAAATCATGAAATTGGATGTTAATAACAAGATTTGATTAATCTTCTAGCTTTAGATAAGCTATATTAACACTTCTAAACAACAATTTACACACCATCACTCCCAGTTTTGTCCATCTAAGGTTCATCAACCTAAACCCACCAAGAACAAGATTCAAAGAGGATTTGATGGGGAAGATGATATTTACTTGATGCTTAGAGAGAATCGTTCATATCAAAACCCTTCTATCTAGCATGCAATCTCCATGGCTTCAAGAATCAACCCTCCCCCTTTTGCTCCCTTGGTGAAATTGCAAAAACACACATAAGAGTGTGTTTTTTTGCATGATCCTTTTCTATTATTCAAAATGACTCATTGTGCCCAAAACTAGGTATTTCCATCATAAAAACAAACATACAACTTTGTTTTCTTTAAAAACACCCCCTACAATATAATTGATATATTATAGGGCAAACGCGACAATTGGTTCGTTACAAACGACGAGCATTGAATGTTGTGATGTCGCACCCCCCGTCACATGTGAGAGCCTCGTCCAACTCCGGCCAATATGTTGTTTTAACCGGGCCCACTTGACGTCAGAGTTGAAGAGCATCAAAAGAAACATTCCACCCAATACGGCCCCTTCCGGGCTTGAGGGAGAACCGAGGCTCAAACCCTAAATCGACGTGGATAAAACTCTGATGCATCAGCCTAAGAACTAGACCTCATGTGCAAAAGGTAAAGAAAGATGATGTCTAAATACCTCATTTTCCGCATTTGCCACGTGTCTTCCACTTCTTGATTGGTAAGAACATGGCAACATCATCATAATCTATATCTTATGTTATTCAGCTAGAAATAGTTACCAAAATTACTAATCCTTTTAAAATGTAAGTCCTTAACTACAATACAATTTTTTTTTGTTTTTTATGAAACATTCAATTGATAAATACAAATTTTTTGCCTTTAATACATGTTTGAGAAGCTGGTTCATTTGGTTGACTAGGGGTGGCTTAAGCATTTAGTTTGTTTCTTTCACCCGGGTTCGAGTCCTTGGGTGTGTGTTTTTATCTTCTTCCCTATTTTATGTGTTTTATATTTTTTTTTTCAATTTCAATACTTAGTCAAACTTTGGTATTGGTGTAGTGGTTTGGTGTCTCCTTTCGAAACTCATGGTTACCAAACTTTTTTTTGCTTTTTTTTCTTTCCGTTACTCTTTTTTAATTATTAGACGTAATGTGAGAGGCATCCTTAATTTTTTATTATTCTGTTGTTATTTTTTTTAATATTATGTTATTTTTTAACTAATTTTATTTTATTATTTATCTAAATCATTTTCAAATGGTTTAATAATTTAACTAATTATAATAACAAAAATAGTTTTTAAATGATATATCTAGGTGGGAGACAGTTACATGGTTTTATTTTTCGTTAAACGTTTTTTAAATTCTGTTGTTATTTTTTTTGTGTTTTTTTAATAATCATTTTTACGACATGACATTTTCGTAATTTTCAAATATGCTATCGCGACGTGTTTATTTTATCCACGTTTCGATGTTCAGAACCGAGCCGCCTCAACGCGCGAGTAACACTTACTAGTTTAGGTTAAATTACAACAAATACGAATTTTCATCGGTTGTTTAACAAATTAAAAAGAAATTAAAATGCAATAATTTTATTTACTTCATGAAATGTCACTAGAGAATCAACTACCATTCTCTTCACTGTTGGGTCAATCGGGTTTTATTTACGGGTCAGTGGTCACGGTTTATTTTAATTGCTATTCCTTTGAAGCAAATTACACAGATCATTCGTCCCATAGTGTGAGTGTAGTGTGTGTTTTCAAAGGCCCGAACAAACATTCACCTGAAAACAACCAATTGAGCAACATTAAATTACATATGTAACCTATTTGGAATTTCAAGCTGTAAAACTTTTCCTTTTAACATTATATTGTCATTAAAAAGATCTTGTACAAGAGAGTGTGTTTGGCCCATGGCTCCATGATACATAACAGGGATGGCACCACCCACACCTTCATCTGCTGCAAGAGGTCCTTACGGTCAAACCAAATCCGAATCAACAGTCCTTACGGTCAAACCAAACCCGGGTGGCTGCAAAGTCTTGGCTATGGCCCGCAACCGGGTCCTCTTGAGTCCAGATATTTTCTTGAAAATATGAACACTATTGAAACGAGTCAAGACTCTGTATCACTTAAAGTTATAGGTGACAATAAGGGCACATTGCTGGTCAAAACATGTCACTTTTTATATGTATCAAAACGGGTCAGGCCGGGTTGAGTCCCAAATAATTTTTTTTTCAAAGGTTTTTGTTACTGTTATACGACTGTATAATCAACAATGTAAAAAACAAATACATGTGATTTACGTTCGTGTTACAACTATCCTAACAAAACAATTTCATAAAAAAAAACTGTGAAATCAAAAATACATACTCATCTACATGCAATTTACAAATAAAATATTTTTGCTTGGAAGTGTGAATAAAAAACAACAATGCTAACAAAATAACTTCATCATTAGACAAAATACATACTCACCTACAAGCATTTTTACAAATCACATACTCAAACAAACCCATTACAATAAAATAGCAACAATGGTTAGACCTTGGGGTTTTTATAGTACATAATATGTTGCTGGGGCTTAAAGAGGTACCGAGAACCATACGTGGATCGAATTACATCGATAAACAAGCCATATTGCAGCTTCATATATAGGACAGGAAACACAACAAACACATAAATGATGATCGGCATCCGTAGCAAACCCTTATGGTAAAGTACAAAAAAGCTGACACTAAAAGCGATTGTCATGCCCGTTATAGAGAGGAAAAGAGTTGCTAGACCTAACATCAGCTTTTTGGGCAATGATTCCAAGAAATCACGTTCGGCATAACGAGAAGTAAGGATGGATAAGAACATGAGAATTGAAGCTGAAGACGCGAACAGAGAAATGGCATCTGCCACAACAAAAACCATAAAGGTTACTTTTGAATGGAAGAAAGGATACCATTTCGTTGTCCATTGGCTTTGTCATTGGTTTGGTCATATCCATCTGGAACCGTAAAAGCTGCAGCAAACACTATGGTTGCAATAAGGGCAGCAACAACCATACATTGGCTAGTTGTTCCTTTCATCCACTTCTCACCTTGTGTAACCAAATCTTTGTGTTCCTTTGTGAATAACTCATACGGTGTTAGACCCTCTAAGTTCTTCCATTCTCTATAAGAAGGAGGGATCATAGCCTCTACTTCCTACAATACACATTATTAATGTTGTACACTTTATATTCATTGTAAGAGTGTCCAACCTTGGCGGGTTGAGTCAGGGTCACTTTTAGGACATACTTTTATGACGTGACATGTCGAGTCACCAACAATCTCTTTTGATCCATTTTTGTTTATTTTTTTCAAATAAACATGCATTAAAGATATTAATCAATGATGAATGAGGATTGTACGCCTTAAGAATATTTTTTTTGCGGGGATTTTCAATCCATTTGTGATTGACGTTATTTTTCAATCCCTTTGATTCCTCCATTAAGCTAATTTTTTTAAAACTAAATCAATATGAAATGGAACATAACTCAACGTGAAATGTTAATGAAAGGAAAAAGAATGAACAAGAGAGAAATATATGTACCTTAAACCATAATAGTTCTTGTTGCATTTGTAAAGCAACTCCTTAAAAGTGTTTATGGTATAAGATTTTCTGTGATTCATTCAATGAAAGCCATCCCATTATATAGGGAGATACAAATCAATTACAATCATCTAAATATGGAAGGAAATAATTACAAATCATATACATAAATATATACTGATTAATATTCCCCCACAGTTTGAGCGGGAGATTCACGAACGCTTAAACTGTCTCTGAATGAAATAAACAGCTGTCTGGATAGTCTCTTTGTGAAGATATCAACATACTGAAAAGCTGCTGGAACATGTATGACTCGAACGTGACCAAGGCGTACCTTCTCACGGACAAAATGAATATCGATCTCAACATGCTTAGTCCTTTGGTGTTGCACGGGGTTCTCGGCTAAGTACACTGCCGAAATGTTATCACAGTAGGCAATAGTGGCCTTAGGTAACGGGACATGAAGTTCAACGAGGAGATTACGAAGCCAAGAGGTTTCGGCCACCGCATTTGCCACTTCTCGGTATTCCACTTTAGCACTGGATCTGGAGATTGTGGCCTAACGTTTTGAGGACCAAGATATCAAGTTGTCCCCTAAAAAGACACAATACCCGGAGTGGATCTTCTAGAATCTGGGCACCCGCCCCAGTCCACGTCAGAGTAGGCCGTTAAGCCCGAAGCGGATGAGGGACGAATGAAGATGCCATAATCGAGTGTGCCACTTATATATCGGATTATACGCTTCATGAACTGTAAGTGAGTGTCTGTAGGGGCGTGCTTAAATAAGCATACCTGTTGAACTGCATAGGTAATGTCAGGCCTAGTAAAAGTGAGATACTGAAGTGCTCCTGCAAGTGCACGATAATCCGATCCGTCAGGTAGCAGGGTGCCATCAGTAGCGCTTAATTTAGCAGACGTATCTACTGGAGTAGCGCATGGGTTGCATGATGTCATGTTGGCCCGTTGTAAAATTTCCTTGGCATAAGAGGCATGTGATAAAAACATACCATGTTTATCTCGTGTGGCTGTGACCCCGAGAAAGTGGTGTAGAGCATCAAGATTACTCATAGAAAATTCTCTAGATAAGGTACTGATGATGGTGCTTAACAACTGTGAATCAGAAGCTGTAAGAATAATGTCATCCACATACAGCAACAAATAAGCCGTCTTTCCCCCGTGGGAGTAGACAAAGAGAGAATTATCAAACGTGCTACTACGAAAACCGTGAGCAATAACGTAGGAAGAAAACATGTTGTACCATGCACGCGGCGCTTGTTTCAAACCATATAACGAGCGCTTAAGGCGGCAGACATGTGCAGGAGCATTGGGGTTAACAAACCCTGCTAGTTGGTGCATATACACAATTTCTTCTAGATGACCATGTAAAAAAGCATTCTTGACATCAAGCTGATGAAGAGGCCATGATCGTGACACAACCAAATTGAGAACCTTACAGATAGTAGCCGGCTTAACCACCAGACTAAATGTGTCATGACAATCAACTCCCACTGTTTGAGACTTACCATTAACAACAAGTCTCGCTTTGTAACGTTCTAACGTGCCATCCAATTTTAATTTGTGGCGAAAAAGACACATGCATCGAATAGTGGGTCTATCCGTAGGTTTGGGAACAAGTTCCCACGTGTCATTTTCCTGTAAAGCCTCAAATTCATTGTCCGTGGCTATTTTCTAATTGGGGTCCGAGAGAGCTTGGGTAATGGATTTTGGAACATGAGAGATGTGTGGGGTAGCGGTGGTATGTAAGTTAAGGCGTTGGATAGGTTTGGTGATATCTGAACGGGCTCAGGTTGTCATAGGATGGGTGGTGGTTGCGGCTGGGCTCTGGCAGGAAGGAAGTGGGCCAGATGTTGATGGGGCGGAAGGTTGATAGGAAGGGTAAGTTGGGCCGGCTAATGGTGGTTGGTTGTTAGAGTTGGCGGGATGTTGTATGTGGGCAGGTGGGCTGTTTGGCGGAGATGATGGGCTAGGTGCGGGAGGGGCAGGCAGTGTTGGTGGTATATGTGGAGATTGGGTGCGGGAGGGGCGGGCGGTGTCGGTGTTGGGCGGGCTCGAACCTTTGCAATTCTTGTCAATTAGCTAAACATAAAAGACTTCCATTTTATGATTCAAATTAAATTACTTATGCTCCTTTTGATATCATTCACTGTGATTTGTGGACATCCCCTGAATTTGTAGACATCCCCTGTGAAAAGTTTCTTATTTAAATTTTAACGGATACACCCAAACAAAATGCGAAAAACGACAATATAATATTTGTATCCCGATTTACTAATCACAGGGGATGTCCACAAATCACAGTGAATGATATCAAAAGGAGCATAAGTAATTTAATTTGAATCATAAAATGGAAGTCTTTTATGTTTAGCTAATTGACAAGAATTGCAAAGGTTCGAGCCCGCAGGCTGATTACAATAAATCGAAAAACGTGAACGTAATAAATCTAAGATAGTATCCCCGGGGTGTCCGAGGCGGTTGTGCCATTGATCAGTGGTGGTTGACACAAAAGCAGATGGATTTGCAGGTTGTGTGAAGGGATAAAGATCGCCGGTGCTATTGTGGCGGGAAAGATGTGCTCCAGTCTTGAAATCCTTCACAGTGAAACCATAAGGATCAAATTCCATAGATGTGAAATTATCAATATTAAATTTACGAACGGATAAAAGATTTTTAATGATTTCGGGTGTAAATTGGATATCGTTTAATTTATAGGTGTGGTTTGGGACGGTAAAAGTGGAGTTCCCGGATCCATGGATTGGTAATCAATGACCATTTCCAACAAAAATAGACTGTAAAGGAGAAGAGGACAAGTGTGTGGAAATTGTACCTGGGTCAGCCGTGAGATGAGTGGTAGCTCCAGTATCCATAATCCATTACAGATCTTGCGTACTCAAGTGGGCTTGTTGCATTGTTCTAGCCAATTGTTCCATATTAAAATCACTATAACCTGCAAAAGGTCCAAAAGAAGGATACTGGCCCATAGGTGCTGCTGGTCCATGGGCTCCAACCATCTGCTGGGCCTGGATGAAATGGGCCTGGTGTGACTGCGGCTGGTTGGCGAGATGGAGTTCAACTCCTTGAATGTTGGCCTGGATATGGCATTGGGCCAGGTTGTGCACGATAGGGTGATGGTGGTGGAGTCCAAGAGGTTGGCCAATGATTAGCCCAATTATTATTGTTGCCGGAGTTGGGCCATGGTTGGCTTGGGCCGCGTCCCCTACCTCTTTGTGAGCGATAATAATGGCCTCGACCGGCCTGATTAGGGTAAAACTGACCAACGCCGCGACCTTGAGACTGATACTGATTTGGAGAATGTGTGCGATGTCCTATTGGTTCGGCCGAAGCGGTTAATGCCGCAGGTGTTTCAACGTTAGTTTTAAGACGGGATTCTTCAAGTTAGAGCAGGTTTCTGGCCATGTCCCAAGATGGGGGGCTTTGAGTAATGAATTGTAGGATGACATCGTATTCACGAGGGAGGCCACGTACCAATTTAATTACCAAACTAGCTTCACTTACGGGTTGATCCACGTCGCCGAGTTGTTCGGTGAGTTACTTGAGTTTTTGACAACAGTCATCCACTGACGAACATGCCGCGAGCGTGAGATTCGAGATTTGTTGTTCCAATGCTGCTGCCCTAGAACCTTTATTATTGTGAAAAATATTTTTGACTTTTAGCCATGCACATCTCTTGCCGTGATGCCGTTCTCAAGAACTCGCACCACAAGTTCGTCTGATAACGTGCCATAGATCCATTGTAGGACCAAGGCATCGATTTCCTTCCATTGGCCGTAGCCATCATCATCTTCTTTCGGCGGCTCGGTTCCGTCGATGTGGTTAAGAACTTTGAAGGCGATAACATGGTTGGTAAAAAATTTCATCCAAGACGAGTACGTGGTTGTTTTACCATACAAGGATCGTATCCTGCCAGTGATGTTAGTCACGGTGTAGGCCGGATTTCGGGTTTCTTGGTGTCTTTCTTGGCTTCTCCATCTCCCACGATCTTGGTGTCTTCGCTCTTGGTGTCGCTCATGGCTGACGGCGAAGAGGGTTTAGGATCGAAAAATTAGGGAAAGGCTAGGGTTTTTCAGAGAATGCCTATGATACCATAAAAATGTTTATGGTATAATATTTTCTGTGATTCATTCAATGAAAGCCATCCCATTATATAGGGAGATACAAATCAATTACAATCATCTAAATATGGAAGGACATAATTACAAATCATATACATAAATATATACTGACTAATACTCCTGACACATCCTCGAGACGTTTTTTCTTTGCACTTTTCCCAACTAAATGCAACATATTGTTATCCTTTTGATCTTTGAGAGGAGTTATCAAATCCTTCATTGAGCCTATCTCGTATAATAGGTTGTAGATACCTTCATGACGATGCTTGACAGCAATGTGAAATATACTTTGATTGTTATCATTTACTTTCCATATGATATCGGGATACTGACGGATAAGCTCAACTACAAATGTAACATTACTCATTTCTGCAGCAACAAATAATATCCGAGACGAGTATGTCTTATTTGTATTTCCCAACGATGCTACATTTGGAGAATTCGAAGTTGTTGGCCCTTTGATTACATTCTGTGTTTCAACATGCATTTTGGCAATATGTTTAGAAATAAGGTTTTGTAGTTGCAAAGATTGATCTTCCTTTACGATAGCCGGCAACCCACTCATCACGTTCTGGATTTCAACATGTATGTTCACAATACGTTCAGAAATGAGTTTTTGTAGTTTTAAAGTTTGTTCTACAATTCCAAAAGCTGGCTTGTCGTCTTGCTTCACATCAGCTGGCCCTCTTATTATATCATCAATATATTTCTTAGATTTTTTTGCAATATTTCCCCAAATGATTCTTAGTAATTGCAATGCATTATCTTTCTTTTCATGAGATCCCCCGTTTAAACCAATGAATGCAAAAACTGAAAACAAACAGAAGATCCTTTAGGAGTAAAATAATGATTGATGACTAAGTTGGATCTTGGTAACTCAATTGACAAGATGTAAAGGTATTTGACTAAAAGAACATTTTAGACACACAAACATAAGTTTGTGCATATTTTGAATTTAATGCAAGTAATTTGTAATAAACAACATCCAGTAGAGATGTTTACCTGACTTGATGGTTCTTTTCATGATGTTTGATTTTGGTTCCGGAAATGGTTCACGCCTTTGAGACGAAACAACATGTCCACTTCTGTTGCCAACTTCTGACTTCTTTTCTGGAGGTTTATGTGTAATAAGCATCTTGGAGTAGAGATGTTTACCCCAATCGATGGTTCTCAAGATGAAACTGTATTTTGTTTCAGGAAATGCTTCAGGCTTTCGAGCCAAAACCCCAATTACGTTCCCAGTACCAAGTTCTGGATAAGTTGTCACTATCTCTAAGGCGACATCTAAAGAGATATGATAGCAGCTTTGTGAGGGACAGTATTTGTTTTCCAACATTCACTTTACTTAAGGTTCATAATCATATATTTTATGTAAAATAATGTAATCACTGCCGTTACATGAAAAGAATAGCAGGTCTGAATGTGTAGATGTAATAACTACATGCTAAAATGCTTACCGAACATATTCTCTACACATTTCAGAAGTAGCCAACCACGATTCTGAGTTGTCCAACCATCATCACGCAACTCCTTAGAATTATTGTACAAATATTTCGCCGCGTCCTCATTCCCAAACAAGACCGCCGTGTACAGTGGCATCATTGATCCATTACTACCGGCGATTGTTAGCAAGGCCTTGTTCTTTCCCACCATAATTTTAATTGCTTTAATGTTTCCAGCTGCAGCTGCTAAATAGAGAGCGGTGTTGTGATTATTGTTTTGCAGTTCCCAGTCATCCTTGCGCATCTTATCCACCAGATTTTTCACAAATTCTTCAACATGTTTAGGACCTTTTGCAGATGCTGCAACATGAAGTGCTGTTTCCCCATTTTCAGTGATACTATATGTTTCCAACTTCATCTGTGGGTACTCATCAAAAATGGCTTTTGCAGCTTTCCAGTCACATTTATTGATGCTTCATACAGAGGGACACAAATTTTAAGGTAATTTTCTCTAGGTCCTTTAAAATAGTTTCGATGCAAATATAGTTAGTACCGTATTCATCTCAATATTCTTTACATTAAGATTAGGCATCACATTACAATCAAAGCTAAAATATAGAATTAATTACACGGATGGCCCCTGTGGTTTGGTCAAATTATGGTTTTGATCCCCTAGGATTCAGAAACTACAACTTTGACCCAATAGTTTGCACGATTGTAACACCCATGGCCCCTGAGTTGGATGTCAGTTAACTCTTCTGTTAAGTTTTTCAAAAATGCCCAAAATACCCCTTAAATTAAAAAGTAAATAAAATCCCCACTTGTCTTCTCCAACACAACTACCACCACCGCCACTGCCGGTGACACCATCTCCGGCTCACCTACCACCACCACTGTACTCAAATCGTCGTCCTCCCCGTCCCACCATCATCTCTGCCATGAGTCTTCACCGTCTGACCCGTTTACGCTGTTGAGAGACCCAACCAGCCATCGCCTCCGCTGCTAGGGGCGGAACCCTAGCATCCGTCTTCACGAATTCTCAAACTTAAATCAACAAAAATTCGTTCCATTTACGATCGGTCAAGAACTTGTTTCCCCCTTTTCACGATCGACGCATAGGGCTTGGATTCCTCCTCCAATCGACAGCATTTCCTTCAACGATGTACCATTTGGAGAAGCACGATTTGATGCGATTCTCGCAGGTGAGTTCGAGGTCTGGCCGTTCAAGCATTTCATCAAATATGTTGTGATCAATCAAAGGTTGTTCACCAAATCTGGATTTCGGCTTGGAGTTAATCGATCTAGCCAAGACGACCCAGATTTTTAAAGTCCGGCCTCCATCACTTCTTCAACCTTAAGACCCTCACAGTACAATAACCCATCTTCTTTCTTGGTGAAACAATGCTGAAATTTGTGGGTTTCTATTGGGTTTTGGGATATGACTGCTCGGATATTGAAGGTTTTGAAGTTGGGTTTGAAGGAAATTAAGGATTTGGGGGTGATTGGTTTTTGACGAGTGTTTTAGGGTTTTAGCGAAAGAAAGTGATTGGAGCCGGAGGTGAGAAGAAGAAGCAACAGCTGCCATTGATGAGGGTGTAGAGTGAAGGCAGAAAGTAATGCAGTTTGAAATAGGGGCAAGGGTTTTCACGTGTGAGGTGGCAATTCATGGGTGTTTGGATGTGGGGTCAGGTGGTGGCTAGTGGTGTCAATAGGAGGTGGTGTGGGTGGTCTGAGACATGTTGAAGAAGGAGATGGATTTAAGGGTTAGGGTTTGTGGAGTAAAGATATGAAGTGGAGAAAACGAAGAGGACGAGATGATGAAGGTGAAGGTGAAGGAGGCCGGAGGCGGTGGTGGTTGTCGCCGGAAATGGCGCCGGTGGTGGTTGTCGCCGGAAATGGCGCCGGTGGTAGTGGTGGAGGACAAATGTTGAAGAAGATGAAGTGGGTTTTGATTTAGGTTTGGTGGGTCCCACATGTGGTATCAGTTTAATTTATGATGTTTTTTAATGTAAATGGTATTTTAGACATTTTACACCTATTTAACGGCCAAAGATAACTGACATCCAACTCAGGGGCCATGGGTGTTACAATCGTGCAAACTATTGGGTCAAAGTTGTAGTTTCTGAATCCTAGGGGCCAAAACCATAATTTGACCAAACCACGTGTAATTAATTCTAAAATATATCATATATGAGAGCTGAAAATGAAGACTCTTCAGTGCAAACAAAAAATATATAAAGAAATTTCTTTGTAAGTAAAAAAAGTTCTCAATCTTGTGTTCTTTCAATAAAAGGATTTGATTCTCGTTTATAAAATTCTGCGACTCATCACCGCTCTTTCGCTATTTAATTATTTTTGGTTGTTCATAAAGCCTGGAAAGTTTCTTTGTGTTTTTGAGATCCTTCACATCTCAAATCCTTTTTTATTAAGAAATTTAACAAAAGTATTTAGGGTGCGTTTGGTTTGATATAATTGAATGGAATTGGAATTGAGATTTCATTCCTTATTATGTTTGGTTTGCATAGTTTGTTGGAATTGGAATCTGAATTCCATTCTTAACGTGTTTGGTAGAGAAAAGAATTGTAATTGGAATAAATTCCCTCAAATTCCTACAAATAAATGATTTCAAATTCCTCCCAACTTATGAAGGAATTCAACCAAAGTAAATGGGATCTCCGACTACCGACCACCGGCCACCGCCCCTGCCACCGACCAACACTCCACTCGACCGCCACCGCCGACCCCGATTCCCATGCCCGACTACCGCCACCGCCACCACCGACCGCCACTGACCACCACCAACCACCACCGACCCCCGCCGCCACTCCGAATGCGACACCTCTGTTGACCAACGCAGCCTCTGCCCATGGCCGACTATAGCCGCCCACCATCGTCTGTCGCCCCCGACCACCGCCGCCTCTGCTAAACTAAACCCAAAATACTAAACCTTAAAGGTAAACCGGCTATTTTTTCGAGGTTTTTTTTATTTTTTTTATGAAACGAGACAAACGAATAAACATTTTGGTTTTTTTAGTTTTATTATATTTTTCTTTATTTTTTTAGTGGTTTTTTTTGCCTTACAAAAATACAATTTCAAGTCCAATTCCTTAGGCAGTGCTTGGTATGCATGAATAGAAGGTGGAATGGAATGGATCATTACGTTGGAATGAAATAAAACATGTTTGGTATCCCATGGGAATGGAATAGACCATTACGTAAGGAATGGAATAGACCATTATGTAAGGAATGTGATTCTTCAATTTTTAATGATTTTCATTCCTTTGGGGATGGGTGTTTTTTTATCATTCCTTCAAGGAATGAAATTATTATTTTTTAATTATAACCGACCCAAGGACCGACTCATGACTCGAACCTTGACCAGTCCCGTGACCCGACCCATGACCCTAACCAGGGACGACCCATGACTCGAACCATGACCCGTCCTTTGACCCGACCCATGATTCGAACCTTGACCCGGACTTTGATCCGACCCATGACCCGACGCATGACTCGACCAGTAACCTGACCCATGCCCGTACCCATGACATGAACCATGACCCGTCCCAAGGCGCGAACCATGCCCCAAACCATGCTCCGACCCATGACCCTGACCAGAACCGACCCATGACTCGAACCATGACCCGTCCCGTGACCCGAACCATAGACCAACCATGATCTGACCCATGGCTCGACTCGTGACCTGACCCATGACCCGACCCGACCCATGCCCGTACCCATGACATGAACCATGACTCGTCCCAAGGCCCGAACCATGTCTCGAACCATCACCCGTGCCATGACCCGACCCATGACCGAACCTATACCCTGACCCATGACACGTCCTAAGCCCCGAACCATGTCTAGAACCATCACTCGTGTCGTGACCCAACCTATGCCCTGACCCATGAGCCAAACCATGAAACGTCCCATGACCCGACTCATAGTATATATTTATTAATTACAAATATTTTATTTTTCATAATATATTTTACTATTACCAAACAACTTGAATTAATGATTTATTTCAATCCCACAGGGTAACCAAACATGACAAGGGGATGGAATGGTCCATTTCTTTCCCTTGTCCATTCCATTCACTGGTCCATTTCATTTCTTAGTTCATTCCATTAATTTATACCAAACAGACCCTTAATGTTTGTTTTGTCAATCAAATGGATTAAGAATTCAAATTCTTTTAATAGACTCCAATTCCTTTAAATTCCAAATCCTTTAGACAAAATACAATTCTAAATCCAATTCCTTAAAATTCCAATTCCATTTCCAATTCCAATAAATTCCGTGAACCAAACGCCCCCTTAGAATATATCTTACAATGTAAAAGAAAAAGTGACTTTCCCTAATATGTAAGATGAAAATAAGTTATATTTAGTTTAAATTGACTTGAAATTCTAATAGAATTGAAATAAATGTAGTTTTAGACCAAGTATAGCCCACTAACACATTAGCAAGAAAGGGCGCTAAACACCGTTACGTGTGGCTTTAATGGGCGTAAGGTCTAGGGGTGTGGGGCCAACTTACAATCAAACCATTATGTCAAAAAAATATTTATGTTTTTAGTTAAAACACTAACACTTTTGACGGTTTAGATTGTTAAAGCCCACTGCCTACGTGGCAGTAACGTAACATGAATTTTTTTTACTTTTTAGTTAAACCATCACACAAATTTCTAATTCTTAATTGAAATTGTTACTTATACAGTAGACTGGTGGAAAGAAATATGGGAGGACAAAATTACCGTTATTTAGATCTGAACAAGGTAGCTTCGGTGGTGCCGGCCTTGAAGCAACCGGTGTTAACTTGCTGCTGCTGGGTTAATGGTTTCCTCTCATCGATTGAGGTCAACTGCACGCCTGCTTGGTTCATCTGCACAGTCACACCATTAATCATAAGAACCTAATTGCTCCACACCGTAATCTATCAGACTAGAAACTGATATTACCTCTACTGCTTCAGATCGAGTGAATATAATCTGTTAAAATGTAACTGGAAAAGCTTTGGCTTGAGATGTCATTTATGTAGAATTTCAACGTCAACGCGGACGAAATTAATTAAGTAATTAATAACCAATTCAGATAATTTTTTTTTGAACGGCAACGACTATATATATATATATATATATAGATAGATAGGGGATGGTTATTAGATTATTATTAATTAAGCTAGATTAGTTTACATTTATTTGATCAGACTTATGCTACATTCTTATTGTTACTATTAGGATATTGTTTATATTAATGGGTTATACCGGCTCTTACTTATGTGGGTCGGATAATCCGGGACTAGGGCTCTTATAATCCCTCATAGTCCTATTCGACGGTTATCAATGAAAAACACAATTTCACAAATCTAATTCTCCATCTGATTGAACGCCAATAATCTGGTATCAGAGCCAATTCTTACAAATCATCTTAAAAACAAAATCTCCGATCATGACAACGCAAGGAAACGGATTCCAAACCCAGATCCCCAAATTACTGGGTCAAAACTATTACCATTGGCACATTCAAATGCGAGTATTACTCGAATCACAAGATCTATGGAGTATAATTGAAATAGGATGTAGAGAATTGCCGGAAAACGCCACAGATGTTATAATCGCTGAACACAGGGAAACCGAAAGAAAGGATAAAAAGGCACTACATATTTTGTTTCACGCAACGAATGAAACAATTTTTGAACGAATAGCAACCTCAAACTCTTCAAAGGAGGCATGGGGAATACTGCACAAAGCCTATCGCAGAGAACAAAGATTACAACGAGTGAAACTTCAAACCCTACGATGCGAATTTGATACGTGCCGAATGACAGAAAGGGAGACCATTGAAGACTATTTCAATTGTATCATCACAATAGTAAATCAATTGAGAATGAATGAAGAAAAAATCGATGAACAAAGAATTATAAATGAAATACTCAGAACGCTCACCCTGAAATTCGAATCCGTGGTAGTAGCAGTGGAGGAATCCAAAGATGTAACAACCCTCTCTACCAAAGAATTAATGGGAATACTCCAATCTCATGAATTAAGGCTAAGGCAATACGACATCCAACCAATTGATCAAGCCTTCCAGGTACGCAATTCAAACTCGACAACCTATTTTGATAGATCAAGAAATCAAAGAACCACCGGTTCAAATAGAGGACGAGGCAGAGGTAGAGGAGGCAGACCCTTCAACCCGATCAGATGTTATAATTGTCAAAAGACAGGCCATATAAACAGAAATTGCCCATTCAAGAATGATGATGAAACAAAAGATAACATACTCATGCATGAAGATGAGATTGAAGAAAATGATGGTGACACCATGCTCATGATTTTCAACATGGAAGAAAAAAGCAACAATACTTGCTGGTATTTAGACAGCGGCTGTAGTAATCATATGACGTGCAACAGAAGCGTTTTTATAACCTTAAGTGATGCCGAAAAAAGAGAGGTGCGTACAGGTGATGACAAGAGACTTGAAGTCTTGGGGTGTGGAGAAGTCGGTATAAATTTAAAAGGGAAAGATAGGATCATACCAAATGTATTCTACGTTCAAGGGTTAAAACATAACCTTTTAAGCGTAGGACAACTAATACAAAAGGGATATGATGTACACTTCATAAAAGGATGGTGCCAAATTAAAGACCAAAAGGGACTCAATGTAGCCAAAGTGAGAATGACAGGGAACAAAATGTTTCCTCTTAACTTGAATCGGGACATCACTCTCAGTGGCGGATCCAGGAAAATTTCGAAGGGGGTTCATCCGGGTTCACCCTATAATATTTTAGGGGGTTCACCCCAGTTTTTTTACCTACCGTTACACTAAAATTTCGAAACCCGGGGGGTTCCTGTGCACCCCCCCGCTTCACTTAAGTCCGCCCCTGATCACTCTAGCATTGAGTGTATCCACAAAAGATGAGTCTATACTATGGCACCACCGTTACGGACATGTAAATTATGATACGTTGACAGAAATGAGCAGCAAAGAAATCGTAAAAGGACTTCCCACAGTCACTAGAAAAGAAAGAGTATGTGAGGGTTGTGCATTGGGTAAACATGCTAGAAAGAAATTCCCGAAAAAGGCATCATGGCGATAAACAAAACCTTTGGAACTGATACACTCAGATATATGTGGACCAATGAGAACTCAAACCATTGGTGGATGCAAATACTTCATCACATTCATCGATGACTAGAGTAGAAAGTGTTGGATCTATTTCTTAAAAGAAAAATCACAAGCCTTGCACTACTTCAAGACATTCAAAGCACGTGTAGAAAATCAGAGTGAGCATGCTTAACTGTGGAGTTCTCCTTTCATCCACTAACATTAAGCCCCAAAACGCGTTGTTGATATAAGAGGCAGGACCTTTACTTATGAACCAAGGATCTCTCCTGTCCACGGCCGATGCGGGATTTGCCTAGGGTGTCAATATTCAGTAATTCGGTAATTCAATGCATCACAATTCACCCCCCGCCCCCTCCCTCAGGGACTCATCGTCCTCGATGAGGTTTTCCCCACCATCCCGAACGGCACATGAGTGGCTCTGATACCATTTGTAACATTCGGCCTCTCGTACCAACAATATTGTCCGCTTTGCCCGTTAAGAGCTCATTGATTTGTTTTTGGTTGCCCGGGTGAAAACTTCTCAGGGTCACCCATCCCTGGATTACTCTCACCCGAGTACGCTTAACCCGAGTACGCTTAACTGTGGAGTTTTCATGTGCTTCACAGCCAACTAAGCCCAAAACGCGTTGTTGATGTAAGAGGGAAGACCTTTACTTATGAACCAAGGATCTCTCCTGTCCACGGCCAAAGTGGGATTACCTAGGGTGTCAATATTCAGTAATTCGATAATTCAGTGTGTCACAGGCTGCGATGAAGATAAACAACCAACATGAACTTTAGAGAATTTTTATTTTTAAATGTAATGGGTATAATCGTCATTTCACAAAAATAACAGAATATCTAATATCAGTTGATGCTAAGGGCTTAAACATATTACTCGCAAATGAATAGTGAGAACAAAAGATGTAATTCTTGAAAAGTTAGCACCAAACAGTAATTTTAACGTACCAAGGGACCATACGTGTAATTAACTCTTATAATTATTAGAACATGGGCATACTAAGCCACCCCAACACAATATTCAATTCCCTAAAATGCTGAAAATACAAAATGTTAATTTCATCAATATTAAGTAATTTCTTTAAACTAAGATTATGAGTGTTACAACATATTCAAACAAACCCATGTTTACAACTAGAAAATAACACGGGTTAGACCTTGGGATTTTCATAGTAAAGAACATGTTTCTTGGGCTTAAAGAGATACCTCATACGAAACATCGACTTAAATACATCAATAAACAAAGGTAAATGTAGGAAAAAATAAATGACGACAGGAATCACAACAAATACACAAATAAGGATTGGCATCCATAGCAAATCCTTACTGTAAAGTACAAAAAAGCTGATACCAAAAGCAACCATCATGGATGTTATAGAGAAAAAAAGAGTTATTAGACCCCAGTTCAATTTTGTGGGTAATGATTCTAAGAAATCATTTTCAGAAAAGCGAGATGTGAGGATTGATAAAAATATAAGAATTGAAGTACAAGACATGGTTAGAGAAAAGGCATCTGCCGCAACAAAAACCATAAAGGTTACTTTTGAGTGGAAGACAGGAACCCCAATGTTTTGATCATTGGCTTTGTCAGTATTTTGCCCATATCCACCTGGAACAGTAAAAGCTACAGCAAATACTATGGTTGCAATAAGGGCTGCAACAACCATACATTGACTAGCCGTTCCTCTCATCCACTTCTCACCTTGCGTAGCCAAATCTTTGTGTTCCTTTCTGAATAACTCATGGGGTGTTAGACCATCATTGTTCTCTTGTTCTCTTAATGAAGGATGGATCATATTCTTTACTTCCTTCACCACAAAGTAGAATAGTTATAAGCTACTTTCGTCATACTATACAAGTTAATCGTGAAGTAAAAAAGAATCTTAGAAGTTTGGAGAGGAATATGTATACCTTGAACCATAATAACTCCCGTCGCATCTGTAAAGCAGCTCCTGAAACTTCTTCAAGTCGATTTTGCTTGGCAATCTTCCCAACTAAGTGCAACATGTTGTTACCATTTGGATCTTTATAAATAGTTCTTAGATCCTTCGTTGCACCTATGTCATACAGTAGGTTGTAGATACCCTCATAACGATGTTTGGTAGCAATGTGAAATATACTTTGATTGTTATCATTTAACTTCCATATAAGATCCGGATATTCATTGATGAGCTCAACTAAAAAAATAGTATTACCCAATTCTGCAGCAATAATGTGTACCTGACATGTTTCATGTGCCTTTGTATTTATTTTTTGGGTTTCCTTTTCCATTTCATCAATATGTTCAAAAAAGACTCTTTTTAGTTCATGAGCTTGATATATTGTTTCAATGTTCTTCTCCATGTTTGCAATATGTTTGAAGATGAGCATTTGTAGTTCCATAGCCTCATGTTCTTTCCTAGAAACTGGTGTGTTGTCTTGCTTGATCGGAGTCCATTTGAGTATCTTTTGGGTTTCGGCATGCATGTTCACAAGAGCTTCAGAAATAAGCTCTTGTAGGCGCACACATAATTGGTTGTCATCTTGATCGCTGACGCCTTGACCTGTGTTTTGAGAGGCTTGCAAAAATATGTTATTGGTTCCCACAATCATTTTTTGAACATGTGTAGAAATGAGTTTTCGAAGTTGTATAGCTTGAACGGCCCATCCAGAAACTGTCTTGTTGTCTTGCTTCGAATCTGGTGGCCCTCTGAGTGCTTTTTTGATATCGTCCATAGGCTTTTTCAAAATATCTCCCCAAATCAATCTTAGCAATTCCAAGGCTTTACTCTTCTTTTCTAAAAACAATAAACAGTGTTATGAATACCAATCGACAACACACTTATGTGTGGGCGTGTTTACACACACACACACCCACACACACATATATATAGGATGGAGTTCATAAGAAAACTAACATTTAAGAAGAGAACTAAAGAACTCATCTTTAAAATAAAAATAAAAAAATAAAAAAATCATAACTCAAAATATAAATAAAAAAATAAATCATAACTCAAAATATAAATCAAAAACTAAAAAAAGTGTTTCCCACGTCGTCCTCGTTAAAAAATAATAATAATAAAAACTCGAAAAAATAGTCGGTTTAGCTTTAAGATTTAGTTTAGCTTTTAGTTAGGTTTTTGGGGGTGGGTGGGGGGTTTAGATTTTTTGGGGATGGACGGGGAGTTTAGGTTTTTTTTTGGGGTGTGTAGGGGGGTGGGATTAGGTTTTTGGGTGGGGGTGGGGGTGGGGGAGGGGGTGAGGGGTTAGGTTTTTGGGTTGGGGTGGTGGTGGGGGTGAGGGGTTAGGTTTTTGGGTGGGGGTAGGGGGTTTAGGTTTTTGGGGTGGTACTACACATATGCAGTATTATGTTTAGGGTTAGGTTTTTGAGAGTAGGGGGTGAGTGCGGTGGGTTTAGGTTTTTGGGTGGAGGTGGGTGGGTTTAGGTTTTTAGGTGGGGGTGGGTGGGGGGTTTAAGTTTTTGGGTGGAGGTGGGTGGGTGGGGGGGTTAGGTTTTTAGGGGTGGGTTTGGTGGGGGTTTAGGTATTTGGGGGCGTGTTAGGTTTTTAGGGGTGATATTACAAATATGCAATATTGAAAATAAAAAGAAAAAAAACGAGTTAATTCTTGTATTTTATAACGTTATTTATACTCAAATGAAAGATAAATAAAATTTTGATTTAATGGTGCAATTTAAAAAAAAAAATAATAACGTATGCAAAAGATAGAAATGTTTAAAGATTTATATATTTTAAGTTTCAGTTTTACCATTTCTCTTTAAAATCTCATCCCTTCTCTTTTTAGTGGTTCTCTTGTTCTCTCATTAAAATGAGTTTTCTCATGAACCTAACCCTATATATATATATATGAAAAGGATTAAATGTGTATATATATATATATGTGTGTGTGTATATATATAGGGAGGGGATCAAGAGAAAACCACAAATTTAGACGAAAATCAAGAAAACCAGTCTCAACCAATTAGAAAATTTGAATCTTAATTATTATTTTTTTATTTAAAAAGGTATTTATGTAAATATACATTCATTTATATTTGATATTTATTGTTTTTCAAAACAAATCCCTTATTTACCTCCATCTAAATCTCTTTTTTATTTTATTTTGAATTTTATATGAAGATTTCATATCCAGGCTATGCTTAACAAGTTGCACACCTTCATCTTCTCCCATTTGATTTTACGATCATAGGGGGGTGCGAGTGGAAGACGGGTAGGGTGGAACACCGCCGCATCCCCATTGATCAGTGGTGGTTGACACAAAAGCAGATGGATTTGCAGGTTGTGTGAAGGGATAAAGATTGCCGGTGCTATTGTGGCGGGAAAGATGTGCTCCAGTCTTGAAATCCTTCACAGTGAAACCATAAGGATCAAATTCCATAGATGTGAAATTATCAATATTAAATTTACGAACGGATAAAAGATTTTTAATGATTTCGGGTGTAAATTGGATATCGTTTAATTTATAGGTGTGGTTTGGGACGGTAAAAGTGGAGTTCCCGGATCCATGGATTGGTAATCAATGACCATTTCCAACAAAAATAGACTGTAAAGGAGAAGAGGACAAGTGTGTGGAAATTGTACCTGGGTCAGCCGTGAGATGAGTGGTAGCTCCAGTATCCATAATCCATTACAGATCTTGCGTACTCAAGTGGGCTTGTTGCATTGTTCTAGCCAATTGTTCCATATTAAAATCACTATAACCTGCAAAAGGTCCAAAAGAAGGATACTGGCCCATAGGTGCTGCTGGTCCATGGGCTCCAACCATCTGCTGGGCCTGGATGAAATGGGCCTGGTGTGACTGCGGCTGGTTGGCGAGATGGAGTCCAACTCCTTGAATGTTGGCCTGGATATGGCATTGGGCCAGGTTGTGCACGATAGGGTGATGGTGGTGGAGTCCAAGAGGTTGGCCAATGATTAGCCCAATTATTATTGTTGCCGGAGTTGGGCCATGGTTGGCTTGGGCCGCGTCCCCTACCTCTTTGTGAGCGATAATAATGGCCTCGACCGGCCTGATTAGGGTAAAACTGACCAACGCCGCGACCTTGAGACTGATACTGATTTGGAGAATGTGTGCGATGTCCTATTGGTTCGGCCGAAGCGGTTAATGCCGCAGGTGTTTCAACGTTAGTTTTAAGACGGGATTCTTCAAGTTGGAGCAGGTTTCTGGCCATGTCCCAAGATGGGGGGCTTTGAGTAATGAATTGTAGGATGACATCGTATTCACGAGGGAGGCCACGTACCAATTTAATTACCAAACTAGCTTCACTTACGGGTTGATCCACGTCGCCGAGTTGTTCGGTGAGTTCCTTGAGTTTTTGACAACAGTCATCCACTGACGAACATGCCGCGAGCGTGAGATTCGAGATTTGTTGTTCCAATGCTGCTGCCCTAGAACCTTTATTATTGTGAAAAATATTTTTGACTTTTAGCCATGCACATCTCTTGCCGTGATGCCGTTCTCAAGAACTCGCACCACAAGTTCGTCTGATAACGTGCCATAGATCCATTGTAGGACCAAGGCATCGATTTCCTTCCATTGGCCGTAGCCATCATCATCTTCTTTCGGCGGCTCGGTTCCGTCGATGTGGTTAAGAACTTTGAAGGCGATAACATGGTTGGTAAAAAATTTCATCCAAGACGAGTACGTGGTTGTTTTACCATACAAGGATCGTATCCTGCCAGTGATGTTAGTCACGGTGTAGGCCGGATTTCGGGTTTCTTGGTGTCTTTCTTGGCTTCTCCATCTCCCACGATCTTGGTGTCTTCGCTCTTGGTGTCGCTCATGGCTGACGGCGAAGAGGGTTTAGGATCGAAAAATTAGGGAAAGGCTAGGGTTTTTCAGAGAATGCCTATGATACCATAAAAATGTTTATGGTATAATATTTTCTGTGATTCATTCAATGAAAGCCATCCCATTATATAGGGAGATACAAATCAATTACAATCATCTAAATATGGAAGGACATAATTACAAATCATATACATAAATATATACTGACTAATACTCCTGACACATCCTCGAGACGTTTTTTCTTTGCACTTTTCCCAACTAAATGCAACATATTGTTATCCTTTTGATCTTTGAGAGGAGTTATCAAATCCTTCATTGAGCCTATCTCGTATAATAGGTTGTAGATACCTTCATGACGATGCTTGACAGCAATGTGAAATATACTTTGATTGTTATCATTTACTTTCCATATGATATCGGGATACTGACGGATAAGCTCAACTACAAATGTAACATTACTCATTTCTGCAGCAACAAATAATATCCGAGACGAGTATGTCTTATTTGTATTTCCCAACGATGCTACATTTGGAGAATTCGAAGTTGTTGGCCCTTTGATTACATTCTGTGTTTCAACATGCATTTTGGCAATATGTTTAGAAATAAGGTTTTGTAGTTGCAAAGATTGATCTTCCTTTACGATAGCCGGCAACCCACTCATCACGTTCTGGATTTCAACATGTATGTTCACAATACGTTCAGAAATGAGTTTTTGTAGTTTTAAAGTTTGTTCTACAATTCCAAAAGCTGGCTTGTCGTCTTGCTTCACATCAGCTGGCCCTCTTATTATATCATCAATATATTTCTTAGATTTTTTTGCAATATTTCCCCAAATGATTCTTAGTAATTGCAATGCATTATCTTTCTTTTCATGAGATCCCCCGTTTAAACCAATGAATGCAAAAACTGAAAACAAACAGAAGATCCTTTAGGAGTAAAATAATGATTGATGACTAAGTTGGATCTTGGTAACTCAATTGACAAGATGTAAAGGTATTTGACTAAAAGAACATTTTAGACACACAAACATAAGTTTGTGCATATTTTGAATTTAATGCAAGTAATTTGTAATAAACAACATCCAGTAGAGATGTTTACCTGACTTGATGGTTCTTTTCATGATGTTTGATTTTGGTTCCGGAAATGGTTCACGCCTTTGAGACGAAACAACATGTCCACTTCTGTTGCCAACTTCTGACTTCTTTTCTGGAGGTTTATGTGTAATAAGCATCTTGGAGTAGAGATGTTTACCCCAATCGATGGTTCTCAAGATGAAACTGTATTTTGTTTCAGGAAATGCTTCAGGCTTTCGAGCCAAAACCCCAATTACGTTCCCAGTACCAAGTTCTGGATAAGTTGTCACTATCTCTAAGGCGACATCTAAAGAGATATGATAGCAGCTTTGTGAGGGACAGTATTTGTTTTCCAACATTCACTTTACTTAAGGTTCATAATCATATATTTTATGTAAAATAATGTAATCACTGCCGTTACATGAAAAGAATAGCAGGTCTGAATGTGTAGATGTAATAACTACATGCTAAAATGCTTACCGAACATATTCTCTACACATTTCAGAAGTAGCCATCCACGATTCTGAGTTGTCCAACCATCATCACGCAACTCCTTAGAATTATTGTACAAATATTTCGCCGCGTCCTCATTCCCAAACAAGACCGCCGTGTACAGTGGCATCATTGATCCATTACTACCGGCGATTGTTAGCAAGGCCTTGTTCTTTCCCACCATAATTTTAATTGCTTTAATGTTTCCAGCTGCAGCTGCTAAATAGAGAGCGGTGTTGTGATTATTGTTTTGCAGTTCCCAGTCATCCTTGCGCATCTTATCCACCAGATTTTTCACAAATTCTTCAACATGTTTAGGACCTTTTGCAGATGCTGCAACATGAAGTGCTGTTTCCCCATTTTCAGTGATACTATATGTTTCCAACTTCATCTGTGGGTACTCATCGAAAATGGCTTTTGCAGCTTTCCAGTCACATTTATTGATGCTTCATACAGAGGGACACAAATTTTAAGGTAATTTTCTCTAGGTCCTTTAAAATAGTTTCGATGCAAATATAGTTAGTACCGTATTCATCTCAATATTCTTTACATTAAGATTAGGCATCACATTACAATCAAAGCTAAAATATAGAATTAATTACACGGATGGCCCCTGTGGTTTGGTCAAATTATGGTTTTGACCCCCTAGGATTCAGAAACTACAACTTTGACCCAATAGTTTGCACGATTGTAACACCCATGGCCCCTGAGTTGGATGTCAGTTAACTCTTCTGTTAAGTTTTTCAAAAATGCCCAAAATACCCCTTAAATTAAAAAGTAAATAAAATCCCCACTTGTCTTCTCCAACACAACTACCACCACCGCCACTGCCGGTGACACCATCTCCGGCTCACCTACCACCACCACTGTACTCAAATCGTCGTCCTCCCCGTCCCACCATCATCTCTGCCATGAGTCTTCACCGTCTGACCCGTTTACGCTGTTGAGAGACCCAACCAGCCATCGCCTCCGCTGCTAGGGGCGGAACCCTAGCATCCGTCTTCACGAATTCTCAAACTTAAATCAACAAAAATTCGTTCCATTTACGATCGGTCAAGAACTTGTTTCCCCCTTTTCACGATCGACGCATAGGGCTTGGATTCCTCCTCCAATCGACAGCATTTCCTTCAACGATGTACCATTTGGAGAAGCACGATTTGATGTGATTCTCGCAGGTGAGTTCGAGGTCTGGCCGTTCAAGCATTTCATCAAATATGTTGTGATCAATCAAAGGTTGTTCACCAAATCTGGATTTCGGCTTGGAGTTAATCAATCTAGCCAAGACGACCCAGATTTTTAAAGTCCGGCCTCCATCACTTCTTCAACCTTAAGACCCTCACAGTACAATAACCCATCTTCTTTCTTGGTGAAACAATGCTGAAATTTGTGGGTTTCTATTGGGTTTTGGGATATGACTGCTCGGATATTGAAGGTTTTGAAGTTGGGTTTGAAGGAAATTAAGGATTTGGGGGTGATTGGTTTTTGACGAGTGTTTTAGGGTTTTAGCGAAAGAAAGTGATTGGAGCCGGAGGTGAGAAGAAGAAGCAACAGCTGCCATTGATGAGGGTGTAGAGTGAAGGCAGAAAGTAATGCAGTTTGAAATAGGGGCAAGGGTTTTCACGTGTGAGGTGGCAATTCATGGGTGTTTGGATGTGGGGTCAGGTGGTGGCTAGTGGTGTCAATAGGAGGTGGTGTGGGTGGTCTGAGACATGTTGAAGAAGGAGATGGATTTAAGGGTTAGGGTTTGTGGAGTAAAGATATGAAGTGGAGAAAACGAAGAGGACGAGATGATGAAGGTGAAGGTGAAGGAGGCCGGAGGCGGTGGTGGTTGTCGCCGGAAATGGCGCCGGTGGTGGTTGTCGCCGGAAATGGCGCCGGTGGTAGTGGTGGAGGACAAATGTTGAAGAAGATGAAGTGGGTTTTGATTTAGGTTTGGTGGGTCCCACATGTGGTATCAGTTTAATTTATGATGTTTTTTAATGTAAATGGTATTTTAGACATTTTACACCTATTTAACGGCCAAAGATAACTGACATCCAACTCAGGGGCCATGGGTGTTACAATCGTGCAAACTATTGGGTCAAAGTTGTAGTTTCTGAATCCTAGGGGCCAAAACCATAATTTGACCAAACCACGTGTAATTAATTCTAAAATATATCATATATGAGAGCTGAAAATGAAGACTCTTCAGTGCAAACAAAAAATATATAAAGAAATTTCTTTGTAAGTAAAAAAAGTTCTCAATCTTGTGTTCTTTCAATAAAAGGATTTGATTCTCGTTTATAAAATTCTGCGACTCATCACCGCTCTTTCGCTATTTAATTATTTTTGGTTGTTCATAAAGCCTGGAAAGTTTCTTTATGTGTTTTTGAGATCCTTCACATCTCAAATCCTTTTTTATTAAGAAATTTAACAAAAGTATTTAGGGTGCGTTTGGTTTGATATAATTGAATGGAATTGGAATTGAGATTTCATTCCTTATTATGTTTGGTTTGCATAGTTTGTTGGAATTGGAATCTGAATTCCATTCTTAACGTGTTTGGTAGAGAAAAGAATTGTAATTGGAATAAATTCCCTCAAATTCCTACAAATAAAGGATTTCAAATTCCTCCCAACTTATGAAGGAATTCAACCAAAGTAAATGGGATCTCCGACTACCGACCACCGGCCACCGCCCCTGCCACCGACCAACACTCCACTCGACCGCCACCGCCGACCCCGATTCCCATGCCCGACTACCGCCACCGCCACCACCGACCGCCACTGACCACCACCAACCACCACCGACCCCCGCCGCCACTCCGAATGCGACACCTCTGTTGACCAACGCAGCCTCTGCCCATGGCCGACTATAGCCGCCCACCATCGTCTGTCGCCCCCGACCACCGCCGCCTCTGCTAAACTAAACCCAAAATACTAAACCTTAAAGGTAAACCGGCTATTTTTTCGAGGTTTTTTTTATTTTTTTTATGAAACGAGACAAACGAATAAACATTTTGGTTTTTTTAGTTTTATTATATTTTTCTTTATTTTTTTAGTGGTTTTTTTTGCCTTACAAAAATACAATTTCAAGTCCAATTCCTTAGGCAGTGCTTGGTATGCATGAATAGAAGGTGGAATGGAATGGATCATTACGTTGGAATGAAATAAAACATGTTTGGTATCCCATGGGAATGGAATAGACCATTACGTAAGGAATGGAATAGACCATTATGTAAGGAATGTGATTCTTCAATTTTTAATGATTTTCATTCCTTTGGGGATGGGTGTTTTTTTATCATTCCTTCAAGGAATGAAATTATTATTTTTTAATTATAACCGACCCAAGGACCGACTCATGACTCGAACCTTGACCAGTCCCGTGACCCGACCCATGACCCTAACCAGGGACGACCCATGACTCGAACCATGACCCGTCCTTTGACCCGACCCATGATTCGAACCTTGACCCGGACTTTGATCCGACCCATGACCCGACGCATGACTCGACCAGTAACCTGACCCATGCCCGTACCCATGACATGAACCATGACCCGTCCCAAGGCGCGAACCATGCCCCAAACCATGCTCCGACCCATGACCCTGACCAGAACCGACCCATGACTCGAACCATGACCCGTCCCGTGACCCGAACCATAGACCAACCATGATCTGACCCATGGCTCGACTCGTGACCTGACCCATGACCCGACCCGACCCATGCCCGTACCCATGACATGAACCATGACTCGTCCCAAGGCCCGAACCATGTCTCGAACCATCACCCGTGCCATGACCCGACCCATGACCGAACCTATACCCTGACCCATGACACGTCCTAAGCCCCGAACCATGTCTAGAACCATCACTCGTGTCGTGACCCAACCTATGCCCTGACCCATGAGCCAAACCATGAAACGTCCCATGACCCGACTCATAGTATATATTTATTAATTACAAATATTTTATTTTTCATAATATATTTTACTATTACCAAACAACTTGAATTAATGATTTATTTCAATCCCACAGGGTAACCAAACATGACAAGGGGATGGAATGGTCCATTTCTTTCCCTTGTCCATTCCATTCACTGGTCCATTTCATTTCTTAGTTCATTCCATTAATTTATACCAAACAGACCCTTAATGTTTGTTTTGTCAATCAAATGGATTAAGAATTCAAATTCTTTTAATAGACTCCAATTCCTTTAAATTCCAAATCCTTTAGACAAAATACAATTCTAAATCCAATTCCTTAAAATTCCAATTCCATTTCCAATTCCAATAAATTCCGTGAACCAAACGCCCCCTTAGAATATATCTTACAATGTAAAAGAAAAAGTGACTTTCCCTAATATGTAAGATGAAAATAAGTTATATTTAGTTTAAATTGACTTGAAATTCTAATAGAATTGAAATAAATGTAGTTTTAGACCAAGTATAGCCCACTAACACATTAGCAAGAAAGGGCGCTAAACACCGTTACGTGTGGCTTTAATGGGCGTAAGGTCTAGGGGTGTGGGGCCAACTTACAATCAAACCATTATGTCAAAAAAATATTTATGTTTTTAGTTAAAACACTAACACTTTTGACGGTTTAGATTGTTAAAGCCCACTGCCTACGTGGCAGTAACGTAACATGAATTTTTTTTACTTTTTAGTTAAACCATCACACAAATTTCTAATTCTCAATTGAAATTGTTACTTATACAGTAGACTGGTGGAAAGAAATATGGGAGGACAAAATTACCGTTATTTAGATCTGAACAAGGTAGCTTCGGTGGTGCCGGCCTTGAAGCAACCGGTGTTAACTTGCTGCTGCTGGGTTAATGGTTTCCTCTCATCGATTGAGGTCAACTGCACGCCTGCTTGGTTCATCTGCACAGTCACACCATTAATCATAAGAACCTAATTGCTCCACACCGTAATCTATCAGACTAGAAACTGATATTACCTCTACTGCTTCAGATCGAGTGAATATAATCTGTTAAAATGTAACTGGAAAAGCTTTGGCTTGAGATGTCATTTATGTAGAATTTCAACGTCAACGCGGACGAAATTAATTAAGTAATTAATAACCAATTCAGATAATTTTTTTTTGAACGGCAACGACTATATATATATATATATATATAGATAGATAGGGGATGGTTATTAGATTATTATTAATTAAGCTAGATTAGTTTACATTTATTTGATCAGACTTATGCTACATTCTTATTGTTACTATTAGGATATTGTTTATATTAATGGGTTATACCGGCTCTTACTTATGTGGGTCGGATAATCCGGGACTAGGGCTCTTATAATCCCTCATAGTCCTATTCGACGGTTATCAATGAAAAACACAATTTCACAAATCTAATTCTCCATCTGATTGAACGCCAATAATCTGGTATCAGAGCCAATTCTTACAAATCATCTTAAAAACAAAATCTCCGATCATGACAACGCAAGGAAACGGATTCCAAACCCAGATCCCCAAATTACTGGGTCAAAACTATTACCATTGGCACATTCAAATGCGAGTATTACTCGAATCACAAGATCTATGGAGTATAATTGAAATAGGATGTAGAGAATTGCCGGAAAACGCCACAGATGTTATAATCGCTGAACACAGGGAAACCGAAAGAAAGGATAAAAAGGCACTACATATTTTGTTTCACGCAACGAATGAAACAATTTTTGAACGAATAGCAACCTCAAACTCTTCAAAGGAGGCATGGGGAATACTGCACAAAGCCTATCGCAGAGAACAAAGATTACAACGAGTGAAACTTCAAACCCTACGATGCGAATTTGATACGTGCCGAATGACAGAAAGGGAGACCATTGAAGACTATTTCAATTGTATCATCACAATAGTAAATCAATTGAGAATGAATGAAGAAAAAATCGATGAACAAAGAATTATAAATGAAATACTCAGAACGCTCACCCTGAAATTCGAATCCGTGGTAGTAGCAGTGGAGGAATCCAAAGATGTAACAACCCTCTCTACCAAAGAATTAATGGGAATACTCCAATCTCATGAATTAAGGCTAAGGCAATACGACATCCAACCAATTGATCAAGCCTTCCAGGTACGCAATTCAAACTCGACAACCTATTTTGATAGATCAAGAAATCAAAGAACCACCGGTTCAAATAGAGGACGAGGCAGAGGTAGAGGAGGCAGACCCTTCAACCCGATCAGATGTTATAATTGTCAAAAGACAGGCCATATAAACAGAAATTGCCCATTCAAGAATGATGATGAAACAAAAGATAACATACTCATGCATGAAGATGAGATTGAAGAAAATGATGGTGACACCATGCTCATGATTTTCAACATGGAAGAAAAAAGCAACAATACTTGCTGGTATTTAGACAGCGGCTGTAGTAATCATATGACGTGCAACAGAAGCGTTTTTATAACCTTAAGTGATGCCGAAAAAAGAGAGGTGCGTACAGGTGATGACAAGAGACTTGAAGTCTTGGGGTGTGGAGAAGTCGGTATAAATTTAAAAGGGAAAGATAGGATCATACCAAATGTATTCTACGTTCAAGGGTTAAAACATAACCTTTTAAGCGTAGGACAACTAATACAAAAGGGATATGATGTACACTTCATAAAAGGATGGTGCCAAATTAAAGACCAAAAGGGACTCAATGTAGCCAAAGTGAGAATGACAGGGAACAAAATGTTTCCTCTTAACTTGAATCGGGACATCACTCTCAGTGGCGGATCCAGGAAAATTTCGAAGGGGGTTCATCCGGGTTCACCCTATAATATTTTAGGGGGTTCACCCCAGTTTTTTTACCTACCGTTACACTAAAATTTCGAAACCCGGGGGGTTCCTGTGCACCCCCCCGCTTCACTTAAGTCCGCCCCTGATCACTCTAGCATTGAGTGTATCCACAAAAGATGAGTCTATACTATGGCACCACCGTTACGGACATGTAAATTATGATAAGTTGACAGAAATGAGCAGCAAAGAAATCGTAAAAGGACTTCCCACAGTCACTAGAAAAGAAAGAGTATGTGAGGGTTGTGCATTGGGTAAACATGCTAGAAAGAAATTCCCGAAAAAGGCATCATGGCGATAAACAAAACCTTTGGAACTGATACACTCAGATATATGTGGACCAATGAGAACTCAAACCATTGGTGGATGCAAATACTTCATCACATTCATCGATGACTAGAGTAGAAAGTGTTGGATCTATTTCTTAAAAGAAAAATCACAAGCCTTGCACTACTTCAAGACATTCAAAGCACGTGTAGAAAATCAGAGTGAGCATGCTTAACTGTGGAGTTCTCCTTTCATCCACTAACATTAAGCCCCAAAACGCGTTGTTGATATAAGAGGCAGGACCTTTACTTATGAACCAAGGATCTCTCCTGTCCACGGCCGATGCGGGATTTGCCTAGGGTGTCAATATTCAGTAATTCGGTAATTCAATGCATCACAATTCACCCCCCGCCCCCTCCCTCAGGGACTCATCGTCCTCGATGAGGTTTTCCCCACCATCCCGAACGGCACATGAGTGGCTCTGATACCATTTGTAACATTCGGCCTCTCGTACTAACAATATTGTCCGCTTTGCCCGTTAAGAGCTCATTGATTTGTTTTTGGTTGCCCGGGTGAAAACTTCTCAGGGGTCACCCATCCCTGGATTACTCTCACCCGAGTACGCTTAACCCGAGTACGCTTAACTGTGGAGTTTTCATGTGCTTCACAGCCAACTAAGCCCAAAACGCGTTGTTGATGTAAGAGGGAAGACCTTTACTTATGAACCAAGGATCTCTCCTGTCCACGGCCAAAGTGGGATTACCTAGGGTGTCAATATTCAGTAATTCGATAATTCAGTGTGTCACAGGCTGCGATGAAGATAAACAACCAACATGAACTTTAGAGAATTTTTATTTTTAAATGTAATGGGTATAATCGTCATTTCACAAAAATAACAGAATATCTAATATCAGTTGATGCTAAGGGCTTAAACATATTACTCGCAAATGAATAGTGAGAACAAAAGATGTAATTCTTGAAAAGTTAGCACCAAACAGTAATTTTAACGTACCAAGGGACCATACGTGTAATTAACTCTTATAATTATTAGAACATGGGCATACTAAGCCACCCCAACACAATATTCAATTCCCTAAAATGCTGAAAATACAAAATGTTAATTTCATCAATATTAAGTAATTTCTTTAAACTAAGATTATGAGTGTTACAACATATTCAAACAAACCCATGTTTACAACTAGAAAATAACACGGGTTAGACCTTGGGATTTTCATAGTAAAGAACATGTTTCTTGGGCTTAAAGAGATACCTCATACGAAACATCGACTTAAATACATCAATAAACAAAGGTAAATGTAGGAAAAAATAAATGACGACAGGAATCACAACAAATACACAAATAAGGATTGGCATCCATAGCAAATCCTTACTGTAAAGTACAAAAAAGCTGATACCAAAAGCAACCATCATGGATGTTATAGAGAAAAAAAGAGTTATTAGACCCCAGTTCAATTTTGTGGGTAATGATTCTAAGAAATCATTTTCAGAAAAGCGAGATGTGAGGATTGATAAAAATATAAGAATTGAAGTACAAGACATGGTTAGAGAAAAGGCATTTGCCGCAACAAAAACCATAAAGGTTACTTTTGAGTGGAAGACAGGAACCCCAATGTTTTGATCATTGGCTTTGTCAGTATTTTGCCCATATCCACCTGGAACAGTAAAAGCTACAGCAAATACTATGGTTGCAATAAGGGCTGCAACAACCATACATTGACTAGCCGTTCCTCTCATCCACTTCTCACCTTGCGTAGCCAAATCTTTGTGTTCCTTTCTGAATAACTCATGGGGTGTTAGACCATCATTGTTCTCTTGTTCTCTTAATGAAGGATGGATCATATTCTTTACTTCCTTCACCACAAAGTAGAATAGTTATAAGCTACTTTCGTCATACTATACAAGTTAATCGTGAAGTAAAAAAGAATCTTAGAAGTTTGGAGAGGAATATGTATACCTTGAACCATAATAACTCCCGTCGCATCTGTAAAGCAGCTCCTGAAACTTCTTCAAGTCGATTTTGCTTGGCAATCTTCCCAACTAAGTGCAACATGTTGTTACCATTTGGATCTTTATAAATAGTTCTTAGATCCTTCGTTGCACCTATGTCATACAGTAGGTTGTAGATACCCTCATAACGATGTTTGGTAGCAATGTGAAATATACTTTGATTGTTATCATTTAACTTCCATATAAGATCCGGATATTCATTGATGAGCTCAACTAAAAAAATAGTATTACCCAATTCTGCAGCAATAATGTGTACCTGACATGTTTCATGTGCCTTTGTATTTATTTTTTGGGTTTCCTTTTCCATTTCATCAATATGTTCAAAAAAGACTCTTTTTAGTTCATGAGCTTGATATATTGTTTCAATGTTCTTCTCCATGTTTGCAATATGTTTGAAGATGAGCATTTGTAGTTCCATAGCCTCATGTTCTTTCCTAGAAACTGGTGTGTTGTCTTGCTTGATCGGAGTCCATTTGAGTATCTTTTGGGTTTCGGCATGCATGTTCACAAGAGCTTCAGAAATAAGCTCTTGTAGGCGCACACATAATTGGTTGTCATCTTGATCGCTGACGCCTTGACCTGTGTTTTGAGAAGCTTGCAAAAATATGTTATTGGTTCCCACAATCATTTTTTGAACATGTGTAGAAATGAGTTTTCGAAGTTGTATAGCTTGAACGGCCCATCCAGAAACTGTCTTGTTGTCTTGCTTCGAATCTGGTGGCCCTCTGAGTGCTTTTTTGATATCGTCCATAGGCTTTTTCAAAATATCTCCCCAAATCAATCTTAGCAATTCCAAGGCTTTACTCTTCTTTTCTAAAAACAATAAACAGTGTTATGAATACCAATCGACAACACACTTATGTGTGGGCGTGTTTACACACACACACACCCACACACACATATATATAGGATGGAGTTCATAAGAAAACTAACATTTAAGAAGAGAACTAAAGAACTCATCTTTAAAATAAAAATAAAAAAATAAAAAAATCATAACTCAAAATATAAATAAAAAAATAAATCATAACTCAAAATATAAATCAAAAACTAAAAAAAGTGTTTCCCACGTCGTCCTCGTTAAAAAATAATAATAATAAAAACTCGAAAAAATAGTCGGTTTAGCTTTAAGATTTAGTTTAGCTTTTAGTTAGGTTTTTGGGGGTGGGTGGGGGGTTTAGATTTTTTGGGGATGGACGGGGAGTTTAGGTTTTTTTTTGGGGTGTGTAGGGGGGTGGGATTAGGTTTTTGGGTGGGGGTGGGGGTGGGGGAGGGGGGTGAGGGGTTAGGTTTTTGGGTGGGGGTGGTGGTGGGGGTGAGGGGTTAGGTTTTTGGGTGGGGGTAGGGGGTTTAGGTTTTTAGGGTGGTACTACACATATGCAGTATTATGTTTAGAGTTAGGTTTTTGAGAGTAGGGGGTGAGTGCGGTGGGTTTAGGTTTTTGGGTGGAGGTGGGTGGGTTTAGGTTTTTAGGTGGGGGTGGGTGGGGGGTTTAAGTTTTTGGGTGGAGGTGGGTGGGTGGGTGGGGGGGTTAGGTTTTTAGGGGTGGGTTTGGTGGGGGTTTAGGTATTTGGGGGCGTGTTAGGTTTTTAGGGGTGATATTACAAATATGCAATATTGAAAATAAAAAGAAAAAAAATGAGTTAATTCTTGTATTTTATAACGTTATTTATACTCAAATGAAAGATAAATAAAATTTTGATTTAATGGTGCAATTTAAAAAAAAATAATAATAACGTATGCAAAAGATAGAAATGTTTAAAGATTTATATATTTTAAGTTTCAGTTTTACCATTTCTCTTTAAAATCTCATCCCTTCTCTTTTTAGTGGTTCTCTTGTTCTCTCATTAAAATGAGTTTTCTCATGAACCTAACCCTATATATATATATATATATGAAAAGGATTAAATGTGTATATATATATATATGTGTGTGTGTATATATATAGGGAGAGGATCAAGAGAAAACCACAAATTTAGACGAAAATCAAGAAAACCAGTCTCAACCAATTAGAAAATTTGAATCTTAATTATTATTTTTTTATTTAAAAAGGTATTTATGTAAATATACATTCATTTATATTTGATATTTATTGTTTTTCAAAACAAATCCCTTATTTACCTCCATCTAAATCTCTTTTTTATTTTATTTTGAATTTTATATGAAGATTTCATATCCAGGCTATGCTTAACAAGTCGCACACCTTCATCTTCTCCCATTTGATTTTACGATCATAGGGGGGTGCGAGTGGAAGACGGGTAGGGTGGAACACCGCCGCATCCTCAGCGGGTAGTGGAAGGCGAGTACTTTCAGCGGCTACATATACCCGCTAGAAATGAGTATTTAACCCGTTGAACGACTATATAGCCGTTTAAAAAAAATTACCCTTATAAATAAATACCCAACAATTCCTAAAGAAAAGGCATTCAAGAAGGTGCAAGAGTCGGCAAGAAAAGATGTCGAGAATGCTTTCGGTGTGTTAAAAGGGAAATGGGGTATACTTCGTCGACCAAACCGGCATTTAAAATTGCCGAAGATTAGGAACGAGGTATATACGTGCATGATATTGCACAATATGATCTTAAAGGATGACGGGAACGCAATATCACCTGTCTACATACGAGATCCTCCAGTCGAACCAGACGAATAGTAGATGAATTTTTATTTGTTGTTATGTATTTTTAGTTATTGTCTTTTAATTTATTATGTATTTTTAATTAATTAATTAAAGTTTTAGTTTATTAATTTTTTTTTTTTTTAAAAAAAAATAAGAGGGTTGAAGGGTAGTTGGAAGGGACCACTCCCAACTAAAAGGGTACTTTAGCTAATTGAAGTGACATATTGTGACTGGTGTAATTTGGAAGGGTACTTTGGTTGAGAGGATACCACTCTCACCCCCTAACCCCTCATCAAAACCCCTTCATCGGCTTGCAAATTAAACTTAGTTTCCTCCATCCATCATCAAACGTGAAGTCCATGTGATTAACGCTGGGGTTTTCTCGAAGATTTGAAATTGAAGTGGCAGATCTAATCGGAAGATTGGTGGGAATCGATCAGTGAGAACCTATAGGAGACAATTTGTTTTAGGTTGGCACGTCCCTGGAGATTTTTGGTCGACGGCTGAGTGGAGGAGGCACAAGAACCAAGGGACTTTTTTTGGATTTGGAAATTCTTGAACGGCAATTGAGTGATTACGAGTTCCAAGGCACCATTCTTTTCTTTTATAGTATTGATCGAGACAAGGCTATGTTTGACGTTCTTTGCTGTGAGGTTTAGTATTGTGATTTTAATTAATTTGTGTTACGTAATCGGGTATTTTTAGTTGATTGTTTTGATGAATAATTATTTATTTTTCGTATAAGCTACGTATACGTAACTCGTAAGAGCTACGTATATGTAACTTAATTATTCTTCCTTTTTTTGTTTTCGTTTACAAATGTTTACGTATTAGCTACGTATATGTAAGTAAATTATTCTTCCTTTTTTGTTTCTGTCTACCCATGTTTACATATTAGCTACGCCTACGTAATTCGTAGCATCCACATCATTTCCATACGTAACATGTTTACATATACGTAAACAGATATGTGATGTAGGGTTAAATATCCCATGTATTAGAGTCGGGTTTTGTACATTTTATTAGTGTAATTGTGTTTATCGAGTCAGTTTTATGAGTGTTTCATAGTTTGATGTGTTACAGGGTTAATGTGTTTAAAGAGCTGAAGTTACGAGTCATATATGTGAAGGCACGAAGCCCGAGAAGTCAAAGAAAGTCAAAGTCAAAATTCTGGAAAATAGAATCTTCGCGCCACGCGAAGATCTGGAGGAAGAAGTTCGCGACACGCGAAGGCTTTGAAAAGCCCACTCGACTATTTTGTCCTTCGCGCCACGCGAAGGACTGGGGCTTTGAAAAGCCCACTCGACTATTGTATAGTATGTCAGGTCATTGTGTAATAGGTTTGGTCATTTATAACTTGCTCATTGTGTAATATAATGTCTGGTCATTGTGTAATTAGTCAGGTCATTGTGTAATTCGTTATATGAAAAGGCGAAAAAAAAAATACGTTTTCCAGCTCATTGTGTAATATGTCAGGTCATTGTGTAATAGGTCTGGTCATTTTTAATTTGCTCATTGTGTAATATCAGGTCATTGTGTAATATCAGGTCATTGTGTAATATCATGTCTGGTCATTGTGTAATATGTCAGGTCATTGTGTAATGTAAGGTCTGGTCATTGTGTAATATCAGGTCATTGTGTAATTTGCTCATTGTGTAATATCAGTTCATTGTGTAATATTCGGTGATTGTGTAATATCAGTTCATTGTGTAATATCAGGTCTGGACATTGTTTAATGTTAGGTCTGGTCATTGTGTAATTTGCTCATTATTGTGTAAATATGTCAGGTCATTGTGTAATGTAAGGTCTGGTCATTGTGTAATGTAAGGTTTCAGTTCGTTGTGTATTATCAGGTGTAATATCAGTTCATTGTGTATTATCAGGTGTAATATCAATTCATTGTGTAATATCAGGTCATTGTGTAATATCAGGTCATTATGTAATATCAAGTCTGGTCATTGTGTAATGTCAGGTCTGGTCATTGTGTAATTTGCTCATTATTATGTAATTCGCTCAAATATGTCAGCTCATTGTGTAATGTAAGGTCTGGTAATTGTGTAAATTGCTCATTGTGTAATATCAGTTTATTGTGTAATATAAAACCTTATATTATACAATGACCATTATGCCCTCCATTGAAAAACAATAAAAGGACACATGTCAAGCCCAGAATCCTTCTTACCCTTCTTATTTTTAAACCCTTTTTACTATAACCTAACCCTATATATATATATACCAATTTTTGGGGGGGGTAATCAGAGAATTTAGTTTTTTCAAAAAAATGGAACTAAAAGATGGTACGTGCCTTCGTTTCACTCAGGGTTGCCTAGAATTTTGGTCCGAATCACGAATGATTTCATAGCAGGTTAGAGGCTTCCAGGCGATATACCAAATTTTTTTTTTATTTTTTTTTTTATTTTTTATCTTAAAGCAACCAACATGAAAGATACTTACAATATGATTGCAGAAGATTGCAGCGGAAATGTTGAAATATTTGCAGAAGTCTGAATCTAAGAAACACTTTTTTTTTTTTAATTTCTGGGATATAGTATGAAGGGCTTGAAGAACTATGAAGATAAGGACTAACTCTTAAGAAACCAGAAAGAGAAAGATTAGTTGCTCATGAATGAACTTGATTGCATTCAATGATAATATTTTTCGGTGTATGTACAAATGAACTCGTCTGTCCTTATATAGGCAGAGAAAAGGAAAACAATCAAACAAAAGTAACGGACCTAATTTAAAGAGACTAAAAACAAAACACCTTTACACTATTTATCTACAGTAAAAGAAAATAATTACAACTTTTGTCGGCCAGACTAGTCTGTAGTGTGTAGTGACGTAAGTGCTTACGTTTCTTCAAATTATTAAGACAGAAACGTCATTGCTTACGTACGTATCTGTTTAGAAGTCTCTGTGTGTATCTGGCAGTGATGGTGGCGTTCCTGTGTCGTATGAGTCTCCTATGTCATGATCCCATTCTGTGTTGATTATATGCTGTAATTCCAAGGTGTCTCCTTCTCCGGTGAAGGGGATAAGAATGTTCCAGTTTTTGTGTGTCCATATCTGTATGTAGTGTCCTTCTGCTATGAGATGGAAATCTTCCCAATGAAAGCCTGAAGGTAAAAAGGGGGTTTGTTGGTTTTGGGTAATAAAGTGTTTAGTATCTTTAATGCCTGTGGTTTTGGTTTGTAAGCTGGCTAAATTATCGACCCAGTACAAGTCTGAGAAGATAATTTCTTGTTTAACGGCTAACTTTTTAAGGTATTCTTTTCTGGTGGGTTTATGGCTGATGAACACCCTTTTTCTAGCGGGTCTGTAGGTGTGATCATTAGCATAAGGAAAAGAAGAAAAGAATTTACATCCAATGTATGGAGGGAATATGTGTGTACTGATGTTTCCTGTGGAAATGATAAATTTTTCACCAAAAAGGTTTATAATGCTTTCTGTCTTAGGATCTAAACCCATTTCGATATAGTCTATCATGCCGTTGTGGTAAAACTGTAAGATTAGATCTTGTGGCATGTCTGTGGTTTTTAGATCTATTTGCAGGAGAAGAAGGCAGGTTCCGTTTCCTTCATCATCTGTTCTTTCTACCACTGTAACTCCTGTGTATTTTTCTTCATTTAGAGCAATAATCATTACTCTAAGCTGTAACTCGTATATTACGAGGGGGAACTCTGAGCAGATCTTTTGTGATATTATGTTGTCAAATTCTGGAAACTGGTCTATCACGGTTTGCAAGCAAGTTTTCCAGGGAGTGTCCATCATTCTGGCTTTGAAGGCGTCATAGCTTCTGGGGTTACTAGAACTTCCTTCTTTTCTTTCTAGTTTCTGTAAAAGCTGTGTATTGTTGGCTTCAAGGATTCCAACTTTTTGTTTAAGAATATTTATTTCGACAAGGCTTTGTATAGACTGTTTATTTTTTCCTTGTTCTAGAAGCTGTTCTTGCAATCTTGCAATTGTTTCCTCTTGTGCCTTTATAATCTGTGTTTGGCTAGTCTGTGTAATTTGTGAGAACGTCTGAACTTCTTCAGGTTCTATGTAAAAACTGTCTATACCAAAATGTTCTCTGGCCGTTTTTAAGGCGTCAGAGAAGCTTTGGTAGCCTTTATGATACAACAACAGAACACCATAGAAATGAAAGAGAACACAATTTCATGAATATCGAATCAGATGATGAGTCTGAATATGGGTTACCCATATACGATACAGAGAATGAAGAAGACAGTGAAGATGAGTTAAACTTCGAATTTTTAAAGTTCGAACAGGAAGATATAGATTACAGTTCATACGACCTTAAGAGTTGTGAAGAAACCAACACTTTTAAGGTAGAAGAAACTAATAAATCCCTTGACCAAATAATAAATAGAAAATTTACTTGTTTATATTTATGCTTTGATTAACTGGGATATAGAAATATACTTATGGAAGAACTTTAGGAGATAAGTGAAAAACTCTGAGAAACCAGATTTCTCTAAAAACATTGATCCGTCAAAAATCTTTAAGAAGCTCGAATTTTTAAATCTCGAATTTTCTGATAAAAGCGATAATAAGGAAGTTAGTAGCAATTATTATAAACACACCTGTAGATTTAAGGAATTACACACACATAGTTTGCATACAGAAAACACACACTTAAATAGTGTTACAGATCTTATTATAAACCTTGGCTTTAGTTTACAAAAAGAAACTACCCACAGTAAACAGTTATTAGATAAAGTTATACAACATATAAATAAAAACACAGAAGAAATTAAAAAATTAGCTGAAAACTTAGATTATATACAAGAACAAAATCATCAGATTATCTTAGAAATTAAAACTCTTAAAAAAGATAAAAACATTATTAATACAGAGGATAGCTCTGTTGGAATAGATAGTATTATACACAAGTTAAAAACAATACACTTAAGTGATAATAGTCCCAAACCTTATAAACATTGGCAGCCTATTAACAATGAATAAACAAACCAGGCAAGAAGCTAGAAACTCTACTAGTAATATTAGAGACATAATTACATCAGACAGTTTTATAAATAAAATCTTTAGAAAAGGATCTTCATCTAGAAGTACACCCCAAACTATACAATTAGAAGAAGAAATAGACGTAGACAGAAACATCACTTTATACAACCAACACCAATTAGACATATTAAACCCTAGAACTTTATACCAGACAGGAAGGCTTAATGTAAACACAACACTTATACAAAGTAGTAGAGAAGAAAGCCTTAGAGTAGTAGATAAAATGATAGAAGTAGATTTATTCTCACCCGAAACCATACAGAAGATTAAACAATCAGGAAAACAGTTTATACATACAGGTCTTATAGTAATAGGGATTAAAGCCCTAGGAAGAAAAGACTTAGAAACCAAACTTTTAACCTTGATATTAGATAAAAGTTGGAAAACAGAAATGAAGAAAGCCATAATCTCAGGTATGGAAATAGACTTGAGTAGTAATTCAGCCCTGTTTTATTGCACACCTGGAATATTAAAAGATATAAAGGATTTACAAAAATTAAAAATTACCCTACAGACCAAAGGATATGAGAACTATGAAGGAAATAACATAGTAATCAGTATAGGAGTCCTTGGAAAGGCCAGTAATAGGTCAGGGATGAAGTACAAAGTTAACATAGAAGGAATAGTTAACACCATAGCTTCAAAATCCATACAAATGATAGAGCCAATCAAGATAGATCCTGAAGAATTAGCAGGATTAGAATGACAGATAACAGATTTAAAAGAAAAAGAAAGTTCAAACTTAGTCCCTAAGAGAAGTCATATATATGAAGGAATAGATGGGATACAAAGCCTTAGATTCACAGATTTCAAACAAGAGGATAGGTATGAGGAAAGTACCTTACCCGACGACCAAACAAATTATCAAGATGATACAACAACAGAACACCATAGAAATGAAAGAGAATACAATTTCATGAATATCGAATCAGATGATGAGTCTGAATATGGGTTACCCATATACGATACAGAGAATGAAGAAGACAGTGAAGATGGGTTAAACTTCGAATTTTTAAAGTTCGAACAGGAAGATATAGATTACAGTTCATACGACCTTCAGAGTTGTGAAGAAACCAACACTTTTAAGGTAGAAGAAACCAATAAATCCCTTGAACAAATAATAAATAGAAAATTTACTGAAACAAATATTCAGGATGAAGTAGATGATATGATAGTAGAATGCATGCTAAACTTAACCATGACATATGAAGAAAGCTATAATAAATTACAAGAAATCTTCAACTTACCTTTAGTTAAAAGCATAGCAAAGGGAGACACGATGATCTCTGATTTCTACAAACAAGAAAGTATATTCGTAGACCAAGAGTACGATTTAAAACTAAAAAGGCCATACGTAGATACAAATATAGGAAATAGAACAAAAGAGTCCATGGGAAGAGAACCTTGGACCAAACCAACTACAAGTTATCAACAGGAATCCAGTTATAAAGGAAAAGGTAGTAGAATGCCTATAGGACATATTTACAGTGGAAATATGTTACTATTAGAACAACAGAAACCACAGTTATGGGCTGACGAAGTCCTGACATGGGAACAAACAGTTGTTAGAATGTGGGAAACTAATAAAAAAGAGAGTATGGATATGTTTTCCTACTTAGAAACCACACTAGGCCCAACAGCCTTAGGAATATGGCAGAGCAAAAAAGCCCATAATCCAGACCAAATAAACAGGCTTAAAGTCATAGGAGATAATCCATACAACTTCACCTCTCAAATAAGAGTTCTTATTTTAGGAGTTGATCCAGCGAAAAACAACAGTTTAATCCAAGATACAGCTATCAGAAACCTAGAACAGCTTAGCATAGCAGATATGAAGTATGTGAATGAATTTACATTAGATTTCACTAGATTAATAGCACAAACAGGACAAGCCATGGATGATAATCTATGCGACAAATATTTTATAAAGCTACCAGGAGATCTAGGTAAAAGTATACATGAAGAATGGAAGAAACAGTATGGAAACCTAGAACACCTAGGTATAGGACCCAGAATTACCTTCACCTTTAGCATACTAGAAGAAAAATGCAAAGAGGTGGCATTACAGGAACAGCTAAAGAGAAACGCGTTTGCCTTCTGCAAAACCGCGATTTACACACCACAGGCCTACGGGTATTACGATAAAAAGAAGAAAATTAGGAAAAGTACTTCTTACAGGAAAGAGTACAAACCATACAAAAAATACAAGGACAAATATGTCAAAAAACCTCAAACTAGAACATGTAAATGCTTCATATGTGGAGATCCGGAGCATTTAGCCAATAAATGCCCGAATAGACGTAATAATATGGAAAGAAGTAATCTTATAGAACAACTAAATGATTATGAAATCGAAGCTATAAACACAGATAATACCGACAATGAGTCAATATACAGCATCTATAGCGAAGAGGATGAGCCTATAGCAAAAATAGCTTACACTTACACGAATACAGAAGATTGTAAACACGAGTGGAACCACAGGAAGGGTAATAATTACATAAAATGTAACATATGTGAATATTATCCTAGTATAGAAAAAAGATCACAGTGCAATGTCTGCTTCAGAGAAATATGCCATATATGCCTAAAACATGTGTTCTGCATAGAACCAGAAGCCAGCACTAGCAAAAATAAAAACAACAGTGAAAATGAAGATAAGTTCGAAAAAATAGAACTAGCCATAGAAGTTAACAAACTAAAAATAGAATTGCTATACAACAAAGTCAACAGGTTAGAAGAAGTCATAGAAAAGAAAAAAGAAATTGAAATTCCTGAAATAAATAAAATGGCAACAGAACCGGAACAACCTGAACAAACCCTAATACAGACCAGTGGATCTATAAATATGATAAACATACAGTGTAGGTTATGGCTTGACAATAATACACCAATAGACTTAACAGCCCTAGTTGATACAGGAGCTACAAAGAGTGTGATATCACATAGTTTAACAAATGAAAGATTTCACAAACCACTTACATACAAATTAATGACAAGAACAGTTGAAGACAGACTGATAAATATAACACACTATTTAGAACCCACAAGTATACAATTTCTTGATTTTGCATGAAACTATAGTATTAAATATGACATACCACAGATAAATATAAATCCTAAGCATATTAAATCTAGAGATTTTGTTTTAGGATTAAATTTCATATTAGGATTAAATGGTGCTATCACCATTACTAAAAACTTCATAACAATTAGTAAACAAATTTATAGTTTTCCTACCCTCAGGTATAACAATATGGCTAAAATTGCTAATAAAAGAGGAGAAAAAGGAAACCTAGAATTCTTAAACAAAAATGGAAAGAAAAACCAAATAGAAAATGAAGCCATACAGTTACTTACAAGCTTCATTTATAAAGAATTAGAAAAAGGACAGGATGTTACTAGAAGTATAAACCATCCTACTATTCTTCACCTAGAGAAAATAGGTCTTATAGGAGAAGATGTTACACAGTCTAAAGTCAACTATGTCTTTAAATTTAAGATCAAAAATCCAGACATAACTATAAGAAATATAAACATAGACTATAGTCCCCTTGATAGAGAGGAATTTAGAAAACAAATCACAGAAATGACTACACAAGGACTAATTAGAAAATCAGAAAGTCCACATAGGTCCTCAGCATTCATAGTAAAAAACCATAGTGAAATAAAAAGAGGAAAACCTAGAATAGTCTATAATTACAAAAGGTTAAATGATAATACAGAAGATGATGGATATAATATTCCTAATAAAGATAGTCTTATACAACTTATTCAAGACAACAAAATATTTTCAAAGTTTGATTTAAAATCAGGATATAATCAACTCCATTTAGAAGAGGAGTTTAAAAAATGGACAGCCTTCACATGCTCAGAAGGATTATATGAATGGAATGTTCTTAGTTTTGGACTAAAGAACGCTCCATCGATTTTTCAAAGATATATGGACAGTTTATTTCTTAAATACAAATTCTGCCTTGTTTACATTGATGATATACTTGTAGCCAGTAAAACAATTTCAGAACATGAACAGCATTTACAACAGGTATTTGAAGAAATAAAAAAGAATGGGATAGTAGTATCCAAGAGAAAAATGGAGCTTTTTAAACGAAAAATTTCATTTTTAGGACTCGAGATTGGAAATGGAAAAATCGAGTTACAGCCACATATTTCTACAAAAATTCTGGATTTTCCAGAAAAACTTACAACTTTAAAACAGATTCAAGCCTTTCTGGGTTTGGTCAATTATGCTAGAAAATTTATACCAAACCTGTCTAAACTAGTTGGTCCTCTTTATAGCAAGACCACTAAAAATGGACAGAGAAAGTTTAATCAAGAAGATAGCATTTTGATTAAAAAAATAAAAGAACAAGTGAAAAAGATAAAACCATTGGAATTACCGCTTGTTACAGATTACATAATCGTAGAAGTTGATGGATGTAAGGAAGGATGGGGAGCCGTCCTCCTTTGCAAACCAAACATACACAGTTATAAAAAGGAAGAAAAAATATGCTCCTACTCAAGTGGAAGTTTTAAGACTGGGACAAATTGGACCAGCCTTGATTTTGAAATACAAGCACTAATTAACGCTTTGAAAAAGTTTAAATTATTTTTGCACAAAGATTTCACAGTCAGAACAGACTGTGAAGCAATAGTTAAATTTATAAAAAATAATCAAAGTAAGAAAATGAACAGAACAAGATAGGAAAACCTTCAAAATATAATCCAAGGAAGTGGTTATACTATACAATTTGAACATATAAAGGGAAAGGATAACGGGATAGCAGATTTGTTATCTCGAAACATAAACAAACTTCTTTTTGCAGATGGATAGAAATAGAGGAAAAGAAAAAATGGTCGTGCGACCAAAGTCTAGACAGAGCCCATCTCCAATGAGCACTTCATCCAATGAAGAAGAAAAAACAGAAAAGCTGTTAAGCCAAGCCATAACAGCCGGACAAACACAAAATACTAGACAAATACCACCACATTTTTTCTACACCCAACCTCCACAAAATCCTATACCACCCTTTTACTTCCTCACACAAACACAGCCTCAACCATCACAAAGTCCCACAATATACCCCAAAACACCCAAAAAACCCACACCTCAAAAACCTACAACAGTACCCAAACCATCAACCATACCTTTTGGCTCTTATGCCTTACAAGTTTGCACAGATCAACACACAAAATTTCGCCCTATCAGTGGCATAAAACCAACAGAAAAACAGCAGTGTCTTTTAGACAACCTTTGGCATGTGCAGACTATGCCCCATGCCTCTGCTTTTAAAGTACAAATCCTAAATGCCTTGAGCATTTATTTTCAAGAACAACAGGCTAAAAGCCCTGAAACACAGAGTAAAAAGTCAAAGTTTACACACTACATCATTTTTAGAGGAACCAAGATTGGTATCTTCAATAAATGGGAAACAGTTATAAAGCATATACAGTGTCCAGGACCGATTTATAAAGGCTACCAAAGCTTCTCTGACGCCTTAAAAACGGCCAGAGAACATTTTGGTATAGACAGTTTTTACATAGAACCTGAAGAAGTTCAGACGTTCTCACAAATTACACAGACTAGCCAAACACAGATTATAAAGGCACAAGAGGAAACAATTGCAAGATTGCAAGAACAGCTTCTAGAACAAGGAAAAAATAAACAGTCTATACAAAGCCTTGTCGAAATAAATATTCTTAAACAAAAAGTTGGCATCCTTGAAGCCAACAATACACAGCTTTTACAGAAACTAGAAAGAAAAGAAGGAAGTTCTAGTAACCCCAGAAGCTATGACGCCTTCAAAGCCAGAATGATGGACACTCCCTAGAAAACTTGCTTGCAAACCGTGATAGACCAGTTTCCAGAATTTGAAAACATAATATCACAAAAGATCTGCTCAGAGTTCCCCCTCGTAATATACGAGTTACAGCTTAGAGTAATGATTATTGCTCTAAATGAAGAAAAATACACAGGAGTTACAGTGGTAGAAAGAACAGATGATGAAGGAAACGGAACCTGCCTTCTTCTCCTGCAAATAGATCTAAAAACCACAGACATGCCACAAGATCTAATCTTACAGTTTTACCACAACGGCATGATAGACTATATCGAAATGGGTTTAGATCCTAAGACAGAAAGCATTATAAACCTTTTTGGTGAAAAATTTATCATTTCCACAGGAAACATCAGTACACACATATTCCCTCCATACATTGGATGTAAATTCTTTTCTTCTTTTCCTTATGCTAATGATCACACCTATAGACCCGCTAGAAAAAGGGTGTTCATCAGCCATAAACCCACCAGAAAAGAATACCTTAAAAAGTTAGCCGTTAAACAAGAAATTATCTTCTCAGACTTGTACTGGGTCGATAATTTAGCCAGCTTACAAACCAAAACCACAGGCATTAAAGATACTAAACACTTTATTACCCAAAACCAACAAACCCCCTTTTTACCTTCAGGCTTTCATTGGGAAGATTTCCATCTCATAGCAGAAGGACACTACATACAGATATGGACACACAAAAACTGGAACATTCTTATCCCCTTCACCGGAGAAGGAGACACCTTGGAATTACAGCATATAATAAACACAGAATGGGATCATGACATAGGAGACTCATACGACACAGGAACGCCACCATCACTGCCAGATACACACAGAGACTTCTAAACAGATACGTACGTAAGCAATGACGTTTCTGTCTTAATAATTTGAAGAAACGTAAGCACTTACGTCACTACACACTACAGACTTTTAGTTCCATTTTTTTGAAAAAACTAAATTCTCTGATTACCCCCCCAAAAATTGATTACAGTTCATACGATCTTCAGAGTTGTGAAGAAACCAACACTTTTAAGGTAGAAGAAACCAATAAATCCCTTGAACAAATAATAAATAGAAAATTTACTGAAACAAATATTCAGGATGAAGTAGATGATATGATAGTAGAATGCATGCTAAACTTAACCATGACATATGAAGAAAGCTATAATAAATTACAAGAAATCTTCAACTTACCTTTAGTTAAAAGCATAGCAAAGGGAGACCAAGGGATTTATTGGTTTCTTCTACCTTAAAAGTGTTGGTTTCTTCACAACTGTATTATACACAAGTTAAAAACAATACACTTAAGTGATAATAGTCCCAAACCTTATAAACATTGGCAGCCTATTAACAATGAATAAACAAACCAGGCAAGAAGCTAGAAACTCTACTAGTAATATTAGAGACATAATTACATCAGACAGTTTTATAAATAAAATCTTTAGAAAAGGATCTTCATCTAGAAGTACACCCCAAACTATACAATTAGAAGAAGAAATAGACGTAGACAGAAACATCACTTTATACAACCAACACCAATTAGACATATTAAACCCTAGAACTTTATACCAGACAGGAAGGCTTAATGTAAACACAACACTTATACAAAGTAGTAGAGAAGAAAGCCTTAGAGTAGTAGATAAAATGATAGAAGTAGATTTATTCTCACCCGAAACCATACAGAAGATTAAACAATCATTGGGTGAAGTGCTCATTGGAGATGGGCTCTGTCTAGACTTTGGTCGCACGACCATTTTTTATTTTCCTCTATTTCTATCCATCTGCAAAAAGAAGTTTGTTTATGTTTCGAGTTAACAAATCTGCTATCCCATTATCCTTTCCCTTTATATGTTCAAATTGTATAGTATAACCACTTCCTTGGATTATATTTTGAAGGTTTACCCATCTTGTTCTGTTCATTTTCTTACTTTGATTATTTTTTATAAATTTAACTATTGCTTCACAGTCTGTTCTGACTGTGAAATCTTTGTGCAAAAATAATTTAAACTTTTCCAAAGCGTTAATTAGTGCTTGTATTTCAAAATCAAGGCTGGTCCAATTTGTCCCAGTCTTAAAACTTCCACTTGAGTAGGAGCATATTTTTTCTTCCTTTTTATAACTGTACATGTTTGGTTTGCAAAGGAGGACGGCTCCCCATCCTTCCTTACATCCATCAACTTCTACGATTATGTAATTTGTAACAAGCGGTAATTCCAATGGTTTTATCTTTTTCACTTGTTCTTTTATTTTTTTAATCAAAATGCTATCTTCTTGATTAAACTTTCTCTGTCCATTTTTAGTGGTCTTGCTATAAAGAGGACCAACTAGTTTAGACAGGTTTGGTATAAATTTTCTAGCATAATTGACCAAACCCAGAAAGGCTTGAATCTGTTTTAAAGTTGTAAGTTTTTCTGGAAAATCCAGAATTTTTGTAGAAATATGTGGCTGAAAGCCTGAAGGTAAAAAGGGGGTTTGTTGGTTTTGGGTAATAAAGTGTTTAGTATCTTTAATGCCTGTGGTTTTGGTTTGTAAGCTGGCTAAATTATCGACCCAGTACAAGTCTGAGAAGATAATTTCTTGTTTAACGGCTAACTTTTTAAGGTATTCTTTTCTGGTGGGTTTATGGCTGATGAACACCCTTTTTCTAGCGGGTCTGTAGGTGTGATCATTAGCATAAGGAAAAGAAGAAAAGAATTTACATCCAATGTATGGAGGGAATATGTGTGTACTGATGTTTCCTGTGGAAATGATAAATTTTTCACCAAAAAGGTTTATAATGCTTTCTGTCTTAGGATCTAAACCCATTTCGATATAGTCTATCATGCCGTTGTGGTAAAACTGTAAGATTAGATCTTGTGGCATGTCTGTGGTTTTTAGATCTATTTGCAGGAGAAGAAGGCAGGTTCCGTTTCCTTCATCATCTGTTCTTTCTACCACTGTAACTCCTGTGTATTTTTCTTCATTTAGAGCAATAATCATTACTCTAAGCTGTAACTCGTATATTACGAAGGGGAACTCTGAGCAGATCTTTTGTGATATTATGTTTTCAAATTCTGGAAACTGGTCTATCACGGTTTGCAAGCAAGTTTTCCAGGGAGTGTCCATCATTCTGGCTTTGAAGGCGTCATAGCTTCTGGGGTTACTAGAACTTCCTTCTTTTCTTTCTAGTTTCTGTAAAAGCTGTGTATTGTTGGCTTCAAGGATGCCAACTTTTTGTTTAAGAATATTTATTTCGACAAGGCTTTGTATAGACTGTTTATTTTTTCCTTGTTCTAGAAGCTGTTCTTGCAATCTTGCAATTGTTTCCTCTTGTGCCTTTATAATCTGTGTTTGGCTAGTCTGTGTAATTTGTGAGAACGTCTGAACTTCTTCAGGTTCTATGTAAAAACTGTCTATACCAAAATGTTCTCTGGCCGTTTTTAAGGCGTCAGAGAAGCTTTGGTAGCCTTTATAAATCGGTCCTGGACACTGTATATGCTTTATAACTGTTTCCCATTTATTGAAGATACCAATCTTGGTTCCTCTAAAAATGATGTAGTGTGTAAACTTTGGCTTTTTACTCTGTGTTTCAGGGCTTTTAAAAATTGCCCTACAGACCAAAGGATATGAGAACTATGAAGGAAACAACATAGTAATCAGTATAGGAGTCCTTGGAAAGGCCAGTAATAGGTCAGGGATGAAGTACAAAGTTAACATAGAAGGAATAGTTAACACTATAGCTTCAAAATCCATACAAATGATAGAGCCAATCAAGATAGATCCTGAAGAATTAGCAGGATTAGAATGGCAGATAACAGATTTAAAAGAAAAAGAAAGTTCAAACGTCTAGACTTTGGTCGCACGACCATTTTTTCTTTTCCTCTATTTCTATCCATCTGCAAAAAAAAGTTTGTTTATGTTTCGAGATAACAAATCTGCTATCCCGTTATCCTTTCCCTTTATATGTTCAAATTGTATAGTATAACCACTTCCTTGGATTATATTTTGAAGGTTTACCCATCTTGTTCTGTTCATTTTCTTACTTTGATTATTTTTTATAAATTTAACTATTGCTTCACAGTCTGTTCTGACTGTGAAATCTTTGTGCAAAAATAATTTAAACTTTTCCAAAGCGTTAATTAGTGCTTGTATTTCAAAATCAAGGCTAGTCCAATTTGTCCCAGTCTTAAAACTTCCACTTGAGTAGGAGCATATTTTTTCTTCCTTTTTATAACTGTGTATGTTTGGTTTGCAAAGGAGGACGGCTCCCCATCCTTCCTTACATCCATCAACTTCTACGATTATGTAATCTGTAACAAGCGGTAATTCCAATGGTTTTATCTTTTTCACTTGTTCTTTTATTTTTTTAATCAAAATGCTATCTTCTTGATTAAACTTTCTCTGTCCATTTTTAGTGGTCTTGCTATAAAGAGGACCAACTAGTTTAGACAGGTTTGGTATAAATTTTCTAGCATAATTTACCAAACCCAGAAAGGCTTGAATCTGTTTTAAAGGTCTATATATATATATATATATAGGGGAGAGATTAAGAGAAAACCACAAAGTTAGGCGAAAACCGAGAAAACCAATAAAACAATGTGTAATACTATGGGTTACGTATACGTAACCACAATTTTTTTGTTTTCTGTTTACGTATACGTAACACTATGGTTACGTATACGTAAGCCAATACTTAAATGATTTTTTGGTAAAAATGTGTAATATTACATTGATACTCTTATAAAAAAAATAAAATAAAAAATAAATATTATTATATTATTGGTTAAAATTAGTTTTTTAGTGGTTTTCTCAGTTTTCTTCTAACTATTTGGTTTTCTCTGGAACCCTCCCCTTTATATATAAAGGATCAAATGTAAACTAAGTTTAAATGTGTAAACCAAAAAACCAAATTTTGACTACATATTTATTATAGTTAATTGAGTTAAATGTGATATCCATATATATATATATATATATGAAAATGATCATATGTAAATCTCTTTTTATTGGACCATTCATTTAGTTTGATAATATTACATTAAAATTATAAAATTATTACCTATTAATTTTTTTTTTGTTATAAACTTAAAACTATTTAAAATTTTATTTATTGTAAATATAAAATGATATTTTATTTAAGATATTCAGAAATATTAAATGTAATTTGAAACTTCATATACTAAATGTACAAGTAATCGATAACGATTCCGTTCCGGTACCGTAACAAAACGAACCGATAACGACGTCGTCAATATAGAAACCAATAACGGTATTTTTTTTGTTTTTTTTCTAGAGATTTAAAAACGAAACGAACCGATAACGGCGTCTTCAATATAGAAACCAATAACGGTATTTTTTTTGTTTTTTTTTTCTGGAGATTTAAAACACTTGTCAATATCTATTTGGGTATGTAACAACTTTATTTTTTAGTTTTTCTCTTTCGTTTGCTATGCAAGAGCCGGTTCCGTGTCAGTACCGTAATGAAACGAACTGATACCAACCAAATTCTTGACGCCTGACGCGGAGGAATACTGTTAGCTAATTATTAAATTTGTCGTTATATATAAAATTAAATAATTAAATATTTGGCTAAACATAAAATTAAAAAATAAAATTTTAATACCCATCGTTAACAAAAATAATTTGTTATATTCTTCGATGGATATTTAACTAAAAAACTTAATAAAAATTAGTATATATTTAACATATTACTACTTTCATTGGTATATTTAAAAACAAACAAACATTATATTTGTCTTTAAAAATTAAATTAAAAAATTTAAAAACAAATTAGTACATATGTCGCTAATTATTTTAATAAAAAAACAAATTATTTTTCATTTCAAAACCCTAGTCTTTTGAAGTATAGTTTTTTTTATTTACAAGCGAAATCGTTGTTTAAAAATAATAAATAAAATGAGTTATTTGTATATGTTGCACACACCAACACTTATGTATTTATACTTGAGCCAAAAGATTGTTTGTCTTTTAACTCCTAATTCACATGCATTCGAACATTCTAAATATTTATATTCAAAGTTTATATGAAAACTTTGATATTTGATGCATATATGTATGTAAATTGTATTAATTTTATAAATATTTTGGTAAAACGGCTGATATGAAAAATGGTTACGTATTTTGTAACTTGTTACTAGCTATTATATACATGTAACAAGATATTACATATATGTTATAAGATATTATCTATATGTAATATTATATTACATAAATGTAATGACATGATATTACAAATTTGTAATATGATAATACATGTAATTGTTCATATATCGATATATGTAATTTTTACATATCAGATAGTATGAACAAAAACATTGTACAAAAAGTTATTAATATTCTAAAATATATGGGGAATATTTTAAAAAAAATGAGGAATAATGAGTAATTAAATTTATGTTTATATTGCATATATGTAATTGTTTCTTACGTGTATTTAATAACAAACGTTAAAAAATTAAAAATTTATATAGCAAAACTATACTCGAATTAAAGATAAAAATACGCTATTTTAATGGTGTAATTTTTATAAAAAAAATAACATTATATAAAGAAGTTATTAATATTCAAAAAAAGAAGGGGGAAACTTGGTTATATATGAAATATTTAAATATTAAAAAATGATGGAAATGTTAAAGATACAAAAAATACCCTTTTAATAAAAGAAAATGATTATTAGATGTCATTTTGTTATTGGGTTAATTGGTTTACACATGAAAATGTGGTTTACAATTGATCCCTACCCTAAGAAAACCATATAATTAGGCGAAAACCGAGAAACCACTAAGAAAATCAATTTTAACCAATCATATAATAATAATAGTTTTTTATTTTATTTTATTTATAAGAATATCAATGTTTACACATTTTTACCAAAAAAACCATAATAAGTATTTGCTTACGTAAACGTAAACATAAAACAAATTAAAAAAATACGGTTACGTATACGTAAAATATTTTTTAATAAATTTGTGTAATGTTATATTAATGCACTTAAAAATAAATTAAAAAAATAAAAATCTATAAATGATTTGATTAGCTATTGACAATTTTCTTGATTTTTATATAACTATATTGTTTTTTCATTTTCCTTCCCCTATATATGTGTAACTTTTTGTTGTTACATACAACGAGCTACATTTTTCCTTCTACATTCCTATTAGATTTTCTTCATAAACTAATGAAAATGGTGAAGTTACATAAAATAAAACACCCATTACACAAAAATTGGGTTTGCACATAAAAAAAATTCAAACAAAATATCATGAGATCGATTTTATAAAATTGATTTGATTTAAATAATACTAGATTGGAGAGACATGAGAGATATTTTCATGTTTCTGTGTTTTATAGATTTGCTATCAACTGATTAGACTGAATATGAGTTTTCTTGGTTTTTTTATAAAATAGAATTTTCATTTGAACCACACCCGTTTGAGATATTGAAAGAAGTACACAATTACTTTGTATCACAATCTCTTCAAGACGCCAACTTGTTGATACCAATGACCAAAATATCAAGTAAACAACGCCATGTATAAGTTTGTTCTACAAGAAGCTTATACTTGTTTCAAAATTAAATGGGGTGATTATTTTGTGATAGTTGATATACAAGTATAGATCATGGTTACCTGTCCCCACGAAATTAGTTTCTGTTTCGTTAAATGCCTCAGGCTTTCGAGCCAAAATTCCGAGCACTTTTCCTCCATCATAATTTAGGTGAGATGGAATGATCAAATTTTCAAAAGTTCTGTTTTCCTTCTTATGAATGAATGGAAAAACTGAAAGAAACAACAATAAAGAAGCTAATTAAATTGATGATACAAAATGTTTATGAACAAAAGAATACTCGCTCTATATATTATATATAACAAATTAAGTGTAATAGTGTGATTGTGTGCTTTTTAGAAATTTATAAAAAAAAAGTATATATATGTCATCATATTTATTCACACTAGGTTAAAATTAATCCCGTGTATTACACGAGTTGTATATTAAAAACGATATAATTTATAAATTTGTAAATACGTCATAACTTGTCAGACTATTTATGATCGTCTAACTTGTCAGACTATTATAATCGTCTCGAGATATATCAAGTAGAAATGTGTGTATATAACAAATTAGTATTTTTCTTTAATTAGTTATATTTTGATTTCCTATTATATATATATTTTTATTTAATACAGTTAGTATTTTTCTTTAATAATATATTTATAATTTCATTATTATTTAATAAGATACATGTGTATTTATTAGGAGAGAGAGAGACGAAGAAAATAATGTGAGAAGCCATAAGAAAGTAACAAGTGTCCCTCTCAAAACCTTTATTTATTAGTATGTATAGATATAGATGTGTTAGAATCCTAATTTAAAAAATATTTTTTTTACAAAAACCTTCATTTTAAGGATAATATCACATATACCCCTATATAATTAGGGGTGTTAAAAAAATCCGAATCCGAACCCGAATTATCCGAAACTCCGAATCTGAAAATTCGGATTCGGATATTAATTTTGAAAATTTTCGGATATTTCGGATATCCGAAATATTAAATTTTGTTTTTTTAATTATTTATTTACTATACATAAATATATAAGGAAGGGGTGGAGAAACCCTAAATCCCAATCATTTTCATTCTCCTGCTAAGGCCTCCAGCCTCCACCACTGCTCTCAGCCTCTCACCGTCCACCGGCCACCGCCTCCGTCTCCGCCTGCTCTCACCGCCTCCGCCTCACCGGTTCTCACAGTCCACTGCCGCACCACCAGTCCACCGCCGGCTCTACTCGGCTAGCTGTTCGACTTCCCCAATATTGAAAGGTTTTACATCTTGAATAGGGGTGTTGAAACTTGAATGACTAATTTCAAAATCTTCAATTAATCTGATTTATAAACTTCCATGTATTCAGATATGTTACTTTGTTTACAAATGTCCTTCACATAGCAGCAATGACCAAAAGGTGATTTGAGGTTTATGTTTGGGAGCCGAAGTTAACATATATTTTGTTTGTTATGTCATAAAATTTCTGCTTTAATTTGATAACTTGGTTTTTGAAAATCTATTATTTGGTACATGAGAATTCGGATATCCGTTTAACTATCCGAATCCGTATCCGAAATTTCGGATATCCGAACGGATATCCGAAATTTCGGATAGTAAAATCCACTATCCGAAATTTTCGGATATCCGAAATTCCGGATATCCGGTTTTGAACACCCCTATATATAATAAGTAAATATCATATATATCCAATAAAAACTAATAATATCATATATACCCAATTTAAATAATTTGTTATGTTATGATCATTTTACTGTTATCCATTATATGATCTTTTATAACCTAATTTTTTAGTTTTATCCAATACGTAAAAGATCACTCGTTCTCCAATTCTTGATGGCGACTATCACGATTCTCCCATTCAGAAGGCATCGATTCAGAAGAAATGATTGTGAGAAAGTTAGAAAACGCTAATTCTATAAAAGAAAATTGGTAAAATTATAAAAAAATGAGAAAAATATAAAATAGTATTTTGAGAAAACTATTTTTTATGGTTAAATATAAAATTCTAAAGTTGAAAATGTGTAAATATGAAATTTCAATGTTAAAAATTGGTAAAAATGAAATATTAAAGTTTAAAAAAATAAGGGTAAAATGGTCATCTTTTAAATAGTTTTTAATAAAATGAGTATATATGATATTATTACATGTTTGTAAGGGTATATATGATATGTTTAATTTTTGTTGGGTATATATGATATTTTTGAAGTTTTTAGGGATATATATGAAATTATGCCTAATTTTAAATTCTGCTTTAGTCTAAAAAAGAAATTAAGTGGTCGTGTCTATGTTAAGTCGATATGTTTACCAGACTTGATGTTTGTCCATATGCTATTAGGTTTTGTTACAGGACTCTCACTAACAGGTCTCAGATACTTTTTCACTATCTCTAGTGCAATATCTGAAAAAGATTCCACAATTGCTTCGTGAGCGAAAATGTTACGACAATAAAAGACAAAACGAGAAAGCATGTTGATTTGTTTTCGCTAAAATGCTTACCGAACATGTCATACTCAACACATTTTTCAAGAAACCGGTCACGATTGAACTCATCCCATCCAACTTCACCAAAATTTGTCACCGCGTGATCAAGAATATACTTAACAATATCATATTTTCCATACAAAGCAGCCGCGTGCAGTGGCATATCCTTACGCCTCACCTTTCCACCACTACCGCGGATTGTCAGCAAGGTCCTGCCTAACTCCAGTGTGCTTGAATCCACAGTGTCCACTTTATCATCATTTCCGCACAAAGCAACCGCCTTTTTAACACCACCAAGGAAGCCCCGGCCTAACTCCACAATGCTTGAGCCCACAGTCATTGGTCCCACAGTCCTTGGGTCCACAGGCACCTTAATTAATTAACAACATTAATTAAGTTTTTATAAACTATGTATACTTATAAACAAATATTAAACTAATATATATTCCTTTTGTTTCTTAAAACTATGGTGCTTCCTCTCATCATAGCAGCCACCCAAAATTGAAATATATGTTCTTTTTTGAATTTCCATTTAACCTATAATTTAGTTTTTCTATAACAATTTGTAACATTTAATGCAATTTTAAATTAGTTTTGTTTGTCAATGTTTCAAAATAAATTTTGTAGTAAGCTATATTTTATGTCGAAAAAATACTTTATGTTCAATAAAATTTAGTTTTCCGACGTAAATTTATATTTAAATGTTCATAAAAAACTAAACAAAACTGTACATTTATATTTCATTAAATATAACCAATTTCAACAGAAAAACTAAATTATATTTTGAATAAAACTTAGAAAAGAAAGATTTTTTTTTTTATTTCAATTTTGGGTGACCATAAGATGAGAACTATAGTTTTAAAAATGCAATATACAGTTTTAAAAAAGAAAATTCTAACCATAATCTTAACGAATTCAAGGTTTCCAGCTACAGCCGCTAAATAGAGCGCGGTGTAGTCACCCTTATTTTTGCTTTTCTTTTTTTCGTCGGTCATCTCGCCCAACAGTTTTGTTACAAATCTTCTCATTTTTTTAGGCTCAGCTGTCGCGGCTGCCACTACATGAAGGGCGGTTTCCTCCCTTTCATTTAGAATTTCATTTTGCAACCCTGGTTTCTGATCAAGAATCTTCCTAGCACTTTTCCAGTTACAATTAATGGACGCTTTGTATAGACGTAGCTTATCTTCCCTCGACGCTTTCCAATGCCAATAGTTAGGAAATACATTAATTGACGAATAATATCAAAAGACACTTTATTTTGCTACAACTAAGTTTTCAATAAAATTTATAGCAGATATACCTGGAGATGAACCTCCCCCCTGTCCTTGTCCTCCTGATTGAGTACCTGTTGCGCCTGTTTGGTTCATCTCCTGAGTAGCTATGTATACTGTTAATAATTAACCTAATTGATTGATACCATGATTATACTAGAGGAATGCAAATGAAATACCTCAGTGGCAGATCGAGTGAGCAGTGATTATTATGTATGTTTGAATGAATGAAAACTGAAAGGCTTGGCGTGGTGTGATGATTGGAACATGCATTCCATGATTTATATACAATCTAATTTTCTTAAGTCAACGTCAACGTCTGTGGAATATTAAAAAGCATATTTGTCATTACTGATTTACGAGACATTGAATTAAAAAAGAATCTATCAAATTTTATATTTTTGTATTTTTGAGACGGAAGGATTGAAACGGATTCATCTAAAAGGTGATCTTCAAATATCACAGTTTGGATGTTGATAATAGATATTTAGATATAGTAAGAGTCTAAGAGACCATTTTTAGTTTCCCTTAAATGTTACCTACCCATTCCTCTTCTTCCCCATTTCAATGCATGTCGTCTAGAGCTCCGCCACTCTTTTGCCCAACTGTCGAAAACCTGACATTCCGTTATGTTTATGTTTTGAAAGTTGTTATATGTTAAGACAATGTTTTAATTGTTTTGGACAAGTTTACGTTATGTCGTTATGATATGAAGTTTTCCGCTACTTGAATGAAGTTCTATGTTTAAGAAACTATATGTGAATGCGTAAATCCAATACGTGAGGTCTTAGAGAGACTTTATTGTGTCTTGATCGATCTTTGGTTGGATGAGAAATAGTTGGAATAAGGGTTTCTAAAAAAATTCGCCGGAGGGGGGAATTGAAAGTAAAGAAGAAGATGATGGACTCACAGGTTAAAAGTCAAAGGGATATTGGCATTAGATGTTGCTTTTGGTAATACTTTGTGGAGTAAAATGTTGATATTCTTCATCTTTTGATGGATTAAAATATGCACACATTAGTTCCTAGATATTTTGTCCATATATGTTGTTTTCATTGACCCGAACATTTTAAACCGTCCCTTTTTATGCCTCTCGTAATGAAATTTTCACGGATTCACTGGTGGAGATCCGGACATCCAGTTTCCCATTTTAGATTATTCGGCCAGAAAAAACCACGTAGTTTATAAATTGTTTAGATGCTAAATAAGTTCCTTTTATAAGTTTCTTCTTGGTAATTTCCAAGTCTAAATAAAAATTGAAAATACAAAGCTAAATTTTTTTGGAAGAGACCTAGGAGCATATTGTTTTTCCATGTAGTGTTACCTCGCTTTGAGCCCTCAAAATGGTTGAGCCGTCAATATCAAAGTATGTAACATAATGGTGTTTTTTTATATTTTAGTGTAATTGAATTAACTTGTTTGACCAATATGTATCATCATAAATATCAAATAAGTAAGGAGGTGCGGAATGCAAGCTTGTTTGAGTTTATTATGATATTAGGAGCGAGACTCCTAATTAACGGGGGTATAAAGCAACGCCCCCGGTAGCGGGGTCCAAGGGGCGGCAGCCCCTGGCAGGATCGATCTAATATTGCTTCATTAAAAATTCATTTGAAAATGAATTTCATTGGAAATAGATTTCCAGAAATTCACATGTGAAATCCAGGAAAATGTGGCAAATTTGAAATTCAAGAACTGCCTAAGGCAGTTCCTTAAATAACTGCAAATACGCTCTTGCGATTTTGTTCTCTCTTATAGTTCGAATTCATCACACAACACATCATATTTGGTTTCTTCTACATTCTTGAGTTGTATCCGATTAATCATTTGAGTGAACCACCAAATAGATTTGATCTAAAGGTGTGATCATGTCTTTCAAAGTATCCAAATATTAGTTCTTTCTGCAATTTCCTCATCATTTTTTTAAGTGGTTGAAGGTTTTAGTCCAATGGTGAACAAATTTGCACATTTTACAGTAGAATTATTACGTGAGTTAGCGGTTGTAAAAAAACAATCTAATTTCTCTCTTTATTTATCATCTCTATTCTCCTCTCGGGTCTTAAAAAGAATCAAATCTTAAATTAACTATATGAAAAGAATAGAAAGTTATCACCGAACAAATAAAACTAGCGTTAGTGACATGTGTTCCCACCAAGTCTGTCGAATTTTAACAACCTAAAAGGACTATTTTTTGGAACAACAAAAAGCACTTTACCATTTTTTTTTTAATTCTTTTTATTATGATATATATTTACAAGGCATTCCAATAAGCTTCCTTTCGGGGAGTAGTGACGGAAGAATCAAATGCTTCTAGAAAAATTGGGAGGAAAACAATTATTTTTGTTGACTATATACATACTTATTGCCATTTCCAAGGGATCTGTGTGAAAAGTAGGCAAATTGAAGAACATCAGTACGACAGTACTTATCTAAATAACCAGAAAACAAACATAATCAATTAGGAAATTATAAAGTATATAAGTAGATATTTTGAATGAGTTCTAGATATATTTGAGAGAGAACAAAGTCATTATAGTTGGTTAGAAGAGTAAAGTGTCATTTTACTGTTTCATATTTTAGTCATTTTCATCTACAAAATTTTATTTTAGCTTTTTCGTTATAACTTTTCAAAATCTAGCAATTTTCATTCACCTGACTAACTGTATCTACATTTTAACGTTAAATCAGGGGCAATTTGGTATTTTCAAAAATCCTTCTTAGACATATTACAACCATAACAACTGTTCTTGACCAAAATAGCATAAAATGTAGACGTTAAAATGTAGTCGGAGTTAGTCAGTTAGATGAAAATGAATATATTTTGAAAAGTAATGGACGAAAAAGCTAATAGTTTTTGGATGAAAGTGGCTAAAATAGTCAAATCACAGGGACGAAAATGACATTTTACTCTACTCAGAGCTTCAATGGTTATTCCTTGTCTAACAAATTTTAAATAAAATGATAGAGAAAATTACAAATTACGCTATTTAAATATTACCTAAATTTAAGTATACGTCATTTAACTAAGGTAATTACAGAAAATGTCCTTTATGTTTAAGGAACCATGCATGTTACGTCTCCTTTGGCCTAACGACCATTAAGTCTAGTCATGTGCCATGCACATAAGGGTATTTTGGGGCTTTCACATATAAAAGCACTATTCTTGTAATTTGTTTCTATGAATGAGAGTTTACATAAATAGTCTTTTTACGGTAAAAAGACCAAAATACCCTCATGTGCCTTGCACATGAACCTACTTAACGGTAAAACTTAATGGTCATTAGGCTAAAGGACGTAAAGTGCAATGTTTTTTAAACATAAATGACGTTTAGTAATTTCCTTAGTTAAATGTCGTATACTGAAATTTAGGTAATAATTAAATAACGTGATTTGTAATTTGCTCTAAATAACAACAATAGATTCATAAGAATTTTCTGTCCGTTCTCTCATCGACTTTCTAATATCTATTTTTGATCCTGTCACCTCTTTCTTGGAAGTTTTCAGTAATATTTTCGGGTCTATTAACTAAAGTTGTAGCCATCAGGGCCGGGAGCTTTATCGCTCCCGCAACTCCATACCCCGTGCTCTATTTCTTTCATCGATGATGGAGTAGTTATTTCATATCGTTTGTCGAATGTAATATTGGATTGTTAGTGTTATAAATGCACTGGTATGAGTACGAAATATATTAATTTGAGTAGTTTTTATATTTACAGGTTAAACACATAAACGAGTTAAAATAATTTAATTGAGCTATAAAACGATTGAAGTTAACAAATACATGTTTAATGTTACGATATTAATATAAATTTTATTAATCTAAGCGACCATATAAATTAAGAGTATTAAATGAATTAAGTTGCTTAGAGACTTTTTATTATTTAACTAGGTTAAAACCCATGTATTACACGGGCTGTTAAAATATAATATTATATAATTAGTAATAAAATTTTGCTTTTTAAAAAACTCGTGTATTACACGGATTGATAAAATATAACGCTATATACTTAGTAATAAAACGTTTATGTATTTAAAACCTCGTATATTATACGGTTTGAATACATTAGTTTCTATTTAATTAATTTGACTGACATCACTATTACTTGAAAACAAAAGTTACATAATTAAATTTTAAAGTTTCTTAAAATAAGAGATAATTTAAAATAAATGAGTTTTATTAGTATAATATATATATTTTTTAAATATAAATCATTATTAAAAAAATATATTTAACAAGAGAGAGTTCCGACCCAAAAAAAAGTAAGATTGAATGTAAGAGTTATAAGTGACATTAGAAGAGGGATGATTTACTTTCAGTATTTCAGATTGGCAAATTTACCGGAACTTCACTTGGGCTACACTCAACAAGGTTATTTTCAACTTCAAACTAATGAAACAAGGACTTAACTAAATGGAATGTAAATGGGCTAGAAGGTTGGGCTGCACAAAACCAACAAGAACGAATTAAAAAGAAATGGGAATAGTAGGTAATACTAGAGGTGTACAAACCGTATTTTTTGGGATCCGGATTCGGTTCGGATCCGGACCGGATCTGTCAACGGTGGTCAATGACTGGACACGAGGGAACCAGTTCCGAATCGGATCCGGTTTTGGGAGTGGAGAGGTGGAACCTATTGGGACCGGACCGGACCAGACAAAAAAAAACCGGTTCCACCGGATTTTTTTTTTAAAATTATAAAAAAATTAACAAAGATACACTATAAAATACATGTTTTATTTATTTTTTATATTATTTTTGAAGTGAATTAAAAATAGTTCGTACAAAAAAATTACAAAAAACATAATGGAATCACAAAATATATATTATTTATTGTGACTCGTTATTCGTCGTCTACTCGTCTTAGTCTTCGTAACTTCGGTTTTCAATCTTCTTCGCTTGAGATACGTTGAGCTTCATCATAAGCTTGTTCTTCGTCCGAAAGTGGAATCGCCGCCTCTTGTTCTACTTCGAACTCGTGTATTTCTTGTTCAATGTCAAGCTCGCCTTCTAGTTTTGCAACATGTTGTACACGTTAGGCGGCATCCAAATGGTCCTTTAAGAAAATACACATCTCCATAGATTCCGGTGTAAGCCTCGTTCTTCGAATAGACAAAACCCTGTCACTAAGAGAAAAGACAGATTCTGAAGCTACCGTGGAAGCTTGGACGGTTAGTAGGTCATGGGTTATTGCGGCTAGAACGGGATATTGGGTTTCCCTTCCTTGCCACCAACTCAAGATATCAAAGTTTTCAAACTGTTCGGATCTTAGAGTTGAAATAAAATCGGTAACTTGATATCTCCCAAGCTCGCTACTTGGTATGCTTCCACGAGCTCGTTTAGTATTTTCGTTTCTTAAAGTATCAAATAAATTTAGCATCGGATTCCTTGAACTACTAGAACTTGAACCCGAAGCCATTGATTCACGTATATTTGATGGATCACCACTTCCACTATATTTGCGTAAATAATAATCAAACATATTATTAAAAGCCGAATTGAAATCCCTTATTGCCTTTGATTCAAAATTTGGGTCTTCCTTGTGCATATTTAAATCGTCTGATATTGATCCAATTAATGTTTTAACACCGGTTACATTAATCGTTAGGTTTAAGGCGGCCGAACATGTAACGACGGCCGACATTTCTGAAAAATATTTTTTATATTTATCTTTCATAGGTGTTACCATTGTTGTAAAAATAGAGCCGTGATATTCAAACTCTTTTAATTTATTACATATTAAATATAATTGTTGAAGTACTAGTGAAGATGTGGGATAATAAACTCCCGATAAAATGTAGTTGCATTTTTAAAAACCTCAAGCAAATTAGTTAGTTTCTCGATCTTATATCAACTTATATTATCAAATTTTTTGGAACAACGTTTCTTTTGGACAAGTTTATCATGAAAATGTTTTAAAGTAACTCTTTGTCTTAAGGCTAATTCAAACATTTTTCATGTCGAGTTCTATCTAGTAGGTACGTCCCAATTCAGACCTAAAAAGATGGAATCCGTTTGTTGGCACAAGTTTCTATAGTTTATATATCTTTTTTTGCTTGTGCTAAAAACTTCTCATAACATCACTTTAAAATTTTCTTTCACGTCTCTTATTTCTGGGACGTTTAGACCGTCTTGCACAACCAAGTTAATGATGTGCGCAACACATCGACTATGAAAGAAAATACCGTTACAACGCGGTTCATATTTTATTTTTAATTTTTCCGCCGCGTTTGTGTTATTTGAAGCGTTATCAAAAGATATTGAAATAATTTTTGGTTGAATTTTATAAGTTTGAATTACCGAGTCTAAAATATAAAATAAGTTTTCACCGGTATGTCGATATCCAAAATAATCAAACGCAATCGTACGCTTCATCATTTGTCACGACTCGGGTTGAACCCAATGTGCGGTTACGTAAAGGTACGATTCGGGTAAACCATGTGGAGCGGACCAAACGTCCGTGGTTAAGTTAATACCGGTATTTAAATTTTCAAAACCTAAGATTAATTCTTTTTTAGCTCTTTTCCACATTTTTAAACAATCTCTTCTCAAAGTAGAACGACTTACATTGGTGTAGCTCGGTTTAAGCGTCTCTTGTATCATCCTCGTCGAGCGCGGGTTATCAAAGTGATCAAAAGGCAACCCTTCTTGAATGACGAAATGTGCCATTCTTTCACGACCTCTCTCAACATTGTATTGCCAAACTCCTCCATCCTACCATTTTGAGTTTGATCTTCACCTTGAGTGTGTTTTGCGTGACTACCAATATGTTTCCTCAAATTGCTATTTCCCACAGCACCCAGAATTTTACCACGACGTTTGCAACGAGCCTTTTGCGAACCGTTCGACATTTCGCATAAATCGAAATAAGCCTATATCTCTTGGTTTCGGAAGCAATGAAGTACTCTCACCACCGTGGCATTGCTAGTAGAACCACCAACCGAATTTTGAGTGCTTACGGATGTAACAACTGCCACGAAAATGTCCGAGATTTGACAAGAGGTAAAACCCTAGGGGCTATAAGTTTAATTATCTTAAAGTTAGGGTTAAAAGTGAAAAATGTGAAAATTAAGTTGATAGCGGACCGCTATCAGATTCCATAACGGTCCGCTATGAGGCAGGCTTGGGTGGCGGATCGCCATCACCTGGATAACGGTCCGCTAGCCGCAATTCAGCCGCAATCTTTCTAAGATGACACGTGTCCTGTGACTCAGCACCGTGTCGGACCGCTATGCCCTCCATAACGGTCCGCTAGCCGCAAAACTAGGTTCGGTCCAATCAGAGTTGGACGTATAGGGCTGACGCATGCAAGGGCGGTAGCGGACCGCTACGTCCAAGAATAACGGTTCGCTACGGACCCCAGTTCACCCCTATAAATAGTTGGATGATCTTGATCGTTTTAACACACAACAACTCATCCTTTACTTCCATAACTCGTTTCAGAGCTCCAATAGACGATCCCCGACGATTCCGGTTTGATTCCCGCTCCTCATAGTACTCGGTTTAAGAAGGAACGCTCGTATAAAGGTCGGAACGCTAGAGAAACGAGGATAAGAAGCTAGCATTATAAGCTTTGACTTTAGAGGCTCATTCGAAACAAAAAAGGTGAATACTTTATCTCTTTCAAAACTTGTGTCAAACATTTTATTTACGAAAATGGTCAAATAAAGGTTAATGAAGTAATGCTCAACGTTCTTCTACGAACAAACATTCAGGCCATAGGTATACGTAAAACTTGCAAGGGATACACGAGCCTCGGGTGGAATTCCCGGATTGCGGCCGGTGTTTCCCTTTATAACAAATGAGGGACGTGGAGTTCCCATTGTTATAAAGATATACTTCCGGTGTATACTGTGGTGCGATAGAACAGGACGGACCTGCTGAGTGTGTAGATTGAACATGAAGTTGTGGTTATGAAATTAATACTTGTTTGTGCCAAAATGATTTTATGTCACGATATTGTATTCACCCGCGTTCACGCTGACGTTTTATTTTCAAAATGTTTTCTAGGTAATGAATAAAATATGATGAGAAGGGTATACGGGCAGACATGAGATCTGACCCAGTAAAGGATGGAATGCACGTAGGATTCTCAGGCATCGTGTAAAGAGAAATCCAAAAGAAAGGAGATAGGACCAGGGATTGTGTTGGAACTATTTCCAGTGGCTCATCAAGTTTTTGATTTCAAACTATGTTTTGTAATCAAATAAGAAGGGTATTGAAACCCTATGTTTATAAAGTAAATACAAGGATTTTGTTTTCCAACTGAGTTTTGGTATTTACAATTACAACATTTGAGGTTGCGACAAATGATAAAACGATCATTTGAAAAAGACTTCCGTTGTGTTTTACAAAAACTCTGAAATCAAGTAACCAAACGATACCAATTGGGCTCGCACACATCCAGGGGGTGCCTGAGGCGGGGTGTGACAGTGGAAGCGGAAGCCATGGGAGCGTTTTTTTTGCGTTAAAGTGAGCGTTTTTTTTGCTTTTTGAGAGCGTTTTTGAGTTTTGAGAGCTAGGATGTTGTGGTGAACTAACCCATACCCCCAATACCTATTTATACTTAGTTTCTAGCCTCAAACAACCAAAAAAATACAAAAAGGCCATATAACGGCTATATAGCCGTTTTTTTAACTCCCAAACAGCTAGAACCGGTTTTAACCGGTTCCAAATTGTCCGAAAAAATCCGTTTCCAAAATGTCCGATTTTTGTCCGATTATTATCTGGTCCGTCAAAAACTCCTTAACCGGTTCTGGATCCGCCGGTTCTGAAAAAATCCGGACCGGTTCCAAAAAATCCGGTTCTAGACGGATCCGGTTTCGGATAATCCATCGGATCGGATTCGGATCCGGTTCTTTTGAGCACCTCTAGGTAATACTGTAATAGGTTTACTTTGTTTTTATCAAATCTAGCTGCGGAACAAATTGATAATTCAGTTGGTTAATCTTTAATGAAGAATTGTTAAGTGACAATATTTGATTTCTTGTTTATTACGATTGGCTAATATTTTGTGATCATCCCCGGTGTAGGGTTATTATTAGTAGTCCTGTTCCACTTGTTATTTATCGTTTGATTCTCGGATTTGTGGGTTGACTTATTTGATTTATACAATTACTAGTCTATATGCCCGTGTGATACACGGGTTGAGAAAATAATAATAAAACATGCAAACAATTTAAATAAATCATACATAAAATATAAAAAAAACTACAATAGTTATTACAAATATTTAAATACTTCTTTGTATACAATATTTGATTTGTATTTGAAAGATTACCATTACTATATAGTATAACAACTTTTAGGTTGTCTCGTCTTGTAACTCTTGATAGTACCAAATACAATTGATCATGAGTAAAAACCGGTAATACACGGATTTGAATAATAAAAAACAATAAAAATCTAAAATTATTAGTTAGACAAGTATGCATATCAAAATCAAGGATATTTTAGTTTTTCATATCATAATTACCATTCTTCTCAATTTAACCTATTTTAGTTTTTCATATCTATAAATCAAGGATACATATGGGCTTCTCGCTCACCAAAAATAGAATTCATACGTGCTCAAACGATTAAAAAAATAAAAAGTTCAGACTATTAAAAAATATGTAAAAATTGATGTAAATAGATATTTATATTTAAAAAATCTCTATCAACTAAATTCTAAAATCTAAAAGTTAAAAATATAGATAGAAATATTGATTGAGATACAAATATAGTTGTTTTTTAAATAATAAAGATTAAAATGAAAATAAAGAGCCTTTAATTATCTAGTGTAATCATAGGGTGAATATTTAACCATAATTCAATCTTAAAGGTAGCCAAATGTTATTTTAACCCACAAAATTCCCACCAACTTTGGTTTTTCATGTTGTCAAAGTTTTTCATGTTGTCAAAAAGTTGAACAATGTTTTTTTTCGTGTTGTTAAAGAGTTAAACAATGAAAATAGATGGCGAGTGCTCGATCGCATTGATCGGGTCATGTAGGAACAAGGTTCTTTTTCAATATGAAAAAAAATGAAAAAGAAAAAGGTCGTCTTATTCAAAACCCCAATACATCTTGTATGCATATTATATAGTATCATAAGAATGAAAGATTCTATATGATATGTCCAATGCGAGTTGATCTCAAAAAATCTCATATTACTGCTCAGCAGTAATAGGTAGGGATAACAGGATTTGAACCCGTGACATTTTGTACCCAAAACAAACGCACTACCAAGCTGCGGTACATCCCTTCCATTGGTCTACAGTGTCATTGTAGAGAATTCATGTCTTGTTTTCCACATCGTTATCTTCTCTATTCAAATCTATCATTTTTATTTCCATTTCGTATTTTTGGTCTCATTTAACATATAATAATAGTAAAATACTTCTATCTATATGAAATATGGAACGGAACTCTAAGGAAAAATAATTGAGTATTTTTGGGGAATATTGGGAAAGAAAAGGACTTTTTTTCTGTATTTAACAAAAAAGTAAATCTTATTTACTAGATCATTGTACATTTCAATATGTATTATCTTATGTACTACAATAAAATGAAGGAGGTTTTTCAATGCGAGATCTAAAAACATATCTTTTCGTGGCACTGGTACTAAGTACTCTATGGTTCGTTGCTTTGGCAGGTTTATTGATAGAGATTAATCGTTTTTTCCCGGATGCATTGACATTCCCCTTTTTTAATTTTAGTTATTGACGCGGGAAGGAATAAAGAAGATTAGAGATTCAATTAAATACCTGCCCCCTCTATTCTCCTTTTTTCCCTTTTTTAAAATAAGGGAGGAAAGAGAAAGAATAAAAGTGCATTCAACAGCTGTGAGACTCGGGGTCAGGTTGGAATTCAATTAAAATAAAGGAACAAGATATTGAGGAATTGTCCATACGTAAAATCATAATTATTGATACGGGCCTTTTCCACATAAAAAGGGAATCTTTTGTTACAATAGAAGCAGAAGTAATGTGGATTATTCAAGAATCGAAGTTGATTTCCTTTATAAAAAGATCTCAATGAACTTCTATGAAATGATTTCACGGGATTCAGCCAATTGTATTGATCGTGGAATATCATTGAGAAATAGGAATCCGTGTTATCAAAGGATTTCCTGTGATTATTTCTAATATGGAATGAGTCAATCATCCACTTTGGTATCTTATTGAACAAAAATGGTGATATTGTTCCTCCATTGAGAACGTATCGCTATTCAAAAAAGAAATAAAAATAAAAAGTTTATGTAATCGGAAAAAGGGTTACGATTGCGGAAACCAGAGAAAGTCAGGAGCCATCGGTTACCTTTTTAATCAAAGTAGCGACGAGCCGAGTAAAATCCCTGTATGATGTATTTTAGTACAATTTTTGGCTGATATAGGGATCAAATGGTATAGTTCATTTGTTGGTAGCTTGGAGGATTAAAAGCATGACTCTTGCTTTCCAATTGGCTGTTTTTGCATTAATTGCTACTTCATCAACGTTACGTTGTATTTGCTTCTACTGATGGTTGATCAAGTAACAAAAATGTTGTATTTTTAGGTATATCATTGTGGATTGAATTAGTCTTTCTATTGAGTATCCTTAATTCTCTCATCTCTTAAACCAATTGTCCTAGATCCAAAACCGAAATAACCCTCTGAATTATTCTTGGTTGCGAACACATTCACATTCAATATAAGCCCCCAAAATCGATATGTGGAATCTCACCCTCAAACCTTTCCAGAAAAGCGTATCGCCCTTTCCTTTCGTCTCACGGGTCCGTCCATCACAAGCCTTGATGACTCTCCACCTTCAAATATTCTCATACTTTCATATCAATCCACCACCGATTCAAGATTCCACTCCAATCTCTCATCAACCCGATTCAATTTTCGTATCTAGGGTTCATATCATTTAACCTCGGAATTCAATTTTGTACGTTTAGGGTTCACCCTAACTGATTTGGGGATTTTCGTTAATCCGAGATTGCTGATGATCGACGAACAATTTGGGTTTTCAGTTTTCTTAATCCGCTTCTGAAATAATTGTGTTATTTAGATCCGTTTACAGATGTTAATCGTCGGATTATCATCACTATCGTTCTGGTGCTACCGATGCGGCTGATTCATCGCAGTTATCTCACCGCCAAGATTCATCTGTGTTTTGCCCCGATTGCAACGGCGGATTCATAGAAGAAATCGATAGCCCGACCCGATTACCCGAATGCACACTCGGAATCTCGTCGGATACGTTTTCCAGCAACGGATTTGTACGCCTTCGGTAACGAACAACAGAGTCCCACCTCGCCGGTTCTTCGCCAGGTGAGAAGGAACACCGGTGATCGGCCTCCGTTCAACCCCGTCATCGTTCTCCATGGGCACACCGTTGGCTCCGGCAACCGTGCAGGATTTGAGATGTATTTCGACGACGGAGCCGGTCGGGTTTAAGCCCGGACATTTTACTGGGTTCGGGTTTGGATCGTTTGTTAAATCAATTGATTCAAGTTGAAGCAAATGGGCTAGGGGGTTTAGGGTTGAAGATGAAAAGATGAAAGTAAAGATATGTTGAAGGGAGAAAAAGAAACAGAGATATGTAGAAGTGGTAGGTGTAGGGTTTTAACGAAAGGGAAATGGGCTAGACCCATAAGAAACATAAGCGTCAAAGTATATCTTAAAACTTAACAAGTGTCTATGAACGCTTTAAATTGTGACAAGTGGCTCAACCTTTTTTCTTTATTATATATAAAGATAAAGATTTTCTATATATTCAATCACTAATTAATTAGTAACTGTTTTTTATCATTAACAATTAGTATGTGGTTGTTTATTTGTATTTGATTGGTAGTTGCTTAGATAACATCTCAACTCTCTTCTTGTTCATTTTTGTATCGTCTGCTCAACACAGTCAGATTAAGCAATCTCTCCTTTACTTATCATTTAAGTCAGATAGCTATTCATGTCTATGTGGATTCCGAAGTGATAGTAATTAGGTTACACGAAGTGTTTCACATATACCTGGGAGTGATCTGTTTCCTAATTATTGTTCACAACTTAACTTCTGTTTCAAGATAATCTCAGTAGCTTTTAAAATCAATCCACTAATTTCAAGTTCGGATTAGGTAATTTAGCTAGATTAGGTTAGATTAATCAAACGAAACTTATAACACTGATAACATGTTCATCTGTGGATACAATACTTTACTTGCCCTAGCTATCTAGGTTTATTAGACTTTTGCATGACTCGAACGACGATCATCAATCGAGAATGGGGTTATTAGATATGCCACATGTAGTTCAGAAGAGCCTACTAACTAAACATGGTTTGTTGAATTATTGTTTAAAGTAATTGAGAGTTTCCTCCTTTTATCACGTTTGGCTCCGACATCATATTCCATCGATCAACAGACCATTCAATTTAACTTTTGCAATGATGGAGTAGATTATACCATGAAAAACTTTGGAGTTTTCAGCACTTCCGAATAACCCACTAAGGAACCTTTAATGATTATGTAGAACATTTGCTTAACGATATCCCTCTTATTTGTTCTTGAATCCTTTAAGTTCAGAAATTAAATTTTGTGTTCTCCACCTCCTTCTCAATTTCACGACATCCATAGTTGTTTCTAGTCTTCTAGGGTCCTCGAGAACTGTGCTAGGTCCAATTGCATGTTCAACAAATTATCCTCCGTATTTATGATTGTCAATGGATACAAGTTCTCATTTCTTTTCATTATTCTTTTTTCTAACTCTTTATACAACAAAATAGTTGATGTTGCAAACATTGTAAAGCGATACCCGGTCGTAGTAGCCAAACTCCGAGTAAAACTAACCCAAACAATCTAAGGTTCTTCTTAGAAGCATGCTTAAAAAACAACTATCACTACTACAAAATATATCTTTAATGGCACGCATTGAATGTCATAAAAGAGGGTAGATGACACGCGGAAGCATGTCAAGCATAGTCATGTCAAGAATGAAGATGACACGCATTTTGTGTATCATCTGTTTATGACACGCATTTATGACATGTCTTTACGACACATAATGCGTGTCCAAGATGGCCTTGTCAAAAATGAAGATGACCCGCATTTTGTGTGTCATGTATTTATGACGCAGATTTTTTGTCATAAATGTGTGTCATGGTTAAAGCTGTTTAAAAAAATATTTTTTTTTATAGAATTACTATTTTCTAGTTTTCCACATTAATATCATAAAATAATAATAAACATTTCATAATACAAAATAAAATACACATGACAAAACAATTCATTTCATAAAAGATAAACAAACATTTAAAAGTAACAAAAGTCGATTACAAATTCAACGTAATGTCAATACGAACTTTCATAAAAAATGAAGTTTGATACAAAAGTCGACCATTCTTCACAAACTTCATCAATATCAAGATCGGTGTATTCATCTTTCGTTCCCCCTGATGTGAGGTTAAATATCTCATGTTTAAGAGTCGGTTTTGTATAGTTTTAGTCGTTTTACTTTGTACTTTGAGTCGGGTTTATGTGGTATTTGTATTTGTGTCCATTACATGTTTAATGTGCTAAGTGAACGGGAAAACACGAGCTTAAAATCATGAGGATAGTAGTATACACGAGCCCTGGAGAAGTAAAAGTCAACAAAAGTCAAATTTGTGGAAATAAGGATCTTCGCGCCACACGAAGATCAGGAGGAAGAAGTTCGCGACACGCGAAGGCCTTGAAAAGCCCACCCGACTAAATTGTTTTTCGTGCCACGCGAAGAACAACCATCCAAAGTTCGCGACACGCGAAGATTCCTAAATTCGGCAAATTTAACCTAATTTCAATTATAAGTCATGGAGGATTTTATTGCCGAATTAACTTGTCTTTCTACGATCTAGAGCTTCCCTAAGGCGATTTCCAGAGATAAAGTTCCAACCTTTGTGAGTTTTTGATGCTAGATCAAGTTACACTATCTATTGAAGAATCGACGACGATGTTGATGAGTGGCTAATCTCTTCGTGTCGTTTTCGGGTGTAGGATCTGCTTGTAAGTGATAGACTAGGGTTCATTCTTGATTTGGTTTGCTATTCTTGTAATTGTATGATTGTTTGAATACTTGGTTTTTAGATTTGTTTAAAACAGTTTGGTTTGTCTTTGATTTATTATATTCATCAATTTTCGGTTTTCTATCGTGAATCATTGAGTATCTAGATCTGATGTTCTAAGTTGTTGATTTATTATTAAGTTGTTAAATTGTGTCAAGTATCCGGTTTTATAATCGTTGCTGAACGCATTCACTATCTTGATTGTTAACTATCTGTCAAATCTAATAACGAGTTATGTTTATGTAACTTTCATTAAGTACAAATCAGTCTTCACAATAACTTGCAATATGAACCCGGAATCGATCCGTTTTCTCTTAATAGTTCTACAAAGTTAAAGTTATTTGCTTTTTAATTAAAATCCGAACAGTTTTCATAAAGTAAACATTATCCACTAATTACCTGTTGATACGACACCCTACTTTACTATATTATAGTTTAAAGTAGCTAGAGATTAGAATAATTGTTTTTTATTGACCTTGATAACGCGATCACCCCAAAACAATCTAAGGTTCTTCTTAGAAGCATGCTTAAAAAACAACTATATATGTCAACAAAAAAATTCATATTTTGAAAAATACATTATCATTTACATAAAATCTACAAATCACATCACTCATAAATCAACAACGGTTAAACCTTGGGGTTTTTGTAGTAAAGAACATGATTATTGGGCTTAAAGATGTATCTAGAACCATATGTCGATCGAATTACATCGAAAAACATACCATTTTGCAACACCATATATAGAAGGACCAGAAATACAGCAAATACGGAGATAATGATCGGCATCCATAACAAACCCTTATGGTAAAGTACAAAAAGGCTGACACTAAAAGCGACTATCATGGTCATTATAGAGAGGAAAAGAGTTGCTAAACCTAACATCATTTTTGTGGGTAATGACTCCAAGAAATCACGTTCAGCATAACGAGACGTTAGGATAGATAAGAACATGAGAATTGAAGTTGAAGAAGCGAACAAAGAAATGGCATCTGCCATAACAAAAATCATAAAGGTTGCTTTTGAGTGGAAGATAGGGATACCATTTTGTTGTTCAGTGGTTTGATCATATCCACCTGGAACCGTAAAAGCTGCAGCAAATACTATGGTTGCAATAAGAGTTGCAACAACCATACATTGACTAGCCATTCGTTTCAACCACTTCTCACCTTGTGTAAGCAAATCTTTGTGTTCCTCTGTGAATAACTCATATGGAGTGAAACCATCTTTGTTCTTCCGTTCCCTATAAGAAGGAGGGATCATAGCCTCTACTTCCTACAACCCAAAATATAAATGTTATACAGTGTATACTCACTGTTACTCGCAGCAATGGGCTGGTCGGGTAACACGTCGCTTTCAAGACGGGACGAGTCGACTCAACCAAAAATCTCTTTTGAATCCATTCTTATTGGATTTTTTTTCCATGTATAACATTCATATGCCTTAGCCAATTTAAAATCAAGCATAACTCGACCATATTGACATTTCATAAGTAAATGGTTTGAAATTGTCATGTTTACACCTGAAATAAAAAGAGAAATATATGTACCTTAAACCATAATAGTTCTCGTTGCATTTGTAAAGCAACTCCTGACACATCCTCGAGATGTTTTTGCTTTGCACTCTTCCCAACTAGATGTAACATATTGTTATCCTTTCGATCTTTAAGAGGAGTAATAAAATCTTTCATTGAGCCCATCTCATATAACAAGTTGTAGACTTCTTCATGACGATGTTTGACGGCAATGTGAAATATACTTTGATTGTTATCATTAACTTTCCATATTAGATCAGGATACTGACGGATGAGCTCAACTATAAATGTAACATTACCCATTTCTGCAGCAACAAACAATATTCTAGAAGAATATGTTTTATTTGTAGACCCCAATGATGCTACATTTGGATAATTTGAAGTTGTTGTTGGCACTTTGATTACATTCTGTGTTTCAACATGCATTTCCGCAATATGTTCAGAAATAAGCTTTTGTAGTTGGAAAGATTGGTCTTCCTTTCCGGTAGATGGCAGCCCTCTGATCATGTTCTGAATTTCAGCATGCATGTTCACAATACGCTCAGAAATAAGTTTTTGTAGTTTGAGAGTTTGGTCTACAATTCCAGAAGGTAACTTGTCATCTTGCTTCACATCAACTGGTCCTCTTATTATATCATCAATATCTCTCTTAGACTTTTTCGCAATATTTCCCCATATGATTCTTAGTAATTGCAATGCGTTATCTTCCTTTTCATGAGATCCCCACTTTAAACCAATGAATGCGGAAACTGAAAACAACCAAAAAAATGGGCCAAGTTGATGATACCGGCTACATGGGAGTAAACTAACGACTGATAACTGAGTTGAATGATCCATTGTTGGATCTTGGTAACTCAATTTACAAGATATAAAGGTATTTGACTAAAAAAACATTTTACACACACATATATGTTTATGTATAATTTGAATTTAATACAGATAGTGTGCAATAAACTACAAAGTATAAATGTTTACCTGACTCCATGGTTCTTCTTATGATGTTAGATTTTGTTTTAGGAAATGGTTCACGCCTTCGAGACAAATCTGCGAGCTCACTTCTACTACCAACATCTAGATACTCATTTTGGGACCGATGATATGTAATAAACATCTTGGAGTAGAGATCTTTACCCCAATTGATGGTTCTCGTGATGATATTAAATTTTATTTCCAGAAATGCTTTAGGCTTTCGAGCCAAAACTCCGAGTACACTCCCATTACCAAGTTCCGGATAAGTTTTCACTATCTCTAAGGCGACATCTAAGAAAGATTTGATACCCTTTGTGAGGAACATAGAACTTATTAATAAGTTTTATGCATAAATACTAAAACATTAAACAAAATATCCAATATTTATTTTATATATAAAGCTTGAATGTGAATGTCTAATAACTACATATACTAAAACCCTTACCAAACAAATCATTCTCGACACACTTTAGAAGCAGCCAACCACGATTCTGAGCTGTCCAACCATCGTCACACAAATTGTTCGAATTATTGTAGAGATACTTCACCACGTCCGTATTTCCAAACAAGGCCGCCGTGTACAAAGGCATCATTGTTCCATTACTACCGGCGATTGTCAGCAAGGCCCTGTTCCTTTCCACCATAATTTTAACTACTCCAATGTTACCGGCTGCAGCTGCTAAATAGAGAGCGGTGTTTTGATGATTGTTTTGTAGTTCCAAGTCACCTTTTTCCATCAAAGCCACCAGATTTTTCACAAACTCCACAACATGTTTAGGACCTTTTGCAGATGCTGCAACATGAAGTGCGGTTTCCCCATTTTCAGTGATGCTACACCTTACCAACTCCATATGTGAGTACTCATCAAAAATGGCTTTCGCAGTTTTCCAGTCACATTTTATTGATGCTTCGTACAGAGGGACACCAATTTTGAGGTAATCTTCTCTTGGTCCTTTAAAGTAGTTCCAAGGCAAATAGTTAGTACCCTATTCATCTCAATATGCTTTACACTAAGATTAAGCATCAAATTCCAATCAAAGCTAAAATATATCATATATGAGAAGTTTGTCTTAGGCTATCTAGGATACATTTATACATAGCATATAAGGAACAAAGTCCTATTGTAAGCAATATTTTATCAAATTATATAAAGAATTATTCTTTGTAATATATATGATGAGAATAGAAAAAGCCAAAAAATCTCAATCTATACGTCTTCTTTGGTTTTTTTAACAAATCACCTATTTAGGATTTCGTTATTTCATAGAAACTTTGATTCTTGTTTGTATAAATCTGTGATTCATTACCAATCGGATTCGTTTTGGTTGTTCACAAAGCCTAGAAAGTGTCTTGTATGTGTTCTTGGGATCCTTGATATCTCAATCCTTTTTTGTTAAGAAATGTAACATAAGTATTAAAACTATCATATAATGATATAAGATGGAAATAAGTTAAATTTTGAACGTGAAATTCTAAAAAAATGAAATAAATGTAGTAGTATTAAAAGAAAGAATTAATTACACGGATGGCTCATGTAGTTTACACGAATTTCATTTATGATCCCTGAGAATGAGAACATCGACTACGTGGTGGTTCCGACAAGATGGATTTGCCAGACGAGTCGTCCAGAAGATGGCGGTGCCGATGGCCTGAGAAAGGAACCAAAGAGGGAGAGAAGATGGGTGGGGTGGGTATTTATATTTTTTTTAGTTTTAATATACAGGGGAGAATATTGCGAGAACATAGAGAACAAAATGAATCATTTATTTTTTTAATCTTAATTTTTTTTAAATATGAGAAAACGATTGAAATTCAATGTTTATTTGTCTCTCATGAAATTTATAAAAAATATGAAAAATTCCGTTTATTTATACAACCTACACATGTGTAAATCATGTGTAGGATGAATATGTTATTTTACCTACGCACAATCTACACATGTGTAGATAAACTTTTAAATGTACAAAAACACATCAAAAAAATGCTTAATGGTTTTTTATGTTTATAAACATACATATTTATATGTATGAAGTACAAAATTTTAACAGTATAAACCATGGATGAAGAAATTAAACGATTTAAGTTTATTTCTTTTTGTTCTCACAGTAATTTAGTGTTTTGTAATGAACTTCTCCCTTAATATGTAAAGAGTATATAGGTTATTCAAAAAAATTTAACCCCAAAAGATAACCTCAAATCTCAATGTAAGCAGAGGTTATATCTGCTACAAATATGCAAACTACTGAACTGAACATGTAATTTCCTATTAATAGAGGCAATAAGTTAAATCTATGTAAACCACAAGGACCATCCGTGTAATTAATTTTAAAGAATTTTTTTTACCGGTAATTAGATCTGAGCAAGGTAGCTTCGGTGGTGGTGGTCCTGAAGTTGAAGCAACCTGAATGTTGATTTGCTGTTGGTTTAAGGGTTTCTGCTCGTCGATTGAGGCTAACTGCACACCTGTTTGCTTCGTCATCTGTTGCCCCACACTATAAATTCAATTGGTGTAAATGATAATACCTCTGCCTGAGCTTAATTTTGATCGAGTTTTTGTAGCGTGTTAATAAATGTAACTGGAAACGATTTGAGATTTCATTATTTGAAGATGCATCCCGTCATTTATATGGGTTTCTACGTCAATGTCAAGTCAATGTTAACTTAATGCCAACGTCTCCGTATAGAAAACTAAAAGTGTGATCAGTGGCGGATCTAGGATTTTTATCCAGGGGGTTCACTCTATGTTTTTTAAGGGGTTCACCTCAGTGTTTTTACATACCGTTCTATATAAATTTCGAAACTCGGGGGGTTCCTGTGAACCCCCTCGGTTCACTCTAAATCCGCCCCTGAGTGTGATTCGTTGTAACAATATTATGAATAGCAGTGGTGTAAAGTGTAAACGAGTCAAGCCGGCTGATAAGATACTTATGATTGACTCGTTATACAGTTGAATCGAGCCGAGCTCAAACGAGCTCGAGCCCGAGCCTAAAAATAGCCTTGTATAATAATGAGTCGAGCCCGAGCTTCACTTATTGAGCGCCATCTGGCTCGCTAACCTAAACGAATCTATTATTTTTATAATTTTCATTTAATACACCTATACGATATAATAAATGAAAATCATTTATGCCACGTGTCGCGTCCACATCTTTTATCATCGTTTTTTTCCCGCCTCTCTCTCTTATTAAATGTCTTATAATTATTTATATTTAAGGTATATTAGTTATACTAACAAAAACACACTTATTTTAAATTATCTCGTATTTTAAGAAATTTTAAAATTTAATTATGTAACTTTTGTTTTTAACTAAATAGTGATGCGAGTCAAATTATATTAAATAGAAATTAATGTATTCAAACTGTGTAATATACATGTTTTTAAAGATATAAACTTTTTATTACTGGGTATATAACATTATATTTTATTAACATGGGTTTTTTAAAATACAAAATTTTAAATCATTAACTGGTCTTGTGGGTCCGGAAAGTCCAAACAAAGACAATGGTGGTGTTTAACGAGACCAGTTAAACACCACCAAAGCCAATTTCAAAACCCAACACGAGACCACTGCTACCTTGACTCGACTTTCCGACGGTTTATAGATGTCCACGTCATATAAACTCTAACGACGTTAAGTTTTTTTAACGGGGGATCCAATGTAAAAAAATAGTTTGAAAGTAGGGACCGGTGGTAAGAATATTCTCAGTTGGGATTATTATTAGCCAATTGGTAAAAGGCAAGATTATTAAAATCCTATAACCCTTACGTTTTTTTTTATCTTTTGCAATTTTAAATTAAGATAAAAGATTATCTTTAACATGATTGTCTGATTTTGTCGCATCTATACTATATAATAAATAAAGGTTTTAACGGGACATTTGTCACTCCCATATTCATCCTTAAGATTTTTTTGCCGCCACTCTCTACTATTAATTATGCAAATTTCTTTATTTAAAAAAAACGTTTCAAATCTCTCTCTCTCTTTTATTAAATAATAATGATTTCTATAATTATTTTTATAAAATGATTTTTATTTAAAAAAATATGTTTGTTCATAAATTTTTTTTATAAATTGAACATTTCTTTCATCCTTTTTATAAAATATTTTTAAAAAATAATTATTTCATCAATAACATCAAACATACAAATGTTCATGAAAGCTGCTGATTTACATCAAACATACAAATAATTTATTCAACCCATATAATACATGAGTTTTTAGCCTAGTAAAAGAATATATTAAAATTCAGATCATACTTTTAATCCACTAAATTTTCGTATTGTTGTATTTAAGGGTGATTTGTTTATGAGTCAAAAAACCTTAACCTGATGATTTTGTTTTTGGATTTCGTTTTTTTTTTGTTATATGGAAGATGTTAGGTTAACAATCACTTAAAGCTAGTTTTTTGTTTGAGTTGGGATTAATTTAAGGGTTATTGAATTTTAATAATCCCACCTTTTACCAATTGGCAAATAATAATCCTAACTGAGAAATATTTTTACCACCGGTCCCTACTTTCAAACTATTTTTTTACATTGGACCCCCCGTTAAAAAAACTTAACGCCGTTAGAGTTTATATGACGTGGACATCTACAAACCGTCGAAAAGTCGAGCCAAGCTAGCAGTGGTCTCGTGGTGACTTTTGAAATTGGCTCTGGTGGTGTTTAACTGGTCCCATGGGTCCGGAAAGTCCAAACAGAGACAACGGTGGTGTTTAACGAGACCAGTTAAACACCTCCAAAGCCAATTTCAAAAGCCAACACGAGACCACTGCTAGCTTGGCTCGACTTTCCGACGGTTTGCAGATGTCCACGTCATATAAACTCTAACGGCGTTAAGTTTTTTTTAACGGGGGGTCCAATGTAAAAAAAATAGTTTGAAAGTAGGGACCCGTGGTAAGAATATTCTCAGTTGGGATTATTATTGGTCAATTGGTAAAATGTGAGATTGTTAAAATCCAATAATCCTTAATTTAAACTAATTTCAGTTAATTAATTTAGTCAACTTTTTTTGTGAAAACTAAAAATAATAAGTTCGCTAATTCTTTATAACCAATTGGATTAAAATGACAAGTTTTAAAAAGCATGAGAATACACATAAAAAATAAATATCTTTTTGGATAAAAGTGACGAAAATGACCAAGTTATAGAGATGAAAATGAAAGTTTACCGTAACAATAAAGAGAAGTTTAACATGCCTTATTGTAATAACCTAGGCAAAATCCCAAATCAGTCGTGACGTGAAGAGATTCTTGTTTGATAAGAAAATGCCCTGACTCAAATACTATCAACGCTTTTTGGGCGCATTGAATTTGGACGAGAGGAGAACTCCACAGTTAAGCATGTTTGGGTGGAAGTAATCCATGGATGAGTGACCCCCTGCAAAGTTTTCACCCGGGCAACCAAAAACTAATCCGTAAACTCCTAGTGGGCAAAGTGAACAATATTAATAGTGGTATGAGATGTTGGATGTTACAAAACGTATCAGAGCCACTTCTGGCCCGCTCGGGATGGTGGGGGCAAGCCTTAACAAGGATGGTGAGTCCCCAGGGTTGTCCATGAGGACACCTTAGGCAAATCTCTCATCCTTGATTGAGATGTTGGGGCAAATTTCATCGAGGACGATGAGCCTATAAAGGGGGTAAAATGAGGGGGGTAAAATGACAAATTTAAAAGTTATTTTTTCAGATAGTAGCTACGACAAGTAGGAGTATGTATAGCCTAATCCTTAAAATATTCAATTTCTTAAAAAAAATGTATTTGTTTAACTTCTCGATTTAGTTGGTTTGATTTTTCTGCTCACCTAATTATTATCATATTACGTGTGGTTGCAAATTACGCGTCCAAATATTCGATAATGTTCCACTATCTTAAAGAAACATCTAAGAAAATGTTTGGCAATCACTTTGTATGGGGAAGGGAGTTTCAACCAAAGAAATTATGAAAGAAAAACAAGGCACATAAATATATATTTTTTTGCATCGAGTATTCTTTAACTATTAAAAAACATAATTAATTTTAACACTTAACAAAAGAGTTAAGAATAATTACTAAAAACAAACTAAATAACATGTTCAAATTCTTTTCTTAATTTAAAAGTCTTATAATTTAGATTCATGTTTTTTAATCCGATATTTTTTTGTACACACGTGATACGCAACCGGTTATACCTGGTTGGACCGAGCCAACCACCTCGCTAGTTTGGGTGTTATGGACCGCCGTTAATTAAAATGTTTGTTTTTCTTGTGTTTTAGTCACTGACAAATCAATTGATCAGACCAATCTAAACCAGGTTCAACGTATTTTCATGGGTACTATATAGAGGTGAGCATATACCTGAATTAATCGAACGATAACCGATCTAACTAAACCGAACAATTAACCGACGGCTCGGTTAAACAATAATCGATTAACCGAAAATTGGTCCATTTTGATTATGGTGTATGTCATAGCCGAATTAATTGAAAGGAATCAAATACCCATTAACCAAATAGAAATCACAAGTTTTTTAGTTTTTAGATTTTTTTAACCAATCGGTTATGATTTTTTTTTACATAGGAATTTGTTTGGTTAATTTGGTTAACCTCCAGTAAACTGGTTATGTGTCTAGATCTCTAGTTAATAAATTTAATAAAGTTTTTGGTAAAATAAAAAAATAAAAATTTATTATTTTATAAATAATAAGTAAGAGATAAGTATATCTATACTACTATATAAAATATATTAGAAAGACATTTTTATAATTTATAAAAAGTTTTAATACACCTAACAAAAATTATTGTGTATAAGATACATCTTACAAATGCATAAAATGTGTTGTTCAGAAAAAAAATTAAGATTTAAATTTACATTTACTATTCATATTTTTATAACTAAATACTATTTAAATTAAGTATTATCTTATTTAAATGCTTAAGTATATAATTACTAAATATTTATATAGTTATAATGATGATAATAATAATAATATCCAAATATAATAAGTGTTAAAGGCAGTTCGGGTTAGATTGCACTTTCCAAAAGAGACTCGGTGATACTCGTCTCTTTGCGCAGACCAACCCACTAGTTATTTATAATAAATTTGAAGCAACACTCTTTTAATATATAATATACTAGGTTATAAACTCATGTATTACACGGGTTGAATAAATGTAATGTTATATACTTATTAAAAAAGATTTACATATTATATTTTATGATATATCATATAGTTTTTTTAATATAAATTGTAGAAACGTTATATAGTAATTTTTTTTAAATGTTTTATAAAAATAATTATAGAAATCAATATCATTTAATAGGAGAGAGAGGCGGAAGACACAAAACTACAATTTTTTTAAAGAAATTTGTATAATTAATAAGAGAGAGGGGCGGGAAAAAAATATTAATCTATACTATATAATAAATAAAGGTTTTTTATGCCACGTGTCGCCTCCATATTTATTCTCACAATTTTTTCCCGCATCTCTTTCTTATTTAATGCATTTTCATCTTTTAATAATAATATATGTTTAAAGAAAATACTAATATACTAATAAAAACATATTTATTTTAAATTATTCCTTATTATAAGAAACTTTAAAATTTAATTATCTAACTTTTATTTTCAATCAAATATTAAATGAAAGTTAAATTATATTAAATAGTAATTAACGTATTTTCGAAACTCAATTATATATTATTTTTTTACATATTTTGAATTTGTTTTCTATCCTTAGTATTTGTAATATATTTTTACATCTTTAAAATATATACATAAAGATTTAAAAATTTTATATATTGATATTTTTCACTCCGTGTGTATACACGAGATCTAAACTAGTGATGAATATAAGAGTGATAAATGTCTCACTAAAACATTTATTTATTATATAGTATAGATATAGATTATTTATTATTATTAAAACAAAAAATATAAATGTTGAATTTTAGTGTTTGCTCGTTTCAATTATTTATACGTGTATAATCACAACCAAACCATAAATTTAGTTATTAACATTTAAAAAAACAATCATAATTAACCGAGTCATCAAGTTTTCTTAATTGATTAGATTTTAATTTTTTGGTTTTCTAAATTTTGACTCACTTTGTTTGATTTTTCTGCTCATCCTTTTATTGATATGAGATGTAGGCTAATAGAATAAATTGAGGGGATTTCGAGAATCAAGTATGGATTATTTGAGAGTCGTGATTTCAATTTCAGATTAAAACAATTCAGTGGTTTCCTGAATTTACTGATAGGATAAAACTCAGATTTTTATACAAGAATTAAAGTATGGAAATTGTTGAGATCTTTGATGAATCAGAGAAAAAATGTAGCCAGGGGCTTGCCCCTTGGACCCCAGCCAAAAGTTGCCGCCTTGAAAAAAGCTTCCGGTGGCGCTATCCCCAGACCCTGCCCAGGGGGCGATGCCCCCTTGGAACCCCCATTGCTTAGATTCCTAAAATCATAATAAATTCAAACAAGTGTTCATTTCACACCTCCTGACTTCTTTGATTATTATTATGATTCACATTGACCACACAAGTTAATCCAATTATACTAAAATATCCAACAATAAATATATTTGTTCTAATGAAAATATTGATTAGTAAGGTGGGTCCAACTGGATTGATGATAAACACAATTTTAAATTAAAAAATGTGTAGATAAAATTTGAAACAAATAATTAATTTAGTTGCCTAAAATAGTGAATTTATTAATAGAAGATAGAGGCGAGAAATGAGATTGAGGAGGCCTAGAAATGTGACAAGTGTTCTCTTAATTTACTTGTTTATTAGATAGTATAGATAGTAGGTTAGAAACCCCGTGTATTACACGGGTTGAATAAATATAATATTATACATTTAGTGAAATTTTTTTACATATTACATATTTATGACATATTACATAGTTTTTTGATACAAATTTTAGAAACGTTATATAGTTATTTTTTAAAAATGTTTATAAAAAGAATGTAAGAAATGTTCAATTTCTAAAAATGTTTTATAAACAAACCGATTTTTTTTAAATGAAAAAGTTTTATAAAAATTATTGAATACATTATTATTTAATAGGAGAGAGAGGCGGAAAACAAAAAATTATTAAAAAAACAATTAAAGAAAATTTAGATAATTAATAGGAGAGAGATGCGAAAAACAAAATAATGAGGATGCAGAGAATAGTAACAAATGTACCAGTAAAATCTTTATTTATTAGATAATATAGATATAGATATAGGAGAGGTTCTAGAGAAAAGCACGTAGTATCAATTTATTTCTTTCCACTAGTATGTTTCCTTCATTCACAATATTGAGGTAGGTGGAATCTTAAATTGACTTTGCAATTGAATTCTTGAAACGAATCAAACTTGTGTTGATCAACTTTGTCAACAAAACTCAAGCATGTGTTCTTTTCTTTGTAAAACCTAGAATATCAAAACCGAATAAAGCAATCCAACAAAATTATAATTTGGTTGGTTTGGTCGGGTCTTGAGATAGTATGAACATTTTGGTTCGACATTTTAGGAACCAAAAATGTCGAACCAAAAAGTCAAAAACTAATTGGTATCACATAATTGGATTGGTTTAAATTAAACCATCATACCCTCTAAAAGACGCATGATATATTGCCTAGAAGAATAAAAAAAACAATTATGCTAGCAAAACATATTCATCTTCGAAAAAGTACATAATTTATATGAAATTTACAACCATTTTACAAATCACATATTCAAACAAACCCATTACAACTAGGAAATGACAATGCTCAAACCTTGGGATTTTCATAGTAAAGAACATGTTTCTGGGGCTTAAAGAGATACTTTGAGCGATACGTGGAGCGAATTACATCAGAAAACAAACCATATTGCAGCCATATGTATAAGATGACCGGCGACACACCGACCAAGCTGATAAGTATGGGCATCCATAACAAACCCTTATGTAAAGAATAAAAAAGCTCACACAAAAAGCGATCGTCATGGTAGTGATAGATAGGAAAAGAGTTAATAAACCTGAAATCAACTTATTTGGTACCGATTCCAAGAAATCAACTTCGGCATAACGAGACGTGAGGATAGATAGAAATATAAGAATTGAAGCACAAGACAAGAATAGAGAAATGGCATCTGCCACAACAAATACCCAAAAGGTTGCTTGCGAATGGAATACAGGGATACCATTGTTTTGGCCACTGTTTTGGTCATATCCACCTGGAACCGTAAATGCTGCAGCAAATACTATTGTTGCAATAAGCGCCGCAACAACCATACATTGATTAGCCGTTCCTTTCATCCACTTCTCACCGAGTGTGACTAGATCTTTGTGTTCCTTGGTGAATAAATCATGTGGTGTTAGACCATCAGTGTTAACCCTTTCTCTATACGAAGGAGGAATCATATTCTTTACTTCCTACAATACAAACAAACTAGAATATCATAAACTAGTTTCTTCTCGCTATAAAATTATTCGTGATTGAAAAAGAGTATCCTAGAAGATTGGAGAAGAGTACATGTAAAATAGGCTCGAGAAGAGTATATGTACCTGAAACCATAATAACTCTTTTTGCATCTGTAAAGCAACTCCCGACACATCTTCAAGTTGTTTTTGCTTGGCAATCTTACCAACTAAGTGCAACATATTGTTATCCTTTGGATCTCTTAGAGGAGTTATCAAATCCTTCATTGCACCTATCTCATACAATAGATTGTAGATACCCTCATGACGATGTTTGACAGCAATGTGAAATATCGTTTGATTATCATCATTTACCTTCCATATGAGATCTGGGTATCCACGAATGAGCTCAACTAAAAAATTAGTATTGCCCATTTCTGCAGCAAGAAAAAGTACTCGCTTAGAGTATGTTTTCTTTGCATGTTTCAGTTCTATATTTATTTTCTGGGTTGCTCTATCCATATTCTCAATATTTTCAAAAATGATATGTTGCAGTTGCAGAGCTTGATCTTTCTTTCGAGTTTTCTTGATTATCTCCTGGGTTTTGTCATACATTTTTGCAATATATCCCAAAATAAGATTTTGTAGTTTCAATGCATGATCTCTCTTACTAGAAATTGACTGGTTGTCTTGCTTGATCGAATTAGGGGACCTTTGATTATTTTTTGGGTTTCATCATGTAAATTCCCAAGACGTTCGGAAATAAGCTGTTGTAGTTGTCGCGCTTGATCTACCTTTACTGTTTCTTGGTTAGTCGAATCTGGATGCCTTGTTATTATTTTCTGGGTTTCTTCATTCATTGCGGCAACATGCTCAGAAATTAGATTTTGAAGTCGTTGCATAGCAATGGCCCTTCCAGAAACTATTGTGCTGTCTTGCATAATCAAATCTGGTGGTCCTCTGAGTATCTCATCAATTTCTAGCTTAGGCTTTTGTGCAACATCTTCCCAAATGAATCTTAGCAATGGGAATGCATTCCCCTTTTCAGGAGCTGAAAGCAACAAACAGAAAAGAAGCCAAATTGATTATACCAATTACCAAATATTAACGAGTAAAACAATGAGCTATGTATGAAGGTAACTCGGTCTATAAAATTTTTGATGTGACAGTTATAAATCCTGTTAAGTTAATTTTTAAAACATTTTATTTGACTGGGTATTAATTTTTTAGTAATTGATAAATGTTAATCCATAATTAAATAATAAGTATTCATAATTAGATTTATATAAATACTTTTAATATATGACTAGAGATGGTTACCTGACTTGATGATTCTTTTGATGATGTTAGATTTCCTTTCAGGAAATGGCGGTTCAGTCCTTAGAGACTCTGTAGGTCCATTTTCGCTGCCAACTTCTGGATGCTCATTTTGAGATGGTTGATGTCTAGTTAGCATCTTGGAGTAGAAACGTTTACCCCAACCAATGGTTCTCGAGATCATATTAATCTTTGTTTCAGGAAATGATTCAGGCTTTCGAGCTAATTCTCTGAGTATACTGTCCTTTGGAAGATTTGGATATGTTTTCACTATCTTTAGGGCGACATCTGAGAGAGACTTGATAGCCGCTTTGTGAGGGACATAACTTAAATTTGTTTTTTAATATATACTAATTTAATTATAACTCATTAATAAGAATTATATATAAAATACTGAAAAATTAGTGTTAATAGTTATATATTTGTATGTAAAATAATTTAATCTCTACCCCTAAATGGAAAAATAGCAAAGATTGAATGTGTAGGTGTAATAACTACATATTAATATGCTTATCAAACATATTATTCTCCACACATTTCTCAAGCAGCCAACCACGATTCTGATCAGTCCAACCATCGTCACGTAGCTCTTTGGAATTATTGTACAGATACTTCACTACGTCCTCATTTCCAAACAAGGCCGCCATGTACAGGGGCATCATTGCTCCTTTACTACCGGCGATTGTCAGCAAGGCCGGGTTCTTTTCCACCATAGTTTTAACCGCTTTTATGTTTCCTGCTGCTGCTGCTGCTAAAGACAGAGCGGTGTTGTGATTTTTGTTTTGCAGTTCCAAGTCAGGCTTGTCCATCTTATCCACCAAATTTTTCACAAACTCATCAACATGTTTGGGACCTTTTGCGGATGCAGCAACATGAAGTGCTGTTTCCCCATTTTCAGTGATGCTACATCTAACCAACTCCATATCTTGGTGATTATCAATAATAGTTTTTGCAGCTTTCCAGTCACATTTTATTGACGCTTCATACAGAGGGACACCAATTCTGATGTAATCTTTCCTAGATCCTTTAAAGTTTAAAGTATTTCCAAATCAAATAGTTAGTACACGTATGACGAGTTTGAATCTTTCAACTTGGTATGAGACTTCAAATCAATTTTGCATAGCATGCACGGAATAAAGTTCTGTTTTTCTAATGTTTCAATAATTTTTATCTAACCTTCTAAAATAGGTAAAAATGTAAAATGATGTTCTGTATAGGGAGTAGCGACACATCATAAAACAAACGTTGTCACGTCAGTACTTATATTTTTTTTCAACGGCAATTTGGATCATTAACGTGCCCACCCGATCATCTCCACCCCACAGGAGGAAACCCATCATAAATGCAGTATTAATGGCTAAATTATCTTATTCTCGAAGTGGAAACAAATCTGGGAGCCCTAAATTACCCTCAAATAGTTTTGAAAGAGGTAGATTCGGTTGCGGTTGCCCTGAGTTACTGTTGATTTGTCGTTGCTGCTGCTGTTGACTTAAGGGGTTCTCCTCATCGATTGAGGGTAACTGCACACCTGCTTGGTTTGTCATCTGCACAGTGCATGACACCATTAATCATTATATAGAATTTCAGTTCTTTGTCTTTTATTAGTTTGTTAAGTTACCGGAATGCAGTTGATTTCCTCCTCCTGCTGATGTGGCTGGTGGCTATCTTCAACGAGTGACGTTGAATGAACATCTTTTTGAGCCATCTACACAGTCACACCATTAGTTAATAATGATTAAAACCTAATTGCAATTGCATGAAACAGTGTGTAACGATACAGAGAAGATTAATATGGCCAATTGTAATACCCTAGGCAAATCCCACGTCGGCCGTGGCCAGGAGAGATTTTTGGTTCATAAGGAATGCCCTGCCTCAAATACCATCAACGCGTTTTGGGGATTAATGTAGTGGATGAGAGGATAACTCCACAGTTAAGCGTGCTTATGTGGGAATAATCCAGGGATGCGTTACCCCTAGGAAATTTTCACCCAGACAACCAAAAACAAATCCGTAAGCTCTTAGGGAGCAAATCGGACAATATTGTTGGTACGAGAGCCCGAATGTTACACAGTGGCTAGAGGATTTGAGTAGGGCAACTGACTTTTAATACCTCTAATTCAGAGTGAACAAGAACAAGAACAAGAATGATTTTGAAGTATGAATGAATATTGAAAAGTGAAAGGCCTTGAGCTGTGTGTTCATTAGAACATCTATTATGTATATAAATCAATGTTTTTAAACCCGGACCGGACCGGCCGGTCGGACCGGGAACCGTGACCTCCACCGGTCCGGTTACATGCTCTGAGACCGTTTGCTGGTTGAACCGGGCGGTCCAAGCGATTCAGCGGTCGAACCGCGAACCGGTGGTCGAACCGGGTAGTTTAATTTTTATTTTTTTACTATTTTTTTATCTTTTTTATCCTATAGTTTTTCTACTTACTTCTATTTACAATTTTAACCCAATTTGGCTTTTTACTTTTAACTTATACGCTGCCACAGTTTCTCCAAAACCCTAATCAAAATTAAAATTGAAGATTCAAAAGAATTAAAATTCCTACAGACCTACAACCCTCGTTCTTGACTCAAAATTGTTTAAATGGTTGTATATGTAGTATTTGGAATTTTTTATATTTTTCTATATATTTTTATGAATATTTATATTATTTATTGCGTCATCCGGTTCTTGAATCCGGTCCGACCGGTCCCACCAGTGAACCTTTAAGACGCCCGGTTCGTTGTCCGGTCCGGTTCTGAAAACATTGATATAAATCTAACATTTTAAGTCAACACCAATAGTCAACAGTTAACATCAACATCTGTGGAAATTTAAAAGTATATGTGAAGTAATTAAGGGGCCTAGCTTCTTGTCATTTAAATTTGTAGCACATGTATCTTATCATTCTTGTCATTTACTATGTAAAGCTTTTTAGAGTTATTTGAGGGACCTCCTTGTCAACATCCTACAAATAAGGACACAAACTTTAAATTTGTACCACCTCTATCTTACAACTCTTATCTATAATATTTTTTTCACATTTTAATAAACAAGTTCCAATAAGTATGTTTTACAAAATATAAATTAGGGTGAGTGTGTAATCAAACACGCGATTCAGGTAGCTTAACAAATAACAAAATACAACTGATCCAATCATAATCGGTATATTCAAGAACTCTTTAAGTATACAAAAATCGTGAATACAAAATATAAATTAGGGTGAGTGTTTTACAAAATTTTCTAGTGTTATAGAATCTCTCCAATAGATCATGTTTTTAAGTATACCTCTGCTTCAGATCGAGTGATTATAATGTGTCAAAAATGTGTAGAATCCCAAAAGACCATGAATCAACACTCTAATTTATGATTTAACTTTGTTTAATTTTCAAGTTTTGACACTGAGAATATAAAATCAGTATACTTAAAGGAGTTTTCTTTTAACTAAAAACTAATAACTCCAACTTGAATATGCGTGATTGTGTGCTTTATAAAAATTGTATACAAAAAACGTGAATCAATATATTCGGTTGTGTTAAGATTCTAAGCAAAAAAAAGTTTTTTTTTCTATGAAAGGGCCCAGATTTTAGAATTCGATCTGGCCCCTAAAAAGATTGAGCCGAGCCAAACAAGATGAAGAGAAACCCTAAAATACAAATTGAATTGAATGATCAGACTTTTCTTTACAGTTTGATGACATCGTACACATATACATGCATACAGACGCGATGGTTTGATGAAACGACGTGTCCCTATACCTAATCAGTTTCTAAATTACAAAGTGTACACAATGACTCCCTAATCTATTAATAAATACATAATATACACGAAACATACTTTCTAATATTTACCCGTTAACTTTTATCAAAACTTCATAACGCAATTAATACCAACTAAATGTAATTGGAAAGCTTTGATATGTCATTATTTGAAAATGCATTGTGTTATTTATATAGAATTTCGGTTCTATTTGTATTTTGTTAGTTACCGGAATGCTGTTGCTTTCTTCCTCCTCCTGTTGTTGTGGCTGGTGGTTATCTTCAAGGACTGAGTCTGGTTGCACACCTGTATGGGCCATCTGCACAGTCACACCATTAGCAATGACTAAAACCTAACTGCAATTGCATGACACAGTGACTAAAGGTTTTGTGAGGGGCAACTAATTTTTAATACCTGTGCGTTGTGTGAATGAAAATAGAAAGGCCTTGAGAGTTGTGTGATCATTTGAACATCCATTCCATCATGATTTATATAAAATCCAACGTTTTAAGTCAACGTCGACTTCAATAGTCAACAGTCAATGAAATTTAAAAGCATATGTGTGATATCACTAAGGGGCCTACTACAGGCTTTTAAGAAATATTGGAGCTACCTACTTGTCTATGAAATTACTAACTCCGTCCTTGACCTGTGCATTGTTGATATTTAATTTTGAAGACTGTACAAAATAAGATGCACCTGTAACATTTGTAATAGATCGCATTAATCTTATGCCAAATATTTTGTTCACATTTTAATAACAGTTCCTGTGAGATTAGTGTCAAAGTCAAACATTACTTAACACAAAGTCAACTCAGTTTTATGTCAATTTGATAAGTTTGCTGAAGATGAAGGGTCATTTACTTGATAGCCAAAAGTTGGAGGGCTGAATGTGTCAATTTGGATTCTGAGTTTGTGAATTTCAGTTAATCCCTGATTTGCGGATTTAGGTTAGAAAGTGATTACAAATTATTCATTCCGTTTCAATATTCCGCATTATCGTTCACAATTGGTATCACAACCTTGTTAGCTAGATTTAAAGCATCGAAGGTCTGAAGATGGTGTCTACAACGAAATTTGATATCGAGAAGTTCAATGGCAAGAATGACTTCAGTCTTTGGAGTTTACAGATGAGGGCAGGATGAGTTTGTTAAACTTATCTGTATGATCTCTAAGAGACCTTCCAGATGTCATTTAGAAAGTATACAGTAGATATGTTGGCTAAAAGAGTTAGTCAAATACATACCTTCAAGCTTGTTCCAAATGCAAGTTGTTGTTGCCTCCTTCGAGTCCTCCCTCAGAACTCAGTCACTTAGGCATAGAATAATGACACTATGAGCCTTTTCCATGGCTTGCTTCTTATTGGAATCAGACATGCCCTCTGGTAAACCACCCTCTCCTTAATTAAGATGCACCTATAAAATTTGATTCCGATAAGAAGCAAGTCATTATTCTATGCCTAAGTGACAGAGTTCTAAGGGAGGACTTGAAGGAGGCAACAACAGCTTGCATTTGGAACAAGCTTGAAGGTCAATATTTGACTAACTCTTTAGCCAGCATGTCTATTGTATCTCAAGAAGAGGCTCTATACTTTCCAAATAACATCTAGAAGGTCTCTTGAAGATCATGTCATCATACAAATAATTTTAACAAATTCATTATGGTTTTATTAGTTTCGGGTATCATTATCCGGTTATTGTCAAATTTCAGTTTTACGAGTGACTTACGGGTAAAGTTGTTAAGTTGCGTCCATGGCCAAAAGTTTCGCCCGAGGTAACTTTCGCCTAGGAACTTTCGTTATAGGCAAAAAGATTCTTCCCGATGAAACAGTGTTTCGAGGAGAAAAATACAGTAAGAACCACCTATCTGTAAACGCAGAGACTAAAGATAACGAATACCATAAAAAATAGAGGAGAATAGGCAAGTTGGTAGGGAAAACGTCTGAAAACACAATATGCAGTTTTAGGGTTTGAGATCAGTCAATTGTGGGTTGAACCTCGGTTGGATAGGCAGTCGAAGAAAAAGATAGGAAAGCAGCTGATGGTGCGGCTTAGGCGACAACCAGAGCTCAACCGACGGCGGTGGTGTTTGGCTCTTATACCAAGTGAAACACCTTAATGTGTGTGTATTTTATTGTATTGTATTGATTAATTGTAATTGATTTGGGTTACGATAGAGGGTTATATACCATAATCATATTCATATAAACTACCTTCTATTTATCACTATTAACAATTGATCTAATAGGCATAGAAGCATAAAAGACAATCAGTCAACAAAAGATATTCATCTTTCAAAAATACATAATCTATAAAAAAAAATTGCAATCATTTTACAAAGTGTAACTTCAAACAAACGTACCCATTACATTCAGGAAAAGACCATGTTTAGATCTTAGGGTTTTTATAGTAAAGAACATGTTTCTTGGGCTTAAAGAGGTACCTAGAAATATATGTTGAACGAATTACATCGAAAAACAAGCCATATTGAAGCCATAAATATAAGAGGACCGGAAACACGGCTAACACGCAGATAAGAACCGGTATCCATAATAACCCCTTATGATAAAGTACGAAAAAGCTCACACCAAAAACAAGCGTCATGGTTATAATAGATAGGAAAAGAGTTAATAGACCTGAAATTAACTTTTTTGGTAATGAGTCTATGAAATCACTTTCAGCATAGCGAGACGTGAGGATGGATAAAAATATAAGTATTGAGGCGCAAGACGCGAATAGAGAAATGGCATCCGCCACAACAAATACCATAAAAGTTGCTTTCGAGCGAAACATGGGTTTACCATTGTTTTGGTCATATCCACCCGGAACCGTAAACGCTGCAGCAAATACTATGGTTGCAATAAGCGCTGCAACAACCATGCATTGACTAGATGTTTCCTTCATCCATTTTTCACCTTCTGTAACCAATTCTTTGTGTTCCATTGTAAATAATTCATGTGGTGTTAAACCATCTTTGTTGACCCGTTCTCTATATGAAGGTGGAATCATTTCCTTTACTTCCTACAACACAAACAAACAAGAATAGTTATAAACTACTTTCTTCAGGAAACAAAAATTAATCATGGTAGAAAAAAAAAAGATGTCAAAAGACCAGAGAGGAGTATATATACCTCAAACCATAATAACTCTCTTTGCATTTGTAAAGCAACTCCCGACACATCTTCAAGTCGCTTTTGCTTCGCAATCTTTCCAACTAAGTGCAACATATTGTTTTCCCTTGGATCTTTGAGAGGCGTTATAAGATCTTTCATTGCACCTATTTCATATAATAGGTTGTAGATACCCTCGTGACGATGTTTGACAGCGATGTGAAATATAGATAGTTTGTCATCATTTACTTTCCATATCAGATCAGGGTATTGACGAATGAGCTCAAGTAAAAAGTTAGTATTGCCCGTTTCTGCAGCAATAAAAAGTACCCGAGAAGAGTGTGTTTCCTTTGCAGGCCGCGGTTGTGTAAGTATTTTCTTGATTTCTATTTCCATCTTCTTAATTTGTTCAATAATGATTTGTTGTAGCACTAGTGCTTGATCTTCCATTTTAATGGTCTCGATAGTATTCTGCGTTTTGTCATGCATGTTTGCAATATGTTCGAAAATGAGGTTTTGTAGTTTTAGCACCAAATCTCCCTTACCAGAAACTGGTTTGTCGTCTTGCTTGATCGAATCATGTGGCCCTTTGATTATGTTCAGGGTCTCAGCATGTATGTTAACAAGACGTTGAGAAATAAGGTTTTGTAGTCGCACAAGTTGTTCTTGCTTAGTGTTTTGGTTAATCGAATCTCGAGGCCCTATGCTAATGTTCTTGGTTTCTTCTTTCATTTTGGCAACATGCTCGTAAATGAGTTTTTGAAGTTGCATAGCCTGAATCGCCCATCGAGAAACTGTTTCATTGTCTTGCTCAATCGAATCGGGTGGTCCTCTTAGTACTAAATCAATTTCGTTCTTAGGTCTTTTCGCTATATCTTCCCAAATGAATCTAAGCAATGTCAGTGCAGTACTCTCCTTTTCAGGAGCTCCCACCTTTAAACCAATGAAGCCAAAAACTGAAAGCAACAAAGAAAAAAGAAGTCAAAGTGATGATACCAATTTACCAAATATTAACGAATAAAACAAGCATCGGTGTAAGATGTTGGATTTTAGTGAGTCGATTTATAAAAATATGAAGTAATGATATACATTATTGATGTGGACAATTTCGGACCATTGAAATGGATCTCACGTTACATAAAATATTTTCATACTTGTTTTATTATATATTAAGTTATATACTCATGTATTATATAGGGTTGTTTAATAAAAATAAAAAAACAATAATGTGTATAAAAAATTAAAATAATGTGTAAAATAGAAATTATATAATTTTAGAATATATACACAAATTTACATAGATGAAATATTTTTATTACGTACATCAATAAAAAATAAAAGCAAAATTATGATTCACAAATTTCTAAATAATTATTTGTACACGGCATTTATTGTTTTATTTATAATTTTATTGTCTTTATTATCTATCAATTGTTTAAATCCATCTCTACCTTTTAATATTTAAGGGAGAGTTCAATTCAGAACAATAAATATTGCGAGAACATGCAGAACAAAACGAATTATTCACTTTTTCAATCTTAAAAAGTTTTAAAATATAAGAAAGTTATATAAATGTTATGTTTATTTGTTTTTCATGAAATTCAAACAAGAAAATAAAAAAAAACAATAATGTGTATAAAAAAATAAAATAATGTGTAAAATAGAAATTATATAATTTTAGAATATATACACAAATTTACATATATGAAATATTTTTATTACGTACATCAATAAAAAATAAAAGCAAAATTACGACTCACAAATTTCTAAATAATTATTTGTACACGGCATTTGTTGTTTTGTTTATAAATTTATTGTCTTTATCAACTATCAATTGTTTAAATTCATCTCTACCTTTTAATATATATATATATATATATATATATATATATAGGGGTATGTTCTTTTGAGAACCAACAATATGTTAAGAACCGTGAGAACCGCATTAACTCTTGCTCTATTTATAATATAAATTGACTAGAATTCATGTACATTTCAGTATGTTTAAGGTTTGGTTTTAAAAGACCTCGAATTTATAGTCGTTTTTTTAAATGCATCTATGCACTCACACTATATGCACAAATGAATGCATATGCATACTTTTATACTCTTCTTAAAAAAAATTAGGAGAGAGGAGATAAACTCAAACTAAGAGTGGGAAGAGATAAGTAAAACATTGTTGTTGAATTTTACCTTTTTCATTAAAGCGATATGTACACGTTTTGTGCGGTTCTTTCGGTTCTCAACATATGGTTGGTTCTCAAAAGAACATGCCCCTATATATATATATATATATATATATATATATATATATATATATATATATATATATATATATGAAAAAGATCAAATGTAAACCATGTTTAAATGTGTAAACTAAAAAACCAAATTTTAACCACACATATATATGCACACACACACACATATGTATGTATATAAAACTAAAACAAAAAATAAAATTATTTGTTTCCTTAATTAAGTAATAATAGAATTCAAATTTTATATTATTTTTTATAAAAAAAAAAATATTAACAGAATTAAATTTCAATTTTAGTAAGAAAAAACATGATAGTAACATCTGAAGTTTTTTAGAATCATTTATTAGAATAAAAATTTTAATTCACACAACAATTTTGAACACAACCGTTTATTATATTTAATGTAGTGGCCCCAAGGTAACTTGACCTTTAATAATGCTACTCAATATTCAAATAATTATAAATCTAGCTGTCCTGAATATATAAAACAGTTTAATTATAAATCTAGCTAGCTGTCATGAATATAATAGAACAGTTGAAAACCAATTGACGAACCATATTAAAAGTTGGTTCTCGTTTCTAGCTTCTTTGTCGTTACATACATCCATATATAGATCCACAGTATGTATGTATGTGTATATATGCGTACATACGTATATATTGATATATATGTAGAGGTTTGATACAAAACACTAAATTGCAAGAATAAAAAGAATAAACTTGAAATCTTTTAAAAATGTCCTGCACAGTTTAAAGAGTACTAGGTTTGGATATTGAAATTTAAATGGGGTGCTTATTTTGAGACATTGATATATACAGCAAGTAGAGAAATTGCGTACCCGACTTGATGGTTGTCCCGATGTTATTAGATTTTGTATCACGAAAAGCTTCAGGCTTTCGAGCCAAAACTCTGAGTGCACTCCCACGCCTACCAAGTTCTGGATACTCTTTTACAATCTTAAGTGCCACGTCTAAGAACAAGAATTAGCAATCTTTTTGTTAGAGTAATGTTATAACAAAGAAATTAAGGAAGAATGAGAAAGAATAAATATATAGATTAACTAAAAGAGATTATGATAAACAACAAAAAAACAAATATGTGCAGGCTCAATAACTAGATACTAAAAATGCTTACCGAACATATCATTCTCGACGCATTTTTCCAGAAGCCAGCCACGATTCTTAGAATCCCAACCATCATCACACAAATCTTTTGAACATGCATAAAGATACTTAACAACATCATAATTTCCAAACAAGGCGGCCGCATACAGAGGCATCATTGTTTGTTTAGCACCAGGGATTGTCGGTAAGGACCTGTTCTTTTCCACCATAATCTTAACTGTTTCAACGTTTCCAGCTGCAGCGGCTAAATAAAGTGCAGTATTGAAACTTTCGTTCTCAAGTGCCAAGTCTTCCTCTTTCATCATCCCCACCAGATTCTTCACGAACTCTACCACATCTTTAGGATCACCTTTTGCGGACGCTGCTACATGAAGCGCTGTTTCCCCATTTTCAGTTATACTATACCTTACCAAATCTTGTTTCTTTTCAAGAATGGCTTTAGCAGCATTCCAGTTACATTTAATCGATGCTTCATACAGAGGGACACCGATTTTGAGGTAATTTTCTCTAGACCCAGCTTCAAAGTAGTTCCAATGCATGTAGTTAGTATCTCATTCATCTCAGTATTCTTTTCACTAAAATTAAGTCTCAATTTTATTGCACAATACCAGTTTAAATCCTTCAATTTGGTTTACATGTTAACTTCAAGCATACTATAAATCTGGTTTCAGGGAGATCAAAACTAAAAGCAAGAATGAGAAAGTTCAATATTTGACTAACTTTCAATTTTTGACAAACAACTTTATTAAAAACTGACTTATCAGAGAGATATTTTTTTGTTTATCTTTTTGACAATTTTCCAATAAATTATTATATATGAGAACTGGAAAATAATTACATCAGGCTTTCAAGGATAGAAATAATCAGTCAGCTGTAGTATATATAATTCAGTGCGCAATTACCTAATTTTCTTATTTCATATATAACTAAAACGGAACAAATGAGTTAAACGGATTGCAGATTACCTGCAAATAGATATCGGCGAGGTAGATTTGGTTTATATCGTCCTGTCTGCTGTTGTGGTTGTGGCTGCGGCTGGTGGTGGCCTAAGAGTTTATCTTGAACGACGGTGGCTAATTGCCCACCTGTTTGGGCCATCTGCACAGTCACAACTGATGATACCTTTGCAAAGAGGAGAATGATTTTGAAATATGATTGAATGAATGAAAACTGAAAGGTCTTGAGTTGTGTGATCATTTGAAGATCTATTCCATGATTTATATACAACCTATCATCCAAACGTCAACTTCTATAAAAAATTAAAAGCCTTTTATTACATAAATCTTTTCCCTGTTAATTAATGATAATTATAAAATATTGAGTTGAAAAAAAAATTTATTATAGCAGCTCAATTATTTATAAATTATAGTTTCTTTTTTAACCGCAAACAGACACACATTGTCAGGGATAAAATCCATGACCTCTACCCTCAAGGTACTGTGCCGCTATCATGTGAGTTAGCCCTGCAATGGCTTGTAAATTATAGTTAACTTTCAGTTTTGAGTTTTTAAATTAGAATAAAAGACACTTATATGAACTACATATATGTTTATTTGAGATAATATACTTTCAATTTACACAAATAAAAGCACTATAATAAAAAAGAAAGTAACAAACCGACCCGACTAGGTCCGATCTGGTTTGGCTAAACCGTTTTTAATCGTTTTATCATTTCTGAATCATCATTACTAATTACTATTTAACTTTTTTCTTTAATTAGCCCATGTAATACAGAGGTTTTCTAACCTAGTTTATAATAAATCTGTAATCAAATATTTCAATATTATAATATATTACCTATAAAAATAAATATAAATGTTAGATTCTAGTGGTTTAACTTTGCTTATGAGAAACAACTATAACGGAACTATCGATTTCTTAAACCAGATTAATTTTTTTTATTATAATTTGATTATTCCTTATACTTAGTCACCTTAATTATATGTTTATGTCATGACACGCCCTAGTTATACGTATATGAAATGACGACTAATGGTGGTCCGTAGTAGCTGTTTTTAGTGATTAATTTTTTTTGGATTATTGTATTTTAATAATCCCACCTTTTACTAATTGGCCGATAATAATCCCAACTGAGAATATTCTTACCACCGGTCCCTACTTTCAAACTATTTTTTTACATTGGACTCCTCGTTAAAAAAACTTAACGCCGTTAGAGTTTATATGACATGGACATCTGCAAACCGCCGGAAAGTCGAGCCAAGCTAGCAATGGTCTCGTGTTGGCTTTGGTGGTGTTTAACTGGTCTCGTTAAACACCACCGTTTTCTCTGTTTGGACTTTCCGGACCCACGAGACCAGTTAAACACCACCAGAGCCAATTTCAAAAGCCACCACGAGACCACTGCTAGCTTGGCTCGACTTTCCGGCGGTTTGCAGATGTCCACGTCATATAAACTCTAACGGCGTTAAGTTTTTTTAACGGGGGGTCCAATGTAAAAAAATAGTTTGAAAGTAGGGACCAGTGGTAAGAATATTCTCAGTTGGGATTATTATCGGCCAATTGGTAAAAGGTGGGATTATTAAAATCCAATAATCCATTTTTTTTTTGAAAGGCAAATTTCTTTATTCCTATGACAGTGAGACTTGAACCCATGACATTTTCAATCCTTAATGTTCCTAGGGAATTTTCCTTTACCAATGGGTCACCAACCCCATTGGCTTTCTTGTTATATAATATTGGTAATTAATAGAATATTGCAAGAAGGGATTATTTATTTATAATCCTCAATTATTAATACGGACAAATTTGTGAAAATCAATAGCCACTAGTTACAACTTGCAATGCAAGTAGGAATAATTTGGTGTAAAAATATATGTAAAACGATAATGATTTTTTTGTAGCCGTACGTATACATTTAAAAAAAAATATTAATAGAAAGTGTGTTATAACTATTCAATTATAACAAATTTAAGTTTAATTATCAAATCTATAATGTATCTATACTATATGATAAATAAAGGTTTTTCAATGACAAGTATCATCTCTATATTCATTCTCATCACTTTTTTTTCGCTTCTCTCTCTTATTAAATACACATTTATATTTCATTAAATACACATCTCTTTCTTATTAAATACACCTCAATAATTTATTAATAATATTTGTTTAAACAAAATGTTAATCTTTGTATTAATAAATCTCCTGACATATTTTGACGAGTGCATGTGTTAACAGGTTATATTGTATTTTACGCGTTTATACAACCGGTATAAAACACGAGTTTTTAAAAAAATAATTTTTTTATTACTTAATATATAATATTAAAATTATTTTTATTCAAACCGTTTAACACACGGGATTTTAACCTAGTCTATATAATAAATAAAAGTTTTTTTATATCATGTGTCGTCTCCATATTCATTCTCATCATTTTTTTCTGTTTCTCTATTTTATTAGATACATACCTATCTTTTAATAATAATTTATTTTAAATAAAAATACTAATTATACTAATAATTTATTTTAAATTATCTGTTATTATGAGAAAATTTGAAATCTAATTAGGTAATTTTTACTTTCAGTCAATTAGTAAATAAAAGTCAAATTAAATTAAATATTATTTAACGTATTTTTAAAACCCAATTATATATTAATTTTTACATATTTTTGAATTTCCTTTTTATCCTTAACATAAAAATATAAGGATTTTATTTATTATTATTTTTCACCTTGTGTTTACTACATGGATTGTAAGCTAGTTGTTTTCTAAAGCAGCGATCGAATAAAAGCAATACTTTGAATAAATGAAGTGGTCAAACAAATTTTATTCTAGCTAGTAATACAAACTCAAATGAGAATATAAGTGTAAGTTAACAAATTCATGAACTAAAAATGTAACTGGATAATAATAGACAACATCACATGCCAATAGCATCCATCATTTATTTCTTTATTTTAATAATAATAATCTATATCTATACTATATAATAAATAAAGGTTTTTCATGTAACATGTTATCATCAAATTTATTCTTATTATTTTTTTTTCACCTCTCTCTTAATAAATACAATTTCATCTTTTAATAATAATATATTTTTAAAAAATATTAAACTATATATTATATTAAGAAATAAATCTCCTACATATTTTGACGAGTGTATGTGTTAACAGATTGTACTATATTACACGGGTTTGTTCAACCCGTATAAAACACGAGTTTTTAAAAAATAATTTTTTTATTACTTAATATATAATATTATATTTATTCAAACCATGTAATACACAGGATTTTAACCTAGTATCTAATAAATAAAAGTTTTTTCATATCACATGTCGACTCTATATTCATTCTCATCATTTTTTTCGACTCTCTCTACTATTAAATACACCTCTATCTGTTAATAATAATATAGAGGTGTAACACCATGCACGTCCATGCCTACCGTAGACCTTTTCATAGTTTCTAGAAAAAACTGGTTCATGGATCATTCCATGATTAAATCACCGAGTGTTTGTGTATTCATATATATGGCCATTATTGGCTAGTCTTCTTATATCACTTGGGTAAAGATGAAACTTGATGTAAAAACTATGTTTTAAGATAATGAATGATGTGTTTATGTTTCTTGGTTATTTTTTATAATCTTCTAGTATGGACATGAGTACTTAGTTTTAAATCTTGTGGATATTCTGAGCAAGAGCTCTTGTTTTTGGCATTTCATTTAATGTTGTATGTCTTTATATAAGTCGTTGATACTATATTAGGCCTAGTTGGTAAAGATTTAAACTTCCGGTTGGTTGGGATTAGGTATTCAAGCAAGGTATTTTGAATCTTAGCCGGACTTTGTGCTTTTTGTCAACATTTATTATATCCTTTTGTATTGACTCGCGGAGGAATCCTACCTGGAGCCAAGGTGGTTAAGGCTTGATGTGAAAGAAATATTAATATACAAAGTATGTTTAAAATGTGTTTATTTTGATATGGTGGTGGCTAGCGTGCCTTATCATTCTAGTTTTCCAAAATATTGAGGGTCATAGTAATCATACTGGGAGCCCTTCCATTTTATTACTAAAGAACATAAACCGGTTAATCGTTCTCGTGTTAATGAGTGGTTTGGAGATAGTTGTTTGTGCATCCGACTGTCAAAGAGCCATAAAGTTTGGTAACCCTATATGGAAGTCAAGTCAACTAGATAATCTTAGTTCGAATAATAATCCGATGAAGCGTTAGCATCGCGGGAGCTTGTTAGCCTTCCATACGGTTATTAGGACCGTAGCCCGACCAAGGGGCTCTTCACCTCCACATTAACCGCATCACTATAACTTAATTCTAAAATATTGATTTAATACCAAGTGGATTCAAGACCCAAGTGATATGTATTTGATCTAATTATCTCTCGACCATTTGCCTCATGTTGTTACCTCACTTGTTTTTAATTTTAAAAACCAGCATCCTTGTTATTATACTAAACAATAATAACGATTAAGTACCAAAAGTCATCATGTTCATTGGTTTGATATTTGGTTCTTATCTAGACTATACTACATTGCGATATGTACACTTGACTATTGTGTGTAAGTGGTTAAAGTATTAATCATTTTATAAATATTAGAACCTGAAAAAAGTGTCAAAATTCTTAATAAAAAATATACTACTAACACAACACATCAGGTACTAGTTATGAACTTCAATACTAATTGTGAACTTCAGCATTAACTTTGAACTTCAATATTAATCTTGAACTTTAGCGGTTCGTGTCTTCTGCAGCTAACGGACTTGGTTCATTTTTGGTGAACATCAGCCTCAAAATTACCTCCCAGTTATGCTCTTTCATTATGTTATATAAGTACAAACTTAGTATAGGTGGCCGGCTTGCATTCAATAATTAATGAGTTCTTGATTGCATTCAATATATTTTTTTTTCTAAGTGTGTTGATCAATATGTCAACAAAAACTCAAGTATGAGTTCTTTTCTTTGTATGACCTAGGTGTAGAAACCGAATTATGAAACCAATCTAACCGGATATAATTTGTCCAGTTTTGGAAGCGTAAAAAAACAGTTATGCTAACAAAACATATTCATCTTTGAAAACAATACATAACCATAAGCAAATCACAACCATTGAAAAAAAGCACATCTTCAGACAAACCCATTACCCGTTAGTGTTGGGAAACGCCTTTGGTTAGACCTTGGGGCTTTCATAGTAAAGAATATGCTTTTTGGGCTTAAACAACGATATGTCGAGCGAATTAAATCGATAAACAAACGATACTGCAACCTATATATAAGAGTGCCGGTAAGACAACACACACGCGGATAATGATTGGCATCCATAATAAACTCTTTTCATAAAGAATGAAAAAGATGACATCAAAAGCGACCATCATGGTTGTTATAGATAGGAAAAGAGTTGCTAGACCCCGTAGGAGTTTTCTCGGTAATGATCTCAAAAAATCAGGTTCAGCATAACGTGAGGTGAGGATAGATAAGAACATGAGAATTGAAGCAGAGGACAAGACTAAAGATATGGCATCATAAGAACATGAGAATTGAAGCCGAGGACAAGACTAGAGATATGGCATCAGCAACAATGAAAACCGCAAAGGTTTCTCTTGAATGAAAGATAGGGATACCATCGCTTTGGTTATATCCACCGGGAATCGTAAAAGTTGCTGCAAATACTATAGTTGCAATAAGTGCTGCAACAACCATACATCGACTAGTTGTTCCTTTCATCCACTTCTCACCTAGCGTGACTAGATCTTTATGATCTTTAGTGTCGTATCTAGATGAAAAGAATTAACAATCCTTTTGTTAAGGTAATGTTAATGGATTATTAGATTTTAATAATCTCACATTTTACTATTTGGTCAATAATAATCTCAACTGATAATATTCTTACCACTAGTCATTACTTTCAAACTATTCTCTTACATTGGACCCCCGTAAAAAAACTTAACGCCGTTAGATTTTATATGGCATGGACATCTGCAAACCATCAGAAAGTCAAGCCAAGCTAGCAGTGGTCTCGTGGTTGGTTTTGAAATTGACATTGGTTGTTAAACACCACCGTTGTCTCTGTTTGAATTTGCTTGAAAAACGAGACAACGCATAGACAAACTAAAATGGTTAAAACTACTTTATGATTGCACTAATCCTTAAAAATACAATATTTACAGTTTACCTCCTTATAGTAATGTATTATATTTTAATTATTTAATGCACATAATGCATATGCTTCTTCATTTAAGGGCGAGAGGCGCACCTACATTAGCTTTGGCTTTGCACATATGGTTACGACTTTCCGAATATTATATTAACCACATTTAACCCCATGTGTTGCGACGTTTTTTTTCCTGAATCATATGTCACAGCCGATCGATTTTGACTAAGGTTTAAAGCAAATAGTATAGCCTGTTTAATAAACATACTGATACAAAATTAAAAATTAAAAGGGTAATTTAAATTTAAGCTTTTTAGAAATTATTTTTTAAGGAGTAGTTTAACAGAACTAAACTTATCAATTTAGCAAATTTGATAGACTTTTGCCTCTTAAAAGAAAATATGGGGAAGGAAAGATGAGGATTTCTGGCACAGGGAAATATCAAGAGCCGACCGGCTGTTTGGTGGCATAATAGGGCAGAAGGTGGTGGTGGGTGATGTAGGGTTTAATAACCCCCGTTTATATGTCGTTGTGTGTGCGTTTTAGTTATTTTAGTTGTACATTTGTTCGGTTTTATGTGTGTTTGTGGTTATGTCTACCTCCCAGGTTTTATGTGCTAAAAGAGCGAGAAACGGAAGCGAACCAGTCGGACGCGAAGCACGGGATTAAAAAGTCAAAAATCAAGTTTCCTGGATTTTCTGCGCGAAGACCTGAGCTTCAATCTTCGCGACACGCGAAGATATCCAGAGGCGCGTCCGACTAGTTTGTTCTTCGCGCAACGCGAAGAACTTGGTTGCCATGTTCGTGACACGCGAAGATTCTAATTTACAGAAAAGTTAACCTAAATCAGGTTTTATTCTTTAGCAGCCCCCATTATCTATCATCTTCGACCACAGCCGTTCCAGAGCTTCAAGAGGGTGAATTCTACTATCCTTGGGTCGATTGTTCTTAATCTTTCATGATTGTAAGTCCTAGTACATTAGTTTTGATTGTTAGCATGAGTATGAGTGGTTAAATCTCTTGTAGTCCTCTTCGGGTCTAGGGTTTTGTGAACACTTGTAATTTCTTGAATGATTAGCTTTGGTTTGTAATCTTGATTGACATGTTAAACCATATGATTTAATTTACTGGTTGAATGTTTTAAACTTCATTGATTGATTTCGAATTGTTGTTCAAGTCTCAATAATCTCGGGTTTCTTTACATTGGGGACAACTTGGGAGTTAGATTATAGTTGGTTATTCATTGATGATTGTGTGAGAATAAGTTTTATTTACAACGGGTTCTCACATTATCACTGAATTCAATTGAACCGTATGATTATGTCTATGTAATTGCTTGCTAATTATCTTGAAGTAACTTGTGCTTACATACCCGAACCCCGGAGATGATTACCTCTCTCATTATTGTTTTAAACTCAAATCCAAATCAGTTGTTATTGTTTTCTGTCTTTAAGTATTGTAACAAAGTGACACTTTCCACAAACTCCTCGTGGATACGATACTCTTCTTACCCTTACCAGTTAAGTGTTTAAGGATTGTTTTTGACCGACCAAACGACATCGATCAGTGCGCGGCGATCTAGGGTTTGGGTAATCAATGTTTTCCACGCTCTGATACAACAATGTAATATGGCAAAGTGGGTCTTTCCCTTCTCATTCAGGTAATATTTATAAATACAATATTTACGGTTTACCTCTTTATAGTCTATAAACATGAACAATAATCACAAAACATATCGTAGTCTAATAGTGAGAGATTCCCAACATTTAGTGATTCCGGTTTCAAAACATTCTAGACCATTTACATAATACTTTTTTTGAACAACAAGACCCCATTTTGGATCCACTTAAGCAACTCCTAATAATTTACATGAATCCATCACCTTATGAAGAGCATTACCACTTTAACTCCAAATGTCTTTGTCATTGAACCTAACCCCCCACCCAGACCATTTACATAATACTAACATAGACTCAGAGAGTGTTCATATTTTTAAAATAAGGCTTACAAGCATAAATAAGTCACTTGAAATACGGCTTACAAAGCATATTAACGTTTGAAAAAGTACATAATCATCTGTATGTAATTTACAAGTATTTTACAAATCAAACACTCTTCAAACAAAACCATTACAACCAGAAAACAAATATGGTTAAACCTTGGGATTTTCATAGTAAAGAACATGTTTTTTGGGCTTAAAGAGGTATCTAGAAGCATATGTTGAACTAATTACATCTATAAAGAGCATATTGTAGCTTAACATATAGGAGTACCAGCAACACACCAAATACACAAATAAGGATTGGCACCCATAACAAACCTTTATGGTAAAGCACGAAAGAGCTTATACCAAAAGCAACCGTCATGGTTGTTATAGATAAGAAAAGAGTTACAACCCCTGAAATCAACTTTTTGGGTAATGATTCCAAAAAATCACGCTCAGCATAACGAGAAGTGGGGATGGATAAAAAGACAAGAATTGAAGCAGAAGGCGCGAATAAAGAAATGGCATCTGCTACAACAAAAACTATAAAGGTTAGTTTTGAATGAAAGAAAGGGATACCATGGTTTTGGTCATATCCACCAGGAACCGTAAAAGCTGCAGCAAATACTATGGTCGCAATAAGGGCTGCAACAACCATACACTGATTAGCTGTTCCTTTCATCCACTTCTCACCTTCTGTAACCAATTCTTTGTGTTCCGTTGTAAATAACTCATGTGGTGTTAACCCATCTTTGTTCTTCCGTTCTCTATAAGAGAGAGGAATCATATTCTTTACTTCCTACAACACAGACAAACTAAAATGGTTATAAACTACTTTATGATTGTACTAGTCCTTAAAAAAATGTGTAAACATGTACCCGAAACCATAATAGTTCTCGTTGCATTTGTAAAGCAACTCCAGACACATCCTCGAGTTGTGTTTGCTTGGCACGTGTCCCAACTAAATGCAACATGTTGTTCTCTTGTTCATCTTTGAGAGGAGTTATCAAATCCTTCATTGCACCTATCTCATACAATAGGTTGTAGATACCCTCGTGACGATGCTTGACAGCAATGTGAAATATACTAAGCCCGTTATCATTTACCTTCCATATCAGATCAGGATACTGACATATGAGCTCAACTAAAAATTTCGTATTGCCCATTTCTGCAGCAATAAACACTACCCGAGAAGAGTGTGATTCCTTTAAAGCTGTCGGAGCACGCATTCTGGCAATATGTTTAGAAATGAGTTTTTGTAGGTTCTGAACTTGATCTTCCTTTCTTGATACCTGCTTAATTATGTTTTGGGTTTCACAATGCATGCGCACAATTTCTTCAGAAATCTGCTTTTGTAGGTGGAGAGCTTGATCTACCTTACCGGCAAATGGTGTGTCGTCTTGCTTAACTATTTGCTGGGATGCAATATGCATGTTCACAAGATACTCAGAGATGAGGGTTTTTAGTTGCCGAGCATGGTCTACTTTCGCCGAAGGTGTGTTGGTGTCTTGTGTAGTTGATTCGGGTTGGCCTTTGATTATATTCTGGGTTTCAACTTCAAATTTGTCAAGATGTTCAGAGATGAGTTTCTGTAGTTGAATAGCTTGAACAACCCTTCCTGAAGCTAACTTATCTTGCTTAATTGAATCTGGTGGCCCCCTGAGTATTTTATCAATTTCAATCTTGGGCTTTTTTGCAATGTCTTCCCAAATGATTCTTAACAATGGCAATGCTTTATTTTCCTTTTCATGAGCTCCCAATTTTGAGCCAATAAATGCAAAAACTGAAAGAAACAGCCATAAAGCAAACAGAATGCTATATATTAAACACTAGGTTAAAATTTCGTGTATTAAACGGGTTGATAAAATTTAATATTATATACCTAGTAATAATAAAATTGTATTTTAAAAAACTCGTGTATTACACGGGTTGATAAAATGTAATGTTATATGATTATTAATAAAAAATTTATATCTTTAAAAATCTGTGTATTACACGGTTTTAATACATTAATTTTATTTAATATAATTTGACTTAACAACACTATTTAGTTAAAAACAAAAACTACATAATTAAATTTTAAAGTTTTTAAAATAAGAGATAATTTAAAATAAATGTGTTTTATTACTATAATTAATATTTTTTTAAAATATGTCATTATTAAAAAAAATATGTATTTAATAAGAGAGAGAGATGCGGGAAAAAAATTGTGAGAAAAGATGTGGACACGACACGTGGCATAAATGATTTTTATTAAGGTTTATGTTTAAAAAAAGTGACTGTCCAACCCGTTTAACAACCAATATGTGTTTAGAGTGCACTAAAATTGAACATGAAAATGTCAGCCCGTTCAAATTAGAATAACTACAAAGATATAACATGATAGTTTAATAGTTAAGATAGTAAAATGTTTTCAACCCGCAAACCAGCTTAACATTTTTACAACTCTATCACAACATGTTTTCAACCTGTTTACAACCTTATTACAAACCATTTATAACCACTTTTGACCCGTTTATAATAAATGGTTACACATATCAGTTACATGGTTTTAAGTATGTTCGGGTTGATGCCTACTTTAACATGAATAAATTTCAACTCACCAACCCGAAACCCGTCAACCTGACACGATTGCCACTATAGAGAGTCAGAATCATGTAAGACAGTGGCGGAACTAGAAAAATTAAATTGGGGGTGTCGAAAATAGCACAGATAAAAAAACCATTTTTTTAGTGGATTTGTGGAACATATTTGGGCTTTTGGTCTGGACTAGGAGGGCCCCAAACACTGTAACTAATATGAAATAAACCTAATGGGCCGAAATCAATACTTTTGAGTAAAAAAGTGGGGAAAAACCAATTAATTTAGTGTATTTTTGGAACAGATTTGGGCTTTTGATCTAAATTAGGAGGGCCCAAACAACATAACTAATATAAAATAAACCTACGGTGTCGAAATCAATACTTCTGAGCAAAAAAGGGGGGAGGGGGAGGGCCCCCTCAGGCCCTATAAAGTTTCGCCCTTGATGTAAGATACTCAAATATGGTGAAAACATAACAGATCACAACCATTTGTCAAACTTGATCTCAAAAATCAAAAGTGTGTGCTTATTTTGAGATGGTTGATGTGTAAGTAGAGATGTTTACCCAATTTGATGGCTCTCCCTATGATATTAGATTTTGTTTCAGGAGATGTTTCAGGGTTTTGAGCCAAATCATCAGGTGCATTTCCATTACCAGCTTTTGGATGCTTATTTGCAGATGTTTGGTGTGCAATAAGCATCAAGGAGTAAATATGTTTACTCAATTTGATGGTTTTCCCAATGATATTAGATTTTTTTTCGTGAAATGCTTCAGGCTTACAAGCCAAAACTCCGAGTACAGTCAGTGGCGGATCCAGAATTTTTTTTCAGGGGGTTCACTGTTTTTAGATGATCCAATTTCATAGGGCCGGACATAAAAATTTTCGGTTCGGTTCGATTGGTCGGGTCGGGTCGGGTCGGGCAGGGGCGGCTCAACCATTTTTGGAGGTCTAAAGCAAAGAAAAAAACATGAAAATTATGCTTCAAATGTTCACAAAATCAACTAATTTGTATTTAAGAGTCATCTACTCATTTGTTTCTATCAATTTTTTACCTCTAATCATATGAATGCTCAAGAACACACATTTAGTTCAAGAAAGAGTTCTTAGTTTTATAGCTTCACAACCGGATCAACCGAGCAGCAGTGGGCGCCGTCGTAAGGGGGTTCACCCTATAATATTTTAGGGGGTTCACCCTAGTTTTTTTACCTACCGTTACACTAAAATTTCAAAACTCGGGGGGTTCCTGTGCACCCCCCCTCGCTTCACTACATCCGCCCCTGAGTACAGTCCCACTACCAAGTTTTGGATACTTTTTAACTATCTCTAGCGCGACATCTGAAAAGATTTCACAGTTACTCGTGACAGACGTGTTACAACGAAAGAAAAAACGATAAAGGATAACGCGCTTTCTTTTATGAGACATAACTAAAAACAAAATGTTCAATGCTTACCGAACATGTCATTCTCGACACATTTCTCAAGAAGCCAACCACGATTCTGATCTGTCCAACCGACATCACACAACTCGTTCGAATTTTCATAAAGATACTTCACAACATCATAACATCCAAACAAAGCAGCCGCATACAGTGGCATCATTTTTCCGCCAGCACCGGGGACTGTCAGCAAGGTCCTGTTCTCTTTTACCATAATCTTAATTGTTTCAATGTTTCCGGCTACAGCCGCTAAATAGAGAGCAGTGTTGCAATTTTCATTTTCAAGTGCCAAGTCTTCCTTCTTCATCAATCCCACCAGATTTTTCACAAACTCTTCTGCATGTTTCGAACTTTTCGCAGATGCTGCAACATGAAGAGCTGTTTCCCCATTTTCAGTGATGCTATACCTTACCAACTCTATTTCTGAGTTCTTGTCCAAAATGGCTTTAGCTGCTACCCAATCACATCTTATTGATGCTTCATATAGAGGGACACCAATCTTGAGGTATTTTTCTCTGGGTCCTTTATAAAATAGTTCCAATGCAAATACTTATTAGTACCATGTTGTAACCTGTTCATATCAATTCTAATGTATATGAACATTTTACTAATTTTTTTCTCCAAAACAAGACGTTGAATTTTCAACTTCCAAAAAAAATAACATGCCAAAATCGTCGGATTATTCACTAAATCCACGAAATCACCGACTTACGTGTGTTCAACAAAAACCTACACTTATATTTTTTTATGTTTTAATTTTAAAATAGTCCGGCGTTTTCGTTTTAATTTTAAAATAATCCGGCGTTTTCGTTATAATATTAAAATAATCCGGCGTTTTTGTTCTAATTTCAAAATAATCTGGCGTTTTGGTTCTAATTTCAAAATAATCCAACGTTTTTGTTCTAATTTCAAAATAATCTGGCGAAAAGGAAAAAAAAATACATGTGTCACAAGTAAGTCGGCAATTTTGCCGGATTTAGACTTGACTAACAATTTTGTGACCCCACCTCTACTTTTTTTTCTCCCCCACCTTTACTATTATAAATGTTTATACATAATAAATAAATAATATTTTATTTATTTACAAAATCTTAATCACTATTTAATATTTCTTTACCGCTGAAAATCATGTGAACAATTTCATATTAAATTATTTCGCTCGCACTCAGAGAGATTATACAAATTAAATTATTTCGCTCGCACTCAGACAGATTATACAAAGTAAATTATTTCGCTCACACTCAGATTAATATTTCTTTACCGTTGGCTTCACTCATTAACATATAATTCTTAAACCTTAAATATCATTACAAAGCGGAAAATCCACTCAACATAACATAACTTGTCCATGAAAAAACCTACATAACATTGCCTTAACATTGTTAATAAATCAAAACATATAATAGGATGCATGATTTCTTCGTTGACAGGGTAACTCCTCATTGCTAGCCAAGCATCCGTGCAAATTTCGTTCCTACACTTAGCTTGAACGTGCATACTAAAAGTCAGCTTTGCTGACTGAGTTCTAGTTTTACATAAAACATTAGTTTCAAAAACCTTTTTAACAAAATGTAGGCAATTAACCTCATTAGTAAAATCGTACGTAAGCATATCAAAACATAAACGTACCATTCACATATAACAAATATGTCGAATTTGCGCCTTCACGTAACCGTCAATTCCAGCTTCCAGTAGGTCGACTTCGTAGTGTAAACGAGCATCAACCTTCTAGAAAGTAGACTCCGTAGAGTAGTCAAGCATCAACTTCTAGCAGGTCGACTCCGTAGAGCATACGAGCATCGAACTTCCAGCAAATAGATTCCGTAGAGTAAAAAAACATCAAATTCCAGAGTCACGTTAACCATGGGATGATCGTCGCCACCATCCAGTTGTACAACAGTTGACCAGCCACAAAGGTCTCTGGCTCCCTGTTAAGGTGTTGCCATTCGTAATATACTTCGCTTCTTTTGGTAACATAGCTTCACTTCCATTCCCGAAGGAAATCTCATGGCAGATTCGTTCTTATTGTAGGTTTCTAAAAACGTTTACTTCTTACTTTAAACTTCACTTAAAATATTTTTACATTCATTAAATAACTTCATATTCATCATTGCTTCACAAACTTCTTTGATAAATCATTTTATAAATAAACATTGGTAAACTTATTTTCTTTAAACATTTCATAACCCTCATTTCATAAACACTGTTTACGAAATAAAGATACTTATTTTCCTTCCTACAGGCTAAGCTCAAACCAATCCTCGGCCCATTTCTTTTCCCGTTTACATTCTTGAACCAATCATAACGTGCAGGATTTTGGTCTGTTACACACTCTTTTACGAAACGCCGTGACGATTCACAGAAATTACCGTCACAACTGGCAACCGTTGGCAGTTTTCCTTTGATCGATACTTCAAATGGAATTAAAGTCCAATTTGGTACGAAAGACCAAATTTTTTTATGAAAGACCAAATTTGGTACGGGTGGCCAAATTTGGTACGGGTGACCAAAGTTGCTACTCATGGAAAAATTTGGCACGGATGGACAAATATGGTACAGATGACCAAATTTGATACATATGACCAAGTTTACTGTTGATCTTCGCTTATAAATGAAGATCAATTATATACAGCTTTCCAGCAACTTTGCAATTCTAAAACAACTTCCAATGCATAACAAAACAACTTTCGAAGATCAATTATATACAACTTTCAAGCCTAACCCCAACCAAAGAGTGCTGCCCTAGGCCCACGTTGTTCAGTGAACTTCGTCTTCTTGAACTAACAAGATGTCTTAAATACTTGAAAGCATAAAATTCTAAAGCAATTGTGCCCTCAACACTGTCCAACTTGTTTGATGTTTTATTATAACTTCTGATTAATGCCATTAAAATCACTAACACGTTTGAACGCTCAATTGAGAAGTTTTGGTACTAATGCAATTAGACAAGTATTATATAAACAGGCATGAACGGGCAATCTAATCTAAATGTAACTTCAATAACACATATTAACTCTTAGATACATCACATTCACATAAGCATATTAGCTAAGATTTTCTATGCCTATGCATCAACTCTAAATTTGTTTTTACAGCGAGATGATGTTGAGCAGAGTAGCTCTGGTTCCAATTAAGCGCCTAAACATACATTCCAACTTGGTTTCCAAGCATTCAAGCTGAGTTTCCACTATTTCCAATCTACATTTCGCAACTTGAATCTTCTCCACTTGTGTTGATGATCCATTTTTACATAAACTTTGCAATGCATCATCTAAACTTTCGAATTCGTTCACAATCCCGTGTTCTGGCTGATCTTCACTCGCCACGATTCCCTTATGCATCAACTTCAACACCACAATCGACCATCTGTTAGGCTTAGAAACCGGCCTTGAGAAGAACCACAACAAAGATTCGAATACAGAAACCGTCGTTTCACTAACTCCTATAACCGCCTTCATCACCGCAGCAAGCTGTTGGTTATCTGATCCACCACCACCAGTTATCGTGTTATCAACTTGCTTTAAACTTCCAACCAACAATCTAACATCTTTCTTCATCTTCTTTCTAAAACAGTTGTAGTTAATGACACTCTTTTCATTACTCAACTCACATTTTCTTACTTTTCGCCTCCTTAAAACACACTGAAGATCTCTAACAAACTCTTTAACTTGTGTCACCATATCCCTTATGCTGCAACAAACATCCAACAAACTAACAGACTCTTCAACTAACCCCTCCACCCATTTCTTGTTTTGATCTCCAGAGATCAAAACTCGAGTGGCGGACATGTTTAAAAGATCATCCATGCATTTGTAAACTTCTGCAAGATGTGATAAACCACAGCAAATGTTCTCAGCAGATGGCTTCGATGCTGCGACCACTGCAGCAGTTTTCGCAGTGTTAAGCTCTTGTTCGATTCGAACAGTCGTGGGATGCGATCTGCAAGGCAAGCTAATGGATTTAACTTGACCTTTGTTGCTAAATTTTGAAGAACAAACAACCATTTTTTTTTAGAATATTAGGCCAATTCAGGTGTTTTGTAACACTTGTAACTTGTAAGTTTAACCTTTATGTTCTGCTCTATATATATCTGCATAAATGGTATTAAAAATCATTTCTTTTTAATGTAGCTTCCCACGTAAGTTTATGGGTGGATGAGACTGAAAGGCTGAAATAAGACTATTGGTCCAAGTGTGTGAAACATGTGATGAAAGCATGGGTTTTTCTATCTTGTGTCGGGTGTTAGGCCAACGCAACAGCCTCCCAATTATACAGGCCAATTTACCTACCCCATACTTGATAGTTACGTGTAAACAATCTTTCAATTAATTAACAGGTCATCAATTATGTGATGAAATAAAAGTGATTCTCACAAGTATTATTATTAATTTGTTTAAAGAGGTTATGGGTCAAGTGTGATGAAGTGGACGCCTTTAAAAAGCGCCATCTAGATTTTTGGTTTTAAATATATGTGTCATGTAAAGGTTGTATCTTTTGCAAAAAGAGAGAGAATTGCAATGTTTTTTTAACAAAAACGTGGCATGTAAAGGAGTTGTATCTTGAATTAATTTTTTTTTTTTCGAGTAAAGTGTTATTTTCATATATGTGGTTTGGTTATTTTCATTTAAATTTTTTTAGCTTTTTCATCCCTAATTTTCAAAATCTAGCTATTTTTATCCGAACTCCGTCTGCATTTTAACGTTAAATCAATGTCAATTTTGTCATTACAAAAAATCTTCTTGAATGTCATAGAGAGTATAAGGGAGTTGAAAAGACTAAATTTCTCCTGATTTAATGTTAAAATGTAGACAAAGTTAGTCAAACGTAGTTATTGACGAAAAAGATAAAAAAAAGTTTTGAACGAAAATGGTTAAAATGACCAAACCACATGGATAAAAATACCATTTTACTCTAATTTCTTTTATCTTTAAAAAATCTTTTTTATTATTTTCTTTGTTTTTGTATAAAAACAATATATTTCTTTTTTAGATATAACAAGGTAACATTTTCAAAATGTATAAATATTTATTTTATGTAATATATAAATAATTATGACGTGTACCAGAGAACCCCGGTAGTGTGATGGGTTACTTTCAAAACATTGGATATTTCGGGCATTTTGGGATTACTTTTGGAATTTTTTTATTAATTTATTAAATTTTTTAAAAAGTTAATAAGTAACATAAAATATAAGATAAAAAGTTAAAATTTAAAAGTAAAATATTCTTTGCTTTTAAAAATGACTTCTCTAAAAATAATTCATAAGGAGATTATAAAAGTAATCCAAACACCCTTCATGTTTGCATATATCATGCTTCATGCTTACGTATTAATAGTGAGATCTAATAATTGTCCACGTATAGCCCACGTGTCGGTCCCACAGCTATTGGTCCTTGTGGTTCGGATGGGGTCCAAAGTTGACCAGCTCCACCGCCAGATTCATACCCTCGTTTTCATGGAAGGCGAACCATTAAGGATGAGGCATCTGCCTCGAAAACAGTTGCCGAGGAGATGGATTTTTAGCAAAAGACAAGATTGAATAAATAATATATAATTATGTGATTTTATAATTGCGCATGCTTGGGTTGTCTCGTTTATGTTTCCTTTCACTTGTTATATGATAGCTATTAAGATCTTTTAGATATATTGTTATCATGTATGGTTTTATGCGGGAAAGGTCAGTGATTAACGGGTTGATTGTGACAAGATTTTTAAGGTGTTTTTATCTAGCATATGATTTTCAGGTAAATTTGAAGGAAAAAAAATGTTTGAGATAGGCGTTTATGATGACGAGGGGGAGTTTGCTACAGGTAAGGTGTTTTTAATGCCGTTTATATATTTAGGGTTGCCGGTGGGAGTCAACATGAATAGAATCAAGCATTGAGATTCAATTATTGAGGAAAAAAAATCAATAAGAAGCTCTTTATCGTTTGGGGGAATATAACGCTTCTTAAGGCCGTGCTCGGGAACCTTTCTATTTATTATTTGTCACTTTTTAAAGGTTCAAGTAATAAAAAAAACTTGAAAGTATCAGAAGAGTTTTCTTTTGTGGATGATCAATCTCAAATAAAAAAAATCATGGGTGGCGCGGGATAAAATGCTAGCGTAAAAAAAGAGAGGTAGAATGGGAATTGGAGGTATACAATCAATGAATGTTGCTCTCCTTGTGAAATGATTATGGCGATTGAAGACAGATAAGAACGCGTTGTGGGTTTCATTCACAAACTTTTTCCATGGTAGAAGATGCCTAGAATCTTTCCTAGTTAAAAATCCATTCCCGGTGTTTGATGTTCGATACATAACATTAATATTTTTGAGCTTGTTAAATGTAATGCATGTACGGGGAAAGACAAGCTTTTGTGGTGACTATTGGCCAGAACCCAGCGTTTTGAAGAACCTTTATCCCAATCTTTAAAAACTGAAATCCAAAAAGAAGGCATCAGTACTGGAAAGATTGGTGGAGAAGAATAATCAAGTGATCATCTCTTGAACAGAGCTAATCAGGTCTAGGGCTGAGAATGTGGATGTGGTGAACATTGAAGCAATGATCCTGGAGCAAAAAATGTCAAGGGATCAAGATAAATGGTATTGGAAAGGCGACCCATCCGGTATGTTTTCGGTAAGCTCATTTAGAAAAATGATTGAATTCGGGTTGTCAAAACAAGATAGTATAATTCTTTGTTGAGATAAGTGGGTGTCCATAAAAGTAATATATATGTATATATATATATATATATTGAGAGCAGTGGCGGAGCTTGAAAAACTAAGAAGCGGGGGCCGAAAGTCACGAGACCAATTTTTTTTCCTATCACTATGTGTTCGGGTTATATGTTCGGGTCGGGCCAAACAAATCAATAATAAATAACTTTAAATATAAAATATCTATTATAATGCGAGAGAAAAATGGTAAGTACCTGGAAGAAAATTACAACTCAGCCCGACATATTATCAATGTGTGTTGCTTGGTTCAACAAGTTTCTACCGAATTCAATGGAATTTCTATGTTGTGAAGTACCAATATGGGCCAAGAATGAACACTTTTCCCGTTAACTTTTTTTCAATTGTCAAACCCTTTAACCGTAAATGAATCGTAACCGTTGCTCACACTTGGTCTAACATTAAATAGATAACACATAAAACAATAAGCAACATGTGTTGTTGGAGAATACTCTAACCAATTAGGATAAACACTGAACCAAGCATATTGGAACCTACGAGTATGATTCTTTGAACCTTTATTTTGATACTCCGTAAGACTTACTTGGTAAGGTCTTAAAGAAACATAAGCACGTCTTACTTGTTCTCTTAAATGAACCGGATACTCCCAAATCGGCTAACAAAAAAACAATAATCATAATCGATTCATCAATTCAATAATCAATAATCCTTAAGAATTCAAGAAATCAATAATCATTCCTACTCATAATCCTAATACTTAACAAGAATACAACTAAAGAATACAAGAAATCAAGAAATTAGGGCTTGATTCAAAAATGCAAGAAATCAAAAAATTAGGGCTAGGCTAGTATTCAACACCTGTGTGAGCGGAGCAGCAAGCAGCAGCGACTGGTGGTGGAGAAGCGATGGCGCCTGACTACTGGCGGCGAGCGGCGGCGACAAACAGCGGCGGCGAATGGAGGCGATCAGGGGCCAAGCAGCGATTTGGGCAAGGAAGTGGAAGGCAGAACTGATATGGTCGATTGTTTTTTTTTAGGGATAATTAAGTTAGGTTAAAAATAATTTTGAAATTTTCATTTCCCCCCCTAAACTTACACTTTTATTTTTAAAATGAACAATCTATTTTTTTATCGAATTTTTTCATTTCCCCCCATAACTTATCGAATCAATCTTAACAGAGCAAGAATTCTTTAGGGAAAATATAAGCGGGGGCCAAAAGTTCTTTAGGAAAAAAATAAGCGGGGGCCGACTCTTTACATTAAAAAAATTTCGGATGATAACGGAAAAATTAACACTACTAACGGAAAAAACGGCAGGGGTCGGGGCCCTCCCTGGCCCCTTAATAGCTTCGCCCTTGATTGAGAGCCGAGATGAAAATAACTCCTACGCGTTTAGCGGTTGTAAGGAGGAATATCCCTCATGTTAATCCATTGTGTGCAATGTGTGGATCGGGGTGGGAGTCGGCCGACCATTTGTTATTAAATTGTAATTAGGCAAATCAAGTTTGGAGTAAAATATGGAGTTGGTGCGACATAGCTAGGCCAAGGAAACAAACCATCAATGAGATGTGAGGCTTTTCAAAACTACTTAGAGGCAATATTCATTACAAGAAAACACGTCACTCGGTTAGTTTTAACTCTCATGTGGTTTATTTGGAGGTCTAGTAACGACCTAATTTTTAGTGGTGCATATTGGAGATTTGGAAAACTGATTGAGGAGATTAAATTAAATTGCTTATTTATGGGTTAAAACATGGAGAATATAAAGTCTTTAGAGTGGGATAGTTGGTATAATTTTTTTTTCGTGGTTCTCTCATGTAATCTATGTCGGCAGGGCCGGCCCATTGAGTCTGCGGGCAACACACTCGTAGTGGGTCTAACATTTCGAGAGGTCCAAAAAGATTAAATATTTTTTTTCGAGGCTTTAAAAAAAATTATTGGGTCTTTTTAAAGAAGTAATTTTCAAGGCTTTTTTTTAAAAAAAAATTATTGGGTCAAATATATCAAGAAAAAACAATTGGGTCTTTTTAAAAATATGTTAGATTTAAAAATGTTAAATGTGTTTATGCCCATGAATCCAATCCAACCCAACAATTTGTAATTTTGTATTAGGATTAAAAAAAATTATGGGCCATTTTTTCGGCTCGTGTAGGCATTCGAATCCTCGGGACCGGCTTTGTATGTCGGCTTAACATATTTTGTGGCCTAAAACGAAAGTTGAAATTGAGGTCCTCTATGAAAGTTTTGTAAATATATAAAAAAATGTAATTTAATGGAGCGTCAAAACGTATAATGTTAATATAAAATTTATGAAATTATCATTTCTCTCTGAAAACATAAAAGTTAAGAATACAAATTTAAATAGTTTTTTAATTTTTAATTTTTAATTTTTAAAGCCTTTCAAAAGTTAAGAATACAAGTACTATTTTTTAGTTACAAATATATAATCACTGGCTTTGGTCCAGTGGTAAGGCAATGAAAGATTGAACGAAACCATGCAAGTTCAAATCCGAGCCAACCCGGGTTTTAGTCCGGAATGCGTTACGCTAGCGGGTCTTGGCCCGTGTAGTGGCGCAACTGCTGTCAAGGGGCAACAGGCTCCATGGTTTCCCGGGGAACGCCTAACCCCTCGTTCTGAACCCGCGGGCCTGGTTCAGACAACGTAGTGATCAAGTATTGAGGGGTGAAGGGTCTCCGATTTGTCGGAGATGCGGCTGCCACTCAAAAATGAAAATCGCCGTTCAAAAAAAAGTTACAAATATATACTCCGCACACTACACGACAAAATGATCAGATTCTCTATTTGATGGGTTGAATAGAACATGTGTAGATAATTTACGTTTTTTGACTTTGATGCTTACTTACATTGTACACTATATCACATGAGGCCTGAGGGTATATTTATCATGTGCATACTTTTTCCTTGATAAATGAACCAGGATGGGATTGTAAACCATAGCGTATCGTGCAAGATGAAAGTGAAAGAGACTCAGAATGATGACGTGGTGTAACAGCCCGAGTTTTAGAGCCTGAAAGAATTCACGAGAATTCTTTTCGAATCCATTGGCACGTAGATGTCATCACTTTACCGAGCCATGGGCTCGCGTCTTTGATCGATATTCTGTTGAGAATGGATCGAACACAAATCTGAGAACGCATTGTTCAATGCATACTTAAACCCTATCTTGACTCAGTTGAAAGGACGGCTACTTTGCTGCTTCATATAACTTGTATTCATGAATTAGTTTCATTTCTCGAAGTCGCATTTCGTGTACATGTTTGCTTCATGCTCTCATCTACAATCCGCTGGATTGGACTCTTGTATTGTGTTTCAACTCGAGTGAATACTCGGATCAAACGATTTCTGACTACTCATCATAATATGATTCCTAGTTGATCAACTTATGAATAGTGACTAAGCTTTCCGATAACTTATCATCTCTAACAATACTCTGTATTCGGAAATACAAACTAAAGGACATCATGACACAGGATAGGGAGAACTAGGGTGAACATGCAAAGCAAATTACTATTACGGGTGCACACGTAATAATAATTTGAAGTGCATGTAAGTCCTGGTGAAGCCTAGTGTGTGGATAAATGGTCCTAAGCAGTAATCTACAAACTTAAACTTCCACTATCAGTAGAAGTTCTTGTAACCTACTCAACGACTAGTTGGTATAGTTAAACTCGTTCAACAACGGGTAGACGCGACTATCAAGTTGAAGGTGTTTACGAACACACTGGACTATCATTAATGAAATACATCATTTTATCTCACTCATGTAAGAGTCTTAGTGATCTTACGACTCTCATTCAAACTTAGTCGATAGAACCACCTAGAGTGAAACTCTAGTAGAACCTCATAGTAAAACCACCGACTCCAACTATGTACACAGAATTTGAGGAATTCTTTCTATACTAACGCGTTATTCTTTACACTCCTATAATAGATCCCACTTGAACTTGTTACCTCATCCTGCGACTAATCCTTAGTCTAACTTCGAATTTTACTCCAGCATATTCAATCCTGTAAACGGATTTCTTTCTTCACGAAATGATCCCGTTGATCCAATGACATTAGGAAACGAAGATTTAACCTAACCCACCATCTGTTGAACGCAATTACTCAAACATACATCCTATCTCTTATGCTACTGGAATCTATATCTCATTATACTTTTCTTTCCTACATGTGAACCTCTTTCCTTAGCCTATGCATTGACTGACACTTGCTTTATAAGCGCGGGTCTCACTAGAAGTCTCAGCACGATTTCACAAATTCCAAATTAGTGAGTCGTGCTCTAACTCTATTAAAAGCCAAGTATACTATTGAGATAGCAGACTGTAATATCCCGCATCGGTTGAGGGGGGAGAACGATACGTTCCTTATTAGGAAGTGGATACATTCTCTATTGAGACGCATTTTGCCTTGGCGAACAAAAAATCGAAACAACTCGCATTCTTGCATATGTAAACTAGCATTGGTTAGTAATAAACTTGACATTGACCGTCTACCCGTTACACTTGGCAGTTTCGACCTTATTGTCGGTATGAATTGGTTGTCCAAGAATCAAACTGAGGCCTTCTGTTGTGACAAAAATGTTGCCTTCCTCTCCTTAGAGGGGAAATCCCTTCTGTCCAAGGCGAAAGGATTGATGCTGTTGTAGGCATCGTATCCTTCACGAAAGCACAAAAATGTCTTCGAAAGGGGCATACGGCTATTTTGGCCCTTGTTGCTGAGCAGCCTTCAGAAGAGAAGAAGATCGAAGATATTCCCGTGGTGCGTGAATTTTTGGAAGTATTTCCCGAGGATCTGCCCGGTTTGCCACCACACCGTCAAGATTGAATTCCAAATTGATTTAGCACCCGGAGCAGCACCGATTGCTCGGGCACCTTACAGACTGGCACCTAGTGAATTACAAGAACTGTCCACTCAATTGCAAGATTTGTTGGGTAAAGGTTTCATCCGACCTAGTTCATCACCGTGGGGAGCTTCGGTACTATTTGTCAAGAAGAAGGACGGAACTTTCCGCATGTACATTGATTACCGTGAGCGGAACAAAGTAACCATCAAGAATCATTATCCACTACCCCGCATTGATGATCTGCTTGATCAACTCCAAGGATCAAGTTTCTATTCCAAGGTAGACCTTAGATCCGGTTGCCATCAGTTGAGAGTCCGAGGCGAAGACATCTTTAAGACTGCTTTCAGAACTAGGTACGACCATTACGAGTTTATGGTCATGCCATTCGGACTAACCAACACACCCGCAGTGTTCATGGATCTCATGAACCATGTGTGTAAACCTTACCTTGATCAGTTCGTCATCATCTTCATTGATGACATCCTCATCTATTCTAAGAACAAGGAGGAACATGAGGAACATCTACGCCTAATTTTAGAACTACTTAAGCGAGAACAACTGTATAACAACTGTATGCTAAGTTTTCCAAGTGTGAATTTTGGATCCGGGAAGTTCAGTTTCTAGGGCATGTGGTAAATGAGAAAGGGATACATGTCGACCCATCCAAAATAGAAGCCATCAAGAATTGGGCAGCACCGACGACTCCGACTGAGGTGCGACAATTTCTGGGATTGGCTGGATATTACCGTCGATTCATCGAAGGATTTTCCAAAATTGCTCAACCTCTCACCGCCCTAACTCAAAAAGGAAAATCCTATAATTGGGGCGATAACCAAGAGTCAGCTTTCCAGCACCTCAAACAGAAACTTTGCAGTGCACCCATTTTAGCCCTTCCGGAAGGAACCGATGATTTTGTGGTGTATTGTGATGCATCCATTCAAGGCTTGGGTTGTGTCTTAATGCAACGCGAAAAGGTAATCGCATACGCTTCACGTCAGTTAAAGGTTCACGAGAAAAACTACACCACTCATGACCTAGAGTTGGGAGCAGTAGTTTTCGCACTTAAGATATGGAGACATTACTTGTACGGTACCAAAGGCACCATCTACACCGATCACAAGAGTCTCCAGCACATCTTCAAGCAGAAAGAGTTGAACATGCGACAACGTCGTTGGGTCAAACTCTTAAACGATTATGACTGTGCGATCCGATATCACCCGGGTAAAGCTAACGTTGTAGCTGATGCCTAAGTCGAAAGGAAACGAAACCTAAACGGGTTTGAGCATTACAACTTAATATTCACCCCGGGTTACCTGACCAAAATCCAAAGTGCTCAACTTGAAACTCTTAAAGAGGAAAACCTACCGTTAGAAGCTACACGCGGTATGGAAGGACAACTGGTAGTCAAATCAGATGGCATTCGCTACCTTGCAGAGCGAATATGGGTTCCAGTGTATAGGAACTTAAGAGGACTGATTATGGATGAAGCTCACAAATCTTGATACTCTATTCATCCAGGTTCCGATAAAATGTACCATGATCTAAAAGTACTATATTGGTGGCCGAAGATGAAGGCCGATATAGCCACTTATGTTAGTAAGTGTCTGACCTGCGCGAAGGTCAAAGTTGAATATCAAAAACCATCCGGTCTCCTGCAGCAACCCGAAATTCCCATGTGGAAATGGGAACAAGTATCCATGGATTTCATCACCAAATTACCACGAACTCCTACTGGATGCGATACCATTTGGGTAATTGTTGATCGACTAACAAAATCTGCTCACTTTCTAGCAATCAAAGAAACCGACAAAATGGATAAACTCACTTGAATATACTTGAAAGAAGTAGTCTCTCGGCACGGAGTGCCAATCTCCATTATTTCGGATCGTGATGCACGATTCACTTCTCGTTTCTGGCAGTCGTTACATAAGGCCTTAGGCACGTGTCTAGATATGAGCACAGCTTACCATCCTCAAACCGATGGTCAAACAGAACGTACTATCCAAACTCTGGAGGACATGCTACGAGCTTGTGTGATCGATTTCGGTAACACTTTGGAGTCTCACCTACCGTTGGTGGAGTTCTCCTACAACAACAGTTATCACACTAGCATCAAGGCAACCCCATTCGAAGCACTTTATGGGCGGAAATGCCGTTCTCCCATTTGTTGGACCGAAGTTGGAGATAGCCAACTCACAGGTCCTGAACTTGTATTTGAAACTTCCGAAAAGATCGTTCAAATTAGAAACCGTATGGCGGCAGCTCGGGATCGTCAAAAGAGCTACGCCGACAAACGCCGTAAACCTTTAGAGTTTCAAGTAGGTGACATGGTTTTACTCAAAGTCTCACCTTGGAAAGGTGTCATTCGTTTCGGGAAACGAGGCAAACTGAATCCTCGTTATGTTGGACCTTTCAAAATATTAAAAAGAATCGGACCAGTAGCGTATCAACTGGACTTACCTGAAAGACTGAGTGGTGTACACAACGTCTTTCACGTCTCAAATTTTAAGAAATGCCTTGCAGACGAATCACACGCAGTTCCTCTTGAGGAACTACACGTTGATGAACAGTTACGCTTCATCGAAGAACCTGTGGAAATTATGGATAGGGAAGTCAAATCGTTAAAGCACAGTAAAATCCCTATTGTTCGAGTCCGTTGGAACTCGAAACGCGGACCAGAATTCCCTTGGGAGCGCGAGGATCAGATAATGCGCAAATATCCTAATCTCGCGTCAAATTCCTAAGGTACTATTTAATTTTCGGGACGAAAATTCTTTCAACTAGGGAATGATGTGAAACCCCCCAGAAATTTTTTTTTAGTTATTTTAATTTTCGGGACGAAAATTCTTTCAACTAGGGAATGATGTGACAATCCGACTTTTTAAGTTCACCCCGTTAACTATTCCGTTAAGTTTCTTATTAAAAACTTAACCCCGTTAATCAAATCTAACCCCAAGGACTAATTCAACCACAATATCAACTCAAAACTGCAAGGACTAATTGTGTAATTATACCAAACTGAATAAATTGACTCCCCAAAGTCAAAATTGATCAATTTGTCTTCGGTTGACTTTTAAAAGTCAAAATCGTGCCTTTGATTCCAAATTCAAACTTCTTGAGCCGTATCCTATGCCAATCCCAACCGAATTACACATTAATGCTTGGAACGATCGATTATGAACAGACTCTCATCATCATTACACGAATTAAAACGAATTATGAATATTAATTGTGTAACCGTCGCCTCTATCATCTCCAATCATCAAATTGATCAAAATCACGTATCATGTTCACAAATTGAACTCCTGCACACAACAAACAAGACACTGCGAAGCTTTTGCACAAACCAGATTAGCCGGAGAATCAACCAGAAGCGACGAGGATCAACCCGCCGCCGTCGACACTCGGTGTAGTCGTTCACCATCAATCCGACACCTGTTCTGGTAATTGATCCCATAATTAGTTTCGTATTAACCTGATAATCAAAAGCCCTAACCTAATTAGGGTTTACGTTATCGGATTTAACTCGATCGAATAGCTAGGGTTCATATTATTTCGTTTTAATCGAACCCTAACAATTCGATATCAAAGATTGAAATCGAGCACACCCTTAGCTTCGTCTCAATGTATATATTTAAAGCCCTATCATAATCGCGGCTTACAACACTGAATTGATCACGATCGGATTCTAGGGTTCATATATATTCGGGTTTAATCGAACCCGAACCTAGACGCGGTCTTAATCAAATTAAATTGGGTGGTTAGAATCGCAATCTTCCACTGATCAATAGCCCCATGAATCCAACAACTTCTATTACAAGAATTGAGCAAATCGATCTTGGGTTCTAATCTAGGGTTTCGGTTTCTAAACTGGATAATTAACGAACTTAAACCCGATGTTTTCTCAATTAAACTTCACACCAGATTCGCCAAATGCAAATAAACAAAACCCCTATATCTTTTTGTTAAACCAGAACCGAATTCAATGATTTTGGGTTGGGATCGAACGCGGGTGAGTATGGGGGAGAGAATCACCGAGGTTACTGATTAAAACAATATGGAAACGGGATCTGTCGCGATAGCATAGCGGCCGGGACTGGTTAGAGCTGTGTGCGTGTGTGGGAGAGACCCGGGTTTGAGGCCGGGCTCCCACAATCATTTTTAAACATTTTTCTGTTAATATTTAATTAATAAAAATCAAACCCTATAATATTATAATATTATACAAATGTGTTTTAGCCCGGAAAACAACCCGTAGGCTCGGGTTTGAATTACTAACATATTTTTATATATTATACCAACTTTTATAAATAATTTATTGTTATTATCATCAAGTAAAAATAATATGTTTATATTATTTTAAGCCACAAATTTGTATAAAATAATACGTTTATTTCAAACCGGGACTCGTGTTATTTAATAATATATATATATATATATATATATATATATATTATTTCGTATCGTTTTACAACCTCGTATAACATTTGAAACAAAATAATAATATAATTAGTTATATTATTTACTCGCATTTCTACGTTCATAAAAATAATATATTTATTATTTTGTACCACAAACGAGTAATTAGAATGTTCTTTCGAATCTAAAAATAATATATTAAATTATATTATTTTTCTAATTTTTGTGAATGACAAAACACTCGATTATATTTATTATTTTTTTTGTCATTCGTTGCGCAACATATATACATATCTTAATTATAACTTAAGGAATTTCTACCCCGTAGACACGTTCGTTTACTTTTGAATATTAGAACGTTTCCTTAGGACGTTTCTCTTTCCGTGTCACTGTCACAATTCCCATTATCGTTCCTAATTTATATGTTTATAATTTTAGGATATTCGTAAGTCTTTTGAGACTTACACTCGTGGTTCCAATTTACTTCTAGTGTGAAACTACCTTCAACGCCAAGCAGGTGAGTTTTCACGGCCCCTTTTTATTGCTTTTAACTTAGGGGAGAAAACATACTTAAAATGATTTTGTATTTCATATGCTATCAATGTTAAAGCTAAGTGTAACATGCTATCACAGAAAGTCCTCATCTTATTTCGAACCGTTAATATGGTTCTTAGCAAGGTAATGTTTAGTAGTACTACTGGGTTTGACAAATCCCACCCGCGTTAGTCACGCTAACTCGATTGGATATCGAACGGGTGAAATGTTAGCCTATTCACATGGCCAGTATTGATAGAACTGGCAGGAGGCAATAAACAAACAGTCAGTTTCGGTTGCGAGCACTTGAGCTAAAACATGAACATAGGTTAGCTACCTATAGATACATATTGAATTATCATAAATCTGGTAACGCTTACTTATTTATTTGAAACCTGTGAACTCACCAACCTTGTGTTGACACTTTTTCTTACATGTTTTCTCAGGTCGCTAAGGCACAGGTTGCACACTTAGGACATGCATGGAGTCCTACTGTCATATTATCCATTTCAAACATTTGAAACAGTTTACTTATTTACATTGATTGACGCCTATTGCGTGTAATTACTTTTGATTTCATATTAACGTTTACGCTTCCGCATTAACTCTGAACTTTTATGTTTTGACATTTCAAGTCCCATATAGTGTCGTTTGATGTAACTAATGACTGAGATCCTAGTGTGTCACCTCCCAAACGGTAAAACTCCGTTAGTTGAAATTGGGGGTGTGACAGATTGGTATAAGAGACATTGGTTATAGAGAACTAGGATTTCATACTAGACTATAACCGCACACATGCATTAGTTACACCACACAGACACTCATACGTGATACATATAGCACCCATACGTAAATTACAGTGCAGACATGTTAACACCATCCGTATCACCCTCAGTTGGCGAGGGACATATCATTTGCATTGCATCATCATTCCCAGTGGCGACACTCGGGGAATCACCAGAAAAACATCCACTCCCGTCCAAGGGCAGCGAGACGGAGCTTTCGGAGAAGTCACTTATATCACCATCACACGTTGGGTATGGTGGGATTTCTCAGGTCCATGTTATGGACGACACTCAGCACTAACGCATACCTCTTTGGGAATTGGAATCGTCGGAGGCGAGTCCCTACTGTAACCACCAGCAACAATACGCCGAATGAAGGCAGACCGTTGCACGCATTATTTCCGAATCCATTGGCACGTAGATGTCATCACTTTACCGAGCCATGGGCTCGCGTCTTTGATCGATATTCTGTTGAGAATGGATCGAACACAAATCTGAGAACGCATTGTTCAATGCATACTTAAACCCTATCTTGACTCAGTTGAAAGGACGGCTACTTTGCTGCTTCCTATAACTTGTATTCATGAATTAGTTTCATTTCTCAAAGTCGCATTTCGTGTACATGTTTGCTTCATGCTCTCATCTACAATCCGCTGGATTGGACTCTTGTATTGTGTTTCAACTCGAGTGAATACTCGGATCAAACGATTTCTGACTACTCATCATAATATGATTCCTAGTTGATCAACTTATGAATAGTGACTAATCTTTCTGATAACTTATCATCTCTAACAATACTCTGTATTCGGAAATACAAACTAAAGGACATCATGACACAGGATAGGGAGAACTAGGGTGAACATGCAAAGCAAATTACTATTACGGGTGCACACGTAATAATAATTTGAAGTGCATGTAAGTCTTGGTGAAGCCTAGTGGGTGGATAAATGGTCCTAAGCAGTAATCTACAAACTTAAACTTCCACTATCAGTAGAAGTTCTTGTAACCTACTCAACGACTAGTTGGTATAGTTACATTCGTTCAACAACGGATAGACGCGACTATCAAGTTGAAGGTGTTTACGAACACACTGGACTATCATTAATGAAATACATCATTTTATCTCACTCATGTAAGAGTCTTAGTGATCTTACGACTCTCATTCAAACTTAGTCGATAGAACCACCTAGAGTGAAACTCTAGTAGAACCTCATAGTAAAACCACCGACTCCAACTATGTACACAGAATTTGAGGAATTCTTTCTATGCTAACGCGTTATTCCTTACACTCCTACAATAGATCCCACTTGAACTTGTTACCTCATCCTGTGACTAATCCTTAGTCTAACTTCGAATTTTACTCCAGCATATTCAATCCTGTAAACGGATTTCTTTCTTCACGAAATGATCCCGTTGATCCAATGACATTAGGAAACGAAGATTTAACCTAACCCACCATCTGTTGAACGCAATTACTCAAACATACATCCTATCTCTTATGCTACTGGAATCTATATCTCATTATACTTTTCTTTCCTACATGTGAACCTCTTTCCTTAGCCTATGCATTGACTGACACTTGCTTTATAAGCGCGGGTCTCACTAGAAGTCTCAGCACGATTTCACAAATTCCAAATTAGTGAGTCGTGCTCTAACTCTATTAAAAGCCAAGTATACTATTGAGATAGCAGACTGTAATATCCCGCATCGGTTGAGGGGGGAGAACGATACGTTCCTTATTAGGAAGTGGATACATTCTCTACTGAGACGCATTTTGCCTTGGCGAACAACTCGTCGGATAAGAATAAAACCGTGAGTTCCTGGATGGGCAACCCATCAGGGGAAAAGCGGACAATATCTTGGTACGGTTTGCTTGGGATGTTACACAGACGCTCAAAAAATCGAAACAACTCGCATTCTTGCATATGTAAACTAGCATTGGTTAGTAATAAACTTGACATTGACCGTCTACCAGTTACACTTGGCAGTTTCGTCCTTATTGTCGGTATGAATTGGTTGTCCAAGAACCAAACTGAGGCCTTCTGTTGTGACAAAAATGTTGCCTTCCTCTCCTTAGAGGGGAAATCCCTTCTGTCCAAGGCGAAAGGATTGGTGCTGTTGTAGGCATCGTATCCTTCACGAAAGCACAAAAATGTCTTCGAAAGGGGCATACGGCTATTTTGGCCCTTGTTGCTGAGCAGCCTTCAGAAGAGAAGAAGATCGAAGATATTCCCGTGGTGCGTGAATTTTTGGAAGTATTTCCCGAGGATCTGCCCGGTTTGCCACCACACCGTCAAGATTGAATTCCAAATTGATTTAGCACCCGGAGCAGCACCGATTGCTCGGGCACCTTACAGACTGGCACCTAGTGAATTACAAGAACTGTCCACTCAATTGCAAGATTTGTTGGGTAAAGGTTTCATCCGACCTAGTTCATCACCGTGGGGAGCTTCGGTACTATTTGTCAAGAAGAAGGACGGAACTTTCCGCATGTACATTGATTACCGTGAGCGGAACAAAGTAACCATCAAGAATCATTATCCACTACCCCGCATTGATGATCTGATTGATCAACTCCAAGGATCAAGTTTCTATTCCAAGGTAGACCTTAGATCCGGTTGCCATCAGTTGAGAGTCCGAGGCGAAGACATCTTTAAGACTGCTTTCAGAACTAGGTACGACCATTACGAGTTTATGGTCATGCCATTCGGACTAACCAACACACCCGCAGTGTTCATGGATCTCATGAACCATGTGTGTAAACCTTACCTTGATCAGTTCGTCATCATCTTCATTGATGACATCCTCATCTATTCTAAGAACAAGGAGGAACATGAGGAACATCTACGCCTAATTTTAGAACTACTTAAGCGAGAACAACAGTATAACAACTGTATGCTAAGTTTTCCAAGTGTGAATTTTGGATCCGGGAAGTTCAGTTTCTAGGGCATGTGGTAAATGAGAAAGGGATACATGTCGACCCATCCAAAATAGAAGCCATCAAGAATTGGGCAGCACCGACGACTCCGACTGAGGTGCGACAATTTCTGGGATTGGCTGGATATTCCAAAATTGCTCAACCTCTCACCGCCCTAACTCAAAAAGGAAAATCCTATAATTGGGGCGATAACCAAGAGTCAGCTTTCCAGCACCTCAAACAGAAACTTTGCAGTGCACCCATTTTAGCCATTCCGGAAGGAACCGATGATTTTGTGGTGTATTGTGATGCATCCATTCAAGGCTTGGGTTGTGTATTAATGCAACGCGAAAAGGTAATCGCATACGCTTCACGTCAGTTAAAGGTTCATGAGAAAAACTACACCACTCATGACCTAGAGTTGGGAGCAGTAGTTTTCGCACTTAAGATATGGAGACATTACTTGTACGGTACCAAAGGCACCATCTACACCGATCACAAGAGTCTCCAGCACATCTTCAAGCAGAAAGAGTTGAACATGCGACAACGTCGTTGGGTCAAACTCTTAAACGATTATGACTGTGCGATCCGATATCACCCGGGTAAAGCTAACATTGTAGCTGATGCCTAAGTCGAAAGGAAACGAAACCTAAACGGGTTTGAGCATTACAACTTACTATTCACCCCGGGTTACCTGACCAAAATCCGAAGTGCTCAACTCGAAACTCTTAAAGAGGAAAACCTACCGTTAGAAGCTACACGCGGTATGGAAGGACAACTGGTAGTCAAATCAGATGGCATTCGCTACCTTGCAGAGCGAATATGGGTTCCAGTGTATAGGAACTTAAGAGGACTGATTATGGATGAAGCTCACAAATCTTGATACTCTATTCATCCAGGTTCCGATAAAATGTACCATGATCTAAAAGTACTATATTGGTGGCCGAAGATGAAGGCCGATATAGCCACTTATGTTAGTAAGTGTCTGACATGCGCGAAGGTCAAAGTTGAATATCAAAAACCATCCGGTCTCCTGCAGCAACCCGAAATTCCCATGTGGAAATGGGAACAAATATCCATGGAGTTCATCACCAAATTACCACGAACTCCTACTGGATGCGATACCATTTGGGTAATTGTTGATCGACTAACAAAATCTGCTCACTTTCTAGCAATCAAAGAAACCGACAAAATGGATAAACTCACTTGAATATACTTGAAAGAAGTAGTCTCTCGGTACGGAGTGCCAATCTCCATTATTTCGGATCGTGATGCACGATTCACTTCTCATTTCTGGCAGTCGTTACATAAGGCCTAGGCACGCGTCTAGATATGAGCACAGCTTACCATCCTCAAACTGATGGTTAAACAGAACGTACTATCCAAACTCTGGAGGACATGCTACGAGCTTGTGTGATCGATTTCGGTAACACTTGGGAGTCTCACCTACCGTTGGTGGAGTTCTCCTACAACAACAGTTATCACACTAGCATCAAGGCAACCCCATTCGAAGCACTTTATGGGCGGAAATGCCGTTCTCCCATTTGTTGGACCGAAGTTAGAGATAGCCAACTCACAGGTCTTGAAACTTCCGAAAAGATCGTTCAAATTAGAAACCGTATGGCGGCAGCTCGGGATCGTCAAAAGAGCTACGCCGACAAACGCCGTAAACCTTTAGAGTTTCAAGTAGGTGACATGGTTTTACTCAAAGTCTCACCTTGGAAAGGTGTCATTCGTTTCAGGAAACGAGGCAAACTGAATCCTCGTTATGTTGGACCTTTCAAAATATTAAAAAGAATCGGACCAGTAGCGTATCAACTGGACTTACCTGAAAGACTGAGTGGTGTACACAACGTCTTTCACGTCTCAAATTTAAAGAAATGCCTGGCAGACGAATCACTCGCAGTTCCTCTTGAGGAACTACACGTTGATGAACAGTTACGCTTCATCGAAGAACTTGTGGAAATTATGGATAGGGAAGTCAAATCGTTAAAGCACTGTAAAATCCCTATTGTTCGAGTCCGTTGGAACTCGAAACGCGGACCAGAATTCACCTGTGAGCGCGAGGATCAGATAATGCGCAAATATCCTAATCTCGCGTCAAATTCCTAAGGTACTATTTAATTTTCGGGACGAAAATTCTTTCAACTAGGGAATGATGTGAAACCCCCCAGAAATTTTTTTTTAGTTATTTTAATTTTCGGGACGAAAATTCTTTCAACTAGGGAATGATGTGACAATACGACTTTTTAAGTTCACCCCGTTAACTATTCCGTTAAGTTTCTTATTAAAAACTTAACCCCGTTAATCAAATCTAACCCCAAGGACTAATTCAACCACAATATCAACTCAAAACTGCAAGGACTAATTGTGTAATTATACCAAACTGAATAAATTGACTCACCAAAGTCAAAATTGATCAATTTGTCTTCGGTTGACTTTTAAAAGTCAAAATCGTGCCTTTGATTCCAAATTCAAACTCCTTGAGCCGTATCCTATGCCAATCCCAACCGAATTACACATTAATGCTTGGAACGATCGATTATGAACAGACTCTCATCATCATTACACGAATTAAAACGAATTATGAATATTAATTGTGTAACCGTCGCCTCTATCATCTCCAATCATCAAATTGATCAAAATCACGTATCATGTTCACAAATTGAACTCCTGCACACAACAAACAAGACACTGCGAAGCTTTTGCACAAACCAGATTAGCCGGAGAATCAACCAGAAGCGACGAGGATCAACCCGCCGCCGTCGACACTCGGTGTAGTCGTTCACCATCAATCCGACACCTGTTCTGGTAATTGATCCCATAATTAGTTTCGTATTAACCTGATAATCAAAAGCCCTAACCTAATTAGGGTTTACGTTATCGGATTTAACTCGATCGAATAGCTAGGGTTCATATTATTTCGTTTTAATCGAACCCTAACAATTCGATATCAAAGATTGAAATCGAGCACACCCTTAGCTTCGTCTCAATGTATATATTTAAAGCCCTATCATAATCGCGGCTTACAACACTGAATTGATCACGATCGGATTCTAGGGTTCATATATATTCGGGTTTAATCGAACCCGAACCTAGACGCGGTCTTAATCAAATTAAATTGGGTGGTTAGAATCGCAATCTTCCACTGATCAATAGCCCCATGAATCCAACAACTTCTATTACAAGAATTGAGCAAATCGATCTTGGGTTCTAATCTAGGGTTTCGGTTTCTAAACTAGATAATTAACGAACTTAAACCCGATGTTTTCTCAATTAAACTTCACACCAGATTCGCCAAATGCAAATAAACAAAACCCCTATATCTTTTTGTTAAACCAGAACCGAATTCGATGATTTTGGGTTGGGATCGAACGCGGGTGAGTATGGGGGAGAGAATCACCGAGGTTACTGATTAAAACAATATGGAAACGGGATCTGTCGCGATAGCATAGCGGCCGGGACTGGTTAGAGCTGTGTGCGTGTGTGGGAGAGACCCGGGTTTGAGGCCGGGCTCCCACAATCATTTTTAAACATTTTTCTGTTAATATTTAATTAATAAAAATCAAACCCTATAATATTATAATATTATACAAATGTGTTTTAGCCCGAAAAACAACCCGTAGGCTCGGGTTTGAATTACTAACATATTTTTATATATTATACCAACTTTTATAAATAATTTATTGTTATTATCCTCAAGTAAAAATAATATGTTTATATTATTTTAAGCCACAAATTTGTATAAAATAATACGTTTATTTCAAACCGGGACTCCTGTTATTTAATAATATATATATATATATATATATATATATATATATTATTTCGTATCGTTTTACAACCTCGTATAACATTTGAAACTAAATAATAATATAATTAGTTATATTATTTACTCGCATTTCTACGTTCATAAAAATAATATATTTATTATTTTGTACCACAAACGAGTAATTAGAATGTTCTTTCGAATCTAAAAATAATATATTAAATTATATTATTTTTCTATTTTTTGTGAATGACAAAACACTCGATTATATTTATTATTTTTTTTGTCATTCGTTGCGCAACATATATACATATCTTAATTATAACTTAAGGAATTTCTAACCCGTAGACACGTTCGTTTACTTTTGAATATTAGAACGTTTCCTTAGGACGTTTCTCTTTCCGTGTCACTGTCACAATTCCCATTATCGTTCCTAATTTATATGTTTATAATTTTAGGATATTCGTAAGTCTTTTGAGACTTACACTCGTGGTTCCAATTTACTTCTAGTGTGAAACTACCTTCAACGCCAAGCAGGTGAGTTTTCACGGCCCCTTTTTACTGCTTTTAACTTGGGGGAGAAAACATACTTAAACTGATTTTGTAGATTTTGTATTTCATATGCTATCAATGTTAAAGCTAAGTGTAACATGCTATCACAGAAAGTCCTCATCTTATTTCGAACCGTTAATATGGATCTTAGCGAGGTAATGTTTAGTAGTACTACTGGGTTTGACAAATCCCACCCGCGTTAGTCGCGCTAACTCGATTGGATATCGAACGGGTGAAATGTTAGCCTATTCACATGGCCAGTATTGATAGATGATAAGTGGCCAAAGTTTCATGTATTAAAAGGTGTAATATGTTATATTTATGCAATTTGATATGTGGAATACAAAGGTTTTGTGTAGTCATGTATGTGTAGGTGTTGGAAGCTTAAAATGTGATCTTTGAAGATATTACGAGAGAGTCGGAAGAGACACGGAGAAAACGGGGCAAAACTGCAGGCACAGCGTAAGCCTACGCCATCTGGCGTAAGCCTACGCCACCAGCGTAAGGCTACGCCATATCAGCGTAGGCCTACGCCTAAGTAATTTCTTCACAGCAGCTTCCAGTGGACCGGCGTAGGCCTACGCCCACCCAGCGTAAGCCTACGCTGGGTGCGTTTCAGACGCGGGTTTTTGGCGAAACAGCCGATTTTGAATGGTTAATTAGGTTTTTCTTCCCCAAATTCGAATCCATCTTTTACACCACAGTTCTTGGGGCGATTTTGGAGTTCTTGGAGGATAAAGAACACGATTCTAACATCCGATTGAAAGATTGAAGATGATTTCCACCACCATGAGCGGCTAATCCACCGGTAATCATTCCCGGGTGGATTGTTTGTAAGTTTTTAGGGTTTTATCATGTGCTAACTTTGAGAAACAATTCTTGTAATAGTTTGGTTTGAAACACTTGAATCTTTGTGTTTAGTATGGTTATGAACTCACGGGAGTCGATAAATTATTGCACCATTGACCCCGATAGATGATAATTGCTATGAACTTTGATTTATGTTGAATCTATTGATTAATCTAATTCTATATTGCATACATTTGTCTCGATTTCATTCGTGAATATTGTTTTACACTATTTGCCGATGATGTATGAATGTTGATGTTCTTGGTTAGATTTGGTTAATTAGATTTGAATAACCATTCGATTGTTTGAACTCAAATGTTGGTGTGATAATCCCTAATTATTTGTGAGCTTGAAACCCGGGTGTGATACCCTTTTAATTATTGTTTACAACCAAAACCGTTTTGTTTAGTACTTGATTTGTTTGTTGAGTTTATAAAGTTTTCACTTAAATCATTGATTGTGTTTGGTCAGAAAGACCCGTTGTAACTTCATAATTTGCATTGTTAATTGAAGTTGAGCACCGACCACAAACTCTCCATGGTTCGACACCCTTCTTACCCTAACTAGTTTAAGGTGATTAGGACACTCTATTTTGATAAGTGGCCAAAGTTTCATGTATTAAAAGGTGTAATATGTTATATTTATGCAATTTGATATGTGGAATACAAAGGTTTTGTGTAGTCAAGTATGTGCAGGTGTTGGAAGCTTAAAATGTGATCTTTGAAGATATTACGAGAGAGTCGGAAGAGACACGGAGTAAACGGGGCAAAACTGCAGGCACAGCGTAAGCCTACGCCATCTGGCGTAAGCCTACGCCACCAGCGTAAGGCTACGCCATATCAGCGTAGGCCTACGCCTAAGTAATTTCTTCACAGCAGCTTCCAGTGGACCGGTGTAGGCCTACGCCCTCCCAGCGTAAGCCTACGCTAGGTGCGTTTCAGACGCGGGTTTTGGGTGAAACAGCCGATTTTCAATGGTTAATTAGGTTTTTCTTCCCCAAATTCGAATCCATCTTTTACACCACAGTTCTTGGGGAGATTTTGGAGTTCTTGGAGGATAAAGAACACGATTCTAAAATCCGATTGAAAGATTGAAGATGATTTCCACCACCATGAGCGGCTAATCCACAGTAATCATTCCCGGGTGGATTGTTTGTAAGTTTTTAGGGTTTTATCATGTGCTAGCTTTGAGAAACAATTCTTGTAATCGCTTGGTTTGAAACACTTGAATCTTTGTGTTTAGTATGGTTATGAACTCACGGGAGTCGATAAATTCTTGCACCATTGACCCCGTTAGATGATAATTGCTATGAACTTTGATTTATGTTGAATCTATTGATTAATCTAATTCTATATTGCATACATTTGTCTCGATTTCATTCGTGAATATTGTTTTACACTATTTGCCGATGATGTATGAATGTTGATGTTCTTGGTTAGATTTGGTTAATTAGATTTGAATAACCATTCGATTGTTTGAACTCAAATGTTGGTGTGATAATCCCTAATTATTTGTGAGCTTGAAACCCGGGTGTGATACCCTTTTAATTATTGTTTACAACCAAAACCGTTTTGTTTGGTACTTGATTTGTTTGTTGAGTTTATAAAGTTTTCACTTAAATCATTGATTGTGTTTGGTCAGAAAGACCCGTTGTAACTTCATAATTTGCATTGTTAATTGAAGTTGAGCACCGATCACAAACTCTTCGTGGTTCGACACCCTTCTTACCCTAACTAGTTTAAGGTGATTAGGACACTCTATTTCTTTATCTTTGACCGGTCCCTTCGACACCGATCAAATTTTGGCGCCGTTGCCGGGGAGTGTGTGCGCTTGGTGTTTTATTTTTAATTGACTCGTGTTACTATTTGTTACTTGTTTTGTTTAGTCAATCTTCTTCTATTTTTGTGTTACGTGTGGTGTTTGTTTATGTGTGCAGGTGACAGATTAGTGCATGTGTACCCGTTCATCTGGGAGAAATTCACCACTTGTGTTTGAACCGGAAATTGAGAGGATAGCAAGGCAAAACCGAATCCAACAACAAAATTTACAACCTATTTCATCGAAACCATCATCCATGGATGGTCGAAGCAGTCATTCTGGAACTAGCATAAGAAACCGTGGACCAACTCCAAACAGAGGCCCTATCCCTAACCGCCCACCAACTCCACCTCACCGAACCTCAACCCAAACCCCACCTATACCTATCAATAACAACCTACCCCGTGGGTCGGGTCCAGTTCAACAAAACCGACCCGTTAACAACCGTACCAATCCCACATACCAAGGAAGAAGGGGACCACAACAAAATCAAACCCCTCCCGGAAACAATGAGAACGAGGGTTGGGAGGATGAAGATGGTGAATATTTTGGGTATGACGATAATGAAGATGTTGGGAATGGTTAAGGGTTTGACGATTACGAGTATGAGGATGGTGAGAGGAGCCAATATGGAGAGTATAACGAGGGGCAAGACTTTGGAGAGGAAGAAGAGGTGAATTATGTTCACCAAAGGGCGAGACAACCAATGGGTCGAACAGTTCGACCAGAGAGATTTGGGTATCCTCCTAGACAGGAAGGGAGGAGAGCTACTGGGGGCTACAATAATGAAAACCGAAGACAACCGGTAGCCCCTATGGGTAGAGTTAATGGTCGTTTTCGACCGGCTATTTCGGAGAATGCTTCTCCAATTGTTCCACCAATTCCAGGAATGAGGAGGTTCAAGTCAAGACCGAATTACATCAATGTCCTTCCACATTTTCATGGTATGGTCACCGAAGAACCATACACCCATTTAGCCGAGTTTGCTGCCATCTGTAGCACAATTGGGGATGAGAATTTTGATCAAAGCGAAGTCAAACTTAGACTTTTCCAGTTTTCTCTAAAAGATCGAGCAAAGCAATGGTTCATCACATTGCCGGCCAATAGCATCCACACATGGGATGAAATGCAACAAGTCTTTTTGGATGAGTACTATTCGGTTGCGAAGACAGATGACTCCCGAATTGAGATTCGGACCTTTCAACAACAAACGGGTGAGCCTTTACATGAAGCTTTTACACGCTTCAAGGAGTTGTTGAGGAAATGCCCCCACCATCAAATTGAGTTGTGGGAACTAGTAAAGTGTTTTGTTGATGGTTTGACTCAAGAGGAGAGGAAGTACTTGAAGTCCACCAGTAATGGGACATTGTTGTCTAATCCCGAAGAAGATGATTGGGATTTCTTAGAAAGAATGAGCCAAAGTTCAAAATCCGAGGCATCGGCTAGCCGAAGAGCCAAACACCCAATTTCAAAATCTGCCCCGGACTATGAGACGAAGGAGAGGTTAGCCTCTATGGAGAAAGAATTGGCCAATTTGAAAAGAGGAGAGAAAAAGGAAGTAGCGGGAGTGAAAACCCGTTTTGATGTTTGTGAGAGTTGTGGGGATTTGGGACACAAGGCCATAAGTTTCCCATTGCAAGATGGTAGACAAGAAGAAGTGAACCAAGTTTTTGGTGATAGGAAACCATATGATACAAACTCAAACTCCTATCATCCGAGCTCGAGGAATCATCCCAACTTCAAATACGGGGATGCATCAAACCAATTGAACCCAAATTTCCAAGGTTCAAATCAAGGTACTTCGTCATACAAACCTCGTCAACAAGGGAACTACAATTCGGGCGGTTACCAAAGGAGTTCATATAACAATAACCGGAACACAAATTACCCCCCAAGGAATTACAATCAAGATCATCAACAACAAGGTGGATCATCGGGGGGTGATGACGCGGTTAATTCAAAACTGGATGCACTGTTGGAGATGATGAAAGAGTCAAAAATGGAGAATGAAATGAGAGACAAGTCTTTTGTGGCGTTGGAAAGACAAGTGGGGCAAATGGCCGAAGAAATATCTTTGCTAAAACAAAATGAAGGTAAACTGCCAATTGACAACACATTGAAGCCACAACATCATGTTAGTGCAATTGATGTGGCTCATGGTAATGAAGAAGGTGAAGAAGGAGAAGAGGAGGAAATTGAGTGTGGAGAACCCTTAGTTCCTATTCAAATTGGGGAATTCAAAACTAAGTTGGCACTGCTAGATTATGGAGCGGGGGTGAGCATTCTACCAGGGAGCGTGTATGACCAATACAATTTTGGTCCATTAGAAGAATACAACACCACGTTGGTGTTAGCAAATGCTACATGCACACGTCCTCGGGGGAAATTAGTGGGAGTGGCTGTGAAGATTGGAGAATTCTACTATCCTGGAGATTTCTTAGTGCTTGATTATGCACCACTTGCTAAGGAGGAGCCACGAGTGATTTTGGGAAGACCATTTTTGGCAACCGCAAATGCACAAATCAATTGCCGAACCGGCACTGTTGACATGACCTTTGGGAAGCGTAAGTTGAACATTAATATTTTTTCAAATTCATTTACATATTCGGTTGAAAATAAGTGTTCAAAAGCAGTCACTACTAACGTGGGTCATCCTCGCGCCAAGGCAAATGAGGGTGACACCAAAAACAAAGGTATCATGTTTGACAGGTTTAATGTGAAAGACGAGCCGAAGGCAATCGAGAAGAAAACTGAGAGGTTGAAAGATGAAAAGAAACCACCCGACCATGTCCAACATCCGAACGAGAAAGTAGATTTGTGTGATGTGAAATTTACGAGAGATGAATCTTGGAGTTGGAGTGATAAGAAGCAATTTTGTGTTTCAACCTCCATAAGGAGGTAATGTCGGGCTGAGGACAATAAACTTAGCGCTAACCGGGAGGCAACCCGGCTTGTGATTGCTTGTATTTTGTCTTTGCTTTGTTTTGTTTTGTGTGTTTTAGTTTTCGTCACCATAGCAACACTCAAGTGTGGGGAAGACTCATGGAAGACTTACGAGTCCATTTTTGGTGATGGTTCAAGCACTCTATGATCACCTCTAATCAGGTCCACGTACTCTTTCTCATATTTATGTTGCTTTGATTGAACGAATTTGTTTTTGTTTGTTTTGGTGTGTTTATGTTTGAAACTTGGTTGATTGTGATTGGGTTGGTGCTTATGGTTATGGGAATCTTTGAGTTGGATATTGGGAGTTTTTGGGTATTGGTTATTTTTGCACCCACTAACCGCACTTTTACATTTCATAACTATTTACATTGGGACAATGTAAGGTTCAAGTGTGGGGATGTGAAAAATCTTGGAAACCATACAAATTTTTTGAAAATTGTTTTACAAAGTGTTTGGTAGAGGTCTTTGGTCATAGTTAATTCATTAAGTTACTCGATTAAGTTTTTCCAACAAATGTTAAAAAATATATATATATATATATAATAAATTGGAAATGTTGGAATTGGGAGTAACAAAGTTGAAGGTGATGGTTTGCATGCACATGTCGGTAACATATTTTCCACCGTTTCTGTGAGAATTTGAGCCAAATTGATTTATATTCTCTTATTTGAGTGTTTAGCCACTTTGTTTCATATTTTAGAACTTGCATATTATTAATACATGTTGAAACCTTGAACCAATTGATTGTTCAAAAATGATAAAGGCATTAGGAGAAACCTTTTTATTTTTAGCCATTTTTATGCCTTTACCCGTTAATATCCACTAGATACCCATTCTGAGCCTATACATTTTCTTTTGATAAAACCCATAACATTCACCCATTCACTTTTTAACCTTTTCTTTTTAAACCCGTGAGTTGGAATTCAATTAACTTAGGTTGTTGCAGTTGTAGTTGAATAAAAAAATAAATAAAATAAAAAAAATAAATAAAAATGAATGATAAAGAAATACAAAAAAATAGTATTGGGTCAACATGTGCCCAAAGGTCTTGAATATTAGTTGAGCTACAATAAAAGATGTTATTGGGTCAGTTTAACTCAAGTTTCATTTGATAGTTTGAAGAAATAAGAAATTTAGTGTTGGTGGGTCATTTATACCCATGGTAGAATTTTGAAGGTTTAAGAGTTGATTTGTAACTTTATTAGTTGAATTCCACTCACCTTTAGCCACTTTAAAAATCCTTATCCATACCCGTAACCCTAGCCTACATTACAACCCTTAAAAGACCTTTTGATTTGTGCGTTTTAGTTGTGTTAGTAGGTGGAGATATGATCAATTTGCAACCCTATAATAATGTGATTCATTGTTTGGTTTCGAGTGAAAAATACTAGCACATCATCGCTAGTCCATATCTGAAGCCGAGTGGAGTGACTGATTGTGAGGGGTGTGAACATGCAAAACCATAGCTAGATATGAGTTAAGCGCGTTCCAATATTTTCTTTTGTTTAAAAATTCATTGTTGGTTTGTTGGACTGTAAAGCTGTTGAGAGTATAATTTTTTTGAATTTTGCATGACCTTGGACCTTAACTTATGTTTAGTGAAAACAATTATTTAAGAATTTGTAATGTGAATTTAAAAGCAAATGACTTTGCTTGAGGGCAAGCAAAACTCAAGTGTGGGGATATGATAAGTGGCCAAAGTTTCATGTATTAAAAGGTGTAATATGTTATATTTATGCAATTTGATATGTGGAATACAAAGGTTTTGTGTAGTCATGCATGTGCAGGTGTTGGAAGCTTAAAATGTGATCTTTGAAGATATTACGAGAGAGTCGGAAGAGACACAGAGAAAACGGGGCAAAACTGCAGGCACAGCGTAAGCCTACGCCATCTGGCGTAAGCCTACGCCACCAGCGTAAGGCTACGCCATATCAGCGTAGGCCTACGCCTAAGTAATTTCTTCACAGCAGCTTCCAGTGGACCGGCGTAGGCCTACGCCCTCCCAGCGTAAGCCTACGCTGGGTGCGTTTCAGACGCGGGTTTTGGGCGAAACAGCCGATTTTCAATGGTTAATTAGGTTTTTCTTCCCCAAATTCGAATCCATCTTTTACACCACAGTTCTTGGGGCGATTTTGGAGTTCTTGGAGGATAAAGAACACGATTCTAACATCTGATTGAAAGATTGAAGATGATTTCCACCACCATAAGCGGCTAATCCACCGGTAATCATTCCCGGGTGGATTGTTTGTAAGTTTTTAGGGTTTTATCATGTGCTAGCTTTGAGAAACAATTCTTGTAACCGTTTGGTTTGAAACACTTGAATCTTTGTGTTTAGTATGGTTATGAACTCACGGGAGTCGATAAATTCTTGCACCATTGACCCCGTTAGATGATAATTGCTATGAACTTTGATTTATGTTGAATCTATTGATTAATCTAATTCTATATTGCATACATTTGTCTCGATTTCATTCGTGAATATTGTTTTACACTATTTGCCGATGATGTATGAATGTTGATGTTCTTGGTTAGATTTGGTTAATTAGATTTGAATAACCATTCGATTGTTTGAACTCAAATGTTGGTGTGATAATCCCTAATTATTTGTGAGCTTGAAACCCGGGTGTGATACCCTTTTAATTATTGTTTACAACCAAAACCGTTTTGTTTGGTACTTGATTTGTTTGTTGAGTTTATAAAGTTTTCACTTAAATCATTGATTGTGTTTGGTCAGAAAGACCCGTTGTAACTTCATAATTTGCATTGTTAATTGAAGTTGAGCACCGACCACAAACTCTTCGTGGTTCGACACCCTTCTTACCCTAACTAGTTTAAGGTGATTAAGACACTCTATTTCTTTATCTTTGACCGGTCCCTTCGACACCGATCAATAGACCTGGCAGGAGGCAAAAAACAAACAGTCAGTTTCGGTTGCGAGCACTTGAGCTAAAACATGAAATAGGTTAGCTACCTATAGATACATATTGAATGATCATAAATCTGGTAACGCTTACTTATTTATTTGAAACCTGTGAACTCACCAACCTTGTGTTGACACTTTTTCTTACATGTTTTCTCAGGTCGCTAAGGCACAGGTTGCACACTTAGGACATGCATGGAGTCCTACTGTCATATTATCCATTTCAAACATTTGAAACAGTTTACTTATTTACATTTATTGACGCCTATTGCGTGTAATTACTTTTGATTTCATATTAACGTTTACGCTTCCGCATTAACTCTGAACTTTTATGTTTTGACATTTCAAGTCCCATATAGTGTCGTTTGATGTAACTAATGACTGAGATCCTGGTGTGTCACCTCCCAAACGGTAAAACTCCGTTAGTTGAAATTGGGGGTGTGACAGATTGGTATCAGAGACATTGGTTATAGAGAACTAGGATTTCATACTAGACTATAACCGCACACATACATTAGTTACACGACACAGACACTCATACGTGATACATATAGCACCCATACGTACATTACAGTGCAGACATGTTAACACCATCCGTATCACCCTCAGTTGGCGAGGGACACATCATTTGCATTGCATCATCATTCCCAGTGGCGACACTCGGGGAATCACCAGAAAAACATCCACTCCCGTCCGAGGGCAGCGAGACGGAGCTTTCGGAGGAGTCACTTATATCACCATCACACGTTGGGTATGGTGGGATTTCTCAGGTCCATGTTATGGACGACACTCAGCACTAACGCATACCTCTTTGGGAATTGGAATCGTCGGAGGCGAGTCCCTACTGTAACCACCAGCAACAATACGCCGAATGAAGGCAGACCGTTGCACGCATTATTTCCGAATCCATTGGCACGTAGATGTCATCTCTTTACCGAGCCATGGGCTCGCGTCTTTGATCGATATTCTGTTGAGAATGGATCGAACACAAATCTGAGAACGCATTGTTCAATGCATACTTAAACCCTATCTTGACTCAGTTGAAAGGACGGCTACTTTGCTGCTTCCTATAACTTGTATTCATGAATTAGTTTCATTTCTCGAAGTCGCATTTCGTGTACATGTTTGCTTCATGCTCTCATCTACAATCCGCTGGATTGGACTCTTGTATTGTGTTTCAACTCGAGTGAATACTCAGATCAAACGATTTCTGACTACTCATCATAATATGATTCCTAGTTGATCAACTTATGAATAGTGACTAAGCTTTCCGATAACTTATCATCTCTAACAATACTCTGTATTCGGAAATACAAACTAAAGGACATCATGACACAGGATAGGGAGAACTAGGGTGAACATGCAAAGCAAATTACTATTACGGGTGCACACGTAATAATAATTTGAAGTGCATGTAAGTCCTGGTGAAGCCTAGTGTGTGGATAAATGGTCCTAAGCAGTAATCTACAAACTTAAACTTCCACTATCAGTAGAAGTTCTTGTAACCTACTCAACGACTAGTTGGTATAGTTAAACTCGTTCAACAACGGATAGACATGCATGGAGTCCTACTGTCATATTATCCATTTGAAACAGTTTACTTATTTACATTGATTGACGCCTATTGCGTGTAATTACTTTTGATTTCATATTAACGTTTATGCTTCCGCATTAACTCTGAACTTTTATGTTTTGACATTTCAAGTCTCATATAGTGTCGTTTGATGTAACTAATGACTGAGATCCTGGTGTGTCACCTCCCAAACGGTAAAACTCCGTTAGTTGAAATTGGGGGTGTGACATGAGTGACGGCGGTTGCTCGGGGGACTACGCAATCCCCCCATGTACCAGTTAAGCGGTATTGATCATGAGGACAATACCCGATGTTGATCACGAGGACAACATCGTGTCATGTGGTGTTGATCACGAGGACAACATCAATGGGTCACGAGGACCCAACTATGCTAAGCGGTATTGATCACGAGGACAATACCTGTTGTTGATCACGAGGACAATAACATGCTAAGCGGTATTGATCACGAGGACAATGCCAGTAGTGACAAGGAATTGACGGTTAAGTGGTACTGATCACGAGGACAATACCAGCAGTGATAAGAATTAACAGTTAAGTGGTATTGATCACGAGGGCATTACCAACAGTGACAAGGAATTGACGGATACCTTATGAATGTTTTAAACTATTTTTGAAAAGTGAAGTATGTAAAGTTTTGCCTTAAGGGCAGTATGTATGTATTAGTAAATCTTTTGTAAAAAAATTGATTTAAAGTAAACGTTAGAACTCACTCAGCGTTGCTGATTTTTAGTATGCATATCAGTTAAGTGCATGTGTAGTTGATGGATGTGGATGCTCGGCTTGGCGAGAAGAGTTACCCGAAGATTAGTGTCTGGCATCCCAATTATGTTTATGTTATATTCTAATTTGATGTTGTTAAAGACAAATTGTATTAGACATGTTTATGTTTCCGCTGCGTATGTTGAGATTTTAAATCGTTTCCGCTGTGTTAATGAATGTCTTATGTTTAAAGTGCTATGTGTTGATGAGTAAATCCAATACGTGAGGCCTCTCGGGAAAGGGGCCTTACAAGTGGGATAATCCAAACAATTAGATACCCACTATTGAAGGCCCAAAAAGAAAGAAAAAAGTCTATTGGATTTTAGCCCAATCAATCCAATAAGCCCGGCCTTGGTTGGGTTATATCATATATGGATGTAAACCCAAACAAATAACAACAGAGGAAAAGACCAGACTAGAGGTGTACAAAAAAACCGGTTTGTGTTTTCTACCCGATCCAAACTGGTAAACAGGTTTAAGTAAAACCGGTTCGGGTTAACCCATAACCGCCGGTTTGTAACCGGTTTAAGATTTTCAGGAAGGAATCGGGTTGAGGACCGGTTTGTCTAAACCGGTTCGGGAAACCGTTTTTTAAACCGGTTTACCCGCTGAAAAATAAGTTACCGTTGTAAAACGGTATTATAGCCGTTTGGAGCCTTTTTCGCCCTTTTTTTGGACCCATTTGCACCCATAAATCAATATAAATAGGTGGGGGTGTTTGGGGTTGATCACACCTCTCTCTACACTCTCTAATCTCTACAAGAATAATCCAAAAAATAAAAATATATATTGTAATTTGTAATGTTTTCCAATTTCATAATTTTATTTTGTAATGTTTTTTTTTAATTTCCGAACTTTACAAATATTAATAAACGTTGAACTTTATGTTTTATATTTTTTATATATTTTTTTTCAATTTTTATATAAAATATTCAATTTATTTGAATTTATTTGATTTTTTGTTAAAACCGGTTTATAGGACAAACCGGTTTCTAACCAACCCTAATCGGTTTGATAGGTTAGGGATTTTTCACCTTCTAAACCGGGTTAACCCGAACCGGTTTATGGCCAAACCGGTTTTATCCAAACTTTGACCAACCAGTTCGAGTCAGGTTAAACCGGTTCGGTTTAAAAAAACCGATTTGTGCACCTCTAGACCAGACCTCACAATATAAAACACTGATTCTCCCTTTTTATCAGAGGCTATTAGTCAGAGGCTTAGGACAAGAGCCTACAAATACCCAATCTCAAATATTATATGCTAAAAGGAGAATCTCTACAAATACGAGGCAGGGACCAAAATACGAGTAGCCTTTCAACCACTAAAATAGAAGACCTAGGGTCAAAGAGGCTTCAACATAACAGGTATAAATACAAACGTCATCCGGCAAGGTAAAAACACTTTATTCCATCTCCAACTCTCTAACTCTTCACTCTCAAACACTATACTGATTTTCACGCCGGAGGTCCTTTCCTGCGGTGAGTCTAACGGCTTTCTTTTCTCTTAGCAGGGCAAGAATACATTTGGATGTTTTCATCGGTGTAGCAACAAATGGCGCCCACCATGGGACACGCTTCACTACAGATGATTTCGAAGTTATGTATCATTACCAACTAGATGATCTTTGAACTCCTTTTCTCCTTTTTTTTGTTCGCCATGTATGGAGAACACACTCCACGAGGAAGTCGTCCAGCCAAACCCCAGATGGTCCTCCGAAAATCTCGTTTACGATTGAGCTCACACCTGAGGGTATTAGGGACAATTTCCCACGCCTTAACTCATGAACGAGTACGCCCAAGAGGAATGATTACAGAGAGTCAGGGTTCACGTCGATTATTAAGAGGAACCTAGTGTCACCTTAACCCCAGCCTCTCCAGAGGAGGGAAATGTGATGATTACAACGGAAGCAGGGGAAATCCCAGTCAACCTTCCCGCATGATCACTCATGCAGATGACAATTGGGTTCGAAAATATGTATAATCAGTTTGTTAACCCCTACAGGTGGGCAGACCCCAAGCAATTCCCTTTTCTCCCAGTGGGTCAATCCTACCTTGTGGAACAGATGTATCAACAGTTTCCTTGGATAGTATTCTGCAAACCAAGCCCAAGGTCTTACACCCTTCCAATCCCAGACACTGCCTTGTGCTCAGGCGGTCTCACAAACAACCGCCATATAAAACAATCCCTACGCCACCTTTCCACAAAGCTACTACCTGTACTACTTGTCTGCACCCATACGTACCTATACTCAGCCAATGCCCAACTTGGGTGCAGAGGATGACTTTTCGAGGCCATACGTATCTAATGCCTTCACCAAATTCACAGCCATAATTGCAAACTTTAATTTCCCAAAAAAAAAACAAAAATTCCAACCCAACACTAGCTAGGGTCGTCTTCATTAGCTCTCGATGTCCCTCACAAGCTCGCTTACCATAGTCATGTCTGTTGCAACAGCCAAACATTTGCTTTACTTGAATGCTCCGTAGGAGCTCACTTTAAATTAGTCATACGATCACCAGTGAAGGCATTTCCTTTCCAAGGACTTAGGTGCAATCCTGCACTTACTCTTCCTTTGTTCCACTTTACTCGTCGTTACTCTTATCATTACCACGCGATCACGTGTGATGTTACATATAACTGATCGGGTGATTAAGATTATATCCGACATTTTCTTCCTAATCAGATACAAATTTAATTGGTTCGATTAACTAAGATATAAAAACAATTATTTAATCCAATATATACTCAATATCATCCTTCTAGAAAACCACTGAAACTTTGTTCAAATACATGTGATGTATATAATACAAAGCATGTGCCGTCATATGGTAAAAATGGAGACGATGGATGAAATATTGATCATGCTAGTAATCTTATATTGGGAAGATACAACGTATGCAATGACCACATGTGAGCAAAAAAACAGATATAAAGTGAAATAATGGCATGCGTGGTTGACTTGGATTAGTTAAGATTGTTTATCTTATTTTAAATTTAATATCATCATTTTTTTATTATATACTAACACAAAAGCTATTGTTCCTTATAATCCTAGAGAACTAGGTATTTGCGACCGCATTTTCAATCGTAAAACGGTCGTAATTGTCCTGTTGTGACTGTTTTGCAACCGAAAATGCGGTGGGAAAAATGCATGTCACAGTTGCCCTGCTGTCACCGAATTGCGACCGCTACTACATTTTGCGACAGAATTTGCAACGATTAAAACCGTCACAAATTTTGAGACCGCCCTTTTTTGCAACCAATTTAGTTGCCACCGCTTCAGCCTTCTTTTGGGACCGCTTTAGTTGCTACCGATTTGCCATCGCTTCAGGAAAAAAGGAAAAATCATTTATTTTCGATTAATTAAAAAAAGGAAAAAATCATTTATTTTCGATTTTAAAAAAGGAAAAAATCATTTAATCTGGGATATCCCTGCTCTCTTCCTCTTAATTAAAAAAGGGGAAATCATTTATTTTCGATTGTGTTTTCGTTTTTTACAAACAATATATTTTTTCCAAATATATACCCATCCATTAATATTTTTAGTTATTATTTTAAAAAACTTAATTCATGTTAATTAGGAAATTTTATAAACTATGGTAATATACGGAACCAAGTCGTCGCTAAATTTTTCATTATAAAATATATGTTGGTAGGGCAGCAAACTAGCTGAGGGGGGTTGGTTCGTTTATTTTAACAAGCTAAAATATTGAGACATGGCCGAGCTCGTAAAAAATCGAGCTAGCTCGTGGCTAGTCGAGCCACCTATATTTTTTTAATATTGATATGTAAAAAATAAAAATATAATCTTTTTAACCACTACTAGAAAACTGATAGGTTTGCAACACACTATTGCGTCGGAAATGCGTCGCAAATCACTGATTCCGACAAAATCGTCGTGTCAGAAAAACCTTCGTCGGAAATTTGTTTACGACACAATTCCGACGCAAAATGTGACACAATTCTGACGCAAAATGTGACACATTTGCAACTCAATTCAAACAGAAAAACTTACGACACTTTTCCGATACAATTTAACAATTTATTTAATAATTATAAATACGGTATTAATATTTTAAAATTTAATAATTATAAATATGGTATTTATATTTCAATTAATTAATTTTAGTTTAAAAATACTTACGACGCAATTCCGACACACTTTTTCCGACGCAATTCTGACACTTTTTTCCGACAAATTTTTTTCTTTTAAAAAAAATCAAAACAAAAAAATCCAAATTGTTTTTTGCTATAAAATACGCTAAACATGTATTAATAAAACAATCCGGAATTAACACACAAAGCATCTTTTACAAATTAAACTAAAAAAAATTCCATTCATTGTTTCATTTCCTATCACATCTCCTCAAGTGTTGTCATTTCTTTTTCCATTTGAACTTGCAAAGTACGAATCTACAAACAATTAATAAACATGTTTAATAATTAGTAAACAAACACCACAGTAATAATCATAATAGTTGCGGAATTTCCGTTTACAGAAACACAAAACACGAAATGAGAATCAATAATTAACTACTTAATATATGGCCATTTGCTTCAATCTTGGAGATTTTAATCTAGTATGTTACATGCAGGAGACAATTGTTGGCATGACTTTCTAATCTTATTGTTGTGATTTTTAATCTTAATGCACTTAGTTGGAATACTTCTACGTGTTATCTGGGTATGGTAGGATATCCTTGGGCTAAGTTTTAAAAAAAAAATCAATTCGACAATGGAATATGCATAGCGATTAGAACCGGATGTCAACCAAAAGATTCGATCACTAACCTTTTAATAATGCAATGCCTGAAAGACTGCCACAAGCCAAGCTAACCAAGACAGTCGAATCTTCCGGTCTATCACACAGAAAAAACAGACATTAGAGATCAAAAATCACTTATACATTTGAGTTCAAGAAACTAAATACCTTATCAAAGGAAAACAAGTTTTGATGGACCCCTTCTCTAGCAAGTAAATCACAATCCCGTTTAGCAAGTGAGAAGGGAAGTCCATTATTTGCCATAGGGAATTCAACCTGCTATAAAACACAAAAAGCAACAATTATTGTATTTTTCTTGTGAATTTTGAAGGTAAATAATATTGAAATAAATTTAGATAATAACTAACCTTCGGATGCCCACATTCGTTACCCATAAATTTTAGGTAAGCAAGACCACTAATCGAGTATGTAATTAATCTGATCATCTATATAACAACACAAATACGTATTAAAACATCAATTACACCAAATTTAATTACTAAATGGAGTTTTCTTTTTTTGTGAAACAGTCAATGTTCATCCAGTACCATCTCTATTAATACCAAATAGGTGTCTTAGTGTAAAAACTATCTACAGCCAGGACACTCAATTTGGTGTGATCAACCATTCATCTTTGCCAAATTACACCAAATCTAGTGCAACATTATTCATCATACCAAATATTCATATCAGTCATTTTAACTATTATAAACATTAGATAATGTAAATGGTGACCGAGTAAACCTCAATGGCAACAAAAAAGAGAGATGAAAAAGTGCTCACAACATACTGAAATCCAACTCTTTGACTTTCTTAGAGTGCCAGAAAAGCGATCTCGTCGGAGGGACGGTTTAAGCCGGAAAACGGTTCTCAGCATACTGTTGCCCCCCCCCCCTCCTTCTGTCATCGTCTTCTCCTTCTCCTGGCCGGGCATCATCGGGTCCCGTGACCCTTGCCGCCGTCGTCGTCTCCGCCTATTGCGGCGGAACCCTAGTAGCCGCTATCACTGAGAGGTTGTATGTTGCCAGAAAAAGAACGACAAATTGTCGGATTAGTGGCCGTCGCCGCCACCCGCAAGAGAGTTCCAGCGCCGCCATACACCTTCGTCTTCCGCTGTTTCCCCCGTCGTGCGAGATGCGGATGTTAGATCATATAATTTATAATGCAAGTTCAATGCATAAGCATGTTTTGATAATTGTTAGTTCATTGGGAGCTTCTCAGTTCCACTTATAGAAAGAAAATGAATATAGACTTAAGGTTCGATATTAGATCAACGTTTAGTTCCATCTTTTTTAATATTTTTTTTTTAGTAAAACTGCCATAATTTAAGGTTATAATTAAAATTTGTGCTCGAGTTAAACGAGCCGGCTAACAAGCGAGTCATGAGTCGAGCACACCTTAACTCAGGTTCATTTTGTTTACGAACAGAGCCGAGCCGGCTTGGCTTGTTCGCAGTGACGGATCCGAGATTTTTACTAAGTGGGTACAAAAAAAGTACGATAAAATTAAAAAAGATAAAAATGAACTCCATTGAAACTTTTAACAATAAACTTCATTAAAAGTTTAAACAATAAACTTCAATAAATATAACTTTGAAAATGAGTCAAATGGGATGAAAGTTGTAATGTTTTGAAGTACTTTCATGTTAACTTCGTTAAAACAATCACAAAACTCTTGAATTTCTATATCAACACACGTGTTAAATAGTCAAACTTATAATAATGTTGATTGGTGATGGCGTACCTATGTCTTTAGAAGAATTAGTTGTATCTTTTTGAAGATGATAACTTTCGTTTCAAAAACATTTCCATAACAACTCATAAACAACAATTAACCAATAACAATGAACAAACGTAAGAAACTAGGAGTTTACCATGAAAATTTTGGGCTTGAAGGGGTGCTCCCCCCCCCATAGACACTAGGTTTAATGTATTTGCCCCTGCTTGTTCAGCTCGGTTTGTAAACAAGCTGATTTTGAGTGAACTTTGCTTTTTTAACAGCCCTATTCGTCCCCAAGTCCATGGGAACTGAAAGCCCTTACAAAATGATTAAAGATGTAACAAAAATGATGACGACAAGCTTTTTTAAATCGATGAAAACCGTCACAAATTAGGCTTTACGACTGAATGATCTAATCTAAATTAGTAGTGGATGGAGTTACAATTCCAAAATCTATCTATACTAATAAATAAAAATACTAGTGGACACGAGTCATTTTCTGGTACATTCTCATTATGTTTTTTCCGCTTTTCTCTCATATTAAATAATGACATTTTCTGGTACCAAAGAAATGTTGGCACTGAAAATTTAATCGGCTAGCTTAGCCGGCTTTAGCCTTTTAGCAATAACAATGTCAATGAAACAGTATGCTAAATTTGGATGTTCATTTCTGAGTATTTTCTTGATCAAATGTCCATTTTAAATTTTTCCCTTTTTATATTCTTAAATCTTAAATCGTCTTATTTCTCTGCCATGTTGCTATAGAATATATGAGTTGTTCACTTACCACAAATATTTAAAATAAAAATAATTTATGCAAACACGCTATACGATAAGGTTTCATCAATCTTAATAAACACCGGTAGATTTAACCCGCGTTCCGTTGAAAGAACAACGTATATTAAAAAAACAACACATAATTAAATGCTCATAAAAAAAACAACACATAATTAAATGCTCATCAGTTTATTCGTTTGTCGATTTTCTATATTAAAAAAACATATTTTTGTTATGAAAAAACACATCATAAGGGTATATTCGAAAATGTTTAAGAACACGAATGTTGATTTACAAAAACCTACAAAAAAAACATCGAACCAGAAGAAGAAATAAAATAATGGAAAAAAAATCTACTCTTTATGGGGTTTCAAAGTTGGGAGTCCAATTGTCTTGGGTTCAAGACCAAATGTTGAATTTATATATAAATATGCATAGATACATACACATGATATATGTATAAATATATAAAGCAATGAAGTTTCCAAAATAATTATTTTATGCTCCCATTAGTAACTAAAATATTTATTTGTGAAATTTAAGAATTGTGTAGTTTGTATTTATGTAGCTTGAATCAAAATGCATACGATTTGACAAGAAAATCGAATAACTAAAAAAACAAAATACAAATTTAGCAATCTTAAAAAACATTATATTTTAAAATTTATAACACAGAATTAAAACTATTAAGAAATTAAAAAAAATTAATAATATTAAAAATTATTTTTTTTAAATTAATTTTGACATCAACAACATCATTGTTGGTGTAAGCAGTTGAACCGACAGAGGGGACGGGGGCTAGGATTCGAACCCGTGTTGCACGCATGAGGAACCGATGTTTAATAGAGTTAACAACCAATTAAATTAATAACCTATGAAAAAATGTTACATGGCATACCCTGATTGAACGTGTTTATTGTTCATCAGCTAGCAGATTAATGTTCTTTTTATTTTATTTTGTGACAAGAATATGATGATAGAATATGTAATTGAAATGTTGACACAATCGTTTAATGAATTTATTACTCTAATTTCATATAATTAATAGGTTTATAGTGTGAATTTTTGTAACCTTATATATAATTAAATTCTTTAAAAAAAAGTGTGTGATTTTATATTACATTTTCTTGCATACTTTGAACAAAAAAAAGTATACGACATTCGATTTTAGCAAATATCTTATAAAATTATACATAAATTAAAGTGTGTGTTCATATAACTTATGATGAACATATTATATCAAGTTAATTACATGGATATTTCATGTGCTAAGGTTTTACACTGTAGTTTGGTTTTAAGTTTTAAAAATTTACGATCACAATACTCATTGTTCACTTAACCAAAATACTTGGATCCTTCAAACTATTTTACAAAACATAAATTTTAAGAAAAAAACAATTTTACTGTTATTAATAAAACTTTACAAAAATAAACCCTATTCAGCTAAGCTTTGTTGCCTCCCCCCAACTATTCCAACTTCATCATCCCGCCGTTAAGAGCGAAGCTTAGTGAGGGCCCGGGGGGTCCCGCCTTCCCCCTTCTCCCGATTTTTCGTTCATAAATATTAATTTATACGTAGTTAGCCGAAAATTTTATAGGTATTAAGTTACATCCCCTGATAAGAAAAAAATTCCCAGCCTCCATATGTTTTTCTTCAAATTTCGTCACAGTCCGCCACCACTTCTGATGATCTATCCCAACGTGGCTCCTTCACCATTTAGTTTGAAACACTTTATGCATACCTTAAAATCATCAATCTAAGTGTTGCATTTTCCGCCGCATCACACGGGCACCCCAGTAGTAAGCCAATATAAGTATTTCTAGTAAATAAGAAATAGACTTGTCAAATGTGTAATATGTTGACTTTTCACTTGTAATATGCTGACTTTTCACAAGTGTATATATTTGATACTATCTTAAAATCTCGTGTATTACACGAGATTGTATATTAAAAAAATAAAACTTATAAATTTGTAAATACGTCCTAACTTGTCAGACTATTATGATCGTCTCGAGATATATCAATTGGAAATGTGTGTATATAAAAAATTAGTATTTTTCTTTAATTAGTTATATTTTGATTTTCTATTATATATTATTATTTAATATAATTAGTATTATTCTTTAATAATATATTTATTATATTATTATTATTTAATAAGATGTAGACGAATTTATTAGAAGAGACAAGTGGGAAAATCAATATGAGAAGCACGAGAAAGTGACAAATATCCACCTTAAACCTTTATTTAGTAGTATATATATCTCTGCTACACAAGTGGTCTTGCTTAGTTAACCACACTGACTGTTTCCCTTAACTCACCTCATGGCCGAATCAACTCCCTCATCGTCGCACAATTCACCACCAACCCCGTCTGCCACCGCAATCCAAACCACCAGATCATCGTGGCGTTTGGGGCTATTCCTCTCTGCCGTGATCACTGTCCTTATAGCTTTACTTTTAGTCCAGTTGGATAACTTCGATGCCGCTCCCTATCCTTCCGATGAGTTGGCTAAGAAACCCATTCTCCTAACACCTCAGATGAACCCACGGGTGCTCCATGGTTCAGAAAAGATCGGGGAGGGTCAGTTGTTGGGGCCCGAAGACATCGTGTATGACCCCAAGTTAGGGGTTATATACACGAGCTGTGGTGATGGGTGGATTAAACGAGTTAGTGTGAATGACTCAGTGGTGAAGGAGTGGGTTAACACCGGTGGTCGGCCTCTTGGACTTGCTCTTGGTTACTCAGGGGAAGTTTACGTCGCTGACGCTTTTAAGGTTAGCTGTATATTTTTTTAATTTTATCTCTTTATAATGAATACAGTTTTATTATAAAGAGATAATAAAATGGTAATTACGAAGATAATACTGTTAAACTAAGTTGAAGTTTCAAAATAAAAAGAGAACTAAGAATTATAATAATCTTGCCAGAATCTTTTATATCTTTCAAGTTTGTTTATATTTTTTGAGTTTTTTTAGGAAGTTGTTTAGATCTTAAGGATATTTTGTAGCAAAACATATGCAATTTTTTGGACGAATATTTTTTATAATAAAACAAATACAATATAAAAAAAATAATTTTAATTTATATAAATATTAAAAATAAAATAGAGTGCATGTGAGATTGAGTCATTTTTTGCAAAAAACTGTCAATGTTATATGATGAGTTATCGTAAAAAAACTTTATATAATTTCACAAAATGTAGGAGTAAGTTCTCAATTTTCCGGTCATTAACTCGTTTATTAGTACCAATTCTTCATAATTTTAAATTTATCATTGAAAACCTTCCTTTTATATATATTTAAAAACAAACTACACGAACTAATTAATCATACAAAAAGAAGTTAAGAAACTTAACCGCATTATTTGTAAAAGTACAGTCATTTTTCTTTTATTTTTTTTAACGCTTTAATTTAAGCAATTATGGCTGGGTCTGTCACAGTGCCACCTAACCTCTCTTAAGTTGACTTGGAGTTTATTTTACGACAGGTGGTATTTGTTCATTTAATAAACTATATTATATGACATTATTAATTTCTTGCAATAAATTATTGTCGCTTAAAAGTCGTTGCTAATAGAAATATAGAATAACTGAAATGAGCGTAGATTTGTGACAACCAATTTCTTCTTAAAGCTAACGTTTATGTTATAAAAGTATGATGCCCTCACGCGCAGAGGCGGAGTTAGGCTTTTGGCAGCAGGGTCAACCGAGCCCACTCGATTTCAAACTTTTAATAGTAGTATATTACGCGAATGCCCAACGACCCCAGTCTTTTTTCAAGGTTGACCCCATTGATTTTTAAAACAAAACTTTTTGAGCCTGAACCTTGAAAAAAAAATATTGTTTAAATCTAATTAACTCTATTAATTAAACTCATAAGTTATATTTATTTAATAAACTCATAAGTTAATTAACTCTAACTCTCTAAGCTCGTAAATTAAATTTATTTTTGTAATTTGATAGCCCATACCCATTGCCCATTGACGATTTGATCCATAACTCATTAAAGCATTAACCCAACTGGTTAATTAGTATTAAATCTAATTATAAAAAAGCCACACATAAGAGAGACAGAGATAGTAGCGACGATCATAATTCTGTTTGATGTTCCAAAATCCAACATTCAATAAAACCGGTTACACGATAAGTGTTGAGAGATGTTTTTTCTTCAATGAAGCATGTATAACCGGACTTGCGTAACCGGATGGGTGATGAATATATGAATGATTATTGCATTTGTTACATTGAAAAAAAGTCTTTAAAGATGTTTCTGTCGAAGATCCGATGGATCGTTTTCAAAAGATTAAAACCCGCTGGGAACAACTATAGAATCTAATGTCTTTTATTTATTTCTAATGACATTGAATTTTTACCATTTGTTTTCTAATGACAATTTATTTTCATTATCATATCGTACCTTATTATGTGACCGACCCGATCACCCTAACCGAACCAGCCTAAAAAAATGTAGTCGGGAACTTAAATATTAAGCATCGAAAAGAAACGACCCCACTGAAAAAAAAATTCTGGCTCCGCCACTGCTCACGCGAGGCTGCAAGGGTGTGCGTATTGAGGTGTGGAAGTGTTCGGGGGGAAGGAGTGCAGTGGTTTAGTCTCTATCTACAGTGTTGGAAATTTGTTCAATACCATTTTCAAATATGGAAAGATTATGCCAGATTATTGAGAAGTAGTGTTTTAGTCTCTATCTACAGTGTTGTATATTTGCGTACCTGGATGATGATTTCGATCAAATTATGCAAACCTGTGATCTTGATTTGTGTCTTCATAAAGACTTCAGTAGCCTGGATTGTCTCTGAATCGTAAAACACTTTCAGATAAACCTATTTGCGGGTTACACACAATGATTTATCAGATAAGACTGAGAATTTCTTCTACATGAAATCGGATTTCTTGTTCCTGTGAAGATCGCATACGAACTCTTGTAACCGTGCGTTCTTTTCTTTTCTGTTTTTTCGTATGCGCCCGCTTTTTCCTTTTTATGGCATAAAAAGTCAATCGAATAGATCTATATTCTCAAAGCATACAGATTGATTTAAGTGTACAAGTCAAGATCCAAGCCCAACACGTGAGCCCAATTCAATGTATTTAAACAAGCCCACTAACCTTTAATCATAAGCCCAAGTAATTAAGGCCCAAATAACATTTAGGATTAAATCGAGCCTGCACTCCCGCGTCACCTAACTCGTTTAGTCTCTAACGTTATTTACTCGATCGACAAGTCAATCCAATAACCTAAAACGTCCGTTGATAACACTAAAATTACCAACATACAGGAACGAAGGAGACGCTCACTTTTGTGGTAACTATACGTGGATTAAGCTTTTAAGTCATATTATGAAACTATGAGAAAGAATAATTAAAGCAATAATTAGACGGGAAACTCGAGTTACGGTGAACAATTTGGATTTATGTCAGTGCGGGCTACTACGGAGGCAATACACATTCTAAAGAGATTGGTGAAAAAGTATAGGGGGAAAAGCGGGATTTGGATATGGTGTTCATTGACCTTGAAAAGGCTTACGAAGGTGTGTCGTGGCAAGTGATATGGGATAGTCTTGAAAGAAGAGGGGTTCCTAGGAGGTATGTAGAGATAATTAGGGATATGTATGATAGGGTTAAGACAAGTGTACATGCGCTAATTGTGTATACATATTTCTTTCTTGGTAAGGTAGGCCTTCAAAAAGGGCTCGCGTTGAGTTTGTTTTTCTTTTTGTAGTAGTCTTGTATGAGTTGTCAATTAAAGTCGATCCAAGAGGTTGGATTAGTGACAAGCAGCTTTTGAACGCAAAGGTTTAAGGATAAGTCGATCTAAAAAACAGTATCTCTACTTTAACATCATTAGTGTAGAAGATGAGGATGACACCCAAATAACTATTGAAGACCAAGGTGTTCTGCAAACAACCAAGTTCAAGTATTTAGATTTTTTTGTTCAGTTTGACGAGGACATGGACAGTGATGTGGCACACCACATTCAGGCGGGTTGGTGTAAGTGGAGAGCATCCACCAACGTATTGTGTGACAAAAGGTTCCCAACAAGACTTAAAAGGAACCTTTATAGGGTTGCAGTTCAATCGGTTTATGTTATACAGATCCAATTGTTGGGCTATCAAGAAGACTCAAGCGCAAAAGATAGAGGTAGAAGAGATGAGGACGTTGAGGTGAATGTGTGTGCACACTAAGCTGGAACGGATAAGAAATGAAATGATTCCAACATTAGGGTTAACACCCTTGACCCTTCTACTTACAAATATTACATAATAAACACTGAACTATAACTTCAAACTAATTGCAATTCTGACCCGTTAACTTTATCCAAACTTGGTTAACAGTTAAGACTGTATACTTCAAAACCTTTTAACAATGTGACATGATTTGTTTATTTGTTAAGCCCTTTTTTAGTTTAGTGATTTCAATTTACCCATGGAACACAGTTTATACTACTGTCTTTTATTTGTCTCAAAATTTATTACATGTTAGAATTACTGTTTTTTAACATTTAGAATACCGTTTATATAATATAGAAATTGGAAGCAATTATCAAAGTTAAGAAACACAAAAATCATCTAAGCGTGTGGTCCAATTTTTTTTTCTTAGGGAATACTTAAAATAACCAAAGATGGCGAAATAGAAGCATTGACAGATGAGGCCGAGGGTGTAAAATTTGGAACAACAGATGCCGTAACAGTTGCAAAAAATGGTGTATTGTACTTCACTGATGCCACTTGGAAATACAACTTGCACAGTTCTGCGTTAGACATGTATGAAGGTCGGCCTCACGGTAGACTCATTAGTTATGATCCATCCACAAGGCAGACCAAAGTGATCGCTCGTGATCTCTACTTTGCTAATGGTGTTGAAATGTCCCCGGAGCAAGATTTTATTATTTTCTGTGAAACCCCAATGTAAGTTTGATCACTTATTTCTAATGGTGGTATTTCAACTCATTTTACACGAATACCGGTTGATTTAGGTAAGATATCATATAAAATGGGCCAAATAGTTATATTTTAGCAACTTACCTAAAAACAAAACGGGTCAACTTCAAAGGGATTGAAAGTTGTGTGAAGTGTTTATCAAATGTTTTTAAACTTCTAAATTGATTTATCCAAACATATTAATTAGATATTAGTTTGATAGTATACTATACTAGCTATTTGTAACCTTATTTAATACATTAAATCATGTTAGCCCAGGATCATTTATATAAGATTAGGATTATTTGGATTGAACAAAAGATGAGTATGCACAAATTTGTGCAGGGACTCTTGAACAAGAAACACTGCAACAATAAAACACACACTAACACACATTATATTTATATGTTCTGCATTTACAAATGATGAGTTCATGGGTATTTATACACATCAGATTTGACAGGCATTTAACTGTCTAAAGACGGTTATTTGCGGTAATCAACTGTCCAGTTGACCCGTGACTTTCCCTAATATGCAGACTTTGACTTTTGTTATTTGAGACTAAATATATTTGATTTCTTGATTAATATTTCCAACAAATCATTCATAAAATTCAAAAGAAAATGTTCATGGGTTAGCCCAGCTTGGACAAAACCGCTTGGACATGTATTACTTGAATAAAATTTCCATTGACGTGAATTCATTTTGATCCATTACTCAATCTACCTAGTTTATCACCTCTACTCGTCTCCATTTTACGTCTGTAAAGACCTTAAAAACCTAGAGCTTTGACATTTTGGTGACAAAATCTGCAGGATGAGATGTAGTAGATACTACATACAAGGGGAAAAAGAGGGTTTGATAGACGTATTTATTGATAGATTGCCTGGTTTGCCCGACAACATACGTTATGATCTCGAAGGCTACTACTGGATTGCGATTCCCGTGGTAAATCGAAATTTTGTACATACAGAAATAAGTTAATTTAATTATTCTATATTACAATCATGTAGTTTTAAAACTAAATGTATCAATTGGACGGGCCATGAGAGTTAAGTAACGCTATTAACCATTCACTTTTAGTTACACTTTTGTTCATCCTAGTTGGATCCATCATCCGTCATAATTAACAAACTGGTTGAACAAAATGAGAGCTTTTGATTGAATCAAACATAACGCTTGGTTGGTTTATATGTTTTTGGTAGGAGCATACATACGAATGGGATCTTGCACGCAAATATCCATACATCCGGAAGCTTTTTGCGTTTTTGGAGAAGTACTTGAAACCACCTCCGTTAGCGAAAAACTCAGGGGCAGTTGTAGTGGATTTGGATGGGAATCTGATCGGCAGATACTACGACCCTGAATTGAAGTTTATTACTACAGGGATAAAGATCAAAGAACATTTATATCTTGGAAATCTATTGTACTCCTTCATTATTCGCCTCAACCTTACTCAATATCCTGCTACTCCACAGTCTTCCACAAAATCCTAATAAAAAGAAGAAGAAGAAGATATATTTAATGCATTGGTATGTATAAATGTATCATGCGGTTCTAAACATGGTATTGATTATGAAATGATTACTATATACGCTATCTTTCTCTTTTTAATCGTTGTTACGAAATTTTATATGTAAAAAATTGAAACTTCAAATTAAGCATTGTAAAAATTCAGTCATATTCTAAATTGTGTCTGTCATAAAGAAAATAAATAAAAGGAAATAGAGAGAAGTTGGGGAAGAAGAAGAAGTTCATAGCATACGTTTATGATAAGTCATTCAAGTTCATATATGACTGCATCAACAACCTTGTGTTGTGCTACTTCCACCAAGATCTGTCACATAGTGATTTTTACAACTCTGGTCCCTTAGATGTTTTCTAAGTAATCTTTTTTGTCCGGATGATGATGTGGCGATTCAGTAATGATTGGCTTGAAAAGGGAACGCTAGATTTTTGTACATAATAAAGAGTTTGTATTACTTGAATTGGATTACAAGAATACAAGAGTACTTGACAGATGGTGTTGCTTGGATGATTCAGGAATGAGCCATCATCTTCCTATCATAAGTTATAGTTGTCGTGCATACTTGGTCCCTTTGATGAAGTATAGATTATTTGTAAATGTGACGGGAACGACTATTGTCTTTCGGAAGAAATACATACCAACACAAATTTGTAGTCGTCTATTGGCTTGGCACAATGGATAAATCTAAATTGCCTCTCAATGCTCCGATCTTGGCTTTTTAGCCACATGCCATCCCTTCAATTGGTTTGGCGTCAACGACTTTAATCCATTTGTGTCACGTAGTCATCTTGATACAGAGTCTTCTGACCTCGTCCTTTGAGATGAAATTTTCACTCACAGTGTATTTTTGTAACCTTTTTATAAGTTCTTTTACAAAAAAACGTGTGATTTTATATTACATTTTCTTATATACTTTTAAAAAAAGAGTATATGACATTCGATTTTAGCTATACATAAATTAAAGTGTGTGTTGATATAACTTATGATGAACATATTATATCAAGTTAATTACATGGATATTTCATATGCTAATTAGGTTAGTTTGGTCTATAGAAGCTTTTAAATTTACAATCACAACTCATTGTTCAATTAACCAAAACACTCAAATCTGTTAAAATTTTACATTTCGTTTTTTATTATTCAATTTGATAATCTATTATTTGCTCTTTCTAATCTATGCGTCTAGTTTTGTTTTTCATGATTGGGCCTGCCTACATTTCTGGGCTTTATTGCTGCTCTTGGATTTCCTTGCATTTTGGATGGACTAAGCTTCTTGTGTTGCTGCTCATGAGCCAGTAGCCCATGTAATTTGATTCCTTAATCCCTAATTAAAGCAGATCATTTCATGATTAGAGATGAGTATAGAATCCCTTCTTTTGTATGCTGATTTCAAGCCTCCAAGAATGCTCTCTAATTTGGTATGAGATTATTAATCGCATGATTTGTTGCTGTCATCCCGCTGTCTTCAAGCCTCATCTCCTTCGTCTGGTTAGCTCCAGTCTGTCTTTCCTTTTTAGCCCTAAAGGAGTGCGTGATTGCCCCTCTATCCGTTAGGGCTTCTCCTTATAAGATTCGATGCCTTCTTCTTCTACAAACACGAAGAATAATTCTGAAGTTTATGCTTCCTGGTGCGATTGTCTATTTAGGGTTTTAAAACCTTTTATCTTCGTCTTCATTTCGCTGTAATCTTTGTTGATTTTAAGAAATAAAATCATTTATTTTACCATATTTTGACAAAAGCCTTCAAACTAACCGATGTTAAAAATCTATTTTTTAAGAAAAAACAATTTTACCTTTATTAATAAAACTTTAAAAAAATAAACCCCATTTAACTAAGCTTTGTTTCCTCCCCCCAACTAAACTTCATCATCCCCGCCACCATTTCTGATGGTCTATCCCAGTGTGCCTCCTTCACCCTTCTCTCGTCCCCAAGTCCTTCGATCTTCCCATTCATCCATCATGTCAGGTGTTCATATCAAAACCTAGTACCACATTTGCTTGAAATTCCTTGATACTTGATGGGAAGGTTATATCTAGTCAGGTGTGCACCCACATATAACATCAACGAACGGTTGTGTTTATAATATGGTTACATAGACATAGGCGCCTCTATAGTATAAGCACAAATTACATTGTTTTAACTTAATACTTTTTAAAACATAAATGTAACGGAATGTTAGATCTCTTCGCTCGGGTAACTCCTCAACCAAGCCCTGCATCCATCAGCAAGCATCCAACCTACACTTAACCTGATATATATACTAAAAAATTAAATTCATTGAATGAGTTCTAGCTTTATATAAAACAATAGCTTCAAACATTTAAAGGGCTTTTGTTGAAACATAAAGTTCAACTTTTATAACAAACATAACTCATACATAACATATCGTAAGGCATACATACGTGTATATATATATATATAGATCAAAATTGCGCCATCTCGTAATCATTACATCATGAGTTTGGGTACTGCCCCTCCGTACAGTGACACATGCGCATAGTATTGCCCCTAAGGCTCACGACACATAGGCCGACAATACAAACATAAACAGGGGTCACGTTAACCCTGAAACAATCGTCATCACTTCCTTACCAATTGTGCAATCGTTAGCTAGCCACAAAGGCCCATATAAATGTATTGTCTAATATAACATAACGTAGCGTCTGTCCCCGAAGGAACCATGGCAGATTTGATTTTAATATGACTTCAAAAACGTTCACATCTTTCTTTAGAAAATATTTCTAAAGTTCACAGTTAAAGCATTTGTATGTTTGTTTAAAAAATATCATTTCATTCATAATTATTTCATTTCATCATTGGCAACACATTTCATAAACATACTTTATAACCTTCACATCATTACGTACGCATACCAGCCACAAAACATTTTAAAACTTCATAAAAATTGGGCATCTAGAACTTATCGGCTATCAACAACTATTTCAGTTGGAAGGCAATAAACTTAGGTAGAAATGTTATTCGATCTGAATGAAAATTAACACACGAAATCTATCAAACACTTCTAGTGTCACCTGTAGTGTCTCCATGACAGTATCGTCGGCAGTGTCGCCATTACTAGTGTCATCGTAACTTATGTTATGGACTTTCGCCAATCATTAGTGTCTCCTCTTAGTGTCGCACTCCGGCCGACGGCGGATTAAACGTCGGGGCAAACGCGGTTGTTCATAAGTACATGATCATCTATTATTAAATGACAATATTTATTTATCAACTTAAAATCATCTGTTACAAAGGAAAATAAAACGTTCAAAACATAATTTAAATTAAACTAGGTCCAAGTCCTAGGTGAGCAAGTAAGGTCCTCAAACTGGTGCACCTGAAACATGTGAGTAAATGTCAACTACAAATAGTTGGTGAGTAACATAGGTTTTGACACTAACAAAAGTTAAGTAAAAAAAGTATTTGTAATTTAATATTGTTCAAAGCATAACTATGGCATAAATGTGAAAACATACAAGGTTTCAAGCGTACAATTCAATTCGTAGTAAATGGAAAACCGGTAAGTACAATCCCACTGATTGTGTTTTGAAAAAATAGTAATATGGTACACACAAAACTCGCCAAGGTCTGTGTTAACTGGAATCGGATTCCCCTATAAATGATCATGTTGGGTACTACCTTAGGCCTGGGTAGCAGGTTAATGAATGTACTGACATGAACACATGTAATGGTCGCCAAGTAGTTTAAGACATAAAACACATAGTAAATAATATGAGAACAATGGTATTGAATTTGGTATGTATAGTATGTAAACATGTTCCACCCCGAGTATTTGTTAACAATAGTAATAAGAAAAAGGGGGCTATGAAACTCACTTGAAATATGTAGCTTGAAAATCACACGAACAAGATGTTGCACAAGTGCTTAGCTAACCATAAGGTTAACCTCTGATTTAATAGTGTAATAGAATCAATGGTGCGCTCAAGTGACTAACGGGAATCCTAATGTACAAAGGAGTCGGGTGTGGGGATACTTGGTTAAGTTGGAGAATGTTTGTTTAAGTTTCAAATGTTACATATGAAATCCCTTGTAAAAGTAAGTGTGTATGAGCACATGATTCTAGTTGTTTTGTAAATGATTAGGTTAATGCATATATATGAATAATTAATTTATGCTCTTTTGCTTATAAACCAAAACGAAGTAAATGAATAACTAATTTATTCTTGTTAATAAATAAATAAAGGCGTCGATCTAATTATTTGGTAATCAAGCCAAGATTCATGGTATACTAATAATGTTATAGGTAAATAAATAGTTTAACGACATAAATAATTGAAACCAAATTTTGAGACATAATGTTCTTAATAAATAATTAATTAAGCCATAATTAAGTATTTAATTAAAAGAACAAAGCATGTGTTAGAAAAAAAAATAAACTGTATTGAAATCTGATTATGTAAAATAATAAGTACAATAATTTCGTTTGTTTCGTAATTATACATAAATGATTGTGTCTTAATTAAATAAATAAACAAATAAGTAAATAATTAATGAGTAAATAAATAAGTAAAAGAGTAATTGGTATATAAATCGTTTTATTTATTTTAGTTTGGATTCCATGAAAACTAAGTGTAAAATATTGTTCGAACTAATAAATAATCAAATTATAATTAAAAGTATGCAACTTGATTTGACTGAAACAAACAAATTGTATAAATTTTTATAATGTACAAGAATTTATAAAAATAAATTTATAAACCAAAGGTTTTAAATATTAGTTCTTTAAAAGTAAATTTGTTGTTTAATTTAAAGTTGGTTAGGTTTTTATCCCACATGTAACATTTAAAATGTTTTTTTTACAAGCAGTCCTTTTTTTTATTTTACAAGCAGTCCCTGACGTGCCTTCTTCCCCATTCACCCCAATCAAGCCCTAGCCCTAGCCCTAGCCCTAGCCCTAGCCCTAGCCCTTGCCCTTAAATTCGTACCAAATCGATGATCAGAACATGGGGCTTTTGGTATAGGAGATTAAAACGAGTAAGGAGGTATGATTTTTACCTGGAATCGAGCTCGAAACCGTCGAAATGAAGGGTGTTCAGGTCTCCACTGAAGTCGCGAACCGAGAGAGAAAGGAGCCGGGAAAACAGGATGTTTTAGGTGTAAATCAATTGTCAACAGGTATAGGGACTTTGTGGTGTGATTACCACGCACATAACAGGTTCCAATCAATTAAATTGATGGGGTTTAAGTCGATGTTCGTGATTCGAATGCCATAACCGAAAAATGAACATAATTGAGTTTAAACCCTTGTTTATGATCGAATTGAATTGCAATAATCATATGTAACTGATCAAGACACGTCTGCGCATGATTGTTAAGTATCAATAGTTTTGAATCTGTCGATCTTGAGATTGGTTTGGTGTAGGTTGACTTTCAGTGGGTCAAAATTGAAGAAAAGGGGGAGGATGAACAAAATTTACAATTTGGTCCCTGATGTTTCATGGTTTTAACATTTCATGCTTAAACTAGGTTTTTAATCAGAAATAAAGTTCCAGAAATTATAAATTAAACCCTGAACTTTTATAAAACATAAAAGTCATCAAATCTTAAAAAAAAATTATAGCATCTAATAAAAGTAAATGTTATATTTAAATGTTACAATTATATAAATTTTTTTGTAAATTTAGAATAGTTTTATTTCCATTAAAATTATTTACTTTGAAATTTTAAATAATGTGATTTTATAAACCATATATTTATAGAATTTATAATGTAGATCTCTATATGTTTGTATGTATATATTTATATACATTTATACATATAGGTTTAGAATATAACTTAACATGTATATAAATTTATTTAATAGAATAATAATGATTATATAATCCTTTATATAAAAATTTATTATTTTTGAATTTGAAATAATTGTATCCAATGTATGTATGTATGTGTACTCATGAAATGAAATGGATAAATAGGATAATTTATTGAGATGAATTGACGCAAACCACATGAAAATGAAACTACAAGTGCCGGAAAAGTAAAAATATAGTCCGAAATTTCATGGGGATTACACTTAGTGTCACCACCTTAGAGTCTCTACTTGAACAGTATCACCACTTTAGTGTCTCCACTTGAACAGTGTTCCCACCTTAGTATTACCTCATGAACAGTGTCACCACTTTAGTATCTCCATTTAATGAATAGACGTTAGTTTGAACCATTATCTCAAGTCGTGTGTAAGATAAGATACATAGAAAATTGAACATTTCACCCCAGATCATGTAATTTTCTCAAACATTAATAAGAAGAATAAATAAAACATAATCCGGCATTAATTAACCGCTCTGTACACACCCTAAAATTACCAACCTAAGTGTTATGTTTCTAGGAAGGTCGCTTGGACACCCCAATAGTAAGCCTATATAAGTATTTCGAGTAAATAAGAAATAGACCAGTCAAATGTTTAATATGCTGACTTTTCACAAGTGTATATTAGTATATATCTCTCTACTACACAAGTGGTCTTGCTTAGTTAACCACACTGACTGTTTCCCTTAACCCACCTCATGGCCGAATCAACTCGCTCATCGTCGCACAACTCATCACCAAGTCTGCCACCGCAATCCAAACCACCAGTTCATCGTGGCGTTTGGGGCTATTCCTCTCCTCCGTGATCACTGTCCTTATAGCTTTACTTTTAGTCCAGTTGGATACCTTCGATGCGGCTCCCTATCCTTCCGATGAGTTGGCTAAGAAACCCCTTCTCCTAGCACCTCGTACGAACCCGCGGGTGCTCCACGGTTCGGAAAGGATCGGGGTGGGTCAGTTGTAAGGGCCCGAAGACATCGTTGGGTGTTATATACACGAGCTGTGGTGATGGGTGGGTGGATTAAACGAGTGAGTGTGAATGACTCAGTGGTGAAGGACTGGGTTAACACCGGTGGTCGGCCTCTTGGACTCGCTCTTGGTTACTCCGGGGAAGTTTACGTCGCTGACGCTCTTAAGGTTTGTACGTAGCGCAAACAAGGGAATAACCACTAGTTAGTTGTATATATATTTTTTATTTTATCTTTATAATGAAGAGAGTTTTTAATTAAATAACATTTAAAAATAGTAATTAATTACGAAGATAATATTATTAAACTAAGAGGTTATTTGGTTTATTAAGAGTTGAACCATTAAAAGCTCTTAATTATTCAGCATTGTTTTTAGATGAATCATTAAGAGGCTGGATGAACTATTAAAAGGCTCGCAAAATCTAAAACAAACTTTTTCTACATCTGACTGATTCAGATGTAGGCTCTTAATAAAATCATTAAAACCCTTAATTTTAAACACTGAAGTCTCACAATAAATAGAAAACTAAGAATTATATATAGTAATCTTGCCAGAATCTTTTATATCTTTCAAGTTTGATTATATATTTTGAGTTTTTTAGGAAGTTGTTTAGATCTTACGGATATTTTGTAGCAAAACATATACAACTTTTTTGGTATTTTTTTGGACGAATATTTTTCATAATAAAACAGATACAATATTAAAAATAAAATAGAGTGCATATGAGAAGAGAAATGATGATTGAGGCCTTGTGTTTAACGCGATTTTCTTAAAACATGGTGTGTGTCTTCACGTAGAGATAAGTCTTAGTGTATAACAAGCGAAGCCGTATACTATTGATAGAGATGAGCTCGCAAACCCCAAATCGCAACTAAAAGTCATTTGTCATAGTTGCTGATTTTTTTTTGACATAAAACTATAAGGTTGCGAGATTTGTTATATAGTCATTTCAAAAGAAAAAATATTAAATCATTTAATTTCCCATCTAGTTTCTCACTAACATTTCATTTCAAACATATCACTTTGAGTATTAATTAATATAATCTCATCCACCTTACTTTTATTTTAGACACCTATGAGCTCGTTATGAAACGATCGAAACGCAAACCCATGATTTAATAGTTATTATGTGTGTCAAAAATTAATAAAACTCATTTTAACAAAATTTTTGAAACACTTTTATCGGCCCTTTTTTCTCTTTATGTTTCGCAAACCAGCTTTTGCACAATTCAATGTCATTTTGCAATATTTAGAAAGATGTTGCTTAGAACGAAGAAGCAGCATATGAGATTTAGTCATTTTTGGCAAAAACTATCAATATCGTTATACAAATAAAAAAGTTGAGGGTTTTTAAACATACCGGTTGGGATCGAAGGAAGAGAAAGTCGTGTATGAATACCAAATCCATCAACAAACAACCCACGGCGATTAAAAAAACCCTAACCAAAATCATTATAGAAAAAGAAGATTTTGAATAAAAAATTAGGGATTTTAATTTAACATACAAGTTGAGAGCGAATGATGAAGTAACCGTCAAAGAATCGTGAAGGAGAACCAAGGCTTTCGATTAGGGATACATTGATGTGACAATGTTGGAGAAGAAGAACGATGAAGAGGCTGCAATAGGTTTTAGGGTTACAGTGAAAGAATGTCGGAATATACGAATTTGTTTTATCTGAAAAACAGAAGGTGGGTTGGGTTATGACCCACGTGTTTTGTTTGGTGTGTACGGAAAATATTTGGGTGGGAAAATTAGTGTGAGGGGTATTGTGGGAGTGACACATGACGAGTTTTGAAATTAATTATTAGGTTAAAGATCTGAACGACCAATTCTTCATAATTTTAAATTTATCATTGAAAACGTGCATTTTATATATATAAGAACTAGGTTAGTTCCCGTGTATTACACGGTTAATTAAAAGAAACATATATTATTCATAAGTGTCTAAATAATAATTATTTTACATGGTGAAAAAAAATAAAATTACAATTACATTCACAAAACTAAATTACATAAGGTAAATTTTTTAGATTCTAGAAAGTTGATTTTGATTAATTGTTATTTGCTTAACAAAGATAAGTTTTTAATTTTTTAAAAAATTATCAATTTAATTCTCTAATTATAGTACATTTGCGAGAGTTAATTTATTGATTTTGTTATAATTTAAATAATACAAAGTTCAAAATTTTCAAATCAAACGGTTTTTAAGTTAATTATATTAAATAATTTTAACAATTATATTTGTTAAGCATTTATTATTTGTGAGAGGTTTAAAATCTTAAATTATAATTAAACTTTAGGTGGAAAAACCATTTTATAAAAAACCTTTATTTATTAGGGAGTATAGATTAATATTTTTCTTTAATTAGTTATATTTTGAATTCTTATTATATATTCTTATTTAATATAATTATTATTATTTTTTTAATAATATATTTATAATATCATTATTATTTAATAAGATATAGGTGCATTTATTAGGAGAGAGAGGCGGGAAAACCAATGTGAGAAGGCATGAGGGAGTGACATGTGGCAATACAAAACATTTATTTATTAGTATGTATAGATTAGGAGAGGTTAGAAAATCCATTGTATTTTAAATTTTAAATTCTTAGTCAAATTATAAGAATCTATACTATATAATAAATAAAGGTTTTCAGTGGCACGTGTCTCCATATTAATTTTCATTATTTTTTCTCGTCTCTCTTTTTTATTTAATGCACCTCTATCTTATTTAATACACTTCTATCACTTATTATAAGAAACTTTAAAAATTAATTATGTAACTTTTATTTCAATTAAATAATAAATGAAAGTCAAATTATATTAAATATTAACGTATTTTTGAAACTCAATTATATATTAATTTTTATATATTTTGAGTTTGTTTCTATCCTTAGTATATGTAATATAGTTTTACACCTATAAAATATATACACAAAAATTTAAAAATTTTATATATTGATATTTAACACACGGGTTCTAAACTAGTTTAATAATAAAAAATGGTTATGAAACTTGACCGCTTTATTTGTAAAAGTACAGTCATTTTTCTTTTATTTTTTAACGCTTTAATTTAAGCAATTATGGCTTGCTTTTTCACCTAACCTCTCTTACGTTGACTTGGAGTTTATTTTACGACAGATGATATTTGTTCTTTTAATAAACTATTATGCCATTATTAATTTCTTGCAATAAATTACTGTCGGTTAAAAGTCGTTGCTAGTAGAGTATTTGTATATTTACCCGTAAGTGTGGCTTTGCCTTTCAAAAAAAAATTTGTATACATTTAAAACAAAATATATACAAATATTTATTAGGTTTTTTTATTTAAAATAAAGTATGTATTAAATCATATATATACAGTGTAATATAATATTAATTTGATGAGACATTATGTGAAATGAAATCCCTAAAATTCGGAAAAATAATCAAACGAAAATAGAGAAAGCCGGCTAAAAAGCGGGGTGGACCTCGCCGCTTTGAAACATAAACAAAAAGACGATCTTATCCTTTTCCTATTATTTTGATCTGGGTGGAAACTCAACTACTTCCAGGCCCTTTAGGACCGATTACAACAAGCTCACGCAATAGTTTAAGGTTTTGGGTAACCCACATCCAAAAACCTACTCTAAAAAAATATCTAATAAGAGAGTGTCACTTTATTTTTATTCAAATCCAACCCTAATAGACTAAAGTGTTAGAACACAACCCTAATACTCTAAATAGTTTTTTTATTTCATTTTTTAAATTAAAACTAATATATATTTAAAACTAATTACATTCATTCAATAAAATAAAAATAAAATAATTATATAAAATAAACAAGTCGAACTTATCGGATTAATCGGGGGAATAAACAATTCACAATCCATTGTAGATAGAAAATTTGAGCAAGATTTTATTATTTTATGTGAAACCCCAATGTAAATTCGATCACTTATTTTTAATAGGTAGCAATTTCAACTAATTTTACGTGAATAAAAACATAGATATTTGACATTTTGGTGCCAAAATCTGCAGGATGAGATGTAGTAGATACTACATAGAAGGGGAAAAAGTGGGATTGATAGATGTATTTATCGATAGATTACCCGGTTTGCCAGACAACATACATTATGATCTCGAAGGCTACTACTGGATTGCGATTCACATGGTAAATCAAAATTTTATACAAATAGAAATAAGTTAATTTAATTATTCTATATTACAAACATGTAACTTTAAGGCTAAATGTATCAATTGGACGGGCCATGATAGTTAAGTAACGGGTATTGAAACCATTCAGTTTTAGTTACACTTTTGTTCATCCTGGTTAGATCCATCATTCGTCGTAATTAATAAATTGCTTGAACAAAATGGGAGCTTTTGATTTAATCAAATATAACGCGTGGCTGTTTATATGTTTTTGGTAGGATCATACATACGAATGGGATCTTGCACGCAAATATCCATACATCCGGAAGCTTTTTGCGTTTTTGGAGAAGTACCTGAAACCACCTCCGTTAGCGAAAAACTCAGGGGCAGTTGTGGTGGATTTGGATGGGAATCTGATCGGCAGATACTATGACCCGGAATTGAAGTTTATTACTACAGGGATAAAGATCAAAGAACATTTGTATCTTGCAAATATAATGGGTTCCTTCATTATTCGCCTCAACCTTACTCAATATCCTGCTACTCCATAGTCTTCCACAAAATCATAATAATAAGAAGAAGAAACGATTTATTTAATGCATTGGTATGTATACATGTATTATGCGATTCTAAACATGTTATTGGTTATGAAATGAATACTATATATTGCACTATCTTTCTCTTTTTAATCTTTGTTACGAACATTTATATTTATAAATTTGATAATTTAAAGCATTGGTTATGAGATGTTGTTGGACTTGTATATCCAATTAACGACATATGATAACACTGCTACTAAGGTAGGATCCACATGGTTGTATCACGAGCAACGAACAATAAGATTATTTAAAAGATTAAATAATCTAACACGGTTGCACTTAAAGCGAGACGGTGGACATTTAATTAATTGTACTTACATTGTGAATAATTAAAGCGAGTTAAATTACTTAACTATTAAGGAGTTGATAATTAAGAACTGATTAAATAATTATCAAAAGATTTGATAATTATTGATTGGGTTAATTTACTAGATTAATTATTAATTAGATTAATAATTAGTTTGTGAATTTAAATGTGTTTATTTATTTGTTAAAATGTTTATTTAGTAAACCCTAACTTAATCCCCAAGTTTAGGTAATTCCATATATAGGGATTAAGATATGGAGGCAAAACACACAACAAAAGAAAAAAAACCTAATCACTCACCCCCTCCCTCTCTCCCTCTTGTGTGGTCGTCGTCGCCAACCGGCCTAGCACCGTCGCAAACCGTCGTCGGTTGCCGTCGGTTTTGTTGACGCCATTCGTTTCGCAAACCGGTTTCAAGACCGAGTTTGCGTGAGGGTGAATCTAGAGGAAACCAAAGGAGTTTGGTTGTACCCGGTGTTCGTGTTAGCAGATCTAGCGACTGGGTTCGTTAATATAGTGAAAACCACTATCCGAATCCGAAAATTAGGATATCCGAATCCGATTCGGATAGTGGTTCGGATATCCGGTTTTTTTTCCTTCCTCCTGCAAATAAATTGAAACAATCAAAATCAATAAACTAGAATGAACAAACAAAATCGATAAAATGCAATTGAAACAATCTGTCAAACAAAATGCAAACTCACCAAAGCTATTAACAGTTTAATATATCAAAATGCAAATAATTTGCTTATTTGCTTCAAATAGCAGTAGCTTTTCAACTACCACCCAATCTTAGCGAGAGAGAGAGGACAAGACTCCTGAACTCGTGAGCAACGTGACTGCGTGAGACGCAACGGCGGGTGAAGGAGCAAAGACTCTGTAGCGGCGTCCGAAGGAGTGAAGCTGTGAGGACTGAAGGGCTGAAGGCTTTAGTGCTTTACTAGGGTTTCATTCAAAAAGAACACGCGGATATCGGATATCCAATAGATTAATTATATATAAAATTAAAATAAATTTCGGATAACGGATATCCGAATTATCCGAATTTTTCTAAAATTGGTATCCGAATCCGAAAATTTTCGGATAATTCGGATTCGGAATTTTGGATTTTTCGTTCGGAATTTCGGATACGGATTTTTTTGCACACCCCTTGTCGAATTGATCATTTGAGCACTTTTAAATATTTTGAGAACTCGCAAGAACTCACTACAAACAATAAAAAAAATCATTTATTTGTTTAAAATACTAGAATTACTATTCAAATACAATATTTTTATATGAATTAATATGTGTAAATTTACATGTACTCGTATATTATAAACACTAGGTTATATACCCATGTATTACATGGGGTTTTATAATAGAAAAAACAAAAAAACAATAATATATAGGGAAAATTAGATTTCAAATTTTATATTAGAATTCAAATTAAGTAATAATTAAAATTCAAATATTATATTATTTTTTTGAAAAAAAAATAACATTAACATAATTAGATATTAAAATTTAAAGTTACTTAAATTATAAAAATTAGAATATTTTAATAAGAAAATGTATGGTGTTATCATGTGGCATTAAGTGGAATTGTTTATTAAAAGTAGGATTTTCACATGTGTAAGTATTTCATGTACACATGTGTAAGCCTTTACCATGTACGCATGTGTAAATGTTTATAATATACAAAAAATTTCACATATCAAACGATATAAAAATGTTGTATTTTAACAGTAAGGTTAGTATTTTAGATATATAAATAATTTCTTATTCTTTTTCGCGAGTTCTCAAAATATTTAGAGTTCTCATCTGAGCCTAACCCTTTGATAGAAATTAAGAGAAAAAAAGTTGTTGATAATAATTAAAAAAGAATCTCTTAAAAGCAAATTATTAACCTATTATTTCCCATGGGGGAATAGTAGAGTTTTATAAACTTTTGTTCGTTAACTTTTTTTAAAATACTGGTGCGCCGTTGTTTTTTTTCAATGTTCCGATATAATTTTTTTTTAAAACGGAGTTGTATTCAAAATTGAGTTTTTTTATTGTTGCCTGTAGCGAGTGCCGTTACCGTTGTGGTACCGTAACGAACCGAACCTATTATGGGCGAACAACATCATTGTCGATATTGGTATTATCGGAACTCGTATCGGTATTTGCCTTATGGTTTTCGACGAATCGAACCGGTAATTTTTTTAATTAGTTTTTTTCACTTTTTTATTATGTAGTTTTTGTTTCCTTTTATTAACGTTATTTTTACCGTTGCACCATTTTTTATGATAACTTTGGTTTGTTAGGGTTTTTTAAATAACGGAATGCGTCGTTTTCTTAAAAAAAATTGTCAACGTTCTGGTTTAAATTTTATTGAAGACAAAGTTGTATTCAAATTCAAGTGTTTTTTTGCATCGTACGTTATAACGAGTGTGCGATTCGATGTAACTTTATTCATGTAAACGAGTAAAACCAATAACGAGCAGACTCTCATCACAAAGCACGGTGATAAAAACTAGTATAAGTAGATTTCGGAAAAAGTATGGAAAAGACTTTTTTATTTTTTATCACATTATCGTGTAACGTGCGGACTATCCACATTAATTATACAAATATATCCCTCTGCTACCCAAGAGGCTAAGACACCGGCTGTTCCACCAAAACTCAACCTATGGCCGAGTCAACTCGCTCATCGCCGCCCAACTCACCACCAACCCCGTCTGCCACCGCAATCCAAACCACCAGATCCTGGAGTTTGGGACTGTTCCTCTCGGCCGTGATAACTGTCCTTATAGCTTTACTTTTAGTCCAGTTGGATACCTTCGATGCGGCTCCCTATCCTTCCGATGAGTTGGCTAAGAAACCCATTCTCCTAGCACCTCGGATGAACCCACGGGTGCTCCATGGTTCGGAAAAGATCGGGGAGGGTCAGTTGTTGGGACCCGAAGACATCGTGTATGACCCGAAGTTGGGTGTTATTTACACGAGCTGTGTTGATGGGTGGATTAAACGAGTGAGTGTGAATGACTCGGTGGTGAAGGAGTGGGTTAACACCGGTGGTCGGCCGTTTGGACTCGCTCTTGGTTACTCCGGGGAAGTTTACGTCGCTGATGCCTTCAAGGTTAGTAGGTAATTGTGATATCTCTAAAAATTGTATGATTCTTGTTTCGTGTAATCTTATTTCGATGTAATGTACGAGTCTCGTTTTACGTCATTTTATTTAATATATCAAATTAATTTCAATTCTTAATAAGTAATTACATTAATATTTTTTAAACAAAGATGGAAATTGTTAAAGTGATTAGTTATATTTATAAAAGTTTAAAAGTTATAAATTTTATACGTTAAATGAATTTAAATGTCTTTTTTTTTATTATAATTTTCTTTTATTAAAAAGAATTTCATTAAATAGACCATGAACCCTCATTTTGATGTTCAACCCTCTCTAAATCCCTTGAACCCCCTTCCCTTACATTTTTTTTTTACCCTGAAACAACAAGAACAATTTTGACTTTCAAAAATCAAAATCGTATCCTCATCTTTCAAATCCATCAAAATCCGAACATTTTTAACCTTCTAAACTCGTTTCTAAACAATACCAATCGAAAGGAACGAGTATTTCGCTGTGATAGTTATCAATTTCAAATTTTAAGAATCCAAATCTAAAACCCGCGACCATTATAATCCAAGTTTCAAAATCCTTAAATCCCGTTCGATTCCAACTGCTAATGCGTCTATGATGGAGCTAATCATCCCTATAAATACCCACCGATTCAGAGTCTAGTTTTACCACAAAAAATACGTTTTTTTTTTCTTCTCCTATTCCGATCGGCGCAAGCACCATTCCCGACGCAAACCCTTGACGATTTTGGTTCTAATCCGTGTAGTTGCGACTTCAGGTAATGAGTTCCATGTTAATCGCATGTTCCTTTTACTGCCTTCAGCATCAAAATACGATTTTAGGGTTTATACTTTTTGTCTGGGTTCACGTCTGTATGTGTTGGGGAAGAGGATGAAGGCTAAATCAAGTTCTATCAATTGAGTTCGGAAATTTTAATTAAATGGTGCCTTTAGTCCACTGGTTAAGACTCTGAGGCAACCAAACAGAGGTCATGGGTTCAAAACCCGTTGACCATATTCTTTTCTTTTTGATTTTTGACACTCACCCACACTATTATATACATTAGTATATTTTTAAACAAATAAATATTATTAAACCAAATATTTTCTTTAGAATTTCTAAATTTCCATATTGTTATTGATTATAACTAAATAAAAGGTATTCTTTCCTTTAAATAGCATAAATAGATTATGTATTTTCTTTAAATAAACACTAAGGAATTGTGTATTTTATTTTTATAAAAGATGCCGGGAGTAATCGTGTATTCCTTTAAAAGTTTAAAGTTATGTTTTTATAACGTTATTTAAATGAGAAACTATATAAATATATATTATTAAACATTATTAAAAATCGTGTTTTCTTCTTTAAAACACAAGAATTATAAAATATAATTTATAAACCCTTTAAAACTTGTTCAAACCTTTTATTTACAAACTATATATTTCTTAATTTCTTTTCATTTTTAGAATTATATTTTTATTATAAATGTTGATTTTCTATTAAAACCCTCTAGTATTCAACATATCTATTTCAATCTTTATTAAATGCACATTTGCACTTTAGTCCTTATACGTTCCCAAACTTACCAGACACGTCCTAAACTCGGTTAAAGTATACGAATAGAGTAACATTCAAACTTGTATGTAGTTATCTGACAAACAGTAAGGTTCTGGCTAGGAAAGACGGGGTTCTGATCCGGCCAACTCTTTCCTGGGAATTTTGCTGTTGGAGGTACTACTCTAGTACGATAACCACTCTAGTATACGACAACTACTTTCCTCTATTTACAAAACAACCCCTCATCTTTCCACAATTCTATAAACTAACTTAAACTCAAACTTACTTAGGAAATTCTTAAAGCATCTCCTAAAGCAAGTTACTTCAGTAATCAAGATCTACCCACCTGCTGTAAGGTGAGAACATAGCCCCTTTTTCTTTTTAACTTTTGGGGTGAAACATGTATATTTTTATGGCTTGATAACTTAAACCTTTCCAAACAAATTCTCAAACAAGTAATTTCAATTATGTGCTTGATATTTGAACACTATAACATTATTGCGATCATTAACTTGTTTTCAAGCCTAAGGAAGTACTAGTATGATCATATGGGGGAAACCGATATAACAACGGCACAATCTTTGGGATTGTGGATGCATATAACATTTTTACGGCACAATCGTGGATTGTGGATGCTGATAACATATAACATTTAGGGTTGATTGCAAAACGTTTGTGTTAATATGCTTGCACATTTGTTTAAACTTGGTTTGAATTTGTTTATATCTTTTATGACAATTTATCTTTATAACTTATAAAACTTATGTCTCTCACCAACTTTATGTTGACCCATTTTCTTACATGTTTCAGGAAATAATAACTAAGAGAGAGAGGATCATGTAGGATTGCTTATGGACCTAGTTAAAGAAATTTTTGCAATGTTTTTGTTGGGATTTTGTTTATTTATTTTAACAAGTGTTGAACAATCAATTATGAAATTAATAAAGTTTGTGATGCCTTAGTAAATGTCTTTATACCTTGTGCTATGAACTAAATGTGTGACACCTCGCGTTTCCGCCTTGGCGGGGTGTGACAGTAATTAATTAAGTAAACGAGGAATATCATTTCTTAACTATACATATATTTTTTCTTTTAATTTGGTGTTTGGGATTACTTATTAAACATACTTATTGACTTATTACTTTTTATAATAAGTCAATAAGTTATAAGTGTGTTTGGGTATGTTAAAAGAACTTTTTAAAGTAACTTTTAGAAAAAAGATAATAAGTTGTTTTTTAGAAGTTATAATTTTTAAATTTTAATTTCTTGTTATTAATTTTTAATTTTTAGGGAGTAATTTTCTATTAACAAGTCATTTTCCATTAATAAGTCAAGTCAAACACTTTTTAAAACTTATTGATTTTTTTCGTCACATAAGTTAATCCAAACACTTTTTTTAAAAACTCTTTTTTTAAAAAGTAACAAGTTAACAAGTTTATTTGATAAAAAAAACTTTTAGGGTTAATAAGTAATAAGTTTTTTTAAATTAACGGGTCACATGCTTTTGTCTAGTTTTGATCAAAATATATTCAGATATTGTGAAGTCTGATTTACGATTTAATTAGTCTAATAATAAAAAAAAATCTTGTAAATTTATTCATATCTTCTACTTTTTACGTAAAGTCTTATAAATTTTAGGAAGTCGTTTGTAAATTATAAATTTTGTCACAGAATATGTATAGAAAACATGATTCAACGATAAAATTATGAGAAAATCGTGTAAAAAGTTGCATCGTGAAATTATCATGATGCTTTATTTAATGTTGGTGTGGTTGGCGCGCCATCTAAACCGGCAATCTTGACTTTAAATTTATCATATTTTATTTATTTATTGGGTTGATATGATTTTAGAAATATATATCATGGGTGTGAACGTGTGGTTTAACTTTAAATTAAAGTAAATTTCTTTAATCTAGTGAAAATGAAACTTGATCCATGACTTTCTTAACCTTAATTCAGGTTTAAAAGAATTTTCCTCTACTAACCTATTAACCTATTATATAGCTATGTCTACAACAAGGTTTAATTTACTATTAACTAAAGAAATGTAGACATAGTTATTGACTTTTTTTTAAATTGGGTTTTTCTAAATTATGAATTGAAATGTTTGTGTTCTGCCCGGCCTAGATGGAGGGGTAATGTGGGCGACGGCTCCAGGTCTGGTCTTTCAAGAGGCCCGTAATTTTTTAAAATTTTTTATGTGTTTTAAATAGTATATTTAGTTTATACATTCATTTGTTTACATCAAAGTTTTCTTACTGCAATTTGAAAAACCATTGCAAGAAAATGTAAATGTCATATGTTTAAATTTTGACAACAACACTATTTATTTTTCATATGTCCTATTTCTTATTTTTCTCTTCTCTTTTTTTTTCCTTTTTGTAAAAGGTTGTCCTAAAAAAATCAATAATTGTTTAAACTATTAAACCAAAACCAAAACCAAAACCAAAAAAAGACACAAAAAGGTATATATTTAAACCCATTACATATAAATTTTTTTTATTGAGGCCCGCTTTTTTATTACTTGTTCCGGGCCCAAAACGTTTTGAGGATTCTCGAGGCCGGCCCTGTTTGTGTTGTAATACATTTTATATGGATTTTTCCTTTTTTTTTCTTCTTTGTATCAATTAAGGTTATTCTAAGATGTAAATCTTTTCCGACTTTTGAATTATCGAATCAAGAACTTTATGCGAGAGTCAATTCACCTTACGAAGAATTGAGAGTTTTTCTGATAGAAAATAAAGGGTGTTTCTAGTAGAGGTCTCTGCATGTTCGAATTCAATTTGCATTGATTTTTTTTTACACTGTAAAAAAAGAACATGTTATTATTGTTGTTATTTTTATTTTATTTGGTTTAACCCATTAAAAATAAATAAGTTGAAACTAATACACCTAGTTATGTACATCCATGATTGGTTCAATGTACATGTGCATAAACTCTAGAAGTAATACAATTTAGAATTAATGTTTTTATAACATTTGAAATACAAATTATATAATGTACAAATTGAAAAGGACGATCGAAATTAAAAAAATAAAGTATATAAATTACAAGTAAAGCTTGTTGGCCAATTTTCTTTTTTTTTTTCTTAGGGAATACTTAAGATAACCGAAGAAGGTGAAATAGAAGCATTGACTGAAGAGGCTGAAGGCGTAAAATTTGGAACGGCAGATGGCGTAGTAGTTGCAAAAAGTGGTGTATTGTACTTCACTGATGCCGTCTTGGAAATACGACTTGCACAATTTTGTATTCGATGTACTTGAAGGTCGGCCTTACGGTAGACTCATGAGTTATGATCCATCCACAAGCCAAACGGAAGTGGTTGCTCGTGATCTCTACTATGCTAATGGTGTTGAAATGTCCCCGGAACAAGATTTTATTATTTTTTGCGAAACCCCTTTGTAATTTCGTTAACTTATATCTAAAGGTGACAAGATCAACCCATCTTATATACGAATATGGGTTGATTTAGGTTAGATTTCAATTATAACGAGTCAAATGATCAAATTTTAACAACTAGCTTAGAAAAATTAAATGAATAACACGTTGTGGTATCAAAAAAACTTAAATCTTCTAAATTGTTTTGTTCAAAATATTATTTTGATAGTATAATCTTCTAAAAAATGTTTAAAAAAACACTGTTTCAAAAATTACCATTTTGACAATTGATCCGAGTTCATTTTGAATCATTGTCACCTCTACTCGTTTCTTTTTATGTCTGTAACAACCTCGAAAACTTTTGACATTTTGGTGATGAAAATTGCAGGATGAGATGTAGTAGATACTACATACAAGGAGAAAAAAAAGGGTTCGATAGATGTATTTATTGATAGATTGCCCGGTATGCCCGACAATATTCGTTATGATGGAGAGGGCCACTATTGGATTGCGATTGCCGTGGTAAGTCAAATTTTACGCAAATAAAAAAAGTAAATCTATCCTGTATTGAAATCATTTTAGTAACTAAAATTTAAGGTGTTCATATGAACAAGTCATACGAGTTAGATAACGGGTAAAAACATACACTACAACAATATCACCCTATATCGATGACTTTTTTTTACCCTATAGCGACGACTTGTCGTCGGGATAGCTTATGCCGACGACATATCGTCGGGATAGGTGTCGTCGGGATTGCTTCGTCCCAATAGCCCAAGATTGTCGTCGGTATAGGTGTCGTCGGGATAGGTCAGCCTATACCGACGACTTGTCGTCGGTATAGGGTTTAATTAAAAAATTCAAAAATAAATTCTATACCGACGACATGTCGTCGGTATAGAGTCCAACCCTGTACCGACGACATGTCGTCGGTATAGGTTGACCCTATTCCGACGACATGTCGTCGGTATAGGGTTTTTTTGTTTTTTTTTTAATTTTTGAAAAAGACCTATAGCGACGACATGTCGTCGGTATAGGTCTTTTCTGTTTTTTTTTAATTTTTTTTATTTTTAATATTTTATCCAGAAATATTAAATTTCTAAAAACAAAAACCTGCAAATCATAAATATAAACCATTCAAACATTCAAATCGGATAAAAATTAATGTCCGGAACATAAACCAAACATCCAAATTGTTCGACACACAAACTTGTTCGGCACACAAATTTGTTCAACAAATCAAACATTCAAAACATAAACTTGTTCGACACACAAATATGCAAATTGTTCAAGACAAATACCAACAAAAAAGGCAAAGGCTCAACAACTCCAAGCTAATTATCATCGATGCTAGTTCGACGATCCCACATTCGACGCATTTCATCCATTTGTCGTTGCATTTCAAGCATTTGTTGATTATGTGTACGACATTCTTCCTCTCGTCAACCGCAACGAGTTTCAAACTTGTAACAAAATTAAATAAAGTTACATATACATACAAACATACATAAGCATATGAATAAATACTCTCTTATATACCTACACATCACAATTACATACATACATAAATAAAAGCCCAATTACATAATTACAAATATATACACACAAACATACATACATAAATAAATGTCCAATTACATAATTACAAACATATAGATACAAACATACATACACATATATACATTCATATTAACTAATCATCATAAACACAAATTACACACATACATACAACCTAATCATCAAAACTAATCATCAAAAATATAAATTACACACATACATACAAACTAAACATTCAAACTAATCATCATAAAGACAAATTACACACATACAAACACTAAATTACATAAACTAAATTATATAAAATAATCACACATCTAAACCAAATGACCTAAACTAATCATAATTTAATAATTCCATCATACATACAAATATACATATTCATACATACAAATATACATATTCATACATACAAACATACATACATACACATACATACAAAATCATAAAAATCTTAGATCTAAATCAAATTTCATCACAAATTAGTAATTAAAACGAGTACTTACCTTCACAAAGCTAGAAATTAAGAAATGGTGAAATTCCTCCAAAACCTAACCAAAATAAACAAACAAAACTTCAAAATCTTGAAAAAGTAGCTAAAATATGAAACCCGGATGTTACCTCACCTTAAATCCCGAGAGTTTTTGTGAAAGTTGCTCCCAATAAATACCATCTTATATACCTACACATCATAATTACATACATATATATATAAATAAAAGCCCAATTACATAATTACAAACATATACATACAAACATAAATAAATGTCCAATTACATAATTACAAACATATACATACAAACATACATACACATATATACATTCATATTAACTAATCATCATAAACACAAATTACACACATACATACAAACTAATCATCCAAACTAATCATCATAAACATAAATTGCACACATACATACAAACTAAACATTCAAACTAATCATTATAAACACAAAATACACACATACATACATATACATACAAACACTAATTTACATAAACTAAATTATATAAAATAAGCACACATCTAAACCAAATGACCTAAACTAATCATAATTTAATAATTCCATCATACATACAAAAATACATACTCATACATACATACATACACATACATACAAAATCATAAAAATCTTAGATCTAAACCAAATTTCATCATAAACACAAATTACACACATACATACCAACTAAACATTCAAACTAATCATCATAAACACAAATTACACACATACATACAAACTAAACATTAAAACTAATCATCATAAACACAAATTACACACATATATACACATACATACAAACACTAATTTACATAAACTAAATTATATAAAATAAACACACATCTAAACCAAATGACATAAACTAATCATAATTTAATAATTCCATCATACAAATATACATACTCATACATACAAACATACAAACATAACACATACATACAAAATCATAAAAATCTTTGATATAAACCAAATTTCAACACAAATTAGTAATTAAAACGAGTATTTACCTTCACAAAGCTAGAAATTCAAGAAATGGTGAAATTCCTCCAAAACCTAACCAAAATAAACAAACAAAACTTCAAAATCTTAAAAAATTAGCTAAAATATGAACCCGGATGTTAGCTCACCTTAAATCCCGAAAGCTTGTGTGAAAGTTGCTTCCAAATAGCCCAAAAACGCTGAAATCGCCGGAGAGACAGAATTGGGGAAGTTTTGGAGAGTTTTGGCTGAAAATGAAGTTCTGTCGTCTGTTTCCCTATTTGTTCACGCTGCACCCTATAGCGACGACATGTCGTTGGTACAGTGGCCTATAGCGACGACATGTCGTCGGCACAGGTTTCACAGGATGTTGACCAGTCAATAAAGGTAAAAACACTATACCGACGACATGTCGTCGCCATAGGGTTTTCCAGAATTTTTTTTAATTTAAAAAAAAAATTATTAAATAAAAAAAAACAAAAAGAAAATCAAAATTAACCTATAGCGACGACATGTCGTCGCTATAGGTTTTCCCCAAAAATTCATTGGGCGCCAGTTTTCCCTCCAACCTGCCTCAACCCTATAGCGACGACATGTCGTCGCTATAGGGTGTCCCATTCAAAATTTTGGAAAAACCCTATCCCGACGACATGTCGTCGCCATAGGGTTTTTCCAGAATTTTTTTTAATTTAAAAAAAAATTTATTAAGATAAAAAAATTAAAAGGGTTTTCCAGAATTTTTTTTAATTTAAAAAAAAATTAAAGTTTTGAAATCCATATTTTTCTGTTTAAAATAAAAAATTTATTTTATAATCAATATATATCCAATAGCACATAAATATATAAAAAAATAAATCAAACCAAAAATTTCTACAAAATTATAAAATCTCTAATTTATAATCAATATATATCCATAGGATTTATTATTGTCAAGCAAAATTCTAATTCTCAACCTCCCATTCTAGCAGAACTTCCAAATCTCAATCACTGAAGAATTAAGTGAAAAATTCGTGAGAAAAATCGAAACCGTTACCTGAGCAAGATTCATGGAATAAGAAGAATTTTTAATCGGAACCCCACCGTGCAAGACATTAGAAGTCTGTTGATTGCCTTCACGATGTCTCGGACGTTTGTGAAACACCCAAGACCAGCCTGTATGGCCCCAAACTGGGTACCCTACAGTTGGTTCTCATCACTGGGTGTTCTCTTTAAAAATACTCGCTTTATTACAAACAATCAGTGGAAGTCTTAATTTAAAATAGTTGTAACCCTTTATAAACTCAATATCAATCTTAATCTTATCTTACAAATGCCTACACACCAATCCGAGTAGCACCGCTCCCTAGCCAAGATACCTCACCTGCAAACAAGAAATACCATTTGATTGAACTCAGAACATTACAATCCTTTATAAAACGGTTTGTCGTTTATTGACATGTTAATAACCCACACTTCAACACTAACCCATAAGGGTTCAACGACCCAAGATGTAACATCCCGATTTTTCATAAAATAACTGGGTTTGTAATTATGTAAATTATTGTAAAGGTTAACGGGTAATTAACCTATAGCGACGACATGTGAGAATGTAAAAAAGAAGGGTAATATAGGTACAATATTACATACCTTCACATTTTGAATAAGAGATTTAATACTCTTAAGCTTTCTATGAGGCCATCTCTTTATATTAAGCTCTCTGCATCTTTTCTTCAACATGGTTAATCTCACCTTAAGTTTCTCGGCTGCCATGACTATTGGCAACTCAAAATGCTTCTCTATCTCTTCCAATTCCAACGGTCTCGACGGCCTCCGGCCACCGTGATCACCGGAACCACCACCATTGTGATCATCATTGGAACTTAGCAATGGCAACACATGACCGTCTCCCCAACACTCCCACAAGCTTATATCTTTATCAATGGGATCGAAATATGAAAACCCTAAATCAGAAAAGTAATGTGATGAAACTCGGTTCATATCGAGAAGGTTGAAAAGTGCATCGTCATGCCTGCAAAAACAAAAACAAAAACCAAAATGGTGTTAGATTATGTTATTAAACTTGAGGTTCAAATGCAACTTGTTTTGTGACAAAATGTGTACCTGAAAAGATCTTGATTGAAGTAGTGATAATAATTATCATTGAAGTAGATAATGCTAAATTAACATAATAATCTTTGTATGGCTGCAGTGCGTCCCTCATACAGTACTTGTTCCTTTTGGGTATACAACACACATCCGCCACTTGCTCTTGTGTTTTTCTCAACATGGTGCCGGTGATCACATTTATGATGTCATTACCCTCTGGGTTTGTATCAAACCATATGCAATTCCTCACTTTATATAGAGGTTGTATACTTATACCGGCATGTGTGTCACTCTGATTTAGGTTGGAAAGGGTGAACATAAAATCAAATGGTGGAAGAGCAAAAGTGATAGGGACTATAGTTTGTGTAGGAGGTGCCACTTTACTGACCCTCTACAAAGGAATGCCTTTATTTAACCATCATTCACATTTGCATCCCACGAATGAATCCATCCATGTTCAATCTATCTTCAGAAGGCTAAGTTCAGTTTTAGCAACGAAGAAAGCAAGATGGACTTCAGGTTCCTTGGCATTGGTTGCAGGTACAATTCTGTGGTCTTCATGGTTTCTTGTCCAATCAAACATTGGAAAAAGATACTCGTTGCAGTATTCTAGCACCGCCATCATGATGTTCTTTGGAGCGGTTCAATCTTTTGCATTTAGCTTGTTCATCCACAGAGATCTTTCTTTATGGATTTAGCATTATTATGTAATTAATTATTACACTTAATCATCATTGGAGCGGTTCAATCTTTCTTTATCATAAATGTAATTAATTATTACACTTAATCATCATTATTATGTTAATTTAGCATTATCTAATATTGAAAGTGGTAATAAATAGGGAGGGAGCATAACATTTTCCCATTAATTCATTATTACACTTTATCATCATTATGTTAATTTAATTAGCATTACTTTTATATTTTTTTTACAACGACGAAACATTTTAACCATGTTACAAATAAAAATTGAATCCGTGACATTCAAACCTTAGATGTTTCTAGAGGTTTTGTCTCTATCGTTGAACCATCAACCCTAATGATATTAGTTTTATAGTGTTTTGCAGAATTTTTTTTAATTTAAAAAAAATTTATTAGATAAAAAAAAACAAAAAGAAAATCAAAATTAACCTATAGCGACGACATGTCGTCACTATAGGGTGTCCCATTCAAAATTTTGGAAAAACCCTATCCCGACGACATGTCGTCGCCATAGGGTTTTCCAGAAATTTTTTTAATTTAAAAAAAAAAAAATTTGACCGACGAAAATTTATTAAATAAAAAAAAAGAAAATCAAAATTAACCTATAGCGACGACATGTCGTCGCTATAGGTTTTTCCAGAATTTTTTTTAATTTAAAAAAAAAAATTTTTTGACCGACGAAAATTTATTAAATAAAAAAAAACAAAAAGAAAATCAAAATTAACCTATAGCGACGACATGTCGTCGCTATAGGTTTTCCCCAAAAATTCATTAGGCGCCAGTTTTCCCTCCAACCTGCCTCAACCCTATACCGACGACATGTCGTCGCTATAGGGTCTCCCTACCAAAATTTTGGTTTTGACCTATACCGACGACATGTCGTCGGTATAGGGTGACCTATACCGACGACAAATGTCGTCGGTACAGGTGGCGTCGGGACAGGGTCAATTTGTTGTAGTGATATTCTCTTTAAAGCCTTCCAAATTTAGTATGGTTTGTGGTTGGGTTATGCATGATGATGACCCACAAACACTTTTTATCCATCTTTATAAATAGTTAATATTTAATTCTCAAAAAAACTATTCATTTACTGATGGGTTGTATGCATTAAAAATAGTATTTTAACGACTTTCATCATGGACAACTCATTTGGCCCGTTAACTTGTTAGATAAATTTTTTAATACATTTTATTTGTTTTTGGTAGGAGCATACATATGTATGGGATCTTGCTTGCAAATACGCATATATTCGGAAGCTTTTAGCGTTTTTAGAAAAGTACTAGAAAAGACCTTCGGTAGAGAAAAACTCAGGGGTGGTTGTAGTGGATTTGGATGGGAATCGGATCGCGCGATACTACGACTCTGAATTGAAATTTGTTTCTACTGGGGTAAAGATCAGGGAACATTTATACCTTGGAAATCTGATCAAGTCCTTCATTATCCACCTCAACCTCACTCAATATCCTGCTACTACACCCCTTTCCACATAATGATACACACTTTTTTCGCTTTAGCTCTCTATCTTTCTAGCTCGCACAAGTTTGACGGTTAGTTGACTAACTGAAAGTTAGGCTCTTAGCTCATATCGCTAAAGAACTTTGTTTGGTTATATATGCACTTCATGTGTCACACTTATATTTTTGGTCCACCTACTTTATGATGTGATAATATTGACGTAACATATTTAATATTCAATCTGATATGTTTTTATCACATACTATAAGAGTTTGTTATGTTATGTGCCTATCGTTGTTCAGATTGTTGATGTTTTAATAAAGGGGTTATCTTTTACTCGGACACCTTTCAAACCAAGCTTCGCCTTGTTGTAAATGTTTAGCTTGAGCGAGGATGATAAAGATGTTACAGTCAAACCTTGGTCAACAGTTACTTGAATAACTGATTTAGTTGAGTTTTTATAAGTTCTCTCAAAATATTGTTTGAAAGTTTTCACTTAATGAACCAGCGAATATCAGAATAGATTAATCAACAAAGAAAACTAAAAAACAGAAGAAATTCATAACCTTTTTCAATCATGTGCCACAACATTTACTCTCTCATGTCCGACAAATACAATCATGTGCCGTGACATCGTATCTTTATACTAATAAATAAAAATTTTAGGGGATCACGTGTAATTTTGTAGTGCATCATCAACATGTTTTTTCGGCTCTTTCTCCTATTAATTAATGATATTTAAAAAAATATGTATTTTTAAATATTTAATATAAATCTAATTATAGATACTTATTTTTGATAATTATTATATCATTAACCAAATGAATTTAAAATTCATTAACGTTTATCAATTACATAAAAAAAATTAATATTCAGTTGAAAAAAAATGTTTTAAAAATTAACTTACAGATATTATAACTGTCACGTCAAAGTACAATATTTGAATACAAATTCCGACGAGTGTATGTGTTAACATATTACATTATATTTTATTCAACCTGGTTATTACACGGGTTAGATTATTCAACATGTGTAATACACATGTTTTTAAAAACATAATTTTTTATTACTAAGTATATAACATTACATTTATTTAACTCGTGTAGTACACGAGATTCTAACCTAGTTTATAATAAAAGAAACTACGATAAAAGAAAACAAATAACCAATATCCTCTTGTGCTAGAAAATATATGAGAAACTAGACCACTTTGAAGCCCAAATAACCAATATCCTCTTGGACTATAAAATATATGAGTAAACTTGGCCACTTTGAAGCCCAAAAATTCCATGTTATTTGAAATTGAAGGGTAAACTTGTCATTGTGAGATTTTACAGAGGATAATTATTTGTGAAATCCCTAATTCAAATTGCATAAAACACAAACTAGAGGAATGGTTGAGTAGGTTAGAGGTCTACAGAATAAACTAGGTATTAACCCGTACTCAATTTATACTTGGTTTCACTATTACCCGTTATACCCTACCTACCCGCCATGTTTATATCAAGTTTTGATTTTTGGCCTGTATCCGGGTTGTACTCATACCCGGTTTCTATATCCGGTTCTGGCCGTTGTAGCCTCCGTTTTTTCGAAGATAGCCCGTTAAAAAACGGCTATAATATCGTTGGAAGTGCTTTTTTATATTTTGACAATTTTAATTAACCCCCATATGTTAGTATAAACAGATATTGAATGTTATAGTTTAATCACAACACTAAAAAACGTTCACTATTCTATAAAATCTCAAAACACTCTCTATTCTCTAAATCTCAAAAACGCTCTCAAGTCTCACATCTCAAATGGCTAGTGAAATTGTGAAAGTGTAGAATTATCCCTTGGTGTTGGATCTTCATCAAGAGAATCTATTGTTGCTATTTTACCAACAAAGAGGTTTGGGACCATTTCGATATGGGTCAAATGTCAAATGGTCCTAATAAAATGCGAAGCAAAAAATGTGGTAATATGATGAAAGTCGATTCAAACACGACTTTGAGAAAAAATTTGCAACATTTTCGCAAAGCGGTGAAACGAATGCTGGCTCGAGGTCAAACTACAATGTCAAATGATGGAAATATTTGAAATTTCGACGTGTGTACGGTTCGAGATAGGATAGCAAAGTTCGTGATTCAAGAGGAGTGTTTAGCAGCCATTGGTCACCAATTTTGAACCATTTATAGATAATAATACTTGCTACATTTGTTCCAAATTAAATAAAGGAATTCAAGTTTAGGATGTCACATAATAAATGGAATTTCATGTTAAAAAAACTAGGTTATACCCATGTAATTACATGTGGTTATTTAATAGAAAAATAAAAATACAATAATGTGTAGGAAAAATTAAATTTTAAATTTTATATTAGAATTCAAATTAACTAATAATTAAAATTCAAATCTTATATTGTTTCTTTTGGAAAAAAACAATATTAACATAATTAGATATTAAAATTCAAACTTACTTAAAATAGTGAAAATTAGAAGATTTTAGTGAGAAAAAATATGATGTTGTCACGTGACATTAAGTGGAATTGTTTATTAGAAGTAGGATGATTAACCAATACTACTAGTTGTATTTGTTGGAAAACAGAAAGTGACTGGTGTGGCCCGTTTGTATAAAAGAACAGAAAGAATAACTATAAACCATAATTTAAGTTTATAGCCCCCGTCTCATATGCCCAACTTCATTCTCCTCATATAATTATTTTAACCCATAATCACATCTTTATTCATTCTCACACTTGTCTTTTCACACCCTACAAACTAGACCAACAAAAGAAAATGATAGGAATAAGACCTAATCCTTTGTTTGATTCTCAAAAGACATGTGCACTAGAATACAAAGACTGTTTTTAATAGACCAATTGCGAACACATTGGTGAGCAGTAAGTATAGTGTGGTGGAACATATTGTGAGGCGAAGAATCGAATTGGAATAAGGATATGGTTAGACCAGTGCATTATTTGATGTTTTATGTGGATAAATATTATTGGTATTTGATTATTACACATGTATTTTGAAAAGGATTATGATTAGGAATTTTAGTAGGATAGCAATTCATGTAAGGGAAAAAAATAACTTTTATGAATGGTAGATATTAGATCATTTGTTATAATAAAAAATAAAAGGTGGTTTATGTAAATATGTTTATAACATATAATCCATTTTTGTAATCCTAATCCAATATACGATCAATAGAATACAACAAAGTTACAGACAAATAAAAGTGCTTAACTTGGTATCATATGTAAGGACCTTTCTGCCATAGCCGCTCACCACCGTCGGAGCTCCTTCTTCCTACGTCTTTCACTCTCGTCTTTCCTAACTTCAAAATCAGTCCACAATCGACTGGTTTCATGCGGATCTTTACATCCACTTCTGCCATAATCGCCACCCTCTTAAAACCCTAGTTTAGGAGCCTTTGCTATTCTCGAATCTATTTGCTTGTTTTCCGTTGCATGTTGGCTTTCTGGTCATCTTGCTTGTTCATGATCATCGAAACAGTAACGCTACTTTTCCTTGAACGAAAGTTCGTAGGAGAAAGTCACTTCCTCTTCAGTCAAGACGAAACTTCCTTGAACGAAAGTTCTCATATACTTAAAAGGCACCCTACATCACAGCTTACTGATCCATCACAAGTCCAATTTCAATCTTCAAGCCTTTACTAATGTTAACTGGCATGGAACCTCTCATATTCAAGCCTTCTCTGATGCTGATTTGGTTGGGTACCCAGATGACCGTCGGTCCATAAGGGGATCTGCCATCTTTTTGGGTTGTAACCTCATATCCTGGACCGAACATAAGCAGAAAGTTGTTTCCATGTCATATACAGAGTCAAAATACAAAGCTTAGATGTGGGAGTGGAAGGATAGGGGTGTGCACGGTTCGGTTATTAGCCTTAACCGAAGTCATCGGTTATTCTATTTTATTAACCGATCGGTTTTCGGTTAATCGGTTCGGTTTATTCGGTTATTTTGTCGGTTTTCGGTTCGGTTCGGAACCAAACTTCGGCTATAATATTTGCTTTAGCAATACATGAAATGGTGGTATAAATACATGAAATGGAGGTATAAATACATGAAATTGAGGTATAAATACATGAAATGGAGGTATAAATACATGAAATGGATATATAAACATGCAAAATAGATGTATAAATACATGAAATAAAGGTATAAAACATGAAATACATGAAATGGAGGTGTAAAAGCTAGAAATATATGAAAATATGGATGGTTCGGTTAATTTCGGTTAATCGTGGGTACAAAAAAGAACCGATCTTCGGTTAATTCGGTTTTCGGTTAATTTTAGTTCGATTTCAGTTAACGGTTCGGTTATTGCTCACCCCTAGAAGGAGGGGTTTTTTAGAGCGGTTTTGTAACAACCACTTCAAAAAATAGGGCTCATAAAACCACTCCAAAAACTAGCCCCTATTTTTTGGAGCGATATCTTTTAGGGCGGTTTGAAATCGCCTTAGAAATCAAATTCACCACTTTAAAAATTCAATTGTGTACTAGTGTATTATGCAATTCTGACGATTGATGTATTTTTATTGTTCATTTGAAATTTAATTTGGTTTTATCGTTTTATTGTATAATCTGACCAGACAGAACAAAATTTAATTTTTAGCTATAGACAATTGATCCAAAAAAATCTCCAATTCTTTGAAAAAATTTCATATGGGTCCACGAATGGCAGAAGTTATGTGATCGTATATCACTTAAAAGTGGAACAATAAAAAGTAAAAATAGTTGCCGTGTATAAGATAAATTACAAAACAATAACATACCATTACTTCAAATTGTTCGGATTTTGAAACAAGTTGCGTGGAGCAGTTGTCCACGATAATCTCAAATTGTACTTGATCTTGGGATAGAGGTGCACAAAAGAACCGGAACCGGAACCGATCCGATGGATTATCCGAAACCGGATCCGGTGAGAACCGGTTTTTTTAGAACCGGTCCGGATATTATGAGAACCGCCGGTTCCGTGACCGGTTCTGGGTTTTTTGACGGACCGGTTAAAAATCGGATAAAAATCGGATTTTTTGGAACCGGTTTTTTTTCGGACATTTTGGAACCGGTTCGGAACCGGTTCTAGCCGTTGGGGTTAAAAAAAAACGGCTATATAGCCGTTTTATGGCCGTTTTTTTGTTTTTTTTTGTTTTTAAGGATTGAAATTTAGTATAAATAGGTATTGGGTGTTTGTGTTAGTTCACCACAACATTCTAGCTCTCAAAACTCAAAAACGCTCTCAAAACGCAAAAAAAACGCTCACGTTAAGCAAAAAAAAAAACGCTCTCATGGCTTCCGCTTCCGCAAGCACTCAAAATTCGGTTGGTGGTTCTACTAGCGATGTTACGGTTGTGTCAATACTTCCTTGCTCCCGAAACCAAGAAATATGGGCTTATTTCGATTTATGCGAAATGTCGAACGGCTTGCAAAAGGCTCGTTGCAAACGTTGTGGTAAACTTTTGGCTGCGGCGGGAAATAGCAGTTTAAGGAAACATATTGCTAGTCACGCAAGACACACTCAAGAAGGTGAAAATCAAACTCAAATTGGTAGGGATGGAGGAGTTTGGCAATACAATGTCGAAAGTGTTCGTGAGAGAATGGCACATTTCGTCATTCAAGAAGGCTTGTCTTTTGATCATTTTGATAATCCGCGCTTGACGAGGATGATACAAGAGACGCTTCAACCGAATTACACAAATGTAAGTCGTTCTACTTTGAGAAGAGATTGTTTAAAAATGTGGAAAAGAGCCAAAAAAGAATTAATTTTAGGTTTTGAAAAATTAAATACCGGCATTAACTTAACAACGGACGTTTGGTCCGCTCCACATGGTTTACCCGAATCGTACCTTTGCGTTACCGCACATTGGGTTCAACCGGAGTCGTGGCAAATGATGAAGCGTACGATTGCGTTTGATTATTTTGGATATCCACATACCGGTGAAAACTTATTTTATATTTTAGACTCGGTAATTCAAACTTATAAAATTCAACCGAAAATATTTTCAATATCTTTTGATAACGCTTCAAATAACACAAACGCGGTCGAAAAATTAAAAATAAAATATGAACCGCCTTGTAACGGTGTTTTTTTTCATAGTCGATGTGTTGCACACATCATTAACTTGGTTGTGCAAGACGGTCTAAACGTCCAAGAAATAAGAGACGTAAAAGAAAATTTTAAAGTGATGTTACGTGAAGTTTTTAGCACAAGCAAAAAAAGATATATAAACTATAGAAACTTGTGCCAACAAACGGATTCCATCTTTTTAGGTCCGAATTGGGACGTACCTAATAGATGGAACTCGACTTGGAAAATGTTTGAATCGGCCTTAAGGCAAAGAATTACTTTAAAACATTTCCATGATGAACTTGTGCAAAAGAAACGTTGTTTACAAAAATTTGATAATATAAGTTGGGATATGATCGAGAAACTAACTAATTTGCTTGAGGTTTTTAAAAATGCAACTACATGTTTATCGGGAGTTTATTATCCCACGTCTTCGCTAATACTTCAACAATTATACTTAATATGTAATAAATTAAAAGAGTTTGAATATCACGGCACTATTTTTGAAAAAATGGTAAAACCTATGAAAGCTAAATTTAAAAAATATTTTTCAGAAATGCCGTCCGTTGTTACATGTTCGGCCGTCTTAAACCCAACGATTAATGTAACCGGTGTTGAAACATTAATTGGATCAATATCGGATGATTTAAATATGTTCGAAGAAGACCCAAATTTTGAATCAAATGCAATAAGGGATTTCAATTCGGCTTTTAATAATATGTTTGATTATTATTTACGCAAATATGGTGGAAGTGGTGATCCATCAAACATACGTGAATCAATGGGTTCGGGTTCAACTTCTAGTAGTTCAAGGAACCCGATGCTAAATTTATTTAACACTTTAAGAAACGAAAATACTAAACGAGCTCGTGGAACCACACCAAGTAGCGAGCTTGGGAGATATCAAGCAACCGACTTTATTTCTACTCTAAGATCCGAAGAGTTTGAAAACTTTGATATCTTGAGTTGGTGGCAAGGAAGGGAATCCCAATATCCCGTTCTAGCCGCAATGGCCCGTGACCTACTAACCGTCCAAGCTTCCACGGTAGCTTCGGAATCCGCTTTTTCTCTTAGTGGCAGGGTTTTATCTATTCGAAGAACGAGGCTTACACCGGAATCTATGGAGATGTGTATTTGCTTGAAGGACCATTTGGATGCCGCCGAACGTGTACAACATGTTGCAAAACTAGAAGGCGAGCTTGACGTTGAACAAGAAATACATGAATTCGAAGTAGAACATGGGGCGGCGACTCCACTTTCGGACGAAGAACAAGCTTACGATGAAGCCCAACGTATCTCAAGCGAAGAAGAATGAAAACCGATGTTACAAAGACTACGACGAAGAATATTGAAAACATAATAAATAATTAATGCTTTGTGATTCAATTATGTTTTTTGTATTTTTTTTGTACGAACTATTGTTAAATAACTTTAAAAAATCTACAAAATAAATAAAACATGTATTTTATAGTGTATCTTTGTTAATTTTTAAATTTTTTTTTTTTTCGGAACCGGTGGAACCGGTTTTTTTTAACCGGTCCGGTTCTAAATATCCGAACCGGTCCCAATAGGTTCCAAGTCTCCACACCCGGAACCGGATCCGAACCAGAACCGGTTCTAATGGATCCGGTTATTGACCAACTTTGACGGATCCGGTTAAAAAAAAAAACCGATTTGTGCACCTCTATCTTGGGATACTTTTTGGCAATTTCACTACAAGATTCCAAGAAAATATTATCTGCAAGCTTCATGATGTTTGCTTTATGGATAGCCGTCACCATTTTTATCTTGTTCAGGTGAACATGCTCAAAACGTTTTGTAAGACGTTCAGAGCAGATTTTTGTTATCATCTAACAGGACAGTATAATCAGACACAATAGAAGTCAAGCTAGTCATCACTTTCATGGATCAGCACAACAAAAGCCCTAGTCATATTAAAAATATATAAAATTGGAGGCCCTAAGATTTTGGAGCCCTCAAGCCCTAGCTTCACCGTCTTGGCCCATTGGGCCGGCCCTGGTTGATGCTTCAGTTTTGCTACCGAAGTGCAAGTTTGCTACTGATGCTTCAGTTACTACCGGCGATCAAAGTTGCTGATGAACAAAGTTGTTGTCGATGATCAGTAGCAACTTATACTCATTTATCAGTATTTTCCATCATTAAATTTATGCAACTTTTTCACCATCAACCCCCGCTAGGGGCGTTGCCCCTTGGAACCCATCGGTGGCCAACCCCCGACCCCCCGCGAGGGCGGTGCCCCCTTGGAACCCCCCATGGTTTAGGGGCTTCGAACCTTAGAGGTTCCTATGTAACGAAGTTAACATAGTCTTGATCGAGTGTGCACTTCGCACCTCCTAACTCGTATCAGTGTATATTCTACTTTCTCATATGGTCTTAAATAAATCCAATTAACTAAAATGGTCTAAATAACACTAAAATCACCAACATGGGAGAATACATCTTTCCCATCTCTCACATCCCTAAGTTTCTCTCTCATTTTCACGCCACCTCCACGAGAGGTATACCCCTCAGTCTAATAGAAAACACCGTGAGTGGGGTAGGGTGATCTTTTTGTCGACGGATGCTCCTATTACACTCGTAGTCTCTGAAAGATGAGAACCAACTATGTAGCATCTACACCGAGAATTCAAGTATTGTATACGTCATTAGTCTGATCCTTTGTAGGAACTACCCGTAATAACGAACTTGCAAAACAGATCTGTTTATCATAAAGAGATTCGTCATTGCAACTGATTTTATCATATCCAGGGGCGGATGGACTCTATCTTCAGTGGGTTCCCAAGCACCCACTCAACTCTCATTTGTTATTATAAAATATTTCTAAAATTTACTAAAAATTGATTAGACACCCATGTGAAACATCAAAAGGCACACATCAATCAAAATTTTAGTGATCCGTCTCGGACATGGTAGGAAAAAAAACCTCACCTCTAGATTCTAGTTGATTGTAGGAGACAATTAAATGATTATTTTGAAGTCAATTACCCAATTTTCAAACAAATGTGTAATTAATATGAAAATAAATATAAAGTAAGTTTAACTATTTTTTAGCCTCTTGAAAAAAAAAACACAATTTTTTTAGTGTAGGTTGTTTCTATATAATTTTTGCCATTTGAAAAAGAAACTATATTTTAGCCTTTCAGTTATGAGTTTATTTAATTAAGTTTTAAATTATGTTGGGTTATTTATAAAAATATATCACTTTATTTAATCAAGATCTTTTATTTTCTTATACTTTTGTCTTTTTTTACAATGTATAATCCTATGATGCATTTTAAAATCTTTTACATTGATTGGTAGAAAAATAATTGGTGCATAGTAGTTGATGTAAAATATCTAATTATTATTCACTAGTTGAAAAATATTAGTTATGTCGCTGATACAAAAAAGTTGTTTTACAAATCCATTACATAAAGTATGTGGGGTGTTCAAAATTTTATGGACCTGTTCAGGCATGATCTTCCTTTGTGAGATTTGTTGCATATTAATTAATTTTTTAACCGACCCTACCCGACTCGTTCTCAGATGACGCGTTCTAACTTCACCTATATTTGACACCTACTGAAGAAAAGTTCTGGATACGCCATTGATCATATCAATATACGAATACAATGTAATAGTTAAAATATAAAAAAAAATATCAGCGATTAACATATTTAACATTTTTAATAAAATGAATAAAAAAATTCATTTTAGAGATAAAAACTAAATACATCACTATTTTATATAAGAATAATAATTTATTTTGGATACCGAAAACCACCCTTATTTTATTAGTACACCAGGCTCAACACAATTCCTATCACACTTTTTCGCCACAATACGAGAAATTTTTCCGCATGTAATACATACGACCTGTATAACTATCGACGTAACTGGTATCACATATCTTAAACGAAATGGTGTGTGATTCCCTTTATTTAATTTAAAAAAATATACAAAAAATACGGGGCTCCAAATGAAGCGCTAAAAGCCATATGATATGACGATGATGTCTTTATATGAACACGTCCCTATTTCAATGATGATACGATTGATGTGCACTGGAACCACTGCCATCAACCCAATCTCCACCTCCAATTCAAACCCTAGCTAGCTACACATTTACTTTCTTCTCATCAATGGCGGCCTGTTTGGGACCTCTTTCCGAAATGCGTTCCGTCCGTACGGTTCTCGAGGAGCTGGATGAAGAAAAACAGCCGGATTCAAACCCTAATTCATCCGCCTCCGCCTCCGCCTCCATCATGGTGATGCGGCACAAGGTGGAGAGAATCTTTCCGGTTTATGCAAGGGGCGGATTGTCCCCAAGATCCGATCCGGCTGGCAATTCGGGTTCGATTGTGGGTGATTCGATTTGGGATGCTGTTAGGTTAGAGGCCAAGTGTGAGGTAATTGTGAATCGTCTTAATCTTTGTTTGAAATTTAGTGAATTTGACTCATAATTTGATTGAAGTTACTATAGGGTTTTGAATTTTTGATTTCTGTAGGTGTTTGTTAAACTTTAATTTACAGTTAATTTGACAGTTGATGAAATTTAGTGTGAAAAAAATGAGAATTTTTTTTAATTCAACATGTTGAATTAGGACAAAAGTATGATGATGGCTTTATCTTTTGGAACAATAATTGTATGTCTGTGACTGTTTATATTATTGGAGGTCATACTATTGATACCCTAGAAGGGCACGTCAGTCATTTCATCTTTTTAAATCACTTAATTACAGTGTATACATATGCTATAAGCTCGTATACATATCAAATCAAATCATATCAACGGGGTTGATTAGTAAAGAGTGGGTGTTTTTAGAATGCCTGGACATAGTTTGTACAGTTTATTTGATACATCTAATTGATGTTGAAAGAATTTCCAAAAAAGGAAATTATGTGGTAGTCAACTTCTTGAATTAATCTAATTATTTGATATTGATATTCCCTTGGCCCCTTAAGAACCCCACTTTACAATAAAAAAAAATGGTTAAAGACATTATTGAAAATAAGGTTTTGCAAATGATTGAACTCAATTTAACATGATTGATTCTTTATCCAATCTTTTTAAATAAAATGAAGTGAGGTTGAGGAACATCAAACTTATTTTAATGTTAAGATCAGAAATTGTACTCTTTCTTAAAGACATGAAAAATTTGTGATATGGACTGTTTTGGGTTGAAGGAGAAACGTCTTCGGATTCCATAAAGATGGTACTTTTCTTTTTCCAAATAAGTTGTAATAAGGTTACTGTAGTGATTTTGAGTTACATTTAATGGTCAATAAAGAATGATATGATTGGACGATTGGTCGAAGAGATTTATCTGAAAATATATGTTCACTGGAACACTGGATGCATTTTTGAGATAATCATTTTTGGAATTTGATTTGTGTGAAAATATTACAATTTAGTGGTAATTCTAAGGTTGATTATTTGATGTAAATTTCAGGCGGAGAATGAACCAATTTTAAGCAGCTTCTTATATGCCAGCATACTGTCACATGATTGTTTGGAGCGAGCATTGGGATTTATTATTGCTAACCGGCTCCAAAATAATACTTTATTAGAAACCCAATTAATGGATATATTTTGTGATGTGTTGGTTCAAAACCGAGGCATCAAACGGGCATTACGCATGGATCTACAGGTGATGACATTAGCATGTATCCAATGTCTCTTTACATTATTTACTGATTTAATTGGTTAGTCTTGGTAGTTAACTTAAAAAGGAGTTTTTTGTTCAACTAACTTCCTTCCTCAGGCATTTAAAGAAAGAGATCCGTCATGTTTGTCTTATTGCTCTGCTCTTTTATACCTAAAGGTATTTCAATTAGAATTGAACTTTTGTATCAGTTAATTCACTTTCATGAAAACTATTACCAAATTTGTTTTACTTCACCCTTTGCTTCTAGAACCTTGTTTGACATGAAGTGATAAATTGAATGGCATTTATTGAGTTCATGATACTTTTGTAGGGTTACCATTCTTTACAAACACATCGAGTAGCACATGCATTGTGGAATCAAGGACGCAAGGTGTTGGCTCTTGCACTACAAAGTCGAGTTAGTGAGGTAACATATGAGTTTGTAATTTATCTTATTTATCGCATGTTTTTTAAATTTATATATATTCAAGTTGCTTCTTCTTATTTACAAACTTTCACTGTTGTCTAGGTGTTTGGAGTCGATATACATCCAGGTATTGTTTCAAAAATGATTTCCTCAACATAAATAGTAGATTTTTGTTGGATTTACCAATAACTGTTTCTCTTGCGTGTACACAGCTGCCAAAATTGGGGAGGGAATATTATTGGACCATGGAACGGGCTTGGTTATTGGAGAAACTGCTGTTATTGGAGATAGAGTTTCACTAATGCAGGTAAGTTCAGTTTATAGCTAATTTGATCAATTAATCTGCATGGACTGTAACTTTAGCCATCTCAACTACACTGAAGTTTTGGTTATATTTAGGAGCTCATGTATATGATTTATGGTTAGGCTCAGTGTAAAGTGAGGTCTGAGTTGTGTAAATCACTAACATGAACTACCCATTTATCTATGCATGGGTCGATTTGGGTTGTATTTTATCTCAAATTGACCAAATGGGTCAAATAATTTTTAGCTGAAAGGGTAATGTGTCAAACGGGTTGGAAGTCGCACAAATTCTGTTTTTAGTGCATACAACCTTCTAAATCATTTTTATTCAAAGATTTAGATTATTATTATTATTATTGTAATAATATTGCTTTTGTAATCAAGATGAAAACATTAAATACAACAAGAAATGAACAAAATTTGTTTGCTGGTCAATGCAACCCAGTTCACCCACTTTATACCTTAACCTGTTTTGAACCCGGTTGTGCCCGTTCACCTCTAGTGAACATTTATGAGTGTAAATATTGTTTATTTACAGGGTGTAACCTTGGGAGGGAGTGGGAAAGAAACAGGTGATCGACATCCAAAAGTCGGTGAAGGTGCACTGATTGGAGCTAGTGTGACTGTACTTGGGAATATTAAAATTGGTGAAGGTGCAATGATAGCTTCAGGCTCCCTTGTTCTTAAAGATGTTCCTCAACATAGGTGAGACATGATATATTATCTCGCAAATGCAATAATTTTGTTTCTTTAATTAGTCTCATATTAAACACTAAAACCATGTGGTCTGATATTTTATGTTTTTTATTTAAAGTATGGCTGCAGGAATACCAGCCAAGGTGATTGGTTATGTAAAAGAGCAAGTTCCATCTCTAACAATGAAACATGGTATGTGATCAATTATTATTCTTTTTTTGTTACTTTTAATCATATTGTTGATCCTTTATGTGTGTGTTTTTTGTGGTAGATGCAAGCAAAGACTTTTTTGAACATGTAGCCATAGGTAACTGAGGGAAGATACGATGGCGAGTATGCTATTTAACCATTTAAGCTTCTTTAAACGCGTATTCGTAGGTTGCTTAATGCCAAGGAAGATACATGCGAAAAGACTACTCAACATAACCAATAGATTCTCAAAACTATAGTGTATTATTAAAATAAATAGAAGTTATTTAATGTTGCCCGATAGTATGAATCCTTCTCCTAAGTGCATTACCGTTTACACGACACTCTGGCGACGAATGAGATATGCCGTTGTGCTTCCATTTCGACTAAGATCCTGAAGAATATTGTACCAAGAACATCAACCATTTGCTTTCTTGTTGATAGAGATAAGATTTGAGTACTAAGGCTGCACACAAGTATAACTCTTTGAACTGGAATCAAGATTGAACAAGTTGAATTTGTGGAGTGAGAGTACGGTTACACATAAGAGACTGGATTTGGTTTAATAAGATATTGGCTCGAATTCTTATCTAGATTTATGAGCCATACATGTATGTTGAATATATATAGGTCAAGATTAATAGAATTTGCTTTTTAGTTATTATGGTTATTTTTGTGCTATGTAAAGTCAATTCGTTCTTGGTCATATGGTTTAAAAGGCAAGCATAGGCCGATAGGGTCCGTTGAGCTGAGGCCGTGAGCGGCTCTATGCTTATTGAAAAAAGCGAAGTGATTTAAGCCCCTAAAATTTGCGGCCTTTAAATTTAAAGGACTTCAAATTTTATAATATAACTAGGGTACACTTTGATGAAGTTAATCTTGAATAGAGAAAAAAAGGATTTATTTTATTAATTAGAGTTTATGTTTATCTAGTATGGGTTCCTAGTTTGAGTTTAATTAGGAGTTAATTTATTTAATTAGTTTAATAGAGTTTGAGGTAGAATAGGTTTGAGTTTAGATTAGTATAAATAGATGGTATGGTTATTATATTATTTATAGTTTTTCAAATTAATAAAAAGAGTCGTGGGAGTTCCACAAAATAACCGTGTTCGTGTGTTTGATTTTGATCCAATTGCTCCAACAATTGGTATCAGAGCGTAGGTTCGTTATTTGCGTGTTGTGATAAATCGTGGGGTGCTTAACCACGATCAAGAAGTCTAAAGCTGAAAACAAATAGGGGTGAAGAACCTGTTTGTTTGTCGAAGAAGGAAATAGCAAGCAAGTAGGTCAAGGGAGTGGCGGTTGTTGCTTGGAAATAGAAAACAAAACAAGCAAGCAAGCTCCTGCAATAAGAAGTCACGTCAGGAAGAAGAATTGTTTAAGGAGAAATAATTTTTAAATTGTTTCAATCGAGAAAGTTGCAAGCAATCAGGCTCCTTAGTCAATTGATTCAAAGTTTAAAAGTATTCGAGATAGCAGCAAATCGTGTTGATTCCTTGTTGGCTTTTGGGTTCTTAACAACGAAGGAAGCAACAAGATATATTATTTTTTTGTTCTCGGTTGTGGTCTGAAGCAAAAAGAACAGCATGTGGTGTTAGTTGTTTTTTTTTCAAGTCTTTTGGTTCGTGAAGAATCAAGGAGATAAAACCGTGACGGTAATTAAGGTGTTGTGACAGCCGATTGCGATAAGCGATCAAGAACAGGTTGAAAAAAAAAAACGGTTGTGTGAAGCAATCGTGTTTACTGTGAAAGCAAGTTCATGAAGAACTGATCCATGAAGGAATCGGGTGACTCGTGTGAAAAAATCAAGGTGAGAAGCTAACCGGTGAGACACCGTTTAAAACTTGTGTGAAACAAGTTGTGTGGAAGTAAAGCAAGGAAGAACCGTGTGACGCGGAAGAAGTAGAATCAATAAAAGATGGCGGATGGTACGGTTGCACAAGTTCGTGAACCGAGCAATGTGACGTTGCAATGCCCAAAGTTGACGTCGACCAATTACACCGCATGGTCGATTATGATGGAAACAATCTTGGTGGCTAATGGTCTATAAGAGGCCATAGATCCTGTGACGGGAGGTGAAGTGGATGTTAAAAGGAAGTTCACGGCAAAGGCAATGATATACCAATCAATACCCGAAGACATTCTTCTTCAAGTTGCGAAGCACACAGAACCGAAAGACGTGTGGGAGGCAATCCGCATTCGGTATTTGGGTGCAGAACGTGTTCAAAAGGCTCGTTTGCAAACACTTCGAAGTGAATTGGAGACGTTGAAGATGAAAGATACCGAAACAATTGATGTGTTCGCGGGTAAGTTAAGTATGTTACAATCAAAGTATAAGAGTCTCGGATCTTCACTTGAGGATGAGGTTATGGTGAGGAAATTTCTGAATTCTATGCCAAAGAAATATTTGCCAATCGTCGCTTCAATTGAGCAATACTCGGATATCGAAACCATGGCGTTTGAAGAAGTCGTGGGTAGACTGAAAGCTTACGAGGAGAGGGTAAAATCCGAAGATGAAAATACGCAAGGTAAGTTGTTGTTCACTCGTGATGAGGAACAAGTTAAACCGAGAAACGATAGTAATTATCGTCAACAAGGCCGTGAAGGTCGTGGATGGGTTAACCGTGATGGTCGAGGTCGTGGTAGAGGCCGAAGTTGGGGAAGAGGAAGGGGTCGTGAGAATCGATCCGGTTCAAGTTCAAGCGGTGACCAACAAGAACAAGTAGGAGGACGAGATAAGTCACAAATTCAATGTTATCGGTGTGATGAGTTTGGTCATTTTGCGTGGGAATGTCCAAAGGAAAAACCAAAGTACGCGGAAGCGAATTTAACACAAGAAGAAAGTATGCGTCCATTAATGTGATATTAAACGTGGACCATATTCAAGATTAAAGGGGAGAATGATGAAGTTAATCTTGAATAGAGAAAAAAAGGATTTATTTTATTAATTAGAGTTTATGTTTATCTAGTATGGGTTCCTAGTTTGAGTTTAATTAGGAGTTAATTTATTTAATTAGTTTAATAGAGTTTGAGGTAGAATAGGTTTGAGTTTAGATTAGTATAAATAGATGGTATGGTTATTGTATTATTTATAGTTTTTCAAATTAATAAAAAGAGTCGTGGGAGTTCCACAAAATAACCGTGTTCGTGTGTTTGATTTTGATCCAATTGCTCCAACACACTTATCCGGACATCATTCTTATTTTATTTGTAAACCAACCTTAATATGGACCGTATTACCCTTTTTTCACTTGTGTACGGGCCGTTAGGTTCTAACATAGGCTATATGATAAATCGGCTGATATAGATGTCTGGAAAGCTATCGGTTTGACTAAGTACAATACGGTTCGTATGATATGATACAGTGGTGTCTGATTTTAGGGTGTACATATATCATGACCCCGTAACTAATGTTTTTAAAATTGAACATGACTAAAGGAGGCTTGAACTTGATGCACTGATTGGGTTGGGGAACGTTTTTAAAGACATTTGATTTGACATCGTTTATTCCTTTAGAGATGTGGCAATATGGGATGTATCACTTGCTCTTGTTTTATAAACATTTTCTTTAACGTTATTTTTTCTCCTCATCAATGTAGGATGATAATTTTTTTCTAAATTCTTTGAAGTTTACATTTTTTTTTCTTATTCATCAATGCGGGTTGACACGTTATACTTTTATAGATTTATTATAAAATTGATTACGAACTTTATTATTTGCAAAAAGCGCCCGAAACTAAAATTTTGTTTGAGGCCCCGTAAAATATTGAGCCGTCCCTTGTTGAGGTAAGAGGCAAAGTGCACCTTAAACACTTCTAATTTTTTGTATAGTTCTTATTTCATACACAAAATACATTATTATACGATGAAACGTTGGCGTGTTTTTGTGATGAGAAATATTGTTGAATAAATAGCCTTGGTGAAGTATGGTGTGAAGCTGCTCCCCAACCCACCCACCCAACCGTTGGCGTCAACCATCAGCGTTAGGCTTGCTGACATCGGCATGTTTTAAAAATAACTACTTTTTTTCAAAAAATAGTTTTCTAATTTTTAAAAGATTTGTATTTCCTTACTAATATTTTTTTAATTCCTTACTAAATTTTTCTTTATATTGATATTTGGCCTTTAGCTTTTAAATACGGGTTGTCGAGACCGAGCTTTACAGGTTTTAACACCCAACGGCGGCGCGCGAGTTACTTCCACTAGCCTCCTCCACAACGCGCAGGTTTAAAACTCCCTAGTTAATACCATATTTAGCAGTAAAAACAGATATATTAGAACACATGTAATGGTTGGATTAAATATGATGCTTAAATAATGAGGTAGAAACAAAAAAAACAATTAAAGTGTACCCTTATTAAATAAGAACACATTTTAAACACATAATAATCAGCCACTCTTGCATTGTGGTCTCCACATGAAAGACTGCAGTTATACCTAATTTTCAAATATAAAAAAAACTTTCATAGACGAACACAAAATAAGAGAAGAATACATATAGACTAACCAATTGTTTTGGTTTTCATTCACTAATTATCCTAGAATATCTAGGTGTTGTCGTTAAAAAAAAACTATATGTTATGTTAATTTTCATTTTGTGAAGCCGCAAATTTATGGTGAGAGAATAAATTATTACAAGAATAAAAAATTAACAATCATTGAAATATGAGCAACATTTTTACTGTATATATATGAAGAAAAATAAAAGTGAAAAGCCACACAATGAGTAGCAACAAAAGAATGAAACGGAAGAAAAGAAAGGCTAAATGTATCAAACTTTTATACACCACTGCCTATGATGAATTCAGGATACAAAATTCAAGACTCCATATATATTGTGTATAATTTCCCCTCTCATAATGATACTTTAGTTGAAGAGAAACTTAATTGTTAGAAAAAGAATACAAGAATCATAGGTCACATCAGACTTCCTAGGAGAAGGAAAACCGCGAAAAAAGCAAGAGCCCAGAAGCTGGTGGCTCGCCACCTCCTGGGGTCGGTGGAGCATCGGTAAAAGTGCGATAAGCGTTTTGACACTTTTGCAGCTGCAGTAAAATGCCATAAAGCTTTAGATATCAAGTGTAGTTGCTTTAATGCTAGATGACATGTTTTTTGGCACCATGTTATCGATTAGAACGAATTGAAAGTGGATTAAGAAGTTTTAGATTTTGGACACCATAGATTATAGGTGGCAAGTTGGTTAATGAGTCAAAACGGGTCCGGCTGACATAGGTAATATTATAAGTTGAAACAGGTCAAATTGGGTTGACCCGAGACACTTTTTCGTCCAAATTATAATATTTATATAAATGATCAATGTTTTATATAAGAATATGGAAAACTATATAATAGCACAATAATAATCAATTACTTGAATAAAGTGATTCAAGAGGTTTTATTCATTAAAAACAAACTTTTGGTAACAATGAAACCCGTTTGACCCGATTTATACTTAGCTTTTAGTTTTATTTACCCGATTAACGGGTTAGAGGTCAATCATAACCCAAGTCAACCAATTTATCAAATATTGCCATCTCTACCTTGGATCAACAATGGCCAGAGATCAATAACCAAATAGTCATACACCATATTTACTTAGAGGTGATAACTTTGACCCATTTTTCTAAAATATTGGTCAATTTAAGCTTTTTTAATATATTCAATGAACTAATATTCTAATGGGTAAACCTTTTGAACTTTGTTAAAAAACGGAACAGACCAAATGGATTAAACAGGTCAAAAGTAGCCCAAGGTGTACTTACAGCCCTCTAGTTATTAAAAAACAAACTTAATTTGTAAGCACATTCAGTAACAAACTAATTTATAAACTTTGGAGCGAAAAGTATTGACGTGCAAACCCAACCTGACCCATTTTGCCACATCTACGTTTACTTCAATATTCCGTTGTCTATTTGTGGAGTACGGATGAACTCATAAATCAAATAGGGCCCACAATCAGAACTTAATTACTAATCATATGAGACAAAATGAAAAGATTAACATTCTAAATGGTTTGAACAAATGGGATCTTGACAACTTATCAAATGGTTAGGTTGATTTTTTAGTAGAAGGTTTACTCACCTCATCAGGACTGAATTGAAGGAGCATTGCAATAACAGGTAGCAGAGCACCCACTTCACCTATTCACACAAAAGTTCAGCAGGATAAATTTATTTGCAATGTTTAGGTAAATTGATAGAATCCTGTGAAATTGTAACTAAATTTAACTATTACTGAGGTTCACAACTAATCACCATGTAAAATACCTGTCTCAAGAAGCTTTACTATGACATTTTTAAGATATGTCATATCCACTCCTTCCCTCTTTTTTGATCTTTCCATATTTCGAAGCTCTTCCTTCAACATAGCTTCCTGTAACAATTGATACTGAAAGTTAGAACTTAAGAATGGGTCAATTTGGTTATGTTTTACCTCAGACATGTCAAATAATTTTTTTTTAACTAAAAGGGGAATGGGTCAATCGGGTGCATACAGCTTCCTAACTCGTTTTTATTGTAATAATATTGTTTCTAAAATCATAAATGGCACGTTAATTAGTGTAAATTGGATAAAAAGGTGATTGCGGACCCAACCCAACTCATTTTGACCCGTTATACAACCCACCCAACCCGCCATCATCACATCTAATTTGAACATATGTAGAGATAAATAATACCTGCTGGCTGTGAAGACGATTTTCGCGTTCAAGCTCTTCAAGTTCTTCCTGGAATAAAGTACAAAAGAATCCACCATAAAATTTGAGAAATAACCAAAAAACACAAATTCACTAAAACTTACTTGAAGTGCAAGAATATGCCGTTGTGACTGAGCTAGCTCTTCCTCCCTTTGAGCTTGTTGCCTAGCCAAAATCTGAACACCAAACATCAGAAATCATGATGTGTTTTGAGTTTGATAAACAAAACAAAGTATTTTTAGAGTACAAAAACAGAACAAGCTTCTAGAGTTTGGAATACTCTTGTACAGAGCAAAACTGTGCATACCAATATCTGTTGTTCTGCAACAGAGGTGTTCGAGTTTGATGTACCCATATTTTGGCTATTGTCATTGTTATATGCCTGAAAATAAAAACATCAATTAACAGTACCGCAAAATGAAAGATGAGAAAATGAAAATTAAAACGCATGATGGGTAAGAGAGGAACAATGGAGATACCGATGGTTTTGATGATAATGAACGAAGAAGATTTTTATTGTTGTCTGTAAGCCTTGTAATCTCCATGTCCTTCTCTTCAATTAACTTATCAGCAAGATCACGAAATGAATCATGTTCTTCCTATAATAAAACAGAAAAAAAAAATTAACATGAGTGTAATTTGATATTTGTCTCAACATACAAATATAACAAATAGCACCTTTAATTTTTTATATCGTGTTTGGAGATCCTGTACTTTTTGCAGAGTTTCACTAGGCGATGATTTTTGTTCTTCAAGTTCGGATTTTAGTGCCTGGAATCTCACTGTGGAATAGTTAATTTCATCATCTTAACAAATCTAAGGTAAAGTTTTTTTTATTGTAGGATTAGAACAATTTTAGTTTACACTGCCAAGTTTCTTCCACATTTTGAAGATTCTTTTCCCAAGATTCTTTCTCAGATTGATGACGAGAAAGTGCTGAAGAGAGCTTCATTTCCACGTTCTTTACTTGTTGCTCAACAAGGCTAAGAGCCTCATCTCTAAATAAATAAATAAATAACTTAGCCATGATGCAAAAAATCAGATATCAAAATAGAATATGGGGCTAGAAACGATTAACAAAAGCTGAAAAACATGAAAACAATAATCTTAAAAGGAAGATAGAAAGCTACCTATCACTAAGTTCTTTCTCATGACGACTTAAAGCATCCTCAAGGTCTTGTAGGGCTTTGTCTTTTTCAGCAGTCATTATCAGTATTTCATTCTCAGCCTCCTAAAAGAATGAGATGGTATATGTGAATAAATATGTGTGCCACACCATCATGCATAAGGCCAAAATATGCACTGAAAAACATATAAACCTTTAGTGCTTCTTCAAGAGCTTTAAGTTGTTCATTATCTTTAGCAGACACCAGCTCAGCTTCCTTTCTCTGAAGAAGTGCATGAGCACGAGACTTATAGGAAGCGAATTCACTTTCTAGACGCTTGATCTGCATAATTAAAAATACGATTTCAAAATGCATTAATATAAGCAAGATGTATTTACAAAAACTTAACAGAGTGGGTACCTCCTCTTTGGCAGCCATTAATTCAGCATCTTTTGTGTTTGACCGTTGACTTTGCAAAGAAATTTCTAGATCCATTTGACCTGTGGTTTTCCAACACTGGGTCAATAAATATAACAAGTCTTGAAATAGAAAGTCGAACAAAGAGGTGATATATATACTTTTCATTTTGGCAGCTTCAATTTCAGCATGTATACACTTATCCTCAGTAATCTCCAGCTTTCTGATGAGTGTCTGGGAGGCAGCTTCCCATTTTTCCTTTTCATTCTCCTAAAAAGTTATCAAGAAAACGCATTATGTAACCTAAATATGCTACCGACTATATAAAATTAGCTAAAGTATTCAGTTCATACATGCTCATTTTTCAGGTGAATAATTTCCCCTTTAATAGTTTCCATGGCAGCTTTAAGTCTAGCTGCTTCACCAGTTGATGCTGCATCCATCTCTGCCAGTTTTGACTCTTTTTCTGCAACAAGTTTCTGGAAGAAGAGAAAGATGCCATGTCAGCTTTAAAATTTAACATATGTATGAAAAGATCTAGGTTGCTGGAGCCAAGGGTCTCAGCGGGAGCAACCTCTCTATCCCCTGGAATAGAGGCAAAGTTTGCCCCCATCACACCCTCTCCAGACCCAACCAATAGCCCTGCTATGAGTGGGATTACACCGGATACGTTTGTTTGTTTGTTATGTAAAGATCTATAAATGCTTATTTACCTGCAGAAAAGATATTGTTTCTGTTGCTTTGGTTCTATCTGCTGATGAGTCAGCAAGTTGAGCTTCCAGATTTGCTATTTGCTGAAAAGTACAACAGAGGTGTTAAAGTAGCAAAAATTCTGATCAAGATATACTAGATACAAACTTAAAACTCATGTTCAGTATTCACCACTATCATACAGTAACATACTATTTACCTGTTGATGTTTTGAAGAAAGTTCAGCCAATGAGGCCAGTCTCTTTTCTTCTGCAGCTTGCAGTAGCCCTCGCATGTTGTCTAGCATCTACCAATATGCAAGTTAACCATACTACTCTACCAGGATAATTAACTAATCAGTTATCACTAAGAAGAAAAGGCAATGAATTGGGGAAAAACAACAAAATATCGTATAGTCACAAGTACTATTTTACTATTAAAAGTAAAACTAGTTTAAACATTTCAATACCTGCTCTTTTTCTAGTAGTGACTGTTGCAATGTCTCAATAGCATTCTCTTTGGGCTCCAAAGAACGTCGCAGCTCTTCAATATTGTCCCGAAGTCTGAATGAGAGTGAGATAATAGAAGTAAAAAAAAATAACACGATAAAATTAATGAAGCTTGCAAAATACTGAATTTCAAATATAGTAAGAAATAATAACCGTGGCCTTTCTACAAATTTGGTATAGTTAATAATACAAATTATATGTGATTCCAGGAAATATTGATAACTATTAATTCATGGATGAAAAGGTAAAAAAAAATTTGTTTTTAAAACATGAAACCACAAATTTTAAAACTTCAGGCACCTATTGTTTGCACTTCTTAATTGCTGTCTCTCTGTATCGATTGCTTTCAGTGCCTCATTAGCATGTTGGCGTGTGCGATCAAGCTCTTGCTGCAATCCTGACAACTGCGAAGAAGCTTGCTCAGCCTTTTCATTGACTTCACGGTACTTAGCCTCAAGGTCATCTTTCTCCTGGAAAGGATGTGCACAAACCAATCAGAGCTAATACACAAACTGAATAGTTTACATACTCACTGCAATACAAGAAAATAAAACAAGATTTGATATTATATAATGGTCATCTTATTACTTCAAGTCTTGGCTGCCTGAAAACATTAAACTTTCTCACATAGCAAAATGAAACTTTATCTTGCTTTTTGCAGCATCCTGAATCCTGATCTTGTTTACAATATCTTCTTTATAATAATGGGTTGCAGACTTGCAGTCACGTTAATAAGAATATATTACTGTCTTACGTTCTGCTGAATAAACTAAAATGAAGAACAATGTTACCGTCTAGATAAACAATAACTATAGCGTATTGACTCTTACGAGTACTTAACAAATATGTGCATCTTTTTAACCAATGGTATCAGTGAGAGAAAAATTATGTTCTAACAGAATAAGCAGCTGACATAGAGATATAGTATTATGTTTTTAACCAAAACTATCAGTGTGAGAAAAAAATACATCTGAATGGTAATGTAATAAAATGTATATAGAATGACTATAAAGAGCCCACATATAGAATTACCTTTTGAACCTCTTGGATTCGTTGTTTTGCTCGCTTGTGAAGCCTGTTCAACTTGGAATCAAGCTCAGAGTTTTTCTCATCACGCTCTTTTATTTGTTGTTCCAGATTCTTCTGAGCTGTGTCCATAGACCATAGTATGCATTTATAGTAAGTCTAAAACTAATCATAACCAGCAACATAGAGCATAGTTATACTTATAGAACAACAATAGTCAATAGTAAAATGATAAATGGGAAACTTATACTACCTTCTTCTAGTTTAGCAGCAAGCTCTTTGGCCTTAGCATCTGCCTCTGAATATTCTTCCCGAAGATGCTCGAGAGCTGCCTCTGCAGCACCTCGTGTTTGCCTTTCTATTGCAAGTTCTCTATTCAAAGACTCTATTTTTTCATGCAACATTTTTGAATCTTCACATGTACCATTTTTGTCAATTGCTTTTGTTTGTTGGATTGAATCAGCTGAATCTGTGTGTACATTCTTCAATTCTTGGAAACAAGACTTCAAGTACTCATTCTGAAACTTGAGCTCTACCACCATTTGCATAAGCTGATCTTGAGTAGCATCAACTAAAATATTATCCTCATTTAGATCTCCACAATTTTGAGGACTCATGTTCAATTTTTCATTTTGTTGTACAACATCTTTAACATGATTTTCTGATTTCCCATCAATGTCAACTCCCCCTTCTGACATTATCTTGTAGTTTCTAAAAGAATGTGATGTATTTTTAAGTCGGTGACCCCTGTATCTACTCTACCAACTTCATCATATATTCGAACGGAATGACATATGATTCCTGTGTAAAACAAGATCTTCCTTCGTCAACATCTCAACAGAATTCAGTTCACTTCGTATGCGAGCAACTTCACGAGAAAAATTCAAAAACAGGAAAAAAAAAAAAAAAAAAACTAGGTATAGCAGTTGATTACTTGGATATTTACAACAATACAAATTGTTCATCATGATATCCAGGTCCCTACATATACTAAGAACGTGTTTTTTTTTAGGTTTTGTAATGAAGAAATGAGATGGAAGTGTATAATGGTAAAGGGTAAAAGTGTTTAAAGATGTTGGGTTTAGAAAAACCCATGAAACAAAGTTTTTAGGAAACCTACCTAAAAAGGCTTTAGAAAAACCACGAAACAAAGATTAAAGAAAGCCCATCTAAACAAAAAGATCACAAACCCCATGCCTACAGTGATTCCAGCATCAAACCACACATGACCTAAATCTATCATCCAGTACTTTGTTGTTAAAATTCAATTTAAATGTTAATCATATTTTGTGGTGTAATATATGTTAAAAAACCTAGCTCATAGGACAAAGAACTTTTTCATGGAGTCCCAATCAACAGCTACTTCCATTATTCTAATTTACATGTTTGGTGATAATTCTACTTTCTGTAAGTAAAGGAAATAAAATATAGCATAAGGCTATAAAGTCAGTTGTTTCCAATGAATAAGAACACCCAATTCCAGGTCGCAAAGTTAGTGTCCGTGCCATGGGAGGGAACTAACAGTCAACACAGGAGCATATTAATCCACTTCAAATTCTAATCACATAATCTTAATTTTCAAACATATATACTGATATTAAACAAACATCAATTCCAATTCTAGTCATGGTTTGCACTTAGTTTATATTAAACTAAGATAAGTTTCAATCCCATTTAGCACTCCTAAACCCTAACTCAATTAAAACAAACATAAATCTGAATCCTAACAATGTCTTACTTATGACATCATTGACTAAATAATCAATCCAAAGAAACTAGATTGAAACTAACTGAAATCAAATATTCAACTACTGAATGATAATGCCAACAATTGGGGATCTTATAGTGCACACAAAGTACTCAAAGTAAACAATTTTGCATAACAAAATAGGTAATAAGAAGCATTTGAGGAAATCAAACCTTGTACTCTTAAATACACGCAATCAAACCCAACCGATAGTTCGAAATTCGAATTGGATGATTGATTGATCAATCAAGATCTATATTTCGTGCTTAATCGAATACCTAACGGATCTAAACACCACCACCCCCTCTGTGAATCAATCAAACCGTGATTATAAACAAAATTGTGATTGAAAAAGGGGTGGAGATTCGGAGGGCATGAACTCTATGAATCGTGTGTTTTCACGATTCGCATTTGTGAAAGACGGAAAGCTTCAGTGGCATCAGATTTTCGTTTTACGTATGCTACCAAGTCATGAGTTGGACTGAGAGTCAGAAGTACATAAAAGACAAGTAGATATTGGTGTTGCACACTTTATACCCCTCCACTTTAATATTTTGGTCGGTACGTATCTAGGCAATTCGACACGAAAAAATACAGATTTTGGGTTGGTTTACACGACCCGTTTTTTTAAACGGGACAATCCGAACACGATATTTTAAAAAAATGGATTAACCCAAACACGACCCGCATAAAAAGTGGGTTGATTTGTTAACCCTTACGGGTTTTAAGACGTTAGTATTTATATTTTATAGCCTCGTTTGGTTGGCAGAAATTCGTGAAAATTTAATGGAGTTGGAATCTGAATTTCATTTGTTAACGTGTTTGGTTCTCGAAATTCATTCTTAACGTGTTTGGTTGAGACAAGAATTACGATTGGAATTAATTCCCTCGATTTTCCTTCAAACAAATGATTTCAAATTCCTTCTAAATTGTGAAGGAATTCACCAAAAGGAAAATGGAATATCTGGCCACTCACCGTTGTCGCATTGTACCCCTAACCCCGCCGACCCCAACCCTTGCCGCCGCCACCCAATCAATCCCACACCCCCACCTCGATCACCCGCCACCCCCGACACCTCTGTCAACCGCCGTCGCCGACCACCGTCGTTCCCCGCCAACTCCGACCACCGTCGACCGCCTTCGCCACCACTGTCACCACCCGCCAAATGCCGTCGCCGACCACCGCGACCACCCATGTCCCCTACTTAACCATATGTTCGAACTTTATAGAAAAAAATTCAGATTATTATTGTAGAGGTAGACCCAAACTGACCTGGATGAGCGGATAAGGCATGATTTTGTAGACTTGAACTTCTCCGAGGATATTGTCGAGGACAGAACTGCATGGAGACGTAGGATTAAGGTTAATGACTTTTAGGGGGAGGGTAATAGATGGGTCTAAACCTTATCGTTGGGGCTTAGATCTATATAGATTTGTGGTGTCCTAATCATGTTGTCGTTTCCTTAGTTGTGTATTTGTATGATATTACCTATACTATCTTTACTCTTTCACTACTCACACTTTTCCACTTTTTCCTAGCTTTATTAATACTATTTTTATCACAAAACTTATTGTTTGTTGTGTAGATGCATTGTGGTGAGCATTGTGGTACTAATATATTTTTTTAGGTCCTGAGAAGGTTTTTGGAGTTGGGGGTCTCCCTGAAAGCAACATCTTTATCCTATAAGATAAGGGTATGACTTGTCTACATCCCACCTTCCTATGCCCTACCAATAGATTGGATATGAGTGAGAATTTACTAGGTATGGTTGGTTGGTATCTTGATGATACAACTATTTTCATTACGCTTAACACATGGTAGTTATTCTTAGAAAATGAATAAAAATTACTGCTTGCGGCCTTATGTGTCAATCAGAACCGGTCCCTAATGATAAGGCCTAATGAGTCCTCAAATCACTCCACATTTCCCCTCCTACATCACCTCATAACTTACAGAAAAAAAAGGCGACGAGTGGTTGATGATGGCGGGGTTGTCGGGTGGCCACGGGGCCGGTGGCGGAGGCGGCGGTTAGTGGGGGGCTGGCGGGGGCGTGACCGACCACATTAGGTAGGTGGTGGTCATGGTGATATATTTCAATTTCTTTATGATTGTTTTGTCATTTAAATAGATTAGGAATCGAAATTCGTTTAATAAATTCCAATTCTTTTAAATTTCAAATCCTATGAACAAATTAGCCAATTTCAAATCCAAATCCACAAAATTTATCGAATCTAAATCAATTTTCACCCCGTTGAGCACTTGACGACACCTAAAAACCCTGTTTGAAATTATTTGACCTAAAAGACGCATCTACGTGTCCTAGAATTTCCAGGGAAAAGGGGAAAACAAGTACGAAGAAAGTTAATATCGATTTTATTTAACTCAAAGTAGCAACAAACAGATCGCCGCTTAAATGGCCACCGGAATAACAACGCCGCCGTGGCAACTTGCCGCTCCTTGACGTTTCCATGGCGGCCATATACGTTAAACGCGATTCCTTCGTTGCTCGCTTCAAACCACTTCTATCACAGGTTCCTCTCCCTATCTTTCATTTTTTTCTTCTGTTAAGCATTTCATCGAACACCTGGTGAGCGACCGACGTATTTGTAAATTTCAATGGCAGTATCTCTACCATAAATTAGTTGAAGTTGGACAAAAACCTAGACCTCGAAGCGAAAAAGATTCGGCTTTTGAACCAGGTATATTCGGTCAATGTATATGAAGCAATGAAATCGATACATTTTTACTCAAATTTTTCTAGCAATTTGTTAATTGTAATGTATTGTTACATTTAATTAGATGCTTTTGCACGTTTAATGTATTAGTTCCCAGCAAAATTTGTAACTGGTTTTATGCAATGTTAACATTTAGCATTGTGCTGTTAATGAATTTTGATTCAGTTAGTAAAATGCATTCTGGAAAGGATATTTGAAGTCAAAGTGTAGCTTTTTCTGGGAATTGTAATTGTGTTGTTGGGTTAGTTATTGGTGAAATTGAGTTAATCGATATGGTAATTGAAATTGACAGGTAAAATTGATGTTTCTAAATGGCAAAAGATGGATTCCAGATCGCTGGGGATAACCCGATTAATGGTGCCTTCTTCTCCCTACACTGTTCTAAAGATTCTTCGAAGTAAAGGTGATTTATCTTCATGAGTTCGATGATTTTTTCTGGAAACAATTATTCAACCATTGATATAGTAAAAATCGAGCTTTGATTATGATATTATTACCATATTATACATGCCTTGCGGTTAGCTTATATTGAATGTCAGATAGCTTGCCATTTGATGTCGTTTTCTTTATAGTTTTAAGTTCTAACTTGCTTCATCATCTTGGAGCTTGATCGTTTTGCAAATATTTTATACCATACAATATGTTCTTTATTTGTCCTTTTACACGTTTTCAGTTTTGGTCTCTGGACTAGAAATATTTGACAATGATCCATTATTTAACATTCTTGCGTACCCAGCAGTTATTAGGAAAAAAAATAAGTATGTACCTGTTTAGTTGCGCTTCATCAACTATTTTGTAGATGAACGGTACTTTCATTCTTTTAAAGTACTATGATAACTATGACTATAAGTCCAATGATCCTTCCATAGATTTATCCTCCATTATTCATCCGCTGATTGCTGAATTCTCACATTAACTTCCTTATTTACAGGATTTGAAGCCTATTTGGTTGGTGGTTGTGTGAGGGATTTACTTCTAAATAGAACTCCAAAAGATTTTGATGTTATCACTACAGCTGATCTTAATCAGGTTTTCCTTTCTTAAAACTACTCCATTGTTGTGCTGTTTACATGGCTTTTTAATTCATTGTATGTGAGGTTGATGGTTTAAGTACACGTGCTAATTTTGCAGATTAAAAAGCAGTTTAATAGTTGTGTAATTGTTGGACGCAGATTTCCTATTTGTTGGGTGCGTATAAAGGGATCAGTTATTGAGGTAGGTTGTTGTTTCACTTTAAGTTCTTTCTTCTGATTTTTTTTATGGTACAACATATTATCTCAGTTAATTTAAGCCTTTTGTATGTTGTATGCCAGGTATCCAGTTTCAAGACTTTGGCAAAACATTCTGAAGAAAAAGAAAAATTTCTCGTCTCTCAAATGCCTAGAGGCTGCAACAAATCTGACCTTAGTCTCTGGAAAAACTCCATGCATCGTGACTTCACTGTTAACAGGTATTTTCTGCTGCTCTGTGTATGATTCGTGTACTTGTCTAGTGAACTATGGAGGTTCCATTCTATCTCCAATCAATATCAATGTTGCTAATAGTCATGGTCAAGATTTCCTTTTTAGAAAGACGGATGTGGTGAAAAGTTTCTTGCTTATCATCTCTTAGTTCCAGTTTTTATTTGATTTTTTTTATGTTGCTGTGATTTTGTGAAAGCAGCATGTTCTTTGACCCTCTTAATTACAAGATATATGATTACAACAATGGAATGAAAGACTTATTGGAGCTAAAGGTTAGACATAATCTTCTGCATTATCATTTTCATTAACTTTGTTGGTTATTTGAAGGGGACAATTTCAACTTATTTATCTAATAATGGGCTGGTTTGAACTATGTTATATTTCTAAGTGGTGAAACAAGTTAAGCTAATAGACTTAACTAAAAAGGAAATGGCCAAATATGTCAAACACGTTGAAAGCCCCGAAGTGTATTCACTGGTATAATACCTCCTATAATGGTTTGTTCAAAGACCTAGATTACTATTGTAGCAGTATAATTTTTCTGGTCATATTCCACACAATAACTATTTGTGAAAATTTAATTAAGGAGAACAAAGTGTTTCTTGGTTGTCCCTACCCAACCAGTTTTGACCCGCACTAAAAATTATCTATTTTAGGACCTACCTATCTTGCCGTCTCTGTTAGTTATACCACGAGTACCCCCATCCCTAAAAAAGGAAAGAAAGGATTCTTTTGAGACCCAGACTAAAAGTGAACCATTTTAGATTTAAAATATGTAACAAGAAAGAAAAGAAGATCAGACTTCAAAATCCTTTTTGTTTATGTGGAATCGATTAACTTCTTTTTGTTGTTCTGTTATGTGGTTTCAGCTGCGAACATTAGTGCCTGCTCATTTGTCATTCACAGAGGACTGTGGTTAGCTCATCACTTTTTAACTAAACTTTGTTTAGCAAGAAGCTGTATGCCTTTACGAGTTTATGGTGCTAAGTTTGATTTTTCATCTTAATAAACTAATGTTAGATTTCAATTATGCTCTTCTATTCAGCAAGAATTCTTCGGGGACTGAGAATAGCTGCTCGTCTTGGATTATCATTTTCAAAGGATATTGAGACCGCAATTCATAAGCATGCTTCATCCATTTTGAGTTTAAGCCAGGTAACTTTTTTCCTAATTTTATTTGGAGTACCGTGTGAGGTGTGATGCATAAGCTGATGATGTGATTTATGCTTGTGATAAAATAGATCTTATTGTTCATGCTTTTAATGGATTTGTTATCGACATTGTTTCTGTTGTCATATAACTGTATAAGCTTGTTTTTTCAGTCCAGGATAATGATGGAGATGGATTATATGCTTTCATTCGGGGCTGCAGAATCTTCAATCCGTCTACTTCACAGATTTCACATTCTCGAGATTTTGCTACCGTTTCAGGTAATTATGAATAATTCTTTTGGATTATTGTTATAAAAGAATATAGTTATGATAAGCTAAGTTTTAAAATGTTCGATTGTAGGCGGCATACATTTCCAGACAAACTACTGGATCTGAGCAAGTTGCCATGATGTTGATGGTATGCTCAGTTGCTTAATTGCTTTATCTCAAAATTTGAATAGAACATTACATCTTTGTGTCTTATGATTATGAATAAAATTGGTTAAATGAATAGAATCTTGTTCTTAGCTTTGGCATGTATTTTTTAATTGACAGATACAATTTTTTTTTCAGAGTTTGTTTTCCCATATGGATAAGCTTGTTAGTTGTGATCAGCCATCTGCCTGTTGCTTATGGTGAGTTATTTCGATCACTAATCATTTTTAGTCAAAGTTTAAATCTGACCAAATGTTTTGTTTATTGCAGGATTGGACTTTTGGCTTTCCATCATGCACTAGTAAATGAACCCCAACATCCTTTTGTTGTTTTGACTTTCGGTTGTGTTCTATATCATCAGAGTTGGGGGGATGGCCTCAAGTTTGCAAGGAAATATTGTCAAACACTAGTCAGCTTTAAACCTGAAACTTTATATCGATACGAGTCCATTTCTGATTATGAGGTTGCTAAAAAAGTAAATAATTTAGCAAGACGGGTGATAGATTCTATTGATGTTTTGGTGGATACAGATAGCCTGCACAAAACAATGTTCACATTCCTTGGTTTTCCATGCCCTGGTTTGGTAAATGAATCTAATTGGTTTCAACTCTTTTTTATTTGTTACACATAGTTTAAATAAATTGTTTTTTTCTCTCAAAGATCTACAACATTTTTTTTCTATAATTATTTTTCAGGTTTTTGTACCCAAGAGATCTGCTCACAATGCCGCACAACTATTTCACGGTCTTTCACATGAGGTAGAAACTTACAATAAAGGAAGAAGTTCGTTTGAGATGAATAACCAGTTGCTTAGAAAAGGAAATGCTTCAGAGACTAGACTTGCCCTAGGAAAGATTATAATGAATACTATGGGCTGTAGGGTCAATCAAGATAATAACAACCACCTTGAGCCACCTGAAAATGCACATTTTACACCATCTGATTCATGGTTACAAAAGCCGAATGCAAAGTCAAACACCAGTCAGAAGCAAAATGCAAATACAGAGGAAAAAAATGAAGATATTGAAGTATTCAGTCCTTCCTGTCCAAAAATTAAGGTACAAATTGAAGTATTAGATTATTTTTTATATGTATCTTTTATATTGTAATGGGTTTTAATGGAAGTTCCTATATTTTCTCAAATCTTTGAATAAATGTAACTTTAATTTCACAGTTAAGTCATTCCGACTCTTAAAACTCAAATGGTACTTGTCACGTTATTTGACTAGACACGTGGTCTTATAAAACTGTTGACTATCTACAAATAATCAATTGTATCATCAATAATCAGCAATGATGATTGATGACAATATAGAAATAACTCATTTTATCGTTGAAACTTGCCAGAAGAGGAATTTTTTTATGGAGTTGATGAATGTCGTTTTTTTATAATGAGTGATCATTTTGTTAAAAATTTGCAGGGTCCCACGATGGAGAAGCCAGAAGAGATGAGTGCATCTCAATTACCAACACAGAAATCAAGCAACAGTAAGAAGCAAAAACTGAATACAAGATCAAGCAACAGTAAGAAGCAAAAACTGAATGCAAAATCAAGCAACAGTAAGAAGCAAAATGCAGCTGCAGAGAAACAGATTGAAGATATTGCAGCTACAGTAAGAACCAAAATTTATAACTTTTTTATGGATAATTATTGTCAGTTATGATTACAAATTTATATCTTTCCAATGATAATCTGATCTCCTGAATAAAACGATTTGAGGAGATTTTATGCATTAATAATACACTTTGGGTTATTTTTTGACCCGTTTCCTTTCAAGCTAATAATTTAAATCTTACCAGTTTAACCCATTAGTGATGAAACATAATCAAAATCAACCAGTTGATAAGTAACTTAATCTTTGTCTCGTGAAGATTACAATGTTTAATTTGGCACATAATCTTTGTCTCGCACCATTTCACTGGAACATAAAGGAATCTAATGGATCATAATCAGTAGCATATGTGAGGAAATTTCTTCATTTTCATTGAACGAAAATATTTCTTGATTTACTATATTTTTCCAAGTTAGATTTTAATGCTTTTATCATCAACAACTTGCAGGATCAAACAATAGAGGAACCAGATGAGACACGCGTGTCTAATTCACCAATACAGGAGCTTTTGGCCACACCGGAACCTTGTTCGCACAATGGAAAGCTTCCATCTCAATTAAAAGCTCAAAACCCTAAAGAAAAAGTCAACGTCGTTGCAGAAGTGCAAGCAGATCAGTCAACAAATAAAGAACAAAGTGTGAAGAGAGAGCACAAAAGGAAACAAGTGTTGCCATTATCTTCTCTTTTCAAGTAAATGACACCACAAATCTGTTACAGGTATCAGTTACTTCTTCTTTGCCTTTTAATTTAATCAGCTATCATTTTATAAAAACTAAAAATATTTCATTTTTAGCCCCTTGGTGTTATTCACAAAATTAACCAGATTAACGGTGTTATTTAGCAAGTGTTTGTATTGTTTTTGTAGTTTTCCATTTTTACCCTTTGGGAAGGTTTTGTTTGGTAGGCATTTTTACATCAAAGACATGTTTTTAGTGGGGAAAGTATTAGAGAGGGTTTTTGTATCATGTTTGATTAACTTCATGTTACCTTTTCTTTATTTCATGGAAATTATATAATATTTGAGTGGACGTAGTCTTCTATAATTCTTTTGAATATACACACACCATACACGACCATCAATTTTAAGTAGGAAACTATGAGAACCGAAATAAACATTTGTACGTAGTGTTAATTAGATTTAGTGAGCGAGAGAGAGAGAGAGACAGATATTCGGTTATACAACCAACTTGTGTATTATATTTAAAGCAATAAGTACATGTGTTTATGTAGTTCTCGCAATTATCTACTTAAATTAGTTGTGTATTGAACCTAGTGCATAACATAAATAGTGGGAGAGAAAAGTAGAGGTGGTTATATATATGATCAAGAAAATTCTTTGAACGCAAAAAATATTATTTTGCAAAGATTATTATCATATCTTTTTCCCTGAATGTTCACTATTTACAAGCCGTTTATAAGCTACTCGAGATTTACTCACTAAAAACTCGAATCAAGTCTGAGCTTTATAGAAAAAAACGATGCATTATCAAGTTGTACCTTGCAATACATTATGTTTCCATCAACATTTAAAACCAAAATTCTTATCATAACAACCGTTAAAGTGAGGCTAAATTCCAAATCTGAAAGCTAATTGTACAGTACAACTTGGTGATGCACTGCAAAGGTATACTATACAAAGACAAAAGAGTAGCCCACTTTGGGGTGGTCTTCTGAAGATTATATTGAATTGAGGTAGTGTCAGTTGTCAGTCAATTAATTTTGAAACAACCATGCGATACTATATTATTAATACTTTTTTAGCAAGAATATATATACAAGGCAGATCAGTGACCGACTTATGTGAATTGTCGATAAGTGTGAATCTGGTCAAAATATACGACTTAGAATATCAAATTTTGATTGGTTCATTCGATTCTCATAGCTACTAAGTTATTGTTTAATCATGAACTATTTGGTACCCGTCTCGTGTTTTATGGCGGGATGTATTTACGTAAAACGAAAAAAAGAGTTGAATAAGCTTGTATCAACGAACAACCGTGTCTCGTCACAGGAGTGTTGTTTTTCGCGAACGCTTCGCTTCAAGAGTTTGGTCGCTATTGGTTCCGGCCATCGAAGAACATAAAAGCGAATACTGACACCGGTTCCGATAACACCAATACAGCCAATAATGTTTGCTCATAATATGTTCTGGTCGTCACGGTATCATAACGGCAACGACACTAGCTATGGTCTATGATACCAAAAAAATACAACGGGTTAAAAACGTAAATTATATATAGTGTAGGATTGAAAATGAAACAAAATATATATTTAGCACCCTAGTTGCTTGACTATTCATAAGCGTTGCTCAATAATAGTATTACTAATTGTAAGGGTATGAGGGGCGAAGTGATCTAACTAATGAGGCACAACAGCTCCCTCCCTTTGTCACGGGTACTTATACCCGAAGCATGTACCCGCAAGAGGTACCCGATGGCTTTGCGGCGTTGTACCCGAAGTACCCGCACTACCCGATAGCCTTACCTGAGATACGCCCCCAACACCCGAAATACGAATTTGTTTTTTGGTGCAAAGTGTATGAAGTAAATATAGATCCTTGATAGAGACAAATCAATGGCTATAATAGCGACGGTGAATATGTGATGTCACTACTGATGCGTAACCTTAACTCCACTTCGTATACTTTTCAAATTTTCTATAAAGACCTACATCTATATATGGCTTTCAGGTGTTTAATTAATAACAAGAGTGAATCATGGCTTTCATGTTGGTTTCTCAATGAACGAATTTTAGAAACATAGAAATGGCATAAATCGAAAGATTTTCTTTTCTCTTCTATCTTTTCAATTATAATTTTTATACAAAACATAATAAAATGTTTAGGTGCTAAATGATACGATTTAAGAAAATGGTAAATTTGTTATTATAAAATGAAATTACTTCACCGACATCATGTTTTACCACATATAGTAATGTAAATTCGATTTTATTTTTGTTTTTATTAGATGATATATTATATTAAATTAAATTTTATTATTTTATATATTGGTGAAAGTGAAGAGCGTTAGCATGTGCCCAAAACAAGTTACCTTCGTCAAAAAGGCCAAAGTGGGCAAGAGCGTATCCTATATCTCCTCATCCAAAAAGTGCAACCCTATCCAATTATTATATTACTCTATATATTTTCAAATTAAATACAACATTCTGTTTGGAATAAAACGTAATTAATGCATTAAATTATTAATAAGATTGAAAAGAAAATCAATATAGATATTAATGTCACATAGTCATTAGTAAAACACCAAGATTAATTTGTAAAAAGGTAAAAACTTAAAAAAACTAAAATAAATTCAAAAAAATTCAAGGTAAATTAAAAGAAAAAGACATTATTTCATACAAACACAAGAGAAGTTACTCTGATAATTTTTCATATTAATAAATGACAATTTCATTTTTGATTAAAGTTATAATACAGTAACGAAGTTTGAATATTATCCTAACATAGTTAATAAATTTTTTTGCTTCAATATTTTTTCACTTTTATTAAATTCTTTGTGATTGTTTAAATTGAATAATCTATATGAAACAATTTTAAATCTTATTATTATTATTTATTAAGTCAGGTTAACCAAATTTCATATACATTTCACTTGATCTTAACATTTATTTAAAGTTTCACAACAAAAAAATATTAAAAATTTGAAATACTCATTTATTTTTATCAAAGTGAAAAAAAAACTACAATGATATTACCTTAATTTTCAAAATATAGTTTATCTTTATGAGCACGTGTAAGAGATATCAATGGGCATAAAATTTCATTTATAAATCTTTATTGTTAATAATGTCTTTCCAATATTTTTTATTTACTAGGTTCACTCTTTACTTTAATTGGAAATAAATTTATCGTGGCATATTTTCTCAAACTAAAATACATTTATTTTGAAATCTTAAGTTAAGTTATTGCGTCAATAACTAAATACATTTTTCCAAAATAATAAATTTATTTTTTCCAGATGGAAATAAATATATTTTTCTCTCTCTATAATCATGATCATTAATTACTCAATTCTTTATCACTTAATATCCGTAGAAAGCGTGCATGCCACGTGGCCAAAACCTCAAAGGTGACCGTTGCTGTACAAACGCACCTTCCTTATTTTCCACACCAAAAAACAATCATTTCAAACCAGCATACAACTTTTAATGCACATAACACAACAATAACGCATTAAAATATTCAACTTAGCAAAAACTGATCTGGAAAAAGTAACATTCACGTATCCTATTACGCGCAGGAATATTGCACTAAGATTGATTAATTGATTATATTAAATCCAACGGGCCGATTTTATAGCCGTTGATTTCAAATATAATGGCCACCTTCATACATACATTTCTTCAATCTTCTTTCTTTCTAATCCTTCTTCTGTAAATTTTTCATGGCGGTTTTTTTCAGTTAAACATATGCTCATAGCTTGCATCCAATCCTAGGGTTTGTTGATTTGTGGGACTTTTGATAAATCAAAGATCTTGGAAATTGAATTATTTGATCATCAATGGAGATTTCAATGGAAAATAATCCATCTTTAATGAAAGACACAAATAACCACCAGGAAGTTATGGTTGGCAAGAAGATTGGTGGTCAAATGGGACATAAGAGGAGAGCTTTGAGTGTGATTAATCAGAATTTTGATAAACATCATCCTTGTGTTGCTAGCAAGAGAGCTTTATCACAGTATGTTTATTTTTTCTATTATTTTTCTATTTTTTAATTTTTTTATTTATTGATAGTGATGCCAGTTTTAATTTGATTAGACTCTAAAATGGTGTTTGACAATTGAGTTTGATTTTGTTTGTGATAAAGAAGGAAACTTGCTGCAGAAATTGCCAACAAGAAGCAGTGTTTCCAGGAGGAGGTACTATACTAATTTTAGGCTCCTAAAGATGTTGACTTTTCTTTAACTTGGTCAAGATTTTGACTTGTGATTTGATCTGTTTGATTTGTTAGGAGGTTAAGAAGAGTAATGGATCAGATGAGGGTTTTGGTGTATGGGAAGATGAGGATGAAAATCAACCTGTGCCAATGTTCTTGGAGACATATGATACAATGGTGGATCAAAGGGATCATGATATGGTATATTTTTGAGGATTGTCAATGTGTTTGATTGAAATGTGTTTTGAGATCATTAGATTGACTTTTTGAAAATTTTGGTAGGAGGAGGTGGAGATGGAGGATATTTTTGAGGAATCTGTTATAGATATCGATGCTTGCGATGGTGGAAATCAGCTTGCGGTTGTTGAGTATGTTGAAGATCTTTATGCTAATTATAGAATGATGGAGGTATATGACTCCTTTGATAATTTGATCTTAAAAAGTCTCATTACTTGACTTTCTTTATGATAAAAGTTGAATGTTTAGTTGCTTTAAAATGATTTTGGATCAAATGCTGAATTTCCAGATTAGAGTTTTCTTGCTTTCATTGCTATTATGACAAAAAACAAAAAACCTTTTAATCTGGTATATGATAGAAGGATCAAACTGGGTGAATTGGTTAACTTTCTTGCTTCTAAAAATGGAAAGTTATTATTTCACCCTTTTGATTTTATAAACAATGAAATGTAGTCTGTAGAGTTCATTGATAAGTTGAAAAATATGACCCTAAGCTCAATACTTCTCAAACTATGCACATTACATGAGGTTCTTGATCCTAAAAATAGGAAGGTTATTTTTTTTCATTTGTTTTTCAGTCATATATAATCTCTTAATTCAGGTTGATTGTAGAACTCTGCCTTGGTTTCACAACACTAAAACAACAAAATTAAGTAAAAAAAGTCAAATTGCGCACGTTACTTTTTATGCTAAATACTTTCTTTTATTCGACTATTTGTAAGAAATTTAAATGAGACTAATTCTGGTTCCTTGCAGAATTTGAGCTTGGTCTCGCCGGATTATATGACACAACAATGTGACCTCAATGAGAAGATGAGAGCTATACTAATCGACTGGCTCATTGAGGTAACTTTTGTACTTATAAGGTTTGAAATTGGATTTAACTCAAATACCAGTCATCAAATCATGTCTTTTGAAGATTTTCTATATTTATTACTAATAACTGACAATTCAACAGGTGCATCACAAATTTGACCTCCAACCGGAGACATTGTTTTTGACGGTTAACCTCATTGACAGATTTTTGGCTAAACAATATGTAATTAGAAGGCACTTGCAGTTAGTAGGTTTGGTTGCCATGCTTTTGGCTTGTAAATATGAAGAAGTTTCAGTCCCCATTATTGATGATTTGATTTTTATCTCGGATAAAGCTTACTCCAGAAGTCAAATTCTTCAAATGGTAATAAAAAGTCAACAACTTTCATCAAAAATCTTGATCTTAACCTGATCTCCTTAATGAATCTTGATCTTATTTCAGGAAAAACTAATGTTGAACACACTAGAATTTAACATGTCCTTGCCAACCCCATATGTTTTCATGAAAAGATTCCTCAAGGCGGCTCAATCAGAGTCAAAACTAGACCAAATATCGTTTTTCTTGATCGATCTTTGCCTCGTTGAGTATGACATGCTTAGATTCCCGCCATCTTTATTGGCGGCTGCATCGGTCTACACGGCTCAGTGTAGCCTTTTTGGGCTGAAACAGTGGTCCAAGACATGTGAATGGCATACTAACTACTCAGAAGACCAGCTTCTGTAAGTAAATTAAACTTTTAGTTGATAACCAAGATTCATATGTCTGTTTCTGATGAGTTGACTTGTAATTTTGATTGGTTTGACTTTGTATTTAGGGAATGTTCAAGAATGATTGTGGGGTACCACCAAAAGGCATCAATAGGGAGATTGACTGGTGTTTATAGGAAGTACAATACATCAAAGTTTGGTTTTGCAGCAAAATGTGAGCCAGCAAAGTTTCTGGTAGAGGAGACCAACATGATTTAACTAAATGGGCTAACCTTTTATATGATTTAGCAACTTCCCTTGTTGCATTTATCTGGGGGGAGGATTCTTTGTGTGTTGACTTTTTTCTTTCTGAGAGGGTTTATAAGTCAATTTGACTTTGTAACTTCATTGTTTTAATCATGACGATAATCAAAAGATTATACAAAATTTATAAAGGGTGTGTTTTGTATGAATGGTCCATGTTGAACATAGGTGTTTAGTATTTTCTTTATCAGTCTCGAACATCAGACACAAAAACGACGAGGATTGGATCCTGCGGTTTAACAGATTTATGAATTTATCATATGAGGAATGTACTTAAATGCATCAAGAAAATAATTAAAAGGTTGGTTTAGATTCATAATATTTATTCTGCAACAAGCATTTTAGTTTAAATGAAATAATATATTGTGTATATTAGGAAGTTGGGAATATTTGGAAGCCATTATGTAATCATGGGTCTTAGTGGGAAATGGTTGGGATGGATCCATGGTTGTCTGTCTTCGGTCTTGGTGAACGGTAGCCCATCCTTAGAGTTTCGGCTAGAGAGAAGTTTACGGCAGGGCGATCATTTGTCTTTGTTCCTGTTTATTCTTGCTATGGAGGGTTTACATGTGACAATTGAGGATCTTGTTCAGTCCGGTTTATTTTTCTGGATATCGGGAAAGACAATGTTTGTCTTTCTCATATTTTCTATGTTGACGACGCTATGCTTTTGAGAGAGTGGATGTTAAAGAATATTGTGAATTTTTTCAGGGCTTTGAGATGTTTTTATTTGGTTTTGGGGTTAAACATAAACTTACATAAATCAAGTTTACATACTTATTTTTGGCATGATATTTGGATGGGGTAGCCTACCTCTTTCGTTGAAGTATTTAAGGTTATTAATATTTGAGCAACACATAGATTGTTTTATAATAAGTTGTAAGAAAGTCTCAAGGGGGAGTTGAACAAGTTAAGTTCCTTAGGCCACTGGGAGTGCATAGCGGGTACCATGCGGGTAGGAGGCGGTAACAACGGATACCACTCCCACTAAAACGGGTAGCACTCGGAGGGTAGTGGATTGAAGGTTTAGCGGGTATATATACCCGCTGAAAGAAGTTCGTGTGTGGACTATATGAAAAATTAGGTGGGTTGGAGGGTACTTGGAGGGTACCACTCCCTAGTTTAGGAGAGTACTTTGGCTAAATGAGGTGACAACTTTTTATTGGTTTATTTTGGGAGGGTACCACTCCCACCTCCCTTAATCTTCTAGCCGAGCTACGAGACTGATCTTGGTCGGATTTGGATGATAAATCGGTTTGGGGCATGGGTTATGAAGATGTTTTCACGGTTAAAACATTGCCATTCTTCTAACGGGTCTCAACACACGTGATGGAATTGGATAACTCTTAGAAAGGTTAACATTTTTGGCTTGATGGATGTTATTGGATCGTCTACCCATGAGTCAAAACCTTAGTAATAAAGGTTTGTATATCCCTTCTATTTTGTGTCTGGTGTATTCTAGTGACGTTGAACTGATTGATTATATTTTGGGTGATTATTCACTCGCTAGTGATGTTTGGACCGCTACTGTTAGATGATTGGATATTTTGATGCAATTGACTAAGAAACCGAAGATGATTTGCTCATGGTTGGACTCGAATGGTACGTGTATGAAAAAGAAAGGAGTGATCGAAGTTGTAAATTTTACAGTTTGGTGGACGTTATGGAGGTTCTAGAATGACAGTATATTTGGAAGAGAATGGTTCAAGAAGGAGAATATTTTGTTTTGATTGTTAGTAATTTGTTTTTGTGGTTTAATAGTAGAAGTCGTAAGGATAGCATTATTTGGGTTGAGTGGCTTAAAAATCCACTTCTTTTCATGTAATTGTATTGGTCGGTCTTGCCTAGAATCTCTTTAGTCGGCCGGTGTTTTTTATAATTATATGTGATCAGTTGTTCTAAAAAAATATGGATGTTTTGATTATGGCTCATAATTCTATTTAAATTGATATTAACATATCATAAATCAAATGAATGTTTTCTTTTCACTTATAAAATTGTCATAATTATGTTTAAATAAAAAATCAAATATAGAGTTTTGGTATGAGTATAAAATGATCATTTTGATTCATTTTTTCAAGAGATGAAAATCCACATAAAGAAGAGAGAGTTAAGCAACCCACTAGCGATGAGAACTCTCATGAATTTCTTCCACCACATCACCAATTTTTCTTTTATTTTCCTAATCTTGAACACACTATTTCACTTAGTGAAACCTCGGGCGCGAGAGTCATCTCTAGCTATATACATTGCTTAGGTTGTTTTACCCTTGAAGACAGACGAGTTCTCTTAACGGAGACTCGAAATCTGTTTTAAGAGACGTGTTGAACACGAATCATCACTCACAACCATTAAACATTTAGATTTTCATTGTTGCAATCAAGGACAAGGGAATATTCAACGTACTGGAAACTCGTGTCAGGTATTACAAGAAGACATTGTTGAAGTACTCGCTGAAAACACTGGTTCAAATCAAGTAAATTATATAAAATTTGTATTTTATATTTTATATGTTCATTTGTTATACACGATATTGTACTAGTATGTTTCCCACAAATGACAAAAGTATCGTCATTATCTATTTTATTTTATTATTTTTATTTATTAAAAAGTGATTCAACTTCTTAGAAAGTATATATACTATTAGAGAAAGATTTGAATACAAAAGATTTTTTCCATGCGATGGTAAGAAAGATTCTTGATTATTGATCTAGAAAATCAAGGGTTAAGATCAAAAGTGATTGTTTTAAGCGTGAAAATATTCTTAAAACGGTAAAATTGTAATAGCCTACATTTGTTAACTTTTTTCAAGTTCCCCCAATTTTTTTAAAACATGTATAACTTTTTTATACGGCATTATTTTAAAAAAAATTACACCATAAAATCGAGAATTTTATTCTCTTTAACTTGAGTATAGTTTTGCCACACTTTTATTTAAACAAAATCGACTTTAAAAAAAATGTTGTGTTGTGCGTATAACATGTGTGATTACGGTCATGCGTTATTATAAAATATGCGTGATTATGCGTATAACAAACGTGATTACGGTCATGCGCTATTATAAACAAGCATGATTATGCATATAACATGCGTGATTATCAGGGCTAAAGTATCGTCATTATCTATTTTATTTTATTATTTTTATTTATTAAAAAGTGATTCAACTTCTTAGAAAGTATATATACTATTAGAGAAAGATTTGAATACAAAAGATTTTTTCCATGCGATGGTAAGAAAGATTCTTGATTATTGATCTAGAAAATCAAGGGTTAAGATCAAAAGTGATTGTTTTAAGCGTGAAAATATTCTTAAAACGGTAAAATTGTAATAGCCTACATTTGTTAACTTTTTTCAAGTTCCCCCAATTTTTTTAAAACAAGTATAACTTTTTTATACGGCATTATTTTAAAAAAAATTACACCATAAAATCGAGAATTTTATTCTCTTTAACTTGAGTATAGTTTTGCCACACTTTTATTTAAACAAAATCGACTTTAAAAAAAATGTTGTGTTGTGCGTATAACATGTGTGATTACGGTCATGCGTTATTATAAAAATGCGTGATTATGCGTATAACAAACGTGATTACGGTCATGCGCTATTATAAACAAGCATGATTATGCGTATAACATGCGTGATTATCAGGGCTAAAGTATCGTCATTATCTATTTTATTTTATTATTTTTATTTATTAAAAAGTGATTCAACTTCTTAGAAAGTATATATACTATTAGAGAAAGATTTGAATACAAAAGATTTTTTCCATGCGATGGTAAGAAAGATTCTTGATTATTGATCTAGAAAATCAAGGGTTAAGATCAAAAGTGATTGTTTTAAACGTGAAAATATTCTTAAAACGGTAAAATTGTAATAGCCTACATTTGTTAACTTTTTTCAAGTTCCCCCAATTTTTTTAAAACATGTATAACTTTTTTATACGGCATTATTTTAAAAAAAATTACACCATAAAATCGAGAATTTTATTCTCTTTAACTTGAGTATAGTTTTGCCACACTTTTATTTAAACAAAATCGACTTTAAAAAAAATGTTGTGTTGTGCGTATAACATGTGTGATTACGGTCATGCGTTATTATAAAATATGCGTGATTATGCGTATAACAAACGTGATTACGGTCATGCGCTATTATAAACAAGCATGATTATGCGTATAACATGCGTGATTATCAGGGCTAAAGTATCGTCATTATCTATTTTATTTTATTATTTTTATTTATTAAAAAGTGATTCAACTTCTTAGAAAGTATATATACTATTAGAGAAAGATTTGAATACAAAAGATTTTTTCCATGCGATGGTAAGAAAGATTCTTGATTATTGATCTAGAAAATCAAGGGTTAAGATCAAAAGTGATTGTTTTAAGCGTGAAAATATTCTTAAAACGGTAAAATTGTAATAGCCTACATTTGTTAACTTTTTTCAAGTTCCCCCAATTTTTTTAAAACATGTATAACTTTTTTATACGGCATTATTTTAAAAAAAATTACACCATAAAATCGAGAATTTTATTCTCTTTAACTTGAGTATAGTTTTGCCACACTTTTATTTAAACAAAATCGACTTTAAAAAAAATGTTGTGTTGCGCGTATAACATGTGTGATTACGGTCATGCGTTATTATAAAATATGCGTGATTATGCGTATAACAAACGTGATTACGGTCATGCGCTATTATAAACAAGCATGATTATGCGTATAACATGCGTGATTATCAGGGCTAAAGTATCGTCATTATCTATTTTATTTTATTATTTTTATTTATTAAAAAGTGATTCAACTTCTTAGAAAGTATATATACTATTAGAGAAAGATTTGAATACAAAAGATTTTTTCCATGCGATGGTAAGAAAGATTCTTGATTATTGATCTAGAAAATCAAGGGTTAAGATCAAAGGTGATTGTTTTAAGCGTGAAAATATTCTTAAAACGGTAAAATTGTAATAGCCTACATTTGTTAACTTTTTTCAAGTTCCCCCAATTTTTTTAAAACATGTATAACTTTTTTATACGGCATTATTTAAAAAAAAATTACACCATAAAATCGAGAATTTTATTCTCTTTAACTTGAGTATAGTTTTGCCACACTTTTATTTAAACAAAATCGACTTTAAAAAAAATGTTGTGTTGTGCGTATAACATGTGTGATTACGGTCATGCGTTATTATAAAACATGCGTGATTATGCGTATAACAAACGTGATTATGGTCATGCGCTATTATAAACAAGCATGATTATGCGTATAACATGCGTGATTATCAGGGCTGGCCCATTGAGCCTGTGGGCAACACACTCGCAGTAGGCCTAATATTTCGAGGGGCCCAAATTTTTTTTAAAAAAAATTATGTATATATATAAAATTTTTGAGGCTTTAAAAAAAATAAAATATTGAGTCTTTTTAAAGAAGTAATTTTCAAGTTTTAAAAAAAAATTATTGGATCAAATATATCAAGAAAAAACAATTGAGCTTTTTTTAAAAATATATTAGGCTTAAAAATGTTAAATGTGTTTAGGCCCAGGAATCCAGTTCAACCCAACACTTTGTAATTTTGTATTAGGCTTAAAAAAAATCAAAAAATTAGTTTATAAAATTATATATTTCGTTATGGGCCTTTTTTTTCGGCTCGTGTAGGGCATTCGAATCCTCGGGACCGGCTCTGGTGATCATGGTCATACTATATTATAAACATACATGATGATGGTTATGCGTTATTGTAAAACATGCGTTATTATATTTCAGACACATTTACCCCTTGCCCACTTAACACGTGTCGCATGTGGTGTCTTCGTACCATTCGTATGCTAAAACCCCTTTAATTATACAATAACAGGACACTATAGTTATATAGATTATATATATATATATATATATATATGTATATATTTCATCCAAAAAGTTTGTCCTTTTCGTATGATTTAGAACTTGGTGGTTAGAGGATTTCTTTAATCATATACGATATGCATGTTCATTGTAATGCACCGAGCCCACACTTTTTGAAGATAGCATGTGTAACTACCGAAATTGATAACATATCTATTTGAAGCATGTTTTTCTTATCACATTTTGTATATTCGTAGTCATGTTTGTACAATATCGTCTAGAATAACAAAACATGATCATATAAAAATATGTATTACTTTATGATTCTAAGTTTTTATAATACTGTTATTTTGATGTTAAATTTTCTTTATTAATATATAGATTTTGATTAAAAAAGTATTAACCAGTTTCATTTTTAGTTTAGTAATCTAACTTCTTACCACCATCTAAGAAATGTTTTGAACTTTTTGTGGAGATGCGCGTACGTTAAATATAAAACTGGATTTAAGTAGAGAACTATAAAAAAAATGCTTTAAATGTGATACATCGTTTTTTAAATTTTTGTCTAAGGGTCTAAAGGAGCTAAGTCGGTCATAAATGACTCAAAATCGACTAGTTGAAAACTTAAACCGAGTCGAGTTAAAACAAGCTATAATTGAGATAAATATCACGACCCAAATCACTTCGTGATATTAAGCCTACATTATAGCTTTTTAGTAAATGAGTTTGAATCCGAGCTTAATATATTGAGTTTGATTAAACCTGTAAGCATATTTTTTGTATAAATATATCTGTATTATACTCTATAAATTTACAACTAGGATGAACAATGCGATAATTTTATTAATTTTTCCGTTTTAGCCATTTATACTATATATAATATATGTTTTTAACACATTTTATTTTCTACTTATTTCATTTTCCTGTAATAACTTTCGTTCATTAACTAAAAAAACGGAATACCATCTTTATTTTTTTGGTCGTCTGATATAACTTTTTTTAAACGGAGTTTTACTCAAAATTGAGTATTTTTTGTATCGTAAGTTATAGCGAGTACCGTTACTGTGACAAACTAAACCGATAATGACCAAACAATACCGTTTCCGGTATTGGTATTATCAGAACCGGTGTCGTTCGTTTTTATGATTTTCGGTCGATATAAAGCTCAACTTTATTTTTGTGTTATATCGTACAACATTTGTGTGACGAAACCATCGCAAAATAAACTTTTTTCTATCGTAAACTATAGCGAGCCCCAGTGCATTCACGAATCAAACCGATAGCTAAAAGACAACATCGGTACCGTTATCAGTATTATTGGAACTCAAATTACTATTTGTTTTTATTGTCTTTTTCAATTTTAGTTTTTATTCATCTTTTTCTTTATAACTTCTTTTGACTGGTTTTTATTTTATGATTTTTTGTTCGTGACGGTTTCACATGGTTAACGACTATTTTATTCGTTTTTGTTTTTTCCCATTTATACGCGACTCTTTCATGCGTTCCGAACATATCATCGCTAGATACTTTTTTTTGTCAACGTTTTTATGTTCAAAATTGAGCCGTCTTCCCGCGTGCACGCCATAACACGCGGGTTCACGTCCATTGGTTTATGTTATATTAATATTAATATTAAATAGTAAATATTAATAAATAATTTCATAATCGAACGAAAGTAAATGTCTTTTTTTTAACGACGACTTTCATTTTTAAGTGGCAGTCACATCTCCGACAAGTTGGAGACCCATCACCCCTCAATACCTGATCACTACGTTGTCTGAACTGAGCCCGCGGGTTCAGAGCGAGGGGTTAGGCGTTCCTCGGGAAACCATGGAGCCTGCTGACACTTGACAGCAGTTGCGCCGCTACACGGGCCAAGACCCGCTAACGTAGCGCACTCCGGACTAAAACCCGGGTTGACTCGGGTTTAAACTTGCATGGCTTCGTTCAGTCTTTCTTTACCTTACCACTTAACCAAAGCCGGTGGTTAAAAGTAAAGGTCTTTTGGTTCGTGAAATTTTAATGAAAAGAATTGGAATCTTCGATGGAATTTCGAAGTCTCGGCTTGTTTACGCGTATAGTGATGTCAAAAATCACTAATAAATAATATTGATTTGCGACTATATTTAAAACATAATTATATTTTAAATACTGAGGAAGTATAAATAAAAAGGAAAGAATTTACTGTGCCCTGAAAGAGTTCCTCCTTCCCCAAGTTTTCTTCAAACCATTTTATGCAATTTTCAGGTTTACAAATCACTTCATCGATCGATCAAATAGCTCCTTCAATTCGATTCGCTCAACAATTCTCTAGATTTTTCTTGCTTCAATTGTTTAAAAAACCACACATTAGGGGAGGATAGGATGGGCGGCGGAAGCGGTGATGGTGCTCCGAGCGACAGTATTGAATCGAACAAGGCTGAAGGAGGTGATGCCGTTACCGTTAACGTACGGTGCTCTAACGGCACGAAGTTCTCCGTTCAGGCGAGCCTTGAGTCGTCTGTTGAGTCGTTCAAGTCTGTTGTTGCACAGAACTGCGACATCCCTGCGGGACAGCAGCGATTGATTTATAAAGGACGCATTCTAAAGGACGATCAAACTCTTAAGAGCTACGGTATGTTGTTATATCGTGTAATTTTTTATTGTTTATGTTTCACTATGATTGAAATGGTAGGGTTTGTGTCTTTGTGATATATGTGGATTCCTTTTGTGTGATCATAAAGCGATACCGTTTTACAGTTGTCATGTTTTTAATGTTCTATTTTAGATAGGATTATTGATGACATGAATGTGATTAATTTGATAGAGCTAATGGTTTTAGGTGTAAAGCTGTGGCCTCTCACATGATCGTTTGATAAGCTATAGTGCACCACGTTAGGAGCATAGTACTACCAATAGATATTGTTTGCTGTTAACTTCACCACAAAATATATACTAAATTTGCTTAAAAGTTTTTGAGACAGAAGCTTAAGACTTTGTGCTATTTTTCTGTCAGCTGGGGGAGTATTACGTCTGATTGTTTTGTATCTCGCGGTATTGAGATGTTAATTGCAAAGTTATTTGGTTGAAGAGTTACTAGGTTGGAATTTATAAAGGGGTTAGAATGGTGGAAAAGCAAAATTAGAATCGCTTAAGCCGATTAATGAGTTGCATTCTGATAGCCAATTCTATGTTTTTTTTCTTCGTGAGGACTGAGGTGTACGATTAACCAAATTTCTGTATCATATGAAACAAGAGAAAGAAGACAAAAGTTGTAATATAAAAGAAAAATAGTGATAGAACATAGACAGATATTGATATTTGGTTGGCTTTGGCTGATGCAATAATGACGAATATATCTGATAAGCTATATATGGACGAGTGGTAATATTTATCTAGTAAGCATTAGGATTTAGGATAACTGTTAATGATTATCCAAATATGTATTTTCATGTAATTTTTTCTGCAAATGGTTTTAGATATGAAGAAACAAAATCATGTGTAGTCAACTAGAGGACACAGTTTTTGTGACTTAAGTTAAACTCATGCATATGAAGATACTTCCCTTAACAGACATTTAATTCCCCAACATTGAAGTTTAAGTCTAATTAGTTATTAGTGTCCAACGGAAACAGAGAAAGAAGTAAATAGTTCAACATCTTAATTTATATGCCTGATGCTTCTGTTTCATATATTTGGTAGTAACTAGTAACATAATTCCTATTGTATGATATTAATAAAATGCAAAAGATTTGTTGTGATTTATTTCTTTATGTGATTTGTAGGTATGGAGGCAGAGCACACTGTTCATTTAGTACGTGGTTTTGTCCCTGCTACATCTACCCCAGCAGGTGGGGCCCCTACCAGAGCAAGTACTACTCCACCTGTTGCAGGGGAAGCTGGCTCGGTTGGAGGTGGCACCACAGATGGAACCGGTCTTGGTGGCTCGCTATTTCCTGGACTTGGTCTAAGTGGTTTGGTAGGTAATGGTGGCATGCTTGGAGCTGGACTTCCAGAATTGGAACAAATGCAACAGCAGTTGACTCAAAACCCTAACATGATGCGAGAAATCATGGATCTGCCTCTTGTTCAGAATCTTTTAAACAACCCAGATATTATGCGCAATATGATGATGAATAATCCTCAAATGCGTGAAATCATTGATAGGAATCCAGAACTTGGTCATATGCTTAATGATCCTGCAATTCTTCGTCAAACAATGGAGGCTGCGAGAAATCCTGAACTCATGCGTGAAATGATGCGTAACACTGATAGAGCAATGAGTAATATTGAATCTTCTCCTGAAGGATTTAATATGCTTAGGAGAATGTATGAAAATGTTCAGGAGCCATTTCTGAATGCAACAACAATGGGTGGTGGTGGTGGTGATACAACCAATGATTTGAACACAAATCCATTTGCAGCTCTTTTGGGCGGTGGCCAGGGGGGCCCACCCCGTACTCAGGTGGCTAACCCTACTACCACTGGTGCTGACACAACTACTGGTTCTCCTGCTCCAAATACCAATCCACTTCCAAATCCTTGGGCTGCTGGCGGTGGTAAGCTTCCAAACCTTTTCTCAACTTCTATAACATTGTTGACCCATTATTCTGATAGGGGTGAGTTCACTAGAAAACTCATTTTCATGAGAAAACCAAAAAACTCCTATTGCATATGTGTAGTACACCCAAAAACCCAACCCACCCTCAAAAACCTAACCCCCCCACCCCACCCCCACCCAAAAACCTAAACCCACCCCACCCACCCCCAAAAACCTAAACACCCCACCCCACCCCACCCCCCCCCCCACAAAAAAAAAACCTAAACCCCACCCCTTCAAAAACCTAAACTAAACCTAAAAGCCTAACCCACCCCCAAAAACCTAAACCCCCCACCCCACCCCCACCCAAAAACCTAACCCCACCCCACCTACCCCCTCACACACCCCCAAAAAACCTAAACCCCCCACCCCTCCAAAAACCTAACATTAAAGGTAAACTAAACCCACTACTTTTCGAGTTTTTTTTTTTGAACGAGGACGACGTGGGAAACAAGGTCTCCGAAGCAGTTTTTTAATTTTTTATTTATTTTTTGAGTTATGTATTTTTTTATTCTTTTTTACCTTAAATAAGTAGTTTTTTGGTTTTCTCATGAACATTGAGTTTTCTTATGATCCTTCCCCTATTCTGATATATGTATATATGTTTATATATATTAATAAACTTAATGTGAATTTGTAGGTGGAGCTAACCAAACAAATGCTGCTGCAACAAACCCCGGTGGAGCTGGTAGGTCACCGCCAGCTAGTGGTTTGGGTGGACTCGGTGTTCCAGGTCTTGAGGGATTGTTTGGTGGCACTACTCCTGATCCTAATTCAATGAGCCAACTTATGCAAAATCCAGCTATTTCTCAAATGATGCAAAGTCTCCTTTCAAACCCACAGTATATGAATCAGGTGATCATTTTGCTTTTTTAATTTAAAACCTTTTTCTTTGTTAGGATGCATACTTGCTAAACAATTATTTTGTTTAGATGCTTGGTCTCAATCCACAGATGCGAGCCATGCTTGAATCAAACCCTCAGTTGAGAGAGATGATGCAAAATCCGGACTTCATTCGTCAATTAACTTCTCCAGAGACCATGCAGGTAAATCAGTTAACAAATATGAAAACATTTATAAGTTACTAAAATGTAAAGAAATATAAATATGAAATATATTTTGATTGGTAGTTTTTTCCGGTTATAACTTGAGGGATTGTATTAATAAAACTTTCCATTATTAGTACATAAATTATAGAAAGAAGATGCTCGTATGGAAAATCTTTGAGAAGAAATATAGGGGATAATTTATTTTACAAGTCAAGTGCAGAAAAGGAAAATCCAGTGAAGTTGCCTTGTATGGCATATAATAAGTTGAAAATCATTGATAAAAATCGTGTATGATGGATGGAAATGTGACATTTAAGATTGGATTATCACATGCTAATCTATGCATGTGATATGGTAATGCAGCATGATAAGGTTAGGTCACTAGGATGTTAATCACCGTATTATACAGTGCTTTTAGTTACATATATATCAAGATGCTAGTATTTAATGACATGTAAAAATCAATTTTCTTCTTCAAAACAATAATACTAAATGAGGTGAAAAGAGTTAACAATCAGAGCGGGTGGACATACGACACGATCCATTTGAAAACAATTACTCGTTCGTCTCGTTCATGTTTCTTTTCATCATCTTCCTCGACTCCATTTTTTTGTGGGTTCCCTTCCCTCTTAATACCAAAATCTTCCTAAATTCCTAAAAATGAATTAGACTTTTGTCATCTTAGTTACCAATTTAGAAGTTGTAATCCTGTTCCATATGAGGTAGTCCTTGTTTTGACCTTGGTGGTCAAACTATCGTGTAGGGTTAATGGCAAATGTTCATGCTTTTATGTTTTATGTGGATCTAAATCTACGGTAGTAAAAGTGTAGAACTTCTAAAGGACTCATCATATGATTATGGTTTGTTAACCCCTTAACCTTAATTTAATCTTGTTGATGGCCCCAAAATTGAATCCAGTTTGTTATAACTGCACAAAATCTAATGTAAATTAGTTTTGTCAAGACCTATGCACATAGTTGTTAAAACTTGTACTAGTCATGAGTCTGACTTGTACACGTTGAGTCCAATCATCAGACAAAACATGGTGACTTGATACCGCTCGGACTCTTACTCGCGAGTTATAGACCGACTCGGAGTGAGTCGAGGCAACTCATAACTTGGTCAAGTCAAATCAATCAAATGTCCATCGTTCCTCCACTCATCATTCCCATCACTTCACGGATTTGAGGATTTCAGATTATAGGGTGTCCATTCCATCTTCACACATCAGGGGGACGGTGTTTCATTAATCTTCTTCATGTTAGATGTGGAGTCTCGTTTAGAGGCGGCCGGCCCTAATTAGGGTTAGCCGGCCCTAATGGGCCTATCTCTACGGTTTGGGCCTAACTTGGAGAACAAGTTAGGAACCCTAGTTTTAATCTATAAATACCCTATGTTGTAATTGTAATCTGTGTGCCCTTGAGCTTAATGAAATAACCTAGTTGCAGCCCGTGGATGTAGGTCCCCCACTGGGACCGAACCACGTAAAATTCTTGTGTCGTTTATTTTTCTGTACCGCATGATTATCGTTTGTGCATGTGTGTGTTGATTCCGCTGCGCCACGTTGTTCTTAACAAGTGGTATCAGAGCTTTGGCTCGTTGTTTACACACGGTCTGCACGGTTTTCGATCGAGAAAAAGGGTAGAGGCTGATCGAGGGTTGATTCAGATCTGCTGCTACAGTACCGTCGTCGCCGCTACAGTACCGTCACCGTCGTGAACAGTGTTTCCGGCGTGAACAGTGTTTTCAGGCATGAACAGTGTTTTCGAAATTTTTTTTTTTTCTTTTTTCTGCTGCTGTTCCAGGGCTGATTCGCAGCCTGGTTTCTTGTTTTTTGGGCCGCTGGAATTAGGGTTTTTTTCAAATCCTAGGTTGCGCAAAAGGGGAAAGAAAACAGGGCTGTTTTGGAGGAAAACGGGACTGTTTCGGGAGAAAACATGGCTGTTCGGGACTGATTTGGAGTGATTTTGCAATTAGAGTTTCTGTTGTGGATCTCTTGGAGTTGCTGGTTTCACTCGGGTTTGCAGGTGAAGCGTCGGGTCGGGTGTTTCGGGTTTGTGTTGCGGGTTAACGGTTTGATTGTTTCGGGTACCGGGTTAAACTCTTTGAAGCCGCCGATTAGGGTTTGGTTATAAAGCTCTTGGATTCGTCGGGTAAAGGTTAGAGTTTTGTTTAGTTCTGTTTGACTGTTTATTATCAACTATTTGGGAACCGGGTTATGTGAAATTCAGTATTCGGGTTTAGATTTGTCTGCGAGGTTTATTGCAGGAGCAGATCGGTTTATTGACAGTGTTTGGTAGAACAACTGTCAAGTTCAGGCCCGTGACATTACAGTGTTTGTTTCACTGTTTCGATATATTTTCTGTGTGCTATTGTTATGGCTAGAGACAGGATGGTTGTTATCGAAAGGTTTGGCGGTTTGGATTTCGGTTGGTTGGTTTGTCAAGTGAACTTGGATGTGGTACTAACGATGGATAAACCGGGAGAAAATGGAACCAGCGGGTGTGCTGGTGATGGCATAAGTGAAAAAAAGGGAAGTCATGTGATATTTGCTCGGTTGAAAGATTTTTTCGGTTAGGGTTAGATGATCGGGTGTACGATCACAGAATCCTTGGTACCGTTTGCTTTCATGAAAGCTCTGCTGTTGTTATAACCGTTTGCCGGTTAGCTGGTCTAGAACTGTGAAGCGGTTTCTTGTTCGGTGGTGATCAGTGGTACGACATTTGGCATGGGTTGGGATAACAGGGACAGTGGGAGCTGAGCATAGTTGACTTGGTGGAGCTGCATGGAGGTATGTGACATTCTTTTAGAGTCGATGTCAAAGATAGTAAATTCTGCTTCTGAGAATGTGTCTGGGTTGATGCATTGGGACTCAGTGATGGCAGTGGAGACTCTTGGGTTCAAGATTCTGGTATGCTTCATTACTCACTTCTATGAAGCATTGGTGAATCTATTGTTTGAAGACTTTGGGAAGATACATGATTATGTATCGCTGGAAGAAGGGAACCAACTTCCGAGTATTAAAGTCTTGACTCGCTGCATCGGGTAGAGCTAAGTGGATTCATTTTGCAAGTGTGAATCTTGGAGCCACGGGGATGTCAGCTGAGTGCATTTGGAGGTTTAAACCAGGTCAGGGGTTTTGGGAACAGTGGGAGCATGGGACGTGTTCTGGGTACAGTTCTAAACACCGTTGGGTTTTGAAGACCGGAATTTCGAATGGGAAAATCTCTCCATGGTACTTGCAGGTTTTGGAGAGTGGTGTTTCCTCTGGAAGTCTCTGGAATCGGTAGTTCGAGTGAGTAGGTGCCGGTTGAGATTGAGGATGAGTCAATGGCGGGTTTTGCCATGGCTGGGTCAGTGATGACTGTTGGGTCGGAGCTCGGGGGAGCTTCAATGGGCTCTTCTGGTAATTGAGGAGTTGGCTGCTGCAACTAGGAGGATTGGATTGAAGTCTTAGCTTGTTTATGGGAACTGAAGGCTTGGAGGACTTTTGTTATTTGAAATCTTAGCTTGTTCTTGGAAGCTGGAGGCTTGAAAACTTCTAATAGTGAAGTGTTAGCTTGTTCTTAGAACTGGAGGCTTGGAGGATTTCTGTTATTGAAGATTACTGGAGTTACTGGTATAGGGTCTGCTTGGATGGTGGATTGAGGATTGCTCGAGCCTCCAAGTGGGAGATTGTTAGATGTGGAGTCTCGTTTAGAGGCGGCCGGCCCTAATTAGGGTTAGCCGGCCCTAATGGGCCTATCTCTACGGTTTGGGCCTAACTTGGAGAACAAGTTAGGAACCCTAGTTTTAATCTATAAATACCCTATGTTGTAATTGAATCTGTGTGCCCTTGATCTTAATGAAATAACCTAGTTGCAGCCCGTGGATGTAGGTCCCCCACTGGGACCGAACCACGTAAAATTCTTGTGTCGTTTATTTTTCTGTACCGCATGATTATCGTTTGTGCATGTGTGTGTGTTGATTCCGCTGCGCCACGTTGTTCCTAACACTTCATCATGTTGATTTCCAGTTTTCCACTCAAGTTTCTTGTTTAAATTCTTATCAGCTCCACTATAAGTTCATATACGTATATATAGGATCTTGAAAATGTGTTATACTTTTTAGTTTTTACAATTAGGAAGATTACACACACACACACATATATATTATATATGTGTATGTGTGTATTTGATTTCGTTACTTTTACGAGTCAGGTCACGAGTAAACAAGCATGCCTATGCAAATGAAGTTTTTGACCTCTTCGTTTATTTGTGCTCATTTACATGATCTGCTTTCCTTCTACCTTAGGCCTTTCTTAGTACCATGCAAGTGGCGTGTATCTTAAATTTAAAACACGTCACTCAGGGTTTTAATTTGTCATTTTATTTTACTTCAAGTTGACTCTTTTCCTTAACCCTGTCATGTTTACTTCTATTTCAGCAAATGATGACACTGCAACAATCTCTTTTCTCTGGACTTGGTCAGCAACAACCCTCCCGGTAACTCGCATAAACTTTTTGTTCTCATTTGGTTGGTCAGTAATGTTTCATTATGAACTTGGATATAGCGTAAAATGCAAAAGATAGATGATGTGTATAGAGTTTCAGATACGCATAAGTGCATAGCAAATGAAGTAAAGCAATGAATAAATGCCATATATATAAGTACATGGGATATATAGAAGATTGCATAAAGTTGACTTCAAATCTTTGCTTATATAACTTTTATTTGAAGTTTAAAAACGTTGTTTTTTCGTTTCTTTTTTGGTCTGTGTGTGGAATGATTCCACCTTATATTGGTTTACTATATGCTGATTAGTTGGTCATGTGGTTCATTGTTTGACATGAAACTGGCGTATTTGTTATGCAGGGATGCGGGTCAAACTGGTGGTGGAACAGGTATTTTATTGTCCATAATTTGATGTCTTTAAATTTGCTTAGTTTATAGTTAATAATTAGAATGCCGAGTGCCTGACAAATATTTTGTAATTATTATCACTAGTCATATTGGCGAGTTTTAATACGTATTTCTCCAAAAAGGAAAATAATGCATTTTGGGCATTTTAGAATAGAATCCCTTGCATGTATTTCTGATGTTTGAACCCTAGTACAACCGGTCTTCATTTTTCACGTGTGTTTTTTGTGGCAACTGCAGGTTCTCCCAATAACATGAATCTGGATATGCTTATGAACATGTTTGGCAGCCTTGGAACTGGCGGCTTTACAACACCAAACAATTCAAATGGTAACATATCTTCTAGAGGCGGCAAATATGGGCGGGTTGGGTTATGGATCAAAAAGGGCAACTTTTTATACAAGTTGAAAACAATTCTGGTTTACTTGAAACACTCTTTTGTCCAAAATTATAGAAAAAAACTTATAAATAATCAGCTTGTATGATGATTACAGAGCTTATATAATTCTACTAATCATCTAGCTGTTAATCTGTTCTCTTTTAAGCTACTTTTTCTAATTTACCCATTTTGACCCGTTGTATCCACCATCATTCTGTCTCACCTTTGTTCATTTACCCATAAACTCACAATGTTTATGTTTTTTTAAATACTAGTTCCACCAGAAGAACTGTATGCTACCCAACTCGCGCAGCTTCAAGAAATGGGATTTTTTGATACCCGAGAGAATCTTCAAGCACTAACCGCCACCCGAGGTAATGTTCATGCTGCAGTTGAGCGGCTATTGGGAAATCTTGGTCAATAAGAATTTGTAACCGTTGCATATATATAATATGATATATTACATTATACCGTATCAGTAAACACATAGGAACTGGTCTGTTTGGATCTGAGCCTAATATGTTGAATTCGATGATGAATGTTTTTTTATGTATGATTCTGGAAATTACCTTCCCTGTCTTCTTTAAGATGATGTTCATGTGGTTTAACTCGACTCGGTGTGATTATGATGCCTGAAACAGCATTTTGGTGGTTTCAGGAGGAAAACAAAAAGAAGTTGATATAACAGAATAAAATCATTTCCTTGTATTTTCAGGATCAACCTCTTATTTGTTTGCAGATTTATTTACGTAATTTTGTTTTGTGCTCACATCATATATTGTAAAAGCTTTGGTGTCGTAAAAATTTATTACGCTTTAAAACAATTAGAAAAGGACTAAGCATTAGAACAAGTTAAAACCTGATGTCTTACTAAAACTGGTTTTGTTCACGAATTTTATTAACTTTTTATATAGTTTTCTATTGTTTAAGTTAATTCGTCTTGGTTTGTTTGCTTTTTTTGTGTTGTACTGTACAATAGAAAATTATATAAAAAATTGGATTTTAAATAACTTTTTAGACAAGAACCTGACACTAATTTTATAGGTTGAGTTTAGTGAAGAGGTGCACAAACCGGGTTTTTTTGGAACCGGTAATGGAACCGGGTAGAGCTGGAACCGGTTCCGGGTTGGGTTGTTGACCGGGTTTTCCCCGTTTGAGTGGTTTTGGCCGGTTCGGGTCCGGTTTAAAACTGAATAATAGAAACTGGGTAAGAACTGTCGGGTCCAAAGGGTGTTAGAACAGGGTCCACTGCAAAACGGGTTGAAACCGGTTCTTCAAGTTCGCTTCCAAAACCGGGTTTTTAGTTAGTATTCGGTTGGTTGAATTTATGGATATGTTTTTAGCTAAACGGGTCATTGGTTTCCATGTTTATTTTTCTGATTTTTAAGAGAGATTATGTTAAAATGTAAACTGTATATTTTATGTTCAAACTTAAAAATTATAATAGAAATGACTGGCAATTATGTTTTTAGATCATCCGGTATACTTGCCTGGATCTCCTCAAGTAAAAATAATCACACCAACTATCACACCACAAGGGGCTGGTGTATCCATCAAGTGAAAATAATTACACCTAATCACCCATGCCAATTCGCCACCCACTCCCTTTCTTGGGTTTCTTCTCCCGTGATTTTTTTTCACGCAAAAAAACCACACCAACAATCACACCACAAGGGGTGGTGTATCACTCAAGTGATAGTGCCATATTGGTGCCACCTAGGATCACGAGAGAGGATGATGGAGGTATACCTCATGTATCAATTTATGACTTCAGAACAATAACATGTAAATGATTAAAAAAATCCGGTTAAATGGATATTATCCGTATTAATCCTTGAATACATAATATGTTTGAGTTCACGTGTCTAATATGATTTTCTGGTCCATATTAAGTTCGTTTCTTAACCCGTGGGCCCATGAAAACGTTTTGTTTGACTAGGAAAGTCAAATCAACCACTAGCTAGACCTAGAATGGCCAGGTCCCAACTGAGTTCTTTATATTCTTTTCATACCATTTAGTCAAATTAGACTAATAATCATATTTTCATTTCACTCATAAGTCATAAGACCGAAAAACAAAAATCATAAACACGAGTCACACGGTACAAAGAACACGAAATCGTGATCATCGGTTTACCGGCCATGATATTAGTTCAAGTTGATATAAAACCGTGATCTTGCTCTTATTATATTTAAAGCCGTAAAGCATATAACCGGTTCATCTTAGCTCTAACCATAGAAAATGAAATAATAAATAGAAAACATATTAAAACAACAAACATTACATATTATAAGTTGATCATATTGCAACTGTTCTTCAAATCTTTTCTTGAGGAAGGTTTACTGTTTAGGATACGCGTAAGGAGGCCAATAAAGATGAAACTCAATCTTGTACGTAACAGTTAACCCAACTAGATTAACAGGAGACGACGTCACATAACCTTGAACAAACAGAAAATCACCGGTGCCACCAACAACAGGATGGTTTGAAGGCTTAATGTTATTTGTGACACCAACAATTGAGATTGAGCCTTTGTGTTTTTTCACATTCAAACTGACTTTACCAATAGTGAGGCTTTGTAGCCCGTCTAGTCCGGAAGTGATCGAGGTTCCTTCGGCTGTTCCAACAAGTTTTGAAGTATAGTTTGGTTTGAGAGTTAAGGGATCTTGAAAGACAAACAAGGTCCCAAACGGAGTCGTGGTCTGGCTAACTGGTGGCCCTGCGACTCCATGTACAACGAAGTAACCGGTTTTGTTTATGGTTTCGTGTTGGTAGAGTGCAAAGTGGAGCGATTTGAGTCCATGATGGTGGTGATGGTGGTGAGTGGTGGCCACAAGTGGAATGAGGACAAAGAGAAGAGTGGTGAAGAAATGCATCAAGGAAGCCATTGCAAATGCAAATGTGAAGCACAATCTATTGTTGGGTTAAAATATAAATAATGGAACACTAAGATTATGAGGGGAAAAAAAGAACCTTTGTATTTATTGTCAACGGCGTGTGTCTTCCTCGTACTCGTGAATTTTCTAACTCCTTTATTTGTTTACTAGTTTATATACCTATGTATTACATGAGGTTGTTTAATAGAAAAATAAAATTATAATAAATAAAATTGTTTCTTTCCTTAATTAAGTAATATTATAATTCAAAATTTATTTTATTTTATATTTTTAAAAAAGAAAAATTAACATAATTAGATTTCAAAATTGTAAGTTTACATAAAATAGGAAAAATTATAAAATTTTAGTGAGAAAAAATATAATAATGACAAGTGACATTTTTGGAATCGTTTATTAGAATAAGGATTCAAACATAAAGAGGGGTCAATAGTATAAATTATAAGTGATATTAGACGCGCCGTTTTAATAATGTCGTTCATGTGTTAGAAGTTGAAACTTTGAACCCACTATTGTAATGGTTTTGAACGCATAATTGTTATGTTAGATGTAGTGTTGTAATTAGTTTAGATATACTGTTTTCACACGGTTCATTAACATTTTTCTAAAACAATCATTTTTTCTAAAATATAGAAATAATATAGTTAGACTAACGATAATATGATTATCGATTTTATTGTATATATTTTTTAAATGATAAATAAGTATATAGAAGTTACTAGAAAAAAAAACACTATTAGGACTAGATTTAAGAAAAAAAACACTCAACAATTGCATTGATCTGATTCCTTTTTTGATCTTTTATCAATTTTTAACTCTGTTTTTTCAAATCTTGTCATCGCCTCAAGCATTGACAAAATTGAGATCAAAGGTGAAGATTTTATTGTATTTTTTTTTTCTGTTATAACACCCAAGGCAAATCTTATACTGGCCGTGTTCGGGAGAGATTCTGGGTTCTTAAAGACATGCCCTGCCCAAATACCATCAACGCGTTTTGGTGGGAGTAATCCATGGGTGACCTCCTGGGAAGTTTTCATCCAGACAACTAAAAACAAATTCGTGAGCTCCTAGTGATTAAAGCAGACAATATTGGTGGTATAAGGACCGGAAGTCACACTTAATGTGACAAAATCGAGAAAATTAACAATAATGGGTATCTCTTTTTATTTAGAACTGTATATTTTAATACAAAAAAGTGTAGAAAATGTATAAATAGAAGTTATTACTAAGGGCAAACGTGAATGCCGTGCATGGCAGGTCGAAACATAAATAAGGGAAGACTAGGACTACGATAAAAAGGAATAGAAAACTCGAATATAAGTCAATGGAACATTAGACTATGTTGTTGGTGCGTCTTTCTCGTACCTCGATACTTCTCTTATTTTTTAGTTGTTCATTCAAACACGAAAAGGATGATGGAGAAACATTGTATCGATATTGTAAGTTAATTAAGTTATAGTTTCTTTGTTCTAAACATGATTAGTCGCGTAGTTTCGCCAGACGTATTTCTTTCATTATAAATATGTTAGGTATCACACACACTAACAGAAAAGTAAACACGAGGTTCGGTCAAGGTGACCTACGTCCACAGGCTGTAGCTAGGGTTTTCAAAAAAATTACAAGTAAGTTGATGTCTATTCACTTATTCTAGGGTTAATTGCTTATCCAACAAGTTAACCTCCAGATTATGGGCCTCCATAATCCAACCATACCGGATTTTGGCAAGTCTCCACATACTCGACAAACTATATAGCAGAAGACTAATAGACGACCCTGGTGTGTTCAACAATATCAATCAAGTCGTTGTCAACAATAGAAACAGTGACATGATCGAAATAAACTTGAAGTCACTCGTCGTTAAAAGGTGCTACACAAGGTAATAGCACCTCATGAATGGTAGATTTTAACCAAATACTTGAATTTCCGATACACATAAAACTCATGTCGATGACAAGTGAAAGTAACGTGTTCGTGAACTAGCAGATCATAGAATTGAAATGTATTCTTTTTTAGTTTTCAAATTGTAGATTGGTTCAGTGGAAATTTGTAAAAGTGTTTAGTTATTCTTGGATCTTTATTCTCATTTGTATAAATAAAAGGTTGAATTTTTCAAACTATGTGTAGAACTACTTTTATTGATAAATCAACATATTACTTTCAAACTTGGATTTATGTTTTAGTATTATGGAACTCTTTATTTCAACTACCTTTTCAAAGTTGCTTTTGCCACCGTAGGTGGTGGGTTGTGTTAATATTCTAGAATAGATAAAAGTAAATTTTGTTAATTAATTATAAATAAAAAACCTTTTTTTTTCTGTATCTTGTATTCTTGTTGCACCAAAATTACTAGATGTGGTAAAAGAGTGTCAAGCAACATATCAAAACATGTTTGATTGATCAAGGTGGTTGGGTTAAACTGCGTAGACAGGTTGTTGGGTTTCTAACATATATAATACATATAATTCACACATGTGTATGTAAAAAAATTAGAAATATTAATCATTCATAAAAAAATTAAACAATTTAGACTTATACGTTTTGTTTTCGTAATAATTTAACGTTCTCTAATAATCATCAACTTATATGTGTGTATGAATATTTAATTTTAAATTATTTATGATGTATTTGAATTTTAAAACCTATCCGATCGGTATAATTATGAATACGTTGCCTAAACCTACGAAATACACAATAACAATAGTCTGGTTGATCATAGAAGGTTAACAAATTCTTCAAGAGGCGACTCAAATTATTGTTGATTTGTTTTGAAACTTTTCCATTAAAGAATAACAATAGTTTGGTTGATCATAGAAGGTTTGGTTCATGTTTTCTCCCCTCTTTGGCGCAAGATTCCAATTCTTTCATTGATGATGGTGAGTTGATAGAAATAAAGCAGAAAATACATGGTAATAAGTCGCGATGGAAAGAAGTAAGAGTTAGCTTGATAAATTCTTAGGCATGGAGGAAGTCACTTCCCGGTGGTATAGCATATTGAAAATATAAACTAAATATTAAGTTTAAGGGTCTTTGTGTATTTACTAGAAAGTCAAGTTAGAGTCTGATATGTAATTATAGGAAGTGCAGGAATCTGTGTGTTATATTTGAAAGTCAATAACTGGTATGTTGAAAATGATGTGACGGTTAGGTGATTTAGGGTTAAATACCCTCACAAACAACCGTATGAAAGTGTCAACTATGTATACGTATGAACAAAAAACTACTACTAACTTAAATGGTAGTGTCGGCTACCAATAAAAAATTTGTCTTTTTTTCTTTTTTCATATACACCCCTTTAAATTTCTTAATTTATAAATAATACCTCTCAACTTTCAAAATTTTCAAATATACCTTTAAAGTTACTCAAATTAAATTTTTACTTTGTTACTAACTTCTTTATCGATTTTTTTGTTTCAATGTTAACTCATATTTGTGTCGCAATTTATCAATTTTTCAATATCCAGAACCGAGTCGCGTCAACTTCATACGTTTTTTTATATATTTATTTTGTTTTTACTTTGTTACCAACTTTTTAACGAATTTTTTTTAATATTAACTACTATTCGCGTCGCAATTTATCCAATTTTGAATCTCCAGAACCGGGTAGCGACAACTTTGTACGTTTACCTTATTTACTCAGTGAGTTTCGCAACGCGCTTAATGAGATTTGCAAACTCCCCGTGTCATTCGGTCTAGTTTACCTCAATAACTTTCGTTCGCTAATTACTTTTTTTATTGACGTTAATGTAAGTTTTACGATTCAATGTAGGGTATTTTTATGTGTTTTGGGTTATATCGAGTGACGATAACGTGATGGTACGGTAAAGAGTTAGACCGGCACAACCGAGTCGCGGTAACTCAATACGTTTCTTCTATGTCTTCAACGGTTCAAGGCCCGCCTCTTGTCGCGGGACACGTGAAAACTTCGCTGCGAATCGCGGGCTACATTTCCTAGTTACTCTAAAAATCAATAGCAAGTTATCAAATCATTGTGTTCTTCATCCAATTTGCACTCTTGATTATCAACAGTGGTATCAGAGCACACGTTTCAAATCTGGGAGTAAAAGGAGAATCATCGATTAAGGAGGAGAATCATCGATTTAGGAGGAAAATCGATCATTAGGGTTAATCGATCAAAAGGGGTAGTATTTGGATTCTATAACCGACGACTCAAAGGAACAAAGCAATAAAGAACGTTTTTTCTGTTTGCAATTATCAACCAGAAATCAATATGAACAAAAGAGGGAAATAACACTCTTGTTCCCTTCAAGCGATCGAAGAAGAAGCAAACAAGAATCAGGGGTGTGGCGAAGAATCTGTGAAGGCCCAAAACAGTATGTTTAGTTTCTGTGTGAAAATCTTTGCATTTTGAAAAATTCAGTGTTTGTTTGTGTTACATATGATCAAGGCTATTAGTTTGGTTCATTAACCCAAAATCCAATCAAGCAAATCAGTTTGCATTCAAGAAAGTAAAGGTTAGAAAGGGCATCGATTTTTGCAAGTCAGAAACTTCAAACTAAAAGAAAGAATCGCCATTCAAATAAGTATTATTTTCAATTTTATTGCATAATTTTCCAGATTAGTAAGTTAGAATTTCCCTAGATCGATCAAAAAGGAGTTAGCGTTCTGTATATTTTCTATTGAAAAAGAAAGTATATGCCTTAGAATAAGTAAATTACAAAACAAAGTGGGGAGAAAACAAAGTAAGTAAGAATAGCAAGAAACATCAAGACATGTGTGGCATTAAGACCCGTGTGGCATCAAGACCTGTGTGACAAGCAAGACCTGTGTTGCAAACAAGTAGAAAACTTATGTGGTACAAGCAAGAAGCAAAGAAAACCCATGTGGAAAGTAAGAAGGAAAACCTGTGTGTACAACCAAGCCTATTAGGAAAAGGATAAAGCAAGTTTGAAAAAGAATGCAAGAATGAGGAAAGAAAGCATGACAAGCAAGGAAGATAAGAAAGAAGGAAGTACGTCAGCATCAACACACGAACATGGGAATGTATCTCTTCAATGCCCAAAACTATCTAAAACTAACTATACTATGTGGACAGTGTTGATGGAAATAATATTGAAGGCCTATGGCCTTTGGGGGACAATTGGTGCTAAGGACGAAGCAGACAAAAAGAAGATCAATACAACAAAAACAATGATCCTCCAAACATTGTCAGAAGATGTCATATTGCAAGTTGCAAAATATCCAAGTGCAAAGGAAGTGTGGAAATCGATCAAAGTTAGATACCTTGGAACAGACCTTGTTCAGAAGGCACGTCTACAAACTTTAAGAAGCGAATTAGAGGCATTGAGGATGAAAGAAAGTGAAACAGTGACTTCTCGGGAAAGTTGGGTAGTATAAAGGCTAAGTTTAAAACCCTCAATGAAACTATTAAGGAGAAAACAATTGTGAGAAAGCTACTTAACTCGGTTCCAAAGAAGTTTAATTATGGCAACTATCGAGCAGTATTCAGAAGTTGATAAAATGTTTTTTGAAGAAGCAGTAGGAAGGATAATAGCCTTTGAACAACGCCACAAAAGCCAAGACGAACCGAAGGATAATCAAGTAAAGCTCCTGATGGCAAATACAAGTGTTACTGAAAGTTGGCAACACACTAAAGGACATGATACACAAAGCCATGATAGAGGACGTGGAAGGGGTTCTTTCATAGGAGGAAGGGGACGTGGAACAAGTACTGATTGAGGAAACAAAGACAAGAGCAATGTTAGGTGTTATGAATGTGGTAACTATGGTCACTATGCAAAAGAATGCACCAAATGGAAGGATAAGGAGAAAGGAGAAAATCAAGAGGTGCATCTCGTGTGATGATGAACCAACATTGATGTAAAGACAAGTCAAGTAAGGAGAAGACCTTTAAACTATATTTAGTTTAAGGGAGAGTATTGAAAATATAAACTAAATATTTGTGTATTTACTAGAAAGTTAAGTTAGAGTCTGATATGCAACTATAGGAAGTGCAGGGGTATGTGTTGTATTTGAAAGTCAATAACTGGTATGTTGGAAAGGATGCAAGGGTTCAGTGATTTAGGGTTAAATACCCTCACAAACAACCCTATGAAAGTGTCGATTATATTTATCTATATGAACAAAAAATTACTCTGAAAATCAATAGCAAGTTGCTTCCATTATGCACTAGTGTGTTATCATCCATTAGATCTGCATAGGCTGATGTAAACTTGAAGCAGAACTTAAAATCAGTCAAAGACACAATTGAGAAATGGCACAAAGATTTGATAGGCTAAATATTAATGATTTTGGTTCAAGATCCACCCTTCTATCTCATAATGGTCAAACACTTCTATAAAACAATGTGGAGCCCATGCAGGAAGTCAAGAAAGACGCCATGGTTTGGAAATTAGCATGACTATTTAAATTACCAATATCATCAAGGCATCAATGGATATCCAAAGGGAATCTAAATGCCATATTACCTGGCTGTTGAATCGGAACCTGTCCTTTTGTTATAAATAACAAGCTGTGCTTCCTGTTTGATAATGTGCCTAGCCGCTTGATGGATGTCAATTTCGCTAATATCCCCTGCATCAGTTTCGGGCTATGATGCATGATTAATAATGATCAGTGCTTCTTTATATACATACATATAAAGAAGTTGTAAATTACTGATATAAAAATACGATGAATAAAGAAAGTGTTCCATTATTATACAACAAATATCGGTAATTCATAAAAATCAGATAGGTGAGGCATGTAGCATACATCTCCTTAAATCTAAGAATCCCTAGCGTTGCTATTTAACACGCATCAATGATCAAACAAGCATGCAGTTGATCAACATAATGTAGGTAATGCATTATCATCATGTCCAAAATAATATTAAATACAAAGAATAAAATGTGGTCAAACTAAAGAACATTAAAACTGAACGAAATTTAGTAATTATTTAAGATTTTGTAGTCATAATTAATACAATTACTTACAAAAAAAGCATTCAAAAATGCCAAAACATCAAACAGTTTGTAGTTCAACTAAGCATGTTTTTGACCCATTTCACAACCCTGAAAAGCAGAACTTGTCTCCAATTCAAGAAGATTTTTCAATGGATGGAATTAGAGGTGGCAAGATCACGGGTCGGGTAGGTTGTGAAGAGTTTTTTATTGAGTATGGGTTGAAACGGGGCAGTTGGGCTGGTAGACCCGCAAACACCTTTTTGTCTATTTTTAAACTATACATAATGTGTTGATTAGGATTACAAAACCCACATATTTACAATAATGTTAAAAATCTTTGAATAAAAATGATTCAGGAGGTTATATTAAAAAACACACTTTCAAACACTTTCAGCCCATTTGGCCGATCCCCTTTTCAACTAAATTATTTTTATTTGACCCGTCGCCCGATTTAGTCCTCAACTCTCTATACCAATTGTCAACGAATTAAATACATATCTTATGCCAAAAGCTACCCAAGATAGTTTTAAGACAAGAAATCATAACTCAAGTAACATGATTTATTCTTTGTAGAGGAAAGAACTTACGTGTTCGGTCCCCCTTGAAACACAAGAAGTTAATAATAACGCGACAGAAATGGACCTAAGGCAAGCCCCATTGGCTTATTTGGTGTAAAATAAATACATCTGGTTATTTCAGGTAATGAAACTAAAGTTAAGGCATGTATGTAAAGGACTTCACTAGAAATCTAGAAGACTCATCATAGCAGCATGTCCGAAAGTTGGTTTAATACATTTTTGAAAGAACAAATTATTAAAGAAGGCCGAAATATAAAAGTAAATATCTTCAAAATACATACTTAAAAACAGAACTTGGAAAATAACAATTATGAAAATAGAAATCATTTAGCCCACCATAAATCACCTTGTCAAAAGTTCAGACCTGCCTCCACATATAACAGACATGCCTCGACAAATATGTACACAAGCATTATATATCTTATACTAAATTGAATAAACTAGCACCATACAGCATTCTTGAAATTTCTATTTCATTATCAACTAAGTACAAAGATTCTCATCAATCAATATATCAAACCAATTGGCTCATAGATAAAAGAGTAAAGCAGAGTGCTTGGAAATGTATCCAATTTCACATCTATTGTTATTATATGCATTGGGCGTCTATTGTTATTGCATGTATTTGATGCAAAAAGTGTAGAAGATGAATATATTTCCATGTAATTTGCCCTAAAAAGTACAAGCAGCACATGATCACAACAAATACGCCTTAACAAACCAAAACTTATTATTTTATCAGGAATTTGGTTCCTTTTGCTATAACTTTCTTTCATTACTGACTATTGAGACAGAGATTATCAATGCTAACACATTGTTAATAATAATCCAACTCTTTTATAAAGGTTTTATGGATTAAAAACAATTTGGTCCACTTTTGACCCGTTTAATCCATTTCCTTTACCTGGTCTTTGTTGTATTACCCGTTAGAGATAGAGCAGAACTGGAATTGATCCATTTATAAGGGTCAGATTTGCCACATCTTGAGTTAGTGAATACACATATGAGTTTAGTCCATAGTCGTTATTCAATTTGCAGGTTTCATGTGAATAACCAAAGATGTTAGGAAATACAACTTTGTATCATTGGAGTATTCTACTTGATGATATCAACTAGAGGTGGCAATTGGGCAAAATGGGTAACTTCGAATTCGGTCGAGTTCTATTTCAACCTGTTAAAATCAAATTCCAATCAACTTTTCAAATCACTAAGCTGACACTAATATTTTCAAATGGTTCCCAATAGCACAGTAACATACAGCTAAATTCATTAGCTACAAGAACTTACATCAGTGGGTCAAGATGCAAGATTAATGTACAATTCAACCTGAACCTAAATCCACCAACATGTATCTGCTTTTTTCTATAAAGATCCTTAACTGAGCCGCACTATTTTCATTATCAATTCAGGAGGCAGAAAACAAATGACAAGCAACACACAATAAACTTAACCAAAATAAAATAAGTTAGGAAGCCAAAACTAAAATCTTTTTTGTTAAAAGTTGACCCATAGGAAAACCCAAAAACCCAAATTTAATTAAAAAGACAAAAAGGAAAAAAAGAGTAAGTGCTGACAAGAACAAAAAAATGGGTGAATCGAAACACTCTTATAAAGAAAGTAATCCGTTAAACAACACAAATACACAAGATCAAGCGTGAAGTACAAGCCTTAAAATACAATACTCTTTGAAATGGATATTTAGGTGCTATAGTTAAGGATTCTTGGTAAAAGTAAGCCAAAAGTAAACAAGTCAAACATCAAGAACATAAGTTAGAAAAAAAAGGGTCAAAAACATTACTAAAAAACCAATGAATTGGAAGTCAAAATGATAACAATGAAAAAAAAGTTGAGAACATATGTAGCCCATTAACTAAAAGGCCAAAATCAAATAACGTAGGAGAAGTCAGGAACAAAAACCTAGGAAAACTATAACACGTTACCAAAAAAAAATATAGTAAAAAAACAAAGTCAAAAGAAACACATAAAATAGAAAGGCAAAGACCTTTACTAAGAGAGCAATTCTCAATCCAAGAACAACCTATGTACACCCGAAACAAGCGCAAAGTACAAGCCTCAAAGTACCAAGACACATTGTAACGGATTCTTTAAGTGTTCTAGTAAGGGGAATTACATATCTTGAATGTAAGGTCAGGTAGAAAATCAATAAATTGTAGCCAAAAATATCCCATTATCAAGAAAAAAAATGAAAAAACAAATCAAAATCAACACAAAATGAATACCAAAATAAAGACCTATACCAAGTAAACAATCCCCACAACAATGACAGCCTTTTACACCCCAACAATAGAAAAGTACAAGCCTCAAAGTACAAGACACGTTGAAATGAGTGTTTAGGTGTTCACGTAAGTGGAACATTAGTTCTTGAAATAAGGTAAGTCACTTCTAATCAAATATAGGAAATAATATCTCATTATCAAGAATGAAGACAATTAGAAAAATAAAATGGAGTGGAACCGAAAACACCCTTATTAAGAAACCAATCCCCATCCGTGTTAAGAATAGAGAATATGTTTGGTACGAGCATGAAACACAGGATTGGCGGAGAGGTAAGTGGCCCCCAGATTGTCACACCAAAGAGTGGGAGGTGAATTCATCGAGATTCCAAGCTCATGTAAGAGAGACTTGAGCCAAATTAGTTCTGCCACGGTATCAGCAAGAGCCTTATATTCAGATTCAGTGGAAGACCTTGAGACAGTTCGTTGTTTACGGGCAGTCCAGGAGACGAGATTTGATCCACGGTAGATAGCAAAACCTCCTGTGGATCGGCGGTCGACTGGGCAGCCCACCCAATCGGAATCAGAGTAAGCCTGCACCGGAGAGGCTGCAACATTCTGCCACTGTGTGTCAGTAAAGGCCTGTAAAGAGGAGCTGGAGGTGTGCCGAATAAAGAGACCAAATTCAGCCGTCCCTTTTAAGTAACGCAAGATGCGTTTGACAGCAGACCAATGGTTTTCTGTGGGAGCGTGCATGAATTGACCCACACGGTTCACAGCAAAGGAAATATCCGGCCGAGACAAAGTGACGTACTGTAATGCCCCAACAGTTTGACGGTATGGCACTGGATCTGAGAGAAGTGGACTATCATCAATAGTCAAAATCTGAGAGGTACTCATGGGAGAGGAAACTGGTTTGCAATCAGAGAGACCGGAACGCTGAAGGACATCCAAAATGTATTTCCGTTGCGAGAGGAGAATATCCTTGTTATGATGAATAACTTCAACACCCAAAAAATAGTGGAGATGGCCAAGATCTTTGAGAGCAAAAACGGAGCTGAGATGATGAATAATACTGTCAATGGCCACGTTGTTATTGCCGGTAATAATGATGTCGTCCACATAAACAAGAACATAAATAAGCTTGCCACCGGAGTTGAGAATAAACAGTGATGGATCAGTCTTGGAAGATCAAAAACCATGTTGATGAAGGACGGTGGACAACCGTTTGAACCAAGCCCGAGGGGCTTGCTTAAGTCCATAAAGGGACTTATGAAGGAGACATACATGGTTCGGTTTCGCCGGGTCAACAAAACCAGGTGGTTGTTTCATGTAGACTGTCTCCTCTAAATCCCCATGCAAGAAGGCATTTTATACGTCCAATTGACGAAGAGACCATCCATTAGATACGGCTAGAGACAAAATAACCCGAATAGTGCTTGCTTTAATCACAGGACTAAAAGTCTCATGATAGTCAATGTCGGGTTGTTGCTTAAACCCTTTCGCAACAAGACGTGCTTTGTAACGAGTAACTGTGCCCTGAGAGTCTGTCTTTAACCTGTACACCCACTTACAATCAATTATAATAGTGTTGTTGACATATGGGACTAATGACCACGTTCCATTCTTATGAAGGGCTTTGAGCTCCTCGGTCATGGCAAGACGCCACTCCGGAGATTTGTTGGCAACGGTGAATGAGGTGGGTTCAACAAGTGGTGAGGGAAAACGAATGGTGTTGTACGCGGAGGGATTATAGTGGGTAGTTTTTTTGGGGTTTTGACGTAGATGAGATGGCCTTGGCTGAGGAGGAGGTGGTGGTGGGGTGGGGACAAAGTTCTGGTTTGGAGGTGGTGACATTGGTGAAGAGTTTGCAGGAGATGGTGGTGATGGAGGTGGTGTAGGAGTAGTAACAGGGGGTGGTGATAAAGGAGTGGTTGGAGAGTTGGGTAGGATAGGGCCAACCTGGATAGGATCAGTAGGAGGGGTTGGCATGGGTGTTGGAAAGATGGAGGTATAAGAGGAAGATGATGGGGTGGACGGTGGTGTGGAGGAAGGTTGTAAAGGGAAGACACTTTCATTAAACCGAACATGTCGAACGATGTAGATCCGTTCGGTGAGAGGGTCGAGACAACGATACCCATGGTGAGTGGGACTATAGCCAAGGAAGATACATGGTGTGGATTGAAAGTCCATTTTATGGCGATTGTAGGGACGAAGATAGGGAAAACATTGACAACCGAAAACACGAAGGAAGGAGTAGTCCGGTTTACGCTTAAAAACTTGTTGGAAAGGGGATTTATTTGAGGAAATTCTGGAAGGCAGGCGATTTATGAGATAAGTGGCGGTTTCAAAAGCAAAATGCCAAAAACGTTGTGGAAGGTGAGAATGGGCAAGAAGAGCAAGCCCAGTTTCCACAACGTGACGGTGACGACGCTCAACAATCCCATTTTGTTCACTAGTATAGGGGCATGAGCGGCGATGAATAATTCCAAGATTTGAGAAAAAAGGAGAAAGGTTACGAAACTCCCCTCCCCAATCGGTTTGAACACTTTTTAGTTTGGTGTTAAATTGTCGTTCCACCATCTTTACAAAGGTTGTGAAAGTGGAGTAAACATCTGATTTTTGCACAAGGGGATAGAACCACATATAGCGGGAGTGGTGATCAACACATAATAAAAAGAAACGATACCCATCAAGAGAAACAGTGGGTGAAGGCCCCCAAACATCACAATATATCAAGTCCAAAATATTATTACTCTGAAACGTAGAGTTATGCAAAGAAAGTTTGGAAGATTTTCCCAACTGACAAGAAGTACATAAAGAAGAACATAGTTTTGTAGAAACAGGTAAAGAACAACCAGAAACAATAGAATTGAAAACGCGTTCATGAGGATGTCCAAGACATTGATGCCAAATGTTTGAGGGAGCTTTGGTTGCGGTGAAGACTTGCTTGGGAATCACTTTAAGTTGAGGAAGATGGATGGAGTATAGACCATTATCACTTGGACCCGTTAGAAGGGTAATGTGTGAAGACTCGTCCTTCACAGCAAAGAAAGAAGAGTGAAATTCAAAATACACATGATTGTCAAGGCAAAACTGTTTAACAGATAATAGATTTTTTTGAATAGCAGGAACATGAAGGATATTAGAAAGGTTAAAAGTTTTATTAGGAGAAAAGAATGAAGAAGAACCAATGTGAAGAATAGGTAAGGGCTTACCGTCACCAACATATAGGGAATCATTACCTTGATAGACCTCGGAGCTGTCAAGATTCGATAAGTCAGGAGTTGTGTGGCTGTTAGCACCAGTGTCGGGGAACTATGTGGTCCCTGTTGTCGAGCCAAAATCAGAAGAATGTGCATAATTGGCATGAGGACTGGACCGAACAGCAGATGCAGGCTGATTTGGGCATTGAGCAGGAAGATGGCCTATACCACAGCGATTACAGTGGCCATACACTGTGTTCTGGGTTGACGCCCATGCAAACTGTCGAGTGGGATTATTCTGATTGTTGTCACGGCCCCGATTGTTGTAGTTACCACGATAGCGGGAACCTCCTCTACGAGAACCACGATTAGCAGGAGGCCTAGCAGCATAGTAAACCTGTGGTTGAGGGTTGGGGGAGCAATAGGGTGCAGTTTAAAACCAGTTGAGATGCTGACTGCTGTAAATTAAGGAGCTGAGTTTGGTGAGTTTGGGGGACAGCAGGGTGTCTAGTTGAGGCAGCAAACACCTGTGGTGCAGGGGCTGTTATGATAGGGTTGGGTTTGTGGATCATGTAATCATGATCAGCCAAGAGGTCGTGTAGTTCATTGAAGGTCACCGGTGGGTGACGGGCCAAAATACTTGGTTTTAAACCGTTGTATTCCTCTCGAAGGCCAGAGAAAGTGAGCATGACAAGGTCTTTATCTTTCATTGGTTCCCCAATATTAGCCAAGGCCGTTGCATATTCTGTTACTCGGCTCAAATAGGTAAGTGTGGTTTCATCACCTTTCATTGTTATTCGAAGTAATTGTGTTTTCAACGTGTATTCACGAGATGCAGTGTTTGGTGCATATGCACGCTCTAAAGAGAGCCAAAGATCTCTTGAAGTCGTACCTTGAACATGTTGGAAGGAGGCTTCAGAGATAGTGGAGAGAAGGATCATCCGGACGTGTGCATCATTAGCAATCCACCGGGCATAACTGGGGTTATCAGTTGTCGATGATTCCTTGTCAGATTCGACTGTGATTATGGGTTGTGGACAAGGGATGGTACCATCCACATAGTCAAACAGATGATTAGTAATCAGAAAGGGTTCGATCATAGCCTTCCAATACCCGTAGTTTGAAGGAGAGAGGGTAAAGGCGAATTTGTGGGTGTTATGGGCAGTCTTTTCGGCAGTGGTGAAGGCAGCAAGGGTGGCCATGTTGATTGTTTGCTGGTTGTTCTTTAGCCGGAGGTCCTGTTGGTTGCGCCGGCAGTTTCTTAGCCGGAGGTTTGATGATTTCTTGGCCGGAGGGTTGATGATTGGTTGCAGCAGTGAAGGTAGAGGGCTGATCAGTTTCCTTGGCTCTGATACCAAGAGAAACCAATAGGTTCTGTTTAATGTTATTGATTAATTAGGGAATACAATAGAGCCCTATATAAAGAGCTAAATATTACAATTTAATACCCTCTAGAATACTTAGTCTAACAAGAATCAGTCCCTAAAACAACAACCAATATACACCCGATCAACTGTTAAGTACAAGCCTCAAAGTACATAACATGTAAATGGGTGTTTAGGTGTTCTAGTAAGGTGATTCTTAGTTCTTGAATGTAAGGTAAGACATTTCCAATATAAGAGTGCCAAACCAAAAGGTAAAAATCAAATAAAATGAGAAGTCAAGAGCAAAAAGCTTGGTTAAATATATCAAAAATATTTCATCAGAAAAAACAAAATAAAAATCACGCCCACGACAAGAACGAAATCAGCTTAAAAGGATTATCAAAGGAAAAACCTTTGTCATGAACGAAATCCCCACGAAAACCTACATACACACGAACAACCGCAACGTACAAGACGGCTGGAATCGAGCTTTTAGGTATTAGAAGGGATTGCCTGTTTTCGAATGCAAGATGAGACATTTCCATTACTATAGGAGTGTCAAAGTGCACGCCTTGCCAAAAATCATTATTAGAAAACTTTGAGAACATATGTAATCCAATCAACTGTACCAAAAGGATACAATAATACACAACTAACGGTACTAGAAGTACACAATAATACAAAAAAGAGGAGTTTGGACATCAAAAATCAAATAAAGTAAAAGGGAGTCAAGGATATAAGTTGTACAAAAGAAATCCCATTACCATGAAATAATGTTAATTAAAAATAAAAAAAGTCAAGAACAACAACAAAGTAGCAACAGAAAGTTTATCATTAAAAGCAATATCCGCTACAACAACCTACATACACCCGACCTACATCAAAGTACAAGACAGGTAGAATAGGTCACATGTGTTCTTGCACTAAAAACAATTTGGTCCACTTCTGACCCGTTTAATCCATTTCCTTTTACCTAATATTTTTTTGTATTACCCGTTAAAGATAAAAACATAACTGGAATCGACCCATTTATAAAAAGGGTCAGATTTGCCACATCTTGAGTTGGTAAATACGTAAGATGAGACATTTCCATTACTATGGGAGTGTCAAAAAATCATTATTAGAAAACTTTGAGAACATATGTAATCCAATTAACAATACCAAAAGGATACAATAATACAAAAACAAGTAAGTTTGGACACCAATAACAATGGAGAACATATATGTAATCCAATTAACAATACCAAAAGGATACAATAATACAAAAACAAGTAAGTTTGGACATCAATAACAATGGAGAACATATGTAATCCAATTAACAATACCAAAAGGATACAAGTTTACAAAAACAAGTAAGTTTGGACATCAATAACAATGGAGAACATATGTAATCCATGTTGAATTTTATGGACCGACCCGATGGACAACACGGCTGACCGAGCTATGACCCGTAAGAGTTACACCTAGGGCAACGAATATTAAATCCACTTAACCTGCTTAACTGGTAATTACGAACTGTTAGCGAGACGATATATTTTATATATATTCGTTAGACACGAATTATTATTTATACTAGTTTATAAATAATAATTGTATATATATTGTTTTAATCTTTCATTAAAACAATTAAATGGGTTCGGGCTTTTGCATCTCGCTTTGGACTATGGGTCCGGAAACAATTAGTAGGGTTTATTATAATTATATAATAATAATCTAATAATATGTTTCACCCAACAATTGAAATCAGCTGCAAAAGGAATTGCTCCTCGTGTTGGACTTTGGCTCTTTTTCGGTCAACTCCAATCAAGAAGGAAAAATACAAGAAATCGTTTTTCTTGTTAGGCAATTTCAAAAGCAGCTAGAAAAGGATTGCCTCTGCTCTTGAAAGTTCCGGCAGCCTCAAGCCGCCGCCACCGACCGGCGCCGCCCCGTTCTCGCGTTTTGGTTCGTGATCTAGCATCGGTTCGTTGTACCTCGGTGTCTCGATCGGTTATTTATTAACCACTAAGGTATAATTAATCTCATCAGTAGATTAATTGTTTTTTTTTTGTGTTTACGTGTTCATAACCAAATCCTGTTCGGTTTGTCAGTGCTGTTAAATAGGTTATGATTTTATTTTCCGCTGTTTATTTATTAATTAACTGAATTAATTAATTTCTCTATCAATACCCGTTTTTTTACAAAAGTCAAACTGATCAGCACTAAATCCCAACAATCCATCCATTAAAAAAGCAAAATCAAATAAAGTAAAAGGGAGTCAAGGGTAAATTTTACAAAAGAAATCCCATTACCATCAAGCAATGAAAACAGATCGAAATAGCGGTGTGATTCTATATTGTGTGGAAACTACAATTAGACCAATAAATCAGATCATCATCAAAATTCACAGATGATTTGTGTTTCTTGTAAGGAAAAAGAGAAATCGGTTGGCGTACCTTGTAACTTTTGATGATTCTTGGCTATATCACGATGATTGACGAACCCTAACCCCTCGTACGTTCGAAACCCTTGCAAGCAACCAGCGAATAGCGATTGTTGTTTCTCAGATAAGGGTTTTTATTTTTTAGATTTTGAATCAGAGAGAGAGGCGGTGTGATTCCGTATTGCGCGTCAACATTAACAAGACCGTTGGGATTTAATTTCTTCTAGGGTAAACTCCGCTTTTTATCCATGAGATTGGTTGAAATTTTAGTTTCGTCCGTATTTACACTTGGGTCATCACATTTTCATTTTTTAACTCTTTTCATCCCGAATAATTTTAAGCCACACATTCATTTTACTTTATTTCTGTTTGTTTTTTTCATCGCTTTGTGGCCTGACTTTTGTTTTTTATAACTATTTGAGTCCAGATGATTAACTTTGTTAGATTTTCTGTTAGTTTTTTTTTAAAGACTAAAATATCCCACGGGGACTCAAACAGTTAAAAAACGTTATATATTTTACCCTCCTCTTCTCACCACCACCGTCACCGTACAAGTTTTTCCGACAAAACTTCATCAAATGCTTCACGTGTATGATTAACAAAATAAAAAGTGACACGTGTCCCCCTAATACTTTTATTTCATACAGGGGAAGGATCATGATAAAACTTTTTGTTTGTGAAAAAACTCGAGAAAACCGACCAAAACGAACATCCGAATGAACTCATTTTGGCGGCGCTGAAACCGGCTTGGCGTTTAGGTTTTTGGGGATGGGTGGGGGGTTTAGGTTTTTTGAGGTAGGGTTTAGCTTTAGACTTTAGATCGAGTTTGATTTTAATTACAATTTTTTATATATACCCGATGGGTTTAGGTCGAGTATACCCAACGGGTATTTTATAGATACCCGACGGGTAATTACCCGATAAAAACCTGACGGGTTTTAGGCCGGGTATGGGGCAAAATTTTATAACCGGATATGGGGTTTGGATTACCTAAGCCCGTCCCAAACCCGACCCATTGCCAAGAAAACATTGACACAAATTTAGGCAATTGCATAGAAAATGAGGTCCCTTATTTCACGTATAAAAATTCTACAGAAGTAGACGTTGACTATTGACCTTTGTCGTCAACTTATAGAGTTGGATTTGATATAAATCATCTGACTCTCAGAGGTTGTTCTACTCTGGTATAAGTATTAAGTTTACTTATTAATTAACGATACATATCGCTGTGCAGATGGCGAAGGAAACAGGTGTTCAATTAACCTCCATAGACGAGCAGACGCCCTTGAGTCATCAGCAGCAAATCAACACTCACCCTGCTTCATTTGCCAACACGAGACGATTAAAATCGAATCGACGAAATCTACCCAATCGGTCTCTAATTGCAGGTAATTTCTGCTTAAGTAATGCTATTTTACACAAAGTTAAGTATTGGTATAATACTAATTAACTATTGTTTGCATTGGAACTTCATTGAAGCTCAAAGAGAAATGTACTTCAAATTTTGTGTCCCTCTATACGAGGCATCGAATAAGTGTGACTGGAAAGCTGCAAAAGCCATTCTCGACAAGGATCCGGAGTTGGTAAGGTATAGCATCACTGAAAATGGGGAAACAGCACTTCACGTTGCAGCATCCGTAAAAACAAGTAAACAAGTGGAGAAGTTTGTGAGAAATCTTGTGGCGTTAATGAAAGAGGAAGACTTGGAACTTGTTAATGAAAATTCCAACACTGCCCTCTATCTGGCAGCTGCGGCTGGAAATGTTAAAACGGTTAGGATTATGGTGGAAAAGAATCGAGGCTTGCTGACAATCCCGGGTGCTAGGGGTCAAATGATGCCACTGTATTCAGCTGCCTTGTATGGAAATTATGAAGTGGTGAAGTATCTTTATGAAAACTCCAAGGAGTTGAATGATGATGGTTGGAATCCTCATAATCGCGGTTGGCTTCTTGAGAAATGTGTGGAGGCTGATATGTTTGGTAAGCATATATCTTTGCAATAGTTTCTTTTGTTGAAACTTTTGTCCACACAAACTGATTGTGGAACCAATTTTAGATGTCGCCCTGCAAATAGTGAAAAGGAATCCAAAGCTTGAAACCGGGAATCTACTTGGAATTTTGGCTCGAAAGCCTGATGCGTTTTCGAAAACAAAATATAATGTCACTGAAAGAAGCATTAATTCCGGTAAACATCTCTACTCCTTGATTGCTATAACTTAGTCTCCCTTGAAGTAAGTATCTATTTTATTTTCTTACATTATGTTTTTTTGGATTTGTCATGTGTCTCATTCTCCTTACTCTGATAAATTTTTTATTTTTAGTTAATGTTCATAAATTCAGAACTTATATACAAGAAAATAAGGTGTCAAATTGAGTACTCACATGTGAATAAGTACTAGTAGTACATACTTGTATGGCTAAATCTTGACCTTTTAACATTTTGATCTAAGGACCCAAATTTGTTTCCTAATTCCTTAGATTTGTATGGTTCTCAAAATGAACTTTCTCCCATATATAAAAAAAATGTGAATTGTCTATACAAAAAGTAAATTCTTGTCAGTTTTACATCAAAATACTTTGTAAAATACATTTAACCTTTTTGTGGTTGTTGATTTCAGTTTTCGTATTAATTGGTTTAACACTGGGAGTTTATGAAAAGGAAAGTGAAGCATTGCAACTACTAAAAATAGTTTGGGAAGATATTGCCAAAAAGCCTAGGATTGAAATTGATGGAATACTCCGAGGTTCGCCTGATTCAATTAAACAAGAGGAGAAACTAACTTCAGAAAAGGTCGTTCAAACTCTGCAACTACAAAAACTCATTTCTGAACTTCTTGACAAACTGGATGTAGAAACCCAAAACATAATGGCAGGGCCGCCAAATGAGATTAAGAAAGACATGGAGTCAACTTATGTAAAGCTTGATCAAGCTCTGCAGTTACAAAAACTAATTTCTGAACATCTTGTGAACATGCATGTTGAAACCAAAAACATGATTAAACAAGACAATCAGCGAGTTTCTAGTAAGGGAGATCATGCTCTGGAACTACAAAAACTCATTTCTGAACGTATTGTTAGCATGCATGTTAACACTCAGAACATAGTTAAGCGAGAATCTGAAAAGAAAGATCAAGCGTGGTACCTACAAAAGCTCATTTCTAAACATATTACCAAAATGCGTGTTGCATCAACTTTAAAGGAAACACACTCTTCTCGGGTACTATTTATTGCTGCAGAAATGGGCAATACTAAATTTTTAGTCGAGCTCATTCGTCGATATCCTGATCTGATGTGGAAGGTAAATGATAACAATCAAACTATATTTCATATTGCTGTCAAAGATCGGCATGAGGGTATCTACAATCTATTATATGAGATAGGCTCAATGAAGGATTTGATAACTCCCCTAAGAGATGCAGATGAAAACAATATGTTGCACTTAGCTGGAAAGAGTGCCACGAAAGTGCGACTTGCAGATGTATCCGGAGCTGCTTTACAAATGCAGAGAGAACTCTTATGGTTCAAGGTACATATATTCCTCTCAAAGTTATGGCTTCCTTTTTCGTTCATGATGATAAGAGTGTTTAATATTAGTATTACCATAAAGCAGTGTATAACTATTCTAGTTTGATTGTGTTGTAGGAAGTAAGGAATATGATCCCCCCTTCTTATAGAGAACGGAAGAACAAAGATGGTCTAACACCACGTGAGTTATTCACCGAGGAACACAAAGAACTTATTGTAGAAGGTGAGAAGTGGATGAAAGGAACGGCTAGTCAATGTATGGTTGTTGCAGCACTTATTGCCACGATAGTATTTGCAGCAGCTTTTACAATTCCAGGTGGATATAATCAAAACAATGGTATACCTATCTTCTATCGAAAACCAATCTTTGTTGTCTTTGTAGTGGCAGATGCCATATCCTTGTTCTTATCATCAGCTTCAATACTCACCTTCTTATCTATCCTCACATCTCGTTACGCCGAGCGTGATTTTGTGGAATCATTACCCACAAAGTTGATGTTAGGTTTAGCAACTCTTTTCCTCTCTATAACAACAATGATGATCACTTTCAGCGTCAGCTTCTTCATACTATACCATAAAGAAATGAAATGGATACCTATATTTATCAGTGTGTTTGCCATCACACCAGTCCTCCTCTATGTCGTGCTGCAATATCATTTGTTAGTCGATGTAGTTCGTTCAACATATGGTTCTAGGTATCTCTTTAAGCCCGGTAAACAACTTCTCTACTATGTTAACCCGAGGGTCTAACCATTGATGTTTTCAAATTGTAATGGGTTTGATTTCGAAAGGCTAATAATTGATGTTTCCAAATTGTGATGGGTTTGATTTCGAAAGGCACTTGATGTAAGTAAGTACTAAGTTGCAAGTGGTTGATATTTAGTTGTTAAATAAATATAATTCTGAGAGTTAATTAACGAGAGTCATTGTGTTAAGTTCAAATTTCACTTTTGTTTCTTACTTTAAAGAAGTTATGTATGTAGTACCAACTTTTTTTCTTAGTCTTTTAACACTTTTGGTCCTTGGTGTGCACATATGTTTGTTTTTTGCGTTAATTTTTAAAAATTACTATATTACCCCTCTGTTTAAGAAACAAATAATATTTAAATTACCACCCCCACCACCGAAGGAGTTCCGAGTGATTCATGTAATTGTGATGACCGGGATTCTCTGATAATCGTGAGAATTCACTTTCAGCTTGAATTATTTCGAGTGTACACGAATATTCAATCGGATAAAAATTAGAGATTACAAGTACGAAAATGTGAAAGACCGTTAAGAATTTAGTGTGTTTGAAAACTAACCAATTTCGCTTGTATTTATAGGGTAAACAAATGCAATAAAACGTTATAACTGTTATTAGCACCAAAAATCATAAGATCATCAAACAAGTGTTCACTTCACACTTATCAACATGTTTGATATCTAATTAGGATTTCGCATTTGGTCATTAAGTAAATCCAAATACACAAAATAACTAGATGACACTAAAATCACCAACAACCACCAGCAATTAACAAATCAATATATGTAAATTCGTAAAACATAGACAAACTCCATTTGAACTAAACTATATATAAAAAATAGTCGTCTTTGAATTTTTTATATCTAGAGACGAAAAGAAAAAATAAATAGAAGTACTAAAATTAATTTTGTATTCAAGCCCAACCATCCGGTCCGGTTCGCCGGTTCAAATAGAATCAAACGATCCGGTTAAGTAGCCGGTTCTCGGTCCACGTATCCGGTTTTGAAAACACTGTTCACCACTGAATACCAGATTTGCGTTACCCTTACTTTTCCCCACTCGTCACTAAACATGTCTTTTTTTTAATTATAAGGGTATACCAGTTATTTTATATGAAACTAACAGAACTTTTAGTGTAGTTCAGTGAAAAGAAACAAAAAAGTCAAGGTTGTGTAAAAGATTTAGGACCCATGATTTCTATAACAACACAAAAAATGAAATTTCAACTTAGGGGAGCTACTGATTCACTCTAATATTAAACTATAGACTTTAAATAGCAAACAATACATCTTTAACTGAATTAACGGTGTCCTGGCCAGTCATTGTGAAACTCACAACCAATTATTTAAAACACATATTTTGGGTAACTAATTTATTGATTGGTTGGTGAGTGTCACATTAACCTCTACTCCAAGATCATCAAGCCTGCTTCTTCTTCTTCTCCAAATACTTATAACTCATCTGAAACTTCAAGATCCCCCAAACCACCTGCCACAGCCCCATCTCCGGCCACAACGCTTTCGGTGAATACAACAAACAGTCGGTCGTTTGCCACAGCAGGAAGTTGCTCAGCCTCGTCTCCCCGGAGCTCCTGACCAAAATATCCGGATCAGGAGCCACCCCCATATACATATGTTTATCAAGATCCACCACTTTAATTCCCACCTCATGATTGTAATCTCCATTAACACTCCCATTTCCATTCATCACAACACCACTCTTTGCTTGACAAGATTCATAAATGGCACGAGGGATTTCATGCGAAGAAGTATAAGCAACGCATACTAAAAGATACGTCTTTGTGTTTTTTGCAGTCGCTTCCATTGCTTTCTCGGCTGCAATCCTAACCGGCTCATACAATCTTTTCAGATCGCCGATAAACAAGACTCTAACACCATACTTGTTCACAATTGTTAACTGTTTCAAAAACCCCTCAATCTTTTCTTGCATCAAGTCCATTACATATTGAACTTCATCAGGGCGTCTGTTGAAATTATCAAGACTGAATGCATAAACAGTCACATACTTTACGCCTATTTCATAGCAGTATTTTAGTACCGACATAAGTGCCAAGAATCCGGCTTTGTGACCACCGCCCTCTGTGAGCTTCCATTTCTTGGCGAACCTTCGGTTTCCATCCATGATGAAGGCTATGTGTTGTGGAATCGGTCCGGTGGAAATGGCACCAAAAAGGAGTTTTCTTGCTGTTGAATTTAGATCTGTTAATAACTTGGTCATGATGTTTTCTGATCTTTCTTCTTCCATTTGTTTCCTGAAATTTATCAGTTAAAAATCAGTTACTAACAACAATTGCAACTAATAATCAAAGTATCCTTGAAAAACTAATTGAGGCATTTCATCGAACACCTGATATGCAATAATAATACTTAGAGATATAATCCCCCACAACTCAAATCATACAAAGAATTATCTGTTGTAATGATTGGATTGACTTCCATCTGGATTCAATGAAGAAGCCTGTTTATCTGGACATACAGATTGATTGAAGTGTAAGTAGAGATAGGAAATGCATGAAACAGAAATCATTAATTAAGATTAAGATCACGTGGAGTCTTACCCTTTTTCACTGGTTGAAAAATTGAGCGATTGGAAAGGAGTGAAAGAGATATGTGGGTGTGGGTGTGTCCAAGAACATAGTTTTATAGCATCGTGATCGTTCTATTGCAATATCAAATTAAACTATATGCCTACTAAATAATGCTAAATCAATATTTAAACAAAAAAATAAAAAAAAATATTAAATAATTGGTGATAAAAAATTGCTAACCCACGTTTCATATAAAAAAAACCGATAAAACCTATGGTACAATCACAAAGTGTCACGTCTCACCATTTTTTTAGAATGGTAAAAAGGGTAAATTACTCCCTACTTTTTAATTAATATTATAGCATAAAACAAACATTTTTTATCTTTAATTGTAACGTAGTCTTGTTATAAAAAAAATTATAATCATCAAATATTACACTAACATACAAAATCACAAGAGGTGAACAGTAGTCTCATGCGGTTGGACGATTTTGACGGTTTGACTGCTCATGCTCTAATCACGTGCAAACTGAACAGTGCATACTAGAGGTGTTCACGGTTTGGTTTCAAACCGTAAAACCGCCCAAACCGGTCATCGGTTTGGTTTCACGGTCGGTTTTTCTTCTAAACTTTCTGTCGGTCGGTTTCAAAAGTTTCAAACCGTAGTGAACGGTTTGGTTTACGGTTTATACAAAAAACCGGTCGTAAAAAACCGGACCGGACTGTATATATATAATTACATATATACACACACACATATATATACATAAAACCGTTCAACCGCATAAGCCTTTTATCGCTCAATCGATTCCAAGTTTCCAACCCGCAAGTCAAAATCTCAGGTTCGTATTTCATCGTTGGTTGTCGAGGTTTCTGTTTGGTTTTGTTGTGAGAAGTTTCTTTTATTCGCAAAATCTTAGTTTGATATTTTACTTTAATTTGGTTTCTATTGTCAAGAGCTCAAGTTTATTTTACACCAATTTTATAACTTTTTTACATATGAAAAATGAAGACGTAATTTTTGGACAGTTTTTTAACAATTCATGGGCTTGGTCTAAATGGGCTTTAAAAGCCCAAACCGTGAAACCAAACCGGTACCAACGGTGCGGATTGGTTTGGTTTTTATTTTCAACGGTTCAGTTTTGAATTTTAGTGATAAAAAACCATTACTAACGATTTGGTTTACGGTTTGACCTAAAAACCGTAAAAACCGAACCGTGAACACCCTTGGTAGATACTCCTCCTTCTTTATTCACGTGCTGACATTATTAACTAAGATTAAAAAGAAACGGCTGGGAATAGTTAGCTTTTTGTCTTTTTTTCATATTGGCCACAAAAGTTTTTTTTAACACTTTTTTCCATTATAATGTTAGCCACGTTTTTTTTTGTTTTTTTATTTTCTATATTTTCATTTTCAACCCTTATACTATATATAATATACGTTTTTAGCCCGTTTCATTTTCTATTAATTTCGTTTTTCTTTAATAACTTTCGTTCGTTAACTTTTTTAAAATACGGACTACGCAACTGTTTGTAGTTTTTTGTCAACGTTACGATTTTTTTTTAAAACGGAGTTGTATTAAAAAACGAGTTTTTTATCGTTGCATATAACGAGTGTCGTTACCGTTGTGGTACCGTGACGAACCGAACCTATTATGTGCGAACAACATCATCATTGATATTGGTATTACCGGAACCCGTAAAGGTATTTGCCTTATGGTTTTCGACGACCCTAATCGGTAATTTTTTTTCCTTTTTTATTGTTTAGTTTTATGTTTCTTTTCTATTAACATTATTTTTACCGTTGCGTCTAAGTTTTAGTTTAAATTTTTTTAACGATTTAGCCGACACCGTTTTCTATGATAACTTTCGTTCGTTAAGTTTTATTAAATAACGTTTTGTCAACGTTCTGGTTTAAATTTTATTGAAGGCGGCGTTGTATTCAAATTCGAGTGTTTTTTGGGTATCGTACATTGTAACGAGTCTGCGATTCGATATAAGTTTTATCCACGCAAACGAGTCAAATCAATAATGACTAGACTACCGCAGCGAAGCGCGGGAGATAAAAACTAGTTATAACTAATTGTTGTTGCATTTGTTCTCAAGAGACATGAGAGGTTTAATTATATTTAAATCATAAATTGAAGTGGTTCTCAATTAGCCCTCTCCTCAGACTTCAAATTGACGTGGGTTTTAGTTAGGCCTAGTCTCTGAATATCATTTTCTAACTTTTCATGATATCAAAAAAACCACATACTATCAACAATTTAATTACCTTCATATCGTTTTAATTTTCAGTGGGGTTGGTGATCAAGTGATAGAGGAAAATCTTTTAAGAATATCAAGGTTTAAAAAGGTCATAAGTTTAAGTCTCACTTCTATAGAAACAAAGAAATTTAACTTTAAAAAAAATCAACAATTTAATAATAATTTTTTACTTTTAATCATATTATAACCCTTATACATTTTGAATTGCTGTGAACAGTGAAAGGGTGTCATTTATTCACTTTTTTTTTAATTTTCGTTTTCATCCTTCAACTATATATAATTTAACCCGTTTAAATTTCTAATAATTTTGTTTTTCTACGATAGCTTAAGTTCGTTAACTTTTTAAAAAATGGAATGCGAGGCTGGGTTTTTTTTTATTTTTGTGAATGTTCTGGTAATTTTTTTTTCAAAAACGTAGTTACTTTCAAAATCAAGTATGTTTTTTTTTTGTATCGTAAACTAGACGTTAACGCTGCTTTGCCGTGACAAACCCAACCGTTTATGAGCAAACAAAATCGTTGCTGCTGTTTCGGTATTATCGTAACCGGTATCGGTGTTCACTTTTATGGTTTTTAACGAGTCGAACCAATAACAACCATACTCTTGCAACGTAATACGAGGAAAAAACGACCACGCTCCCGCCACGAAGCGTGAGTACAATTACTAGTTACATTACATACATATAATAAACAATTACATATATGTAATTGTTCATTCAAAAAACCAAAACAATTACATACGATGATACTAGGACCGAACAAAACCCGTCTTCCTTGGCAGTTATGAGTGGTGATGACGACATCCGCAAGCATAAAGTGACAACAATGGCAGTAACCAATCTTTTTTAGCAAAAACATGAACGTTCGATTCGAATAGAATAGGGTCGACGATGGTGCTTTGTCCAAAGTCCAAAAAGAAGGACTCGTCTCAATTTCAAACTACCCTTGGTTTATTCTATTATGTCAATTTATTACAACTATAAAAAAGAACATTCTATCCCACATGTTTAATTGTTATATTAAATTGTTTTTTTCTTTTCACGTATCAAAAACTATTGTAAAAGAATGATTATTTAAGGGAAATTGGCACATTTTGATATATAAAGACACTAGGTTATTACCCGTGTGTTACACGGATTTAACATAAGTCATATAATAAATTAATAATGATAATATGAAGCAAATATTGTATATTTTCGAAGTGTTGTATGTGCTCAAAATAAACAATCATTATATAAAAAAATAAACAAAAACAACAAAATTATTGATTGTATATAACTACTTTTTATTAATGAATTTACAAATCATTACCACTTTAATTTCTTTAGTAGCTATCCAGACCAAAATCAAAGAATCACTCATCCGGAGTAAATTCAAAGAAACTCGCATCCTTGGTAAATAAAAATACCTCAATGGAACAACTTTATGTATTTCCAGATTAATAGCAAAGAAATTAGCATCTGGTGGAACTCCCTCCCTTAATAGATGCAAAATCTCAAACCGAGAAACACACGTGAGAATATGCTCCCATGCCTCCTGTGAGTAATCCCCATCTTCATATGAAATTTAACTATCATCTGTGAAACAAAACCGACATTATTAAGAGTAGCTGTTTTAGAGTAATGAAGCAGGAAAACCATTAAATATAACATTGAGATATTTAATTTACACTCTTTATTCTCTAACTAGCTTAGACCCCGTGTAATACACACGGGTGAAAAATATCAATACATAAATTTCTTAAATTTTATTTATGTATTTTACAGGTATAAAAATGTATTACTGTTTATTAAGGATATAAAACAAAATTCAAAATATGTAAAAAATAATATATAATTGGGTTTCGGAAATACGTCAATTACTATTTAATGTAATTTGACTTTCATTTATTATTTGATTGAAAATAAAAATTACATAATTAGATTTCAAAGTTTTTTTTATAATAAAGAATAATTTAAAAATAAATGTGTTTTATTAGTATATTATTAATTTATTAAAAGATATGGATGCATTTAATAAGAGAGAGAGGCGGGAAAACAATGATGAAATTGAATATGATGACGACACGTGGCATACAAAAACCTTTCTTTATTATATAGTATAGATTTTGCTTTCTTGTTTGTTCTCTTTTTTCTTTTCTCTGTACTGTTTTTGTTAGACTCTGGCTAGCCTGTTCTATGAGAATTTTGCCTTCCAAAAAAAAAGTTGAGAAGGAAAATCAGGTAAAGAGGAGAAAGCCTGAATAGGGAAGTGAAAAAAAAACGAAAAATTAAATGATCCAAGGACTTAACCCGGGTTAAAGATAGGAAACAAAATGTTAAGACATAGTGCCTTAACCAGTGAAGCAAAGAGCCTTTAGTGGTTTAACTGCGGTAAATTGATTGATAACAAGTTGCCTTTTATGTAGGATGATAACATGTTACAAAAGAAAAGGAATAATCAATCGTTTAAGTTCGTCCTAATTTATTCGTAGACTTTTATAAGAATCAATTAATTTATAAAACATATTATATAAACACACAAGAATAACAATATATATAATTAGGTTAAAACCCATGTATTACATGGGTTGAATAAAACAACTTGTTATAAACTAATATTTTTTATGAAGATTTGTATGTTGGATTTTATTGATGAAATAGTTTTTTTTCAAAACAATTTATAAAATAAATAAAAGAAATGTTCAATTTATAAAAAAAATTTATGAACAAACATATTTTTTGAATAAAAAACGTTTTAAAAAGTAATTATAGAAATAATTATTATTTAATAGGAGAGAGACGAAAAACAAAAAAAATTAAAAAACAATTGTCTAATTAATAGGAGAGAGAGGCGGGAAAAAAGTGGTGAGAGTGAACATGAGAGTGACAAGTGTCCTATACAAACATTTATTTATTATATAGTATAGATTATACGCACGTATAGGATTTTTTTTAATATATATTATATTTATTTTTTTAATTTATATAAATTTGTTATCTTTTTTAATTTATATAGTTTTTATCTTTTTTTTAATTTATATAATTTTTATATTTTTGTAATCTTTTTTTAACATTTTTTATAGGGTAAGAGGGTTCACCATATACGAAATCGCTAGTGGGTTGTGTAGGGTAAGAGGGGTTCACCGTATACGAACTCGCTAGTGGGTTGTGTAGGGTATGAGGGTTCACCGTATACGAACTCGGGATTGCTTAGTGGCTCGTTCAAATCTGAAAGCTTTACCAGGTGATTAGAATGAAAGTCGGACGAAACCTCCTCCTGATTCACATCTTGAACGCCAGAACTTTGCGAGTTGTTTTCCATTGATTCGTTAGAATATAGTTTTTTGAGTTATACGTGGAATTTTTTTTGAACGATACGTTCAAATGAGAAATCTCAATAGTTAAATACAAATTTTTTTGAAGTTATACGCATTGTATAGGCCAATACGATGCAGTTTAGGATACAAGGTACACCGACAACATCGTACCCCTGGTCATTCCAACCCCTATACGCATCGTATATGGCCATACGATGCAGTTTAGGGTACGATACACCTTCTACAACTACTCAACCATCACATCACTATACGATTTATAAAGCATAAACTTTAATATTTTAATAATTGTTTTTTTTAATTTATTTATCACTGCATTATTACTTAGTAGACCGCTTCCAACATGACAAAAGCAAACGCATGGGTATAAGTATGTGTTGGAGGAAGTGTGTTTGGTTTTGTGCTTTCGGATTTGCTAGGCTCAATCTCTCATACACGAAGTTTAGTATCGGAGTAAAACTGAGAGTTTTTTTTAAATATGAGTGAAAATATGACACACTATCCATTAAAATGAACCATTCATCATCAAATTAATCCATATGGCCCAACTTTTTGGTAGATGAAGTGGTCAACACTTGTCATTCAGCCATTATAGATGATTTACACAAGTTGTTACCCTTTTTGATTTAAAGCATCTTCAACGACAAAGGCATGAAAAACTTGCAAACCCATATAAACGCACATTAGCAATCCATGTATTCTTTAAAAAAAATCAATTTCCTATTTGATTCATTTCCTTTACAAACATCATTTCTTTATAACACTGTCTGTCACCATTTATGTTTATCTTTTAGAACTAAACTAATAAGGTAAATTGAAATTTAATAATTCATACCGACAATTTAATCATTGTCATTTTTTACTTTCTTTTTTGACAATAACAGTCTCACTTGCATAATCACTATAAATTTACATACTCGGAGATTAGTTGGCGTAAAAGATTATTCATTTTCTATTCTTCATTATGAATCGTTGATATTCGGGTTACTTGGTTCATGACTTCATTAGAAGTTTCATTATATTGCTAGTATATATTCATTCAATCATTCTATATATTCTGTCAACATATATGTTACTAGATTTAATCATGAGTGGATTTCGTGTGTTTTTATTTTGTTAACCTAAACAACATTGTGGGTAGTGATTGTAATCGATTTTGTGTCTTTCACTATTTCCATTTTGTTAACCTGATTAAGTAACCGACTTGTGTATCTGTGTGTAATTGATTTTACTATTTAAATTCTAGTTGATTATCAATTTTAGGTTCCTGATGTTTTCCATGTTTGAAATTGCATACACTCTTGTAGTTTCACTTAATTATTATTCGAGTTATAGAAGTTACTGGTTTTTGGAGTAGCATCTTTTAGTAGGGTTGTTTAGTATTTGAATTAAATTTGAAAAAAAAAATCAATAGTTGAAACCTAACCTAACTCGAATTACAAATTCGACTGCAGATTCAGATTTTGAAGTGTGTTAGCATCCGAATCAAATTCCGAAATAGTGAACTTGGCTTTATTAAAATGTATAGTACGTTATTATTTTTATTTTAAAAGTAAATGTAGACTAAATTACAGGTTATGTCTTTTAACTGTATAGTAAATTGTAGATTGTGTTCTTTGGAGAGAGAGTGAGATGAAATTGAATCATCATATAAGGATTAAAAGAAATTTTTATTAAGTTAACTGAATAGCTAATTACATTGATTACAAAAGTCAAACAAGACAAGTAGAACATATAAGTCTTCTTTTTGTTAATATCTAGCTAAGTCCATTAAAGCACGAGTCATTGAAATCCTAGCATGATCAAAGCATCAACTTAGGCCCTGTTTGGTTCATCGAATTCAAAGGAATTGGAATTGGAATTGGAATTGAAATTGAAAATCTTTCCGTCAAAACTCGTGTTTGGTTGGGCAACGAGGGAATTGGAATTGGAAAACTTTTCTTCAAATTCCTTTGATTGATGGAATTCAACAATCCTTCCTTGAAGGAATGTTTTAAATCCAATGGAATTCAAACAAAAAGACCAAGGTACCCCTATTTCCTTTTCTTTAAGCAAAATCAGAATCAAGCGTAAAAGGTGGTTTCATAACCAATGAACGAGGAATTCAACAATCGTTTATTTAGTAGATAAAGACAAGTAGAACATGAATCAGAACAAACTAGAACAATAACACACATGATCTGATCAAAGAATGTAAACTTCAGAAAATAAAATCTAGAACCTTCATTTTTTTTTTCCAGCAAAGACCACCAAATTTAGTAACTTGAAAATAAATACCATTTTTTTTCACAAAACCTATGAATCTTCGATAAGAATAAAAAATAGCAAATTGGAAATTGAAACCGAAATAGATCCATCAGAAATTGAAATCAAAATCGAAACAGACCATCATAAATCAGAAAGCAAAATTGAACCAAAATGAAGAATAACTTTATCGAGCTTTGTTCTTCTTCGTCAATTTCAGTCTTCGGAGAATGAATACTTTGATGTGGCAGATCTAGCCATAGAGTTTGGTTTGGGCAACTGGGAATGGGAGATGGGGTTGGGGGTAATTTTGTCACTTTAATATTTTTAACATTAAATTCCAATCATAATTTTACAAATCAAACATAATACAAAATTTTATTGGAATTAATTCCAACTCCTTTTAAACATTCCAATTCATTTAGAAACATTCTTCGAACCAAACGACCCTTTAGTTTCCAAAACGTAAAAAATATTTCTAAAATAGGTTAACTAAAAAGTTGATGAGAACATATGTTTAGATAGGTAACATAGGTTTAGATATGTATATAGTAATAGATAACAAGGCGCAAGTCATAAAGAAGTTTCACATTCCAAGTAATTAAACTTTTATAAATTAGTCCACAATAAGTAGGTTGATGACCTATATATAATATTATGTTTTCTGAATGATTGTGTTTCATTTGTGCAGATATTATATGCAATTCATGTTCTTGTTAAAGTAGTGTATCGAAGACGAATGGCTTACGTGGAGGCTGGAGATTTTGAGCAAACAAATACAAAGTTTGAAGAAGAATGGCTCACAAGGTGATTTTTTAGATGTTGTAATGCAGGTTCCTTCTTCCAACATCATTGATAGTCATCAATGATATTGTTGCTTACATCTTTGGTTTATTATTATTATTATTATTATTATTATTATTATTATCATCGAATACGTAAACCATTGGTATTTTCCATTCGGGTATTCAAGGTGAGGCAAAAAACCGGCTCTGATCTGATTTCAATTTGATAATATTTGAAGTACATGACTTGAAATCTTTAATGGGTTTTTTGTTTGATATAATTTTAGTGTTTTGAAATAGGCTTTTTCCCCTGCAAGATGGGTTGTTATTGAGTTTGCAGCTTTATAACTAAATTGATTTGGGGTTTTGAGATTCTTTAATATGGGATTTCGTAAAGTGGTTTGAATCTTTAAGGCTTTGATTTAACGTAACGTTTGATAAGGTTTTCAATAGGGGTTCTTGAGCTTAGCGTGGAGGGAGTGGTAAAAAAAAAAGCTCATGGAACCCTCCTCTTTTACCCAATTAAAATGTGTCATATTATTTTTACCCTCTTGAACCCTCTCCAACCCTAAGAGGAGGGTGTGAAACCAATAAGCCCTTGATTTTTTTAATTATTTCATTAAAACAAATAAAAAACCACATTTCATTAAATAAAAATTAAAATGATGCATATTAAAAACCTAAAATTTAAAAACAATAAAAAGAAAAAAAAACGTCAAACATCAAAATAAAAAACTAAAATAACTTAAAAATTACACGGCCAATTGTATTTTGCCGCAATTTCCCGTTTACGTTTGAGTACTATCGAAAGAAAAGGTTCGGGGATATCGTCATGTTTTTTTAGAAAGTATTCCAAGTCGTGGTCCTGTTCTTCTTTGGAAAGCATTTCTTGTTATTTCTCCAATAGTTACAACGCGGGTTCATCCCGTCTTTGTTTTGTTTCCTCCCTTTTCTTGCGGTATTCCAATTTTTTCTCTCTTTCAACATCTTTAGACGCCTTATATTCGGAAACAACCTCCGACAAACTATTGCTTGAAGATTCGGCGGTTTTCTTTCCTTTGCTTTTGTGAGTTGGTTGAGTCGGTAGGGATTGTTCGTTTAAGTCGAGGAGGTCTTTCGAGGAAGGGTTGTTTGAACCTTCATTTCCAAAGTCGGATGTTTTTGATTTCTTGGACGATTGTTGTTCAAACTCCTCACCCATAACCGCGACGGCTTTCCATTTGGGACGGTTTTTGAGAATTTCTCATGCTTTGATGAAGGTGAAACCTTTCCTCTGGTAGAGGATTCGGTAATTTTTTTGTGCTTCATTCATGATGTTTGCATCCGACATCCCACTACCCCAACGGCGTTTCTAAAAAAACATAAAATTAAAAAAATATGTTAATACATTACAAAAAAATAAGCAATAATTAAAAGAGACATTCTTAAATTTACCGCTTGTGTGTATAGGCCGTTGAAATTGTTGATCTTTGTGTTCATTGACGTCCACTTTGAATTCAATTGATCTCTAGTACGGGTGGTTCCACCCATTAGCCCGTCGAAATTATCTAGCACACGTTGCCAAATAGATTCGGCCTTTTGTTGATCACCGATTGTTGGGTCCTCGGATACATGTATCCACGCTTTAGGTAGAGCCAAAATGTTCCTTTTCGGTCCAAGGCCTCTTATCCGCATGGTTCGGGAACTTTGCTTTACCTTTACCTTTACGTTGTTGAGTTTCTTGTGGTTGAGTTTCTTGTGCTTGAGTTTCTTCGTCTTCTTGATCAATATCAAAATCGACATTTTCAAACGGGTTAAAGTCTTCTTGAGCAAGCCTTTCCAACTCTTCCATTGGAAGCGGAGATTTTTGTACATCGGTGTCAACATGTCTGGGGGGATTAAAAGGTTGATTTTGATATTGAAACGGTGGAAAGGGTTGGTTTTGGTATTGGTATTGTCGTTGCGGATGAGATGCCCAAGGTTGACTTGAACGCGGTCGTTGCGGTTGACTTGAATGAGGGTTTTGCGGTTGACTTGAACGAGGGTTTTGCGGTTGAGAGGCACGCACTTTGGGACGGTATTTTTTGGATGAGGATGAATCCATTTTTTTAGAGTTTGAAAAGATAAAGTGTAAAAAATTATGTATGTAAAATGTATATTTATAGGTATTTTTTTATATTTAAATACCCAACCCCCCCCCAACAGTCCTCTCCAACGGCTAGATTACGTGAACGGCTAGCGGGTTCAAACGGGTATTAAAACCCGTCCTAATTAAACCGTGCGCAACCCGCGACTGATGCGACGGTGTTACCCGTCTTACCCGCCCAACCCGTGCGAAGCCCGTCCCTCCACTCCGTCCTCCCTTAGAAGATGTGAATTATTGGTGATATAGTTTAGGAGTTTGCAAGCCCTTGAATACACTTTGGAAAAGCTTGACTCATTAAGTTTGTCATGTTTCATTTTCAGCCACATTTTTTTACTTTTAAGCATTTGACCCGTGCAAAATATATCCTTGGGTTGAGTAACGGGGCAAAACATAACATCTTTGTGGACTCCTAAGTCCCAATGGGTCGAAGTTAATTTGTGTGTTGCAAATATTGTGGTTTGACGATATGTTTGATTAATTTATGTGTAATTTGGATTCTAATTCGGTTTGCAGTTCTGCTTTTGGTATTAGAGATGGTCATTCCCCATTTAACGTAACATAAGCTCATTTGGGTTTTTTTTTTATAATCCACCATCAGATCAAATCTGGTTCGGATTCACATCAATACCTGATGTAGATTTTTAGTTGGGAATCAGTTGGTGATCACAAGGTAACCGATGGACACATTGCATTGTTCATAACCAATAAATTTAAGGTTGGATCAGTTTTCTTGTGCAAGTTTATGCTTTGATATACACTTGAAATTGTACATTGACTTTTTAGGTCAACATTTGACCTATCACACTTGAAATTGTACATTGAGTTTATCTTCCGTCTCATCCGGCCACCATCCCATAGTTGTACGACGGACACGCCGAAGAGGAGCGGCGATTGAATGCACGGCTATGCCTTCGTTACACACTATATTGGTGCTCGTGATCCTCACATTATTGATCCGCATAGGCGACAATGGACCTCCGCCTCCGGCCACCGTTATGACTAGCCTCTCACCGGCTACCATCGTCGGCAACTCCGAACCGACGGGGAGGCTGATCAATTCTAAGGCCGTCAATCTCTGATTAGGAACAACGTGGAATCTGAAATTCGATACGAAGGTGTGGCCGTCGCCAAACACACCGGCGTCGTTGACTGCGAATATTGTCATACTGTTTAACCGCAAGAACAGATGGAGGTTTTGTTGGATCAGAAGTGCGAGGACGGTGTAGTCGCGGATGCGGAGGTGATACAAGGCTTCTTTAAGCAATTCCGGCGTGATAGTCGCCGGTAAGAACGAGAGAGAAGTCATCCGTTCGATCTGACAGGAAAACGGGGAGAGATGTGCGAGGTATCCTTGGATGCCGTGGATGATGAGGTTGCCATCGTTAAAGAGGTCAGGGCGCGTGATCTCGACGCCGCCAACGAAGAGCGTGGAGTTTGGGTGTGTTGATTTTGTTAGAGTGAGGCAGAGACGTGTGGTTGACGTGGAGGCTAGGGTTTGAACTTTGGTGCCGAAGGCGAGGGTGTTGAGGAGGCGGAGAGGGTAGAGGCCGGGAACGGAGTGTTCCAGGAAGAGAAGAGGGGGGAAGCAGTAAGGGCAGGAGCGGAGAGAGACGTCGGTGGGTGAGAATATTGTGGTTGTTGTCACATTGGATTTGAAGGAGGCGGCGGCGGCGGCGGCTGAGATGTCGTGGAAGCCGAGGGTGTTGAGGAGGGTGGAGAGGTTGTATGGTGGTGGTGAGTTTGGTTTTGGAGAGAGGTAGGGGACGGAGGTGGCTGTGCTTATGGCGGTGATGATAATGGCGGTGATGATGGAAGGAAGAAACAAGAGGCGAGTAGCCATTGATGTGATTCTTGGAAGATGGCTTTCAAATTATATTGTAAATCGCGCCTAAAAATTAAAACCCCCTACATAACAAAATTCACATCTTTATTTCGTAAAGTTTAATTTTGACGAGGTTGTAAACGACACGAGTCGAGTCGAGTCGAGCCGAGCCCGAGCTTGATTAGGCACAAGCTCGGGTCGTTTAATTTACTGTGAGCTCGAGCTCGGCTCGATTCGAACTCTAATTTTGAAGCTCGGATTCGGCATGTTGGTAGTTTTATAAACTCGAGCTCGGCTTGGGCTCGGCTCGTTTATTATATATTAATTAATTAATATAAATTTTTAATTATTTTTATATAAATTTTATTATAGTTTTTATATATACCATAATACATATTATTTAATTATATTTATCTTAATTTTATATATACTAATTATTATTATTTTATAAATATCTATTAAATATATTAAAAACATTATATAAATAAAAGTCTCGTTAAGGCTCGCGAGCCGGCTCGAACTCGATAAAGGAAGCTCGGGTTGGGCTCATTTATTAAACAAGCTTATTCTTAGGCCCGAGATCGGGCTCGTTTCGAGTTTTTAGCGAGCCGGTCTCGAGTAGCTCGCGAGCGGCTTGACTCGTTTACACCTCTATTTTTGACACGTTTACTCTCCTACTATATATAATCTGATTTTTCCTTAATAATCTTCGCTTTTGTTTGTTTATTTTTTTTGTTGATATCTCGGTGAATATTTTGTTAAAAACTGGGTCGTATTCAAAATAAACTAATTTTTAAAGTATCGTGGGTTATATCAACTAACAAATGTGAACAATGAGACCGATACCGGCTGAAAAACATATGTATCCTTACCTAACTGTCTTTTATATATGTTTCGACCTTCATAACCGAGTCGTCGTAATTTCATACGTTTCTTTTTGTGCTTAGCCACGTTAATGTGACTGTCTCAACCGTTTAAAGTATGCCTTCAGCCACAGAGTACAAAGAAAATTTATTTAACCACGTTTCTATTTGTGTTTGGCCACATTCTGGTTCCCACCACAATATGCGAGGTACAATTTCTAGATATTACAGTTTGATAGACTTCAAAATATTTAATAATCTTATACTATTATCAAATAAGATTAAAGTGTAAACTACACGGATGGTCCCTGTGATTTATCAACATTTTGGATTTGGTCTCTAGCTTTTTAAAAGTACATGGACGATCCATGTGGTTTGCACTTTGTAACGCATTTAGTCCTCAGCCAACAAATCTAAATGTTTTAGAGTGTCCAAGTTAGAGACTAAATGCGTTACAAAGTGCAAAGCACAAGGACCATACATGTACTTTTGTCAAAGTTTGGGGACTAAATGCGTTACAAAGTGCAAACCTCATGGACCATCCATGTACTTTTGGAAAGCTAGGGATCAAATTCAAAATTTTAGTAAATCACAGGGACCATCTGTGTACTTTACTCAAGATTAAAAGAAAACCTTTGGAATAGTCAATGTTTTTAAAACTGGACCGGACCGGCCGGTCGGACCGGGAACCATGACCTCCACCGGTCCGGTTACATGCTCTGAGACCGTTTGCTGGTTGAACCGGGCGGTTCAAGCGATTCAGTGGTCGAACCGCGAACCGGGTAGTTTAATTTTTATTTTTTTTTAAATTCCTACAGACATACAACTCTCGTCATTCACTCAAAATTGTTTAAATGATTGTATATGTAGTATTTGGAATTTTTATATTTTTTATATATTTTTATGAATATTTTTATTATTTATTGCGTCATCCGGTCCGACCAGTGAACCTCTAAAACGTCCGGTTTATTGTCCGGTCCGGTTCTGAAAACATTGGGAATAGTAATGTTTTACTTCTTTCAACTTTTGCCACCAAAGTTCTTTAGTTTTTTTTTTATTTTTACTTTTTCAACATTTTAATTTTTAACCCTTATACTATATAATATACATTTTTTAGTACGTTTCATTTTCTATTGATTTCGTTTTCCTTTAATAAGTTTCGTTCATTAACTTTTTTTGAAAATACGGAGGGCGCGGCTGTTTTTAGTTTTTTTTTGTCAACGTTCCGATATAATTTTTTTAGACGAAGTTGTATTCAAAATCTAAGTTTTTTTTATCGTTACCTATAGCGAGAGCCGTTACCGTTGTCGTAGCCGAACCTGTTATGAGAGAACAACATCATTTTCGGTATTGATATTATCGGAAACCGTATCGGTATTCGCTTTTATGGTTTTCGACGATCCGGACCATTAATTTTTTTATTTTGTTTATTTCTTTTTTTATTATTTAGTTTTATGTTTTTCTTTGATTAATATTATTTTATCGTTGCACTTACGTTTTAATTTTCTTTTATTTTTGCACTTAGTGATTATCGTTACCGTTGTGGTACCGTGACGAGCCGAACTTATTATGAGCGAACAACATCATTGTCGGTATTGGTATTATCGGAAACCGTATCGGTATTCACTTTTATGGTTTTCGACGACTTGAACCGGTATTTTTTTTCCTTTTTTATCATTTAGTTTTATGTTTTTTTTATTAACATTATTTTTATCGTTGCACCTACGTTCGTGGACGAGCCGAATCGAAAACTACCAAACTCCCACCGCGTAGCGCGGGAAAAAAAAACTAGTTTATTTTATTAAGTAGTTAATTAAACTATTTTAATAAAGAATTTTAAAGTTTAACAACCTATAAAAAAATTATATGTTATATTAAAACACAACAATCATGAAATCAGTTTTAATAAACAATCATAAAAACCACCACAATGATTCTAATAGTGTCTGGTTTTTATAAGGCAAACCATATGTGACGAGGTGTTCTCCAAGGTTGTGTAATGTGTTAAAGAAAAGTTCCCTATGGGTTGGACATGTAAGCGAATATTTGTTCTAGAGACCTTAATTAAGGCGTTATGACATCTTTAGACTCCCGTCATCATAAAGACATTAGACATGTGAAGATTAGCAATTGGTACTTTTGCATCCTTTGGATTGGTTTGTATCATTACACTTAGTAAAAGAAAAGATACCAATATGTTACATACTTTACTACTAAAAACATATACAAAGGTCTTCGTTCGTAAAACTCAGGCATGGGCTTGTTAACTAAATAGTCTAAATGAGCTTTATATGAGGCTCGAGCACGGTTAAGCTCAGCTCATGTTAAACTTCTACTGATCTGGTTTCAAGTAACTCATGAAGAGCTCGGCTCGATTTATATGTACCACTAGTTATGATAAATTTGTTACACAATTTTAACTCAAAAAGAGGAACAAACCCATATTATAGGTTTAAATCACAAATAACAAAACTTGTATATCCAAGCTAGTATAAGTGCTATTTTGTAAACTTATACCATTGAAATATTAAAATACTATAAATTTAGTGTAACATTAAAATATATCAAATTTTGTTTTGGCCCTTTCTATTTATATTCGTTTATCTTGTGTGCTTAATATATATATTACTAGTTTAGATCCCGTGTCTACACATGGGTTGAAAATAAAAAAATATCAATATATAATTTTTTTAATCTTTATGTATATATTTTACATGTGTACAAATATATTACATATTCTAAAGATAGAAACAAACTCAAAATATGTAAAAATTAATATATAATTGGGTTTCGAAAATACGGTAATTACTATTTAATGTAATTTGACTTTCACTTACTATTTGATTGAAATAAAAGTTACATAATTAAATTTCAAATTTCTTATAATAAGGGATAATTTAAAATAAATGTGTTTTATTAGTATAATTAGCATATTTTTTAAATATATATTATTATTATTATTAAAAGATATAAGTGCATTAAATAAGAGAGAGATACGAGAAAAAAATAATGAGAATGAATATGAAAACGACACGTGACAGTAAAAAACTTTTTATTATTATATAGTACTAAGTTAGATACCCGTGTTCTACACGGGTTAAACAATTAAAATAAAAAGATTAATAAAATTATAAGTAATTATTATGACCGAAATTACGTATTATTAACGACTTTAAGTAATGTATACTTGTTTTGGCCACTAAAATAAAAACACAATATCAAAATTAATTTAAATAATGTTATGAATTATTTTAGATAACATAATTATAATGATTGACTTATTTTGGCACTATAATAAAAACACATTGATAAAAGATAAATCACGCCCCATTCAAATATACATAAATCAACGAAACTACTCATCTCAATTTTGTCCATATTCGGCCATTGATATCTTCCAAAATCCTCCTCGTTTAACTCTACATCAACATTTGGTTTCAGCTTTAAACATAGAATGCCGCCGCTAACCCTCATCGTCATCTTCAACACATTCCATGCTCTGATCCTCCAAGAAAAACGACAAGGTTCTCAACATATTCTTTGGCGTCTCATTGGTCCCACCACAAAAAAAAAACATGTGCATGGATTGATAGATCACAAACAACATATATACAATGTTAATAGATTCATCCTTTTTTATCCAAAACATAAACCTAGATTCTTGATATACTGATGTAAACAGACTACATGTCCATAGATATAAACACATTGCTATGAACAGACTAAATTTTTGATAGAATGCTATAAACATAAAAAAAAATAAAAATAAAGCTAGATCCTTGTTTAAACAATCAAAGCTCTCACAAAGAAAATAACTTCAATAGAATATAATAGAAATCTAAACAAAACATACAAATAAAGCAAACATTTTACAAAGCGTAAAGTAACGATATTTCGTGATCAAATAAATTGACGGAAGTCTCAAAATGTCAATTAATATCTTACTAAACCCACATATCAGGACCCTAGAAATTAATATAGAATGATATAATTTACTAAACCCAGAAAATACCAATTCCAAATATCAAAAATGCTAATGGAGAGAAATATATAATTTCAAAAAGGAAGCTAGCAAAGTACTCATTTTTCTGATATAAATAAGTATGTTTATGCAATCATAAAACAAACAATTCCTCTGCACATTTTTACCCAAACTAAACAATTTTGACTCGTTGTGTTGACCTTTATTGCTTGCATATTTCCAAGACGAAATTCTCACTCAAAATAAATATTTAAATTGTAGAATGATATCTGAAGTTAATATATATTTAAATTCTCACTCAAAGAAAGATTAATTACATGTAAAAACTCTTCATCCTTCTGCACATTTAGACCCAACCCAACAAATTTCCTACCAAACAAAGGCATAACTTGGGCATATCAATTTATGAATATGCTATATTAAACAAATTAATCTATCATTGATTTTTTAATGAAGAAATATTCAATCTACTCTATTATATTCTATCAGTTCTTAAATGTACATAACCCACTGTACATTCCATCCATATTATGGAATATAGCTATAGGATTTGGTGTTGTGTTCCATAGATGTAGAAAAAGCATGAAAGAGTATATAGTAGCAATAATAAAATTATGATGTTTAAGAATACAAATTTAGTTTGTTAAATCAGACGTTCTTTACATGAAAGAAGAATGTATTTTCTTTCATAACAAAATAACACAGTGTAACTGTGTAAGACTTAGATTCGCTAACAGAATACAGATTCATAAGATTAAATAGGATGATGAACTTGCTTGTATTGCACATAAACAAAGAAGAGCGATCGAAAGGTGGAGTGGCGAACATACGTTTATGGTCGAAAGGTGATCAACTTGCAGGAAAATATCATGGATAATATCTTGCAGATTCAAATAAACAATATCTACAAATTTTAAAAATACCTTGGGAAGATTGACACCGAAGGCTTGTAGAAGAGCATACAAAAGCTGCAGAGCTTGATAGCCCAGACCCTGTATGAGCAAAAAGGAGATCAGGCTAAAGGGGTTTAATTTTTTCTAACATTAAAAGTAGCTTTCTTACTTGTAGGAACAGTTCCATCAACCATAACATCAAACCCAACTGGTGTATTACACGGTCCACTGGCAGGTCTCACCTAAACGAAGACCAAATATTTTATAAAAATTGAACTCCTATAAAACATATGCATTCTAAAGAAAAGACTAAAATTACAAATATGGGAACCTGTGTTCAGGAGGGAACTGAGGAAGTACATGCCTTACCGCACAATCAAGGTATCAAGGTATCCGGCTCCTTTTAACAAAATATCAATTGCAGATCTCCTGCTTTCTGTGATATTAAACAACATTTTTTTTTATATTTCATGTAACACAAGCAATAGGATTGAACACCCAATACTTATAAGAAAACATATAATGTAATAATAATCTTAAGAACCCATAAATAAAAGTGAAGAATCTTAAGAACCTATATACGGATTATTGTGAAGTCAGCATAATTAGTTTTTAATGTTTTGGATAAAAATACTTGTTTATGGTAATCTGATTATTTAGATAACATGGTTTCTCATACTATTATATATTTTTTTTCTCAAACTGAGCAGTTAAAAAGCAATCCCAAACACACTGTTAGTGAAGGAATCCTGCAGTCATCATCATGATACCCTGCATAAAAAAATTCCAACGGGATTAGACTCAGGTCATGTTACAATCTTCAACATAAAACAAATGTTCCCTCAATATCCTATATCGTACGAACATCAACGGGATTACATACAACGGTGTTCTTAGCTTGAAATCGAAAAACATATTCAATAAAAAAAAAACCCAAATAAAACAGATTCACTAAAAATTGCTAAAGCATTCAACAACCCGATTCACTGATATTCTTATGTTTAATACTAGTGTCTTGGTTTAATTATCTAAAATAATGTAAGAAAACAATAGCTCACTAACTTTTAACCATGACAATGCCTGAATAGATTATAGATAACTTCAAGTTTAACTATAATCTATAATCAACCTTATAATTAACCATAATATAATTTGGACAGAAATTGATCCTACACTATACAGATAAAAAATCCCTCTTTTTTTGTTTAAAACCAGAGAAAGAAGATAAACAAAATTTATTAATCAAAGACAATGCACAAACAAAGAAGAAAAAAACTTAATTTGGAACACATAACCTGGAGAGTATGTTGAAAACATGTAACCAGAGCTTCATATGAAGAGATGAAGATTAGGGTATTTGATTCGTCGATCGATTGACTACTGGAAATAACAATTAGAGATGTGTAACGATGAAGAAAATAATGAAATTTGGAAAACCTAACCTTTTGTAACTCTTCAAATCGTGAAAGCAGAATAGCAGCAGTTGTGGTACCTTCTTCACCATCAAACAGAGAACGTACCTTCGTTGCCATCAGATAGAGATCGTACCGTCATCTCCATCAGACAGAGATCGTACCGTCATCGCCATCAGACGACGACGGTGATGGTGGTGGTAAAACTATACTGTTCTGCGAGGAAGGGGAGTGGTGCGGCGAGGTGAGGAGCAAGTCAAATTGAAGGAGTCCATGTATTAGGGTTTTAGTGAAATGAAGGAATAGTCGGGTAAAGAATCAACAAAGCGGGTCAAAAGAAGATCCGCGTGTTACTTTAACCGGGTCAAAGAAAATGGGCGGAAAAAATAGGGTAAGGGTGGCTGTGAGAGTAACACGTGTTCTCTGAAAACCTTTATATTTATTAGTATGTATAGACAGATATAGGGGGTGTTTGGGATTACTTATTAAAAACTACTTTTGACTTTTTATAAAAATAAGAATTATTTACTTTTTCAAAATAACTTTTTCATAATTTTAAAAATAATTTTTTTATCATTTATTCAAATGAACTTTTGATTTATTATCTTTTTAAAAAAGATAATAAATTAATAAGTAGTTTAAAAAGTAAATCCAAACACTCCCATAGATTGATCAGATAAATATTAAGATCCGCTTCAAACATCCGTCAGTCCTCTCTATTCTCTAACCCTAGCTAGGGTTTCCAATTTCATCGTCCACATCTGCAGATCAAGCGTCGTCTCGGAATCCTTGGAGAGACATGTACGGATCGAGGGGGTAAGTTATCCGAACAATATTTCTCCTTCTTTTTGTTATACGAATCAGATTTAGCCGCTCGTATATGTTAACCTAATTGATTGACTCTACGTGTTACTGCTTTGGATTGTTTGCACGTTTCTGTGATTCTTTTAGCTCTAGTAGTTTGTTCCTTTTCAATTTTGTTCAATTTAATCTTTTCTGTTGGTTTTATTTCCATAAATTTGAAATTTGCCGATAAATGTTTGAAAATTAAGGGGTAATTGGTATTTGAGGGTTGATGTTAGGAGGTACGATTTGGGAGATGTAAGATCTAACCTGGTTTGAAGTTATATATCAAGAACATTGGTGTCACATCAAAATTCCTAGGGTTGGGTTTGTTGACCAGTAGGACTAATCGGATCAAATATTATGGGTTTTTAGCATCTAAACTTTCATATAGGCTAAGGGGTAGATAATCTTATTTCTTGTTAGGGGGTTGGGGGTGTTTGTGTGGTGGTGTTGTAGTTTTGCAGGTCAGTTTTATTTGAACTACAGCTTATGGTTTTCAAAAAATAGTTGAGAGTGAGACACTAATGGTCATTACATGAAAAGGATGAGCAAACATAGAGGAAGAAGATAATGTTTTCATTCAACAAATTCTTAAAAAAGAATGTACCATCATATTCTTAATTTCTGATTGTGTATTTATCCATATATTGTTTACACATGACAACTCTTTCTCACTTGTTTATATGAAATTCAGTTAAAAAGACGAAATAAATGAGCAATAACAAATCAAGATTGTAGATCAAAAGGCGACTAAGCTGTTTGGGTATTACATCTCTTCTTGTTTTGAGTTTGACTTGCCTTTTGCTTCTAGTTTATGCAAACGTGTTGTCTGTAAATCACCAGCAATGTTGATTAAACTGCTAAATTTAAAGAATAAAAGTAATTTTTCATTCAACTGAATCTCAAAAAAGAATGTACCATGATATTCCTAATTTCTGATCATATACTTATCCGTATGAGCAAACAAAAGATACTGCTTTCATTCAACAAAATCTCAAAAAAGAATGTTCCATGATACTCATACTGTCTGATCATATGTTTATCCATATATTGTTTCCACATGACAACTTGTTCTCTCTTGTTCATATGAAATTGAGTTAAAAAATGAAATAAAATGAGCAAGAACAAATCAAGAATGTAGATCAAAAGGCGGTTAAATTGTATGTTTATTATTACTTCTCTTCTAGTTTTGAGTTTGACGCCTTTGACTTGCCTCTTGCATCTAGTTTCTGCAAACGTGTTGTGTAACTATAAATCACTAGCTATGTTGATTAAAATGCTAAATTTAAAGAATAAAATTACTCTGTGGTTATAATTTATTTCCATAATTTATAAAATGATAAAAAAAAGTTAGTTATAAGAAAACTTGGGTCGGGTTTGGTTTGGTTTTATTAACAAGGTTGAGTGGGGACTTTTTTCCTTGGGTATGAATAATTATAGGGGAATGTATGGGAGCGGGGGGGTATCGGATGGGTACGAGGTCGGCTCAAAGAGGCGAAGAATGATGGAATCAAATCCCTACTTCGCAGTGAGCAGTGGTTCAAGTGGCGGCTACAACCCATACGACCACACCGGTGGATTCCCGCCTGTTGCATTTCCGGTGGTCCGTCTACGTGGCCTACCATTCAACTGCACAGATGCTGATATCTTCAGGTTCTTCTCCGGGCTCGAGATAGTTGACATGCTGCTGGTCAACAAAGGTGGAATGTTTTCTGGTGATGCTTTTGTAGTCTTCTCACGACCCATTCAGGTGGATCTCGCCGTACAAAAAAACCGCCAAAACATGGGGCAGAGGTACGTTGAAGTTTTCAAGTGCAAAAAACAGGAGTATTACTATGCTGTGGCGGCTGAGGAGGGATATGATGGCGGTTATTATGATTATGAATATGATTATCGTCGTAGTCCGCCACCTTCTCGGTCAAGGAAAGTGAAAGACAAGGGTCAAATGGAGTACACTGAGATACTGAAGTTAAGAGGGCTACCATTTACCGTTAGCAAAGCGGATATCATTGAGTTTTTCAAAGATTTTAAAGTTGCAGAAGAGAAAGTACACATTGCTTGCAGGCCAGATGGGAAAGTGACAGGTGAGGCTTATGTGACGTTTGAATCTGTTGAATCGGCAAAGCAAGCCATGTCAAAAGACAGGTTCATGATCGGTTCACGTTATGTGGAGCTGTTTCCTTCGACTCAAGATGAAGCCAGGCGAGCCGAGTCTAGATCTAGACAGTAATGATCACGAGTTTCTGGTTCGTGTGGACTTGTTAGTTTTCACAAACGGTGTGTTTCTTCGAGAATTTGCCCTGTGATGTTTATTTTTTTTTTTTGGTTTTCTTGATGTGTTATGTTTATCACATGACTGATGATTTGATCACAATTATGCTGTATTCTGCTAATTTCTAGTCGTTTGGTTGTTGGGCAACGTTTTTTTATGTGCCTGTTTAGTTCAGCGTTCGATTCTTTGGTGTAGGAGGAATATTTTTTATCGCGTTGTTGGATGAAATTAACCAGAATTTTAATGATTACATATATATTTTTTACTTAAGAAATACACATATTGGTAATCAAATAAAATTGCTAGATGTAGCTGATGCTAAAAGATTGAATCATTGAAACACACTTTTCTTTCTTTTCAACTTATCCAATCAACATCTGAATTTAGACGATGATAGGTGGTATTTGGATGTCGAATACAAATAGACAAAAAAAATAGATAATTATATGTGTCACTGCTTTCAAATCAAATTAGCCTACGAAGATTTGTCTAAACTTTTAATATGTCGACAAACTTTTAAAAGTAAGCCATGGAAGGCTCTTTAAAAATGTGATGATATCAATAGCAAAAGTTATCAGACTGATTAAGAAGCAACTTACCTATACTAGAATAAAATAATTGTTTAGTATTTCCTTTAAATAAATAATTCTTAGGGCTAAAAAATTCTTTTTTTTACTATTACTAACTATTTAATATTTTCTTTATTAATTTCTAAATCGTCATTATTGTTTAATATACTTTTATATTTTTTAGAGTAAACTTCGTTTTTGCTGCATGTGGTTTGATCATTTTAACCATTTTGTTTCAATAGTTTGAAAATGTCCAAAACACTCTTTGAGGTTATCATTTTGTTGCTATTTTGCTCCTTGGCACCAACTTCGTTAAATATTTCAGTTAAAATTAAGGGCGTTTTGGTAATTTCACGATGTAAGATTATATATACATATACCAAAATGCCCTTAATTTTAACTAAAATATTTAACGAAGTTAGTGCTAAGGAGCAAAATGGCAACAAAATGGTAACCTCAATGAGTGTTTTGACCATTTTCAAACTATTGGAGCAAAAGGGTTAAAATGGTCAAACCACATGAAGCAAAAACGAAGTTTACTCTATTTTTAAAATCTTTATTATGAACTATTTAATATCTTTTTTATCCAATACGTTAAAAATACGGTTTTCTAACCTAGTATTTCTATAAATAAATGACAAAACAATATCATTTTATTTACCATGCAAGCAAATCATAAGAGCAACTATCTACAACATTTGTCATAAAATTTTAGGTAACTCAGATCCTCTATCGGATAGTTAAATAGTCAACATAAGAGAAATGAATCACATAATAGGCAAAAGACATGAGTACATGAATTGATCCTTGAATCTCCATATCGTTACATAATTTGGTGTAACTGCTTTACATTTCATAAAAAAATATCAAATGTAAAAAATCATATAAATGGACAATTTTCAACAAAATCTTATGTTTTAGCAGATGCAAGTGCCTGTAATTGTAAATACTTTTTTGAATTACCGTAAAACTATCCTTTAAAATTAAAATATATAACACATGTTGATGGCCTCTTGCTCTAGCGATTCCTAATGTTTATCCACACTTTAACGGTGTAAGTTCAAATCTAAATTAAATAATATGTGAATTTTAGGAGTAGAAAAAATATAGTTTATAATGCTGTGTGTGAAAATGAAAGTAAATGTTGGATATTTATAACGCATATTTAGGCGGAAAATTAATTTTTATGTCGAACGGTAATATTTTGATGCGTCTCCGTGAGAATTGGGTACACCTGAAACCCTAAGCCATGGCTGTCCCAGCAAAATGCTTTCTGGTCACCGGCTCCCCTGTAAGTTCAACATATTCCACAATCTCTGTTTTGAATCAAAGTGACGTTGAATTTGAATGATTCCTCAGGGTGTGGGTAAAACCACTCTAATTGCTAGGGTTTTGGAGACTCTCAAATCTTCCAACCCTAATTTAAAGATCCAGGGTTTCTTCACTCGTAACGTTCTTCAATTGTTTCTCGTTAATTGTACGATTAGGGTTTTGTTCCAACTGTTTACTGATTAAATTTGGATTACACAGGTGAGAGCAGACAAGGAGGTGAGAGGGTAGGGTTTGAGGTGGTTACATTAGATGGTCGTACGGCTCCACTTGCTTCTGTTAACAATTCTAGGCAAGAATTTATCATCCTTTTTTTATATCTTTTTGGTAATTGAAAATCTTTTCAATTTACAGGGATTTAGGAAAACAATATTGGTTTTTTTTCTAATAATTTATTTTTACTTTAATAAATTGTAATATTTTTTCTTTCTTAAAATCTAAATGCAGCGTTTTGTTTAATTGTTTTTTTGACATTCCGATACAAATTTTACTGAAAAAGGTCGTTTTCAAAATAAAATACTTTTTTTAGTCTAGTAAATATAAAAAAAAACAATTTATTTTGGACTCAATTTTCAATAAAATTTATATAAGAATGTTAGTTTTCTTTAAAGAAATTCACTAAACTTTAATCTTTTCCTTTTTCCAATAATGTGCATTACTCCATTTGATTCATCAATAATGAGGCCCTCAGTGGTTTATAGGTATGAAATGATTAAAAAATGTAACTTTCTAGCTTAAAATTTGCAAATCACTTGCTCAAGATATATTATTGGACTTAAATCTGTTAATAATATTGTTAGATATGTTATTGGTGTTGTTTATGAGCTGCTTTATAATTGGCAGTGCAGAGTCCATTAGATGGCCAACTGTGGGGAGATACCGAGTCAATGTAGCATCATTCGAGTCTTTGGCTTTGCCCGAGTTACAGGTTCAGTCTTAAATTGATTAAATTCGTCAAATATTGGAGAAAAAACTTATAAATGCCACAAACTTAATAACAACTATCAGTCTATCACATATTGAAAATGTTGGTATTGATTTGTGACATGGTGAAAATTGGTTTTGGATATGGAAAGTAAGATGTTTGACTATAAAGGTCAAACTATAATCTTTTTTAGGAACATAATAGAATGATTTAATTTGTTTTGTTGGCAGGTGAAAGAAGACGCTGATCTATTTGTGATTGATGAAGTTGGTAAGATGGAGTTATTTAGTTCATTGTTCTTCCCTGCAGTATTGCGAGTTCTAGAGTCTAACAAACTGTTTCTAGCTACCATCCCCGCTCCAAAGGCTGGTCGAGATATACCTGCAGGTACGCTAATAGTAAGCATTTGAATTTTGAAAAGTCAAACGTTGTAGTTTATGAATCCATAGCACCAAATTACATGCTCCTTGTTTGACTTGATTAATATTTTATTGGAAAGTGTGAGACTATTTGTTATATGCCCAAAATGATCTACAGACACAAAGAAGAAATCTTTTAATTTTCCAAAAAGGAAAGTACTGCAACTTTCATGAAGTTGAATATTATGTTGACTATTAAAAGTCAAACTTGGCTTTCTTTGGTCATGTTCTACTTTGTTCTTCTATAAAATTGATACTTTTGCAGTTGCAAGGTTGAAGAATCATCCGGGAGCGACTGTTTTTAGTCTAACAAAAAGCAATAGGGATGCCATGAAAGATCAAATATGTTCCCAGTTGACGGACAAGATGGTTTGACATGTAAGAATATGTATTCGCTTTAGGCTGACTTTTATGATTTACATAAGGGTGTGTTTGTTTACAGCTTCATCTACAAGTTAGTTTCATTTTGAAAATTAAAGGCTACATAGTTTTTTATTGACATAAAATCAAATTATGTTTGTTTAAAGGGTCATTCTTTTACAGTGCAGTTTTCTTTGAAGATTATATATGAAATGTTGTTCTTTTAACTACTATTAATTTATTCATAATGGTAAGAGATACAAGTTAATTTGGAATGTTTTTGGAAAAAAAAGTATTGCAATTTATATAAGAAATTGAAAAATGATTCAAAAAGAGATACATGTCTAATAGATTTGAGACATTTGACAACATGAACTGAAGAAATGAGACAGAAAACGTTTAAAACACATGATGGATTAAATTTAAACATATTTTACAAAGTACTTTTGAACATACTTTGTAAAATGATTCTTACTAGAAATTAAGACCCGCGCCTTGCGGCGGGCAAATACGGTGACATTAACGTGGTTAAGCACATAACTAAGGCCGTGCAATGCGGTGCGTCGGCGAACCTAGTTACGCGTGATGCGGCGGTAACATTTGACGTGGTTAATGACATAAAAGAAACCTATGAAATTACGGCGTTTGGTATAAATAGAAAAGAGTATAGCATAGATATGACGTAACATTGAAACGAAAAAATCGCTCAAGGAAAAAAACTTTTAGGAAAAAAAAATAAAAGTAAAATTATTTGACGTGGTTAATCACATAAAAAAAACGTATGAACTTGCGGCGGTTCGGTATAAATAGAAAAGAGTATAGCGTAAACAAAAAAAAGGTTAAAAAGGTTATTTGACGTGGTTAAACACATAAATGAAACATACAAAGTTGCGGCGATTTGGTATAAATAGAAAAGAGTATAGCGTAAACAGGACGTAATATTAAAACGACAAATTCGCTCAAGAAGAAAGAAGCAATTTAAAAAAAAATAAGTTATTTGACGTGGTTAAGGACATAAAAGAAACCTACGAACTTGTGACGGTTCGATACAAAATTAAAAAAGTATAACATTAAAAAAAGGTAAAAAGAACCCATGACACCAACAACATTAACCCAACTACTTAACACTTCAACAAAATCTGTTTTTAGATTGTAACTTGGAAAATAACACTATTAAATATTATTTAAGGTTGAGTTGGTGACAAAGTAAAAAAGAAAAAAAAATGCAACAATGGGAATCCAACTTGGGGTGGTTGACACAAAGGATTAAAGCCTTACCACTAAACCAAAATCAATTTTTATGTTAGTTTATTACTGGATATTATATATTATAATAGTAATGTCGTGTGGCACCATTTAACTGGCCACCGACATTACTAAACGAGAGTAAGTGAATTCTTCAAACAAATGGTAAAAATGTCCTAATAGATTGAGACATTTGACAGCATCAGATGAAAAAATAGACAGCATGTTTAAAATGTAAAAAGCACACGAAAAATGCACGTGTAAAATTAAAAAAAACATAGGAAAAAGTCCATCAACTCAATTTTGTTATATTAAAATTCACATTCTTCAAACAAATGGTTAAAAACATGTCTAATAGATTGAGACATTTGACAACATCAGATGAAAAAATAAGATAGATATTTAAAATGTAAAAAGCACACCAAAAAGGCACGTTTAACATTAAAAAGCACAAGAAAAAGTCCATCAACTCAATTTTGTTATATTAAATTCTGTACACTTTTCTAAAATGTATGTACTTGTAACTAAGATGATATAATTTTTTATTTTTGCACAAAGTTTCAATATCTCTTTATTAAATTTTGACTAATTTAAGATGTAACAAGTCATTATTTTAAATATTTTTCACAAGTATATGCATTTTAGACAAATTTAGAGACTTTAGTTTAAAACTAATAGTCTTTTTCATGTTTCTTTTTGACATGTTTAATTTGTCAAAACTATATTAAGTGACTTTTCCACATCAAAAAGAATAAAAATGTATTGTGGTTTTTTTAATAATAACCCTAATTCCTTTACCTTTATCTTTCAATTTGGTAGGGAATCTGTTGCTTTTTTTTTTATATTCTTGGCAGAATTTAGTACACAGGTATACATTGATATTTAGTTTGTTTTTCGTTACTTTGTATATTTGTATTAATATACAAAACAGGCTCTAAGGAGCAAGGAATTCACTACTTTGGCTGAAAATAACCACAAAAAATATATATAATTATATTGTCATTTCAAAATAAATAGATGTCACACAACCAGTTGACACAATGAAAATACATCACCAAAAGAAAAAAAATAATAATGTGATCTCTGTACACTTTCAACTCCAATACTGTTCAACCAAAGTCTGTTCAGATTAAATCTTTAATAACAAAAAAGACAAAATAAAAACATAAAAACCACAAATATCATGAGGCTCGGCGGTCATTTTCAGCAGTTCGCAGCACCTCTTTCGCCATTGAAGAGAATGTCTGTGCATTGTCTTGCATTTCCGCTGTTCTTAAGTTGATTCCCTGCTCAAATCACATAAAATATTGATTTTATAAATCAAATTTTGACACTGATTATGATTAGAGGCAGAGGGATAATATAAACTACCTTCAGTTTTCTTATGTTGTCACTTAGCTTGTTTTGCGCCATTTTAGTAGCACTTGTTGTTTCCTGCAATGTCACCAATAAATAAATTCCTTCATCAAACATCTAATTCCTTCAAATTCTAGTTCCTTTGACAGATTCAGTTGGTTAAAAAAATTATGTGAACCAAACGGCCCTTAACTTTATAAACCAGCTTATAACTTCACTGCATTTGATAAGTCAAAGCTTATAATTTTTTGTAATGATTAGCAAGGAATATAATTACTTACGCCTGTCGAGCTAAATCCATATTTTTTCTTGATTTGATCTACAGAGCCAGTTTTCTCATCTTGTGGTTCTTCCTTCACTTGCAGTTTCTCCTTTTTGACATTCATCTCTTTCAGTTTACCTGAAAATATAAACATTTATCTTCAAAAGGGCATTCATTTCTATCAAAACCACATGTAGATGACGTTTAAGATTAGTTAAACTAACCTTTAAATGCATTAAATTTACTGGTAAGCTTCTTTTTGTTAAGTCCTGTCATCATGGTTTTTCCTTTTGGTCTCTCTTCTAGACCAACCATGTCAATATCATCTACAAAAAAAACATGTAAAGATGTGATATTTGATATATATAATATGTAAACGATACATCTGAATCCAGAAACAAAATGTTAAAGAATGGTCAAAGGTCAAACCTATATCCAGTTCAACTTCGTCTTCATCTGTGGGGAGGTTTTCTCGGGTTTCACTCTCGGATGGAAAGTTTGCCACTGAAAATAGTGTTGACAGTTCTTCAAAACCCTCTCTTGCAGACTCGGGTTCTGTTTCCAGCTCATGTTTTGGTTTGCTTCCTTTGATCATAGAACTAAATATTCCCTATCGCATACAATATGTACAAACATCAATACCATATTAATCAGGTTGTCAAGCTCTAAAAGTTGACAACAAAAATCACCTTTTTCTTTTCTTTGTGGATAAAATGATCAGACTGTATAACTTGTGGAATTATCAGATCCTTGTTATAAACTTGGGTAGCCAAGTCTAAATGCCTAGGAGAAATAAAAAGCATTACCATGAAAAATAAGATCACAAAATTAAAATTTATTATATATGCATTACCTGAAGATTTCTCTATGGAGTAAAACTGAAGCAATAAAAACTTCCTGATCACCATTCACCTGTACCAAAGAATTGTTTGAAATTTACTAAATTTGACAATTATGATACTTTATCGAGGTAGATGACTGATATTTTGAAGTCAAAAGCGTGTTACCATGATGATGTCACCATTTTGTGAAGCACAATATGAACTATCAGGTAAGGAATTCGGTTTTGAAGTTGAAAGCCCAAGGCCTCTTATTGAAGTTGCCTTCAAAAGGGATAATTCTGGCAGGGATCTGAAATTCCAGTCATATAATTATAGGCAACTAAGTTCTAACACAAATATATAAGAATGTCTTACTTATATATCTGAATGTTAAGAAAAAAGTCACCTAATTTCAATTTTGCCATTAGTAAAAACAAGCACAAGGCCAGTATCAGAACAGCATGTTGAAGCCCAGCAACAAACTGAGGAATTGAACTTCTTTTTGTAGCAAACCTTCTTCACACCCTGAACAAAAAGTCAACATGTGGTACTTAGTGTGTGCGCGCGCGTATATACTGTAAGTATTACTGATTTCTGATGATCTGATGTATATAAAAAGGGTAATTCTTGTAACCTGAACCACATGTGGAAGTGAATACACATACACAGCTTTCTCAGAGCATAGAAGCAATAAGTCCTTTACTATCCCATCATCAAAGGAATTGCCACCCCTGGATACATTAGATCCTCTTCCAGATGTCCCATGCTCATCTGCAAAGTGGTATATCAGTTGGTAATATTTTCATTTCCCACCAAGTAAATAATAATAATAAAAAAAAGAGAATATGATGTGGTACCCAACGATTGGATGAGTAAAGCTTTAGAAGGTTTTTTAGGATGGACCGCTGCAGTGTTGAGTATATTTCCTGTTTCACTTTCAAGTGCCCAAGCTGACGAATCCTTTGTGGCCACAACTAAAACACTTTTCTCAAATCCATGCAAACTGCACATCCCAAACTGCAGAGAGATGACAGCTGTTGACAATTCACTTGCTATACGTCTCTCGTATAATAAAGAGGGCCCCGCAATATCGATTACCGAAACCTACATCAATTACTGCTACTTTAAGTGGTAGTTGGAATGGGAGAAAAGAAGGATATGGAAAAATGATATCTTACGTATCCTTGATCTGACCCAACAGCAATATGTTTAGTGTCATGACTTGTTATTACTGAAAGCACGGCTCCATTAACCTTCACAAGTTTGACACTTTGAATGATATTGCTTCCTTTCTTTGAACTTCCTGGTAGCAATAATACAAATCATTTTATGCAATCATCTATAGTTGAAAGTTACCAATGTGAAAGTTAGTAGTTAGTACCTTGTAAGGACAAAAAACTACTCTCTGTGGCATATGGCTCGGGCTTAAGTTTAAAAATTCTAACCTATACCACAACATATTACACATTAAATCATGCAATTCAAATTAAAATGTAACACGTTTACACAATCTGATAATGTATATACTTACTGTTCCACTTTGATCTCCAGATATGAGGAGTCGTGCTTCCATATCATAATATAAGGCAGTCAGGGGTACACCACTTAAAGACTGGACATCTTCACTCTGCATTGTTAAAAGCAAAAAAGAATAAGAAATTACCTCTGCTGTTAGAATGCAGTAATGCAACCAGTTAGTTTCTTATAGTTCTAGAAATTACCTGTTGATTAAATGATACAATTGGAATCAAAAGCGGAGATGATGCATCCCAAAAGTTTACAGCACCATTGCTGTGTCCTGTTATATATATGTTCTTAAAGTTTGAGAAACTGCTAAAACCGGTTGATGAAGATCCATCTTTTTGCTTAGCCTCAAATGAAAAAAGTGCAGGAATCTTTTTTGACAACAATAAGTACTCCTGTGGAACCAAACAATTTATATGAATACAGTTTTCTGTTTTCATTTCTATTATAAGAAATATGTTCATATTACCTCATCAGCAGAAGAGACCATGCATGGATTGTCAGTTATGAACTTTGCTACAGTGATGCATGAGTCAGCATATGGTAGTCTCACCTTTACCTCTTTTGGAAGTGATGGTGGAGACCTAGATTTTGACTGTAGTAAATATTTTTCAATTGAAAAATCATCATATAAATAAACATGGCCTGATTTTCCAACCACAAGAAAACAATCCTCTTTATGTTTGTTCTGTTCGCTACAGGATGAAACAATCTCAAAGTCAACACATGGCTCAGGTGAAGCAATTCCCAGTTTAGTAGTGCGAGATTCAATCTGTTCATTAATTATAACAACCTGCAGACAAGATCAAATAATTCCATCACCAAATAAAGTTCTTAAACACAAAAATGTTCTTCAACCGAGTTAACCACCTGTAATGAATTTGCAGAAGAGAAGTCAGAAGCACCAAGAACATAAAGTCGACTTGCTTTCCCTTCTGCGTAAGCCCATTTTAATTTGGTTATTGGGGTTTTATCTAATTTATACCCAAGATTTAATTTAAATAAAGGACCACTTTGGGTCCCACTTGACTCCTTGTCAGTTTCAAGTTCAGTTTTTGAGTCAATGGAGTGAGGAACACTCCACATTAGAATTTCCCCACTGTTGTATCCAATAACTACTTTGCTTCCAAAGGGACAAGCCCAGCATGCAGCTGTCACTTTTTTGGTGTCATGATTTAGTGAGTAAATCAAATTTCCTCCAGTTGTAAAGACCGGTTTGCTATCTTGAATCGACCATAGTGTAACAAATCCATTTTTATAAATTATAAGAATCCTGAAAGAAATGACACGTGATGTTAGATTAGAAAGGTTTTAACTGTCACTAGCATTTAGCATTGAGAAGGAAAAATTATATTGGGCCTCACCTTTTACTTTCAGCTGCTGGTTGAGGCAGAATGTACATAACAGCAGCATCGCTGAGATCCTCTGTTGAATTACCTAAATAGGTTGACCCCTCAAAAGTCAAAGATAATATAAAGACTCCTGAATACTACTAGCTTATAATATAACTGTCTGAAAGTGAAGGGACATCTATGCAAGTAGTTAAAAAATGTGGCTCACCTTGAGATGCCTGAAAAGGAATTCGGTGTTTCATTTGTGTTATATTACATGTTTCTTTGTCAAACTTCAGAACTGAAACATTACCAAATGAGTCTCCAACATACCTATTGATTACATGTATAAACACTGTAACCTTAAAGCTTATATCTTTATACTCGCTAAAAGCACCCTTATAAGTTTGAAAAACACTTACATGTAAAAGGTACGTTGGAGGACTGTAAAAGATGTAATTTCTTCATTATATACATGCACATGAGCTAAGGACTTCATCTCTATGTCCCAAACCTATGTAGATACAACATTTTTTTTGTCTCACATTAAATTGGTGGATTTAGCATGTCAATGAAAAGCATACGTGAACGGAAACTATTCTACTAAAATGAGGAGAGTTGAATTGCATCAATTTAGATCCAAAGGACATACCTCGATATGATTTTTTGCATTAATGTTTATAAGGAACTGTTGGTTGTGAATGAACTGAAAGATTGAGTAAAACAGCAAAATTAGTTTATGATCTGAAGCAGAGGGAATTACAGTAATTTATAGGGGAAATCTAGAGGATGAAAAACCTGCAAAAATTTGCTTGCCGCTGCCTCAGGAGATTCCATTACAACTTGAGTGTTATCTTGTCCAAATAACTTAATTCGGCCATCTCTAATGAAAAAGAAAAAATCCTATTGATCAGATATTGGATCAAGAACACTCTACCGACAAGTCTCTTAATTTTGTGGTATAATTACTTTTTTTCTCTTAAATATATTTAATGAACTGAAAATATATTGGAGTTGGGACCTCAGCCTCTCTAAGGTTTGCCCTCCTCACACCCTCCCCAGACCCTACCAATAGCTCTGCTATAAGTAGGATTATACCGGGTACGTTTGTTTGTTTGACATGAACATCACTACTATACCATAAGTAGCAGTAGGAGCTACAGTATTTGACATTAAGGGTAACAGAAGCATACATGGTTGACATGGCAAGAATCTTTTGAATAGGGTCATAAGCAAGCAAATTACATCCTGATGGAAGGCCATAATGGTACATAAGGCGTGGATTTACTTCTTCAGACTTCAAACCATCTGGATTTCCTCCAGGCTGCAGCACAAGCATTGTAGTGATTACGAGTCAAAAACACTGTTGAAGTTTCTAACAGGCAAAATAAAAAGATCTTTTAGCCATTATTCACTCTAGGTTTTCTTCTCATCATTGCATCAAAAGTCCATACGAGTTATTGAAGATCCAACCAATATCAAACAATGTATTCAAACACTAATCTAAGGATTAAAACACTGATCTAACAGCTGGAAATAATCGTCCGCCAGAACTTGTAACCAACACTTAGAACAACCACATAGATCATACTACCATATGATTCTCTTATAAGATTATGCAAGTTGATTTGGATGAGAATTAGCTGTCCAACATGGTTTGCAAATGCAACAGCATGTGAAATTAGTAGAAAATAATTACATCAGAATTGCCTCATATTAGTTGCTTAAATCCATAATATCATAAATAATCTGGCCTTCTGATAAAACTTGCCAAACGGATTAGCATTTTACATAGACCTTATAAATCTTTTCAGTTACAAAACACTGTATGATCTTATTAAAATATTGATCTATCCAAAATTTCTTATCATCAACTGTTAAAGTTTCATGATGACAACATGATGGACTTTTCTTAATCACCAGCCACGTTTTAAGCGGTCCCTAAAGTAACCCAACCTGACAAGTTAGATTTTGGTCATTGAGCTGACATTGTAAATACAAAAGAAACAGGCTTCCCAGTTGCTCAATTTACAAAAAAGTTTTTTTTTTTGCAGATTACTGTTTATTATACAATATACCAAATCTTTAACAGATCGGAAATTGTATGAAAAACCTGAAAATTGTATAAAGAATATGGAGATTACATCCATATCATGCCAATGCTATTGCTTTTTGTAACATTATATATTATAGTTATATAAAGAGAGCCTTGGAGATAACGGATTAGTCATCAAATAAACTTTTTTAAATTGATTTATCAATAAAAAAATCAGTGTATGTTTGAAGAAACCCTTTATATGATTGGATGGATTAGTCATTTAGTTGAACAAAACAAATTATCATCCTAGAAAAACGAAATTAAAATATTCAATCAACCGTAAGATCCTACCACGCAAGCATAATTATCAGAAAAAAATATTAAAATAAAATATCCAATAGCAAAAAAAGTCACTTTCCCCATACGAAATTACAAACTTTGTGGATCAGGTGAGCGATTAATTACTGATAACTAATGTTTTTTCCACAAAAAGAAATAAAAAAGAAAAATGATTTGACTGTTATTGTCATTAAGTGACATTTATATAAAATATAATTATACCACTAGACAACCTTAAAGGAAGGTAAATAAATTTATTTAGTTTAACATCTTTAAAATTCTTGCTGTTTATGACACTGATTCAGATATAATATAATAATATACCAAATGTAAATATTAGAAGTCCAGTAATTAGAAATTCAAAAGAGTTTATATTTATTTTATTTATTTTTGTTGCAGAAATTAAAATTTTATCTGAATCTGTGCTTAGAGTAGAGCTCTGGATCTCGGGTTAAAACCATAGACGAACAGATTTAAAGCTTCGTAACTCATCGGAAATCACGATAATCACTGATCGGCTGTGTAATTAAGAGCTCTCCGGCGTACGACAAACAAATTTAAATCACAACAGTTTTGATGATTAAGAGATGAAGTTGAAAGGATTAGGGATCAAAACTTACCTTCTTCAACGAAGCCTTTTCGACTAGCTTTTTAACAAACATTTCTCAAATCAACGCCAATAATCTCGAATCCGACCACTTCAGAGCGATCTGCTGATAAATAAGCACATTAATTTACGATCTACCGAAGAAAAATGAACGATGACCGGCGGGAGAGAGAATTGAAGAGTGTGTGTGTGTTCTTAGTGAAAACCGCCGTGAATTAGCCGTGTAACGGTTGCTTACGGTTTTTCCTGAATATTTTCTTCTTTTTTTCAGATTTTATAATTTGAAAAAAGACAACTAATGAGATATTCGGTATTTATTTAATAAAATGTTTCTCTTTACCCCCTGGAATAATAAGCATAAGCAACAAAGTCCCTTCAAAGCTGTAAAGTTGAATTTATTTCTTAAATGGTGATATATATATATATATATATTGAGAATGTTTTAAAGACATGAGTAGTTAAAACTTTTTTCTATATATAAAAGATACAACATGTCTAATGTTTTAAAATAAGTTGATGCCCGTCCGATTACTTGAAAATAATGATATACTTGTTTATTAGTATCAAAACCAAATATATTATATAAAATTATAAGTAATATTTTTAATTTATAAAAGTCGTTAGAAACTTAAAATAATTAAAAATTTAAAATTCCCATATATGTAAGTGAGAATTTGATATTTTGAAATTTGGTTTCTGGGATGAGCTTGGGTTCGGGTTTCGGTTGATGGAAATCCTAACATGTTACTTTTAACAACCTAAAATCATAACCATGAATCCTTGATACCTGCAAGAGAACCTTATGAACACGAAATCTAATGATAATCGAGTATCCTACGAGTATGAGATCATTTATGGGATATGGTTTTACAATCGAGTATGATACTAGGAATACCTTCATCCCAAACCAACCCATTGTCATTCTTAATGGTTGTTCTCTTTTCTACAATTCATTTGTGCAAAATATATACGTTGTCTTTCATTTCATTTGTCTTTTCGTTTGGTTGATCCATCTTTAAGTCAAGCAAAAACGTTAAAGAAAATAAACAATTTGAAAACTATAAGTATCACATGATTAATTGTTTAATAATTGTATCTCTAACCTAACGATATCTATATGTAGGAAATATGGTTGAAGGTAGGGGTAACTACTTTGAAGTGTTTGTTTGACTAATTTAACCAATTGGGTAACCGACGACCGAATCGAATGACCACTAATAACCAATTAACTGAAACCGGTCGGTTTTTAAAACACCTTAACCGAAAATTTCAATTTCAGTTCAGTTGTAGCTAAAAACCGAACCGAACAACCACGTGTAGTGTAAGGTTCAAAACAATTATGTTACGGTGTAGGTTCAAAACAATTATGTTAGAGTGTATATCGAAAAATATTAATGTAAATTCGTTTTAAAGTATGTACACTCTAATACATTATAGTTGTATATGTCACATACTTCAATGCAGATACAAGTGGTACGTACTTTTTCCATAAACTAGAAACATAAAAACATAGGGTGAGTAAAGTGTAGATTTTGAAAAGATGGAGTACCAAATTTAGAAAAGACGTAAGAGACAATTATGTGAATACACGTGGCAATTAGAAAGGGGTGATCCGGAGATTGCGAGAAAAGGAAACGGGTTCGATGGTCTGATATGGTACAACTGTTGAAAACGACAAAAAACAATCCCAATTAGTAAAAGAGCCATGATCGCGTGCTTCTCAGGCTTCAGAACTTAATCTACACCGTTGGATCTAGATGTAGGACCCAATTTTTATTTAAGCCGTAGATCTGGTCAATGGAAGCACTTGACTTGCTGTCAAAGAAAAAACTTGGGATAACTTCGTCATTCCAGTTGGTCGGCAAAATTGTTTGCTTCTCCCATTTGAAAATACTTCAGATACAAATAATTAAATAAACTACTAAAATTTTAAAAAAAATTATCTAAAATGATTATTTCATAAAAGATTACGAAATAAAAAATGTAGGTTTTTAAGCAGGGGGTTATCACCCGCGCTTTGCGGCGGATTCAAAACATAGATAAAATTAAGTAAATCGCGACGGTACATTCTACGTGACACTAAAAACAAAGCACGTCGCAGCGGTATATTTGAACAAAATTTACACCGAAACGTAGATAAAAATAAGCACGCTGACGGCCCATCACGGTGGGTCGGTTTAAACGTAAAAAAAAACGTCACAATGGTGTATTTTGAAATGAGCTTCATACGGTTTAAAAAATGTTTAAATCAACCGGTTGGTTTAAAAATAATATTACTAAAATTCACGTCGAAACGTAAATAAAAATAGGCATGTCGCAAGGTCAATTTCAAAATTTTATGTAACATAATAGTTTAAAAGTTGTAAAAGTAAATCATTTCCTTTTTTTATTAAAATGGTGCATTCTACAGGTGTGTCTGGAATGTAGATACGGATGGGGTTGTAGTACGTTTACGTACGTGAAAAACTGTGCTATGGGCGCTATATGTTTCTTTTTATGAAAGAAAATTTATTTAACTAAAAATAAAAAATCAAGTTACTGTTCATACGGACCACGTTGCGGCGGATAACGTATATAAAATAAAAAAGAGGAACCCAACAACGGTATATTTGGATATGAGCGATAAAAGTTTTAAAAACCAAACGGTAAAAAAACGTTTAAAACAACTAAGTGGTTTAAAAATGACGTTACGAAAATTCACGTCGAAACGTAGATAAAAATAGGCACGTCGCAAAGTCAGATTTGAAATTTTATAAAACATAATATTTTAAAAGTTGTAACTTGAAAAAATTTAAACTTTGAAGCAACTTTAATAACTTGTACGTTTGTGATTTTATGACTTGTAAATTATTTCGCTCAACTCCGTTTTGAATAAAATTTATAACGAAACGTAAATAAAATTTAGCACGCTGCAACAGTATATTCAAAATTTTAAAAAACATCATATTTTAAAAGTTATAAGAAAAAAAATTAACTTGAAATTAATTATAATAATAAAATAATCACATAAAAAAATAAACATGTGATTTAGTTATAAGTTTAATGGTTAAACTATCAATATCAAAATAAACTTATATTTAAATTTCACAAATGTTTATTTTTCCCTCAAAAGAAACCCTTGCATGGCGGCCTGTCTGCGTAATCAAGCCACGTATATTTAGAAAAAAGAAAAAAAAATACCATTGGACAACCGACCATGCTAAATAAGGAAGAGTAAAATTTCGCTTCTTCTAGAAAAAGGTGTTGCTATTTAATTTATTAATGATTTTAGCATAAATATAATAATTTTATCAGTCATTATTTTAGGATATCCTGGTGGTGTCTCGTAACAAAAAAGGTCAGGAGTGCGTTTATTTATCCTAGAAAATCAAGAATTTGTTGTAAAAAGAAACAACATTATGCACAAATTCACATGCCCTGTAATGGAAAACAAAATTTAGATGTCAAAACTAAGCATGTTTTTACAACTCTAAAAGAACATACGAAACAAACATTTCTAATTCATTTCTTAACACGTATAGGTGAAAAACTAGACAAATTTGACCTAAAGAGATGTTCATACCTCTAGCATTGACTTAACCGTTGAGTCACACGCTCGAGACTCGGTCTATGTCGACTTAGTCCATGCCAGGGCCCAGATGAGCCATGGCTCCAATTTCCAAGATTAGCAATCTGTTTATGCAAGGCCACTAGGTTCACGAGGGGTGCAGTTGTTGGCCGACCATGAGCACACTAAAACCACAAACCAAATCACATTTTTTCAAAGGTTTAATTCAGCAACCCAAAAATGGTAAAGAAAAAGTAGTATTTTACTTGTTGACTCACCTGAAAACACATTGAAGTCTTCTTAAGCTCTTCAACAATAAGAGAACATTCTGAAGGGAGTAGTGCATCTCCAAACATGATTGCACCTGTTTATAGTATCATTTATTAAAGTAAGAACAAGTATTGTTGTACACACTAATACTTATGGAGCTAAATTCTTGAGATGTAGAGGATTGTACCCCTGCAAGCTTTGAAATTTAGAACCCGAAGAACAGCTGGTGGTATTACTGAAGATCCATCGGTATCAGCAAGCTGGAAAATAGGCTAAAATTATAAATAAATAAAAGATCTTACAATAAGAAGAATCGACCATAGCATTCAAAGATATAGTTCAAAGAATGTCTCAGGATAATAAGAATGTTATGTTTCAAACCTGTTGAAGAAATTCTAGGAGATCGACATCAGTTAAATTGACACCCAAGATGCACGGTACCTGTATGCCAATTAAAATATGGGTATGTTACATGCGCTATGTGTATAAAACAAAATAAAAAATAAATAAAACAGTAAATTAAGATTTTGACTTACAGCAATTAATGTAGCAACAGATGGCTGGTTATTTAAGAAATTCAAATTCCTGTGCAAATAATTTTACAAATGTGAAAAAAACATTCAAATCTGTCTCACAGAGAAGTAGGTGAATTTTGTACTTTTTAAAGGACACAGAGCTCTGAGAATGGAAGTTGCAGATCCAACCCCATTTCTGGATCTGCTCAGAATAGTTGTTCAGTAACTGATACCCAATCTCAGGTAAAACCTGTGTCAAAGAAGTAAAAGATTAGTCACAAGAAAAAAAATAATCATAACCGAAATAGTTAATGGAAGTCGGCATATAGATTATACCAGTTCTTGCTCTGCATCCAGATGGGTGACTGTCTTTGTTTCTCCAGAAAGCACCTACAGGTTATTCTGTTCAGTCAGGCCATATTACATAGCATTCAAAATCTCAAGAAATACCTTTTACCTTTTCTCTCAAATCTTCAAGTCGTATTCTTTCATCAGCAGCATGCTGCAAACACAACCGTATCAGTGGTCAAATCTTCAAGTCAAATTTATCTTTGACCAAAGAAATTAAGTGCAAATGAATCTGAAAATGAGAAGAGTTGATATACTTGGTCAATAACTGCAAGGATTCCACCACCCACAACTGGAATGAATTTCTTGTCAACTTGATAAAGAACTCTACAATCCTCAAGACATTTCTTACTTGTAGACTTTGGTAATAGAGAATCATCAGAAAGATGTAATATCCCAGAAGAAATATCAAGTATTTTCTCCTGATTGGCTAGATCATTATGCTTCTGTATACTCTGTCAGTAAAACAAATAAAATCATATAACAAGTTGGAAAAAAAAAATTGTAAGTGTATAACATAAGATTTGTCAGAGCACAGGGCAATCAACTGAAGTCAAAGGGCAGTCATTCCGCCATTTTACTCCAACGTCTAATCCATTTTGGTTTTCCTTTGAGGTGAAGTCTGGAATATGATAAATTTAATGTAAGATTCACATCATCATATTTATGCATGAAAATTGTTTCGATGTGCAGTAGAGATACCTGAATTTGTATTGTATACATCAAGACAATGGGCCACCTTCCCTTCATAATCTGAAATCTCAGCTTTATCAGTAACTTTCTTCTTATCATATCTAAAAAGAAAGAAAAACAGCATGAAACTAAATCTGCAAACATAGAGCATACATTATATGTGGTAATATTACCTAGCCTTAGATCGCAAGTCATTTGCAGGTGATTTCTGTGTGTGCTTCAGATGGCTAGCTTCTGCATACAAAGTAGAAAAAGAGTTGGTTTCTTGAGATTTTGATCCATATCATGGCACATAGAAATAAGTTGAGAAATCACCTTGCAAAGTAGGGGAGTTATGAAGTGTCTCATAGTAGGATTTCACCGATTTATCAGTCATCCAACTATTTAAGGCAATGATTTTCTTCTTCTCTCTGTAAAATGGTGGGGCTGAATGGCTTCTTCTTCTTCGCTGCTTATCCTGAATCCTACAATGAGCTATTTTGCTCCTTTCCCTGCCAGCATAAGATAATGAAGGCATATGGTGCGATGCTACAGGAGATCTTGACCAATCTGATTCACACAGGAAATCACACTGCTGTGGGGACAAAATAAGGTCATTTTGAGAATTCCTAATGTTCTTTTTACAGTCCTCCCAGGAGGAGCTATATTTCGTATAATCGAAGTTAAAGATACCCTTTTCCTCTTCTTCGTGTGCAAAAAAGTCAAATCCATCATTTCTGCCATGCTTCAAGTGTCTTTTAGACACAACATCAATGAAGGGTTCCACGTGTACTTTTTCACCAGATGCAAACAAATCATCTTTAGAAGACCGGTGACTTGATATAAAATCTTGAATTAATGCAACTGGACTGACCCAATGACTGTTATCCTCTGTTAAGCAGTCTCCACCATTCAAAAGTGTATCAAATGACCCTTTCGATGTGGTGATCCTAGGTGGCGACCAAATGGTTACACCATCATCCAGCCATGCTTCAGAACCCTGAATAGCATAATCAGTTTCTTCTTCATTATCCACTCTATTATCATCCATGCAAAGCCATTTCTTGAACTTATCAGCTTGAAATCTGAATTTATCATCACCTCTAGTGTTTTTAGCAACACCAAACGTATCCATGCGAGAGGAACAACTTCTCAGAAAAGGCTTCATAAGATCATCATCAAAATGAGAAGATATAGGAGATGCTTGTTTCACAAGTAATCCTTTGCTTGTCCTAGACCCAGTATGCAGAGAGTTTGGATGCCATTTGGCATCTGAAAGAAGGTCCATGTGTTCCTTGTTCTCCAAGTATATATCTTCTGAAGTTACGTAACCATAATCTTCGAATTGTACAGCATTTTTTTGAGGCCGGTTACACGAATATCTAACTAATGGCATATGCTTTGGTTCTTCTCTGGGCATCTCTAATTGGGGTGAAGAAAGGATAATAGAATCCTGATTGCATTGAGTCATGAACCTCTTCTTTGGGAGCCGGTCGTTATTCAGGATATCTGATTTACATGATTTTAATAGCAGAAGAATCTATGTGACTAAAAAAGCACATTATGATAATAATGATATTAAATTAAGGGAAAGGAAGTGATATTACCATCTCTAGCTGAAGAAGTGTCAGCTCCATTCCATATATCATCTTCTTTAGAAATATCTATGAGCACATTCACGAATCAGTAGACGTAGGAAATTTAGTTCAAATACTGGTTTAGTCACCAAACACTTAAACTGGTACAAATAATGATTAAATTAATCAAAACAAATGTCTTAAGTCAACCACAAGGCATACCTTCACTCCAAAAGCATGAAACAGCTTTCTTAATGAAAGTAAATACAGGATCCCAATCCTGAAACAATGATACAGATGTTCAATGGCCAAAATAAAATTCTGAATTTCAAAATGTTTCGCAGGTATATAAGTCTACAAGCGTGTATACATCACAAGTCAAAGGTCATAAGCATGTACTAAAATCATACGAGCATAAAGTCAAAGATCAGCAGAAATCTGAAGTCAACACCAATAATCAATAGTAAGCCAAGAATCCACCAGCATGTACAAGCATAAGTCAAGGGTCATAAGCGTATCTTACCTTGAATTCAACACAAGTCTTGGTAGGTTCAAAACTTAAATCATAATAAGCTCGTGGGCAGGTTAAATTCAATATGTATGTTGGAGATGCCTGGAACCTGCTCCGCTTTCCACAATGAGACCTAATATCAGCCTTCAACAAATCCGAACAGTCATGCATGGCAGCCAGCTGACTCAGCAATTTGTGTATTGGGCCTCTTGATATATATCTTGAATTGATATCTTTGTACAAAGGTCAAAAAGAACAAATTTGGTAATATATTATCTGCCCATAAACCCCTTACATTGGAACATAGAGGCAATGCAAGAACATGGATACAGAAATATTGGAAGGCCTGCAAAATAAGCAACCTTCAATAGGAAATTAATGATGACAGAAACAGAAGAAAATAGAGAATACCTTTGCCGAGAAAGTTGCATAAGGGCCAGATATGTATCCAGAAAGCTTTAAATTTCCATCAGACTCATCCAACTTATGTAGAGAACGAGAAACCTCAATTCCAAAACCACTTGTTAATAGGGGCAAGGGGGAAGATGAAGGATACAAGCTAAGAAGCTCATCACCACTGCATGAAGATGATACATTAATATTTTTATTTTAAAACTTTTTAAAATAGTATTTCAAGAACATAAGCTGCAGTATGGAAGGTGCACACCTCTCAATATCAACCACTTTGAAGCAGGTTGCCAGGTGGACAAGAGCTATATTCATTATGCATTCTTTAACAGAGTTCAGAACCTTTTTGGGGCTTTCAATATGTGATACCATAACCACATTATATCAGCATAAGGAATAAGCAGTTCCATATAGCAATTAAAGATGATCAAAACAACTTATGTTTACAAGTTAACACAAAGAAAAGAAGAACCTGGACTGTAAATGCCTCCTTTTAACTGGTTGGTTATAGAATAAATCGCGAACAACAACTGCAACAAGCCAACAATATGCTAACAAATGGTAAAAGCTTCAAAGCAATGACACATTCTTGTACAACACTTGACAATACATTACCTGTCATGCCAACATCTTGTCTATCATCGTCAATTCCTAGATACAAGCATTTGCAACCCTGAAAAATAGGAAAAAGAACAAAAAAAATCAGGAAAAGCAAAATGCCATGAAATGTTAATATGAATACTAAAAGAACTCATACCTTTATGATCTTGCGGTAGCCATTTGGCATTCCATGTGCCTTTGTGAAAACTTCCAACAAAGAAACATCAGAAATTGAGCTTAGTGCTTCCCCACGAAAACCAAAGCTTTCTGGAACAGTGTTCAAACCAGCCAGCTGCTCAACCTTAGAAGTTGCTTCAAATAACATAAACATAACAAAATTATATGACTTAATAAGCAAACTATAAGAATTATCTAGTAACTAACTATTTTTGAACTGGATATGCATTGTCCTATACTCCTATGACACTTTTTATAAGTAGACACATATGACTATAAAAGCATCCATTTTGACATCAGAAATAAAGTGAATATAACATCTTTTTATGCATGGATATTTATGCTCTTGTGCAACCGGATGTCATGAGCAAGTTGCCCAAACTCAAAACATTTAGTTAGCTTATATATACCAACGTTATCTATGTGAAACCATGCATACCAACATTTGGATATTTGCGGCTCCATGCCGTATTAGATGCAATTATTAGATATCATATTGTTATTGAACTTCCAAAATAAGGTTATTCAGTGTTCATTTATTAAGGAAAAAGACACAACATGTTGGACCAATCTTGACATAAAACAATAGACAGGGGTCTATTTTGTAAAGTGTTTATTTTGAGTCTTTATTTGAGTCAAACTAGAATTCTTGTAACCGTACAAAAGGTAAGTCGGTAGGAATTTTAGGAGATATATCTCAGATGGATTTGAGATTAGCCTAGATTGTAGGAGTTGATTAACTTGATGGACAAGGTTAATCAACTATAAATAAGGGTAGTTTTTCTTCTTTCTTTGTATCGTAAGTTTTCTATCAATTGGAGAAGGATTTCCAATAATTTGTTCTCGTGTTTTTTCTTTACTTGTTTTCTGAAATCTGGTATCAATTTCTTCAATTGGTATCAAAGCTGAGTTATCGAAGGGACCGGTGTTTTATGCGATCCAAAGGACAGGATCAATCACCAGATCTGAAGACAGGGAAGAAGTACACGCGTCAATCGAAGACCAGATCAATGGCAGATACAGCGAATGTCAACAACCAGGTTGCGATAATCAAGGACAACAACAATCTTTCGTTCCAGTGCCCAATCCTAACTGCGACTAATTACCCCATCTGGTCGCTTAGGATTAAAGCAATCTTCAAGGCGCACGGAATCTGGGAAACAATTGAACCTGGAACAGATGTCGATCAGAAAAAGGATAATTCTGCTATCGCCTATCTGTATCAGGCGTTACCTGAAGATTTGATTCTTCAAGTTGCAGGCTGTACCCACGCAAAGGAAATCTGGGATGCAATCAAGACCCGTCACCTTGGAGTTGAACGAGTAATGGAGGCAAGGCTTCAGACTCTTAAAGCTGAGTTTGAAGCAGCAAGGATGAAAGATAGCGAAAAAATAGATGTTTTTGCTGCCAAACTTTCTGGAATTGCCTCAAAATCAGCAGCACTTGGAACCGTCATCGAGGAAACCACGTTGGCCAGAAAAATATTAACTGCCATACCAGAAAAATTCTTAAATATGGCAGCCACTATTGAACAACTGGTTGATCTCAAAACGGTGAAATTCCAGGAAGTTGTGGGTAGGCTAAAAGCATATGAAGAACGAACCAGTGCAAAGGCTACCAATAACAGCCAAGACCAACTTCTGTTGTCCTATGAAGAATGGGACTCAAGAAAGAAAAGGGAAAAGAGCTTTGGTCGAGGTCGAGGGAATGGCCAAGACACCCGTGGTAGAGGCCGAGGTCGTGGTCGTTTTGGTGGTCGAGGAAGAGGCTTGGGCCGCGGACAAAATTCTCTAGATGGGAGACAACAAACTGAAAATTCAACCATAGATCGCTCCAAACTGCAGTGTTTCAGGTGCGATGCGTTTGGGCACTTCTCGGCTGACTGCCCAACACGAAAAAAAGATGAAAAGGCAAATCTGACACAAGCAAGGCCAATCGAAATACCACAGGCTAATGCTGATAAGCCTGCTCTGTTGATGACCGTGGCCAATCAAAGAAACAAGAAGGAGGTAATTCATCTCAGTGAAGAAAAGGTTTTTCCAGCCAAGTATGAGTCACATGATGATGGGGAATACATGTGGCATTTAGATACCGGAGGAACAAATCATATGACTGGAAACAAGGAGCTGTTCTCAACACTTGATACAAATATAGGTGGTACAGTAAGATTCGGTGATGACTCGTGTGTTGAGATAGAAGGAAGAGGGTCCATTCTTTTAGCATGTAAGAATGGGGAACAACGTTTGTTGACAGATGTACTTTATATTCCGTACTTAAAGAATAACATCTTTAGTATCGGGCAAGCTGAAGAAGGAGGCTGTATAATATTGATCAAACATGGATTCTTATCTATGTTTGAGCCAGATGGTTCGCTGTTAATGAAGGTTCAAAGATCCCCTAATCGTTTATATAAAATCAATCTAAAGGTTGGGACACCAATCTGCTTACAGGCCAAGATAGATGATCCAGCATGGTTGTGGCATGCCCGTCTCGGTCATGTGAACTTTGACACAATAAAGCGGTTGGGGACCAGTGATCTAGTTGAAGGAGTACCAGCTATTAACCACCCCACTCAGATGTGTGAAGCATGTTTGGCAGGGAAACACTCACGACAAAGTTTTCCTGTCCAAACAACCTTTAGAGCTGCAAAACCACTTGAACAGGTTTATGCGGACCTGTGTGGTCCAATAACACCCGCTACTCAGTCTGGAAACAGGTATATTCTGCTGATTGTTGATGATCACAGCAGGTTTATGTGGTCTTTCATGCAAAAAAACAAGGGTGAGGCGTTTGAACAATTCAAGAAATTCAAGTCTTTTGCCGAGAATCAATATGGAAGGAAAATAAAAGTCCTTAGGACTGATCGGGGAGGAGAGTTTACTTCCAACGAGTTTAAACAGTTTTGTGAATTTGCTGGCATCACAAGACAACTGACTGCACCCTACACGCCACAGCAGAATGGTATCGTTGAAAGGAGAAATCGAACGGTGATGAGCACAACAAGGAGTATCCTTAAAGCAATGGATATGCCACAGAGTTTCTGGGCTGAAGCAGTACGTCACTCTGTTTATGTTCTAAACAGGTTGCCCACCAGAATTCTGAAGAATCAGACACCATATGAGGCTCTAAAAGGTCGGAAACCAAATCTAGATCATCTACGGGTGTTCGGGTGTGTTGGATATGTAAAAGTACCCTCAAATCAAGTAGATAAACTTGATGACAGAAGTATTCCCATGGTTTACTTGGGAACAGAACCAGGAACCAAGGCGTATCGAATGTATGATCCCGAGGAGATGAGACTAGTGATCAGCCGAGATGTGAAATTTGATGAGTCACGAAAATGGGATTGGGATTTACAACAAGAATCCAGTCAAGAACCCAATCACGAAGGTGAATTTGTGATACAAATAAATCCTGATGAGGCAGTTCCAGCAGTCCAAAACATTGAAAATGGGCCTGCTGAACCAGGCAGCCCACTTGGCCCATTTATGAATAGCCCACAAAGCACCAGCGGTTCAACTCATGGAAGCCTGGTTATTGAGGAGAACATAACTCATTCTGATGTTAGCAGTCCCGAAACAATAGTGAAAGGGCGGGGACCCATGCTGTCTCGAATTCCGACAGATACAAATAATCTGTCAGATCCACACATGGCAGAAGAGGAAACATATGATGATACACCACCTCGAGGTTGGAAGAATTTAAATGAAGTATATAATCTCCTTACTGAAGGAGAACCAACCAATTTCAGGGAAGCTTCAGGACACAAAGAATGGGAGCAAGCTATGAAAAGTGAAATAGCTTCTATTGAAAGGAATAACACTTGGGAGTTAATGGACCTACCCCCGGGGCACCGGCCCATTGGACTAAAATGGGTATACAAAATTAAAAGGGATGCAAAAGGTGAAATCACACGACATAAAGCCCGGTTAGTCGCCAAAGGCTACATCCAACAACATGGTATAGATTATGACGAGGTATTCGCACCCGTAGCCAGACTTGAGACTGTTAGACTCATTCTAGCTTTGGCTGCACAAAGAGGGTGGGATGTTCACCACCTAGATGTTAAAACAGCGTTTCTACACGGTGATCTCAAAGAGGACGTCTTTGTATCTCAACCAGAAGGTTTTGTGAAAAAAGGGAAGGAGCAAAAGGTATACAAACTATCAAAGGCGCTTTACGGGTTAAAACAAGCCCCACGGGCTTGGAATACAAAACTAGATGGAGTTCTAAAGGAGTATGGATTCCAAAGGTGCAAGCTTGAACAAGCCGTGTATACAAAACAAACACACGAAGGATCGCTTGTGGTGGGAATTTATGTTGATGATTTAATTGTAACTGGTAATAACCCGGAGAAAATCAAGCAATTCAAAAGACAAATGGAAGATAAATTCGAGATGAGTGACTTGGGTTTAGTTTCTTATTATCTCGGGCTTGAAGTGATACAAGGCAAAGATGGAATAAAAATCAAGCAATCTAGCTATGCTAAAAAGATCCTACAACAAGCAGGAATGTGGGAATGCAATTCCACAAAATACCCAATGGAACCGGGTCTGAAATTAATGAAGGATGATGGCAGCAGCAGTGTTGATGCAACTCAGTACCGAAAAATAATCGGTTGTCTTCGGTACTTGACTCATACAAGGCCAGATCTTGCATACTCAGTGGGATATGCAAGTCGATACATGCAAGCTCCTCAAAACACACATTTTCAAGCTGTGAAACAGATTCTCAGATATGTGAAGGGTACTACAGAACTGGGAATTCATTATCGAAGAAGTGGAAGTAATGTTTTACTTGGTTTTAGCGACAGCAGCTTCTCAGTAGATCCGGATGATGGAAAAGGTACTACAGGGTTAGTTTTCTACTTTGATGATGGACCTATTGCTTGGAATTCACAAAAACAGCCAACAGTAGCCCTGTCATCTTGCGAAGCAGAATTTATGGCTGCTACTTCAGCAGCCTGTCAAGCAATATGGTTAAGAGGACTGTTAGCTGAAACAACTGGAAGAAAAGAAGAACAAGTTGTGATCAAAGTAGATAACAAGTCAGCAATATCCTTGATGAAAAATCCAGTATTTCATGGAAGAAGCAAGCATATCAACACACGGTATCATTACATACGGGAGTGTGTTGAAAAGGAGCAGATTAAAGTAGAGCATATCAGCGGGGATCAACAACGGGCTGATATTCTTACAAAAGCTTTGCCAAAGTTAAAGTTTGCTGAAATGAGAGAAATTTTAGGAATGAAGCTGATTGAGGACGCGGGAAAATAACTGAAGACTCAGGTCAAGATTGGGGAGGTGATTGTTGGACCAATCTTGACATAAAACAATAGACAGGGGTCTATTTTGTAAAGTGTTTATTTTGAGTCTTTATTTGAGTCAAACTAGAATTCTTGTAACCGTACAAAAGGTAAGTCGGTAGGAATTTTAGGAGATATATCTCAGATGGATTTGAGATTAGCCTAGATTGTAGGAGTTGATTAACTTGATGGACAAGGTTAATCAACTATAAATAAGGGTAGTTTTTCTTCTTTCTTTGTATCGTAAGTTTTCTATCAATTGGAGAAGGATTTCCAATAATTTGTTCTCGTGTTTTTTCTTTACTTGTTTTCTGAAATCTGGTATCAATTTCTTCACAACACACCTATAATACACCCATGTCCCATATGTGATTTGAACCCACAACCTGTTAGTTGATGGGCCACCTAGATACCGCTAAGCCAAAGGTTTGTTGGTGTTATTCAACCTTCATGGATCAGTATTATCAAGCAATGCTTTATTTGAAAACGTTTAGAGGGTTAAAGTGGTGATCTTTAGTTATTAAGATGGTTCATACATAATACTTGCCGAAAGATTAATCTTTCATTCTGCAAGAAGCCTCTACGCCATGAAATTCTAAATCATTTAGCCATTTATATTAGAAAACTGGTTCATTCAAGATTGCATGGAAGATTTGGATAAGTATTTAATACAACTCAACCACCATCCAACATTTGATTGGTTCCTAGGTGACCAGAAGTCCTACAATGTAATGAGCATTCATAGGCATTATGTGCACAGAAATGATGCTATGATATGGAAATAGTATTCATTACCATATCTTTCTCCCAACAACACCAATCCATCCCGTGTAATACCACAACCTGCATAACTATGGTTTAGAATAAAAAGAGAAAAACAAAGATGGAAGCTAGGTCACATGTCACTTGTGGAATTAAAGTGGGTTACCATTGTCTGTAACTTTAATGTAGTTTGTCCCAACTCCTACAGCCACGATCACCTGAGAGAACAGAAATTGAATTAAAAAATTCGCAATTTTAAAGCATGAAAGAAGAAAAAAACTATTTATCAAAAAACAGAACAGTCCAATAATGTGTCTCTAATCAGAAATATGTGAAATCAACTCTCACTGATACACCAGAAGCATGAAGGGAATCATAATAACTCTCACCATAAAAAGCATTTTGCATAGCTCAATCAATTTAGTTGTTTAAATTATGAATGAGAGATCTCCATAAGATTATGATTACCTTTGTGGCACCTGCATCAAGACTGTTGAATACCAGTTCTTCTACAACCCTTGTCAAATCAAACAAAATAATGCCGGAACGCATAGAACTGCGAACAGATTCCGGCAATACCTTGATGCTCCTCATCAATCTCACCCAATAAGATCATAACAATACCGATTCTTCATTACTCTACTACACTGTCATAACATAAACAAAATTCATCATACAATTTTATATTTATATAGTAAAAACTTCACTACATACTTACATCACCATTTTAAATCACAAATTATAGAATTAGTCCTATTTTCAATACCATTTACCCAAAACTTATGCCCTATCGTGTGTGCTGTTGTTGGTGAAAACCCTAGAACTGATCCTCTCTGCAATCAGTCATTTCACGTGTGCGGTTCATGTTGAATAACACAAAAATTGGGGGAAGCTACAAGTAGGACTAATTTTATGTGATATAATCTTTCTACGATACTGAATGCGCACATGTAAGAACACTACATACGCATAGATATATTGAATAAGGAAGTGGAGCAAATTAAAGGCTTACCGAATGACAGTGGTCGGTGTGGGAGCGGCTCTCCGTTGAAGAAGGTGGAAGAGGTTTACGGTTTCAAAACCCTGAAATTTGGCGGTCGGTGATCAACGCGATTGTGAATTCCGTTATACAGTGGCGCGGTGCGCTAATATGCGCCGGGTTATAAAGGAGGGAGTATAAGTTTCTTACGAAGATGCGTAAAAACTACGGGGTTTGGGTAAAATTAGAAATTATGACGTCGGGTCATATACTAAAAGTGATATTAATGTGGTTACGTATATAATTAAGTCTATGTGTTTGTGAATCTTGTTACACGTATTGCGTTTGTGATATTATCGTCGTTAAGTACGGTGACATTAACATCCCGCGCTCTACTGCGGGAAGCGGACTTTAAAAAGTTGAGACAGTAACAATAGCATGACTAAGCAAAAAAAAACATGATTAAGTACATAAGAAAATGTACGAAATTACGGTGACTCGGTTAGCCAAATAAAAAAAGGTAAAAATACCAAAGAAAAAAAGACCCAAAAAAATTATAGAGCAACAGGTATGTGACATGTGGAGTGACGGTGGGGAAAACACATAATTTTGATATTTTACAAACTTCAGGGGGGAGATGTGGTAGACACTTGTAAATGAGCATAACAAAATTTATATCGGGGCGCAAAGAAAAAACATGAAACACAACAAATTAATTTGTTTAAATTATAGGTATATTTGAGTTTTTAGAAAATTAAGAATTATTATTTGTAAATTGAGGGGATCATATGAGAAAAGCAAAAAAAAGGAAAAAAAGTGATCGGACATTGACGTTGATAAATGAGAGTAAGGGAAATTACGGCGTTCAATTCTTCTACACTTTTTTTTCCAGATATAGTGCATGTTTAACGTGTAACATCCCAAAAATAGTAAATAAATAAATAATAACGCGAGCGGGATTGAATCGTTGAAAGCTAAAGAGGAAAATGGATGGGCTTGGGCTCGGCTCCAACGGGCCAAGGAAAGTCTATGTATATAAGGATCAAGGCAGCCCTCACTCTCCTTCACCACCCCATTTGTGCAAACTTAGAGAGAGAAAGGAGAGCTCGGGTCTAGAGAGAGAAAGCTCGGGAATCAAGCTTAAAGTCTCGGGAATCATCAATCCACATCGCAGGAACGTTTAGCAACAAAGAAGGAACGGAAATAGGTAACTTTCATACTCGAATCTGAGTTTTAGTTAAGAAATGGTTTTAGGGTTCTAATGGGTTTTGAATCAAAATATGACATTTTTACGTATGGAATAGCATAAAAAACATGTATCTAGCTTCATGGAAGCTAGATACATGTTCTGAACGTAAAAAGATCGAAACTTGAATAAAAAACGATGAAGTTGATGAAAATCTTATGTGTCGCCCGAAATGTCAGATGAATGGGCCGAAAACTATTTTTCGACCGAAGTGATTCCGGACATCTAAGATTTCGATCAAAACGTTTCGGTCGAAAAGTGTCTTGGACATCTAAGATTTCGATCAGAACGTTTCGGTCGAAAAGTGTCTTGGACATCATAGATTTCGGTCAGAACCTTTCGGTCGAAAAGGTGATTCGAACCCCAAAGATTTCGGACGAAACATTTAAGTCGAAAAGGGATTTTGGTCAAGGAGTATTCGAGCAAAAGAATATGAGAATAAAGAACCTTTTCCAAGTGACTAGTTTCCGGTCGAAATAGATTTCGACCGAAATAGATTTCGACCGGAATAGATTTCGAACATAGAGTTTTCGAGCAAAAGGATTTGATACTAATGTATCTAGTTCACCTAACTCTAAGAATAGAAATGTTAAGAATCGGTTAGGTTCATTAGCTTATCTCGTATGACTTGATTATACAGATTGTGTGTGACCTTAACTGACGCTCTTAAACCAGCTAAGTGTATTCAGAAATCACCCGTCAGGTGAGTTATATGTACCCCCTCTATGTTATGTGTCACACCCCGGCCGGCGGCGGATTATACGCCGGGACTGACGCGGTTGTTCATAAGCACATGATCGTCTATTATTAAATGACAATATTTATTCATCAACTTAAAATCATCCGTTACATAGGGAATGGAAAACGAAACGTTCAAAACATAACATAATTTAAATTAAACTATGTCCAAGTCCTAGGTGAGCAGGTAGGGTCCTCAAATGGGTGCACCTGAAACATGTGAGTAAATATCAACTACAAGTAGTTGGTGAGTAACATAGGTTTTGACACTAACAAGAGTTAAGTAAAAAGTGTTTGTAATTTAATACTGTTCAAAGCATAACTATGGCATAAATGTGAAAACATACAAAGTTTCAAGCGTACAATTCAATCCGTAGTAAATGGAAAAACTAGTAAGTACAATCTCACTGATTGTGTTTTGGAAAATAGTAACATGTTATACACACAACCCGCCAAGGTTTGTGTTAACTGGAATAGGATTCCCCTATAAATGATCATGTTAGGTACTACCTTAGGCTTGGGTAGCAGGTTAATGAATGTACTAGCATGAACACATGTAATGGTCACCAAGCAGTTTAAGACATAAAGCACATAGTAAATAGCATGAGAACATTGGTATTGAATTTGGTAAGTATAGTATGTAAACATATTCCACCCCGAGTATTTGTAAACAAAAGTAACGAGAAAGGGGGCTATAAAACTCACTTGAATCAAAGCTAGAATTGGTATGGATTGGTAGAGATTGATGGGTCTCGTGAGAATTTCTCACAACAAACCTACACGTGAAATGGTACTCCAAGTTTCAATGTATGTCTAAGTGGAATTAAGGAGGTTCTTGGGACTTTAGGGTTTCATGGGGTTTGAGACTGGACATAGGGTTCGTGCAAGTTTTGTAGGAAAAATATGTGTATTTAAGATGTTAAAATGTTTGGACTTTATTAATATAATTATTTTCCAATAATTAGATAAATAATGGAAAAGAGATTTAAATAATATTGCATATGAACTTGTTAAATAAACATATTATAGAATGGAAAATAATGCATTTGCATTTATTTATAAAGTCATTTAAAAATAAATTATAAAATGGGAAGAGGTTTAATTTCATTTTATGTAAATAAAATGATTTATTAAACCATTAGTTAATGTAATTAAAATAGTTAATTAAAATGGTTAATTAATCTAATTAATGTAAATAAAATAGTTAATTATTTCATTAATGTAGATAAAATGGTTACTTATTCTATTAATTCATTTTAAATGAATTATAGAAAGACTAAATAAGCCTTAAATAGAAATAATTGCACTTTATATAAAATAATGTATTAGGTATTTATAAGTTTAAATGTATTTTTAAGTAATTATTCACACTCAATTTATTATTTATAAGTTTAAAAGAAAATAATAATGCATACCATTAAAATTTGTGTACTAACATTATTTATATAAAGATGAATAACATAATTAAATTTGTCTAAACAAATCATTTATATTATCTTATCTAGAAATTTACAAGTGTTTTAATAAAATAAAGTTGTTAAAATATAAATTTCTATATTATGTTTTTTTTAAAAGATTAAATGATATATTCGTGATGTTTTTAAAAATTAAATTTGAAATTTTCAGACATCAAACAAAAACGGAATAAAAAGTGAATAATTGCAAAACTGGGCTAGTCGGACTCGAACCTGCGTCTAGCCGGCCACACTTGCACACGCGCACTTAACCACTAGACCAGGGCATGTTGCCGTGCCCTGTTTGGTTTCGTTTAACTTTTAATCAGCAAACCCAAACACCCTTCGTCTCCAATATTTTACCCGTAAACCCTAGGTCACCGATGTCCTCGATCGGCCAAACGATCGAAGCCTATTTTATGGGGCTTTTGATCCTACTAACAAGACGAGTCTTTGAGCACAAGAATTACCTGAATCAAATACATAGAGAAGGAGAACAATGCGATGCACAGGTTCGGGCTTCTCGGTCGTTTGGAGTGATATAGAGGAGAAATCCGATGGATTTAGGAGTGCGAGTAGCTTGGTGTGGATTTCACAAATGATTACTAGTCACTATTTATAGCCAATTTGAACCGTATGTGTTCGATTGATTAAATGACATTCACGGTTGTAACCGGTTATGAATTAGCCATGAAGATGATCATTAATATCTAATTAATCTCGGGTAATGGGTCGTTTGATTGGGTTAAACGTGTTACCGTTACCAGTTTTGACTGAAACTATCTCTGTCGCGAGTTTGGGAAATATACGGGTAGAACCGGTTTGAATGGGGCTCGAACTCATGGTCAGACAGAGGGAGGGAAGTTCCGGGTTTTGGCAGAACATGCCCCTGAGTTTTAAGGTTTTATTATTTTATGTAAGAAACTTGTTTTTAATTAGAAATAAGTTTCAAAAATTACATTTTAGACCCTGTACTAAATGAGACATAAAATTATAAAAGTTTTTACAAATATTTATAAATATAATAATTTATATATTATAACTAAATGTTATAAATGCAAAAACTTTAATTTTTGTAAAAAAAGAAAAATGGTTTAAAGTTTATTTACTTTATAATTTATGTAAATTTTATCTTTATAAATTCCTACATTTATTTATAGGATTTATAGCATATAAATATGTATTTGTTTAATAGTAATAAAACATTTAAGACTTCAAATAAATATTCATTGAATTTGAAATGAATGCACCTAATGTATGTATGTATATATGTAATAACTTAGCATATGTATACATACACATATATATATTTATTTAATAGAATAACAATAATTATATAATCCCTTATAAAAATTTTATTATATTTGAATATGAAATAATTGTATCCAATGTATGTATGTATACTTACTAAATGGAATAGATAAATAGAATAATTTATTTGGGTGAGTAGATGCAATCCACATGAAAATGAAATTACAAATGCCGGAAAAATAAAAATTTAGCCGGAATTTCCCGGGGATTACATTATGTGCAAATCATTTTAAATGTTTTGGGGCTGAAGTGTATACACTAAATGAATAAGTGATATGAATGTCAATGTGATCATACGTGATATATATATATATATATATATATATTAAAATGAATGATGAATAAAGAATGAAACGTATGATTATAAAGAATGAATGAAAGAATGACATAACGTACATGAATGAAATCTTGCTTTATATTTTATATATTGCATGTTATGAATGTATGTAAACGTTATGGACGCTTCGATGACAACGGCTACTTCGGTAGACGGACGACCACGTGACTATTTTGCAACTGGGGCAAATATGTTCCTTCATCAGCTAGGACGTAAGGGGGCATTAATGGACGGTCGAAGAAATTGCCCTTTTAAAGGAAGAACGATTGCATAAATAATAGTTCGTGTGGGAAACGGATGCCTTCGGGTAGACGGGCGAATTACGGCCTACGACGGTAGGACGGTTGTAAGTCATGACGGATGGACGAAAGTGTCAGACGGTTGTAAGAATAAAAGGACGGACGGACACTAGTTGCCGGACGGTTGTAAGTATGGCGGGCCATGACGATGGACTGTAGCGTTTGTCTTTGTGACATACGCAGATAATGTTGGGCTGGTCACCCTTATGTGTATGACCAATGAATGTTAATGAAAGTAAAAGTGAATACATAATTATGTACTCGCATATGAATGATAAATGAAGGTAAATGATGTGTTAATGTGTATTTATATTTATTTATATATATAAATATATATATATATATATATATATATATATATATATACTTATAAAGAAATGATGTTTATACCTAATTGCTTTAAACTAGAACTCACTAGCTTTAACTGACTTTTAATATACACTTTAGGTAGCAAGAAGAAAGAACGTGCGAAGGCGTGAAGGCTATCCGGCATGAGACTGACATCCCACTATATTTTATGTTAAAACAATGTTTAGGTTTTAATGTTAAGACTTCCGCTGTTATGTACTCAAAATGTTGAATGCTTCCGCTGTGTTTGAGTGTTTTAATATGAAGTTCAGTATTAGTGACTTTGTTTATGAGTAAATCCAACTAGTGAGGTTACCCGGAAGTAGGGCCTTACATAACGGTATGAATTTGAAAGAGATTTAGTAGTTTTATATTTAACAAGTTAAAAATGTAACTTGGATAGCATCGTTAAGTAGATATTTGTGATTGTGTGGGCTAAAATTTACCATAGTAATTTTATCTTGTCATGTTATGAGTTGGACTTGGTAATACCCCCTAAACTCTTTTTTCATTATGGTCGCCCACTACCACCGTCGATCTTTAATAATGATGGCCAGTGATTTTCTTATTTTCGTCGCCACTGGCTTTTCGACGATGGGATGTGGTGTCGTAGTAATGGGGTATTCGATGTTTGATGAAACCCTTGATCGTGGAGGTAAGTTATTTATTTGGACACATAATTCAACCTCAACATGATAGGCTATTTGATCGTTGGTCAACGTCAAATTGATTTTGTGAGAAGTCAATGCTTGCAATTTGTTGCCATGAAAATCACTGCCTTTAGGTTTCATTGATTTTGGTTTTTGATCGATAAATTCAAGGTGTCATCTTGATCGTTACATCTTTGATTTGGTTTTAGGGGGTTTTGATATGAAGAGGCTAATTTGAGTGGTAGAGATGAGAGGAGGAGAGAATATGGTTTTGGAGGGGTGGGGGTCATGGTGATGGGGAGAGAGGGAGATGGCGGTTTATGCATCGAGGATGGTGCAACGGTGGTTAAAACATGAAGGGGGTGATTCATCGCTGGGTGGGTAGCAGTATGGCGAGGTCATCGAAGGAGGGTGAATCGGTGGAGACGGTGATTGATAGTATCGGATTTGTGGTTAGTGCACGAAAAGAGGGTGACGATATGTTAAGGTCGTTGGGAAAGGTTTGCAATCTCACCCTAATATCCTTCTCCTTCACCAAAACCCGCCATCCTTACTTTTTACGAACTTCACCACTCGTAGATCTTGACTCCTCCCATCCCTAGCTTTAGCAATCTTGAAGTTATCATTCTCCCCCTTTAATATCTAAGTGTTTATACATGTCCTCATGTGCAGTTTTTTTTACTTCAACCATCGCCTTCTTTGCCTCCCTATTGGCCTCTTTATACATCTCCTTCAATATTGTTCTCTCCTCTTGATCATTGCATCTTATAAGCTCCAAAGCACTCTTGTTTGGAGTTGAACCCCACGTGCGTCAGAGTTGGGAGTCCTAGTGCCGGTGCTACCCCTACCGCTACCTCGTCCTAATCCGCATGCCATTATTTAAATCTTAACATTCATAAAACATAAGTTTAGAGATGAATTGTATGATTAAATTAAAGTCCACTTAACACAAACAATTCACCTCAAGTTTCAAACATAAATGACGTTTTCTGTAATTTTCTTAGTTAAAAGATTATACTGAAATTTTGGTAATATTTAAAGAGCGTAATTCGTAACTTGCTCTTAAAAAAATATATTGACAAGAACACAAATCCAAACAACATCACACTAACATCAATCAAGAAAAGAATCAACTATTTTTTACTACTTTTACCTGCTTTTACAACGGTTTTGTATTGATTTTTTTGTTAACATAATGTTTAGTATCCAAAATATATTAAATAGTATTAACTGAAACATATTTTTTTAAGACACATTTCTTTATTCGTATGAGAGTGGATTTGAACCAATGACCTTCTCAAATTTTAATGTTTTAAGAAGATTCTCCTTTACCACTGTGCCACCAACATCAATGACAATAGCCTTTAGTTGATGTTAAAATATTGTTTAATACTTTTACTCTCTTTATCATTCTAATATTTAAGTATCTACTATATAAATAATTAAATTATATAAACACTACAAATCCCGTGGTCATTCATAAAAAGTAGAAATAGAGACGCAAACTGTTAGTAAACAAGACAAGACAATGAGCCATCGCCATTTGTAATTCCGAAGCCTTGTGGCGCGTGGAGAACCATCATTTCAGCGTGTCAATGACGAGCTTTCCTCTTCTTCACCATTGACAATGACGATAGGGGTGTGCAAAAAACAAAAAACGAAGAAAACCAAAATCCGAATCGTATCCGTAACCGAAAAAACCGAATTGTGAATTTGGTTATTAACCGTATCCGAATTTTGAATTCGGTTTTCGGTTTGGTTAACGGATATACCTTTTTTTAATTCGGTTTATTCAGTTTACTTGGTTAGACATATTTCCAATTCAGTTCGGTTGAATTCGATTTATTTGGTTTATTTGGATATACTTTACTTTTGAAACCGGTTGAATTCAGTTCGGTTAGAAAATTTTCCAATTCGGTTAGATTCAGTCAACGGATAAGGGTTAAAAAAAATCAAAATCAAATAAACCGAATCAAATAAATCGAACAAACCGTTAACCGAACCGATAATACCCCTAAACGACGAGGTCTCCACTCCAGGTACAATCCATCAACTTTCACAGTTGACAACTTACTTACACACCTACGTTGGGGAGCCATTGTCACCGGTAGTGACAAAGGATACCCATGTGAAACCTTTTGGAGTCTTGGCCCCTATGTGAATCATGTACTTAGAAAAGGACCATTACTAAAAAAAATCACAAATTTATAACTTATTTACACAAATGAATATCCAAATTCAACTAAAACTATACATATATATCCATCGATACATAACTAAGAGATTTGAATATAAGCTTGTTCTTCAGGTAAAATAAGAATCTGAAATCCTAAAACGTGAAATTTCAAATCATCATAGCTCTGAATTCATCAAAGTTAAGCACTCCATCACCATTGAGATCAAATCGATGAATCATACCAACACACTCATCAACACTTGTTGACTCACCGAGTCGACTCAACATCTGATTCAAACTCATCGGAGTAATGCAATCAGTTCCATCCATTTCGTACATTCCAAAAGCCTTTTTCAGATCCTCAAGTTTCTCCTCTTCCTTCTCGCTTTCCATTAAACTAATAAAATCTTCAAAACCTAACTGTCCGTCACTTCCTTGTAACGAATCGATCACAATCTGCAACTCTTCAACTAAAATTTCGTCGTCGTAGATCAATCCGACGCAGCGTTGCAACTCTGACGGAGAGATGACGCCATTGCGGTCTTCGTCGAAGTGATCAAATACACGTTTGTAGTCGGTTGATTGGTTCATGATAAGGAGTTAGTTGTAGAAGATAGAAGAATAACAAATGGATGAATGATGATGATGATGAGATCGAAGGATTAGAGTATGATTATATCGGTATGAATTCTACGCGTGATTATTGGTAAGTTTGAATCCTGCAGGTTCGAAGTTGATGCTGAAACGAAACGAAATTGAATTGTGTGTAAAATTCCCAAACTGTTTTTCCGCGGAATTTATGGCGAGGTGGCGAAACTACATAGATATTTCATAAGATAAAACTTTCAACATCATCATGATGAACTTTATTTTCTAGATTCTTTATTAAAAAACTAAATAAAATATAATATATAATATTATAAAATATGGGGAATTTTGACTAAATATATTATAGGGTGAATATTTCGTATATCATATAAAGTAGGGGATTTATCCGCCTCGCGTTGCGGCGGCGTCGAAACGTACAACAACTCGAACCGCCTCGCGTTGTGGCGGCGTCGAAACGTACAATAACTCGAACCACCCCGCATTACGGCGACGCGTCGAAACGTACACGTTTCTCCGATAATACCAATACCATTTAGAAAATGAAACTGGTTAAAAACGTATATCATACAAAGTAAATTAAACGGGTTAAAAACGTATATTATACAAAGTATGAGGGTGAAAAAAATACAAAAGAAAATAAAACGGGTTAAAAACATATATTATACAAAGTACAAGGATAAAAAAAAAATTAAAAAAATAATAAAAAATATTTTTACTATTCCTACTATTCATTAACCTTTGTTTTTTCAATAACAAGGTAAATAAGATTAAAAGACAATGCTTTTGAACAGTGGATTTGTCAGTGGCTTTTTGACACGTAATTTTTTTTATATTTTCTTTTTTAACCCTATATTATATATAATATACACTTTAATCCATTTAACTAATAATTAATTTTGTTTTCCTATACTAACTTTCGTTCGTTAACTTTTTTTAAAATACGGAGTGCACGGCTGTTTTTAGTTTTTTTTGTCAACGTTCCGATATAATTTTTTTTTAAACGGAGTTGTATTCAAAGTCGAGTTTTTTTATCGTTGCTTATAGCAAGTGTTGTTACCATTGTGGTACCGTTACTAGTCGAACCTATTATAAGCGAACAACATCATCATCTTTATTGGTATTATCCGAAGCCGTATCGGTATTCGTTTTTATTATTTTCGACAACCCGAACCGGTAATTTCTTTATTTTGTAGTCTTTCCCTGTCCCTTTTATTTGTTGATGGTTGATTTTGATTAGAAATTTGAGGCGCCGAATTAGAACCTTCATAAAAAGTCATTAGCGAAATATAAAACAAAAACAATTTTTTTTTTGTTGTAAAATAGACAAAACAAACTAGTTAAAAATGGGTAAATATGAATATTTGAGAAATTTTAAAGTTTTAGTAAAAATAGGAGTAAAATAGTCCTATAATTTAGTTTAATAAAATAAATCAAAATAAGTAAGTTTGATAGCTATTTCATTTAGTGAGGGTATATATGCAATTTTAGTTTTTGAGTTGAGGATATATGCAATTAAATTTACTATACATGTAATTTTGATTTTAGGTTAAGTAACTATGCAATTAATGAAGTTTAGAAAGAGATGTATCCACTTATCCATATCTAGCACATTCATTCCATATATAGTAGTACAATTTAAAAACCTAACGCTCGTAAACATTGTGTTTGCCGTTTGGCTAAATTGACCCGTACATACAATTCATCTAATGATAATCAAATTTATTTAACGTTTCTTTAAAGTCATTCACATTTTTTCCTAACTAACTAAAACTATTTAAGTTTCATTATTGTTTTATCGTTACAAAAAAAATACTATATTTTAAATTTTTTTAAAAAGATAACCGACTCTGTTTTCAATAAAATTTTATTGGAATGTTCATAAAAGAAACAAACAACGCTGTATATTTAAATTTTTTAAAAAGGGTAACGAGGACAAGTTATTAACAAAAATAACCTCTTTAATTAATTATTAAAAAATAAAATAAAAACAATGAAAATTGCTCTTTTACGGCCCACGAGCCTCTATCTCATATCCACGAGCCTCTTAGCCAGTGCAAAGTATACCCCTCGGCCCTTAATGTCATTAAGCCCTAATAAAAACCCACATAATAAAAAAAAGAAATTAAGCCCTAAAAAAGAAATAAAATCCCAACGGTCTGCCACGCACTACTTCACCGCCTCCTTCTGATTCAAAATCTAAAAACCCTAATACTTGGATTATTCGGTATTTTGTTTCTTTCAAAAACAAGAATCGTTAGCTTATTGAATGTCCAAGGGTTAGGGAAACCCTAAGACAAGAATCGTTCGTTTCTTGAACGTACGAGGGTTTTTAATCCAGACAGATCATACTTGGATTATTCGGTATTTTGTTTCCTGAAAAACAAGAATCGCTCGTTTATTGAACGTACGGGGGTTAGGGTTTTTCAATCATAAGACGATGTAGCCGAGAATCATCAAGGTACTTTCTCTTTTATCCTTTCAATTGCACGGTAAGAACAAAAACCAGCATATGTGTGTATGGATGCAGTGCTTTACAACTTTAATTGGTTTACTGTTGTTATATTCTCAAATGTTTGTGGATTTTGAATATGATATGATTTCTTGGCTAAATACTGCTCTAATTGTAGTTGCCCTAGATTGATTTGTTAATTACAAGGGTTTTGCAATTTTATTTTATGGATTGATACTTGAGGAAATTAATTTAACTTAAAAATAGTATTGATGAAGCAGAGTGGTATTATTGATATTCCAATAGGTAACTTTATACTTATAACATGACATTATAAAAAGATTTGTACTTTTGTAGATCAAGTGTATGTAGGTTGTTGTAGCGGGTATTGAATTTTGTGTTAAATGTTCTGTTATTACTGTGTTCTTTTTTATCCATTTCAAATAGTATTGTACTTTAAGATCTATGTTGACAGATTATAATGTGTATGTTTGATACTAATTATATGGCAAACTCTGTACATGATATGATATTATGATTGGTAGTGCTTAAACTTCACCAAAACTGACTGTTCAGAATTTTAACTCGAAAATTGGACCTGCCTTGACTAAGAAGGTGTATTCTCTTCAAATTTTTTTCAGTGACAGCTCATAAGTCTCTACATTTAGTATGTAGTTCTGTCACTTGCACCTAGAGGATCCTACATAGCAGACCAAAATTGACAACTTTATGGTTCAAGAACTTAGGTAATGCATAAGTATGTTGGTTTTATTTACATATGTAAGTCTTTGTAAAATCAGAACACAATTGATAACAAATCCTATTTTTTTTTATGTGTTCTTTTTAGACTATAGGTTTACACAGCAAGAACTTCTAGCTTGCAAGCCAATTCTTACCCCCCAAATGAGTATGTATCTTTATTTCCTCATGCTTATTAATCTACTGCAGGTGATTTAAGCATTCATGCTTGTGACAGTTGTCTTCATACCTACAGGACTTGCTTCCCTCAAAGTGAAAGGGGCTGCTGCACTTGCTACCATTCTAGCTGCACGAGAACTCATTAAAGATAACTGCAACTCAAACGGTGAATTCGGAATCGAGCAAACCACTGCAACATTGAAGATGCAAGTCCTACAGGTATGAAGAAGATTGTCATAACTAGTGTTGGTCCTAGCTTTATACCCGTTTGCTGTTCGGGTATTTGAACAGAAAATTAAAGATTAGTTTTATGTTACTCTAATTATGATTGATAGAGTAATATTTGAAAGATTAGTTTCATATATGTATTTGAAATCAGGCTGATATGCTGATTGGTTTATTTGTGGGAGGTGGAAAGCTGGGCTGGTAGCAGGGCATGTTTTACTGCTTTCATCACCATAAATACATATATATTGGGATAAGAAGGGTCGTTTGGGATTACTTATTGAAAGTGCTTATTGCTCTTTGATACAGGAGATAAGCATAAACAAAATCATTTTTTATTATTTTGCAGAATTTCGTTATTTGTCATATTGCTTTCTATTTTTTTTAAAATCTCCATGTTGGCTAAACTTCCTATAAACTAAAATGTTTGCTATAGAAAGGTGCATTATTGCTCCGTGATAAGGTAAGTAGCTGAAAAACTCTCATGAGTTCAGGACAAATGATTTAGTGAATAAATGATTGATAATTTTGTGTTATTCTTGTCACTTAACTTATTTTTTTTACTTTCTAACAATGATGTTTTTTCACATGTTTTGTGGTTTAACAATGAAGACTTGAATCCCCTTACTATAACACCAAAACACATGTGACCTACTTCAACTTGTTTTGTACTTTGGTAGATCGCGTGTATGTAGGTTGTTTTAGCAGGTATTGCTTTTTGTGTTAAATGTTATGTTGCTACTGTGTTCTTGTTTATCTTGACTTTTTTTTTTAAATTTTAGTTAACCTTCTTTCTTGGTGATGTGATTTTATTCGTACAACTTACCAAGTTTCTTACCCTTGACTTCCGTTTACTTTATTTGGTTTTGAACTTTTAATGAATAGAGTTACATATGTTCTTAACGTTTTCCTTTGTTTTTGATGTCCAAGCTCACTTGATTTTGTACATTTATATACTTTTTGGTCCAATTAACGTTTTCCATTTACATGAACACCTTAATACTCATTTCAACGTGTCTTGTACTTTTTTGTTCAAGATGTGTAAATAGGTTGTTATTGTAGTGGGAACTGATTTCTTGATAAATGTCTTTATTTTGGTACTTATGTTGTGTGGATTTTGACTTTGTATGGTTGGACACTCCCATACTAATTATCTTACATTTGAGAACGGGGAATCCTTTTTAACACCTAAAAACTTGATTCAAGCTGTCTTGTACTTTGAGGCTTGTACTTTGCAGTTTATCAGGTGTTTGTAGGCTGTTATTGTGGGATTTCGTTCTTGACAAAGGTCTTTCTTTTGCTAATTCTTTTACGCTGATTTTGACTTTGACTTCGTTATTGTAATTTTCTTTTTTGGTGATGAGATTTAAAAAAATATTTGACCGAGCTTTGCTCTTTCCTTATATTTTCTATAATTTTTACCTTTACACTCTTATATTGGAAATGCCTTACCTTACATGCGAGAACTAATAATCACCTTCCTAGAACACCTAAACACCCATCTAAACATGTTATGTATTATGAATAGCTTTCTTAATAAGGGTGTTTTCGGTTCCACTTCGTTTTATTCTTTCGTGGTTCAATTCATTTGATTTATTCTTTCAACTGTCTTCATTTTTGATAATGAGATATTATTTCCTATATTTTATTAGAAGCGACTTACCTTATTTCAAGAACTGAAATTCCACTTACGTAAACACCTAAACACTCATTTCAACGTGTCTTGTACTTTAAGGCTTGTACTTTTTCGTTGATGAGGTGTGAAAGGCTGTCATTGTTGTGGTAATTGCTTTCTTGATAAAGGTTTTTATTTTGGTATTCATTTTATGTTGATTTTGACTTTGTTTTTTTTATTTCTTGTTCTTGATAATGGGATATTTTGGCTATTATTTAATGATTTTCTAACTGCTTCACACCTTACATTCAAGATATGCAATTCCCCTTGCTAGAACACTTAAAAACCCATTACAATGTGTCTTGGTACTTTGAGGCTTGTACTTTGCGCTTGTTTGGGTGCACATAGGTTGTTCTTGGATCAAGAATTGCTCTTGTATTAAAGGTCTTTGCCTTTCTGTTTCATATGCGCTGCTTTTGACTTTTTTCTTTTACAATATTTTTTTTGGTAATGAGGTTTTTGTAGGTATTATTTTTCTAGTTTTTTGTTCTTGACTTCCCCTACTTTATTTGATTTTGGCCTTTTAGTTAGTGGGGCTGCATATGTTCTCAACTTTGTTTTCATTGTTATCATTTTGACCTGTTTTCTTTTTTTATTTTATTTTATTTTTTAACTTATGTTCTTGTTTATTGACTTGTTTACTTTTGGCTTACTTCAAAGAGTATTGTACTTTCAGGCTTGTGCTTGATCTCGTTCATATGCGCTGCTTTTGACTTTTTTCTTTTAGAATATTTTTTTTTGGTAATGAGGTTTTTGTAGGTATTATTTTCCTATTTTTTTGTTCTTGACTTCCCCTACTTTATTTGATTATGGCCTTTTAGTTAATGGGGCTGCATATGTTCTCAACTTTGTTTTCATCGTTACCATTTTGACCTGTTTTCTTTCTTTTATTTTTTAACTTACGTTTTTGTTTATTGACTTGTTTACTTTTGGCTTACTTCAAAGAGTATTGTACTTTAAGGCTTGTGCTTGATCTCGTGCATTTGGATTGTTTCACAGATAAGGGTATTTTAGTTCACCCATTTTTGACAAGTCAATAAACAAAAAAACTATAGTGTGTTTTGTTTGTCATTTGTTTTCTGTTTCCAGAATTGTTAATGGATATTAGTGTGGCCTAGTTAAGGATCTTTGTAGAGAAAAGCAGATACATGTTGAACTGCATAATATACTCCAGGACTCCACATTGAATTGAAATTTCATTTGATTTTTTGAGATTAATCTTGCATCTTGACCTACTGATGTGTGTTCTTGCAGGTAATGAATTTAGCTGTATCTTTACTATTTTCATGTGAACCATTTGTTATTGTTGAAACAGAACCTAACAGAATTCGAAGTTACATGTTTTTCCCAATTGCCACCTCTAGTTAGAATACTGAAATGGTACCAAGTTGTATTTTCTAACATATTGGTTATTCACATGAAACCTGCAAATTGTTGTGATCATATGCTGCTTGTACTTTTTACACCTTTTGCATCAAATGCATACAATAACAATAAACGCCCAATGCGTATAATAACAATAGATGTGAAGTTGGATACATATTCAAGCACTCTGCTTTACTCTTTTATCTATGAGCCAATTAGTTTGATATTTGGATTGATGAGAATCTTTGTACTTAGTTGACAATGACATTGAAATTTCTAGAATGTTGTATTGTATGGGGCTAGTTTGTTCAATTTTAGTATAAGATATATAATGCTTGTGTACATGTTTGTCAAGGCATGTTTGTTATACGTGGAGGCAGGTCTGAATTTTGACAATGTGATTTTTGTTGGACTAAATGATTTCTATTTGCATAACTATGCTTTTTTTCTTTTTTTGTCTATTGTCAAATTAGATACTCACCATTACTGTTATTTTTAAAGTTCTGTTTCAAGTATTTATTTTGAAGATATTTGCTTCTGCGTTTGCTTGTTATATGTTCCTGAAATAAGTAAACAGAGCTTGCACCAAATAAGCCAATGGGGGGCTTGCTTTAGGTCATCATTATTAATTTCTTGTGTTTCAAGAGGAACTGTCCTCTATAAATAACAAATTATGTTACTTGAGTTATTATTTCTTGTCTTAAACCTATCTTGGGTAGCTTTTGGCATAAAGTTTGCATTAAATTCGCTTACAGTTGGTATAGGGAGCTGAGGGCTAAAACGGTTCAAATAAAAATAATTTAGCCAAATGGGCTGAAAGTGTGTTTTTTAATGTAACCTCGTAAATCATTTTTTTTAAAGATTTAAATCATAGATTATATTGTAATTATTTGTTTGCTGGTCAACCAACCGAACTGCCCCGTTTCAACCCGTAATGATAAAAAACACTTCATGAGTTCGAGACAAGTTATGCTTTTCAGGGCTGCGTAATGGGTCAAAAACGTGCTTAAGGTAATTACTAATTTTCTTTTAGTTTTAATGTTCTATATGTTGACCACATTTTATTTTTTGAATTTAATATTATTTTGGACATGATGATTATGCATTTATGTTGAGCAACTGCATATTTGTTTGATCATTGATGCGCGTTACAAAGCAACACTAGGGACTCTGATTTAAGAAGATGATGTCTCGTGAGTTGATTATATGCGTCACTTATCTGATTTTTATGAATTACCGATATATGTTGTATAATATGGGAACACTTTCTTTATTTATCTTACTTTTATATCAGTAATTTTCATATTCTTCATATATATGAAGCAATGATCATTAATAATCGTGCATCTTAACCTGCTGATGTATGTTCTTGCTGCTAATTATGTTAGAGTGTTATTAGGAACAATTTGAAAATTATCGTCTAAGCTTAGTGATTCGAAAAGTAGTTTGAACTTTGAATTTTTCTGCTTAAAACCGAATCAAATTGAATTCGAACTCAGTTCCTGGTTTGGTGTGTACTGTTCGAATTTCGGTTTGACACTATGTTTGACACTACGTTCGAATTTCGGTTTGACATATACTGTAATATAGGAATCAAATTCTTGATAAAATAGAAGTTTTGGTAATTTGTTTTGCTAATGTTTTTTTGCTGTGATCATGTGCTCCTTGTACTTTCTAGGGCAAATTACATGGAAATATATTCAACTTAACACCTATTACTATAAATTGTATGTATTGGACTTCAAGTTTTACCTTCTGATGTAACCAGATTTAGAACGTATTACTTACCTTGTAAAGTATTTGCAGGGTAACTCAACCAGACTGTCCCATTTTTAACCCGTAATTATAAAAAATATGTTACCCTATGTGCTCTCCCGCGCTATCTTGCCACCTCTAATTCTATTCATTGAAAAATATTCTTGCATTTGCATGCTTTTTTGGGTTGCATAGTGGATCAAAACGTGTGCTTAGTCATAGCGGTTCATTTAAAAAAAGGCTAAGGCGTATCAGGTTGACCTACAGATTTTTTTTTCTTTCCATTTTTGGATGCTTTTCTATAAGTAATCACTGTTTTTGGTATGACTAAGGCGTATCAGGTTGACCTACTCGTTTATACACTAATTATTTATAAAATATCTTAAAGTGTTTGCAGCAACCCAACCTGATTTGGAAACACTTGAAGATATTTTATAAATAATTAGTGTATAAACGAGTAGGTCAACCTGATACGCCTTAGTCATACCAAAAACAGTAATTACTTATTCCAAGAAATCAGGAAGATATCATAACTGTTCCCACCTAAACCAAACCAAACCAAACCAAACCAAACGTACCCAGTATAATCCCACACATAGCTAACTGTTCCCACCTAAAGTTTAGCTTAAATAATCGTTTCCTGCACTTTTAATTCTTGTCTATGTTTTATTAATCAAATTAGGGTTCTAACACCTTGTAATCAGAGACTACCCATTCTCAAAATTGGGCACTATCTGTATCTTCCTTTCAATCAAATCTAGCCGACTGTTTTGATTCTAACAAACCGACGTTTTGTTGGTCTAATTATAGTTTCCCTAGATTAATTTATCAAACTGTTAATCTTCCATCATTAATCAAGTAGCAACCTCAACTCAAGATCACAAAGGGCCTTTGGTCTTTTTCATAAATGCTTTTATGTTTCATGTGTAGAACAAGACGAGGTACAGTAAATTTTTAGCTTTCTTGACGATTCATGATTCTGATTCAAGTCAAACTCATTTTAATTGTTTCTGTTTTTTCAGTTTCTGATTTATGGTTCACGATTTATGCCTTCAAGGTCTTGAGACTTCGATTAATGATTTTGATTCGCTATCCAATTTCACGATTCATGATCAGGTACTAATTGTGTTCATTGGTATTCAACTCGGATTTTCAGTAGTTGTGCTTGATTTATGCTTATTTTATACTTGATGTCTACTTATTTTATGCTTCAAATGTTCTATTCTGCTTTGAAATTAGTATGATAATTGATTGAGTCAAGCTGGTTTTTGGTGATTTGATGCCATATATAAGAATGTTGAATCATACAAAAGAAGGTATATTCTCTTCAGTTTGTTTCAGTGACGGCTCATAAGTCTGCATATGAGAGAGAGAGAGAGAGAGAGAGAGAGAGAGATTACAGGTTTGTGAAGAAAATAAGTATATAGTCTGAAATGAAAGTTTGTCGAGGTAACTAAAAAGATCTTCTGGATAATTAACATCAATATAGAGAAATATGTTTCTCTGGAAATCCGGCCTTATTAACGGTAATCATATTAACAAATAGAAGAATATGAATACAATAATTAATAAAGTGGCAAATACTAAACTAAAATAGGACAAATTTTTTTAATACTGAATATCCATAATCTTTTTTTTAACAATTCATCTAAAATTGTTATCTTTTTTTCAGTTAATATGAGATATTTTATTATTTAATTATACCATCACCTGGTAGGTAGGTAGGTAGGTTTCAAAATAGGAAAATTAGGAACAAGAGTTTTGGATCTGAGAGATGGGTTTTGGATCTGATCAAGATAGAATTAGTAAAAACTTGAGAAGCGAAAATTTATGCAAATGGGCCCATCCTGGTTTGCATCCTCATCTAGAGGTGCACAAAAAAACCGGTTTTTTTTTACCCGGTCTAAACTGGCAAACCGGTTTGGGATAAACCGGTTTGGAGCAAACCGGTTCGGGTTAGGCTAAAACCGCCGGATTGAAATAGGTTTGAAGCATTTAGGAGTATACCGGGTTGGGGACCGGTTTGTGTGAACCGGTTTGGAAAACCGGTTTTTGCGCTGGCAAAAAACTAGCCGTTGGGGAACGGATTTATAGTCGTTGGGGTCAATTTTGGCCCTTTTTTGGCCTCATTTGCACTCTGAAAACACTATAAATAGGTGGGGGTGTTTAGGGTTAATCACACCTCTCTTTTAAAGAAATGTCTCACGTTGCGCCGCCGCGTTAAACCCTACCATAATTTTATCTTTTCATGTTTTTTAATTTTCAAACTTTCCAAATATTAATAAACGTTGAACTTTATGTTTTATATTTGTTATTTTTTTTTATATTAAAAATATAAAATTTATTTGAATTTATTTATTTTTCTTAATAAAAACCGGTTTTAACCGGTTTACCACACAAACCGGTTTGACCAATTAGTCATTCTCCACCTACGAAACCGGTTTAACCCGAACCAGTTTAGGCCCAAACCGGTTTTGACTTTTCGTTGACCAAAACCGGTTCGGTTCAGGTTGAACCGGTTTAGGTTAAAAAACCGATTTGTGCACCACTCCTCATCTAACATTTCTTCTATTTCAACTAATTTAATACATCAATTAAATTGGGTTTTTATGTTTATTTTTATAATTCATGTCAAAGATAATTTTATTGTGTAATAATAATGCTTTTCTTTTTCTAAATTCAAGTTTAATACGAGTTGATTGTTTCTACAATGTTTGTTTCGATCGTAACGCGCCGGGCACAAATACTAGTTTGATATACAATGAGTGGTCTAACTTGTGAAACTTATAATCATATAATTTATACTATATAATAAATAAAGGTTTTTGTATGTCACGTGTCGTCACCATAAAGGTCTCTCTGTCTTATTAAATGCACCATATCCCTATTCTAATAAAAAACTAATTTTTTTGCCACTTGTAATAATCATATTCATCCTCACAACTTTTTCCCCCCAAAACTAAATTTAAATCCACTATTCAATCTATCCAAATTTTACTTATAATTAATTACACAGATGGCCCCTGTGGTTTGGTCGAATTATGGTTTTGGCCCCTGAGAATGGGAAACTACAACTTTGGCCCAATAGTTTGCACGATTGTAACACATTTGGCCCCTGAAGTGGATGTCAGTTAAGTTTTTCAGTTAAGTGTATGTGAAATGACTAAAATACCCTTACATAATAAAATATATACACATATAACCGTCCACCACTACCACGGCCAAGCACCACCATCGCCTGCCACCACCTCCGCCGGCCACCACCTGAACCCACCCACCACCTCCTCTAACCACCCCCTCCACCGTACTCCTCTAACCACCCCCACCACCGTCCTCAAACCAAAACAGGGACCATCTTTGATTTTAACATCCAAACATTGAAAACCACCTAAAATCAAAATCAGATTCAACATATTCGTTTACCCCCTTTCTCCTTCAAACCCTAAATCAAAATCAGATTCACACAAAATCAAAATCAGATTCAACATATTCGTTTACCCCCTTTCTCCTCCAAACCCTAAATCAAAATCAGATTCGTGCAAACACCACCCAAATCTGAAACACGGACCAACCGGGGTGAAAGCGAAGGACGGTGGGGAGAGGTGGAGGGACGACAAAAAGACCGTTGTTTAATGGTCTAGGAGCAAACCACAAGTCGCAGAGGGTGGCTGATGGTGGAGACGAATGATGGTGGTGGCTGATGGTGGAGACGAACGATGGTGGTGGTGGTGCTGGTTGTGGACGGCGGCGGCGGCGGTGGTGGACGACGACGGCGGCAGTGGTCGGCGGCGGTGCTGTTGCAAACCTCTGGACTTCCTCTCAAGATTATAAGTATATATTTGTATATGTGTGTATATATATATATTTTTGTTTTTATTATTTTATTATGTAAGGGTATTTTAGTCATTTCACATACACTTAACTGACATCCACTTCAGGGGCCAAATGTGTTACAATCGTGCAAACTATTGGGCCAAAGTTGTAGTTTCTCATTCCCAGGGGCCAAAACCATAATTTGACCAAACCACATGGGCCATCTGTGTAATTAATTCTTTTACTTAACTTTTTCAAAAAATTTCACAAATAAACATTTTACCAAATTAATTCATCATTATTACCATTAACTCAAATTTATTTTTAAATTATCATCAAAAGTAAATATTTAAAAAAAATCAAGAATTAAAAAATAGGAGATTTGAAAAAGACTACTTTTGTATTTGAATAAAGTTTACTAATATTTAATAAATAGTTTTTTAATTAAGTTTAATATTTATAAATAAATTTTTTATTTTGATTTTAAATAGTTAGTTTTTAATTAAAATTAAGAAATTTATAAATATTTATTTTTTTAAATGTATTATGTTTTAAACATAATTTTTTATTAAATGACGGATTTTTTTTTCAAAAAAATATGTTTGGTTTCAATTCTAATTTATTAGTTTTAATTTTTTTCATATTTAATTTTGTAATTTTAAATTTAAATTGTGTCGATATACTAAGGAGTGCGATTTTTAAATTTTTGGAGTTTAAAATTTTGAATTTAAAAAACGATATATTGTTGAAATTTAAATTTTATATTATTTTAAATGAGAGATTAAATATTAAATGTTTAGCGAGATTTTCCGTATAAAATATGAGATTTTAAAAAAAGTAACTTAAGTTTGATACCTAAATTTAATTACAACTTAAGCATTTGTAAATATGTTACAAAATCAAGGTTAAAGTTTATACAAAAAAAACTGATAGAGTTAAAAAAACTAATAAAATGGAGAAACAACGTATGCAAGAAAATCGTTGACCAATTTAATTATCTTTGATTTCTTTGACTCGCTACCGGCTTCAATCAGGTTCGCACCGTTAGTGCCCTATTTTTCGAACGGTTTTGGCTATTTTGTGGTTTCAGTAATTGAGGAAAAGAAACTCTGTTATTTGTTGCATTTAGTGGGTGTTAAACATTGAAAAGTTACTAATATCACGTCAAATGTTGTATACAATGAATTATTTTCAAATTTGTAAATAATCATTGTAAGGTTTCATTTTACATATAATTTAATGTATTTTAAAAATACATCACTTATAAGGTGTATTTTCATGTATTTTTTTATGCTTTGATTACTATCATCCATAAAATCTTAACATTTAACAAAATGAAAAAGTTACCAAAACAATATCAAATTTGTATAAAAAAATGTGTTAAGATAGTTATCAATATAATGTTAACGTTTCACACTATGTAACACATGGGATTAAATCTAGTTTATATTAATAAAACAAACCCTAGGAAAGCCTATGTCGGGCTATGGGCCCTATTTTTTAAACGGCTTTGGCTATTTTGTGGTTTCAGTAATTGAGGAAAAGAAACTCTATTCTTTGTTGCATTTAGTGGGTGTTAAACATTGAAAAGTTACCAATATCACGTCAAATGTTGTATACAATGAAATATTTTCAAATTTGTAAATTATCATTGTAAGGATTCATTTTACATGTAATTTAATGCATTGTAAAAATACATTTTCAAACGGTTTTGGCTATTTTGTGGTTTCAGTAATTGAGGAAAAGAAACTCTATTATTTGTTGCATTTAGTGGGTGTTAAACATTGAAAAGTTACCAATATCACGTCAAATGTTGTATACAATGAAGTATTTTCAAATTTGTAAATTATCATTGTAAGGTTTCATTTTACATGTAAATTAATGTATTGTAAAAATACATATGAAATGTATTTTTTTATGTTTTAATTACTATCATCCATATAATCTTAACATTTAACAAAATGGAAAAGTTACCAATACAATATCCAATTTGTATAAAAAGAGATGTTAAAATGGTTATCAATATAATGTTAACGTTTCATCCCATGTAACACATGGGATTAAAGCTAGTCTTTTAATAAATTACTAATTATACTAATAAAACACATTTATTTTAAATTATCCTTTATTATAAAAAAATTGAAATCTAATTATGTAATTTTTATTTTCAATTAAATAGTAAATAAAGTCAAATTACATTAAATAATAATTGACGTATTTTCGAAACCCAATTATATATATATTTTTTAAATATTTTGAATTTTGTTTTATATCCTTAGTATATGTATAGTAATAGATTTTTACACATATACATACATAAATTAAGTTTAAGAAATTTATGTATTGATATTTTTTCACCCGTGTATATTACACGGGGTCTAAGCTAGTATAATAACATGTGAAACTTAAGATCCTACCACGCAAGCTTAACTATCGAAAAAATAATATTAAAATAAAATATCCAATTGAAAAAAAGTCACTTTCCCCGTACAAAATTACAAACTTTGTGGATCAGGTAATTACTTTTTTTTTTAACAGCCAACAAAATTACCCCATATATTTCCACCAGAGCTAGCTAGAAGCTAATCAAAACAAAACAGTACATCCACTAAACATAGAAAAAAAACACAGCCAATACAGGAAATACTAAAACCACAGAAATACTAAAAAAGATGGCGAAATTCTCCGTAGGATTATTCGAGAGCCACCTTGTCGAAACTCTTCCATTGTTCCCAAGTCAGATTCAACATTTTTGACCTGTTTCTAACCCATAAAAATCCCTGCACCTTTATCTCCACTGTATTTGCCAATGACATCGCCCCGTTTCCGAGTCTTACCGCGTTCCGCAATTTCCATAAGCACCAAATCGTAACATGGGTTATTGCCTGGACCACCTTTTTGTGTCGAGTAGTGCCATTTACATACTTTCACATATCAAGGAGGTCTCTTAACTCTGCAGCAAAAAAATGGCATTGAATTACACCACATGGAGATGATTAGCCACACATTTTGTGCCAATGCGCAAGATAAGAGAACATGCTCCACTGTATCCATATGATCCCAGCAAAATAAAGACCAAGTATCTTGAATCGGAATATTTCGTCTTACTAACGCATCCACTGTTGAAAGTCTATCCTTTTCCGCCCTCCATACTACCATACCCAATTTTTTTGGAACACACGTATTCCGCACAAACTCATATCCGGGAACACTTCTAGTATCGCTAGCCAAGATAGTCTTTATACTTGAGACGGAGAATTTTCCCAAAGGCTCTAAAACCCATGTACATTTATCCCCATCTGGAGACCAAGTAATCAAATCCAACGAGGCACGCAGCCTAGACAAATCCGCCCCTTCCGCGCCTGCGATCGGTGCTCTGATCCATTCCCAATTCAACATCATTACGCCATATAGTCTTCGCACCCTGTTTCTCACCCGACAGTTTTTTCGCTTTTCTAGCGCAAATAAAGAAGGGTATAACTCTGCTAACGGGGAAGGTTCCAACCAGCAGTCACTCCAGAAACGAATGTCACTGTCCGTCCCTGCTGACCCTCTTATTGCCTTGCGCATGTCCATACCCCCAGACTCCAACCGTGATGTAATGGCACAAATCTATTTCCATGGACCCGGTACTGAGATATTTACCGGAATGTAGCTCCAATGCCGAGAGCTCCTGTGTATAGAGTAGATAACTTTCCGCCATAAGCTCGTGTTTTCAACTTTAAATCTCCACCACCATTTAGCCAACAAAGTCGAGTTTACGTATTTTAAAGAGCCGAGCCCCAAACCGCCAAAATTTTCTGGGGAAATAACTTTTTCCCATGCCACCCAACAAAGCTTTGCCTTCTCTTCCGATCCACCCCACAAAAATATTCTTCTCAGCTGGTCCAATTCTTTAATTACTTGCTCCGGAGCCTTATATAAAGAAAAGAAATAAGTGGGTAGGGAGTTTAAAACCGACTTCACAAGTGTAATCCTACCACCAAACGATAGTCTTTTTGCTTTCCATTTAGTCAATCTCTTCCGAAAAGAATCCATCACCGACTTCCAATTTTTTACCAAATTCATGTTCGCCCCAACTTTCAAGCCTAGATAAGTGATTGGAAAGTCCCCCCTTATGTAGTGAAAAATGCTCGCTAACCGGTCCATTTCTTGGTCATCCACCCCAACACCAAAGAGTTGACATTTCAATAAATCTACTTTTAGACCCGAAGCGAGGTTAAAACACCTTAGAATTCTGCATAAGTTCCTCGCGTTCATTTCCGTCCATGATCCTAAGAACACCACATCATCCGCATATAAAAAATGCGATAACATTGGGCCAAGACGACGTGCATCTAATCTCGTGATAAATCCCCAAGTTTACCGCCCGTTTCACAACGCATGTTAGAGCCTCCATTGCAACGATAAATAGAAACGGGGATACGAGATCCCCTTGTTTTAAACCCCTGTAGCATGCAAATTCTGAGGTTGGAGAGCCATTAACTAACATTGACAATCTAGCCGAGGTGACAATTGCCATGATCCAGCCTCTCCATTTTTCTGGAAAGTTCATCTGTTCCATTACTGATCTCAAAAATCCCCAGTTGAGAGAGTCAAAAACTTTTTCAATATCTACTTTAAAAATCATCCCCGACACCTTTGATTTCCTTAGCCACGCTATCACTTCATTTAGAACAAGAGGCCCATCTAGTATGCTTCTCTCGGTAAGAAACCCATATTGTTACTGATAACTAATGTTTTTTTCACAAAAAGAAATAAAAAAGAAAAATGATTTGAGTGTTATTATCATTAAGTGACCTTTATATAAAATATAATTAGACAACCTTAAAGGAAGGTAAATAAATTTATTTAGTTTAACATATTTAAAATTCTTGACGGATATAATAAAATACCAAATGTAAATATTATGAACTTAGTAATTAGGGTAAGGGGTATACCCTCACATGAGGGTGGACGTGAGCCCTTTCACGCCGTGAAGGTCAAAGGAACACCACCCCCATCTCGCGTGAAGGGGGAGTGAGACATGATCCGTGAGTTTTCTCACACGAGGCAATGCACAATCAAGCCGTTGAACGGCTATTTTTCTCTTTTGACCGTTGTAAATTAAATAAAAAAACTTTAATTTATTTTTTCTAACCTATAAATAACCAATTTAACCAAATTTTTATACACACCAATTTCTAAATAACCATTCACTCTCATATTTAAAAAAAAAAACCATGAATCCTAACGACCCGATGTGGTAGTATCAACAATACGCCAATCAACAAAACGCCTTCCAAATCCGTGGCCAAGCCCTTCCCTTCAACCAAAACCCGTTTGGTTCTACGGGTTATGTTCCACAACCACAAGGCCAACCGGACGTTGTTCCTGAAACTAAACCCGTACCACTTGGAGTTCCTGAAACTCAACCCGAAGAAAACGTCAACGAAACGCCACCCGGGCCTTCCCAAAAAACCATAAAGAAAAAGGCCGTGAAAGAATCGGCTTCTTCACGAGCCACTAAAAAGTGAGATGCGGAGGAGGAGTTGAAGTTGGCTAGAGCGTTTTTCGACGTATCGGAGGATCCCATCATTGGTAAAACTAAAACTTTTATTTTACCTTTTTAAAACTTATATTATTTACAAAATTAATACTTTTATTTTTTTAGGGAACGTTCAAAACAAGACCGCTTTATGGGAGCGTATTGCGGAAAAATATTATATCTTGATGGAAGTTGGCCCCGATTACCGCACAATCAACCAGTTGAGTTCTAAATGGACTCATATTAACAAAAAGGTCGTAATTTCCCATGGTATATTTAAAGAGTGTGAGCGGTACCGATAGTGATAGGGATATTTTGATGCAAGCAATTGCACGTTTTCAAGACGATGTTGGAGGCTCGACTCCAATTAGAATTTGGAAAGTTTTAAGGAATTCCCCGAAATGGTAACAACTTTATATAAAAAAGACCGGACCCGGATTGTCAAAGAAACGATCCTCTAACGACATGAGCGGAAGTCCCGCCGCATCCGATGGGAGATCTAAGTATGACATCAACATAGAGGACACGGATGAGGAGGACGTAATAGTACGGCTGATCGGAAAGAAATAAGCAAAAGCCCAAGCTCAAGCATCGGGCTCCCGCTCCGTTCCGACACACGTCGACATCGGTTAACAAATGATCGAGGAAATGCGTCAATTTAACGTGACTCAAAAATATAGAAATGATTGGAAAAAAGAAAAAGATGAGATGGATATTCTCGCACTCGACCTTGATCGCTTTCACGGGGCCAGACGAGCCTTTTTTTGAGAGAAAACAAAACGCAATCAAGGAAAAATATGGGATTGAAGGCTAATTTTTTTTATTTAGTGTACTTTTTATTTAATGTTTTTTTATTTAATGTTATTTTATTTAGTGTTTTTTTATTTAATGTTTTTTTTATTTAATGTATTTTTTATTTAATGTTTTTTTATTCAACGTTATTTTATTTAGTGTTTTTTTATTTAATGTATTTTTTATTTATTATTTTAATAAAATTTGAATTTATTTTAAATTGATCCATTTAATACTCATATGGGTATCCTCACATGAGTATACCCCTTATCATTTAAGAGCTAACTGAGTCACATATCAATCTGATGTCGTCAAAAAAACATACTTTCACTTAAAATAGCCAAATAAAAATATACCTAATAATCTAAGAAATTCAAAAGAGTTTATATTTATTTTTGTTACAGAAATTAATTTTTTCCTTGGATTGGTGACCACGCACGCATATGCCAATTGGCTTGGCTCTCAAGGGTGGGGTGGGGTGGGTTGGGTTGGGTTGGGTTGGGTTGGGTTGGGTCGGGTCGGGTCTCCCTATAATAAAGCTCACCGCCTCCAATTCTTTCGTATCGGTAACGGTAGGTTAAACTGATTTCCCTTCTCTCTCTCTCTGTCCGTACCTTTGATCCATTTTCCGTTTTCATCACCCTAGGGTTAAGTTGGTTCGATTAGATTTGGGATTTCTGATTCAACAGGCGAGATTGCAACTTCTTCTCCAACCTCCGATCAGGTAAAATTATCAATTTGTGAAACTAGGGTTTTGAATTTAGATTACTGTCTGTTTGTTTTGATTGAGCGATTGATTTCTGATAATTGTAAGAATTTGTATGTAGGTGGATATGAGGAGCTCTCAGGTTCGAAATGATAGAAGGTCCAGGTTTCGTCGTCAAGAATGGATTCCCAGAGCATCAAGTGCCGTAGATGCTGGTGCTTCAAACTCAGATGGAAATGGTGATATACGTCCACATAATAATTTAGGAAATGTTCAGAACAGGCATAGTGGGGGAGATAGAGATAGAAGAAAAGGAGGTTGTTGTTTACCTCAGCTTGTTCAAGAAATTCAAGACAAACTTCTAAAGGGGACAATCGAGTGCATGATATGTTATGATATGGTCAAGCGCTCTGCCCCTATCTGGTCTTGCTCCAGCTGCTTCTCTATTTTCCATTTGCATTGTATCAAAAAATGGGCTAGAGCGCCTACTTCCATCGACTTGTCTGCTGAGACAAAACAAGGCTTTAATTGGCGATGCCCGGGCTGTCAGTCTGTGCAGCTCATCTCCTCTAAGGACATCCGCTATGCTTGTTTCTGTGGAAAGAGGCAGGACCCCCCTTCCGATCCATATCTCACACCACATTCCTGTGGAGAACCTTGTGGAAGGCCACTTGAGAAGGAGATGATTTCTGGCGACAGAGATCATCTTTGTCCTCATCGTTGTGTTCTTCAATGCCACCCTGGACCTTGCCCACCTTGTAAGGCTTTTGCTCCACCAAGAATATGTCCATGCGGAAAGGAAGTCATCACTACAAGATGCTCTGATCAGAAATCTCTTCTCACTTGTGGTCAGCACTGTGGTAAACTTCTTAATTGTCTGCGCCATCATTGCGACAACACCTGCCATGTGGGTCCCTGTGATTCTTGCGACCTCCTCATCAACGCATCATGTTTCTGCAAGAAAAAGACAGAGATAGTTGTTTGTGGTGACATGACGGTGAAGGGACAGGTAAATGTACAAGAAGATGGTATCTTTTCATGCACTGGGCCTTGTGGAAAGCCTCTTGCTTGTGGAAATCATGTCTGCAAAGATACATGTCATCCTGGTGTTTGTGGGGACTGTGATTTCTTGCCAGGAAGGATTACATCATGCTATTGTGGCAAATCACCTTTACAGGAGGAACGCCATAGTTGTCTGGATCCAATACCGACTTGCTCACAGATATGTGATAAAACCCTCACGTGTGGGTTACATGGTTGTAAAGAGACATGCCATTCCGGGTCCTGTGCACCATGTCGGGTCATGGTAACTCAAAAATGTCGTTGTGGGTCAACCTCTCGCTCTGTCGAATGTTTCAACACCACCATAGAGATAGACATATTCACATGTGACAAACCTTGTGGGCGCAAGAAGAGCTGTGGTAGACATCGTTGCAGCGACAAGTGCTGCCCTCTTTCAAATTCAAACAATGCTGTCACCCAGGGGTTGGACCCACACTTGTGTTCCAAACCTTGTGAGAAGAAGCTAAGATGTGGGCAGCATGACTGTGGATTGTTGTGTCACAGTGGCCACTGCCCGCCTTGCCCCGAGAGAATTTTCACCGACCTGACCTGTGCTTGTGGAAGATCTTCGATTCCACCACCACTACCTTGCGGTACGCCGCCGCCTTCTTGCCAATACCCATGCTCGGTTTCTCAACCATGTGGTCATGTTTCGTCTCATAGCTGTCACTTTGGAGATTGTCCACCATGTTCGGTTCCTATACCAAAGGAATGCATCGGGGGGCACGTTGTTCTCAGAAACATACCGTGTGGTTCAAAAGATATCAGATGTAATAAACTGTGTGGAAAAACAAGGCAGTGTGGAATGCATGCGTGTTCAAGGACTTGCCACCCGGCTCCATGTGATTCTATGATCAGTGGTGGGTCCACTTCTGTTAAGGCTTCATGTGGTCAGACATGTGGTGCACCACGGAGAGACTGTAGGCACACATGTACTTCCCTTTGTCACCCTTATAGCACATGCCCAGATGTAAGGTGTGAGATCCATGTCACAATAACATGTGGTTGTGGTAGAATAACAACAACTGTTCCTTGTGATGCTGGTGGTAACACTTGTGGTTACAGTGCTGACTCTGTTCTCGAAGCATCTGCAATTCAGAAACTGCCAGTGCCACTTCAAGCTGTTGAAGCAACCGGTAAGAAAATCCCACTTGGACAGAGGAAGCTCATGTGTGATGATGAATGCGTAAAAGTGGAACGTAAAAAAGTTCTTGCTGATGCTTTTGGTGTGACTAGTTTGAACTTAGAGGCCCTCCATTTTGGTGAGAATCCTGTGGTTTCTGATGTGTTAGGGGACTTATATAGACGTGATTCAAAGTGGGTTTTGGCGGTGGAAGAGAGATGCAAGATGTTGGTTGTTGGTGGTGGTGGTAGGGGTAGAGGTGGTGCCAAGGTTCATGTGTTCTGTCCAATGTTGAAAGAGAAGAGAGATGCAGTGAGGCTAATTGCTGAGAGGTGGAAACTGTCGATAAGCGCTGCTGGTTGGGAGCCGAAACGGTTTATTGTAGTTCATGTTACACCAAAATCTAAGGCACCTAGTCGGGTTATTGGTGCCAAAGGGTTACATCCACATCCTCTGAGTTTTGATCCTTTGGTAGACATGGAACCGAGGCTAGTTGTGGCTTTGTTTGATCTGCCAAGTGATGCAGATGTGAGTGCGTTGGTATTGAGGTTTGGTGGGGAGTGCGAACTTGTGTGGTTGAATGATAAAAACGCGCTGGCTGTGTTCAGCGATCCAGCTAGAGCTGCAACTGCTATGAGGCGGTTGGATCATGGGTCTGTCTATTATGGAGCCACTGTGGTAAATAGTGGCACCACATCATCATCAACAACTTCATCATCTGGAGGTAGTGCTTGGGGGAGCAATGCTTCCTCAGCAAACCCATGGAAGAAAGCTGTGGTGCAGGAGAGTTCGTTTGCAGACCCAGAAACAACAATACCATCCCCATCCCCATCACCATCACCATGGAAGGTAAATGAAGGACCAATAATCAGTAGTGTATCTGCAAATAGATGGAGCGTCTTGGAGTCGGATAATAGTAATTTGACAAGTCAGGAATCATCAACTAGTTCAAATAGTGCTTTTGTATCAAAACAAGATGATGTTGTGGACGACTGGGAAAAGGCTTTCGACTAAATTCATCGCTCTGGCAGTCGGTTTGTCTTTTGTTTCTAGGCACAGTGACAATGCTGCCAGATCTATTTTGTGTTTTCTTAGTATGTGTTCTTTCTAAATGCTTAATAAAGAACACTTGTGATTGTTTTTATCCAAATGCTTGATGAATCTGAGTTATATCTCTACCACCTTTTTGAGAGCAATGCCAAGTTTACGGCTCTTATTTATTTTATTTATTTTTGTTGCAGAAATTAAATTTTGTCTGAATCTCTGCTTAGAGTAGAGAGCTCGTGAAGCGTGTTACCATGATGATGCCACCATTTTGTGAAGCACAAATTGAACTATCAGGTAAGGAATTCGGTTTTGAAGCTGAAAGCGCAAGGCCTCTTATTGATGTTGCCTTCAAAAGGGATAATTCTGGCAGGGATCTGAAATTCCAGTTATATGATTATAGGCAACTAAGTTCTAACACAAATGTTAGAATGTCTTACTTATATATCTGAATGTTAAGAAAAAAAGTCACCTAATTTCAATTTTGCCGTTAGTAAAAACAAGCACAAGGCCAGTATCCGAGCAACATGTTGAAGCCCAGCAACAAACTGAGGAATTGAACTTTTTTGTAGCAAACCTTCTTCACACCCTGAACAAAAAGTCAACATGTGGTACTTAGAGTGTGTGCGCGTGTATATATTGTTAGAATGCAGTAAGTATTGCAATCACTTAGTTTCTTATATCTCTAGAAATTACCTGTTGATTAAATGATACAATTGGAATCAAAAGCGGAGATCCCAAAAGTTTACAGCACCATTGCTGTGTCCTGTTATATATATGTTTTTGAAATTTGAGAAACTGCTAAAACCAAGGTCCATCTTTTTGCTTAGCCTCAAATGAAAAAAGTGCAGGAATCTTTTTTGACAGCAATACGTACTCCTGTGGAACCAAACAATTTATATGAATACAATTTTCTGTTTTCATTTTTATTATGTTCATATTACCTCATCAGCAGAAGAGACCATGCATGGATTGTCAGTTATGAAATTTGCTACAGTGATGCATGAGTCAGAATATTGTAGTCTCACCTTTACCTCTTTTGGAAGTGATGATGGAGACCTAGATTGTGACTGTAGTAAATATTTTTCAATCGAAAAATCATCATATAAATAAACATGGCCTGATTTTCCAACCACAAGAAAACAATCCTCTTTATGTTTGTTCTGTTCACTACAGGATGAAACAATCTCAAAGTCGACACATGGCTCAGGTGAAGCAATTCCCAGTTTAGTAGTGCGAGATTCAATCTGTTCATTTATTATAACAACCTGCAAACAATTTTGTCACCAAATATAATTTCTTAAACCAGAGTTAACACAAAAAAGTTCTTCAACTGAATTAACTACCAACATAAAGTCGACTTGCTTTCCCTTCTGCGTAAGCCCATTTTAATTTGGCTATTGGGGTTTTATCTAATTTATACCCAGGATTTAATTTAAATAAAGGACCACTTCAAGTTCAGTTTTTGAGTCTATGGAGTGAGGCACACTCCACATTATAATTTCTCCATTGTTGTATGCAATAACTACTTTGCTTCCAAAGGGACAAGCCCAGCATGCAGCTGTCACTTTTTTGGTGTCATGATTTAGTGAGTTAATCAAAAGTTGTAAAGATGTTTGCTATCTTGAATCGACCATAGTGTAACCCATCCACTTTTATAAATTATAAAATTGAGAAATGGCACACGGTCTGAGATTTGAGAGGTTTTTAACAGTCATTAGCATTGAGAAGGGAAAACTATATTGGGCATCACCTTTTACTTTCAGCTGCTGGTTGGGGCAGAATATACATAACATCAGCATCACTGAGATCCTCTGTTGAATTACCTAGGATAGGTTGACCCCTCAAAAGTCAAAGATAATATAAAGGCTCCTGCATCATACTACTATCTTATAATATAACTGTCTGAAAGTGAAGGGACATTTATGCAAGTTGTTAAAAAATGTGGATCATCTTGAGATGCCTGCATACTACTATCTTATAACATACCTATTTATTACACGTATAAAAACTGTAACCTTAAAGCTTATATCTTTATAATCGCTAAAAGCACCCTTATAAGTTTGAAAAACACTTGCATGTAAAAGGTACGTTTTCATTATATACATGCACATGAGCTAAGGACTTCATCTCTATGTCCCAAACCTATGTAGATACAACATTTTTTTTGTCTCACATTAAATTTGTGGATTTAGCATGTCAATAAAAAGCATACGTTAACGGAAACTATTCTACGAAAATGAGGAGAGTTGAATTGCATCAATTTAGATCCAAAGGACATACCTCAATATGATTTTTTGCATTAATGTTTATAAGGAACTGTTGGTTGTGAATGAACTGAAAGATAGCAAAATTAGTTTATGATCTGAAGCAGAGGGAATTACAGTAATTTATAGGGGAAATCTAGAGGATGAAAAACCTGCAAAAATTTGCTTGGCGCTGCCTCTGGAGATTCCATTACAACTTGAGTGCTATCTTGTCCAAATAACTTAATTCGGCCATCTCTAATGAAAAAGAAAAATCCTATTAGTCAGATATTGAATCAAGAACACTCTACGGACAAGTCTCTTAATTTTGTGTATAATTACTTTTTTTTCTTTTAAATATATTTAATGAACTGCAAATATATTGGAGTTGGGACCTCAGCCTCTCTAAGGTTTGCCCTCCTCACACCCTCCCAGACCCTACCAATAGCTCTGCTATAAGTGAGATTATACCGGGTACATTTGTTTGTTTGACATGAACATCACTACTATACCATAAGTAGCAGTAGGAGATACAGAATTTGACATTAAGGGTAACAGAAGCATACATGGTTGACATGGCAAGAATCTTCTGAATAGGGTCATAGGCAAGCAAGTTACATCCTGATGGAAGGCCATAATGGTAAACAGGGCCGGCCCCGAGAATCCTCAAAACGTTTTGGGCCCAGGACATGTAAAAAAAAGGGCCCCATAATACAAACTCATAATGTCATAATCAAAAACAAAAACAAACGAATAACGATTAACGAATCATACATAACGATTATTTTGTTATTTCTTAATCCAGTGGGCCTTTTTTAATTTATAAATGGGTTAATAGGATAAATTGATAATACAAGTAGTAGACATTTTTTTAAATTTCTAAGTGGCCTTTTATAAAATTTATATATATATATAAAAATTTAAAAACTACGGCCCCTTATGAGACCAGCCCCGGACGAGCCCTCCCCCCACCCTAAGGGTCGCCCGTGCGCACATGTAAGAATAGTATGTAAGCACATATATAGTGAATAAGGAAGTGGAGCAAATTAAAGGCTTACCGAATGACAGTGGTTGGTGTGGGAGCGACTCTCTGTTGAAGAAGGTGGAAGAGGTTTACGGTTTCAAAACCCTGAAATTTGGCGGTCGGTGATCAACGCGGTGCGCTAATATGCGCCGGGTTATAAAGGAGGGGGTGTAAGCTTCTTACGAAGATGGGTAAAAAGTAAAAACTATGGGGTTTGGTTAAATTAGAAATTATGAGTGTCGTTCGTACAGTAATATTAACGTGGTTAGCTACACAATTAAGTCTGTGCGTTTGTGAATCTCGTTGCACGTGTTACGGCTGTGACATTAACGTTGTTAAGTACGAGTACATAGACGAGTATAAAACTAGTTACAAGGGTTTGTGAGAATCTCTTTCAAATTCTTAGTAATCAAGTAGCAATCTCAACTCAAGATCACAAGGGCCTTGTCATTTTCTTAAATGTACTTATGCTTCTGTTTTAAAAGCAATCCGTTTTCTCCTCTTTTCATGCATTTTTATCGGCTAAACTGAAATATTTTCTGTTTGATGCATTATTTCTCTATGATAAGGGTGTGTTTGTTTACAACTTCCTCTACATGTTAGTTTCATTTTGAAAATTGAAGGCTACATAGTTTTTTATTGCATAAAATCAAATTATGATTGTTTAAAGTGTCATTTTTTTTACAGTGCAGTTTTCTTAGAAGATTATGTATGAAATGCTGTTCTTTTAACTACTATTAACTTATTCATAATGGTTAGAGATACAAGTTAATTTGGAATATTTTAGAAAAAAAAATGTAATGCAATTTATATAAGAAATTGAAAAATGATTCAAATGCTTCAAAACAAATGCTTAAAAATATTTCCACACGAAATAGTCCATCAACTCAATTCTGTTATATGAATTCTCTACACTTTTCTATATACATGTGGAGGTGAATACACATACACAGCTTTCACCATGTCATCGAAGGAATTGCGATACATTAGATCCTCTGCCAGATGTCCTATGCTCATCTGCAAAGTGACATATCAGTTGGTAATATTTTCATTTCCCGCCAAGAAAGTAATTAAGAAGATAAAATAAAAAGAGAATATTATTCGGTACCCAACAATTGGATGAGTAAAGCTTTAGAAGTTTTTTTAGTATATATATATATAAATTTTATAAAAGGCCACTTAGAAATTTAAAAAAATGTTTACTACTTGTATTATCAATTTATCCTATTAACCCATTTATAAATTAAAAAAGGCCCACTGGATTAAGAAATAACAAAAATAATCGTTATGTATGATTCGTTAATCGTTATTCGTTTGTTTTTGTTTTTGATTATGACATTATGAGTTTGTATTATGGGGCCCTTTTTTTTACATGTCCTGGGCCCAAAACGTTTTGAGGATTCTCGGGGTCGGCCCTGTTTACCATTATGGCCTTCCATCAGGATGTAACTTGCTTGCCTATGACCCTATTCAGAAGATTCTTGCCATGTCAACCATGTATGCTTCTGTTACCCTTATTGTCAAATTCTGTATCTCCTACTGCTACTTATGGTATAGTAGTGATGTTCATGTCAAACAAACAAATGTACCCGATATAATCCCACTTATAGCAGAGCTACTGGTAGGGTCTGGGAGGGTGTGAGGAGGGCAAACCTTAGAGAGGCTGAGGTCCCAACTCCAATATATTTGCAGTTCATTAAATATATTTAAAAGAAAAAAAAGTAATTATACACAAAATTAAGAGACTTGTCCGTAGAGTGTTCTTGATTCAATATCTGACTAATAGGATTTTTCTTTTTCATTAGAGATGGCCGAATTAAGTTATTTGGACAAGATAGCACTCAAGTTGTAATGGAATCTCCAGAGGCAGCGCCAAGCAAATTTTTGCAGGTTTTTCATCCTCTAGATTTCCCCTATAAATTACTGTAATTCCCTCTGCTTCAGATCATAAACTAATTTTGCTATCTTTCAGTTCATTCACAACCAACAGTTCCTTATAAACATTAATGCAAAAAATCATATTGAGGTATGTCCTTTGGATCTAAATTGATGCAATTCAACTCTCCTCATTTTCGTAGAATAGTTTCCGTTAACGTATGCTTTTTATTGACATGCTAAATCCACAAATTTAATGTGAGACAAAAAAAATGTTGTATCTACATAGGTTTGGGACATAGAGATGAAGTCCTTAGCTCATGTGCATGTATATAATGAAAACGTACCTTTTACATGCAAGTGTTTTTCAAACTTATAAGGGTGCTTTTAGCGATTATAAAGATATAAGCTTTAAGGTTACAGTTTTTATACGTGTAATAAATAGGTATGTTATAAGATAGTAGTATGCAGGCATCTCAAGATGAGCCACATTTTTTAACAACTTGCATAAATGTCCCTTCACTTTCAGACAGTTATATTATAAGATAGTAGTATGATGCAGGAGCCTTTATATTATCTTTGACTTTTGAGGGGTCAACCTATCCTAGGTAATTCAACAGAGGATCTCAGTGATGCTGATGTTATGTATATTCTGCCCCAACCAGCAGCTGAAAGTAAAAGGTGATGCCCAATATAGTTTTCCCTTCTCAATGCTAATGACTGTTAAAAACCTCTCAAATCTCAGATCGTGTGCCATTTCTCAATTTTATAATTTATAAAAGTGGATGGGTTACACTATGGTCGATTCAAGATAGCAAACATCTTTACAACTTTTGATTAACTCACTAAATCATGACACCAAAAAAGTGACAGCTGCATGCTGGGCTTGTCCCTTTGGAAGCAAAGTAGTTATTGCATACAACAATGGAGAAATTATAATGTGGAGTGTGCCTCACTCCATAGACTCAAAAACTGAACTTGAAGTGGTCCTTTATTTAAATTAAATCCTGGGTATAAATTAGATAAAACCCCAATAGCCAAATTAAAATGGGCTTACGCAGAAGGGAAAGCAAGTCGACTTTATGTTCTTGGTGCTTCTAACTTCTCTTCTGCAAATTCGTTACAGGTAGTTAATTCAGGTGAAGAACTTTTTTGTGTTAACTCTGGTTTAAGAAACTATATTTGGTGACAAAATTGTTTGCAGGTTGTTATAATAAATGAACAGATTGAATCTCGCACTACTAAACTGGGAATTGCTTCACCTGAGCCATGTGTTGACTTTGAGATTGTTTCATCCTGTAGTGAACAGAACAAACATAAAGAGGATTGTTTTCTTGTGGTTGGAAAATCAGGCCATGTTTATTTATATGATGATTTTTCGATTGAAAAATATTTACTACAGTCACAATCTAGGTCTCCATCATCACTTCCAAAAGAGGTAAAGGTGAGACTACCATATGCTGACTCATGCATCACTGTAGCAAAGTTCATAGCTAACAATCCATGCATGGTCTCTTCTGCTGATGAGGTAATATGAACATAATAGAAATGAAAACAGAAAATTGTATTCATATAAATTGTTTGGTTCCACAGGAGTACGTATTGCTGTCAAAAAAGATTCCTGCACTTTTTTCATTTGAGGCTAAGCAAAAAGATGGACCTTGGTTTTAGCAGTTTCTCAAATTTCAAAAACATATATATAACAGGACACAGCAATGGTGGTGTAAACTTTTGGGATCTCCGCTTTTGATTCCAATTGTATCATTTAATCAACAGGTAATTTCTAGAGCTATAAGAAACTAAGTGATTGAAATACTTACTGCATTCTAACAGTATATACACGCGCACACACTCTAAGTACCACATGTTGACTTTTTGTTCAGGGTGTGAAGAAGGTTTGCTACAAAAAGAAGTTCAATTCCTCAGTTTGTTGCTGGGCTTCAACATGTTGCTCGGATACTGGCCTTGTGCTTGTTTTTACTAACGGCAAAATTGAAATTAGGTGACTTTTTTCTTAACATTCAGATATATAAGTAAGACATTCTAACATTTGTGTTAGAACTTAGTTGCCTATAATCATATAACTGGAATTTCAGATCCCTGCCAGAATTATCCCTTTTGAAGGCAACATCAATAAGAGGCCTTGCGTTTCAGCTTCAAAACCGAATTCCTTACCTAATAGTTCAATTTGTGCTTCACAAAATGGTGACATCATCATGGTAACACGCTTCACGAGCTCTCTACTCTAAGCAGAGATTCAGACAAAATTTAATTTCTGCAACAAAAATAAATGAAATAAATAAGAGCCGTAAACTTGGCATTGCTCTCAAAAAGGTGGTAGAGATATAAATCAGATTCATCAAGCATTTGGATAAAAACAATCAAAAGTGTTCTTTATTAAGCATCAAGAAAGAACACATACTAAGAAAACACAAAATAGATCTGGCAGCATTGTCACCGTGCCTAGAAACAAAAGACAAACCGACTGCCAGAGCGATGAATTTAGTCGAAAGCCTTTTCCCAGTCGTCCACAACATCATCTTGTTTTGATACAAAAGCACTATTTGAACTAGTTGATGATTCCTGACTTGTCAAATTACTATTATCCGACTCCAAGACGCTCCATCTATTTGCAGATTCACTACTGATTATTGGTCCTTCATTTACCTTCCATGGTGATGGTGATGGTGATGGTGATGGGGATGGTATTGTTTTTTCTGGGTCTGAAAACGAACTCTCCTGCACCACGGCTTTCTTCCATGGGTTTGCTGAGGGAGCATTGCTCCCCCAAGCACTACCTCCAGATGATGAAGTTGTTGATGATGATGTGGTGCCACTAATTACCACAGTGGCTCCATAATAGACAGACCCATGATCCAACCGCCTCATAGCAGTTGCAGCTCTAGCTGGATCGCTGAACACAGCCAGCGCGTTTTTATCATTCAACCACACAAGTTCGCACTCACCACCAAACCTCAATACCAACGCACTCACATCTGCATCACTTGGCAGATCAAACAAAGCCACAACTAGCCTCGGTTCCATGTCTACCAAAGGATCAAAACTCAGAGGATGTGGATGTAACCCTTTGGCACCAATAACCCGACTAGGTGCCTTAGATTTTGGTGTAACATGAACTACAATTAACCGTTTCGGCTCCCAACCAGCAGCGCTTATCGACAGTTTCCACCTCTCAGCAATTAGCCTCACTGCATCTCTCTTCTCTTTCAACATTGGACAGAACACATGAACCTTGGCACCACCTCTACCCCTACCACCACCACCAACAACCAACATCTTGCATCTCTCTTCCACTGCCAAAACCCACTTTGAATCACGTCTATATAAGTCCCCTAACACATCAGAAACCACAGGATTCTCACCAAAATGGAGGGCCTCTAAGTTCAAACTAGTCACACCAAAAGCATCAGCAAGAACTTTTTTACGTTCCACTTTTACGCATTCATCATTACACATGAGCTTCCTCTGTCCAAGTGGGATTTTCTTACCGGTTGCTTCAACCGCTTGAAGTGGCACTGGCAGATTCTGAATTGCAGATGCTTCGAGAACAGAGTCAGCACTGTAACCACCAGCGTCACAAGGAACAGTTGCTGTTATTCTACCACAACCACATGTTATTGTGACAGGGAACTCACACCTTACATCTGGGCATGTGCTATAAGGGTGACAAAGGGAAGTACATGTGTGCCTACAGTCTCTCCGTGGTGCACCACATGTCTGACCACATGAAGCCTTAACAGAAGTGGACCCACCACTGATCATAGAATCACATGGAGCCGGGTGGCAAGTCCTTGAACACGCATGCATTCCACACTGCCTTGTTTTTCCACACAGTTTATTACATCTGATATCTTTTGAACCACACGGTATGTTTCTGAGAACAACGTGCCCCCCGATGCATTCCTTTGGTATAGGAACCGAACATGGTGGACAATCTCCAAAGTGACAGCTATGAGACGAAACATGACCACATGGTTGAGGAACCGAGCATGGGTATTGGCAAGAAGGCGGCGGCGTACCGCAAGGTAGTGGTGGTGGAATCGAAGATCTTCCACAAGCACAGGTCAGGTCGGTGAAAATTCTCTCGGGGCAAGGCGGGCAGTGGCCACTGTGACACAAAAATCCACAGTCATGCTGCCCACATCTTAGCTTCTTCTCACAAGGTTTGGAACACAAGTGTGGGTCCAACCCCTGGGTGACAGCATTGTTTGAATTTGAAAGAGGGCAGCACTTGTCGCTGCAACGATGTCTACCACAGCTCTTCTTGCGCCCACAAGGTTTGTCACATGTGAATATGTCTATCTCTATGGTGGTGTTGAAACATTCGACAGAGCGAGAGGTTGACCCACAACGACATTTTTGAGTTACCATGACCCGACATGGTGCACAGGACCCGGAATGGCATGTCTCTTTACAACCATGTAACCCACACGTGAGGGTTTTATCACATATCTGTGAGCAAGTCGGTATTGGATCCAGACAACTATGGCGTTCCTCCTGTAAAGGTGATTTGCCACAATAGCATGATGTAATCCTTCCTGGCAAGAAATCACAGTCCCCACAAACACCAGGATGACATGTATCTTTGCAGACATGGTTTCCACAAGCAAGAGGCTTTCCACAAGGCCCAGTGCATGAAAAGATACCATCTTCTTGTACATTTACCTGTCCCTTCACCGTCATGTCACCACAAACAACTATCTCTGTCTTTTTCTTGCAAAAACATGATGCGTTGATGAGGAGGTCGCAAGAATCACAGGGACCCACATGGCAGGTGTTGTCGCAATGATGGCGCAGACAATTAAGAAGTTTACCACAGTGCTGACCACAAGTGAGAAGAGATTTCTGATCAGAGCATCTTGTAGTGATGACTTCCTTTCCGCATGGACATATTCTTGGTGGAGCAAAAGCCTTACAAGGTGGGCAAGGTCCAGGATGGCATTGAAGAACACAACGATGAGGACAAAGATGATCTCTGTCGCCAGAAATCATCTCCTTCTCAAGTGGCCTTCCACAAGGTTCTCCACAGGAATGTGGTGTGAGATATGGATCGGAAGGGGGGTCCTGCCTCTTTCCACAGAAACAAGCATAGCGGATGTCCTTAGAGGAGATGAGCTGCACAGACTGACAGCCCGGGCATCGCCAATTAAAGCCTTGTTTTGTCTCAGCAGACAAGTCGATGGAAGTAGGCGCTCTAGCCCATTTTTTGATACAATGCAAATGGAAAATAGAGAAGCAGCTGGAGCAAGACCAGATAGGGGCAGAGCGCTTGACCATATCATAACATATCATGCACTCGATTGTCCCCTTTAGAAGTTTGTCTTGAATTTCTTGAACAAGCTGAGGTAAACAACCTCCTTTTCTTCTATCTCTATCTCCCCGACTATGCCTGTTCTGAACATTTCCTATATTATTATGTGGACGTATATCACCATTTCCATCTGAGTTTGAAGCACCAGCATCTACGGCACTTGATGCTCTGGGAATCCATTCTTGACGACGGGGAAACCTGGACCTTCTATCATTTCGAACCTGAGAGCTCCTCATATCCACCTACATACAAATTCTTACAATTATCAGAAATCAATCGCTCAATCAAAACAAACAGTAATCTAAATTCAAAACCCTAGTTTCACAAATTGATAATTTTACCTGATCGGAGGTTGGAGAAGAAGTTGCAATCTCGCCTGTTGAATCAGAAATCCCAAATCTAATCAAACCAACTTAACCCTAGGGTGATGAAAACGGAAAATGGATCAAAGGTACGGACAGAGAGAGAGAAGGGAAATCAGTTTAACCTACCGTTACTGATTCGATACGATACGATACGATACGAAGTAATTTGGGGCGGTGAGCTTTATTATAGGGAGACCCAACCCACCCTTGGGAGCCAAGCCAATTGCATATGCGTGCGTGGTCACCAATCCAAGGAAAAATTTAATTTAATTTCTGTAACAAAAATAAATATAAACTCTTTTTGAATTTCTAATTACTAACTTCATAATATTTACATTTCGTATTTTGTTATATCTGTCAAGAATTTTAAATATGTTAAATTTATTTACCTTCCTTTAAAGTTGTCTAATGATATAATTTTTTTTTATACTAGGTTACAAACCCGTGTATTACACGGAGTTGGATAAATAAGATATTAAACAGTTATTAATAAGCGAAAAAACAAAAGAAATAGTTAAGAAAACAAATATTAAATAAATAAAATATTTATAAAGTAAATATTAATAAAGAAGATAATAAATAATTAAGAAACAATAAGTGAAAAAAATTTCATCTAATTACTTATTTATTAGGTATAGTTTAGGCTCACAGAAAAATAAGCTGTGAAATTTTCAAACGGTTACAAAACCATGGGCTCACAGAATTGTGGCACGTGATGCAACCAAATACTTATCTATTAGGTATAACTTAGTGTGAAATATAAAATAAAAATTTATATTATTTTGATTATAATATAACTATCTGACTGCTTTCACTGTGAACTCAGCCACCCCACCCCCTTCCATACACATGAATCTTCATAGTCTTTACGCTGTGTTCCCGAGTCTCATTTAAGGAGGGAAAAGAAATGAAAAGGAAATAAACCTTTGTTTCAGAGTTTTTTTGAAGGGGGGAAAGAAAGAAAATAAGGGGAAGAGTGTTCCTTAGATTTTTTTAAGAAGAGAAAGGAAGGCCTATTTATATCCTTCCATATTGGAAAGATTTGGAGAGAAAGGAGAGAAAAGAAAGGAAAAGAAAAAAGGGAAATGCCTCTTCTATAACCATAACCATTACCGATTGATCGATTACGACATGGTCGATTAACCGTCGGTTATGGGTCGGTTTCGGTTAACTTTGGTTAATTAACCAATATAATTAGCTTAGACTTTTAAACCAAAATTTAAACTAATATATTATTGTTGGGCCATGTTTGTACAAATATATATCTATATAGGTGAAGGTTCAAATAAGAAGTGATATTTCGGTAAGAACCCTAAGAAATGATAAAAACCTTAAAAACGGTATCAAACGAACTTCGATTTCATATGGCCGCATAAAAAATTTCGAGTCACTTCGATGGTTCAGGTTGGGTAAGGTTCATCACATAACAAAAATCCAATACAATAATAAAAAAACATCGTAATTAGAAATTAAAAACACATAATATAAATAAATCAGTCTTTTTGAATTAAAAAAAACTAGAGTGGGGGGATTCCTTTTGGGCTTTAATTCACACATTTTGTTTGGTATGGATCATGATGCTTTCATATCTGAACATTCCGGAGGGACGTTTTCATTTATAGAAGATGCTTTTGCTCATTGTATTGGTGGGCTTTTGAGTGTTGTGGTTCAAGACTTCTAGTTGAAATTATGTGTGTTCATCTCGTGTTACGCTTCAGGTCTGTCAAAGCCGAAAGTTACAAAGTGGGTATTGATGAGGTCAGGAGATCAGGATTTATTGAAGTCGGTGATTTATATGCTGAAGAAGAGAGAGATTTTCTTGTAGCAATAGATATTCTGGTTGAAGAATCAAGTAATGATATGTCATTTATGTTTAGAGTTACTTATAAGGACCCAAAAACATTATGATCCATAAATAAAGGATTTAAAGCCCACAAGGAAGAAGCCACGGGCCCAAATGAATTTAAAAAAAAATGACGGTAGGGGGATTCGAACCCATTTCGTCTAGGTTATAAACCAAAGACTAAAGCACTACACCACTTGTTGAACTTTCTATAGGGGTTCATCCTGTAATTTAATAAGGGGTTCCGGTGAACCCCACCTGGTCTATATAGGTCCGCCCCTGATTACGCTACAGAAAAATGGACGTTTGGTTATATGAATACTTACGCTACAAAACAAATTTTTTTTTAAAAGAGACAAAAAAAAACTAGTTAAAAATGGATAAATATGAATATTTGAGAAATTTCAAAGTTTTAGTAATAATATGGGTAAAAAACTAGTTAAAAATGGGTAAATATGAATATTTGAGAAATTTTAAAAATGGGTAAACAAAAACAAGCATATTTTTAAACTAAAAAAATAGGGATTGTACTATGATTTTTTTTATATAAGATTATTGAGTTTATATTATAGGGGCCCACATTTTTTACATGCCTCGGGTCCAAAACATATAAAGGATACAAATTCCATATATACTAGTACAATTTTAAAAAAAAACTAACGCTTGTAAACATTGTGTTAGGCCTAAAATGATCCGTACATACAATTCATCTAAAGAAAATCAAATTTATTTAATATTTCTTTAAAGTGATTCACATTTTTCTAACTTAACATAAACTATTTAATCTGTTACAAAAAAATTATGTATTTTTGAAACCGACTCTGTTCTACGGCCCACGAGCATTCTCCACGGTAGGGTTTCAGGCTTATTAAGCCTGTGATAAAATCCACAAAATAAAAAATAATTATGCCCTAAAAAAGGAAATAAAATCCCAACGGTATACTGCCGCGCAATACGTCACCGCCTCATCGTTTCCGATTCAAAATCTGAAAACCCTAATAAGAGTTACATTATTCGGTATTTTGTTTCTTTAAAAACAAGAATCGCTCGTTTATTGAACGGTGGGGGCTAGGGTTTTTCAATCATTAGACGATGTAGCCGATAATCATCAAGATATACAAGGTACTTTCTCTTCAATTGCATGGTAAGAACAACTCTAATTGGTTTTCTGTTGTTATACTCGCAAGCATTTGTGGATTTTGATGATGATCTGATTGCTTGTCGAAATACTGCTCTAATTGTAGTTGCCCTAGATTGATTTGTTACAAGTGTTTTGCAATTTTATTGTATGGATTTGATACTTGAGGAAATTAATTTAACCTAGAAATAGTGTTGATGAAGCAGAGTGGTATTATTGATATTCTAATAGGAAACGTTATCGTTCTATTTTTTTTTAAATCTCCATGTTGGATAAACTTCCTATAAACTAAAATGTTTGCTATAGAAAGGTGCATTATTGATCCATGATAAGGTAGTTCAGACACCTGTAAATATGAATTTAGTAGCTGAAAAACTCTCATGAGTTCAGGACAAATGATTTAGTGAATAAATGATTGATAATTTTGTGTTATTCTTGTCACTTAACTTGTTTACTTCTGTCTTATTTTTTTTACTTTCTAACAATGAAGTACTTTTACATGTCTTGTGACTCGAATCCCCTTACTATAACACTAAAACACATGTGGCCTATCTCAACCTGTCTTGTACTTTGGTAGTTCGTGTGTATGTAGGCTGTTGTAGCGGGTGTTGCCTTTTGTTTTTTTAGTTTCTGATTTATGGTTCACGATTCACGCCTTCAACGTCTCAAGACTTTGATTACTGTTTTTGATTCGCTGTCCATCTTCACGATTCGTGTTCAGGTACTAATTGTGTATATTGGTATTTAACTGGGATTTTCAGTAGTTGTGCTTGATATATGCTTAATTTATACTTGATGTCTACTTATTATATGCTTAATTTCTTAGATTTTTTTGGTTGATATTGCTAATTTTATGCTAGATTTATGTTTAGTGTTTAGTCTAAGCTTCAAATGTTCTGTTCTGCTTTGAAATTAGTATGATACTTGGTTGTATGTGTCCGATTAAGTCTAGCTGGTTTTTGGTGATTTGATTCCATAATTAAGAATGTTGAATCATACAAAAGATTTATGTTGACAGATTATAATGTGTATGTTTGATATTAATTATATGGCGAACTCTGTACATGATATGATATTATGATTGGTAGTACTTAAACTTACTAAAACTGACATGTTTTCTATTTCTAATCACTGTTCAGAATTTTAACTCGAAAATTGGACCTGCCTTAACTTAGAAGGTGTATTCTCTTCAATTTTGTTTCAGTTACAACTCATAAGTCTCTACATTTAGTATGTAGTTCTGTCACTTGCACCTAGAGGATCCTACATAGCAGACCAAAATTGACAACTTTATGGTTCAAGAACTTAGGTAATGCATAAATATGTTGGTTTTTTTACATATGTAAGTCTTTGTAAAATCAAAACACAATCGATAACAAATCCTATTTTTTTGTTGTGTTTTTTTAGATTATAGGTTTACACAGCAAGAATTTCTAGCTTGCAAGCCAATTCATACCCCCAAATGGGTATGTATCTTTATTTCCTCATGGTTATTAATCTACTGCAGGTGATTTCAGCATTCATGCTTGTGACAGTTGTCTTCATACCTACAGGACTTGCTTCCCTCAAAGTGAAAGGTCTGCTGCACTTGCTACCATTTTAGCTGCACGAAAACGCATTAAAGATAACTGCAACTCAAACGGTGAAGTCGGAATCGAGCAAACCACTGCAACATTGAAGATGCAAGTTTTACAGGTATGAAGACGATTGTCATAATTAGTGTTAGTCCTAGCTTTATACCCGTTCTCTGTTCGGGTATTTCAACAGAAAATTAAAGATTAGTTTTATGTTACTCTAATTATGATTGATAGAGTAATATTCGAAAGATTAGTTTCATATATGTATTTGAAATCAGGCTGATATGCTGATTGGTTATTAGTGGGAGGTGGAAAGCTGGGCTGGTAGCAGGGCATGTTTTACTGCTTTCATCACCATAAATACATATATATTGGGATAAGAAGGGGTTGTTTGGGATTACTTATTGAGAGTGCTTTTTGCTTTTTGATACAGGAGATAAGCATAAACAAAATCATTTTCTAATAATTTGCAGAATTTCGTTATTTGTCATATTGCTTTCTAATTTTTTTAAAATCTCCATGTTGGCTAAACTTCCTATAAACAAAAATGTTTGCTATAGAAAGGTGCATTATTTCTCCATGATAAGGTAGTTAGACACCTGTAAATATGAATTTAGTAGCTGAAAAAATCTCATGAGTTCAGGCAAATGATTTAGTGAATAAATGATTGATAATTTTGTGTTATTCTTGTCACTTAACTTATTTTTTTTACGTTCTAACAATGGTGTTTTTTCACATGTTTTGTGGTTTAACAATGACGACTTGAATCCCCTTACTATAACACCAAAACACATTTGACCTATTTGTACTTGTCTTGTACTTTAGTAGATCGCGTGTATGTAGGTTGTTTTAGCAGGTATTGCTTTTTGTGTTAAATGTTCTGTTGCTACTGTGTTCTTGTTTATCTTGACTTTTTTTTTTAAATTTTAGTTAACCTTCTTTCTTGGTGATGGGATTTTATTCGTACAACTTACCAAGTTTCTTACCCTTGACTTCCATTTACTTTATTTGGTTTTGAACTTTTAATGGATAGAGTTACATATGTTCTTAACGTTTTCCATTGTTTTTGATGTCCAAGCTCACTTGTTTTTGTACATTTGTATACTTTTTGGTCCAATTAACGTTTTCCACTTACATGAACACCTAAATACTCATTTCAACGTGTTTTGTACTTTTCTGTTCAAGATGTGTAAATAGGTTGTTATTGTTGTGGGAATTGATTTCTTGATAAAGGTCTTTTTTTGCTACTTATATTGTGTGGATTTTGACTTTGTATGGTTGAACACTCCCATACTATTTATCCTACATTTGAGAACGGGGAATCCCTTTTAACACCTAAAAACTTGATTCAAGCTGTTTTGTACTTTGAGGCTTGTACTTTACAGTTTATCAGGTGTATGTAGGCTGTTATTGTTGGATTTCGTTCTTGACAAAGGTCTTTCCTTTGCTAATTCTTTTACGCTGATTTTGACTTTGACTTTGACGTTGTTATTGTTATTTTCTTTTTTGGTAATGAGATATTTTCAATATATTTGACCGAGCTTTGCTGTTTCCTTATATTTTCTTCAATTTTTACCTTTACACTCTTATATTGGAAATGTCTTACCATACATTCGAGAACTAAGAATCACCTTACTAGAACACCTAAACACCCATTTAAACATGTTATGTACTTTGAGGCTTGTACTTAACGGTTGAGCGGGTGTATGTTGGTTGTTGTCTTAGGGACTGATTTCTTAACAAGGATGGGGATTGCTCTCTTAATAAGGGTGTTTTCGGTTCCACTCCATTTTATTCTTTTATTCTTGATAATGAGATATCATTTCCTATATTTTATCAGAAGTAACTTACTTTATTTCAAGAACTGAGATTCTGCTTACACGAACGCCTAATCACTCATTTCAACGCGTCTTGTACTTTGGGGCTTGTACTTTTTCGTTGATGAGGTGTAAAAGGCTGTCATTGTTGTGGGAATTACTTTCTTAATAAAGGTCTTTATTTTGGTTTTCATTTTGTGTTGATTTTTACTTTGTTTTTTCATTTCTTTTTCTTGATAATGGGATATTTTGGCTATAGTTTAATGATTTTCTACCTGGCTTCACACCTTACATTCAAGATATGCAATTCCCTTTACTAGAACACCTAAAAACCCGTTACAATGTGTATTGGTACTCTGAGGCTTGTACTTTGCACTTGATTTGGGTGCACATAGGTTGTTATTGGATCGAGAATTGCTCTCTTAATAAAGTTGTTTGCCTTTCTATTTCATATGCGCTGCTTTTGATTTTGTTGTTTTTACTATATGTTTTATTTGGTAATGTGGTTTTTGTAAGTATAGTTTTCCTACTTCATTTGATTTTGGCCTTTTAGTTAATGGGGCTACATATGTTCTCAAATTTTTTTCATTGTTATCATTTTCACTTCCAAACTTTATTGGTTTTTTTCATAATCTTTTTGACCTGTTTTTCTCTTTTTTTTTAACTTATGTTCTTGTTGTTTGACTTGTTTACTTTTGGCTTACTTTTACCATGAATCCTTAACTAGAACACCTAAACATTCATTTCAAAGAGTATTGTACTTTATGGCTTGTACAATTCACCCGTTTTCTGTTCTTGACATCACTTACTTTTCTTTTCTTTTCTTTTTTGACATTTTAATTAATGAGTTTACATATGCTCTCAACTTTTGACATTGTTTTTTATTTTTTATTTTGGCTTCCTAACTTATTTATTTTGGTTAAGTTTATTATGTTTTGTTTGTCATTTGTTTTATGTTTCCTGAACTGATAATGAACATTAGTGGGGCCCAATTAAGTATCTTCAAAGAGAAAAGCATATACATGTTGATGGATTTGTGTTCAGGTTGAATTGCATAATATACTCCACGTTGAATTAAACATTTTATTTTATTTTTTAGTTATCTATGCATTAAGATTAATCTTGTATGACCCACTGTTGTGTGTTCTTGCAGCTAATGAATTTACCTGTATGCTACTGTGTTATTATATATGAACCATTTGAGAATATTAGTGTCAGATTAGTTATTTGAAAAGTGGTTTAGAATTTGATTTTGTCGGGTTGAAACAGAACCCAACTGAATTCGAAGTTACCTGTTTTGCCCAATTGCCTCATCTAGTTGATATCATCAGTTAGAATACTACTGATAGGTTAATTCCAGCTCGTCAATGACAGCCTTTTGACAGGCTGTCTGATCGCTTCTGGCCAGAATCAATCAAAGCTTGATTTATGCAATTTAGGGTCATTTCCTTTCTTGTAGATTAGAAAGCAATTATCTTTCATTATAAATAGGGAATAGAATTACTTGTTAGAATGTACCAGTATTTTTCTTTGAATCAATATATAAAAGAATCTGGGAGTCCCCCTAAAATCTGTTGTGTTCTTGTTCATTTGATCCATTTTTCTATTAATTGGTATCAGAGCCAAGATCGCTGGCTCGAGGAAGACCGAGAAGAAAAAAGGAAGTGATCATCGATGCCATGAGGGAATGATGAGAACGCACTGGTACAGGCTGCAAGAGAGACAAGCAACGTCTCTTTGCAGTGTCCCAAACTCACGTCGACCAACTACACGGTGTGGTCGATTATGATGAAGACGATTCTTGCTGCTAATGGCTTGAAAGACACCATTAGGAAATACAACAAAGGAGAAGAAGAAGTACACTGCTTTGGCGTTGATTTTTCAATCAATACCGGAAGAAATCCTTCTCCAAGTTGCTAAATACACCGAACCTAAGGACGTGTGGGAGGCTTTGCGTGTTCGGTATTTGGGGGCTGACCGGGTCCAGAAAGCTCGACTACAAACTCTGAGAAGCGAGCTCGAAGCCTTGAAGATGGATGAGGCAGAGACTATAGATAATTTTGCTGCCAAGTTGGGGGGTGTGCAAACCAAATACAAGACTCTAGGAGTATCACTTGAAGATGAAATACTGGTAAGAAAATTCTTGAACTCTATGCCTGATAAGTATCTGCCTATTGTATCCTCGATTGAGCAGTTTGCAGAAATCAAAAGCATGTCATTCGAAGAGGTAGTTGGGCGGTTAAAGGCATATGAAGAAAGGAACAAGTTCAAACGTGTGAATGGAGAGTCATCCCAAGGGAAACTCCTGTTCACCCAAACTGAAGGCCATAATAATCAGAGAACATATCACTATCGAGGTCGAGGTAGAGGAAGAGGTTGGTTTCATGGAAGAGGAAGAGGAAGAGGAAATAGAAATTCCTGGAACAATGATCGAGAATCTGAGCAAGAAGGACAGTTTGAAGACAGAAGAATGAATTTTGAAGATCAGAATGAGAGACAAGACAGAAGGAAGAATCTAAGGTGCTATAACCGTGACAAGATCGGGCACTATTCAAGCGAGTGTAAAGCTCCCAGCAAAGGGAAAGAATAGGTGAATTTAGCATGGAAAGAAGATGACGATCCAACCTTGCTAGTGGCAGTATGCTCGAAGGTGACTTTGAACGAGAAGAGAGTGTTTCCTGAGGTGTATGCAAAAGATAAGTGTGAAGATGGAACGTGGTTTTTAGACAACGGTGCAAGCAACCACATGACTGGGCAAAGGAGCTATTTTTCTGAATTGGATGAAAAAGTAACAGGTTTAGTAAAATTTGGGGATGGATCAACGGTTGAAATCAGAGGTAAGGGTTATGTAACCGTGCAGTGTAAGAACGGTGATCATAGGGTCTTTGGCGATGTGTTCTATATACCTAAACTAAGCAACAGCATCCTTAGCTTGGGGCAGTTAGATGAAAGGGGGTGTAAGGTGGTGATGGCAGATGGAATTTTAAAGCTTTATGAAAGATCTAACAATCTGCTGATGAAGGTTCAGAGAAGCAAGAATAGATTGTACAAAGTGAAGCTCCAGGTATGTTTACTTTCTGAAACAACTAAGACCAGTGAACAGCACCAGACCACATCAATACCTGATGTAAAGAAAGGTTCAGTACCTGGTGAGATGAAAGGCTCAAGATCAGTACCAAATATTAAGCCAACAATTGAAAAGATCAGCAATGCAGTAACTATTGAGAAGAAACCAGAATTGTATGTAAGCCCAATTCAGTTTGGGACAATCCCTGTGGCCCAGTTCAGAAACCCAGATGTTAGTAAGAAAAGTCCAGCAAGTCTGATTGATAGTCCAGTACAAGATAGCAAGAACAGCCCAATTGCATGTTATGGGGCGAAAGCAGAAAGTCTTGGTGAAGCGAAAAGAAACCATGAACCGTTGAATGATCAAAGTAAGGAAGGAAAGGAAGCTAGCACGAAGGTAAACTTGTCAACTAATATGACAATGGAACAACTTATGCAAATGTCCGGTGATGGAAAAGCGCAAGCCAAGAAAATAAAGAGCAAAGTTACATCAAAGTTAGAAGCTGAAGGAAAGAATGCATAATTCAAAGAACATGTCAAGCAGGTTTGTTTCAAACAAATGAAGTGGAAGAACAAAGATAAGAGAAGGATGCAAAAGGACTGGAATTAAGGGGGTGATTGATAGGTTAATTCCAGCTCGTCAATGACAGCTTTTTGACAGGCTGTCTGATCACTTCTGGCCAGAATCAATCAGAGCTTGATTTATGCAATTTAGGGTCATTTCCTTTCTTGTAGATTAGAAAGCAATTATCTTTCATTATAAATAGGGAATAGAATTACTTGTTAGAATGTACCAGTATTTTTCTTTGAATCAATATATAAAAGAGTCTGAGAGTCCCCCTAAAATATGATGTGTTCTTGTTCATTTGATCCAATTTTCTATTAACTACAATGGTACAAAGTTGTATTTTCTAACATCTTTGGATATTCACATGAAACCTGCAAATTGATTAACGATTATGGACTAGACTCATACGTGTATTCACTAACTATAGATGTGGCATATCTGACCCTTCTTATAAATGGGTCGATTCCAGTTATGCTTTATTTCTAGCCTGTAATACAAAAAAGATTAAGTAAAAGGAAATGGATTAAACGGGTCAAAAGTGGACAAAATCAGAAGCATTAAGGAGAAGAAATTGAAACCTTACTATGGTTCTGATCGTAACAAGTAACAAACCCTTACTGATGTTCTCGCTTCAGGTGACAACAATCCTTCTACAAGCAGTTAATGAATCGATAAGGTAATTAATTGTTAGGGTTCTTCAGTATCTTGCTGTGATTCCATCATTTGGTAATCAGTTTGATTGTTAGGGTTTTACTTTAACAATCGATTTTGTTGGTTCATTGATGTTCGGGTTTAGTAAAGCCTCCTGTTCACCCAACTGATGATTTGAAAGGTGTCATGAAGCTAGCCCTTTCTGAAGATGTTTGAGATAAGGGTTTGATTTTTGTTGATATATTTTTGTCTATTTGCCAAGAGTATTGCTAAATAGTTTAATTTACCAATAATTTGGGATCATTAATGTAGGGGATGTAACTTCTATGGCCACCATACCAATTGAGATGAAAGTTGAAGCTTATATTCTGGCAAAGGATGATGGAATTGTTGCAAGGATTGCACTTGCTGAAATGATATTTAATGAAGTTGATCTTACCTTGAAGGTATTGATAAACAATACACCCTAAACAATATTTATACACATCCCTAAACTTCGAATGATATTTAATGAAGTTGCAGATTTCCGCCGAGTTCCTTCTTCCCTTATTTTCCTCCCGATGTGGCCGGAAACCTCCACCTACAAACATCATCCTTTTGTTTCTATAAAGTCGTTGTTGAGGTGAAAGCACTGCTGAAGATCGATGGAGCCCTAAGGTCTCTCTTCCGAATCAGATATCACTCATCGCCATCTTCATCTTCCTTTCCATAAAGCTATTTCATTCAACAGAGCTTGAAACCCTTTTTTCGAACATTTGATTTTTCCAATTTTTTTCTAAATGGAAGAGAAGAAACCAAAGCCTATCGGCGGTGTTTGGCCCATCATTAAGTTGTTCGTCATTGAAGGATCTTTTGGTTTGTTTGCTACATGGTATTTCCAATCTACTGATATGATAAAGGTACACCAGTTCACCTAGATTCAATCTTTTCTACTTGCTAATATCGCAATTTCATTGGTTTGTTAAGGCGTATTTGTTGTGAATCGTGATCATATGCTGCTTGTGCTTTTTAGGGCAAATTACATAGTAATATATCCATCTTTTACACCTATTGCATCAAATACATGCAATAACAATAGATGACCAATGCGTATAATAACAATAGATGTGAAGTTGGATACATATTCAAGCACTCTGCTTTACTCTTTTATCTATGAGCCAATTGGTTTGATATTTGGATTGATGAGAATCTTTGTACTTAGTTGATAATGAAATAGAAATTTCTAGAATGTTGTATGGTACTAGTTTGTTCAATTTTAGTATAAGATATATAATGCTTGGCTACATATTTATCAAGGCATGTTTGTTATACGTGGAGGCAGGTCTGTTTTTTGACAATGTGGTTTTTGGTGGATTAAATGATTTCTTTTTTTATAACTAGGCTTTTTTTTTTCATTTTTGTCTATTGTCAAATTAGATACTCCGTCCTTAACTATTGCTGTTATTATTCAAGTTCTGTTTCAAGTATTTATTTTGAAGTTATTGGCTTCTATATTTCAGCCTTCCTGATTATTCTTTTAAAAAATGTATTAAACTAGAAAGAGTAGCTCAAGAAGGGGACAAGCAAAATGCTGCTATGATAAGTCTTCTAGCAATGTCCTTTACATATTAACTTTAGTTTCATTACCTGGAATAACCATATGCATCTAATAGTTGCCTGTTTGTTATAATTTCCTGAAATAAGTAAATAAGCCAATGGGGCTTGCCTTAGGTCCGTTTCTGTTGCGTTATTTTTTAAATTCTTGTGTTTCAAGAGTGACTGGTCTCTATAAATAATAAATTATGTTACTTGAGTTATTATTTCTTGTGTCTTAAACCTATCTTGGGTAGCTTTTGGCATGAAGTTTGTATTTAATCCCCTAACAATTGGTATAGAGAGTTGGGGACTAAAACGGGTCAAATAAAAATAATTTAGCTAAAAAGGGGATCAACCAGATGGGCTGTAAGTGTGTGTGTTTTTTTTAAATAATTTAGCTAAAAAGGGGATCAGCCAAATGGGTTAAGTTAAAAATAATTTAACTTAACCAGCTGATATATGCTCTTTTTGTTGTGATCATGTGCTGGTTGTACTTTTTAGGGCAAATTACATGGAAATATATCCAACTTTACACCTATTACTATACATTGTATGTATTGGACTTCAAATTTTACCTTCTGATGTAACTAGCTTTAGAACTTACCTTGTAATGTATTTGCAGGCTAACTCAACCCGATTGTCCCATTTCAACCGGTATAAATAACAAAATATGTCACTCAACGTGCTTGCCCGCTATATTGCCACCTCTAGTTCTATTCATTGAAAAATATTCTTGCATTTGCATGCTTTTTTGGGTTGTATAGTGGATCAAAATGTGTGCTTAGTCGTAGCGGTTCATTTAAATAAATGGCCAAGCGTATCAGAAGGTTGACCTATGATTTTTTTTTTCATTTTTGGATGCTTTTCCATAAGTAATTACTGTTTTTATTGTGACTACAGTAGTAATTACTCGTTTATACACTAATTATTTATAAAATTCAAAAAGTGTTTGCAGCAACCCAACCTGATTCAGATCATCTGTATGCATGCATTTTTTCTCAAGTGAAGTTTTCTGTTGTTATACTTATATCCAAACTTATTTATGGACAACCTCAACTCAAGATCACAAGGGCCTTGTCTTTTTCTTAAATGCCTTTATGTTATATAAGCATTATGAAATGCTTGTAGTCTATATTTACCTCAAGTGTTTATGTGTTAACTTTATCCAAGCAAAGTGACTCGCGCTGCATGTTTCTTCCTAATCATTCTTTTTGCAATTCTCATTTGCTGTTTTCTTTCCAGATTCTGTTTCAAGTATTTTATTTGATGTTATTAGCAGTTATATTGTGGCCTTCCTTTATAACTTATTCTTTAAAAATTAGACTAGCTCATGAACAAGCAAAATGCTGTTATGTTGAGTCTTCTTGTGAAGTCTTGTACATATAAGTTTTACCGTTAGTTTCATGATATTAAACAATCAAATGCATCTAATAGTGTTGCCTTCCTTGAAAGAAAGTACACAAAGCTTGCATTTATCTCACACCAAGTAAGCCAATGGGGTTTTCTTTAGGTCCATTTCTGGTGTGTTATTATTGTGTTTAAAGAGGGACAAAACAGGCACAAAGTATAAATGATGTTACTTGAGTTGCTATTTATTTCTTGTGTTTAAAACCTATCTTGGGTAGCTTTTGGCATAGATTTCGTATTTAATGTACGGTTTTTTAAAGGAACTTAGGAAGAAGATATGTGTAAATGCCTCTAATTTATTGACAATTGGTATAGATGGATGAGGACTAAAATGAGTCCATAAACAGACTTTAGCTACAAAGGGGATAGGCCTGGGTTGAAAGTCCATTGAAACAACTTCCTAAATCATTTTTGTTCGAAGATTTAAACTTATATTGTAATTATGTGGGTTTTGTAATTGTTAATTGTATATAGTTTATTTCATTATGTTATATGTGTTTATGGCCCATAGGCCCGACATAGGCTTTCCTAGGGTTTGTTTTATGTATATAAATTGAGGTTACGTTGTAATTCAATTATTTTATATTTACTTTTGCATGGTATCAGAGCTAAATCTCTCCGTACAAACTGTAGTCGTCGTTATCACTTTCTGTAAGAAGTGTTGCAGCAGCCTCTATGTTCTAGAGTTAAGAGAGCCACCGTCATCCATCCTCAACCACTCTAGCCTTACTTTTTATATGTGCGGTGACATAAGACAACAAAGATTGCCTCATTCACAATTGGACCATGACTAGTATGTCCTTAGACATAAGACAACCAAGATCGCCTCATTCACAATCGGACCATGACTCTAGTATGTCCTTAGTTCCATTTTCTACAATTAAGCCTACGGATACCGCCCCAATACATCCTTTCCCATAGAGTTTGATTGCATCTAATTAAGAATCTGGTAACTACTACCAACTCAAATAGATCCTTTGTCTATTTAGCCACTAGCTTAAACCCCGTGTTTACACACATGGTGAAAAATAGCAGTACATAAAATTTATGTATATATTTTATATGTGTAAAAATGTATTACATATAATAAGGATATAAAATAAAATTTAAAATATGTAAAAACTAATATATAGTTTGGTTTTAAAAATATGTTAACTATTATTTAATGTAATTTGACTTTTATTACTATTTGATTAAAAATTGAAGTTTACATAATTAAATTTCAAAGTTTCTTATAATAAGAGATATTTTAAAACAAATGTGTTTTATTAGTATAATAATTAGTATTTTTTTTAAATATATTATTACTAGGTTAGAATCTCGTGTATTACACCGGTTGATAAAATATAATTTTATATACTTAGTAATAAAAAAATTTAAAGTGTATTACACGGGTTGAATAAAATTCTTAAATATTTATGTACATAAACGAAAAAATGCATTATATATACTAATGATTTTAAAAAAAAGTTCAAAAGTATATAAAAATTAATATTTGGTTAAAAAAAGTTACATAATTAATTTTTTTTTAAACGAAAATACATTAACTATTTGGTTAAAAAAGTTACATAATTAAATTTTTTAAGTTTCTTAAAATAATAGATAATTTAAAATAAATATGTTTTATTAGTATAATTAAATATTTTCTTTAAAAATAAATTATTATTAAAAAAATGTATTTAATAAAAGAGAGGCAGAAAAAAAATAGTGAGAATAATTATGGAGGCGACACGTGACATAAGAGATATAGTTATGGAGGCGACACGTGGCATAAGATATTTTTATTTATTATATATAGCATATAGATATAGATTAAAAGATATTGGTGTATTTAATAAGAGAGAGGCGGAAAAAATAATAAAAATGAATATAGAAGCGACAAGTGATATTCAAAAAATCTTTTATTTATTATATAGTATATATAGATGTGAAGATTGTAATAAATTGAGCATGATTAACATCTTTACTCTAACATGGGGATGAGTGTTAATTGTATATAGTGTTTTTTTATTATATTTATTCTTTTTTGGCCCATAGGCTTTCCTAGGATTTACGCACATATTGAAGTTCCGCCTCTCCCATTTACTTCTACGGTAATTAAAATATAATTTTATATACTTAGTAATAAAAAATTTTACAGTGTATTACACGAGTTGAATAAAATTCTTAAATATTTATGTACATAAACGAAAAAATGCATTATATATACTAATGATTTTTTTTTAAAAGTTTAAAAATATATAAAAATTAATATATAGTTGTGTTTCGAAAATACATTAACTATTCGATTAAAAAAAGTTACATAATTAAATTTTTTAAGTTTCTTAAAATAATAGATAATTTAAAATAAATATGTTTTATTAGTATAATTAAATATTTTCTTTAAAAATAAATCATTATTTAAAAAATGTATTTAATAAGAGAGAGGCGGAAAAAAATAGTGAGAATAATTATGGAGGATACACGTAACATAAGAGATATAGTTATGGATGTGACACGTTGCTTAAGAGATTTTTATTTATTATATATAGCATATAGATATAGATTAAAAGATATGGGTGTATTTAATAAGAGAGAGACGGAAAAAATGATGAAAAAGAATATGGAAGCGACATGTGACATTGAAAAAACTTTTATTTATTATATAATATATATAGATGTGAAGATTGTAATAAATTAGGCATGATTAACATCTTTACTCTAACATGGGGATGAGTGTTAATTGTATATAGTTTTTTTTTTATATTTTTTCTTTTTTGGCCCATAGGCTTTCCTAGGATTTACTCACATATATTGAAGTTCCGCCTCTCCCATTTACTTTTACAGTAATCATAATTAACACACTAAACAATCTAATTTTTATGTTTCATATAGATTGTCTTTTTACAAACAACAAACAACAAGAAGTAAGTCAACAACTAACCCAGTAAGTGGTGGCAGCGGACCGGAGTACATACGGTGGCGGTGGCGGTGGCAGGGCAGCAGCGAGTGAGCGACGGTCGCAGAAGGGTGGTTGTCTTGTTGAATGTTGATTGATGTTGATGCGTTGTTTCATCTCTTTTTAGTGGTATACCAAAAAAAAAGAGGACAATGGCCTGGATTTCACGTCAATTCTAAAATTAACCATGCCGAGTTTAAAGTTTAATCTTAACACTCTATGACTTTTATTTATTGTTCCGTTGAATAAAAGTAATTCATAATCATCCGGTTATGATCGATCTAAACCAGCCCATTATGTATATGATTCAACATGCCAACGATTAAACAACTTATTAGAAATACAAAACAACCAACTAGAAGTGTCACAAAATCCCTTGCGTTTCGGGGATGCCCTCAGCGTAGAGGAACATGTACTAGGGTGTATGTGCGACTCGTTCAGATCATGAACTAGAACAAAGGAAAGAGAACAATGTTCGAATACCAATGATCACATAGGATTTAACGAAAAAATGAACTACATTTCCTATCTAAAAAATGATGATATCCCTTTTATTGTGTATACCATATGCCCACAACTAAAACCAAATAATTTTTTTTAGAAGAATGACAGAGGGGGATTCGAACGAACTACCTTTAGGTTATAAAGCAAAGCCGAAACAACTGCATCACTTCTTGAACTTTATATAGGGGTTCATGCTATAACTTATTTAGGGGTTCACCTAATTTTTTTATATACCGTTCTATAAAAATAAAAGTAAAAGAAAATAAGTGAAATCTATACATACTAATAAATAAAGGTTTTGGGATGTCACATGTTATTCTCATGTTTATCCTTAATATTTTTTTCTCTTCTATTAGATAATAATGTTTTTTTATAACTATTTATATAAAACATTTTTTAATTAAAAAATAGATTTGTTCATAAAACATTTTTATAGTTTGAACATTTCTTTCATTCTTTTTATAAAACATTTTAAAAAAATAACTATATGACGTTTCTAAAATTTGTATTAAAAAACTATGTAATATTATATCTTTATTACTAAGTATATATATATATATATATATATATATATAACATTGCATTTATTCATCTTGTATAATATACAAGGTTTCTATCATATATTATAATAAATGAATAACTATAGTTGATGCGTGTCGACTTCTGATAAAATCTAGATTTTTGTTTTTCGTCTCTCTCCTATTAAATAATGATGTTAAATAATTAAATATCTAACATATATTCTAATATTTTATTAAAAATTACTAAATCATATGAAAATTTTAATTATTTCTTCATAGAAAATATTGTTTTATAACAAATTTTATTTATTCAATTAATGTAAAACATGGGCTTTAACCTAGTAAAAAATATGAAACATTACTATTACCAACTAAATTTAAATTACAAGCCGTGTGAATTAGGGGTGTTCATTTTACCCGAAATCCGAATACTGAACCCGACCCAAATTAACCCGAACCCGATTAAGATGGAACCCGAACCCGTTTAAGATGGAACCCGAACCCGAAGGTAGTATTCGGTTTGGTAATTGGGTTAAAAAAAGGTTAATCGGGTTAACCCGAATAATAATAAAAAGGTATTTTATTATTAATATTTATTTGTAATCTTAGCTCAGTATACATCTAACCATTTTTAATGCTTATTTTATTTCACTTTTTTTTAACTTATGATTGAAAACGTACGAGCGGACATGAATGTGAGAATTTGAATGGTGAACATTGTTAACGAGTTTGTTAGTTGATAAGATTTATCGTTTTTTTTAGTTTATACAATTGGTTGATACACTTTGGTTTTTTGATTATTTTATTTGGTGTTTTTTTAGTTAATATGTGTTTAGTGCATGGGTTTGAATGAAAAATCATATTGAGAAGGTTTTTATATGACATTTTATGCTTATTATTTAATAAATATAATGTTAAATTAAATAATAAAGTATGCGTTGCAACTTGTATTTAGAAACCAGAATACCGATTAACCCGACCCGAATAAACCCGAAACCGATTAACCTGAATCTTATTTGGGTCGATAAACGGGTAGGATTCTTATAACAAAAAACCCGAAACCCGATTAAAAACCCCGATAAACACCCCTAGTGTGAATAGTAACAAATCAAATTGGAAATCAACACGTATCAGCTTTTATAGATTTTTTTACACTCCTTTTTTACATATAAAAACCAATGGAAATAATAAATAAACTGTCTGTTAACGTGGTGGTGAGCTTGTGCTATCTTATTATATTAGACGCGGCATCAATTCTTACATACTTCATTTTTCCGTTTTTCATTGGTAAACTGAATACAACATAAAATAAGCTCTAACTATAAATAAATGAAAAAAGAAAGAATATTTAAATTTTGTATTTAGACGTATGGCCAACATTCACAATTACTTTTACAATTCCTCTTATAGTTTTTAAGATAAAACTTTTTATAAAATTTCGAATGCACCATTATGTTGTGTTTATTTTTTTTTACGTGTCGATATAAATTCTTTTCAAAATAAACCAGGATACAATCTCTCCAAGCACAATTATACAACTCCTCAAATAGACCGTTACTTTAATATTATAATTACCATTAAACGTATTTAGTTTTTCTCTTATAACTTTAAAAATATAATGTTTTACAAAATTCTGAAAAAACATTTATAACGTGCTTATTTCTATTTACGTTTCCATTAAAAGTTTATTTAAAACTAACACAGTCAAATATAGTATGTTTCTAATTTTTTCACAATGTAATGTCTTTTAAATTAAAAAAAAAATACCGTTGATACGTGCTTATTTCTACCCACCATGTAAATTTTTTGATCAGCCGCAACGCGCGGAAAATAAATACTAGTTTATTTAAAAGACGGGAATATTAAAATTGAAAAAAGCTTTTAAATTTAGAAAACGTTCTTTAAACAAATAAAAATAGAATTTAGAAAGAAAAAAAAAGTTGATGGAAACATGAAATTTTTGGTTAAACCAAGTAACAATAAAAAAAAGTTTTTTTTGAAAGGCGAACATTGAATGATGTGACGTCACACCCTCGTCATATGGGAGAGCCTCGTTCAACTACGGCCAATATGTTATCTTAACCGGGCCCACTTGGCCTCAGAGTTGGAGAGCTTTCAAAGAAAAACCTCACTCAACACGGCCCCTTCCGGGCTTTAGGGAGAGCCGAGACTCGAATCCTGGATCGGCGCCAGGTGCATCAGCCTAAGAGCTAGGCCTCATTTCCAATGCCACAGAAATTAATGCTGGTGACAGGGATCGAACCCGGGTGTTTTGAGATTTCGGGCCTTACCTCAACCACTACACAACTTCTTTGGTTCTTAAATAGTGATTGCAAAACATTCTAGATGTTTTTTCGACTTGATTTTGAAAATATTAAATAAATTTAAATCGTATTTGTCAAGTTGGTGTAAAAAATATTTTTAAAATCAACTCAGGAAAAAGATGTCGGATGATAGCTATTGTCAAGTGACAAACGGCTGTGTGCATTTTTTGACATTTCAACCATTTCCGTATAGATATAAAATATGAAGTTACAATGGTTTAAAGGTTCAAAACAAGGAGTTTGAAAATTACATGTACATTTCAGTCACTTAAAACAATATAACACAAACCGACAGGTCAAGCTTTGAAAGCCACAACTAATATTATTTTATTATTATTATATTTGTTTTACAGGAGACGTGACAAATTTTGATTGATGAATCCAGAGACTTTGTTATTGGGGTAGGTTATACGGACACCCTTACCCTTCCCTATACAACTTGTATAGGCTTTATACAAGCCATAATACGACCTGTGTCAGAGCTATACAAAGTATAATATGACTAATATTGGGGCTATACGAGACACAATGCTGGTTGGATGTGACTGATGTAATATGCCTGGACGTTATCAGTTTGACTTTTGAGCTATACGACCTGTATTAATGTTATACGAGTTGTATAGAGTGTGTCCGGATATATTTGAGTATCCTACAAGTATATAATTAGTAATAATAAGCAATAACTAGCTAGATTTAAAGCACAAGCAATAACTAGCTAGATTTGAAACACAAGGGATGGGAATAGTACCTTTACCATGGGAAGCTTGCCACGGTTTTTTTAATATTTTTTATATTTTCAATTTTAACCCTTATACTATAAATAATATATGTTTTTAGCTCATCTCACTTTTTATTAATTTTGTTTTCATTTAATAACTTTTGTTCGTTAATTTTGTTTAAAATACGGAGTGCGTGACTGTTTTTATTTTTTTTCAACGTTCCAATATATTTTTTTTCGAAAACGTAGTTGTATTAAAATTCAAGTTTTTTTATCGTTTATTCAAAACCGATTTTTTTTATCATAGACTATAGCAAGTGTCGTTACCGTGTGACCTGTATTGGTATTAGCGGAACCGGTTTTGATATTCGTTTATGATTTTCGTTGAGTCGAACCGATAACAACCAATCGTGTGGCACAGGAGATAAATGACCAAATTCCCGCTGAAAACGAGGGTTAAAAGAACTTGTTAGTATATAAAGTATAAACAGGATCACCACATATTGCATTCATCTTCTCCAACCACCTATGGATATCATTACCATCTTCTTTCTCATCATCTCCCCTCTCATTACCTTCCTTTTTATAGTCCTAACCTCCAAACCCAACAGCCAACAACATCTAAACTTACCACCAGGACCACCAAAGCTACCACTAATCGGAAACCTACTCCAACTAGCCGGATCACTCCCCCACCGCGCTTTCCGCAACTTAGCCAAGAACCATGGCCCCATCATGCACATCCAACTAGCCCAAATCTCAGCCATTATCATCTCATCACCTAGACTAGCCAAAGAGGTGCTCAAAACCCATGATCTAGCCTTAGCCAGCCGCCCAACATCTTTAGCATCTCATATTTTATTCTATGGGAACACAAACATTGCATTCACTCCATATGGTGACTATTGGAGGCAGTTGAGAAAGATATGTTCGTTACAACTACTTAGCGCGAAGAAAGTGCGGTCGTTTGCAGCGATCAGGCAACGGGAGTTTAACAGTTTCGTGAAGTCCCTCGGTTTGTTATCGGATGGGGAACCGATAGATGTTCATGAGAAGGTGACTGAGATGGTTAACAATGTCATTTGTGTGTCTTCGTTTGGGGATAATTGTAGACAACGAAGACGATTGTTGGAGATCGTAGACCGGTTTGGTAGAGAGTTGAGCGGGTTTTATTTGGCGGATTTGTTTCCGGATTGCGAGTTTTTGTCGGTGATTTTGGGAAGGAAGTCGAATTTGTTGAAGGTGCGGGAGAGTTTTGATGAGATCTTGGATGAAATACTGGAGGAGCGCCGTCGGAGGGGAAGTTACAGCGAATTCCCCTCCGACGAGCACGAAGACGGAGATCTTCTTGAAGTTTTATTAAGAGTTAAAGAGGATGGTGGGGTTGGGTTTGCAATCACAAACGACAACATTAAAGCGATCTTTGCGGTAAGTAATTATATGCTTAAAACGGTTTTAGTACATGTGGTTTCTATTTCTTGTCGTTTTAGACTCTGAGACTAATAACGTTTGATTCTTCTGTTAATTAAAAAAACTAAAGTAATCTTTCAGTTAGGAGAAGAAACAAACGGTATTAGCAGATTGAAATAGTAAGAAATATAAACCACATATACTGAGATCGTAAATAAGTTTAAACTATAACCGAGATTTTCGTCAAATCACAAGTATAAAAACTGCAATTAACTCTTTTTCTTAATTTGTATTATATCTCAAATACTAGTAGGTCAGGTTGTCACTTTCATTTTAATAACATTACTCTTCGTACGATGCATCCTAGATTCCCTTATATTCAAAAGATAACATTATTAACAAGATGCTGTAATAAAGTAATTATTATAATTTTATAATCTTAATAAATTTATAGGGTATTAATTTGGATGTGCATATAAAATGATTACTTTGACTTGAAACGTAGTAATCAAGTCATATTTTAACGTGGTCTAGACGTATTAAACAATACTATGCCTAAATCGTTGAAACTAGCAAACCGGATCAAACAAATTAACGTAAATTTTTTATTTTTTTTAAATGAGAGATCGTTGTTTGGGACCGAATCAATTCTAGACTTGAACAACCAACTTTGTACGATGCGTTTTGGTTCTTGGTGCCAATATTTTTAGAATTTTTACATCATTTTTTATTCTGTACTGTTTATTCCGGTTATAAAGTGTTACACACTCTAAAAGTCTTATATTTATAATTAATTATTTGTGAAATAGTGAGAGGAATTTGACTATAAAGTTTTACCAAAATTAACGTTTGCTAAATAATTTAAAACCCTAGACTTTCACTTTAATAATACGATTATCTAGAAAATACAACCAATGAAATAATGACATGTGGAAACAGAGCATTACATAAATAATCACGATACGGGAATCCTTCCATGAAAATCACACAATATAAGTGTTCTTTTGCAAAAATCTAATATCATGGCCACTTAGCTCCCACCAATTAGGCTTTAACACGTATCCTAGAAAATTGCAAAAAAATTTGAACGCCTCGTTGACCTATACTTAAACTTCAAACTCAAAATTTTCACCTTCATCCTCGTTAATACTAACCGAAAAGAACACAAAGAAGAAGAAAGAAATATGAAAACTTTAACATACCCATCATCATAAAAAAAAAAATTATTCTTTGGCTGATGCAAGGGTTGTTTGAGAGTTTTTTTTATCTTTTATAAATGGGTACACACCTATTTATAACCGAATATAATACACAAGACACCCCTCTATAATATAAAACTATACAAAATATATAATCAAATATATCCTTGCTAATAGGCCCTCTTAGTGTGAGCGGTAGTAGGATGGACGGTCAGACTGGATCTGAAACTTTGAAACAGGTGTCGAGGCAGGCCCTTTGTAAATATGTCAGCATATTGAAATTCAGATGGAATGTGAAGGACCCGTATGTGTCCGAGTCGGACTTTCTCTCGAACAAAGTGAATGTCAATTTCAACATACTTGGTACGTTGGTGTTGAACTGGGTTGCCGGACAAGTAAACAGCAGAAACGTTGTCACAGTAGACAACTGTGGCCCGACTTAAAGGTGTATGAAGTTCCATCAATAGGTTACGGAGCCAACTGACCTCGCAACGGCGTTCGCAACACCTCGATATTCTGCTTCAGCACTAGACCTGGAGACCGTGACCTGGCGTTTAGACGACCAGGAGAGAAGATTATCACCCATATAAACACAATAACCCGACGTTGATCTGCGGGAATCGGGGTACCCTCCCCAATCGGCGTCAGAGTAAGCTGTTAGGGACCGGGACGGCGAGGCAGTAATGCGTAACCCGTATTCTGTAGTGCCCTGTATGTATCGGATGATCCGTTTCAAGAACTGGAAGTGGGGCTCGCGTGGAGCATGCATGAATAAATAGACCTGCTGAACTGCATAGGAGATGTCCGGTCTGGTAAATGTAAGATACTGAAGTGCCCCGGCTAGACTACGATACAGAGTGCCGTCAGGAAGAAGAGGGCCGTCCGATTCACTAACTTGGAGGATGTGTCGACGGGCGTTACAGAGGGTTTGCAATCCTGCATTGACGCCCACTGAATGATCACTTTAGCAAAGAGAGATTGAGACAGAAATAGCCCGGACTTGTTGCGCTTAACCGTGATCCCTAGAAAATGGTGAAGAGGACCCAAATCGATCATGGCAAATTCGTTTTACAGTGTGTTAATAACCGTACGCAACAAAGTGGCGTTAGACGCCGTTAAGATGATGTCATCCACATATAACAGTAAATATGCGGTGTGCTCCTCGTGGCGATATACAAACAATGAAGTGTCACAAACACTGTTTTTGAACCCTTTGGACAAAATATAATTGGAGAACCGGGTATACCAAGCTTGAGGGGCTTGTTTGAGACCATAAAGAGACCGTTTCAGCCGACAAACATGATTTGGCTTGGTGTTATCAATAAAACCCGGGGATTGATGCATGAAAACTGTCTCTTTTAAATGCCCATGTAAAAATGCATTCTTCACATCCAGTTGATGGATGGGCCAAGAGCGGGAGACCGCTAAAGACAAAACTGTCCGGATAGTGGCCGGTTTGACAACCGGACTGAAGGTTTCGTGGCAGTCAATGACCAATGTTTGGGATTTCCCATTAACAACCAATCTAGCTTTATATCTTTCCAAGCTTCCATCGGCATTAAACTTGTGCCGAAATAACCACATGCATCTAATAACCTAGTGGTTTTCTGGTCGTGGAACAAGTTCCCACGTGTCATTCACCTGCAAAGCTTTAAATTCGTTTAGCATGACCTGTTTCCAATTTGGATCTGAGAATGCTTTAGCGTATGTGGTCGGAACGGGAGATACTAGGGAAGTTGTGGTTACATGATGGTTAAGGCGAGATTGTGGTTTGGTAATACCGGCTTTGGATCTAGTAGTCATGGGGTGGTGCGGGGCTGTGGGTGGGGCGGCCGGTGGTGGGCTAGGAGGCATGGGTGGGGCAGTTGGTTCCGGGTGCGGGAGTGGGTTGAAGTTGGCCAAAGGAGGGGTTGAAGGCTGGAATAAGGATGGATGGATGATGAAGGGCGAAGGATCATAATCATGTTCAAGGAATTTGTATGCCTGGGGTGGTGTGGGATGGGAAGAAGGAAAGAGGTGTTCATCAAACACCACATGTCTGGATAGGTGAACTTTGCCCGTGTCCGGGCCATAGCCCCTGTACCCACGGAAGTTGGTTGGGTAACCAAGAAAGATACACCGAACTGATCTCGGGTGAAGTTTGTGGGGTTGGGTGGCGGAGAGATTTGGGTAACATGCACACCCGAACACGCGTAGGTGGTCATATGTGGGGTGGCGAAGGAATAAAGCGTAGGCGGGTGTATAAAAGTTTAGGCGTTTGATAGGTAGTATGTTGTGAAGATATGTGGCGGTATGGAGTGCCTCAACCCAAAATGACGGCGGGGAGATGGGCTTGAATAAGGAGAGCGCGAATGATGTCGTTAAGACGACGGATCATCCGTTCCGCTTTCCCATTTTGAGAGGAGGTTTGAGGACACGAGAAACGGAAGACAAGCCCATGGGAGTGAGCAAAAGATTTAAAAAAGTGGTTGTCGAATTCCCCGCCCAAATCACATTGGAATGATTTAATATTTTTGTTAAATTGAGTGGCAATGAGTTTGTGAATTTTGGCAAACGTGGGGAAGATGTCGGATTTATATTTTAATGGATAAACCCATACGTATTGTGTGAAGTTGTCAATGAGTACCATGTAATATTTATACCATGTTTTGCTTAAAACTGGTGAAGCCCAGGGATCACAATGAATGATATCAAAAGGTGCAAATGTAAACGATAAAGAATCATAAAAAGGAAGACGTTTACTATTAGATAACTGACATGAATGACAAACATGAATATTTTTGTCTTTATTACAAGAAATAAAATTACGATTTGAAAGTAAATGTAAAACTTGAGATCCTGGATATCCAAGTCTGGAGTCCCACGTGAAGGACGAAGAGAGACAAGCAAAGTTGCTTTGAGCAGGTGAGGTGAATGGATAGAGATCCCCGATACTATTGTGGCGGGACAGGTGCTTGCCAGTTTGAAGGTCCTTCAAAGAAAAACCAAGCGGGTCAAATGAAACAGAAACTTTATTATCTCGAGAGGATTTACGAACGGAAAGTAAGTTTTTAATGACATTAGGGGCCAGATGAATGTTGTTTAAATGGTAGGTTTTGGGAGGAATTTTATGTAAAGAATTTCCAGATCCAAAAATAGGTAAAGACTGGCCATTACCAACGAAAATATTACTTATATTAGGTGAGGACAGGGGGTGCGAATCATACCTGGGTCAGCAGTAAGATGAGTCGAGGCACTTGTGTCCATGTACCAAGCGGGATCTGGTTGTTGTAACTGCATAGCTTGGAACGCTGCCCCTATTTTGGTATGTGACAGACCATCATACTGAGATGGAGTAGGCCCATATGAGGTAGCCATGTTCACCCCATGAGGAGGACCTGAAGAAGTGGCTGGTTTACCATTGGGAGTCCACGGGACCTGACTTGGCCATTGGTTCGGCTGGGTAGGGTGGGGGCACGGGGGGGGGGGGGGGTGTTCCACCATGCCCATGGCGGGGGGGTGCTGTATGACTGCTGGTAGTACCCTCGGCCCCCTTGATTTCTTCCGCCACGCTGAGTAGACCGGCCACGTCCCCTCCCCCGTCCTCTAGTAAACTGGCGTGGTCCGTTCTGATCGTAGGACCGCTGAGAATAGGGGAGACGGCTGAGAATAATGTGGCGGCTGTTGATTACCTTGGTGCTGACCTCCAGAAGTCGCGCCGGCCTGTGGAGCAGCAAGAACGGACTGGGCCGGGTTGGTACGTGTCGATTTCCTTTGTTGTTCCAATTGAAGCATGCTGCGAGCAACGTCCCATGTTGGCGTGCTTTGGTTGATGAAAGACGCCACTGTATCATACTCGGGTGGTAAACCACGAACCAACTGTAGGACCAAGCGTGAGTCGCTGACCGAGTTGTCGACATCAGCCAATTGTTCTGCCAATTCCTTCAGTTTTTGGCAGTACTCGTCCATAGACGAGGAAGCAGTCAGAGTGAGGTTTATGAATTCATGTTCAAGGGCGGCAGCGCAGGAACTCTTGTTACTCAGAAAAATCTTCTGTATCTTGATCCAGGCAGCTCGAGCGGTGATATTGTTCCCTAGAACACGGGGTAAAAGTTCGTCAGAGAGAGTGCCATAGATCCATTGCAGTACGATAGCATCAATCTCAGTCCAAGACTCGTGAGTCTCGTCCGTCTCGTCGGGAGGATTCCCGTCAATGTGATCAAACACCTTGTATCCCTTTGCATGAAGGCGAAACAGTTTCACCCATGTTGAGTAGGTTACCTTAGAACCATCTAGTACACGGACCTTGTTTTGAATATTCGTGACTGTATAAACCGGGTGAAGCTGTTTTGGGTTAGGCTGGGTAGACGTATCTTCTCCTGCCATGTCTTTCCGTCGGCGTCGTTGGTAGGTATTTAGCGGCGACGAATCTGGGGGGGAGGAGGCTGCCGACGGCGATGAGGGTGGAGTAGGGTTAGGGCTATTAGGCTCTGATACCATAAAAGTGTTTATGGTATTTTATTGAATGAATAATTTCATATACATGATCCCTATTTATAACCGAATATAATACACAAGACACCCCTCTATAATATAAAACTATACAAAATATATAATCAAATATATCCTTGCTAATAAAGTGATGATTTTCTTGGTTATGTTTCACAAAGGGGTTGTCGCCCTAGCTTAGTCGGGTGGGAGTGCAATTAGTTGGACATTTATGCATTAAAAAATAAGTTTTGGGATACTTATGCATTAAATATAAATTTTGCGATCTCTTCGTTTTATTGTGTTTATTCAATGTGACTATATAACATCCCACTGAGAGACCGTCATTCACATGGGTAATTTCTCCATTGATTTTAAAGAGGTCTCCATTCACATGGGAAACTTCTCAGTAAATTGTACTTTCAACCTGACTAAGCTAGTAAAACATAATCAAGAAAATACCCCCTTCTGATGCATTCAATGGGTTAGTACCCACTTATTAAAAAACAAAAAAAAACATTGTTTGACACTAATTGTAGAGGTGGGTGGAGGTTGAACTATGTACAAGTACATTATGCACTTCTTGTAATCTTCTACTTAAAATCGGTTTTGTATTGAACATGCAAACACATAAGTTATTACGGTTACAATTTGTGCAGGATATATTCGCAGCAGGCACTGATACATCATCGATAACAATTGAGTGGGCAATGACAGAGATGATCAGAAACCCATCTGTGATGAAGAAGGTACAAACCGAAGTTAGAGAAGCCTTCAAATGGAAAACAATGATCACAGAAAAAGACTTGCAAAGTTTAAGTTATATGCAGTTAGTGATAAAAGAAACTCTAAGGCTTCACCCTCCGGTCCCATTATTACTCCCTCGCGAATGTAGGGAGCAATGCAAGATTGATGGTTATGATATACATGTAAAACAAAAGGTGATGATCAATGCATGGGCATGCGCGACTGATCCTGAATATTGGGAGGATGCTGAGAGCTTCAAACCCGAGAGATTTGAGAAGACGTCGGTTGATTTTATGGGTAATGACTATGAATTCATTCCGTTTGGTGCAGGAAGGAGGATGTGTCCTGGTGTTAATTTTGGTTTGAGATCAGTGGAGTTTTTTCTTGCTCATATGTTGTACTTTTATGATTGGAATTTGCCTGATGGATTAAACCCGACGGATGTCGATATGACGGAAACTGAAGGAGTTTTCGCGGGAAGGAAAGATCACTTGCGTTTGATTCCTACATTTTATCCTAAAGTAGTTGATGATGCCCCCTTTATAAACCTTAATATGTAATATTTGATTGTTCTTGTTGTTTTAATAAAACATAATACATATGAACCAAGGGCGGACCCATCCTTAGGGCTACCCCTCAACTTTTACGCGCAGTGCAATTTTTTGTTTTTTTTACGGTTTTATGTATCCGGTTACCCCTTACGTTACCCCTAAGCAAAAATTACGTTACCCCTCAAGCTCAACACTTCATAAAAAGTCCAAAATTTTATAAAAAACCTAATACTTTATAAAAAGTCCCCACATTTTATTAAAACTTTTGAGGTATTGGGTTGGCTAAACCCAAATGTTTTATTAAGCCCAAATGTTTTATTAAAACTCAATACCTCAAAGTCTCAATTCTCAAACCTAGCTTACCCAAACGGCCGGCCAAGAAGAAAAACAGAAAGCGGGAACTACTGTGAGAGGTTGAGACCGACCAGTCGCTCGACCTGAGACCACAGCCCGGCGTCGCTTCCGCCAAACCCCAGTCCTCCGCCTCGCCAGTTGCATGTTATCATCAAAAAAAAATTGTTTACATGAAAGTACGGTAAAAAAATTTTGTTTCATAAAATGGAAGTACGGTAAAAAAAATTGTTTAATTTACATGAAAGTACGGTCAAAAATTTTTTTCGCTACCCCTGAACTTTTGTTATACATCCGCACCCTGTTTACAAACCGCGCATATTCATTGTTGCAATGTTTAAACACCACACAGGTCGGTCGAACGGTACACTAGGTGGCCTATTCATTGTTGCGATGTTTCAAAACCACACCCGCCGGTCAGACCGGAAACTAGGTGCCTAACATGTCCTGTCAGCCAATTTAAACAGTTTTTCATTTGAGCCGGTAGAACCAGCCAGTCGTACTAGAATTTAGATTTCTTTTTAAAATATTTTTCCTTTAGAATATCGTTTACCGGTTACTTCAGAATTTATATTTTATTTATTTGAGTCTTTAAAATTATAAGTCTATATTAAAAGATAATGTATTTTCATATTTTGTTTTAAATAATATATATATTTTTTAAAAGTTTATAAAACTTATGATGTCATCCAGTTCTTAAATACGGTCTGACCCGTGAACCGATAAGATGACCGGTTTATTATTCGGTCAAAATCTAAAAACATTGTGTTGTTAGGTCATTCTTTTCAGGGACAATGTGTAATGGGCAATATAATTCAAACAAGTAAGAAATTCCCAATAGGGGTCAACACAAAACCCCAATCACTATCAAATATATGTAAACTATATACGTCTATATTACATCGTAGTTAATTCAAAACATAATCAGATATTATTCAATTTCACAAAAAAACAAAATATGTAAACAAAACACAGGTGGGAAGAAAAGGGATAACAAGCTGCAACAAAAAACAACTTCTAATCGCTTCTTTACTTACCCACCGCAGTCATCATCCCAAACTCAACCATGTCAGTTACTTTTTCCGGCCACCGTCTTGGCGGCAGTTTGGCAGAGCCACGGGTGTTGCAAACACTGCTGTGCGGTTGGTCGTTTCTCTGGATCAAGGTCAAGAATAGGACTCAAGAACTCTGCAAACTCACGAGCATCGGTTTCAGGAAACTTGAATTTGTCAACGAGTAAACGACTTATTGAAGAGTGTTTGAGTCTACGGATCCTCTTGAGGTCACCATGTCTATCAAAGTAATCTTTGGATCGACCCCCTCCTGTGGCTATCTGTTTAAATTTTATAAGAAAAAAAAAGGAAAAGTATTAAAATTTATGGTTTAGACGGGTATCGAGCGGGTTGAATATGTCACCTTCTTAGGCATCTTTCCTAGAAGCTCCATCATTAGAGCAAGGTGGTCCTGCATCAGATCATGCCAAGTAAGCGAATCATTCCAGCTGAAAATATTAAGGGTGGTCCATAAACAAAAAACCAAGTGGCAATTTGCCAATTTCGACCCATTTACCTATAAATGAGTCGATTCAGGTTATGTTTATTCATAATAGTTCAAACAGGTAAAACAGGCCAGGTCAAACTTGTCAATAATATCCCAAATGTATCTTTCGATCTATTTATTTATAAATGAATTGATTCAGGTTATGTTTATTCATAACAGTTCAAACAGGCAGGATCAAACTTGTCAATAATATCCCAAAATGTACATTTAATAATTTTCCATCCATTCATCTAGAATGTGTTGGTTTGTGTGATTATGTCTTTATCTCTAACAAGCCAGACAAGTAAAATCAAAACAAGTATGTAAAAGGAAACGGGTCAGGTCCAACAGTTGAAAGTCACACTATTTTTATTGCGTAAACGCTAATTATCTATGTAAGTTTTAAAAATATGGACAAAAAGTGTTTCGGATATCCTGACCAGTTACCCAAAGGCCCGACCCGCCTGTTTTCACAACTTCAAGAAAATGCAATACCTCATCTTCACTGAAACCTGGTCCTGGCTTGGGAGCAAACATCATTTCACCAGTAGCAAGTTCAAAAGCAGTGCAAGCAAATGACCACATATCAACCGGGAACGAGTAGCCCGATTGCAGTATCACTTCAGGAGCCCGATACTGTCTTGTTTGAATTTCTTCTGCAATCTGTTTATCAGCCCAACACGCATTTCCCAAATCCACAATCTTACACCTAAAATCAATACCATCAAGGCATCTCTCAGGTTTCACTTCCGGTGCACAACCTCCTATCACCCCTCGTCTTTCAGCTGCAATTTTAGACACTGCTCTTCTCGCCCTCTGCTTCAGTTTCTTTTCAATCACATTGACCGCTCCTCCACCGGCCAAACTTCCCTCCGGCCGTTCAAGAATAGGGGTCGTTTTCGATCTAACAGGGTCTTTTGATGGATTCACAGTGGAAATGAGAAGTATATTTTCAGGCTTTAGGTCTGTATGTATTATACGAAGCTCCCTATGTAAATAATCAAGCCCGGTTAATATGCATTTGCATATCTCCCTTACTTTAATCAAATTAAGACCTTTGTAACGGTTATATCTGATGAGATGCAGTATGCTATCACCGAGATACTCGAGAACCATGCATAAATGCTGCCCGTTCGGCCCCCTGTGTTTGAAATGATCCACTAATTGCACAACACATTTTTCATTCTTGGGATCGTTTTCGGTTATAGCAGATAGAATCTCGATTTCGTGGACGGCCGCTTGCACGAATTCAGGCGCACTTTTCTGGATCTTGAGTGCAACATATTTCTACAAATGAAGCAACATAAGAAGTATGAATGCTGGCACATTGCCAATCAATCAATCATGCTTTCTTTCTACAATTGTTAGCATTGTATGATCATCAAACCCTAATATCAATATAAGTATATACAGATCAATGAAATTAACGATCCAACTGTACATTTAGTTTCCATAACAACTAATTAGAGATCTACATTTGTTACATAATAACAGAACGTCATTTAATGCTGAAAACGACGATTAGGTCACAAATTGCATCCGGATCACAGATCTCGCCAAATTGAAGTTGAAAACAAGCGAGTTGAAAGGAAGAAAAGCTTACTGATGTTTGCGTATCGTAAGCGAGCCAAACGGTGGAGAACTGGCCCCATCCGAGCTTCCGTTGAGCGATGAAGCGAGCGGCGGCGAAGGAATCACCGACTCTGACAGCGTGGTAGCCTCCTTTCCGGTAGGAATCGAAGTCCTCGTCGTCCTCAGAGGCGGATGAAGAAGAACAGGACATGATTGATGGATTGATTGATTGATTGATCGATCAGTTGATGTGATGGATTGGTTGATATGTGATCGTTTAGAATAATTGAAGATGTGTGAATTAGGAGAAAAATTGGGAAAGTAGTGGCCTTCAATCCAAATCTTTCTCCACTTTTTGCTCGCTCTTTAAATTCTTTGGTTCTCTCAAAGGTCCTGCCTCTTTCAAGTTTGGTTGATGAGGTTCAATCATCTTTCCAAACTTGCCCTTCCAGATCTTAATAACACAAATTATTAATTTTAATTGTGTTTATGAGATAAATACAATTATCATGATATTGATATCATATCATCCGTTCTTCTTACTCAGATATTTATATTTACCGGATGGGTGTCGTGTGATTCTGTAAGAAAATACTGACACGGGTAATCATGTAACATGATTTTTTTAATTAAAAAATATCATACTTAAATTGAAGACTCATTTTTTCATTGTGATTTTTTCTAAAAAGTATTAACGTATGAAAACGTTATGTCCGTTTAAAAATCATGGGGGAAATTGATTTAAAAGTCAACAATATTTTTTAAATAATTGTATCATATATTTTTAAAAGTTGTAATTACTTAAACTAATAAAATTATGTAAAATTACATTTTTATTCTACTCATATGTATTATAACATAATACAGGTTATTTAAGATTTGATGGCCATCATCTTATAGGCCAGCAAAACCGATGAACCGACCCAGATCACCTTATTTGGTTTCGGTCTCTGGTCGATTCAGTCCGGGTTGGTCCGGTTCTTGATCCATGATCACCCTAGAAGTGAGCATCTCGTATGCAGAACCAAAAAGAACTGACTAATGGACTCATACGGGCTCGAGACCAACCTGAAACACACAAAACCGGTTTGGTCGGTCCTTGTTTTCGTCTTATTCAATCCTGGGTCAATCCGGTCCTTTTAACATATAAGATTTAAAAATGATCCATATTTTATTTTAGTAAAACATAACGAATTTTTTAGAAGTGTGTAACAATATGCTAAGTTGATCAATAGAATTTTATTTTTTTTTACAGGAGAAAGACTAGTGTGTATGGTCTAATTGAATTAAGTCAACTCGTAGAGTTGGTACTAATACCAACTAACAAAAAAATTAATAGTTGGATAAAATATATTAAATTATTAATAAGAACTTTATATTATTTCAAATAAGTTTTATACTATTAAAATACTTTGCAAGTGTATCGCTACTAACATGATCTGATGCATTTTTTTTTAATATACGACAACATGCAATTAGACATAATTATTTCATGTCAAATTATTTGTTGATAATGAACATCCACAATGGACGTTGTAACAATGAAAAATTGAAAAGCATACCAAATAAGAATGCTAAAATGTCATATTCTGTGTAATAACTATAAGTCTTTAAATCCTAAGTAATAATAATAAATATGATAACTATTTTGAAAGTGAGACATTCCGATTTAAGAAAAATCTTAATTGCATATAAATTAAAAATGTATATAGCTGTGAAATTAAATTGATTTAAATAAAAAAAATTATTAATTGAATTTATATTATAAAAATAATTTCTAAAACTAAATAAATTGGTAAAGCGAAAAAGAAAATAGTATTATATATTTTGAAAATTTGAAGAAACTAGTAATCTACCCGGCGCGTTGCGGCCGATGCGTGTCGATAAACGTCAAGCAACAAAAAAAATTAAGGAAAATGTAAAACAATTACATGTTTCAGATGAGTATTATTAAAACTTGTTTGAAAAAAATGCAACGTACAAAGTAAACCATTAAACCAACCTAAGTTTTCTGAATTTTTTGTATAAAAGTTGAAAAAAAAATCTTAAAAATATTTAGTACTAACATCAGATGAAGTTAGCAGTTCACGCAAGGGATGGGAGGAGGTTTCGAACTTGCGACTTGCGTCTCAGGCGTTGGAAGGTCAGACCAGCTGTACTGGTATTCCATTTGGTTTACTTGTTTTTGACCTTTTTGCTGTATCCTAAAAACAAAGAAACTAATCCATGCATGATTTACTTGTACATTTAGATTTAATACTTGTTCAATTTAAACAGTAAACTATGTGAGTGCTCCAACTTTTCCTTTTTAACATTTATTTAATCGGAAGAAATTATAATGATTTTGAAAGATTAAACACATAAATCGTCTTTTTTAAATTAAATCGTCGGGTCAATCGGACTCATTTCCCTCATTTTCTTCTTTGGAATTGATCTCCATAGGCATTCAACGGCAAAACATCTTATATCCCTATAAATAGACGACCGAACCAAGTTTTAATAGCTCAATTAATCAACATCTCAGACACTAGTTTTAAGAGAAGAATACATTGTTAGTGGATTTGTAGTTACAATGATGGATCTAAGGGTCTGTTTGGTTCACAGAATTCGATGGAATTAAAATTGGAATTAAAAAATTTTTCATTCAAAATTGTGTTTTGTTGGATTTTGATGGAATTGGAAAATATTCCACCAAATTTCATCAACCAAAGGATTTCAACATTTCTTCTTATATGTGATTCCAATGGAATATGTAAAGATTACCAAGATACCCCCGTCTTTTTTCCATTATCACCCTCAAAAACCTTCTTGTCCATCTTTATGAAAAACTACAAGTCTAAATTCGATAATTATAAAATAAAAACGAGAACACAATCGCTAAAGTGGAATAACAAAAATCTTGAAGATGAAACTTAGGAATAAAAAATCAAAGATCAAAAGCACTCGATCCATCAAAAAATTAAAATTGAGGAACAGAAACCGAAGTCAAAACACGCAAGTAAAATTAAAGAACAAAATCTATGGAAGCATCAACATAAATCACTGATGAACAAACCAGCGTCTTAAAAAAAACCTTGCCACCTTGTTCTTGAAAAAAAAAATTGAGACCTCCAATTTTTTTGTTCAAATATTTAATCAAGAAGTCAGTGGAAGCTTTTGTGTGTATTTATCAGGCTTTTGTCATTTTTTGCTATCTTTTTTATCGTTCAATCGAAATAAGTTTTATATGCAGAACAATCGGTGAAGTTCCAAAAATCAAAATCATTGCAGTGATATTTCTAGAACCTAAATCATTCCATCTCAACCACGTAATTGAACAGAATAAGTGGATTAGGATTAGTAAATTTGGATGATTTGGAAATGGGGAGGGGTTTAAAAAGGGTGTTTTTGTCATTTTGGTTTTTAACCTTACAATTTATTTTTATAAATTTATCAACCAAACATTTTTATAATTTTGGATGAAATTATTTCCAATTCATTCGAATTTCAATTCCATCTAAAACATTTTACGAACCAAACGACCCCTAATGTTATAGAACAAGAATCACTAGTGTTATATCTAGCCATAAAACATTATAATGGTGTTTCATTTAGTTATATCCCTATCAAAATACTAAGAATCATGCATTTGCTAAGTGAGTTCACTTGGGTCAAGATTTTGACATTAATGTTGTTACTGAAAAGTTTGGTTGTTCTTCAAATAGAAGTATGATTTTGATCATCAAAGTTGTCGTTGGATATCATTATTAAGGTTAAACGTGTTTGAAATGCACCAAACATGCTTGAAATCAACGTTTAAGTGCTTTCGATGTTAAAAGGTTGAGTTTCGAGGCCCATGGATCAAATGGTTTGAGTTTAGGACTCACAAAGAAAACATTCAACACTTTTTATGCATCTTGTGAGCTTTGAGTTCACACGGTGCCCCGAGCACTATGCTAGATTATTATAGTACCGTAAAGTTCATATAAGATTATATGTAATTTGGATTTTGATGAGGTTTTCATCGTTGAAAAATATTGAAGAGTCTGGTTTATTAATTTGAAACCACATAAATTATTTGAACCGTAATTTAGTCACGTAGTCAACCAGTACAAAGGGTTCGTTTTTAAACATAAACGGAGTACAATCTTCGTAAAAGGTTTAACATGAGTTATAGCTAAAATTACATTTTACATTCTTAAGTAAGAAAATTACAAAAATCATTATTTATTTTAAATCAGAATGCATTAGGGTATCTTATGGTTGATATTTTTTACTGAAATAAAAATACATGTCATATTATGGTTGACTTATTCGACCCGCCAGCCAAATGTTATTCAACCCGTCATAACTAACACCCCTGCATGAATTTTACTAGTTAAAATAATGTGATTATTATGCTTATTAATATTCTTTATTACTCGACTGTAAAATTTAAACGTTAATGAAGTATGAGCCATGTTGTGACCATCATCCATCCAATTAGACGAGTTTATTAAATTTAAACAAATTTTAGTACACTCCAAAGACTGAGTCTTTACTTGCAATATGTGCTCCTATTATTAATTAAAATTATAAGTTTGGCATAAGTTGCTTATATTTAGTGTTTGTGATTTTGCCATTTTATAAAACGAGATAGAGAATTGGATTGCTTTAAGTACAACACGTGATAGAATAATTATGTCTTGGTATGATTATAAGTTTCACATGTTAGACGACTCATTTTATATCAAACTGGTGATCAATCTAATGCAATCTTGGAGTTAGTTATAGTGAGTTAGCCCTGACTGAAAAATGAAGCAACCAAAGGACTAACCCGGTGATTACCTAAGGTCCCGCTAAATGGAGCGGTGGTTGAGATTATTCCCACTTGGGATATTGGATGGTGACTAAGATGGTAACATAAAATGACTTTTGATGTTGGCAACTATGAGCTAGTCCTTTTGGAAAATGAAGCAAATAAAGGGACTAACTTGATGATTACCTAAGGTCCTACTACATGGAGCGTTGATGGTAATTAATCCATGATAGGGTAGCCTCATGCTTAGATCTTGCCGGACATGGTTATTCATTAGGGGCATGGGGTATACCCAAGCGTGTGAGGCTTGAGTGATGACACTTTTTCTGTCATATGGACGACACGTTGATATGTTATCATTTATACATATTTTACATACATAATAATCCCACGTTATGGTACTAATTGAATAATAATCGTGCAATTTATGCTTAAAACACTTATATTTTGTAATTGCAGGTTATTCGGTGTTGAAAATATAAATCAAGCTAAATCTTATCAAAAACACCAAGAATTCAAGCTTCTAGAAGGTTCATTCCCAAGCATTGACCCCCCAAGACGTCAAATTTGGTCAACAAGGAGCTAAAAAACAAAGTTGTAAGAAAGTTGAGGGTTGCACGGTCGTGCATTGCCCTTTCTTCTCCTCCACGGACCAGGACAGTGTCCTATGTACCCTGTTTGATTCCTTAGGCTTTTGCATGACCGTGCAACCCATACGGTCGTGCGTTGCACATTTTCGATTCGGATTAACAGAGCTCGATCAAAATCGACGTCGACCGCGACTGGGTTGGTCTCCGGAGAGTGTGGATGCCTCTCCGATCAAATTAGCGGTTGCAGAAGCTTCAAAGGGTTGCGTCAATCGTGTGCAGATACTCAATTCGTGAATTGGTATACGAAAATGATGATTTTTATGGTATTTGGCAATGAAGTCAACGGTTACGGTAATCATGATCATAATTAGGTTTAATTGAGTGAAACGATTATGATTAAGGCTCTAATTAGGTTCGTTAATGTCATAAATGTGGATATCGGTTACTAATCGCAACGAATCCCAGGCAGAGAGTTCGAATTTGGATCAAACGGATGCGACTTTGACTTTCAAAGTCAATCGAATCAAGGCTGGGCTATTGAAAATTTAGTCCCTGCGATTTATTGAATTTAGGTTTAGCAATTTGACAGAAATAGTCCTTGAGGTTAGAGTCCAGTTAAGAATTAGTTAGTTTGACAATTGAAAAGTCAACAGGGAAGCGATTTTTGACTTTCAAAGTCAAAGGAGTGGGTTTAGAGTGATTACACTACTAGACCCTGTAGTTCTGGTTTAGATAATGACAACATTAGTCCCTAAGGTTTGAAATGAGTTAAATTGGTTAATATTTAACGGAATTTGCTAACGGTGTTAATCTTGAAATGTCACAACTAGAATGAACGTAGGAACGATCCAGATGATGGGCATGCCAAAAACTATAAGTCCCGATTGATATGTTCCTTGTTAGGGACAAGTGATGTAACTTCTGTTAAACGTAATGTAAACAATGTTTTAATATTAATAGAAGTTATATTTTAGTCTTCCGCTGTGTGTTTTTGATATCAACGTTACAGTAACTAGAAGGCGACCTTCTGACTAGTATGTAGTTATCTGACGAACGGAATGTTCTGTCTAGGAAAGAGCGGTGTATAAATCTCTCCTAGACCCGTCGCTCTTACCTGGGAACATATCTGTTGGAGGTACTACTCTAGTTAGATAACTATCCTGTGTTACGGGCGTGACATTATTACACTTTGTTTGTCAACTAAAGGTTTTTGAAGCCGATGGTCTTAATGAGAGTAGCCTTTTGTCACAGAGTCAACCAATACATCCCGTTTATGATCAAGGTCTATTGGTTTCGTCATGCCTTGGACTTATTAGGCGAGCGACAACAACTCGCGACCAGTGATGCGTTCGGTCTTGCAAGACACATAGGCATGTTCACATCGTCTATCTTATTGAGGTCGTGCCCAATGAAGCCCGGACTAGCCAGCAAACCCAAACATTCAAGTACAAACCATAGTAAAACGATTTTCGAATATTTGGTTCGTGACATTTATATTTGTTTTAGTTTTCGTGATTTTCTTAAGTTAATTTGGCAAAATAAATCGCGTTGTTGCCAGGTTGCAGCGGCAGTCTCCAACTCTCCGTCAAAAAGACAGTGCGATTAGTTCAGACCCCTTTTCTCGCCGACGATGGCAACTCTCATCAGAACCCTATAGAAACTCGACTCAATTCTCTCTCGATTCCACAAACCCTAGGCTCTTCATGGCAGATCTTCTGTCCTGTAGATGATCCAGCAACAAATCCGTTATGAATTTGATTAGTTCATTTCTAGATCTTCCAATTCGATTAGCAATTCGTCGGTTCTGACTCCCTTGATTCGGTGGAAGAGATGGCCGGCGGGGCACCGAATGTTGATAGGTTCGAATTGTACTTCAAAAGAGCAGATTTGGATCAGGATGGCCGGATTAGTCGCACCGAAGCTGTTTCCTTCTTCAAAGCGTCTGGTTTACCTACGCCTGTTCTCGATCAGGTTACCATTTTTGAGTAATTCTGCTCGTACTATTCGAATTTTGCAATATGCCTGCTAGTATTACGATCCTTCGGGTTTAGTATGTCTCTTATATATATTGCGATCATCATCTTATACTAGCTGGATGCATAATTATTTTAATTTGAGATTGTCCTATAATGTGAATTTTACATGTCTGATGTTAATTGCAACTTTAATTAGTATGATGATCATGTTTACTATTGTTTTTGGGTATTGTCTGGAGGCATATCTGTGATTTGTAGGAGTTTCTCATATTTCAGATCATCATCTCATCTAGAGTTAGTAGATAAAGAAGTGCTTACAATTTGAACTTAAATGCTATTTTGTGATGTGCTCTGGCCTCGAATTCTTAATCTATGCATATAGTCACATGAACAAGGTGATGGCAAATCCTGAATGATATTCATCTAACATGACTTAACAGTACTATTAGGTTAACCAACGACACATAATTAAACGTGAAAAGTTATTTGAATGTGATACATACTGGTGGAGAAAGTGGAATCCAACAGCTTGTTCTATTTCTTGTAGCTCGTAAAGTTTTGTAACAATTTTCTATGTTTATGTAGCCATTGCAAATGAATATTATTCATCTAGTGCTACATATGCCAACATTTGGCAATCTGTGGCTTCATATTGTGATACCATGTATTAGTTTTATAAAGATATGACGGGTTAATGTTACTCAATATTATCATTCATTTTTATTAAATACCTTGTTTAAAATAGTTTTAGACTTTAGAGTGTTAAATTAGTAAAAACCTTTTATTTTAGTTGATGCGATATTATTTTCAGTTTCTTTCACGGAGCATGTATCATATTCAAATAACTTACTTCATGTTCTATTTTATGTGGCTAGTAAAGTTTTGTAACAATTTTCTATGTTTATGTAGCCATTGCAAATAAATATTATTCATCTAGTGCTACATATGCCAACATTTGGCAATCTGTGGCTTCATATTGTGATACCCTATTACCATGTATTAACATTATTAAGATATGGCGGGTTAACATTACTCAATAATAATATTATCATTCAGTATTATTAAATACCTTGTTTAAAATAGTTTTAGACTTTTAGAGTGTTAAAATAGTAAAAAAATGATTAACAAGTTGTAATTTCTCATGCAGATATGGACACTTGCTGATCAAAATAGAACCGGTTACCTTGGGCGGGCTGAATTTTACAATTACCTGAAACTTGTTACAGTTGCACAAAATAAGAGAGATCTTACTCCAGAGATTGTGAAAGCAGCATTATATGGACCCAATTCTGCTCAAATTCCTGCTCCTCAAATTAATCTTGGAGCCTTGGCTGTTCCTCAGTCAAACTTAAATGCGGGTCCACCTGCCATGCAGATGCGTGGTAGTGCTCCTGTAGCTTCTCATAGTGTTAGTATGAGTGGGCCACAGGGCTATTCATCTCAGCAAACTCAGGGCATAAGACCACATGTGCCTCCACTCCCTAACTCCACAAACCAACCTCAGCATGGTGTGAGCCATGGACCGCCAAGTGTACACACAGTGGTGGGCCCTCGTCCTTCAACTTCAAGCCTTTTCAATGATTGGCTTAGTGAAAGGACTGGTGGGCACACGCCCAATGTCTCTTCTCAAGTTCCTAGTAATGGGCTTTCATCCAAACCAAATGGTCATACTTTTGCTGCTAGCGGAACTGGAGCTAAAGATTCTAGCACCCCTGTTGCAGGAACCCCCAGTTTTCAGGTGCCTGTGTCCTCTGCACCCGGATTAAATGTCTTGTCATCTAATGGTCCTATACCTGCAGGGACCCAGTTTCCTGTGAAACCAAACCAATCCTCCCAAAACAGTTTTGCCCAACAAGCAGCTGCTGGTCAAAACCAGAAAATGCAGTCAACTTTGAAATATAATCAGCAAATTCCTGTACAGAATTCTTCCACTGCTCCTGTTAGAGCTGAAAATGTTTCTTTTAGTCAATCTTCAGAACCTTGGCCAAAGATGACACAGTCAAATGTCCAGAAGTACACCAAGGTATTTGTGGAAGTAGATACAGACAAAGATGGGAAAATTACGGGTGAACAGGCCCGCACTCTGTTTTTAAGTTGGAAGTTGCCAAGAGGTGGGCAATGCATCATTTTTCTCTTTTGTTATTGAGTTAAAAGTTTTATTATGCGTATTCTTGGATTTCAGATATCCTATATCAGGTATGGGACTTATCTGATCAAGACAATGACAGCATGCTTTCTTTAAAGGAATTTTGTATTGCTCTCTACCTTATGGAGCGGTACAGGGAAGGTCGTCCTCTTCCTAGGGTGCTGCCAGCTGGCTTAATATTTGAAGGGATACAGTTGCCTCCATCAGGTCCACAACCTGCTCCATATGGTGCTCCAGTTTGGAGATCTGAGCCAGGTAGATGCTAATTTTTGCACCTGACATATTTCAAATTCTGAATTTACATATTAACGGCTTATTTATACTACATTATATCTTCTTCTTTCTACTTAGGTGTCCAACAAGGACATAGGATGACTGCCCAAGGACAGGTCAGCCATACTGCAGCAAGGCCACCTCGTCCAGTTCCAGTTCCTATAGATGAAGATGTGCAGCCTAAACACCAAAACCTTAGAGTTCCTGTTCTGGAGAAGCATCTAGTGGACCAACTTAGTACTGAAGAGCAGAATTCATTGAATTCAAAGTTCCAGGAGGCATCAGAGGCAGATAAAAAGGTGAAACACATAATTTCACTTCTATTAATTATGATCAACTACTATGAATTTGCAGTGATGTAAAAGTTTAAAACAACTGAAATTTGATTTTGGACATTTTCGGTTTTTATTTGAATCCGTCTTGAGGTGGCCATCATATGGATCTGCAGAAATACACATTTCTGATTCTCTTGATCACTACTTTCTCTGGGCCAGGTTGCTGAACTTGAAAAGGATATATTGGAAGCTAAACAGAAGACTGAGTTTTACAGGAGCAAGATGCAGGAAGTTGTAAGTCCTCTAAACTAAGGTGTCTAGCCTTTCGTATGGTATGGGTACATTTGCTTTCTGGGATCAAACAAAATGATACTTATACTATTAAAATTTGAAGGTTAAGAATCCAACTTTGTGTTCTGTTCTTTGATTTCAGATTTTGTACAAGAGCCGGTGTGATTCTCGATTAAATGAGATTACAGAAAGGGTTTCTGCTGATAAAAGAGAGGTATACCCTGAATATAAAGAAGCATATTTTACATAATAGTTGTTTTAGGAGACTGAGCAGCTTATTATCCAGGTTGAATCACTGTCAAAGAAATATGAAGATAAATACAAGCAGGCTGGGGATGTAGCTTCTAAATTGACTATTGAGGAGGCTACTTTTCGTGATATACAGGTTTACTAATTAACTTGTTTAGGGGTTAACTTATACTCCATTTTTCCAACGATGGAGCTTTATTGAGAAATTGTCTTGTGCTTGAAATATGTAGGAAAAAAAGATGGAGCTTTATCGAGCAATCGTCAAGCTAGATCAGGATGGAAAACCTGATGATATTCAGGTATCTTTTATGCTGATTAATTTTGCTAAGGGTATATAAATATTATGCTATTCACTTGGTTGCAGATAATTATAATGCCATGTTACTTGAATGCTAGGCCCGAATTGATCGCATCCAAGCAGATCTCGAGGATCAAATAAATGCCTTAAATGAGCGCTGCAAAATGTATGGACTGCGTGGGAAACCAACATTGCTGGTTGAGCTTCCCTTTGGTAATTTCATGTTCACCATATAACATTTCCAACATTTTGTTAGAATGTGCACTTCTAGTGGTTATTTTCACTATTGCAAAAACTTAACTTTTTCTAGTTATCTTTGAAGTAGATAGGCTCTCACATTGCTATTTTTTATTAAACATGGACTTTTAGCATGTTTCTCCACGTCTTAAGAATATGTTGCCTGAATCACACGCTATTAACAAGTCGAGAGTTTGTTCTCTTCACTTGATTTACATACACTTTTAATGTTGCATGTAAAGAAGGAAGCATGATGCATTTGACCTTAAATAACATCTTGGAAATTCAAACAATGATCAAGCATTGGATTTGTGACATTTATATGTATGTGTAACTACTTTTATGTGCATGCCTAGTTATTTTAGTCTTGCCGAGGTTGCCATTGGTTTTTAAATTCCTTTCACCTTCTTTTCTCAGCCCAACACTATATAATACGTTGTCAATGCTAAATTTCAAATTGGTATGTGACAGACCATAGTTCATTCGTACTTTACAAGTTAATTACAGAACATATACATTGTCTTTGTCTGAGCAATTATGGTTTCTGCAGATATTAGACTAATTTTTATAATGATGCTGTATTCCAAATCGTATTGTGCTCATTCCGCCTGCTAGGAGTTGTGCTAATTTTTATATTTGGTAAATAAGTTCAAAATGAATGTTGACTATTATTTGAGGCACGAGACAGAAGTATATCTGATGATAATATTATAAAATTTTTCTTAGAACTTAGCCAGTCAAAAGCTTGGTTTTGTTGCTCAAATCTTCTTTATGTAAAATTGTTTAGGTTGGCAAGTTGGCATTCAAGAAGGAGCAGCTGATTGGGATGAAAATTGGGATAAGTTTGAAGACGAGGGTACACAAAATGCCACCTTATATCCTTCTGTTACATAAGCTTCTATCTGTTGCCTCTTAATAGGTGGAAGTTGTAACATATTTTACATCAAACCTGCAGGATTTACACATGTGAAAGAGCTTACACTTGATGTGGAGAACATTATAGCCCCTCCAAAACAGAAGTCCTTACCGGTTCAAAACAAGTCTGCTTGCCAAGATGAACATTCAACTGCAGCTTCCTCCTCACCTACCACCGATAAATCTGAAAAGTCTCCAGAAGTCAATGAATCAGTGGAGCCACATAAAGATAACTCTGTAAAAACTCCACCTGATAGCATGAAATCAACAGAAAGCCCGTCTAAGATACTCGAAGATAGCTCACCCGATGCTATAAAAACCCAAAGGTGCGGGATTTTTAGCACTGCTCAGTTCATATTAGTGTTCGTTTTTTTGAAATTTGTGTCTAATGGTGCAGGGTATCTGTGTTCTCTGACGAAAAAACCTCTGACGAGCATGAGCCAAGCAACTCCACATTTGACAATCATTATGATTCAGACTCTGCGTGGGATTTTACTGCTACAAACCATCAGGTATTTGATTGCTTATTCTAGATATTGTGTGTACCATCGCAAAATGGTTTATCTTGTCGTAATTTGAAGATCTTTCTGCAGGATATGGATCAAGAGAGTTCTCATGGAGATATGTTATTCGATTCTTCTGACAGCTGGGGGCTAAACCCTATAAAAACGAACAAGAGCACGATCATATTTGATTCTGTTCCAAGCACTCCTGCTTACAGTTATGCTGGTTCCCCACCCGGAAACAACTTGTTCCATAACCAGGGCCCGTTTGCTTCATCTTTTGCAGATTCGGTTCCAAGCACACCGGCTTACAGTACCACTCAACGCCCATTTGCTTCAGTTTTTGCAGATTCAGTTCCCAGCACACCCATGTTCGATAGTCCAGAAGATCGCTCATTCAACAATTTATCTAGATTCGACTCCACCAGCAACACTCCCCGTGATTCCTTTTCTAGATACGATTCATTCAGTAGCACTGCTCAAGATTCAGAATCTGAATCCAATCAGGGATTCTTCCCTTCTCGGAACTTCACAAGATTTGATTCCATGCACAGTACTGCAGATTCTGATTTTGGCCATTCGCTTTTCCAGCCAAGTGAATCTTTCTCAAGGTTTGATTCCATGCGAAACACCAATGATTCCTCTGATTTCAATCATGGGTTCCCGTCTTTTGATGATGCGGATCCTTTCGGGTCACACGACCCGTTTAAGACTTCGTTCGACAGTGAAACACCAAGAAAAGATTCTCTAGATGGTTGGAAGGCTTTTTAGTTTTTGCAGATTGATGATATTTGATGTTGAATACTGGCGACAATGATTCTTTGTGTTTTATATATAGATTTACATATGTATATTAAAGTTTTATGGATTGATTGATATGACTTGGACATGTGTCCAAAAATATAAGCTCATGTTTATGAGCATTGGTTTTGCAAGCTTTAATCGTATATCTGCATTGTATCTTGAAAGATTTACACTTGTATTTCCTCTTTTGGTGCTTAATAAATATTGACTGCTTCCATTAGCCTTAATTTTGATTAATTTAAATACGCTATTATAACTTATAAGAGCATTCAAAGCCCGTTTGGTATAATTATGTGAGTGAGTTTTGTATATTTTAAAAAATGGTTTAAAGTGGTTGTGAGTGGAGGAGAGAGAAAAGATATAAGATTTTTGTAAATATAATGATAAAAGTAGTGGTTTTTAGTATAATTATAAAGATAAGGAGAGAGAAAAATAGAGATAAAAGGTAGAAAAAGTAGTGTTTTTTAGTGTAATTATAAGGATAAGGATACTGAATATAAAGAACGGGCTGAGAATGCTCTAAGAAGGTAAATACTCAAAAATAGTTGTATTTTTTTTTGTGAAAAATACGAAAATGGACATTTGACCAGGAATATTATCAAAAATGGACATCCTTATTTAGCCTACTATTTCATGGACATTGGTCATGACAGACGGCTAAAGACGATTAAGCTAGCCGGCTAAAATTTTCATGCCAAAATTCCATTTGTCAGATTACGAACCAATAATACGGCGACACGTAACAGCTTAGCCGTCTAATCCATTTACACGGCTATAGCCGTCTATTAAACGGCTAAGCCTGTCACGTGTCATATGCTTATTGGCTCGTACTCTGAGAAATAGAATGTTGGCATAGAAATTTTAGCCGGCTAGCTTAGCCGTCTGTTGTGACCAATGTCCATGAAACAATAGGCTAAATATGGATGTCCATTTTTAAGTATTTTCTTGGTCAGACGTCCATTTTCGTATTTTCCCCTTTTTTTTTTGGGTTAAGAAACAATCTTTATGACTTTGTATAGAAAGGAATTGTTTTTTTATGAACTTAAAAGATTTACATATTTTTTGGAAATTTGTAGAATAACTCTGACTAAAGATTATATAAAAATACCTAACATAACCGTAATAAATTTGAAGTTCTATAAAATCTGTTAAGATTTGACGACTTGTAAAGATTTCTAAAAATATCTAAAGTTTGATATAATACAATAATTATATCAAATATACAAATACAACGACAAAAGAAAGACCAATCAAAGTTGATAGGATTGATGGAATATTGGAATGCTTGGTACTATTTATATCTATAGTATATAATAAATAAAGGTTTTTAGTGTCACATGTCGCCTCTATATTCATTCTAATCATGTTTTTCTCGTCTCTCTCCTATTAAATATTAATCTAATTATGGATACTAATTATTTAATTATAGATAATAATTATTATACATTAATTAAATAAATTTAATATGAACTAATATTTATCAATATATAAAAAAATACCCTACTGGAAAAAAAATGTTTTAAAAATTAATTTAACAGAATTTGTAACTGTCATGTCAAAATATATTTTTAAAGACATATTTTGACGCTCGTATGTGTTAACATATTATATTATATGTATAATACACGAGTTTATTCAACCGGTGTAATACATAGGTTTTTAAAGACATAAATTTTTATTACTTAATATATAACATTACATTTATTTAACTCGTGTAATACACGTGAATCTAACCTAGTGTATGATATATATGTACCGCCAAAGAAATTAGTCATTCGATGGTGATCGGCTCATTAAAAACTTCAATTATTAAGCTTGAACCCAAGCTTTATAAATCAAAGTTTGACTAGACTTATCATTCTAAATGGGTCTATTATTAATATAAATATAAAAACAGTTATATAACAGAATATATAAATACATAGTAAATATTATTATATTATATATTATAATTATGAAAAAAAATATATATTCTATCATATCTATACTATATAATAAATGTTTTCTATGTCACGTGTCACCTCCATATTTATTTTCATCGTTTTTTTTTCGCCTCTCTCTCCTATTAAATGAACTTCTATATTTTTAAAGAAAATACTAATCTTTATATTAATAAATCTCCTTATATATTTTGACGAGTGTATGTGTTAACAAATTATATTGTATTCCACGGGTTTATTCAACCAGTGTAAAACACGAGTTTTAAAAAAATAAACTTTTTATTACTTAATATATAATATTTTATTTATTCAACCCGTGCAATACACGAGATTTTAACCTAGTTTATAAATATACACACATAAAAATAGCTATACAAATAAGGAAGTTATAAAATTAGTCACAAGTCTTATTTACACCCATGTATAACTTCACCTTTTAAGTACATCTCTAGTTCAAAGCTATGACAACATATACAAGCTTTGTCTATATACACACACATTTTCATGAAATTCCTTCAAATTACTTGCACATCATAGTTTCTAGATTGCAAATGCTTCAACATCAATTATATGTCAAATAAACTCCAAAAACAAAGTGTAATCCATAACATAATTCGATTACTCATGCTTATTTCAAAGCATTATTGTTTTTTGGATTGGGATTAGGTACTGAATGGAAACTCATGTTTTTGTTAGGTACATTTTCTATTTGTAGTATTCAAGCCTTTCTTTTTGGTCTAAAGATAGAATTTCGTAATGATAGCAAGTCTACAAGCGGGCGACGGCGAACACTAGGTCTCCAAACGAGTTGATTTTGGAGAAGCCGTTGACGGATTCGAGTTTCCGGCGGGTGTTTACGAGCAGCATCATGCAGTGGTAGGTGAAGTAACCGACGACGAATACTGTGAGGGCTCCGGTGACGTATCCGGTGCGTTTGAAGGTGTATGGGAGGCCGAGGACGCCGGCGCCGACGATGGCGATGAAAACGTTGGCGAAAGTCTTGAATTGGGAGGATCGGCGATATAAATGTTAGTTCATATTAAGTTCATCCTGAATAATACTAACGGCTACTTGTTTATTAGTTTATTAATCGCAGGCAAAACCTTCGTAACGCAAGACTCACCTAAAAACTCGTTCAAGGGATGTGGACTACGTGTGGAAAACATGTGAATCAGCTTGCAACGGTCACAAGGAGAAGATAGAGTCAAGACCACATTTTTTGGATAGTTAGTTAGCATTATCCTTGTATTTAATAAAGCCATAAATCGTATAGGAACACACAAGAACACCCGCACTTGCAATCATTGTAACACTTAGCATACGATCTCTTTGGCTCTCTTGTACTCGATAATTTCAGTTTTATACAAGACATCAAGGCAGCCCGACTTTCGTCGGCTCCCGAGGTTTTATGTCGGAGATCATCAAGGATCAAGGGCTTTCTTCGTAATCATCCGTGTCAATTTTTACCTTTTTATATTGTTTCACATCGATTTCACAAAGCACTTTACCTCACTTACGAAATTTGGTTACAAAGTTAGTTTACATAATTTTTACGCAAAACAATTTTACGTCATCCGTGGGACAAATGGTGCTTTTTTATCTTCAAATCTTTATTGAATTTTTTGTTGAATCATTACCTTTCGAAATTGATTTAAAAAATGTCGTCTCAATCTAAAAATGTTTCCGTCTCTGCTCCATTTTCAACCTTCGGGCTAGTTAGCCCTATTCCTCCCCCTCCTTCATTCCAGAAAAAGAATGATGGTCAGCGTCGGAAAATTGTTCCTGCGGGTTTTTCGGGATCCGGAATATCTGCTAGCCCTCCTGTACTCGTTTCAAATGATGAACTTCTCAAAGTATTCTCCGAGGTAAAGCAACATATGGAACAACAGAAAAAGACTAATCAGGCAATATTCAGAGAGCTTGAAATGATCAAAGATTCAAAGAAACCGGTGGAAGTGACGACTCCATTGCAACCAAGGGCTTTGAACTTTGACTATCCGGGATTTTCGGGGGTCCATCAGGGAGACTTCCTAACTATGCAGACTAGAGTCGCAACTCTTGGTTCAACTCCGGCTACCAGAGTTACTACAACTCAAGATCTTGGATTTACCCCGGGATCGTCTCTCAAAGATATTGGCATGGGTAACACATTCAATAATTTTTCGAATGCTAACGAATCTGTGCATGATACATGGATCACTCCTTCTATGGCGAAAGAGCTGAAAAAGCTAAGAGAGATGATTTCCGGTGTACATGGGGTGGTACAACCCATACCTGAGATGACCGCTGCCAGTCACAGGACTTCCAGATTCGCTCCTACTATTTGTGATGCCGAGATCCCCAAGCGTTTCCAAACTCCCAACATGAAGCTATATGATGGAACCACGGATCCTGAGGAACATGTGGCGCAATATAGAGAAAGAATGGAGATCAGCCCCATTCCTTTGTACCTGAAAGAGGCTTGCTTATGCAAAGGTTTCGGTTCTACCTTAACAGGATCAGCCTTAAAATGGCTACTTAATGTTCCTCCATACTCTATTACTTCATTTGCTCACTTAATTAACATGTTTAAAAATCAATTTTCTTGCAGTAGAACTTTTGAAAGATTTACAAGTGACTTATACAGGGTGATCCAAAATCCTGGAGAATCCCTCCGAGATTATGTCAGTAAGTTTGGTAAGGAATCCCTGGATATCCCGAATCTTGACGTAGCTACAACAGTCCAGGCCTTCAAAATGGGATTGAGGAAAGATTTCTAATTCTATGAAGACCTTGTCATGAACCCTTGCAGGAATCTTGACGAAGTCAGAAACAGAGCGCTAAGATTCATCAGACTCGAAGACGATAAGAAGAATCAGCAAAGGATGAATGCTCCAACCAGTTATAGTCAACCTAACTGGAAGACTGAGACTGCACCTTTCAAACCCAATAGATCCAAGCCGTATTCCAAACCCGATAATCAAAGAGTCAATGCTGTGGAAGATGACGAGGAGGAAGAGGAGTATCCTAAGTTATCTGAATACTGTTTTTCGCTTGACACAACTGGTTTGTTATATGCTATGCAGAATCTTGGAGACAAAGCCAGATGGCCCCGTAAATTCGAAAAGAATACTGGGGGCAAAGATAAGTCCAAATGGTATGCCTTCCATGAATATTTCGGATATATCACTGAAGATTGCATTGCCCTGCGCAAAGAGATAAGCTATCTCTTGAGCAAGGGATATCTTAAGGAATTTCTTGGCAAAGGAAAGAAACAAGTCAGGGATCATTATAAAATGCCGCAACGAGCCAATTCTCCGTCGCACGAGGCTAAGGTAATAGGTTTTATTTCTGGTGGTTCTGACATTTGTGGTATCTCTTACTCTGCAGCTAAAAGAAATGCCAAAGAAGCCAAAACAGAAAAAGGTGATAGACCCCTTAGAACCTCCAGTCTAACAGAAGAAAAGATAATCTCCTTCAATGAAGTTGACAGGGATAATGTGCAAGATCCTCATCACGATGGCCTGGTGATCACCCTATACGTGCAAATCACTTCATTAGGAGAATATAGATCGATGGAGGAAGCTCGGTGAACATAATCCTACATGATGTCTTGAAAAGAATGGGGATCCCGGATTCTGAGATTATCTCCAAATCTGCAGTGCTAGTGGGATTCAACGGAGAAGTCAAAAACACAGTCGGAGAGATAAAGCTTTCGATATATATCGAAGGGGTAAACACTATACAAAAATTTTGCATAACTGATTCGTTATCTTGTTACAATGTTATACTAGGGAGACCCTGGATACATGATATGAAAGCGGTACCCTCGACATATCATCAATGTGTCAAGATGCCAACTCCTTGGGGAGTAGTAAAAATCAACACCGACCAACAAGATGCAAAAGATTGTTATTCTTCCTCAATGAAAGCGTCAGTAAAGACCAGACAAGCATAGCAATTAAAGAAGCAGGATAGAGACGTCCCGGAAGCCAAGGAGTAGGATGTCAAAGAGTTATCCCTAAGTCCAGAGGATCCTGACGTCAAGGTATTTATTGGAACCAGTATTCCTAAAGATATTGAGAAAAGCCTCACCAAATTACTAAAGAGCAGAATTTCAATTTTTTCTTGGAAACATGAAGACATGACAAGTATTTCTAAAGATATTATTATGCATAAATTAGGACTTGATAACAGTTTCAGGCCCATACATCAAAAGAGGAGAAAAATCGCTCCAGAAAGAAATACAGTCATCCAAAAGGAAGTTGAGAGATTATTAAAAGCAGGAATGATTAGGGAAGTAAAATTCCCAAGATGGCTAGCCAATGTAGTAGTGGTCCAAAAGAAGAATGGGAAATGGAGAATCTGTGTAGACTTCACAGACTTAAACAAAGAATGTCCGAAAGAACCCTTCCCTCTGCCACATATAGACTCAATGGTGGATGCTACAGCAGGCCATGAAATGTTAACCTTCATGGACGCCTCCTCAGGATTTCAGCAGATCCAAATGGAACCCTCTGACCAGGAGAATACTGCCTTCATGACTCCGACAGGTATCTATTGCTATATTGCAATGTCTTTTGGTCTAAAAAATGCAGGTGCTACATACCAGAGGCTAGTAAACATGATGATCAAAGACAAACTTCGGGACACCATGGAAGTCTATATTGATGACATGGTGGTGAAGTCGAAAAAAACTGAAGATCATCCCAGGGATCTTAAAGAAGCACTGGACATCCTAGATCATTATAACATGAAGCTCAACCCTTCCAAATGCCACTTTGGAGTGGGGGCATGAAAATTTCTAGGATATATGGTGACCAAAAGAGGGATAGAGGCCAACCCTGAGCAGATCAAGGCAATAATCAACCTGAAATCCCCAGCCAATACTAAAGATGTCCAAAGGCTGACCGGTAGAGTAGCAACACTTAATAGATTTATCTCAAGATCCTCAGAGAGGTGTAAAGAATTCTACGATATCCTAAAGAAAAACAAAAGATTCAAATGGGAAGAAAAATATGAGCAAGCACTCCAAGCGCTAAAGGAGTATTTGTCCACAGCTCCTCTACTAATGAAGCCTGAAGATGGCAAACCGTTATCATTATACTTGGCAGTATCTGAACATTCTGTAAGTGTTGTCCTAGTTAAAGATCATGAAGGCCAACAACATCCGGTATACTATGTAAGTAAAAGTCTACCTCCAGCAAAGATCATGTATTCTCATTTAGAAAAGTTAATATTAGCTTTAATAATAACATCTACTAAACTTAGACATTGTTTTGAGACCCATGCTATACATGTTAAAACTAATTATCCAATTAAGTGTGTTTTGAGAAAGCCGTAAATGTTTGGAAGAATGGCTAAATGGTCAGTCAAACTCAGCGCATATGATCTCAAGTATGAGCCTAGGACAGCAATAAAATCTCAAGCACTCGCAGACTTTGTGATGATATCCAACAAGAAGCAGATCTCGAAGTTCAGCAACTAGAAGAATCAAAAGATAAATGGATTCTATTCACAGATGGTGCATCTAATATATGAGGTACAAGTCTTGGAATCATACTAAAATCGCCACAAGGGGACATACTACCCTAATCAATAAGTTGTGGGTTCCAAGCAACCAACAACGAGGCAGAGTACGAGGCGCTGATAGCAGGATTACAACTTGCTTGCGATATGAAGATCAAGTATCTCCAGGTATATGTGGATTCACTATTGATTACTAACCATTTCAACAGCTCCTGTGCAGCAAAAGGTGAAAGATTAATCAAGTACCTCGAGATAGTTAAACAATTATCTGTGAAATTCGAAATTTTTAGTATAATACAGGTACCAAGGGAAGACAATGTTGAAGCCTATGCTTTAGCAAATCTTGCTTCGGCACTCAAAATACCAAAAGGAACCACAATACCGATTATACATATCCTAAGTCCAACAATTTGAAAGAAAAACGAAGTATCCAATACGGAAGCTGAAGAAGCAGACACTCGGGATCCGGAACCAAGCCAAAGATCCTGGATCCCACCTATTATAAAATATTTGCAGGATGGAGAGTTCTCAAAGGATGAAAAGAATCACAAGGCTTTTCGTATGAGAATATCTCATTTTATAATGTTAGATGGTGTTTTGTACAGAAAATCTATTGTAGGTCCTTATTTGAAATGTTTAGAAGATCCTGAAGCACTTGAAGTCCTCATATATATACACGAAGGCGACTGTGGAAATCATACTGGGGGCAGAGCACTCTTCTCAAATATCCCAAGGACAGGATACTATTGGTTAACCATGAGGAAAGATGCCATGGAGTATTCCCAAAAGTGTGATGCATGCCAGAGACATAGCAACATCCTTCACCAGCCAGCAGAGCCCTTGTACCCAATTATTTCCTCCTGGCTATTTATGAAGTGGGGAATGGACATAGTTGGCAAGCTCCCAAAGGCACCAGGTGGAAAAGTATTTATGTTAGCAATAACTGACTACTTCTCCAAATGGATCGAAGCCGAAGCATTCGTTTAAGTCAGAGAAAAAGAAGTTATATCCTTTATCAAGCGCAATATCCTGTCAAGATTCGGCATCCCGGCGGAAATAACATGTGATAACGGATCTCAATTCATTGGTCAAAGAACAACCAACTTTTGTGCTAGCTGGGGAATTAAGATGTTAACCTCTACCCCTGTGCATCCTCAAACCAATGGACAAGCAGAATCCAGAAACAAGATCATCATCAACAACCTAAAGAAAAGATTGGGAACAAAGAAAGGGAAGTGGGCCGAAGAACTGCCATTTGCACTATGGGCAGATAGAACAACTTCAAAAATGCGACAAGTCAAACCCCATTCTCTTTGGTGTTTGGCACTGAAGCTATGATCCCCACAGAAATGGTCATCCCTATAGCCAGAACCAGTCTTCAAACTTAGGAAAATAATAATGAAACTCTCTCGAATGATCTTGACACTATTGACGAAATCAGAGATCTTGCCAAGGTCCGTATGACAGCTTATCAACAAAGGATAGCAAGATCATACAACAAAAATATAAGGATCAGGAGGTTTCAAGTGGGTGATCTTGTACTGAGAAAAGCATTCCAGAATACTACCAACCCTAGCGACGGTAAGCTTACACCAAAATGGGAAGGCCCATATTTGATCGATTCAGAGGCAGGTAAAGGTGCTTATTGGTTAGCAACTTTGGAAGGAGATCTACTACCAAGATCCTGGAACGCTATTCATCTAAAGACCTACTTCATGTAAGCTAGAATTTATATTCTAACTTAGAGCGGTACGTATTCTTTCCATTTCAATTAATTTATTTATCATTCCATATCAATATACTGACTTTAGCGTCGGAGGGGTGTTAGCCTAGCTAACACCCACCTTCACCAAGAGTTCCTGTCTTGTAGGAAATATATCCAGGGATCCTGACACAAGACAGAGACAGGCCATCTACCCTATGTTAAGGTATCCTACATACCTTCTAAGGTTTAAAGGTTTTCACCTTTCTACGAATTGAGTTTAAACACTCCGCCAGTTGCGCACGATGTTCGAGTATAGTTCGAGGTGGTGCGACCAGACCATGTAAAAGTGGCTGACAATTTCATCACTGTTGACTATAGCTTGTTCTCTACGATAGTAACAGACGTGTTACTCCTAAGGTTTTTAGCATTTTCATGCTAACTCAAGATTGGCACGTTATTCTGGCTTGGCCCACGATAATTTAGCTTTGCCCACGTCATTTTTACTTGATAAATTTTACTTGTTTACTTAGCAAATGCTTATCATTGGTGTACTAGTTCAAGAGTCGCGATCGAATCAAAGACTTACACCGATTCTAAAATTCAACTGCTAATCACGCTATATGATTGGCAAACATACACAGGGGACAACTCGAGGTTACAACATTTATTATAACTTTCATCAGAATTATGGTATGTACATTTATCTATTTCAATTTTAAAACTTAAGATTATTTCTTGATTCACTATTAAAGGTAGAATCAAAATTTGTTTGACTAAGTCATGATTTGCTCAACTTATCGAAACTAAACTGTATTTTTAAAACAAAGTTTAATAAACTATCCTTAAGGATCCTAAATCCCAGATGAATACTTAGACCTATTTTTTCAAAAAACAAACACATTCAATCTCAAGAACAATCATGGCAAGATAGTCAAAAGCTACTAATAGTATAAGTGCAGGAAACCAAAATATGTCTTGGGCTTCATCCGAAAACAGGACCCATCCACCCGAGACTTAAGTCAAAGAAAATTGTCTATCCCATTCCGGGATCCCATCAACAAGAAAATTAAAATTGTTCAAGACTAACAAGTTAAAGATAACCACATCAAAAACCACAAAAATCGGGGCTCAAGCCTAAGCATCATTACCTTCATCGCCCTGATTCACCTGCTTCCCCGCACCTTCAGCATCATGCTCCTCAGCCACCATTGCAGATCCTTGAACCTGGTCCTCGACCACCGCTTTCTCAACATCCTTCTCCAAAGTCAGCTCTCCTCCCAACTCAATCACCAACCTCTTCCACTCTCAACGTCCCAAGCGCTCTTGTCAAAGTCCTTGTCCTCGGCTTCTTTGGCCATCTTGATTCTGGACTGGAAGATTGAAATGGCAGCAGAAGTTTGAGCTTGATCATTGGACTCATCAATGTTGCGAGCATGCTGAAGAAGCATCTCTTGCATTTCAGATTTGACCTAAGTGAGCTCCTTGGAGATGTCTGAAAGCATCTTGTCTTTGGCAGCCCCACTCTTCTACAATTCCTGGATCTTAAGTTTGCTCGCATCAGATTCTCTCAGAAGTTGGTTATGGAATGCAACCATCCTGTTCAAAGCCTGTTTTACTTAACGAATTAGTTCACTTATATGGTTAATCCTGTTGGTTAAAATAGTAAATTTTACTTACCAGAAGACTAAGATTATGCAGGATCCTATGTGCATCGGCGAAGTCTATGCAATCCTGAATGAACGATTCGGCAGGATCCAAGATCTTCCTCTTCTTGTTGGAGGATGGTTTAGCAGAGGAGGCTTCGGGCTTAGGAGCATTCGGTTTGACTGCAGGAGCGGTAGTTTGTTGAAGTTCCTTCTTAACAACTTTACCCTTAGCAACCATACTGTCAATGTCATCAAGGGCAAATTTGGAACCTGATTTACAAAGGCCTATTTTAAAAGAGACAGGTTAGTTCATTCTCATTATGTATAACTAACAAAAGGGAATGTTGCTATTTTTCTAACCAGACATACTTGATTCGAAGAAAGACACATCTGGTTCAACTTCCTGCAGTGGAGCTTTGAATCGAAAGGTCCGTTACCTAAGAAAAAAACAACCTTCTTAGCCGTGTCAGGAGTCGGAGGAGCGAGGATGTCAAACTTCGACGCTGAAACAAAAAATTAACAGTCAGTATCCCGAATATCAAATTTCTAAAAGAAAATCCTACAAGTCAGAATCATACCCTTTACGATCCACTTGATTGGTAGTTTATCCCCATCTGGGATAGAATCCCTTCTCACAAAAAAGAAACTATTTTTCCAGTTAGAATCATTTTGGGTGGTTTTCAGGATCAAGTAGGTCATGCCGGGTTTAATTTGGAAAAGGAACCGAGAAGAACCATGGCCCCTAAGATTGTAAACATGGGCTATCTCTGAAGCAGAAAAGTCAACATCGTGATGTTTGACCAAAAACTCCAAAGTATACAGGGTTCTCCAAACCATGGGCATGGTTTGAGCAAAGCTAAGACCGCTCTTTCTAAAAAAGTCAGTAGTGAAAGGAGGAAAGGGATAAGTGAACCCTAGAGAAAAAGGGAAGAATGGAAAGCAAACCCAACTTTCTGAGGTGAAATCGGCCCTAGTTTTGGTATCAAAGGGCCGGAATACAGTATTCTCAGGGAAAAAGCCTCCATATTTGAGAGATTGGATATCGAGATCCGTAAATGTGCATCTCTCAGAATCCGGATTAGCTATCAAGTTTTGGCTTTGGAGATCGTCGGAAGGGGTAGAAGATCGCGTATGTTTTTTGGCCATTGTTGAGCAAAAAACCAGAAATAACGAGAAAGAAAAGATAAGCTTTTTACTTGAAGACAACAGAGAGGATTCGAAAAAGATGACTTCGAAATAATTAAGAAAGATGAGTGATTATAGCCCTAATAATAACCGCCTCGGTCCACGATGTTTCACTCCCTCGTTTCCCGCACCAAGTCTTATCAAGCAGCCATATTAAGTAAAAATTTGAAATTTGAAAATGTTATGTAAATCATTAATACAGCTGTCAAATTTGGGGACAATTGTTACGGGTTAAAATTCATAGCAGGATCCTGAGTGATGCATGATCCAAGATCCGGTATCCCGATAAGGTCAGTATCCTTAATAATACTAACGGCTACTTGTTTATTAGTTTATTAATCACAGGCAAAACCTTCGTAACGCAAGACTCACCTAAAAACTCATTCAAGGGACGTGGACTACATGTGAAAAACGTGTAAATCAGCTTGCAACGGTCACAAGGAGAAGATAGAGTCAAGACCACATTTTTCGGATAGTTAATTAGCATTATCCATGTATTTAATAAAGCCATAAATCGTATAGGAACACACAAGAACACCCGCACTTGCAATCATTGTAACACTTAGAATGCGATCTCTTGGCTCTCTTGTACTCGATAATTTCAGTTTTATACAAGACATCAAGGCAGCACGACTTTCGTCGGCTCCCGAGGTTTTATGCCGGAAATCATCAAGGATCAATGACTTTCCTCATAATCATCCGTGTCAATTTTTACCTTTTTATATTGTTCCACATCGATTTCACAAAGCACTCTACCTCACTTGCGAAATTTGGTTATAAAGTTAGTTTACATAATTTTTACCCAAAACAGAATATGTCAAGTTTCATATATTAATTTTACACATGAACATATAATTTAGTAAATTATGGGTTTAGTCATATGATTTGGTTAAAATAATCTAATTAGTCCATTAATTTATATTTTGTTTTTTCAATATCTAAGATTTTTAGTTTCTTGAAAGTTTTTGTCCTAACATAAAAAGGGTTGATCTTTCTGAGCTTTTTCGCTGCTCCTTTTAAAGGGGGTCATTATTAGAATCACTTTGACCGTCAACCACAATATCATGAAACATGTGATCTTTAAACCTTTCATTATCATGAGCCATGTTATCCACAACATCATGACCATGAACCATGTGTTCCTCGTCAGTTATTATCACGAGTCATGTGTTCCTCGTCGGCACTATCATGTGAAGCATGTGTTCCTCAAACCTTTACTCAAGTGTACTTCATTTTCTATGGGATTGTCTTCGTGTCATTATAGGGTTAATTGTTTCCTACATGCTTTGGTGATTTCTTGTTAGTCGCTTCTTGGATTAGATGCTCAAAGCTCAATTGATTCCTCAACATGCTTGATGTATATCTTAATATGTTTAAACATAACTGCAAAAAATTCATCACATCTCGATCATTTCCTAGAGCCCTTAAAAGTCAAAATCCAGATCTTGCTTTGCATAGATTAAACTCCTCTCCTGCAATCCGAACAAACCAGAGTGTAAGAACCATAGCGCGATGACGATGATCAAAGTGTTAACCTTTCAATCTTTTTTTGTGAAATCGTTCAACTGGGAATAATCGAATTAAGAATATTTGGTGTTGAAGTAGCAAACTACAGGGGCAGAGTGGTGAAGAATTTTGATTTTTAGGGATGAAAATGAAAGAAAGCGATAGGTGATAAAGAGACCTTTTGTTTCTAGCAAGAGAGGGAAAATGACTAAAAGGCCCCTCACGTAGGGGGCACGTAAATTATGTTAGACGACATAAATGGATAGTGTTAGAGGCTTGCACTTAATTGGCAAGAAACTGAATCCACATGTCCTGAAAAAGCAAAACTAAAACCAATGGATTAAAAATGTTATTTTGGCCAAACCATAGCAACTAAAACCGTAATTTACTCTATAATATAAATGCCCATCATCATAAACTATCAAGTTTCATATATCAGTTAAAGTTGCATATAAACATGAGTAGATTACTTTTTTGTTATTGTGGTCCGGGTTAAATTACAAATTTGGTCTCTGAAACCGTTGTTGAAAGCAAAAGATGTCAGATGGGTAGAACTCGTAAAGATTGTTATATAGTAAAGGTGTCAATCGTGTTGGGTTAATGGTTCGCGGGTTGACGGGTTGGCGAGTTGAATTATGCAACCCGAACACGACCCATATTCTTATTCGTGTCAAAAAGTACAACCCTAACCTGGATACACTCAACGTCGGGTCAACCTGACCCGTTTAACCCATTTATCTAAATCAAAATAAAAAACTACTAAATCCAAAATCTAATTCATTTAAGATAAACCGAAAAATAATTGAATAGTCATATCTAAAAAGTAAAAGAGAAAAGTTTTGGTATAAATTAATTACTTTATGGTAAACACTAAATTTAAAAGTAATTAAACAATCGTTTCTAGAAAGTAAAACTAAAAAAATAAACTTGAAACCTAAACGTGTTAGCGGGTCAACCCTAACCTGACCTGTTTTCTAAATAGGTCAACCTGAACATGACTTTTTTTTAAACGAGTTGAATTTTCCAACCCAAAACATGTTTTCTTTCGTGTTGGGTTCGTGTCGGGTTCGGGTTCAAGTCCGTATCAGAAATTGACACCCCTATGATATAGGGACTAAATTCGTAATTTAACCCAAACCACATGGAACAAAAATGCAATTTACCTTATAAACATATAAACATAGAAAATAAACATTTGATATCACAAACTTGAGACTACTTTGTCATACTACACCATTTCACATCTTATTAGCCTATTAGGTTTAGCTGTAAAGAAACACCATACTCACATAATCACTAAAGTTTCATATGGTTTAAATCTAGGTATTCTATTCTAAAACATCCAATTCTTTACTATGATTATTATCTTGTGACATCTAGTTCTTTTCGAAATAAAAGTGGAAGTATATTTATATTAAATTAATAAAAGAATGGCATTGATAAAGATTATCCTTTGAATTAGTTAATTACACATATAGTCTTTTACTCAATTTTTTTTTAAAATTACATTGTAAGATATTCACTTGCAAGTAACATATTTGATCATTTCCATTACAAGTAACATATTTGATCATTTTCATAACTAACGTTAAAAAGTTTCTTAAGTTTTTATTAAATAATAATTTTGTCCTTTAATTGAAAAGTAGCTAGAAAGTTATAATTATATCCTCAACCCACACTTATTATCACCTTCTCTTCTTTGTCTTATCCAACATCAATCCCATGGTTAGACTATTTGTAATGCTTCACGCCTCTCACCCCTCGTGACCTCCTTTTTATTGGGCCACCTCATCCACATGCAGCTCCTCCTCCCTCGCGTATGTGACCACACTCACACTCCCTCCAATTGCCCCTCACGCCCCTCTCATGGCTAATGCCCAGGCGGCGCGGTGTGCCACGCCTCTCACGCTCTCCATGTTAGCTTGTTCACGCCCTCACAGAGGCATTACAGATAGTCTTATGGTCATCAGTCATCACCGTCCTTTAGTTTTGTCTTCAGGAAGCAACAGCTTGCTCACCACGTAAATCGCAACAATTTTAATGTGCGTGGTTTCGATGATTTTAATTTATTCGAGTTATTTTAGGAATGTTGAGAATGGACCTGAAAGCTTTGCTTAAACGAACAGATGTGTTCATATTGTTATTATCACCAAATGAACATTTTTTTAAAGAGTAAATTACACAAATCGTCATTTATGTTTATAACATTTTCACTGTATGTTCTTTAGCAAAAAAAAATTGACAGAGTCTATCCTTTATGTTTACAAATCTTGCACGTTACGTCCTTTACCCCTGACCCAGTTAAATTTTTTCGTTAAGTATGATCATGTGCAAGACACATATGAGTACTTTGGTCTTTTTACCCATTTATATAAAAAACAAAAATATAAAAATATAAAGTGAAAAAACTCTCTCTCTCAACACACACACCCTCTCTCTTCTCTCTCTTCTTCAAGACAGCCACCACCACCACCGTGGTAGACCACCGAGAAATCCATATTCCCTTTCATTTCTTCATCCTCACATCTTTCCTCAGAATCAACGATTATACAAAGGCATACCCCGAATGATTTTGATTTTGGGGCTAATATGGAACCTCCGTCAATCATGAAGCCGATTCAGCCACCGCTCCACATGAGTCATTTGGCAAACTTAAAAATGTCTCAGTTTGTCAAAGGCATACCCCGAACGATCAACAACAAAAGTCAAAATTTCAATCTCTTTTGATTTTGGGGCTAAAATATTACCTCAGTCGATCAGAGTACAATTCATGAACAATTAGAGTTAGGGTTTCGATTGTTGCAAGTGTAATACAAATAGGTATATACTTGAATGTCTCGATCGACGATAGAAGCGGGTCAACGGGAGCCATCTGAGTGGTTAATTACGCATTAAACGGCGTCGCAGCAGGAGTCGTCTGCCCGAACAAATTACTATTCGCCTGTGTTGTTGCCACATACGGAGTCAAAAATCCGAAAGGACTCGAGCTTTGTTGCTGAAACGGCGACGCTAGCTGTTGTTGCTGAAACGGCGACGCTTGCTGTTGTTGCTGAGAGAAAGGAGTGGAGAAGAGCGATGAACCGAAGCCTGTGGTGAACGAGGACGTTGACGGCGTTCCGAGGCTGGCGTTGAGGAAGGGGTGTCGAACGCGGGGGTGGATGATGGATTGCCGAATGTGGAAGAAGGTGTGCCGAACGCCGACGGCTGGTGGGGGTGGTGCTTAGATCGGAGGAGGGGGCACCAGATTTTAGAGAGAAAGAGAGTTGAGAGAGAGAAAGAGATGAGAGAGGTTTGTTATTTATGTTTATATATATATATATATATATATATATATATATACATACTAATAAATAAAGGTTTTTTAGTGACACATGTCATCTTCACATTCAATCTCACCATTTTTTTCCCGCCTCTCTCTCTTATTTAATGCACTTCTATATTTAAATAATATTATATATTAAAAGAAAGTATTAATTGGACTAATACAACACATTTATTTTAAATTATCCCTTATTATAAGAAAACTTTAAAATTTAATTATGTAACTTTTATTTCAATCAAATACTAATTGAAAGTGAAATTACATTAAATAATAATTAATGTATTTTCGAAACCTAATTATATATTAATTTTTACATATTTTGAGTTTGTTTATATCCGTAGTATATGTAATATATTTTTACACATGTGAAATATATATACATAAAGATTTAAAATTTTTAAATATGAATATTTTTCACCCCGTGTGTAGACACGGGACCTAAACTAGTATATATATATATATTTGTGGGTAAAAAGACCAAAACACCCTCATGTGCAAGGCAAATGAATAGAGTTAACTGAAAAACTTAACGCCCATTAGGCTAAAGGACGTAAACCGTAACAAATTTAAATGTAAAGGATGATCTCTAACATTTTTTGGGCTAAAGAAGATACGGTGAAAATGGTATAAATATAAAGAACGATATCTATAATTTACTCTTTTTTAAATGAACATTGACTTTTTTGTCTCGTTGAATTTGCCAAAAAAAAAAACTTAATGTTTTTGCTCAACAATCACTGAAAGTACACTTGCGTCCACATGATCAACCAACCAAATTTTTTCATAAAACTATTGTTTGGGGGTAAATATATTTTAAAATTAAAAATGAGTAATATTAAATTTTAAAGTTACAAAATGGTAAATATGAAATCTTAAAGTTATAGAAAATTAATGATAAAATTTTTATTTCTTAAATTATTTTTAAAGAAATAAGAATATATGATTATTTTGCATGTTTATAAGGGTATATATATGATATTTTTAATTTTGATCGACTATATACGATATTTTTAAAATTTGTACGGGTTAGATGAACATCAACAGTCGACAAGGAAATTCTTTTAAGGCCCATTGTTTAGATTTTTACATTATGCACACAGCCTTTTATTCACGTGTTTCTACACATTTCGTTTTTACAGGATTATGTGACATTAATTTTCTGGCTTTCATCGTGAATAATACTTTTCAGTTATGTATTTTTATATAAAAATAGGAAGTTCTTGTTAGCTCAATTGTTGTCTGGCTTAAGAAACGTGTCCAATCCATGTGTTAAGGGGTTTTACTGGGTTGCTTAATGACCAAACTATGGTTATTAGGTTTCTTGTTCACTGAAGTTTGGATTGTCATGGTTAGTAAAGGTAAATTTGAATCGAGTTCGACTCTACGACTTTATCTTTGAAATATGTTTGATATCTCGACTAGCACTCTCATATAATTGAGCTCGGTTCAAATAAGTTTCAAAAGCTTAGAACATACATTATAAACCATGCTCGGTTATGTAGGCTCAAAGTGTAATTAAACAAGGGAAACTAGTCTTTGTTTTTGGTTTATTTATTTAAACAGGTAATTATTCGAAATATATGTAACTTTAACCCACCATATTTTTTAACATGTTTTAAGTCATTTTCCAAACCGCTCATTGTCACATTTAGCGTCGGTGAATTTATTTCATTGATCCATCAATGCATATATGATATACCATAGTGTAATGTGTGGATTCGTCACGTGTCCAAATATTTTGCAATTCGAATACTTGCTCACATAAAAAAAAGGAAAAACCAAAACCTATATCAGACCTCCCATTGGAAGATATTTTATATGATCTACCTATGTGTATTGTCGTTTTCATTCTAGAGACAAGTAATCTGACCATTGGCACATCAAGAAGACTCGATACAAGGCACCAGGTTCAGTTAACCTCCTCTTACTAAACCACAAGCTATCTATTATAACCCAGCCACTAAGCCTACTCTACTCGAACTAAACAATCGATATGCTCTAATTGAGCAATCACTGAGCTGTGTTGCACACGTCACCCGCATCACAACCAAGCTAAAGCTAGCTCTAATACCATTTGTTAAAATTATCTAACCAACATCATGCCAAGACGAAAAAATAAGTTCGTATATGGTTTTGTTTTATTGAGTAAAATGTTAAATTTTTCATATTAGTTTTAAGATTTATAATATTTCAGACTTCACATTGAGATATAAGATTTATACGTTTCAATACTAGATTGAGTGTATAGTCCATATCCTTTTTTTAATCGGTAATAACACTTAACGTGTATTATTAATAGAAATGCATCCATTTATTTCAGCAAAAGTTATTGTTGATGCAAATCCCGACCGGAATGAAGATCAGGGTTGATACGCCAATAAATCTTCTCTGGTTAACTCACAGTGAGACAATTGAACTTCACGGCTATTAACACTTAACCTATATTGTTAATAGAAATGCATCCATTTATTTTAGCAAAAGTTATTGTTGACGCAAATCACTACCGGGGTGAAGATCAAGGTTGATACGTCAATAAGTCTTTTTCAGTCAACCCGTGGTGAGACAATTGAGCTTCACAGCTAGCTTGATCGATTCTCTTACTGGATCCGCAAAACATAATCCATATTAAGGAGTCACACGGAGGGAGAATTCCTTGTAACAATCCTTCGGTGCGAGAATACGTATATATTTATAGGAGAGGCAACTCAATGGAGAAGATGAAGTACAAGTGTGTGTGTGTGTGTATTGGGTGAGATATGAGAGGATATTACCTTATTCCGTTCATATATATAGTATTTGGATTAGGTTTTACCCTTAAAAATTGTGTGAATGTTGTGGGTCCCCTAGGAGGGTCATGATATTGTGTTACTCTTTTCTATCGGTGAGGGAAACATCTTTGCGCATAGGCTGACACATGAACTAACAGAATTTATGATCAAACCTTTACTCTTTATTATCGCATCAAGTAATTATCACATATTAACATCTATCGCTCTCAGATGGTGATCGAGGGTAGTAAAAAGATCTCTTCAAAAAGTTGGAATTTATGTTCACTAACTCATGAAAATGTACTTGCAACATGACTATTATTTTTCTAGTCTTTTATTATTCCATTCTAATTTCGACATTTTGAAGTGGTCCTTATTTTTTAACTAAATAACACATTAGCGGTAAGGACTAAAATGTCAAATTTTAATAAATTGTATTATTGAAGGATATCTTTCTGGGGCCGAATCTTTGTGTGGGGAGGGGACACCGAAGGAAGTTAGCGACTTAGCGGATTGGGTGAGTTGATGACAAGGACAAAAATGTCAAAATCCTTTTCTTGTCTTTTAAAATATATTATTAAATTTTGTAACAGTTTTATATTAGTCCAAAATATCATTATTAATAGTTAGATGTTAACCATGTAAAATGGTGTAGTGGAGTAGTGGACAGCCGTGTAGAATTATGAGTAGATTAAATTGTCGTTAAAAAATGTTATAAACCATGTGATTACTCGTATGTAACAATTTTGAATCTTTTCATTAAAAAAACTGATGTCGGATGTAACGAATTGTAACATAAACTTATTATTATTCAATTTTTTTGGAAAGATATTAAAATAGATAATATTTTGGATATATGATATGAACTTAGATCGTGTACTAAACTACTAATTATCCCGAATAACTATGCTTAACAAAATTTGAAATTGTTTAAACAAATTAAAGAGGATAGAATCATAGATTTTAAAAATTGTATGGTCGATTATCAACTTATCATAGATTTATATATACGATACGATAACATAAAGAAGTTCGATGACATGTTTTTAGAAAAAAAAAATTATAAAAAAAGTATTTTATTTTATGTGTTACTTTTGCTGTAATAGCATTCATTAGATAGCTTAAATTTTATTAAGCTAATGTAATGAGTGTCTTTTTATATACCATGTATAATACTACGAGGGCTGTTCAACATAAGTTATATTATGTGATTCTTGTTGTTAGGCCTATAAACGAACGAACACAAACACGTGCATGTTTATGTTCGTTCATTTAATTTTAACCAAACACGAACATAAACATATAATCGAACAAATTTTTTTGTTCATGTTCGTTTTATTAAGAAAATGGGCATGTTCGTGTTCGTTCATGTTCAGTCGTTAAAAAGATAAACAAACAGTTCATGAAATCAAACGAATACAAATGAATGTAAACAAACAAACATAAATGAATGTAAACGAACAAACATAAACAAAAACAAATAAACACAATTGAACAAACATAAACGAACACAAGCAAAAATATTTGGGTCACAGTATGGCTAACCCTAACAAATTTATAGCATATAGAGTTGGGCTTAGTAATAAAAAAATCTGATTAACTTACTAACAAGAATAAATGAACGGACATAAACAAATATAAACGAACGAACATAAATAAACAACCATAAACGAACGTTCATGAACATAGATGAACGAACGAGACATGTGTTCGTGTTTTTTCATTTGATTAAACGAACAAAAGATTTTGTTCGTTTTCATTCTTTCTGGTTAAGTTAAAAACAAAAATAAATGAGTGGACATAAACGAACGAACGTAAATAAACAAACATAAACGAACTTAAATGAACAAACATTCACGAACATAAATGAACGAACGAAAGATGTGTTCATGTTCGTTCATTTATTTAAATGAACAAAAGATTTTGTTCATTTTCATTCGTTTCTCGCCGAACAATTTACTGAACGTTCGGTTCATTTAGAGACGCACATGTGTTTATCTAAGTTGGTATCGTATTGAATTGGTTTCTAGTTATTATTTAACTATAAATAATTCTTTGCTTCTGTTTAAGTTGTAATTGTTTTTCTTTTTATTGACCATAAATAAAGCCAGTTCTATTAAAATTGTACATAGATATATTATTAATTTTTTAAGAAGAAAATAAACTTAATTCTAGAAGGATGAAAATGATTGAAAATAGTTTTCAAAATAAACAGTTAATGAGAAGAAAAGGTCAAAATGTAGGGGTGCAAATGAGCCGAGCTGCTCGCGAGCTACTCGAGATCGGCTCGTTAAAAAGCTCGAAACGAGCCGAGCTTAAACGAGCTCGAGCCGAGCTCGAGCCTAAGAATAAGCTTGTTTATTAAACGAGCCCGAGCCCGAGCTTCACTTATCGAGCTCGAGCCGGCTCGCGAGCCTTAACGAGCCTTTTATTTATATAATGTTTTTAATATATTTAATATATATTTATAAAATAATAATAATAATTAGTATATATAAAATTAAGATAAATATAATTAAATAATATGTATTATGTTATATATAAAAACTATAATAAAATTTATATAAAAATAATTATAAATATATATAAATTAATTAATATATAATAAACGAGCCGAGCTCGAGCTTGTAAAGCTACCAACGAGCCGAGCCCGAGCTTCAAAATTAGAGCTCGAATCGAGCCGAGCTCGAGCTCGAGCTCACAGTAAGTTAAACGAGCCGAGCTCGAGCCTAGTCAAGCTCGGGCTCGGCTCGGCTCGTTTGCACCCCTATCAAAATGTTGCTTATGCGACGTCGTTCCATACTTTTCGTAAATCGGCCCCCTGCCGCCTGTGACTGTGAAATGAAAAAAATGTACTGTACATGTTCTGTACCTTCCTATAAATACAAATATTATTTTCCCCAAAATTAAATGTATATAAGGTGTGACATAATTTCTTTATCATAGATATTGACCCCATGTAATAATAGGCATAGAGACAAATATGATTATTAATAGCCACATGAAGAAGTCCGTATGATAATCGCATTGGATGAAAAATATCTTATTTCATATCAACTTGCACTATTATTCTACTTGAATTATTGAATTATTGCATGACAAATCTTGTATTCTTGTAGAAATCAGAAGATTTTTATGTTTCTGGATACGTAAAATGTCGAAAACTGACCAATCTATTAAATAAATACATAGTGATCTAACATATAGTGTAACGGTTATAATATGTTGTTTTATTATGTCATCTCAAGCCTCATGGAAGACACCCTTTGGCTAGAACAACTGCAATTTGAACAACGATGGGTACATATTGAAATTCAAGAGTCTATACTAGCATCCATATCTCGTATGAAATGCATGTCAATCTTTAAGTGTTAGTTTACACCGGTGAAACACCAAATTGACAGTTAAATATGTAGCATATTGTAACACAGTAATGTAGTTGGACTAGAAAGAGGTACACGTTATTCATGAGCACAAAAGTAATTTAGTGAATCTCGGAACACAATGTTAGTAAGGGTGTGATACTCTGCCTCGGTACTACAAAGAGAAAATGTATGTTGTTTTTTAGAACTCAAATTGATGGGGTTGGGTCCAGAAACACGCAATAGCTTGAGGTGGATCAATGACCATCTAAACAAACCAACATAATCAACATTTGCATAAACATGAATATCAAGACTAGATGACATGTGAATAGTCATCCCATGAGTGATAGTACCCTTAAGAGATACCAAATAATATTGATGATGGTCTAGTGTCGTTCAACGTTTTTCTGAAGAAAATGTGAAACTTTACTGATCATATAAGCAATAAACAAATCAAGATGAGAAACTGTAACGCACCAACAGTGCTTCCGTATATCAAATGATCATCCATAGGCATACCATAATACCAAGAGAGTTGTCGTCTAAGAGAGACTGGGGTAGCCAAGGGCCCATACCTGTTGAGACCAGTACGATGTAATAAATCATGTAATTACCGTTGTTGGGATAAATGAAGAACATCGTCATAAAATGTGACGTATATCCTTAAAACGTAACAAATCATGCTTCAATCCTTAAGCACAAACTGATAGTGTAAACGCCCGGTCAAATCAACCACAAAATGTTAAGTAGCCTCAGATGATGATGATGTCATCAACATATAGAAACACATAGTAAGTAATTGAATCTCATAAATAAACGAACAATGATATATCATATATACGCTAAGTAAAGCCAAATGTAATGAGAGTTGTAGATGGCTTGGAAAACCAAGCTCTTAGAGCTTTCTTAAGGATACAAAGAGCCTTATGCAGCAAACAAGCATAATATGGACTGGTCAAAATAATAAAGCCCAAAGGTTGTGCCATATACACGGTCTAGGATAGTATCCATGAAGAAATATGATGTTGACATTGACTTGCCGAATATCAAAACCACAAAAGGCAATCGATAAAATTAACATGTAACGGTTGGTTTGACAATTAGGGCTAAATGTCTTAACAATACCCTTAGTGATGAAATTATTTGGCTACAAGCCGAACTTTATATCTATTGATGGATCCATTAGGATATATCTTGATCACATATACTCACTTACAACCAACAATGTGGCTTGAATGGAGACAATATCAATATATGGGTTCAGTTATAGTGTAAAAAAATAACTTATCACATTGTATCCCACCATACCGACTATTTATGAGCATGGTTGATGTTATATGCTTAAAAGTGGGAAGGGAAGAGGCGTGCAAAAGAACATGATAAGGAGAATGTCTAGGGCGACGATTATATTCATGAGAACGCACAACGATCAAATGAGAAGAACGAGAATATGGACGAATTGTGGGGTGTAGATGGGGAAATGATGAAGTAGTAGAAGTTGGTAGTATAAAAGGTAGAATAACCGAGAACGAGGTTATAATCATGGTGATGGTGGTGGTGGTAGCAGCAACAAGTTTGCACCCACGGGCGGATCTACTAAGGGCCAAGTGGGGGCCAAGGGGCACTCTCAACGCTCCAACGGTAACCTATATAGCCGTTAGCTATATTTAAAAAAATCTTTTATAAATACCTAACCATTTTACCAATTAAAACATATAATATTTCAGTCTTTCCAAACCATTTCTCAAACTCTCAATTTCTAAATGAATCGTTGGAACCCAAACTATCCCCATTACGCGAATATTCGTAGTTTATATTTAGTTTATTATTAAAAAATAGACGTGGGTCATGAAACTATTACGTAGCTTCGTGATTCTATCAAGTGAATGTCCCTATGTTGATGTGACACTGACGTGGCAGATCGTGAATCACTTGGTCGTGAAATATTACGGATGACTTTATAATAAACCCATGAAAGACAGACAATGAATAAGACGAATCATTGCCATCCTGATGTGTCATAACAAAAAAAATACGGTAAAATGTAATCACAAATTATGTGTATAAGCTGAATTTTTTTGAGTAAACTTTGTTTTTGGCTCCTGTGGTTTGGTCAAAATAACGGTTTTAGTACAATAGTTTTAATTTGACTTTTTTAGCCCCTGTGGTTACCTAGTTTTCTCAATTAAGCCCAACTCACTAACACCGTTAGTTTTTTCTGTTAAAAATAAAGGCATTTTAGTCTTTTTCACATGTAGGGGCTAATTGTGTCATTTTTTAAAAATGAAACAAGGACTATTTGTGTAAATTAATTTAAACAAAAACCAGTCTTTGTCACCCACAAACAAAACCCTAGAACTTGAAATCCCCTCCCCCTCCCACCACCGGCCAACGTCATCATCCACACCCACCTGCAACCCCTCCCCCTGCCACCACCGGCCATCGTCATCATCCATACCCACCTGCCGGAAAACGAGAAGGCGACGTGGTCTGTTTAACAAGGAGAGTGTGACACCCGCGACTTTCAGGTCAATACACCTTCCCGTCATAATCATAAATTCATGCATCATATACATGTTAGATTTAATTTTAAGTAATTTAGTCAATTCACACTTAGCAAAGTCCACTCACATCATAGAATGCATTAGTAATTTTTATGTCACGTGCCCGTCGCGTTAATTAGTACAAACGTTGGTGATTATCAAATTAAATACTTATAAAAAAAGTACTTTACTATGTTAAAATAATATATATATATATATATATATATATATATATATATAGGGGGAGGATCAAATAAGAAGTTGTTTTCGGCTAAGAACTCTAAGAAGTGACAAAAACATTAAGAAACGATATCAAACGAACTCGGATTGAGCTCATTCCAGCGGCGTTGGAACCGTATCGTCGAACTCTACCATCTTAGCTTTTAGGGTTTAGATCTTAGCGTTGAATTTTAGGATTTTAGCCTTAGGGTTTAGCTTTTAGGGTTTAGGTTTTTTTTGGGGGGTGGGGGTTTAGGTTTTTGGGGGTGGGTTTATGTTTTGGGGGAGGTGGGGTGGGGGGTTTAGGTTTTTGGGGGGTGGGGGTGGTGGTTTTAGGCTTTTCGGGGTAGGGTTGGAGGGGGGGTTTAGGTTTTTGGGGGTGCGGGTGGAGGGGGGTTCAAGTTTTTGGGTCCGGATTAGAGTTCGATGAGACGGTTCCAACGCCGCTCGAATGAGCTCAATCGGAGTTCGTTTGACCCACTTCTTAGCGTTTCTTAGCGAAAAACCACTTCTTAGCGGAACCTTCCCCTATATATATATATATTTTAAGACGCAGTTACAACATTATCTAGAATTTATTTGACGGTTTATCTCGTATGTTAACGGAAAACGCAGTTCAACGATTCGCTACATATTGTGTCAATTAAAAGTTCAAGTAATTATTTTGATTATAAAAATAATTATGTTCTAGAATTTTAAAGTATTATATTTTATAAAACTATTTTCTTTATCTAAATAAATACCGATTTCACTTAAACAAGTTATAAGGAGTTTATAAAAATTAACCATATACTCTACTTCTCCCGTGAAAATCGAAACCCACCCTTCCCCTTTATCCCTTACGTGAAAGACCAATTCCCCCACTCCCTTTTGAATTTTAAATGTCAACCAACTATCCCCTATTTCCTCTAACTCTCTCTATAACATCTCAACCCTCTTTCACCCTTATTCACTTTTACGAAAACTTCCAGGAGGAACACTCCAAATTTCTAAAACCATAGAGCAATAACCAAAGTGCCATTATTTGATTTCAAGCCGTTTCGGGGATATTTAAGGTCGTTGTATGGTGAAATCATCATCTACATACTCAAGTCTTCATCTCTAGTAGCAAGTATGATTATTTATTTTCATAAAAATCTTTACTTTTTATGTTCTATTTTAGTGATGTTGAATACCCATTACACCCATGTGAAATATTCAATCAAAAGTTTTAACACGTTAATCTATCATTATTATTTTATAAGATTCACAAATATATATTATTTTCTTTACAAATAGTTGGTACAACGTGTTTAGTCAATTACTTGGTTCGAATACACTGTTGGATTGTTATTTTTAGTTAATATTAGTTCTTTGGTTATGAATTAGATATTTGGATTTCTAAACGAATTTTTGGTCAAAAGTATACATGAGAATTGCAAAATCAAGTTTTATAAAAGATTGTTATTTTTGTTATGAGAATTATTTAAAGATTAAATAGTTGGTCATGAATTATTAAACATGTGATTTAAAACCCTAGAGATGAGGTTTGACAAAGACTCGCAATTTTGGACTCAAAATATATTAACTGTTTATTTTAATAAAAAAATATATTTGATAAGAATTATTGTCATATTTTGAGACGCAGTAACATCTAACACGTTCGATTGATGAAAAGTATAAATCTTTTTAAGTTATAATGTCGTACTAAATATATATAGTTCAAAAATTAAAAATATATATTCTCTCGACTTATATTTATTTTTAGAATAAATATATTTTCATAAACGAAACACATCACCAACAGGTCGCCGAGTCAAATATTTTGAAAGCATAACACTTAATCACATTGGGTCAATTGGGTGAAATTGACTTCAGTTCATTATACATTATAATGCATTGGTTAGACCTTGATTGTCTTAAATAATTTAGGACGCGTTTGAGTCGGGTCTTGCATTTTGGACTTTACTACACGTTTCATTACTCAGGATCACAACTCACTAATCAGGTAAGTATCACGGCCCCTGTTTTATTTTTTTTTACAATTTTAGGGGAGAATACATGTACAACATTTTTGTATGGACACAAGTGCACAACACGTTCACGTTTGTTACATGAGTAGTTCAATTATCGAATTAAGTCCCCGGTTTCTGTACCGTTAATTTAGCAAGCGTGGGAATATTGAATAGATCTATTTGGGTTGACATCCCCACCCGAGTTTAGTCACGCTAACCGGATTGGATATCAATCGGGTGCATTATTGTCCATTTCATGCAATGTTTCACGATAAGAGCATTGGTTGGGGCATTTCATGGTTCATTGTCTAGCTTCGGTTATAGAGCTCATGGTAACGGTTCAAAACTTATTGTATGTACAACAATAGTTTCATTAAATCTTGTGGTCCATTGAAAAACACTTTTGATCAATTTTAAATATTTAAATCTGTGAACTCACCAACATATTTGTTGACCCATTTTAACATGTATTTCTCAGGTCCTTGAATTCGGTGAAGGTTAGCATATAAGCATGGAGTCAAATGGCACATAGGGTTGTGTCGCAAACATGCATCATTTTATCATTTTGGGACAACTGCCATTTCATTTTACTTCCGCATAAACTCTGAAATTTTTTATTTTGGTTTTGGTTATGTTTTGAACGTTTATGTTTTGAAATCATTTAGTGGTTTTCGTTATAACCAATGACTACGATCCATGATAGTCACGCCCAACGGAAATCCACTGTGGTTGGAGTGTGACAGAGAGGGCGGCTGGGCTTCAAGGGCGACGACAAAGAGGGTGGGGGTAGACGATGGACTGCAATCACACCATAACGATTATAACAGTGGGCTCTCCCAAATCAAACAACCACCGCAACCCTCTGTCTCAATCCCCGTCATCCCCGATTCTAACCAGAGCTCCCGGTGATTTGTAGGTGGCCGGCGATTGCAGGTAACCAGAACTCCCTTCGATTTGTTGGTGGCCAGATTTAAGGTCGATTGGGGTCGATTTGCAGGTAAAGATGAACGGGTGGGATTTGGAATCGAGGCTGGAGGTTCATGAGGTTAGTTTCGCCGGTGGGTTTCATGTTCGCTGGTGGTGGCAGGGGGAGGCGGAGGTGGTGGCAGGGGTTTCATGTTCGCCGATGGGTTTTTGGAACGGGTGGGATTTGGAATCGAATCTGTTTCTTTTTTTAGACATGGAGTTCAAATAAAGAACAAGTGGTGGCAGGGGGAGGCGGAGGTGGTGGCAGGGAGAGGCGGAGGTGGTGGTGGTGGTAGGGGAGGAGGGGTAAGGGAGACAAAGACTTAGTAATTTATATAAATGGTCCTTGTGTTAATTTTAAAAAAAATGACAAATAGTCCCTATCGGTAAAAATATTATAATACCCTTATTTTTAATAGAAAAACTAACGGTGTTAGTAAGTTGGGCTTAATTGAGAAAATTAGGTAACCACGGGGGTCAAAAAAGTCAAATTAAAACTATTGGACTAAAACCGTTATTTTAATCAAACCATATGAGCCAAAAACAAAGTTTACTCTTTTTTTTTAATTAGAAAGTGCCTTTTTATTATCAAAATAACGGTGAGTGTATTTTATTACCACACGCAACCATGTTATAAACGAGTTATGAATATGCTAATGATTTAAAAGTTAATAATAACACATGTGTGGTTGCCTTAAATAATTCAACTCCACCTGCCCCAATTTTGCTATAAATAAAAATTTAATTTTAGATTTTTTTAACGACGTCGACTCAACTGGCACGTTCCACCAGGGGAGGCTCAGTCTACCCGAACATCCCCAAGGAATTCGAAATATGCAGAGGGTGTTCCTAGTTTTTATAAAGTGCACATTGCAAGATTCGAACCCATGACCTTCACAGAGGAGAAATCCTTTAGGAAAACTCCCCTGATCACCAAAGCAGAACCTTGATGGCAGTTAATTTTAGATATGTATTTTATTCCCAGTTTTATCCACATTACATTTAATTATTAGCAACCAAAACTAAAACAAATAATAAAAGTAATTAAATATAAAAAACAGAAAATTGTAATTTATAATATTTATTTCTGAACTAGGCTAGAATCCTATACGTTATACGGGTTGAATAATGTAATGTATATTTAGTAATAAGGATTTACATATTATATATTTATGACATATTAAATAGTTTTTTAATAAAAATTTAGAAACGTTATATAGTTAGTTTTTTAAAATATTTTATAAAAAGAATGAACGAAATGTTCAATTTATTAAATTGTTTAATGAACAAACCTAACGGTTTTTTAAATAAAAACCATTTTATATTAAGTTTTTTTATATAATCATTATTATTTAATAGGAGAGAGAGGTGAGAAACAAAAAATTATAAAAATAACTAAATAAATTTATATATTTAATAGGAGAGAGGCGGGAAAATAAAAGTTTTTTTTTAAAGACAAATTTCTTGAGCTTCCTAGGACTTGAACCCGAGACCTTGGTGTTAAGAGACTTTGCTTTTACCATTAAGCCACCACCCCAATGGCTGAAAAATAAAAGTTAAGGAGACCTAGAATCATACAACGTGTCCATTAAAATTTGTATTATTAGGTAGCATAAATATAAACAAAAACTAAATAATAATAGTATGGACAGAAAATAGAACACTAACATGAGATAGTTTGAGAAAACAAATATTGTTTGATTTTATATTAAACATTTAAAATGCTATTTTATAAACCATAAAAAATATATCATAAAATCCACATCAGTCATGAAAATTTTATTTGGTTAATAATAATACAAATGAATAACATATAAAACACAAACCTTTAAGAAATATTAAAATACCCTTAAGTGACACGACATTAACAATTTTTTAATAACAAGATATACTATAATAAATAAAAGCTAAACGTTACATCTTAAGTGACATCATATATGAACCCATGAAGGGTCGACGCAATATTTTTTAGAACACAAGAGAAATTATAAAATCAAGGTTTTATTTCATAAAATTTATCTTTTTCTATAATCCTAATATATAGGAATATGATTATGTATATTTTTATATAATTTCTTATACAGCTTTATTAAAGTCACAGAATCACATATTTTTTAAAGTCACACATTTTTATACATATTTTTTTATACAATTTTCTTAAAATTAAACAATCACACATATTAAAATTTTGGCTAAATTACAATTTTTGTCCTTTATGTTTACTAAAATTATAGATTGCATCATTTAAAGTTTTGACTTTCACTTATCGTCCTTTATTTCAGAAAGTGCTTACGAATTTCGTTCTTTCCACTAACAGAAGTTAAGTATTTTAGTTAAGTCTCATCTTCATGAGGGCATCTTAGTCTTTTGACCTCCTAAATGACATTTTTTGTAATTTAATTATTGTTTTAACTATTGTTACTATAATTATTTTATTCACTTTACAATTTTCTTTTCTTCCTCACCACTTTTATTTTATAACTTATTTTAAATATTATTAATTAATTATTTTTATTATATAAATAGAAAATAATATATTATTATTAATGTAAATTATTTTATTATTAAATTTTGTTACAAATAAATATATATTAATAGTATTTTATTATTCTTTTAAATATCGTTACTATTATTATTATTATTATTTATTATTATTATTAGTTTTTATGTTTTATAAAATTACATTTATAATGATTATAATAATAAAAAAATATATAAAAAATTTTATTTACTTCATTTTTCTTGTTTTTCAACACTTTTATTTAAACGTATCTTAAATATTATTAGTTAATTAATTTTTATTATAAATAGAAAATTATATAGTTATTATTATTATTAGGGAAAGGTGTTGTTACGCATTTAATCTTAGATATGAAACCCATCAAAATTACGTAGTTTTGATTAAAAAGAACATTTAAAATTTAAATTAAATCTTTTTATTTCAAATCCAACTCTATTATTGTCACATCTTTCTTCCTGTATATTTAGCAACATTACAGCACAATTTCCTAACTCAAATTCATTAAGAAGTCTTCGTCCATCCTATACAGGGAAGAAACCATTTGCTCGTGTTTAATTTGGACAACAAATTAAATTCTTAGAATTCGACAAAAACTTTACGTATATATACAATATTGAAATAGCATTTTACTGACTAAACGTTTATAGTTCAGTAGAGAATATTTCTCACCGGTGGGTATCAAACAATAGATAGTCGTAGTGTAAAATTCATCATTAATGGATTTCGAAAGTCACCGATCGGAAGAAAACAATCGTCATAACAAATTTAAAGATGGGGTGTTATTTTTTTTTTGTATACAAAGGGAAAAAATGGAAAATAATTCCAACCAATCTAAAGAGGCGTGGAAGAAAATATATATATAAACATATATATATTAAACTTATGAATAATTGATAAATTAAATTTCAGATAAGTTTATAATACTAATTAATTAATAATATTTGATAATAAAAATAAAATTAATATAAAAACCGTTCATTTAATTTTATATTTAATAATAAAAAAATAAAATTTAATTGATTAATATTTATGATAAGTTTCTAAAATAAAAGTGATGAAGAAAAAGAAAAAAATGTAAAGTGAATAAAATAACTATAGTAACAATAGTTAAAAGAATAATTAAATTACAAGAATTATCCTTTGGGGATAAAAGGAATAAAGTGTCCTCATGAAAACTAACTTAACTGAAAAACTTAACTTCTGTTAGTGGAAATGACGAAATTTGTAAGCACTTTCTCAAATAAAGGACAATGAGTGAAAGTTAAAACTTTAAAGGATCAATTCCATAATTTGAGTAAATATAAAAGACAAAAATTGTAATTTAGTCTAAAATTTTTTAGTTAAAAAAAACTTTCATGTATACGAATTTTTTCTTCTCTTTATCAAAATCTGAAAATTAAACATGTTCATATATCTGAAATCCTAACATTATGTCAATAATAATACTTTTATTTTTGTAGAGAAAAAGATAATAATGAAAGGACGAAAAATGTGAGAAGAGAAGGAACTCCAACTCCCAACTGTATGCGTCAATGTCCCACATGTTTAATCGCCTTTACAGTGACAATTATCAGCAGAAAGTGGAAAATTTCTCCACACCATTCACAGAACATGTGAACAGACAAACGAAATTGGACGCTTGTTTTCTAACACCATTCAAGAACACCTGTGACTATCGTCACTATCCTTCAAATCTACCATACATGAAACCCTCTTCCAATTTTACCTATATCCCTCCTGCTACAGCACCAGATCTACCCAATCGCATCTCTGCTTCTGCTGCTGCAAATTCCCCCATTTTTCTCCTTTCTTGTTCATGGGTCTACTGTAGATGGCTGCTTAGTCTGCTCTTCTCTGTAATCTCTCCCTCTCTATACATATACACACACGGTTACATGTATATACAGCAGGATTATGTAGGTTACTTTGCTGGGTTATCTTTTTTTAGGACTATTTTACGTTGCACACAACCTGTTTGATGTTTTGTCTCAATGAGAAAAAAATTGGTCAAATCTTTTACTTCTTTGTTGTAGCTGATTGTTAATATTATTAACCATGTTTTGGTGTTTGTTTAATTTACAACATAGAAACTTAACTTCTTGTGTGTCTTTTTGCATATCAGGGTGTATGAGACTCGCCTTTTTTTAAGGAAAACATGGCTGAGAATTTAGTTTGGGTATTGGTGGTTTTGGTGGTTAATTTCAGTGGATGTTTAACTGAAGGGGTTAATAATACCACTTTGTCTACACGGCCAGATGTCGTGTCTATCGCGTCTATCTTGACATTTGATTCCATCATTGGGAAAGTGGCGAAAATCGCTTTAGAGGCTGCTATTGAAGATGTTAATTCTGATCCAACTGTTCTAAATGGAACCAAGCTGAAGATCGCTCTTCATGACTCAAATTATAGTGGATTTGTGAGCATGATGGCAGGTAAATATTCTGAACGTTTGCTTTGTTTTTCGATGTCGTTTTTTATATGTATACGAGTTTAAAACAAGAAGAGTCACTGGCAAGAAATAGTTAAAGAACGAATTAGTATGAAATTTTTAATTAAAATATTGTGGTTTTTGATTTGGTTATGATATTAACAGCTTTACAAGTCATGGAGACGGATGCTGTGGCCTTAATTGGCCCTCAAACTTCGGTTTTAGCTCATGTGATTTCCCATGTGGCGAACGAGCTTCAAGTTCCCTTATTATCTTTCACAGCCACTGATCCTACATTATCTTCACTCCAATATCCATTTTTCGTTCGTACAACTCACAATGATCTTTACCAAATGGCTGCCATAGCAGACTTAGTCAGATACTATGAATGGAGGCAAGTTATAGCAATTTATATAGACGATGATCATGGGAGAAATGGAATTATTTCACTAGGAGACCAATTAGCAGCTAGAGGTTGTAAGATTTCCCATAAAGCACCTATTAAACCACTAGCCACAAAAACAGACATAAGTAATGTTTTGGTTCAAGTTGCTTTAATGGAGTCAAGAGTTATGGTTGTCCATACTTATGCTAATTGGGGAATAGATATACTTGAAGTGGCTAAAAGTCTTGAAATGTTGGATAACGGGTATGTCTGGTTCGCTACCAATTGGCTCTCTACGGTTATTGACATTAGCTCTCCACTTCCTTTAAACAAAATTGATGTTATGCAAGGGTTTATTACATTAAGAGCATACACAAAAGAGTCAAAACTCACAAAAAAGTTTGCTTCTGAGTGGCGTAACTTAACCACATTCGGATTAAGTACTTATTGTTTATATGCATATGATACCATTTGGCTGCTTGCTCATGCACTTGATGCTTATTTTGATCAGGGTGGAAACATTTCATTCTCAAAAGATGATAAGTTAAAAGGGTTAAAAGGAGACATCTTGAATCTTGATTCTATGAGTATCTTTAATGGAGGAAATTTATTGCTTGAAAACATATTAAATGTTAAAATGAAAGGATTGACAGGTGCTATTGAGTTTACCTCTGATAAAGACCTGGTTTCTCCTGCATTCGAAGTCCTTAATGTGATTGGTACTGGTGTTAGGAGAATCGGGTATTGGTCAAACTCTTCGGGTTTGTCAGCTACTCCTCCAGAAACAGTCAACATGAAGCCACCTCAGCAATCAGGTGCTTCTGAGGCATTACACACCGTGATTTGGCCTGGTCAAATCATTCAAAAACCGCGTGGATGGGTTTTCCCTGAGAATGGAAAGCAGTTAGAAATTGGTGTTCCAAGGAGAGTCAGTTATCCAGAATTTGTGGGACAATCAAAGAACTCTGATGCATTTAAAGGATACTGTATTGATGTTTTTACAGCTGCCGTAAATTTACTTCCATATGCTGTTCCTTATAAGTTTCAGTCCTATGGAGATGGTGTCAAGAACCCTAGCAACACCAAGCTTGTGAGCTTGATAAACGCTGGAGTGAGTTCTTTTTGTTCTAGTTTCTTAGATCACTCGGTATATACTAGAAGGCAATTTCGACTCATTTACTTATGAATTGGTTCATTTAGGTTATGTTTATCTCTAATATGTTAAATGGGTTAAATTTTATTTATTAAAAAAGATTAGCTTGGAAGGAAACATGTCAAACGGGTTGGAAGGGTAAAAAATCACCCAAACACAAAAGAAACCCTCCTAAATCTTTTGATCTAAAAGAATAGATTATTATTAAAATTATATAGTTTTTGTTTCAATAATCATATTTAACACGATAGTTATTTATAGAAAAAATAAAATGTTTGGACAAAAAGTGTTTGAGGTCAACTGGCCCGACCTGTTGTGGGTCCACCCATCGTGTTCATTTTGCCATTCTAAACTAAAAAAGATTCATAGTGGCGTAAGCGAACATGATTCTAGGTAGTTTATCTTGGTAAATTTTATTGAAATTTAAGAAATTTAATGCAGGTTTATGATGCTGCAGTGGGAGATATTGCTATAACTACTAATCGGACACGTTTAGCAGATTTTTCACAACCGTTCGTTGAATCTGGACTGGTTGTAGTGGCACCAGTTAGGCGGTCAAACTCTAGTACTTGGGCTTTTCTTAGACCATTTTCTCCTTTAATGTGGTGTGTATCAGGAATCTTTTTCATAATTGTGGGAACTGTTGTATGGATTCTAGAACATCATATAAATGATGAATTTCGTGGTCCTCCCAAAAAACAGATTGTTACAGTTCTATGGTAAGTGTCTTTTTGATTCTGTTCTAAAGACTACATAAAGTTTGTTGCTTTTTGTTCTTGAATCATCACACGTGAATCGCGATCCGTGCCTCTTCAGGGGATGTTTGGATTTGCATTTTGAAGCAATCAATTTTGATGCTTAAATAAACAGATCATGCTTCTGTTTATCTGATTATTAAGGGTTTAAATCACAAAATTCCTTTCAGAATGCACATCCAAAGACATTATCAAGATCTTTTCTCTCACAGTTTGATCTTTTTTTTTCTTTTGTTGCAGGTTTAGTTTTTCAACTTTGTTTTCCTCGCACAGTAAGTGTTCTTTATTTTATTTTCACAAAAAAAGTTACTTCTTCTTTGACTTAATAATCTGCATGCTCCATTTTATACTTAGTGAAATGAATCATCTTTTCGAAATGGAACAAAATGTTTACTTGATCATGGTTTATGCAGGAGAAAACACCCTGAGCACTCTTGGTCGTATGGTTTTAATTCTATGGCTATTTGTGGTTCTGATAATAAACTCGAGCTACACTGCTAGTTTGACCTCAATCTTAACCGTTCAAAAACTTTATTCCCCTATCAAAGGAATTGATAGTTTAATGGCAAGCAAGGAGCCCATTGGGTACCAAGAAAATTCATTTGTCCGTAATTATCTTATAGCTGAATATGGTATTCATGAATCTCGATTAGTTCCTCTCTCATTGCCTGAAGACTTTGAAAAAGCTTAGATAGATGGTCCCAAGAATGGTGGTGTTGCTGCAGTTGTTGATGAACGTGCATACGTTGAACTCTTTCTTTCAACCCGTTGTGAATTCAGCATCGTTGGTCAAGAGTTCACCAAAAACGGATGGGGATTTGTGAGTATAAAGTTTTCATTGATGCATTATGTTCAAGCAATTAGCTTTCAGAAGAATTATTCTTGCAAAAATGTGAAAAATGAAACACTTTTTGGATGCCACGTTGACATGAAAATGCAAAATGAAAAAATACACTTTTATTAACTAAAAATCAATTATTATGGTTTAAAAAGTTGATCACCCCTTTTTTTTTTTGCTAACTTTGGACTTTCTTAGTCAAAGACATTGGTTTCAAGTTCATTTGATCACACAAAGCTCATATATTTATGATTAGCTAAATAGCTAGTTCATATAGGTTCTTTTTCCATCAGAAGAAGTCAACATTTGACTTCTGCAAACTTATCTGATTTTGCTAGCCTTCTAAATTTGACTATTATGGTCAAACATTTTGATTTCAACTCCAAATCTTTATAAATCTTTCTTTGTTTGACCATAGATCTTCTACTCTATATGTGAACCACATCAAATATCTATCACTGAAGGTTATATGTTCTTTCTTCAACCAAAAAATCTAACATTTGACTTATCTTTATCGATGTATTACTTCTTTCTAACGTTGACTTTATAGTCAAGTATACGAGTTTCAACATCTAACTTTTACACAAACATCTTACTGTTCATAATTAGCAACAGCAAAAAGTACTTAGAAATATACCATATATATAATCATATCAAATCCAAATGTTGGACCTTGGAAGTCTTACATTCTCTTTCTACTCAGAAAGATTTGACTTCAAAGTAAATCTTAACATTCTCCGATCTTCTTTTGTCACAGGCCTTCCCACGGGACTCGCCTTTAGCAGCCGACATGTCAACAGCTATTCTTAAACTCTCAGAAAACGGTGAGCTACAAAGGATCCATGACAAATGGTTGATGAGAAGTGCGTGCAGCTCACAAGGAACACAATTTGAAGTAGACCAACTCGAATTAGCAAGCTTTCAAGGCTTATTCTTAATATGTGGATTAGTATGTTTTCTTGCTCTTATCATATACATCGCACTAACAATACACCAATTTTACCAACTTTATCCAACCCTTTCTGAGTCGAGTGGGAGAAGCGTACGATCAGGACCTCTTCAAACGTTCGTTTCATTTGTTGATGAAAAAGAAGAGACGATAAAAGCCCGCTCGAAGAGAAAATACTCAGAAGGAAGTTCAAGCAGGACAGATGTGGAAAATGCATCAATCCAGAACTACAAATGTAGCAGGTTGGATTTGTCATTGAACAACAAATGATTAAAATGTTATAATATTTGGTTCAGACAGTTTTCCATTTTTAACCATAGCAAGTTAACCTGAAGTTACTAAATTAGATTATTTCAAGTTACAGAAGTCATCCAAAACCCTTGAGATATTAATTGTGTATACAAGAGAAACATTAAATTACCAAGTAAGTTGAATACTTTCTTGTCTTTTGGTGAAAACAATTGTTTATCTAATTGTATTGCAAGCCATCACAAGATGGCATAATGGTAAGGCGCATGAAAGGTCTCCCAAGACATATCCTTGGTAAACAGTCTTTATAAAGAAATAAAATATAAACCCTAACTGATAACTTGAGAGTGCCCAAGATTTGTTTCAAAAATATGGCCAGTCAAGGATGAAGTTACCCATGATATCCGTATTCGAGAAGTCCAGTCAAGGATGAAGTTACCCATGATATCCGTATTCGAGAAGTGTAAGGTGAAGCGCGATAGCAAGTAGCAACCTCACCAACCCACCCTTTACTTACCAATTCGAATCATGTAGTATGTATAAAAAAACCGGTCTTAAAAAACATAAATTTTCTCTAGAACAAACTGTATTTTACAGTATACAATGTTCGCAACCTGGATCCGGAAGCAACAAAGCAAATCATGTGTTAGTGGGTCGGATCCAGCCTAACAAGCGCATCTTTCACTCTCTGGCTGATATTGTAATTTTTTTTTTCTATTTTAGCTTTGTTAGTTTCTTTTTATCGTTTTGGATGTGAATATTGGCAAGTGTTTTTATAATATCAAAGTTTTTATAATCGCTATATTTATTTTTATAAAATTATTAATTTCAAAATACTATAATATGCAAAAAGTGTAATAATTGGATGTTGATGGATGGTGGATATGACAAAAACCTAGGGGTGTTAAAAAAATCATAAATCCGAAACCGAACTCGAATTATCTGAAATTTTGAATCCGAATTATCTAAAAATTTGGATATCTGAAATTTCGGATATCCGAATTTTCAGATTCAGATTCGAATACTGATTTAAAAAAAATCGGATCGGATATCTGAAAATTTATATTTATAGTCATTTTCTAATTGTTTTTATAATTTAAAAATAAGAAAATTTGTATCCAAACCTGAAATATTATATTTATATACTAGGTTAAAAACCCGTGTATTACACGGGTTGAATAAATCAACTTGTTGTAAACCATCATTTTCTATTAATTTGTATGTTGGATGTAATAGGTCATTGTTAAAATAAAAAAATAATGACGATTTATGAATTATAAAAATATGTATTAAGATAAGATATATTTGAAATTTCCTAATTATTTAGTAAGTATTAATGAAAGATTAGAATAAAATTTGGATATTTAATTATTTAATATGAGATAGAGTTATTTAATACGAGAGAATAAAACATGTAAAGATTTTATATTATTAAGCAGAAAAAGTTAAATAATAAAAGTTCCAGGGGAAAAATTAGTGCTGATCAGTCTTCGGTCATACTATCTTGACTTGTGATTGATCTAGTTTTTTTTGGGTAAAAATTCAGCAAAAGCTTGCCATATTTCAATATTTCATCATAAATCCCAGCATCCTTGATCGCTTGAAGGCAAAAACTTCAAAATCTGTAAAGCAACATCTGTAAAGAAAAATATACCACATATTATGTTAAAAAAAAGCCACACAAACACATAAATGAAAAAGAACAAAAACAAAAACAAACTACATTATATCAAAAAGAAGAAAATTAAATAATGAACCTTGTCATAGTTTAATTATGAGATTTTTTGGGTAGTCAATGAAAAGTCACCGACAAAGTCATACTTTTATGTTTTATAATTGATTTTTAATTCTATGATTAAAACTTGTCTTTGGTGGGATTGTTAGAGCTATGATGGTTAAATCCTTCCTTGGTTGAAGGTTGCGAGTTTGAATCCCCTAACCAACATTTTTTTTCTTTTTAGATTTCCTTTTTTTTAGTTTTTGGTTTTTTTTTTAATATTTTTTTTTCTATATATGGTTCAGTCTCCAAAACCGACCCTGCTTAAATTCTTACGTTTCTTTTATTTACTCAAGTACGTTATTTTCACCGCCACAACGCGAGTAACTAAGTTTGCAAACACGCCCTTGCCCACGTTAATGTCACTGTACGGCTTCACCGCAACGCGCGGGTCTTAATGTTTAAGCATTGGTTTTTTTCACGAGTTTACGTATTCGCTGCAACGCGCGGGTATAAATCAGTTGTTTTTAACACATGAATTTACGTAATGCTTTTGATTTCTTTTACATAAAGTTTCGAAGACGTTGATTGATTCGCGGTTTAACAAGCCACACCGTGTAAATGTTTTGTTTTTGTTTTTTCTTTTACTTTAATCATAAATTTGACAAATGTTGACATAACATGAAGCGAAATAAACTTCTGTTAACATTGCAACACATGGGAAATCGACATATTTATTTTTATTAATGTTTTGACGTAATTTTTATTTTCGACGTCGTGTTGCGGGGTCTTCACACACTAGTTTTTTTAATCGGTTCGGGTTTTCTGTTCTTAGAATCTTACTCGTTTACTGATCCAAACAAGATTCATGTCAATCGGTTTCGGGTTATTCAGGTCGGGTTAATCGGTATTTGGGTTTTTAAGTATAAGTCGCAATGAGTACTTTATAATTAAACTTAACATGATATTTATTAAATAATAAGCTCAAAATGTCAAACAAAAACACTCCTAATAAACTAAAGAGAAAACGTTAAATTGTATCAATGAATAAACTTCTTAACAATGTTCACTCACTCTTCAAATTGCAATGTTCATGTTCGCTCGTTAAAAAAGTCAAATAAAATAAGCATTAAAAACTGGTTAGATGAATATTAAGCTAACATTACAAATAAATATTAACAATAAAAGTATATTTTTATTATTATTGGGGTTAATCGGTTTAATCCGAGTTTTTTAACCCAATTATCAAAGCGAATACTACCTTCGGGTTCGGGTTTATCTATTTCGGGTAAACAATAAAAGGAGGTAAATAAACTATTTCGTCTTAACCCTACATTGGACCTAATATTAAACCAAGAAAACAACGAAACAAATCAAATAAACCAGGGGATTTGAATATCTTCAAAGAAGGTAAAAATTGAAAACACCATAACCCGCCGCCATTGGAGCTCAAACACACGATTCTTTTTCGTTTTCGATAGCTGGATTACTAAATTAGCACCAAAAATCATGCTTCAAAGCAAGTCATTCGTCCGAAAAACGAAACAAGGCAAAGTTGTTAAAGTAAGTTCTCTTTTAAAAAACCCTAATTTCGATAACCCTAGGTACTGCGTGCGGAACAATTAACCTACTTTCTGTTCACAGGTGGTCAGAGAACATTATCTTAGAGATGATATATACTGTGGAGCTTCGTTTTGCCAAGTGTGTGATACTAAAGGTGCTCGATTCACTTCCCCTGAATCCACAATCCTTGTTCTTGACACTAATGTTGTTCTGAATCAGGTAAAATTCATTCAATAACTCATTTTCTGGTCATTAGGGTAAAATAATTCCATTTGCAGACACATGGGTTGTATTAGTTTTTTAAATTTACTGGCATGTGATAATGATACCATGTATTTATTAGTATACACACACTCTTAATGTAATTGTATTCGTGCACCCTCACCGATCCTGTTGATTTATAATCTTTAACTTAAGTACATGTATACACATGCTTATACGATTTTACGTTACATTTTAGATTGATTTACTCGAGAATCCAGCAATTGATGATGTTGTGGTGCTTTCTGTGGTGTTGGAAGAGGTCAAGAATAAGAATCTTGCAGTTTACAACCGACTGAGGGCCTTATGTAGCAATACTTTGAGAAAATTCTTTGTTTTTTCTAATGAACACCACAAGTAAGTTGTTTAATTTTCACAATATTGCTCAATATATTATTATTGTTATTGTCCAAAACTATATGTTAGTCAATTTTACGGATTTCATTGGACATTTGGATGTTTCACTTTCTGTTAATATTAAGCCTTATACCGTTGAATATGTTGTTTGATTCCGATTGTACCGTTGATTCAAGTGAAACTAAGGATCATCATTACTGTTGAGAATACAATATGTTGTTGGTTCAAGTTAAATTGTATTAGGTTTTAGCCCATACGCAGAGCGTGGACTTAGCATATCTATCCAACATTTTAATTATATTTTCTCTAGTTTTGCCTTTTGTTATTTTAAAGCTGGTTTATAGTGTATATTGCCATCATTTTTTATGTTAATGATCTTACATTTTATGTGAAGGGACACATATGTGAAGGCTATGGCAGGCGAGAGTCCAAATGATCGCAATGACAGAGGTTTAATGACTATCTTTTTGCAATATAAGTATATTTGAATGCGTATTTGGCGTCAAACATGCAGAGACTTACTCTATGATGGCACTGAATGAATAATAGAAATTGTTAATAACTTGATATCAAATTTGGTTAAGTGAGATTCAAAGATCAAATTTAGAAACCAAAATTTTAATTTTCTCTAGAATGAACTCTTTGATTGTTTTTCAGCTATTAGGGTGGCAGCCCAGTGGTACCAGAAGCATCTTGGTGGTGCCACAAGAATCTTAATGGTTACAAATGATAGGGAAAATAAGAGAAAGGCCACTGACGAGGGAATATCTGCAGATACAGGTACGTCTTGACCACGTATATACACACACTAATTTTGATTACCAATCTTAAAGTTCATTACGGTTTACATTGTTTCAGTGGAGTCATATGTGAAATCACTTGGTCAACCGGCCCTTCTGGATCTGCTTGTTCAACCTCACTCATCTGAGGATATGGAAATTGAAGATTTGAGGCCTTCAAAGAAGAAAGCTATATATAGTGAGGTATTAATGTTCAAAACTACAAGTATGCCATTGATGGTTGTATCATATCTACTTTAATCACATTCTGCAATATTTTTTTGGTTCCAGCATAAGCCCATGTCAGAGATTACATCTGGAATGCGATGTGGAATATACCATCAAGGAAAACTTCGTGTTAACCGTTATAATCCTTTTGAAGCGTATGTTGGAAGTGAGAGTATTGGCGATGAAATAATAATATCTGGGCGTGGAAATATGAATAGAGCTTTTGATGGAGATGTAGTTGCTGTTGAACTTTTGCCTCAAGATCAATGGCATAATGAAGCATCTCTTCACATAGCTGAGGAAGGTATTTCAACAGCAGAATAAAGTTCCAGTATAACAAATCCTTTGATTCTGTCTTTTGCTTAGGTCTTGCTTTCAATAGGAGTTCAATCTTTCATTCTGTTTCCCAGTTCAGTGCACTATAAGCTATTAAAAAATCATTATTTGCTTGTTAATATTTAATTTTTAAATTGTGTTTCAGACGATGAAGAAGATGATGGTGTCCACCTAGCACCAAGCAGCGCTGATGTTGCTCCCAGAATTGCCAATCCAGCACAAGGATCTGCTGAGAGTGTGAATAATTCTCCTTCTCGTCCTTCTGGGCGTGTTGTTGGCATTATAAAGCGGAACTGGCATGCGTAAGTATATCAGATTCCTGTTATAGTCACTACTGAAACAAACTTCAGTTCTTATTTATTAGTTGATTTGGTTTTTACTTGACATCATGTTTTACAGTTATTGTGGATCTTTGGAACCAACGCCTATGCCAGCTGGCAATGCCGGTATTGCTCATGCTCTATTTGTCTCTAAGGATCGAAGATTTCCTAAGATTCGAATTCAAACTCGCCAGCTCGGGAATCTTCTTGACAAAAGAATTATTGTTGCGGTTGATACTTGGGATTGCCAATCTAGATACCCTTCTGGTCATTATGTTCGCACAATAGGAGTTATCGGAGACCGGGAAACTGAAACAGAGGTAAACTATATTTATAGTGTTTCCGCTTTACGTTTGGTATTTTTTTTTGTAATACTTATTGACCAAATTGTGCAGGTTGTATTAATAGAAAATGATATTGATGCAAGACCATTTTCTTCTCAAGTCTTGGCATGCCTGCCACCCTTACCATGGTCAGTGCCCTCAGAAGATTTATCAAATCCTATCAGACAGGACTTGCGTCATTTACGCATATTTAGTGTGGACCCACCAGGTATAAGAAAAAGATGATCTTTTTAATGTAAATCAAGCTATGGTTGTATAGTGTTGCATATGAAATAAGCTTCTGGTTAGTACAGGCTGCAAGGATATTGATGATGCATTGCACTGTACATCACTTCCCAATGGGAACTTTGAAGTTGGAGTTCGTATCCTTAAAACATTTTTTATTAATGGATTTTCTAGGCATTGATAACTTAGGCATGTGTTATGTCCTTTACTATAGTTGATAAGATATTGCTGATGTCACAAATTTTGTTCACCCTGGGACACCCCTTGATAGTGAAGCTACACAAAGAGGAACTTCTACCTACCTTGTTGAACGCCGTATTGACATGCTTCCCAAACCTCTTACAGAAGGTATTGCTGCGGTGTTTAAAATGAATGTACACATGATAACTTTGCAAGATAATATTTAATCATCAGTTTCTTGATTTGTTTTCTAAATATATTTTGCAGATATATGTTCTCTTCGGGCTGATGTGGAGAGGCTTGCCTTTTCTGTTATTTGGGTATGGTTTTTTATCTGTTTGATGGTCTCTTTTTTATAGCAATGTCGCATTCACTCTTGATCAAGTTTGTGTGAATGCAACAGATCTACTTGTATATACCAAGTTGACAATTTTTTTATGATGTTTTTTAGGAAATGACCCCCGATGCACGTGTTATATCTACCAGATATACAAAGAGCGTGATCAAGTCATGTGCCGCTTTGTCTTATGTTGAAGCTCAAGCAAGGATGGATGACAGGTGCATGAAATGTTGATTAGTTCTTTGCCATGATCATTCACACTGGATAATATTATTATAACATTATTGTTCTATTACTTAGTTTACTCTTTACCCTGTTATGCATGTAACTATATTTCACACTCAGTAACTTATTTGTTTCTTCTATGTAAAACTGATGAGATTTTAACTTGATACTCAGATAGGATTCCTGTTGCTTCGTTCATTAGTCATCAGCTATGTTGCTATATTTTTCTTTTCAACTAATGATCTATTTTTTTTTCAGCCGCCTGATGGATCTAGTAACTGTGGATTTGCGGAATATGAATGCTTTAGCAAAGGTAGGCAATTGATGTTATCATCTTCACGATAACATTTTAAAACCGTGTAAGGATCTTTTACACACCATTTTATAAAAAAAATATCTTCTCAGTTTTCATCATAAACTATGAGCTTTTGCCACCTGTTGTGTAAAATATTTGCATTTTAATAAAGAATTAACTCTTTTAAGAGTAGAGGCTCTAAAGTCAATGAGCTAATAATGAGAGTTCAATTTTTTAACACACTACTATTGATGCATCTGGCTTTGTAGACAATGAGGCAAAGGCGTATAGAAAGAGGGGCCATAACTCTTGCTTCTGCAGAAGTCAAATTCCAAGTTGACACCGAGACTCATGATCCTCTTGATATTGGTAAATTTCTCTTGTAATGTAATAATTATATTTATATCAAGTCTTGTTTTATCCCATGTTTATTTGTATATTTTCTTTTCTGCAGGCATGTATCAAATCCGAGAAGCAAACCAAATGGTTGAAGAGTTTATGCTTGCTGCTAATGTTTCAGTTGCTGAACAAATCCTTAAGAACTTCCCTCAGTGTTCACTATTGAGGTTAGTTTCTGAATATGCTGATTCATATGTCAGTTGGTACATGGTATTACATATGAATTGATGTTGATGGATTTTGTTTTTTAATTCTCAAAAATCTATTTACAGGCGACATCCTAGTCCAACCAAAGAAATGCTTGAACCTTTGTTACGTACTGCTGCTGCTGTTGGCCTTGATTTAGATGTGTCATCATCCAAAGCACTTGCTGACTCACTCGACCGTGCTGTGGTTAGTTGTCTTCCAAATTTAAATGCAAACTGTATCAAATTCGAATTCATTTGTCAAATCATTACAAAAGGTTGTTAACAGTTTTGAGTAATAAATTTTCGTATGTCAAATGTTTCAGGGTGATGATCCATACTTCAATAAGTTGATCCGTATTCTAGCAACAAGATGTATGACACAGGTTGGTATTACTTGAAACGGTTTATCTTTATTTGATTTATTTATCTGGGAATTTCTTTCCACTTTATCTTTATTTCAGGCTGTTTACTTCTGTAGTGGCGATCTTAGCCCTCCAGAATTTAACCATTATGGGCTTGCTGCACCTCTTTATACACATTTCACCTCACCAATTAGAAGATACGCAGGTAACTGAAATTTACCACTGACACACCCACTCACCCCCACCCCTAACACACACACGGTTGGATGATGTCATTATATTTGTACTGTCTGAGATCTAACTACCTTAAACGGTTGCAGATGTGATAGTCCACAGGTTGCTTGCTGCATCTTTAGGAATATACAAGCTGCCACCGTTATTCCAGGACAGGCCACAACTTACTAGCATTGCTGACAGTAAGACATCTAAAAATGAATTATGCATCAAAAACATTCTTTTCTGGTTTGACTTTCACCCTTTGATATTCATGTGTAAAATTGTGCATGATGATTGCATTATCTTTCTATTTACTTAAATCAATGGTTGATTTCAAGAATGAACCGTCAACACAAAAATAACATGAGCTACACTATTTTCTTTGTAGATGCTAACCTCTTTTTTATGATTTTATTTTGAACGTTTATTGCTCATTTGATGTTTTTTTCAGATCTAAATTATCGCCATAGGAATGCTCAGATGGCAAGCCGCTCTTCCATAGAGCTCCATACAATTATATTTTTCAGAAAAAGGTATTCAACAGAACATTCTTTAGCATCCCTCACCCCTTGAAAAAAAAATCATCATGATCATCATCTTTTTCTTTCCCTATGTTCTTGCAGGCCTAGTGACACTGAAGCCAGAATTGTGAAAATAAGAGCGAATGGATTTATTGTTTTCGTGCCAAAGTATGACTTTGACTTTTAGTATATATGATATTCCGTTGTTATCTTATGATTGGTTGTTGAAATATTTATACTACATGATATGTTGGCACACTTTGACTTTTGAGGTCAATAGAACTGAATTTTGAAAAAGAGACTTTTTAGAACTACAAACTTACAATGTTTTTTCCATCTTGTAGGTATGGTATTGAAGGCCCAGTGCACTTGACAATGAGAGGTGCAAAAGGAGGTGGAGAATGGGTGGTGGATGAGCAGCAACAGGTGATCAAAAAGGTTGACGGGTCGGTCTCTTATGGTGTTCTGCAGGCTGTAAAGATTCATATGGAGGTTGTTGAGCCCCAACCCAACCGCCCTAAACTTCAGCTCACTCTCATTTAAAATGTAAGATTCTTAACTGATATCATTTTGGATGAATTTTAAGGACTATGTTTTTTTTAATATACGAGAGGAACCAACCTTTTTCAGATTGTTCATGTTATTGTGGTTTTTGAATATAATTAGTTTTCGTGTAAATAAACGAATTGAATGTTCCATTTCTGCTAATAGCTTACTGCCCTCTTAAGTCATCTATGATATGTTGATATTTCATGATGACCCTGTCATTTATGTTATGCTTTTTGGCTATTAGCCATCTGTGATGTGACACATTTGATCCTTTTGGCTATTAGCCATCTGTGATGTGACACATTTGATCCTTTTGGCTATTAGCCATCTGTGATGTGAGAGAAGTTAGATATGTTAGAATGTATTAAACAGGTACCTTATAAAATATATTTTTCTATTTTAATTTTAAACAGCTTTGTTTAATTTAAGAGAGTTCCAACTTGAGCTCGGCTCGTTTCAATGTCTATCTCAAGCTGAAGTTCGGCTCTCTATTATTTAACAAAATTTCTATAAAATTATGTTTTATTATATTTATATAAAGTAAAATTGGTTAGGTTGTCACGTCCATTCAAACTCGGTGTATAAAAGTTCGGCTCTAGTTTAGACTTGATCTCCAAGCTCGGCTCATTTACACGCATACCCATTACTTCTATTTTATTTAGATGGCCTCCTTGACAATACTCGATCTTCGAGTATATGTTTTTTCTTCTGTTAAAACCTTAATCTAGTTTCAATTAAAGAAAGTAGACTACTAATTCGCACAGGATACTACTGCTTGATAGAAGCTTGTTTTGCGCAAAATAATACATAAATAATAAGAATTATATACACATATATAACTAAGGCAGATCTTGGATTTTCCACCCGAATATACAATACCATCAAAAAATCATCTGTAATGATTCATTAGAATGCATCCAAACCATGGTTTAAAAAAACGGTCGAGGCGAGGCGGTAGAAAAACGAGTCTGAGGCGTACGCCTCACAAGGTATTTTGGAACGTACGCCTCACTAGGGCTGAGGCGGTCGAGGCGGGCTGAGGCGGGGAGGCAGTAGAAATGGAAAAATTTGACTTTTGACTGGACTTTTGACCCATTTGAGCTGTGTATATCGTTTTATTAACGAAATACACAACTCAAATGGGTCAAAAGTCCATAATTATCGTCTGGTTCTCCTTAATTTGACCTATTTTCTCATTCTTCTCCTTAATTTGACCTAATTTCTCATTCTTCTCTCACACATCACACCTAGGAAAGATTTGGAAGGGGTTGATGTAGTCAACAAACAAGATACAAACATTGTTTGATGTTTAGTATTTTATTTTTTGTAAGATATATAATTTTTATATTTATTTTTTAATTCCGCCTCGGGCTTACGCCTCGGTTCGCCTCGAGGCTTACGCCTCGTGAGGCGAAGGGAAAACGCCTCGAGGCGCGTTTCCGTTCTTTTAAACATTGATCCAAACAAATGATCATGTCAAAATCCACATGAACACCGTTGACCATCCAGTTAGCGCGAACGCTGCAGCTAAGTAACCCCACATTGTAAGCACTGAGCACTCCTCTTGTCCCACATTGAACAGTTGAGTCATTGTACCTTATCATCAACATGTATGATATTATCAACCATTTAGGTCCAAACTATTTGATCTTGTCTGTTTTTAAATTTTGTACAATTAAAATGATCTGTATACCAAAACCTTAACATCTTTGAAAAACCAACTCAAGAATAATAAAGATTGTAATAAAGACTGTTTGGTAGCATTTTAGTACCAGAATATAACATGAAATGCTTACTGATATTCATGGCAGGGGGGACACTGAATCAATAGCACAAAACTGAATAGGGGATCTGATGGAAGTAATCCTAGATTACCAGCTGCTTTAACCACCATGATTCCAACCACAGGAAGAATCACGTATCGAACGATAATCATTGTGATTATGATAATCGGTATGATGCTTGCCTTCCTCAAACCTGTAAAAATTGGATCAAACTACATGATTTCCAACAAAACATGTTAAAATACATATAATGGCTACATTTCTATCACTATTTACCTTGTATAAGATTGCCTCCTAGTATAAGAGTGATACATGGTATGGTTCCCTCCCTGGATAACATAGTAGATGTTAGTTAAGACTGATCACCACATTAAACACTTCATTTTATTAAGGCTGATCACCACATTAAACACTTCATTTTTTAAAACAAACATACCTGAGTAATGTAACCAAATCTTGAATAACTCATAATGGAGCATCATCTCCAATCACAAGGTTTTTCAGCCATGGGGTTGCCCCAAAAATTAATCCTAAAATCTGAAGATAGACAGCTCTGAATTATTATATGTTGCAAGCTTAAATAGATATCATTATCATGCTTTTAAAACTTACTGATCCAAGGTTTGGTGGAGCCAGCAGTTCCTCCAACAGTTTGTGGAGTATATCTTTTAGTTTGCTTGAGAAAGATCCTTCTTGTTTCTCATCCTTGCTCACTAATGGTTGGTGTAAACTCTGCACAAATCCATGCATGATAAAATCTGACTGTTTTATAAGAGTTAACTTTTGTTTATAAAAAGAATGGGGAGGCTTACGGGTTGGATTTGCGTGTCATCACTAGTAGAGTATGACAAAGGGATAACAACATCGATGTATTCTTGGGTTTCTTCATTTAAAATTTGAGTTTTTTCATTGGCATCCGAGGCTTTGTTGGGTTCTTGTGGTGAATCCTCGGTTTCTTTCAACTTGGTGTACCTTAAACTCGAGCTTTTTAATAACTGGAAAGTGTATATCCAAATGTAGAGACTGCCCAGCTGTTCATAATCATGAATTACATCCAAATATGAGGTAAAATTAAATTAAAAATCATCACAAATAAATAAATCAGCGAGCTTACCGCCATGGAGAATGATGAATAAGAGAGACCCTTGGATTGACAGACACTGTGTTCTCCAAAAGGGCTACCACTCTGGGTGCAGATTGCAGGGACTATTATCAAAAGAATATTTCCCAGATTTCCTATCATGGATGTTAACATAATCACATTTAACATTTGAATATTGTCCAATCACTAGCACAATAAAAGTTTCATTTGCGCTTTGAAGATGTATATTAGTGTATTCATTTGGGTCAACACAAATTATATAACCATTTGAGTCCACTCAAATTATACAACAGGTAAATGAGTCACTCTTATAAATATCACCACAACCATTGCCTCCGCCGCCATAAAGAAATATAGCAGGTGAACAATTTTGATACTTTTTTTCTTCTTTTAAAACGACTCTTTTCAAGCCGAGCCCATCTTGACCATAACATGTTTTGACCCGAATCAAACTGGTACTTTTTAAAAACGGCATGTTTTGACCCTTTACCTGGTCCGACCCGAGTGGCCAATATGTGGCATAAACTCCATATGTGGCTTTGGTCTAATTAGTTTTGTTGCTATCCATCCCAACAATCCTCCACAAAGAAATGTTATACCAATATTTACTGGCATAAACCACCTACAAGATGTCAACATATATCAGGGGTGTTTATTAATGTATTCAGTGTGAAAAATAAATATTACTGATATAGAATTAACATACCAAATCCCCATTTACAAGTATATACACATGCATGCAAATTTGCAATTTATATAAATAAAATAAGCTCTTACCATGAGATAATGTCTTCAAGGGTGACAGTCTTTGCAAGACTAGAGAAAATAAGTGAGGGAGTAAATGCCACAAACACAATCTGGTAGAAAGTTGTCCCTTTATTAGATCTTTTGTGTTAAAAACTAAAAAACATTTACAAATTTCATATTTTCATCAACTAAATCTTTTACCTGACTTATGTAACATGGGGTGAGTTCACTAGAAAACTCATTTTCATGAGAAAACAAAAAAAACTCCTACTGCATATGTGTAGTACACCAAAAAACCCAACTCACCCCCAAAAACCTAAACCCAAAAACCCAACTCACCCCCAAAAACCTAAACCCCCCACCCCTCTAAAAACCTAAACTAAACCCATAAACTAAACCAAAAAGCCTAACCCACCCCCAAAAACCAAAACCCCCCACCCCCACCCAAAAACCTAACCCCACCCCACCTACCCCCTCACCCACCCCCCAAAAACCTAAACCCCCCACCCACCCCCCCCAAAAACCTAAAACCCCCCACCCCTCCAAAAAACTAACCTAAACCCAAAAACTAAACTCACTACTTTTCGAGGTTCTTTTTTTTTTAACGAGGACGACGTGGGAAACAAGGTCTCCGAAGCAGTTTTTAATTTTTGATATATTTTTTGAGTTGTGATTTTTTTATTATTCTTTTTACATTAAATAAGTAGTTTTTTGGTTTTCTTATGAAAATTGAGTTTTATCATAATCCTTCCCCTATGTAACATTTTATATTATTAAAGTACGATACAACTAATTTGTTATAACCGAAAAAAGTGACTCATATTTTATACATGAGATAACCATTTGACAACACTTTTTTTCTACTGTAATTTATCTGTACAACAACATTGTTACCTTATTAAGCAACTTGCGGGTGGTACTAGAAAGGATATCGAAGAATTCAGTAGCCATGACGGCTCCTACTGAGGTGAGCTCCAATATCGGCATTGATGCCACCTCAAACAACGACCAAAGCCCCATCTTAAACAGCTTCGGTTTCTCCTTAATTCGTTGTCAACCTCTTTATATATTGATCATCGAAGAAAGATCCTAGCAAATGTTAGACCAAAAGCAAAATTGAATTCAAATTCATAAAATTAAAATGAATGATCAAAGAGTGATGAGCAGACTTTGAATACAGGAACAGAGAACATAGTAAACAAGTTGCCTTTGGATTCAAGTTTTTTAATTAAAATAAAACACTAGAAAATAGAGACTTTCCCAGCCCCTTTTAATGGACTAATTTTACCCTCCTGTCATCCAGGATATTGAAATATTTATACTACATGATATGTTGGCACACTTTGACTTTTGAGGTCAATTGAACTGAATTTTAAAACAGACACATTTGATCATTCATTTGAAGCTTTTTTTTTTACTTGAGAGAAGTTAAATATGAAGAGCTTGAAAAATGGGTTGTATTTACATTAACAAAGTGACTAATAAGTTATGAATGCCTTTTCTTACCATCTGCCTGTCTTAATGGTTGGGTCAGTTTGAGTAACGGGTCAAAACGGGCCGTTTAAAGTTTAAAAACGTATTAGTTCGGTTTAAAACTGGTTACGACCTAAACGAGTTTGGCTTAAAACAATCGTTTCTGTTTTAGAAAGAGTATCAAACGACTTATAATTATAGCAGCTGTAAATAAAACTGAAAAATATGCAAACGGTTGACTTTGTTTTTTGTCCACTTTAACTCATTTTGTGTTTTTTATTATTTCTGTTCGTTATGAGTTGAGACCCATGGTTTGAATTTTCCATTAGAAATATTTTCATCACATTTTTTTTCATGAAATGGTGTTATTTCACCTTTTAATTTCACAAGCAGTGTCAAAATATTATTGATATCACAAATTGTGTTTCCCCACTTCATAACCACGGTTTGTGGTGGTTCCCATATTCCCAACCATGGTTTGGTTTTTTTTGGTGTGTTCATGGTTCCCAACCACGAATTGTGGTTTTTTGTGGTTCCCAACCACGAATTGTGGTTCAAAAACATGTTCCCAACCACGGTTTGTTTATTTCAAGCTTTTCCTAACCACGAATTGTTGTTACAATATAAAGATATATGTGTAGTCACATGTTTGAGTATCCCAATCACTCGTATAGTCACTACAAAACTACAAAGATATGTTTGTATGGTAGTCACATGTTTGAGTATTCAAATCACTCGTATAAGTCACTACAAAACTACAAAGATATGTGTAGTCACATGTTTGTATGGTAGTCACATGCATTTATAATGACATGTATTTGTTAATGTGTAGTCTATAATCTTTGCTATGGTAGTCACATATTTCTAGTCACGGGTTTCTAGTAAGGGCACATGACCCTGTGTATGTCACCATTACAAATACCAATATTGATTCATAAGAAATCACAAGTGTTTCTTTATTCCCCTTCCCATTCTAAAGAAATCACAAGTGTATCTTTCTAACCATTCAATTTCACACATGGAACCACGAGTGTTTCCCGGTCCTAGCTGTTCAGAATTATTATTCCTAGAAAGAAACCACAGAGCTTATCAATTGTTTCATTCATCAACCTATAGTCATGGACCACTTATTCTCAAACGAGCTGATTGGAAATTCTGGAATTGTATTAAAAATTTTGGTGTTCAAGAAAATGTAATGTTACATATACGAGAATCTGGTTTTGGCGGTGTTTTTCCCGTGGTTATTTATGTTATACAGATTAAAAAAATATTTTTCGTTAACCATTATTATAAATGACATTATTTTGATTAACAACAGCATTTTCCATTGAAATTGATTGTTTATATACACGTTGGTACTTTTTTTCCATTGAAAATGATTGTTTATCAAAAGAAAAAGGTGGAGTCACGTGAACCTGAACACTATGATACATTTAATCTTTTCTTGGAGTGGAGTGGCCTTCTTTTGAATTGTCATTCATGCAAGTCTATGAAAATAATTGTTTATATAAACGTGGGTACTTCATTTGTTTATCAAAAGATAAAGGTGGAGTGGAGTCACGTGAACCTGAAAAGGTCTAGGCATCTATGATGAAAGGTCTGGCCATCTATGATGACAGCAAATGAACCTTATTTTCATGTTTTATCTTGAATTGTCATTCATGCACAGTAAATAATGATTTCTTTGACACCATTTATAAATAAAATTTGTTCAATAAATCTTATTAAAAAGATAATATAGCATCTTTAGAAATAAATCCGTAACCATTAACATGCAAAATGATTGTATATAAGAAAATCAAAAAAATTAAAACCCTAAAATATGATAAGGTTAAACCAAAATTGGGAAAGAAGAAACTAAAAGATGAAACGAATTGAATTTAAAATCTCTGTATATCCATTCCATAGCTAAACACCCATATAAATAACAATATAAATTACATTAAACGCCCCCTACTATCCTTAAATAAAACATTCCCCCCTTAACCTAATTGACTAAATAATAATAAAAATAATTAAAAATAAAACGTAACAAAATACAAACCCATGGTTAGGAAGAACAAACCGTGCTTGAAAAAAACAAACCACGGTTGGAAACCTTAAAACAAACCAACCGTGGTTGGGAACATGTTTTTGAACCACAATTCGTGGTTGGGAACCAGAATTCGTGGTTGGGAACCTAGAACACACCAAAAAAAACAATCCGTGGTTGGGGATATGGGAAACAATACAAACCGTGGTTGTGAAGTGGGATTTGTGAAATAACACCATTTTAGAAAAAAATCCTTTAAATCTATAAGTTAATCATGTTGTACTTTGGTGATTACTGTGATTGCATCAATCTTGATGGTGCAAGAAGTTTCTGAAAAGCTCATTTACACCCCTAGCATACCTCTGTTGTAGATGGCCTTATTGACAATACTCAAATCTAACACTGATATTTTCCATTTTCTAATAAGAATTATATACACATATATGCTTGTATAGTTGTATAACTTATGCCCATTTGTAAACTAATGCGGATCTTGAATTCTTGACCCGAATATACAATACCATAAAAAATATCATCTGTAGAGTTGCATCCAAATAAATGATGATGATTCATGTCAAAATCCACATGAACACAGTTGACCATCCGGTTAGGGCAAGTGCAGCAGCTAAGTAACTCCACATTGTAAGCACTGAGCACTCCTCTTGTCCCACATTAAACAGTTGTGTCATTGTACCTGAACAATATTATGATCTTATCAACCATTTAGGTTAAAATTAATATGATCTTCAAATTTTCGGTATACGAAAATCTTGTAATTATAAAGGTTGTTGATTTGGTAGCATTTTAGTTCCAGAATATAAGAAGAAATGCTTACTGATGTTCATGGCAGGGGGGACAGTATACTGAATCAATAGCACAAAACTGAATAGGGGATCTGAAGGAAGTAATCCTAGATTACCAGCTGCTTTAATCACCATGATTCCAACCATGGGAAGAATCACGTATCGTACGATAATCATTGTGATTATGATAATCGGTCTGATGCTTGCCTTCCTTAAACCTGTACAAAAATGTATTAAACTACACCATTTCCAGCAAAACATGCAAAACTACATTTTATCATTACTTACCTTGTACAAGGTTGCCTCCTAGTATAAGAGTGATACATGGTATGCTTCCATTCCTGTAGATGTTACATTAAACACTTTTTTTTAAATGAGCTATTACAAAGATTATAAAATTCAACCTAGATGGGATCAAATTCAATCAAACATACCCGAGTAATGTAACGGAATCTTGAATAACTCGTAATGGAGCATCATCTCCAATCACAAGGTTTTTCAGCCATGGTGTTGCCCCAACAATTAATCCTAAAATCTGAAGACAGACAGCTCTGAATTATTATATGTTGCAAGCTTATATATAATTATACAGGTGAATAATAATAATAAGTAGATAACATGACGTAACTGCTTTTTATAACTTACAGATCCAAGGTTTGGTGGAGCCAACAGTTCCTCCAACAGTTTGTGGAGTATATCTTTTAGTTTGCTTGAGAAAGATCCTTCTTGTTTATCATCCTTGCTCACTAATGGTTGGTGTAAACTCTGCACAAATCCATGCATGATAAAATTTGACTGTTTTATAAGAGTTTAACTTTTGTCTATAAAAAGAATGGAGAGGAATACGGGTTGGATTTGTGTGTCATCATTAGTAGAGTATGATAAAGGGACAACAACATCGATATGTTCTTGGGTTTCTCCGTTTAAAAGTTGAGTTTTTTCATTGGCATCCGAGGCTTTGTTGGGTTCTTGTGGTGAATCCTCGGTTTCTTTCATTTTGGTGTACCTTAAACTCGAGCTTTTTAATAACTGGAAAGTGTATGTCCAAATGTAGAGACTGCCCAGCTGTTCATAATCATGAATTAGTTTCTATTGTAAGTGAAAATTACATAAAAATTATCACAAATAAATTAGTTAAACTTGATGGATAGTAAATCAGCGAGCTTACCGCCATGGAGAACGATGAATAAGAGAGTCCCTTGGATTGACAGACACTATGTTCTCCAAAAGGGCTACCACTCTGGGTGCAAATTGCAGGGACTATTATCAAAAGTATATTTCCCAGATTTCCTATCATGGATATTAACATTTGAATATTGTCTGGTTACTAGCACAATAAAAGTTTCATTGGCTTTTTGAAGAGATACATAGATAAACTAGGAATCATAAACCACCGTGTAAGAAATAGGTTCATTTGGGTCAACTCAAATTATACAACGGGTCAATTTGAGTATAGTCAAATTGTACAACAGTCAACAGGTCAAAATGGGTTACTCATGTAAACTTGCTAGTTTAAAACGTGTCCAAATGGGCCAACATCACCACGACCATTTCCTCCACCGTCATATAGAAATATAGTGGTTGAACCATTTTGATACTTTTTTTTTCCTTTAAAACAACTCTTTTCAACCCAAGCCCATCTTGGTCATGACATGGTTTGACCCGAATCAGACCGATACTTTTTTAAACACCATGTTTTGACCCGAACACATTTTGCTCGTAACTCATTTTGACCCGTTACCCGGTCCAACCCGAGTGACCAATATAGGTACCTGTGGAGCACATAGCTATGAGTAGGCCCTCCATATGTGGCTTTGGTCTAATTAGTTTTGTTGCTATCCATCCCAACAATCCTCCACAAAGAAATGTTATACCAATATTTACTGGCATAAACCACCTACAAGATGTCAACATATATCAGGGGTGTTTATTAATGTATTCAGTGTGAAAAATAAATATTACTGATATAGAATTAACATACCAAATCCCCATTTACAAGTATATACACATGCATGCAAATTTGCAATTTATATAAATAAAATAAGCTCTTACCATGAGATAATGTCTTCAAGGGTGACAGTCTTTGCAAGACTAGAGAAAATAAGCGAGGGAGAAAATGCCACAAACACAATCTAGTAAAAAGTTGTCCCTTTATTAGATCTTTGGTGTTAAAACTAAACAACATTTACAAATTTCATATTTTCTTCTGTGGAAGTAACAAACTAAATATTTTACCGAATTATGTAACATATTTTATATTATTAAAGTTTGATGCAATTAATCTGTTATAACGGTAAAAAGTGATCATATTTTATACATAAGATAACCATTAGACAACACTTTTTTTCTGATTATATTATAACAAGTCAACTGCATCAAATAATAATAAAATAAAAAGTTTGTTACAACAAGAACATAGGATCATGTGTTACTTTATTTTATCTGTACGACAACACCGTTACCTTATTAAGCGACTTTCGGGTGGTACTAGAGAGGACATCGAAGAATTCAGTAGCCATGACGGATCCTATTGCGGTGAGTAACAACACCTCTAATATCGGCATTGATGCCACCTCAAACAACGACCAAAACCCCATCTTAAACAGCTCGGTTTCTCCTTTAGTTTTTTCGAACTCTTTATATATTGATCATCAAAGAAAGATCCTAGCAAATGTTAGACCAAAAGCAAAATCGAATTCAAATTCATAAAATTAAAATGAATGATCAAAGAGTGATGAGTAGACTTTGAATGAGACATTGAATAGAGGCACAATAATACAGAAAACAGACAGAACATAGTAAACAAGTTGCCTTTGGATTCCAGTTTTTTAATTAAACTAAAACACTAGAAAATAGACTTTCCCAGCCCCTTACAATGGACTAATTTTACCCTTCTGTCATCCACGATATTGGGAATTTTTTTTTCTATCATTAATATTTTCTAAAAAAATATTATCAAAGTTATATAAAAGTTTATAAGAAAAGACTAAAGTTTTATGAAATCTTTAAAAAAGATAAAAAATTTCTAAAGCTTATAATTATACTTATTTAAAATTTAAATTTATTATTATTACTACCATAAATTATACACTAATTTAAAAACCAGATAAGTTTTAAAAGTGTACTGTGTTTGATAATAAAATAGAAATGACTAAATGTATAATTTTCATTAGAAAATAAAGACTACTTGTTTAATGTATTCTAATTAATTAATATTTAATTGACATGCCAACCATACATTAAAGACCGATTTGGAATATACTGAATATTCTAGCAATCCACGAACTACCATGTCACGGCCTCTTAGGAAGTAATATTTAAATGACATGCCAACTTTTTTTTTAACGGCAAGCGGATACTATATGCCAAGTCATCCGGGTAAACCCAATGGGGAAAAGCCACCCACGCCCACGAACGCAGAATCGCTAGTGACCCGGCCGCCCACCATTTCAAGGGAAACCCACCACCTAAAGGCTCACTGTGGTAAAACCTCTGGCCCACCTGATAATATTTTGCATCAAGTGGGACTCGAACCCATGACCTATACATTGGAAAGTCATGGGGGTGCCTCCTCCTAGACCAGTTGATCTAGGACTCATCAGCACAAATGACATGCCAACTAAATTTACCATATAATTACCATCTTTTATATATATATATTTTACAATAAACCTAATTTTTTTTAAAGGCTATAAACCTATTTATTGTAATAAGATTTTTAAAGACTATTATAATAAATCTATTAATTATAATAAAAGTTAATTTCGCTTTTTGTCCCTAAGTTTTACCCACTTTAATTAGCTGAGTACAAATTTTGTTTTTTCTTGAATCATGGCTTGAGTTTTTCATTAGTCAAAAGACTAAAATTGTTACAAATTGAAAACCTCAAGCCATGATTTAAGAAAAAACAAGAATCCATACTCTACTAGTTAAAATGGGTAAACCCGAGGGACGAAAAACAAAATTAACTTTTATTATAAAAAATGGATTTATTTTGAAAAATAAGTGTTAAAAGATAAAAGATGCTTTTAAAAATGGTTTGATTGTTTTCATTATTCAATCCGCTTGACATTCACATTTATAAATTATATGGTTTTCATTATTCAAACCGTGTAATACACGCTTTTATAACCTAGTAATATGATATGATAAAGATAAAGTATGCTTTTAATTGTTTGAAAAAAGTTTGAAGTTTATGGGATTTGCCTATACATCAAATGACTAGAAAAAGTATTTACACGTTTTTAGCTTTCTCTTAGTACTTTTTTTTGAACGACAATTTGGATTACCGACAGGCCACTGGCTCACCCGATCATCTCCACCCCATAGGAGGAAACTCATCATAGATGAGAAAACCCCCTGGCCTAACTTGGATCCCTTTTTTTTGTCACAATGGGGCTTGAACCCAAGACCTCTCCTATTTTGGTGAAGTCTTAGTATACACCTTTGTCACTAGACTAAGCTAGTGGTTGTTCTTAGTATATTACTTAAAATTAACTTTCAATTAATGTTTTATTTTTGAAATTTTGACAACCATAAGTTAAATGTGTAAGTAACAAATGGCTCTAGTAGATAATGAAAACAAAATAAGCAACAGCATAGCTACATTTAGCCACTAGGTATTGAATGGCCATGTGGCCAGCCCAATTTCTTTATTGTCTGGAGTACTAGAAATATATGTTAATTTGGCCTATATCTAAAAATAAATTGCAGTTACACCTCCTCTTGCTACACACCTACATTATATCTGAAGGTAAGTTGTTTAGCCAACTAAGCATCACTCTAAATAAGGCAAGTTCATAACAAAACATTTGGACTATCCACCGGTGATAGAACTTGAACAATTAAATTTGGAGGCCCGAAAATACTACACATAAAAAAAATAATTTTTTTAGTGAATTTGTGGAACATATTTGGATTTTTGATCTGGATTAGAAGGGCCAAACAATATAACTAACATAAAATAAATCTAATTAGCCAAAATCAATACTTTTAAGAAAATAAATAGGGGAGAGCTTATTAAATTCCTCCCTGCTGTCCACCGTTAAAAAATGGTTCTTTTAATTATTTGGATTTAACTAATATAGTTTGAATTTTTAGCTTTTCACGTCAGTTTGAGCCAAAAACCCAATTAAAAAAAGTGAATGGTTGGTTGGTAACCCAGGGGTTGTACCGTGTTTTTTATTTTATTTTTAATAATAAATAAATAAAATAAATGGTTTAAATTAGTTTCGGTGAGTTCTAATGAAATTTGTAGTAGGTTTTATAGGTTAGAATTTCCCAGGAAAGTCTTTTGAATCGCGTTGAATCATTATAATATTAATGTAATTTTTAAATTTTTAATTTTAAATTTTTAAATTTTTAATTTTTAAGTTTCGGTGACTTCAAATTTTTAATTGAATTAGAGAAAAGCAAACAAAAAAACAAGAATAGTACGAAATTATGTTATGAAACCGGTACTAGAATGTGAATTTTGTATATAAAACGGACGAAAGATCGTCGCAACACGACGAAACGTTGCAACTCTTCACGAAAGAGTTAGACGGCATATCTATGAAAAACCATCGGATAGTAACTCATTAACGGTTGTTGACTAAGTTACCATATCTGCTCCAAGTTATCCACTAATCAAGCTGGTACTGATGCAGAGGAATATTATATGGTTCCGAAAAGAAGAAAAAGTGGAGAAAAAAATGAAACGGAAACAGTTTCGAAATTTGTCGTTTCCTTAACGTAAATCCAAACTCAAATTGCAGCGTATGAAATGCCATAAGAACTGTTAGCTCAAATTCGTCTCGATTCCTTGCGTTCATGTAAGATTTACGAGCCTAATCTAATCTAATCTAATTAAACGAATAATTATTTTCAATGAACTTAATCACCTCAATTTCTATCGACACATTCATCTTCAGTGTGTGTCTGTGTGTGTGTGAGAGAGAGAGAAGAGGAACCTGGAATCGGATCCGAACAGATATGATTGCAGAGCGCCGGCGTGGATTTTTGCTGAATCGACGGAGGTTAAGCTCTAGCAGGCGATGATGCAATAGAGTGGTGAATAGTTGTGATATGCGTATGGTTAGGGCAAATATATAGGTGGATGAGACGGCGATAGAGATGTGTACGGTGAATTTCAGATATCCACCAACAGGACAAACAGCGAGAACTAGTTTCGTTACAGAGACGTGATTGAGTTGAGGAAGATGAATTCCAAAATGACTAACTAATTTCCTCTTTTATATAACTTGATTTTTTTTTATATTTCCTTTAAATTTATCATGTACTTTAATAATGTCATTCGATTGTTTTTGGTGTTTTTATTAGTAAAATTATACTTAAAAAATATCACATATCTTCTTTAGCATTCACAATGGGTTCTTAATCATCATCTATATAATTTAACTAAAAAACATATTTACTTTACCAATTTAAAGGTTTAAAAAAACTCACATCCGGTACCTTATATTTATCTTTATTTAATAAAATAATACTTTTTAATCATTTTTTATTATAATTCCTCTCTCTTTCACTCATAAAAGAATTATAATGGATGAATATCGAGTTAAAAAATATAAAAAATTACAATTCAATCCATATATATTATCTTTATAATTTAAGTATGAGAAAAAGTATAAAGAATGGTATGAAGTGGGTAATTTAGAAAAATTTTAAATTTATCTTAATATATAAAAATAAGACATGATTTATAAAATTTCATTGTGAATGTTGTTAAATGTGTTTGTAAATCACCATTCTAGATGATAACGTTTGATAAAATTAAAGGCTTAGGGGCTGTTTGGTAGCATCTTATGGTCATTAAAAGACTATCTCTTAATGGTTCAAAGCCTCTTAATGATTAAGAGGTAAGGGGCCATGTAACTTGTGAGAACTTACCATTAAGATGTTACCTCTTAATCATTCAGACTTAAGGTTACCTCTTAACCATTAAGAGGTTTTGAACCATTAAGAGGCAGCCTCTTAATGACATTAAGAGGTAGCCTCTTAACAGAGCCTTATATAGAAAATGAAATGTATGGTGTCATTATATTCTTAAAAAGATGATTTAAAATGCTTTTAGTGTTAGGGTATTTTTAACCTACTAGGTAGAGGTGTACAAATCGGTTTTTTAACCCAAACCGGTTCAACCCGAACCGAACTGGTTTGGTCAATGAAAAGTCAAAACCGGTTTGACCCTAAACCGGTTCGGGTTAAACCGGTTTCGAAGGTGGAAAATGTCTAACTGGTCAAACCGGTTAGGGTTGGTTACAAACCGGTTTGCCCTATAAACCGGTTTTTATTAAAAAAAAATTCAAATAAATTTTATATTTTTAATATAAAATAAAAAAAAATATAACAAATATAAAACATAAAATTCGACGTTTATTAATATTTGAAAAGTTCGGAAATTAAAAAACATGACAAGATAAAATTATAAAATTCTAAAACATTACAAATGACAATATATATTTTTATTTTTTGGAATATTGATTGATTATTCTTGTGCGTTGTCTTCGGAACTGGAGCTTCGTAGCCTTGCATCTTCGGCTAGTTCTTCATCGGTGACTGGTTCAGATATTCCAAGATCAACCTCGTTGTTGTGTATGATTTCTTCGGCTTGAATTTCGTCTTCGAGAGAAGTTTGGTCTTGTATCCTATCCATCGCATCCAAATGGTCCTTCAAGCAAATGCACATTTCCATCGCTAGGGGGGTGAGTCTAGTCCTTCGTATCGATAAGACTCTGCCACTAAAAGAAAACGCAGATTCCGAAGCTACCGTGAAAGCTTTGACGGTTAGTACATCACGGGCCATGGCGGAAAGAATAGGAAACGAAGCTTCGTTTTTTTTCCACCAAGCCAAAATATCAAACTCCTCAAAAACAGTAGGAGGCATAAACGCTAAAAAGTTTGTGCCAATATACCTTCCGAGTTACCTCGAGCCCATTTACTAAATTCATTTAACATTTCGTTATATAAATTCAAATTAACATCTCTTAAGCTACCACTTGATGATGTACCCATTGTATCATGTGGAGTCGGAGTTGTACCATATTTATGTAAATAAACATCAAATAAATCTTGTTAAAATATGTTTTTGTGACTTGTGCAAAATGCATGTTTTCACTATCTAAATCCAAAGCGTAAGTAATTCTATCAATCAAAGTTTCAACCCCGTAAACATTTATGGTAGGGTTTAACGCGGCGGCACAAGTTATAACAGGAGACATTTCTTTAAAATATTTCACTAATTTTTCTTTTATCGGTTCTATCATTTTTGTAAAAAGAGGGCTTTTATTTTCAAGTTCATACAACTTGTTAGCCATTAAATATATTTGTTTTAGAGTTAATGGACTTGTGGGATAATAAACACCGGATAAAAAAGTGGTGGCGGTTTTGAAAACTTCAAGCAATTCGGTTAAGTCTTTTAAAATGTCCCAACTCGTAGAAGGAAACTTTAGAATTTTACGACGAGGTTTTGAGGCAAGCATTTCATGAAATAGTTCTAAAGTTTCTCTTTGTCGTAAAGCGCTATAAAACATAGTATAAGTCGAGTTCCATCTTGTCTCGACGTCCCAATTCGGACCTAAGCAAAGATTATTCGTTTCACGACAAAATCTAATATAATCATGATATCTTTTTTTGTTACTAAAAATATCTTTAAGCATTAGTCGAAAAATATATGTTAAGTTTGAAACCTCTTCAATTGCAAGCCCGGCTTGCACCGCCAAGTTAATGATGTGTGTGACACATCGACTATGGAAAAAAACGCCGTTGCAAACCGATTTATATTTAATTTTTAGTTTTTGAACCGCATTTGTATTATTAGATGCATTATCAAAAGACATTGAAAAAAGTTTATTTTGTAATTTAAATTCGGTTATAACACCATCTAATATATAAAATAAATTTTCGCCGATGTGTGAATATTCAAACAAGTCAAACGCGATTGTACGTTTCATCATTTGCCACGTTTTGGGATCAACCCAATGCGCGGTAACGCAAAGGTACGAATCTGGTATGCCATGTGGAGCCGACCAAACATCGGTGGTTAAGTTTACATCGGTTTCCAAATTTTCAAAACCCAAAATTAATTCTTTTTTTGCTTTTTTCCACATTTTTATACAATCTCGTCTAAGGGTTGTGAGATTTACTTGATGATAACGTGGTTGGAGTGTCTCTTGAATCATCCTTGTCAAGCGCTGATTGTCAAAGTGGTTGAACGGCAATCCTTCTTGAATCACTAACATCGTCATTCGATCTCGAACAATATTTGGATCAAAGTTCCAAATTCCTCCTTCGCTTGTCATCGAGGCTTGACCTTCACATGGAATTCCCTTTAAGGACGGACAAGATTTTTCCATATACGTTTTCAAACTAGTGTTTGAATCTTTCCCCAAAAAAGCACCACACATCTTGCACCGAGCACGTTCCTTCCCGTTTGACAACAAACATAGATCGTAATTGCACCAAATTGCCGGATTTCTCGTTGTTGCTCGAATTTCCACAACGGTAACTTCGTTTGAGGAACCACCAACACCAAAACTTGCCATGCTTTTTTTTTTAGAGTTTAGAGAGCATTTTTGAGCATTTAAAGAGCGGTTTTAGATATTAGAGAGTGTAGAAAGAGGTGTGATTAAACCTAAACACCCCCCACCTATTTATAATGAATTATAGGTGAAAAAAGGCACAAAAAAAACGGTCAAATTCGACCCAAACGGCTATAAAGCCGTTGAATAACGGCTAGTTTTTTCAGCGACCAAACCGGTTTAAAAACCGGTTTATCGAACCGGTTCACACAAACCGGTCCCCAACCCGATCACTTCCAGAATCCTTCAAACTGGTTTCAAACCGGCGGTTTTAGCCTAACCCGAACCGGTTTGCTCCAAACCGGTTTGCCGGTTTAAACCGGATAAAAAAAAACGGTTTTTTTGTGCACCTCTACTAGGAGACTAAATATTCAGTCCAAAAATTAAAAAGAAATGGTTCTTTGCTTGCTGCCGTAGTCTTAGACAAGAAGAAAATAAAATAGGTTTTTTGATTTTTTTTTTTACTGAACGAAGAAAAGTAGTATTCAAAATCAAGTTTTGGAGCAATTTTATATGATGATTCTTCCTAAATGTATTTGGAGCAATTTTATATGATGATTCTTCCTAAATGTATTTGTTTCTAATCCTATATACTTCTAGTGATTTGTTACAAGTATATGATAATTATTGTACGCTTCTAGTTTATTTAGAAAAGACTTTGTATTGCTATGATAGTGAATTTGAAGCGGCTCTAGTAATAACTTTTTTCGGTCATGTTCGGGTCGGGTAATATAAAAAAAAAGATAATAAAACTAAATTTCATAGAATCAACAAAAAATACGTCAAACGTCATTACAAAATACATAATATAAATACAATATATTTAAAGTTATTCCGCGGGTTTTCATTTTTTGATAAATCATTCCATTATCTTACTCATATTTCCTGTAAATCAAAAGAAATCACTAAATCTCATTCAAATAATCAATCATAAACTTGTAATATTTTATAAACCACTAAACCCGAGTACCCAATCAATTAAAGTAAAACAAACCTCATGAAACAAGAATGAATGGCATACACCTAACTGGTGGAATTCGACTGGAATTCATCACACACTCACACTTGTTCGGAATTCCCACTCATCGGCGTTGTTCGCCTATTCGAGTCGAATTTCCCCAACATCGCCTTTTTTTAACCGTCGTCTGATTATTAGAATTTGGGTGTAGGCTTAAGATTTGAATTTGAGAATTGCGATTAGGTGTGGGATAATGGGTTTAAGAGTTAAGACTTAATAGTGTTTAATTGAGATTAATTATTTATATTTGAAAACTTATAAATTTATAATTTGGTTTTTCTTATGGGTCGGTACTGAAAGTTATTTTGGGGGGGGGGGGGGGCGGCCTATACAAAACGAAGATACGATGATGCAAAGCCACAAAACGTCTCTTATGGGCCAAATTAACGACATAAATGTCAATAAATTAACTACATATTCAGAGCCAATAATGAAATATGAAACTATCTCAAGAGTATGAACTTTATTCGCAAGCGCATCGAGTGATTTATAAAATCTAATAATTTTATAACAACGGATTTATAATCAAATAAGTTTACCTCGTTAGAAACATCTTCGATTGAGCCTACTACATAATAGATCTCTGCAATTGATTAAATAACATTGTATAATTCAGTAGTTCAGCAAATAGGGCATACATGATTTAGTAGACTCTCAGTTAGGGTTCATCAAACAGCCATTCAGTGATTCACTTAGTTAGATTACTCAATCATCGATGATTATAGTTAGCAAATCTTTGGGTGTTGGATTAAATATATGTATCGAGCTAAATATAGGTATTGAACTAAATAAAAATAAGAATATGGGTATGTGGCTAATTATAAAATAAGGGCTAAAATAGTGATATAACTGAATTCGAGTTATTCGGTTTGAATTGAATTCAAAATCTTGGAAAAAAAAAACCAAATTATATATTTGGTTCAGTTTTAAATGATTATATTCCGTTTGGTTAATCAATTTGAAAACCGAATATTGAACACCCTTCTCTTGCCTAAGTAAGTTGATTTGTACCAAATTCCGAAGGGGGAAACAAGCTTATATAGAGTTATGAAGAAATAAGTAAAATCTTCTAATTCTGTCTAACATCCTTGAAATTATTTCCATGGTACAATGTACAAAATTTGATAGAAACCAATTATTCCCCAACATTTTTTAGTACATTAATAACTGATATTAACGGTGAATTTCTTTTTTTTTTATCGATGTTTTGAAATTCATATCTCTATCAATTTGGTGAACGTTTTAATTTGGTCCGGTCAGGTTAACGAAATTAGTTAAAATTATAATAAATTCTAACAATAATGTACATGCTAAAACTAAATATACACAATGGTAATTATATAAATAGTTTTTTTTATTCATGTTAAAATTCTGAAACAACTTTAAAACCCATCCTTTTTTTTGTTTTTGTTTTTTTTTTTAATTTTTGCCAATTACATATACAAAATATTAAATATAAATAAATCTTTGTGTTTCCTTTCAAAATGAAGAAAATAAATAAAAATATATTATTCTCCAACATTAAATTGTTTTCAAGAATGATGAAACTTTGTATATATTTGTTTACGATAAATAAATAATAAATGTTGCTTTTTTTGTTCTAAAAGCATGCTAAGAGAATACCTTTCTTCTTTGTTTTATCAATATTAAGTCCTAGTAGGTCATAATTGTCAATGATAATATGATGAATGTAACTATTTTATTATGTAACATGTAAGTTTAGGATTTACGAGAAAATGTTGAAGTTATATGCATTTAATATTTCAGGGGTATTTTTGTTATTAACTTCAATTTATTTTATTTTACGAATACAAATATTATAATAAATAAGCTTTAGGTTACCGCGTTAGCAACATCCGTTGTAGTCTAGTTGGTTAGGATACTCGGCTCTCACCCGAGAGACCCGGGTTCAAGTCCCGGCAACGGAAGGTTTTTTTTCACAACCTTAGTCAAAGATAATGTGACCGAGAATCATACAAATCGAGTCACACTTGGTCTACTGAAGTTCTAAATCATAATTAGTAGGGCTGGCAAAACAGGTAATTCGTGTCTAAACAGGTCATAGGCGACGCGGATAACACAAGTATCAAATATGAATACGACTCGTTTAACTTCTTTATATCTAATGTCTATAAGACAATTGTATCTTTTATGTACTAAGAAGGAGAAATGATGGAGTCTAGCCTCTTAATTTTACTTATTTTTTAAAATGTATAAAATTACATAGTGTACTTTTTCTTAAACAGGTTTAATCGTGTCTTAAACAGGTAGAAATTGCCAGTCCTAATAATTAGTTAATTACCAAATATAGAATTCTATTATTTAATTATCAAATCCGCAGGTTGGGTATCAATGTTTTCAAAACGTATTGTAAAAACAAATCAATCCAAACAGCTATTAATTTTTCAATAAGCACCAACAAGTCAATTCCAATAATTTTAAATTAACAATAGGTACGAAATACGAATCCAGGTGATTTAAAAGAGAGAAATAAAATAGCCAATCGGCCGTACTACCAGGTTTCCGGTCTGACCACCGGATCGTTAGAGTACCATTTCAACTCACATAACCGGATCTGCCAAGTCTCCGTTTCCCGGTCCGGGTTTCAAAACACCGTTGTGTATTTAATTACACAATCTTTTAAATTCTCCTCTTTATTGAAAAACATTAGCAATTGAATAGTAACTCCTTTTTTGATTTTTTTAATTTTTGTTCATTTTTTCTTTTCACCCTCATACTTTGTATAATATACGTTTTTAACCCGTTTTATTTTCTAATGATTTTGTTTTTCTGTAATAACTTTCGCTTATTTACTTTTTTTTAAACGGATTGTACGACTGTCTTTAGTTTTTTTTGCCGGTATTGGTATTATCGGAGCCGGTATTGGTATTGGTTATTTTTTTAAAACAGTGTTAAATAGAGTTTTTATTTTATACTTTAGGCTATAGCGGATGCCAGGTTATGACACCGTTGCCGGTATTTGTATTGTCTTTTATGCTTTCGACGAGACAAAAATAACATCATTGCTGATTTTGGTGTTATTGGAACGAGTATCGGTATGCGTTTCTACGAGTTTTGATGATCTGCATTACGCTGAAAAAAAACGACCAAACTACCGCCACGAAGCGCGGGAGGAAAAAACTAATTATATCAACTCACTTGTTGAAGATTGCCGTGCTTATCCAATTTTGATATCAGTTAGATCACAGAAAAACTTCATCTTATGGGGCATGGGCCTCTATTATCAACTTTAATATCAGTTGGAAAGAAAACCGATATATTCCATTATTCGGCCCAGAACCATTATTCTCCCATCAATTAGTGTGTTTTAGTTGGATGCTGAAATAAAGTATTTACTAATTATGTATATTATATATTAAAAATAAATAAATCTCTTCTAATTTTAGCGAAATATTCTAGCATAATATTGAATAAAGGTTAAGACGTGCACTTTTTTCCCCTCACACAGTTATTTCATTTTTCACTTGACCATATTATTAAATAGGTGCTGATGGTTGAGCATTGATGTGAGTAAAAATGTAAAGAAAAGATAAGCATGTAAAGAGAATCGTATGAACGTGAGGTAGCTCGATTATTAATATTAAAACGTAGATAAAAAACATGTTGCAAAGTATTGAGTACGCCCATGACGTATGAGTACACCCCTCATTTCCTATGTTAGTACAACCAAGTTTTTCAACTAGTTATCAATCGCTTCAAGTCACCATTAAAAGAAGATGCTAAAAGAAGACATCACACATGACACACCTCTTGGCTCTTGGATCGGTTCAAACAAGCCACACGTGTCTCTTTCAGTCTTTGCATCAATGTTGACAATTACTTAATCGACAACAAGTTAGGAATATAGAAAGAGCTTGTAAACTATTACAAGCAAGTAGAGGACGAAGAGCCCTTGTCCTCATGCTTTGTTGTCGATAAGATAATAGTTTCATTAACACAAGAAGAACGATTACAATAAAGTAGCAGATAAACGGACAACAAACTATTTCGCTACCTGCTTTTGAAATATCAGTTATCAAATAGTGTTAGGAACCAAGTTAAATAAGGTTACAAACAGTATTATTACGAGAAACCACTACCTCATCTTTATCATTTGTTACCATCCAAATCATCTACAGTTATTATTTGTAAATGTGACATCTACATAAATATAAATATCGTTATCATGATATGTATTATGTTGTGTATGTTAAGATAAGTTTTGGTAGGTTGCTAAAAAACTGGTTGCGGCCGCCGGTACGTGGCTGATTCTGTAGTAGAGCGTACAGCTGATAAAATCCCATACCTGTTTCTATGCCACGTGTGCAGACATGCCTTATATATACTCCCCCTTAAAAATAAAAAACCCATCAAAATATATCCACTACCTCTCTCTCTACACTATTGTACGGTTCTTTTTTTTCTCTCTCACACACACTTCGTAACAGAACACGCACAAGCAGTAGAGTCAGGATAATTGATGAACAATGACTCGTCCGTACAGAATCCTCTCGACGGTCGTTAACGCGGTGGCGGTGGCGGAACCGCCTGCGGCAGCCGCCATGGAGTCGGATTACGTCGTAATCCTCGCCGCTCTCCTCTGTGCTTTGATTTGCGTTGTAGGTTTAATAGCGGTGGCTCGCTGCGCATGGCTCCGGCGAGGATCCGTCGCGAACGGAAGCCCGATTCCAAATCAGCAGTTGGAGAACAGAGGAATCAAGAAGAAGATGATTGAGGTGCTTCCGAAGTTCACGTACGATGTGGCCGGAGACGATATCGGCAGCGGAAAGTTATCTTCGAGCGAGTGTGCGATCTGTTTGGGTGAGTATGCTAAGGGCGATGAGATCCGTGTGCTGCCGCAGTGCGGACACAGATTTCACGTCGGATGCGTTGATACGTGGCTGAGCTCTCACTCATCCTGTCCGTCGTGTAGACAGGTGCTGGTGGCCAGGAGGTGTAAAAAGTGCGGTGATCAGTTTCCGGCGGAAACCGCCGCCGGGAACGTTCAGTTGGAGGCGGAAGGTAAATGTAGACAACATGATAGTATTTCTTGTGCAAGAGATTATTTACCGTGACGAGTTACCTCAAGAATGAGTTGAAAATTTTGTATAATTTATAGGAATTCCGTATTTATTTTGGATGAATATTAGATGATATGAATACTATTAATTGAAGTAATAGTTTGGTATTACCAACCAAATGAAAATAATTAAATAAGCATGATAATGACTTGCACATTAATTACGTTCTTAACTTGACAGCATCGGATTCCTTGAATGATTAGAAACAACTCAACTAGATTTAAATTATTAAACTATGATTCCTTAGGCTATATATGATAGTCAATTAGTCGTGTTAACAAAAAGTATTGTCACATAGTGGTCAACTATGCAGTGGCGTAGTGTCTTTGGTCACATTTATAATCGTTTAACTAAAAGTTATAAAATTTAGTTGTCAACTAGGCAGTGGAGTAGTGTCTTTGGTCACATTTATAATCATTTAACTAAAAATTATAAAATTAACTGTCTGGTAGTCAGTGAAGCTTTTACTAACTAAATTTTTAAAAGTGTGTAATTAATGTGTAATTGTTTAACTAAAGCAAATTAAAATACCGAGCATGATTTGTTATGGTGTGATTGGTTTAAAAAAAGTTAATTAGGCCCTTGCACCCGTTACGCTGGTGGTGTCCAGCTCAAGCACGTCCCATGGTGTTAACTACGTAGTACACCTTATGATGTGTATGTGGATTTGACGCCCCTACCCCTGGCCCTACTACAGCGTAGTTATTTCATTTAATCGTCATTTTGTGAGAGTGACCAGTTTGTGTAATAAACATTTAGTCGCCACTTTTATATATTTATTTAAGAAATAATACTAATTATAAAAAAAGTAAACCAGTGAATTTCGTTTTTTTCAAAAAAAGCTTATTTAAGAATTTGATTGATACTTCAACTAAATTTTATAATTAAATATTAATAAAAAATGGCCATGTGGCCTTCTTCCCTTGGCCTTCTTCGTGTTGTTATGAAGGGCAATTCCCCAACCTCTTCATAGTCCTGCTCATGGTGAAAGGGCTTAGCCCACTTTCACGAGTTGCCCGCGCGATGTGCCACACTGTTTGAGGCTGAGGGGGCTCACGCCCTCTCTCAAGACACTTAATACACATTATTACGAGGACATCTTCATGGTACATGGTGTTTTCTCATTATCAAATGATAAGGCTTCGAATCCTTCAATATGCAAATTTGATAGATTTAGTTAATAGAATAGATTAAGTGATTTTTTAAAACAATTTTTTTTTAAACTATGAATGAATTATAAGCTATTTTTAGTAGACATAAAATAATTAAATTATTTTTTTGTGGTGAGTTTTAAAGCAAGTAAAAATTTGTAGGTTTACACGTTAGAATAACCTTTTTAATATAAACATTACTTGATTCATGAAACGCTAATGTCAATTTAAATGAAATTATGAGTCATAATCAAAACCTGCATAATAATTTATGAAAAAGATTTAAAAGTCAAAATCAAAACATCCATATGATTCATGACATGATTTTATGAGTTTAAACCAAAACAACCATTTGATTTATGATAAAGATTTGTTAGCATTAAAGAAGATGTAACAAATTTCTATTAGAATCACTCAAGTTTTAGTAATATAAATTTAAGCCACTCAAATTTAAGCAACGATATCTCGATTATCTTAGCTTCGTTTAGCACACGTTTTGCATACGGTTTGTTTTGCTATAACACTCTCAATATAATTTATTATATAACATATATATATATATATATAAATATAATTATTCGTGTTTAAAATTTGAAAAAAAAATATGTCTTTACTAATTTTTCCAACGAGCCGTATGTACTTTATGTAATCCCCGCCTGTGGGGCTTGGTTTGGTGTTTCCGCACCATGCATCAACAATTTTTTTATGTTGTTGATTTTCATAACCGAGCGACGACGAAGACACCCCCTCCTTGTCGTTTGTCCACGTCCCCACAACCTTACGACAAGGGTATACTTACCAAACGGTCCAAGGTGACATGAATGAAAGGGTAATAGGTAATTGAATATAATCAATAATTTATTTAAATAAATAAATAAATAATAAATGGTGATAGCGAAAGAAGTAAAATTGTACGATATAAAACTTTAATTGTCATGTTGCTACAGCGAGTTGCATGGTGGGGACTTCAATTATGTCTCCTTGGGATCTGAAAAAATCTGTGGAATTTGAACACCGATCGACCAGCACGTTGTTTTTCAAAGTTCCTTCTTTTTTTTCTTTATCTTATCCTCTTTTTCATTTTTTTTAAATGGAGATCACGGAGCTTCTCGTCCCACTTCTTTTAGCACATATCTTTTTGTCTTCAATTATTTATCTTAACTATATTTTTTTCACTCACGTTTCCCCATAGGAATCTGGTTGTTGTCAGGTTGGTTAACTTAAGTGGATAAAATTTATCTCGAAATATAGACTCGCTATAGAGTGGCGAAGCTTGAAGAAAAACGCAGGGAGGCCACGACGGAATCCTATAATTTTTCTTTCTTATCAGAGGGGCTGGATCTTAATACCTATAAAGTTTTCAGCCTAATACGTATAAATTACCACTGCTGAGTGAAAAATCAGGAGGGGCCAGGGCCTCCCCGGGCCCTCACTAAGCTTCCCCCATGGCTATAGAGCACGAAAAAAAACCTCAAAATTTAACATAAGTCCGTTTTAAAAAAAAAGTTATATGCCTGAACGTTGGTAAAAAAATAAAAAAAACTGCGCATTTTGTTTAAAAAAGAACATAAACGAATGGAATTTAGCATAGGAAAACGAAATTAATAGAAAGCTAAGCGGTTTAAAAGCGTATATTATATATACTATGAGTGGCTAAAACGATTCCCCTCTCAACATGGCGGGGACATTGTCGAATTTGGTTCGGCTTGTTTGCGGGATTAAAACCCACGTACAGTCGCTATAGCGTATAAAAAAATACTCTCTTTTGAATAATACTCCGTTTTTAAAAAAAATTATATCGGAACGTTAACAAAATAAGACTAAAGGAAGTTGCATTTTTCGTTTTTAATAAAAAAGTAAACAATGAAAGTTATAATAGAGAAACGAAGTTATTAAAAGTGTATATTATATATAGTATGAGGGTTGAAAAAGAAAACAAATTAAATTATAATAAGTCATTGTTCACTCACGTTATTTAAACTGAGCTTATAATTTTTTTCATGATACTAAAACTCAAATTTGTATGCATTATGTGTCACGCGTGGCCTAGTTCAACTTAAAACTCTAATTTTACACAATTCTTTTGAGATGATACATTTCTAATACAATAAACAAATCTCATCTCAATCGCAGATGAGATAGTGATCCCAGATGGTTGGCCTCTTTGTAAGTTTTCGTCAAGTTACAAAAAATTTAAAAAGTAACTTTTAAGCTCTTGCTTTGACAAATCAAATAATATTAGATAGTATGATGTAGATGAAATGTTTGCTAATGTTTGTATGTGTTATAAGTTTATAAATTTTTTTATTTAGATGTCTAAATTATATAGTAGAAAACAATTATTAAATAAAAAACAAGGTTTTTATTACATCTATATAATTCAAGCATTGATTGTCCCATATAAAAGATGTTAAATTTTATCCTAGGTTCAAAACCACGTGTCACCATGTTTATTGAGGGGCCACCTTATTAGAGGGAAAATGTTTTGAAAGTGTGAAACTTCGTTTCAAACTTTTTTAAAAGTTGAAAAGTTTTTATGATGGAAACTCTTCAGCCGAACAGAAAAATTAATATCTCAAAAGAATTTCTTTAACTTAAAATAATTTACATAGTTTTTTTTCATTAAAGAATCGCATATTATTATTAGAAGTCACTAAAATCGCATCGTAATGTAGTGCCTAGTGAAAGACATGCCGGTTTGCTTATAAGATTCAATAATATTGCAACACTCGTCACTTTTAGCAATAAGAATGTTACACATGTTATTGTAGTAACTAACCATATTGTAATTTAGATTTTTGTATCTTGAACTCTTTTAAATTTTAGTATTTTAAATAGTTATGAGCTAACAATTTAGATATACATCATAGGCCTTTATTATCTCGTCTGTAAATATTTGATATACCCAATTACTAATCATTTTTTTTAGAATTAAGTACACGAATGTTCCTATGATATGTCTAAATTTTAGATTTGGTCTATAAATTTAAAAAGTTATACTGAGAGTTTTCAAATTATGCATAAGACATAACATTTTTAGTTCTCAGGCTACACCACCACTTTTTTTAAACCTATTTTTATTTTTTTTAATCTAGAGGTATTGTCGTCATTTTTTAAAATTATTTTTTAACAGAAAAGTTAACTGTCATCCACTTTAAGAATAAAACATGTTCGCTTATGCATAATTTAGGGACTAATAATGTAATTCCTTAAACGTAGAGATTAAATTCAAAATTTAAACATACTACAAGTGTACTTTAACTCTTTTTATTTATTTATAATAACATATTCACTAAACTTAAGCTTTTTTTAAACGAGAAAATTAAAATAACTTTTTGGTAGCTCATTGATTAATGCGGATGAGTACAAGTTCGTGTCACTATCATTTGGAAGAGAAACATTATTGTTGTTGTCTTGTTGAGGTGTTGTTTCAAGTCATGTTCAAATCATGGTTAATTAAATTAAGTTATAATTATAATTGAACTTTTAACTTTTTTCTAGTATATCTAATTTTTTAAATCTTTTAGAAACTAATTATCTTACCTTCCATTCATTATCATTTTTCCAAATATGCGATCATGTCACTTGTTTCAGTTAAAACTTAAAATACCATACGTCCTTAAGCAATTAATTTTTTTATTATTATTTTAACCTTCCCTTTGATAATTAATTATTGGTACTAAAAGCACACATATATTTTTTTTTTGAAAGGCATATTTCATTAACAGAGGCAACCCGAAATAAAACAGGGAAAGCTACAAAAACACCAACACAATAGATTACGTAAAAACGAATTTACACCAATTATCTCAACTAATAGGCACAGACTTGGATCTATTACATACAAGAGAAAACCTAAAGATTTAACATTCATATAATATCTTCGATCTTAACCTGCTTATTAGACAAAGATCTTAACCTGTTTATGATTTTGATTTAAATAAATGGGTTAAACGAGTCAAGTTCGAGCTGACCCGAATTCATATATATCGCAGGTTAGGGTTGAAATTTTTTACACGAATAAGATTATGAGTCATGTTAGGATTACATAATTCAGCAACCTGTAAATCCGTAACCCATCAACCCGACATGATTCACGTGACAGCGCTTTAACCACGCACGGAGGGTCGCCGCATCGGTTACCCCTACATGCGAGGAGTATACAAGACTGCAGAAAATAAAAGGACTACGTGGACCATCCTACGGCCAAGAAGCAGCGGATAAAAAGCCTTTGTCAGTTAGCTGAGTTATTATCCCCTACATGTCCCCACACCACATATATAACAGTGGAAATATAGACAACACTCACAAAATCTCTCAAACAACTCTCATCCAGCAACAATTTAAACTTTAAAGCTTTATCCGCTACAACCGAATGAATTATGACTCGTCCGTACAGATTCCTCTCGTCCGTCGATAACTCATCTTCTTCATTTGATCAGAAGGCGGCGCAACCGCCGGAGCCCGCCGCCGTCGAGTCCGATTTCGTCGTCATCCTCGCCGCTCTCCTATGTGCTTTGATTTGTGTACTAGGCCTCATCTCAGTAGCTCGATGCGCTTGGCTACGTCGCGGATCTACCTCCGACGTCCACCGGAATCCTGTCCAGCCGGCCGCTAACAAAGGACTGAAGAAGAAAATAGTCGAATCTATCCCGAAGTTCGTTTATAATTCCGCTAAGAAAGAAGTCGGTGGAGAAAACGGCCGGAAGTTGTCCTCCGGCGACTGTGCTATCTGTCTGGCGGAGTACGCCGACGGAGACGAGATCCGCGTTATGCCGCAGTGTGGACATGGATTCCACGTCGGATGTATTGACACGTGGCTCGGTTCGCATTCTTCGTGTCCGTCTTGTAGACAGATGTTGGTGATGACGAAGTGCCGGAAGTGCCGCCAGTTTCCGACCGTTTCCACCGGACAAGCTTCGACGGAACATAAAGGCAGATCTTGTTCAGGTGATTATTTACCGTGAGAAATTATTGAAAATCGACGGAACAAAGAAGCTTACAGTGATCGGTGAAACAGAATAAAGCAGTGTAAACCGGCGGACGGTTGTCATCTTGTTGTCGCCGTAAAGAGGCTCAGTGGGCGCTTAAGTGGCAGGCTGAAAATATGTGGTATAGAATCTAGAAATTAATTGGCTAGTTTTTTTTTTTTTCCAATTCTCTGTCACATCATCAATTTGTCAATTTATAATTCTAGTTATCATGTAACACGTTAAACCATGTTAAATGAATGATACACATGTACAGTAAAGATAGGTTGAAGGTTACAATCAAGTAAACGTGTTGATGGTGTTAAAACCTTCTTATTTATACGGGTTTGACGTGTAAATAACCCGTTTAGATTTGCTATATTATTATCATGACATTTTTATTAACCAGGTTAGGTATGTCAATTTAAACATGATGTTTTTTTAATAGGTAACATTAAACAACTCAAAAATCGTTACTTTCATGTCGGATTCGTCCAATGCTATTAACTGATAAAAGTCTTTATAAAAAAGAAATGTTATGAAAACCAAGGCCGACCGTATGCATTGAATTTTTAGGTTTGAGTTTAGTTTGGGGGCAGCAATTTTAAAACGAGTGAATACATAGTTTTTTAAGTTCTTTGTTTGTTTTAGGCTTAAAAGATGTTTAATTGTAGTTCAATACCACTTTAACAAAAGTAACATTTGGCCCTAATTTTTTTTATACACATCAACCAAATCCTACTTTATAGTTCTTCTTTGTTCACACTAAAAAAAATCCTAAATCCGTCATTGTTTATAACGAATATATCTGATCTGGAAAAGTGCCTGAGTTTTTATTTCGCCTTTGTCATGGACATGATTAAGACTCCTTTGCCGAAAACATACCTCTTTTTGTTAAAGTGTAATATGTAGTTTGGTGATGTCATTAATAACTTTTAAACATGATTGTAGTTAGGAACACAAGTCGAGTGGTACTTGTATAACTCACCTCTTACCCGACCCAATTAGTTTCGAAAAGTTAGATCTAAAAGTACACATATACTAGACTGGTTATGACTCGTTGATACTGGTACGTCGTCGTCTCATTGATACCCATGACCAACTCTAGAAAACACAAAGGTAGCTAATATACATCTAAATCAAAAGCATGCCCAATTTTGATTTGTTTCACTCATTATATGGAATCAAATCAAAGTCATACTTCTAATCATTTTAACTCAAACTCGGCTCATGCTTTAGTTCATTATAACTATACAATTATACAAATAAGTTACTCATAACCTAACCATATTTATAACCCCAACCATAACCCATATATACATTGTGAAATAAGTAGATCGCCATGTTAGGCTAACTATCAGGAACCTTTCATTCACATTCTACCAACATACATGATCACATGAAGATGTTCTCTCAATTATATATAAAGGAATTTTGTCTTCATTATCTGTTTTAGCCGCCATCTTTAGTTGGTAATAAAACCCTTTTCATGGACCGGTAAAAGCATTTGGTATGACCTGTAAGAGCCACAATGGCTCACGCTCAAGTGAACACCGCCCCCCCACCCATGAGAGGTCTGTGAGGTGCTCATGAGTGAGCCCATTCATGCACCAGAGAAACCTTTCAAACGATATACAAGCCACTCACATGATGCGACATATGCATTTATTTATTTTAATTTTTTACTATAATATTTCTTTTAAAAATTAATTTGATTTTTTAAATAACTTGTATTCATTAGATTTTCTACATAAAAAAATAATTACACAATATTGTTTATTTTTTCCTGTACATCACATTATACATTTTAATGAAAAAAGAGTTATTTAAAAAAAAAATTGGTCTCATGAACGGCTTTTGACACGTGTTTAGTCTCGTTTTTCTAAAAAAAACAACCTCATGTAATACGCATATAACCTCGTTCTTGTTATGATATCGAGAATGATCACTAAAACAAGCGAGAATGATAAACGAGATCGCTAAAACAAGCGAAAATGAAAATCGAGAGAAAGAAAATGAGAGAGAATGATTGGGAGTAAAACTGAAATGATTTCTTTGATAACTTGAATAATGTTACAAAGAAACTATTTATAGACAAAAGAATAAAAGCTAACAAACTACTGAATAGGGCGAACTTAACAAGCGAACTTAGTAAGTTCGCTAACACCCCCCCTCAAGTTGAAGGTGTATACAACCCCAACTTGGAAATGATATCTGAATGCGGTTGACCAGCCAAATTCTTTGTGAATAAATCCGCAAGTTGATCAAAAGTCTGTGTGTGAGAAAACAGAATCAAACCGTCTTGAAGCTTCTCACGGATAAAATGACAATCCAACTCGATATGCTTAGTCCGCTCATGAAAAACTAGATTCTTAGCAATATGAATAGCCGTCTGACTGTCACATTTGAGAGGAACAAGAGTAAGATTATCAAGCCGAAACTCCAAAAACAAGCGAGTCAACCAAGCAAGTTCCTGTGTGACACGACGAAGAGAACGATATTTAGCTTCAGCAGAACTAAGAGAAACAGTAGCTTGGTTTTTGGATTTCCAAGAAATAGGACTGCCCCCAAGAGAAATGAAATAGCCACTGACAGAATGCCGAATATTAGGACAAGCTGCCCAATCAGAATCACAATAAGCAGACAAAGACATATCGGGATCATCATTAAAGAACAACCCTTGAGAACAAGTGCCTTTGACATACCGAAGAGTATGCCACGCAGCATCCCAATGAGGAACACGCGGATCACTCATAAACTAGCTGAGAAACTGAACCGCAAAAGCAAGATCATGCCGAGTATGAATGAGATAATTGAGTTTACCAACAAGTCGACAATAGGCCAAAGGATCATCAAGAACTTGACCTTCGTTGAGCTTGAGTTGTAAATGTAAAGGCAAAGGAGACGAAACAGAAGAAACATCGCCGGTAGGAAACTCAGTCAGCAAATCCTTCGCAAATTTGCGTTGAGTCATTATAAGACCAGATGGAGATTTGAGAACCTCAATGCCCAGAAAGTAGTTGAGAGTGCCAAGATCCTTGATCTGAAAAGTGGAATGTAAGAAAGCCTTCAAAACATATATCTCTTGATCATTATTACCAGTAAGAAGAATGTCATCAACATAGACAGTGACATGAACAACAGAATCCCCCATCGTCTTAGAGAATAAAGAATAATCATTGGGAGACAGCATATAACCTTTGGTCTTAAGAGCATCAGAAAGCTTTCCATACCACTGCCTTGAAGCTTGCTTCAAACCGTAAAGAGACTTCTTGAGCTTAAGTACATGATCAGGAGAGGATAAAGGCATTCCAGGAGGAGGAAGCATATATATGTCTTCGTCAAGATCCCCATGTAAAAAGGCATTATTGACATCCAATTGATATAAACCCCATTTTCGTTTAGTGGCAATAGCAATGAGACTACGAATAGTAGCCATCTTAACGACGGGAGAAAAAGTCTCATTAAAATCAATTCCTGTTTTTTTAGTATCACCACGAACAACCAAACGGGCTTTGCAACGTTCAACAGTACCATCAGCATTATACTTGACTTTATACACCAATTTTCACTTAATGGCCTTTTTACCTTTAGGTAAAGGAGCTGCTGGGAATCAGAAGAAAGATCAGCAATATTAACAAAATGAGAAGCTTGGCAAGCACTCGACAAAGTATGAAAACAAGACGAATCAACAGAAGAAGCAGAATTACAAACATAATCCTGCAGATGAGAAGGAGGAACAGAAAAACGAGTAGATCTCCTGGGCTCCGGAGGTGGACTAGGAGGAACAGGAGAAACAGGAGGAGGAGTGGAATCAACTTCAGGAGTAGCCGAAGAAGATGAAGAAACAGCAGCTGGGTCTGTCTCCTCAAACAAATCATTTAGAGAAGGGAACAAATAAGAAGGGTCCGAAGAGTGTAAAGAAGGGAAAATGTGCTCAAGAAAAGTCACATCCCAAGAAACAAGAACTTGTCGAGTGTCAAGATTATAAAGCTTGTAACCTTTCTTTCCAAAGGGATAGCCAATAAAAATACAAGCTTGAGCTCTAGGCTGAAATTTATCTCGTCCGGGTGTAGAAATAGAAGCATAACACAAGCACCCAAAAGTGCGAAAGTGGGTGTATGAAGGAGCTTTACCAAAGAGCATCTCAGAAGGAGATTTTCCTTTAAAAACCTGTGTGGGGAAAATATTAATCAAATGAGTAGGAGTGAGAACGCATTCACCCCAAAAAGTTATTGGTAACTTGGATTGAAACATAAGAGCACGAGCAGTTTCGAGAAGATGCTTATGTTTACGTTCCACCACCCTATTCTGTTGAGGAACCCAGGACAAGTAGTCTGATGAATAATTTCCTTTTGTTTAAAATACTCGGCATGATGAATACCCGAACCAAGTTCAAAAGCATTATCAGATAGAACACGCTTCACTTTGATATTAAACTGAGTCTCAACCATTTCAATGAACCCTTGAAGAATATGAAAGGCATTTCCTTTAGTTGTCAAAATATGAGTCCAAGTAGTTCTAGTAAAATCATCAACAATGGTGAGAAAATATTTATATTCGTCAAATGTAGTAGATCGATACGGTCCCCACGTATCAATATGAATAAGATCAAACATTTGAGAACTGGATATACTACTAGATGCAAAAGGCAGTTTATGATGTCTAGCCTTAGGACAAACAAAACAATCATGTGCACCAGTAAAGACATTCAATTGCTTAAGATTGTACAAAGGTAAATGACCAAGACGAGTATGCCAAAGTTTCAAAGAAACAACAGAATTACAGTGAGAAAAAGAATCAACTGTAACAGAGAAAAGTTTATTTGGATTCAAAAGATAAAGGCCGTTGAGAAGATCTCCCAGGACCAACGGACTACTCAGCGAAGGGGCCTACAAGAAACAAGTAGTTTCAGAAAACTGAACAAGACCCTTTGTATCCCTATAATGTTTGGGAACAGATAAGAGATTGTGCTTGAACTGAGGCACAAAGAAGACATTAGAGATAGAAAACGTATTGGTAAGATTAACTGTTCCGACCTGCGTAACAGTTAAGACATGCCCGTTTGGAAGAAGAACATAAACGGGTGAGTTAAGCAATTGAACATCAGAAAGTAAATTGAAATCAAAGCACATATGATTACTTGCACCGGTATCAATGATCCAAGTAGTATCGACTGTAGTCGAATTACAAGCAATAATACCTGAAAAATTTGCAAAGCTGAGTGGTTGAACATTAGGAACACCACCCTGAACCCTAAAATTATGTTGAAGAAGTTGCAACAGATTGTTGTACTGTTTAGAAGAAAGAGCATTAGGAGCACCGGAAGTAGGAACAGTAACCCCAGCATCAGAAACATCATTAGCAGCAGATTTGGGTCTAGTAAATTTGAAATCTTTAGGAAACCCAATTAAACGATAACATTTACTGGCATCATGTCATGGCTTCTTGCAATGAGAACAAACAGAACCTTTCCGAGCACTGTAATTCTTTGGTACCTGCACATAAGCATTCATAGAAGCATTTTGAGTAATAAACTGATCCGATGAATGAATCTCTCTCTGTTTCTCATCTTAAATGAGAAAAGCATAAGCTTCATTGATTGAGGGAAGAGGCTTCATCATGATAATAATATTCCCACGAATCATGTCATAACAAGGGTTACGACCCATCAGAAACTGCATCAAACATTGATCTGTTTCGCTCTTAGCCATAAGTTGGGAGGAATAGGCTCGATTGCATTAAGCTCATCCCAAACAGCTTTGATTTTGGTAAAATACGTAGCAACATCATCATTCCCTTGAGAAATAGCAGAAAGAGACTTCTGCAATTGATAATACTTGGCCCCATTACTCTGTCCATACCGGTCAGTTAACTCTTTCCAGAGTTGACGAGCAGTCTTAACATACAAAACGCTCTCACTGATATCACTGGACAAAGTGTTCAAAATCCAAGAAATAACCATATCATTGCATCTTTTCCATAACTCCAGATTAGGAGATGAAGTAGGTCTGACAACAGTCCCATCAACAAAACCAAGTTTGTTTTTAGCAGATAAGACAATGGACATGGCACGTTTCCAAGATCCGAAAGAAGAGCCGTCAAAAGTTTTAGAAACAAGTAAGAGACTCGGATGATCAGATGAATGTAAGAACAAAGGATTAGAAGAATCCATAGGAACAACAACTGCGGGATCAACAGTAGCAGGCATGACAAAATCAGAAAGAAAATGAAGACTGGAATAAGCGAACCTGCTAAGTTCGCCAAGAAGCGAACTTGTTAAGTTCGCTGGAACAGGAAAGGAACAGAGTTCGCCTGTAACAGACAAACTGAGGAACGACAAGTTCGTCTGCACGAACAGAAAAACGTGAAATCGATCCAGAAATCATCATAACTCAAAATCAGAGAAGTATATGAAGAAATCCTAGCGTAGAAATGATTAGAAACATAAAACGAATGTTTTGAACGGATCAAAACATGAAATGACCCCCAATTGACACAAAAAAATAAGAAAACAAATGAAACAACGAAGAATGAGTGCGGAAAAAGGAAGAAAATCACATAATCAAGCATATAGTCTCTGATACCATGTTATGATTTCATTGATAACTTGAAAATCGAGAGAAAGAAAATGATCGCTAAAACAAGCGAGAATAATAAACGAGATCGCTAAAACAAGCAAAAATGAAAATCGAGAGAAAGAAAATGAGAGAGAATAATTGTCACACCCCAACCGACGGCGGATTATACGTCGGGGCGGACGCGGTTGTTCAATAGCACAAGGTTGACTATTAAAGTTTCAATATTTCATTAATAATGGATTCAAAGGCTCAATACAAAGGAAATAACAAGTATACAACATTTGTTTAATAAGTAGTCTAGGTCCGAAGCGTCCTATGTGATCACAAATAAGTCTCATGATGTAGAACCTGAAACATGTGAAAGAATCTGTCAACTACAAAATAGTTGGTGAGATACGAAGGTTTTGACACAGTTTAACAAGTATTTGAAAAGAGTTACAATTCACTATGATTTATGCATTCTATAATGTAATTATGAGAAAACAAGCATGTTAGACATTATGCATATCAACCCTCCAACCAAGTTTAGGCATAACCCGCAGGTTACCCTTATAAGTCTCAAGTTTAAAGTTTAATTCAGTAACAATCACCAAGGGCTCCCCCCCGAAGGGGTCAATCAATCAAGGTGGATTGGTCAAATACAACAGATCTATCATTGTTACTATAGGCTTGATCAAAGTTAATGAATATGCTAGTTTTAAGTTTAATCTAAGCATACAAGTCTCAAGTTTAACATAAGAATAAGCACATAGTCATAGTTGTACAAGAATTGTATAAGTTTAAAGTTTTGAACATGTTTCACCCCAAAAGTATATAAAGGAAAAAGGGGCTAAGTATACTCACTTGGATTGATGAAGAGTATCCGACACGGATAAGTATTTGCAAGACTTTGAGGGAGAATATCCTCACGATAAGCCTAAGTATGCAAGTCTAAATATTTAAGTAAAAGTCTAAGACAAAAGATCTAGGATTTCAAGATTCGACTAGGGTTCCAAATGGGAGACGGGAATGATTTCGTTTATAAAGTTTAAACCAAGTTTTAAATAGGGTTTTACAAGGCTCAAAGATTTATGGGTTTATAGTTTAAAATAATTATTTGAAAGCTTTATAATTGTCAATTGCTCAAGTTATGTGGTAATAGTTTAAAGTAATTTTCTAAGTTTCTTATAATTAGAGTCGTAAGGATATATAAAAATAAATAATGATTAAGGATCAATAACAATTATTTAAAATAAATAATTATTAAGAATAAATAATAATTATTTAAGAATAAATAAATTTCTAAGGATAAATAATAATTATTTAAGAATAGATAATTACTAAGGACAAATAATTATCCAAAAGAATAATTTCTTTGTCTAATAAATATAAATCATTCAAGATTTAAAGTATTAAGAATTAAGCATTTATCTTACAAAACCATTTGTAATTTAATAATGTTTAGAATGTGGTTATAAGTTTAAATAAACATTTATATGTTTATAAAGTGTTAATTAGAACTTCTTATAAAGTTTAAATTATAAGTTTAAAGTTTAAATAAAATTATAAGTTTATAGATGTCTTAAATAAAGTTTCTTATAAGCGTTTTAAATAAAGTTTACAAGTGTCTTAAAGTTTCTACTTTATTTTATAAAGTTTATAAGTTTATCAACATAAAAAAAATGAGTAAAGTATATTTATTTTCTCATGTTTTAAATTTATATAAACGAATGGATTTATTTTATAAAATAATTTGTGATGAAAGTATAAGTTTTATAAAACTCAGAATTATTTTGATAGTTTTTAAGAATTTAAAAACTATTAATAGGGATTAATTAATTTCTCTTTTTTTTTTTACTTTAACTAAGTTTAATAAGTTAAAAATAGTTTCAGAATATAAAAGTAGGATTAAAATTCATTTTTCAGTTTATAAAAGTTTAACAGTATTTATAAAAATTATTAGAAAAATTAAAATCGAATAAAAAGCATAAAAAGAATGCAAAAATGTAAATGGGGGGTTCGGCCGGAACGAACTCGGGTTGCGCACGGGTCACCACATACACATGCACTTAACCATCCCGATTACGGGTTCGTTAAGTTAAAACATGGAACAGGAAATTTATAATCAAAGACTCAAATCGAACCCAATTCCCTCATGAACCCTAGAACCAAGAATCCCCAAATACGATTTGATTAACCCCCTGTTAATGTAAATTGATAGGGGCCTAATGATCTACGAACGAAAACGAACAGGTTGGTCATCGGAATTACCTGAATTGATATTGAAACGAGTGAGAGCGGGTTCGAGCTTCTGTGCGACTGACCACAGATCCAAAACGGAAATGCAGGTGATGAACGCTTAAATTGGGTGTTTAGGAAGCTTGAGGGTGATGTCGCTAGTGGGTTTGGGTCGATATTTATAGCGGATTTCGCCATTAAATGCCCGATCGGTTGAGGGGTTTACGGTTGAGCCGAATAGATTCAAATTCGAACCCACGCGTTGTCACAGTCGAGGTCGGGCATTGATTGTCATAGGGTTAGGGTCGCATGCGCGAGTCGAAGCTCGAGGTCCACTGAATTTGGACGTTTACGCGGTTTTTGGGTAAAAAGGACGGGAACCGGTCGTAGGGGGATTCGAACTCGGGACTGGTTTGGGTGCTGGGAGTTTGGCCCATTCACGACTTTAGTCCCTGTAGTTTGAAGCTATTGGTGTTTTATGTTGAAACATATGTTTTAGTTTAAAATAAACTTTGATAAATGACAGTTTTAGTCCCCAGTTTTTGTAAAATAAATAAATTAGATTTATTTTATAAAATCTAATAAGTTTCATAAGTTTATATTTATTTTTATCATTTTATATTTATAAGATAATTTCTAGGGTTTATAATTTGCCATTTTAAAATAAGTTTATATTATATTATTTTCGTGATAATAGTTATAAACATGTAAAGTTTCAAGAATCTCTACATATATACATACTTTTAATGAGTTATATATATATATATGTATAAATATAGTTGATATATATATATAGAGATTTAATTGACGTTTACTATTTAAGGAAATAGTTTTAATATGGATTTATATTTTAACTTGGTAATATGAGCAAAGGTTTTGGAAAGAGACGTGTCGGAAAATTCCGGATATTACAATAATTGTGGGTAAAACTGAAATGATTTCATTGATAACTTGAATAATGTTACAAAGAAACTATTTATAGACAAAACAATAAAAGCTAACAAACTATTGAACAAGTTCGCCCCTGTAATATCCACGGTTTTCCCGATGTATCGCTTTCCATTTTCAAATTGTAACCCGATGAAATTCATCCATTGCAATAAACGTATCACTTCCTAAATCTCTATGCATATTGTAAACTTGATAAACATAATTTACAGATACGTATACAAGTGTATTCTACATAGATGAAAACATTAAAAATTTATATTATGTAAAATAATAATAATAATAATAATAATAAATTATTTACACTTAAACTTATAAAAAAAAATTTAAACCTATAAACTATTTTATTAGATTTTATAAAATAAAATCATTTTAATTATTTTATAAAGTCTAGGGGCTAAACCATTTTTTTTCCTGAAACTTATCTTTAAACAAAAACCAAGTTTAAACATGAAATGTTAAACATCTGAAACCTCAAGGGCCTGTTGTGTCATTCCCCAAACCACAAACACCCAGAATCAGTCGTGGGTTCGAAACCCACAGCCTCCGATTTTTCCCCTTCTCACGCAAAAATCGCGTTTTCAGTCCAGGTTCACTGAACCTCGGGCTCGCCTCTCGCGTGCGACCCGTCCCCAAGACGCCATGATGATAATCTCCAACCGAGGCTTTGCGTGGAGTGTGAATTAACTCCGAACGGCCCAACCACCTCCCTCGACCCGTTCGCGCATTAAATGCCAAAATTGGCTATAAATATCGACCCCCATACACCAACAACATCATCCCTAACCTCCCTCCACCACCTATCTCATCGATCCGGAGCTACATTGTCGGATTCGAAAACGCGACCGCCGACTCCAAGCCCAGACCCAATCTCCCTCAAATCGACATCAAATCAGGTAAAACTTGAGTCTATTGTGATCGAATTCGTGAAAGGATCAAAAGCCCTATGTTTAATCTCATAAACAAAGGGTAATCCGAGTCGAATTCGAGGATTGAAATGTTAGGGTTCGTACGGATTGGGGGGAACATTTGGGTTTGTGTTTAAAAATTTCGTGTTCCAGAGTTAAACACAAATGAGTTCCTGGTCCAGCGGTTTGTGTGTGTGTGCAAGTGTTAAACCGGAGCAGGTCACGGGTTCGAATCCGGCCGGCTGGGTTTTCTAATTTCAAATTCTTTTATATATTTTTAATTAGTTTTAAAAATCCCCTTTATTTTTATAAAATATGTGGAACATACATAAACTCAAAATCGATTTTTATTTTTGTTTTCCTTATTGGAAAACATTTCAACCAAATAAAACCAAGTTTAAAACTATAAAAATATAATGTTTAACATTAGTTTTAAATTCCTAAAATCTATAAAACAACCCTAAGCTGTTATAAACCTTAATACTTGACAGAAAATAATTTATAAATTATTAGTTTGGTTTATAAACAAAGACTATCTATATTTTTGAATGATAATTACAACTTTCGTTTATATATAAAAAAAAGAGAAAGTTTATTCATTTATACTTCCCTTTAAAATTTATTAAATTGTACATGTTTAAAAACTAAATACTCTACTTGGTAAATACATGGGATAATTGTAACCTTGAAGGTTTATAAAAATATTAAAAGGGTTTTATAAAACATAATTAATACTTGTATATTTAATACTTATTTAAAATGTAATCAATAATTTAAATATTATTTAGCAAAATTATAAATTGTGAAACTTTCTTAAATGGATAATTATTTTAGAAAGTTATGTATCTATTTAAAAATGGGTATTTCCCCTCTTAGATAATTAATAAATTACACTAATAGTAAAGCTCCAAGAAACTTAATATCTTTTATAGGTATCATTCTCTAAAACATTTTTAAAACTTACTAAGTAATTCCCACAATTAAATACTTGTTTACTATTTAGCTTCAATACTTGAGAAAAACTATTTAAAAGTCTTGATATGATATGTGAGTATTCATTTAAACTTCAAATGTAACGATTGGTTATGAAGCTAAACTTTGTAACACGACTACTCCCACTTCCCAAACCGAGAACCCTAGTCAATCCCAAATCTCGAAATCCTTGTTCTAGAATTTCTATGAATAAACTTTAAACTTATCGTTTAGGCTTGTGGTGAGGATATCTTTCCTCAAAACTTCACTACATATAACCCTTGTTTGGATACTCTTACATCCGCTACAAGGTGAGTATACTTAGCCCCTTTTGTTTTGTTTTTATTTTATAAACTTGGGGTGGAACATGTTCAAACTTTTTAGACTTATACAATTCAAACTTAACTATGTTTACATGTCTTCTATGTGTTTAAATGCTTTGAGACTTGCATGTTTAAATTAAACTTAATTCTAGCATGTTCATTAACTTTGGCCGAGCCTATAGTAACAGTGATAGATCTATTGTATTTGACCAATCCACCTTGATTGATTGACCATTCGGGGGGAGCCCTTGGTGATTGTTACTGAAATTTATACTTGAAACTTATAAGGGTAACCTTCGGGTTATGCCTAAACTTGGTTGGAGGTTTGACGTGCACAATGTTTAACTTGCTTGATTCTCACATTTATTCTTAGATACATTAATCATAGTGAATTGTAAAAACTTTTAAAGACTTTTGCTAACCAGTGTCAAAACCTTCGTATCTCACCAACTATTTTTAGTTGACGGTTACTTAACATGTTTCAGGTGCACAAGAGTGAGGCTTATCTATGAAAACGTAGGACGCTTGGACTTAGAAAGACCATCAAGAATTGATCTTATGTTTATTTCTCTGTTGAATAATATGTTATTTTTGCCATGTTAAACTCTTTAAATTTATTAATGGAATATTTCAATATTACTAGTCAACCTTGTGCTTTTGAACAACCGTGTCCGCCCCGACATATAATCCGCCGTCGGTTGAGGTGTGACAGCCCCTATACTAAACAAACGAACTTAATAAGTTCGCTAACAGTTCTATAATAAACGATTATACGAGCTCTCATGGGTCAAGTGTGTTAACTCATAAAACTAATCGTCGACAAACATCAAAATATGATTAAAAAACAGCATCTAACATTCTATACAATGTGCAACACATTATACTATATGTTGTCATGTGTATAGGGTGTTTGCATTATCCCTATTATAATAAAAAAAAACTAATTTTTGTGTCACTTTTGATCACAATATTTATCCTCACATTTATTTTTCCCTCAAAACCACATTTACATCTTCCATTCAGTATTTTCATTTTTAGCTCATTTAAAAAAAATATTACATAAATAAAATTTTACCAAAATAATTTCATCATTATAACCATTAACTCACATTTTTTTTTAAATTTATCATCAAAATTAAATATTAAAAAAAACAAAAAATAGGATATTTAAAAAAAATAAGTTTTTAAAGTTTATTATCAAAAAGCAAGTTTTTAAAATCTCTATTATAATAAAAAAAAACTAAATTTTGTGTTATTTGTCAACACCATATTCATCCTCACATCCATTTTCCCTTAAAACAACATTTACATCCTCCATCCAATATTTTCATATTTAGCTCATTTAAAAAAAAAAATACATAAATAAACATTTTACTAAATCAATTTCATCATTATAACCATTGCCTCACATTTTTTTTAAATTTATCATCAAAAGTATATATTAAAAAAACATGAACAAAAAAATAGAATATTTAAAAAAACGAGTTTTTAAAGTTTATTATCTTAAAGCGAGTTTTTAAAATTTTATCAATAAAATAAGAAAATTAAAATTCAATATAAGCATAACGTGTTCATATCAACCTCTGTCCACGTGTGTCTATGTTTGTATTTATGTGACTGACATGATTTTGAGGTTCGTATCAAATTTTTAAATATGCATCAGGTATAATAACTACGGATTTTTTACATAGGAAAAGCTCATTACGAATGTTTTTGAGAATTTTTCTATTTCAGAGAAAATCATTCGCCCATAGAAATTTTTGTTTGGTTGGCTATTGAAAAATTAAGTTAGCTTTTAGAAAATAGCATAAAATAAATTACTTAAAAGTCTTTTAATTGATCGTGTTCTTTTTATTTGTTGTGTTTTTCCTTTTGTAGTCTTTTTATCTATGAGGATTTGAAAACTGAAAAAGATCCCTCAATAAATATTACACATCTTATATTTGAACAAGAAGTGCAACTTAGGCTAAAAGTTTGTAATGATTCAAAAAGGTTGTAATATCTTTAACTCCATGTGCATAGTCTCATTGTTCATTTTCATAAGATCAAATAGATGACAAGGCTATGGACCCACTTAGAGAAAGTTAACATATCCTCAAACATAAAGCATACTTGCAAGCCTTTTCAAATTAGGCACTATTTTTTAAGCTAGAACCCAAAAAGACAAGATTCTCATATTTCCTTCAATTTGTCCATTTCCACTTCAATTATTTGTTTGTGTTAAGACTGTTAGTCATGTTTTGAACATACCATTTCATTTTTTTTATTATAAACAAATTATTACTTTTTTTTAAATATAAAAAGTATATTATATTTAGTTATCGTGTTAGTATCTTGTTGGTACATATGGAGAGCAAGGAACGGCATTATGTTTGCAAAGAGAAGACTTTCAATTCTAAGAGTAATTGAAAATATAAAGAGATTTGGTTTTCGATGGATTAGTAATAGATCTAACCTAGGGTTTGCTTCATTGGAGGATTAGTGTAATCTTAATGTTTGAATTTCCCTTTGTAAAGTCTTGATGATTCGAGTAGCTCTAGCTTCTTCTGGACTAGTTTTATTAATAATATCTTTTGCCGTTAAAAAATATAAGTTTATTTTCAAGAAAGTTTAAGATAAATGGATTTATATAGGGAAGGGTTCAAATACTAACCAACTTTTTATATGATAACCGTGCTAACCACTATAAAACAATCACATAATTTATAAATTATTTTTTCTTTTAATCGTTAAAATGGTATTTAAGTATCTTGAATAAATATTTTGAACGTAAATACGGAAATGATGAGTTTTACGTATACGTACCAAATAATGTTACATATATGTGACACATAGTGTTTACATATATGTAACATTAACATAATGATAAGTGTTACATATACGTAACACTATGTTTGAGAGTGGTTATCATGGTTATCACATAAAAATTTGTTAGCATTTGAACCTCACCCTGAATAAGAAAAACAAGTATTATTTGCATTTATGATCCATAGTTTATTTATAATTGCTAACATTTTAAATTGTAGTTGGTTTTCTACTTATAAAAACATTGATAGTTTAGTTAACTGCAATTAAAATTTGTTTTGAATCTTATAGATTAGATAGTAACCTAACAAGAGACAGAGTTGTACCAAATTAGTAGGCATGGTTTCACCCATTTACTCTAGAAGCCAATATTATTTTTTGAAAATGAGATCAAACAATTTTGTTTACCAAACATTGAATAATGCCACTAATGATAAATTTTAGGTATAACGAATGTTAGTGACTAATTAACCTCAATTATTGCTCAAAAAAGGAAGCAGTAAAGTGATTTATTGTTATGAACTTTTCTGTGTCAAACACTCATTCAACATTGATAAAAAAAAATAGTGACGGAGTTTTTATAAAGATTATAATTGGGTTTGGTTAGATTGATCATCCTATGCTTATTTTAAATAGCAAATGTATTTAATTATGACAAAAAAATAGCAAACTAAATTCTTTAATAATAAAAATTTAGGGGTTGTAAGCATATAAAAATACTTTAGAAGACTTTTTTCCCCCCCAAAATCGAACTTTTATTTTTATAATATGCAATTTTACATCAAAATAGAAGGCAAACGACCAATAAACTACGCTGGTTAATTTTTAATTAGATATTTGAATTTTATGTTTTTACACTAGGGAAGAAGATTGTAACTCAAATTAATCCCTTTTTATATAAATCTGGTAAATTTGTTACATATTAGGGTGAAGGGGGCACAACTCTCATAAAAAACTATCCTAACAAAAATAACCAATAAGGGTGTGACACCTCACTTTTACCCAAATTCAACCATAATACCCTAAAGTGTTGGGGGCACAACCCTAATACCCTAAAGTTTTTTTTTTGAATTAATTGTTTATTAAAACTATAACTAAAATAAATAAAATTAATAAAAAAAACTGTATTAATTAAAAGAAAAATAATTAAAAAAATAAATGAATAAAGAAAAAAAACGTTAACCACTATAAATAAATAAATATATAAAGAAAAAATAAATAAATGAATAAAAGGAAAAAAAAATCACTTGACTCATCTCCTTCATCCACATGAATAAAGGGAAAAACCTCCTCCACGTCCTCAAGTTCACCTTCTGCATCGTTGTTCTCCTTTCTTGAAAACAAACCCGACTTGGGTATATCTACTCGTAAAATGGAACCCGCGTAGCTACCCGCAACATCGGCGGTGGTGTACCCGCATCTACCCGCATACCCGCACCATCTACCCGAAGATGCCCCCTTCACCCTTAGTAGTTAGATTAGATGTTTCTATACATGATCGCTATTGGTATTTATACATTTTTCCTTTTTGTAAAATGTTGACATTACTAGATAAACTAAAACCAAGGAAATGATTCCTTCGACTCTCAAAAGTCAAACTCGAACCTTGGTATTGCTTCTATGGAAATGATCTGGAGATTAGCAATGAACCTATTAACGTCTTATCGTTTTGCGGGGATCATATGGATACAATGGAGGCGTTACTAAGACGAAATATTCCGATTCAAGATACTTGGTGTGTATTTTGCGGGGATCATATGGATACAATGGAGCATGTTCTCTTATCTTGCGCATTGGCACAAGATGTGTGGCTAATCATCTCCATGTGGTGTTAATGCCATTTTTTGCTGCGGAGTTGAGAGACCTCCTGGATATGTGGAAGTATGTAAATGGCACTACTCGACACAAAAAGGTGGTCCAATCAATAACCCATGTTACGATTTGGTGCTTATGGAAATTGCGGAACGCGGTAAGACTCGGAAACGGGGCGGTGTCATTGGCAAATACAGTGGAGTATATAAAGGTGCAGGGATTTTTATGGGTTAGAAACATGTCAAAAATGTTGAATCTGACTTGGGAACAATGGAAGAGTTTCGACAAGGTGGCTCTCGGATAATCCTACGGAGAATTTCGCCATCTTTTTTAGTATTTATGTGGTTTTAGTATTTCCTGTATTGGTTGTGTTTTTTTTTTCTATATTTGGTGGATGTACTGTTTTGTTTTGGTTAGCTTCTGGCTGGCTCTAGTGGAATAATATGGGGTGATTTTGTTGGCTGGTAAAAAAAAACGTCTTATCGTTTATTTCTTTTATTCTTTTAAGATTAGATGGTTTCGTTTCAGCTGTCTTCGATTTGGTAACAATATTCTTTTAAGCTTTCCTTTCATAATGAATAGAGAAAGAATTTGATTCTCTTAATATTATACTTTATATTGAAAAACTTTTTGAAATGAATAGTAATATTTTTTTTCCATTAAAAAGCGACCAAACTCACGCCACAAGACGAGGGGAGAAAAAAAAACTAGTAGACATTAAATGTTATAATCTCATACTTGATCCTAACACTCGTAAGCAAATGGGATGATAGTTATATGAAAATGACTCCCATGATAATTGTTTTTAAGGAACTTTTGATGATCACTAGGATATTTGATATGGTCACAAGCACATGACACATGCTTTAAAATCATGTGCATTGTAAGGGGAGACGGTCGCTCCCTCTCTGCGTCTAAATCTTCATGCGTGTCTCTCTTTCCTCTCTCTCCTTGTCATACAAGTTGTAAAAAAAGTATGTTATCAATATAAAGAAAAGGAATATTGATAAAATTTTGAAGTTTTAAAAGTTAGGAAACAGAACCAAAAAGATTGGTTGTAACAAAGAGTTAAAGATGTACACTTTAATATAACACAAAGTCTCTTAACGTGCAATATGCCCACAAAAAAGAAGTTTTTTTTTCCTTATCATACTTTTAACCAACTTGCTAGGCAAAAAGCCAAGAAAATTATCATTACCTGAATCCAAGGATTAGGATTTTACTTTACTTTTAAAAGTATTATTTTGCACTTTATTTCGAAATTGATCATGAAAGTTTTGATTACTGATACAGATATGATTAAATTTGGCAAAAGAAAAAAAATAAATAAATAAGTGTTTAATGGTTATATATGTTCATGTAGAGGTGCACAAATTGGGTAACGAGACAGAACCGGTTCCAAATTCGAACCGGTTTCTTGCTAGACAGGGTCAGCTAGGAACCGGGTTCTTGCTAGACCGGCTAGACCGGGTTCGCTAGAAACCAGTTCCACTGAGAAACTGAGTAGGAACCGGAATCGGGTTGGAATCAGAATATGGTTCTGTGATGAAGGACTTTACCATGTGGAACCAGAGATGCACAAATCGGTTTTTTTTAACCGGATCCAGATCGGATAAGTCAAACGTGGTCAATGACCGGATCCGGTGGAACCGGTTCCGGATCGGATCCGGTTTTGGGGTATGAGATTTGGAACCTATTTGGAACCGGATCCGACTAAATATCCGATTTTATCGGATTGGATCCGGATTTTTTGTGTCCAATTTTGTCCGGTTCCATTTTGTCCGATTTTTATCCGGTCCGCATAAATCTTTGGAACCGGTTCTGGATCCGGCGGATCCTAAAAAATCCGGTCCGGTTCTTTTTTATCCGGTTAGGGTCGGATCCGGTTTCGGATTATCTTTCGGATCGGATTCGGATCCGGTTTGTTTGTGCACCTCTATGTGGAACTGGTAGGTTCAGTTCCGGTTCGGTTCCAACCGGGTTTTTTTTAATTTATTTTTATTAGTTCTCAAACAAAAGAAAATACATTCCTTAAAAATAACACAATTTTAAGCACTATCTTTTCCTTTTTTATTTATTCGTCGCGTTGTCGTACCTGTCATCTTTGCCGGCACAGAACTATTGTGAACGAACCGCTGCACCGTAGGCGAGTTCTTTGTCGGATTTTCTAGAAGATAGTACATCATCCACCTCTTTGTTGTGTACTTTTGTTTCAAGTACTATTTCTTCTTCGATATTTGTTAGGTCTTGTATACGATTGACCGCGTCCAAGTGATCCTTTAAGCAAATACATATCTCTACCGACTCCAGAGTGAGTCTAGTTCTTCGTAACGATATAACTCTGCCACTTAGAGAAAATGCATATTCCGAAGCTACCGTAGAAGCTTGTAAGGTTGGTAAATGACAGGCTATAGCGGATAGAATCGGAAATTGAGATTCCTTTTCTTAAACAATCACGTCCAAGTGTAGTACGACTTACATGTGTGTAACGAGGTTGAAGCGTCTCTCGAATCATGTTTGTCAACCGAGGGTTGTCGACGTGGTCAAACGACAAATCTTCTTGAATCATGAACTTCGTCATTTGATCCCGAACTGTATTTACGTCGTAGTGAAATATTCCACCGTCACTACCCAATTGTGTTTGTTTGGAGTCCGTATCTACTTTCAACGCCTTGCAAAATTTTCTCATAATATGCTTCTTTCAACGCCACAAAACTTGCAACGAGCTTTTAAGACCCGTTTGCGGAAGAACCCAATTGCACCAAATTTCTTGGCGATTGTGAATAAGCCATGACAAGAGTAGAAAACATAGGAAAGTAAAACGAGTTTTATGCTAGTATTTTTTGCATTGTGTTCATGTCTTTTTGCGTTTTCAAATTGGATACTCAACCAAATCATTCAACATCTATTTATACCAACTTAGGGGGTGCTAAAATACAAAAAAAAAATATTCAAAAATACGGTTCTAATGGCTATATAGTTGTTAAAAGCAGCTATTTCTTTTTCCCCAAATAAACCGGTCAGAACCGGGAATAAACCGGTCTAGCGAAAATGAGTCCAAACCGGGTAGGAACCACTGGGTTTTGTCGGGTCCAAACTGGGTCCACCATAAGACAGGTAGGAAACGGAACCGCCGGTTCATGTCCTCGGTTGTAACTTGTTTTTTTGTCCATCTGTTCACAGTAAATTGCCTGAATCCTGATGTGAAGATTACATGCTAGTGTGACATTTATTTAACAATTTATTTCTAATTAATTTTGTTTACCCGAACACAATAAAAAATAACTTATGAAATAAGACACGATGAGAAATAAATACATATTACAGAAATCACTAATCTTCAAACTATAAGCACTTACCAACGTTCGTTACGCGATAAACCTTCATAATGACCAAAAAAATAGATCTAATCTCTTGCAACATTTACTGCTTTATTTCTTCCTCATCATCACCACTAGTGTCTCCAAACATTGCAGCCATTTTCATGGCCAGATTTGCAGCCATTTCCCTTCTCTGGAAATCAGGCATCAATCTCAAACTGTCACGCATACTTCCGATCTCAGACATTAATTGTTCCATATCCTCGAGTTCAAAATGCATACCACCATCATTATTAGCTTCACCATGTTCTTCGTGAGCCTCGGGTGTTGCTCTTTCTATTTCAGTTTCAATGTCAATTTCTTCTTGTGATTGTGATTGTCGTGATGTTGATGGCTGCATATCCTCCCCAGCTACACTTTTGTTCTTGGTATCTGGTTCTGTATGACCATTGGTTGCGGAAACCCATGATACGTCTTTATCATCCCATGGTTCTACAGATCCAGCTGATAAGATTTCATACTCGAATTCATAATTGGGTTCTTCTTCATCTGATGTATCTGGAATGAGGGAACAAGAATAAAATTAATTAGATTCGGGCTGTGTTAAATTATGTATTGGTGCGAATTTTGACCCGTTTACTTATGAATGTGTCGATTTTGGTTATGTTAAATCGATAAAATAAAAAAGTAGCTTAAAAAAGCAACGTGACAAGTCGGTCAAACGGATTGAAAGCTGTCCAAAGTGTATTTTTAATGCATAAAACCTCATAAATCATTTTATTCAAATAATTAGATTATTTATAATGAAAATTTTGGACAAATAGTGTTCCTGGTCAACTCAACCCAACCCGTTGATGTTGCCGGTTGCCACCTCAAAAATGAAGTACCAAGAATGTATGATAATAACCTTCTTGTTGAGGTAATGAAGGTTGATTTATAGTGTCACCAGATTTCAAGACCATTCCAGGCCACATATGAGCAGATAGAGCCCCAAGAAGCCGTTCAACACCCTGTGAATCACCATCAACAGACAAACCTGCACTGGAATTTATTAAATTTCTCAAACCTAAAAGACTAAATCTCAAAAGAAATGGTAATTCAAAGAAATTTTACATTTGTCAAACCGAGGATTTGAAGCACAGGCTTCAATACATTCTATGTTATGCTCCAAGCACCATTCCATACAAGACCTTTTAATCTCAGATGATGATTCTTCATCTCCAAGTAAATAATTTCCTTCTGTTTCAGAAATACCATAATCTGCTGACTCATCAAGGTTTAATAGACGCCTTCGGTATTCAACATGTGCTGAATGACCTGGCAAGAGATCTGCTTTGTTCCCAATGCATAACAGGATGTCAAAGTTTTCAATATTATTGCATGAAACCCATTTCTTAAGTTCAGAAAACGACGATAGCTGCATAACATGATAAGTTTTATATCATGATAATGATTAAAACTGCAACATAAAATTATATGTAGAGAATGAAGTAATGCTAACATTATTCAGGTCAAAGACCATCACTAAGGCAGCTACTTTATCAAACATTGGCACCCCTGTGATTGAAAATTCGTTAAATAAGTGAGCCATCCACATGGAGATATCAGCTGTGTAATACTTTGTGTTAATCGTCCACCTAAAAATTGGCATAAAAGCAAACATTTGTAACATAAAAAAACTCAACATAAACATACACGCTTCAAATGAATTATGTTACCCATAAGCAAGAATGTCAGAAGACAAGTCAGCTTCATCTTCAAAATCGACAGATAGCAATCCTACAACATGCAAGTAGCTATATTGGTTAGAAAAACTAAAAACAGAGTAAATCACACAATTTATTTAAAGAAAAATATGAACCCTTGAAGGAAGAACTCACTCCTACAACATGCATGTAGCAATATTGGTTAGAAGCGGCAATAAAACAGAGTAAATCATACAAATGTATTCAAAGAAACATATAAACCCATAAGGATAGAACTCACTCCTACAACATGCAAGTAGCAATATTTGTTAGAAATAGCCCTAAAACAGAGTAAATCATAAAAATTTATTCAAAGAAAAATATACATCCAATGATAGAACTCAATTGTACAACATGCAAGTAGCCATATTGGTTCGAATCAGCAGTGACTCAGCACTAAAAACAGAGCAAATTATACAAATTTATTCAAAGAAAAATATAAACCCTTAACGATATAGCTCAATCCCTACACTTTTAAATGTAAGAACTTGTCTTAAAGATAGGAGAACCAGATGAAATGCAATCTTATGTTCTTAACCGTAACACTCATTCCGGTAATCATCTTCTATATTGTTCATCATTTCTTATAGACATTGCTATTTGGGAAAAGACACTAAAAACAGAGTAAATCACACAAATTATTACAAAGAAAAATTAAACCCTTAAGGATAGAACTCACTCCGACAAAAAGCAAGTAGCAATACTGGTTAGAAAAGGTACAAAAACAGAGTAAATCATAGAAATTTACTCAAAGAAATATATAAACTGTTAAAACTATAACTCACTCTCCAACAACAAACAAGTAGGGCTGTTTATGGTCTGGTCCAGCTGGTTTTATCGAGTGGCTAACTATGGTTTTGAGAAGCGACAACCTAAACCAGCCGGGTTGACGGTTTGGGTTTAGAACTTGAACCAAAATTTTTAGTTTGTATTAATTTTTTAAAATGATAAAGATGATTTATGAATATAATACAAATACATAAATGCATAATCCAAAAATGAAAAAGATAAATAAATAAAACTGTTAACTGTCGCTGGACCGTTAAACTACCAATCTGCCAAAACCAAACTGTATAAATCTCAAATCAGCCGACTTCTTTCGGCTTGGGAGGTTCGGTCAGTTTCAAAGGTCTATGAACAACATACAAGCAAGTAGCTAGCTATACTGGTTATAGATTAGAAGGCACTAAAAACAGGAGGAATCATACAAATTTATTCAAACACAAATATAATCCCTTACAGGATAGAACTCACTCCCTAACACTTTTCAATATATAAACTTATCTACGGCATGAGAAACACGGGAAATGCAATCTTCACAGTGAGACTATGATGTTTATCATTTTCTATAGACATTTTTATCTGAGAACAAAATATTTACCATATGAAAGCAGCAAGTGCAGACTCTATACTTGAGATGTTTGATTTATATTTCAGATCCTAGAGCACTGAAGTTCCTAGGTACTGTTTCATATACTAGTTCTAAATGTCCTATTCTACAAACATGAAATCCTTTTCACAACTCTTTAAGCAGTCAGATATCCAATTGCATCATGCTTTAATTAACCAAATCTTCAGAATTAAATCCAATTGAAATCTTAACCTAATTCCTTATGAACGAAATTTAACTTTAAAATTCACAGATGTAGCTTGAAACACTCATCGATTAACTAAGCAACATAAATTGAAGACAGATCGGAAGATTAAGATATAAATGATGTAGATTGAGAAATAAGTCAATACACCGTGAATTATAAGAATAAAAGGCGCTTACGAGAGAGAAGAGTCCGTTTTCCGACGCCGGAGGAACCGAGGAGGAGTACGCCGGGCCTGTTGGCCAACGAATCTCTGTCAGTGTGATCCATCTCTCTCCGAGATCCGTAACCAATTGGTGATGTTTATATTTCTTTTTAGGGTTTTGTTCCAACAGGCGATTGTAGTTGTAGTTGTAGTTGTAGGCTTCCACTGGTGGCGGAGCCAGGAATCTTTTTAACCGGCGTCGAAAACTTTCGGTCCACGTATGTTCACATGGAGGAACTTTTACCAGGTCGGGTCACCATAATGTTTTTTGTTATATCGGGTCGGGTGATTAAAAAAAACTCACTACAGATGATTTGATTTGTGTTGGTTTTGAATTTTGATGGTGATTTTAGTCTAGATATTTTTATATTAGCTAACGTTAACAACTAACAAGTTAGTATATAATAAAGTAATGTAAAGGAAACACATAGTCAAAGAGGTTGTGGTGTAGTGGTTGAGGTGAGGCCTGAAGTCCCAAGGGACCCGGGTTCAATCCCTGCTACCACCATTAATTTCTGCGGCATCGCAAATGAGGCATTTTAGGCTGATGCACCAGGGTTTTACCCACGCCGATCCAGGGTTGGAGCCTCGGCTCTCCCTCAAGCCCGGAAGGGGCCGTATTGGGTGGGGTTTTTTCTTGAAAGCTCTCCAACTCTAACGCCAAGTTAGCCCGGTTAAGACAACATATTGGCCGGAGTTGGACGAGGCTCTTCCATGTGACGGGGGTGCGACATCACACATTCAATGTTCGCCTTTCAAAAAAAAAAGGAAACACATACTCGGAGAGTACATACAACGAATAAGAATAGGTCATGTCCAAATTCTCACCTTTACTGTAAGAACGTCAAGCCTGCTAAAAAGTAAGAAAATATGCAATTGTAGTTCTAAGCTCTTCAAATTTACAATGATAATCATGATAAAATGAAACTACAGTAATACATAGAGTGTTTCATGTAATGTATATTCAAACCAAAATGACTTAATGTTCTTCATTTCTTTGCAAAGCTCTGGTCTTTTTTATTTTAAATCATTTGCTCTAATCCTACTTGTACATCAAAAGATTTGTTCCTATAAAATAACAAACTACCGAAAAAACACATGAATCATTGTAATCATATACTAAAACTCATGAAAAGAATTTACACAATATAAAGAAACGGAAAGAGAGGGATTTACAGATTCTTACTTTCTCAGTGGAGAATCTCTCTTGCTTTCGCCTGTGAATAACGAAACGATTGGTGGAGTAAAAAATAACAGTTTTGAATCATGAATCGACCGGTGGAGTAAAGAAGAAGAAGACGACGACGACGAAGAGACGTGAATTAGGGATTATGATTTCTGACTTCAGGCCCTGTTAACTTACGAGAAGGGGGAAATGCTGGGCTTGAATTGAAGTAAAAATGTAGAAAAAATGTCATTGGTGAGGTTCGAACTCGTGACGTTCCACATAAAATACAAAAATCACTTGGTCACTTGACCCCATTCCAAGCCATGTAACTCCGCCCCTACTTCTTGTAGAACAAAATTTAATATGATTTTTGGTGCGGTTAAAATGATACAAGTGAATAAATTCACTCGTAATATGTGCTATATTTTTTTTAAGTAATAAAAATTAATTTTATGTAAAGAATCGTAGATATCATAAACTCATGTATTAATCAAATCTACTTATAATTCTACTTTGCAGTCCATATCATGACTTGAACTTTTGACCTTTAGGAAAAATGGCAGCATTTAAAACATTAAGCATTAGGTTAAATGACTCAACTACATCTGATTTTTTTCTATACCAAAGTATAAATGATTACACGGTATTCAAAGATGTATTGAATAACCCTTGGATTACATATTATTAAGATATGTAACATAGATTAATGAATGCTAGTTGTTGTTTGTAGATGTTATTATTTTATTAAAAAGATGTCCTTAACTTTTGTGTTGAATTTATATTTCATGGATCTATTTAGTCAAACCGGTCATGGCATGGTTATAGCTAGAGTGCACATTGAAATCGGATCGGGAACATGAACTAGTTTGTAACCCGGAACGGGCATGAGAATGAAACCAGTTTATCAAGAACCGTTTAGGGCAGGTTTGGAACCGACAGCTTGAAATCGGATTAGGGTTTCCAGGCTTAAGAATCGGATTGTTAGGAACCGATTTGTGGAACCGATTCTAGCCAGTGGAAGATTTTTTTTAACGTTGGTTAACAGCTATATAACCTTTTTTTCATGTTTATTTTTCTTTTTTGCCACCCATTGCTAGTATAAACCGGTGTTGCATTTATACTTACAACGAGAAACCAAACTATCTGATCAAAACTTGATTTATGACATATGTCGAGCGGTTCAAACAAAACTCAATGTAAGAATTGTGGTATGTGTTTTATGCCAGAATCAGACTCGCCTTAAAAAAACATCTAGAATTGCATTGCAAGGTGGTGAAAATCACTCTTGCTCGAGGTCAAGTAACAAAGTAACAAAGATGTATTGAATAACCCTTGGATTACATATTATTAAGATATGTAACATAGATTAATGAATGCTAGTTGTTGTTTGTAGATGTTATTATTTTATTAAAAATATGTCCTTAACCTTTGTGTTGAATTTATATTTCATGGATCTATTTAGTCAAACCGGTCATGGCATGGTTATAGCTAGAAATGCACATTGAAATCGGATTGGGAACATGAACTAGTTTGTAACCCGGAACGGGCATGAGAATGAAACCAATTTATCAAGAACCGTTTAGGGCAGGTTTGGAACCGGCAGCTTGAAATCGGATTAGGGTTTCCAGGTTTAAGAATCGGATTGTTAGGAACCGATTTGTGGAACTGATTCTAGCCAGTGGAAGATTTTTTTTAATGTTGCTTAACGGCTATATAACCTTTTTCATGTTTTTTTTTGCCACCCGTTGCTAGTACAAACCGGTGTTGCAATTATACTTACAACAAGAAACCAAACTATCTAATCAAAACTTGATTTATGACATATGTCGAGCGGTTCAAACAAAACTCAATGTAAGAATTGCGGTATGTGTTTTATGCCCGAATCAAACTCGCCTTAAAAAAACATCTAGAATTGCATTGCAAGGTGGTGAAAATCACTCCTGCTCGAGGTCAAGTAACAAAGTCAAATGATAAAAATAAAGTAATTCAAATTTTAAATAAATCTAAAAGATCATGCAACTTATTCACCAATCTTCCCATAAAACCCGCCAACATAAAAACGGACATAACTATGCTGGCGTCAGGTCATGCGACGTCCCGATCTGCTGATGGGTCAAGTGCCCGACGGGTGCTCAATCAGGGTCAATTCTTGGATGGTCCTGCATCAAATTGCCTCTTGAGTTTATGATTCGACTCAGCAGCGGAGCTTGAAGAAAACCGTAGGGGGGCGGGTTTTTTCTGATTCGACTCAGTGGCGGGTTTTTTCTGAACGGCGAACATTGGATGTTGTGACATCGCACCCCCTGTCACATGATAGAGCCTCGTACAATTCCGGTCAATATGCATAAGCTAAAGTAACTAATAAATTACAACAAATAGCCCTCAAATTCCCTATAAAAGGAATATACAAAAAAAAGCTCTCAAACACACTCTTCTCCAAATATAATTTAGTCGTTAAATAGCTCTTCTGTATTTGATTGCATGCGAATTTCGTACCTGTAATTTAGCAGAGTAAATCTTGTTTAGTATTCTTATATCCAGTGGCGGATCCAGGAATTTTTTCCAAGGGGTTCACTGTTTTTAGATGCCCCAATTTCATAGGGCCTAAACCACTACGCTTACTGTGAAACCTTGTAAGGGGGTTCACCGTAGGGTATTTTAGGGGGTTCACCCCAGTTTTTTTACCTACCGTTACACTAAAATTTCAAAACTCGGGGGGTTCCTGTGCACCCCCCCGGCTTCACTAGGTCCGCCCCTGCTTATATCCAGTCGTACATGAACATTTTCATTGTATTTGACAAGTTTTACCGAAATAATTACACTTTAACCACCCATATTCCCAAAAAGGATTATTAGTGCAATACCATGCTTGCTCAATCAATTGCATAGACATGAATATTAGACATAACAACAAATGCAAAAAAAAATAATCTGTCACAAAGGGAAACAAACTTCATTAAAAGAACAATTGGTAACCAATAAGCAGCGAGTTCTCCACACAGTTTATCATTGACGCCAAAATAAACAGCGGAAAAAAAGTACAGCAAACATAGTAACCAACTAACTAATAAGATCATCTTTGCTTGTTATAACAGAAACAGAATCTCAAATGAACAAACGAAACCCCTGAAATCCTAAAGTAATAATAAGTAGTTAATGTCAGGCAACAAGATCTCTATGATGATATACTTTTTTTTAAAAAAACTTACGAATAAGTAGTTGAGGTCAGGCAACAAGATATCTATGATTATATATGCACTTTTTGAAAACACAGAACAATAAAAACATTCATAGTGGAAGACATTAAATTTTGACCAGCATGCTTGTTTTGGATTTAAACGGTTTTTTTAATTAATTAAAGGCATAATTAACCTAATACTAAATTCTTTATGAAGATTTCATTTTAATTTTATATTTTGTTTTATACAGTTCAATAGATGCAGTGACATCCTATGAAAATGAAGAAACAGAGAGAAAGTTAAACATACATCTTCTTAAACAGAGCAACAAGATATGGTGTCCCAGAGAGAAAGTTAAACATACATCTCTTCAACCTGCAACCAACAAACAACATGAAGAGGGTGCAACAGCATGAATGAACTCCCAAATCAATTTTTTTACAAAAAAAATCATGTGGTTAGAATTCAGAAGTGCACACCATAGTTCAAAACAAATTCAGTTAGTAAAACAAACCTAATCAAAAGAATAGTTGGTAGTACAATATCAATAATCAGATCAGAACTCAAGGGCGCACACGATAGTTTGACGATTCATTAAATATTTACAATAGTGAGATGATGGATCTGGCACTTAAGACCCAAATCTTATAGTTTACAAACAAAATGCATATCTGAATCCCATCATTTATTGAGCATTCAATAGACAATAAATAGGGCATGTCTGATATTCATGAAGATTAGCCAGATTCAACAGTCAAACGATGATCCATCAACTTTAAACATCAGGCTTTCAAGGTGTTTGATCGACCTTATTCCAAGAATGCTAGAAAAATGAACTCTAAGAAGAAAAATGGGAAACATGTCACTTTTATTTTAAGTTTGTAATTTCATAAAAAACCCAAAATAAATAATAGGAAGCTCCGATTAAAAAAAAAGTGATCAATAGTTGAAGACCATGAAGCTATAAAAGAAGAAGATTAACCAAAAATCTATTTGGTGTACGTAGCTTACAACGAAGACAAGAAAACATGAAGCTGATAAAGTAATAACAAGATTGGATCTTTACAAAACAGATTAAAACTTTTACGAGTTTAAGAATTTTAAAAACCTTACTCAAGACAGTTTTATTGAAAAACAATATAACAGCTTAACTACACAATGACAAAAAAACAGATTACAACTTAAACGAACAATAATAGTTATAATAATAAGTCTCTTCACTGTAGGCCAATAAGTTTGTTTCAACAGGCAAACACACCAGCAACAAATGTCCTTGCTAGAGAAACAAGGAGAAAATAAACCCTTCCAGTGATCCAGACAGCCTCCATTGAGGCCAAAATAAGCAACAGAAAAACAATAGTGCAACAAGCATAGTAACCAATACATTTGCCTGGTTGTAACAGAAACAGAATCTCCAGTGAACAATCAAAACCCCTAATTCAAAATGAAAATCCATGGTTCAACAGCTCATGAAATATTAAGTGTGTTTTTACTACACTGAGATCTTAGACCTATGCACCAAAAAGAAAAACATAAGATATTAAAAGAATCAAGGACAACTTAAGTTCAAACAATTCAGCTTCACTTCCAAGTGTTACAAATAGTTAAACTACAAATGGGGACAAATTTAAGTTAAAGCATACCTCACTAACGCCTGAAGTTTAGGAAATAAAACAGGACAATGGCCAAAGCAGGACAATTACCTGTTGTATTACTTAAAAATTGACACACTGCCATGTGTGCTGACTTATATCCTGAGAGATTAATAAGAGTTACAATGGCCAAAGCAGGACAATTACCTGGAAAAAGCATCATCATGTGTGCTGACTTATATCCTGAGAGATTAATTAATTCTATCATCCGGGAAACATGCAAGCAAAAGCAAACAAAATCAAAAAGTTGCAGGAATACTAAAGAAATATGCATTTTGTTCAATTATGAAGAAATGATAGCAGCCAATATACAATTAAGAAGATATGTTCTATGTATATAGAAGGGCATAATATGCCACAAAGGAGAGAGAGATGCTATTTTTATTCTAACAACAATAACTCTTCTTAAATAAAAAGAGTCAGATTTGATTGCTACTACTAATAACAAATCACTTCATAAAAATAATACATCAACATGAATGTTCAAAACTGCACTAATATATGAATACAATCAGCCGTACTTACCATACCAGTGCATATATAATACCTGAAACACCCTTGGAATCCAATGATTGACTCCTCTGAACACAAAATGTAAATGTAGTGCAAAGAAATAACTGAAAACTAAAAAGATACAAAATGACTTTAAAACGAATTATACAAGAACCCTTTAACTGGAAAAACATCTACTTTCATACAGTAATAACATTTCCTCATATAAAGTAGTCCAAAGGTATATTTATAACATCGTATTCTCTAGCTTAAACCAACCTCATAAGGCCAACAGGAGGAAGTTTGTACAGTTACCACTTCAGCAATGAATGAGATAAAAACAGAAAATACAGCACGACAGTCATGACACCAATATTATCTATTTTTATGGTACAAAAAATAGACAAACCCTGGCAACAAAGCTTAGGAATGAAAAAGACATGGTTGCCAAAATGTGTGTTGAAAGGTGGTATATATGGGTGTGTGTAAAACATGAGTAGATGTCTTTCTTACATTGAAAACCGAAAATAAATAAATATTTATTTTTGTGATAATAATAGTAATCCAGCCCAAACCGACCAAAACAAACCGCCATACATATCGAGACTTCAATCTTGCTACATCAACAACCTAGGTAAACCAGATCAACCTCAATGTACAAGCCTCAAAGCACATAAAAAGTTGGAAATGGATGCTTGCCAAGACACATTACTGAGTTGACAAGTCTAGTTGTCAAAAACACATTGCCAAGACAAAATGTATATCAAAAACAAAAAAGACCAAATAATCGCTTATCAAGTTAAAAAAAATATCATATCAAGACTTTCAATCCCGCCACATCAACAACCTACATAAACCCAATCAACCTCAATGTACAAACCTCAAAGTACATTAAAAATTGAAATGGGTGTTTAGGTGCTTTAGTAAAGAGATTTAAGTTTACCATATATGAATTGAGAAATTTTGGAAAAAACACAATACCAAAAAACAAAAAAGTTTAAGATAAAAGCAAAGTGAAAAAAAAGGAAATATACAAATCAAGACTTTCAATCGCGCTACATCAACAACCTAGGTAAACCGGATCAACCTCAAAGTACATTAAAGGTTGAAATGGGTGTTAAGTTGCTTTAGTAATGAGCTATAAGTTTTCATATATAAGTTTCCAATTCTAGTCAGAAACACATGGCCAAGACAAAATGTATATCAAAAACAAAAAAGTCCAAGTAATCGCAAATCAAGTTTAAAAGAATATATCATATCAAGACTCTCAATCCAGCCACATCAACAACCTACATAAACCCGATCAACCTCATAGAACAAGCCTTAAAGTACACTAAATATTGAAATGGGCGTTTAGGTAAATTAGTAATGAGATTGAAGTTTTACATATATGACATGAGAATTAAAAAAAAAACACAATACAAAAAAACAAAAAAGTCAAAATAAAAGCAAAGTGATTTTTTTTTGAAAGGCGAATTTCTTAATTCCTATGGGAGTGGGACTTGAACCCATGACCTCCTTAATCCTTAGTGTTCCTAGAAGATTTTCCTCTACCAATGGACCACCAACCCCATTGGCTAAAAGCAAAGTGAATAAAAAAGGAAAAAAACATATTAAAACTTTCAATCTCGTCACGTCAACAACCTAGGTAAACCGGATTAACCTCAATGTACAAGCCTAAAAGTACATAAAAAGTTGAACTGGGTGTAAGAAGATTTAGGTTTCCAATATGTGATTTGAGATTATAGTAAAAAAACACATTACCAAAAAATGTATATCAGAAACAGAAAGAAAGTCAAAATATATATAAATTGAGTAAAAAAATACATATCAAGAATTTAATCTCGCCACATCAACAACCTACATAAACCTGATCAGCCTTACTGTACAAGCCTTAAAGGCATAAATAAATCAAAGACTGTTTTAAAATTAATCAAAGGTATAATTAACAAAATTAAAGTTTAGAAATTACCACATGTGCCAGGCAATCTTTATGTTGATTTAAAAAAAGCATCAAGATCAGAAGTGCACATCACAGTTCAATACAAATTCACAATGAATAAAAAAATAAAAAGAACGTGTACAGAGAAACCCTTACAGTGAGTCATCCAGACGCAAATATTATCATATACAATGATTATATAAGTTAATTAAATAACAAATGGACAAATCTTAATATTTAGTAAGAATTAAGTATACCTCAGTCTACATGAAGGATTAACTGACACGTTTTAACGGCAACAGCATCTTCAGTGAACAAACGAAACCCTCAATTTCATTACCAACACCGTATCCCAAACTGTGACATCTCTAAAAATTGTATGATTCTTGTTTCGTGTAATCTTACTTCGATTTAACGTACGAGCCTCGTTTTGCCTCATTTTATTTAATATATCAAATTAATTCCAATTCTTATTAAGTAATTACATTAATATTTTTAAACAAAGATGAGAAAGCAGAATACCAGTTGTAATATTTTCGTTTTCTGAAACAAAATCAAATCGTGCTACTGGTCTAGTGGTTAAAATAGTTCACACAAAAACATCCCACAGGTCATGTGTTAGAGACCTGGGGCTGTTTCATTTTCTTTCTTTTTCTGTTTGGTTCCACACTAATATACATCATAAATACATATATTAATATGTTTGTAAACAAATAAATGTGATTAACACAAATTCTTTTAATTAGAATTTCCAAATTTTCATAACTTGGTGTATATTGTCTTATAAAAAAATAAATAAAAGGTATTTTTTTTATAGCATAAATAAATGATGTATTTTTCTAAACATAAAGGGATTTTGTATATTTTTATTTTTATAAAAGATTTCGCGAGAAACCATTTAAAGTTATGTTTTTATTTGAAACTAATAACGTTATTTAAATGATAAACTATATACATTATTAAGCATTATTTAAAAACTTCGTTACTTCTCTAAAACGCAAGAATTACAAAATATATTTTATAAATCCTTTAAAACTTATTCAAATGTTTTATTTTTAAAACTATATATTTCTTAATTCCTTTTTAACTTTTAGAATTATATTTTAACTCTTAACTTATTATTAAAACCCTCTAATATTAACTTATCTATTTTCAATTCTTATTAAATACACATTTTCACTTAGCCCTTATCTTTTCCCAAACTTACCGGACACATCCTAAACTCGGTTAAAGTGTACAAATAGAGTAAATTTCAAACTGGTATGTAGCTATCTGACAAATAGTAAGGTTCTGGCTAGGAAAGACGGGGTTCTGATCCGGCCAACTCTTTCCTGGGAACTTTGCTGTTGGAGGTACTACTCTAGTATGATAACCACTCTAGTATACGATGACTACTTTCCTCTAATTACAAAACAACCCCTCATCTTTCCACGATTTTGTAAACTAACTCAAACTCGAACTTATTTAGGCATCTTCTAAACCAAGTTACTTCAGCAATCAAGATCTACCCACCTGCTGCAAGGTGAGTTCATAGCCCCTTTTTGCTTTCTATTTTGGGGTGGAAAACATGCTCTTATATCAAAACTGAAACCAAGTCTTGAGTCAAAACTATACTTTGCATTCAATAACAAACTTCCAATTCTAGTAACATTAAACTGATTTATACATGTTGCAAATGTCATTTTTACTACAAAGTCTCTCTTATTTCTAAAACTACACAACCATTAACTTCGGGGAAGCCACGGGAGTACGTAAATAGATCTATTGGCCTGACTAGCCCATTCAGTCCTCGGGTTGATGCATGCCAATCAATTCCGAGCGTCCTTCAAGTTGTGGATTCTAATCAACTTGGAAGGAGCTGGGTGTTCAGAAACTGCATTCTTGACACTTATACTATAGTCTAACACTCTGACAAGGTGTTGGGCGGGAGAGCTATCGATCACTAGGGTTGGTTGTGAACTCATGTATGATAGTTTAAATTACTTGGAATTTGAAACTTGTTTTTGATTTGCTTCTGGTTATCTATTGTATTATATCTATCAAATCCTATGTTCTCACCAACTTTTTAGTTGACCTATTTTAGCATGTTTTTCAGGTAATGGAAACTAGTTTGCTGTCGTGCTCACGCTAGGATTCAAGGATAAGGCTTAGTGGACCTAGCATAGACTTAAATTGAAAATGAAACTATTTGGTTATTTGCTTTATTTGAATTAAACTTGATGTAATGACTATCGGTTTTTCAATAAATTCCTTAGTACTTTCTTTATTCCATGTGTAATGATTCAATTTCGTCGCCCCTCGTGTTTCCGCCTTGGCGGGAGTGTGACACAAACAGCGACGCAAAATCGAACAGAGTAAAACCCTAACTCGATCAAACCCTAATCCGCTATCAGAAACGAGAGAATCGATTGTTTATAAGCAGCGATACCTTAAACATATGCAACAGACGAACTTTGGAACAATTGAATCAGAGTAAAACCCTAACAACTCGATCGAACCCTAATCCGCTTTCATAAACGAGATGATCGACTGTTTATAAGCAGCCATTGTATCATAAACGAGTGTTTAAATAGCAAAACGAAGAACATATAGAAGAATTAAAGTGGTAAATACGAACGAGAAGATCTCGAGAGTGGATTTTGTGATGAAGAGACGCTTGATATTCATTGAGAAAAAATAGTCCGTTATATGCATTTGATAATCAACCGACTATGACCCTTCTTATTTTAACCTTTTGTATTCCATTATCAAACTCAAATTATTTTGACTTTTTGGGCCAAAGGGGTTGGTGGCCCATTCCTCTAAGAACTCTAAGAACACTAACGTTTGAGTAGTCATGGGTTCAAGTCCCATTCTTATAGAAATAAAAAAATTTGTCTTTTAAAAAAAACTCAAATTATATATAGTAGGTTTCTATACGTGTACTACATTGTTGATGAAAAAAACATAAATCATTTATAATTGTGTAAGACAATCTCGTAAATAAAATAAAATTTTAATTTATGTAGGGAAAAAATTCAAATTACAATAACATTCACAAAACTAAATATTATTTCATAAATCTCAAAATATTTTTTCTACCTAACATTTGTTGTTTGATTAGTAACTTTAACATATGTATCCAATATTAGCAACTTTATTCCATCTGTACTCTTTACTAGGGCTGGCATATCGTGTATACACGTACACGATAAGACACGAAATATGTATACACGAACACGACACGATAACTTATCGTGTACTTTTCCCAAACACGAACACGAACCTGTTTATACCTGCTTAACACGATAAGACACGATAAGACCTGTTTAGAAACACATGTTTAAGAACCTGTTTAGTGAAACATGTCATAACAGGTACTAACAGGTATTTTACCAGGTACTAACAGGTACTTAACAAGTATTTTACCAGGTATAATATCATATTTTAATATTTATTATTTAAAAAAATCTTAACAGGTACTAACAGGTACTTAACAGGTAAACAAATATTTTACCTGTTTAGACACGAAAATTAACAAGTAGATTCGTGTCTACCTATTTAGGACACGAAACACGATAAGGCCATACACGATACCTGTTAAGATCGTGTAGGTTCGTGTCGTGTATTCGTGTACGTGTCTAAAATTGCCAGCCCTACTCTTTACTCTTGATAGCGCCGCATACAATCGTTCATTGTGAAAACCGGTTCTTTTAAATACAAACTAACTCTTGATAACGATTGACCTTGACTTTTATTAATGGTCATTGCAAAACATACATACAATGAAAATTGTCTTCTCTGGAACTTGAAATGGATTTTTTTCTGACGGTATCAAATTAATTCTTGGAATAAATATTCGAGTACCAATATTGATTTCACTCATTATCTCGGCTTCTATAACACGATTACCAAGTGATATGACTTGTAGCCTAGTACCATTACAAAACCCATTTTGTCGGTCAAGGTTTCATAGTAGCATTACTGGAACACCAACTTTCGACACCAACCTATGATTTGACAATCATGATATTTTAAGCTCATTAAGAACGTCAAAGATGTATTTTTTCATACAAGATGACTGAATTATGGAATTGTGGTAATGTTAGCATTTTATTATAGAAAGTTGTATTCAGTAGTAAATGTGAACTACAATGTTTTATAAATACTTCCTATTTCAACACATATCTCTTCATTAGCATCTTTATCACACACTATTATAATGTACTCTTAATTCTATCTTACAGTCCACATTAAAAAAAAAAAAGGACATCATTTAAAACATTAAGGTACCATTGAGTTAAATGACTTCGCTACATATGATTTTTTTTTTCTACACCAAGTATCTTAATAAAATATATTACATATAGATAGAAAACACATGCAATTCAAAATATGTAAAAATTAATATATAATTGGGTTTTGAAAATACGTTAATTACTATTTCATGTAGTTTGACTTTAATTAATATTTGGTTGAAAATAAAAGTTACATAACTAGATTTTAAAATTTCTTATAGTAAGAGATAATTGAAAATAAATGTGTTATATTAGTATATAATTAATATTTTTTATAAAAATATATTATTATTAAAATATAGATATACATTTAATAAGAGAGAGACGAAAAAAAAGTAAGAATAAATATGTAGACGACACGTGCCATAAAAAGCCTTTATTTATTAGATAGATATAGATCTAATGCAAAATTTCCTCGTTCAAATTTAAATATAAAATCAAACGTGCATCTGAATTTCTTTATTTTTTTTTTACCCTCTAACATGTTTAACGTCCTATCAATTACAATATTAACACTTAATAAATCTTAACCAATATGATGCAATGAATACTAAAAAACTTTCCTACATACACTTCCCAAAAAAACTATTTTTAAAACCAGGCCCGACCTACAGGGAGGGGCAAGGTGGACAACGGCTCCACACCTGGTCTTTCGAGAGGCCCGAAATTTTTAAAAATTTTGTATATGTATTAAATAATATATTTTGTTTATTCATCCATTTTGTATATCAAAGTTTCCTTAGTGTAATTAGAAAAACTATTACAAGAAAATTTAAAGATCACATGTTCAAGTCTTGATAACACTATTTATTTTTCATGAGTCTTGTTTAATCTTTCTCTTCTCTTTTTTTTTCTCTTTTTAAAAGGTTATCTCACAAAAACCCATAATTGTTTAAACTACTAAACCAAAAAAAGACACAAAAATGTATATATTTAAACTCATTACATATAAAAAAATTTACTGAGGCCCATTTTTCTATTACTTGTCCCGGGTTCAAAATGTTTCGATGATTCTCGGGGTCGGCCCTGTTTAAAACCACCTCTTATAGACGTCTTTTTCTCATATAAATATGGACTACTATATCTTGAATACTAACTTCTACAATAAAGTTCTTAAATATTCAGTATCAAAATAAAGTAGCAACACACATTAAACATGAATGAAGACGATTTCTAAACAAGATTATCTATTTTTCATTTTTCAGTATTACATATATACTTTTAAAAAGGTCATCCAACAACTCATCAAACTTTAAACTATTTATGCTCTAATTGTAAGCATAAAACTATTCTTTTTACAGCTTTAACAAAGGGCGCATTCCACTTTGGAGCCGTATCGAAACGCAGTGGCGTACCCAGAATATTTTTATGGGGTCTGAAATTTTTGGGGTCGGTTGAGTAGTGTTATATAATGTGCATATAATACTATTTTTTTTCATTGAGGGGCAATTGGGGGACTATTTAAAAATATGCTGGGGGCGATCGGGATTTTAATGCGTATTTTATACTAAATTTTTTTTCATGGAGGGCGGCTGCCCCCATAGTGATATACTAGGTACGCCCCTATCTAAAGGTGAACAAACCGGGTTTTTTTTAAACCGGTTTCGGGTTGGAACCAGGTACGGTGCGATCGGGTAGAGAGTGAAACCGGGTCTAGTTCCGGGTCGAGAGTTTAAACTTATACCCGCAACCATGTGTACCCGGTTCGGGTTCAAAAACCGGGTAGGGTTAAAAAAAAATATTTCTAAAGAAATAAATTTAATAAACAACATAAATTCATTTTTTATTTATTTTTAAAAGTTTACAAAAAAATAGATTCACTAAAAAAAACACAACTAATGCATTTTCATTTTTATTTTATTCATCTTAATCGTCGCATTGTTGGTTTTTGTTTATTCGTCATCTTCGAGATTTGTTCGGTCTTGTATACGATCAATTTTTTTTTTCATGGGTTCTACCATTTCTATAAATAATTCATTTTTATTTTCAAAACTTTTTATATTGTTAGCCATTAAATATATTTCCGAAAGTACTAAACTACTCGTAGTATAACAAACACCCGATAACGAGAGTATATTTGCGTTTTTTGCTTTTGGTTTTGCATTTTCAAGTGGTGTAATCAACCAATTCATCCAACACCAACTTATACTAACTTAGCGGGTTAAAATTAGTTTACATGCCGAGGCAAGGAACCGGAAGGTTTTTTCGGTTCGGAACCAGTTCCACTAGGTGATGAGTAGGAACCCGACCGGTTCCAGGTCGGGTCATCGGGTTCGGTTTAGGAACCAGGTTTTTTGCCCACCTCTAGCCGTATGTAATTGGGTGCTATTATTATCATGGTGACTAAGATTATCTTTTTGTCAAAGCCCTTAATCTAGGAGTCGTTCGATAGCAACCAAAAGAGACAAAACCACTTTAGAAGAGGAAAAAAGGTTTGTGTATCGTTAAAAGTTGTACTGTAGAACCAAACCTTAATACCAAAGAAACTAACTTAAAAATATACCTTAAAAGAAGAAGTCTAAATAATATGATTTTAGTTATTTTCTTTATTTCATTTTCAAAACGTACATCCAAACAAGCGTCTGTAACGAACCAAAATCCGGGTTTCGTTTTTAAATAAATAAATATTTCTAATTAATATTATGGTGAAAATAATATTTTAGAAATAAGTTGAAACAAGTGGGTTTCAAGTTAGTGATGGGGTTATATTAGTTGTTAACTAATTTTGGAATGAAATGGATGAAATGGAAGATGAGGGGCTAAACTTGTAAATATGTCAAATCTGCCATATTTGACTTGATGAAGTCAAAATTGAGCCATTTGGTGTGTTGGGTCGTTCATTTGCAAGAGAAAAGGGGAGAAAAGAAACTTTGTAGCTAAATATTGCAATTAGAGCTTGAATTGTGAAGGTTTTGACTTGCACATCACCTTCCTAACATCAAGTAAGTGATAATCTTCCATTTGATTTCACCATTGTTGAGTTAGTAAGTGGGTTTTGTAGAAATCCAAAATTTGATGATGCATAGGGTTAATTAGTGTTAGATTGTTGATAATCTAGCTAAACTAAATGTAAAGAATGGTGAATAACATTTTAGAACCGTTTGATTTTGATTATGAGAAGTTAGGGTTCATAATAGAAAGAATTAGGGGGTTTTAGGGTTATGATGTTAGGATGATGAATTAATAAATGATTAAGTGTTTATATGATGTTAGACTTGAAAGAACACTAAATTAATCTAATGTTAAAGATTAATTGAAAAGTTAGTGTTAAAGATTGGTAATGAAACTCAAGTAGGTGAGTTTGGGTGGAAAGAGGTTGTTTGGATATGAGTATAACCCAAACGGGTCAGTTTAGGTTGGAAATGGAAGATTGGGTTGTGAACCCAATTAAATTGTGATTTTGATGTATGATAGATTACTAAACTAGGTGTATATGTTTAGGTAATCAAATTGCAAATCTTGAAGGGGGAACGGGATCTTCAAATCCAAAAGGTAAGTGCTCTTGCACTTACTTAGCATTGTTGATAAATGGTGATACGTGTAATATGTTTGCATATTATGTTATGTGTTATGAATGTGAATAGAGGTGTATGAATATGTGAATGAATGTAGTTATAGTTATAATACTATAACGGAAATGTGGTGATGAAGTTATGGTCAAAGTACCATAATGGAAATGTGATGAAAATGTGTTATGTTTGCATACCATGTTGTGTGTTATGAATGTGTACGAATGTGTATGAATTTGTATGTACAAGTGAATGAATGTAGTTATAGTTGTAATATTGTAATGGAAATGTGGTTATGAGGTTATGGTCTAAATATCATAATGGAAATGTAGTTATGAAGTTATGGTTTAAATACCATAATGAAAATGTGGTGATTAAGTTATGATCTAAGAATCATAATGAAAATGTGGTGATGAAGTTATGATCTAAGAATCATAATGGAAATGTGGTGATGAAGTTATGATCTAGAATCATAATGAAAATGTGGTGATGAAGTTATGGTCTAAGTGCCATAATGGAAATGAAAATGAGTTAAATAGGATGGTTAAAAGAAAATACTGAAATTTGTAAGGTGATATGTAGCCTAATGACAAATTTGATGGAAATTGGTCAAATGGGTGAAAGGGTGAAAACAAGTAGATATTACTTGTTTTGGGAATGTTGTGATAAAGTTATGGCCTATGAGGCATAATGAAAATGGAAATGTGATAATTATGAATGATAAATGAAAAGAATGAAACTTGTAAGATATGCAAGTGATATGTAGCCTAATGACAAATTGGGTGAAAACAGGTCAAATGGGTGAAAGGATGAAAACAAGTAAATATTACTTGTTTGTTATGTTTGATCTTCATTACTAATGGTGATATATGTGGTGTTATGTACGAAAAACTCCGATGTAGTCAAAGTCAAGTCCAAGGCGTTGACGGGTTCTCGTATGTGTATATGATGATTTGGGGGTTAAATAGAAATCTTTAAATGGTTGTTAATGATGCATGATATATGTAGTTTTTGGTATAAAGAATAATGTTTGAATGTTAGAACCAACCCCAAGTGTTAAATTAGAAAAGTTAAAAATGGATTTTTGGAGTGTATGACCTAAACTGGACATACTGTACGCTGGTTTTAGCATACAGTACGCCCGGAGAGTACAGTACGCTCATAAACCACTGTCATACGTTGGTTGTACGCTGATTTGTCTTTTTAGCCGTCCTAAGGGTTGTATATCATTACCGCAAAAAAAATATTAATAAAATAAAAATTCTTGGGACGAATGCTTCCACGTGTTAAATGTTTAAAATACTGGTGTTTAAATTAAGGGTGTTACAACGTCTAACTTTAAACTATCGGCGCTCTAACCATAACCGTAACGATTCTTTTCGCAGTTTTTACAAAGGTCTCATTCCACTTTGGGGTCGTAACTTACCGCGTAATAAGAATATTGCATGCTATCAAATTATCATAGTGACAAAGATGATCTTTTATTCCTTTTGGACACATTCATCAACATGACATAGTTTTGATGCTTACAGCAACCCAACAATTTGTTGACTTGGCAACAGCTATAACTTACTCGTTATATAACTGTCACAAGAACACACTTTTAAAGACATGGGCCAACCCCATCTTGATCAACACATGGTATGCAACTCAGAAGCCAACAAAAGTTGAAGAAATAAATTTCCTATGTCTCCTAACAGATTGTCATTTCAAACGTGTAAATCAAACATAATTTTCATTTTATTGATTGTAACTATCATCTACTTTTGGTATTTACCAAACATACAGTTCCGGTTACACGACACTCGATAAATAAATAAATAAAAATAAAATAATAATACAGTATTAAAGTATGACTATAAAGGGAATGAGAAGAAGCATACTTGAAGAATGAGTTGGTTTTGAACAACTTAGGTTTGTTCCAGCCCATGACAGCTCAGCATCTCCTGAATTTAGGTAAAAGCAACAGCATGTGATGAGCGTATCCCTCTGTAGTAGCTCCAAAGTAGTTATTTAAGATACAGCCTAACATTGTTCACAATATCACATGTTCATCACCTTCCTTCCCTCTTCCTGCCTATTTCTTTTACCTATACCATAATAAATATAACTATCTTTATAACTGTTGCAGAATAAATATAACTTTTTTTAAAAAAGGGCTAGATCCAAGATTCAATTTTTAGACAAAATAGATAAAGATTCATGAAAACTTGTTGAATCTTTAGCAAGAACATAGAGACTTACATGAAAACTTGTTGAAGCTGTTGCAAATTATATGTTTAGTTAGTCATTGTGATCCGCTTGCGTTTATTAGACATGGAAAAGAAAATCTGAGTCCATGATTTCTTCTTCTTGACTGGTTGAACCTTCTCATCCTTCTTCTCATGAAGTTCATTCATGTACAAGACAACAGCCTGAAAACCATATATCAGTAAAATTAGTTAGCTTAAATACTGGGAAGGAAAGTTTTAACCTCTAATCATACAAAATAATGAAAATGAGAATTCACCCGAGCGCCTTTATCAAGAACATCGCGTGGTGGTATTTCCAAAGGGTTCCCTTCAGTTTTCAATACTTGTAACTTTGATAGCATACGGAATGAATCTGGAAGAACTCTTATTTGATTGTTGCTCATATCCAGTTCTTCAAGATTCTCAAGGTTGCCAATGGACCTTGGTAGGGATCTTAGGTCAGCAAAGTTGTTGCTGATGTTGATTTTTACAAGAGTGGTAGCAAAACATAAGCTCTCAGGCACTGATTCAACTTCATTGAAACTTAAATCAAGCTCCTTTATGTTTGTCAGTGATGACATGGTGGTTGGCAGCCTGCTGATGTTATTGTACCGAACGGATAGCGTTTCTAACAACGCTAGTTTTCCTACAGCTTCAGGTAGGGCTTTAAGTTTGTTGTAGTCTGCAAGAAGCTCTTTGAGTGAGACACAATGACCAATAATATGTGGGATTTCTTCAATATTATTGGTTTCAATGTTCAGTTTCTGTAGCTTAACAAGTGAACCAACTGATTCTGGAAGAACAGAGAGGTTATTTGAGCTCAAATCAAGCTCTTGAAGATGGATCAATCTGCTCAAGCTAGCAGGAAGAGACGCCAACTGGTTTGCCCGTAGATCAAGATAGACCAAACTGAGAAGATCATCGAAAGATTCGGGGAGTTCAATGATTTTATTGGAATGCAAATCTAGCTTTGTCAATGATGAAAGACCTGAAATGGAAGATGGTAATGTAACAAGACGATTTTCTGATAGATCTAGTGTGATTAAACCAGATAACTTCCCTATTGAATCAGGAAGCCATTCAATCTGATCCATCAATTTACTACAAAGATTTAGATCTTTAGTTCCTTTCTTTGCAGACACTTCAATCAAACTAGCAAGCTTCATAAGATTCAATTTTGAATCAACTTGTCCTACAAAATGAAACCATCATTTCAGTCAAACTTCCAACACATGACAATAAAACAAACAATGTTCACAACTCACCAGAAGCAACAGCAGGTTTTAGTGTGGAATCCACAATCTGAGGCTTTAAAACATCACTAGATTGAAACCCTGATCTTATCCCATCGCCATTGAACACCGACTTTGACTTGCTCACATAGCTATCATCTCTAGTAACCAACTCAGCCGTTCTTACAGGCTCCTTGTCATAATACAAGCTCGAAATCGGTTTAGCAGCCACACTCACCACGTTTGGCGAAACGTAACTAGAAACACTTGTCGAAGTCGATGCACCCGACTGGCTATTATTCGGACCACAACAAGTGGAAGCTCTCAGAATCATTTCATCAAACAGTTGGTGATAGTTTTCAAGATCCACCAATTTAACAGCTTCCCTCTTCTGTTCATCACTCTGAAACCTCACAAAATTCTTCTGCATCTCCACCAACACATTAAACAGCTCATCAGGAACATCCTTCCGCTTCTTCTGCCTACCTATAGCTTCGATTTTCGCTTGTTCTTCGGCCTCCAAATTCCGAATCAGTATCTTCGCACCTTCAACGTCCTCAATTCCAGGCCGTGGAGGAAGCGACCTGTGAATCCTCATTATCTCCTCCAACACTTCATCTACTGATTTAGTACCAAAATCCATTCTTCCACAAAACCTAATTTCAAAATTCATCAAATACACCAATTAGGCAATTACTACTAGAAAGTATATATCTATATAACATGAATGAAGAAACAATTACACAGAATGAGAACAAAAACGTTCTGAAAGTTAGGTTTTCCGGTAAACCAGGTGAAATCGCCGGCGGCTAGCTTCTAGAAGCATCGGCGTTGACAAATTTCCATTTTGCTTCTACAAAACAAACACATTATATAATAATTGCATTCGAATCTGATAAACAGAATCAGTTACAACAGATCCTGAATGTTTTATAACTTTTATTGAAAAGGAAAGAAGAGGATATGAATTTTGATAATCTGAATGCAAATTAAAATCTAGGAAAAGAAAATGAAATGAAATCAAACCATGAAGAGTGTGGACTTGAATTGACTTGTGAGTGGAATAGGATCAGCGGATAAAGAATGAAAATGAATTTATTCGTGGAATAGAAGGGCGGCGGCTACTGCGTGTGTGTGTGTGTGTGTGTGTGTGTGTGAGAGAGAGAGAGAGAGAGAGAGAGAGAGAGAAGCAAGGATGAGCATCCAGGTTGTTTCGACTTTCGGGTTAGTTATTACTTATTATTTAGCCTATTGACATTGGAGAAATGACCAACAATATAATAATGTAATTTAAGTAGTTTCTTTCTTACGTTGGGTTGATTTCATTTGTTGAGTTTGATTCTTGATGTTTAGACTCTTGTTTTCGGTCTAAGTTAGATTGGTTGTGTTGGGTTGAGTTTTATCTGATCCTAAATTAGAAAGATTAGTTTTCTCTTTTGGAAAAAAAAATAACGACTGGACAGGATGGGTCGGGTTCTACAATGCAAGAGCAACGCGGCGCCTCTCGAAGCTATATGAGGCAGATAGTGAGATAGACAAACCAGATCAACTATACCGACAATAAGAGCATACAGACCCTTTGAACGATAAATGATAAATCTTCCTACACGAGGGGATCCAAGCAAGGCTAAGGGATTGTATGTTCAAGCACTGCTACTTGATCTAAACCTAAATGCAAGGATTTTTCAAGCAACGTTATATATACATGTATAGTTATGTGAGAAAATATACACGCCTATAGTCAGGGGCGGATGCATTCTTGTGTCAGGGGGGACACATGCACCCCCTCAACTTGGGCTTTTAGTACAAAAATGTCTACAAGTTTAAGGATAAAACATACCTTTAGAAACTCCAAAGCCACCTTCTAACAAAATTCAAATGCCCCCGACAAGAAGTGCACTTCTTGGAATTAGAACCCATAGTGAGCGGTGGATTAACAATTGAGAGGGCTGCTTAAAATGGGGAATTAATTAAATCGAGATAGCTAAGAGTGAAATCTTTTTTATTCATTTTATAGCAATTTTTAGAATATAGATAGAGTTTTTAATAGTTTTCAGATTATATTTTAGCTAATTTGGTCATTTGATATTTTTAAAATCGACCCGTTTTGACCCCAACTTATTTTGGTTTTTGAACTTGTTTTGGTCAAAACCCGTTTTAACTCAAACCAGGACCTACTATAAATTGACACGTTCTGACTCGAGCTCGTTGTGACCTATGACCCGACCTAAGCTGAGTTTTTACCGACCCATTTTGAACCGAGTTTTTCTTACCCGATTTGTTTTGGGCGAACACCTTTTGCACCCCCCAACAAAATTCCTGGATCCACCACTGCCTATAGTTTATAAGATACGCGAATACATGGTCGTGTATTTGCTTACGCTCACATATCTGACTTTGTGTTTTATTAATATGTGTGTTATGTCCTACGTGAATTACATTGTATAAAACCTTAACGGGTCAATTTGGTGATTTCATCGATCTTTGATCAATAATGGTAATTATGGTAGGTTAAGGTTTGGATTAAGTTGTATGGACCATTCTTGGTCATAGGAGATGAACTTTTGTTCATAGCATGGGTGTTTTGACTCAATTGGTGGTTTTATGATTTTTAGATTACTAAACAATAAGTGTAACTGCTTAGTTAATCGGAGTGCTAAGGTTGAAGATGAACTTGGTTCGTCTAGCATTTAAGGTAAATGTTTTTACACTTACTTAGTAATTGGTATTTGACTGGTTCATATTGTTGTATTACGAATTTATGCCTTGGTGAATTCGAGTTGTTCCATACACATTATTAGGTGTTAAATTATATGTTATTTGGAGTGTTTGATTAATCAAGATTCGGATGTTAATTAATGTGATAATTAGTGTGTTTAATGAATCATGATTTGGTGTGTGTTTGTGTTTGCAAACAAGAAAAATGTGAAGTTATATTTCTCATGGGTGTCTTGAGGTTGTGACATTCATGGGTGAATATGTGGAGTCATGTCCCTCATGGGTATTTTGAAGGCATGATTTTTACGGGTGTTTAAGTGGAGTCACAATCCTCATGGGTGCTTTGAGGTTGAGAACTCCACGTGTGTATGTGAAAACATGATCCTCATGGGTGTGTCCAGGACATATTCTTCACAGGTGATGGTGAAATCATTAACCTCATGGGAGATTTGAGAACATAATCTACACAGGTGTTACACGAAGTCTTGCACTTCACAAACAATTGAATTGTGTTGATTATTGGACTTTGTGTGGTTAGAAAACAAGTATATGTGTGTTAAATACTTGTTATATGTAAGAATTTATAGAAATTGTGATAATGGAATGTGTTGTCAGTGAACATGGTTGTGTTCATTATGAACATGCCCATGTCAGAAACTTTGTTTCTTTAGGTGTTGTCAGGGGGAACATGGTCGTGTTCATTCTGAACACAGTCATGTCATATATATTTTTAAGTTCCATGTGTACCGTCAAAACGTTCTTATTTTTATTTACCTTGTTCATAATTGAGCCGCCGCTAAGCGCGCCCGCACGGGTACCTTTTACTAGTTTGATGTTAAATAGTAAATAAATACACTGTTTTTGTTATTAATTTAAGGTTAAATAATCAATTTCCATCAAAGGTAAACAAAATTTATCATTATATTTGTAAGGTGCATATTCTATCCATCTCATTTAGAAGTGTCGGTGGTACTTTTAGCTCCTCAACTTTGTGAAATGTCATAACTTATCCCTTAACTTTATAAAATACCACGTTGATCCTCTCAAGTTTCTAAGCTTTCGGCTTTACCACTTTAGTATATATAATATAATTTTTCTCAATAACTTTTGTTCATTGATTTTTTTAGAAAAAAACTAATTTGTGGTTGTGTTTAATTTTCTTTTCTTGGCGTCAGGTTATAAATTTTGTTGAAGAGGGAGCTGCATACAAAATAGGGTATCTTTAGGTATCGTTGGTTATATCGACTGACAGTAACATGTTGGTACCATGAATTATGAGACCGACAACGACTGAAAAGCATCGGTACCGTTATATAACTGTTTTTTATCTATGTTTTGATCTCCACAAATGAGTCATTGTAACTTTATATGTTTCTTTTATTTATTTAACCACGTTTCCTTTTGTGTTTAGCTACGTTAATATCACCAACTAACCGTTTAATATCTACCTTTCGTCACGAAACACATACCCAATTTTCTTGTTATATTTATTTTAACATAATTTAAAAGATGTTTCTTATTTTTATTCACATAATTATTTTTGTCATTTTATCTGCTACTAATATAATGATAATAAAAATAAATGAATAATTGATTGTATAATAATTACAAAAATGTGGGGCAAATAAAACCATCCATACATTATATCTTACATTTTGTTTTATTATAACTTACTAGCTTAGAACCTGTGTACTACACGGCATGAAAAAATATTAAGATATAAAATTCTTAAATTTTTATATATATTTTACTAAGTTAAAATCCCGTGTATTACACGGGTTGAATAAATAAAATGTTATATACTTAATTAGTAATAAGAAAATTATATTTTTAAAAACTCGTGCAATACACGGGTTGAATATACCAGTGTATTACATCGGTTGATTAAAATATAATGTAATTTGTTAACACACACGTCAAAATATGTATTTAAAAATGTAATTTGCCATGACAGTTATAAGCTCTGTTAAATCATATTAAATTCATTTGATTGATGATACAATAATGATTTATAATCAAATAATAAGTATGTGTAATTAGATTTATATTAAACATCTAAAAATAAATTCTTTTGATATCATTATTTAATAGGAGAGGGAGGTGGAATAATAATGATAAAAATGAACCACAAAGTGACACGTGTTCATAGGATTTTTATCTGTTAATACAAAGATTATTATTTAATATAATTATTTAATAGGAAAGAAAAGCGAAATAATTAATAATTAATAGGAGAGAGAGTCGGGAAAATAAGGATGAAGTGTAACCAGAAAGTGACACGTGGCATAAAAGATTTTTATTTATTATGTTAGTAAGATTATTATTTTATTGTGACATTCAACATCTAATAACCGTTAAATTGACCGACTCTTTACTTTTCAGGTATATAAAGAATGTCAATAAATACAAATCTATACTATCCAATAAATAAAGGTTTTTTAATGTCACGTGTCGTCTTCATATATTCATTCTAATCAATTTTTTCCCGCCTCTCTCTCTTATTAAATACATTTCCATTTTTAAAGAAAATATTATTTATAATAGAGTTAATTACATGGATAGTCCCTGTGGTTTGTCAAAAGTAACAAGTTCAGGTACTAATAGTTTGAAGTTGCAAGTTTGGGTACTAACTTTTATTTTTGTAACACTATTAGGTACTAAGACTAACGTTCGTTAACTTTTTTGTTAAGTTGGAGTTAAATAACTTTTTTACCCTTTGACTATTTTTAATAGGGACTACCTATGTAACTGTTACTATTAACTGGGACCATTTATGTAAAAGTCACCATTTCCTTGTTCTCCTATCTTCCTCATTTGACCTAAAAACACCTCCTCCACCACTGCAACAGTAGCCTCTCCCTATCCCATTTATTTCCGGTCGCCGCCCCTGAAAGAACTCCAGCGATTGAGACCTGTCTCCTGTGTCGGATTCCTTTCACCATCTTATATTCGACTTCCTCTTTGGGTTATCAAACGATGATGGTTCTCATTATTCTCTCAAATTTGCAGAGTTGTGTCCAAATTGTTGACTACACCATTGCATATATGAAGCCACCGATTGCAAGATTTCAAGGTATGTGAAGCTAATTTGTTCTCTGTTTGAACTGAATGCCAAATCATGAGAGATTTTGAAATGGTGAGTTATAGTGGCAAAGGGGTAAGGTTAAAGGTGCAGTAGCAATTAACGTCTTATGTTTGATCACAGAACCCAGAAATTCAGAATTGAGGGCTTACACAATGACGATGGTGGAGAAAGAGATGAGGGGGCGTGGATTTGAACTGGACATTGTTGTGATTATGTGTGAAGAATATGATTTAGATTTAAGTTTATTTATTTAATATTTTATAGAAATTACACAAATGATCCCTATCATAAAATAGAGTTAGTTATATAAATGGTCCCTTAAGTAATTAAAGGATAATTTGGTCATTTTATCTAAACTTAACAAAAAAGTTAACGAACGTTAGTCTTAGTACCTAATAGTGTTACAAAAATGAAAGTTAGTACCCAAACTTGCAACTTCAAACTATTAGTACCTGAACTTGTTACTTTTGACAAACCACAGGGACTATCCATGTAATTAACTCTTTATAATAATAAAACACATTTATTTTAAATTATATATTATTAAAAAAAACTTTAAAATTTAATTATGTAACTTTAATTTTTAGTCAAATAATAAATGAAAATCAAATTACATTAAATAGTAATTAACGTATTTTTGAAACCCAATTATATATTAATTTTTACATATTTTGAATTTTGTTTCTATCATTAGTATATGATATATTTTTACACATTTAAAATATATATATAAAAATTTAAGAATTTATATATTGATGTTTTTCACCCCGTGTGTAATACATGGGATATAAACTAGTATAAAATATAACTAGGTTAGAATCTCGTGTATTACACGGGTTAAATAAATATAATGTTATTAAATATAATATAATAATAAATTACGTTTTTAAAAACCCGTGTTTTACATGAGTTGAATAAAATATAATATAATCTCTTAACACATGCACTGTCAAAATATGTCTACTTTAACATGACAATTATAAATTATATTAAGTTAATTTTTAAAACATTTTTTAACTTGTTATTTTTTCTATGTAATTGATAAATAGTAATCAATATTAAATTCATTTGTTTAATGATATAATAACAGTTCATAATTAAAGTATTCATAATTAGATTGATATTAAATATTTAAACATATATTCTTTTAATATAGTATTTAATATGAGAGAGATGCGAGAAAATAATGCTAAGAATGCACCAGAATGTGACACGTGTCCCATAATTTACTTGTTTATTAAGTAGTATAGATATATCATATGGAAATTGGCGATAGCCGTATTCCATAATGATTTTTCTTTAAGATACGATATATATACTCCTCTATGTTAAATTAAAGTAACCGTAGTAGAGGCGTAATCTTACACATGAGGAGTAATCTTTACTCAGAAGGAGTAAACTGGTCAGCACGACCAAGCCGGTTCGAAAGACCATCCTTTAGCAGAGGGGTTGCCCATTTGACCGCACTAGACGTTACCGTCCCTAGAACTCTGCTAACCAGGGGCTCTGCCCCTGAACCTCGTTGTTTAGTGGGCTTAGCATCAGAAGTCATAACATCATCAAACAAGTGTGCACTCCACACTTTCTAACTTTTTTGATATTTCAATATAACTTCTCATTTGGTCACGATGGTAATGCAAATTAAGAGGTTAACAATATTAAGCCCTCTTAAAAAGAGCATTAAACTAGGCATAGACCCTCTCACTTTTCTTCCATTTGTAATAAATACATGTAACTATGATACAACACCAAACGTATTCTCATTCTCTCATAAGTTAAAAATATTTCACAACACCACTTGAATGATTAATCTTAAGAACTAAGCATGAACATCAACTGATATTATGTTTCTAGGCACTTGTGATATGTTTGGATCAGTGTCATCGTTAATAAAACCACTGATAAGTAACAATCTCTATGTATGTGTTTAAATGAGTTATGAAATAGTGATACCATTGTCTAAACCTCGTGCCTTAAATAGCAAATTCCAGTCTACGTGTTGTCATTTCCTCCTCATATACTTACATAAAGAAAATGGATAGTATATGTGTTAAATTTCACGCACGTATAATGTTTGTTATGATTTGGTATGATGGTTGATGTTAAGCGATTGAGAAGTTGATATGTGCATGCTCGTTTGCGTACAACATGATTTTAGCATAAAAAATGATGTGATTTTCTAATGATAAGCGAGCGGAAGTAGATACATTACCAATGATTCACGTACCTTATGTCAATTTTGTTATCCAATTTTTGTGAGAAATTTTAAAACTTCTTTTATAAAGTTATTTAAACAAGTTTTATAATATTTAATAATTTTTTATAACTTTATGTACCAATATGTATAACAATTTTTAACATTTACCGTATATTTGCATTCATTTTTTAAAATATTTTAAGGCTCATTTTGTGTAATTTACCAATTTCAACATCTTAGAATCCTCCATTTTGTATAACCGTATTTAACGTTAACAAGTGATAACAACTTTATTCTTTATCCTTGGTTGTTCATCATGTTATTGCTCTTTCTTGATATATGTGTATGAGACCAACAAACACCACAATTATTCATTTCCAATACACGTAACACTAAGAGACTACCTCTAAATCAAGCAGAGGTAGATTGTGTTTGGTTCAGATTTTGTCAGACTCTTAATTGTTCATCTAAGCTCATAATGGTTCAGATTAAAAATAATACTAGACCATTAAAAGTTTTTAATGGTTCAACTCTTAATGAACCAAAGAACCCTAACAAATATGTAAACCCATATCAATCAAAAAGTTGGAAACTAAAAAGAACACATACCCATGATGAAGAAAACATACACAAATCACAACCCAAAAATATGTTTAGCCAAACTTGATGAACACACCAGAATATGTAACACTGCAACACAGACACACACAAATACCTCAGTTAACACAACTATTATTCTCAAAACACACTAGATCTAGACATCTAGTGATGGAAGGTAGGGTGAGCAAACCTTAACCGTTGATCAAAATTAACCGATAATTGAACCGTTACCGAATCAAATTAACCGATAACTGAAATTAACCAAAAATTATGATTAAGATTCTTCGTAGATGGTTGGGTTCGTATATATGTAGACACTAGTTTAGATCCCGTGTCTATACACGGAATGTAAAATATTAATATATAAAAATTTTAAATCTTTATTTATATATTTTACAGAGTAAACTTCAGTTTTCGTCCCTGAGGTTTGCACAAAACTTCAGGTTTCGTCCCTATATAACACATTTCATCCATGACGTTTGATGTTTTAACACTTTACGTCCCTAGTCCCTAACTCCGTTAAGTTTTATGTTAGTTTTTGTGCAAATTTACTAATATATCCCTCATCCCTTCTTCTTCTTCAACTATTAGGCCCAAGAAGCAATTTTGACTCCATTTTTTACACTCCACATTTTTACACTCGTCAAACAACAGCCGGTGGTGGTGCTAATCGGAGAACGACGACGATAACCACGGCGAACCAGGTGGTGGGGGATTCACGTGGTGAAAACCGTTTTCGTCGTCAGAACACCATACTCGTTTCGTTTCCGCTGCCATCAGGTCTCACCTTAGCCTCCGCCACCGTTGCTACGGCGGAACCCTAGATGGGGTGTCGCCGTAAAACTCATCCCGTCACCATCTCCGTCGTTTAACATCGTCACCGTCGCTATCTAGGCCACCCAACGCCGCATGCTACCTTGTCTCCACCTCTGTCTCTGCTTCCTGGAAAACCCTAACCACCACCGCCGCCGCTTCTGTTGGAGCCATCAAGACCCGTCATTGGTCAGGGGGAGATGGTGCCGAAGAGCCGGTGGCCTGAGAGGGGTCGCGCCAGAGTAAAGTGTCATTCATGTTATTGAGTCTCATATATTTTATTGAGTCTGATGAAGAAGAAGAGGTGAGGGGTATATTAGTAAATTTGTTCAAAAACTAACAGAATACTTAACGGAGTTAAGGACAAGGGACGAAAACTGTTAAAAAATAAAACATTAGGGATGAAATGTGTTATAGAGGGACGAAACCTGAAGTTTTGTGCAAAGCTCAGGGACGAAAACTGAAGTTTACTCTATTTTACATGTGTAAAAATATATTTACATATACTAAGGATAAAAACAAACTCCAAATATGTAAAAATTAATATATAATTGGGTTTACTATTTAATGTAATTTGACTTTCATTTACTATTTGATTGAAATAAAAATTACATAATTAACTTCAAAGTTTCTTATAATAAAAAATAATTTAAAATAAATGTATTTTATTACTATAATTAATATTTTCTTTAAATATATATTATTAGAGCAAATGGTATGGTCAAGTGAGGGTGAGGCATGAGACCCCCTCATATCGTGAACCACCTTGTAACACCGCCCCCTCGTCAAGTGAGGGTTAGCCGTGAGCCACAGGCGTGAAGTTCTTCACGTAGAGGAGAAGCACATTTTCAAATGGGTAAACGGTAATAAGACCGTTTGCAACGGTCAAATTAAAAAAAATATTTTTAATAACCCACTATAAATATATATCTTCTTTACCTATAAATTACACAAATAATCATACCATTCTTTTACAACTTTATACTTATTTTTATAAAAATGTCTTCATCTTCAAGCGACGAAGCCCTAAATATAATGTTACGTGCTTTCTCAACGGCGGCGCTTCAGTGGTGGTAAGAAGCTGAATCCTCACAACCTATAAACGAAGTGCTCGTCTTAATCGTGATCGGATGGCCGCTAACACACTCCTACACAAAGACTACTTTGACGAAGGGTGTACTTACAACGAGGTGCAATTTAGTACCCGGTTTAGATTGAGCCGGAATTTATTTTTAAGAATTAAAAATGATTTGGATAGAGAGGTTCCTTGATTCCGCCAACGGCTAGATGCAAGAGGTAGGATTGGTTTTACGTCCATGCAAAAGTGTACCGCGTCGATTCGTCAAATGGCGTATGGCACCGTAAGTGATTCGTTCGATGATTACCTGAAGATGTCTTCCCGAACTATCAAGTCTTGTAATTACAAATTTTATAAAGCTATAATTAAATTGTATCATAGTAGACATTTACGTAAATAGTCGTCTAGCGACATTCAACAATTATATGCGGCCCATGAAGCTAAACATGGCTTTGTCGGGATGCTCAGTAGCATCGATTGTACGAACTGGGAGTGGAAAAACTGTCCCAATGCGTGGCGAGGTCAGTTTTCACGCGGGGATCATCCTCGTCCTAGTATTATGCTTGAAGTTGTGGCTTCATATGACTTATGGATTTGGCATGCGTTCTTTGGCGTTGCGGGTTCCGACAATGACATTAACGTTCTTAATCAATCGCTTATATTTGACGATATGATAAACGGAACCGCACCTGACACGTATTTTGAACTTAGAGGGACACTTTACCAACGTGGGTATTATCTTACTGATGGAATATACCCCGAATATGCTACAATTGTTAAGTCTTTTACGTGTCCCGAAGGTATTAAATGTACAACTTACAAAAAAGCTCATGATGCGGCAAGGAAAGATATCGAATGAGCGTTTGGTCTCTTGAAGAATAAGTGGCATATTATCGAACGACCGGCTCAATCTTGGTCTCAAACGAGAATTAGGAACATAATGTATGCTTATGTAATTTTGCATAATATGATTTTGGAGGACCAAGGAGTGACAATTTATCAATATAACCCAAATGAAGAGGAGCCAACCTACGAAGAAATTGGCGAAGATCAAAAGCGAAAAAACCGTCAACAAATACAACACTGGGATATTCATGATGCACTCAATATGCCATAAATTGTCCAAGAGACATTGTTGTTTATCTGTAAGTTTTATCCCTTTATTGGACCTATAATAACCTTTACATTTGGTATTCTAGAAGAAAAATACAAAGAAGTTGCATTTGGACATTTATTAGCTAAATGTTCTGTATCTCCACATATAAAACACTTGCATGTTCTAGATAAACATAAAGAAGTAGAAGATTCTACTGATATCAACAAACTTATAAACAAATTAAGTAAAACACATATTAACGTTCTCAAGATTTTAATTAAATATTAGGTTTTTATGTTTATTATGTTTTTTTAATTTATGTAATTTTATTTATGGAGATTTTATTTAATGTAATTTTATTTATATAAATTTAATAAATAATTTTATTAAAAAATTATAAAATGTATTTAATGCTCACGCAACACTCATTCAATTGGGTATTTCCCTTGCCAAGTGAGTGTGGTGTGAGAAATGAAGAAAATAACATGACGCCACGTGACAACCACTTTTCCCCTTACTTGAGCCTCACTCATTTGGGTATACCACATGCTTTTATTAAAAGATAGAAATGCATTAAATAAGAGAGAGAGCCGGGAAAAAATGATGAGAATGAATATACAGGTAACACGTGGCACTAAAAACCTTTATTTATTATATAGTATAGATATGGTGGTAGATGTGAGTTCACTAGAAAACTCATTTTCATAAGAAAACCAAAAAACTCCTACTACGTATGTATAGTATACCCAAAAACCCAACCCACCCCACCCCCAAAAACCTAACCCCCCCACCCCACCTGTAACATCCCAAAAATAAAACGACAGTTATAATAACGGAATAAACGAACGAGGCATGGCGGGTCGGGTCGGGTCGGATGGGTCAGCTGGCTATAAATAGCCTATGCCACCGTTTTTCTCTCATTTGCAACTTTTAGAGAGAGAAACCGTAGAGAGATAAAGTTGGCGAATCGACCTGAGACTTCAGCAAAGTGTTACTCCATAACTCGTGAGAAGAACCTCCGGATCAGAAACTCGATTCAGGTAACAATCCGACCTAAATCTGAGTTTTAGTTCGTTTTTGGGTTTTTCGGGTTTTGGGTGAAAAGGTAAGGTTTGAACGGATGAAACTGAAAGATAGACATGGATTTGAGTTCCTTAATGGAAAACGAACGTTTTGAATGCAACAGGTTCGGGATCTTGACATGATCAGACCCGAATGAGAAAGTTAGGGTTTTTCGCGAAGAACAGGTCGTGCGCACTTGCTAAGTGCGCACGGAGCAGGTCCTGCGCACTTGCTAAGTGCGCAGGAGGAGGGACCTGCGCACTTGCTAAGTGCGCAGGAGGAAGGACCTGCGCACTTGGTAAGTGCGCAGGAAGCATGGTCTGCGCACTTGCTAAGTGCGCAGGCAGTAGGGTCTGCGCACTTGGCAAGTGCGCAGACATCAGAACTGATTAAGTGAAGTCAGTATGTTAGAATGGTTAAACCGTTAGAGTCGGGATTGGTCTGATGTGTATTTAACTAATCAATTCAGATCGGAAGTGACGTTGTTGGACCTTCGTTTAGGACAACCCATATTAGCGTATCAGGTGAGTTCTAGAGCCCTCTTTTAAATGTTTTGTTAAATGTTTTGGGCTGGTGTGCATACTTACGAAATGATGTTTTAACGAAATGATGTTTTAACGAAACGATGTTTACGAAATGAAAGGTTATGAAGTGTTTTTGCCAAAAAGGTTTACGAATGTTTATGAACGGTCTAAATGAGGAAATGTTTAATGAAAAGGGAAAGAGGTAAAGGTTTAAAGAAGTCATTACAAATCTAATCTGTCGAATGAATGGAATTGACGAACGAAGTCTGGGAATATGATTCCCAGCCTTGTGGTAGATTATGGATAGCGAGCCATAGTTACCATAAGAACAACAGGGCAGTGTCTTGGTGGCCTGTCGATGGTTTTGATGTTGTACAACTGGTAAGGGAGTAACGACGGTTACTTGGGTGATGACGATCATCCTAAGTGAATAAGGTATGGGAAATCAATGACGGCGATACGTAACGGTTGATTCCCAAAGGAAAGATGCGTGTTGGGCAATGACGGCGATACGTAACGGTTGACCCCACGTAGTGAATGGTTGGGCAATGACGGCGATACGTAACGGTTGACCCTACATAGTGTATGGTTGTGGCAATGACGGCGATACGTAACGGTTGCCCACAACACCAAAGGTTCCTTCGGGGACCCTGTGACGCGTAAAGTAAGATACAGAATTAGATAACGATAATGTATGACTTAAATGAATGTTAAAATTTTTAATGAACGATCCGTTTAACGGTGTTTATGATTATGATGTTGATGATGATATGGGTACGAAACCTTTTTAAAGATGTTAGATTACTACATGCTTTTGTGAAAGGTTTTACTAAATGAATGATACGTTTTTGGCAAATGTTGATATTAAAGTTTTTATGAAATGCTAGAACTCACCAGCGTAGCTGACTTTTTAGTGTGCACATTCAGGTTAAGGCAGGTATGGACGATGGACGGTGATGCTTGGCAAGCGAGAAGAGTTACCCGGTCGATCATGAAGACTGGCATCCCGTTATGAGTTGTTTATGTTAAGTTTATGTATTTGACAATGTACGCTTCCGCATGTATGAACAAGTTTTTAGTTATGTTGAATGAATGATTCCGCTGCGTTATTTGATATTCATGTTTAAGAACTATTTGTGAATGAGTAAATCCAACGAGTGAGGCCTCCCGGGTTTGGGGCCTTACAAGTTGGTATCAGAGCAATAGTTTGAGAGATTCGGACACTCCCAGTGTCTGAACTTAAACGTTGAATGGGACCGAAAGCGGATGCCAGTACGGGTAACTCGAGCCACAACATCAGGTATGAAAAGTAGAGTATGTGTATGTAGTATGCCTTAGAAAGGGTTAGGAAAGGACTTGTGTTCTGATGGAATCACAAAGGTGGTCAAATAGAAATCGAAAGGTAGTGTAATGGTTAATTGCAGATGGCCAGTGTATATTAACATCTTACAGTACTTATTGAATTTTATTTGTTAACTAGCGTGATAACATTGGATTTCTTGTCTTATAGAACGAAATGGCGAGGAGAGGGAACGGAAAGCGTGGTGGCCGTACCGGTGGTCGTACCGGCGGTCGAAATGGTGGGCGTGGCAGGATTCCTGCGCGCCAAGAGCACAATGAAGAAGGAAGTGTTCACACTGAACCGGAGGTTAGTGTGCATGGAACTGAGCAGACACAAGTTGCAGAACAACCTTTCACTTTTGAACCAGAAGTGAGAGCAGCCATAGCTCGAGAGTTCTCCGAGTTGATGAAGAATTCTCTGCCAAGTCTGTTGGCTGAAGCATTAAAGAAAGTTAGTGGGGAAGGCGGATCTAGTGCGGCAACTGGTGCTCAGAAAAACGAGACCGACAACGCACCGCCTGCTCGCGGGTGCGACTATAAGTCATTTAAGGCATGTGACCCGCCGGTCCTGACTGGGAAGAAGGACGCGGTGGCTACTTTTGATTGGGTAATACGTATGGAAGCCGCCATCCGTCTGAGCGAGTGTCGAGCTAATCAAGTAGTAAAGTTTGCTGCTAACTCCTTGAGGGAGGAAGCATCCCACTGGTGGGAAGGTGTACGTCAGGCTAAGGGGGATGAGGTTGTTGACTCAATGATGTGGGCTGACTTGAAAACTTTGGTGATCAAGAATTTCTGCCCGAGGAACGAGATTGAGAAGGTAGAGAGGGAATTTCTGGGTTTGAAGGCCGGGAGCATGACGCACCGGCAGTACACAACCCGGTTCAATGAACTGGCACGTTTGGTGCCACATCTTGTTACGACGGAGGAAAGAAAGATTGCCTGCTATATTCAAGGGTTTCCGGACCAGGTCCGCACCTATGTTAAGGCAAACGCCCCTACTACCTATGATTCGGCAGTAGAGTTAAGTGGCGTGGTATTTGACGATCTGGCACTGAATGTTGTTGCCGTTGAAGAGCAAAAGAAGAGACCGAGCTTCTCAAATAAGCGAACTGGGGGAAGGATGTTTGGGGCTCGTGAAAAGAGAGCTCGGGTGAACTAGCCGACTGTTTGTAAGAAGTGTGAAAGAGAGCATGTAGGTGAATGCAGACTGGGATCTAACTTGTGTTTCAAATGTGGCAAGACCGGGCACTACGCCCGTGAGTGCACACAACACTACAAGTGCTACAACTGTGGGGATGTCGGTCATCTGAGTAGGGACTACCCGAAGCCCAGGATGGGGGAAACCGGGAAGGGAAAGGGCCCAGAAAAGAAGGGAGAGGGATCTCGTGCGAAGACGCGAGCGTACGCACTGACGCAGGATCAGGCTAGGAAGGATCCCGATGTGGCGTCAGGTACGTTCATCCTTGACAACACTTTTGTTTCTGTGTTATTTGATTCGGGTGCCAGTAAGAGTTTTATATCTGTGACTTTCTGTAAACGAGTGAAGTACACTGTCAGTAAGCTAGAAAGGGCCTTTAGCGTAGAAACCGCTGAGGGTAGGACTGCGAGAGTGACTGATGTAGTTGACAACTCCACGATAAAGATAGAAGGTCATAGATTCCCTGTCAGATTGTTTGTCATGGTTTTGGGAGGGTTCGATGTTGTGTTGGGTATGGATTGGTTAACTGCCAACGAAGCACAAATCATATGTAAACGAAAGATAATCCAACTCAAGGCTCCGGATGGTAGCAAAGTCGAGGTCTTTGGAGATCGTGACGCCCCGATGCCAAACGTCATCTCGATGATTAAGGCAACAAATTACCTGAGGCGCGGATGCGAGGCTTATCTGGTGTACGTAATTGACAAGTGTAAGGAAGTGAAGGAACTAGACGATATACCCGAGGTACGCGAGTACCCAGAGGTGTTTCTAGAGGATTTGCCTGGGATACCACCCGATAAAGAAATTGAGTTCCGAATTGACTTAGTACCAGATGCCCAGCCCGTGGCTAAGGCTCCATATCGACTAGCACCAGTGGAAATGAAAGAATTAATGGCACAACTAGACGAGTTACTTGAGAAAGGATTTATCCAACCGAGCATCTCGCCTTGGGGTGCTTCGGTGTTGTTTGTGAAGAAGAAAGATGGTTCGATGAGAATGTGTATTGATTATCGCGAGTTGAACAAACGAACGGTGAAGAACAAGTACCCTTTACCAAGGATTGATGACCTGTTTGACCAATTGCAAGGCGCAAGTTGGTTCTTGAAAATCGACCTTCGGTCCGGGTACCATCAATTGAAGGTAAGGGAAGAAGACATACCGAAAACTGCATTTCGCACGCGTTATGGACATTTCGAGTTCCGCGTAATGTCTTTTGGATTGACGAACGCCCCCGCAGCGTTCATGGATTTAATGAATAGGGTGTGTCGACAGATGGTGTGTCGACAGATGCTGGATCGATCGGTAATCGTGTTCATCGATGATATCCTCATCTACTCCAAGAATGAGGGTGATCACGCGTGTCACTTAAAGGAAGTATTGGAAGCTCTGAAGAAGGAAAAATTGTATGCTAAGTTCTCCAAATGCGCGTTCTGGCTTAGGGAAGTCCAATTCCTAGCTCACGTCATTAACCCGAACGGGATTATGGTTGACCCAGTAAAGATAGTGACGGTAAGGGAATGGGACATTCCTAAGACGCCAACTGAAATCCGTAGTTTCTTGGGATTGGCAGGCTACTATCGGAGATTCATCCAAGACTTATCGAAATTAGCTTCGCCGTTGACGAAGTTGACTCGGAAGGAGTTAAAGTACGAATGGGGTTCGACCCACGATGAGGCGTTTAAGGAATTGAAGGAAAAGCTAACTCAAGCTCCAGTCTTGGCCCTTCCCGAGGGCAATGAAGACTTAGTGGTATACTCTGACGCTTCGGGTCAGGGATTGGGATGCGTATTGATGCAACGCGGGAGAGTGATCGCGTACGCGTCACGGCAGTTGAAGATTCATGAAGCTAATTATCCGACTCACGATTTGGAGCTTGCTGCTGTCGTGTTCGCATTGAAAATCTGGAGGCACTACCTTTACGGGGTGAAATTTACTATTTACTCCGACCACAAAAGTTTGAAGTACTTCTTCGAACGGAAGGAACTTAATATGAGGTAGAGGCGATGGTTGGAATTGTTGAAAGACTATGACTTTGAAATAATGTACCATCCTGGAAAGGCAAACGTGGTGGCTAACGCTCTAAGCTGAAAGGATGTGCCTACTCCTATTAGAGTGAAAGCTTGCCAGTTGGTGGTAACATCGGACGTGATGAGAGAAATTGAAAAGGCTCAAGATGAGGCACTTAAGGAGGAAAACATAAAGAAGGAAAGGATGGTTGGCCAACAGGACAAGTTGGAATATAACACCCTTGGTGTTAGGACACGTTTTGGACGGGTATGGATACCTATGGGTGGCGAGCTTAGAACCAAGATCTTGGATGAGGCTCATAAGTCTCGTTACTCTATCCATCCCGGTACCAATAAAATGTATCAAGATCTGAGGAAGGAATACTGGTGGCCTGGAATGAAACGTGATGTGACGAAGTATGTAAGCAAGTGCTTGACTTGCTCGCAAGTAAAGGCCGAGCACCAGAAACCGTATGGAAAGATTCAACCACTTGATATACCGGAATGGAAGTGGGAACACATTACCATGGACTTCATAACTAAGCTACCTCGCACAGCTAAAGGTCATGACACCATTTGGGTAATTGTGGACCGTTTAACGAAGAGTGCTCATTTCCTACCTATTCGTGAGACGTTCTCGTCGGAAAGGTTAGCGGAAGTATTTATTAACGAAGTAGTAGCACGGCATGGGATGCCTTTGACGATTGTATCTGACCGGGACACACGATTCACATCGAGGTTCTGGAAAATATTTCACGAGGCGATGGGCACGAGGCTTAATATCAGCACAGCATACCACCCGCAAACGGATGGTCAGTCCGAAAGGACCATTCAGACATTAGAGGATATCCTCCGTGCTTGTATTATCGACTTCGGTGGCAGTTGGGACAGCCATCTGTCGTTAGCTGAATTCTCCCACAACAATAGTCATCACACGACAATAGGCATGCCGCCTTACGAAATGTTGTATGGGAGAAGATGTAGGACCCCGGTTTGTTGGGGTGAGATTGGACAGAAGGAATTAGGAAGTCTCGAAGTCGTAAGAGAGACGTCGGAAAGGTTTGATCAGATCAAAGCGCGAATGAAGGCCGCACAAGATTGTCAGAAATCCTATGCGGATAAACGACGAAGGCCTATTGAGTTTGATATTGGTGACAGAGTAATGCTGAAAGTGTCACTATGGAAGGGAATCATACGATTCAGAAAAAGAGGAAAGTTAAGTCCGAGGTTTGTCGGACCATTCAAGATAATGGCACGGGTTGGGGAAGTCGCTTATCGGTTGGAGTTGCCTGATGAGTTAAGTGGGATTCATCCTACTTTCCATGTATCACACTTGCGAAAGTGTTTGGCGGATGAATCGGCTCACGTACCACTTACTGACATCGAGGTTAACAACAGCCTTAATTACATCGAAGAACCCGTGGCCATCCTTGATCAGAAGGAGAAACGTTTACGTAATAAAGTTATCCAATTGGTTAAAGTCCAATGGAAGCATCGAAAGGGATCGGAAGCCACTTGGGAAACGGAGAAGGAAATGAGGGAGTCGTACCCTCATCTATTTGACTTACGATAGGTTTCGGGGACGAAACCTATTGTAAGGGGGGTAGACTTGTAACATCCCAAAAATAAAACGACAGTTATAATAATGGAATAAATGAATGAGGCATGGCGGGTCGGGTCGGATGGGTCAGCTGGCTATAAATAGCCTATGCCACCCTTTTTATCTCATTTGCAACTTTTAGAGAGAGAAACCGTAGAGAGAGAAAGTTGGCGGATCGACCCGAGACTTCAGCAAAGTGTTACTCCATAACTCGTGAGAAGAACCTCCGGATCAGAAACTCGATTCAGGTAACAATCCGACCTAAAACTGAGTTTTAGTTCGTTTTTGGGTTTTTCGGGTTTTGGGTGAAAATGTAAAGTTTGAACGGATGAAACTGAAAGATAATCAGGGATTTGAGTTCCTTAATGGAAAGCGAACGTTTTGAATGCAACAGGTTCGGGATCTTGACATGATCAGACCCGAATGAGAAAGTTAGGGTTTTTCGCGAAGAACGGGTCGTGCGCACTTGCTAAGTGCGCACGGAGCAGGTCCTGCGCACTTGCTAAGTGCGCAGGAGGAGGGACCTGCGCACTTGCTAAGTGTGCAGGAGGAGGGACCTGCGCACTTGCTAAGTGCGCAGGAGGAGGGACCTGCGCACTTGCTAAGTGCGCAGGAAGCATGGTCTGCGCACTTGCTAAGTGCGCAGGCAGTAGGGTCTGCGCACTTGGCAAGTGCGCAGACATCAGAACTGATTAAGTGAAGTCAGTATGTTAGAATGGTTAAACCGTTAGAGTCGGGATTGGTCTGATGTGTATTTAACTAATCAATTCAGATCGGAAGTGACGTTGTTGGACCTTCGTTTAGGACAACCCATATTAGCGTATCAGGTGAGTTCTAGAGCTGGTGTGCATACTTACGAAAACAACTAATCAATATTTTGGGCTGGTGTGCATACTTACGAAATGATGTTTTAACGAAATGATGTTTTAACGAAATGATGTTTTAACGAAACGATGTTTACGAAAGGAAAGGTTATGAAGTGTTTTTGCCAAAAATGTTTACGAATGTTTATGAACGGTCTAAATGAGGAAATGTTTAATGAAAAGGGAAAGAGGTAAAGGTTTAAAGAATTCATTACAAATCTAATCTGTCGAATGAATGGAATTGACGAACGAAGTCTGGGAATGTGATTCCCAGTCTTGTGGTAGATTATGGACAGCGAGCCATAGTTACCATAAGAACAACAGGGCAGTGTCTTGGTGGCCTGTCGATGGTTTGATGTTGTACAACTGGTAAGGGAGTAACGACGGTTACTCGGGTGATGACGATCATCCTAAGTGAATAAGGTATGGGAAATCAATGACGGCGATACGTAACGGTTGATTCCCAAAGGAAAGATGCGTGTTGGGTAATGACGGCGATACGTAACGGTTGACCCCACGTAGTGAATGGTTGGGCAATGACGGCGATACGTAACGGTTGACCCCACATAGTGTATGGTTGTGGCAATGACGGCGATACGTAACGGTTGCCCACAACACCAAAGGTTCCTTCGGGGACCCTGTGACGCGTAAAGTAAGATACAGAATTAGATAACGATAATGTATGACTTAAATGAATGTTAAAAGTTTTAATGAACGATCCGTTTAACGGTGTTTATGATTATGATGTTGATGATGATATGGGTACGAAACCTTTTTAAAGATGTTAGATTACTACATGCTTTTGTGAAAGGTTTTACTAAATGAATGATACGTTTAGAATTAATTTTCAGAATTTGGCATAATTAACCCCTGGACCTTATAAAACATGAAAATTATTTAAAGTTTTTATATCCTTTCATAAATGGAATAAACCCTATAACATAATTAAATGTTATAAATACAAGTTATAAATTTTGTAAAATAAAAGGGTTTTTTTTTTATATAGTTAATTATTTATAAATTACTAAATTTATTTATATGGTTTATAACATTTGTATTCACATGTTCATATATATATATATATATATATATATATATAAATATAAGTTTAGAAAATAACTTAGTATATATGTATGCATTTGATAGGATAAAACATTTATAATTCCAAATAAATATGTATTGAATTTGAATAAGTACACTTAATGTATGTATGTATGCACACTCATGAAGTGTAATAAATAGAATAGTTTATTAAGATGAATTTATGCAAATCACATGAAAATGAAATTTCAAGTGCCGGATAAAGGTCGAAAATTTCCTGAGGATTACAGTATCCCCTAATTTAGGAGATTTCATCCCGAAATTGCTTAAGAAGAGGGTCCTGGAAACAGATGTGGGTATTTGGATTTCATTTGATCCTCACGTTCCCAAGTGAACTCAGGGCCACGTTTGGATTCCCACCGAACCTTAACAATTGGAATGCGACTTCGCTTGAGTTGCTTAACTTCTCGGTCCATGATCTCCATGGGCGAAGTGCATTGTTTCGTCAATGTGAACCTCGTCAAGTGGTATGTGGAGATTCTCGTCAGCTAAGCATTTCTTTAGGTTCGAGACATGAAATGTCGGATGAACGTTGCTGAGTCCTTCAGGTAGATCCAACTTGTAGGCTACCTTCCCAATGCGCTCAAGGATTTTAAAAGGACCTACGAATCTTGGAGCAAGTTTCCCTTTCTTTCCAAAATGAACTACGCCTTTCCAAGGGGATACCTTGAGAAGAACCAGATTGCCAACTTGAAATTCTAAGGGTTTTCGACATAGCTCTTTTGCCGACTCCTTGCTACCAGCAGGTTGTCTCGGATTAACATTATCTTGTCGGAAGTCTGTTGATTAAGTTCAGGACCAGTTATTTATGATTCACCAATTTCGGTCCAACGGATAAGAGAGCGGCACTTCCGACCATAAAGTGTTTCAAAAGGGGCCATGTTAATGCTCGTGTGATAGCTGTTGTTGTACGAGAACTCGACTAAGTGTAGATGTAAATCCCAATTTCCCTTAAAGTCAATGACACAGGCTCTAAGCATATCTTCGAGAGTTTGAATCGTTCGCTCGGATTGACCATCATTTTGCGGATGATAAGTCGTGCTAATATTTAGCTAAGTACCTAAAGCTGATTTCAGGGATTGCCTGAAACGAGAGGTGAATCGTCCATCACGATCAGAAATAATGTTGAAAAGCACACCGTGACGACTAACGATCTCATCAATATAGATTCGAGCTAGTGTCTCAATTCGATAGTCCTCACGTATGGGTATGAAATGTGCAGATTTTGTCAAACGGTCGATGATTACCCAAATGCTATCATGACCACTAGATGTGCGTGGGAGTTTGGTTATAAAGTCCATGGCAATACACTCCCATTTCCACATGGGAATCTCGGGTTGTTCAAGTAAACCGGATGGACGCTGGTGCTCAGCTTTAACCTTTAAACAAGTAAGGCATTTGGACACGTAGAGGGCAATGTCCTTTTTCATACCAGGCCACCAGTATTGGGTACGAAGATCCATGTACATTTTGTCTGCACCAGGATGCACAGAATAGCGAGTCTTGTGAGCCTCGATCATGATAAAGGTACGAAGGTTGTCACAGTCCAGAATCCATATATGATTTAAAAAAGTAGAGTAACCCATTGGATTTGGTTTCAAGTTGAAGTTCAGCAACACACGACATTTCGTTGTACACGTTTCCTTCAGTGACGGAAAGATGTTGTGCTTCAAGGATGTGAGTTTAAATGTCATTTTGGATTCGAATGATGTGGATCTTGATAGGTTCTTTACGACTAAGAGCATCGGCTACGACATTCACCTTATCAGGATGGTAACGAATATTGCAGTCGTAGTCGTTTAGGAGTTCAACCCAACGCCTTTGCCTCATGTTGAGTTCTTTTTTATTGAAAATGTGTTGGAGGCTCTTATGATCGGTGTAAACCTCACATTTGGTACCATATAAGTAATGTCTCCAAATTTTAAGAGCAAATACGACCAAACCCAACTCAAGATCGTGCGTCGTATAATTCTTCTCATGGATTTTGAGTTTTCGGGACGCATAAGCAATCACTTTGCCTCGCTGCATTAGTACACAACCAAGGCCTAAGTGGGAAGCGTCACAGTAAATGACAAAGTCTTCGGTTCCATCGGGAAGAGTCAGGATAGGAGCCTCACACAGTTTCTGTTTTAGGGTCTGAAAGGCTTCCTCTTGCTTCGGTCCCCACTCATAGGGCTTGCCTTTATGCGTTAAGGTTGTGAGTGGTACCGCTGTCACACCCCCAAAATCCACTGACGGAGTTTTACCGTTAGGGGCGTGACATAACATGATCTCAGTCATTAGTTACGTTGAACGACTCAATATGAGTTTAAGAAAAACCACTAGTATTGCTCATAGTCATGATGCAACACTAGAAATGAAAATATTGATTTGATGTAAGACTTGCGGAAGCGAAAAGTTAAATGAAAAACATGCGCCAAAACAGTTGCGCCAAAATAAACAATTCAACGATAATTAAAAATAAATAATTCTTGAGTTTGCAAATGATAGACTTCGTATGCATGCATGCCTTAGCTCGTGCTTGTACCTTAATTACCTGAGAAAACATGCTAAAACGTGTCAACACTAGGTTGGTGAGTTCACAAGTTTCAATGTTTGTAAAGTTTACTAGATAATACCATTTACAATTTATATCATAGGTAGCTAACCTAGTACATGTTACTAAAGCGTTTCGACACCGAAGCTGACTGTTTATGTTTGTACTGCCTCCCACCATGACTATCATAATCAATGGTGAATGTTTAGGTCAATGTTACACCCGTTCGACTACCTGTCGTGTTAGCGCGACTAACGAGGGTGGGGCTTGTCAATGCCCAGAAGTACTACTCAAGATTACCTCGCTAACCCATATATTAACGGTTCGATAAGTAAGGACTTTCATGATATGTTTGCGCTTAGTACACAAGTGATATAAAAGAAATGTAAGATCTAAATGTTCGTACCCATGTTTTCTCCCCCAAGTTTAAAACGTAAGAAAAGGGGCCGTGAAACTCACCTTAGAGTATGTGCGAAAGAAAGCGAACTTAGAATGCTTGACGACTAACTGCCACCTATAAACACCGGTTTATAAGTGTGTGTTTGTGCAAGTTGATACGAACCCTAAGTATCCAAACAATCCCAATGTTTAAGTGTTTGAAAAGAGTTTACAAGTTTGACTCATGTTTGACCAAGTTTGACAAAGTTTGACCCGTTGGTGACACGTTTAACGATTAAATGTTTGTTCAGTATAATACTTCTATATTATACACACAAGATCATGCAGGTAACACTTAGCAACAATTCCTTATTGTTCTAACAAACAAGCATGATTTCCAAAAATAGAAAGTTTTCAAAAATAGCAAGTTTCCAAAAATAGAAAGTTTCCAAACATAGAAAGTTTCTATAAATAGTAAGTTTGTTCGGGACTCGTGTTTCCTGGAAACTATCATCATTGATATGTTTGTAGTATCACTCTAACATGTTCTAGCTCATCACATCACATAACAATTGTCTAGAACCTAAACATGCAAATCATACTTCAAGACAAAGTTGCTATCTTTAGTAACCTATGACTAGCATGCGTGATTTCAAACACTTAACACGTTACAACAAGTTATTGTATCTTAACTAACATGTACCAATCATTAAACCACATCATGCATGTCTAAGTAGCAAGTTCTAACCACTTTTAACAATTAAAGTTTCATTATTTGGAAAGTTCGCAAAACCGGGTTATGTATTCAAAATCTGATTTCACAAATCATCTAAACATGTATCAAGTAGCTCATAACCATCATCATATCATTCAATTCACTTCTAGTATGCAAGATAGAATTCTTAAAAAGTTTCCTCTTTTAGTAACTTGTCCATTACACGTTTTATTCATCCAATTAGCACGTCAAATCGATTCTAAATCTTTCAACTAATATAATTACAACTATATTAATCATTACTCACGTCTAACATGCGATTTCTATACTTCACATAATCAAAAAGTTTCAATATTTAACAAGTTACTAACCACACGGATCTAGGGTTTTGCAAATAACCATAAAATCAACAAATACATGTAAAACAATAGTAAAGTTAACATTTTTATTATAAAAATCCATGTTTGGATGAACTAGGGTTATGATCTAAAATTTAGGAATCATAAAGTGATGAAATTGAACGAAACGACTTACGTAGAGACGTTAGAAACGTCGAGACTAGCACGTATCTACTTCCGGATTCACGATCGGGGCTCGAACGAAGACTCTATGCTTGCTTCCTTGATTCGGTCGAATGGGGGTGAGGGTGAGGGGGTCGCGACGACCAAAGGGGGTGGGGTTAGGGTTTATAATAAAAAAAAAAAATTTAATTTTATCCTTATCCATTCACTAATGGGTTTTAAGTTGGGCTTCTAGTTTAATTAAAGCCTATAGGCTATTATTAATTAACTAATACTTAATTAATAACTAAAACTCTCAATTATTATTTTTATAAAAACTCTAACTTTTATAAAAATACTTATTACGATTAGCATTCGATAAACATGCGCGGTAACAAGGATATTCACATAATTCACGTAAAGTCACGTCATCACATATAATTCACATAATTTATATTAAATATAAATTATTAAACATTCAATTTATTTATTTTAATTAATCACCAACGTTCCGGGTTTAGACTCGATGCAATGCACGTGTGACTAACTGGGATAACTGAGTTTGAAACGAATAATGTTTGAACTAACGAGGTTTGAGTTAACGGAGTTAACCTGAAAATGCCGGATGTCCAGCGAACTCTGACAATAGGTATCTTACTGTGCTTGAGTGTCTTGACCTCTCGGTCCATGATCTCAACGAGTTCCTCAATGAAACGTAGCTGTTCATCAATTTCCAACTCCTCGAGTGGAACTACAAGTGTCTCATCTGATAGGCACTTCTTTAGGTTTGAGACATGAAAGACATTATGCACTCCATTGAGTGTATCTGGTAGGTTAAGTTGATATGCTACTGGACCGATCCTTTTCTCTATCTCGAATGGTCCAACGTAACGCGGGTTTAACTTTCCTCGTTTTTCAAAACGAATCACACCTTTCCACGGTGAAACCTTTAATAACACTTTGTCGCCCACTTGAAATTCTAGCGGTTTTCTACGCTTGTTTGCATAACTCTTTTGACGGTCACGAGCTGCCATCTGTTTGAGGATGGTACGTTGTGCTCATATCCAGGCGCATGCCTAGAGCTTTCTGTAATGATTGCCAGAAACGTGAGGTGAATTGGGCGTCTCTGTCGGAAATGATGGAGAATGGCACTCCATGTCGTGATACTACTTCTTTAAGATAGAGGCGAGTTAACCTTTCCATTTTATCGGTCTCTTTGATAGCAAGAAAATGAGCTGATTTGGTTAGGCGATCCACTATCACCCAGATCGTGTCACATCCAGTAGGGGTTCGGGGTAATTTGGTTATGAAATCCATGAAAATATGCTCCCATTTCCACATCGGGATTTCCGGTTGTTGGAGTAATCCGGATGGCTTTTGGTACTCCACCTTGACCTTGGAACAAGTCAGGCACTTGCTCACGTAGGTGGCTATGTCGGCTTTCATGTTTGGCCACCAATATAAAACCTTGAGATCGTGATACATCCTGTCGGATCCCGGATGGATAGAGTATCGGGATTTATGAGCTTCATCCATGACTAGATCTCTTAGGTTTCCATATACTGGTATCCATATTCGTTCCGCGAAGTAACGAATACCATCTGATTTAACCTCCAGTTGTTTCTCCATACCACGAGTGGATTCCAATGGTAAGTTCTCCTCTTTTAAGGCTTCGAGTTGGGCATTGCGGATTTGTTCGGGTAAGCCTGTATGAATAGTGAGTTGTAATGCTCTAACTCTGTAACATCTCAAAAATAAAACGACAGTTATAACAACGGAATAAACGAACGAGGCATGGCGGGTCGAGTCGGATGGGTCAGCTGGCTATAAATAGCCTATGCCACCCTTTTTCTCTAATTTACAACTTTTAGAGAGAGAAACCGTAGAGAGAGAAAGTTGGCGGATCGACCCGAGACTTCAGCAAAGTGTTACTCCATAACTCGTGAGAAGAACCTCGGGATCAGAAACTCGATTCAGGTAACAATCCGACCTAAATCTGAGTTTTAGTTCGTTTTTGGGTTTTTCGGGTTTTGGGTGAAAAGGTAAGGTTTGAACGGATGAAACTGAAAGATAATCATGGATTTGAGTTCCTTAATGGAAAACGAACGTTTTGAATGCAACAGGTTCGGGATCTTGACATGATCAGACCCGAATGCGAAAGTTAGGGTTTTTCGCGAAGAACGGGTCGTGCGCACTTGCTAAGTGCGCACGGAGCAGGTCCTGCGCACTTGCTAAGTGCGCAGGAGGAGGGTCCTGCGCACTTGCTAAGTGCACAGGAGTGCGCAGGAGGAAGGACCTGCGCACTTGCAAAGTGCGCAGGAAGCATGGTCTGCGCACTTGCTAAGTGCGCAGGCAGCAGGGTCTGCGCACTTGCCAAGTGCGCAGACATCAGAACTGGTTCAGTGAAGTTAGTATGTTAGAATGGTTAAACCGTTAGAGTCGGGATTGGTCTGATGTGTATTTAACTAATCAATTCAGATCGGAAGTGACGTTGTTGGACCTTCGTTTAGGACAACCGAGACTAGCTTATAAGGTGAGTTCTAGAAGCCCTCTTTTAAATGTTTTAATAATGTTTTTGGGCTGGTGTGCATACGTAACGATGTGACGATTTTATAAAACGATGTTTATGAAGGTTGTATGTAACGTTTAATAAAATGATGTTTATGAACGATGTTTTAGAAGGAAAGGTTTTGAAGGAAGTGTTTATGAAATATTTTGCCAAAAGAAGTTTATGAAGTTTACGAAGTGTTTATGAATGAATGATTCCGCTGCGTTATTTGATATTCATGTTTAAGAACTGTTTGTGAATGAGTAAATCCAACAAGTGAGGCCTCCCGGGTTTGGGGCCTTACAAACTCGTCGGGGTTTGGTTTCTTTTCTGCTTAGGGCATCGGCTACCACATTAGCTTTGCCCAGATGGTACTTGATTGCACAATCATAATCGTTTAATAACTTGATCCAACGGCGTTGACGCATGTTCAACTCTTTCTACTCAAAAATATGTTGAAGACTCTTGTGATCGGTGTAGATGGTGCACTTGGTACCGTACAAGTAATGTCTCCATATCTTGAGTGCAAACACCACGGCTCCTAACTCCAAATCGTGAGTCGTGTAGTTCTTTTCGTGGATTTTTAACTGTCGAGAAGCGTATGCGATAACCTTGTCGCGTTGCATCAACACACAACCGAGACCTTGGATGGAGGCATCGCAATACACCACGAAGTCATCCGTTCCCTCTGGTAGAGATAATATAGGTGCGCTACATAGTTTCTGCTTCAGTAGCTGGAATGCTGATTCTTGAGTCTCACTCCAGTTATAAGGTTTATCTTTTTGGGTTAAGGAGGTGAGGGGTTGGGCAATCTTTGAGAATCCCTCGATAAAACGACGGTAGTATCCGGCCAATCCTAGGAATTGCCGAACTTCGGTTGGAGTTGTGGGTGCTGCCCAATTCTTGATAGCTTCCACTTTGGCTGGATCGACATGTATTCCTTTCTCATTGATCACATGTCCTAGAAATTGAACCTCGCGAATCCAAAAATCGCATTTGGAAAACTTAGCGTACAGCTGTTCCTGCTTCAGTAGTTCAAGGATCAAACGCAGATGCTCCTCATACTCTTCCTGACTCTTAGAATATATGAGGATATCGTCAATAAAAACAATGACGAATTGGTCAATGTAAGGTTTACACACACGGTTCATGAGGTCCATGAACACCACGGGTGCGTTAGTTAATCCAAATGGCATGACCAAAAATTCGAAATGGTCGTACCGGGTTCTGAATGCAATCTTGGATATATCTTCATCTCGAACTCTCAGCTGATGATATCCAGACCTTAAATCGATTTTTGAGTAGAAACTTGACCCTTGAAGTTGGTCGAATAGATCGTCAATGCGGGGTAGTGGGTAGCGGTTCTTGACTGTTACCTTGTTTAACTCTCGGTAATCAATGCACATGCGGAAAGTTCCATCTTTCTTTTTGACAAATAGGACTGGAGCTCCCTATGGCGATGAGCTCGGTCGGATGAAACCTTTATCCAACAACTCTTGCAGTTGTGTGGATAGTTCCTGCAACTCGCTTGGTGCCAGTCTATAAGGTGCTCGAGCAATAGGCGCTGCTCCGGGTGTTAGGTCAATCTGAAATTCGACCTGACGATGGGGTGGAAGACCAGGTAGGTCTTCAGGAAATACTTCTGGGAATTCACGAACGATAGGGATTTCTTCTAACTTTTTCTCCTCGGTGGATTTGTCAGCAACAAGGGCTAATATCGCGGTATGACCCTTACGCAGACACTTCTGAGCCTTCATGAAAGATATGATGTCCATGACTGCACCACTTCTTTCGCCCTGAACGGATAGGATCTCTCCACTAGGAAGGGGTATACGAACGATCTTCTCACTACAAATGATCTCAGCTTGGTTTTTAGACAACCAATCCATGCCCACAATTATGTGAAAACTGCCAAGTGTAACTGGCATGAGATCGATGTCGAGTTTGTGACCAGAAAGTTCTAACTGACATCCCTTGAGAATGTGGGTTGCCTCGATTACTTTACCGTCTGCTATCTCTATGGTATAATGGTGTTCTAATAAAGTTGGGTTTATTTATAACTGACTACTAAATTCTCTAGATATAAAACTTCTATCGGCGCCAGTATCAAAAAGTATAGAAGCATAATGATCGTTTAAGAGAAACATACCGTTCACCACGTTTCGATCATTCCGAGCTTCTCCCGATCCAATCACAAATGCTCGGCCCTTTGCACCATTTCCGTTGTTATTACCATTTCCACCCTGGTGGTTATTACCATTTCCATTACCGCCCTGATGATTGTTGCCATTTCCATTCCCGTTTCCATTTCTCCTCAACTACGGGCAATTTTTATTGAAATGCCCTTCTTTACCACACTCAAAACAGCCTTTGGGTGCGTCCCCAGGTGGTGTCTGTTTGTTCTGCAGATCTACTCTACAGTCTTTGGCCAAATGATCCATCTTTCCACACCGTTGGCAACGGTACCGGTCACATGCTCCATGATGGTGAAAGTTACATTTATTGCACTTCGGGTACTTGCCAACATAAGAACCCTGATTCTACTGAGAAGAGTTAGATTGACTGTTGTTCTTTGAAGGTTCAAACTTACGGTGTTGTTGTTGCTGTTGCTAAGAAGGTGGGTTTGACTGGAAGGTTTTGGGGAATGAATTGTCAAACTTCCGCTTATTGTCAGTTGTCTTTGATAATGCACCTCTAGGGGGTAGAGTGCCCTGAGCGACTGCCTGATCGGTTAGCCTGTGAGCCAACCTGATTGCTTGCTGGATTGTAGTAGGATTAGAAGATGTCACCATGCTCCGAATTTGCGGAACCAGACCATCAATGAATTTCTCGATCCTCTTATAGGGAGGTATTACCATTTGCGGACACAAGTTCGCCAGTTCATGCGAACGAGTAGTGTAGGCCTCAATCTCAGATCCTTCCATCTTGAGATTCCAGAATTCACTCTCAAGTTTCTGTACTTCATCGCGGGGACAATACTCCTCCCGCAGCATAATCTTAACCAAAATCCAGAAACATCTGTTGGATGGGAACAACCCTGCCTATCTAGGTTTAGAGAAAGACGTAAATAAGTAATGAAGATAAGATATCAAATGCCACTGCTAGCTGATGTAACATCAGATGTTGCATCCTCGTCCTCGGCCTGATCTCATGCGGGTGCATCCTCTGGTGCAACTCTTTCTGCTTCAGCAACTGCAAGTCGTGCCTCTACTTGCTCAATCCTGGTGTGGAGTATATCTAGGTTCCACTCTGCAGTGTTCAGCCGGTCCTCCATATCCACACATCCATTTTCCAAATTCTCATGAGCTGTATCAGTTGCTGCTAAATCTGCAGTCAGTTTGGTGATCCTCTGATTCATCAACATCTCTCGCTGAAGTATGCTAGTAATCTCTCCCGCTGCGTCCCTCATGTTCCGGATCTCCCGGTCCATCCTAGCCACAAAGGCAGCTATCACCTGCTCATAGGGGTACTGCAATGGTGGCAAATCTCGTACAGAAGATGATGAAGAAGAAGAAGCAATGTCAGTAGTGAGTGGAGGTGGGACTTCCTCCTCGCGGATCCAGTTCCTGATCCTACCGGGATACCAATCCCAGTCCTGCGTGTTGCCTCTGACACGCATATGAATAGGCTCGTCATACCCTACAGTGGTATTGATCGGGTTGAGTCGACGTCTCCTCGGCTCTGGCAAAGGTACGGTAGGAAAATCGTGCTCCTGGACGACTCGGGATGCTGGTGAATTGGGTGGGGTCGACATTTCCTGTAACGGGATGAGTGAGTGTCATGTATGAGTGTAAGTGCTGTGTAACTAATGCATGTACGTGGTTATAGTCTAGTATGCATTTCCTAGTTCTCTATAACCAATGACTCTGATACCAATCTGTCACACCCCCAAAATCCACTGACGGAGTTTTACCGTTAGGGGCGTGACATAACAGGATCTCAGTCATTAGTTACGTTGAACGACTCTATATGAGTTTAAGAAAAACCACTAGTATTGCTCATAGTCACGATGCAACACTAGAAATGAAAATATTGATTTGATGTAAGACTTGCGGAAGCAAAAAGTTAAATGAAAAACATGCGCCAAAACAGTTGCGCCAAAATAAACAATTCAACGATAATTAAAAATAAATAATTCTTGAGTTTGCAAATGATAGACTTCGTATGCATGCATGCCTTAGCTCGTGCTTGTACCTTAATTACCTGAGAAAAATGCTAAAACGTGTCAACACTATGTTGGTGAGTTCACAGGTTTCAATGTTTGTAAAGTTTACTAGATAATACCATTTACAATTTATATCATAGGTAGCTAACCTAGTACATGTTACTAAAGCGTTTCGACACCGAAGCTGACTGTTTATGTTTGTACTGCCTCCCACCATGACTATCATAATCAATGGTGAATGTTTAGGTCAATGTTACACCCGTTCGACTACCTGTCGTGTTAGCGCGACTAACGCGGGTGGGGCTTGTCAATGCCCAGTAGTACTACTCAAGATTACCTCGCTAACCCATATACTAACGGTTCGATAAGTAAGGACTTTCATGATATGTTTGCGCTTAGTACACAAGTGATATAAAAGAATTGTAAGATCTAAATGTTCGTACCCATGTTTTCTCCCCCAAGTTTAAAACGTAAGAAAAGGGGCCGTGAAACTCACCTTAGAGTATGTGCGAAAGAAAGCGAACTTAGAATGCTTGACGACTAACTGCCACCTATAAACACCGGTTTATAAGTGTGTGTTTGTGCAAGTTGATACGAACCCTAAGTATTTAAACAATCCCATTGTTTAAGTGTTTGAAAAGAGTTTACAAGTTTGACTCATGTTTGACCAAGTTTGACAAAGTTTGACCCGACGACCCGTTGGTGACCCGTTTAATGATTAAATGTTTGTTCAGTATAATACTTCTATATTATACACACAAGATCATGCAGGTAACACTTAGCAACAATTCCTTATTGTTCTAACAAACAAGCATGATTTCCAAAAATAGAAAGTTTCCAAAAATAGCAAGTTTTCAAAAATAGAAAGTTTCCAAAAATAGAAAGTTTCTATAAATAGCAGGTTTCTATAAATAGTAAGTTTGTTCGGGACTCGTGTTTCCTGGAAACTATCATCATTGATATGTTTGTAGTATCACTCTAACATGTTCTAGCTCATCACATCACATAACAATTGTCTAGAACCTAAACATGCAAATCATACTTCAAGACAAAGTTGCTATCTTTAGTAACCTATGACTAGCATGCGTGATTTCAAACACTTAACACTGATCGATGTCGTTAGGTCGGTCAAAAACAATCTTTAAACTTTTAACTAGTAAGGGTAAGAAGAGTATCGTATCCACGAGGAATAAGTGGTTAGTGAAATTGCTTAGTTTGATAATTAGAATGAAAACACAGATCAAAGAAAAATGCAACCTACTCCAATTTTTCCTTCTGCTCTGTTTCGTACGCGTGAAACATAGCAGCCCCCAAGCTGCTTCTCCCTTTGCGTCAGTCACCTCCTGTTCCAGCCGTCAACCCCCTATTTCTCTCCTTTTCTCTTGTGGGCTTGTTGTCCTATTTTCTCTTCTTCCTTTCTTTTTGGATCATCCCATCAAATGTAATCCATAACTCATTTAATTGAAGTCCACTAATTATTCATCTTGAGCCCACTGGAATCTTAGACATAGTCCACGAGAGTTTGTGTGATTGCATATGAATTTTAATTTGAACTTAAATTAATTAAGTTACTAAATTAATGAATAAAGTGACATGACTTCGACTCATCCATCGTTAGCATTTCGCATTGCATCGTTTAAGCTCTTTCTCTTCTCAACCTACAAAATATATTAACAACTCAAAGTACATTGTTTCTCACATAATTAGGGTTAAAAAGCATATGATTATATACAATTAGCACGGGTTTATCAACCACTCATTAAACACGTTACAACAAGTTATTGTATCTTAACTAACATGTACCAATCATTAAACCACATCATGCATGTCTAAGTAGCAAGTTCTAACCACTTTTAACAATTAAAGTTTCCTTATTTGGAAAGTTCGCAAAACCGGGTTATGTATTCAAAATCTGATTTCACAAATCATCTAAACATGTATCAAGTAGCTCATAACCATTATCATATCATTCAATTCACTTCTAGTATGCAAGATAGAATTCTTAAAAAGTTTCATCTTTTAGTAACTTGTCCATTACACGTTTTATTCATCCAATTAGCACGTCAAATCGATTCTAAATCTTTCAACTAATATAATTACAACTATATTAATCATTACTCACGTCTAACATGCGATTTCTATACTTCACATAATCAAAAAGTTTCAATATTTAACAAGTTACTAACCACACGGATCTAGGGTTTTGCAAATAACCATAAAATCAACAAATACATGTAAAACAATAGTAAAGTTAACATTTTTATTATAAAAATCCATGTTTGGATGAACTAGGGTTATGATCTAAAATTTAGGAATCAAAAAGTGATGAAATTGAACGAAACGACTTACGTAGAGACGTTAGAAACGTCGAGACTAGCACGTATCTACTTCCGGATTCACGATCGGGGCTCGAACGAAGACTCTATGCTTGCTTCCTTGATTCGGTCGAATGGGGGTGAGGGTGAGGGGGTCGCGACGGCCAAAGGGGGTGGGGTTAGGGTTTATAATAATTTATTTTTTTTAAGTTTTATCCTTATCCATTCACTAATGGGTTTTAAGTTGGGCTTCTAGTTTAATTAAAGCCCATAGGCTATTATTAATTAACTAATACTTAATTAATAACTAAAACTCTCAATTTTTATTTTTATAAAAACTCTAACTTTTATAAAAATACTTATTACGATTAGCATTCGATAAACATGCGCGATAACAAGGATATTCACATAATTCACGTAAAGTCACGTAATCACATATAAATCACATAATTTATATTAAATATAAATTATTAAACATTCAATTTATTTATTTTAATCAATCACCAACGTTCCGGGTTTAGACTCAATGCAATGCACGTGTGACTAACTGGGATAACTGAGTTTGAAACGAATAATGTTTGAACTAACGAGGTTTGAGTTAACGGAGTTAACCTGAAAATGTCGGATGTCACAACCGCGATCTTTGAAAAGTTTGCTATGAAACGACGATAATAGCCCGCTAAACCTATAAATGAGCGGACTTAGGTAGGGGTCTTTGGAGCTTGTCAGTTCTTCACCGCCTCAATCTTAGAGGGATCCACGTGAATACCCTTCTTGTTGACTATGTGTCCCAAGAATTGGACTTTCTTTAGCCAAAATTCACATTTGGAGAACTTAGCATATAATTGCTCCTTCTTCAAGAGGTCCAAAACCAAACGCAAGTGTTCTTCATGTTCTGCTTTTGATTTTGAATAGATGAGAATATTGTCAATGAAGACGATTACGAACTTGTCCAAGTACGGTTTACACACGTGGTTCATCAGATCCATGAATACTGCGGGTGCATTGGTTAACCCGAAGGGCATGACCATGAACTCGTAATGACCATATCTTGTACGGAAGGCTGTTTTGGGGATATCGGATTCAAGCACTCGTAACTGGTGATAACCAGAACGAATATCAATCTTAGAGAAATAGGTCGAGCCTTGAAGTTGATCGAATAAATCATCAATCCTCGTAAGTGGGTAACAGTTCTTCACGGTAAGCTTGTTAAGTTCCCGATAGTCGATGCACATTCGAAAGGAACCATCCTTCTTTTTGACAAATAAAACAGGTGCTCCCCAAGGGGAAACACTAGGTCCGATAAATCCTTTGTCAGAAAGTTCTCAGAGTTGACTTGAAAGTTCTTGCATCTCTGATGGTGCAAGACGGTAAGGTGATTTAGCCACGGGGTTTGCTCCTGGCACTAGGTCAATACGGAATTCGACTTGACGTATGGGAGGAAGACCGGGTAAGTATTCGGGAAAAACTTCTGGGAAGTCTTTGATTACAGGAATGTCTTGGAGGTTCTTATCCTTGACTTTTCGTTCCACAATATGGGCCAAGAATGCCACACATTTCTTCCGTAAATACTTATGTGTGGTAGTGCAAGACATAAGCTTGAGTCCTTTTGACGGCTTCTCACCATAGACGTTCAAAATGTCACCCGAGTCAAGAGGGATACGAATATACTTGTCAAAACAGATGACTTCAGCATGGTGCTTGGTCAGCCAGTCCATGCCTACTATGATGTCGAAACCTCCGATATCCATGGGAATAAGATTGATTGAAAAGTCATGATCGCTCAAGGTTAAGGTACAATCTCTAATAATAGTGTCACATGAAACAAAATAACCATCCGCTACTAAAATATCAAAGGGTTTGTCTAACTTAGCTCGACTCATAGCGAGTTGTGGTTCAAATTCAAAGGACATGAAACTCCTATCGGAACCAGTATCAAATAGGATAGAGGCATATTGTTAATTAATTGGGTACATACCGTTCACCACATCGTTGTTGGTTTGAGCCTCGTTGGCATTGATGTTAAAGGCACGTCCACGAGCCACAGGGTTTGCATTCCCCTGATTCACATTTCCCCGGTTCATATTTCCCTGGTTCCTGATTCCTTGAATCATGTTCCCTTGGTTCCTGTTTCCCTTAATCATGTTGCCCTGATTCATGTTGGCTTGGTTCACAATGACCAACCTAGGGCAACGGTTCCTTAAATGATTTGGGTCACCACACTGGTAACAAGCACGACCCTGGGCGATAGCAGCAGGAACATGAATAGTAGGTTGGTAGATTTGGTTAGCCAATAGGGCACGACAGGTGTTAGCCCAGTGTCCATAATGCCCACAAGTGGTACACAAACGACATGGGACGTTTGCAATATGATGAAATTTGCAGGTGTTGCACATTGGTAGGGTTCCCACATACGGTTTCTTGTTGGGATTGAAGGTAGTAGGTGCCACTTGGGCTAGAGGAGCAGCAGGGGTAATGATGGTGAAGTTTCTGCCTTTCCTCTTTTTGCCATTGAATGAGGACTCAGCCTTGGTCTCCTTGGTGGGTTCAGTGGTGGATTTTTCAGTGGCTTTCTTAGCACCCTTCTTGGACAAAGTCCCTGCCTTAACGTGGTTATCTGATAGTGTGGCAGCTAAACGGATAGCCTCTTCAAGAGTGGATGGGTTACTACCTAACACAGTATCCTGAATCTGCATGGGCAGACCATTGATGTACTTCTCAATGGCTCGGGATAAAGGAGTGACCATATGGGGTACGAGGAGGCTAAGCTCATGAAAGCGGGTGGTGTAGGCAAGGCTTCACCACTGTCTTGTTTGAGATCCCAGAATTCAGCTTCCAGTTTCTTGACCTCATTACAGGGGCAAAACTCATCTGTCATGAATGCTTTCACATCGGCCCAAGGCAAGGCTAGTGCAACCTCTATCCCGCGGTTACGTTTTTCTCCATTCCACCATATGAGTGCCCTCTTCTGGAAGACACTAGTAGCATAGCGAACCTTCAGGTTCTCAGGGCAGTCAGCATTGATGAAAGTTCCCTCAATGCTTTCAAACCATTGGAGAAGTCCAGTGGCTCCTTCGTTCCCGTAGAACTTGGTGGGGTTGCATGAGTTGAAGTGTTTGAATGTACACGCGGGATTCCTTGGTGCAGCATTCTGGTTCAACTGATTGACCATGGTCGGTAGGATTGTAGCCATTTGTTGAATGATCCTATCGGTGAGGTTGTTCCTACGTTCATGACGGGGAGGCATTCTACAAAAGGGATGAATAGGAAGTTCATAAGATGTGAATCATGTATAAGAGTTTACAATTTAATCATGAGATGTTGGATGAAACCTAGCTAGTACCCTAATGGGCACGTTGACTCATCAAGGTACTTTAAGTCTTTCTAATGTTTGAGAAGTCATGCTTTAGCCTACAAGTGGATACTCATCCCGAGAATTCCCAGGAAAGCATAACTGGTCCATCGGTTGATTTGGATTTATACGAAATGTTTTACTAGACAGAACTCCTAGAATACAGGCATCCACCCTTCCGGATTACACAAGTTCTCATTCATTAGTTAGATCTTACATACCTTTGACGAGAGTTTTGCTTGGATTAGACTCTCAGGTCTAAGTGTAAGTTTCATGTAGACCCTTGAATGTTGTAGTTCATGTAGTTACATCAGGAAATCAGAAATAGGTAAATGTAGGTAAGTATGCATAGTAAGTACAGAGTGGAGTTCCTAATAAAAGGCACAAGTTAAACTTGTGTTTGGGACTCCTAGGTTATAGTTTAGGTCATGTGTCTAATAACCTAACTCCCTATAACCATGGCTCTGATACTAATCTGTCACACCCCGGCCGACGGTGGATTATTCGCTAGGGCTGACACAGTTGTTCATAAGCACATGATCATCTATTATTAAATGACAATATTTATTCATCAACTTAAAATCATCCGTTACAAAGGAAAATGAAACGTTCAAAACATAGTTTAAATTAAAATAGGTCCAAGTCCTAGGTGAGCAAGTGGGGTCCTCAAACTGGTACACCTGAAACATGTAAGTAACTGTCAACTACAAGTAGTTGGTGAGATACATAGGTTTTGACACCAAAAAGAGTTAGTATAGATTACACTTCAATATGTTCAAAGCATGTCTAAAGCAAATATGTGAAAACACACAAGGTTCCAAGCGTACAATCAAGCCATGTAATATGTATGCACAATCCCCCGGATTGCGTGAAGTTCTAAATGTAACACTAACCCGCCAAGGTTCGTGTTAAGTAATGTATCGGATTCTCGTATAAATGATCATAAAAGGTACTACCTTAGGCTTGCCACACAAGTTAATGATTGTACTGACATGAACACATGTAATGGTCACCAAGTAGTTTAAGACATAAGCATAAAGACCATATCATATGAACACAGGGTATTGAATTGTGTATGTAATGTATTTGTAATCATGTTTCACCCCAAAAGTATAAAAATGTAAAAAGGGGCTATGTAAACTCACATTGGATTTGTAGCTTGAAATCACAAGTACGGGTAGTTGCACAAGTTGTTTAACTAACCACAAGGTTAACCTATGTTTGCATTTATATATGTATCAATGACATGCTCTAAAGATTTAAGTAGTAAGGGTTGAGCTAGATTGAATGAGTGTGTATCTATTTGTTGTGCATAATGTGTTTGTTAATAAGAAAACAATATGTTTGTTTAATAACGAAAATAATATGATCGTTAATAAAGAACTGAATACAATTATATATATATATATATGAATAATTATTTTGTTTACAAAATAATGAATAAGTATTTAAATAATATTTACTTGAATGAATACGTATTTAGATTAATAGTTTATATGTTTCAATTAATTAAATAGTTAAATAAATTAAATGGATAATAAGGAGGGCATAAGTTGTACTAAATAATTGTGTATATATATAAGAAATATAGTTAATAGGGGTTTTAAATAAAATGATTATATAAATTCTTTAATTATTAGTTTTTTTTAATTCTCTAAAACGATTAAATAATTATTTAAAATTGTTAGGTTATCAATTTGATTCATAGAAATATTCCCGAGTTTTGGAAGTTTATAAAATATTTCTTATAAGGAAAATGAGGTTAAAATTCGATTTAGATACAATAAAAAAAAACATTGATGACCACAGTGTCTGTTGGGAGCCTACCAGACGCACCAACCACCGGACTAGTGGAACTGGGCGTATGCCTTGGTTCAAAACCAGACGCGGTACGTATATAACCCCTAACCCACACGCGTCTTCTGCCCCAATTCGAAACCTAAACCCTAGCCACCCGATTCAGTCGATTGAGCCCGCGATCGACCCCGCTTTTATGGGGCTTTTCTTCCCTACATCAAAACGAAACTGTGGGTGTCAAAATTACCTGAATCGGTTGCAAAACGTTTGAGAGTGGTTATCATGGTTATCACATAAATATTTTCACCTTATGTTTATATCCTTACTCGTATAAAACAATGCCTCGAAGTTGCATATATGCTTTGATGGCTAGCAACTTGTAACTTGAATAAGATTTCTAACAATAATCCAAAATGGAATACAATGGTCGCTTCGATATACAGAAGATTACCACTCGAAGTTATCAATAGGCACCCTAATTTGAAACACGATGCAAGAATCACCACACAATTCAAACTAGTCTACAAGATCCGATCACCTTGGGTTGTAAATAAATAAGTAGTGAATATTTTCAAGACAAAGCATTGACCCCCCTTATTAATTTTACCCGACTTGTGCTTGATGGTCAGTGGCGAAGCTTGAAAAAATACGCAGGGGGCCGAGATTTTTCCCCCTATCAAGTAGACCGGAACTATAAAATTTTTGGCTGAATATGTATAAATTAACACTACTAAGCGAAAAATTGGCCGAATACGTATATATTAACACTTCTTAGCGAAAAATCAGGGGGGTCGGGGGCACCCCAGGCCCTCACCATCCTCCGCTCTTGTTGATGGTGAAATTAAAATTTTATAAAATCTCCACCCATTTGGCGTGTCAGGGTTGTAGTTTGTGTTGTCCTCGGATGTATTTGAGAGCTTCATGATCCGAATGCAAACTCTTTGGAGATCAAATAGTGCAAATGGACGAATGCCCGAATAATGTCATAAAGTTCATTATCGTATGTCCAACTGCATTGTCACACACATTTACTTTAGCTAGCTACTTGTTCTTGTATGATTTTGCTTGTGGTTCCATTTCTCAATCCGATATCAGTTGCTCACCTTGCAACAAGAAATCATACTCAAATGTTGTAAACACAAAGAAAAGCAAAATTAGAAGGAATTAGGGCTAACGTCCGCATAGCTCGGTTCGATGCCCAAGTCACTATGTATTTGAGATCGAAGATTAGGCTACTAAAAAAGTGCATCGTTTAACTCATTGAAGTAGCAAGAGCAAAGTAATCTTTGTATGGGTTCTAAACCATGAAAGCACTTTTAGATAGTATTTTGATGGGTTATTGGAAATCCTAGTCAGATACTTCATAAATTCAAGAACGAGTGTATATGCGGGGTTGTTCATCAGTTCGGTTTTCTATTTGTTCGGTTTATTCGGTTTTTAAATTTATTTAGGCCTATCTGAAAACCAAACCAATCTGGAAATGTATCTAACCGAATCGAACTCAACCAAACAAACTGATTTCAAAAAATTCGATATATCCGATAACATAACAAAAAACGAATTCACAATTCGGGTATGGTTATCCAGTTAAACTTACAAATATAGTTATTCGTTAAATCAATTAAACCGAATAAACTGATTTCAATAAAATTTATATCCGATAACCAAATTGAAAAACGAACTCACGATTTTGATACGGTTAGTAACTAAATCGAAAACTGAATTCACAATTCGGTTCGATTTTTTTGTTACGGATACGGTTCGGTTTTCGATTTTTTTACACACCGCTGTAGTTGGAACGACACAATGTTTCATGAATTGGTCTTAGTTTGACTGGTAAATCAGTTGGCGTTAAGCGAAGCTTCGGTTGATATTGGTGGGTAATTCTGGCAATCAATTGAACAAATCGTTTTTCAGGATGTGACGGGGTGCTGTCCCTTGAACCCGAAAAAAACCTTCACGTATCTATACATTCTAATAAATAAAAGTTTTGAGTGTCACATGTCATTGTAATGTTCATACTTAAAAAAAAAAATTTGTCTCTCTCTCCTATTTAATTATACAAGTTTCTATAAAAAAAAATTATAATTTTCGTTTACCGCAACTCTCACCTATTAAATAATAATGATTTTTATAAAACATTTTTTAATTAAAAAACTAACTTTGTTCATCAAACATTTTTATAATTTGAACATTTCTTTCATTCTTTTTATAAAACATTTTAAAAAAATAACTATATAACTTTTATAGAATTTGTATTAAAAAATTATGTAATATGTAATATTAGATCTTTATTAGTAAGTATATATAACACTGTATTTATTTACCCTATATAATATACAGAGTTTTTAACCAATCTATACTATATAATAAAGAAAGGTTTTAGAGGGACACTTGTCACTCTTATATGTATCCTCATAATTTTTTTACCGCTTCTCTCTCCTATTAATTGCACAAACTTTATTTAATTTTTTTTTCTAAATTTTTTGTTTCCCGCCTCTCTCTCTCTTCATAAATAATATTGATTTCCATGACTATTTTTATAAAAAAAATTCTCTTAAAAAATAGGTTTGTTCAGAAACCATTTTTAGAAATTGAACATTTCTTTCATTCTTTTTATAAATCACTTTTAAAAAATAACTATATAACATTTCTAAAATTTATATTAAAAAACTATATAATATGTCATAAACATGTAATATGTAAATTTTTACTACTAAGTATATAATATTGTATTTATTCAACTCGTGTAATACACGGGGTTTATAAGCTAGTATTATAATAAATGAATAACCATACTTGCTACATGTTGACTTCTGATAAAATCTAGATTTTTGTTTTTCGCATTTTATCTTCTATTAAATAATGATGATGTTAAATAATTAAATATTTAACATATACTCTAATATTTTATTAAAAATTACTAAAACATAAGAAAATTTTAATTATTTTTTATTTAACAGATGACTAATAACATCAAACATACAAATTTTTATAAAAAATATTATTTTATAACAAATTATATTTATTCAACTCATGTAAATCATGGACTTTAACCTAGTTACGTGAATAAATATAGATTTGATTTTAAATTATATAAGTTTTCTTCTTTTTTATACGATTTTCACTAAAAGTCAGTTATAGAAAATAAGACAAAAGTAATTAATTTTCATTAAATCTCTATCGCTTCAAGATATAAGATGCATAAATAAATAGAAGAAACAGGAACAGATGAGAAATCTGATCCATTCGCATAACGTAAGAAACACACGTCCCACGTTGCGCTGTACCATTACACCTGTCAAATCTATCCGCAGACGTTTCGGTTTCTGGCGCCAATCTGTTCGAAGTTATTATTATTATACTAGGTTAGAATCTCGTGTATTACACGAGATTGTATATTAAAAAAGATAAAACTTATAAATTTGTAAATACGTCATAACTTGTCAGACTATTATGATCGTCTCGAGATATATCAAGTGGAAATGTGTGTGTATATAACAAATTAGTATTTTTCTTTAATTAGTTATATTTTGATTTCTTATTATATATTCTTATTTAATATAATTAGTATTCTTATTTAATAATATATTTATAATATAATTATTTTCTAATAAGATAGAGGCGCATTTATTAGGAGAGAGAGGCGGGAAAACTAATGTGAGAAGGCACGAGTAAGTGACAAGTGTCAATCTTAAACCTTTATTTATTAGTATAGATTATTATTTCTTAACAGCAAATGTTTGGACACATGAGATCATCCTGGTAAACGGATCACCCTTAAAATAAGGTTGATATTTATCTCAAACGAGACTCGAACCCATGATCTTTTATTTAAAAAGTCATGATACTACCACTTGAACAAAATGCTCGATGATTATGTGTTCAAAAGTTGTTATTAGGGTGTTTGTGCTTGTCAATTACTATTTTCAAACTGTTAATTTGCTAGTTTATGTAAAATAAGCAGGTATTTTTACATGTTTACTATGTTATATTTATATTTTTAAAATAAGCAATCTTACACAACTATGTATATGAGATATATTTGGTTTGGTTTAATGAGTTAAATCTTAAACTCGATATGTGATAAGGGAGTGTTTAAAATTAAGTTTTTTTAAGTAAATAAAAGCATATATTTGTTTGTAATCTTTATATTGATAAATAAAAATATTAAGTAAATAAAAGCATATATTTGTTAAATCTTAAACTAGATATGTGTATTCTGAGCATTTTTTTTTTCTTGCCTTTTTATCCTATTAAATAATAAAATTAAAATAATATATTTTATATATTTAATATAAATCTAATTATGAATACTTATTGTTTAATTATTTATAGTTATTATATTATTAACCAAATGAATTTAATATGAATTAACATTTATCAATTAAATAAAAAAATTAATACTCAGTTAAAAAAATGTTTTAAAAATTAATTTAACAAAGTTTATAACTGTCACGTCAAAGTACATTTTTTAAAGACACATGTTGACGAGTGTATGTGTTAACATATTAAATTATATTTATTCAACCCGTGTAATACACAGGTTTTAAAAACATAAACTTTTTCATTATTAAATATATAACGTTACATTTATTCAAACTCTAATACACGAGATTCTAACCTATTAAAAATAATATATAATTAGATAAGTAGTTTGAGTATTTATTGATTTCAAAATAAATTTCAAGTCAATAAGGGTAGGTAAGGGTATCGGGTAGGGGAACCCGGGCGGGTACACCGCCGCCGACCCCTTACCCGAGTGAGGATCTTGTGTTTTGTGGGTATAACTACCCGAATGGAAAAGGTGAAAAAAAAACCCGGCTATAATGCCGTTGGGCATTTAATATCAATAAAGAACTTTTTTTTTACCATTATAAAAAAAAGTTATAAAAATGCACATCTGTGATCAAACAACTCGCAACCGGTAATCCTCTCGACGAATACGATGAGTATTTAAGTATGGCTTGTAGGACCTCACGGGAATGCCTATAATATTTTTATAATGCCATAGTTATACTATATGGTAAAAAGTTCTTACGAATACCGATAAGTTACGACGTTGCACTTTTGTACAACACGCATGAAGAAAAATATGGCATTCCGGGTATGCTCGGTAGCATCGATTGTACACATTTCCTTTGGAGAATGTGTCCGACAAGGCTACGTGAACAATATATGCGAGGTGATCACCAATACCCAACGATCATGCTCGAAGCGGTGACTTCAAATGATATGTGGTTTTAGCATGCGTTTTGTGGTCCGCCGGGCTCAAACAACAACATCAATGTTCTACAACAATCTCCATTATTTACCGACGAGCAACTTGGGGCCGCGCCTAAATGTCCATTTCATGTCAACAGGCGAGAATACAAACGTGGATACTGTCTTACTGGTGGTATATACCCTACTTGGTATACGTTTGTGAAATCGTTCACCTATCCAACCGATTCAAAAGAAAAGAAGTTTAAAAGGGTGCAAAAGTCGGCAAGAAAAGACATCGAGCGAGCTTTCGGTGTTTTAAAAGCTAAATGGGTTATACTTAAGCGATCCACTCGCTCTCGTAAGCCGAAAAAGATTAGGAATGTGATTTATGCGTGCATGTTACTCCACAATATGATAATAAAAGATGACGGAAATGCAATATCACCGGTCTACATTAGGGATCCTCCGATCAATCCAGTTATAGACGATAATGTCCTTCCGGAGTTGCACGATGCGAGTACACATTTTAGGCTACGATTTGATCTTGTGGAACATGTTGATAGCACGATTCATTTGGATGACGAAGATTAGATTATTTTATTTTTATTCTATGTAATATTTTGTATTTCTTGTTATTTTTATTTTATTGAATAAACAAAATGTGTTTTATTTATTAGTTTTAATTTAAAAAAAGAAAAAATAAATAAATAAATGAGAGTATTAAGGTTGTGCCCCCATCAATTTTGGGTGTTACGGTAGCATTTGGGTAAAAATGAGATAGCACACCCTTATTGGATATTTTGTTAGGGTAGTTTTTTGGATAAGGGTTGTGCCCCCTTCACCTTAACGAGCTTGAAAATCATTAGATATACCAACACATCGATATAAGAAAAAATAGTGGTTGTTTAAATTTAACTCAAGATCACTAAAAACAATTACAATATAAAGCTTTTAAACATGGAATTGTAAAATAAGTGAGTTTTACATAAAAACAAAGTTTATAAAAGATCCTCTCTTTTTTTCTCAATAAACATATTTTGAAAAGTCAAAACAACCTTCTAAATATCAATTTAATATTTACGTAAATGACTAATAATTTATGAAAGCTCACACATGTTTTTTTGCTTTGAACAGCTAATTTTTTTTTAACTATGGGTTTTGAGAAGTTGAGCTATTCATGATCTACTCGAGATCGACTCGTTAAAAACTTGAATTAAGCTTAGCTTAAACAAGCTTGAGCTCGACCCTATCTTGGAGCTCATTTAATATATGAATTCGAACCGAAACTTTACATGTCAAGTTTAACTAAGCTCAGAGACTATTATTCGTGTAAAATTTTTTTTTGGAGAGTTTTGTTGACAAAGTAGAGCAATGGTGTGTGTCTTAAAATTTTATTTTGTAAACTAATACATAAACAGTAGGATGTTAAGCCACAGGCCCACAACCCCTTCAGCCCAGCCCAACCCAACCCAAAGTCATTCATGAACACAAGTACATAACTAGAAAGAAGTCTAGAAGTAGGGTTTGATTTTCATGTTTTTTTACTTTAATTTTAAAATATTTAGCTTTGTAATAATGAATATTCTGGATTTAATTGATTAGTATATGTTTTCTACTTATTATTGATTACATTATCTTAATTTTATTTTCTCTTTGGACGAGTCCACAATAATTTAGTTAGAAGCTTAAACCTTTTTAGTAATTAACTAATTGTTGTCAGTTTTTATCAAATTTATATTAATCAATTTGAAATTACTAAACCATTAGGTTATGATGTGAAGACGTTCTCACTCACCTGCCCAATAATGCAAACTTTAAATTTTGAGATTTTGATGGATTCCGTTTATGATTCGTCGGTAATTAGCGACATATTTAAATGTCATCAATAATCGGTAGGTAAGTTTAAGTTAATACTCCCACGCTAGACTTTTCTAGAAAGATTCACGGTCAATTGTCTGGAAAGAGTTTTCGACGGCCCATTCTTTAGTAATCGTTGGTAATTATCTGAAAGTTATTATTTCCACGACTAGATTTTTCGGTAAAGATTCCTGATTAGTTGTCCAAAAAAGTTTTTTCGATGGTTGTTCCACCGGTAATCCGTCGCAAAGTTAGATTACAAATATCACTGAACCCTCATTTCACTCGTATCGTAACCATTTCTCTTATTTCGAAAAATAGAACGCTATAAGTTTTTGAGCCAAACTACTAATACTAAAGATGATCATTTGATAGAATGTTTTGAGTCAATGAAACAATCCAATACCATCGAACAAAACGATGATACTAAAGTATGATCATAAATAAATAAAATAGATAAATAGATTAGAGTGTAGGAAAGTTGTTTGTAAAATAAAAATAAAATGCTTTATAATATAAAATTACTAACCTTTAAACACAACTTTATGTGTTTTATAATAATTGTTTCAAACTTTTAACATATATCGATCTTGGTGTAGTGATTTTGGGGGAGTTGATATATCTCTTTTCTTTTAAGTCTTCAGGTCATGGGTTCGATATCTTTGACTAGGAAACCTTTTTTTTCTTTTGATTATTTTTTTCTAGTTATTAGACGCAATATAAGAGACATGATACATTTTTATATGAGTTAACTTCGTTTTTGCTACCTGTGGTTTGACCATTTTAACTTTTTTGCTTCAATAGTTTGAAAATGACCAAAACACTTCTAGAGGTTATCATTTTGTTGTCATTTTGCTCCCTGACACTAACTCTGTTAAATATTTTCATTAAAATTAAGGGCATTTTGATAATTTTTCCTTTAAATATTTAACTATTTATTATTAATCCATTTTCTTTCATTTTCCCCCATTTTCAAACACACATAAAAATGCTTTGAAGATTTATATAAAAAGAGGGTGAAACCAGGAGAGAGGAAGGGGAGGAGACCGACACATCCGACGGCTCCGCCGACCGGAATCCAGTGACACCAACGGCGGACTTGTTAAAGTTTCTATAAACAATTGTCAATTGCACATGAACATCACCGTGTTTTGAAAATTAACCTTTAATAAAAAATAAAACTCCATCAACCAATCATTTTACCACTTTCAAGAAATAAACAGACTTCATTATCCTCCATGACACATACAGACAAACAAAAACAATTGCAAGGTTATGAATCAAATCCAAAGCTTCCATTTAATTACGCAGACAATACAAACTATTAACACACATTTTATACAAATTTGATCACCGATTAAACCCATTTCTCACAGAATAATTGTATCAAACACCTGGTGGTGAAACCCGATGAGATCGATTGCTTCTCCGGTGACGCAGGTGACTGAAACAGTGGTGGTGACGGGCTAGGGTTCCGCCCTAGCAGTGGTGACAGCAGGCGGCGACCGTCGTTTCCGGCTATCCCGCTATTCCGGCGGGTCTCACAGCAATGACTGGCGGCTAGTGGTGGCAGGGGTGGTGGTCAGCTGCGAGTGGTGGTATTTCCGGCAGCTGAGATGAAATCCGGCAAGCGTTGTCGGTTGTCGAAATCCCCAAATTAAACCCTAAATCGAAGCTGGGGATGGTGGTAGCAGGTGGTGGTGGTGTCAAAACCCCCAAATTCAAACCTTAAATCGATTGGTGTGGTGTTCATTGTGTTGGGGGGTGGGGGGGGGTTGGTGACGGTAAGAAAGAGAGAAATAGAGTGGGAGTGGTGGCAGGTGGTGGTGGTGATGGTGGTGATGGTGGGGTGTGAAAGAGAGAGTGAAGTGTGTTATTACCAAAATACCCTTAATTTTAACTTAAATACTTAACAAAGTTTGTTCGGAAGCAAAATGGCAACATAATGATAACCTTAAGGAGTGTTTTTGGCTAGTTTTAAACTATTGGAGTAAAATAGTTAAAATGGTTAAACCACAGGAGTAAAAACAAAGTTAACTTTTTTTATATTTGTGGGTCGATCTTCAAAACCGGTTCACCTCAAATTCATAAACTACTTTTATGTAGTTGAGTACGTTAGTGTCAACGCCAAAACATTTTTTTTACTTTGGGTTTTTTTTCTTTTTGATTTTTTTTTTACATTTTATTTCAGGGTTAAATAAATGGCTATAACCTCATTTGTTTTTTATGTATCTAACTATGTTTCTTTTTAACTTTATCAACCGTTTAAGATCCGTTTCATGCCGTAGATCGCGAGAATTCAAATTAGACTACGTTTCAACACCGCCGCAATGCACGACGGGTAAAATTATTTGCTAAAATACATGTACCCACCGCCCAAAATACCGAATAACGAATTTCTACTTTTCACCTGCTAATGAAGTGTATATAGATATAAATAGCTTAGAACCTGTGTAATACACAGGGTGAAAAAATATCAATACATAAAATTCGTAAATTTTTATAAATATATCTTATAGGTGAAAAAATGTATACATATACTAACAACAGAAAACAAAATAAAAAATATATAAAAATTAATATATAGTTGAGTTTCAAAATTACATTAAATATTATTCAACTAGGTTAGAATCTCGTGTATTACATGGGTTAAATAAATATAATGTTATATAATTAGTAAATAAAAATTTAACTTTTAAAAAAAACCCGTGTTTTACACGGGTTATATAAAATATAATGTAATTTTTTAACACATGCACTTGTCAAAATATGTATATCTTAACGTGACAGTTATAAATTATATTAAGTTAATTTTTAAAACATTTTTTACTTGGTATTTTTTTATGTAATTAATAAATGGTAATCGATATTAAATTAATTTGTTTAATGATATAATAATAGTCCATAATTAAATAAAAATATATCCATAATTAGATTGATATTAAATATCTAAATATATATTTTTTAATATAGTATTAAATAGGAGAAACATGTGAGAAAACAAAGCAGAGATTGAACCACAAGCTGACAAGTGTCACTTCTTTTACTTGTTTATAAGTATAGATATATGTAATTTGACTTTCATTTACTATTTGATTGAAATAATAAGCTAGGTAATTAAATTTCAAAGTTTCTTATAATATATATGAGATAATTTAAAACAAATGTGTTTTATTAGTATAATTTATAATTGAAAATATGGAAGTGTATTTATTAAAAGAGAGACGAAAAAAAATTATAAGATTGAATATAGAGGCCACACGTGGCATTAATAAATATTTATTTATTATATTGTATAAATATGACTTTTAATAAGCAAGAGGGTTTTATCACCATAACATTTAAAAGCTTATAATAGTCCATTTTTAGACAAAAATTGGGTTTTATACTTTTATTAACCCTAATTATCTATATTATATCTGAAAATTTATTTGATGGTTTTCGTTGGAAATTGTGCCGAACCAAGCACTCAACGAGTGGCGTTAAAGTTTTGATATTTTTCTTAGTAACAAATGTTACTTCTACTCTACTTTATATCAATAATTTTAAAATATTTCATTATCTATGTTTGAACCTAAGACCTCTCATCCATCAAGTGGGCTAGCCCCGCATGTTCAAGTGTTGTTGATTATGATTAGTTATTAGATTTACTAATTTAAACTGATTATTTAGTTAGTTTGATTGAAAAATTACAATTACATTAATGTGTTATTCATACAGGTGAAGTTGGATTACCAAATCCAGTTAGGAATTGGGTAGTGGTGTAACGAAAACTAACTAACCAGGAGTCCATGATCTTAGTATTATTAAATGGGTACACTAACTATTTTGTCCATTATACAAACTTTTGAGGGCCTCACATATGACACTCAACATGCCTCCATTAACTATGGCTAAATTTCAATACTAGTCTATCAACTATTAGTATTTTCAAGTGAGTCCTTATTCAAAGTTTGCTTTTCAATCTAGTGATTTAGTTGAAATTAATGGTTATCAACTTACTTCTCATACCATTGGGGTGTGGTCGGTGATAGAGACAAAGTCTCTTAAACATCTAAAAAGACCTAATGGTCATGGGTTTAAGTCCCACTAATTAAAGAAATTTACCGTTCAAAAAAGAAAACTTATTTCTCATTTCATGTCAACAATAAACCCATTGGAGCTTGCTTCTTCATAGTAAAGACATGAATCTTTTTTTATAATATAAAAAAAAGTTATAAAGTTTGATCATAATAAAATACAATGTTTTGAAACCCGGACCGGAGTGGGAACCGGTGGTCTGACCGGTCCGGTCACATGTGTTGAACCGTTTCTGCAGCGAACCGGTGGTCGGACCGGTTGAACCGGCGGTCGGACATGAAACCGGGTGGTCGGACCGGTTGAACCGCTTGACTATTTTTTTTTTTAATCTTTTTTAAGTCTCTTGGCTTCTTATTTCGTAGGTAATTGTTAGTTTAAAATTATTGGAATTGAATTGTTGGTGGTTTTTGAAAGGATTAAAAGCTATTTAGACTGATATATTTTTATAATATTTATGACGTCGTCCGGTTCTTAAATCCGGCCCGACCGGTCGGACCGGTCCGACCAGTGGACCGGTAAGGAGACCGGTTCGACGTCCGGTCCGGTTCTGAAAACATTGATAAAATAATTATAAAATCCCTAACTGTATTTTTGACAAACAAACACTAATATAAATGCGCACGGATGCGTAAGAAAAAACAAACATAAATAATCATAAAAGTATTGATATGAGGAAAAGAACATTGATAACCTAAAAGATTAATTACTAGGTTTAAATCTCGTGTATTACACTAGTTGATAAAATATAATAATAATATAATATATTTAGTAATAAAAATTTTGTATTTTATAAAATTCGTGTATTACACGGATTGATAAAATATAACGTTATATACTTAGTAATAAAACGTTTATATCTTTAAAAACTCGTATATTACACGGTTTGAATACATTAATTTCTATTTAAAATAATTTAACTTACATCACTATTTAGTTAAAAACAAAAGTTACATAATTAAATTTTAAAGTTTCTTAAAATAAAAGATAATTTAAAATAAATATGTTTTATTAGTATAATTAATATTTTTCTTTAAATATAAATCATTATTAAAAAAAATTATTTAATAAGAGAGAGAATCAAAAAAAAAAAGTTTAAGATTGAATGTGAGAGTAGTGTAAAAAAAATTAGTTTTTTATTAGAATAGGGATTAGATTTAGCAAAAGAATCACATTTGAGACAACACTTTAATATAAGGCCCAATTGGAAAGATTGATGGGTATAGGGACTACATTAGGAAATATACATAGTTTGGGGATATTATCGTAATTTGCGGTCCATTGACTCTAGAAAGAAAGAGAAGGGATTCTGTTAAACTTACTTCTCTACTGAAGTGACATGACAAAATTGGTGGTGTGGTTGGTGATGTATGTTTAGTTTTCATAAAAAACAAAACATTAATAAATCTTTTGTGACATCAAGACAATTGGTTAAGCATATAGATGAGTGGTAGGTTTAGTTCACCCACTTGTATTACTATTATTACCATGTTTCCATAAATATGACTTTCCTTCATTGTTGTTGTAATAAAATAATAATAATAATAATAATAACCCGAATAATATAGCAGTGTATGTGAAAATTGTGGGAAAACATAAATTATGATTTGGTAAATTATTTTTTTGATAACTATAATCGATTTAACACATTTAATATAAAAATGGAGCATTTACATTCAATCTTTTCTTTTTATATTCATTCTTTTCAAGACTTGCTTGATACAAAAATGTTTCAGGTTAAGCAAAAAGGTTTTCCCAAGTTGTGGGTTTCTCCTGAGGGTGTGGGGTTGAGGTTCGAACCACAGTGAGGAATTTGGATCCAATTAAGATAACAAATGTCCTCAACCGCTAGACCATTTGATGTAAAAAAAGTTTTAGTTGTTAGGCCATCGGCTATACCCTCATTCACCACTCTCAGTTTCGTGCCTTGTTTAGGCCACATCATCATCATCCTCCACTCTTTCACTTCTTCACTCTACCAATATGGTATAACATTCATTTTTTAGTCAACATTTAAAAAGGCCTAGGAAGATGTGATACATGCAAAGGAAAAGTCTAGCTCGGTTACGCTTACAACCTACAATTTGCTCAAAACCGGGGGGGGGGGGTGATAACGGATGTAAAGCCAACCCCATACTATTCCTTGAGAATTTGGAATAAGGAACGAAACACAATAACCAAGGTTAAACCCTATGGTAAATACAAAAAGAACGAGTTAGGCAAATGTAAGAAGAATGAATCGTTTTTTGCCTAAGGAACCAAAGTTAAATGGTTACTTGCTTGGGGTATGAAGAGAATACCAAGGAAAAGGAAAAAAAAAAAGCACAAGTGTAGGCTTACCCTTCCGCAAGGGCGTGGGTCTTTAAGCTTCGATGATGGAGGAGAGGAAGCCACTATAAATAAGACCTTCATGGGACAAAGAAAGATACCTCGGATCAAGCCATTACCTTTGATTCTCATAAGACTCCCCCTTCTCTCTTTATGTTTTCCCTAATTATTTTTTTTATAGCGACTTTACTTGTAGTTGTCCTCTTGCCTTGGGCTCCCCAAAGACAAGCTTTGAACGTTTATAAGAACTATCTTATCCGTTAATTTTTGTAGCAATAATATATGATAGAGAGTGAAGTCATACTTTTGGCGTGACATTTAAAAAAAATTAATACCATTTGATAAGAAAAATGATAATTTTCACTCTTGATGAAAAATATATATATACAAAATTGAGCGTGTTAAATTGAAAAACGAAGAAATCAAAGGAGATTGATGACACCCTGAGAGTGATTATGTTTCCACTAGGATGTCTAGAGCTGTTATTCTTAGAAACCTTCATAAATATTTTGCATGGCTGTTTTTTCATTGGTTGGTGACTAGTAACTGATATTCAAATGAAATTTTTTTATTTGTATTTTTAATGATTTGGAATTAATTCTAATACAAGACAAACTAAACAAACAAGAGATGATAATTCAATAGAAATCAGGCATAAGCACACACTCTAACTTTGAACATTCATTAATTAGCTTGATAAATTACATAGGCATAATTCATGCACCATTTACACTGATTAGATAGTCTAACGTCAATCAATCCCTTAGGTCACAATACAATATCATGGAGAGCATCAAAATTATGTTGACATCTTAGTGATTCAAGACTAACTATGACAATTCCAATTCAATTCAATCTCAGAGGGATAACTACAATCATATAGACATTATCTATAGAAGAATGACCAACTTGGTGAATCAAACATCAATTGTCTTTCAAATTAACAGAAAGAGAATAAGCAGAGTGCAATTGCATACATACCAAACGTTTATGAACATAATTGACTAAAAGTTCAAGCAAATTAACAAAACAATGTCTTACAAATAATGATTTAAACACTCAATCCATTGATGATTATCAAATGAATGGCCACACATGCTTAAATCGACGAAAATCAGAAATAGATGTGTGATCTCCATCCGGTTTGATGATTATTAAGTGTACTTACCAATCTTCAATATTCCCAAGGTAATTCTTCACTTCTAGTTCATCCTCTCTCCTTTTCTAGGCTCTAGGGGTGATAGATTTGTCAAAATGTACGACCCAAAGCTAAAGAATCCGTCAAAAACCGCTGAAAACTTTCTATAAACGCTATATGGGGGTAATTTACATCAAGTGGCCGTAAATTACACCAGTTTGGAAGGTTGTACGCCTAAGTAGCCTGGATACGGTACCATTTACGCACAAAAGGAGACCATTCGACGTAATTTACATCAGGCCAGTGTAAATTACATCGTTCCCATTTTTCTTCTCCTTTGCTGATCTATGATGCCAAACTCCAGCTTAAGTACCTCCAGGTTTTGCGTTTACTTCCACATTTGTACCTTGCATATAAAACACACAAAGCAATAGTTTCTGAGGCATATTCACAATGAAATCCATACATTATGTCACGTTTTAAATCATATATTACTCAACACATCATGTGTATTTTGTTTTTTTCTTAATATAAATATTATAAATTATTAAATAAAATTAATTATACATTAAATAAATTATTATAAAAGAAAAAAAGATGTTCATACCTCTCGGAGTGGACAAATTGGTTGAGGCTTCTTGTCCAACAAGCGGATTCTCTATAAATCAAAATATTTTAAATCTTGACCTATAAATCCAAATGATTTATTTAAATTCCATATTAAATGAAAAAAATAATACCGTTTTACACAATATAAAAAGAAACTCATTTACAATACAAAACAATATTTAAGTCACATCATTAATTTAGGGAAATTACTCAAATTAGAAATATGACACACAAAATAAAGTGACTGAAATACCCTAAACACCCTCCATTTATGGTTTTGTTCGTTGATATCGTTATAGCCTCAACACAAGAAAAGCGGGATTTACTCCATCAATCACGCACGTGTAATAAGATACTTTATTCATCTAAACAAGAATATCATATCTTTTTTGAACAAATAATATCATAACTAATTCATATCTTGTTCTAAATTTGACCGTGAGAACGACACGTGAGTACCCATGAAATGCATTACTCAAAAAGCCTTCTACGTAACTAAAAATGCATAGGTTAAACCAATATCCTATTTTAAAACAGGATAAAATCATTATTAAAAAAAACTAAAATAGTTCAAATATTAGAAAAGAAAAGTTTCAATGTAAATTTTTTAACGTAAAAAAACAAAAACTAATAAAAAAAATTGACGAGTTAAAAAAGTTATCAATTACAAAAAGATTTAACATTAAATGAAGAAAGATGACGATCGTGTAATTGTTTTAATTAAAAAAATGTAAAATTCTATCACGTAGGCAGTGGCCTTCCCTCTCACGCCCGTTAATATGGTAACACACATGTCTTTTTCACCCCCACAATGGCGCCTTCGTAATAGTGTTTAACGCCTAAAGACGGTGAGGTGTACAAAGGCGTTAGCCCGATACACTTGGTCTAATACAAAAGTGTTTGCTATATATAATGAAAGTTAGAAATAAAATAAATGATTATGCAACCTATTTATGTGTATTAAAACGGGTATTTAGATGGTAAAGTAATGTACTTCCTAATTGATATAGTGATTTTAAAATTATACTAAGTATAATCGTATAGAATATAGAGTGTGTGCTCGCCATCCATAAAAACCTATTTCTACATAATTGGTATGAGAAGATGTATAACAAATGATATTTGCTTATTATAGTAATCTAATTAAAACTAGTTATTATTTTATAACAATACAAGAATTTGAAAAAAGAAATAAAATTAGTCACTCAAATATGACATTGAATTTGGTTAAATTGGCGCCGGGAAAGGCACAATATAATATACAACCCTTTTTATTGGAGAAAGTGTATAAATATGGACACTATATTCCATTCTCCCCCAAAAATCTCTTCTCCATTCAAAGCATAATTCCATCTCAAGATATCCCATACCCTTCTACACCTTTCACAACATTTTCCGGCCACCGTCTCCTCCGCCGGGGACCGGCCACACCCTCACAACATGTACCACGCTCCCAATTAACTTATTCCATTTCTCCTTTGAAAAAAAATTAAACCGTTATCTCCAATTTCTCAATTTCATTCACACAGACCCTAATTCAAGACCCAATGAACGAAAATCACAAGGTTATAGAGATCGAAGATGACGACGATGAGCAATCGTCTCCTAGAGGCGTATTGGAAATCACCGTGTCCGGATCGGATTCCGATAACCTCAGCAGCATGAGCCGGAGCCGGAGCCTGAGCAGCCGCGGCTCGTCGTTCAATGAAAAGTCGCCGGAGGTGGACGGAGATGGAGACTCTGCAACCGGAGATGAGGAGGAAGGCGGCGGAGCGGGGATTATTAGCACGTCGTCGGTGGCGCAGGCTTTGCGGTGGAGGAATCTGGTGTGTAATTTGAAGTGGAAGTCGTTCAAGAGGTTTTCGGCGGTGCCGTTGGTGGCCGGATATGAGCTGTCGAGGAAGAGTTTGATGAAGAGGTTAGGGAAGCATCATAACGATGAGGTGACGATTGACGGCGTTAATTGGGTTGTTCCGAAACCGTCGTGGCGGAATTTCACGTTGGAAGAACTTGCGGCGGCAACGGATTGCTTCAGCTCCGGTAAGATTCTCTTCGCCGGAGCTTTTCGTATTCTCGTTTCTTCTTTTCCTATTATAATTTTATATTATTATTATTATTATTAGAGTAAACTGTAATTTTCGTCCCTGAGGTTTGATCCGATTAACAGGTTCAGTCCCTTCTTAACAGTATGGGTTCTTAAGGTTACATTTCTTAACACTTTTAGTCCAATTTCGTTAACTTCGTTAAGTTTTTCAGTTAAATCATGTTAAATGACTAAAATACCCTCTTCATTTCCACTCCACCACCTCCACCCCCACCACCTGCCACCACCCCCACCCACCTGCCGCCCTCTCTTCCGGCAGTCCCTCTCCGGCGACGACCACCACCTGCCACCACCGCCAAACGGTCTGTTAGCCAACGTCGGTTATATATATAGGGTAAATTGCTTTCTGTGTATATAGAATAATGCAACAGATTACTTAGTTCATCAAGGTAGAGATATGTATGTTCCCCCAAATGTAAATTGTTGGAATAAATATCGAATCGCATCGCCTTCAAACCCTAGCTATTTAGCAATAGATAAAATAGAACCTTCAAGTATTGAATCGCTTTTCTGAAGACCCGTGTTCAGACCTTCAAGTATCGAATCGCCTTCAAACCCTAGCTCTTTAGCAATAGATAGAACCCACCCCCACCCACCTGACGCCTTCAACCCATGGTCGTTTGAACCGGCGCCTGGTAGCCGGTGACGAACTTTGCCTTTTTTTGGTGGTGAGAGGGGCTGGGGATTACGACTGTCGAGCGACAAATAGGTAGGTTGTGTCTTGAACCTGGGTTGTAGTGGGGTCGCCAGTGGGAAAGGGGGTTGGTTTGACGAGGAAGATGACCGGAGTGGTGCGGTGGTGCTGGTGCGCTGTGGTGGTGGGGTGGTGCCGGTGCCAATTTGGTGGGGGAAAATGATCGGGGGTGAGGTGTGGAGTCTGATTAAGGATTTAGGTTATGCATGTCAAAAGGAGTTCTCCTAAAATGAGGAGGGTATTTTAGCCATTTAACATGATTTAACTGAAAAACTTAACGAAGTTAACGAAATTGGACTAAAAGTGTTAAGAAATGTAACCTTAAGGACCCATACTGTTAAGGAGGCACTGAACCTGTTAATCGGGTCAAACCTCAGGGACGAAAACTGCTGTTTACTCTTATTATTATTGCAATTTTGTAATTTAAACTTCAAATTCAAACCAAAAAATACTTGTTATTTATTTATTTTAATTAAAAAAAATAAAAGAGTAGGAATATCTTACGTGAAGTCACCATATAATGGAAAAGATTTATTTTTACGTCTACGCAAATATTAATAATATTTTATATGTTATAATCAATTTTTTTATAAAGAAACTAATTACAAGTCTAATGAAAAAAATAATAAATGTCATTGTATCAATTTGAACACTTGGTGTTATATGTATGCTTTTGAACATTTTCCTTTTAATTTAATATATAATCAAAATTTAAACTTTAAAAAAAATTGACATTTTTTTATATTTGATAAAGAAAAGGTTATATGATATATATAACCTCTTAAAAATCTTTTTAATAAACAGTTATAATATTTATTCATCTAGAAAAAAAATTCACCTTGTAATCCTTAGAATTGATGCCAGTTTTCGTGATTGTTTTCTCTGGTTTGCTTATCTACACAAGTTATTATTGCATTATTTGAAGCTTCTTTTTTATCAATGACCTTTTGGTTTGTTTTTCATGAATCATTCTGTCTGGTAAGTGTGTGACATGAATTTTTGTTCTTTTGTTCTCAAATACAAATACCCCACATCATTGAACTTTAACTAAATTTAAATGGTTTAAAAAAGTTATATCAGTTAAGAAAAATAATAAATCTTGTTAATTGTAAGCATAGGAAATTGTATTCAAGGTAATGTGATGAATAGAACCTACCTAGCACAACTTTTTGGACATTTTCTCATACCTTTTGTAAGTCACGTGGGATGCACGCTTACCCTACTTTCACCAACCATCCATTTTAGGAAACAAAACACATGTTCAATTTTTTAAATATACTCTCAATTTTATATTAGGCTTTTTTTACCATAAATATTTCAAGCTTTGTAAATAAAATTAGTGGTGTCTTAAATGCAAGAGTATAAATTTTTCACGAGTATTATAAAAAAAAATATATTATTTTTGCTTATATTTTTATTATCCTCAGTTTTGTTTGTCAACAAAGAATGATTTGATCGTTTGATTATTAAAATAATATCCTCATCAATTAATTACAAACATAAAAAAAAGACGAACCCGGTGTTTGACTTAGCTCCCGCATTCACGCAGTCTCCGGAGAGAGGCGGATCGCTTCGCGATCTGATGTACGCAGTCTTACCCTACGTTTTGTGCAAGAGCCTGTTTTCACGGCTTGAACTCAAGAGCTGAAGGTCACAAAGTAGCAACCTTACTAGTTGCTTCAAGACCCACTATCAAATTAATTACAAACATGATTTAGTTATTTCCTGCTAGAAATTAGGTCTAACAGTAAGTACAAACTGGTGAAATGTACACATCAAATAATGTTTAAAAAAAGCAGTTATGTTTATGAAATAGGGTTATGTTTATGAAATAGGGTATAGTATTAACTGAAAATACAGTTTACCTACAATGTAGGGTACTAAAATAGCGACCTTGCCATCATAATCAAACCTTTTATCAAATTGTTGACTTTAGTGCAGTCAATGAGTCCTGTCCAATTCAAGGTTTCCCATCCTTATTACCCATCACAAACCAATTATTTCAAAAAATGTATTAAACATCTTTTTTCAACAATATTCCATTTCATTACTTCAAAGCAAAAGATTAGCATGTAAGGAAATTAAGCAGTTAATTCTTTATACATATGCTCACAAATTCATTGATGTATCTTTGCTTCAATTGATGTTTTACATAGATAACATGGTGGGCCGAGGAGGGCACGCTGAAGTGTACAAAGGATGCTTACCCGATGGCCAACTTGTGGCGGTTAAAAAAATAACAAAAAAGGAGAAAAAAGACGAAGACAGAGTCGAAGATTTCTTATCTGAGCTCGGGATCATAGCTCACATTAACCATCCAAATGCAGCTCACTTGATCGGCTTCAGTTCTGATACTGACTTACATCTTGTTCTACAATTCGCGCCTCATGGCAGCCTTGCAACTTTACTACATTGTACACTTAGTTTCCATCCCTCAGTGTCTTTTTATGGGACCATGTGACCCAAACAATGACATTCTATTGATCCAATTGCTTTTGTACATACAGATAGTGAAGAAAGACTAGATTGGAGGGTAAGGTTTAAGATAGCCATTGGCATAGCGGAAGGATTGCGGTATCTCCATTGTGAATGTCATAGGAGAATAATCCATCGCGATATCACAGCTTCAAATATCTTGTTAATGGAAGACTATCAACCTCAGGTTAGTTTAATTACATCTTTAACTACATGCTAACAACCGTTTTAGTCCTTCATTAAATCGTTCAGTTTGGTCATGTGTGTCTAGATATCTGATTTTGGGCTAGCAAAATGGCTCCCGGAGAAATGGGTTCACCATATTGTTTCCCCAATTGAAGGGACCTTTGGTTACATGGCACCTGAGTATTTCATGCATGGAATTGTTCATGAGAAGATTGATGTGTTCTCATTTGGAGTTCTTTTGCTTGAGCTTATTACTGGTCGTCGTGCGGTTGATTCCAGCAGGCAGAGTCTTGTAATCTGGGTATGTTATTATGTTAATTTCTTTATAAAGAATCAATCTTTTGATAAAGAAACGAACATAAATCGGTCTGGTTTGTATAGGCAAAACCATTTCTGGAGCAGTTTAATATTAAAGAGCTCGTGGACCCTTGTTTGGAAGATTATAACATGATTGAACTAAAGCGTGCCATGTCAGCAGCTTCGGCTTGCATTCATCATTTGCCTAACGTCCGCCCAAACATGAAACGGGTAAGTTCAAAAAGACTTGAAGACCTAACAGTTACAAATTTGGTCCGGGTTTTTAACTATCAGCTGGTTAATACTTAATATGTAATGTGATGCAGGTTATACAAATGCTGAAAGGTGAGAGGTCGGAACCAAAGCCCAAAACAGGAGGTGGGCGCGCATTGCTTTTAGATGCGTGTGACTTAGACGATTACTCGTCTACCGCGTACCTAAAAGACCTAGATCGACATATGGAACTTGTGATGGAGTGATGATTAATGAACCTCAAAGAGATGGTGTGCAAACAAGCACTTTAATTTTTTATGTGCCTGGTGTTTTGGGTTGAGGGAGTGTGGAGTTGTGTGTATATTGTTGGGACAGTGGTGGGCCTAGAGCAAACTCCTTTTAGAAGTTTTAGGGCCAAATCTTATTTTAGTTTTGGGCTTAGATGGGGCTTAAAAGTTGTAACTGATAGAGGACATGATATGATTATATCCCCATTTATGTTTCTAAACTTCTAAAAGAAACTCCTTCATAAACAACATATTACCAAAGAAAGAAATAAAGTAACAAATATAGTTTATTAATATATTGTTCAAGTAAATTGTATGGTAAAAAAATTATGGATTTACTCGTTTAGCTTTACTACCTATCTTTTGTCATAATTTTGTAGTAGCATCCACCCAAGTTACCCAACCTGATAATTAATTAAATTAACATCATTTATTTCTAAGTTTTCAAATTTTTGTTTATGGTATAAAAAACTAATATACTTTCTGTTTTTTTTTTCTCATAGAAGAGTCTCAACAATTTTTTACATTATACACTATATTTTTCTCATAAAAATCCGCTAACAGATTTTTAAATATTAAAGTCCCTTAATATGTTAAATTTGAACAAATTTGTAAAAAAGTAAAAAAAACTTGGAACCAGTACATCTGGTTATTTTGCTTACATGTCCTTTTTTCAAATGAATCGGTGATCTTTTTCAAAATGAACTTTGTTATGAGAATGAAATCAATTCTATAAAAAAAGATTATTTGTAATAAAATTAAGAATCCATCTTGTTACCTATAAAGTCCGTGAAAACACATAAACAACAATTTGTTTTGCAGTCGAATCGCTTGATTTGCTCTTGCTTATTTTGATCGATTACTTTATAGAATTCATTTTTTAGGGTAAATAAATGTTTAATCCCTTTACTTATCCACCCGGTTATTTTATTTTTAGATAAAAAAAAATTATAAGATGTGTAAGAAAAACAAATCGGATGTACCAGTTCCAAGTTGTTTTAAAGTTTTTTTTTCCATAATTTTGGTATCCGACTTGTTTTAAAGTTTTTTTTTCAAATGGAAGTGTTCACAAAAGTTTTAAAAATTATAACTTTATTATTGACATTTTAAGGTATTTGTACTATTGTTTACTTCTAATTAAACACTGTTTTAGTCCTCACTGTTTAAAAATACGTGTGTAAAAAAAACACAAGTAGACAAGCTAGTAGTTTAGTATATAAGACAAGTTTGTTTATATTTCCAGAAATAAAAGTAAAACTTTAGTTAATATATAAAGTTTCATCGTAACTATCAAACTTAATTCCATGGCAAATTTATTATAATTATTTTTACACATGTCTTGATAATATATGTTTAAATAAAGAATGACTAAATACTTTTTGTATTTGGTCCAAAGAATTATTCTAGTACATACGACAACATAAAAAACATGGCAAAAAGAGGTTCAAACGCAGGCAAAAAGAGGTTGTCATGAACAAGCAAATCTTGATGCAATCCAAACGTTTGGAAATGGTTAATTGCCTTGATAAACAATTCGTAAAAATTAGTTCAAAATATGATTTTTCACAATTTTTTAATAAAAATAGTTAAATAGTTATATAATGTATGACTAATGATTTGTGTAATGTAACTTAAAATGCGTCCAACATGAAATTAAAGTGAAAGAGATGTTGCCATTCAAAATATATGCAAAATTTGGTTTGAATGACCTAAAAACTTCAAACGTGCGCATCCGACGAATGTCAAACCAAAACTCTTGGGCTTTCACAACCATGTTTTGTTTCAGTTCATAATTTTTCAACTTGTACATGTCCATGAATGTCAAACCAAAACTCTTGGGCTCACACAACTAGGTTTTGCTTCGATTCATAAATTTTCTACAAAGGTTGTTATGTCCGTAACGACTCACAATAACTGTTTTCAATAATGAGAATGTCGGTTTCTGTACCTAGCAGTTTAACTGTATACTAAAATCGTTTAAATGCAACTAAAAACTGTTGAATGGTTTCTTTTGAGTTTTATATAAAAATGAACTGTCCTTGAGGGACATCTTCGTTGTTAAGTGGTGTACCTCATAATAAAAGGTTATGATTCAAATTTTATAAGATGTAGATGTAGTGCATTTATACTCAAATATCTAGAACTTGTTCAAAAGAAAAATACAAAAATGAACTTAAAGATTCATTTTCAAGAGATACATAAAACATCTATATCTATAGTATATAATAAATAAAGGTTTTGGTGGACACCTGTCAATCCCATGTTCATCCTTAATATTTTTTTCGTACCTCTCTCTCCTATTAATTATATAAATTTCTTTAAATTTTTTTTATAATTTTTGTTTCCCGTCTCTCTCTCCTATTAAATAATAATGATTTTTATAACTATTTTTATAAAACGTTTTTTATTTAAAAAAAATAGGTTTGTTTGTAAAACATTTTTATAATTTGAACATTTCTTTCCTTCTTTTTATAAAACATTTCAAAAAATAACTATATAACGTTTATAAAATTTATATTAAAAAACTATGTAACATGTAAATCTTTATTATTAAGTATATATAACACTGTATTTATTCACACTGTGTAATATACCAGATTTCTAACCTATATTAATAAATAAATAACAATATTTGCGAAGTGTCGACTTTTGCTGAAATCTAGATTTTTGTTTTCTGTCTCTTTCTCTTATTAAATAATGATAATGTCAAATAATAAAATATCTAAAATTTATTCTAATATTTTATTTTATTAAAAATTACTAAATAATAAAAAAACTTAAATTTTATTTTATTTTAAAATACAATTTTATAATTTTTAATTCTTAAATTTTAGTTATTTGTTCTTTATAACTTTTAAATCTTCACTATTTCTTATTTCACCGATAACTAATAATATCCAACATAATAATTTTCATAAAAACTGTTATTTTATAATAAGTCTTATTTATTCAACCTATGTAATACATGAGTTTTAACCTAGTTACATAATATAGTCTAGTGACCGGAAAATAAAATTTGAGAAGGGAACTCTTAAAATATGTTTGTTTGATTCTAAGAAACCAATAGGGCAATGACTCTTGTTCGTTAACAAACTTTTTTAATAAGATAAATAAATAACATAAAATTCATTATTTATTTATTTTTATAAGTTTACAAAACAAAAGAAAATAGATTCAGTTAATAAATAACAACTACTACATTTACATATATATATTTTTTCGTCGTCTCGTGTTTAATCTTCGCCGAAACTATTGACATGAACCGATGTGTCATCGGACAGGCTAGAAGATAGCCCATATTCCCTCAATTGATCGTGTATTTGTGTTTCAACTTTTATTTCGTCTTCAAGAGTTGTTCGGTATTGTACACGATCTACCGCGTCCGGAGTGAGTCTTCTTTGCCTTGCAATATTTACGGGCCATTACGGATATAATTGGAGGCCGGATTTGCCTTTTTTGCCTTGTAATATTAAACAAAGTGCTTCTTTAATGTTGAGTTCGAGTCTTTTCCCAAAAAAAAGCCACAAAGTTTACAATGAGCCTTTTAAGACCCGTCACTCATCTTACACAAATATTAATTGCACCAAAATTCAATATTCCTATAATGAGGTAGCACCCTAACAACGGTAATCTCGTTGGAAGAATCTCGAGTAACGGATGATTGTGAACGAGCCATAACGAGAGTGAAACAATAGTATATTTTGTGTTTTTTGCTTTTAGTTTTGCGTTTTCAAGTCGTGTAATTAATCATTTCATCTAACACCTACTTATACTAACATATGAGGGTAAGATGGTAAAAAAAACGTTCAAAATCAAAAGTTCTAACAGCTATAAAGACGTTACCCAACAGCCATGATTGAAAAAATGATTTTAACGGCTCGAACCGTGTTGGATCACGCTTTTAACAACTCGAACCGTGTTGGATCACGCCAGGTTCCAGTTCAATGGTCGGGGTTCCACATGGCTCGAACAGTGTTGGATCATGCTTTTAACGGCTCGAACCGTGTTGGATCACACCAGGTAGGGAACCAGTTCAATGGTCGGGGTTCCACATGGCTCGAACAGTGTTGGATCACGCTTTTAACGGCTCAAACCGTGTTGGATCACGCCAGGTAGGAAACCAGTTCAAGATTGGAACGGGTAATGGGTCGGGGATCATGTGGAACCGGGCATGAACCTGCGGATTCAAACGGATTGGAAATGGAACCGGTCGTGAGGTCCAGAACCGGGCTTTTTGAGCATTTATGATTCAAACAGGCTCGGACTGGTTCCGGTTCTGGTCGTCGGGTCCAGAACCGGGTTTTTTAACACCTCAATTTTGTATATAAGTTCTGTGTTCTGACTTGGATCAACTTCCTACGAAGATTCGAGTATATTTCATCTATATTTTATGAAGTCAAATTTTTTTTACCAACAGGATTGCTTTCAATTTCAAAGTCCAAAATAGACGGTATAAAGTATGAACCAAAAAAGATTGGTTGACCGAAAACATTAATACCCCATTTTCCACTTTATAACTTATCCTCCAAAACCAAAACAAAAACAAAAGCAAAAACAGAAGAAACAGAATACGAATACTAAAACCACTAAGCTAGATCAGTCAGCAGATTAAGGTCAGCAATTAAAGATCGAAATAGACACTAGCCCAAAACATAATTAAGAGCTTGTTTATGGCTACTTAACCTATCTAGACTCCTTTCAATCCCTATTAATACGACTGGTTAGGCCAAATGAAGAACTCTGCCGGTGGCACCATTAACGCCATTGGACCAGAGGTTTGACCACCACCACCATGCCCAGACTGAAGATGATGAAACAAACTCTGATGATGATACACTGACGCTGCGTTTGAGGAGTTTTGATCGTACGGTAAAGCGTAAACTGGTGGCACAGAAGCGAAGCTGATGGTGTTTCCGCCGCTGTTGCTGTTGCTGTACTGTGGCGGCAGCTGGTGGTTACTCATCAAAGGTTTCTGCTCTACCTCGGTTGAAGCAACTTTCAGGCGCTTTGCAGATCCGCCAACGGGAAGTGAGCAACTGGAGATGGCTTCCACGTCATACCGATTCATCTCAAAGTTGGTCACCGCGTTCACTCCTCTAAACTTTATGGCTGCAATGTCATATGCCTCAGCTGCTTCCTCTTCAGTGGCTGACATAACATTATTATTATCATCATGATTATTATATATACAATACACAATCAAACTAAACATATCAACCAATCTTCAAAAAGATATTGTCACTTACTGAATGTCCCGAGGTAAAGATCTTTGTTTCCAGCAACACGCCCGATCCTTGCTTGCCACCTTCCTTGTTGGTGATGCCTCGTTACTCCTCGGTAGATAGAAGCCCCCCTTGAAAACCCGCTGCTTTTCCTGCGGAAAACACCAAAAGCATAAACACCTTAGAAAAACTTTGGCGTAAATAAATTTATTATATGAGTTTTTTTCGGTCACCATGAGAACCCTGCTAACCAATAGGATTAGGCAAATTACAGGTTATCGCAGAACAGTGGAAGCAGGATTCAAACCTGAGACCCGTTTAGCAGGGGATTCAGGCGCTTGCCACTGTGTCACCTCTTAAAGGTTATATGAGTTCATTATACATTGCATGGAACTTACCTCCTTAGAGATGCAATGAATTCTTGTTTGGTTGAGTGTTTCATGTCCTCCAATTCTTGTGCATAATTTGCAACCTACAAACAAGTCAAAAATCAAAATAATGTGATTAGACAAACACAATAATCAATAATATGATGTTGATAACAAAAGGCAAAGAATGTTTACAGGAAAGTTTGTAGTGGCGGTGGGACCCCAGTACTTCAACGCCGCCAAATCGTACGCTCTTGCCGCCTTGTCTTCCTTGTCATAACCACCTAACCATTCACCAAAATTCCATTAGAACCATGCCAACTTATGAACAATGAACATTAATAAGAACAATAGGAAATTGAAAACAATTCACTCACCTAAGTACACTGCAGATCAGAGAATCAATAATCGAGATAATCGAGCAACGTCAATTAGCATCGCCCATGCAAAAAAAAGAACATAAACATTAGCTTACACTAGTGGTCCATGATCAAAGCACCAAACAACTCTCACATAAAGCAAAAGCTAAAGACTGCAAGAGCACTTTTGATGCATGCATTTGTTAGTGAGACAGAAAACGTAAAAGCCCGTCTCGAGCCCGTAAAACGGTAAAAGTAAAGATGGGTTTTTTTCACGAACCGGGTCGGGCCCAAAACTTTGTCAATCTATCTCAAAAAAGGTCTTTTGATGGGGTCTCAAATTCGTGACAACTTAATAAAAAGACAAATATCTTTAAAATCAAATTCTTCATTGATCAGAAAAAGAACACTATGGGAGTTTGACCCGGTCAACGCAATGAGAATTGAGGAGGGTAAAAGCGGAAAGAAAAAGTGAAAGTAAAAAAGCAAAGGCAATTGTGTACGAAACCACAGAGAACAACAGGCACACTATGTAGGAGTAGGATACAGACTAGTGTGATGAGTGTAGGTATGTGATTGACTGATTGTACTCTGATATTGATGGATAGATTTGGAGAGAGAAAGAAACTTGAGGGGGTAATGTGTAAAATCCAGTGGACAAAAATAGGCCATTTAGGGCAAAAATAGCAGCCTATATGGGATTAAAACCTTCCGGTGAAACATAAATACAGAAATAAAAGAAACTAGAAGAAAGTACTGAAAATGGTACAATTACATACATCAATCAATCATCATCAAAAACAAACTTCTGATAGATTTCAAATCTTTAATCACATTTTCACTTCCAACTCAATAAAAAAAATTTAAAAAAATGGTCAAATCTTTCAACAATAAGTACAAAAATCTTGATTCTCAACAACACATGTATGTGTGTGTGACACTGTGTAACTTCTCAACAGCGTAAAGGTATAGATACTTTTAGAACCGTTGATTTTACCCGTACCCGGTTAAACCCAAACATGAATTACCCGTAACTAATTAACCCGAAAAGTGTTACTAGCGTCGGGTTTTTGTTAGATTTTCGAACATAAAAACGCAAACTGATTAACCCGAAACCAGAACACCCCGAACTCGAAGAAGATACCTTGACGTCCTTTCCTTGCTTGACCCTCTCTCCTACAGCTATTATCCCAAAGATGCGCTTCATATCTACCAGTCCACCTATGTCTGAACACATCAACCCAAAACGTCAATATTGATTATGTACAACTCTTTATACATAAAATACAACTCAATTTATTTACCTAGTAACACCTCGGTAGATTGATGTTCTTTGTCCAAAAGTATCAGCAATCTTCTTACAATTACTCTGATCACCGGACTCCACGGCGACAACCGCCTTCTGATTCCGCCCGGCGCCGCCGCCTGCGGTGGTCGTGATGCCCAACGACAAAGCATTCATCGGACACTGAACATAAGCCAACTCGTTACCGGACTCAATCGACTGTCCGGCGAAGTCCGTCAGATGCGTCCCGGAGTCGTCAACTTCCGAACCGGAGTTAGCGGAGAATGTTTGGAAGCCGCCGGTGATGCCGTTGAGATCTTGTTGGTCGGAAAAATAAACAGAGCTGGTTCCGTCGTACATGTGGGTTAACGACGATGAGTCTTGGGTTTCCGTTTGCGAGACATCGGTGTAACGGAACGTGTTCATGGACTGGGTGGTGGCGGTGGCGGTGGCGGCGGTAGTGGTGTCGCCGCCCAGAAAGTCCTCCAGCTTGGGAGCTTGTTGCTGGTTGTTATGTGATTCCATAAAGCTACGGAAGAACGGCGAGTCATCTGTTTCCTTAACATCGTCGTTACCGTGACCGTTACAGTTGCTGTTGTCTCCGGTGTACATCTCCGACGTCTTTTCTCCGTTAGTCCAACCTACATGCAAATCAACATATAAATAAAAACGTTTTTTCCGACAATAAATATGAAATTCCGGAGACCGTTAATTTATCAAAAAAAAAATACCATTTGCATAGAAAGTATTATCGTTGAAGAAGAACTGTTGAGGCTGAGAGGTGGAGGAAGAGAGCATCTCCATCGGCGAGAGTGAGAAGGAGAGCCAGTTGTTATCAGGGGCCATTAATTTCCGGTGGAGTTTTATGTATGCATGGTCAGTATTGACGATGAAGGTGTTTGAGTAAATAGTGAAGAAATGGAAGATTAGATTAGAGTTGAAAGGAGCACATGCAGAGGCTAGGTTTCCGGCACCGGCACAGGCATGGGTAGTTGAATGGAGAGAGAAAGAGAAGGGAGGATGTGGAGGTATATAATGGGATGAGAGAGTCGGTTTCATCTGCCACACCGGCGGAAAACCAGAGGGAAAAAAACAAAACATTGTCTTTTTGGTTTATTTAATATTTCGTTTTATCTTTGACTCGATATAACTTTTTTGCTATTTTATTTTAAACTTGATCATCCACTATATGTTATTTTTAAAAGATTTATTTGATTTTATTAATCTTATCTTTTACCAATTAACTAAAAATAATATCAACTAATAGTGAGAGTATTATCTTTCTCAACCTTCTCATCCTTTAATCTTTTGGGTTGTACATTAAACTAGTTTGGTTGTACGTTGAACACACGATGGTACCACCGTTATGTTGCTCGAAACAAAGAAGAATGTGTGGTACCAGTAGGGTATGTTGTGTTCTTGCAACGTTCAAAGCTACACCCCATGCCCTAAAAGAATATAGCACAACCTCTTTTACATGTGTGTTATGTTGTACTTAAGTATCCAAATAAAATCAAGAGTGAATGACATAAATTGTCCCTTAGGTTTGGTCTAAAAATAACTTTTCGTCTAATATGAAAAGTTTTAACACTTTAAGTCACCTACATTTATGATTCTAACAGTTTCAATCTTATTAGGTAACGATGGCAACCGACTGTGTGTGTTAATAAGAGAGGGAGACATAGACAAGAAGAGAAAGAAGGAGAAGAGAGACAAAGACAAATAGAGAGGGACATTGACAAGAAGAGAGGGATACAATGAGAAGGTTGTGGAGATGATCCACCGCATTGTTTGCTTTGTGCAGCGCCGCATTTAAGGTGTATTGGCGTTACTTCACTTTACCACATTTTCACATAAAGCATATAACACCGAGCCTAATGAATTTGTTTCTCGGAGTTTACTAGTCCGTTTATTAAATCACTAAGATATAAAAATTCTATATACAAATTAATATAGCCTACGTAAGTATTATTTAATTTCTCTTTTCATATATGATGTAAAACTAAGTTTATATTTTAAATTTGATTTATTTATTTTCTATTTTTTTATTTTATTACTTTTTTTTGTATTAATTCCAACTTTAATAGTTTCATCATTCTCATTTATAAAGAGCTAGTATTTGGACCCTGCGTTTTGCAACGAGAGTGTGGTCGTTTTCCCCAGCATTATGACACAGTAGTTTTGTCATTATCAGTTCGGGTCGTCAAAGATCCAAGAAGTGAACAGTGATACCAGTTACAATACAACCAAAATAGCGGAAATGATGATGTAGGTTTGGGGGGACGGGATTCGAACATGGGTGTTTGAGATGGAACACACAAGGGAGCTTTAACCACCGGATCAAGGAACATTTTTGTTAATAAAGTTCAATGTAATTAAATATAAACACAAAAGGCAGTGTTAAATTCGGAAAAAAAATTAAGCAACAAGATTCGAACCCGGTGTTTTAGATGGAATACACAATGAAGCTTTAACCACTGACCAAGGAACATTTTTTTTAATAATATTCGTTGTAGCTAGATAAAAACACAAAAAACAATCTATACTATATAATAAATAAAGGTTTTGGAGTGATATTTGTCACTCTCATATTCACCATCAATATTATTTTTCCGCCTCTCTCCTATTAATTACACAAGTTTCTTTAATTTTTTTTGTTTCCCGTCTCTCTCTCCTATTAAATAATAATAATTTTTATAAAACGTTTTTTTATTTAAAAAAATATGTCTGTTCATAAACTATTTTTATAAATTGAACATTTCTTTCATTATTTTTATAAAATATTTAAAAAAAATAATTATTTCACCAATAACATGCAACATACAAATCTTCATAGAAACTACTGCTTTACAACAAGTTGTCTTTTTTCAACACATGTAATATATGGGTTTTAACCTAGTGTTAAATAAAAAAAAAGTTAAATGAATCGTCACCCTAATAATCCAATCAGGAGTGGTTAATTCATATAGTATATATGCATTCAAAGAAGAAAAAACATCATGAAGAATGAAATGATGCAAACCTTGTTGGTAATGACTAAAGTGTGATGTTGCTATTACTTATAGTGAAGAACTTGATCGTTGGTAGTGAGTAACAGCTTGTCTTCATGTCCAAATTGTTGGTACTAACGAGGAATAATTACTTGAACAAGAACCTTTAAATATAATTTACACATTTCAGATTAGCTTATATCTAAAGTGTTAGGCTCATGGATGTACACTATCATTATATCATAGCATATTAGCATATAGTTAACTATAGAAAGCTGGTAAGACGAATGCATTGTCCTTGATATAAGAAACTAATATTTGAAAGAGATGTATATTTTTCATTGGATTCCCATATACAACATTGTCATATTGAGAAAACAATATATGAGGGTTCAAGTAGATGGTTTAATGTAGGGTGACACTTGGTAAGGTCTGTTTTTCACTACCTAATTAATCTATTTTGTAATGAAGAAGTAGATGGTTTGGATGACGAGCTGGTTAGACATGTTCTCGTGTAAAAGAACAAGCATAGACTCGCTGAAGGCTTATGGTTGATCCATTACAGGATTGAGCAAGCACATTAAAGATTAGGAGCCAACAATGACCGGATTGAACAACGAACCAGTCGCCCTAGAGGGCCACTAGAAGGACCGGTTAAGAAACGAATGATGTTATAAATACTATAAATATTAAAACTATGTATATAGGAGCATATCCAACACGGTGACGTGGAAGAGATCCATGGGCTGACGTGAAAGTGAGAGAGAGAGGAGGGAAGACGGGTGCGAAGGACATGGTGAGGAGAGAGAGAGAGTGAAATATGTTTACATGGATGGTCTTAAGCAGAGTATGTGAGAGGCGGAGGGGAGACAAAGGGACAAGAGAGGCGCACCAGCGACAAGAGGGAGGAGAGAAGCCGAACATACAGACATGCAGGAGAGAGGGTGGCGCCCATCCCCCTCCCCTGTTGGATATGGTCTAATAAGTGCTAAAATTAGGACCATCAAGCTCTTAGAATCATGTTTTGCCGATTTAGTCCAATTTGTATAGTTATGTTCTCATATTTGTATTCCATAATTAATTTATGTTCTTTTTTATAAAAAGAATGTGTGAAAAACTGTAAGAAAACAACTCCATTTTAACATATTTTTTTATTTTGCATTTCAAGTTAACTAAAGAACACTAGGTTATAGACTGATAATTTTTCATTCTGTTTGATTAAACTATATAAAAGGTATTATTTTAGCTGTTATAACAGAAGTAAAAAGGTAAAGTGGACTGATGAGGGAAAAATATCTATTTTTACATTAATAAATCATGTTATATTTAGAATTTTTAAATAATTAACATTATATAACTATTCTAATTATAAACGACAAAAGTAGAGTTTAAAGTGACTAGAGAGGGTTTATTTTGGAAATAAAATAATAATAAAATGAAATCTGAGTGATATTTGTCTTTTAATGGTTAATTAACTATTAATTATATGAAAGGGATGGAAATTTTGTCTGGAACAAGGTTGCAAAACATCCGGGCTCGGCTTCATGTTGGCTTGGCTAACCCGCTAACATGGTTATGCTCTTGCTCAAACGGAATTATCTCGACTATTTTTATATTTTTTAAATTGAAAGTCATTACTTTTCAAATTAAAGGCCATCGATGTCGTGGAATCCTTATGGGTTTGAGTCTCGTATATAACAAATTATTCCAGGTTAAGCCATTGGTTTCCAATTGTGGGTTTCTTCTAAGGTGGGTCTCGGGTTTGAGTCCGATGCGGCACCTATTGAAAAAGACATGCATGACTTACAGCAACACCCAGACTACTCTTGAATGAATTAGGAGTTTAAGAAAATCGTCTTTCAAAATATATATATATATATATGATTTAATAAATTTTATACTATATATAAATATGTTCTTAAAATATAGAGTAAATTTCGGTTTTGACCCATGTGGTTTGGGTACTTTAACCCTTTCAGTCCAAAAAATAATATTTTAACATATCAAACCCTGTGGTTTGCATTCTATAACCTTTTCAGTCCAATAGGGTAACGACATCCTAAAATCCAGTTAAATCCCATCATGTGCCCCTCACGTGAGGGCATTTTAGTCTTTTTGGCCACTTCACTTCATCTTCTTCACCTTATAACCCCATCAAACACCACCCTAACCCTAAGACCACCGGGCACCCGTCACCCTCCACCACGTCACCGTCACCGTCTCCAGCCGTCGTGAAACCAGAGATCATACCACCGGAGTCGACCGACAGATCTATGGTGAGAAGGACAGATTTGCTGATGATGACGAAGATCTGCAGATCATCCTGCCGTCGTGAAAAGCGGTGATTCGCACCAATAATGATGACGAAGATCTGCAAATCATCCTCGAACGGTTGTGGTCGGAGTGAAGCTAAATTCCAGAGCAGAGAGTTGCTGACGACGTTAGTTAAACAAGCTCAACCTGGTGACCTTGTTATTGCTCTTCATATTCTCACCAATAATGGTAGGGTTAGGGTTAATGACGGTAAATCTGTTGTTATTTTGTCAATTTGGTACTGATTTTATGAGTTAAATGTGTCTATTGTTTCAATTTTGTTTTTGATTGAAGAAATTGTGGATCGTGATGGCAAATCGTCGTTTTTTTGTGACTGGTGTAGTTAATGCCTCTCAATCAAGAGGATTAAAGCTCATTCAATTGAAGTAATTACAGAGGTGAAATTGATTTTGATTTTAAAAGCTCATTCAAATTCTAAACAAACCAAAATTTACTCAAATTCAACAAAAGAGGAAGGGGGTTCTAACATCATCCGGCAGATGTGTGGGGAAGAAGGAATGGGGAAGAACGGGTTGGTGGTGCAGTGGTGGCCGAGGTGGTGATCGGCGGTGGTGTTGGAACTGTGGTGAGAAGGGTTACCCTATTGGACCGAAGTGGCCAAAAAGACTAAATGCCCCTCACGTGAGGGGCACATGATGGGATTTAACTGGATTTTAGGATGCCGTTACCCTATTGGACTGAAAGGGTTATAGAATGTAAACCACAGGGTTTAATATGTTAAAAGATTCCTTTTGGGACTGAAAGGGTTAAAGTACCCAAACCACATGGGTCAAAACCGAAATTTACTCTAAAATATATATATATATATATATATATATATATATATATATATATATATATATATATATACTAGTTTATATCAATATATAAAACTTTTAAATATTTATGTATATATTTTACACGTGTAAAAATGTATTACATATACTAAAAATAAACACAAACTCAAAATATGTAAAAATTAATATATAATTGGGTTTCGAAATTACGTTAATAACTATTTAATGTAATTTGATTTTCATTTACTATTTGATTGAAATAAAAGTTACATAAATAAATTTTATAGTTTTTATAATAATGGATAATTTAAAATAAATGTGTTTTATTAGTATAATTAATATTTTCTTTAAATATATATTATTATTAAAAGAAGTGCATTAAATAAGAGAGATACGGAAAAAAAAATGGTGAGAATGAATATGGAGACGACATGTGACATAAAAAAACATTTATTTATTATATAGTATAGATATATAATAAACATTATTTAAAGTACAACGTGAGTGAATAGTACTCCCACCTATGAGGTGTCACATGGAGTTTTTTTTTCGATTTCATCTCTCATACTACATGTAATATACGTTTTTAAGTCGTTTTATTTTCTATTAATTTCGTTTTTATATAAGAACTTTTGTTTTTTAACTTTTTTTTAAATAGAATGCGTAGTTTTCTTTAAATTTTTTTATTTAATCTCTCATGCTATATATAATATATCTTTTTAACCTGTTTTATTATTTATTAATTTCGTTTTTATATAAAAACTTTCGTTCGGTAACTATTTTTTAAAACGGAACGCACAATTTTCTTTAGTTTTTTTATCAACGTTCCGTTGTACTTTTTTTTATAATGGAGTTGCGTTCAAATTCGAGTATTTTTTGTATCGTATGCTACAACGAGCATTTCGACTTTTGTTTTAACCTCTTATTATATATAATATACACTTTTAACTTATTTAGTTTTCTATTAATTTCGTTTTCTCGTGATAAATTTCATTCGTTAACTTTTTCTTTAACGGAAGGCGCAGTGTCTTTAGTTTTTTGTGTGAACGTTTCGGAATAAATTTTAATGAAAACAGGGTTTTATTCAAATTCAAGTATTTTTTTCTATCATACGATATAACGAGTTTGTGTTTCGACATAAGTTTCATCTAAAAAAACGAGTCAACCCAATATCGACTAGACTCCAATTACGTAACGAACGCGAAAAAATTGCTATAATTTAAATATGAAAGTAATATCTTATGAAATGCCAAATCTCAAATAACTTTGTGATGAGATCAACCGATTTGTTGCGTATTTTGTTGACTAAAATAACCTTGCCACTTTACCCATTTTCACACACTTGTCCTTCATGCGTGCGTCCTGTTCATATTTCTTTTTTTCATTTTCTTTTCTTTTCCCTTTTTTATTACTAGTAGAGCACTTTAGTATTTTAGATTATCATTCAACACACATTCCATCCTCGTATATATTAAAATTTACATTTTTTATCCTTTAGTAATTATACTCTTTATAATTATGTTTAATGTTTATTACAGACAGAGATCGCTCGACTATATAAAAAAATAAGTTGTCATTTGAAGCGCTCATATTTGACGGCCTCTCAATTTTTATAATTTAACTTTATTAAATTTTCAAGTTTGGCAAAAAGAACAAAAAATCAGTGTACGTGAAAAAATTTTCTTTTTACTAAACTTACTTCAACTTTGATACGTGTGATTATGTGATTTTAAGAAATTGTATAAAAAAAATATGCATCATCAAATTTCCATGTGTTATGACTTTAAGAAAAAAAAAATGTTTTTTTTTCATGAAAAGAATCCCGATTTTATAATTCGTTTTTTGCCTCGAAAAAAAAAATTAAGTCGACCCTAATTACAGATTTTGTTCTTTTAATAGTAAAATTGTAGCATAGTATACCACCACGGAGGATTCGACCTAAGGTATCTTTTTATTTAATTTTCAAAAAGATGTTACGGCTCAACTTGTTGGCCGTTTACCTGTCACTATATTGTAATTGTTCATCTTTCTTAATCCGTGGGAAATTTGAATATCTTATTAGTCTAATAAATGAAAATCTCTTAAGGACACATGTCACTCTCTTGGTTACTGCTCATCTTTATTTTCCCGTCTCTCTCTCTTATTAAATATTAGATTTTCTATTTATCTCTTATATTAAATAATAATCTTTATATTAATTAATATAATTACGAATACTTATTATTTAATTATAAATAGTTATTATATCATCAATCAAATGAATTTAATATGAACTAACATTTATCAATTAAATTAAAAAACTAATACTCGGTTGAAAAAAAATGTTTTAAAAACTAACTTAACACACCTTGTAACTGTCACGACAAATTACATTTTTAAAACATATTTTGACAAATGTGTTTGTTAACAAATTACATTATATTTTATTCAACCGATGTAATATACTGGTTTATTCAACACGTGTAGTTTGTAAAAATATAATTTTTTTATTGCTAAATATATAACATTTTATTTATTTAACACGTGTAATACACGGGATTTTAACCTAGTTATATATATATATATAAATATCAAACTTAACAACATGGTTACAATGTAGATCTGGAAAAAACTGATATTATACCTTACAACTATAAAAGTTAATTTTTTAAATAGTAAACTTCGCTTTTGCCCCTGTGGTTTAGTCAAAATGATGGTTTTGGTGCATTTATTTCAATTTGATTTTTTTGATTTGTTTGGATCCATTTTTTTATGGACGATGCATATTACCTAATTGAACATATTGTTTGATTCGTTTGGATCCGTTTTTTAGAGAGGGGTATGAGATTTTATAAAAGAGAAGTGAAGAAAGTTGTGTATAAATTAAAAGCGTTGAATAGTATTTATTGGATAAAAATTATATCTATAGCAATTTTTGTATGTTAGCCATTGGCTAACGGTAAAAAAGAGGGGTCCGACGGTCATATTGGTGCTACGATCGAACGAGAAACAACGGCAATAATCCATCACACAAATTCAAAACCTCGGCGATCTTATGGGGCGGTGTTGACGCACCCGCCATACCCTCCACCTCATCGTCATCGCACTAGCACCAATACCATAACATACGGACTCATAGAAAGATAAAATGCTTCAACCAACAAAATGCAAGACCAATGGGAGACAATTTGTTCAATATCAAAGTATACCGGTTATAATTAATTCTAAATTCTTGAAAATAAATGTTCGATATTGATCTTAAGATGTTTTATTTTATTTTTTTATCAACCATTATGATTATTTAAAAAGACACAAGAAATAAAGTCATTTGATTCATATAAACTCCATTCTGAATGAAAAGTAGAAGATTAAGCGATTCGTCTAATAATACAACGCATCTCATTTTGATTTAGCTAAATAACATAATATTCAATTTGGGATGATATTCTAAAAGACCTTAATCCCTAAGGTCGACGCCCAATAAGGGGCCACCGACCAATTTTCAGCCCAACCTTCTATTTTGACAAATTTTACAGTTTAAACCTTTACTTTTTTAAAATTTCTGATATACTCTTGTACAAATTTTGCTACTCTCTTAAATTTCTAAAGTTTCAAATTCACTCATAACTAAATTCACAACTGTACCACTCAAATTTCTTCTTTGTTTATTACTTTGTTTATAAAATTAGTTTTTCTATTTTAATTTGTTAGTATCTTTTTTAACAAATTTTTCGTTTCAGTGTTAACTCCTATTTGCGCCGCAATCTATCTGTATTTCGATCTCCATACCCGTGACACGGCAACTTCATGCGTTTCTTTTATGTAGTTAGTCACATTATTGTCACTGCCGCAACGCATGTAACGACATTTGCAAACCCGTCGCACCGCGCTGAAGACCGAGTCATGCCAACATCATACGTTTCTTTATATACTTAGTCACGTTATTGTCGTCGCCGCAACGCCCGTATATGGATAACTTTTATATAATAGTAATCAAGTTTTTTCATATGCTTCATTTTAGTCACTCAAGTTTCTCATATATTCCATTTTAGTCACTCAAATTTCACATGTTGTTCCAATATTGCGTAATTACCATGTTACAAGTTACCTTTTTTTGATTTTATTTTATGGATATGGTGAAAATGAAATCTAAAAATAGTAAAGCAACATTTTCACCATATTCATAAAACAAAATCCAAAGATAGTAAATGTTAACTTCGTAATTGCGCAAAATTAGAACAACATGTGAAATTTGAGTGATTAAAATGAGACAAAAAAGTTTGAGTGACTAAAATAGAACAGATGAGAAACTTGAGTTACTAAAATGGAACAGATGAAAACTTGAGTGACTAAAATGAGACAAATAAAAGTTTGAGTTAATTAAATGAAATAGATGAAAAACTTGATGACTATTATGTGAACTTTTCATAAAATTATTACAATATAAAAGGGTAGCCTTTTATCATATATGTACACGTAACAATTTGGTTTGGTTTTGAGCCTTCTTCAAATCGAAACCAAACTTAGAATCTGAAACAAGTCTGGACCATCTAATATTTGAGCCTTCCCCAAGGACCGGATCATTTAATATATTGTTGTCTACAAGGACATCTTTGTGGTAAGGGTGAAAGGATCATAACCCTTACCTAAAAATACCCTAACAAATATATCCAATGAGAATGTGTCAACTTATGTTTACCCAAATTCAACCATCATACCTTAAACGATTGGGGACACAACCCTAATCCTATAAAGTTTTTTTTCCCATTTTTTAAACCCTCTTCACACTTCAAACATGCGGGTATATATACTCGAAAGAAGCTACCCTCTTCACTACCCGATTCATTGGGAGTGTCTTACCCGTATTACCCGCGAACCCGATTAGGGTTACCCGCATGTGCCCCCTTCACCCTAAAGTGGTGTATTGATCAATTAAATGATTATAAATTTAAATCATGTGAAACATATGTGTGATAAATTTAGGAGTAAAATGTAGCAAATCAATTCAGTTACTTAACTTGTTTTAGACTCAAAGTTGTAATCTAACCACTAAAATATATGATAAAATAATTAAATAAAGTAGTATAGTATAGGTATTAAAGTGAAACATAGGTAATTTTGGTAAATATTATTTATCAGAATGGATTAATTTTAGTGGGAAATAAGTTCCGGATCCGGAACCCACGTTGGCGTACATGCCCCAAAACCACTTTCTTGGACTCGGGGTTGATTCGATCCTACCCGACCAAATCGCATTTTACTCGTTTTTGCCCAATTCACCTTTTCGCGACCTTCTAAACCAGCACGTGATATCACACGTGCAATTGTGATCAACCTAGGGTCTTGGATTTATATATTTGTCCCTTGTATTTCATATCCTTTCTTCATTTGGTCCCTCTACTTCTTCATTTTTGTTCTCATCAACATTCTGAAGGACTTCAACTTTGTTTTCATGTATAAATACTATTAAATTCAAGTCATGTTTTTTACAAATTTTTAAAGGAAACATACGCTTTGGTGTCGAAGTACACGGATACTCGTTGTGGTATGTAAGTTCAAATTTTGAGATTTGCTTCTTAAGTTTGAAAATTTACGGTCAATCCTTAAATTACGTATAAACATAATGTGTTTGATCTCTGTGAGTGGAAGAGAGTTAAACTTTCTGTTAAATATTTTAAAAATAATCAAAACACCCTAGATTAAAAAACAAAAAATTTAAAAAATAGGTTTAAAAAAAAGTTGTGATGCCGCTTGAGAACATGTGTATGAATATATATTTTTTTTGTTTTGTTTTTTTAATCTTGGGGTGTTTTGGTCATTTTACAAATATCTAAAAGAAAAGTTAACCCTCATTTACTTTGGGGACTAAACATGTTACGTTTATTAGGGGTGTAAACGAGTCGAGTCAAGCCGAGTCCGAGCTCGACCAGGCTCGAGCTCGGCTCGAATCGAGCTCTATTTTTAAAGCTCGAGCTCGACTCGTTTATTATTTATTTATTATATTATTTATATTTATTTTTGTATATATTTTATTATATTTTTTTATATATGACATAATATCTATTATTTATTTATTTTATTATAATTTTATATGTATAATTATTATTTTATAAATATATATTTAATATATTAATTAAAAAAATTATATAAACAATAGGCTCGTTTAGACTCGCGAGCCGGCTCGAGCTAGATAAGTGAAGCTCGGGCTTGGGCTCGTTTATTAAACAAGCTTATATTTAGGCTCGAGCTCGTTTAAGCTCGGCTCGATTCGAGCTTTTAGCGAGCCGATCTCGAATAGCTCGCGAGCCGGCTTGCCTCGTTTACACCCCTAACGTTTATGTATAATTTGGAGACTAGGAGTATATATTTTAAAACTTATGGAACAAATCTAAAATTTAAAATACCACAAAGACTATCTATCCTAACTATAAATTTAAATATGTATTTTTGGATTTAGTCTTTATATTATTGTGTAATTAATCTTTTTTCTCGTTCGAGAAAACATAATAGCACTTGTCAAAATCTTCAGTGAGGTTCATAGTGAAAATAAATCCGAAGAGTAAGACATGATAGATTAGAAAATTCAATACTTGTTTTTTAGAACGACTCTTAATCTACTTCCATTAATCACTTATGTAACACCCTATTTTGTAAATAAAAAATAAAGTTCAGGGGTTAAAATGCAATTAGCCCAAAGTTAAAGGACTGAAAAATACAATAAGTTTGAAAATTGGATTGTAGCGGACCGCTACCAGGCTTCATAGAGGTCCGTTACGTGCTGGTAAAGCTAATGACGAGAGACTGACACGTGGTGGGTGCGTGTCTGCTGACTCAGCCCTATGGCGGACCCCCACCCGGGCGGGTAACAGTTCGTCAGCCACCAAAGTGTCTGGATAAGGAGAAGCTGACGCGTGGTTGATGACTCGCATAAAGGTTTGGGTAGTGGACCGCTATTCAAGGCATGACTGTCCGCTACGTGGTGAACACGCATGACATCTGGCAATGTAAGTAAGCGAGAGACGGAGAGACATTTTAGCGAGGGACGAACTTAAGATACTACTCAAGGATAATGTAAGTACACTGGACCCGTACCCTAGAGATATTTATGTGAATTATGTGGTTATATGCTATGTGCTATATATGGAACTAAGGTACGGGGAATTAAAGAAAAGTAATGACGAATTAGTCTAAATACTAAACATGAATAATGAAATAGTCACGGGATGTTAAATGGGTGGTGGATACACCGCTGATACACCCTATATATAATTCTCTTTGATATCTCGGGGCCTATTTGACGTTTATATGTCGTAACAAACTTTTTTTAGGAACCTATTTGACGTTTATATGTCAAGGTTGTAACAATGTTTCATCGTACGTTAACATCTCATACTATTGTAGTAGTATTTAACTCATATTTACATGTACATCACGAGTGTCTTCCAATAGTTCAATACGACCATCCCATAACTCCTTTATAGATTTATAGTGCAATGAACTTTCGTAGATATCATTGGGCATAACCACCGCAACAACCCAAATCTTTCCTATCAATGACCGTCTTTTTTATTATCATCTCAATAAAGAGCAAGATCTTGATTATGACCATTCCCTTATGTTATGAATCAGAATAAGGAACATTTGGAACATGAGGATCATTATGGATTGAATTTCATAACTCAATATCCTAGATGATGAGGAATTGCATCATCACCTATGGCAAACTCTATGTGCACCATCTTATTGATTACAGATTGTATGTGATGTGATGATCAAATAGAAGGCGTCTAATCAAAGATCAACTGAATTGATCGAATGACAACGTAAATATGATATCACTTGTTGGATCGTTTTCAACATGTTTTTAAATTGACTGAATGAATGTTTCGGCAACGAAAGATTAATCGCAAGAACAATTATGAGAATGATTATTACCTCATTCCAATGATCTATCCAATTAGTGAATCGACATAGCAATCGAATTGATAACCAGATCAAAAAATTTAGGTGTTAGAAATATGTCACGTGAAATCCAAGATATTCATTTATTAGAATAGATTAAAATAGATTTGTAGCAATTATTAACGATGCATTTAAGCAAATATTAAAATGGAAGGAAAGAATTATAGATTTTGTCAGGTGGATGCTTCCCCTTTTCGTCGTCATTCTTCTTATCTCCGGCGTATTATGTGCTGTAATTTCTTTTATATTTTTAATTTTATACCAAAAATGTTTAATTAAAATAATAATTTTATTTTATGTGAAAGGGTTTAGGATTCGTAGCGTTCAACAGTTGAGGCTTTTGACCTTTGACTAGTAAGCCACGTGCACGGTATCTTTTTACTCGATGATCTTGGGCTGGCCGCACGTGCGTCCCCTTCAACCATTGGCTTATACTATTGAGTATTGATTACCTACTGCCCTACATTTTACACATTGCTCATACGACGGTCATACCCATTTTCACATGCTACAATATTTTATACACATATGTTTAAATAAATATTATTTAATCATTTTAAATTAGAAGACTAATATTTTTATTACATATTAGATTATATTTTACTAGATAGTTAGAATATATATTTTAAAATATTTTATCACGTATGTATATAAATACATCTACTTTTATTAAAATTTTGATGAATCGATGTCACTCACGTATATAATAACATATTGGATACATATTAGTGTTACGTAAGACTGATACATAGCATGTAAAATAATCCAAAATTCAAATAAATATGGACCAAAATTCAAATAATCACATACACTTTTGTGTTTACAATGTCGTTATTCAAAGATATACGATGTTATTTGAATGTTACATGTAAAATAATCTAAATAGGATTGCAAACATCACTTCATATATGTCATGCTCCCATTTTTTGACATGTTAAGAAGACAAATGAAGTAAACATTTAACCTCGTTACCATCCATTGCTACAGTTACATTAACCATAACTATAATTATTTCATGATATATGATTTACTATCTTTTCCTTTTTTTTAAGGTTGTTGAATGAAATTGGATAATGTTACTGGCAGGTTTATGGGCTTTTAAAAACATATGGGCTTGGGCCCGTATGAAGCTGAAAGGCTATTATGATAACTAAGCGAGTATAAAAGTTTATATCACCAAGACACCAACCAACCTTGATTGTAACATCCTACTTTAATTATTATTTTAGCATCCTATTTTCACTTTCTACATAATTGTAAAAACTAATTAGAACGGTTTCTAAATGATGAAGAATATGAAGATTGTGATGAAGAAAATTAAGTACAGAAGAAAAGAGAGACAAAACTTGTTATGTGATTATGCATGTGATTTTAGGGCTTGTAGGATAATATATAGGAGAAAAATAATATAATAGAATTATTGTAAATACGAGTTATAATTGAAACGATTTTTTTTTTTTGAAGAAGTAGAATGGTTGATGCCTCGTGTTTGACAGAGTTCCCTTAAAACAGATTTTATGTCAGTACTCCAAAAATGTGTCTAACTCCTTGGGTACAACAGCTGAGGCAGCTAGTTGTAATGTGGGGGGTGAACCAGCAACCTTAAAATTTCACCTAAAAATTTAGAAGCCAAGTTGGAAAAAAAAAGTGATTGCCAAGACATAAAATCTAGAGTTAATTACACAGATGGCCATGTGATATGCTCTGATTTCACCTTTAGCCCCTAACTTTAGAAAATTACATGATTGGACCATAACTTTGCAATTTGTAACACAATTGGCCCTTAAAATGGATGAACGTTAACTTTGACTGTTAATTTTTTTAAATGACTAAAATACCCTTTGAACTATATTACACATATGACCCCTGTGATATGCTCATATTTCAATTTTGGCCCTTAACTTTGAAAAATGACATGGTTGGACCATAACTTCGCAGTTTGTTACGTCATTGATTTTAGGGGCCAATTGTGTTACAAATTTCAAAGTTATGGTCCAGTCATGTAATTTCAAAAGTTAGAGACCAAAAGTAAAATCAGAGCATACCACAGGGGTCATCCGTGTAATTAACTTTATAATAATTGTATTAAACAGGAAAATTAGAATAGAATTCCTCGTTTAATAAACTTGGCAAATGAGGGATATTGATATCTAGTGGGATTGGATTCAATGTCCAATGTTTTGGGCTTGCTGGCCCTGCTAGATTATGCAGCCCAAACATATTTGGTTTGGTTGTTTGATCGATGTTTCATAATAAAATTGGTATTTTAAAACCTAATTCCTAGTTAGTATCAAGAGCATCTATTTTTAAATTGGTGTTATTGTATTTCTAGCATTGCTCTTAAAAAAAGACAGCAAATATGTAATGGAAACAACGAAAATATGGCTCTCAAAGGTGCCAAATTTGTAACATACCAAAACACAAGAAATTTACATATACTCTACTTCAAACATCCTAAAAAATCCTTATAGTTATATTTAGTTTAATGGTTAGTAAAAGAACATGCTAAGTTGCAAAAGAATATTCCTGTATACAAATTTTACTCTTTGAATTGGTCCAAAAAGTATTCAAATTTCAAATACATGAGGCGAAATTGAAGTGATAAAAGACTAAAAGAGGTTCCAAATGGCCTTTATACGAAGATGGCACGTAGGAAAAAAAACGCATATAATATGATTGTCACTTTTAGGCCGTGTATGTTAATCTATAAAAGTTGGCTTTTATTTCTATTTTCTTTTTAAAATAAAACTACGTTAACTAAGACCCATGTTGTGAAAATTTGACCGAACCGGATGGACGGTAATTCCTTGATCTGAATGAAGTTTCCGATGACTTACTGGAGGAACCCCAACGCCCGATCGAGAGGGACAAGGCAAAGGAGAAAGGAAAAACGAAAGCTACGACATCCATGATCATAAACAAGAAGTTGGATAAAGTGTTGGCAAATTTAGACAACTTTAACACTAAATATGACGATATTAAAAACAAAAAACAAACTTAGAGAGGTAGCGAACAAAAATGAGGATCTAAAGGTGTTGACGTTAAAAAACCACCACCTTTATGGTGAAGAGCTTGAAGACGATCTAGCTCTACAAGTGAAGATTCAACCTACTTACATTTTTTTTATAAAAGTGTTACAAAAAACTATTAATTCTTAATTATAAAATAAAAAATCATTAAAAAATGACGCGAAAGTGTATAAATGTGGAAACATTTCCCTTAAATGTGGATTAATATGGGAAGGTTATGCAATCTGAAGTGACAGTGTGGAGTAGAGATGCACAAAAAAACCGGTTTGAAAAACCAAACCGGTTTCAAACCGAAAACCGAACCGGTCGTGAACCGGTTTATACCAAACCGGTTTCAAACTGGTTCAAACCGCCGGTTTAAAACCGGTTTGAAACCTATACATTTAAACCGGTTTGAAACCGGTTTAACCCGAACCGAACCGATTAAAAACTGGTTTCAAACCGTTTTTTAAACCGGTCAAACCGGTTTCAAACCGGTCAAACCCGGTCAACGGACCATCTCAAACCGGTTTCAAACCGGTCCGGTTTGAACTCAAACCGGTTTTGACTTTTTGTTGACCAAACCGGTTCGGGCCGGTTCGAAACCGGTTCGGTTCAAAAACCGCCTTTTGTGCACCTCTAGTGTGGAGGGTGTGAAATGTGGAGTATGTTGTATACCCCTTAGCCTTAGTCATCCTGGTAAGTGGTTTCACTGCTACCTACATTGCAATGACGTGACATGTCGTTTTTTCACTTTTTAGTGAAACCATTATACATAATCTTATCTCATTCGGTTTTTGAAAATAACTTAACCAATAAACCAGTAAAACAATTATTAAAACTTTAAATTCCAAAACAATTATTAAAACTTCAAAGCTTTTATCAATGTAGCCCTAGCGCACTTGGTAGATGCACATGTCTCTTACTCTTTTAAAGGAAATGTCACAAGTTCAAACTTAAGAAATTGAGTAGTTTAAAATTATTGATATTAACTAGAGTATTAGTAATATTTGTCGTTAAATAAAAATAAAAACCTTCAAAGCTCCTTACTCATAACTTACACCTTCGGGCTTCAACCTACTTGTCAAACATCCCTATTATAATAAAAAAAAACTAAATTTTGTGTCACTTGTAAACACCATATTCATTTTCACATTCATTTTCCCACCAAAACCACATTTACATCCTCTATCCAATATTTCTATATTTAACTATTTTTTTTTTTAAATTACATAAATAAACATTTTACCAAATAAATTTCATCATTATAACCATTGACTCACATATTTTTTTTAAACTTATCATCAAAGGTGAATATTTAAAAAAACAAGAATAAAAAATAGAATATTTAAAAAAACGAATTTTTAAAGTTTAGTATCTAAAAGCGAGTTTTTAAAATTTTATCAATAAAAAATCAAATTTTAATTTTACATATAAAATTTAAAAGTACTACTTTTTTATTTTAAATAAATATGTGTTAAAATAAAGTTTGCTAATATTTAATTAATAATTTTTTAATTAAGTTTGATATCAATTTTGTATAAAAAAATGTATTAAGATATTTATCAATATAATCTTAACGTTTCACCCGTGTGTTACACGGGATTTAAAACTAGTATCCTATTAAAAAGCTAAACCAAGTTGCCGTCTAGATACTCCGCAAGGGTAGATTTATCTTCACAAACCCGCATTAACATGTCATTTTTTGCAATTGATAAATTATTATGTCGTCAACATCAACGTTCATGTGTCAAAAAAATTATTTAAAAACCTTTCAAATCAAATGATTAAACATAATAGACCAATTAGGAAAAAGGGGAGGCAGGCTTCGTAATCAACGTTTGAAAAATTATGCGAATCTCATCCCTACAAAATTTGAAATTAAACGAAAGGTATTAACACTTTTTGACAAAACGAAATAATCATTTAACAAAAAGCAACTCAAATATTATTTAGTGTTTTGCAAATTTTCCAAAGTGGTTTTTAGAGATTGTGCGAATATATCGTTTAAATTTCCTTAAACATGGTCATATATTGTTTAGAAACTGCCTTATTTGAGAAAACCGACTTGTTGCGTGCCTTCCATAAACCCAGTAAGAGAGCAAGATAATGGATTGAACCACTTTCCTTTTGACCTTATTTCGAGAGCGAGATCTATGGACACTTCCCAGACGGAGAAGGCGGAAATTGGGGGGGGGGGGGGTATTTGCACCATTAACTCAGCACTTGTTCGTATACCGGTCGTCGAAACCGAGCCTTACACATTTTATCTGCATTGTTCAAAACCCATCCGCCGCGACGCATGACGTGCTGTAGCTCGCGAGAACTTTTTACAAGATTTAGTCTTTAATAGTCATCTCCACACATATTATATGTACATCTTCATAATAGTTATCTCAATGCATATTGAGTCACTATGTTTTTATTTTATTTGTCTTAATAACTTAAAAAAACATAGTAGCTCAATATGCATTGAGATAACTTATAAAGATTTACATATATACACAATTAGATATCAAAACTAACTATATCAACTTTCAAAAGAATAATTTGTAACAATATGAAATTAAGATAGCATTAGTAAACATTTATCGTCAAATAAAATGTTATTCTATAATTATTTAACCTATTTATATGTTATTATGGCTTAAGACAAATAGATTTAAGTAGTTCATTACTTGTCACATGGCATGCATTTTAATATTTTAAACCTCTACTTGAGCCATGAGAGTATACTTACTTATTCACATCAAAGAACTATGTTCATGTGATCATTTTAATACAATACAACTTTGTATAGCATGAGATATCAACCTAAGTCATTTCTCATGTGTACATTTAAGGCACCATACATATTTTCATGTATCATAACATAATTATTATATAGGTATGTAACACATGGTTTTGTAGTCATTTAAATACAATTTTGATCATTACAAAACACTTCATTAAGCATAAAAAATATAGTATGAGCAAACTACTTTTATTATATGTAACACGTTAATTCCAAATTATTGAATTTATAGAAACATTAGATATGATATTAACATATATTTTATATGTTAAACATACAATTATTTGTATAAAAAGTATTTCTTATAACAATATCTAGAGTGAATTTGTGTGAAATTACACTTATCACTCAATTTGAAACCTACTTTTAATACATGACATTTATGCAACATATGTGATACAATGACTTTATGCATGTTGGCATGTCATGCATGATAGTATTATAATAATTCAATAATATGACATAGATTATCATCTTAATTATGTACATTGTTTTTTAAATAAGTAATTTAATACACGCATAAGGCGTACGGACATATATGCGTACAAACAATACCAAACAAAGCATATTCACATGTACGTCTGAATTTTCATGATTTGTCTAAGAAAAAATTGTTTTCAAAGACGATGAATACAACCATTTTCCATCTTTGACCTATAAAAGCAATGTTTTCACGACTGGACCAGACATGTTGAACCAGTAAACCGGAGCGGTTTAACCGGAATTAATTATATTATTTTCCTTTAAAATCTATACCAAAGCATAGAATATTTTTATATTTTATTTTAAATTAATTATGCATATATATATTATTTAAAATTTTACAATATCATCCGATCGAACAGTGGACCAGTAAGATGAACGGTTAGATTTCTGGTTGTATGAAAGCAACAAGTAATGAGTACCTTGATAATACCGGCACCCATATTCTTGGACTTATTAAATCAACTTGTTGACACCCTTTTCCACATATTTCAAAACCCACCAGAAGCAATCATGGAGAAGGTTTATGTAGCAATTGGGAATGATGTGCAAGAGGGGCTTGCAACTCTTGAATGGACTTTGAGAAAATGGTCTTCTTCTCAAATCTCCATTGTTATCCTTCATGCAGATATCAACAGAGATAATTTTGTTTACACATACTGTAAGTTCATCACAGAGTTTCAATTTTGACCTTTTGTTTCTTATGGTTTGATTGAAGTGGTTTCTTGATTCAAGATGGGAAGCTTCCTGCAAGTTATGTCAATGATGAGAATGTTGACTTTCTCAACAAATTTGAGCAAGGGAAAGTCAACAAGATTCTAAATCAGTACATAGCTTTCTGTGGCAAGGTTTGATTGTGTTCATTCTTGTATGATTTTTAGAACCACTTATCTCAAAACTTGGTTTTAAAAAGCGTGTGGTAATTGATGCGTTTTTTTATCTCAAAAGTCGATGTGTGATGCTGAGTGTATCAAGTATGCAAGGTGTTAAAGATTGTTTATAGATGATATTTGAAACACACCACTTTTAAAAACTATACTTTAACGCGCGGAAGTCTTAATCCCAGAAATTTTTTTTTTTTTTTTTTTTGTTTTACCTCTCGCGTAGCGCGAGAGTTATTGGTTACCTCCCTCGCGTAGCGCGAGGGACCTCTTTTCACAGAAAGTTTCCAGTTTTTCATCAGTTTTCACACTTAGCCATTTTTCCAACTTTTTCCAAAATACAAGACAACAAATTTGCCCAACACATGGGTTTTAACCAAAAACCCCTTCAACAACATGATCACAACCCAAAAACATGTTTTGTTTATCAAATTACAATCAAAAAGGGGGAATTCCACCAAATCATCAAAACATGAAAATATGCATACGAGGATCCGCCAACGCCTTGGACTTGACTTTGACTACCTCGGAACTTTCCCTACATTCACCACACATATCACCATTAGTAATGAAGATAAACATAACCAACAAGTATTTAAAACTTGTTTTCACCCTTTTCACCCATTTGACCCGTTTGCCTCTATTTGGTCAATTATGGTTCCATACATTAGCATTTCGTCAACATATTACCATTGTAATGTGTTAAACATAACAAACAAGTGATTACAACTTGTTTTCACACCTTTCACCCATTTGACCCGTTAACACCTATTTGGCCAATTAAGGATTTCATACACTTGTATATCACCTGCAAGTTACTTTCATCATTTCATTATCACTTTTCCATTTCCATTATGGCACGTAGGCCATAACTTCATATCCCAAAGGATACGAGATCATAACTCCATAACTAATCTATCCATTATGGTACTTAGACCATAACTCCATGTCCATTCTATCCATTATGGTTCATAGACCATAACTCCATATCAACATATCCATTATAGTGTAAATACTATAACTACATTCCTTCAATTATACATACCATTTTATACTCATTCATACCACATAACAAATTATGCAACTTTACACATTATACATACAACATTGCATAAAACTCATTTATCATCAAAACTAAGTAAGTGCAAAAGCACTTACCTTTCGGGTTAGAAGATCCCGCACCGCTTTCAAGCTTTGCAATTTGATTACCTAAACACATTCGCCTAGTTTAGTAATCTAACATATACCAAAATTTCATTACAATTGAGTTCACAACTCAATTTCCCAATTCCAACCCAAATTGACCCGTTTGGGTTATCCTCATAACCAAACACCATCTTTCACCACAAACTCACCTACTTGAGTTTCATTAACTTAATCTTAACACTAATTCTTCTTTCAAAAATTATTATTAAGTTAATTTGGTGTTTGTTCTAGTGTCTAACATCTTAAAAACACTTAATCTTCATTAATTCACCATTCAAGCCTTATGACCCAAACACCCCCAATTTTCACCATATGAACCCTAACTTCTCATAATCAAAATCAAAGGGTTCTAGGATGTTAATCATCATTCTTTAACTTTAGTTTAGCTAGATTATCAATAATCTAACACCATTTCATCACATGCATACATAATTTCAGATTTCACCCAAAACCTACCAAGAACACATACATGGTGAAATCAAGAGGAAGAGAATCACTTACTTGATGTTAGGAAGGTGTTGTGTGAGCCAAAACCTTCACTAATCAAGCTTCAATTGCACGAAAATGGCTTCAACACACTTTTCTCTTTTTTCTCTCTTGATATGAACGACTCAAAATGTGTAAATGAAGCCAATTTTGACTTCACCAAGTCAAATGGCAGTTTTTTGGCCATTTTACACATTTAGTCCTTCAACTTCCATTTCACCCATTTCGTTCTATAGTTAGTTAAAACTAACATAATCCCATTACAAACTTGAAACCCACTTGTTTCAACTTATTTATAAAATATTATTTCCACCATAATATTAAATATAAATATTTAATTATTTGAAAACGAAACCCGGATTTTGGTTCGTTACAATATTTTAAATTGTTAACTTTTAAACTGTATAATATAAGATATTCTCATCATCCCTCATCAAATTTGTTCAATCGATGGTCATACTTTTTCAAATACTCAAACTTATTGCTCAATCGATGGTCAAATTTGTTGAAAAGGATTTGACAAACTAAGACTCGTTTGATGGTCTAATTTGTTCAAATATTAGTCAACTGCATATCATGCATTAGTCGCATCACCTGCGCATCATGGAATCGCATCGCATCAACTGCAAATTCCTTCAATCGATGTTCAGATTTGTTGAACAAAATTGAAAAACATCTGACTATTACAATAGATGTTCTAATTTGTTCAAATACTAGTCAATTGCATAATGTGTCGCATCAGACAACATCACCTGCGCATCATGGAATCGCATCACATCAACTTCAGCGATGCGATCTCATCACCACATCATGTGATGCACGCGTTTTAAAACCAAGTCTGAAAACGGTAGCATGAAGATAGCTTTTAAATTTTGTTCACATGTGAAAACAAAAACTCTGAATATAGAGAAATATGATGAACCGATACCCAAACGAATCTTACAACTTATATCGGGTCTTCGAATATGCAAACTGGTGGTGGGAATTGCATTCTTGAAATCCTCCTCAATGTATGTTGAGTTGTTGACTTTAACTTCTTTTGACTTTGTGATATTAAAAAGAATTGTATATTTATCTATCTATGTTCTTAATTTTTTTAAGGAAATACAATAATCAGTTTAGTGGATTGAAGCATATTCAGAAAAAGAAGCCTGATTTCTGTGAATTATATTTAACAAGTGGAGGGAAATTGTTCTACTTGAAAGAAAGAAACAATGAGGAAATTATTGAAGATGATCAAGGAGAAATGGTAGCTAAATTGAACAAAAAGAGGGATAGTTTTAAAGGTTGGATTGGCAAATTATTTCCAGAAAATGCAAAAAATAATCAAACTTCATCTTCTTTAACAAGAACAGATTCGAATGCAAATTGGGAGGAATGTGCAGAAGAGGTTGAGGAGTATTTCAATCATTTGTTGGATTCACATGTAGATGATGAAGAATCAGAGATTGTGCAGGTTGAAAGTGATTACATGGAGAAGAGTAGATCAATAGAATTAGATATGCCTAAAGATCTGGTAATTAATTTGACTAATTTATCATAATTAGACCAATAATTTATGTTTTCTTGATTAAATCTACAAAGTAAAAAACTATTCTCATTGATGTAACCAGAATTCCATCCAGAAAACCGAGTTTTTGAGGATTAAAGTAGGCGAAGCAAGAGACACCATTCATATGAAGAGACGAGAAGCCAAAGAAAGTGCGATAAGATGTTCGAAAGCAGAATGGGCGATTAATCTTTGTACTTCAAGGGTAAGTTCATCAATTTCTTCGTTGAATCGCTTGAATCTGTGCCGTTGTTTTTTTAGGGTTTTACCGTAGACACATCACCGGGCGTATCATACAGGTCGTATAGATAGTGAAAAAAGGTTATACGGGTCGTGTATCATCTGTGAGTGGTGTGTTGTCACGCCGGTCGTTATAGTGTCAGTCAGAAAAGCTATGCTGCCTGTATAAGAGAAAAACACAACTCATACGGCTTGTATAATATCTGGTGTCTAAATAGTAAGAGGCTGGTGTCTGTGTATTCTCATTTTTTATTTTTATTTTTGATATTTGGGTGCACAGGAATCGGATCTTAAAGCTCGATCAAACGAAGAAGCCATGAAACGGAAAGATATTGAGAAGGATTTAGACACTCTAAACGAAGAACTTACTGAAAACCGGCTTACACTTGATCAGAACAAAAGTAAGCTCAATTCGACACTCGAAATCCAGAAAGAGTTGTCAAACAAACTTAAATCAGTCACACTGACGAAATTACAATATGAAGAACAATTAAGGAAGATGATCCAGAAAAGGGGTTCCATGATTGAAGAGATTGAAAAACTAAGGAAACAAAAAGATGTTATGCAGCGAAGAATAGAGTTTTGCAAAGATAAAGACGCCATTGAAATGGTCACAAGATTGAATGATTTGCGTTTCTGTTACAAAGAGTTTACAGCCGACGAGATCAGAACAAGCACAGATAACTTCTCAGACCAGTGTAGAATAAAATGCTCCGGTGATTTCACAAATATGTATATAGCTCAAATCAACCACACCACAGTAGCTGTCAAGTAGTATGAATTCGGTCCAAAACAAGTTTCAGATGAAGAGTTTGATAATAAGGTAATTATAACATTTGGTGTGGTTTAGCCCGTTTTGACGAAAATTCTAGCATGACCCCCTAACTACAGTCCCATGTTGTTCATTGTAGGTGAAGGTTTTAACCCGTGTACAACATCCACAATTTGTGGCCATGCTCGGGTTCTGCAGAGAGCTAAAATGCATCGTCTTCGAGTATATGCATCAAAGCTGTCTAAGAAACGCGCTTTTCTCTAACAGTAGGAAAAAACAAGCTCTAGACTGGCATGCTAGAGTCTGCATTGCAGTCGACGTTTGTTCGGGCCTAACCTTTCTCCACTTAGCTAAGCCCAGACTCATGGTCCACGGAAACCTGAACCTAACCAACATCCTTCTAGACCGCAATAATGTTGCAAAACTACACGGATTTAGGCTAGATTATTCCTACGATGAATCTGATATCATGTCAGATATTTAGGATTTTGGGAGTTTGATGTTGCAACTTTTAACTGGGACAAACTGGTACGGGCCTGTTGATGAGGTGTTAGATAATAAGGTTGGGGATTGGCCATTGGAAGTGGCAATGGAGATTGCGAGAATAGGAACAAGGTGTTTGCGTAGACATGATGAAGATGATGTGTATGCGAGGATGATGATGGTGATGAAAGATATGGAACATGTGCGGAAGATGGCGGATGATTTGACCGCAAATGTTGGATGTTTGGTGAACGAGTTTAACGTGGATTTAGAGATCCCATATTTATTCTTCTGTCCAATATTACAGGTTAGCATTTTGTTATGTTATGAAGGTGTATTGCGCGATGAGCAGATGAATAGTGTAAATATTGTAACTTTTGTTGGTTGCAGGATGTAATGAAGGATCCACACATTGCTTCAGATGGATTCTCATATGAGCTCGGCGCGATAAAGCAATGGCTAGAAATGGGACACAATACATCACCAATGACAAATTTAGACTTAGAAACCAAACATCTTACTCCTAATCGCACCCTGCGATCCTTGATTCAAGATTGGCACAAGAAAAGATCCATACCCTTCTAACTTATACCATATGTATGTAACTATACAATGTGTTCATTGTTTGAATCATTAGAGATAAACAAAGGTTCTTGATGTTCTATACTTAAATATGTATGTAACTACAATCTGTTCATTGTTTGAGTCATTAGAAAAGATAAACAAAGCTTCTTGATGTTCTATACTTAAAGTTACTTATTTTACATTCTTACCCCACTTTTCTTTCAAAAATAAATAATTAAATATCTAATAATTTTTAGGTATGTAAAACATTTTCTATCTTTTAGTTTCACGTCAATTTGCAAAGGATTTATGGTCAAAGTTTATTGTTGGTGCAATGTGCAATCAAGCAACATTAGTTTAGTCAAATAGATTTTATGTTCAAAATTCATTTCAATGGTCACACAAGAAGCCGATTCTATCACTCTAAATATATACGTGTTGGTTCATTTGGAGAGCTGGTTCATTTAAAGAGCAGAAAACGATAAGTTATTTAACAACAATAGATATAATGATAGAAGAAACTAAGTGAAACACTTTTCTTTGTAATAGGAATCAAACAAAACTTCATTATTTAGATTGATCGATATAGCGTGATTTTAAATTTCTCTAACTTTTCACTCTTTCTTAGATCTTGTGTTAGTATAACAATGATTCTAGCGTTGTTCCAAAAAAAATGTAAAACATTTTCATAAATTAAAGATACGAAAACTGTATAATTAGGGTCTGCATAACAATCTCTTGCCGTCTTGCGTACTAATCTGTGTATAATTATATATTTAAATTTGAAAATATATTCCTTGCAAACGAAAAAAAAAACGGAAAATCACATAGATAAATATTTATGTACGTGAACGGTTTGATTTGCCGTTTGTGGTTGATTTATGTCGGTCGGTTTCAAATTTTCAAACCGTAGTAAACGGTTTGGTTTGCGATTTACAACGAAAACCGGCCATATAAAACCGGACCGGAACAGACCCTTTGATTAAAATATATTTATTTATTTGAAATATTGTACGTTATATCATGAATTAATTTGAAGTCGTGAATTTTTCAAAATCTGGATCCTTCTCAACAATTCGACATCACTCACGACTGCTCTGCTCCTACTCGACATGGGTCGCGACTTTATGTTCTTGGTTTAGAGTTTGTACGGAACCCTAACTGAAGTAAGTGACCTTTTTCTGCCTCCACAGCCTTCCGCCACTGCTGCTCCCCTGCCGCCTCACCCTCCCCACCACAGGTTAGTTGCTCTTGTTTGAAAAAGAAAATCTAGGGTTATGACGTCTTTTGTGAGAGTTTCTTGATTGAATATTATGATTATAGAGTTTAGATATCTCTGCCAGAAACACGAGATGTGGATCTTTTGGACTTCAAATACAGCAAACGAGACCGTTTTAGGATTTTTCTTGATAGTATAGGTTAAAATCTTTAATAGTTTTGGTGATTTCTTCAAGCTCTTTCCTACAACATTCTCTGCCTGGACAAAAACATCCCATTAAGTGTTGTAAAAATCGGGCCTAGGCGGCCATTTAACTTGTAATTATGAGCTAGGTGGACCATTAATCGTCCTAGGCGGCCAGATTCCGGCGAAACCATGAAATTTTAGGCCAAATTCCGGCGAAAACCTTGGATTTTCCACCCTAACCCTTCAAATTCCAGCCAAATATGTGTATAAATATTTAAAAATGAACATTTTTATAAAAATTACATATAAAAAACTGAAAATTACATATAAAAATTCCAATTCGATTAATCCCGCCTAGGCCCCACCCCACCGCCCGCCTAGCGATTTTTTCAACCATTTAGATAAAGCAAAAATCTTAATCATACTATTTGTTTACATTATTCTCCATTTTGAGGCACTCATTCGAATGTTCTTGGAAGCTACAAAAATAGCGCTCTAAATAAAACTAGATTTCTACAAAATCCTAGTCCTCATACTTGATTAACTCATAGTAGTTCAAGGCTCAAGGCGCAAAAGGTGATCCTGTCGCCTAGGCGCAAGGAACTTTAAAAAACTTGCGCCTGAGACAAGCAAGACACATTTTTAGCTGTTTTATACATGTTTTAGGTTGTTTTAGACTGTTTTTTGGCTTGTTTGAACTGTTTTAGACTAGTTTAGAATGGTTCAGACTGTTTTCTGGCTTGTTTAAACTGTTTTATATTATGTGTTTTTAAATTTCTAATGACGATGTTTTTTTTATTATGTGATAACTTTACCCGACCCGAACCATCGAACCGACCCGAGTTTTTTTTTATGTCCGGCCCTATGATATTGGAACATCTAAAAACAGTGAACCCCTTGAAAAAAATTTCTGGATCCGCCACTGAATATATTCATCGGAGCTATATATTATTAGTTAAAAGCATGGTTGGAAAAATCGCTAGGCGGGCGGTGGGGCCTAAGCCTAGGTGGGATTAATCAGATTGAAATTTTTATATGTAGTTTTCAGTTTTTTATATATATACACACATTTTTATATGTAATTTTTATAAAAATGTTCGTTTTTAGATATATTTACACATATTTGGCTGGAATTTGAAGGGTTTGGCTGGAAAATCCAAGGTTTTCGTTGGAATTTGGCTGAAAATTTCAGGTTTTTGCCGGAATTTTCGCCGGAATCTGGCCGCCTAGTACTGATTCTGATTAATGGTCCGCCTATCCTATCTCAAAATTACAAGCGATTTTTACAACACGGTTAAAAGCCTATTGTGTTCAAGGAGCTGTTTATTGCAGCTTGATGAAACATATTGTCTTGAGGTTGTTGTTAACATTCAACTCTTTTGAAGATTTCATTAAATTTTGCATTTGTGCTTTTGTAATTGAATTCATGAAGGATGAGATGATTTTAATTTGCAATTTTGCCATAGTTTAGTAACTGGAAGCATTATGTTTGAAATTTGTAATACAAGGTTTGTCTTTTTGAATTGATGGAGCACGGTAATTGGAGTATGGGATGAATCATGAAACAAATGAGGCATTTATAAGGTAAATGCTACATTTGTTAGGGTATCACACGCACACAAACGCAAACTGAAAGCAATAGATTGCCACAAGAGGTTTAACGTGGTTAGGTTAGTGTGGCCCCGACCCTAATCCGCAACTAGGGTTCTTTATTGTTAAATGCTCGGGTACCAGAAATTACATAAACATAAGACTATATTTATATGGAACTAATATAGGGTTTCTAACTTGATCACCAAGCTAAGCCCAATTGGGCCCCGACCCTAATCCGCGCAGGGAGTCCCTTAGGGCCGGCCTGCTCTCCTAAGCCTCCATACACAACAATCTCCCACTTAGAGAGGCTTTGGCAAACTCCAAACTGTCTCCGTCTTCACTTATTTTCTCTAGATGCAGCCGCCTTCTCATCTGTATTCCTGCTTGTTGTATGTTACTGCATTTCCATAAAGAAACATCCTTTTTAGGAATGACACTCGTCCTAATGCTTAAACCAAACAACAACCATCAAGTAATTATATACACATTTCTATTCCACCATGCTATGAACCACATACCTGTAGTGATTCCTGACTGCATACCAAATGATACCTTAATCACGAATCAAGCATGCCCAAGTCATAATTGCTGCTTTCAATTGGTTATGATGTCACGTACATTAAAGTTTAAACCTCTTACGTTTAAGTTCTTAGGTGTTTTTCAGAGGATTGAAACGATACGTGTTTTCATTTTGGTAAAGCATATGTTATACATACTTGTTTGGGATTGAAACCCTTATTTTGTTGTTCACATTGTTTTTGCTTAGGTCATTGCTTCTTTTGAAGAACTGGAACCTGAAGTGACTGCGTGTTGGTTACTGTAATCATAACCTGTAAAGAAAATGTCTGAATCTAACTTTTCATCCATCTTCAACCACAAGAACTCAAGACTCCCTGAAGACACAGTCTTCTTCTCCATATTCCCTGATTTTTCTCTTTCAGCAGACCTTAAATCCCAAAACCCTAAAGCAGATCCTCTTATTTCCTCACAACTCCAATCTCTCCACCTTCAAATCCTTCACTCTCTCTCTTCCTACACTACCAACTACATATGGCAACATGAACCCTTCACTATATCTATATCCACCCAATCTCCTTCAAATCAAATCCCCCATCTCCATGGAAAACTCAGATATGGAGACAATCTTGAAGATGAATGGTTCATTGTGTTCTTACTCTTTGAAACCTCACGCAAATTCCCAAACCTCTCAATCCGTGTATGGGATACAGATGGCGAGTTTCTGTTAATCGAGGCGGCTTTTCATCTCCCAAAGTGGCTCAACCCTGAAACCAGCACCAACCGAATTTTTATCCGTGGTGGAAATTTACATATTATTCCCAAAAATCAATTCGCTTCAGTTCCTACTTTATTCGATTCACTTTCGTATATATCAACACATGAGGAGAAAACCAAAGCTCCAAGTTCAGTTCAATTAGCTATCAAAAACCGAATTGGAGATTATCCTGATAGGGCAGTTAAGAACATGCATCGTGTTAGGGTTAGGGTTCCTGTATCTGTGGCACAGATCTTGAAGCATGAACCCTGTTTAATTTCACTAGCTGTGCAAGGGTTTTATGACCGAGACATTGATTCAATGAAATATGCAGCGACCATGGAACGATTTTTGCCTAATAAAAGTAGTGATGAGATAGTTGAAGTGTCGGTGTTGATGTCACGTGCAATGTATGCGCAGTTGATTCAACAAACATTTCAAGCCCCAAAGGGTTACCCGATGCCGCCAAGGAGTGATGGTGGTTATACTGCAGCAGAGTTGGGAATGAAGATAGCATGCGGGTTTGAAATGATCTATCAAATGAAAAAACAAAATGGGTTGGAAGGGAAAGGTGACACATGGGAGGTTTACAGGGAGAGTTTAGAGAAAAACGGGTACTTTGACGGGTTGCTTCCTGGGTCAAAGGACTATAAAAGATTAATGGAGAATGCACAAGATTATTACCGAAAAAGTTCTTTACATTATAGAGAAAGGTATGGTTAGAAAGATATTCATTTTGTTATTTGGTCATTATTTTTGTTGCTGATACTTAGTGGCTTTTTATGCAGTGAAATACTGAGTGCTCCAGTTAGGCGTATAGATGATATACTGTCTCAACCATTTTCAGTAGATGAATTTAAGGGTCAAGAAATTCCTCCATCAGATGATGATTCATGGCTTTACAATGGTGAGGATGAGTTAAATGCTGCTCTTTCTGAGAGACAACAAGAGATGGAGCATTATAACATGAATCATAAAAAGAATAATAAGTCAAAAGAGCAGGAGGATGTGGGGCCCTCATCTTCCTCAAATGTAGATGATTATGATCTTGGCGATATAGCAAAATCAATGCAAGAATTTATTGACAAGATGTCAAGCTTTGAGGGAGCAGAAGTTCCTGGAGACAGGCAAGTTTATCCTTCTATTGATTGAATATTTGACGGTTCCTTAAATTTTTCACAAAATTTTTATCCTTCTTTTTGGTCTTTTTCAGGAGTTCAAAAGCTGTGGACATTGATGTGGAACGCTTTATGAAAGAGATCGAGTCAGTTATGAAACCTCCAAATGCAGCACGTGCTGATGGGGATTATGATGTTGATGAAGACCTTTCCTCTGACATGGATCTGGGTAAGTTTTTTCATGGGTCAGCATTAATATTAATATAACTATATTCACTCAATATATAAAATGATTAAAACCTGCTAAAATGGAAACAGGACGAAGATGTTGAATGCTGCTTAAACTGTATTCAAGTTCTATAAATCTTTCTGGATTGGTTTATTAAAGAAAATAGATTATAATTTTATAAATTAGCTTTTATAATAATCATAACACTTTAATTTGTTATAAATCTCAAAAAAGCGCCACCCCAGCCCATTTTTAGCGCCACACCGGCTCATTTTTAGCGCCAGTATTATACGGTAAGTATTTTGTATTGGGGTTGGGATGAAAATATGCAGTTATTTTAGGTAGTTCCCATAGTTTAGATAATTTGATTTTACAAATAGGGGTCAGGATAGAATGCCTTAATGCTCAAATTTTACTAAATTAATAAATAAATTAGTTGGGAATTGCAGGATAGCTGTTTTTTTTTTTGTTAATTTCTGAAGCAATTTGCTGTCAGGTGTTGTAGTTTTCATATGAATCATCTATAATAATAATCTTAATATAACTAAGTTCACTTGATTCAAGATATCCCAATTCCTTTGATTCCACCTGTTAATATGGCTATAACATTATTTGATGGCAGATGATCCAGAAGACAGTGATATCGAAGAGGATGAAGATGAACAAACCGATTTTATGAGCTCTTACTCTGATGCTCTGACTCAGGAACTCAAGAGCACTACACTCGATAAAAGTTTTGTCCGTGCAGATGAACAACCCGTAAAGAAGGACGAGGTTAGTTCAATTCAAACACGCCATTTTTAAAGCTTTCATAACTTTGTTTAATTTGACAAATCATCTTTACTTTCAATCCATTTATGTAAATTCAGGGACCATCTGGAGAGTTGGATGATGATGAGTTCACTCGGGTAGATGTGGATTTGAACCTTGTGAAGAATTTTCTTGGTTCGTTTTCTTCTCAAGAGGGACTACCTGGACCTGCTTCCAATCTGCTTGGTCTCATGGGCCTTCAACTCCCACAAGATGACAAAAAGGACAAATGATTATGTTTAGTTGATTGCCATCATCTTGTGAGAGGTTAGCCTTTTGATTCACCCTCCTGCAACTTTTGATCATATAACTTCAAAACAGATGTGAAATAGCATATTATGTTTTGTGCATTATGAAGTTTTAGGTTTTCGGCTGACACTGTTTGGTGTGAGTGATCTTTAAAGTGGTTCCTAAATTTAGTATTTCGAAGTTCAAATACTCTAGCACCAAAGATGTTTTAGGAAATATTCTGATCACACAACTTGTTTGATTAATAGGGGATCCTTTAGTGTTATTACACAACACCTTGCAGTAAAAACTGAAACACTCTTGTATTTTTAATTTAAAACTAAAACCAGCATGCACATGAAAATTAAAAAGGGAAAGCAAGGTAATGACAACATGAATGTGTACCATGTGTCATATATTTAAAGAGAACAAGTACAAGGCGTGTTGCATAAAAGAAAAAAAACTCTTCAAATATTTATATGAAGATTTTATCTCAAATATCTTCTATCTTCTCTATATATATATGTCTATAATAAATGAATATTTTGGATACCACGTGCCATAATTCTATTCTAGGCCTACTCAGATTATTTATACCATTTTTATATCAAAACAAATATTTTTTATAAATTAAAAGCCAGATATTTTTATTAATAAACACACTTTTAAAAAAACAAATTTTAATATTATTAGAAATTTTTATAAAACACTAAATATTTTAAAATCATTCTCTAAAAATAATTATTTTTAGAAAAATATTTTTTACAAAAAAGAAAATAATTAAAAATCGAAGATTTCAAACAAGATTTTTATAAAAAATTTTTTTTTTCTCAAAAACAGTTTTTTTTAAATGAAAGTTTAAAAAATGATATTATTTATTGATTACTTAAATTACTTATTTGCACGTAATTTTAATCATATCTTATCTCAAAATATCATTTATGTTTTTTAAATCTTTAAGTAATTATTAAATATTTTTTTATTTAATCGGTGTAACACACTTGTTACCGTCCTAGTAATATATATATATATATATATATATATATATATATATATATATATATATATAGGGGAGTGTTCAAATCAAACCTCACTTCTAATGAGAAAACTCTAAAACTCTATCGTATATCTTGATCAAGTTAAAAGATACTGAACTAATAGGTAGCGTTCTTGGATCCGGATAACTTGGAGGGGGATCTTCAGGTGACGGACCTTTTTTCGTGGCGGAAGCTGTGGCGGTGAAGGTCCACATAGTCTGAGTAGATGACGATAATCAACAAGACTACATCAACGAAATCACGTCGTTTTCGTGGTGGAAGCCGTGGCTGTTCACCGGACCTTGGTTTTCATCAAAAGAAGATCATCCCCAAGTGTTCGCTTAAATATAAATACTTAGTGATTTATTCGAGATGAATATTATAAATATACCATTTCACTTGGACTATAATAATATTACGTGTAATTTTATTTAAAGTAAACGTATTTAATTACTTTTTAAATGGGTGATTTGTGTCAAGTATGTCGAGATATTTATGTGTTAATCATTTTATTCGTTATATTTAGTGATGCGTGGCAAAACAAGCCCAACCTGTGTAAATTTGGGTAATTATGTTGACTTATTGGGTTACTTTGAGCCATAAAAAAACCTTAAGTGGGTGGAATATAACCTTTTTTTGATGGGTCAGAGTGGGCTGGGGTAAATAAACATGTGTCACAATGGGCTGGGGTAAATTATGTGCGACACTCACCCAACTCAGGGGCGGCTCAAGGGGGGGGGTGGGGAGGGCGACCGTCCGGGGCCCGGTCTACTGAGGAGCCTGTAGTTTTAAAAAAATTATTATATATATTATATATAATATATTTATAAAAATTTCTATCGATTTAAAGTTTTAAACCAAATCTCATTAATCTTAATTTAAATGTTAAATGTATAACTTATTGCATTTACTAGTAGGGAGAGTTGCAGGTTATAAGAAATGATAATAAGAAGTGTTGCGAAGAAGAAGATGATACTAGGGGTTCTTTAATAATTAATGCACCTAAAAAAATGTCTATGGTCTAAAGTGTGGTCAACATCTGTATATCAAAAAGAAAAGATACTTTTAAATTATTAATTCTTTTATTAGTTGTTATTTTCTCTTTATTTTATTTTTTTAGTTTGTTTAGTTAAGTTCAATATAATTTATAACTTTATTAATTTATTTTATTTTACAGTAAAAGATATTAATATTGTAAAAGATATTTTACTATTATACGGTAACGTTATATATATTACGTCTTGCGTAAGTAAAACGGTGTGTGTTTAAGTTCGTGAAGCGGTGCGCTTCGCACCTCGGTTCCGGTAATACAAGAATTCTAGAGTGACTCGCAATTCGTTTAACTATGTAAAATATAACATTTTGGTACAATACTTTTGTTTTAGTAATTATTGTTATAACTGTTATTGCGATATTAAGGTTTTTTTATATATGATTATTGAGTTTATATTACAGGGGCCCCACTATTTTTACATGTCCCGGGCCCAAAATATTTTAAGGATTTTCGGGACCGGCCCTGACCCAACTCTCTTCGTCTCATTTAGGTCGCTCTCTACGATCCACATATCTATCGACGATTTCTTGTCTCTCACCGCCTGAATATAACCTGATTGAATTGCATTTGTTCGCTTTTTGTGACGACACTTTTCATTTCTATCGATCCAAGAACACATCAGGTAATCGACTCTCTATTGATTTCTTAATTCTATGTATGTTTTAAAAATTCTTATTGAAATTTTGATGAATTTTGTCTGATGCTAGGCTTTAATTGTTTAGGCTAAGAACACATAAGGTACTTGAAGTCTTCCTGATCTGCTGCTCGAGTTGGCTTTGGAAATCCATCTTTGGTAAGCTATTGTAAGATTCTTTTGGTTGTAAATGGTTGAAGGGTTAAGATGTTTTTTGTAGTAATTAGGCCTGACAATTGAACATTCCTTGCAAAATTAAACAAAAATAATAATATGGGCAAAATTAAACAAAAACAATAATATGGGCAAAATAAATAAAAAAAACAATAATAAGGGCTATGGCTGAATTGAATCACATTTATACATGCATGCATGCTAGAATGTTTTATGGTTATGCATGTTAGAATGTTTTATGGTTTTGCAAGAATTCAAAACCATTACTTATCTATATATATACTATATAATAAATAAAGGTTTTGGTGGACAGTTATCATTCACATATTCATCCTCAACATATTTTTCTGTTTCTCTCTCTTATTAATTATATAATTTTTTTTTAAATAATTTATAGTTTTTGTTACCCGTCCCTCTCTCCTATTAAATAATGATGGTGTTAAATAATTAAATATCTAAAATTTATTCTAATATTTTTATTAAAAGTTACTAAATCATAAAAAAATTTCAATTATATATCTTATTTTAAAATACAATTTTATAATTCTTAATTTTTCATTATTTGTTATTTTAACAATGACTGATAACATCCAACATACAAATCTTTATAAAAACTTATTTATATAAAAAATTATATTTATTCAACCCATGTATTACATGGGTTTTAATTTAGTATGTTAGAATCTTTCTTATAATAAAAAATTAAATGGTTTTGCCACTTGGCATCACCATATTACATCTCATAATTTTTTCTCCCCAAAACCACATTTATATCATCCATTTAATACGTTTATATTTAGTTTTTTTTAAATTACATAAATAAACATTTTCATCATTATTACCATTGCCTCACATTTTTTTTAAAATTATCATCAAAAGTTAATAGTTTTAGAAAATCAAGAATTAAAAAAAGCGAGTTTTAAAGTTTTATTATTAAAAAAACATTTTTTAAAAATTTATTATAATTTTTTTTTTCAATCAGAGAATCTTGATGATGATTTTGATGAAAGTTTATAATCTACTGATTTTTTAAATGAACTTACATTATCGGGTTTGTCAAACCATATATAAATAAGTTTTAAATGTCGGTGTTTCACTTATGTTATTAATAAATATTGATAAAAAATGGTTTAGGTAATGTAACAAGTCTTTAGGTCAAATTACAAGGTAATCGCGTTATATAAGCGAATATTATATTTTGAACCAACATTAATCATCACAATTTTATCTCTATGATCGGGTTAACATATTCAGACAAATAATTTCATTAAAACTTTAAAGAAAAAATATACAATTGTTGTATTTTTGCAATGACCATGAATAAAGTTTACGGTAATAACTTTCAAATGTTGGTTTGTATTGAAAGATCCAGTGTTTATTCATGATCAATTGTATATTACATTATCAAGAGTTAAAATAGAGATGAACCCAAGCTGTTAATCTTTGGTAAACATTGAAAAATTACCAATACCACTGTTACACCCATAATTGGAACACCAATTATTAAAAAAAAAACATTAAACACACGTGGAAGCTTTTATCCCAGAATTTTTTTATAATCTTCACGTGTCGCGAAGAACCAGACATACTTCTTTGCGTGCTGCGAAGAGTCACAATTTAGCCAGGCCGGAAATCTGGTTCTTCGCGTGGCGCGAAGAACCTCATCTCCATCTTTGCGTGGCGCGAAGACACCCAGTAAACAGAAAGTTTAGTTTTTTCTACCCAGTTCTATACTTAGTCAATTTTCCAACATTTTCACCAACACCACATGACACCAAAATTTCCCAACACTTGGGTATTGACCAAAAACATTCATACCACACTTTTAACACCAAACTACATGATTCATATACCAATTTACACCACAATTTAAGGGTTTTCCTTTAAACACCAAAAACGCATACGAGAACCCTTCAACGCCTTGGACTTGACTTGGACTTACATCAGAGTTTTTCCTGCATAACCACATGAACATTTCACCGTTAGTAATGAAGATAAACATATCAAACAAGTAATTACATCTTGTTTTCACCTATTCACCAATTTGCACTCAAATTAGTCAAAAGGCTTCTTATCACTTGCATTACACCTACAAGTTTCATTCTCTTCATATAACATTCATATTACACTTTTCCATTTCCATTATGGCACATAGGCCATAACCTCATTTTCATTATGATACTTAGATCATAACCTCATATCCATTATGATATTTAAACCATAACCTCGTATCCATTATGATACTTAGATCATAACCTCATTTACACATATCCATTATAGTATTACGACTATAACTACATTCATTCACCTCTATACACATTCTTAACACACAACACATTATGCATAACATATTGCATATATCACCTTATATCACAAGTTAAATATACTTGTTTTTACCCATTAACCCATTTGACCCGTTTGCACCCAAATAGTCAAATAAGCTTCTTAACACTTGCATTTCCACTACAAGTTTCATTCTTTTCGTATAACATTCATAATCCAACTTTCCATATCCATTATGGCACTTCGGCCATAACCTCATATCCATTATGATACTTAGATCATAACCTCATATCCATTATGGTGTTTTAACCATAACCTCATATCCTTTATGATTCATAGATCATAACCTCATATCCATTATGATTCTTAGATCATAACCTCATTTACACATATCCATTTTAGTATTACACTATAACTACATTCATTCATTGCACATATCCATTATAGCGTTCAACTATAACTACATTCATTCTTTTGCACATAACTATTATGGTATTACCAATATAACCGCATTCTTACATTTGCACATATCCATTATAGTTTTATCACTATAACTACATTCATACGTTTTCACATTCTAGTTCATGTATAAACACACACTTTCATTTCAACACATAATATGCATCATCACACATACACCACCTATTTATCAATATTACTAAGTAAGTGCATAGACACTTACCTTTTGGGTTAGAAGATCCCGCACCATCTTCTCGATTCACAATTTGATTACCTAAACATATACAACTTGTTTAGTAACCTAGCATACATCAAAAACACATTATAATTGAGTTCACAACCCAATTTCCATTTCCAACCCAAACTGACCCGTTTGGGTTATTCCCATAACCAAACACCCTCTTTCAAACCAAACCCACCTACTTGAGTTTTCTTTCCAATACCTTGACACTAATTTTTCATTCAATGATTTTCATTAGGTCAGTTTGGTGTTCATTCAAGTGTCTAATACCACATAAACACTTAATCATCACTAATTTAACATTATAGCATCATGATCCAAACACCCCAAAATTTTCTCCACATGAACCATAACTTCTCATAATCAAAATCAAAGGGTTCTAGGATGTTATTCACCACTCTTTACCTTTAGTTTAGCTAGATTATCCACAATCTAACACCAATTAACCACATGCATTCATAATTTTTGGATTTCTACAAAACCCACCAACTAACACATTCAAAAGTGAAATCAAAGGAAGATAATCACTTACTTGATGTTAGGAAGATGTTGTGTGAGCCAAAACCTTCACAAATCCAAGCTCAAATGCACGATTTAGGCTTCAAAATCGTTTTATCCTTTTCCCCTCTTGGAATGAACGACCCCAAACACCAAATGAGCTCAATTTTGACTTTCATTAGTCAAATTTGCAGATTTTGCCATTTACACTTTTGGCCCCTCAACTTTCATAACACCCATTTCATTCCAAAACTAGTTAAAAACTAGTATAACCCCATTACTAACTTGAAACCCACTTGTTTCAACTTATTTCTAAAATATTATTTTCACCATAATATTATTTAGAAATATTTATTTATTTGAAAACGAAACCCGGATTTTGGTTTGTTACAACCACGTCAAATGTTACATACAACGAAGTGCTTTCAAATTCGTAAATAATCACTATAAGGTTTCATTTGACATGTACTTTAATGTATTGTAAAAAGTGCACAGCTTATTAAATGAATTTTCATGTATTTTTTTATGTTTTAATTACTCTCATCCATATAATCTTAACATATAACAAAATGAAAAGGTTACAAATACAATATCAAATTTGTATAAAAAAAGTTGTTAAGATATTTATCATTATAATCTTAATGTTTCACCCCGTGTAACACACGGGGTTAAAGCTAGTGTTTTATAGTTTTGCAAGCAGATTTGCTAGTCAGACACTTTTATACATCACAACCCACAATTACGTCTTTATACATCATAACCCACAACCCGTCCGGACCCGAGCCCCATCTAACCCGAACCCATTATGGGTCAAACCCGTTCTGACCAAGACCAAAATTTTCACTTTTTAAATTGGCCTATTCTGACCCGAATCTATCATGACTCGACACCCTGCCGGATCTGACTCGCCCATTTTGCCATGCCTACGTGAACATAGAAATATTTTAACAATCTAAATATAAAACAAAATAAAATGATTAAAAGGGGGAGATACAAAAAATAGGTAAATTATATTTTAATAGTTCAAACTATTATTCATTGATCGAAAATAATTCATATTAACAGTTTGATCGATATCAGTTTTAATTTTCACTTTCGTTATTAAATGCAATCATAATCTTATAGATTTACACTTATTTTCCTGATTTTGAACAAAATGAAGAATCTTACAAAAGAAATTGAATGGAAATCAACTGTAAATATATGATTAAATTTTAAATATGAATTAATATAAAATATGCGAATATCTTGAGTTTTAGAAAATTTCGGGTGGGACCAAATCAAAAAGAAAAAGGCGAACGATCTTCGGCAAAAACGACCATCCTTCCTCTATTCTTCATTGGCGCGCCAGATAAGCACCCAATTTTTTCCCCAATTCTCGCCAAATAGGTGATTGATTTCTTGTTTGATTGTACAATCTTCCGAAATTGTGCACCCTATGAATCAATAATACTTCAATGTTCCCTAAATTTTGTGTTTGTAGGGTCTCAATCGGCTGCTTGTTTACATAATTCAATCTGTGTATGCGAATGATATTGAGCTATACGAATTCTTCACGTATTTTTTGTTCTCCAACGCCTTAATTTTTGTTACTGTTTGCAAGAAGAAAGTAATCGCTGTAAACCTAAAAATATCCCACTTCTAGGGTTTGGACCGGTTTTTTTTTGGTGATTTTGGTGGTTTTTTGTTCTGTTTTTGAAATGATATTGAAAGTATGCCTTTCTTTAAGATGTATATTCTGCTTGTACTAATCTGTCAGTAATACTTAGCTGTCGCAAATGCTGAATTTTTAATGCGTGTGCTGCAAGTTTGTGTTTGTTTATTTCCCTTCACATATTGATTTATGCTATATTGACATTGCTCTGAAATAATTTGATATTAGCTGCTATTGCGATATTGTTTAATTCGGTTTAGTTATCATCCGCGATACATAAAAGCTCAGATTCCAATTTTGTTTAACATTTTACTTTTTGTTGAGTTGTGTTTTATGAACTGGTGTTGCTGCGTATAATAGTATTGTATTTCTTTCTGCAAGTAGCAGAGGCAAGGGTTTCAAACACAAACTACTGTTGCTGCTTTGCTTGCTTATTGTATTCTGAATGTTGTAACTGCATTCTCATCAGATGATGGCTATGGCTGGTTCTTTGAATTTCTCGCACAAACGGGGAATTTACAAGAACCAGTTGTACAGCAAGCAGTTTGAGGTATAAGTTTCCCCACCCCTTTCTGGTTTTAGTTTTCACTTTTTGGGGTTCATCTAATAATGTTTTTCACAGACTGCCATGTATACGCGACAGGGTTTGATTGGAAGTAACAAATTACATATGTTACCTGCCAGTCTGTCATCACTTGCTTCGGTATGGTTCTCTTAAGCTTGAATTTTATCTGGGATGTGATTCTTAAGCTTGAATTTTATCTGGGATGTGATATGGGTACCCTTTAATATGCTTTCTCTTGCCGCGACAGGATTCCTTTGGTATCAAGCTTTCAGTTTGGTTACAGCAACCATTAAGCACAGCTCCTAATAGATTTAATCTACTTAAGTGCAATTGCTCACTTAATCCGGTCCAAAATTTTACAGCTCTTGCGGTCAAGAATGCTGCTCTTGCCGTATCAAGGTGACCTCTTTTGTTAAAAAAAACATTATTTAATTAATTGAGTGAAAGTATCTTAAAGAATTATGTAAAAACTTTCTGCAGTGGCTTGCAAGGTAAACCTATAATACTGAAGCTACTTCCAGCAGTGGGTATTGTTGTGTTTGCTGTGTGGGGACTTGGGCCACTAATGCGTCGAACAAGAAACATTTTTCTTCATGTTTGTGCCTTTTCCCATCTAAGTTTTTTTTCCTGTTTTTCAGTTATATTTTTGTTTTCTTATGTTTGAATTTTAATTTCACCTTTTTTCAGAAGAGTGATGGGAATTGGGGAAAGAGTAATTCACATTATATTATGACTTCTTACCTTCAGCCATTGCTGTTATGGACAGGAGCAATACTTATCTGCAGGTTGTTCACCGGGAAATTTTAACGCAATTCATAAATGTCAACTAACTCTAGTATGATATTAATTGCATATTTGCATCTAAATTTTCTGCAGAGCGTTGGATCCGATTGTCCTGCCATCAGAAGCTAGCCAGATTGTTAAAAATCGGCTCTTAACTTTTGTGAAATCATTATCAACTGTCCTTGCACTTGCTTACTGTTTATCCAGGTATATTCCCTATTTCTTTCTTTGTCTATTTTGATTTGATACTAGTTTTCATGTTTCCTTGTTATAACTAATGCTTTGCTTAAATCTTTAACACAGTGCAATTCAACAAACACAGAACTTTTTCATGGAGACGAGTGATGCTACTGATACAAGAAATGTTTGTTCCTTAACGATGATTTTAATGAGATTAATCAAATTTTGTTTATTAGTATTTTAATATTCTTTGTGTGGTGTTGGCAGATGGGATTCCAGTTTGCTGGCAAAGCTGTATATACTGCAGTGTGGGTTGCAGCTGTATCACTTTTCATGGAGCTGTTAGGTTTTTCTACCCAGAAATGGTTAACTGCAGGTGGTCTTGGGACTGTTTTGCTCACGCTTGCTGGTCGTGAGGTATATATTATTCATGTCATATTGTGCATTTGTTATTTAATATATTTATGAACACCTATCAATTAAGTTATCCCTGTCTGAATGTAGATATTCACAAATTTTCTGTCAAGTGTTATGATTCATGCAACACGTCCATTTGTCGCCAACGAGTGGATAAAAGCAAGGATTGAAGGCTATGAAGTTTCTGGAACTGTAGAGGTTTGTCTTTTCAACAAGGCTTTACAAGATACAATTTGCATATGTTTTTTTAATGATCGCATGATATATTCTAAAAATTTATTCTTATTACTGAATCCTTCTGTTTTCATGTGTAGCATGTTGGGTGGTGGTCACCTACAATTATAAGAGGCGAAGATCGTGAAGCCATTCATATTCCAAATCACAAGTTCACTATGAATGTAGTTAGAAATATGACTCAGAAGACTCACTGGCGTATTAAAACTCATTTAGCTATAAGTCATTTAGATGTCAATAAGATCAATGCAAGTACATGACTCATCAATTTTTAATTAATTTATTTTTCCCTTAACTATCAAGATTATTTATCTTCTTATTTCTACAGATTATCGTAGCTGATATGCGAAAAGTATTAGCAAAGAATCCTCAAGTAGAACAACAGAGATTGCATAGGAGGGTTTTCCTTGAAAACGTTGATCCTGAAAATCAATCCCTTTTGGTTGGTCTTATTCCACGTGCTTTCTCCTTAATTATCCAGATTATATAATTCACACTTGTTATAATTTCTGTTATGCAGATTCTGGTGTCATGCTTTGTGAAAACTTCTCATCATGAAGAGTACTTGTGTGTAAAGGTATGATATTTTTGGAACTTGAACTCATCTTTCTTTCTTTTATTTCCTTGATTCTCAAGAACTTTTTTTGAACATAAAACAGGAAGGTATCTTGTTGGATCTTCTGAGAGTGATTAGTCATCACCGTGCTCGTCTTGCAACACCGATCCGTACAGTTCAGAAGATGTATAGCGACTCTGACTTGGACAGCTATCCCTTTGCAGATTCAACCTTCACTCGTGGCCGTGCCCCTTCAAATCGCCCCTTGCTATTAATAGAACCCAATTACAAAGTCAATGGAGAAGAAAAGTCAAAAGGTCAAAGCAACAAATCTTCAATAAAGTCAAATAGCAAGACAGAAGGGAAGAATGCAAGTGCCCCATCTGACTCCAAAACCAAAGATACACCAACTTCTGATGTAAAAACCATTGATAAGAAAATAAACACTGACACAAAAGACAAGAAGTCAAATCTAGAGACTACCATAAGAGATAAAAATGTCGATGATGGAAAACCGAGCAATAAAGCAGTTGAAAGTGATGGTGTAACAGAACAAAAGGCGTCACGACCTTCTGCAATGGAAGAAAACATAGTTCTAGGTGTTGCTTTGGATGGTTCTAGAAGAACTCTTCCTATTGAAGAGGGAATGGATACTGCTTCAGCTGAAGCAAAGGAACTGAGAAATAGCATTAGCGCGAAAGGATCCACGTCATCAGAGAAGGATAAAAAGGATGGAAATACCCTTAGCTCGAAAAGCCCTGATAAGAAGTAAAGCAGTCCGTCCCTCAAGTTATCTGGAAGATGGGTTTCCCGTTGATAGTTCATGCCGGCTGCTTAGCTCCGGTACAGAGTACAAAGGTATGCCATTTGACTTTTACGAAGTAGTGATCAGATTTTAGTACTACGAAAAAATTGGATGATTTATTTTTATCAATGATCCAGAGTTTACATCCTTGGACCCATTTTTGAACCAAAGCCAATTCATATTTAATCGTTGGGATGGAAATTAGTTTATAAAATATTTTGTTATTGATTTTATATTTTTGTTTTTTCAACTGTTTTATATAGTCTGTTAAGTAAACAAACTGCAATCAGACGTACTCAGTAATTATCCCACTCATAAAGTAGGGTCTGGGGAGGGTGAGATGCAAGCAAGCCTTACCTCTATCGAGTAGATAGAGTAGCTTCTTATTCTTATATAGTTTGTTAAGTAATAATCTTAAAAACCAGGGGTGTGTATGGATCGGTTTGGTCCGAAGCTGAATCAAAACTGAAATTTCGGTTTTACATATGGGTTAGATGTGGTTATGAATAAGTTTTTGTTTACATTTGGACTTGAAATGTTTTTGAGTGAAAAAATTGCCCCGAAATAATAGATTTGGACTAATAATTATTATGGACCACCTACTAATTAGGGGTGTTCAAAACCGGATATCTGGAAATTCGGATATCCGAAAATTTCGGATAGTGGATTTTACTGTCCGAATCCGTATCCAAAATTTCAGATAATCCGAAATTTCGGATACGGATTCAGATAATAAACCGGATATCCGAAATCTGAAAAAAAAAGTAGTAGAGTTTTGTTTGAATTCTGAATAAATAAACCAATTCTAACTCCCAAACAACAAATTCCATCCAAATACAAAGTTACCCTCAAAAAATAAGAAACACAAATTCATTAACAAAAAATCATTACTGAGCATTTGCTATCGATCTGGAAAAAAAAAATCCCTTTTTCAAGAAAACTAATGCCAAGCCATCCATGGTGGTTCGAAAGTAATCTTGAAAAAAAATTCTACCTAATCAAAAAATTCAAATCCTTTTTTCAAGGAAAAGAATACCCACTGAAATGGTAGCTTGTTGACAGTTTTTTACTAAAAAGGCCATCTTTAGGTCCACTACAACTAAAAAACAACCATGGGAAAACCCCAGTTCTCGACATCCTATCAGGCGATATCGCCGTCGTTCCGGGATCAAAGATTCAATTGCAACTCTGTCGAGCTCGTCAATGGTGAAACTCTCGACATCGATTTGTGGGCGGAACACATTCAAACGGGTGGTTGCGTGGCCGGAACACATTCAAACGGCTCACGGTGGCTGAGGAGGCAGAATTGGGAATGGGAAATAAGGGAGTGTGGAAGAGACAGATTTGGGGATTTAGGGTTTCTACTTTCTAACCTGTATATACATATTTAAATATAATAAATAATAAAAAAAAATATTTCGGATTCGGATATCCGAAATATCTGAAAATTTCCAATATTCCTATTCCGAATCCGAATCTGAAAATTCGGATATCCGAATTTTCGGATAATTCGGATTAGGAATTTTGGATAATTCGGTTTCGGATTTAGATGTTTTTGAACACCCCTACTGCTAATGAATCTGAGCCTAAAGCTTTTGCACCAAAATAATTAATTTTGGCGCAGTTTGGTTCCCAAGTTCGGTTTTGGAACAAGGTATAACCGAAACCAAAACCATAGGTCGTCTGTTACTAGTTTGGTTTGTTGTTTCGGTTTGGTTAATCTGTTTTTTCTCGACCCTAATAAAAATCCAAATTAATTTTATACAAAAAAATGATATCATCCTAAATATTTAATGTTACTGATGACTTCAAGTAACAACTATTATATTTGTTTTGTTATCATCCATAGTTGTCAAAACTCAAAAGCGCGTGAGGCACGCTGCGCAACGCATCCTTTGCGCCTCGCCCGGTGGTTTTAGTCGCATTTTTCGTACATATTCCGACAAAAAAGTCATCTGGACTTGTTTGAACTCGTCTAAACCCCATAATCAAGCCTGGAATCAACCTAAAAAAAAGCGTAAACAAGCCTAAAACATGTCTAAAACCTTTAAAAAAGATAGTTTATACTACGCGTCTAGCTTAAAAAAGCCCTCGCTATTTTTTTGTGCCTCGTGACTAAGCTCCGGGCGAGGCCTTTGCGCCTTGACAACTATGTTAGTATCAAGTAATTAAATAACATAAATGACGACAAACAAACATAAAACGAATATAAATAGATAATTTATGATAAATAGACCGTACTCCAATCAGGTGATCGGATTGATTATTAAAACACGAGTTTAATTAGCCTGACTTATTAGTACGCAATACCTGCGAGAACAATGGCATACTACCCTCCTTGATACCACACTACAACTACAACATAAGAGAGATTAAATAATAATTGACAACTTATTATAGTTATAACACCACCATAATAGACAACTTATGATGTGTTGTTTCATTTGACAAAATGGTGTTCTTAACTTAATCTTGTTGACACACACAATCAGGAACAGGATACGTGTATATCGATTGTTTTTCTTTTCGGATCTTGATCTTCCCTAGCCGGTTTCTCTGCCCTTCGACCACTGCTGCTTGAAAATCCGACCAATTCATGCTCTTGTTCATGAAAAGCTGCCCCAATAGCGCCATGTTTGGCCTTATCGTCTTCAAATTAAGGTAAGTTCTATGCCCCACCTGTTCAAGTTGACCACCAAAATTTATCAAGTCAAACTGATATTTTTTAAAACGGCCCATTTGACCAAAACCTTTTTTGACCCGTTATCAGACCCGACCTGCCTGTTTTGCCAGAATTAAATATACGCATGCGTACCACTGCATTGTGCATATTGCCAGGAGAAGCAGACACAAAGATATCGCTATGCATGCTGACATAATAATCAACAGCAGCTGATAACGAAGCTTTCCCTTTTATTTGGGCCCGTTCAACAGCAGAAGCAAGGCTCTTCTTATCTTCAATCTGTGGAAACAGTTTCCTTAAGGCTGCGATCCTAGCCTCACCTCCGTACACCTGTATCCCAACCAGCACTCGGAAGTCAAAATGTTGACTTTTTCAGGATGAAATATGGTAAAAAATGTAGATTTACCTTGTGAGAAGCGAGGTACAAGCGGGTACTGTTATCAAAGCCCAAAGCGGTCAACAATAAACCGATTTCTTCGGGTGTCAAAGGGCAACGACCCTGGTTCCTTAATTCCTCATCAGTGAACCGTGAGTTCAAGACCTGTCCTTGCCAAATTGCTTTACGGTATCTAGCCAGAGCCTTCTTCTCTGCTCTACCTCCACCAAAGTCGCATGCTGAATGTGCAGCCATATCCTGAAAGTTCATATTTGACTTTTGAGGTCAAACATATTGTGTCTTTTCTATGAAACTTTGACCATAAAAGTCAAATACGATGTACCTTGTCAAACCTTAGGTGCAGGGCAACAAAGTTTCCTACACCCTTTACGCCTTCTGTATCGACAACTTGTTTAACACCAGCAAACCTGAGGCGATTGACCAACACGTCTCCAAGATTTCTAACATGAGGAACGAAAGTCAAAGCTTCAAAGTTGACTTTGCACCGTAGCCGTTGGATGTCCACAGGCATATTGTTAAAAGCTAAGCGGTGAGAAAATGGTGAAACTGCAGCTATCCCATAACTAAACGCGTACAATTAAGGTTTAGATGATGTTCAATCAAATGTTCTATAAGATAGTGAAGTCAAAAGTCAAACATGTATTCCAACCTCTCTAGAACCGGAGAAACGTGTTCAAGATACCAATTTGCTGAAGCATGAAGCGGTGCGTTTTTAACTCGAGTGGATCGAATCGCAGAGGCGTAATATTCCCTCGTGCTCCATGCATATTCATCGGGTAGTACCCTAACTATAGATACATCATCCTTTAATACATTCATAAAGTGATCCACATAAAAAATATCCTCAAAAGAGCTGCAAATACATGATACACCTCATGTTAGTATTCATATGCTTAATAAGTAATAGCAATTGCTATTCTTTTCGTAATTGCAGGTTTGACTTTCAAAAGTCAAAGGGAGAACCTTGTGTCTTTCCAAACTGGATTCACTTCAAGATAAGGGATTACAAGAGTTGCATTGAGTATTTTAGCCACAGCAACTGCATCACATATCTAATCAAACAAATTATAGAAAATAAAAAGAAAGTTAGAAAATTGGAACACGAAGTCAAAACTAACGCTTAGCGCGTGTAAACATAATCTTTGTAAACTTTCTAATTCGAAATGTACATGACGTACCCCCATCCTTTGTTGGTTCAATCCTCCATCAAGGAACACTTGGATGTATCCCGAAGAATCCGGCAATGATGCTTTAAAGCAGAGATAACCATTAGAGAATTTTATGCAAAAAGCACACACCTTAGTTAAGAGAATCAAGAGAGTAGCTATTTTTCTAAACGTGCTATATCTATATAGCTATGTCAGAAAAAAAATAACTCGTTTACCCATGATACGCGATGAAGAGTCGCGTATCTATTTTTACTAGTGTATCAAACTTTTTTCCATCATGTTTAAGTGATACATGACACCATATCACATGTAGATTTATATATGTATTGTTATTTGCGTATGTATTATCATCGACTTACATAATGCAAGTATTTAGGGTTTAGGCGCGTATCTCATTGCTATATACGTAAAATGTACTAAAATGTGTATAGATGTATAACAACTTTAATGATTTTCTCTTGAATTAGTTACATAAATGCCCACTTCATTCCATTATAATTAAGACAATTTACACATAGTTAAAGAAATATTTTGATTCTTGAATAAATGTCTAATCTTTATGAACCAAAATCAAAACTAACATTTGAATTTGTTATGTATAAAATTTAAATTCACATGACTTACAAGAAGTGGAAGTAGAATCAATACAGGGTTTCCATCCTTGGTTGACCAAAGGTGTCCAAAGCTCTGACCTTTGTTCAATCAACTAACCAAAAAACAAAGACAGTGAATATATATAGAACAACAACCAACACCTAAATAAAATCACATGTTACTAAACTAGGTGGATGTAATTAATTAGTGATCAAGTGGAACTCACATTTTCTTGTTGTAACGCGCTTTTAAATAAAGGCGAGTGTCTTGGCTTTGGAACAATCGGTTCCTGCACAGAAACGTAATGGACGATGAGATGATTGTAAACAGTAATACGGGCATGTTTTAAACTACATTATAGGGATAAGAATTTTACCATATGACAGTCAACTAGATGCCCCGAAAGGATTATTCATTTGCTCATGCTTTTATTTATCGATGTATTTTATAGAGCAAATGAATCTACAAGTACAAAATTGCATGAAAATATTAGAAATTTGTTACACTGGTTCAATCATCCAATGTGGTTAGAATTGAAAATTTACTTCCTTTGTCACAAAAAGACACAACCGCGTGGAGGGTCATCTCAAGCTTTTTTAGGGTTCAAAGTAGATGATAAAATTGGGAGCCTTTTCGTGAATTTTTTTTTTCGATTCTATGATTCATATATCATATGTACATAATTATAGACCAAAAACTCCACCGTTAACAAACCCAAAGCCCAAAATACCTAATATTATACTTACATTCTTTATAGAATTTGGGGGCCAGTGAAATTGAGGCCCAGTGCCCTTGTTTTATTTCACGCCTTCATAACCGCGTGTTTTAAAAGATTCAAACGCGATGTTTTAATGATTCAAACTTCTTATGCATCCTTTAGACTTTCATATATGAGATCTTATTGTACTAAATTTTATATATGTTTCAAATTTAACTTCCAAACTGGAACGAACCGTTAAACTACCCAAACCAAACCGTTTAGATTTCAAACATGCCAAAACGGCATACTTGCTTCGGTTTAAACATTTCTGTTAATTTTCAACTATTTATGAGCACCCTAATTAATTAAAATTTTATAAATCCTACTTCAAAAGAATCTACTTGACCTTAATTTTTCCTCTTTCACTAATGGCTTAAGCATCTCCATGACTTCATAGAGTGGAATCATGCTATTTCAAGAAAGGAATAACTCTTGCAATTAACAATAAAATGACTAACTTTTTATTCTCTAATCCTTGGAAAATCTCCACCAAATCAAGCTAAACTTTAATCCTAAAAAGGGTATAACATGAATAATTAAAATAACCAAATATATATATATATATATATATATATATATATATCCCGTCTTCAAAATGCACATGCACTTCCACAAATATAAACATCTAAAGACATAATTCAAAACAAGTTTCTTTTTTTTTCTTTTTTTTTTTATAAAATTGTGAAAAAAGAATCTCACCGGCATAAACGAAGGAGAAGCATAACCCAATGGAACAAAAAGGGCAGTGATGAAACAAAGTGACAAGCCGTCATGATAGCAGTGGCGAAGCTTCATCGTGCCACCGCAAAAAGGCCGGAAAGAGGCGGTGGTGCGGCGGTGCTATATATGAAGAACAAAGAAGCTAAATAAAAACTTAAGTGGGACAAGAATTGAAAGGAAGGTAGAAGAATGATAAATGAAATGTTATTGGGTCCATGGGTATAAATCATTTCACATGGAACAAATCAGAAAAGACCAGGTGGCCTAAAAATGCAATGAATTGATTTGGTAGGGAGACATGAGTGTGCATGTCGTTTTCTTAAAGGAACAAGATGAGTTAAATGATTTAAAAGGCACCGCTTTGGTATGTTTACGTGTCCTCAAAACAAAACTTTAATGTTATAATATTATTGAAAATTATAAACTTAGCCTATTTAGCCCATGTTTTTAAAGAAAAAAGAAATACCCCATGTGTCCATGAGAGTAATTTAAAAGAGTAAAATACACGAATAGTCTTGTGGTTTACCTAAATTTTGGATTTAGTCCATAGGTTTGAGAAACTACATAGGCAGTCTCAAACTTTGCACGCGTGTTACACAGACAGTCCCCAACTTGGATGGACGTTAGTTTGCTCCGTTAAATACCCTCATGTGCAATCCACGTGAGGGTATATTTGTCTTTTCGCACCTATTGTTTATAAATGGACATGACGGGGTATTTAGGGTTTTATAAACAATATGTGCGAGAAGAAAAATATACCCTCACGTGGATTGCACGTGAGGGTATTTAACGGAGCAAACTAATGTCCATCCAAGTTGGGGACTGTCTGTGTAATATGCGTGCAAAGTTTGGGACTGCCTATGTAGTTTCTCAAATCTAGGGATCAAATCCAAAATTTAGGTAAACCACAGGGACTATCCGTGTAATTTACTCAATTTAACATTTGGAAATTTTAAACTCTAATAACAAAAAATACATAAAAAAATAACCAAAAAATTACCTTTTTACGCAGTTTTTTGTTTATGTTTATGAATTTTTTTGGCAGTGGGGGTATTTTTTTATATTGTTTCGTGCTTATTTTTATGCATTTTTGTTTATTAGAGTTTAACATTATAAAAGTCTACATTACCCTCACGTGGATGACACATGAGGTAACTTTTCATTAAAAACTAACTAGTATTTAACTTCAGTGGCTAAAGGTGTAACCATCTCAGTATCTCACAAATATTTGGGTTTAAATTTGCAATTTTTTAGTTTTAGAGGTCCAAACATGTAATTTGATCAAACTATGATTTATTCAATAACTTTTACATATATGTAACTAGTTTAGAAGACACGGGATGAAAATTAAAAAAAATCAAAATATAAAATTTTTAAATACTTATGCATATATTTTACAAATGTAAAAATATATTACATATACTAAGGATAGAAACAAACTCAAATTATGTAAAAATTAATATATAATTGGGTTTTGAAAATACGTTAATTACTATTTAATGTAATTTGACTTTTATTTGTTATTTGATTGAAATAAAAATTACATAATTAAATTTCAAAATTTTCTTATAATAAAGATAATTTAAAATAAATGTGTTTTATTAATATAATTAGTATTTTCTTTAAATATATATTATTATTAAAAGATTTAAGTGCCTTAAATAAGAGAGAGACGAGAAAAAAATGATGAAAATGAATGTAGAGACAACACGTGACACTAAAAACATTTATTTATTATATAGTATAGATTATCTATTTATTAGAATTCTTCCGTTTTAAACTAACCCCACATTTAAGAGGTGCACCCTTTTTGTAGCATTTAATAAATTCTGTCGGTAATAGTTTAAAACTTTACTACTTTTAATCTCCTGGATAGTATAGAATAAAAATGCCACAAACTATTATTTAGTTATAATAAATGGACAAGAATAAATTTACTTTCTACAGAATAAAATTTTATAACTTTATTCCTTTTACAACAATTTTTTAAGATTGGGTTTCAAAATTTACAACGAGTGCAAGCAAGACTAACATAGAAAATATTTTTTCAGGAAAATTGATATATATTACTAAATCATTAAACAATTGTATAAAAACTCTTTTTTACAACGTACCTCTAAATAGAAAACTAAAATTAGGGAAAACCATTGAATCTATAATCTAGGCCCCAAATGATGAAATTTTGGACCGACATGGACAAACCACCTATGGCGCTTGCCACATAATCTGGCCCGTCAAGACGTTCTCGCCAGTTACTAATGGTCCCTTAACTCCATTCATAACCAAAGCTGTCTTTCTGAGTTACACCCTTTTTATAACACGTTTGCCTTTATACGGCTGGTCCAAGTCGAGTCCACTAGCTAGTATGTCTGCTTTGTATAAAAAATCTTGTGATTATAAAAAAATATAAACCAATTCTATAATACACAATAATATGTTATTATAAAAGAAAAAAATATAAAAATAAAAAAATTGTGACAAATATGAAAATAATGTTGTTGTACTTGTATGTATCAATCCATGTGGTTTGGATGGATATACGTTGGTTGGTGTCTGCCTTTATGTGCATTGAATGCAGTGGGTGAGCAGTATGTAGTACGAGGAGTGGTACCCAAATAATTGTGGAACCGAGTCACCGGTTGCACCACACGGTCAAAGTCCTAAGTTTTTGTATACCGACTCGGTGACCCGACTCGCATCACCGGCTCACCGCTACCATTTCATGTCTTTTAATTAAAGATAGAATAAAAAATTTTATGTTCTTCGGTAAAAGAAATACGATGTTTATATATAATTTTTGTTTGAGGTCGGTTTAGGTTATGCCATATTTCTGATGAATCAAGATGGTTAAGTTAAAGTAAATTATAAAAGAAACGAGTTAAGTTTAAAAAGTCTAAGATCATGTTAAAAGTATTCCAAACGTTAAACCTTATAAATTGTTTTATAAAAAAAGCTTGTTTATAGATAATAAAGTTTTAAAAACCATATTTAAGATATTAATAATTACATTTGAATTGTCTTGATTGAATCATGTTGTGTGTCATCTTGAACTTGTATTATGAAACTTTAAGCAAGGATACCCAAGTAGGGGAAGTTCATAATTTACATTTGGTTATTTGTTGTCATGAGCTCATCTTTGTTTGTGTGTTTAGTATAACTCATATTTGTTGTGTAGGATTGATGAATGTTGTGTGTGGTAAGACACTAAGTGACTAAGACATGTGACATGATATTGATGATTATTGGTATGCATGGGTCCATTACATAAAAAAATGTGATTATAAGAGTTTCCTCCCTTGGCATGATAAGGTTACTACTTTAGAGGTTAGATAATCATGTTCATGTATTGAGGCCCTCGTCGGGATGCGTAATTTTCTTGCTCGGTACACGGAGGCCGCTGTAACACGTGTAACGAAGCTTGCAGAAGCGCCGACTTAATTACGTACTTAACTACGTTAATTCCAGTGATAGAACAAATAACATATGCATAACAATGAGACGAGAGGGTGAAAGATAAACGTATTTTTTGACGTTGATGTGATAGAAGTTGCCAAAGTTTTATTTTGCGCAATAAACATAATTTATCATCATCGTAATCTTAAAAAAAGCATTGATTGTAGATCTCAAAGCTCAATAATAATATTGTCTTTTTAGTTGTCTTATGAAAAATATTTTTGGGTTTATTTGATCATATGAAACGTTAATTAGTAAAGGGAATTGTTAAAATATGATAGTCCAAGTGTATGGGCTAAATAATAAAGGCCTAAAAGCCATTAAAGCCCAAGCGTAGAGCTAATACCAAACAATCCACCCATTTATTTAGTAAAAATAAATTCTGTATTGCTCAAGGAAGTTCGATTAACATTTTTGTATTATCTCAATAATTGAATATTGAATAAATTTCATATCCTTTATTTAGTAATACTGTTTAACTTACAAACTAACTATATATTCTTTATTACAAAAACACTTCAAATGCTCTTTCGTTTAAACTCATGCACTAAACACATATACTAACTACAAAACATCAAATAAAATAAGCTAAAACCAAACCGTATCAACTAATCATATAAACTAAAGAGAAAACATCAAATTGTTTCAATGAAAAAACTTCTTAACATTGTTCACTCTTCAAATTTCAATATTCATGTTCGCTCGTCTGTTTCTAATCATATAATAAAAAAAAGTCAAATAAAATAAGCATTAAAAATAGTTAGATGTACGTTGAGCTAACATTACAAATAAATATAAACAATAAAATAACTTTTTTTAACCCAATTACCAAACCGAATACTAACTTCGGGTTCATGTTCCATCTTAAACGAGTCTTAATCAGGTTCAAGTTAATTCAGGTCGGGTTCAGTATTCGGGTTTCAGTGAAAACGACACCTCTAGGAGGAAGATGCAACAGTATTTTTTAGATATCTCTTTAATAATTAAGCATTTATTATTAAAACTAGAGTAAAGAATATAACTATATAAGGGTGGACGATACACGAAAGAGGTTGAGGTGGAGATGATGTGGAAGGTTTTCGGGGAGGAGATGAGGGCTTTCCTGGAAGGTCATCATGGGTGGGAGAGAAAACAAAGAAGAAACTGATTGAGCGGGAGCCGGATTCGGAAAGAAAGGCCACCTGATGCATACCGCCCCCTCCCCCACAAATCAGTAGAGGTGGGATGCGGGATGCAAATCTCCTGCTCTAAGGGGGGTGTTTTCACTCTAGTTTATACAAAATAAGAAAACCCAAACACATCCTTATGGGTCGACTAGTGGTGTTCATCAATCGGTTTTCAGGTAATCCAAATTATGTTATTTTAATTTGAAAATTTTAAAACTGAATTAGAATTCGTAAATCGATTGGGATTCAAACAAATTGTTTTGAATTCGAGTTGATTCGGATAAACCGGGCCCGGGTTATGAAAAAGAAAAATAATACATAATATATATATATATATATATACATATATATATATATATATATATATATATATATATATATATATATATATATATATATATATATATATATAGGGGAAGGTTCCACTAAGAAGTGGTTTTTCGCTAAGAAACACTAAGAAGTAGGTCAAACGAACTCCGATTGAGCTCATTCCAGCGGCGTTGGAACCGTTTCATCGAACTCTATTCCGGACCCAAAAACCTAAACCCCCCTCCACCCGCACCCCCAAAAACCTAAACCCCCCCAACCCCACCCCAAAAAGCCTAAAACCACCCCCACCCCCCAAAAACCTAAACCCACCCCCACCCACCCCCAAAAACCTAAACCCCCCACCCTCACCCCCCAAAAAAACGTAAACCATAAAATCTAAACCCTAAAAGCTAAACCATAAGGCTAAAACCCTAAAATCCAAACGTAAAATCTAAACCTTAAAAGCTAAACCGTAAAAGCTAAGATGGTAGAGTTCGACGAGACGGTTCCAACGCCGCTGAAATGAGCTCAATTGGAGTTCGTTTGATATCGTTTCTAAGCGTTTTGGTCATTTCTTAGATTTTCTTAGCGAAAACATACTTCTTATTTGATCCCCTATATATATATATGTATCTGTTATAAAAAAAATATAATTTTAATTTGAATAATCGGGCAGGTTGTAACACCTCGAAAATTTCCAAGAAATGTGAAGGTTAAACTTGCCATAAATTAACATTGAAGGTGCATTGTGGAAATATTCAAAATTCAGGTACTTAAAATGAAAAATCTGAGAATGGAAGGGATAGCGGACCGCTATCCCTAGCATAACGGTCCGTTATGTGCGGAGCAAGCAAGGAATCAGGGAGCAACACGTGTCTATGACTCATCAGACACGTGGTCCGATAGTGGACCGACATCCAGAACCATAACGGTCTGTTATGTAAGCCCAAAGGCAGTTTTGCGGCTGGAGGCGGTAGCGGACCGCTACCCTCCAGCTTAACGGTCCGCTACGTGTGCAAGATTTGCCCTATAAATAGTTGAACGATTTCAACTCTTTTGCACACACAAACACACTCAAATACACACACACAGAGACACACACTCTCTGGTGTCCCAATCTCGAGCCCCGGTTCGCATACGAGAGTCCGGTTACCAGCATTCCGACTTCAAATTGCCAAATATAATGCTGAGGTAAGTTTCCGACCTCTTATTAAGCTTTGGTTATACATCATTAAGCTAGAGTTGTATAATTAAGTAAATGTTATGATTATCTAGGAGCTCTGTCCGAGGTGTTTACCACATTACTGATTTATAAGCAGAAATACTGTCGATGTGAGTTCTTAAACTGTGATGCATGAACTCTTTCATGACATTGTCTGGCATGATTGATTTATGAAACATTTTAAGTATCTTGAAACGATTGTACTGATTGTTTATATATAACGTATTCTAAGCGCTTATTGTATTTCACTTGCCTGTGGAACGACATTTTGGACAGGACCCGTGGAACGGTCTTTAGTTATATACTGATGATTGTTCATAATTATCTAGGAATTTGGGGGTGGAACCCCATGGATGTGTTCAAGATACTTTGGCGGGTCATTTTAATAAACTATTTTAGTTTATGAATTCACCAGTTTTGTGCTGACCCATGTTTTATCAAATGTTTTTGATCGCATCACAGGTAGTTATTAGACAGGGTATTCCAGGAGTAGAATGAAATGATGAATGATCCAGATGATGGGCATGCCAGGAACTATAAGTCCCGAATGATATGTTCCTTGTTAGAGACAAATGATGTAACTTTTGCTAACCATGATGTAAACAATGTTTTGATATTAATACAAGTTATGATTTAGTTTTCCGCTGTGTATTTTTTATATCAACGTCACAGTAACTAGAAGGCGACCCTCTGACTAGTATGTAGTTATCTGGCAAACGAAATGTTCTGTCTAGGAAAGAGCGGTGTATAAATCTCTCCTAGACCCGTCGCTCTTACCTGAGAACATATCTGTTGGAGGTACTACTCTAGTTAGATAACTGTCCTGTGTTACGGGTGTCACACCGGTTCTGTTCGAAATTCATAAATGTGAATTCAATTTGAAAACTGAATTCAGTTTGAATAACGATCCAATTGAAATATTCTTAACCCGGATTTAATTGATTATTCGAATTCGGTTGGATGAATGATGTAAATAATAAACAAAACCCTTCTTTTTCCTGTATTTCATTCCAGATTTAGCACATGTTTTATGATATGTTATTTGTTTCAAATCTAGAAAATGGTCTTACATTACCTCTTTAGGATTCGCCGTAGCCACCACCAGCCTTATTAATCGACTATTAATATCTCATAAAGAACCTCGGCGCATTTCTATATTTTATGGCTACTAAGTAGAATGCAAATACACTAAATAATAAAATTCAAATTATATAAACTAAATAATATTAACTCAATCCGTTCATTATGTTACAATATTTCGAGTTAGTTACACAGACGGTCTCTAATATGACCATATTGCAAGTATGGTTCCTAATTTGAAAAACTATACTCATGGTTCAACAATTGCCTAAACGTAACACGGGTGGTCTATAGAGTGGATGGACGTTAATTTTTGTCTTTAAATTTTTTAGATGACCAAAATATTCTTCGTTATTAAAGATAAAAAGTAATTTAAGTAATACAAAATATATAAAATTGTGACACCCACACCTACTTAACCAAAAAAAACAAGAGTAAATTACTAAATGAGTCCCTGAGATTTGCAAATTTTAACTATTTCAGTTTCTGCTCTTTTTTTCATTGATTTGTGGCCTAACTTTTGTTTTTATAACCATTTGAGTCCGGATGACTAAATCTGTTAATTTTTTTTCTTCTGAAAAGACTAAAATACCCTAAGGACTCAACTCAAATGATTAAAATACCACCACTACTCTAGGGTACTCATGGTCTTTTTTTTTGAATGGCAGGATAATAAATAAAAAGCTAGAAGAAGCTAGCATGCTTACATAACCGATTCATACAGAAGAAAGAAAAATAACTTACAAGAACATAAACTGCAAAAAAAGCCCAACGAACCCCTTAGAAATTAAATGAGCATCATTTCTCCCAGTCTTCAACTCCAATCTCCTTTTTGTTTTTTGCCCACATGTAACTTTAGCATTTGAGATCTTCACAAAGCCAACTAAAAGATGCCCGTTTGCCATCGAAAACTACTTCGTTCCTTATTTTCCAAATACTCCAAACTGTCGATAATATGACCACTTGAAATCCAAATTGGAATGGAGAATGACTTCGGGACAAAAGAAAAAGCCTTCTTCTTCTTAATACCACTACCTAAAGCTCACTGAACTTGAACTATCGTAATTCAGTTCCCTCTCCCCTTTCCATATCGGTGGAGAAACTGCGTACCTCTATAGAGCTTTCTAATGCGTTTTCTGGACATCATATGATCATTCGTGCTTTTCGCTAATGTGAAGCGACCATGTCTGATACAACAAGTTCCAAGATGTCATTGATAGAGAAAACAAAAATGGGAGTGGTATTGCGGCGTAATAACATGAGGTGAATAGATGTTCTGTAGACTCCACGTTTGTGAGCAGAGAGAGCATAGGTCAGAGTTCATATTCAACTTTCTCCTGATCAGGGCTTGGCTAGGAGGTATCCTATCCATTCCTGCACGCCATGCAATAATGTTCACCTTCAACGGGACTGAGTGACACCAATTGAACACAAGTCTTTTTGATGGATAAGAAACTGGGCACAACAAATCACACATTGATTTAACAGATAAAACTCCTTGCTCATTATGTTTCCAAAATCACACTCCCTCCTTTTCTTCCACCATTTCTTTGAAATTCAGATTTCGGATACAAAATGCTACCTCAGTTTTTTGATATTTCCCCAAACCCCAGCCAAGTCTCTCCTGCCAGGAATGCATGCCGATCCCCTCAGTGGCCCATGAATGCTAAAAATCACTTCCTTCCATAAGGAGTTTTCTTCCGATATGAACCTCCACCACCATTTTGTTAATAAGCTTAAATTAAACGATTTTAGCGAACCCAAACTGCTTTTGGAGAGCAAACCGTGTCCCATTTGACCCAGTTTACTCATGGTTTAAGAATAGGTCAAATTCCAATTCCCTTTCTTGGAAGAATTATGTAAGTTTCGTAATTATGGTCTTGTTGTATTTATTGTAATTGGTGTCTTCTCCAAGTTTTTGTGGAGCTTGGCTTGTTTTGGTTTTAATAAAATAAAAAATTAAATTATTTTAATCACGATAGTTTCTATGCAAAAACCACATCTTCTTAACTAAATCTAGTTATTGTTTTATAAATATAAATATAGGAAGCTTGGTGGACTAAAACCCAGATGTTGGTCCATTTACTCACCTAAATCAATTTAATGTCATTTCTATCTCAACGCATTCAATACCCATTTGCCTCAATTAATCCCTTCTGCTTCTTCTGCCTATAATTACTCTCCCTCTCACTTCACCCTACCATCACAAACAATGGCGGGGGTTTTGTCGCTTCTCAGGCGATTCTACCTCATCGCGTATAATTGGATCGTCTTCGCCGGATGGCAAGTTCAGATTCACACTCTATTCCTTCTTTTTTAATCGTTGTTTCAGCTCAATCTAATCTGAATCTCTCTGTTTTCTGATGTTTTAGGGTTCAAGTTCTGTTCTTGGCGTTGAAAACTCTAAAGGAAGCAGGGCATGAACACGTGTACAGCAACGTTGAGAAGCCCCTTTTGTGGGCTCAATCGGCTGCCTTTTTAGAGGTATTGCAAAACCCTTAAAGGAATTGTTTGAATTCGGTTTGAAATTGTTTTGATTTAAAAAAAATTGATGTGGTAGTGGGAAATCTTGGAATTTGAAAATTTGAAAGATGGGAACAACTTTTTAAAGTGTAGTTTGTGGTTTCCAATTATGGAAATCATCACAAAGGTGTTGGTGTATGATCTGATCTAGGGTTAGGGTTCATTTCATGTGTTTATACTTCATGAAATGACATATGGGAGTAGTTGAATCCTTTTTTAGGAGCGCGCTTAGGGGTGAAAATGACCAAATGATAATGTTTACGTGAGAAACGAGAGAGATCTAGTTTCTGGTTGTAAATAAAGCTCTCGCCTTGTGCAATCATGCCTTGGATTTTGGGACCTAAACGCCGAGGAGTAGTGTAATATCCCACATCGGTTAAGGGGAGAACGAAGCCTTCCTTATAAGGGGGTGGATACCTTCTCTATTGAGACGCGTTTTGCCTGGGCGAGTAACTTGCTGGGAGAAGAAAACCGTGAGTTCCTATATGGGCAACCCATCGGGGGCAAAGCGGACAATATCTTGGTACGGTTTGCTTGGGCTGTTACAAGCACCTCACGGTTTTTGAAACCAAGGTTAATATGTGTATAATGTTATCCCTTAAAGTGAATTTAACTACTGAAAACTCAATTGACAATTGGTAATGAAGTTAGGCATATCATATATTCTTGAACTCAATTGTGCATAAAGTTATGATTTAACCATGGATGAATTTTGACTTGTTTTCGTTTTCTTTTCTTGCTTAACTTTGGAACAGATTCTTCATGGTATCGTAGGTTTGGTTAGATCCCCAATTTCAGCAACACTGCCTCAAATAAGTTCAAGATTGTATTTGGTGTGGGGAATCCTGTATAGTTTTCCCGAGGTTATTAATCTACCTTCTGATATATATTTATCTTTTCGGTTCTAAATATAACTGTATTGAGAAATAAAGCTTGATGGTGACAGGTTCAAACGCATCCTCTTATCAGCTCTTTGGTCATCAGTTGGTCTATCACTGAGGTAAGTCTTGGATGGTTGCTATTTTTTATTTTTGTAAGCAAGCATATTATGTCTAAATTTTAAGGTTTAGTGGATATAAAATACTTTCAAAGTTAGTTTTTTTTAATCTACTCTTTCTTGATTAGATTATCCGGTACTCTTTCTTTGGCACAAAGGAGGCATTTGGTTCTGCTCCATATTGGCTGTTATGGCTCAGGTTTGACCTTGATGCTTCGGTCGAATGAGTTATTATTTAACTTTTCAATTATTAGTTTAAAACTCACCCCCCGGGTTCTATGATAATTGTAACATTTGACCCTCTAATTTAGTGTGTAAGCTTCCAAAAATGGAAGTGTTTGGAAAAGATGTGGGCAAATGGGAATATTTCTTTGTTAGTTGTATACGAGTTGCAAGTGGTCATATCTTTAGTAATCTTTTTGGGTTACATGTGCAGGTATAGTACCTTCTTGGTGTTGTATCCAGCTGGTATTTCTAGTGAAATCGGCATGATTTATAACGCATTACCTTTTATGAAGGTAACACGTCTACATCCCTACTATTTTATAGATAGACACACACACATAGCACAAATAATGCGAGATTGTGAGGACGGATTTGACCATTCATTTATTGTTAAAAGTTAAATGAAAAGGGTATAATTGGAAAAGATTAAATGGTTACTCTCTCTAATTAATTACTTTTACTATTTTTTTCCTCTTTATTCCTTGTAACAAGTTTTCTACACATGTGTAGAACACAGAATTATAGTGAATCAACACGTTTGTAGATGCTTATAATATATGAATACACATAAATTTATATGCTTATATCAATTAAAGTGCATTCACATAACCATGATGTATTTTAACAGTCATGTTAGAATCTTGTATAAATACACAAATAAATGAATGTTTAGATTGGCTCTTCCAGTTCTTGCAATATTTATGGTTTTGTATTCAACCCTCAACTATATATTCCATATATATAGCGTTTCATCTTGATTAACTTTGTGGTGCTAAATAAATAACACTGATATATTGGTAGAATAAATATACCACTCTCACTTAACACACCATTTTTGTTTGTCGTTTGATCATATCCATCAATCTTTTGCATAGGATGAAACAAATGAGATCTAAATTCTTAATTTGGCATGTTTTTTTTCTCAGGAATCTGGAATGTATTCTGTAAGGATGCCAAACAAATGGAACTTTTCATTCGATTACTATTATGGGTCGATTGTGGTGCTTGCAATTTATGTACCAGGTAAGGTTATGATGTCTGTTGGTAGTTGTTGTAGAGGCATTTTTAAACCAAATGAACCGCCTTTCTGCAGGAATTCCACATTTGTATGGCTACATGCTTGGACAAAGAAAGAAAGCTCTGATGAAACCGAAAAAAGAGTAATGTTTGAAGTTTGTAGCCTATGAATTAAAATTTTGTATGGCTACATGGTGGTGTATCTTTGTGTTTTAGTATGTGTTCCATTTTCTTGTTGTTTAAAGTTTGAAGCCTAAATTCTTTTGTTAGACACAATCCATTTATGGAATGATATCAATACTTGCAGAAAATAAATATTGGTTTTGTGATGAAGTTTTGTTTTTGGTTTAATGGCTATACCAATAATAACTACCAACATACAAGAAAGTAAATATTGATTTTGTGATGAAGTTTTTCTTTTTTGGATATGGTATCTTATAATATGATATTGTTGTTGCAATACAAGAAAATAGTAATTAGAGAGAGAAAAAGAAGTTAAAACTATGGTACCAACTTGAAAACTTTGTTTGATTACGTGTGATTCAGGTCTAGTTCCTTGATTGCAATTTCCAGTTCAATTACAGGTGATTTATAGGAGGGAGGTGGGTATGTGATATGAAGGATATTTAATTTTTTTTTAATGGGTGATTAGTGTTTTAATTTAAAGGAAAGAGTATTTACTATTTTATTTATTATATGCATTAAGAGATTATTTATACCATGCATTAATAACTTGTACTATTGCTAAAAAGATCAAAATACCCTCATGTGCTTGCATATGACTAGAATTAACAGAAAAATTAATGCTCGTTAGTGGAAAGGATGAATCATGCAAATGTTTCTAAACATAAAGAAAAAAATTCGTAATTTTCTTAATTTAAGGACGTAAACTAAAACTTGGTAAATAACCAAAGGACGTAAAACGTAATTTGCTCTTAGTTTTTTTAAACTAAAACAGTAATTTACTCAAAAGTTTGTCAAATTGGTTTTTAATAATTCAAAACATGACTCATTGGCTGGTGATCCAAACTAACATTTTGACTGCTGATAATCCTAACTTTCAATTTTGTTGTCAATGACAGTCCTAATAGCATAATCATCATAGATTTACACTTATTTTTGCTTAAAATGACGATCTTAAATGAAATGGAGAAACGTACAAACGAATTCGAGTGTAATTATAAGATGATTATATTACTGAGACTGCAATTGACAACAAAAATGAAAGTTGAAATTATCATTAGCCAATAAATCATAGTTCGTATTATTAAAAACCAATTTGTGTAAAAGTTTCAATACTTTCTTTTTATTTTTGGTTTTTATTCTCTAAAAAAAACTCACATGAGACATGTGTAGGAGAACTTTGGTTAAACGTATTTAAAATCCTTGGGAAAAGGGTCATCCCCAAATCTCACTCAATTCCACCCCTTGATCTGCTCCATCAATGACGAATCCCAGTCAGCAACAGATCTCAATTAAGCCATGGATCCTTGAAGTTCTTCCCTTTGTCGTCGTTCTTCTCATAGCCGCTCACGTCAGCGCGTTGGTACGCCAATTTCTCCTAACTCTCTCTTTCAGTTACAAGATCACACTAATCGATTTTGGGTGTTTTCAAATTTGCCAAAAAACAGGTTTATTGGATATACAGATTAGCTACGGAGAAGCTCCCTGGACGAAGAAAGAAGCAGTAGAACCTTTATGTTTTAATCTGTGTATGTGTTGGGAGGCACGCTATGTGTTGGAAGAAATGTCTGAATGAAATGTTGTTGATTTTTAGTGGCCAAATGAAGGGTGCTGTATTCGGTTAGTATTTCGTGATTGTCAAAAGTATTACATAAATATGTTGTATATATTGTTCTACAATGATTGTTTTTAGCTTTCACTCTTGTTTTATTATCGGAACTATGTATTACACGAATTGAATAAATACAATGTTATATACTTAGTAATAAAGATTTGAATATTACATATTTATAACATATTATATAGTTTTTTAATACAAATTCTAAAAATGTTATATAGTTATTTTTAAAAGATAGCTTTGTAAAGGCCCTTGGAAAAGTTAGGTTTTGTGGTCACCAAAATGCGTCCGGAAGAATATCCAAAACAATATTTAAAGTCCAAATTTAAAATTTTAAACATTTAGGTCAAGATTGATAGGTCTAGATAAAAGCTATGAATTTAACTTTTTGGCAACATTATGAGAAAATGAGAAACGAGAAAGTTTTGTCGTTAACACACATCAAACTGTAAATATAAGAAAAAACATACGAGAAATCTTTGTCGTTAACACCGTCGCTGACAAACTGTAAATATTAGAAACAGATTCCTATTTTCATCTGTGCTCACAATCATCATATCACCTAAAATTATGTGTTTTAGAAGCTGTTTTTAGCATAATGAGCCTCGGCTAGGCAAGCTTTGGTTTGATGAGCTTTGATGTACTGAGCTCTTGGTATAGTGAACCTCGACTAGTTGAGCTTCGACCTAGTTGACTTTGACTGAAAAAGGCTTTGGATTTGGTGTGGCCGAAGGTTGCTTGGGAAAAGTATGTTTTTCAACAACCTCATGTGTCGTAGCCGATATAATTTTGGTAGATGAGTGGCATCAAGAGAGTGTGGTTCGTCCAATTTAATAAGATGTTTAGACTTGATTGAAAATAATTATGTTGATGGTCTGTTTTTATTAAAATCATACAAATTCATAGAAAACTCGGATTAGGGTGATTGTTTTTGGGTTAGAAAGCTATTTGTATCTATTACAATTCATCTTTGAACATGAGAAGCTAATTCGGATCTTTGAACATGAGAAGCTAATTCGGGTTGCAAGTAGGTCAAAATAGTCGATTACAATAACACAGAAAGTGCAGCAAAATTGATTGAAAATATTAATGTTGTTGATCTGTTTTTATTAAAAACATAGAAAACTCAATTAAGGTTATTCTTTTTGGGTTAAAAAACTATTTGAGTCTATTACCATCCATCTTTGAATATGTTAAATTAATCTCAGCTGTACAAGGGTAAAAAATCGACGTGAATAGCAGTGCAACACTGAAAACTAAATGAAGGAAGTTAATCTAGTTTGGATGAAGTTATGATAAAACAAAATTAATGTAAAAGAATGCTATGTTGTATGAAGTTATTTAATAGAACATAATTGTATAAGTTGATGAGTTAATCATTCAAACGGGTTAACTGGATAAATGGATTGAATTGGATTAACTAATAACATTGATGGTTAATGAAACATTATGCTTAAATTGTTGGTTATGGAGATTTATAAAGTACTATATTATGAATTAAGATTAAGATGGCATGAAATCCTAATGAATACTAATATTTGGTGATTTGAATGTTCACATTATGTGTTCCAAATACTGAAAGTTGACTTGCTACCAAGTTGGATAATTTGAACCTTGGAAGTTAATGGGCCAAAGCTTGGAAGTTAACAGGTCAAAATGGATGATGACTAAATACACAAAATCATAACTTCAATAAGCTATTAAGTTACGCATAGGTAACACTACGAGTTACATATACGTAACGTGTCTCCTTCCCTAAAAAACACATGCATCCCCTTAAAATCGAATCATAGTGCAATAAATCATATATGGGTGAACAGAGTCTACTTTAGATATTTGATACGTGTATGTAACACTATGTGTACAATATACGTAACAGCTGTGATTTACATATATGTATCACATGTGTTACATATACGTAATGCATGTGTTACATATACGTAACACATGTGTTACATATACGTACCTATTACTGAACGACGGTACCATGGTGGCAGGTTAGCGACGTCGCCAGACCTTCCTCATCTCTATTTCGTCGATGGTTTCCTCATTGAACTACTCTACCATGGTGGTGGGTTAGCGGCATCGTCCGACCTCACTGGTGTTCGACGGTGGCAGGTTAGCGGCGTACCATGTACTGAACGACGATACCATGGTGTACGGTTGTTTCCAGTGCTTCGATTTTGGGAATATTCCACCACGACAGCCTCCCATCGACGACATGTTTTCACGGATCCAGAAGACCGGAAGGGAGATTTCCAACATATGTACATTGGTTTTCACGGATCCAGAACTTTGGCCGAACTTTGATTTGGATGATTACACCACGACGACCTTGATTTTGAGCATTTTTGCTTCGGTTTTGAGCATGTAAATTGGCAAAAGTTGATGATGACGACGAAACTAGCTGACGGCGAAACTAGATAACGGAAAAAGTTCGTGACGGCGAAGGTTGGCGAGTTGGAGAATATGTCTATCTTTTAAAGTTTTATGTTTTTACATTTTTCAACCTAAATCGCTCTCGTGCTTAGTTTGCGGGGGAATATTTTAAACCTAATGTAATATAATTATACAGTATTCTAGTGTAGGGTTAAGAGTGTAACTGGTGTATAAATACCACCTCTATTTTAACCCCTAATAATCTATACTATATATTAAATAAAGATTTTTAGTGACACGTGTCGCCTCCACATTCATTCTCATCATTTTTCCCGCATCTCTCTCTCTTATTTAATGCATTTATCTTTTAATAATAGTATATATTTAAAGCAAATATTAATTATACAAATAAAATACATTTATGTTTAATTATCCCTTATTATAAGAAACTTTGAAATTTAATTATGTAACTTTTATTTCAATAAAATTGTAATGAAAGTCAAATTACAATAAATAGTAATTAACGTATTTTCGAAACCCAATTATATATTAACTTTTACATATTTTGAGTTTGTTTCTATCCTTAGTATATGTAATATATTTTTACACACGTAAAATATATACATAAAGATTTAAAAGTTTTATATATTGATATTTTTCACCACGTGTGTAAACACGAGATCTAAACTAGTTAAATATATATTAAAACTTAAGTTTTGCATGTGTGGGGAAGTTATTATTCAAAATTTACATCTAACTAAGCAAGTGGTACAAACCCTTGATGCATGTACTTTTTATTTCCGAAGTATTTTTTGGGTTTAAATAATTGTTTACAACTAACTAAGCAAGTAGTATAAGTCCTTGATGCATGTTATTTTTTTATTTTCTAAGTATTTTTTGGGTTTAAATAACTATTGAAAGAAATGAAAACCAAAATCCTTGGTAGGAGCAGTGGTACCCAGGCGTTAGCTATCCAGGTGACGCGGGTTCGAAATCTACAGGTCTCCCCGGCCGGTTTTAAGGGATTTATGTTTTTTTTTTCTTGCGTTTAATCTTATACATTCCTCTCGCGTGAGGTTTGTTTACGTAAATGTTTTTGCTTTATTTTAGAAACTTTCGAGGCTGTTAATTTCCGCCGCAACTCGCGGGACATATCTCTAGTTCATTCTAATATACAAAACATATTTGGGGTTTATTTAGGGTGATGATTAATTCTGCACTTCTTGAGCATCAGCAGGAAATTAAAGGCTGCATTTATAATTTTTGTTACATTAGTTGGGTTTGCCATTAGTCTTTCTTTAGTTGTTCTTATCAATGGTACGTAAGAGTTCAATTTCTTGTTTCCTTTTCCTTGTTTAGATTCTTGAGGTCAAGAATCTTTAACGGGGAGAGTAAGTTGTGGTAAATAACAAGTATAGGGTCCATTTTATGGTTGCCTTGTGAAAGGTCTACTATTTAACGGTTAGTTATCTTGGTTGTACTTGAGTGACCTGAAAAATGAGTTTGAGGGATCGATGAAACGAGATACTTTCTTTCCTCACATGTTCTCTAAATCGAACATAACACGATATGTGTTTGAAACCAAAATAATCTTTCGTTAATAAACTAAAATATAAAAGAATTTGCTCAAATTATATACGAACCGTGTAAATATAACCTAATCAAGATCAGTTAAACTTAACCATAGGTGGGTTTGAACCCTAGCTCTGTAGAGTAGAGCCTTATTTATTATATATCCAGAATCATTGGCGAACAAACATCAAACAAGAAAACTTTCGATACGAGACATCTTGCCCCACCTGCACCATCCGCATCCGAATCTTATCTCCTGTACCACTTTTTAGAACCCCTCATTTTGATATGCAATTTAATCACCATAAAAAAGATTCAAACTGAAACCTAATTGAGTAGTTGCAAACCACATTTATACAATAACTTCTAATAATTTGTAACCATTTCCCCCTCCTATTTTATAGAAGAGAAATTGAAAATGGTTAGTACATCCAACAAGCATAATCCAAATTGTTATATGGGGGCCAAAGAAGTCATTGTTTGACATTCATAGCTTACACTTACATACTTGATGATAGTTATAGAAATCCTATAAAGCTTTCACCGCGTGCCCTAAGGTAACCTGCATCACAACCACATATGATGTGACTAATTATACCACAAACATTTTTTATCAAGCATGAAGTTGAAAAACATGTGAAAATTCAACTGACATTTTCGGTTTCTAGTTCTGGTATCTATAACTTAATTACAAATTAAATGATAAAGGTAGTAACTTTAAGAAATTTTCAAATATTATTCTGCAAAATTTATAAATTTATATATTGGTTAAAAACTACCAACTTTTAATGTCCAAAAAACTGCAAGAAAACTACAACTTTTAATGTCCAAAAAATTCCTTCACTTGATGTCAAAAACAGATTAGTTCATTGGAGATGAGTTTACATATAAAACTAAATAAATGGACGTGCTTTCAATAAATTTATATATTGGTTAAAAATATACATTATTCAGACAGGAGATGTACTCACCCCAACTTGAGGGATGCACCGGAGCTTTCATAATCTTCTGGAGAACCAGCAGAGTTGCAGATATTAGTAGATTCCGAAGATTCACCATTGTCACCAGCATCACCAATAGTTCGTTTCCGAGCATTTGAAATCAGCAGAAGCTTCATTCCACCATGCAAATATAAGTTAGCAAAACACATACACGTGACCAAATATAGTCGAATGATACCAACAGACTTGTCTGTTTCAACTCTTTTGTGTACTTTTTTGCACTTTGTAAGATGGTTTGTTTAACATGACTGGAGCAAATACAATACTTTAAAAAAAGGTTATATCACTGTTTTATGTAAATGAGCAATGAATAAATGGTAGTTAATACAAGAGAGTTGAAACAGAAAGAATACTAGCTTAGACTTTAGAGAGCATGATTCATACTTCTTGTCTTAGTTTGTCGTTCTCCTCCATGAGTTTCGCTTCCTGCGTGTTTTACCGACATTAAGCAAGTTGTTAAATAGCTACAAAATGATCTTTTACAACGTTAAAAGGCAACGGGAATGCCTCTTTTGTGTCACAAATTGCTAACACATTTCATGATTTACTAATCTTTTAAAAACAAGGTATAGATATATAGACCCAAAAAGTATGTTTTTATAAGTAGCATAATAGCTGAATCATTAAGTTCAAGTTCTGACCTTCTCTTGAAAATGATAAATCTCATTCATAATCACCTCGCCCTGTAATAGAATAAGTATAAATTTATTTAAATAAGCTCATGCATGCCTACAGACTCAGTCCCATGAAAGTTGCAATGGTCTCTTTTAGCGTTTTTTAAATCAATCTAGTTTAAGTATTTGTTTTTCACTTCTATAAATAAAAAGATGTTTTTAATTTTATGTATTTTAAAATCCAACATGTGCTGCAGATAGTATTGTTGTAATTAAATATAAAAAAAACATATATACTCGTGAAATTGCAACATTAAAAATAGAAACATGGTTTTAGAGAGCGATTTGGCAATTACTCAGATATAAAATACCCATCCATAAGTTAACATAAGATAAATTGAACTTGAAAGCTTTCAGAAAACTAGAAAATTTGCAAGTTTTCATGAGACAAACAAAAAACTAATGAATAACAGAAGCAACTACACCTTTTTGGCTACGACACGGCTCAAGCCAGCTTCAAGCGACTTCTCCAGCTGGTGCAACTCTTCAATACTTAAACCCTGCAGCTCTTCCCCTCTCAACCGCCTGCTTTTCATTAAGAATTACACTCGAGAGCAAAAAGCGTACATGCATATACATAAATACACACACCTATATAGGGTATAGAGATATTTGCACACTTACATTTAGATGTATACACATATCCATTCTCCATATCAATCTGTATGTGTAATGTATATGTGTATTATATGTACCTTAATTGAAGGGTTCTTTCTGCAACTTCTTTGCTTAAGTTGGCATAGTTGGTGTCTTCAACCAGCTGTAAGACAAAATGAAATCTTTACAAATAGATTACATTGGAATAAAAAAAGAATGAATTTAAATACCTAACCAAAGTCTCCAAAAGTGAACCATAACTATCATAATGCGATTTAAATCAAATTAAAATTTTAGATCCGGGACTTGCTTATTGTTTGACGAATTGAAATAAAGAATACTGCGGTGGTGCGGTCTTTTAACTATATTTGAAAAGGGATTTTTGTGTTCGACCCGACTCAACTGTGGTCACAATCTTACAGGTTGCTCCAAGCCTCAATAAGAAACAAAAATAAGAAACTAGGCTCGCCTGTAACTCAAGGGAAGGTTGGTTTAACTTCTCAAGATTTTTTGAGTGCAAGTTACGCCTTTCAAGTACTTCTTCCATACTGCAAGAGAGACCAGAAAAACAAGTGCATTAAAAATAATAATACATAGAAGCAAAGGGATGCTAATACAACAGAGTCACCTGATATAATGTTCCTGATCAAGTAATTAGTAGTACACTATCTCGAAGAACCTTTAAACAGACGATTAAACATAAGGAGAACTCATTATAGATAAGTTGAATACATGTTCATAGGTGGAGGCTTCAGGCGAATACTACTGACTCAAGGTGTTTCTAAATCTGGATGTGGTTCACAGTAATTCATTTTCAGTTTTAAAACTAGAGTTGGTTAAAGCACCCACTGATGTTTTGTTAGGCCGGTTTAGGTCCGGAATGCAACTGTTTTTGTTAATTACACGGGTTGTAAATTGTAATAATGAAGATTGGAGTTCCAGGTTTTTGGGTTGTTTTTAGAATAAGTAGCAGTATACTTTAGCTTCTTATTAACCTATCCTCTCATGATGCGCCTACAATTTTCTTTTTTCACTTCAGAAATGCCACAACAAAATCTCATTAATTATTTCGTTTTTCTGAATTCAGATTATAATCTAACACTCATAATTCATCAATGTATATATCATATGAAGAAATCCACAATATCTAAAAACCCTTGAACTGAATACTAATTACCTTCCATCATAGATAAGCACTTGTTGGTTACACGCATGTTATTAACAAAATCAATACGCGTCACACACTTCATATAACCGTGGCCTAACAAATGATAAATGCACATATATGTGACCATGTGAAGGAGTTTGTTTCTTTTGATTCTTGCTAATTAAACCAATTTAACACCATTGAAACTATAATTTGAATTTCATTCTTTGTTGATCACAAGTTTGAGCAATAAAAACAGTAGGCTTTGCCAAACACCAAGGAAAATACTGCTATCACGTGTCCTTATCAACCTCGCTAGAGCCAAAAACCTTTTAGCACCATTTATTCTGTTCGAAAAATCTGTGACGAGACGAAGTTGTTTCTTCTCTAGGCTAGCTAACTTAAATCTACCAGACATCACCATCATCTTTTGTGACTAGAAGATCAAGGGTTTGTATCACACAATCAGTATTTTGCATAACATGATGAAAGATGCCACCCCTTTGAACATTCTTTTGGAAATATATTCCACTAAACATATGAAGAAAATGAGTGCTCATAAGCACAACCAAACATTTATTCAGTAAGTACTGTACAAACAAATTAGCATGAAGTACAAACCAAGATCACAAGCAAAATATTGATTCAATCAAATACTTAAACACCTACACATGAATAGAAAATGACAAGTTGAACCCTAATTAAAGAAATTCATTACTAACCCTACAGCACAAATTGCAAAAAGAAATCAAATATATAAAAAATTATGAAGTACCTCACTTTAGATATGGAAAAGAACACACACACTGACACACATAAAAACACACATATAACCCTAGCTAGATACCTTGAGCTTGAGTACTGAAAGAGCTTGCCATTGGAGGAGAAGATGATGACAGCTACATCAGCATCACAAAGCACAGAAAGCTCTTCAGCTTTCTTGAACAACCCTCTTCTTCTCTTGGAGAAAGTCACCTTTCTTGCTGAAGCATTGTCAATTTTCTTCATCTGTACCTTTTCCCTAACCATCATACTTTCAGATCAACAACACACTATTTTTGGAAAATTTTCATCCAAATCTCACTGAAAGTTGTTAAGAAACAAAGGAATAAACCAGTGTTTAAATCAAGGGTTTTCTATGAATAGAAACATTTAATTTTGTAGGTCACAAAAAAGACAGCATTTTTGTTTGCCAAAATTGGGTATACAGATCAGAAGATTAAATTAGTAACCCTAGACAAGAACACCCTTTTACCCAATTCCCTCTTTTACCCAGATGCAGATTCCAGATGGTGGTGGTGGTGATGATAATCGGTGAAGGTGGTGATATTAAAATAAATAAAAAAAACTGAGGAGTTATAAAGAAATGGAAACCCTAGGAAGATGAGATGGAGATTTGATTGTTGTTTAGATCGTGTTGTTGATGTCAGGGATGAAGGGTTAATTGGGGGAAGTGGTCTGGTTCTTGGGTGGTTGAAGAGAGGACTGTTGTATAAAAGGAAGACGATGAGACGGAAGAAGCGACCTATTCTATTATTTTCCTATAGTACTGTTTCCTTGGGACCAAGTTGGGAGGTCATGTATGTATGCATATATGCCTATCAAGGTTCCGCCTTGATGGTCAGAGTAGTTTTTTCAAAGGGTTTTCCTTCTGTGAAGGTCATGGGTTCGAATCTTATAAAGTGTATTTCATAAAAACTAGGAACACCTCTGCAGATTCGAATTCCTTGGGGTTGTATGGGTAGACTGATGTACGAGCCTCCCCTGATGAGACGTGTCAGTTGAGCCCACGCCGTTAAAAAAAATGTATGTATGCATATATATATAATTATCCTAGTGTTCAAGCCATGCGTTTTGTGGGCGTGTTAAAACGTGAAAAAATTAATATATTTGAAACTTTATATTAGAATGAATAAAACTTTTAGATTACGGCTTGTTAAACCGTGAAATAAATCAGTGCATTTGAAACTTTAAAAAAAGTAAAACTTTTATGTAAACACACGCGTTACAGTAAGAGTGTTGATATCAAAGATCTTATGTATAAAAAAACCGTTAAAAAAGTTATAGTCTAAATGTTGAAAAAGATAAACATGGCGCAATGACAGAAGCAATAACATTTGAAACTTTAAATAAAAAACGAAATTTTTATGAAACTTTATAGATAAAGAAAACAAAACATTTACGTAAATTTCTTACTTTGCATAATAAAAATTGAAAGACATAAAAAGTAATATACAAGCTGTTGAAAGTAGGGGTGTTCATCGGGTCGGGTTACAAATTTTTCAGGTTGGTAATTTTTTGGTTGAAACCACAACGCGAACGAATCATATTTGAGGAAACCTAATCCGAACCTAAAACCACATTGTAATTCGGTTTGAACCTAACAAACCAAATTAGCCAAAAAAAAAATTCTTTTAGATAAACATTACTTATTCGGTTTAAACAACACAACATTTTAAGAAAATCTAATCAAAAACATACATTAATCAAATAATGATTTATAATCCATATATGGGTATTGGTTATTAATATAAATGAATTGGGTTAACTATAAAATATTTATTAAAATAGTGGTATAACCTAATTCAGGTTTTTCGGTTTAAACCGAATTCAAAATCTTGAAACCAAAACAAAGTACATATTCAGTTTGAATCAAACCGAAAACCAAATATGTAATTCGGTTTGATTTTAAACTGTTTCGGTTATCGGTTTGAAACCAAATATTGAACACCCCTAGCTGAAAGACAAAAAAAATCCATAAGAAATGAAAGACAAAATTGTTTTTACAATGTTAACATTCGGGTGCTAGAACCCGCGACCTATGATCTAGAATTGCAAGGAACTTAACCACTTTCCAAGTGGAATTCTTGAGAATAGTTTGTTTCCTATAGTATATATATACAAGGATAAAACTCATTTATTACATGAGTTGAATAAATATAACTTCGTACAAAACATCAGTTTTTATGAAGATGTGTAAATTCTAAAAATGTTATATAATTATTTTTTAAAAATGTTTTATAAAAAGAACGAAGAAGTGTTCAAATTCAAAAACAATGTTTTATGAAAAAACCTATTTTTTTTAACTAAAAAACGTTTTATAAAAGTAATTATAGAAATCATTATTATTTAATAGGAAAAAGAGGCGAGAAAGAAAAATTATAAAAAAAATTAAAGAAAATTATGTAATTAATAAGAGAGAGAGGCACAAAAAAATGTTAAGGACGCATATGTGAATGAGAAGTGTTATTCTAAAATCTTTATTTATTATATAGTATATATATATAGATATAGATAGGTATGATTTAGTAATTAACTAAGTTATAGGAGCTTGTAACCCACGCTAAATAACTCTTGAATCAAGATGTCAGCTGGAGCGAAAAGTCAAGGTTGCTATGCATAGACAACTTGTATAAAATACATAAACACTTTGCAATATGTAAATTCTAAGAATAGTAATATAAATGATTTAAAAAATATTGCTTAGATACTAAATAAAAAATTAATTATTAACATAACCTCTATTTAATGGTGAAATAGAGATCTTTTGTTTCCATTTTACATTATACTTTCTTTAGGTATTTAACAAATTTCAGTAAGGAAATTACAGATTTTGTTCTTTATGTTTAGAAAAGTTTACATGTTTCATCATTTGGACTAACGTCCGTCAACTTCAGACGTGAAGTGTGGTCACGTGCCCGTCATGTGAGGGAAAATCCTCCTTTTGTCATTAATAAAAAAACAAATTACACTTTTCGTCATTTATGTTTATACAAAATTTCAGATTTCGTCCTTAAACCAAGGTAATACCAAAAATTGTCATTTATGTTTAAACGTGTTTATACATTTCATCATTTACAGATTGATGGTTCTGAATCAGGTTGATAACCCTACCCTTGCTTCTTGGCTTGCTGCTGATCAACACACTATCATAATCCTTCATTCTTCTTTACCTGAAGAAGTTGTTTCCATCATCGTTGGCCTCATTACTGCCCGTGAAATTTCGGTTGCTCTAGAGGCAGCTAATAGTAATTCCTCCGTGGAACGCGTTCAAAACCTACGGGACCAACTCCGGTTAACCCAAAAGGTGACAAGTCGATTGCAGAATTTGGGAGTTCCTTAAAACTTCTCTGTGATATCAACTTAGTGCAATCAGTCATCCCATTGATACCAAAAATCAACTTTACTGGTTTCTGTTTGGGTTGGGCCCGACCTTTGAAACCTTCTCAACTTCAGCACGTTCCACTCGTCCTCAACCCTCTTTTTTGGATCTCCTTGCAAGGGCCGAGAGCCATGAATTGTTTATCAAGGCTCTATATGGACCCGCCACCCCTTCCTATTGCGTTCATGGCTCAAAATAGCAAACCCGGAACCAACACTTTTGCCTCTAACCGGACTCGTAATCGTGGGTAATCAAACCATACTAATCATTCTCCAAGTGTAACATCCCAAAACTCATAAACATAAGATGGGACACGTGTCGGTTGAGAAACGTGGCCAAAGAACCCAACCGGGTTCGAAACTTGAAGACTATTCGCCCGGAATTAGCCCAAAACTTCGTATAAGTATATATCGGGCTAGAAAAAGAGTTACGAGAGCCATAATATATGAAACTGGGGTGTTTCTACGAGGAGAATCTAAAAATAAGGTATGTCGGACCGATATCCTAAGCATAACGGTCCGACATGTGTTGCTGAAGCAATTCGGGAGGCTTTGACAGGTGTTTTGATGACTTAGCACCCACGTCGGTCCGACATCTGGACGTCGGACCGATATGATTTACACGTCGGTCCGATATGGAGACATCGGACCGATATGGATTAGACGTCGGTCCGATATGTGCTGCAGAATCAAAAAAAGAGGTTTTGACGCGTGTCACCGACTTCAGCCGAAGTCGGACAGACTTGGGATGACATGTCGGTCCGACATGGACCTCCAGACACCCTATAAATAGATGTTAGAACCGTTCAATTGATACAAACAAACACCGCAACACACACTCTCTGGGAAAGACTAGAAGACCTGGTGCGACGCGTTTAAGTGCGAGAGAGGTACGCTACGAGTTTGTTCGGATTTGGAAAGACGTTTAAGCGAGGAACGAGCGTAGGAAACGACCCGAGACTATCGTAAGTACACTAGACCTGTAATATCCAGGATTTCCGACATATCTTTTCCTAAACATTGGCGCGTATTATAAAATTTAAAAACTTAAATTCTTACTAAAACTATTTTCTTAAGTAATAAATATTAAATATTTTGAGATATATATTTAAGAGAAACAATTATACTTGAGATATATACATACCTAAATAAAAGACTTATTTAAATACATATATATATATATCTTATAAACATGTTAAACTATTAACACTTTATAAAGTTTATAAGTAATATTATATAAACAAGATGATTACTAAACTTATTATTATTAAAATCTTGAAGCTTATAAACTATAAGTTTTGAGATTATATTGTAAAGTTATAGAATAATAAGGGATAAAACTTAGAAAACTTTAAAGGGATTTGTATAAAAATAAAACATATATATATATATATATATATATATATATATATATATATTTGTTTTATAAAGTATAGGGACTAAATCGTCATTTCTGAAACTTGTTTTAAAACTCATAAATCAAGTTTAACATGAAATGATGAAACTTGTAAACATCAGGGGCTTTTGTGTAAATTGACCAAACTCCCAACTCTGGAATCGATCCCGAGTTCGACTCCCACCTCGACCGATTTTGGACCCGTATATTCAAAAACGCGTTAACGGCCGAATTGAATGCTCCTCGAGCCTCGACGCAGGCGTGTGACCCAAACCCAAGGCACTTCAATGAACGAAATAAGCTCTAACGCTCGTAAAGTTCAAATTTGAATTCGTTTCTCACAACCGTAATCTTCCCAACTAATCCGGCATTTACTAACGAAATTGAGTATAAATACCAGTTGTTATACTCTAACGACATCACCCTCTAACTCCCCGAACTTCCAATTTCACTGCATCATACCTATAACTCTCGATTTGATCTCGTGGATAGCCGCTTCCGAACACAGACCGGTTCTCCCTCATCGCGACTTCAAATCAGGTAATTCGAATGGTCAACATCCTCGTTTTCATTCTTAGATCATTAGCCCCCTATCAATTTGCAATATCAGGGGGTTAATCGATTTGCATTTTGGTGGATTTGATCCTAGGGTTCATAAGGAAAATAGGGGCGATTTGGTAATGTGTTTAAGTATTTCTTTTTCTGTGACATCATCCAACGAAGCCCGTAGTCGGGTGGCTAAGCATGTATGTGTGACTCGGGTGGCCCGGGTTCGATCCGGCCAGCCCGAGTTTTGTTTCTGTTATTTTTTTAACCATTTTAAAACAGTTTATATCTTGTAATTATTTTTATAAATCCTGCTAAACCTATATAAACTTAAAAGCGATTTTTGTTTATGCTTTTAAGTCCAGAATCATTTTAATTAATTAAACTTAGTTTAAAACTTATATTTTTTTTAAGTTTTACTTTTTAAACTTTTATAAAACTTATATTCTAAATAGAAACCAATTTATAAAATCAGGAAATTTAATTTGTTATTATTTTCTGAAATAACAAACTTGTTTGTTTAAAACTTTAAATTTATTTATTAAACTACTATTTAAATAGAAAAATTATAAACTTATGCATTTTTATAAGACTTATAGCTTAATTATTTATCTAAGATAAAACGAAAAAAATATTATAATAAATATACTTTTATAAACTTATAAACTTTATAAAACAAAAACTTTAATTTAATGAAGTATAAACTTATACATTCTATAAAACCTATAATTTACATAAATAAGCACTCATTTGTTTGTATAAATTTAAAACAAAAGAGAAATAATTACAATTTATTTTTCCCTAAATATTTATAAATTCTATAAAACTAAATGAAACTCTAAACATTTATAAACTTGTAAACTTTATTCAAATATTCTAATAAACTTTATTAAAACATTTATAAACTTATAAACCTTAAAAAATTATAATTTAGAATATAAACTTTATAAAAAGTTCTATTTAAAATACTTGTTTAAAATTTTAATTTCACATTATTTATTTAAAACTTATAATCATATTTTAAACATTATTTATTTACAAGTTAAATTATAAAATAAATATTTAACATTTAAATACTTTAAATAATGATTTATATTGATTAAAAAAAAAAATTATTCTTGTAGATAACTAATTATCCCTAAATAAGTATTTATTCTTTAAATGACTATTATAAACCCCTAATAGTTATTCATCCTTAAATAATTATTATAAATCCTTGACAATTATTTATTCTTTCACTTTTCTATTGTTACAACCTTATTTATAAAATACTTAGAAAACTATTTTAAATTAATATTTTCTAACTTGTGTAATTAATAATTGTAAAGCTTTTTAAATAATTATTTTAATTAATAATTATTCTAGATTATAAACTTATTAAACTTTGATATCCAAGTCTTGTGTTATTTATTCAACACCCTATTTAGAAATTTGATTTAAACTTTATAAACACAATCATTCCCATCTCCCAGATGGAACCCTAGTCAAATCTTAAAATCCCATACACTTTGCCATAGACTTGTATGATCAAACTTGAAACTTTAGACTTGTGTTCTTAGGCTTGTTGTGAGGATATTCTCCCCCAAAGTCTTGCTACACTTAATCTTGTTGGACACTCTTTCATCAATTCAAGTGAGTATACTTAGTCCCTTTTTGTTTTACTTTGTTTATAAACTTGGGGTGGAACATGTATCAAACTTCCAAACTTATACAATTGTTGTACAACTATGCCTATATGCTTATTCTTGTATTATGTGCTTTGAGACTTGCATGCTTAAATTAAACTTAAAACTAGCATATTCATTAACTTTGATCAAGCCTACAGTGACAATGATAGATCTATTGTATTTTACCAATCCACCTAGATTGATTGACCATTCGGGAGGAGCCCATTTTGATTGTTACTGAATTTAAACTTTAAACTTTTAAGGGTAACCTTCGGGTTATGCCTAAACTTGGTTGGAGGATTGATATGCATAATGTTTAACTTGTTTGTTCTCACACTTATATTATAGAATGCATGACATAGTGAATTGTAAAACTTTTCAAAGACTTTGCTAAACTATGTTAAAACCTTCGTATCTCACCAACTATTTTTAGTTGACAGTTCACTCAACATGTTTCAGGTACAACAAATGAGACTTATTTATGATCACATATGATGCTTTGGACCTAGCATACTTACTAAATAAACATTGTATTCTGGTTATTTGTTGTTTTATTCCTTTGTATTGAACCTTTGAAAGTCATTAATGAAATATTTAAAATTTAATAGTCAACCATGTGCTTTTTGAACAACCGCGTCCGCCCCGACGTATAATCCGCCGTCGGTTGGGGTGCTACAGGACCCGTACCTTAGATAAATATTTATGTGAATTATGTGATTATGTGTTATGTGCTATGTGTGGAACTAAGGTACGGGGTAATTACGGATTAGTCTAAACACTAAACGGGATTAATGGAGTAGTCACGACGTATCCAAGAGGTGGTGGATACGCCGCTGGTACTTCCTATATATAAACCTCTTGGTACTTCGTGGTGAAACCATTATGAATGTTTAAGTGTATAGACTAAATAAAAGTAATAAGAATATAGTAAACGTATGGGAGAACTTCTGACTGGTATGTAGTTATCTGACAAACAGAATGTTCTGTCAAAGGAAAGAGTGGTGTATAAATCTCTCCTAGACCCGTCACTCTTTCCTGGGAACATCTCTGTTAGAGGTACTACTCTGGAAGGATAATCACCCCAGTTTACAATATATGACAAATATGAATAAAGGAAGGCTTAATTCTAAATAAAGGAATATCTGTGATGTGTTAAAGGGGTGGTGGATACGCCGCTGGTACTTCCTATATATAAACCTCTTTAATACATCATATAGACGCCTTTACGAGGAATTAGGGATAAAGCATGAGGAAGTCATGCTATCAAATAAATGATGAGAAATACTTAATCTTAAGCAAATGAGTATTCATGAGATGTTAAAGGGGTGATGGATACGCCCCTGGTACTTCCTATATATAAACCTCTTTAACATAACATGACGAACCCTTTGTAAGGGATTAGAGCATGGATGAATATGAAAGTATGACAAGAGGTCATGCTATATGTGCGAATATGTAATGTATGTGAATACGTGAATGCATGATAGATGATCATGCTAGATGTGTAAATATGAATGTGTGATGGAAACGAGTCTAAGTCTTAAAATGGAACAACGGAGTACTCATGAAGTGTTAAAGGGGTGGTGGATACGCCGCTGGTACTTCCTATATATAAACCTCTTTAGTGCATTATGGGGAAACTGTTAGGAAGTTTTAAGGTGAGGACTGGTGGGGAAAACATTGGGAGGCTGTGAGTCTATGATACTCAAGGTCCCAATGAAAAGAGATGTTCAACCTACAGGGAGGGTCTCAATAAGAAATGAATGAATGAAATGAGATGTCCAGCCTACGGGGTGGGTCTCAATAAAGTATGGAAGAGACGTCCAGCCTACAGTGCGGGTCTCAAATAAAAACTCGGACCGGAGGTAAGTTCGAATATGGTCGCGAGGGGGTTAACACACCTATAAAATACACGAAAAGTGTGACCGGAGGTACGTCCAGAGATGGTCACGTGGGCGCCGAGAGCCCGAGAAAACTTGAAGAATAAGAACAAAAATGGTTCATAATAAAATGAACGATGCAGTGTACTTACTTAGCGTAAGCTAATCCAAAAACGTTTTCCAAACACTGCAGGTTAAGAGCACGTAGAATGAGACTTTCTGAGAACATGGCTGATCGGAGTTGAAGAATGCCTATGTTAGATGATGTAATATTTTATGTAAAAACAATATTTATAATAAAATACACCTGTGCCACTTTGAAATACACCTGTGTCACTTTAGTGACAAGGTTTTGAAAAATCTGGGACCGTTTTCCGCTATAAAACTCTGATAAATTAATATAGTAAAAGTAGGGTGTTTCACCAAAGAACTCTAATACTTGTCCCCGGAGTCTGCCTCATTGTCAACTATGCCAGACCCAAGGTCACTATGCGAGTGCTTGTCCCATACTCGCCTCTTATGCTATTTCTGTAGCCCCATCAAAAGAACAGTTGGCTCGTGCCTTTCATGCCCAATGCCAACACTCATGGCCCCGATTGGTATGTTGATTCAGGAGCAACATATCATATGACCGGCTCCCCGGAGGCTATTTTGAACCCTACACCTCCCAAAGGTAATGAACAGGTTCTCTTTGGTATTGGCAAAACCCTTCCGGTTTCTCATACGGGTAATATTATGCATCCTTTTGGTTCTCTTAACTTACAATATGTCTTGGATGTTCCAAACCACACTAAAAGTCTGTTATCTGTGAGTAAACTAAGATAACGGTGTGGAAATTTTGTTCTCATATCCCTACTTTTACATTCAAGACCGTCAAACCAAACATGTTCTAGCTTAGGGTTGCCGTGAAGATGGCTTGTATACACACCAACCGACTTTACATATGTCAGTTTAAATTTTTGAAGAAATCTTATTTCAAATTGAAGATGCATATCATTGTATAGTCGTTTAAAATGTCGCCGCTATTGAGTCTTTTTATTGTAGTGTATTACACACATGCACTCTTGATAATAATTCTTATTATTATATTATATTTATAAATTATAATAATAATAATAATTATTATTATTAGAACGGTGTTCATATTTAATGTTCATTTTGATGTCTCACATTTCAAATAGGTCGTTTCACTCGTTGAACAATATTTGAAATATAAATTTCATATATTTTTATTTTTATCCACGAAACATGAGCGTTACAGGTTTATAGTGCGTGAGTGGACGAATATACTTCACTTAAGAGAGGAAACTATTGGCTAGTGTGTTTGTTGTGAAGTATTGGCATCACTACTTATTCATGGGCCACTTCATCATCAAAACAGATCAAAAGAGTTTAGAACATTTGCTTGATTATAATTAAAATAACCACTTCATTAGAGCATGTATGGTTATCCAAATTACTTGGTTATAATTTCAAAATAGCCTATAAGAAGGGTGTTGAGAATGTCGACGTTGCTGATGCTTTATCTAGGGTGCAAGGTCCAGCCCTTTTGATAATCACTCTCTCTACTTTGGATGCTTCTTTATGGCAATGAACTCCAAGATAGTTGACAAACTTATCCTGGTCTTAATTCTTTTTTTCACTTAATGGGCCGTGAGTTGGGATGGAATCAAAGAAATTTTGAAGTTGGTCATGGGGCATTGGGGGCCTGGTACAAAAAAATCTTAGAAGTATGGTATAACATAATTAAACCAACTAGTCGAAAACCAACTTTCAAATTTAAAGAGTCCTCGAAGTAATCATCATGTCAATAAGATTCTGAAGATGTGAAAACCCACCAGAAACCTCACTTTGAACTGACCCATGAGTTACGAAGGGGAGAGGCTTTTGGTTGGTTGGTGGGTCAAATTTAATGACCAAAGGTTACATCAAGGGGAACAAAAACTAACCCTTTATTCCTTTTCACCTCTTTCTTATCTACCATTTTGGATTTGTCTAGGGTTTGAAATTTGTTGATGTTGACGATAAATGGTGAAAAAGGAACACTTATATCCCTTTGGTCATGCATTTTCTTTTGTACTCGATCTACGTTCAACTTTGTAATAGTTTTGAATATCTTATTACTTTTTTTTAATTAGAAGATTAACTTGCACACTTGTCTATGTATTACTAATTTTACTCTATATTTAGTGAGACTCATACCTTTGATCTTTAGAAGAGACGACATCATTTAACACACCAGGATATCATTAAGCTAAATACTTTTTAATATAATATCTTAGTACTACAATAAAGTTAAGAGTACGTGGCATGATTTCATAGTACCATCGATCCTTATGAAACTCGTCGGTTTTTAATAATAAAAATAATGTCTTTAAATAAATAAGTAAGTTGAAAATAATTAACATATAGATAGATAGATAGATAGATAGATAGAAAGACGTTTTACTAGTTTACATAAGAACACTACGAAGTCGGTTGAGTTATTTTTTTGCTAGTTGTTCTCGTTATACACTACAAGAAAATGACCCTATGCCGACGGACCCTATACCGACGACACTTGTCGTCGGCATAGATCACCCTGTGCCGACGACATGTCGTCGGTATAGGGTAATCCCAAAATTTGAGAAGGGAGACCCTATACCGACGACATGTTGTCGGCACAGGGTTGAGCCGGATGGAGGGAAAACATGACGCTCAATGAAAAATTGGGGAAAACCTATACCAACGACATGTCGTCGGTATAGGTTGAATTCCATTTTATTTTTGCGTTTTCTTTTATTTAATAGCTTTTCGTCGGTGGGTTTTTTTTAATTAAAAACAATTTTGGGAAAAATCTATACCGACGACATGTCGTCGGTATAGGTCATTTACTTTATTGACCGGTCAAAACAAACGAAGACCTGTACCGACGACATGTCGTCGGCACAGGAGCCTATTGCGCCGACTTTAGAGCCTATACCGACGACATGTCGTCGGGATAGGGCTCAGCGTGAATTAACACAGAAGACAGCTTTCTGCTTCCCATTTTCACCCAAAAACTCTCAAAATTCTCTAGTTTTCTCTCTGTGGCGATTTCGAGGTTTTGGTGTGTTTTGTGGAGCAATTTTCACTAATCTCTCGATTTTTAAGGTTAGTTTCTTGTTAATTTCGACATATGTTTCAATTTTGACAATAAAATCAAATTTTTTGGGTTTTTTGGTTAATTTCTTTGTTTTTTGTTAGGTGTTTGAAGCTTTGACAATTGTTTGAGGATTTCAAGCTATTCGAAGATATTTGCAAACTTGGTTAATAATTTTTTTATAAATTATGTTTAGATTATGTTTGTATGTATATTGTTGTGTTTATTTTGTATGTATGTATATATGATTTAGATGTATGATTTTATAAATATTTATGAAATTTTATTATGAAATTAGGTTTAGATGTGAATTAGGTTTAGTTGAAATTTGGGAATTTGGATGTATGTTTGTATGTATATTGTTTAGATGAAAATTTGGGATTAAATTAGGTTTAGATGAAAATTTGGGAAATTTGGGCAATTGTTTGACAATTGTTTGTGTATGTGTATGTGTATGTATGTTTATGTATGGAATTGGCCTCTTAGGTTCAAATCTATTTGAAGCTAATTGTTTGACAATTGTTTGTGTATGTTTATCAAGCATGTAATTCGCATGTTTATGTATCGAATTTTCTATACTCCTATTATTTGACAATTGTTTGAGGATTTCAAGCTATTTGAAGCTAATTGTTTGACAATTGTTTGTGTATGTGTATGTATGTTTATGTATGGAATTGTGTTTATGTATGTAATTTGAGAATTTGGGCATTTATTTATGTATGTATATAATATGTATGTATATATGTGTATGTGTGTTTGTATGTATTTTTATGTATGGAATTGTGTTTATATATGTAATTTGAGAATTTGGGCATTTATTTATGTATGTTTGTATATAATATATATGTATATGTGTATGTATGTTTGTATGTATTTATATGTATGTTTATGTAATTGTATGATTTGTGGATGTATGTATATATGTTTGTATGTATATGTAACTTTATTTAATTTTGTTGCAAGTTCGGAACTCATTGCGGTTGACGAGGTGTGAATAACATCATATTTGTGTTTCATTGAATTTATTTAAGGTACGTATTCCGACTTTTATGCCTTTGTGTAGTTAATTTTTTATTTCATTTAGGGTGTAAACGACTCGTTTATCATAATTTTATAAATACTATTACTTATATATTAAAAAAATATATATTTTATAATGAGTTAGATGTATGATTTTATAAATATTTATGAAACTTGATTATGAAATTAGGTTTAGATGTGAATTAGGTTTAGATGAAATTTGGGAATTTGGATGTATGTTTTATAAATATTATTACTTATATATTAAAAAAATATATATTTTATAATTTTATAAAATAAATAAGAAAAAGGCTTACACCCCTAATGTCATTTATGTACGTCTTTGTGTATGTATGTCATGTCTCATATTGTGTACACTAGTATGTTTATTTAGGATAACCCTTTAGAATATACTCGTCCAAAATTTATCTAATAGGGATAAATTTTAGATTGTCCCCTTTGGGACTGCTTTTTGAATATTCTATCTCATTTAGGATATGTATACATTTTAACGGGTTGACATTTAAGATAAAATTGATAGCTATTTCTCCTTACTCCTTCGAGTTTGCGGTTTATTTGCATACTTGGGGAGTTAAGGGGAAATGCTGCTGATTTTTCTTAAATAGTCAACTCGATAAAATGAATACATATGAGATAGAATATTCAAAAAGTGGGTCAGGATCCACCGTCTTAGAGTACCGATCAAATCATATACATTCATTTATATCATTTATTACATGCACGTATATGTGTATGCTTATGACACTAGATATGGCAATTGATAAAAGCTGGGTTACACTGGGAAATCGGAATTCTCCGACATTCTTAAGCGGTCTTCGCAACTTTATAGAGATGGCCAAGAACCATGTCGACGGTCGGGGTAGAGCGTTTTGCCCGTGTAGACATTGTTGTAATGCGTGTCGACAGGATTTGAACACGATATATGGCCACATACATGACCGTGGGTTTCTACAATCATATCAGAATTGGATTTATCATGGTGAAAAGCATCCTCGTGCGACAGAGATAGCATCACTTTTTGCCCCAAGAACAACACCAACTCCTCCAATAATTACAACAACAAATAATGAGATGTTTGATGCCATAGATGATGTGATGGCAGAGCAAAATACAAACGGGGATAATATAGATGAAGATGGAACTGGTTTAGACCCAGAGTTTGATGCGTTGTTTGAGGAGCTAAATAAGGAGTTATACCCCGGTTGTAGTCAAATGTCTTCCCTAAACTTCATAGCCAAATTGATGCATATCAAAGTTATCAACAAATGGACGAATAGTTCGTTTGACCAACTGTTAGAGCTTCTACAAACTGCATTGCCGAAGGAAAATCACGTTCCAGCGTCACATTATGAAGCTAAGAAGAAACTGAGTAAGATTGGGTTAGGATATCAGTCTATCCATGCTTGCATTAATGATTGTGCACTGTTTTGGAAGGAGAATGAATCAATGCAAAACTGTCCGGTTTGTAATGAGAGTAGATGGGTTGACAAAAACACAAAGGGGAAGAAAGTACCACAGAAAGTGTTGCGCTACTTTCCTTTAACTTCACGGCTTCGACGAAGGTATAGTTCAAGATTAACGGCAAAAGATATGATCTGGCATAATAGTGGACGCTCAACGGATGGTATGATGCGACATCCGGTTGATGGGAAGGAATGGCAAGAATTTGATGAGAGATATCCAGATTTTGCTAAAGAACCAAGGAATGTCCGCTTAGGTTTGGCTGCCGATGGTTTTAATCCGTTCGGTAACATGAGTCAGATTTACAGTATGTGGCCGGTAGTGTTAACAACATATAATACACCACCGTGGTTATGTATGAAAGATTCTTCTTTCATGTTAACCTTGCTAATTCCCGGGCCTAAATCACCTAGTAAAGACATTGATGTTTTCTTAAGGCCTTTGGTTGATGAGTTGAAAATGTTATGGGCTGAAGGAGTCCAGGTGAGAGATGCATCAACCAAAATTGTATTTAGGATGCATGCCGCACTGTTATGGACTATCAATGATTATCCTGCTCGTAGTAGCTTGTCTGGATGGAGTGGTCAAGGTTATAAAGCATGCCCTACGTGTAACATTGACACACCTTCGTGCGCTATAACGAATAAGATAGCTTTTATTGGACACAGAAGATTCTTGCCTAAAAAGCATAAGTGGAGGAACGATCTGTCGTTTGATGGCAAGAAAGAGACAAGACATCATCCCCGACGATTGAGTAATGCTCAAATATTAGAACAACTAAAAAGTCTCCCAGATCGTGTCCCGGGGAAACATCCAATGCATGGAGGGATAAAACGAAAGCGCCTTGCATCAGAGTTGAATTGGACTAAACGAAGTATTTTCTTTGAGCTGGATTATTGGTCTTCTCTTCTTTTAAAACACAATCTTGATGTTATGCACGTGGAGAAAAATGTGTGTGAGAGTTTATTGGGTACTTTGTTGATGAACGATAAATCAAAAGACACACACAAAGCCCGCAAAGAGTTGGAAAATATGGGTATTCGGCATAACCTATGGATAACACAAAAAAACAACAAGTTTTACCAACCACAAGCTCCTTACTCTTTCACACCCAGTGATCGAGAACGCTTTTGTCAGTTTATTCGAGGAGTAAGACTGCCCGATGGATTTGGATCGAATTTCAAAAATAAGGTACTTCCCAATGATTCAAATATAATTGGGTTAAAGTCCCATGATTATCACATCCTAATGCAACGATTGCTGCCAATAGGGGTACGAGCGGGTCTGCACAAAAATGTTTCAACAACAATCACTGACGTTTGCACATTCTTTCAAAAAATTTGTGCACGATCAGTAGATGTGAAAGACATGTATGAAGCAAATGAGGAAGTGGTTAAGATATTATGCAATTTGGAAATGATATATCCTTCAGCATTTTTTGACATAATGGTTCATCTCATTCTTCATTTACCTGAAGAAGCTATTCTTGGCGGCCCTGTGTATATGAGATGGATGTATCATTTTGAAAGATACATGAAAAAGCTTAAAGCATATGTTAGAAACAAAGCCAAACCTGAAGGCTCAATTGCATAGGGTTATGTTGCAGATGAAGCCTTGACATTCTGCTCTATGTATCTGGACGGTATGCAGACCAAATTTAACCGACCAGATAGAAATGCAGATGCTGGCATTCCCAAAAGGCAGTTTCAAGTGTTTTCTTCACAATGTCGACCAATATCGAAAAAGAAAATCAAGGCGCTCTCTGAACATGCCAACAAATCATTACAATGGTTTGTGTTGAACAACTGCGATGAAATCAAAGACTACAAATCGTGAGTTTTTTTGTCCATCTACCAGTGATAAACTATTATTATATTTTAATTTAATTCCACTAATTTGATTTTTATTTTGTCCATCTACTAGTGAATTTGAATCTAAATTTCCTGAACGCAATATGCAAACCGATTTTTCTTCATGGTTAAAATATGAAGCAAATGTATTTTCATCTTCATCTTCTACACCCGATAATAAAGAATTAAGGGCATTGGCACATGGTCCCTTGTACGCATATTCTTACACTGCTTGCATAGTAAATGGTGTTAGATTTGTGACACAAAATCGTGATTCCCGGCGCACTACTCAGAACAGTGGTGTGGTTACAATAGGAGAAGACGATACTCCATTTTATGGTCAACTAGAGGAGATCATAGAGTTGAACTACATTGATGGTTACTCGGTTGTACTATTCCGTTGTAAATGGTTCGACACGAGAGGTAAAAGATTAATTAAGCAAAACAATACTATCATAATTGACATCGGCCGTGAATGGTATGTTGGCAAAGAATGGTATGATGATGTCCAATATATATTAGCCACACAAGCTAAACAAGTGTTCTATCTTCGAGATCCTTCTCGAACCACTGACCAATGGAGGGTTGTTGAGGACGTTCACCATCGGAAGCTTTGGGATCATCATAGTGTTGTTAATGAGATAGATATATTGCACGACACTCAATCAAATGATTATACTTTGGTTGTCGACACAGGATGCGAAGGTGGTGAATCAAGTCATGTTGGCCCGATTCCCCATGCAGATAGTCAATCTATTACACGGGAAACTCAATCATTTTTTGGTAACTTGGTTGTCGACTTAGGCTACTTGCCCATGCGTACAACTTTAAATGAGGGTGGTGACCCAAGTCATGTTGCCCCGATTGATCTCGATGAAAGTTTTATTAACGATGATGTAGAAGATGAAGAAGATGCATCCAATTCAGATGAGGAAGATGAAATAAATGACGATGAAGAAGAAGATGATGATGATGATGTTGACACACGTTATTGTAGTGATGATTCTGATTGAATGTATGTTAAAAATGTAGTATTAGTGTTTAATAGATGTCTTTATATTTGTCTTTGTTAATTATTAATTATTTGTGCTTACTAATTATTTTTGTTGTAGAAATAATGGCAACGACGGCGCAATCACACGGTGGTGATGGTGGAGACGATGGATATGGGGGTCCGTATAACTTAGAATCGGGTTGTGCGAGTGGTAAGTTACTTGTTAGTGTTTAATAGATGTCTTTATAATTGCCTAATTTTCATGTGTCAATGTAGGTGGTGCCTCACAAAAAAGGCGTTCTAAAGGAAAAAACCTCAAATTATATAAGAAATTTGAGGAAAATGGGAGGAAGCCTCTTGACATTGATGTTGAACTTCATGGCGGTGGCTACAAGTTCGTGGGTCCTAACGCAACTGATTTTATATGTGCTATCTTTTTGGAGGTTGAAAAGGTTGTTCCGCCATATTATCCTAACTGGGCCCAGGTTCCAAATGAGAAGAAAGAGGCAGTATATCCCACTCTATTAGTAAGTATAGATGTTTTATAATTACTTACAATTTCATAACTATTAGATTTTTTCTAATTACTTTCCACTTTTAGGATTATTTTAATCTGGACGCCTGGAGAAACACTGACAAGTGGCGAGGCAATCAACTCGGAATCACCGTCGAGTGTCAAAGGGCTTATAAAGACCGCAAGGGAGAGTTGAAAGTTCATTTCGACTACAATGGGGGATACGATGATGTGGAGGCGGCGAGAAGTAATCCACCAAAAGATGTTGATCAAGAAACTTGGGATATTTTGATTAATCAGCTGTTTTTAAGTGCGGGCTATAAAAACCGCTCGGAGAAGAACAAACAAAACCGAGCAAAACAACGCTACCCAAGTTTACATGGCAGCAAATCATACGCCCAACGCCGACACATGGAAGTATGAAATATAGTTGTTATTATTATACAAACATGCTTATTAATTCTAGTGATATTATTTTTGTTTTTCACAGGGGACCGGCCCTATTGACGTGTTCAGATCGACCCATTATAAAGAAGGGACGGGATGAGTCAACGATAGTGCATCAACATATTATGTAAGTTAAATGATTTTGTTGTTAAAATATCCAAGTTTGACTTTAACGGGTCAAAATGACCCAAACACACTTTAATATACTTGGAACGTCTAACTGTAACTTTAAACGGGTCAAAATGACCCAAACACATTTTAATAGACTTAGAACATCCAACTCGAGGCCAATTGTTGAATATGTTTGCTAGTATTAATAGTATTTGTTGTTATTAGTGTTGGTTGATTGTAATTTGTGAATTTGGGTCGTCTATGACCTATAGTTTAAAAGGTTGGTTATCCATTTTACAGCAGTTATGCTGTCGAATTTTAGCAAAATAGTAAAGTGATTGCTTATTACATTGTTTAATGCAGGACCGAATCCAAGAGGAGTATACAAGATCCTCTGCTGAATCTGGTGGTGACTCATCCGCTGTCGATGAGTTTGTATGCATGGAGCGTGCATTGGGTCATCGGCGTGGCCATATTCGGGGTGTTGGTCGTGTGGTGAGTAATTCCACACCGGATGTGTTCGGTACTCCCTCTCCACAACCACATTGGCAAGACGTTGATCAGCGTGTGGCTAGTCTTCAACAACAATTTCAAGAACAACAACAACGCGAAGCCCAACGAGAGGAAGAACAGCGACTGCAAAATCAACAACTAGAGGAAGAACGTCGTGTGCATAATCAACAAATGCTTGAAATGCAACGACAAATGGATGAAATGCGTCGAATGTGAGAGCGCCGAACTAGTAGCGATGATAACTAGCTTGGAGTCGTTGAGCCTTTGTAGTTGTTGCGTTGTCTTGAACAATTTGCATATTTGTTTGTTTTGAATGTTTAGTTTATCGAACAAGTTGTGGCGTCGAACAATTTATATGTTTGTTTTATGTTTCGGATATTTGAATGTTTGTATGGTTTATATATAATTATTTGCAGGTTTCTGTTTTTAGAAATTTAATATTTCTGGAAAAATGTTAAAAATTAAAAAATATAAAAAAAAACAGAAAGACCTATACTGACGACATGTCGTCGGGATAGGCCTTTTTTAAAAATTATTAAAAAAATGAAAAAACCCCTTTACCGACGACATGTCGTCGGTATAGGTTGATCCTATGCCGACGACAAGTCGTCCGTACAGGGTTTGACTCTATCCTGACGACATGTCGTCGGTAAAGGGTTTCTTTTTGAATTATTTAATTAAATCCTATACCGACGACTTGTCGTCGTCGTCGCTATAGGCTGACCTATCCCGACGACACCTATCCCGACGACAATCTTGGGCTATTGGTACGACTCAATCCCGACGACAGCTATCCCGACGACATGTCTTCGGTATAAGGTATCCCGACGACAAGTCGTCACTATAGGGTCAAAAAAAGTTGTCGGTATAGGGTGATATTGTTGTAGTGATAGTTCTTAAAAGTTCTTACACACACATATATATAACACTAAATATTACAAAAAAAAACACAAAAAATGAATTATTTATTTTTCAATCTTAAAATTTTCTAAATAAAAATGATAGAAATATAATGTTTATTCGTCTTTCTAAAATTTAAGAAAAAAATATGAACAAATTTTATTTATTTATATAACCCACACACGTGTAAGCCTTATGGAGGTTCTATTACCTACATATGTGTAGGTAAATTGTTAAAAATCTTAAAAAAAATACAGAAATTAGTTTAATGTTCTTTCTATGTATATAAGCATACACATTTGTATGTAAAAAGTATAAACTTTTAAAAATATGAACCATGCATCAAAAATTTAAATGATTTATTCTTTTTGTTTTCGCAATAATTTAGTGTCCTATATATATATGTGTGTGTGTGTGTGAGTGTTCTTTATGGAAATATGCATATATCAATTCAAGTATATTCACATAACAATGATACATTTTACTAGTTATGTTGGAATGTAATATAAATATACACTTAAATGAATGATTTTGTTTAGTTCTTGAAATATTTATGGTTCTGTAAAGAAAATTAATATATATATACACACACACATATATAGGGGTATGGATAACGAAAACCATAACATAGTGTAACGTATACGTAACACACAGTGTTACATATATCTAACTTTTTTTCATTCGACATAGTGTTACGTATACGTAATCATTCTCGTATTTATGTTTAACATATATGTAATACATACTTAAATATCATTTTGATAACTAAATGAATAAAATAATTTATAAATTATGCTATTGATTTTCTCTAATTTTCGTATAACCATGTGATTTTCTTAGAAACTCTTGCCATATTTATCGTATACTTTATTTAGAAGGAAAAGTGGGGATAGATAGAGTGGTGGTGTTGGGCACGAAAGAATTTTGATATTGAAAAAGGCAGCTTTATTCACATGAAAATGAGAATTGTATAGATAGAAAAAGAACACATATGATTATTGTGAGCTAATCAAATGCGCCGGAAAATGATTGTGTATTGAGGCTTGTTACTCTTTGCCCGTCTCTTTCATTTATACTTTTCACTTTCCATTCGTATATACTTAAAACATTTTAATAGTGGCAGACCCAATAAGTTTGGTCACTGATAGCATATTACACTTGCAAAACAATAATAAACAAATCAACCCTCACAAATACACATATAAAACAGTACTACATTCCCAAATCCTAATTTCACTTATAATTTGTGATGATTACAAAAATGAATACTAAAGATCAATTTATATAGAGCCGTATATGATTATGAGTCAAATAAGATTAAAAACTAATGTAAATATTTTAATATATATTACAAATAGATCTCAACTGAATATTATAATAGTGACAATATTTAACTATTCACCACAATTCTATTAGTCTTGTCATTTATACTTATGCTAATTTCGATTGGGATGAGTGTTCGGATGATTGTTGATCAGTCACGGGCTAATGTATTTTTCCTAGCTCCCACCTCATCAGTTGGAATTTCAAGAAGCAACACATTATCAACCGGTCTAGTACGTAGTCCGAGTATCAGGCTCTTGTTCATGGTGTTTTTGAGCTCAAGTGGATTATGTCATTGATGCATGAGCGACGGTTCTCATCGAGTTGCACACCTACTCTTTGGTGTGACAACATTGATGCTACGCATCTGGCGGTCAATCTCGTCTTTCATCAGCGCACCAATCATCTTAAGATCGATTTACACTTTATTTGAGATGTGGTTTAGCTTGGACTATTGAGGTTTGTCATGTTACCATCACATATCAGCTTGTCAGCTTGTGTGTATCCTCACGTTTAACTTGTGAGAAAATATCAAAGAATTGCCATTACTATAATATATATAGTTGGTTGAGATCCACTTGTAAATTTGTAATGGTTACTATAATATATATAGTTGGTTGAGATCCACTTGTAATAGTTTGTTGAATCTAACTACATTAGTTAAACACTTGGATTTAATCTCACGTGACTCATATATGGCTCTAGATTTAATCTCATATGACTCAAATATGGCTCTAAATTTAATTTCATGTAACTCATATATGGCTCTTTAAATAGAGCTTTAGTATTCATTTCGGCCAATATGTTGTCTTAACCAGCTCATTTGGCGTCAGAGTTGGAGAGCTTTCAAAGAAAAATCTCACCCAATACAGCCCCTTCCGGGCTTTAGGGAGAGCTGAGGCTCGAACCCTGAATTGGCGTGGGTAAAACCCATGTGCATCAGCCTAAGAGCTAGGCCTCATTTGCGTGCCGCAGAAACTAATGAGGAGGGCGGGAATCAAACATGAGTCGCAAGGAACTAGGAGTGTGCAAACGGGTATACCCGAACCCTTTTGATGACCAAATACATACCTGTGACCCGTATAATAGTTAAAAGGATTGGTTAAGGGTTCACGGGTAAACGGGTAAGGGTTTGCGGGTTTTGCGAAGATAACCTGTATAGTTAAATTTGGTAAATTTAAAAAATATATCACATATTTACATATTGATCTAAACTAAATATATTGGAAATTTTGGAAATTTATTACTTTTTTAAAAGGTGGTGGGTTTAACGGGTATATGGGTTGTCTTCGGTTCTAGACCCGTACCCGACCTTTACCCTTTTGAGGCTAAGTCATAGACCCGTTTACCGTACCCTAGTTAGCTTTTATGGTTCCTCACGGTCAGTTCCAACGGTTTTGACGGGTTTATCGGGTAATACCCGTTAATTGCTCACCCATACAAGAAACACTATGTATCTCTCTTACCACTCTATCACCGACTCTCACTTAACTAAGAAAGATCCTGTCCCAATTCCATAAATCTCGGATTCTTAGTTATAATTTTTTTTTTACTCTTATACCACTTTTGACTTTTTATTTTGAAACTAAAGGACCAATAGAAACTTTGACCTACCACTCTGCCAGCTATTTTGTTTGGGCGTGATGTTTGTTTTTGCGGATTTAGTATATCAAAACTTATAACTAATTAAGGTCTGATCTAGTCAATTATTACTGTGTTCATGAACCAGGTCAAACTTTTTTTTTAACGGCAAAAAAAACATAGAATTGTCTAGGTACTCCGTACGAGGTGACCTATTGGCAAAAGGCCACCGTCAGCTGGCCCAACCCAGCCGTACGGAGCCCTTAAGCGCCCCAAGTTATCTCTAGTTTCGGGGAGAACCCACCCGCCCGAAAGCCCACTGGTGGTAAAACCCGGACGCCCTCGGGATTGAACCGGAGATCACAAAGATCCAGGTCTTCCTTCATTGAGCCACCATGCCCCTTCCCAAAGTGATGCTAGTGGGGATAGAACCTGGATCATTTTTAGAGAATCCAGGCTTTCTACCACTACACCACATTGGAAGTTGCGAACCAGGTCAAACTAGATAATAAACTTTAGGTTTGTTTTACATATTTCCTCCTATTAAACTTCTAAATTACATATATCACCAACTCCTAACTTTAATTACATATTTTCACAATTAACTTAAAATTAACCAATTGCCCCTCACAAATATTTAGGAATGAGATATATGTAAATAGTACTTTAATGATAAAATGGTAATAAAATAAGTTATTTTAAATGAATTGGATAAATATGTAATATATAGGTTTTAAGAAGGGGAAATATGTAATTAAATTTTAGGATTGAGTAAATAAGTAATAAAGAAACTTAGAAAGTGAATATATGTAAATGCCCCAACTTTAATTAAAGAAAATTTAATATCAACTGAATAGTGGAGATATCACTATAAACAAGGTGCATACAAATCATAATCTAGCAGACCCATTCACTAAGCCCTTACCTCAGGTGAAACATAAGCAACATGCTAGCAAGATAGGGCTTAGGGTTGCTAGTGAGTGGATATGACTTGTGTTAGTATTTAAATGTTTTTTGAACTGTAACAATAATAATTGAATGATTTTCAATATAATGGTTACGTTCTTTATCATTAATATTTTAGTGTTCAATATTTGTACATTTAAGAATCTTTGAAAAATAGTTATTCTAAAAGTTCGTGGTGGATCAAATCTAAAGGAATAGAGTTTGAATTAAGACCATTGTGAATTCAATGGATTGTTGGGGGCCTTAGAGAATGAATATTGAACACAATCCTATTCAAAACTACTTCACGATCATCATCACAAGAAGCTTTTGAAAATGATATATTCCTTGTATCCTCAAACCTAATATAAATATTATGTGTAAGATTGCTCTTTGACATGATCTAACGCTGTTCTTTGATCATGCACTAATAAGGATCATTGTTGGGAGTTAACCCAAAACTTAGTAAGAGTTGTATGTAGTCGAATGTATCTGTTCCCTTACTTCGGTAAGTGGTTGACGTCTCTGGGCCCCTCGTTTTTTAAACTGGTGTAAATGCATGGCCATGCTCAAACTGAGAGTTATATTATACCACTTTGAAATTAAGATCAAGAAAGAGAATGTTGAACACTATATGGGAATGGAGCATGATCCATGTCTCATGTTCAACGGGATGTCAATTACATAAGGATAATCAGCTGATAACTATAACTATTATGAATAGTTAAGTAAGAGTACTTAGACTATCCGGAATAATAGACAGCTTTAAAGCATCATACCTTATAGGGGCAGTGATATGCAGCTAGAAGTCCACCGCTGTATATGCTGACAGATGATCGAGACTTGTGCAAATGGGAGTATGTTCGAAACAACATGCCCAAGTAACGACATCTGACGTACAATACTGCTACTAATGTAAGATCCGAAGGGTTAAACCATGAGCAACGGACAATGAAATTGTTTAAGGACTTAAATAATCTAAACACGATAGCAGATAAAAGGAGACATGGACATTAATTGTTTGTAATTGGATTGCGAATAATTAAAAAGATTAAATTAATTATTAATTTAATGATTAATAATTATCAAATGGTTTGATAATTATTAATAGCCTTTTCTAAGTAGTTATACTACTAATATGATTAACAGTATGATTTAGTTAGTTAAAGATTTTATTTAATAACTAAATTTTTAATTATTACCCAAGTTTTGTAAGTTCTCTAAATAAAGGATTAGGATTGAGGGCTAAATACTAATAGCACACAAGTGAAATCAAAAACCCTAATCAATCTCCCATCTCTCCTTACCATCTTCGTCGTCCCTACCCTTTGTTTCGTTGTCGCTGCCAGGTAGCCACCGTCACACCGCCGCCGCACCATCGTGACGTTAGAACACCCATCGTCGTCGTCTTTTGTGACTAGTGTTGTTGCTGCCGTCCAAATACGTAGACCGGTTTTGGAACCGGGTTTGCGTACATGTCTTTAGGAGGAAACCAAAGGAGTTTGGTTGTCTCGGGGTTCTCGTTTTTTCAGATCTAATGACTGGGTTCGTTGATACGTGATGTTACAGTTTGGTTTGATGTTTGCTTTTCAGAAGGTATAACTCTAAACCTAATCGTGGTTTTTTGTTTCTGTTATGGTTGCATCTGGACTCTTGGTGGGGAGTCTAGGGTTTTGGCCTAGACTGGTTTGTATATGTTTGCTCCCATGCGTTTGTATCAAAGTTGTTTTGAAACACTTGTACGAAACCCCAACAACATGCTACTACTATCTCTCGGTGTAGTGTCGACACAAAATATCCGGGAGTCGCAAACGCGGTTGCCGAGACTAGTTGGCTACGGAATCTCTTGTTTGAGTTACATGTTCCCATTACCCGTGCCAAGCTCATCTATTGCGACAACATCTTGGCTATCTATCTGTCTCATAATCAGGTTCAACACCAACGCACGAAACACGTTGAAATAAATATCCATTTCGTTCGAGAAAAGGTATGATTAGGTTTGGTCCATGTGTTACATGTTCCTTCCGACTACCAATACCCTTACATCTTTACTAAGGTCCTATCGCGCAAATTATTCACTAGATCTGATCCAGTCTATGCATCCATCCGACTATTGCTTCGACTGCGGGGGAGTATTAACCGAAAATATTAATTTGTATTGATACTTTCTTGATTTTAGGGAATATAGTTAGGACTCGTTGTGTATTTATTGATATTCTGTATAATGAAATCAACGGTGATTAATTCCTATTCATAACGCCTAGACACAAGGCTCACCCTTTGTGCCTTGAAAGCCCCTTTGACAACATAGGTTCCTACCGCTCAATCTTACAACAGATAGAACATTACAACTGATTCTTCACTAATAACCCTAAACTTTATCTCTTTAACTTTATATTAAATTTAACACTATATTCCAAACAAACTATAATTTCATTTCGTCAAAGAAAGAAGAGTTGAGACAGCATAATGTGCACCTGTCACGGGTGCTAGTCCGGCCCCATATGTCGTCTTTGTACCCCTGTCACTCGACATATGACGTGTACACATTGACCCTAAATAGAACTCACCTCTCATTATCACACAACACTCCCACCTACATATATATCATCCCACTTCTCCAACGTAACACACATTTTTAAACTAATTTAACGTTCAGAAAAGAATGATGCAGTTTGTACCAAGTTATTGTCATGAGTTCAGTAACTGTTCAAGTATAATCAGAAGCTTGGTATACAATCATGGAGGAGAAGATTTATCAGCAAACACTGAGGCAGCCGCGGAGGCGAAAGCCGCAGCCGCTTGTAACAGACACAGTGAAGCTGAACGGAGACGCCGGAAGAGGATCAATGGCCATCTTGCCACCCTCCGTAGCATTCTCCCCAGCACAGTCAAAGTACCTTCCACTTTTGTTCTTATTTAAAACTCATGTTTGAAAAGATGACATTTTTAATATTAAACCTAAAACTTTATCCATATTTCTATTGGAATATGAGTTTTCTTTTGGAAAGAAGCACAACTTGTCTTTCGTTTCTTTTGATTGTTTTTTAGTTACAAAAAAAAATCTGTTTTTAAAATTCCTAGTGTATAATATAAAACTTACTAATGTATAATATAAAACTTTTTTAAAATAAAAAATAAATAAGTTACTAATGTATAATGTAAAACTTATAGTCACAAAAAACAAAATATATGTTTTTTTAAAATTCCAACTTTTCCTCTCTTAAATGTTCATTTTTAAATCTTAAGGAAAACAACGTAACATATACACTTCTCATTCTCTTCATCTCTTGGAAGTTTAAAAAAAAAGTAAAAAAATTCTACATGTATTATAGTGATCAGTGTGTGTTAAATTATACTTTTAGTTTATATCTATTTTAATATTTATGTAAAGAAAATGATATATAGATTGATTTATCAACTAAAAAAGTTTGTTACTAGAATCATATATTACAAACATTTTAGTAAACGATTTGCATTCAATAAAGCTAAAAAACTAGTTTCATCTATATAACTTTTTTTTAATGTAAAATACCTTGAATTTAAATTTTATTTGAGTACCTCAAAAGGGTTAAGCCGCCCTGTCTTAGATGATATGCTTGATTTAAAAGACCATTCATTTGATCTACAAAGTCGTATTGATTGCAACATATATTTTCATTTTTGGCAGACAGACAAAGCTTCGTTATTGGCGGAGGTAGTGCGGCAGGTGAAGGAGTTAAAGAATACAGTTGCGGAATTGGAGTCAACTAGTATGGATCAAAGTGATGACACAATACGAAACTATGAATACTACATGATTCCAAGTGAAAGCGATGAACTTGAGTTAACTTACGTTGGAGAAGATTCTAGTACCAAAAAGATCATGATAAAGGTGAGTATTTGTTGTGATGATACGCCCGAATTGATAGTCGACTTAAAGAGGGCATTGGGTTCGGTACGTGGGAAATTAGTGCGTACCGAGATAGGGGCATTAGGAGGAAGAATAAAATGTGTGTTATGGGTTCAAGTCTCCGCGGTAACAAGAGACCAAGGGTTACATGAGCTAAGGAGCGCGTTAAAGGTTGTTACTGACCGTGCATCGATCTTGGATCTTCCTAGAAACAAGAGACCGCGTTTCTCAGATTGTGTCTGATTTTGATTTTTGAACTTTTAGAGGTCTGATTTTGATTTTTTTGAAGTTTTAGAGGTATTTACAACGTGTAACGGGCATAAATTAAAATATTCTTCTGTTTTTGGCCCTTTTGAAGATTTAATTGTTGTATTTGTTGAATTCTAAAGAATGTCGTATACTTGGATAATTTTTTTTTTTTTTTGTCCAAGACAACTAATAAACTCATGATTTACGTATGTATCAAGGCCCATTTGCTTATAATTTAGTATATATACATGTACAAGTGTACAACCACATCTAGTTTGGATTCATGGGTTGGCGAGCCTATCGTCTTTCACTATACTGTCTACTTGGTTCACTGTCTTGTAAACTCCTCACAGAATCTTGGTGTCAGATAAAAAAAAACACACAGACACACTTGTCGAGTTTGATGGATGGATGGATGGATATATTCACCCTTGCTTGGGTAAATATTGATGGCTAAATCTCCTTTCTTTTCATAAAGAACGTTAAAAAAGAAACATAAAAATCAAAGTTACCCGGTGAATAACCATTTTGGTTACATAAATAAACAAACAAATCTAGTAAAAATCTTACTCCAATAGTAGTGTCTTGGAATAATAAGATAATAGCAAACCTTACTTATATCCCATAATTTTAGCTAGATATATTATCCATATGGTTATTTGTTTTTTTAGTTTAAGAGTACCTTCAACGCGCCTTCCGGATAGAGAAGGTGGCAAACATCTAGCATTGGAGGATGCGTTTGGAATTGACGTTTGGAATTTCAAACGTGAACAAACGGATGGTTTGGTGGCCCCACTCTAACATCTCTCTCACACACATAAAATATATATTTTAGTACAATGTTATTTTAATATTTAAGTAGATGTTTAAAAAAGGATGTAGTATTAGAGTAAAAATGGATGTTTTTAAATGATGAATGTAAATCTGATGTGGTATTTGATGTGACGTGTTTGTTACATCCAACGTTGTGGACGCTCTAATCAGTGCTGCTCTAATCAAGATATCTTGTTTGTCCCATCCACATAAATATAGCTCACTTATACGCTCAATGTCTCATCGATACATATACATGTCATGATAATATTGGTTAGCCACGGGGTGCAAGTCTTACTCACTTTTGCCCCAGTGTCCCATCCGGCGTATACACGTCATTATATTATTGGTTGGGCAATTATAGCGCGCTCGCTTTTGTGCCCGGTGTCCCATCGGAGCACACACGTGTCAACATGTTACTCGTGCCGGTATATTTTCCTTTTCATTAATTAAAAATTTTCTAAAAAATGTCAATTGATATTTGAGTAATATATTTGGTAATATTAGTGAAACTTGTTGAATGTTCATTATGTTGTTGAAATTATCTACAAATTAATATCCTACTCTTTTAAGCTAGGTGTAGTGGTTTATTGAGTGTGAGCAAAAAGTAATGTTACGTAGACATCATGCATGCAATGGCTTTGTTCACACTCACTAAGGTGTGTTGTGGTTGGTTAGTAAGTGTGGGTAGTTTTTATAATAATTACCTAATCATTGGTATTAGTTTTTTATATTTATTTATTTAAAAAATAATATTCAAAGTTTTTGTTTTACTAAAAAGCAGTTTCATATATGTGACCTTTTATTTTTCTTTCGTTATTTCACACGTGTCAAAACCATTTACGAGACAAAAAATATTATCTTTTAAAACAACCTTATTTTTGTTAAAATTTGTATTGGCATATTCAGAAAAGAAAATGGGCAAGACTACGTATTTAGTTTTTTTTTAATAAATACCAACCAAAAGTTATTTGAGAAAAATTAAATTAAACCCTAAACTAATTAATATAATAAAAAATTACAAAATGAAAAATAGAATTTGGTAAGCTGTGATTGGGCAAATTAAAAATGGAATTGGAGAAAAGAATTGGGCAATGCCCGTGGATGGAATCACGGAGCCATGTCCAACGCCCCTCTCACGACACACCGGTGCGATGTTCCAAGCCCTTTCATGCCAATGTGGCTCACGCCTCCCCCCCTCATGAGCGGTACTACATGCAGCCTTAATATATAATAAACTTAAAAAGCATCTCCAAAGCTGAAATTAACTCCTTCGATACCTGACCAGACAACCACATACTAAGAGCATTCACATCAGCTCCTCCATTCTCATCCTTACATTTTAACTAAAAATTATCATTTATTAAATTTATATTTCACTTTTCAAAAAGCTTCTGCATCAAACTCCTCGTATCTATCCGTTATTTCAATTAAATAATACTTATTTATTTATTATTTTTTCTCTTTCTTCCACTCACACACACTTACAAAAAGTATAAAATAATGTATAGAGGATGGAGATGGAGTGAATGGTGGCCCCCTAAATATAAATGGTGGTTATAGTTTCCTCTACAAATATAGAGGATGGAGGAGCTGATGTGAGCGTAAAACTATATCATTTTTCATGTTTCATTTATAATTTAGAGATGATGGTAGAGATATAGGAGCTGATGTGAATGCGCAAGAATTCCAAAGTTGAAGGGAGGGATAGTATCCCATCCCACTTTGCCATCTATGTCAGCAAGAACAGCAGAAATTTAGTGATGATAAACAAATAGCATTCTTAATTTCAATAATCACCTTAACACATAGATTTCTTGTTAATGATGAATATGTGTAAACTGTAGCCAAATTTATGAACAACAGTAAATAATAACCAATTTCATAAATATGATGAATACTTGGTGCAAGAAGATGAATTACTTCTACAAGTACAACAATGTTTTTAGATTCACATAAGGTTATGATAATTTGCTTTCATTCTTCTTACTTTATCAAATGGAAACAAAGATGCCCATCAGTTAACTACAGCTAATCAGACGTCTCACACCCATATAAAAGTATGTAAAGTATAATCAGAAACAAAGACGTCGTTCCTTCCCTCAAAACTCAATAACAAGGTTTGTTGGGTGGGGCTGTTTAATTTTTCTTTATATTAAATGAAAGGGTTGGAAAAAAAAAAGACTAAAATGCCCCTCATGTGAGGGGCATGTGAACACTTTTAACTGAAAAAAGGAACGGCGTTAGCAGTAGGGGTTGAAAGGATTGTAGAAGTTAAACGTTAGGGGTTTGATATGTCAAGGTTCCTTTTCGGACTGAAAGGGTTAAAGTACCCAAATCACAGGGGTCAAAAACATATTTTACTTTTTTTTATAAGTAAAGGGCTTGTTTGAAGCCATGCATTATAACGAGGGTTGTTCTTGATTTGGGTTCACATGGGAGTCATTCGCCATTGGCATTGACGATTTTTCCCCCACCTCTAGTTGTGTCAAGGATTTCCTAAGCCATCGCCATTGGCATTGGCGATGGCTCAAAATTTGTCTTTTTTATTGGTTAGAAAACAGTCATCGCCAATGGCAATGGCTTGAGAATTCGCTAATGGCAATGGCTTGGGAAGTCCCTGACATAGCTAGAGGTGAGGAAGAAGTCGCCAATGCTAATGGCGAAGGACCCCCTTATGAAACCAAATCAAGAACAACCCCGTTGTGTTGCATGACTTTAAATAAGCCCTACTTATTAAAAAAAATCAGTGTATCCAACATGACATGAAAAGTTATTATTATATGGTCCTCAAAAACTAGATAAAATACGAGTTTTTCCAAGTTTATTACACTAAAAAAAAGAAAGATTCCAGTTCCTTAAATATAGCTACAATTGATGTCAAATTAAGTGACTAAATTATTGATGTTTTCTTTAACCGACTAAATTAATCAAGCAGATAAAAAAAAACATGTAAAGTACACAAATGAGTAGAAGACTAGTAAAATTGTAGCCAACTGTGAAATGTATAATGTATATACAGAAATGAGAAAAGCCACAAAAAGAAAATGATACTGACTTCTATATGACTATTTTCTAACCCATTATATTCATTAATGCTTGTAAAATACAAGATTTCTGCTGCAATTGGTTTTCAAAGCTTCCTCTAAAGCTTCAGCTTGGTCAAAACTAACTTTAAAGGTGACCATTGTTACGCCATCTTTTCCAGTATCATAATCTTGCTTAATTTCTTCAGCTTTGAATGACTGCAGCTATAAATTACCAACCAAGAGGTTGAAATTAATAAAATTACATAAGGTTTGCGTAATTACTGCTAGAACATGATGTTTATAACCTAACCTGATGGTAAACGACCCCCAAAAGATCGAAAGTAACCTCAACACCCATAGGGACCTGTAACATAAGGTTTTACATGTCAGAATCACATATTATTAATTATAGACAAAATGTGTGAATTACCAATACAGCCATTGGCAAGTTGTTTCAAAACAACCACTGAAACTCATGAAATCCCAATGAATAATTGTACTTGGAAAACTTAATAACATTTTTGCCCCCAGATTTACCCCTGCAAAATTTAGTTAATCCATGAAGATTATGTTCTAATGCCGCTCCAAATTGTATTTCAACACTTTTGTGCTAATAATTTTTGATAAATCTTGAACACTTTGCAAAATCATATTTTGAATTCTTTTGCCCAAATCATACTTAATGAATTATATCCGACAACTTTTTAGACATTTTTACCATCATTTCAGGAAAAGATTTCAAATTTCAATTTTTATTTGACCAATGGATCAAAAGATTTGCCGAAAAGTGCTCAAAGTTCAGCAAAAATGGTTGCAACTTGCTAACAAGAGTTTGACAC